>OX387242.1:60957142-63457142 GCA_947561735.1 Cenchrus americanus
AAGTGGGCAGAATCAATCCTTTCTTTAATATTAGATTAGAAAGTTTGCTTTTTCCGATTCCGAGTCGGCAAGAACAGAAGTCTGACGAGGGACCCACGGACGGACGAAAAAAGTGGGAAGAATCAATCCTTGCTTTAATATTAGGTAGAGATAACAGACAATTCTCCTACCTGGTATTTGCTAAGCAGAATTGTCGCCACTACACACCGCTATTTGCTAACTAGCTTAACAGATAGTTGCATACTAAAAAAACGATATCCTCCATGTTATTCAGACATGCTACTTAACAGATAACTACGCCCTGTTCGTTTGGCAGCCACCAGCCAGCACTACTTTTCTATCCGAACAAACCAGCAACCAGCCAGCAGTACTTTTCTCTCACAACAAATCATCACCAACCACCAGCCAAACGATCAGGCTGCTAAACATTAGACTAGTGAGATGTCTCATAAAAACCATCAGGTGGGAAGAGTACCCAGATTGCAACAAGGTTAGGACTAGCCAGAGGCTTCAGATGTAGTCGACTCATAGCATATGGCGATCAAATACAAAAGATTAACGGCAATAGATGTATTCAAATATCCGACTGGCTAAGAAGCCGGCGATTCTTTTCGTGGCCCGACCTGCAACTTCCCTCGGTCGACCTATCTACACTGGACGCACCCTTCTCGGATGAGGAGATTTGGAAAGTAATTAACCAGATGCCGCAAGATAAAGCTCCGGACCCTGATGGTTTTACGGGGCTTTTCTTCCAAAGTTGTTGGCCGATTATGCGTCAAGACATCTCCGCAGCTATCAACTCGGTATACAATGCCAGATGTCAAGACTTAAATCTCCTCAACAAAGCGAACATCATACTGCTCCAAAAAAGGAGGGAGCCGAAGATATCCGCGATTTTCGGTCGATAAGTCTAATTCACGCGATAGCAAAAATCATAACAAAGATCTTGGCCTTGCGACTGGCCCCTTTCATTGGACTTCTAATTTCACCTTGCCAAAGCGTCTTCATCAAAAAACGAAGCATCCATGACAACTTCCTCTACGTGTGGAACCTCACTCGTCGCTTCCATAGAAACAAGACACCAACCCTCCTATTCAAACTGGACATTTCCAAGGCATTTGACTTCGTGCGATGGGACTATTTGCTCTCACTTTTACAGCAGTGAGGCTTCCCTCCAAGATGGCAAAGCTGGATTACGGCTTTGCTTTCCACGTCCACCTCACGCGTGATGCTCAATGGTGCACCGCTAGAGACGATTCAGCACGGGCGAGGTCTGCGACAAGGGGACCTGTTGTCTCCACTGCTCTTCATTCTTGCCATCGACCCACTGCAGCGACTGCTCCAAATTGCTACGGATCGGGGTCTCTTGAGTAAACTTAACGGCCGAACCGCCAGATTCCGAGCTTCAATGTACACGGACGATGCGATCATTTTCTTAAAGCCAACCAACTTTGATGTGACGAACCTTAAAGATCTCCTCCTTAATTTTGGTGCGGTGACTGGCCTACAGACCAACATCCAAAAGACAAGCGTCACGACTATTAGGTGCAACAGTATTGACATCGATTCCGTTCTCGCGAATCTTCCTGTCACACGTGCACATTTACCTTTGAAGTACCTCGACCTCCCATTGTCGCCAAACAGACTACGTAAGCTTGACTTCCAACCTTTGATCGACAAAGCAGCAGGCAAGCTGTCCACGTGGAACGGAAGAAATCTTACTCAAGCTGGCAGAGTCCGTCTCACCAAGTCAGTGATGTCCTCACAACCGGTTTACACCTTGCCTGTTCTCAAACCCTCCAAAGAAACCCTGGAGGAGATCGACAAATTAAGACGAAGATTCCTTTGGGCAGGCGACAAGGCGATCTCGGGTGGAAAATGTAAGGTCAACTGGACTAAGACGTCCCTTCCCAAGGAGCTTGGCGGCTTGGGGATCCTCAACTTGGAAAAGTTTGCAAGAGCCTTGCGGTTGCGCTGATTGTGGCAGGAATGGGTTTTCCCAGAGAAAGCTTGGGTCGGCACAGAGGTCCCCTGCGACGACACCGACAGGTTATTTTTCGCGGACTGCACGACTTTCACCTTGGGGAGTGGCTTGAGGACCAGCTTCTGGCTTTCGGGGTGGGTTCAAGGACGAAGACCGAAGGATATCGCCCCGCTCTTGTTCGATAAAACACGAAAAAAGAAACGCTTTGTCGCAGATGCTCTTCACGACAACAATTGGATTAGAGACCTGAACCTTCGAGTAGGCTTCACGATGGCACACTTGTGTGAATTTGTCACCTTATGCAACCTTGTACAAGCAACAGAGCTTCAAATAGATCGAGAGGACAAAATCTCCTGGAAGCTGACGCGTAACAGGGAGTACACGACAGCTTCAGCTTATGCCACCCAGTTCAGCGACTACACGGCGACACGGAGACTTGCTTCAATTTGGAAGGCATGGGCTCCGCCTAAATGCAAATTTTTCGCCTGTCTTGTTTTTCAGAACAGGGTCTGGACCTCAGACAGGCTAGCAAGAAGGGATTGGGATCATAGCCCATCTTGCCCTCTCTGCAGAACGACTATGGAAACCGCGCACCACCTTATTTCTGACTGCCGCTACACCCGACGGATTTGGACACAGGTGGCATTTTGGACAGGGCAACCCAACCTCAAGCCGATAGAATGGATACAAAGTGCGACACCCTTAAAGTGGTGGGCCAACATCACCGCAACGCTCGACATCCCTTTCAAGGCCTCCAGCAGCCTGGCACTCCTAGTGACTTGGGAGATCTTGAAGGAGCGGAACGACCGAGTCTTCAACCACCGTGAATCTTCCGTGGCGACCACTTTAGCAAAGATTAGAAGTGAGTCATCCATTTGGATAGCTGCGGGTGCGAAGGGTTTGGCGACACTTTTAGCGCGCGAGTAGTCACTTTTGTTTTGGCCGGCTAGCCGGTTTTGTATAATCCCCTCTTTTTCAATGAAATAGGCACAATCTCGTGCCCGTTCGTTAAAAAAACGAAGTCGACGATTCCGGCGGTGGAACATGCGCAAAGGAATCTATGCTGCAAGCTGGGTTATCACCGACGAGTTGACCCCCATCGAGGAGGTGTTGCGCGAATTCATCTCCACATTCCACGGCCCGCTACCGGCTCACGTCATCGATGCCATGTCGGTAATCTTCAACCTCGACGACGACAACTTCGACCTTCTCGATGATGCCCTCCTCTAGCACGCCGGGACAACGGTGGCAAACCTGGACCCCCTTAACGGGGAGGTTTGATGCATATAGCATCTCTAGAGAAGGAAGTTTGGAGACCGAGCAACATCCTCTCGCCGATGCAAACGACGCTTAAGATTGAGATTTGGCTGTTTGGATCGGTGGATCGAGATGGAGTGAGATGTCAGACTTTGTTTGTAATTAGGTTTAAGTTTTAGTGTGTGAGCCTACTGTGTCTTTCGACGGGAGAGTTTGTCGAGCCCGGGCGCACAAGTGTTTTTTTCCCGGCTAGCCGGTTGTTCTTCTCATCTTTATCAATGAAATAGACATTGTCTTGTGCCCATTCGTTCAAAAAAAATATTCAGATGCAGTCAAACATTAACATCGATGTCACATAAAGATTCAACATCATATCAAACAAACACATGGCAAGCTGATTTTCTCTGACAAATTTCAAACCAGAAAATACCACACAACTCTGACTGCCAAATATGATTATTCAAACGACACGATAAAAAGAGTTTTGCATGTTCATCTACTTTTACCATGCATGGACTGATCACACTAGATCAATCATAATACGAAAATCGAAGACTTACATTCAGTCTTAAGTCTTAACACCAAAATCAAACTACATTGTCTTGATACAAAAAACAAAGATACCAGCAACGTACATTTAGTTTACCAAGGCAACTTAATTTTCAATTTCTGCAGGCTCAGCAAGGGAGGCCAGGTATGTCGCCAGATCCATCTCGTACCCATAAATGTTGTCCCACGGGTTGCCATCGTCCCACCACCAGGCGTTGCTCGCCACCTTCTCAACCACACCAGTGCTCAGGCTGGCCGTATACAGGTCACCACTGATCGGGTCATCGCCCTTGCCGGCGGTGAAGAAGACGAGTCCACTCTTCTCACAAAACCACTGCAGCTTCACCCTTGTCGAACGCAAATTACCAGGAAAGGAATGCGCTATCTGGATGCTGCTCGCCTCCATCCAGTAGCAATTGTCCTCTTGCAGCACATCGCTGCCGACGCCGCCGCCGTAGCTGGTAACACGTATCGTAGTTGTATCCATAGCCTCACCCACCGTCAGGAGATACGGAAAGCTTAGCTGGACGGCGCAGAGCCTCCCCTCCGGCGCCATGCCCAGCAAGGTGTTCGCCCTGGTGAAGCCGTCTCCGATCAACGGCAGCAGGTTCACCTTCGTCGCCACAAGCGTGTCGAGGCGCAGCCCGAACACGTCGCCGATGCTTGTCTTCCAGTACGCCGCCCTGCCGCCGGAGGCCACGACGCCGCCGTGGGTCAAGCGCAACTGCCGCCTGCTGAACCGAGCGCCGGTCACCTTGCGCTCCGGGCCCCAGCTGCCGCCGCTGTCCTCCGACGAGTAGCTCCGGAACGCGGTGAAGCCGCGCCGGTTGTACACCATGAGCAGGCGGTAGTGGGAGGCGGTCGGTGGCCCCGGCGCGGTGTCGTCGCCGGTGTCTCTGTTCTGGCGGACCTGGCAGTCGGCGGCGGTGAGCACCGTGCACGCGTAGCACCCGACGCTGTCCTTGCCGGTCAGGGGCGGCAGCGCGCGCGCCTCGCCGGTCATGGGGTTGCACACGTAGAGCCTGAGGGTCCTGCTGTGCTTGCCGCGCCGGAATTCGAGGACGACGAAGCCGTTCCTGGAGGTCACGATGCGGTAGATTGTCTGCTTGAGGAGAGGGAACCGCACATCGCCGATAAGCGTGAGCGACGGCGACGGCGGCTCCCGGAGAAGAGGGAACCGCCGCAGAGCAGAAGCCATGGGGACGAAGGTGGCATCATGCTGGCGGAAGTAGCCGATGGCAAGCGGCGGTATGAACTTGCCGCCGGGACCCGGTCGTTGCAAGCCGCGGCAGATGAAGTCGGCCTCACCTGAGACCAGACGGCGCCAGCGCTTGCACGTGGCGGCGCAGCGGACGAGGTCGACGACGTCAAGGAAGGTGGCGAAGATGAAGAGGAGGATCTCTTGGGGAAGCGGCGTGCCACCGCTGTCGGCCCGGCGCGACGCGGAGGGGCCACGCCGGCCGGAAAACCATCCGCTGCTGCGTGGTGGATCCGCAGCCGCCGCAGCGGAAGAGCGTGGCCGTGATGCATTGCGGGCGCGCTTGGCCTGCGGCATGGCTATCGGTGCACGATCCCTGCATAGGCAGTTAGGCACAAAGGAGATGATCGCAGCATTGAGCACAAAATCCAAGCCAAAGCTTCTAGCTACTTTGCATAAAGATCACCAGATTTGACCCAAAAATGACGAACTTTGCACAAAAAGCACATAGAATTTCAAACCCAAACATGTTCTTTTAAACCTTGCACGCGAATATATTATTTTAGATAGAAGATAAAATCCAATCACTATATCTACACGATAGATATACATGTAAAAAAACTTTTTATTTAAGTAATTCCGGTTATGAGAGGCAAACCTGGCCAAAACCAAGGGGAATGGTTGCTGGTTCCTTCAGTGTTGTGATCGAAATGGAATGTCAGTCGCGAGGCAACCTAGAAAAGAGGATTGAATTCAAAAGTACAAACATTTTTTGCTTGCGGCACAATTTAAAAGGGAATCAATCAATGTGTAAGATGGGTTCCATATTGCAAATCCGTGTTAGTCAACAAATATACAAAACAAGTTTAGACTATGGGTACTGGATCTGGAGTTTGTAATCGAGGATCTAGGGTTTGGACAAATACATACCTATTCCGTTGGAGCAGAGCGATTGATGATTGTTTTTAGCTGGCGGTGTCTAGCTGTGGCGGATCTTGTGGTCGGAGCCACCAAAGACGCTGGAGCCTGGTGAGGTGTGAGGAAAAGTCACTTCAACACTTGAGGGCAGAAGGAGGCCGGCCTCATACAACATGAGGGTGGGAGGACCAAGCCGGTGAAGAGCTCGCTAGCTCCATCTTCGACTGGAAGTGGCGGCGTCGATGGCGGTGGCGGCGGCGGTGGAGTGGGAGGAGGACAATGCGAGAGGGGACGAGGTAGGGTTTTAATTTATAAGGGGGATGGAGTTGATCTCGACCATAGATTTTAAATCTAATGATTGAAAAATTACAAATAAAAAACTAGCAAATCATATATTTATTTATAGGGTGACTAACCTACTTTGTCACTTTAGAAAGAAAATAGGATATGACCTTTTGTTTTACCATAAAACTACCAAACTTTGCATTGCCTTGTCAAAATTTAGCATTGCCGATACTTTTCACAGTTCTAATGATCTATGTCTGAGTTGGCCAAGTTTTGACAGGAAAATGAATGGTAAGATCTTACCAAATTTTTGCGCCAAACATAGTCCATGCTATTAAGTTTTGATACGTTGCAAACCATTGGGCCTATATTGATCCATACTATTGTCTAAGTTAGCAAATTATGAGAGTAAGACATAACCATTGTTCCAAATATAACCGAAAGGAGGAGTATAATGCATAAGTGTATGGCTATTGGTTGCTTATTTATATTGAAACCATTAGGCCTATATTGATCCATACTATTGTCTAAGTTAGCAAATTATGAGAGTAAGATATAAAGGCCATTGTTCCAAATATAACTGAAAGGAGGAGTATAATGCATAAGGAAGGGTATGGCTATTGGTTGCTTTTTTATATTGAAATTACTAAATCTCATTTGGGTATTTCTTTACTGTTTCACAATATTTTTTATCAACTACACCGCTTATTTTCCTCACCAGTTCCACTAATATCTACTCTATTTCTAGCAAGATTGCACTTCTATGACAAGTTTATGCACATTATATGAGAATTTTAGGGTTATAGTCTTATAGATGGGATTAGGGAGGGTTTGGGTATTTTTGGATTTAGAGGGAGGGTTGGTACGAGAGAAGATTGACCCTATGGTTGAGGTGCATGCGGTTGGTGGATGAGGTGGCCAGACAGCATTGACCACTAGCTGGTGCAGTGGAGGATATAGTTGACGGGAAGGGTTAAAACGATAGAAACTTACTATCATAGGCAGGGTTAGAAAACCACCAACCGGTTTAAGAAACCGGAAAAACCAGACCGGTTAACCGATGTTACCGAGAGGTTACCGAGGCGGCTGGTTTTGTAGGTTAGGTTAGGGGTGAAAAAACCGAACGGTTGTGCTACCGGGCCAGTCTGGTTTTTCCTGTTACCGCGGAATTTTGGCACAGATGATGCATACATCAAGAGCGGAAAACATCCCTACCCGGGCCGGTGCTGGGGGGAAACTATAGGGGTGATTGGTTGCCCCAACCAGGCCGTCCAAAAGCCCATCCGGGATGAGGCTGTGCAATTTGTCCGTGATTGATTGCCCCTATCGCGTCATTTTACTGCATCCCTTCGTTCTCCTAGACTCTCCCATCCGGGACGATGTGACGCCCCAGGTTTTTAATTACCGTCATTAACGCTAATGACCCGATTAGCCGGTCAAATGGTCAACCCTAGGTCAACCTGGGCCCTCACCCATGAAAACTCCCTAACACACCCCTAAGTGACCCTAGTGAATAGTTAAAACACTTGTGGGGCCAATCCATGGTCAAAGGGTGGGTCAAACCCCCCTTGCCACCCAGTGTCCACAGGTGTCTGCCGGAACTTTTGCCGCGTTCCCCAAATTTCACCTAAACACTTAAAATTCTACCTTTAGGAAAGTTGTAGATCTTGTTGAGGGACACAACTTTCATGTAGAGTGGCATTGCTAATTTGGAGGGGAAAATTGTGAAAAAGCCCTTGCAAGCCAGATTCTACTGTTGACAGAACCATGCTGACATTCAAAGTTGGCATTCCTCTAGATTCAAATCTATACAGTAAAACCCCATACAACCTTTGGGAAAGTTGTAAATGGTACTTAGATCTACAACTTTGGTATTCATGGTTTGGTCAAGTTGTATTCAAAATTTTGGAGAAATAGCGACTTGAACACAGCACCAGTGTCACTGCTAAGGACCGGAACGTGTCGCGCCGCGACGTCGCGCGCGCAGTGCGCCGCCGTCGCCGCCCACCGCCGTCGCCGCCCGCCGCCGGCCTTGCCCCGCATCCGTGCCCGCACCGCCCGAGGTCTCGACGTCCGTGCCGTGCTCCGTCCCGATGCCCCGCGCCCCGATGTGCCCCGTCCCGAGGTGCCCCGAGGCACGCGCCGCCGTACGCGCGCGCGCGACGGACCGGCGGTCCGTCGGCGGCGTCGCCGCCGCGCCGCGCGCGCCTCGACGCGCCGTAGCACGGCCGGCATCTCCGCCGTCACCCGTGCGTCACCCGCAGCCGCCCGAGCCGGGTATAAAGGCTCCTTGCCTCTTCCCGCGCGCCGCACCGAGCCTCCCCGCGCCATTGCCGCCGCCACCGTCGCCGCCGCCGGTGCCGGATCTCCCGGCTCGCGCTCGCCGCCGTCCAAGCCTTCCGTTCGCTTCCTTAGCACCCGGGGCCGGCTCGCAAGCGCGCTTGTTTGCGTCAATTTGGCCTCCACCCCGCCGCACACCGAGCCGCCGTGAGCGCCGCCGCCGGTCACCGCCGAGCGCCCGGCCGCTCGCCCTCCCCACCGGCCAACCACCCCACGAGCTTCTCTAGCCCCTAATACAACTCCCCGAGCCGCGTGTTGCCCTAGCCCGTGCTCTCCTCGCCGGGAACCCGAGCCGCCGCCGCCGTGCTCGCCGGTCACCGTCGAGCGCCGCCGTGCAGGCCCTCTCCGCCCCAACCGCACCTACCCGGCCCTCCTAGGTGAGCATGTGGTCCTCCACGGCCGCTTGCCCGGCCGGGATCGCCGCCGGCTAGCCGGAATTTTGCTTTGCCCGTGCCGCCGGCCAGCCAGGGACCCAATTGCAGAGATCCAACTCTTGTTAGGGTGTTTTAAGTAAAAGTGCAGGACTAGTCTGTGAAAGGTCTATCTAACTTTTCTTACAGTTTAGTCCAAGGTCTTAGAAAACCCCTAGAAATTCACAGAGAATTCCAAAAATTCTCAAACAAATTTTGTAGGTCTCAGGATGTTAAACCCCACCTACTTGATGTACACTTGTAGCTAGATTCAAAGTAGTTTTGGCAGAAAAATTACAAATGTGTTATGCTTGAATCTGTTATAACTTGAAATGTATAGCTTCTCTGTAGCTAAGCTTTGGATATGTTGTGAGTTAGGATAAGGCTAGATGCTGTGCCAAAAATTGCACAAAGTTATCAAGTGAATCTTTTTATAAAAATGTTTTTCCATCTCTAGCAGAACTGCATAGATGATTTTTCATGTTAAATATATTCATGTTCTTGAGCCCAACTTATGCACACTGTCTTGTGATGTCAAAAGGCACATCTTGTGAATTAAACATGAATTTAGGAGTAACAGAAATTATTATTCTTGTTTAATGCATGTTTTCCTTTGTAAATTAATAAACCAAATTCAGTAGAGGTTCCATGTGAACATGCTAGCTTTTTAGACTTGCTTACGACCAGAGAACATGCACGAGAAAGTTTGGGCCATTTTGATGCTTAATTATTTTTATATGCATTTAAGTTGAATCACTAGCTAACCTTTGTTATTTTCCATAATATTTAATTTTCTAGCATCCAACACTTACATGTGGGCCCAATGGACCAGGATAGGTGCTAGTAGGCCTAAGAAACACTCATTTGATTTTTGGTAATTTAATTGTTTAAATAATGGCTTAAATGCCCTCTTAATATTAAAAGGAAATTAATAAAGAAAATCCTTAAGTAAATCTTTTTCCTTTTTGAAGGCATTAGTTAATATAAATAAAAGAAATTTAATTACCAGCACTAATAAGGAATTAATTCATGAATATAATTATTAAATACACCTTTGTTGGTGAAGGTAAATAAAATGAAGCTTTCACATGAAATGATAAGCCTAATAAAAACCTTTATTCAAATATGGAATAAAAGAGTACCCCATGTACAATCATTAACCTTCCTAAAAGAGAAACCTTAGATAGATGCTTGTTAAGGTGAATATGACCAACCCGAGTTGGGTAGGATAACAAACTATCACATCACCTAAAGTGCATTGCATTCCGTGTAGATCTTCGGACGGAGATTACTCCCCGGTCCCGAAAACCGAGGAAGGCGGAGCGGAAGGTTCTCTGCGTACGTGGAAGTACTCGACACCGAGGGTGCCCAAGCTAACATAGGCCGACGAAGGCAAGCTCCGGTGCATCTAACCTAGTTTTAAAGTTCTTTATTCAATTATCTATGAATGATTGTGCATTTACGTACGGGGAGTTGAATGAAACCCTAGATGCATGATCCATAGGTACCTTTGGTCCCTACTAGTATGATAGGTCGATAGTCGCTAAGCTATAGGACCGTTACAAGTCGGGTGATGACCTCACTCGCGAGAATAGGTTCCTAGATAGGAATCATACCATATCTTTAAATGGATTGCTCACGTGGTAAGAGCATGGGATGCGGGCTCCGGTCCGGTGGTTATGTGGGTTAAGTTTTTGAACGTACCAAGCATATGCGGGTATGGGACCGGTAAGCCTAGTACCATAATGAGGCGGCGAGGGATCCTACTATTACTACTCTTGGGATTCGCTCTCACGGCTAGCTACCGGTGGTGTATGGTGACTCCGGGTATCTCGCGGGGTATGCGGATAGCCTGCACCAAAGACGTAAGATTCGATCCCAACCCGAGGATTTATGGGGACGGCACGGGGAGTTGTCCTCGCGGGGGCGGCCGACCGTATGTTTGGGTCTACCTTGCAAGGTTTTAATCAATCGATTGTCGGCCTCTCACCGTTACCCGAGACTACTTACTCCACTAGTCATGTGATCCCTAATGATGGAAGTTGATGAAGATGATGTTTGAATAATTGTATTGTACAACTTTGTTTGTACTAGTTGGCTAATGTAGTAAAGATTAAACTACTAGAACTTGTGCTAAAATCTTGAAAGTAAGGACCTACTCTTTGTTACTTTTTAGCAAAAGCAACCCAGTAGCCAAAAAGCCTTTCATGGTCTAGAATTGGTGAAGTAGTTATCACCGACGGGTAAGACTTGCTGAGTATTAGTATACTCAGCCTTGCTATATGTGTTGATCCAGGTAATGCCTTCAGTGATGTGTGGCCCGGTGAGATCCCGCCCGGCTGGGAGCTGGAGTGGGTGGAGGACGACTACTGAAGCATCATGGATGGCCTCCCGTGGTGACTTTGCTGCCGCTAGTTAATTTCCGCTGCTTTTCGAAACTCTGAACTATTCTGTCATGACCAAAACTATGGTTTGTAATAATTAAACCCTTCGGGGTACGAATTTGGATTTGAATGTCGATGTATCTCTGGACTCGCCTTCGAGTGAGTTTTAATGCATATATTCGATCCTTGTGCTATCCAAGTGATTTACCGGGCGTTAACCTGGCGACTTACGACAGGATGGTAATTTATTATTGCTTAATGACCAAAGTGGATCGGTCTTAGGCGATAGTACGGTACTTTCCTAGGCGGGTTGTCACAGTTGGCATCAGAGCTTATATGCACCAGAGATTAATTAATGAACCTTAATCACTGATTTTGGAATAAAATATGCCAAGATTTTCTAAAATACGTTGGTCCGCTAAGGATAAACTAGACCGAGAGGCCCTAGAGGGAATTTTGGGTTTTTCAGGTGGCTTAAATAACTTATGGTTTATTTTGCTAACTCCCAGCACATTACTTTATGTCAGACTTACATTCTCGCACAACCATACTAGTTCATCACGTTTTGCCATACGTGGTGGTACCACAGGAAAGTCCTGTGAGGGACTAGTGGGACCTATTCCAATGGGTGCCACGTCGCGTTGAGTCTCGTCACGTTTTGCCATACGTGATGGTACCACGGGAAAGTCCGTGAGGGATGAGTGAGGCCTATTCCAATGGGCACTCACGTCGCGTCAGAGTCTTAAATAGGACGCTGTCCATGCAGTGGCTTAACGCATGGATATCGTTTCTATAGTGAACGGTAATGTATGTGGACGCTTTCGTGACGTGCTGGCACGAAAGGTTCGTTTTCTGCAGGTACATAACAGCGCTTCGTTAGTTGTTAAGCGAGTATCGTATAGCTCTCGACTAGATACTATAGGGAGAGACGAATTAAAAGCCTTGCCACCGGCACTAACTTCGATTTTTGGCTTGATTGCCATGTGAGGTCGAATAGGACGTCTTGCATGCACGATAAAAATCGAAACAACTAAAATAGACCCAAAAATCGAAATTCCATGTGCTCTCTAAGGAATTTTATGCTAGTGTGTGCTTTTTGTAAATTAGAGGTACCCTCATACCTAGCCGTCATGCTGCCGAAATTTTGTGAAAATTTTGTTGATCATGTGCTAGGTTAACTAAACCAAATTGTTAAAAGCAATTGTTCCTCAACTAGTTACCTTGTAATAGCAAGTCTCAATTCTAGTTCGTTGGGTTGGTTCACTTTTCCTTTAGGTACATCCAAGTTAAGGACCCTCCATCTTGTTCCTTGATCGTTGTTCAACCTTAAAATCCTAATTAAGAGTATTAAAGGATTAATTTAAAAGTTGGGAAATCTTTGAGGCTTCTGGATTTTTGGTTATGAAACTTTCGTTCACAACTGCCAGAACTTCACCATTTGCCATGCCGTTCTCTTTTGAGATCTGACATGGGTTACCTTTGTGTACAGATGGATTTCCCCGTGTTTCACCAGTTCGACGGCGACGGTACGATCCGTACCAACGGGTTGCACCTTGGGAGGGTTTTCCGCGCTTGGCGTGGGAAGCACTCGGTGCCGCGAGCTACCTTACCCCGCCGACGTACGAGGTGAAGGAGTTTGAGCGCTTTGGTGTTCCCCGTTGCGGGGTGATCGTGGATTGTCTGCCGCCGCACCCCGACCACGCCGACGGTTTGACCCGAGTTTTATTTATCGGGGGATTTATCACGCACGAGTACGTGGAGTCGGCCGCCCTCGAGTGTCGACGGACTTTTGTGACCACAACCCTACTGTGGTGGCTCTTTCCCCGTTTGGACTGTTTCCGGCTGTGAGTCCTCACGACCCAGCTTGGTTGGACCGTATGGACCATCTACGAGAGTTATTGACTCTAGCAGAGCCGTTGGATGTTACTCAGACACTTGCCCGTTGTCTGAACGTGGTTTTCACACTCCAGGGGCTGCGTTTCAACACCGCAGCGATTATTGCACAGCGCTTGGAGGCATCTAGGCGCGATTGGGAGCAGCTTTCAGCAAAGACACCGGCGGGCTGAACTTCACGCTTACCGGGTGCGGCGGGGGAGAACGACAGTCGCGTGCTAGGAGGTTCCGGTTGGAGCTTGAGCGAGGTGACAACCTCCGGAGGATCGTGGACCTAGAGACGGAGAACAATGCACTAGAGGAGGATGCCGACGCACACGAGATAGAGAGGCTGACCTGCTGCAGAACATTGCGATATGCGGCGGCGGTGCGGAGGCCGAGGTACGGTGGCAGCCCTGCGGCTATAGTGGCCTTACAGCCACGCGCCCCGATGCGAGCACACCGGAGGAGCGAGCGGCTGTGTCCGGTCTGGATCAGACGAGCCAGGCAGGACCACTGCTACCGACTCCCCCAGCTTCGCCTTCGTACAGTGGTGCTTCAGTGGGCAACTAGGTTGCCGACAGCAGGGAGCAGAAGGATGCCGATCATATCGAGTTGTCTTCGAGATGTTGGAATAGTTGGCTTGACAGCACGTCTTCGTGCCAAGCAACTATTGTATCATGTGTTGTCTTGATGTTTCGAAATCGAGTTGTAATGACGTTGAACCTTGTTCTGTCATGTTGTAATAAGAATGCTTAAGCTTGTATGCTTTAAGTGAATTTCGTTGTCTTTTAAAGTGAATTTTCTTGTGCTGAATACCATATCCTTGGATAATTCGTTGCGAATGATCACGCTTGTCAAAAAAAAGGCATTGTTTATCTCCTAAGAACGTAGGTAAAACAAAGCATCTTTGCGAACGTCACTCATTGCCAGCATATAAGTGCTCGTTCGTATACCATCTTCTTTGGTATTCGGGATAACGACGATCGTTCGGAAGTGATTAGGAGCCGCGCAGTCGAGCAATCACCGTCTTAACCATGTTAAGAGAAACGATTCGATGAGTCTTGGTGGCTACAGAATGTTGTGCTTGTTGCTGTACTCAGTATTTATTACTAATGAGATGTGGTAATGCATGATCGTGCTTGTCATCATTTGGAAGTAAGCTTTCGGTTATCTTACTAATAACGCTCACTTTTCAGATGGTGGGAACCACGCGCAGCTCTCCCAACGGTTTTGGAGCGAGTGGTAGTGGTGACTTGCCACCACCCCCGCCCATGAACCCGACGGAGGCTTTCATGGCCACCCGGGCACCGAGGTCTTCGCGGCGAGATCTTGCAGACACAGCAGCAGATCGCCCAGCAGATGAACCGAGGGCCGCCACATGGGGCCAACCACGAGGGACCTAACCAGGTCACCACGTATGCCCAGTTCATCGCCATGAAGCCGCCAACTTTCGCGAAAGCCGAAGACCCTCTGGAAGCCGAGGCTTGGGTCAAGGCCATAGAGGCGAAATTCTCTGCCTTTGTGCTGCCTTGCTCGGAGGAGAACAAAGCGAACTTTGCAGCCCTACAACTGCGAGGTGAAGCTTTGATGTGGTGGGACCATTTCAAGTCCATGCAACGAAACCACGCCGTGACTTGGGAAGAATTCAAGCAAGCGTTCAAGAGTCATCACATCCCCAAGGGTCTAATGGACCGGAAGATGAGGGAGCTGCTAGCCCTTCGTCAAGGGTCTGACTCCGTGTACCGCTATGCCCAGAAATTCAATAGCTTATGCCAGTACGGTGGGCATCATGTTGATACGGATGCCAAGAAGATGGAGAGGTTCCGTGACGGGCTTGATGGCAAGCTGTATGAGCGCCTAAATCTGCTCGAGCCCGCCAACTTCCATGAACTCGTGAATAAAGCTATCTCGCAAGAAGATGCTATGAAGAAAGCCCATGGGGACAACAAGAGGATGTCCGGTTTCACCCCAGGCAGCGGAACACACAAGAAGTTTCGCTTTGTGAAGAAGGAAGCTCCAGGCCCATCCCAACAATCTTCAGCGGGACGCCGGACGATGAAGCCATTCCGGGGCAAACCTGCCGGGAACTTCCGGTTCCGCCGTGCCCCGGCAGCGGAGCTCCGAAGCCTAATGCACCCCCTCGTGATGTTGGTGATCGCCGTTGCTACAACCGTGGCCAGCCAGGGCACTACATTAATGAGTGTCCCAAGCCCAGGCAGATCAAGTCAAACCCGCAGAACCAGAATACGGGAAGCAAGCCTGCCGCTCCGGCCAAGAAACCGATAGTGCAAGTGCGCCAGGGCAAGCTGAACTTCACCACCATGAGTGACATTCCCGCAGGAGCTCCAGTACTCACGGGTACATTCTCTATCAATAACACTCCTGCCATGGTCTTATTTGATTCGGGAGCCACCCATAGTTTCATAAATGAGAGTCTACTAGACAAATTGGGTCTAAGAGGAGTACCAACCAAATCTACTTACAAAATTACCACACCTGGTGGAAACATCACGTCTCAGTTAGTGATTTTTGGAGTTCCCCTAAGACTAGGAAGTCGGGTCATTCGATCTAATCTGATAGTCATCAAATTAGGAAGCATGGATGTTATTTTGGGTATGGAATGGATGAATCAACATAAGGTGGTTCTAGATATATCAGATAGGGTCGTAGAGATCCACTCTCCTACGGTCGGGCACACGACCTTGTACCTACCTTTCCGGGACGGTACCGACTCTTGTGCCTATGCGACCATTATCTCCTCCCTTGATGAGATTCCAGTAGTGTGTGAGTACCCGGATGTATTTCCTGACAAGTTGCCTGGTATGCCACCAGACAGAGAAGTCGAGTTTGTGATCGAACTCCAACCCGGTACCGCACCCATTTCCAAAAGACCTTATCGCATGCCACCCAAAGAGTTAGCCGAGCTAAAAACCCAACTCCAAGAATTGTTAGATAAGGGTTACATTCGCCCGAGCTCTTCTCCTTGGGGTTGCCCTGCTCTTTTTGTCAAAAAGAAAGATGGTAGCTTGAGAATGTGCGTAGATTACCGTCCACTCAATGCAGTCACCATCAAAAACAAATACCCACTTCCTCGAATTGATGTACTGTTTGATCAATTGGCTGGTGCCAAAGTTTTCTCTGAGATTGACCTTCGTTCTGGCTACCACCAAATCAAGATTTGACCATGCGATATTCCTAAAACCGCTTTTTCCACTCGTTATGGTCTTTACGAGTTCTTGGTCATGTCCTTCGGACACACTAACGCACCTGCCTACTTCATGTACCTCATGAACTCCATATTCATGACGGAACTCGACAAATTTGTCGTGGTCTTTATCGATGATATCCTCATCTATTCTAAAAACGAGGCAGAACACGCCAACCATCTCCGATTTGTCCTTCAGCGTTTGCGAGATCATCAGCTTTATGCTAAATTCTCCAAATGCGAATTCTGGTAGAAAAGTGTCAAATTCTTGGGGCACACCATTTCCCATGATGGTATTTCCGTAGATCCTAGCAAAGTTCAGGAGGTAATGGATTGGAAACCACCCAAGTCCGTACATCAAATCCGCAGTTTCCTAGGATTGGCGGGATATTACCGTCGATTCATTCCTGACTTTTCTAGAATCGCAAAACCCATGACCGAATTACTCAAGAAGGGAGTGAAATTCGTGTGGAGTGAAGCATGTGAGAAAGCTTTTCACACCCTCAGACAACATCTAATTTCAGCCCCAGTGCTAGCTCAGCCCGATAACTCCAAGCCATTTGAAGTTTTCTGTGACGCATCAGGCATCGGTCTTGGCTGTGTCCTTATGCAAGAAGGCTGAGTCATTGCCTATGCTTCGCGAGCCCTTCGACCCCATGAACTCAACTATCCTACCCATGATCTTGAGTTAGCTGCTGTTGTTCATGCCCTCAAGATATGGAGACATTATCTAATGGGCAATCATTGCAATATCTTCACTGATCACAAGAGCCTCAAATATATCTTCACCCAGTCAGAATTGAATATGAGGCAGAGAAGATGGCTTGAGTTGATCAAGGATTATGATCTAGAAGTGCACTATCATCCTGGCAAAGCAAATGTTGTTGCGGATGCTCTTAGCCGCAAGGATCATTGCAACCACCTAGAGTTGGTGCCAGTCAGCGAACCCCTGTGTGAGGAAATGAGAAAGCTCAGCCTAGAAGTGGTACCGCAGGGAATTCTTTATGCCTTGACGGCAGAATCCAACCTTTATGACAGAATTGTCACTGCCCAGCGCAATGATGCGAATATCCAAAACATCAGGCAGAAACTAGTGGAAGGAGACCCGAAGTACACTTGTTTCCAAAAGGATCCCCAAGAGGTCGTCTGGTTTGGAAAACGCCTAGTGATCCCCGTGGATCCAGAAATCAAGAAGATCATTCTAGATGAAGCTCACCAATCCAAGTTCTCTATTCACCCCGGTAGTACCAAGATGTACCAAGATCTAAAGCAGAACTTTTGGTGGTCTAATATGAAGGTGGATGTGGCCAAGTATGTAGCCGAGTGCGATACTTGCCACCGGATGAAAGCAAGCCATTTGAAATCGGCAGGAGTACTCCAACCCCTGTCGATACCTATGTGGAAATGGGATGACATTAGTATGGATTTTATTGTAGGTTTACCCCTGACCCCTAGGAAGAAGGATTCTATTTGGGTGATCGTGGATAGACTCACTAAGACTGCTCACTTCATTGCCGTGCACACCACTTACTCCGTGCAATAGTATGCAGAGTTGTACGTGGACCACATAGTTCGTCTACATGGAATTCCAAAGACTATAATCTCTGATAGAGGGACTCAGTTTGTAGCCCATTTTTGGGAGCAGTTGCATGAGTGTTTGGGAACCCAGCTACTCCGTAGTTCCAGTTATCACCCACAGACAGATGGTCAGACGGAGAGGATAAACCAGATCCTAGAGGACATGTTGAGAGCAAGCATCTTGCACTTTGACAAGAGTTGGGACAAGTGCTTGTCCTTAGCAGAGTTCTCCTACAATAACAGCTATCAGGCCAGCTTGAAAATGGCACCGTTCGATGCTTTATACGGACGCAGATGCCGCACCCCACTGAATTGGTCAGAGGCCGGAGAAAGAACGCTCTTTGGACCAGAGTTAGTTAAAGAGGCCGAAGAGAAGGTACAAGTGATAAGAGAAAATTTGAAGATGGCCCAGATGAGACAGAAGAGTTACCATGATAAGGGAACCGCACCTCGACACTTTGAAGTGGGAGATCATGTATATTTGAAGGTATCCCCCACCAAAGGTGTGCAAAGGTTCGGAGTCAAAGAAAAGTTAGCCCCGCGCTACATTGGACCCTACGAAGTAATAGAAGTATGTGGACCCGTGGCCTACCGTATCAAATTGCCAGAACGGTTTTCCGCGGTTCACAATGTGTTTCATGTAACTCAGTTGAAGAAAGGAATGCCTGTTCCGGAGAACGAGATCATCACAGAAGCTAATGCTTGGATCGAGCCGGATTTCTCGCTCGTCGAGCATCCCTTAAAGGTACTAGATCAAAAAGAGCAAAAGACCCGGAGGCAAACCGTGCGAATGTACAAGATCCAATGGAGCCATCACACGGAAGAAGAAGCCACGTGGGAAATGGAGGATTATCTCAACACCAAGTATCCGGGCTTCCTCCAATCTCGAAACAGTGAGTCTTTTTTCCCCATCTCTTCATTGTCTAGTCGAATCTCGGGACGAGATTCTTTCTAAGGGGGTAGGCTGTGACGCCCCAGGTTTTTAATTACCGTCATTAACACTAATGACCCGATTAGCCGGTCAAATGGTCAACCCTAGGTCAACCTGGGCCCTCACCCATGAAAACTCCCTAACACACCCCTAAGTGACCCTAGTGAATAGTTAAAACACTTGTGGGGCCAACCCATGGTCAAAGGGTGGGTCAAACCCCCTTGCCACCCAGTGTCCACAAGTGTCTGCCGGAACTTTTGCCGCGTTCCCCAAATTTCACCTAAACACTTAAAATTCTACCTTTAGGAAAGTTGTAGATCTTGTTGAGGGACACAACTTTCATGAAGAGTGGCATTGCTAATTTGGAGGGGAAAATTGTGAAAAAGCCCTTGCAAGCCAGATTCTACTGTTGACGGAACCATGCTGACATTCAAAGTTGGCATTCCTCTAGATTCAAATCTATACAGTAAAACCCCATACAACCTTTGGGAAAGTTGTAGATGGTACTTAGATCTACAACTTTGGTATTCATGGTTTGGTCAAGTTGTATTCAAAATTTTGGAGAAATAGCGACTTGAACACAGCACCAGTGTCACTGCTAAGGACCGGAACACGTCGCGCCGCGACGTCGCGCGCGCAAGTGCGCCGCCGTCGCCGCCCGCCGCCGGCCTTGCCCCCGCATCCGTGCCCGCACCGCCCGAGGTCTCGACGTCCGTGCCGTGCTCCGTCCCGATGCCCCGCGCCCCGATGCGCCCCGTCCCGAGGTGCCCCGAAGGACGCGCCGCCGCCGCGCGCGCGCGCGCGCACGGACCGGCGGTCCGTCGGCCGGCGTCGCCGCCGTACGCGCGCGCCTCGACGCGCCGTAGCGCGGCCGGCATCTCCGCCGTCACCCGTGCGTCACCCACGAGCCGCCCGAGCCGGGTATAAAGGCTCCTTGCCTCTTCTCGCGCGCCGCACCGAGCCGCCCGCACCATTGCCGCCGCCACCGTCGCCGCCGCCGGCGCCGAGCCCCCGGCTCGCGCTCGCCGCCGTCCAAGCCTTCCGTTCGCTTCCTTAGCACCTGTGCCAGCTCACAAGCGCGCTTGTTCGCGTCAATTTGGCCTCCACCCCGCCGCACACCGAGCCACCGTGAGCGCCGCCGCCGGTCACCGCCGAGCGCCAGCGCCGCTCGCTCTCCCCACTGGCCAACCACCCCACGAGCTTCTCTAGCCCCTAATACAACTCCCACAGCCGCGTGTTGCCCTAGCCCGTGCTCTCCTCGCCGGGAACCCGAGCCGCCCCCGCCGTGCTCGCCGGTCGCCGTCGAGCGCCGCCGTGCAGGCCCTCTCCACCCCAACCGCACCTACCCGGCCCTCCTAGGTGAGCATGTGGTCCTCCACGGCCGCTTGCCCGGCCGGGATCGCCGCCGGCTAGCCGGAATTTGGCTTTGCCCGTGCCGTCGGCCGGCCAGGGACCCAATTGCAGAGATCCAACTCTTGTTAGGGTGTTTTAAGTAAAAGTGCAGGACTAGTCTGTGAAAGGACTATCTAACTTTTCTTACAGTTTAGTCCAAGGTCTTAGAAAACCCCTAAAAATTCACAGAGAATTCCAAAAATTCTCAAACAAATTTTGTAGGTCTCAGGATGTTAAACCCCACCTACTTGATGTACACTTGTGGCTAGATTCAAAGTAGTTTTGGCAGAAAAATTACAAATGTGTTATGCTTGAATCTGTTATAACTTGAAATGTATAGCTTCTCTGTAGCTAAGCTTTGGATATGTTGTGAGTTAGGATAAGACTAGATGCTGTGCCAAAAATTGCACAAAGTTATCAAGTGAATCTTTTTATAAAAATGTTTTTCCATCTCTGGCAGAACTGCATAGATGATTTTTCATGTTAAATATATTCATGTTCTTGAGCCCAACTTATGCACACTGTCTTGTGATGTCAAAAGGCACATCTTGTGAATTAATCATGAATTTAGGAGTAACAGAAATTATTATTCTTGTTTAATGCATGTTTTCGTTTGTAAATTAATAAACCAAATTCAGTAGAGGTTCCATGTGAACATGCTAGCTTTTTAGACTTGTTTAGGACCAGAGAACATGCACGAGAAAGTTTGGGCCATTTTGATGCTTAATTATTTTTATATGCATTTAAGTTGAATCACTAGCTAACCTTTGTTATTTTCCATAATATTTAATTTTCTAGCATCCAACACTTACATGTGGGCCCAATGGACCAGGATAGGTGCTAGTAGGCCTAAGAAACACTCATTTGATTTTTGGTAATTTAATTGTTTAAATAATGGCTTAAATGCCCTCTTAATATTAAAAGGAAATTAATAAAGAAAATCCTTAAGTAAATCTTTTTCCTTTTTGAAGGCATTAGTTAATATAAATAAAAGAAATTTAATTACCAAGCACTAATAAGGAATTAATTCATGAATATAATTATTAAATACACCTTTGTTGGTGAAGGTAAATAAAATGAAGCTTTCACATGAAATGATAAGCCTAATAAAAACCTTTATTCAAATATGGAATAAAAGAGTACCCCATGTACAATCATTAACCTTCCTAAAAGAGAAACCTTAGATAGATGCTTGTTAAGGTGAATATGACCAACCCAGAGTTGGGTAGGATAACAAACTATCACATCACCTAAAGTGCATTGCATTCCGTGTAGATCTTCCGGACGGAGATTACTCCCTGGTCCCGAAAACCGAGGAAGGCGGAGCGGAAGGTTCTCTGCAGTACGTGGAAGTACTCGACACCGAGGGTACCCAAGCTAACATAGCTGACGAAGGCAAGCTCCGGTGCATCTAACCCAGTTTTAAAGTTCTTTATTCAATTATCTATGAATGATTGTGCATTTACGTACAGGAGTTGAATGAAACCCTAGATGCATGATCCATAGGTACCTTCGGTCCCTACTAGTATGATAGGTCGATAGCTGCTAAGCTATAGGACCGTTACAAGTCGGGTGATGACCTCACTCGCGAGAATAGGTTCCTAGATAGGAATCATACCATATCTTTAAATGGATTGCTCACGTGGTAAGAGCATGGGATCTGGGCTCCGGTCCAGTGGTTATGTGGGTTAAGTTTTTGAACGTACCAAGCATATGCCGGGTATGGGACCGGTAAGCCTAGTACCATAATGAGGCGGCGAGGGATCCTACTATTACTACTCTTGGGATTCGCTCTCACGGCTAGCTACCGGTGGTGTATGGTGACTCCGGGTATCTCGCGGGGTATGCCGGATAGCCTGCACCAAAGACTGTAAGATTCGATCCCAACCCGAGGATTTATGGGGACGGCCTGGGGAGTTGTCCTCGCGGGGGCAGCCGACCGTATGTTTGGGTCTACCTTGCAAGGTTTTAATCAATCGATTGTCGGCCTCTCACCGTTACCCGAGACTACTTACTCCACTAGTCATGTGATCCCTAATGATGGAAGTTGATGAAGATGATGTTTGAATAATTGTATTGTACAACTTTGTTTGTACTAGTTGGCTAATGTAGTAAAGATTAAACTACTAGAACTTGTGCTAAAATCTTGAAAGTAAGGACCTACTCTTTGTTACTTTTTAGCAAAAGCAACCCAAAGTAGCCAAAAAAGCCTTTCATGGTCTAGAATTGGTGAAGTAGTTATCACCGACGGGTAAGACTTGCGAGTATTAGTATACTCGGCCTTGCTATATGTGTTGATCCGGGTAATGCCTTCGGTGATGTGTGGCCCGGTGAGATCCCGCCGGCCGGGAGCCGGAGTGGGTGGAGGACGACTACCGAAGCATCATGGATGGCCTCCCGTGGTGACTTTGCTGCCGCTAGTTAATTTCCGCTGCTTTTCGAAACTCTGAACTATTCTGTCATGACCAAAACTATGGTTTGTAATAATTAAACCCTTCGGGGTACGAATTTGGATTTGAATGTCGATGTATCTCTGGACTCGCCTTCGATCGAGGGCGGGGCGAACCCTCGAGCGGGGCGGAGCCAGCTCGAGGGGAGCGCACCCCTCGAACGGAACGGAGCCCCCTCGAGGGAGTCGTGTACCCTCGAGCGAGGCGAAGCCTGCTCGAGGGGATCTTTAAGAGGGCCACCTTGGTGGGCCGTTGAGGTCCTTCGCACCGTGGGCCGTGTCGGTGCGGAATATGGTCCCGACACTAACCAGTAGATAGCGCCGTGGTCTATCCCTCAATGGTCGATGCTAAGTAACAAGTGACACAGAGGTTTATCCTGGTTCCGGCCGAGGGGGCCGTACGTCCAGCAGGGGCGTGCTCGGGGCACTATATTACTTAGCACCGGGGGTGCTTGTAGTGGGGCAAATACAAGCAAGGCGGGAGAGGAAGCGTAGCTTCCAAGTCCCTGATGGAGTGGCTGAAGATATTGTGGGAGAATGTGAATGAGTACGTGGGTGTGTGAAGTGTTCTTGTGTCTCTGTTCGTCCGTTGTCCCCCCCCCCCCGCGGCTGGGGGTTCGCCCCCCCTTTTATAGGTCAAGGGGGCGGCGGGTTACATGCACGCCGCGCTACCTAGCTACGTGAGGGAGCGCGTCGTGCTACGTTGTAGAGTGGGCGGCCGCTCGGGCGATCCTCGCAGCGATCTGGTCATCATGGCCTGACTTGTACCCGAACAGTGGCGGTTCGAGGGTAGGAGAGCAACGGATGGCAGTGATGTCCTCTAGTAGGCTCGAGGGAGGTGCTGACGCAAGCTTGTACGGAGTACAGGGGTAGGCAGAACGGCGTTCCTTCCCAACGCGCCTCACGGTGTCGGAGTGGTTGCTACAGGGTCCGGCGTGCGCCTGCACGCGCGGGTACGGCGGCCACGCCGTTGCAGAGGCCGGGATGGCAATCCACCGGCCTAGCGCCTCCACCTAACCCTATAGGGTCACGGGAAAGTGAAATCGAGGGTGCGCCCGGCCCCCCTTCGAGGGTCGGGCGCGTTAGCCGTACTATAGTAGGCGCGCGGTGTCACGGGACTGACACCGACCGTACCGCACAGTCCCTTCCCACAGTGGTGGGGATGGGCTCCTCCCTGGGGAGTTGGTGCGGCGGCACCGGGGCGTGAGCCCCGGGCGCATGATGGCGCCGTCCCCGCGGCGTCGTGGCGTTAAATGCCCGTGTACGGGGCCGGCGCACGCGTGAGGGGCACCCTCGAGCGTGGCGGACCCCGGCCGAGGGCGGGGCGTACCCTCGAGCGAGGCGGAGCCCGCTCGAGGGAAGTGCTGCCCCTCGAGCGGGGCGACGCCCGCCCGAAGGGAGCGCGCATCCTCGAACGAGGCGGAGCCTGTTCGAGGGGATCCTTACATGGGCCGCCTCGATGGGCCGTCGGAGTCCCTGTGGGCTGTGTCCTGCATGGTTAGGCGCCTGCATGGTTAGGCTTAACGTATTTGGGTTTCATTGCGGGCTTTAAGTGAGGTTTTCCCCATTGTTTAAGGGGACCCCTAGGGCTGTCCCCGACAGTAGCCCCCGAGCATCTGCGGGTTTGCCATTGAGGCTCCCGCAGATGCTGGAACCTACTGATAGGACGTTCTTCCCTCCTTGTTTGCGAACGCTTTCCGTGGGGCCGCGTCAGCGGACCCGCGGGTCTAGCCCCCGAAGCCCTGCAGGAGAGTGGGCTCTCCTGCAGGGGTTAACCGCGAGAATTTTGGACAGAGAGGCGTGGCACATATGCCAACCGGCATCGGCGGTATTTCAGCCGGCTTCGGGGGGTGCACGCACCGTCACTTGTCTCCGGTGGGTGCAGTTTCAAGGAGGTGTAGCCGTGCGTCAAGCCCCCGAGCCTTGGCCCGTTCGAGGCGATCAGGTAGAGCCTGACGACTTGTTTTTTAACGTGCCCTCGCCGTCCCTCCGCGGGACGGAGGGTGAGGTTTCTGCAACTCCCATCGAGCGGGTCGCGAATTGCGGATTCCTCTTCGAGCTGGTAGCGGGTGGTTCAAGTGGACGCCCATGCCCCGTTCGATAAGGGTAGGCCGCGCGGTCCGAGACACGTCCATGGAAGCGCTTGCATGGGTTTGCTAGGTGGGGCTCGGTCCCGTTCGCTAGGGACCGAGGGCGCGGAAGCTCTCCCTCGGTGGGATCCCCCTGCTAGCTGCCCTCGCTGGCTCTCGAACACGACATGTGGGGCACCCTCGAGCCGACGGGCTCGAGGAACGGCTCGAATGCGCGTGCCCTCGTCGTCCCTAACTCTGCGATCTGAGGCGCCTGTTCGAACCCCTCGAGGGTCAGGCTTCGAACCTCGATCGGTAGGGCCGTGCGGGGCCGTGCACGGACGGCCCCGTCTTTTCGCGTTTGCGGCCGTCGAGGGGTCCGGGGCGAGCCGGCTCTCGAGGCGCGGTTGGCGGCACGGCGCGGCATGGGTGCTTGCGGTGCCCACTTTACTTCAAGCGGAGCCACGGGCGACCCTCTCACGCGCGTGCCTTCTTTAGAGGGTTGACATTGTTTTGAGCCGGGGGCTCGCGCCGCTCGAGGGTTTTGCGTGGCATGGGTGCCCGCGGTGCCTGCTCTACATCGAGCAGGTCCCGGGCGACCTTCTCACGTTGATATCCCGTCGAGGGTTGCTTTTGTCTGGAGCCGAGGGTTCGTGCCGCTCGAGGGTTTTGCGTGGCATGGGTGCCCGCGGTGCCTCTGCTCTACATCGAGCAGGTCCCGGGCGACCTTCTCACGTCGATATCCCGTCGAGGGTTGCTTTTGTCTGGAGCCGAGGGCTCGTTCCGCTCGAGGGTTCAACGTGGCATGGGTGCCCGCGGTGCCTCTGCTCTACATCGAGCAGGTCCCGGGCGACCTTCTCATGTCGATATCCCATCGAGGGTCGCTTTTGTTTCGAGCCGGGGGCTCGCCCCGCTCGAGGGTTCTCCTTGCTTGGCAAGGGACCCGGGCATTTAAGTGCCTCGCGGTCGTGGCCGCGGTTTTGCAGCGCGGGCGCGCCTTTTAGGCGCGCGCCGCGCGCGCGCGTAGTGGGCGGCGTGGCAGGCAGATGTGACCGCTTCGCCTCGGTCGCTGCCGGTCTTCGCCGTGATGATGGCCCGCCTGCAATGACGTGGCCGCTGCGGTCGTGGTGGGGCCCACCCGTCGACGCGATGGAAAGATTCCCTGCAGTTAATGCTAGCGGGGCGTCCGCTCCGGAGAGCTCGCCCGTCGGCCTATAAAGCTGCGGGGAGGAGGGGACGGCGGTTTTTTACCTTAGTGTCTCACCATTTTCAGTCCCCCGCCCCTTCGTCTTCGTCTCGCTCTTGCCACCGCGCGGTGTCGCCGTTAGAGCTTTTTCTTCCGTTCCTTGTCCTCCGCTCCTGCTTTCCTTCGCCCTCTTCATGGCGCCGCGTCAGCCTCCCCTCACGATCTTGGAGCCATACGCCTGGGAGAGGTCGACGGTGACCGGCTCGCCCTTGGCGAGCTGGTCGCCGCCGCCGGTGGCGGCTAATGAAGACGGACGCCCGGCGGAGTGGATAGTGCCGCCGGCGGCGGACCGCGAGCCCAACCCGCCGGAGGGCTACGTGGTGAGCTTCGTCCGTTACCACGAGCGCGGTTTCAACGCGCCGGCGAGCACCTTCATGCGGACGATGTGCCACTACTACGGGGTGGAGCTGCACAACTTCGCCCCCAATGCGATCTCGCAGGCGGCCACGTTCGTGGGCGTCTGCGAAGGGTACCTGGGGATCCCAGTCAACTGGGAGCTCTGGGTTCACCTTTTCCGCGGGGAGCTCGTCACGCAGCCCACGTCGGAGCCGAGGACCCGCCGCGCGGTGCGCGCCGGCGGGATGTCACTTGCCCTGCGGGGGCAATTCAAGGACACCTACATCCCCTGCACCATGACGACGAACAACGCCGGCTGGGAGCGGGGATGGTTCTACCTGCGCAATGCCGAGCCCGGCCTTCCCCCCTACACCGGCCGGGTATTCAAGAAGAGGCCCGACTCCTGGGGCTACGGGGTGTCCACTGCCCAGCATCGGGCGCGGCAGGAGTCCGTCCTCACCGCCCTGCAGCGGCTGGCGGCACACGGGCTGAACGCGATGGGCGTCCTCGCCTTCCTTCATCACCGGCGGATCGTGCCGTTGATGGAGAGGCCGCTCTGCATCTTCGAGATGACAGAGGCAGCCAACCCCATCGACCTGGCGAGGTCGCGAATGCTCCCGACGCCCCTCGAACGGCCGTACGCGCTCACCCGGGCGCGGAGCGCCGTCGACACCCGGGTGCCGCCACCTGCCGGTCGGACCCCGTGGGACATCGAGATGCTCCCCACCGGCCCGCTGGTGAGTTCGGTTCTTGATTTCGTTTTAGTTCTTGGTCTCGCTTTTGTCTCCTGACATGTCTTTGGTCCTCCTGTGTGCAGCTGGTGAACTTCACCATCGCCAAGTCCGTTCCGCCCACGCCCGACTCTCGTGCGCTCGGCCAGGCGGCGCGGCGGCGGCCGGCCAGGAGCGGGCGGCGCGCAAGAGGGAGCACGCGAGGTGACGTCAAGCACGCCGCGACCGGCGGGCCGCGGAGTACCGGCGACGCGAGGAGCCGGGGCTCTCCTCCCGGGAGATTGAGGAGCCCTCATCCTCGGAGGAGGACGAGGAGGAAGAGGGCCGAGGGGGGAGGGCCCCTCGACGGGGTGGCCGCTGCGCCCCGTCGCCGGAACCGGCACCGGCGACAAGGGCGGCTTCGCACGGGGGGGGGGCGCCGCCGGCGCCCGCGCCGCCGGCAATCGACATCGGGGGGCGGCGCGCGCGCGCGGGGGCGCCGGCGCGCGCCACGGAGGGCGCCGGCGCGCGCCACGGAGGCGCGCGCGGCGGCGGCGCGTCGGTGCGCGCGTCCAGCGTGCTCGCGCGCGGGGCGAGCGTGCCCGCACGCGCGGCACCATCGTCGGGGGGCGCGACGGCGGGTGTGCCCACACGCGGGGCGAGCGTGCCCCCGCGCGCGGCGGCGCCTTCGGGGAGGTGCGGCGTCGGGGCGCGCCCGCGCACGGGGCGGGGCGTGCCCGCGCGTGCGGCGGCGCGCGTCGGGGAGGCGCTACAACGGGGCGCGGCGGCCTGCGCCGGCCTCATCCGCTGAGGCTTCGAGGAAAAGGAAACGGGCCTTTTCCTCTTCGAGGTAAGGAGCCCGTCTTTTTTCGTTTGGTTTGATTTGTCGATGATTAGGCGCCCTAACCTTCTGTTCGCGCCTGTGCAGGGTGGTGCCAACCGTTCCTCCTCTTGCACCAGCCAAGGTGCTGAGGACGGACGCATCGATCCCCACCCGGCGGCGCTCGTCAAGGGCGTCGCGCCCGGGGACAAGAACGGCGGCGGGCACGAGCTCGCAAAGCCCGGGCCGGGGCCTCGAGGCCCCGGTCGGCGATCAGCCCGCCGCGGCGGCGCGGCCGCAGGTCGCCGGGGGCGGCCGGCGCCGGTCGTCGTGGAAACGCGGGCCGCGGCGGCGACCGTGGTGGAGGCACAACCCGCGGAGGCTCGCCGCCGTGGAGGCGCGGCCCACGGCGCGGGCCGCAGAGGGAGGTGGAGCGGGCGCAACCTCGCGGGGGCGCCGCGGACGCGGCGGCACGGCGGGAGGCGGAGGCCGCGGTGCCGCGCCGGGCGCCGCGCGGCCGCGGTGGCGCAAGTGGAGGTGCCGGTGGAGGCGGCACAGGCGGCGGCGCCCGTCGTCAATCTGCAGGCGGAGGTGGTGGAAGTCTCGGACGACTCTCCGCCGCCTGGGTGGAATCAGTGGGCCAGCTGGCCCACGAACTCCCCCGAGCCCCAGGAGGGGGCCCTCGTGAGGCGGCACGAGGGTCACATGGTGGTGGGGGGCCGAGGACACGGGGCCGAGGCCTCGTCCTCCCGCTCCGGCCGCCCCCGCCCGGTGGAGGGGGCCGCCGAGGATCCCCCTGCGTTCGCCGACGCCAGGGGGGAGCAGGAGCTCTGGGGCGAGCTCCGGAACCATGGCGCTACGCTCAACCGCGCGCTGAACGAGGCGCTGCGGGTCCATGGCGGTCCGGCGTGGCTCGTCTTCCAGGTGAGCCGTGGTTGCTCGTTCTTTTTCTCGTCTTCGTATGCTGCATTCGTGCCGTAGTGCTCACGGAATTTGATGTGTGGATGCCAGGAGCTCGAGCGCCGCGCCCACAACAAGTACAATGCGTTCGACCGGGTGAACGCCGAGGCCCACCAGCTCCGGGAGCAGTGCAGCGCTTTCGACGCGCTTGCTGACGCCCTTAGGACGCCGGACAGCTGGCTGGCGTACCGGGCCCTGGCGTGGCCTGACGAGCTCCCCGAGAGCTCGAGGGCGGGACACCCGCGCGTCGCTCGAGCCTCGAGCGGGTCCGCGCAGCCCTCATCGATCGCGACGAGGCGCCGTGGAACGCGCGCGCGGACACGGAGAAGACGCGGACGCCGGTCGCCAAGCCGGGAGGCGGAGGTGGCCACCGCTCGCGCCGAAACCCGGGAGCTCCGCACGTCGCTCGAGGGGGCGCAGGCGCAACAGCGCCAGGCTGAGGAGCGGGCGCGTGGGTTGGAACAGCGCGCCAAGGAGGCCGACGACCTGAAGGCCGCCCTCGACGCTAAGGCCGCGGCCCTCGTCGCTGCTGAGGAGCAGCTTCAGCAAGAGCGCATTGCCCGCCAGGGGGCTGAGGGGCGGCTCCAGCAGGAGCAGGCTGCCCTCGTCAACGCCCGTGCAGCGCTGGAGCAGGAGCGCGTCGCCCACGAGGTGTCGCGGAAGACCTTGGCGGATCGGGACGCCAAGCTCTCCAAGGTCGAGGGTGAGGTCATTGTGCTCAGCATTGCGAGCGCGAACCAGGAGATGGCCCTCCAGGAGCAGGGCGAGGCCGTCAAGCGCCTCGAGCTGGCGGTCGAGGCCGAGCGCCGCGCCCTCGAGATGGAGAGGAAGCAAGTCGAAGGTGAGCCACTGTTTGACTCTTGCTTGTTGGTTTTTCGTTTGGGAGCTCGCATTCCCTTTTTCTGATTTCTTTATTTCTTTGGCGTTTCCAGGCTTGCGCACCGCTCTGGGGCACACGGCTGAGCGGGCCGAGGCGCTGCAGGTTTCCTACAACTCCTCCGAGCAGGAGCTGCGGGAGCTGCGCGATGCGGCCCTCGAGACCTGCCGCGTCGTCGAGGAGGGCGAGGCTCAGGCCGGCAGCTCCCTGGCCAGCCGTCTGCGTGCCCTTGGTGGCCATGTCACCGAGCGGATGCGCCGGGCGTTGCAGCTGGGCGTCCAGAAGGCCCTCGGAGTGGTGCGATCCCACTACGAGGTCAACTTCGAGGCGCTGGCGGAGGGCTACGTCGTTCCCGAGGGCGTCGAGGACGAGGTGGCCATGGAGCGTGTGGACGCGCTTGCCGCCGACGCCGCCGGATCGCTCGCCGAGGCCTTCGAGGAATTCCTCTTCCCCGACGTCGCAGACGCTGCTGCTCCTCCCGCCTGAAAGCAGTTTGGGCGCTAGGCCCATTTTTTTGATGTGTATCAGTATTCTGGCCTCGTGGCCTTTGTAAATAAACAAGCCGTTCCATAAACATCTGCTGTAAATGAAGTTATTTATTTATCACGCTTTTTGTTTCTCCTTCTTCCTGAGTAGATTTTACTTGGGGAAGTTTGATTTTCGCTGGGGGTCCGCTGGGTTGGAGGCGAGAGAGAAGGGCCATATCCACGCGGCGTAGGCTATCTCTGGCTCGCACGCTCCTCCCGCGGGGCCGCCCGCGCCCTGTTCAAATCGTTGCTCATAGTTGAAGTAGAAAACAAACTTAGCGCGTGTTGTTTTGTTTTTCGCGCGAAAAAAATGGGACCATTTTGGGGGGGGGGTGCCCCCCGCAGTAGCCCCCGAGGGTAACTTGGGTTTCAGGGGAAAGCCGAGTTATCCTTTTTATTAGACTTGAAGTATTTACATAGTCGTTGCCAACTGGGGCGTCGGCGGTGTGATTTTTACAACAAAGATACTTGGAAGATCCTAGCTAAGGGTAGAAGCGACGTAGCTGTTGGATGTTCCAAGCGTTGGTGAGCTCTTCACCGTCCTCGTTGGCCAGCTTGTATGTGCCCGGCTTGAGTACCTTCACCACGACGTAGGGTCCCTCCCATGGGGGCGATAGCTTGTGGCGCCCTCGGTTATCTTGGCGCAGCCTTAGGACCAGATCCCCTTCGCTAAAATCCCTTCGACGTATCTTGCGTGCTTGGTAACGTCGTAGGGACTGTTGATACCTCGCGGAATGCATCAACGCCACGAGGCGTACCTCGTCTAGCTGGTCCAGCGAGTCCTCGCGGGCTCGCTGGTTAGCATCCTCGTCGTAGCCTCGAACCCTGGGTGATCCGTATTCTAAGTCCGTGGGGAGGACGGCCTCCGCGCCATGGACTAGGAAAAACGGGGTGAACCCGGTGGCTCTGCTTGGGGTAGTCCTTAGGCTCCACACAACTGCTGGTAGTTCTTGGAGCCATTTTCGCCGCATTTGTTGAGCCGGTCGAAAATTCTCGGGCTTGAGGCCCCGTAGGATCATGCCGTTGGCACGCTCCACTTGGCCGTTGGTCCGTGGGTGTGCCACGGCGCCCAATCCACGCGGATGTGGAACTTGTCACGAACTCCAAGAACTTCCGGCCCGTGAACCGGGACCCATTGTTCGTGATGATGGAGTTTGGCACTCCAAAGCGGTAGACGATGTCGGTGAAGAACGTGACCGCCTGCTCAGCCCTCAAATTCGTGATGGGGCGCACCTCCACCCACTTGGAGAACTTGTCAATTGCGACCAGTAGGTGGGTGAAGCCCCCGGGCGCCTTCCGCAGGGGCCCAACGATGTCCAGCCCCCACACGGCGAACGGCCATGTTACGGGGATTGTTTGCAAGGCGTGAGCGGGCAAGTTGGATTTGCGGGCATAGAACTGGCACCCTTCGCAGGTGCGCACGATTTCGCTGGCATCCGCGACCGCGGTGGGCCAGTAAAAGCCCTGGCGAAACGCGTTGCCGACGAGGGTGTGGGGTGCGTGTTGACGGTTAATAGTTGTATCAAAGTTCGTTTGTGACTTGCAAGCGGACAAGTCTCTCGTCGTAGTCAAGGGACCCTTCTTCCCTCGAGTGGTGAACCCAAGGTATCGAATCCGTGGAACAATGTGCAACGCAAGGATTCAATCTAGTAAAGCAAGGTAAGCTATCTTATGAAGACAAGTTGCATCTAATCTACTAACTCATAAAGAAAACGAATCTAATCTAATCTACTAAAGAGGTAACTAGAGAAAGCAAGAGATAACCAATCTAGAGAATCTAGATCATGCTTATGTTGTAGCTCCAAACAAGATAGATGAAGATAGAAAAGCGAATCTCATTAAAAGCATCTTTAAATCGTGGCCTTCCCATCCGACTCCGAAAACATCCGCCTTTCGAGACCCCCGTTCTGTCACAACGTATCCCTATTCATGCGGGGAGCTTAGGGCGAGTTCGATAGAACAAGTTGAAATCACTTGGCCGGTCCGTATGCACCTCTAGCCACCGCGGCTACAAGAGCACCCTATGTAATCTAGCTATAGACTAGATCGTAGAAGAAGCAAAACCAAGAAGAAATCAAAATCATCGAGAAGGCACTTAATCGCTAGAAATCGGATTCACTTACAAACTTCACCATGAATGATTACATGAACAAGATCACCTCCAGGGGGCCCTCCCTCGATCTTGATCCTCGCTCCGAGCTCCGACGTGGTCTTCCATGCAAGGTTCCCACGTCGGCTTGGGAAACCCTAGACAACTAGCACGACCCTCATCTCCGAGATGGTGTCCCTCAAGCTTCTCTCGCTCCTCGGCGGCGGATTACGACTTCCGTTCGCGTGGCTCTCGGTCGGGGGGCTATTTATAGCCCGAGAAGCAATTAGGTCAAAGGAGAGGTCGATTGGGCCCCGAATGGGGGCGGGGCCGGCCGGCCCGGGCCGGCCGGCTTGGGCTTGGTCGGCCCATCTCGCGGCTCGCTTCGCCGGTGTTGCTTCCCACGTCTTCTAGATGTTCTCCCCTTTTGCATGTGGGCCCTTGACATCGGTTTCTCTCCGAATTGGACTCAACTCCTTGTCTTGCAAGATTCAAGCACTTTTCCGGTTCGGTCCTCGGAGTTTATCATCTTCTCGGGCTTGGTCCTTGGGCTCTTGGAGTCATGTTCACTTCATTGCTTGACTTGTATCGGGCTTCAAGATCTTGTCATGAGGTGCTTAATGAACTTATCCCGAAGTCTTGCTTTCAACGTTAAAACCCCGCGTAAACACATAACTCCAAAACCGACATGCACAAGTGAACTTGTTATACCACGGGGGTTAGTACCAATGAATAAGATACAAAAGTTATGCCAACACCGAAGGTAAACTCATGGCTAGGTTGACGGATTTTCACCGTCAACATCTCCCCCATGCTTAAACCTTGCTCGTCCTCGAGTAAGCCTTCGATGGATATCATCGTTGCCCTTCATTGTTTAAACCTTGCACTTGATCATACATGAAAAAAAAAACATAATGCTCTCAAAAGTTTAATTCGTTAAAGTTCCATAATGTACTAGCCTTCACCTCTACGGAGGGTAGATTCTTATTAAGCTTATCCCACAAGTATTAACATGCTCACAAAGTTTAAATAGACCTCAGAATTTTTGAAATAAAGAATGAGATAAAGAAAAGAGCTAAACCAAATTCACAAATTTAAATCACCTTGCATGTTGCTCATGAACTCTCATCTCACTTGTCTCTCAAGCCTATACATTCTACTCCTTTCCCTCTCATAACATATATGTGTGGTAGGCTTTATATGGAGCTTTGGGAAAGTTTAGTCCTAACAAGATTTTATAAATGAGGTGTTGTCAAAACAAGACAAGCTTCTCATGGTCTTACCGAGACTCGTCAAAAAGGTCATTGGAAAATAATGTTAAATCAAGGAGGGGAAAGAGAAAAATACACACACTTTTAGATGAGTGGACATGTGCAAATGGCAAAGAGTGATCCCGAGGCACAAAGGAAGTCCTCGTTATCGGATTGCACATGGTTGGAAAATGAGAATGGATCTATTAAACTTGAAGCCTTGAATGCACTTTTAGAGAACCGGGGAGTTCACTTTACGCACATATTTTTTTTTCTTTCTCATATTCATTCTTTTCTTTCTTTCTTTCTTTCTTTCTTTCATTCATTATATATATATATATATATATATATATATATTTTTACCTTGAAAGTCATGAATATCGCTGGATTTTTTTTCTTTCATCATCATTTTTTTTTAAAAAAATATTCCCCTTTTAACTCTAAAACTGCACCGTACCTACCTCCTCCCCCATGCTTAGACGTTGCTCGTCCTCGAGCAAAGAGGCGAAAAATAAGGTAGGTACCGGAGTATTTTTCCTTGGAGAGATACTTGAAATCTTCAATGTTGGCACCGTCTTGCGATCTTCCTTGAATTGATGATCCATTCTCAACAATAGGTTGTGGTCAAGGAGGTAATCACAAAAGATGATATTTGGTTTAAGGGTGGATATCCGGCGAGGTTTGTGAAATCTCCGATGTGGGGATACACAATGCACGGATAAAAGGCTAGCAAAAAGATAGATACGCAAAAACGGGATGACCAACTTCTTAGTCTCGGGCCGGAGAAATCATGGCCCGCAATAACTCACTCAAAAATAAATCTTGTACACTAAAGTTTATGCACTCAAATATATATAAGGCTCGGATAGGTTGAGCAACACACAAGTGATATTTGTGACAAGGTTAGCAATATTTTTGAGCATAAAAGACATCTTTAATCTATTCATAACTTGAGAGCACATAAAACACTATGGGTCTTTATTTTAATCATAACCTCCGCTGAAGATTAAGCTAGCATTTAGATAATTTCAGATTTGTATTTTTAAGAGAGCACTAGTTCAAACATGCATAAATCAATTACAAAGATAAACAAAGCGGCAATTATAATCATATATCATCATGGCACAAACTTTGTAACTTTACCAAAGGTAAAAACTTGGTGGCGACATTATTCATGATGAAAATAAACACTAAGATACATGCTGAAAAATTAAACTAACACTAAAAATTAAAGTAAAACTGAAAATACTACGCAAACATAGGCACATCCAAGCTGAAAATTAAAGAAAAGGGGGTAAAGGAAAGATAACTAAAGCTCCTCCTCTCTCTAATCTTCCGCCGGTGGTTGATATTGATAGTCTTGGTTGTTGTACCCTTACTTGTAATAGGAATCCACCACTACTCCTATGAATTGTCCGACAGTGCTAGGTGAAGGTGTCCAAGCACATAAGCGACGTTTGCATTTCCTTCACCCATTTGATTTGCATTGGTTAGGATGGCTGCAATGTTCCTTGCAGCGTATCCTCCAATGGTGGCCACATTTGTTGTGGTTGAGGAAGGTGTGCAAATGGCTCCGCAAAGGCTACGTTGGGCACCGCAAAAATGGTGGGGGTATGGCTGCACCACTCCCCCATGCTTGCATTGGTACACCACCGTAGTAATTTGGCGATGCCGGAATTTCTCCGAATGGTGGAACATAATTTTGTTGTGCACCTCCTTCTTGGGCCATAGAAGATCCTTCTCCTATAATCCTTCTCTTTTATTTTTCTTCGCCGGCACAAGAAGTCCTTCCTCTAACCGATCTTCTTCCCCTCAAGAAAAGTCTTAATCTTCAATCCGGAAGGGGAAAATTCACCTAGGCCACTTGGAAGCCTCCTCTCTCATCTTCACTCTTATATTTTCCTTTCTTCATATATTCCTAGGGAAGTCCCGGGTAGGAGATGATTCGGGTTCCTTGTTGTTGACGGATAAAAGACGTATCCCTCTACGATCCGCAAGCGTACGGACCCCACACCTTTTTCACCACGGGATTCCCAAGGTTCTTGTCAATCCGCGGAGCAAGGGGATTACAAGCGTTCGATCAACAACGACACACTAGCTACTAAAACCCTAACAACTATTATACTAGAAAACACTAAACTACACTAGAGAGAATGATAAACGATCAAGAGAGAAGACACTCGCCCACGGGTCTACGATACTAGAGCATGCAATCGCTTAAAGACATGAAAAACCAATCTAATCTATCGGGGTTGTGACCACGGTTTCGCCCTTTCCCTCCTCTCGTATTGTCACTACGCGAAGGTAATCATGACTAGACCTTTGATGGCCACGGCGTATTGAATGGATCCAAGGAAGCATTGGAGCTCGTACTCCCTTTACGGCATGGTAGCTAACCTTTAAGCATTAAAGTATATTCAACACAAGATGATAGATAGATAATCCGACAAAGTGTGATTACATCTCAAGATCGATTACAACCCATGGACGAATGAGAAGATTACCCCATCAAGGTGCTGATCATGGCACCGTTGATCATGGTTTCCCTTCCGCCGGTGTCTTCCTCCTTCTCCACGAGAGGGTGCTTCCTTCGAGGTGGTTGATCTCCAGCCGGAGATCCTCCTCCTCTCTCTCTAGCTTGTAGATGGCCTTCTGGTGCGAATAACTCCTCTTCCCTGTGTTGGCGGCGCGTCGGGGGTTTTAGGGTCGAAGATCCTTCGAGGGCAAGGAAGACGGGACCGAACCGGTGCCCGAAGTGGGCTGGGCCGATCCGACTGGGCCGGCCGGTCCGGAGCCCGTTCGGCCGGTTCGGTCGCCCTTTTTGCTCCGTGGGTCCTCGTGCACTTATCTACTTTGCCCCTTCCACTTGGATGATTTTGACGCCGTTATCCTCGCGATCAAGATGGAGGCTCTCTTTGCATGAAGTTTGATCTTTTACGCTTCAATCCCCGGGGTGTTCCTCGTAGCACTTCGGTCCTCACCACCATTGGAAGTAATTTCAGCGAGCTCATGAACACGAACAAGACTCCATGAATGCTCCTTTGAACTTATTGCGAATCCGTCCTTTATGTCCATGATTCCCTACATAAACACAACACTTCCAAATGCATGCACAAAGATGAACTCGTTATATGATTAGTGTGCCTAGTGGCGGGTTAGTTCAATAATCAAATCCAAACCAAAGTGTAATGAACATGCTAGGTGCACCAAAATACACCGTCAACATCTCCCCCACACTTAGCTCTTGCTCGTCCTCGAGCAAGTACTCGTAAAAGAACTTCGTCCAAGGAGTGTAATCGTGTACCACTTATCCCTCTTCACAAGTTAGTCAATCCCTTCATCTTTAATACATAAACACAAAGTAATGATAATCAATCATAAACATGGGCGTTTAGAATTTTTACCACATCAAGATTTACCCCACAACTCAAACTCTTCACTAGAAGCTTTCAATTTCAGCCATACTTACTTCTTTGCTTCCATCGGAGGGTTTTTTTTTTGGTTTTCAAAACAAAAATTCCTGCAACAAGTGTTAGACAAAAACCTTTCTCCAAGCTCTCTCAAGTCACTCATATGAAGTGTCTATCCTAACCAAATTTTATAAAACTCTCACCTCCCATTAATCTCTCATATATCATGTAAAAGTGGAGCTATAGGTAGGGCTAGCGCAATCAACACAAGTATTGTCAAACTAAGAACTTCCTCTAATGGTTGTCTACCTTTCAAAGCCAATGATCATGAGAATTAACCATATGTAGGGATATCAAGGATGAGAAGATTTAGAATGGTGGACATGTGCAAGGGCAAAAGAAAATTGTGACTTCAAGGCACCAATGATGTCCTCGTTGTCGGATTGCACATGGTTGGAAATAAAGTAAAAGTTTCGTCTCACAATCAACGTGACATCCTTCCTTACACTTTATTATTTTTCTTTTCTTTCACTTGATCCATCCCTCTCATATCTTCATTGCTAACTCATCTTTCTTTTTTTTCTTTTCTTCTTTCATTCACATATGATTTTTCTTTCTTTCTTTCTTTCTTTTCCATACACATACTTTTTCTCTTTATTTTTCTCTCTCTTGACAACTTTTCAAAGCTTTCAATTCTCCCTTTTCTCGCATGCATACAATCTGAATTTTTTTTTAAATAAATCATGCTAGAGACGAGACGAAACTTTGAAAATAGGTTGTGTTCAAGGAATACGATGTACAAAAGAGATGTATAGGGTTGGGTATGGAATTCGGCGATGTACGTGACTTCCGTTGTGAAAGTCATGTTACCGAATGTATGACGAGGCTAGCAACAAAAGATAAGCACAAGGACATGATCATTGCTCGAAATTAAAACTCACCAAGAGAGAAGGGTCCTAGCCTAACTCATCGTGCTAATCACACTTATGGTGGAGCGAAAAAAACAAACTTGGCTTTGGATAGGAATTTTTTCTTACTCTCAACTTGGAAAAAGAGGTTTTGCTAACCTTTATTACAAGTGTTTTAATATAATTTTCAGAACTGAAATCCTCCAATTTTTAGCATCGAAAATAGCACAACTAGCATGTGAAGCTCAAGATCGAAGTGCGGTATGGGTACTTTAAGTAGTAGCGATTCCACTAAGCACCACGGTAAACGATTTTCAAACCACATACTTGTGCTCATATATCAAGAATCGAAGATTAAACAAACAAGTAAATAAAGATAAACAATACATAAAACACAAAGATATATATAAAGACTCTTTTTATTTGGTTTTCTTGACTCAACACTAATTTAAGACACTTGCAAAAATTTTAAAAACAGACTTAAAAACTAAAGACTCATTAAAACACTAAGACTCTCACACGAAGATTAAACCGAACCTAAACTTGAAGTTCAAAAGCTAAGGCTAGCGAGCTAGCTCTCCCCCACACTTAAAACATACGACGTCCTCGTCGTATCTTACAAAAACCAAAGGGGAAAACTAGATCTAGTGGTATTTCGAGCAAGCTTTGCACCACTTGCCTCTCATGTTTCCAACCATGCCGAAAAGTTTGCGCACGTTGCGGTTAAGGAACTTGTAGTCATCTTCAACTACGCGCTCCAAGTCCTCCATACGCCGCTTCATCGCTTCCATGGTTTGAAGACATTCGTCGGCCGACGCGTAGAGAGCTGCGATGGATTGACGGCAAACTCGACAAAGACACCGGATGCAATCCGAAGGGGTCGTCGTCGCCATAATCTCCACCGTTGTCACCACCGTCGTCGCCACCTCCATTGTTGTTGCCTTCGCCACCGCCGTTGCCGTCGCCATTGGGGCCCTCGGGAGTCCTTTCATAGGGCTGCTCGCCCCAATCGTCATCGTCTCTACCGGCAGCCGCCCACGAGCTCGGGCTACGATCGTCGGAGTAGTCGCTATCCCCATAATCCTTAGGCTCCGGCGACACCTCCTTGTAATCCTTGCGCTTGATGCCTTGAAGGCGTGCCGACCTTCGAACGGGTGTAGGGACCTTCTCTCCTTTGACGGGGTTGCGAGATGCAAGAGCTCCGGTCGGGACACGTCCTCCGCAACGGATACGTGCGGTCCTCTTGACGGGTAGCTTGACCTCGCATCGCATCGCCTCCTCCATCGATGGCTTCTTGGCTTCTACCTTCAACTCTAAGCTTTTTGGAGGCTCAATGGTCGCTACAAGGGTGCAACACATTGCTTGAAGGGTTTGATTCTCGAGCTCCCAATTCGGCCAAATATATAGTCCCGAGAGAAAAGCCCCGGGAACCTTATTTTCTTTTTTTACACTTCCCTTAAAATTTTCCGACCAAACAAGGAAGTCAAAAGGGAGCAATTCGGGGCGAAATTCGGGGACATCGGGCGTCGGGCCACCCCGGGCCGATCCGACCGGGCCGGCCGGCCCACCCCCGCCTCGGGGGCCGGCCGGTCCGGTTTTTTGCACACCGCCCTATTTTTTCGTCCTCGGCCCGTGGGGAAAAAGTTGGCCCGGTTAATCTTCGCGAAAAACTCCGAAAGCTAAAAGAAAAATTATTTACGAGAAGTTGGTGCCTTGTTTTTCGTCCTAGGCGGGACGTTCGGGCTCTTCCTCCATGGTAAAGACGTCAACATGATGAATGGGCACGACATCGGGTTCGTAGTAAACCTTAAGCCGCTGTCCATTCACCACAAATTGATCGCCGTTTATATCCATAATGGTTACCGCTCCGTTGGAGAACACCGAATGCACAACATAAGGTCCGTCCCACTTGCTTTGCAATTTCCCCTTTCCGAAGGTTTTAAACCTCGAATTATAGAGGAGGACCTTATCTCCTTCTTTAAATTCTTTTTTCTTCAATCTTTTATCATACCACCTTTTGATTCTCTCCTTGTATATGCTTGCGTTTTCATAAGCTTTCAACCTCAACTCCTCTAGCTCGCTTATTTGAATTCTCCGTTTCACCACCGCGGCATCGAGATCAAGGTTCATCTCTTTAATCGCCCAATAGGCTTTATGTTCTAACTCAACCGGAAGGTGGCAAGCTTTTCCATAGACGAATTGATAAGGGGTCATACCTATCGGTGTTTTAAACGCCGTTCGATAAGCCCATAAAGCTCCGTCTAATTTCTTCGACCAATCCTTGCCTCCCTTCTCTATGGTTTTGTTAAGTATGCTTTTTAATTGCCTATTTGACGTCTCCGCTTGTCCGTTGGTTTGTGGGTGATAGGCCGTGGAGACCCTATGCTCAATTCCCAACTTGGACAAGCACTTTTTGAAGTTCTTTCGGTGAAATGAGTTCCTCCATCACTTATCAAGATTCTCGGTGTACCGAAACGGGGAAAAATCACGTTCTTGATCATAGTGATGGACTCCTCCGTGGAAGCTTTACGACATGGTATAGCCTCTACCCACTTGGATACATAATCGACCATAACAAGTATATACTCGAATCCAAATGAGTTTTTAAAAGGCCCCATGAAGTCTATGCCCCATACATCGAATATGTCGATTTGCAAGTTGTATTTCAAAGGCATAGAATTTCTTTGAGAGATGTTTCCGGTTCTTTGGCATTCGGGGCATGACGCAACATATCTTTTAGTATCTTCATGCATCTCCGCCAATAGAATCCGCTCGACCATACTTTGGCTTCGGTTCGAAAATGGCTATAGTGCCCACCGTACTCCGCCGAGTGGCACTTCCTTAGAATCTCAAGCCTCTCTTCTCTTGGCACACATCTTCTCATCACTCCATCATTGCCAAGCTTGAAGAGGTATGGTGCATCCCAAAAATATTTCTTGCTTTCAGAAATTATCTTCCTTTGGGTGTTTTTGTCTAGATGATCGAGGGGCATTTTTCGAATTGCTCGAATGATGTCAATCATCCAAGTATCTTTATCAAGCACTCTATAGAGGTGGTCATCTCTCATCTTATCTTCAATGGGCTCTTTATCATCTTGCCCACGATTCATCCTAGACAAATGATCGGCCACAACATTTTCCACCCCCTTTTTATCACGAATTTCAACATCGAACTCTTGGAGAAGAAGGATCCAACGAATCAAACGTGGTTTAGCTTCCTTCTTAGCCAAAAGATACTTTATGGCTGTGTGATCGGTGTAAACAATGACTTTCGAGTTCATGATGTAAGATCTGAATTTTTCGAAAGCGAATACCACCGCTAGCAATTCTTTTTCCGTAGTAGCGTAATTTAATTGTGCCCCACTAAGAGTTTTGCTAGCGTAGTAAACGGCGTGAACTCTGCCTTCCTTTCTTTGTCCCAAGACTTGCGCCTACGGCGTAGTCACTTGCGTCACACATGATCTCGAAAGGTTGGCTCCAATCCGGAGGTTGGATGATGGGAGCACTCACCAACGCATTTTTCAAGGTCCGGAATGCCGCTAGACACTTCTCATCAAAGTCGAAAGCCACATCTTTTTGAAGAAGGTGTGTTAAAGGCTTAGTGATCTTCGAGAAGTCCTTTATAAATCTTCTATAGAATCCGGCATGGCCTAGAAAGCTCCTTAAGGACTTAATATCCGTAGGAGGTGGGAGTTGCTCAACCGTCTCTACCTTAGCCTTGTCCACTTCAATTCCTCTCTCGGATATAACATGTCCGAGCACTATGCCTTGCTTAACCATGAAGTGGCACTTTTCCCAATTTAAAACCAAATCTACCTCCGCACACCTTGTAAGGACCTTTTCTAAGTTTGCTAAGCAATCCATGAACGTCTTCCCGTAAACGGAAAAATCATCCATAAACACTTCAACAATTTCTTCGATGAATTCCGAAAACACGGCCATCATGCAACGTTGAAAAGAGGCCGGAGCGTTGCATAGGCCGAAGGGCATCCTCCTATATGCAAACGTTCCGTAAGGACATGTAAATGTTGTCTTATGTTGATCTTCCGGGTGAATGGGAATTTGCATGAACCCCGAGTATCCATTGAGAAAGCAAAAATAAGCGTGGTTTGCTAACCTCTCGAGCATCTCGTCTATGAACGGTAGGGGGAAGTGATCTTTCTTCGTCGCTTTGTTAAGCTTACGGTAATCAATACACATTCGCCACCCGGTCACGGTTCTTTGCGGTATTAATTCGTTCTTCTTATTCTTCACCACGGTCAAACCTCCTTTCTTCGGTACACAATGTACCGGGCTCACCCATTCGCTATGTGGAACCGGGTAGATGATTCCGGCATCAAGTAACTTGATAACCTCTTTCTTTACTACCTCTCGCATGGCATGGGTTAGCCTCCTTTGATGGTCCACTACGGGCTTACATTGGTCTTCCATTGGTATACGATGAGTGCAAAAGGCTGGGCTAATACCTTTGAGATCATTGATTGAATATCCAATCACCTTCCTATGTTTTTTTAATAAAATCAGCAACGCTTCATTTTCTTCGGGGCTCAACTCGTCGCTCACAATGACCGGATAAGTTTTGTCCGGGGCCCAAAAATTCATATTTTAATCCCTTGGGCAAAGGTTTAAGGTCTACTTCGGGCACTTGTGGCTCCTCGGGTTTGATTTCTCCTATGTCTTCGAACTTCTCTTCCTCCACGCTACCATCATGCGGCTCTAAGCCTTTTGTTGCTTCCTCTAGTTCTTCATCTTGTTGATTACTAATTTGATTTTCCATCGCTCTTTGCAGCGGGTCTCTAAGGGTTTCAACAAAACAAAGACTATCTATCTCTTCTATTTCTTCATCTTCGGGAGGAAAAGGTGTAAGGTGTTTAGAAGCACGAAGAAAGTTATATGTGTACTTTGTTCCATTAAGGTTCATTGTTACTTTGCCTTCTCCGGCATCTAACACGGCATCAACCAACTTAAGAAAAGGCCTACCTAAGATTATGTGATCAGAATTACCATGGTAAGCATCAATAACAAAGAAATCGGTTGGTATGTAGTTTCTAGAGATTTTTACTTTCATGTTGCAAGCAATACCTAGAGGTTTGATAGTTCTACCATCTCCCATAATTAATTTCGTTGATGTTGGAGCTAAGTCTAGGTTGTGGTATTGAACTTTATCGTAAATTTTAGAAGATAGAACACTTACTTGGGCTCCGATGTCGCATAAAGCTTTGCATTGAACTCCGTTGATCTCGCAACTCAAGTGCGGCGTCATCTTCTCTTCTTCTTCGGATCCGATCGAATAAATTTCAGCAAGGCGAGCGTATGGCGATGCTTCGGGCTTGATCCCCATGATCCTCTTCACCTCGGCAATATGTTCCGGATCCACCACATCATCTCCAAAGAGCTTTTCAAAAATCTCACCGGTGGTTTCGAGGTCGTATGAATTTTCAGCTTTCCTCTCCGGTGGGAAATCGACTTCCAATGCTCTTGCCATTCCCTTTTGATTAGGGAACGGTCTTCTCTTGTCGAATATTTCTCCGTAATCAATAGGAACCCAATCCATTGGCTCGAACTCCCTTAGTGGCTTCGCGCTTGACATGCTTCTCTTGTTCGTCTCCTTTGGTGCGGCGAAGTCGACGTTTGGTGTAGTTCTTGACTTGATGTGTTCTTGTTCAAGCTTCTCTATGATTGGCTCCTCTTTTGTGACTTCTGGGGTTGCCTCTTTAGAAAATTCAGCAAGCTTTTTCTTTCTCGAATTGGATTCCGGCTCTTCCGCAAGTCTTGTTTCCCAATCTCTTCGCATGGCAGCCGCTTTACTAACTTTTTGTAGAAGTTGGGCGGCTTCCGTGAGTGTTTTCTCCATGAGATCCCCACCTGCACACATTTCGACGTGTCGCATGCAACTAGGGGTTAGGGAAAAGAAAAATGTATGCAAGAGTACGTCACCGGTGAAGCCGAGTTTTGGTCCTTGTTCGATTAATTCATTAAACCTATCCCAGGCTTGGTCTATCCCTTCCTCTTCTCCTTGCATAAAATTGATCACTTGCCTCCTTAGATGTTGAACCTTGCTCATTGGAAAGAACTTCTCGCAAAACTTCTTTGTCAACTTGTTCCAATTGCCTTCAACTTCAAAGGACGCAACCGAATACCATGTCTTTGCTTTGCGGCAAGTGAGTAGGGAAAGAGATTCCATTTGAACCATTCATCGGGAACTCCTTCTTGACGCACCGTGTTGCATATTGTCATGAAATCCCTTATGTGTCTATATGGGTTCTCCGTAACCATCCCTTCAAATGGGTTTTCCGCCACCATCTTCATGATCTTGGATTTAATTTCATACTTGGTCGCTTCGAGCTTCGAATCCGACTCTTGTACCTTTATGTCTTCACATCGAGGGCTAGCGTAATCCCTTAATGATTTCTCCGGTTCTTCCACGGGTTGATTAACGAACTCCATCTAGACAATAAGATAAAAACAAAAACAAAAAAGAAACAAGTGTTTTTCGGGAAAATATATGTTAGATATAGCAAATAAAAGATAAACTAAAATATAAAACTAAGTTAGATGCAAATCAAACGATGTAAACTAACTTGCTCCCCGGCAACGGCGCCGGAAAAAGGGGCTTGTTGACGGATAAAAGACGTATCCCTCTACGATCCGCAAGCGTACGGACCCCACACCTTTTTCACCACGGGATTCCCAAGGTTCTTGTCAATCCGCGGAGCAAGGGGATTACAAGCGTTCGATCAACAACGACACACTAGCTACTAAAACCCTAACAACTATTATACTAGAAAACACTAAACTACACTAGAGAGAATGATAAACGATCAAGAGAGAAGACACTCGCCCACGGGTCTACGATACTAGAGCATGCAATCGCTTAAAGACATGAAAAACCAATCTAATCTATCGGGGTTGTGACCACGGTTTCGCCCTTTCCCTCCTCTCGTACTGTCACTACGCGAAGGTAATCATGACTAGACCTTTGATGGCCACGGCGTATTGAATGGATCCAAGGAAGCATTGGAGCTCGTACTCCCTTTACGGCATGGTAGCTAACCTTTAAGCATTAAAGTATATTCAACACAAGATGATAGATAGATAATCCGACAAAGTGCGATTACATCTCAAGATCGATTACAACCCATGGACGAATGAGAAGATTACCCCATCAAGGTGCTGATCATGGCACCGTTGATCATGGTTTCCCTTCCGCCGGTGTCTTCCTCCTCCACGAGAGGGTGCTTCCTTCGAGGTGGTTGATCTCCACCGGAGATCCTCCTCCTCTCTCTCTAGCTTGTAGATGGCCTTCTTCGGTGCGAATAACTCCTCTTCCCCGTGTTGGCGGCGCGTCGGGGGTTTTAGGGTCGAAGATCCTTCGAGGGCAAGGAAGACGGGACCGAACCGGTGCCCGAAGTGGGCTGGGCCGATCCGACCGGGGCCGGCCGGCCCGAGCCCGCTTCGGCCCGGTTCGGTCGCCCTTTTTGCTCCGTGGGTCCTCGTGCACTTATCTACTTTGCCCCTTCCACTTGGATGATTTTGACGCCGTTATCCTCGCGATCAAGATGGAGGCTCTCTTTGCATGAAGTTTGATCTTTTACGCTTCAATCCCCGGGGGTGTTCCTCGTAGCACTTCGGTCCTCACCACCATTGGAAGTAATTTCAGCGAGCTCATGAACACGAACAAGACTCCATGAATGCTCCTTTGAACTTATTGTGAATCCGTCCTTTATGTCCATGATTCCCTACATAAACACAACACTTCCAAATGCATGCACAAAGATGAACTCGTTATATGATTAGTGTGCCTAGTGGCGGGTTAGTTCAATAATCAAATCCAAACCAAAGTGTAATGAACATGCTAGGTGCACCAAAATACACCGTCAACACTTGTAATACCCGGTTTTAAAGAGATAGTCAACATGGAGAGGTAACAACCCGATCTCCTGAATCCGATGTTGCTCACAACACCACCGGTTGATCATAGGTGAGTAGGGTTGATTGGCTGCGAGTAAATCCAATTCAACTCCGTGTTGGTTATCTATGTCTCTCTTGTTCTCCCAAAAATCCATTTGCACAAAAGTGACACACTTGGATGATGGGGTTCCGGATAGTATTTCTTCGTTGATGGTCTCTTCCCGTGATCATACTCCAAAAACCTTCCCATGTGCCTTCATGCACATACTTGTTCCGGAGCTCCCTTTTGAAAATAGGAGACACTCGCCCATGGGTCTACGATACTAGAACATGCAATCATTTCGAATCATGAAAACCAATCTAATCTATCGGGGATTGTGTTGAATGGATCCAAGGAAGCATTGGATCCCTACTCCCTTTATGGCATGGTTGCTAGCCTTAAGCATTAAAGTATTTTCAACACAAGATGATAGATAGATAATCCAACAAAGTTCGATTACATCTCAAGACCGATTGCAACCCATGGATGAATGGAGATTACCCCATCAAGGTGCTAGAAATAGCATCATTGATCAAGGTTACCCTTCCGACGGTGTCTTCCTTCTTCTCCTCTTGTGGGCTCCCTCCAACGGAATGAGAGACTTAGCACTCCTTCATCAAGGGTATGCGCCATGGTCATGAAAATTTCCTAGGCGAATTCCTTGTGGGTGTTTGCCGACACTCAGTTAGAGAATTGCACCGGTGTCCCGTGTGAAACCCAATATGTGGAGAGCTTGGTCGTCGATGTCGACATTCGCTACAAGCCTCTACTTAAGGCGAGCGAGCTTCTTCTCCTCCTCCGTCATGATGACATACCCCTCGGAATACCGCGGAGCATATGGAGGTGGAGCGGATGATCGTGTCAAGTGGTGAGGTTGGACGGGCGGCTCCTCCATATGTTATTGAAGTTTGGTGAACCTCATAAACGAGTTTCGTGTGGCCCTCATGCCACCAAGGAGAAGAGTGGTTCCTCCTCAGTGGTGCCGTGTCCTCCCCCATACTCCAAGGAGACTCGGAAACCGAGCGCCTCCTCGAAGAGGTTGTCGATGATGGCTTAGACGACGATGATCCCTTCTTCTTTGGTGAAAAGACTTATAGTTTTCTTCCTTGATTGCAGCACTCTCCCTCACAAATATATATCCGGGGTTTTCACCTGGTAACAAGGTACACAAATATTATTTTGGAGTCTGGACTTTGAGTGGATTAAGGATGTGATTTGTTGCACGAAACAAACGCGGTGGATGGCTAAGTCTAAGGTGATTCCGGCCTACAAACTAGAGCACACGAACAAAGAGTTGGATGAAAGACTTACCTCTCTCCTCATCTTGGCTTGGTTCTTCTCTAGTGCATTCATGTTGCTTCGTGATCGCGTACACCTTCCAAACGTTCCCGTCCACTCCTTCGCTTGCATTATTGCTCCTTCCACTTGATGTTTTCGCTTTGACTCACTTCCATACTCCCTTGCCTCACATGCATCCATGATATTCCTACAAAACAAAGCCTTGGCTGCCCCCATGCTTCTACTTTTCATGTGGTTTAAATATGTTGGAGGGGCATCCCGTGATGTATCATGGTGCATGCATGGTTAGGTTAACTAGATTGCCTCCCTTTAAGTGTGTTTAAGGCTAAGCACTCCTCTAATTTCGAAATTTAAAAGTATTTTTCAGAGCCATGCAAGAGCTCGAACATAATTTTAGAGAAGTTTTTAAACCATTAAAAACAAATGCAAGTCGAAAATATTTTTTTATTACGTCGATTTCGGTCTCACCGGTATAGTTTGCCTTCATTAGTTGAGAGCAAGCTTTTCCCGGCTTGATCATGGGGGCATAGGTTTAGGTCCTAATTTTGATTAGATGAGAGAGATTTTGAATGAAATAAAATTTAGTGAGGCTTAGAAAAATTCTAATCTTAGAGAAACCAAGGATATGGATTTTTAAATCAACCAAAAATCAAGTTTCTAGGTTCACGCGAGTCCTACCACATGGTGAAATTTAAATAACATCTAGATACAAGTCGTGGCTCTACTCGAGTGTTTTTAGCATGAAAAACAAGTCAACCACAGCACCATAATGAGGGTGAAGGGTTGAGTTAGGTTCTGAAAATTTTTTTTTGGTTGTGGTTTCTCGAAAAAAGCAAACAAACACATAGGATGGTTCATGTAAAGGGTTTATGATCAAGCAAAATATTCAACCAAGAATTATGTCTCTAATATTGTTCAACCATTCTAAGTCTAAGGTTTTGCGTAGTAAAATTCAAAACTGAATTAAAAAGACTCGAAAAACCTGGAATCGGGTTGTCCTCCTGGTAGCTTATTCTTGACTCGACGAAACGGGTTGCCTCCCGCCTAGCGCTTCGTTTATAGTCCATGGCTAGACTTCTTCACTTGATTACTCCGGATCAACGCTCTTTGCGGGCGTTGCAATCTTGGGTACCCACTTTGGCTTAGTCATTTTTTTTGGTCTTCACAGCCGGCTTTGTCCTTTGGTCTTGACGGATGCAACATCTTCCTTGTGGCTCGGCATCTCGAACTCCGGTCCTTCGGTCATGATCTTCATGGTCTCTAGTGTGATCCCTCATCTCTCCCGAATGAGTTTGAGTAGCCTTCGCCGTCTTGGGACCTTGGAGTTGTCTCGGATATTCTTCTTTGTCACCAATCGGTTGTCCGGCAAGTTGTCCCACTTGCGTCTCTAACATCTTCATCACGATGAACACCCCGCATGTGGATCTTGCCTTGGCAGCCTTTAGGTGTTGAGCTTCTTTCTCCATCTCCATCTTCTCCATCCTCGTTGATCTTGAACGGCCTTCCGGCGTCTTGACTTGGAGGTGATGATTCCCTTGGAGATTTTGATGGTCCTTCAACTTCAACTTTTGAATCTAGGGTTTCCACCCCTTTAGCTTGTGTTGCACGTCACCTTTGCCTGTAAAGTTTTCCTGGATCATCCACAAAAAAGGTTTGGGTTTCTTGGAGAGGTAGCCAACCATCTCCGGTTAGGGTTAGTAATAAAACAAAAATCTAAACATAAAAACTAGGGTTAATCAAAACTAGATTAGATTGATTTTTTTCTTTTTGAGGATGATCAAACATAAGAGATGCAAAAGAAAATCAAAAGAAAAACTGAAAGATAAGCGATACTAGATCGGATCTTGATTGCTTGCTCCCCGGCAACGGCGCCAGAAAAAGGGGCTTGTTGACGGTTAATAGTTGTATCAAAGTTCATTTGTGACTTGCAAGCGGACAAGTCTCCCGTCGTAGTCAAGGGACCCTTCTTCCCTCGAGTGGTGAACCCAAGGTATCGAATCCGTGGAACAATGTGCAACGCAAGGATTCAATCTAGTAAAGCAAGGTAAGCTATCTTATGAAGACAAGTTGCATCTAATCTACTAACTCATAAAGAAAACGAATCTAATCTAATCTACTAAAGAGGTAACAAGAGAAAGCAAGAGATAACCAATCTAGAGAATCTAGATCATGCTTATGTTGTAGCTCCAAACAAGATAGATGAAGATAGAAAAGCGAATCTCATTAAAAGCATCTTTAAATCGTGGCCTTCCCATCCGACTCCGAAAACATCCGCCTTTCGAGACCCCCGTTCTGTCACAACGTATCCCTATTCATGCGGGAGCTTAGGGCGAGTTCGATAGAACAAGTTGAAATCACTTGGCCGGTCCGGTATGCACCTCTAGCCACCGCGGCTACAAGAGCACCCTATGTAATCTAGCTATAGACTAGATCGTAGAAGAAGCAAAACCAAGAAGAAATCAAAATCATCGAGAAGGCACTTAATCGCTAGAAATCGGATTCACTTACAAACTTCACCATGAATGATTACATGAACAAGATCACCTCCGGGGCCCTCCCTCGATCTTGATCCTCGCTCCGGAGCTCCGACATGGTCTTCCATGCAAGGTTCCCACGTCGGCTAGGGAAACCCTAGACAACTAGCACGACCCTCATCTCCGAGATGGTGTCCCTCAAGCTTCTCTGCTCCTCGGCGGCGGATTACGACTTCCGTTCTGCGTGGCTCTCGGTCAGGGGGCTATTTATAGCCTGAGAAGCAATTAGGTCAAAGGAGAGGTCGATTGGGCCCCGAATTGGGCTGGGCCGGCCGGCCTGGGCCGGCCGGCGCCGGGCCCAGTCGGCCCATCTCGCGGACTGCTTCGCCGGTGTTGCTTCCCACGTCTTCTAGATGTTCTCCCCTTTTGCATGTGGGCCCTTGACGTCGGTTTCTCTCCGAATTGGACTCAACTCCTTGTCTTGCAAGATTCAAGACTTTTCCGGTTCGGTCCTCGGAGTTTATCATCTTCTCGGGCTTGGTCCTTGGGCTCTTGGAGTCATGTTCACTTCATTGCTTGACTTGTATCGGGCTTCAAGATCTTGTCATGAGGTGCTTAATGAACTTATCCCGGAAGTCTTGCTTTCAACGTTAAAACCCTGCGTAAACACATAACTCCAAAACCGACATGCACAAGTGAACTTGTTATACCACGGGGGTTAGTACCAATGAATAAGATAAAAAAGTTATGCCAACACCGAAGGTAAACTCATGGCTAGATTGACGGATTTTCACCGTCAACAGTGCGGCGTGGTGACCACAGATCCCCGCGTGGATATCCCGTAGGAGCTCGCGCCCCTCGGGAATGGGCACACACCGTTGTAGGATGCCAGAGGCGGCGCGCTTGTACAGCTCGCCATCGACGAGGGTGAAAGATTTGGCCATCCTGGCGATGCGCCTGGCCGCGGCCCGGTCCGCGGGGAGTTCCCCTCGAGCGATCCAGGCGATGTATTTTTCCCGCCAATCCGCTTGGACAGGAGCCGGCTCGATGTCCATCGCATCGGCCTCGTGGGAGCCGTACCCCTCGAGGAGGGAGAGTACGTACGCCTCGTTCGAGGGGTCCTCATCCATGGGTTCCGCACCCGTTGGATTCGAGGGAGCCCCCGAGGGTCCGTCGTGGCTCGAGGGGTAGGGCTCGAAAGCGACCGAGGGTTGCGCAATGTCACGCGCGAAAACGTTCGGGGGAACAGTGATCCGCCCGGACGCGATCTTCGCCAGCTCGTCTGCTTCCTCGTTGTACCGGCGGGGTACATGGTTAAGCTCGATACCGTAGAACTTGTCTTCGAGGGCCCGCACGGCTTTGCAGTAGGCCTCCATCTTGTCGTCATGGCAGCTCGCGTTCTTCATGACTTGATCGATCACGAGCTGCGAGTCCCCTCGCACGTCGAGGCGCTTGACGCCCAACTCAATGGCGATTTTGAGGCCGCAGAGAAGGGCCTCGTATTCGCCATATTGTTGGACGCGGGGAAGTGGAGGCGCACTTGCGTAGCGCATGTGCTCCCCGAGGGGTGACACGAAGAGCGAGCCCGCGCCCGCTCCCGTTTTCATCACTGAGCCGTCGAAGAACAGAGTCCAGCACTATGCTTGGATTTGTGGGGGCGGCGGCCGCGTGTCCGTCCACTCGGCCGACGAAATCGCCGAGATTTGCGATTTGATGGCCTTGCGCGGGGCGTAGGCGAGCGTCTCACCCATCAGCTCCACGGACCATTTGGCAATCCTGCCTGCCGCGTCAGGGTTGCGAATGATCTCTCCTAGCGGGAAGGAGGAGACCACCGTGACCGGGTGGGCCTCGAAGTAGTGGCGGAGTGTTGACGGTGAAAATCCGTCAACCTAGCCATGAGTTTACCTTCGGTGTTGGCATGAGTTTTATACCTTATCCATTGGTACTAACCCCCGTGGTATAACAAGTTCACGTGTGCATGTCGTTTTTGGAGTTTAATGTTTATGCAGGGATTTAGTGTTGAATGCAAGACTTTCGGGATAAGTTCATCAAGCACCTCATGACAAGACCTTGAAGCCCCGAACAAGTCATGCAATGAAGCAAACTTAACTCCAAGAAGCCGGGGACTTGATCCGAGAAGACGACGGACTCCGGGGGACCCGACCCACGTAAAAGTGCTCGAATCTTGCAAGACAAGGAGTTGAGTCCAATTCGGAGAGAAACCGACGACATGGACCCATATGCGAGAAGGGGGAAACATCCAGAAGCAAGGGAACCGACGTCGGGCAAAGGAGCCCCCCGGGGGGGGGCCTAAATGGGCCCCGGGGCCGGCCGGCCCGGTCCGGTCGGCCCGAGCCCATTTTGGGCCCAAACCCGTCGTCCTTTGCCCTAGCCGCCAATCGGGCTATTTATAGTCCCCCGACCGAGAGCCACGCGAGAGAAGATTTCGTCTTCGGCCGCCGAGAAGCAGAGAAGAGAGGGACACCATCTCGGAGAGGAGAGGGTCGAGCTAGTTGACTAGGGTTTCCCTAGCCGACGTGGGAACCTTGCAAGGAAAACCACGTCGGAGTTCCCGGAGCTAGAAGCAAGATCAAGGAAGGATCCCGATGGTGATCTTGTGTATGTATCATTGTTATAGTTGAATTATCAAGTTGAATCTTTTCCCAGCGATCAAGTGTTTCCTCGAAGATTTCGTTTTTCGATCGGCTTTGCTTATTCCAATTCTATTCTCGAGATAGATTACATAGGGTGTTCTTGTAGCCGCGGTGGCTAGAGGTACACGCCGGATCCTCCGAAAGAATCTCGACTTGTCTTTTGACTCGCCCTAAACTCCCCGCATGAATAGGGATACGTTGTGACGAACGGGGGTCTCGAAAGGCGGATGTTTTCGGATTTGGACGGGAAACCACGATTTAAAGAGGCTTTTATTAAGATTCGATTTGCTACTTCTTCTCTTGCTTGGAACTTCAACAAAAGGCTTACCCCGATCCCCCTAGATCGGTTTATCTACCCAATCTTACTTTGTTTTCTCCGGTTTTAGTAGATTAGATCCGTTTTGTGTCTTTAACTTAGATGCATTAGGTTCTTTATTGAAGATTGCGGTTACTGGCTTTAATAGATTAAGTCTTGCGTCACACATTTGTTCCACGGATTCGATACCTTGGGTTCACCACTCGAGGGAAGAAGGGTCCCTTGACTACGACGGGAGACTTGTACGCTTGCGAGTCACGAACGAACTTTGATACAAACATTAACCGTCAACAAGCCCCTTTTTCTGGCGCCGTTGCCGGGGAACAAGTGATCAAGATTCGATTTTTTATTGCTTTTTTTTGTAATTTTCAGTACTGATTTTGTTTTATTTTTGCATCTACTAAATTTTGATCATCCTCAAAATACATCTAATCTAGTTTGTCTAACTCTAGTCTTTATAGATTTGTTTTGTTTTCTAGTTTTTCTCGCATACTTTGTTTATTGCTAACCCTAACGGGAGATGGACGGCTACCTCTCCAACAAACCCAATAATTTTGTGGATGATCCGGAAAAACTTTACGGGCTAAGGAGACGCGAAGCACATCAAGCTAAAAAGCTGTAGATTCGGAGTCGGAAGACAAAGGATCGCAGGAATCTCCGAAGAATTCACCACCTCAAAGTCCGCGGGAGAATCGACCTCCACCAATGGGTGACCAACCACCGGAAGAACGCAAGATTGGGGAGCTATGCACCCCAGACATCATCGACCTACCAATCTTGAACCTCGAGGAGATCGGAAGACCGTTCGAGATCAAGACCTCAACAATCCGCATGGTGCAACATTCACCCTTCACCGGCAAAGAGGATCCGAACCTTCAACTCCAAGCATTCATTCAACTATGTCAGACTTTCAACATGGATGGGGTGACTCAAGATCAAATGAGGGCAAGGCTTTTCCCGTTCTCACTACTCGGGAAGGCTTTGCAATGGTTCCACTCTCAACCGGCGGAGACGGTGCAAAATTGGAACACGTTGATGAAGGCTTTCATGAAGGAATACTACTCACCGGTAAAACTCAAAGCTTGCGTAATAAGATTGCCACCTTTGTTCAATATCCTACGAAACTATCTCGGAGGCATTCGAGCGCTTCAACGAGTACACCGGGCGGTTCCACATCACAAGTTCCCGAAAGAAGACCTCGTGCAAAAGTTCTATCAAGGACTCACCATGGCGTCAAGGACGATCATCGATGCATCGGCGGGAGGATCTATCATCGAGCTTACACCGACGGAAGCTTTCACGCTATTCAAGAAGGTCGCGGATAATGACACGTGGGCGTCATCCGGCGCCTACATCCGGCTCAACCCATGGGGAACGTCAAAGGAGTCTTGCAAGTGGAGAAGGAAGACATACTTGAAGGCAAGATCGACTCGCTCATGATAAGGTTGGAGAAGATGGAGATGGAAAAGAAAGAGGCTCAAGACTTGAAGGCCGCCGAAGCAAGGTCCACATGCGAAGAATGTGGAGAGTATGGCCATGTCCGCAAAGATTGTCCGGAGGAAGCCAAAGTGCTCGACTACATGAGGAAGGGAGAATTGCCGAACTTCCGCTACGGGCAAGGTAGGCCTCAATTTAATGCAAGCTCATCTATTCCTAACGCGGTTCCACTTCGGATACAATTGAAGGAGTTCATGGATGAGCAAGCTAAGATCAACAAGGACACCGTCACCAAGTTCAAGACCATAGACAAGGTGTTGGAGAACATCGATAGCAAAGTGACGGAGGTCGGAAGTTCCAATCATCAAGTGCTCAACATGATGAAGATGCTCGAGACGCAAGTTGGACAACTTGCGGGGCGCCTCACTAATGATGAAGGGAAGCTTCCGGGACAACCCAAATGTCCCGAATCGGCGAAGGCCATTCAAACGCGTTCGGGGAAGGAGACCGAAGATCCGGAACGTTCCGCGGGAGCAAGGAAGCTTAAACCATCCACCGAGGTGGAAGGAGTTGCTAAAGAGAAGGTTACGGGGATCGTCACCGAGGAACCCGAATTCGAGATGCCGGAAGATGACACGAGGATACCGCAACTCAAGCCACGCTACTTCCGAGGTAAACTTGACAACCACTTTGAGAAGTTTGTGGAAGTTGTGCGTAGACTTAGCATCAACATGCCATTACTAGATGCCCTACAAGTACCTACATATTCTCGTTACTTTAAAGACATACTTGCAAATAAATATGAGATAGCAACACTCGGGGTAGATCATGTCAAGATGTCCGAGGAGTGTAGTGCGGCTATTGCTTATGGGCTAGAGAAGCAAAAAGACCCCGGTGCCCTACAATTCCATGTTCGGTTGGTTCTTTCAACTTCGAGAAGGCGTTATGCGACCTTGGAGCTAGTGTGAGTGTCATGCCGAGGGATGTGTTCGAGAAGCTACGCCTACCGATGGAGCCTACGGGAATATGTTTGGAGTTGGGTGACAACTCCATTCGCTATCCCTTGGGCATTGTCGAAGATGTACCCGTGAAGATTGGACACCACTTCATCCCCGTCGACTTCGTTGTGCTCGAGATGGGAGAGAGGGAGAAGCCGCCGCTCATCCTAGGGAGGCCGTTTCTCAAGACCGTGGGAGCTACTATTGATGTTGGCAAGGGGGAGATCATGTTCGATATCAACGAAGAAAGGAGTTCCTTCAAGTTCCGTCCAAGGATTGAGGCATGCAACATGATTGGAGTGAAGGGAGAACCAAAACAAACGGAGGGGCTGAAAAAGAAGAAGGAGCCGAAAAAAGTGAACGTAACGAAAATTAAAGAAGGTGTTGCATCCGTCAAGACAAAGGAAGAGAAGCCGCCGTGAAGACCAAAAAAATGACTAAGCCGGCCAAGCCAAAAGACAAGCCCGCGCCCAAGATGGTGCGGAAGTGGGTACCCAAGATTGCAACGCCCGCAAAGAGCGTTGATCCGGAGTAATCAAGTGAAGAAGTCTAGCTATAGACTATAAACGAAGCGCTAGGCGGGAGGCAACCCGTTTCGTCGAGTCAAGAATAAGCTACGGGAGGACAACCCGATTCCAGGTTTTTCGAGTATTTTTAATAATTTAGTTTTTGAGTTTTACTACGCAAAGACATTAGACTTAGAAGTGGTTGAACAATATTAGAGACATAATTCTTGATTGAATGTTTGCTTTATCATAAACCCTTTGCATGAACCCTCCTATGTGCTTGTTTGATTCTTTTCTTTTCGAGAAACCCCCCAACCAAATAATTTCAGAACCTTAACTCAACCTTTCACCCTCATTATGGTGCTGAGGTTGACTTATTTTTCATGCTAAAACCACACGAGTAGAGCCACGATTTATGTTCAAGTGTTAATAAAATTCAGCACGTGGTAGTACTCGCGTGAACCTAGAAATCAAAGCTTTTGGTTGGTTTTAAAAATTTTTATCCTTGGTTTCTCTAGGATTAGAATTTTTCTAAGCCTATTCTAATTTTGTTTTATTCAAAATCTTTCTTATTTAGCCAAAATTAGAACCTAAACCTATGCCCCCATGATCAAGCCGGGAAAACGTTCGCTCTCAACCGATGAAAGCAAACTTTACCGGTGAGACCAAAATCGACGTAGTCGAAAAATATTTTCGACTTACATTTGTTTTTAATGGTTTAAAAACTTCTCTAAAATTATGCTTGAGCTCTTGCATGGCTCTGAAAAATATTTTAAATTTCGAATTAGAGGAGTGCTTAACCTTAAACACACCTAAATGGAGGCAACTAGTTTGAATTAATCATGCATGCACCATTGGATTCCCTTTTATCAACTTTCATCAATTCCACATGCAAAGGACAAGCATGGTGGGCAGCAAGCATCAACTTTGCAGGATTTTCATGGTGGCATGTGAAGCAAGTGGAGCTAGGGAGCATGGACATGACCCAAAGCATGGAGCATCAAGTGGGAGGACCAATAATTCAAGAAAAGGAGTGGACGAGAGCGTTTGGGTGGTGCAACTCGTGGAGCACGCGGGCAGGAAAGTTGCAGAGGCGAAATGATCGTGCTGGGAGAAAGACGCGCCGAGGAGGAGCCGGAGGACCCCCGGGCCGGCCGGCCTGCCCTATAAAAGGAGCCCCCCGGCGCCCGTTTTCTGCAGGCAAGCTTCCCTCTCCTTCCCTTGTTTGTGTGTTCAAGTTTGTGTGCTCAGAACCTCCGTAGACTTAGCCAACCATCCCAAGCTTGATAGCTCAAGAAAAATCCACATCCTTAATCCACTCAAAGTCCACATCCGAAGCAAAGAGTTTAAGTGCCTAGTTTACCGGTTGCAACCCGGAATTTTAGTTGAAGAAAGAGTGCAGCAACCATGTGGAAGAAGACCACAAGTCTCTTCTCTAAGAAGAAGAGTTCGTCGTCATCCAAGCCGTCATCAACCACGTCTTCGAGGAGGCACTCGGTTTCCGAGTCTCCCCGGAGCATGGAGACGGACACGGCACCACCGAGGAGGAACGACGCTCTCCTCCTTGGTGGTATGAGGGCTGCGAGAAGCACTTCCATGAGGTTCACCGAACCTCGTGGGCACACGGAGGAGCAGCCCGCGCCACCACGACGATCGACTCGCTCAACCGCACCACCTCCTTACACCCCGACACAATCTTCGTACGGCTTCATCATCTTGTCGGCGGAGGAGGAGGATAGGCTCGCCAATCTCGAGAAGAGGCTTGTGCCAAACGTCGAGTTCGACGACCAAGCACTCTACACCTTGGGTTTTTGCACCGACATATACTACATGTTGGGGCACCTCGGATGGGTGCAGTTCTCCAACGGGATATCGGTGGACACCCATTTGGGTTACGCCTTGGAAATTTTGATGACTATTGCACCCATCGTTGATGATGATGGGGTGCAAAGCTTGTCATTCCGTTTGGAGGGAATCGAGCAAGTGGTTCCCTACGAGCACGTAAGGGAGCTGCTTGGATTCCACAAGGGAGCTCCGGAGAAAGTTGACGTGCCACCCGGCATGTTGGCGGAATTTTGGAGCATGATCTCCGGAGAAGCCCATCAACAACGCAATTGCATCCGCAACCCCATTATCCGGATATTTCACTCTTGGATGTGCAAGAGGGTATTGGGGAGGATGAAGGAAACAAAGGTGACCGACACGGAGTTGAATTGGCTATACTCGGCTTTAATTGCCAGGCAGCCAATTGACCCCTCTTACCTCATGATCAACCGTTGGTGTTGTGAAGCAACATCGGGGGCCGGTAATATTGGTTCGGGGTGTTACCTCTCCATGTTGGCCTTTTCCTTGCGGCCGGGGATCGCAAGAAACCCCGCTCACCTTTTGCGTGGTACCTCTCTCGGTTTTGAGTACTTGCGGCAAGGCAAGTACATTAGTGGAGATGAGAGAGGAGGTTATCGGTTGGCCATAGTGAACCTCCCCCTTCCGAATGAGAGGCTTAGGCTTTTCACCGAAGGAAGGGAAGATTGGTTGGAAGAGGGACTACTTGTCCCTGCAAGGAAGAACAAAAGAGGAAGAATCGTAGAGGAGGGAACATCCTCCGCACAAGCGAGTGGAGCACAACCCAATGTGCAACCATTCGGCGGGGTTCCTCCTCCGCCTAGTTATTACGGAGGGTCACAACAACAAGCATGGGGGGGTGGTGCACCGGTACCCCCACAAAATTATGTTGTGCCCAACGCTAACTTCGCGGAGTCCTACGCTCATCATCCCCAACCACAACAAAGCATGGCCATTATTGGAGGGTATGCTGCAAGAAATGCTCAAAACATCGCAGCCATCCAAGCTAACGCAGCTCAACTCGGTGAAGGCAACGCAAATATTGCCTTTGAACTTGGACGCCTTCACCTTGTGGAGCCAAATCAATTCGACGGAGGAAGCGCCCAACCATATTATGAGCAAGGGTATTATTATCAAGACTATCAACATCAACCACCGACGGAGGACTAGAAGATTTAGGAACTTTAGTTTTCTTTTCTTTTCTTTTTCTCTGTAATTTTCAGCTTTTGCTTATGTGTGTTTGCGTAGTATTTTCTGTTTTTATTTAAATTTCAGCAAGCATGTTTGTTTATTTTCAGTGTGTATTTCAACTTGATATCACCATTAATAAAGTCACCACCTTGATTATATTATTGGAAAAGTTACAAAATTCGTGCCATGATGATATATGATTAAAATTGCAGCTTTGTTCATCTTTGTAGTTGATTTATGCATGTTTAAGCTAGTGCTCTCTTAAAAATACAGATCTGAATTTATTTAAATACTAGCTTAATTTTCAGCAGAGGTTATGATTAAAATAAAGACCCATAGTGTTTTATGTGCTCTCAAGTTATGAATAGATTAAAGATGTCTTTTATGCTCAAAAATATTGCTAACCTTGTCACAAATATCACTTGTGTGTTGCTCAACCTATCCAAAGCCTTATATATATTTGAGTGCATAAACTTTAGTGTACAAGATTTATTTTTGAGTGCGTTATTGCAGGCCATGATTTCTCTGGCCCGAGACTAAGAAGCTGGTCATTCCGTTTTTGCGTATCTATCTTTTTGCTAGCCTTTTATCCGTGCATTGTGTATCCCCGCATCGGTGATCTCACAAACTTCGCCGGATATCCACCCTTAAACCAAATATCATCTTTTTGTGATTACCTCCTTGACCACAACCTATCATTGAGAATGGATCATCAATTCAAGGAAGATCGCAAGACGGTGCCAACGTTGAAGATTTCAAGTATCTCTCTAAGGAAAAATATCTCCGGTACCTACCTTATTTTTCGCCTCTTTGCTCGAGGACGAGCAACGTCTAAGCATGGGGGAGGAGGTAGGTACGGTGCAGTTTTAGAGTTCAAAAGGGAGTATTTTAAAAAAATATATAATGATGAAAGAAAAAGAAAAAAAATCCAGCGATATTCATGACTTTCAAGGTATAAAAAATCAAAACTTCGTTGTGAAAGTCATGGACTGAATATATGACGAGAAAAAAAAAATAAATGAATGAAAGAAAGAAAAGAATGAGAAATATGAGAAAGAGAAAAAAAAATATTTGTGCGTAGAGTGAACTCCCCGGTCCTCTAAGAGTGCATTCAAGGCTTCAAGATAAAAAGATCCATTCTCATTTTCCAACCATGTGCAATCCGATAACGAGGACTTCTTTTGTGCCTCGGGATCACTCTTTGCCATTTGCACATGTCCACTCATCTAAAGTGTGTGTATTTTTCTCTTTCCCCTCCTTGATTTAACATTATTTTCCAATGACCTTTTTGACGAGTCTCGGTAAGACCATGAGAAGCTTGTCTTGTTTTGACAACACCTCATTTATAAAATCTTGTTAGGACTAAACTTTCCCAAAGCTCCATATAAAGCCTATCACATATATATGAGAGGGAAAGGAGTAGAATATATAGGCTTGAGAGACAAGTGAGATGAGAGTTTATGAGCAATACACGAGATGATTTAAATTTGTGAATTTGGTTTAGCTTTTCTTATCTCGTTCTTCATTTCAAAAATTCTGAGATCTATTTAAAACTTTGTGAGCATGTTAATACTTGTGGGATAAGCTTAATAAGAATCTACCCTCCGTAGAGATGAAGGCTAGTACATTATGGAACTTTAATGAATTAAAATTTCGAGAGCATTATGTTTTCTCATGTGTAATCAAGTGCAAAGTTTAAACATTGTTTAGCAATGATGATATCCAACGAAGGCTTACTCGAGGACGAGCAAGGTTTAAGCATGGGGGAGATGTTGACGGTGAAAATCCGTCAACCTAGCCATGAGTTTACCTTCGGTGTTGGCATGAGTTTTATACCTTATCCATTGGTACTAACCCCCGTGGTATAACAAGTTCACGTGTGCATGTCGTTTTTGGAGTTTAATGTTTATGCAGGGATTTAGTGTTGAATGCAAGACTTTCGGGATAAGTTCATCAAGCACCTCATGACAAGACCTTGAAGCCCCGAACAAGTCATGCAATGAAGCAAACTTAACTCCAAGAAGCGGGGGACTTGATCCGAGAAGACGACGGACTCCGGGGACCCGATCGGAAAAGTCTTGAATCTTGCAAGACAAGGAGTTGAGTCCAATTCGGAGAGAAACCGACGACATGGACCCATATGCGAAGGGGGAAACATCCGAGAAGCAAGGGAACCGACGTCGGGTAAAGGAGCCCACGGGCCGGGGCCTAAATGGGCCCGGGCCGGCCGGCCCGGTCCGGTCGGCCCCGAGCCCATTTTGGGCCCAAACCCGTCGTCCTTTGCCCTAGCCGCCAATCGGGCTATTTATAGTCCCCCGACCGAGAGCCACGCGAGAGAAGATTTCGTCTTCGGCCGCCGAGAAGCGAGAGAAGAGAGGGACACCATCTCGGAGAGGAGAGGGTCGAGCTAGTTGACTAGGGTTTCCCTAGCCGACGTGGGAACCTTGCAAGGAAAACCACGTCGGAGTTCCCGGAGCTAGAAGCAAGATCAAGGAAGGATCCCGGTGGTGATCTTGTGTATGTATCATTGTTATAGTTGAATTATCAAGTTGAATCTTTTCCCAGCGATCAAGTGTTTCCTCGAAGATTTCGTTTTTCGATCGGCTTTACTTATTCCAATTCTATTCTCGAGATAGATTACATAGGGTGTTCTTGTAGCCGCGGTGGCTAGAGGTACACGCCGGATCCTCCGAAAGAATCTCGACTTGTCTTTTGACTCGCCCTAAACTCCCCGCATGAATAGGGATACGTTGTGACAGAACGGGGGTCTCGAAAGGCGGATGTTTTCGGATTTGGACGGGAAACCACGATTTAAAGAGGCTTTTATTAAGATTCGATTTGCTACTTCTTCTCTTGCTTGGAACTTCAACAAAAGGCTTACCCCGATCCCCCTAGATCGGTTTATCTACCCAATCTTACTTTGTTTTCTCCGGTTTTAGTAGATTAGATCTGTTTTGTGTCTTTAACTTAGATGCATTAGGTTCTTTATTGAAGATTGCAGTTACCTGGCTTTAATAGATTAAGTCTTGCGTCACACATTTGTTCCACGGATTCGATACCTTGGGTTCACCACTCGAGGGAAGAAGGGTCCCTTGACTACGACGGGAGACTTGTACGCTTGCGAGTCACGAACGAACTTTGATACAAACATTAACCGTCAATACGGAGCTTGCGCCGCGCAAGGACTACCGCATACAGCAGCTTCTGGACCTGGGGGTAGCGCGTCTTCGTGTCCGACAGGACCTCGCTGATGTAATAAACCGGCCTCTGTACAGGCAAGGTGTGCCCTTCCTCCGCGCGTTCCACGACGATCACGGCGCTGACCACCTGGGTGGTTGCGGCCACGTAGAGCTGCAGGGGCTCGCCGTCCTGGGGTGGCATGAGGATCGGAGCGTGCGTCAGAGACGCCTTCAGCTTGTCGAGCGTATCCTGGGCCTCGGTGGTCCAGGAGAAACGCTCGTGCTTTTTAAGCAGGCGGTAGAGGGGCAGGCCCTTCTCGCCAAGCCGTGAGATGAAGCGGCTCAAGGCGGCAAGGCACCCCAACACCTTCTGCACCCCTTTGAGGTCCCGGATCGGACCCATTCGTTCGAGGGCCGCGACCTTTTCAGGGTTTGCCTCGATTCCCCGCTGGGAGACAATGTACCCCAGGAGCATGCCTCGCGGCACTCCAAAGACGCACTTTTCGGGGTTTAGCTTGACCCCGTTGGCCCGCAGGCAGTTGAACGCGACACCGAGGTCGCCAACCAGGTCGTCCGCCTTCCTGGTCTTAACGACGATGTCGTCCACGTAGGCTTCGACCGTCCGCCCGATGTGGTCCCCAAAAACGTGTTGCATGCAACGCTGATATGTTGCGCCCGCGTTTCTGAGGCCAAATGGCATCGTGACGTAGCAGAACGTCCCGAACGGTGTGATGAACGAAGTCGCGAGCTGGTCGGACTCCTTCATTTTTATTTGGTGGTACCCGGAGTAAGCATCAAGGAAACAGAGCAATTCGCACCCAGCTGTTGAATCAACGATTTGATCTATGCGTGGCAAAGGAAAAGGAACTTTAGGACATGCTTTATTAAGACTAGTGTAGTCTACACACATCCGCCACTTCCCATTCTTCTTTTTTACAAGCACGGGATTAGCTAGCCACGTAGGGTGGAATACTTCCTTGATGAATCCGGCCTCGAGAAGCTTCCGCAGCTCCGCTCCGATTGCCCGTCGCCGCTCCTCGTCAAAGCGGCGCAGCCGCTGCTGTACGGCGCGGGCGTTTGGCAGGATGTCAAGGGAGTGCTCGGCGACTTCCCTCGGGATGCCTGGCTTGTCCGAGGGGCTCCACGCGAAGATGTCGGCATTGGCGCGGAGGAAGTCGACGAGCACTGCTTCCTATTTGGGGTCGAGGGTGGAGCTGACCCTCAACGCCTTGCCCTCGGGGGCTGACGGGTCGAGGGGGACCCCTTTGGTCTGCTCCGCGGCCTCGAAGGTGCCGACGTGCTTGGCGGCGAAGTTGAGGTCGTCGTTGACCATCTTCTCCAGCGTGTTCACCAGCGCTTCATCCAGCGCCAGCGCCTCTGCGTGCTCCACGCACTCGACGTCGCAGTCGAATGCGTGCTCGATAGACGACCCGACGGTGATGATGCCGTTTGGCCCGGGCATCTTCATCTTCAGGTAGGTATAGTTGGGGACCGCCATGAATTTGGCGTAGCAGGGTCGCCCAAGTATGGCATGGTAGGCCCCTTTGAATCCCACCACCTCGAAGGTGAGGGTTTCCTTACGGATGTTCTTGGGGGTGCCAAACCAGACCGGCAGGTCGATCTGCCCGAGGGGTTGAACCTGCTTGCCGGGCGCGATGCCGTGGACGGCTTCATGCTGGGCCGCAGCTGGTCCAACCCGATCCCCATCAGGCGCAATGTATGTGCAAAGAGGATATTGAGGCTACTGCCTCCGTCCATAAGGACCTTCGAAAACCGGGCGTTCCCAATGATGGGGTCGACCACCAGCGGGTACTGGCCCGGGTTTGGGATGCGGTTTGGGTGGTCATCCCGGCTAAAGGTGATGACGTCCTCCGACCAATTGAGAAAGGCCGGAGGCGCTCTCTCTGCGGCGAGGACTTCGTGCCGCTCCTTCTTGCGCTGCCGGGTCGACATGTCGACGGTAGGTCCCCCAAAGATGAGGAACACATTTTCGACAGCGGGGAAACCACCCGCGTCGCCATCGCCTCCGTCTTTCTTGGCCTCTGCCTCCTTCGCGGCGGCACGGCCATAGAACTTCTTGAGCATGTCGCACTGCTCAAGAGTGTGGTTCACGGGAGTCTTGTGGTAGGGACATGGCTTCTTCAGCATGTCGTCAAACACTCCCGGGCCTCGAGGAGCCGGTCGAGGGCCCCGTCGAGTCGGGTCAACAGCGAGGGCCTCAGCGTTGCCGCCGTTGCGCCCCTGCTCGCGCGCCTCGCGGCGCGGCTTCTTCCCCTTCTTGCCCCGCTTGTCGTTGCGGTGCGGCTCCTTGGACCCGCTGCCCTCCGCGGGCGTGTCCTCGGAGCGCTTGCCCTTTTTGCCGTCGAAGATTGCCCCCACGGCCTCCTCTCCGGAGGCGAAGCTGGTGGCGATGTCGAACAGCTCGTTTGAGTCCGCAGGCGGGCTGCGTCCCAGCTCGCGCACGAGGTCCCGGCACGTGGTGCCCTCGAGGAACGCGTGCACGATCTCGGACTGTGCCACGCCCGGGGAGCTCCGTGCAGCGCTTGGAGAAGCGCCGTATGAAGTCCCGCAGCGACTCGCCGGGCTTCTGCGTGCAGGAGCGCAGGTCCCATGAGTTTCCAGGGCGCACGTATGTGCCCTGGAAGTTGCCCACGAATGTGTGGACTAGGTCGTCCCAGTTATGGATCTGGCTGGCGGGCAAGTGCTCGAGCCATGTCCGGGCCGCGTCGCCCAGATGCAGGGGCAAGTTGCGGATGATCACTTCGTCATTAGTGGCCCCGCCCAGCTGGCAAGCCAAGCGGTAGTCGTTGAGCCAGACGCGGGGGTCCGTCTCCCCGTTGTATTTGACGATCGTCGAGGGCTGGCGGAAGCGTTGGGGGAACGCCGCCGCGCGGATCTCCCGGCTGAACACGCGGGTGCCCGGGGGCTCCGGCGTCGGGGAGCGATCCTCACCGCTGTCGTAGCGCCCACCCCTTCGAGGGTGGTAGCCCCTTGCTGCTCGTGCGTCCGCCTTGCTGGTGCGCCTGGCGTTGATGACGTTGCGGGCGTCACCATCCAGCGCCCTGCTCGCGTCAAGGAGTCGTTCCTTGGCCGGTGTGCGTCCTTGGTCGGCGGGTTGACCCGCGTGCACCGAGGGTTCGCCTCCCGGTGCTGCTTCATCGCCCCGCGCGTCCCCTTGTTGGTGGATGCGTGAGGCCGAGCTCTCGGCCTGTTGGACGGCCGCTTGCTCGATGAGAGTCTGCACCTCGCGGTGCATGTCTCGAGCCTCGGGGGTCGAGGGTGCCGGCATGGCGCGCAGCAACGTCGCGGCACCGATGAGCTTTTGGCTCGCCCGCGGGGGCGCGTCCGCGTTGTCGACGTTGGGGACGGTGTTGATGCGGTCACGGACCTGTCGACCCAGCTCCCGCGCGCGTTCGCCGCGCGCGGAGGCCTCTCCCGCCATCGAGGCGCGGAGCGATCGCAGCTGTCCGTATTCCTCCGCCGGCTTGGCCTCGAGCTCGCGGGCTTGGGCCGCCGTGCGTCGACGTCGGCCCCGGCGAGAGCGCTTGGCCCCGCGGCCGGGCGCGTAGCAATCTCGCGGGGCAGGCGTGACTTCCCCGTCTCCGGCACTCGCCGCACCGGCGGCGTTGGCCGGGTCGTTGGTGATGACGGCGTAACACTCCCGCGCGGGGTCGTAGCTCCCAGTGCTGGAGTCGTCGGAGCAGCCAAACCAGTAGTCCGTGGCATCGAGGAAACGCCTGAACGCGACTGGGTCCGGTACCCCGGAGAAGTCCCACTCCGCGTACCCGTGGCGGTTGGCGGGTGGCAACGCGTCGATGGAGCCTAGGGACGATTCGTCGGCCATTGAGGCGCCGGAATCCCTGGCGACAAAGACATGGCGGCCGGGCGGGACCCGGCGCATCGTGGTGTTGACGTTGTTGTTGTAGGCCGTCGTGGCGCCACGCAGCCCGATGGGGATGCGCGGTCCGGAGACCGCACGCGGTCCCGCTGGGGCGGTGGCGGTTGTCGTAACGGTGGGCGCGTCGCGCTGAGTGGCGGCGCGCTCGGCCGCCGCCGCTCGGACCGCGCCCGACGCGAGCGTAGCCCGGAGCGGCGGCGGCGTCGCGGCGTCGATGGACCCGCGGCATCCGTTCCCGCGGGCACCGCGTTGGTGTCGTGCGTGCGGCGGAGACCAGAGCGGGCCTGGCCTGGCGCTGCGCGCGAAGCTCCTCACGGTTGGTGAGGCGCATGAGATAGCCATTCCCCGTGGCCTGAAAGTTCAGGTCCCCGAAGCGGATTTCGAACCCGGCTGGGAGGGGGTCCAAGCTACCCATGCAGTAGCGGGTACCACGGTATTCAGTGCGGATCACCATGGAGGGAGTTGGCGGAATGACCTTAGGCGCTCGTTTGCCCCACGGTGGGCGCCAACTGTCGGTGCGGAATATGGTCCCGACACTAACCAGTAGATAGCGCCGTGGTCTATCCCTCAATGGTCGATGCTAAGTAACAAGTGACACAGAGGATTATCCTGGTTCCGGCCGAGGGGGCCGTACGTCCAGCAGGGGCGTGCTCGGGGCACTATATTACTTAGCACCGGGGGTGCTTGTAGTGGGGCAAATACAAGCAAGGCGGGAGAGGAAGCGTAGCTTCCAAGTCCCTGATGGAGTGGCTGAAGATATTGTGGGAGAATGTGAATGAGTACGTGGGTGTGTGAAGTGTTCTTGTGTCTCTGTTCGTCCGTTGTCCCCCCCCCCCCCCCCCCCCCCCCCCCCGCGGCTGGGGGTTCGCCCCCCCCTTTTATAGGTCAAGGGGGCGGCGGGTTACATGCACGCCGCGCTACCTAGCTACGTGAGGGAGTGCGTCGTGCTACGTTGTAGAGTGGGCGGCCGCTCGGGCGATCCTCGCAGCGATCTGGTCATCATGGCCTGACTTGTACCCGAACAGTGGCGGTTCGAGGGTAGGAGAGCAACGGATGGCGGTGATGTCCTCTGGTAGGCTCGAGGGAGGTGCTGACGCAAGCTTGTACGGAGTACAGGGGTAGGCAGAACGGCGTTCCTTCCCAACGCGCTTCACAGTGTCGGAGTGGTTGCTACAGCGTCTGGCGTGCGCCTGCACGCGCGGGTACGGCGGCCACGCCGTTGCAGAGGTCGGGATGGCAATCCACCGGCCTAGCGCCTCCACCTAATCCTGCAGGGTCACGGGAAAGTGAAATCGAGGGTGCGCCCGGCCCCCCTTCGAGGGTCGGGCGCGTTAGCCGTACTGTAGTAGGCGCGCGGTGTCACGGGACTGACACCGGCCGTACCGCACAGTCCCTTCCCACAGTGGTGGGGATGGGCTCCTCCCTGGGGAGTTGGTGCGGCGGCACCGGGGCGCGAGCCCCGGGCGCATGATGGCGCCGTCCTGCGGCGTCAGGGCGTTAAATGCCCGTGTACGGGGCCAGCGCACGCGTGAGGGGCACCCTCGAGCGTGGCGGACCCCGGCCGAGGGCGGGGGGCGTACCCTCGAGCGAGGCGGAGCCCGCTCGAGGGAAGTGCTGCCCCTCGAGCGGGGCGACGCCCGCCCGAAGGGAGCGCGCATCCTCGAACGAGGCGGAGCCTGTTCGAGGGGATCCTTACATGGGCCGCCTCGATGGGCCGTCGGAGTCCCTGTGGGTTGTGTCCTGCATGGTTAGGCGCCTGCATGGTTAGGCTTAACGTATTTGGGTTTCATTGCGGGCTTTAAGTGAGGTTTTCCCCATTGTTTAAGGGGACCCCTAGGGCTGTCCCCGACAGGCCGTATCCTGCATGGTTAGGCAAAGTGTGTTTTGCTTTGTTGCAGGTTTTAAGTGGGGATTTCCCGGTTGTTAAAGGGGACCCCTAGGGCTGTCCCCGACGCAGCCCCCGAGCATCCGTGGGTTTGCCATTGAGGCTCCCGCAGATGCTGGAACCTACTGATAGGACGTTCTTCCCTCCTTGTCTTGCGAACGCTTTCCGTGGGGCCGCGTCAGCGGACCCGCGGGTCTACCCCCGAAGCCCTGCAGGAGCGTGGATGCTTCTGCAGGGGTTAACCTTGAGAACTGGTTAGAGGGCGTGGCACATGTTTCAACCGGCGTCGGCAATATCTCAGCCGGCTTCGGTGGCGCACGCGCTGCTGGCACTGTCTCCGGCGGGTGCAATTTCAAGGAGGTGTAGCCGCGCGTCAAGCCCCCGAGCCTGGGCCCGTTCGAGGCAATCGGGTAGAGCTTTACGACTTGTTTTTTAACGCGCCCTCGCCGTCCCTCCGCGGGACGGAGGGTGAGGTTTCCGCAACCCCCATCGAGTGGGTCGCGAATTGCGGATTCCTCGTCGAGCTGCTAGCGGGTGGTTCGAGTGGACGCCCATGCCCCGTTCGATAAGGGTAGGCTGCGTGGTCCAGAGACACGTCCATTGAAGCGCTTGCATGGGTTTGCTAGGTGGGGCTCGGTCCCGTTCGATAGGGACCGAGGGCGCGGAAGCTCTCCCTCGGTGGGATCCCCCGGCTAGCTTCCCTCGCTGGCTCTCGAACACGACATGTGGGGCACCCTCGAGCCAACGGGCTCGTGGAACGGCTCGAATGCGCGTGCCCTCGTCGTCCCTGACTCTGCGATCTGGGGCGCCTGTTCGAACCCGTCGAGGGTCAGGCTTCGAACCTCTGATCAGTAGGGCCGTGCGGGGCGGCGCCTGGGCAGCCCCGTCTTTGCGCTTGCGGCCGTCGAGGGGTCTGGGCGTGCCAGCCCTCGAGGCGTTGGTCAGCGGCACAGCGTGGCATGGGTGCTCGTGGTATCTGCCTTGTTCCAAGCGGGCCTCGGGGCGACCTTCTCACGCTTGTGCCCCTTTGGAAGGTTGATATTGTCTAGAGCCAGGGGCTCGTACCGCTCGAGGGTTTTGCGTGGCATGGGTGCTCGCGATGCCCGCTTTGTTTCAGGCGGGCCTCGTGGCGACCTTCTCACGCCAATGTCCCTTAGAGGGTTGACATCGTTTGGAGCCAGGGGCTCGTGCCGCTCGAGGGTGCTACGTGGCATGGGTGCTCACGAGGCCCACTTTGTTTCAGGCGGGCCTCGTGGCGACCTTCTCACGCCTGCACCTGCTCGAGGGCTGAATTTATCCCGAGCCAGGAGTCCGTGCCGCTCGAGGGTTCTCCTTGTTTCACAAGGGACCGGGGCATTAAATGCTCCACAGTAGAGGCTGCGGGTTTCGCATCGCGGGTGCGCCTTTTTAGGCATTGCGGTCGCGCGCGCGCGCGTAGTGGGCGGCGTGGTCAGGCGGATGTGACCGCCTGCCACGGCCCCGGCCAGTCTTCACCGTGATGATGGCCCGTTTGCGGTGACGTGGCCGCTGCGGTCGTGGTGGGGTCCGCTTGCCAGCGAGAAGGAAAGATTCCCTGCAGTTAATGCGCGCGGGACATCCGCTCTGGAGAGCTCGCCCGCGGCTTATAAATCTGAGGAGAAGGGGAAACTGTGGTTTTTTACCTTAGCGCTCCGCCATTTTAGCCCTCCGTGCTTTCTTCTTCATCTCGCCTTTGCCACCGTGCGGCTCCGCCATTAGAGCTCTTCCTTCTCTTCCTGTCCTTCGTTCTTCGCATCCTTTGCCCTTCCTCATGGCGCCGCCTCAGCCCCTCACGATCCTAGACCCGTACGCCTGGGAGAGGTCGTCGGTGACCCAGCTGGCCCTTGGCGAGCTGGTCACCGCCGGCCAGCTGGCGGCCAATGAGGATGGACGCCCGGCGGAGTGGATAGTGCCACCAGCGGGGGACCACGCGCCCAACCCGCCGAAGGGCTATGTAGTGAGCTTCGTGCGCTTCCACGAGCGGGGCTTCAACGCGCCGGCGAGCCGCTTCATGCGGGCGCTGTGCCACTACTACGGCGTGGAGTTGCACAACTTCGCGCCCAACGCGATCTCGCAGGCGGCCACGTTCGTGGGCGTCTGCGAGGGGTACCTGGGGATCTCAGTCAACTGGGAGCTCTGGGTGCACCTCTTCCGCGCGGAGCTCTTCACGCAGCCCCACGACGGAGCCGAGGGACTCGCCGCGCGGTGCGCGCCGGCGGGATGTCGCTCGCCCGCGGGCGCGCAGTTCAAGGACGTCTACATCCCCCGCACCATGACGACGAACAACGCCGGCCGGGAGCGGGGATGGTTCCCTCGCGCAACGCCGAGCCCGGCCTCCCCCTACACCGGTCGGGTGTTCAAGGAGAAGCCCAGCTCCTGGGGCTACGGGGTGTCCACGGCCCAGCACCGGAGGCGGCAGGAGTCGGTTTTGGCCGCCCTGAGGAGCCTGGCGGCGCAGGGGCTGACCGCGATGGGCGTCCTCGCCTTCCTCCATCACCGGCGGGTCGTGCCCCTGATGGAGAGGTCGCTCTGCATCTTTGAGATGACAGAGGAGGCGGATCCCATCGCGCTAGCGAGGTCGCGGTGCTCCCGACCCCCCTCGAGCGGCCATATGCGCTCACCCGGGCGCGGAGCGCCGTCGACACCCGGATGCCGGTGCACCCGGACCGGACCCCGTGGGACCTCGAGATGCTCCCCACCGGCCCGCTGGTGAGTTCGATTCTTGATTCCATTTTAGTTTTTGGTGTTGCCTATGCCTTCTGACGCGCCATTGATGTTCTCTCATGCAGCTAGTGAACTTCACCGCCGCGAAGTCCGTTCCGCCCACCCCCGACTCCCGCGCGCTCGGCCGGGCGGCGCAGCCGGCGGGGAGCGAGGAGCGGGCGGCGCGCAGGAGGGAGCGCGCGAGGCGACATCAAGAGCGCCGCGACCGGCGGAATGCGGAGTATCGGCAGCGCGAAGAACTGGGCTCTCCTCCCCGGGGACCGAGGAGTACTCGTCCTCGGAGGAGGACGAAGAGGAAGAGGCTGAGGGGGAGGGCCCCTCTGATAGGTGGGAGCCTGCGCCCCCGTCGTCGGAGCCGGCGCCGGCGGCAAGGGCGGCATCGCCCGGGCGGGCGCGGCCGGCGCCCGCCGCCGGCAATCGACAACAAGGGCGCGCGCCGCGCGGAGGCGCGCATGACAAGCGCGCGCGCGCGCGTGGCAAGCGTGCCCGCGCGCGCGGCAAGCGTGCCCGCGCGCGGGCGGGCCCGCGCGCGCGGTGGTGTCGTGCGGGAGGCGCGGCGACGGGCGCGCCGGCCGCGTCGGCCTCATCTGCTGAGGCTTCGAGGAAAAGGAAACGTGCTTTTTCCTCTTCGAGGTAAGGGGCTTCGCTTCTTTGCTTGATTTGGTTTTGTGACGATCAGGCATTCTAACCTTTTGTTTGTGCCTGCGCAGGGTGGTGCCAACTGTGCCTCCCCTTGCACCGGCCAAGGTGCTGAGGGCGGACGCGTCCGTCCCCACCCGGCGGCGCACGTCGAGGGCGTCGCGGGCGGGGAAAAGCGCGGCGGCGGGCGAGAGCTCGCAAAGCCCGGGCCGAGGCTTCGAGGCCTCGGCCGGCGCATCGACCGGGCCGCGGCGTGGCCGGCGGTCGGCCGAGGAGCGGCCGCCGCCGGCCATTGTGGGGACGCGAGGCCGTGGCGGCGGCCGTGGCGGAGGCGCGGCCCGCGGAGGCCGTTGCTACGGAGGCGCGGTCCGTGGCGCCACCGCGGAGGAGGCGGAGCGGGTGCAACCCGTGGCGGCGCCCGTGGTCGCAGAGGCGCGGCCGGGAGGTGGTGGCCGCGGCGCCGCGTCGGGCGCCCGCGGCCACGGAGGCGCAAGTGGAGGCGCCGGTGGAGGCGGCACAAGCGCCGGCGCCCGCCGGCGGTTCCCGGCGAGGAGGTGGTGGAGGTCCCGGACGACTCCCCCGCCGCCGGGTGGGATCGGTGGGCTAGCTTCCCCACACGCTCCCCCCGAGCCCCGGGGAGGGGGGGGGGCCCTCGTGAGGCGGCACGAGGGTCACATGGTGGCGGGGGGCCGAGGACGGGCGCCGAGGCCTCGTCCTCCCGCGCCGGCCATCCCGCCCGGGAGGAGGGGGGCCGTTGACGATCCCCCTGCGTTTGCCGACGCCAGGGGGGAGTAGGAGCTCTGGGGAGAGCTCCGGAGCCACGGCGCCACGCTCGACCGTGCGCTGAACGAGGCGTTGCGGGTCCATGGCGGCCCTGCATGGCGCGTCTTCCAGGTAGGGTGTGGTTGCTCGCTTTCTTCCATCTCTCGTTCTTGTGTGCTGCCTCCGCGTCGTAGCGCTTACGGGTCTTGATTTGTGGGTGCCAGGAGCTCGAGCGCCGCACCCACGACAAGTACGAGGCCTTCGACCGGGTGAACGCCGAGGTCCACCAGCTCCGGGAGCGGTGCAACGCTTTCGACGCGCTTGCCGACGCCCTCAGGACCCCGGACAGCTGGCTGGCGTACCGGGCCATGGCCTGGCGTGACGAACTCCCCGAGAGCTCGAGGCAGGACCCAGCGCGCCGCTCGAGCCTCGAGCGGGTCTGCACAGCCCTCATCGATCGTGATGAGGCGCTGTGGCAGGCGCGCTCAGAATTGGAGAAGATGCGGACGCTGGCAACCAACTGGGAGGCGGAGGTGGCCAACGTCCGCGGCGAGAACCGGGGGCTCCGCTCGTCGCTCGAGGGGGCGCAAGCGCGGCGAGCCGCCGGCCGAGGAGCGGGCGCGCGGGCTGGAGCAGCGGGCCAAGGAGGCCGACAATTTGAAGGCTGCCCTCGATGCCAAGGTTGCGGCGCTCGCCGTCGCCGAGGAGCGGCTTCAGCAAGAGCACACCGCCCGCCAAGGGGCTGAGGGGCGGCTCCAGCAGGAGCAAGCCGCCCTCGTGGACGCCGGTCGGCGCCGGAGCGAGGAGCGCGTCGCTCGGGAGGCGGCGCGAAGTCGGCCGGAGGAGCGGAACACCGCATTCTCCAAGGCCGAGGGCGAGCTCATTGTGCTCAGCATCACAAATGCAAACAATGAGCTGGCCCTCCAGGAGCAAGGTGAGACCGTCAAGCGCCTCGAGCTGACGGTCGAGGCCGTGCGCCGCGACTTCGAGACGGAGAGGAAGCAAGTCGAAGGTGAGCTGCTGCTTGGCTTCTATTTGGTTGGTTTTTCGTTTGGGAATTCGTGCTCCCCTTTCTGATTTCAGTCTTGTCTTGGTGACTCCAGGCTTGCGCACCGCTCTGGGGCACGCAGCTGAGCGGGCCGAGGCGTTGCAGGCTTCCTATAACTCCTCCGAGCAGGAGCTGCGGGAGCTGCGTGATGCGGCCCTCGAGACCTACCAAGCCGTGGAGGAGGGCGAGGCCCAGGCTAGCAGCTCGTTGGCCAGCCGCCTGCGCGCCCTTGGCGGCCACGTCACCGAGCGGATGCGGCGAGCGCTGCGTCTTGGTGTCCAGAAGGCCCTCGGAGTGGTGCGATCCCACTACGAGGTCAACTTCGAGGCGCTGGCGGAGGGCTACGTCGTCCCCGAGGGTGTCGAGGATGAGGTGGCGATGGAGCGTGTGGACGCACTCGCCGCTGACGCCGCCGGGTCGCTCGCTGAAGCCTTCGAAAAATTCTTCTTCCCGGACGCTGTTGACGCCGCCGCTCCTCCCGCCTGAAGACAGCTGGGCACTTGGCCCATTTTTATGCGTATCAGTATTCTAGCCTCGTCGCCTTTTGTAAATGAACAAGTTGTTTTTCGACGTAAACATTTGCTGAAATGAAGTCATTTGCTTATCACGCTTTTTGTTTCTCCTTCTTCCTGAGTAGATTCTAGTTAGGGGAGTTCGATTTTCGCGGGGGGCCTGCTGGGTTGGAGGCGAGAGAGAAGGGCCATATCCACGCGGCGTAGGCTATCTCTGGCTCGCACGCTCCTTCCGCTGGGCCGCCCGCGCCCTGTTCGAATCGTTGCTCGTAGTTGAAGTAGAAAACAAACTTAGCGCGCGTGAGTTGTTTCGTTTTTGCGAAAAAATGGGACCATTTTGGGGGGTGCCCCCCCGCAGTAGCCCCCGAGGGTAACTTGGGTTTCAGGGGAAAGCCGAGTTGCCCTTTTTATTAGTCTTGAAGTATTTACATAGTTGTTACCAACTGGGGCGTTGGTCACACGGTTTTTACAACAAGAATACTTGGAAATCCTAGCTAAGGGTAGAAGCGACGTAGCTGTTGGATGTTCCAAGCGTTGGTGAGCTCTTCACCGTCCTCGTTGGCCAGCTTGTACGTGCCGGGCTTGAGTACCTTTACCACGACGTAGGGTCCCTCCCATGGGGGCGACAGCTTGTGGCGCCCTCGGTTGTCTTGGCGTAGCCTTAGGACCAAATCCCCTTCATTGAAGTCCCATCGACGTATCTTGCGTGCTTGGTAGCATCTTAGGGACTGTTGATACCTTGCGGAATGCATTAAGGCTACGAGGCGTGCCTCGTCCAGCTGATCCAGCGAGTCCTCGCGGGCTCGTTGGTTGGCATCCTCGTCATAGCCTCGAACCCTGGGCGATCCGTATTCTAAGTCCGTGGGGAGGACGGCCTCCGCGCCATGGACTAGGTAAAACGGGGTGAACCCAGTGGCTCTGCTCGGGGTGGTCCTTAGGCTCCACACAACCGCCGGTAGCTCTTGGATCCATTTTCGCCCAGATTTGTTGAGCTGGTCGAAAATTCGGGGCTTAAGGCCCTGTAGGATCATGCCGTTGGCACGCTCTACTTGGCCGTTGGTCTGTGGGTGTGCCACAGCCGCCCAATCCACACGGATGTGGAATTTGTCGCAGAACTCCAAAAACTTCCTGCCCAAGAACTGGGACCCATTGTCTGTGATGATGGAGTTTGGCACTCCAAAGCGGTAGACGATGTCGGTGAAGAATGTTACCGCCGCTTTCCGCCCTTAGATTCGTAATGGGGCGCACCTCTACCCACTTGGAGAACTTGTCGATTGCGACCGAAGCAAGTGGGTGAAGCCCCCGGCGCCTTCCGCAGGGGCCCAACGATGTCCGGCCCCCCACACGGCAAATGGCCATGTTACGGGGGATGGTCCGTAAGGCATGGGCGGGTAGGTTGGACTTGCGGGCGTAGAAGCGGCACCCTTCGCGGTGCGTACGATTTCGGCCGGGCGTCCGCAACCGCGGTAGGCCAGTAAAAGCCTTGGCGGAACGCATTGCCGACGAGGGTACGAGGCGCCGCGTGATGGCCGCATCCCGCGTGGATGTCCCGCAGAGTTCGCGCCCTTCGGGATGGGCACGCACCGCCGCAGATGCCGCAGGCGGCGCGCTTGTGCGGCTCGCCTTCAACGAGGGCGAAGGACTTGGCCATTCTGGCGATGCGCCTAGCCGCGGCCCGGTCCGCGGGAAGTTCCCCTCGAGCCATCCAGGCAATGTATTTATCACGCCAGTCCGTTTTGACAGGAGCTGGCTCGATGTCCATCACGTCATCCCCGTAGGCGCCATACCCCTCGAGAAGGGAGAGCACGTACGCCTCGTTCGAGGGGTCCTCGTCCATGGGTTCCGCACCTGTTGGGTTCGAGGGAGCCCCCGAGGGTTCAACGTGGCTCGAGGGGTGGGGCTCGAAGACGACCGAGGGTTGAGCGACGTCGCGCGTGAAAACGTTCGGGGGAACGGTGATCCGCCCGGACGCAATCTTGGCCAGCTCATCCGCCTCCTCGTTGTACCGGCGGGGCACATGGTTGAGCTCGATGCCATAGAACTTGTCTTTAAGGGCCCACACGGCATTGCAGTAGGCCTCCATCTTGTCGTCATGGCAACTCGCGTTCTTCATGACTTGATCGATTACGAGCTGCGAGTCCCCCCGCACGTCGAGGCGCTTGACGCCTAACTCAATGGCGATTTTGAGGCCACAGAGGAGGGCCTCGTATTCAGCCATATTGTTGGACGCGGGGAAGTGGAGGCGCACTGCATAGCGCATGTGCTCCCCTAGGGGTGACACGAAGAGCAGCCCGCGCCCGCCCTCGTTTTCATCACCGAGCCGTCGAAGAACGGAGTCCGCGTTCTCGCTTGGATCCGTGGGGGCGGCAGCTGCGTATCCGTCCACTCAGCGACGAAATCCGCCAAGATTTGCGACTTGATGGCCTTGCGCGGGGCGTAGGCGAGCGTCTCGCCCATCAGCTCCACGGACCACTTGGCGATCCTGCCTGCGGCGTCAGGGTTGCGGATGATCTCCCCCAGCGGGAAAGAGGAGACCACCGTGACAGGGTGGGCCTCGAAGTAGTGGCAGAGCTTGCGCCGCGCAAGGACTACCGCGTATAGCAACTTCTGGACCTGGGGATAGCGCGTCTTGGTGTCCGACAGGACTTCGCTGACGTAGTATACGGGCCGCTGCACAGGCAGAGCGTGCCCTTCCTTCGTGCGCTCTACGACGATCACAGCGCTGACCACCTGGGTGGTCGCGGCAACGTAGAGCTGCAAGGGCTCGCCGTCCTGTGGCGGCGTGAGAATGGGGGCGCGCGCTAAGGACGCCTTTAGCTTGTCGAGCGCGTCCTGGGCCTCGACGGTCCAGGAGAAGCGTTCGTGCTTCTTGAGGAGGCGATAGAGGGGCAGGCCCTTCTCGCCGAGCCTCGAGATGAAGCGGCTCAAGGCGGCAAGGCACCCCAGCACCTTTTGCACCCCTTTAAGGTCCCGGATTGGACCCATTCGTTCGAGGGCCGCAACCTTTTCGGGGTTGGCCTCGATTCCCCGTTGGGAGACGATGTATCCAAGGAGCATGCCTCGCGGCACTCCGAAGACGCATTTTTCGGGGTTTAACTTGACCCCATTTGCCCGTAGGCAACCGAACGCGATGCCAAGGTCGCCCACCAGGTCGTCCGCCTTCCTGGTTTTTACGACAATGTCATCCACATACGCCTCGACCGTCTGCCCGATATGGTCTCCAAAGACGTGCTGCATGCAGCGCTGGTATGTTGCACCCGCGTTTCGGAGGCCAAACGGCATCGTGACGTAGCAGAACATCCCGAACGGCGTGATGAACGAAGTCGCGAGCTGGTCGGACTCCTTCATCTTTATTTGATGGTAGCCGGAGTAAGCATCAAGGAAGCAAAGCAATTCACACCCAGCCGTTGAATCAACGATTTGATCAATGCGTGGCAAAGGAAAAGGAACTTTAGGACATGCTTTATTAAGACTGGTGTAGTCTATACACATCCGCCATTTCCCATTCTTTTTCTTTACAAGTACAGGATTTGCTAGCCACGTTGGGTGGAACACCTCCTTGATGAACCCGGCCTCGAGAAGCTTCCGCAGCTCCGCTCCGATTGCCCGTCGCCGCTCCTCGTCGAAGCGGCGGAGCCGTTGTTGCACGGCGCGGGCGTGAGGCGGGATGTCAAGGGAGTGCTCGGCGACCTCCCTCGGGATGCCTGGCATATCCGAGGGGCTCCACGCGAAGATGTCGGCGTTGGCGCGGAGGAAGTCGACGAGCACCACTTCCTATTTGGGGTCGAGGGTGGAGCTGACCCTCAACGCCTTGCCCTCGGGGGCGGGGAAGGATCGAGGGGGACCTCCTTGGTCTGCTCCGCGGCCTCGAACGTGCCGGTGTGCTTGGCGGCGGAGTCGAGGTCGTTGTTGACCATCTTCTCCAAGGTGGTCACCAGCGCTTCGTCCGGCCGCTAGCGCCTCGCATGCTCTACGCACTCGACGTCGCAGTCGAATGCGTGCTCGATGGACGAGCCGACGGTGATGACGCCGTTTGGTCCTGGCATCTTCATCTTCAAGTAGGTATAGTTGGGGACCGCCATGAATTTGGCGTAACAGGGTCGCCCAAGTATAGCGTGGTAGGCTCCCTTGAACCCCACTACCTCGAAGGTGAGGGTCTCCTTGCGGAAATTCTCCGCGGTGCCAAACCACACCGGCAGGTCGATCTGCCCGAGGGGATGGACCTGCTTGCCGGGCGCGATGCCATGGAACGGCTTTATGCTGGGCCGCAGCTGGTCCAGCCCGATCCCCATCAGGCGCAATGTATGCGCGTAGAGGATGTTGAGGCTGCTGCCTCCGTCCATCAAGACCTTCGAGAACCGCGCGTTCCCGATGATGGGGTCGACCACCAGCGGGTACTGGCCCGGGTTGGGGACGCGGTTCAGGTGGTCCTCCCGGCTGAAGGTGATGGCGTCCTCCGACCAATTGAGGAAGGAGGGAGGCGCCTTCTCCGCGGCAAGGACCTCGTGTCGCTCCTTCTTGTGCTGGCGGGTCGACATGTCGACGGTGGGCCCCCCAAAGATGAGGAACACGTTTTCCACGGCGGGGAAGCCGCCGGCGTCGCCATCTCCTCCGTCTTTCTTGGCCTCTGCCTCCTTTGCGGCGGCGCGGCCATAGAACTTCTTGAGCATGTCGCACTGCTCAAGGGTGTGGTTTACTGGGGTCTTGTGATAAGGACATGGCTTTTTCAGCATGTCATCGAACACCCCCGGGCCTCGAGGGGCTGGTCGAGGGCCCCGTCGAGCCGGGTCAACAGCGAGGGCCTCGGCATTACCGCCGTCGCACCCTCGCTCGCGCGCCGCGCGCGCGGCTTCTTTCCCTTCTTGCCCCGCTTGTCGTTGCGGTGGGGCTCCCCGGACTTGCCCCCCTCCGCAGCGCGTCCTCCGGGCGCTTGCCCTTCTTGCCGTCGAAGATCGCCCCCATGGCCTCCTCTCCTGAGGCGAAGCTGGTGGCGATGTCGAACAGCTCGTTGGAGTCCGCGGGCGGGCTGCGTCCCAGGAATTCCCAGGGCGCACGTACGTGCCCTGGAAGTTGCCCACGAACGTGTGGACCAGATCGTCCCAATTGTGGATTTGGCTGGCGGGCAGGTGCTCGAGCCATGTCCGGGCCGCATCGCCGAGGTGCAGGGGCAAGTTGCGGATGATGACTTCGTCGCTGGTCGCCCCGCCCAGCTGGCAAGCCAAGCGGTAGTCGTTGAGCCACACGCGGGGATCCGTCTCCCCGTTGTACTTGACAATGGTCGAGGGTTGGCGGAAGCGCCGGGGGGAAGGCGTCGTGCGGATCTCCCGCCGAACACACGGGTTCCGGGGGTTCCGGCGTCGGGGAGCGGTCCTCACCGCCGTCGTAGCGCCCGCCCCGTCGAGGCCGGTAACCCACCGTCGCGCGCGCGCGTCCGCCTTGCTCGTGCGGCGGGCGTTGATGACGTTGCGAGCGTCACCGTCGAGGGCCCTGCGCGTGTCAAGGAGCCGTTCCTTGGCTGGTGTGCGTCCTGAGTTGGCGGGACGCTCCGCCGCTCCTCCCGCGTGGACCGAGGGTTCGCCCCCTTGCGCGGCCCCGTCGCCTCGCACATCCCCTTGTTGACGGATGCGCGAGGCCGAGCTCTCGGCCTGCTGGACGGCCGCTTGCTCGATGAGAGTCTGCACCTCGCGGTGCAAGTCTCGTGCCTCAGGAGTTGAGGGTGCCGGCATGGCCCGTAGCAGCGTTGCGGCTGCTACGAGCTTCTGACTTGCCCGCGGCAGCATGTCAGGGTTGTCGGCGTTGATGCGGTCACGGGCATGTCTGCCCAGCTCCCGTACGCGTTCGCCGCGAGCGGAGGCTTCTCCAGCCATCGAGGCGCGGAGCGCCCGCACCGTCCGTACTCCTCCGCCGGCTTGGCCTCGAGCTCGCGGGCTTGGGCCACCGCGTGTCGGCGTCGGCCCCGGCGAGAGCGCTTGGCCCCGCAGCTAGGCGCGCGGTGATTCCTGGGGCGGGCGTGACCTCCCCGTCTCCGGCGCCCACCGCGCCAGCGGCATTGGCTGGGTCGTTGGTGATGACGGCGTAGCACTCCCGCGCGGGGTCGTAGCTTCCGGTGCTGGAGTCGTCGGAGCAGCCGAACCAGTAGTCCGTAGCGTCAAGGAAACGCCTGAACATGACTGGGTCCGGCACGCCGGAGAAGTCCCATTCTGCATAGACGTGGCGGTTGGCGGGTGGCAATGCGTCGAGGGAGCCCAAGGACGACTCGTCAGCCACTAAGGCGCCGGGATCCCTGGCGACGAAGACGTGACGGCCAGGCGGGACCCTGCGCATCGTGGTGTTGACGTTGTTGTTGTAGGCCGACGTGGCACCACGTAACCCGATGGGAATGCGCGGGCCGGAGACCGCGCGCTGTCCCGCTGGGGCGGTGGCGGTCGTCGTGACGGTGGGCGCGCCGTGCCGAGAGACGCGCGCGCTCGGCCCGCCATCGCTCCGACCGCGCCCCGGCGCGAACGTAGCCCGCAGCGGCGGCGGCGGCGTGGCGTCGACGGGCCCGCGGCGTCCGTGCCGGCGGGCGTCTGCGCCGTGGTGGTGCGTGCAGCGGGGACCGGGGCGGACCCAGCCTGGCGCCGCGCGCGGAGTTCCTCACGATTGGTGAGGCGCATGAGGTAGCCATTCCCCGTGGCCTGAAAGTTCAGGTCCCCGAACCGGATTTCGAACCCGGCAGGGAGGGGGTCCGAGCTGCCCATGTTGTAGCGTGTACCACGGTACTCAGTGCGGATCACCATGGAGGGAGTTAACGGATTGACCTTAGGCGCTCAGAGAGCCCCACGGTGGGCGCCAACTGTCGGTGCCGAATGTGGTCCCGACACTAACCAGTAGTAAGCGCCGCGGTCTATCCCTCAATGGTCGATGCTAAGTAACAAGCGACACAGAGTTTTTATCCTGGTTCCGGCCGAGGGGGCCGTACGTCCAGCAGTGGCGTGCTCAAGGCACTATATTACTTAGCACCGGGGGTGCTCGTAGTGGGGGCTGCTACAAGCAAGGCGGGAGAGGAAGCCTGGCTTCCAAGTCCCTGGTGTGATGGCTGAAGATGTTGTGGGAGAATTGGAGAGTGAGTGCCTGTGTTCACTTCGTCGTCCTCTTTCTCGTCCCCCGCGGCAGGGGAGTTCGTCCCCCTTTTATAGATCAAGGAGGGAACGAATTACATGCACGCCGCGCTACTTAGCTACGTGAAGGGGCATGGCGTGCTAAGCTGTAGAGTGGGCGGCCGTCCGGACGATCCTTGCAGCGATTCGGCCATCATGGCCTATCTTGTACCCGAACAGTGGCGGTTCGAGGGTAGAGGAGCGGCGGACAGCGGTAGTGTCTTCTGATAGGCTCGAGGGAGCTGCTGACGTTGGCCCGTACGGAGTACAGGGGTAGGTAAAACAGCGTCCCGTTCCAATGCGCTCCGCCGTACTGGAGTTGTTGCTACAGCACCAGGCGTGCGTCTGCGCGCACGGGGACGGCTGCCACGCCGTAACAATGGCAGGGATGGCGTTCCTCCCGCCTAGCGTCTCCACCTAACCCTGTAGGGTCACAAGAAAGCGAATCGAAGGTGAAGCCGGCCCCCCTTCGAGGGCTCGGCGCGTTAGCCGTACTGGAGCAGGCGCACGGCGTCACGGGACTGACACCGGCCGCGCTGCACAGTCCTTCCCCACAGTGGTGGGGATGGGCTCCCTCCTGGGGAGTTGGTGCGGCGGCACCGGGGCACGAGCCCCGGGCGCATGATGGCGTCGTCCCGCCGGTGTTAGGGTGTTAAATGCCCAGTGTACGAGGGCGGGCGCACGCGAGCGGGGCGCCCTCGAGCGAGGCGGGCCTCGGTCGAGGGCGGGGCGAACCCTCGAGCGGGGCGGAGCCCGCTCGAGGGGAGCGCACCCCCTCGAACGGAACGGAGCCCCCTCGAGGGAGTCGTGTACCCTCGAGCGAGGCGAAGCCTGCTCGAGGGGATCTTTAAGAGGGCCACCTTGGTGGGCCGTTGAGGTCCTTCGCAGAGTGGGCCGTATCCTGCATGGTTAGGCAAAGTGTGTTTTGCTTTGTTGCAAGTTATAAGTGGGGATTTCCCGGTTGTTAAAGGGGACCCCTAGGGCTGTCCCCGACACTTTTACATGAAATGATAAGCCTAATAAAAACCTTTATTCAAATATGGAATAAAAGAGTACCCCATGTACAATCATTAACCTTCCTAAAAGAGAAACCTTAGATAGATGCTTGTTAAGGTGAATATGACCAACCCAGAGTTGGGTAGGATAACAAACTATCACATCACCTAAAGTGCATTGCATTCCGTGTAGATCTTCCCGGACGGAGATTACTCCCTGGTCCCGGAAACCGAGGAAGGCGGAGCGGAAGGTTCTCTGCAGTACGTGGAAGTACTCGACACCGAGGGTGCCCAAGCTAACATAGCTGACGAAGGCAAGCTCCGGTGCATCTAACCCAGTTTTAAAGTTCTTTATTCAATTATCTATGGATGATTGTGCATTTACGTACAGGAGTTGAATGAAACCCTAGATGCATGATCCATAGGTACCTTTGGTCCCTACTAGTATGATAGGTCGATAGCTGCTAAGCTATAGGACCGTTACAAGTCGGGTGATGACCTCACTCGCGAGAATAGGTTCCTAGATAGGAATCATACCATATCTTTAAATGGATTGCTCACGTGGTAAGAGCATGGGATCTGGGCTTCGGTCCAGTGGTTATGTGGGTTAAGTTTTTGAACATACCAAGCATATGCCGGGTATGGGACCGGTAAGCCTAGTACCATAATGAGGCGGCGAGGGATCCTACTATTACTACTCTTGGGATTCGCTCTCACGGCTAGCTACCGGTGGTGTATGGTGACTCCGGGTATCTCACGGGGTATGCCGGATAGCCTGCACCAAAGACTGTAAGATTCGATCCCAACCCGAGGATTTATGGGGACGGCCTGGGGAGTTGTCCTCGCGGGGGCAGCCGACCGTATGTTTGGGTCTACCTTGCAAGGTTTTAATCAATCGATTGTCGGCCTCTCACCGTTACCCGAGACTACTTACTCCACTAGTCATGTGATCCCTAATGATGGAAGTTGATGAAGATGATGTTTGAATAATTGTATTGTACAACTTTGTTTGTACTAGTTGGCTAATGTAGTAAAGATTAAACTACTAGAACTTGTGCTAAAATCTTGAAAGTAAGGACCTACTCTTTGTTACTTTTTAGCAAAAGCAACCCAGTAGCCAAAAAGCCTTTCATGGTCTAGAATTGGTGAAGTAGTTATCACCGACGGGTAAGACTTGCTGAGTATTAGTATACTCAGCCTTGCTATATGTGTTGATCCAGGTAATGCCTTCAGTGATGTGTGGCCCGGTGAGATCCCGCCCGGCTGGGAGCTGGAGTGGGTGGAGGACGACTACTGAAGCATCATGGATGGCCTCCCGTGGTGACTTTACTGCCGCTAGTTAATTTCCGCTGCTTTTCGAAACTCTGAACTATTCTGTCATGACCAAAACTATGGTTTGTAATAATTAAACCCTTCGGGGTACGAATTTGGATTTGAATGTCGATGTATCTCTGGACTCGCCTTCGAGTGAGTTTTAATGCATATATTCGATCCTTGTGCTATCCAAGTGATTTACCGGGCGTTAACCCGGCGACTTACGACAGGATGGTACTTTATTATTGCTTAATGACCAAAGTGGATCGGTCTTAGGCGATAGTACGGTACTTTCCTGGGCGGGTTGTCACAGACGAGGACGTCTCCTCCCCTCAAACTTCCGTCACCAGCCGGCTTCGTCTCCACATCACCATCGACCTCTCGGACACTGCCAAGTGCCAAGGTCTCGCAGAGTCCTACACATCGCCAGGGCAGTACCTCCAAATCTGCGTCTCCTCCGGCGGCAGGCAAGAGCTCAAGTCAGCGTTTGTGACCGTCGCTTCACTGCTGAGCGTTGGGGCGTGGTTCGTGTTGCTCGTCAAGTATGTGTAGGGGACCACCGCGGAGTGCCTGTGCAAGTTCTCAGCTGTGTGGTAACCTCACCAAAATGATGTTGAGGTGTTCTTACCAGCTTCCATGCAGCACACCAAACACCAGCTATTGCACAAATGCAGATGGCCTTTTCTTTTCAATGCAGTGATTGATAGTTTGGATTTGAGGGAAATTGAAATGTCTGGGCGTAAATTCACCTGGGCCAGTTCTCGTAGGGTACCTACATATGAGAAACTGGATAGAGTTTTGGTTAGCACGGAGTGGGAGCAAAACTTCCCGCTAGCTACTGTAAAGGCGCTTAGCAGGGAAATTTCGGACCATGCCCCTATTCTACTTTCGTCGGGAGAAAAGGATAAGGGGAATAAACAACCGACTTTCAAATTTGAGCTTGGATGGCTTTTGAAAGAGGGTTTTGTGGATACCGTGTCAGAGGTGTGGCGTAAGGAGGAGAGAGGGGTGACTCCGATGCAAAGGTGGCAGAATAAAATCAGAAGATTGAGACAATTCTTGAGAGGTTGGGCAAAAAATATGAGTGGTGCCTATAAAAAGGAGAAGCAGGAATTGTTGAAAAAGGCTGAGTTGCTTGATAAAAAAGTTGAGTCCCAGCTGCTAAGTCAGCAAGAATGGGATCTCAAGCAAGCCGTCACGAGCAGGATCACCCAACTCTTAAGGGAAGAAGAGTTGAGATGGTTTCAAAGAGCCAAAACTATTAAGTTGCTAAAAGGAGATAATAACACAAAGTACTTTCAGATGGTAGCAAATGGAAAGAGGAGGAAAACTAGAATTTCCCGTCTTGATCAGGAAGAGGGAGTAGTGGAGGAACAAGAACAATTAAGCAAGTTTATTACAAATTACTACAAAGGTTTATTTGGCAAAGCCGAGAGAAATAATTTCTCTCTGGATGAATCGAATTTGGAGGGTGTTCCACAGGTCTCATCAGTTGAGAATGAGATACTGACTGAGGAGTTCTCAGAAAAAGAAGTGAGGGATGCCATTTTTCAGATGAAACATAATAAGGCCCCGGGACCGGATGGGTTTCCGGCGGAATTTTACCAAGTGTTTTGGAGCCTCATTAAGGATGACCTAATGGCCATGTTTAGGGATTTCCATAAAGGAGATTTGCCACTCCACTGCCTCAATTTTGGAATTATAACTCTGCTTCCAAAAGAGCAAGAGGCCAAGAAAATTCAGCAATACCGTCCTATTTGCATGTTGAATGTTAGTTTCAAAATCTTTACCAAGGTTCTGGCTAATAGAGTTTCATCGGTGGCCTGTAAGGTTATAAAGCCTTCTCAAACAGCCTTCCTACCTGGAAGGTATATACTGGAGGGAGTGGTCACCTTGCATGAAACAATACATGAACTTCATAGAAAGAAACAAAGTGGCATCATTCTAAAATTAGATTTTGAGAAAGCGTATGATAAAGTGAATTGGGACTTTTTACAACAAGTTCTAAGGATGAAAGGTTTCTCAGAGAAATGGTGCCTATGGATAGACAAAGTGATTAAGGAAGGGAATGTGTGTGTAAAGGTGAATGATGAGGAGGGACATTTTTTTCAATCTAAGAAGGGGTTAAGGCAAGGAGATCCTTTGTCCCCGATGCTTTTTAATTTGATAACGGATATGTTAGCAGTATTGATTGAACGGTCAAAGGACCAAGATCTGTTTGAGGGGTTGATTCCTCATTTAGTGGAGGGGGGCTTGTCTATTTTGCAGTATGCGGATGACACTATTCTTTTTGTGGAAGATGATTTGGAAAAGGCTAAGAACTTGAAGTTAGTGCTATGCGCTTTTGAAAAGCTATCGGGCCTTAAGATCAACTTTCATAAAAGCGAGCTTTTCAGCTTCGGGGGCACAAGAGAAAGAGTAGGGGAATATGTTGATCTCTTTGGTTGTAAGGAAGGTAATTGACCTTTCCGTTACTTAGGTATCCCGATGAATCCTCGAAAATTGAGAAATAAGGATTGGAGGGGGGTGGAAGAAAGATTTCAAAAGAAACTTAGCAGCTGGAAAGGAAAATTGTTGTCTTATGGGGGGAGACTTGTGCTGATTAATTCGGTGCTCTCAAGTTTGCCCATGTTTATGTTATCGTTTTTTCGAGTGCCTAAAGGGGTTCTTGAAAAACTGGATTATTATCGATCTAGATTTTTTTGGCAATGCGATGAACATAAAAAGAAGTACCGGCTGGCCAGATGGAGTATCTTGCATAAACCAAAACGTATTGGGGGTTTAGGAATTGTGGATTTGGATTTGCAAAATAAGTGTTTGCTTAGCAAGTGGATTTTTAAACTCATCAATGAGGAGGAGTTGTGGCAGGAAATACTCATGAAAAAATATGTTAAGAATAAGACACTCTCTCAAGTGAGGAGGAAGAATGGGGATTCTCAGTTTTGGTCAGGACTAATGGAGGTTAAAGACTTAGTACTGGAAAGAGGGAGGTTCAAAGTCCAAGATGGAGCCCAGACTAGATTTTGGGAGGATCTTTGGATTGGTAATGAACCTCTTATGAAAAGATTCCCCACACTTTATAATATTGTGAGGAAGAAGAACGCTTCAGTAGCCCAAGTGCTTAGTACTTCTCCCCTTAATGTGTCTTTTAGGAGAGCTTTAGTGGGAGAGAATTGGGACAAGTGGTTGCAATTGGTGGGAAGTATTCTTCATGTGCAGTGCAACCAAAATAGGGATTCTTTCATATGGACTAGGAGTAAATCCTTCTCGGTTAAAGCATTGTATAATGATTTGATGTTAACATCTGGAATACCTTTTAATTGTTGTTCATGGAAAGTAAAGGTACCTCTAAAAATTAAAATCTTTCTTTGGTTTTTGAGACAAGGGGTGCTCTTGACCAAGGACAATCTAGTGAAGAGGCATTGGAAGGGGTGTGTTAGTTGCTGTTTTTGTGATGAACATGAAACCATACAACATCTCTTTTTCGATTGCCCTAGGGCTAGACTCCTATGGAATGCTATTAGTATCTCGTTTAACGTCTCTTTACCTACAAGTTGTGAGAATCTCTTTGGCGCGTGGCTTAGGGGTTTTGAAAAAAAGCAGAGAAACATGGTTCTACTTGGTGTGGCTGCATTCTGTTGGGCTTTATGGCTCAGTAGAAATGAGGTTGTTTTTCAACGTTCAAAACCATTGTCTTTTTTGCAGGTGATGTTTAAGGGGATTTATTGGATTAGAAGCTGGTCCATTCTATCTAAAGAGGAGGACAAGCTTGTTTTGACAGTAGGATGTCGTCAGCTGGAGATTGCAGCGTTGGATTTTTTCAACAGGAATGGTTGGAACACCTTGAAGCGAATTCAGTTCTAGTGGCTCTTAATAGTGCTGTTACTGGTTGCTAAAATAGGGTGTTCTACCTTTTTATCAAACTTTGATGTCTTAGCGGTTCTGTAATAGAATCAGTAGTCTGTGTACTACTGAAACTTGTTTGTGGTGTCGGGTTGTAAGCAGCTCTCCCAGGCTGTGGAGACCGGGAACTTTCTTTCCCTTAATCTAAAAAAAGCTATTGCACAAATTCATGCAAGCACCTCATCCGTCTTTTTCGACCAATCACCAGATCATCTCATCCTGGATGCAAGCGATGTGCAACCAAACATAAGCACATGCATCATCTCATCCCGCCTCTGTCTATCATGTACCAGCCTCCTCCATCCTGCATCCCCTCTCTTGGAGCAACCAATCATGCCTTATGTATCCCCTACATTCCTGCTTCCAATGCTGTCTCATAGGCAGCTAACTTAACATATAGTTGCATCCTGAAAATATGATATCCTCATGTTATTCAGAAATGCTACTTAACAGATAAGTAAACGTTGGACTAGTGAGATGTCTCACAGCAACCATTAGGTAGGGAGTAGCCAGATTACCAGAAGGTTAGGATTAGCCAAAGGGTTCAGATGTAGTGGACTCATACCAGATGGCGATCAAATTCAAAGATTAACAACAGTAGATGTACTCAAATATTCAGATGCAATCAAGCATTCACATCAACATCACATATAAAAATGAACATCATATCAAACAAAAACATAGCGAGCTGGATGCACTCTATCAAATTTCAAAGCAGAAAACACTACATATGACTCTGACTGCCAGATAATTCAAATGACACCGATAAAAGTAAAAGAGTTTTGCATGTTCATCTACTTTTACCACGGACTGATCACACCAGATCAATCGCAATACAAAAATCAAAGACTTATTACATTCAGTCTTAACACGAAAAGCAAACTACATCCAGTCTTGATATGAAAAACAAAGATACCAGCATGCCCTACCATGCAACTCAAGGTACACATTTAGTTTAGCAAGGCAACTTAAAAAGTACCGGGAGCATCGATTACATACTAACCCTCCATTTCTACAGGCTCAGCAAGGGATGCCAGGTATGTCGCCAGATCCATCTCGTACCCATAAAGATTACCATACCACCCGGCGTTGCTCGCCACCTTCTCAACCACACCAGTACTCAGGCTTACCGTATACAGGTCACCGCTCATAAAGTCATCGTCGTCGTTCTTGCCGGCGGTGAAGAAGACGAGCCCACTCTTCTCACAAAACCACTGCAGCTTCACCCTGGTCGAACTCACATTACCAGGAAAGGAATGCGTTATCTGGATGCTGCTCCCCTCCATCCACGAGCAATTGTCCTGTTGCAGCACATCGCTGCCGACGCCGCCGCCGTAGCTGGTAACACGTATCGTACTTGTATCCACCGCCTCACCCTCCGCCAGGGGAAACGGCCAGCTTATCTGGACGGCGCAGAGCCTCCCTTCCGGCTCCATGCCCAGCAAGGTGTCCGTCCTGGTGAAGCCGTCTCCCACCAACGGCAGCAGGTCCACCTTCGACGCCACCAGCGTGTCGAGGCGCAGCCCGAACACGATGCCGTCGTTTGTTTTCCAGTATGCCACCCTGCCGCCGGAGGCCACGACGCCGCCGTGGGTCAGGTTTAATTGCCGCCTGTTGAACCGGGCGCCGGTCACCTTGCGCTCCGGGCCCCAACCGCCGCCGTCCTCCGACGAGTAGCTCCGGAACGCGGTGAAGTCGCGCCGGTTGTACACCATGAGCAGGCGGTAGTGGGAGGCGGGTGGTGGCGGCGGCGCGGTGTCGTCGGCGGCGTCGCTGTTCTGGCGGACCTGGTACTTGTAGTCGTCGGCGGTGAGCACCGTGCACACGTAGCACCCGACGCTGTCCTTGCCGGTCAGGGGCGGCAGGGCGCGCACCTCGCCGGTCATGGGGTTGCAGACGCAGAGTCTGAGGGTCCTGCTGTGCTTGCCGCGCTGGAGTTCGAGGACGATGAAGCCGTTCCTGGAGGTCACGATGCGGTAGGTGTTGAAGTGGAACCGCACATCGCCGACGAGAGTGAGCGACAGCGACGTCGGCTCCCGGAGGAGAGGGAACCGCCGCAGAGCAGGAGCCATTTGGACGAAGGCAGCATCATGCTGGCGGAAGTAGCCGATGGCGAGCGGCGGTATGAACTTCCCGCCAGGACCTGGTCCTTGCAAGCCGCGGCAGATGAAGGCGGCGTCACCGGAGACCAGGCGGCGCCAGCGCCTGCATGTGGCGGCGCAGCGGACGAGGTCGGCTATGTCGAGGAAGGTGGCGAAGATGAAGAGCAGGATGTCTTCGAGAAGCGGCGTGCCATCATCGTCGGCCCGGCGCGACGCGGAGGGGCCACGCCGGTCGGAAAACCATCCCCTGCTGCGTGGTGGATCCGCAGCCACCGCAGCGGAAGAGCGTGCCCGCCGTGATGCATTATTGCGGGCTCGCTTGGACTGCGGCATCACCATCGGCATGGCTATCGGCGCACGATCCCTGCATAGGCACAAAGAGATTTTTTTTAATTAAGGATATCACCGAGGTACAGAAGCAAATAAGAAAAAACAACCACTACGAAAAAGAAAAATGAGACTACGCTTCCAATTATTTATTCGCCGACCAAACTCCAACACCCAGGACGTCAAAGCACCACAAGCAGCGAAGGTCCATGACCTCCAAAGCGACGCCCTCAAGAAGGAAACGACGTTGATGCCGCTATCGTCGCTCCTCTGAAGACTCAGAGAAATGTTTCCACCTAGAGGACCCCAACCAAAGCAGGAAGCATCCCAACACAACGCCTCCAAGGAGGGTCGTGACGCCCGAAGACGCCACCGATGTTGACACCAACACCACAGCCGGGAAGGCTTTCGCCTGACGCTTCGTCGACACTGACCCGATGTCGTCGGAAAAGATGAACCACCACACCGGCCATAACCATCAGAAGCGCGAGGGCTAGCACTTTGGCTCCCCTCAACCAACCAACAACCAACGACACAGAAGTGGTGACACCTTGCCCAACACAACAGGAACAACGACGTCGACTAGAAGAGCCCAAATCCACACCAAAGGGCGCCGAAGGACGGAAGTCATCCGCAGCAGCCGCCAACCCCCACCGACACCGCCCCGCCCACCAGCGACCTCCGCTGCACTTAGGCCACGAGATAGGTCCGCCAAACTTGAGCGCCAGGCCGACCGAGGTCGCGAACCGCCATAGAAAACCGCCAAACTCGCATCGGGCGCGGCCACGTGCGACGAAAACCATCCCCAGCACTTAGTCCGAACAGAGCAGTCACCAGGGACAGACACCCAACAACGAGCCACCGCCACCCCCTGCAAATCTGAGAAGCTCGACCACCGCCATCACCACCCATGGAGATGATCGGAGCATTGAGCACAAAATCCAAGCCAAAGCTTCCAGCTACTCTTTCAGCACCAGATTTGACCCAAAAATGACGAACTTCGCAAAAACAACATATAATTTCAACCCCAAACATGTTTTTTTCAAAAAAAAATTTGACTGAAACAGGGGAGGCCCCTACCTTTCTTTTCCTTTATATATGAAAAAATATATGTACATTGTACAAGGCCCAATGAAAAAGGTTAATTACAAAAGATTACTCATCCAAACAAAAATCTTATCCTTCACATGTTGTTTGACTCTCAAAGTAACCGCCTTCATCTCCTTCAAAAAACGCTAATCACCAGTTTGAGAAAGACAAAGAACTTCCATAAAAATGATATCATTCCTATGACACCAAATGCACCAAGAAGCAATAATCACCACCTCTCTGAAGATGACTGAATTGAAGGCTTCCCTGGCACGAAGAAACATCATTTGGAATTCTAAACTAGTAGCAGATCCCAAATGATGCCCAAATAGACTCAGTAGGTTTGAATGAAGGGGCAATCAAAAAAGAGATGAAAAATATCTTCCTCCACATTTTGAACGCATAAGACATAGATATATGAATCTAGATGCATATGCTTCCCGTGCAATCCTAGTATTGAGCCTGTCTCTGAGGAATACTAGAAAAAGAACTTATGCTTATATTGAGCTTTTGATTTCCAGATCCACTTAAACAAAATGGAGGCTGGGTGGGTACCATGCAAGCTGAGATAAGCCCCTTTTTTAAAGCTTGCACGCCAATATATTTTTTAGATAAAAGATAAAATCTGATCTCTATAACCACACGATGGATATACATGCAAAAACAACTGTTTATTTAAGTAATTTTGAGTATGAGTGGCAAACCTAGTCAAAACCAAGTGGAATGTGTTGCTGGTTCCTTCAGTGTTGTGATCGAAATGGCATGTCAGAGTTGTGAGCCAACCTGGGATTATTCAAAAGTATAAACATTTTTTCTTGTAACTCACTTTAAAAGGGAATCAATTAATGTGCAAGATGTGTTCCACATTGCAAATCCATGTTAGTCAACAAATATACAAAACAAGTTTAGATTGTGGGTACTGGATCTGGAGTTTGTAACCGAGGATTAGGGTTTGGACAGATACATACCTATTCTGGTGGGATGGGTCGGAGCAGAGCGATTGACGATTGTTGTTAGCTGGCGGTGTCCAGCAGCAGTGATCTGGTGGTCGGAGCCACCAAAGACGTCGGAGCCTGGTGAGGTGCGAGGAGAAGTCACTTCAACACTTGAGGGCAGAAGGAGGCCGACCTCATACAAACGACATCAGGACGAGAGGACTAAGCCGATGAAGAGCTCGCTAGCTCCATCTTCGACTGGAATGGGTGATGTAGTGGCGGCGGTGGCGGCGGCGGCGGAGTGGGAAGAGGAAGAATGCGAGAGAGGAAGAGGTAGGGTTTTAATTTATAAGGAAGATGGAGTTAATCTAGACCATAGATTTTAAATCTAATGATTGAAAAAAATTATAATTAAAAGATTAGCAAATCATATCTTCATTTATAGGAAGACTGCCCTACTTGATCACTTTAGAAAGAAAACAAAACATGACTTTTTTACCATAAAACCACCAAGCTTTGCATTGCCTTGTTAACATTTAGCACTATCAGTACTTTTTCACGATTCTAATAATTTATGTATCAGTTGCCCAAGTTTTGACAAGAAATTAAATTGCAAGGTCATACCAAATTTTCGCGCCAAACACATAGTCCATGCTATTAAGTTTTGATAAGATAAGTTACAAACCATTAGGTATTGATCCATCTGATTGTCCAAGTTAGCAAATTATATGAGAGTGAGACATAAAGGTCATTGCTTCAAATGTAACTGTTGGCTAAGTTCTTGAGGGTTGATGGCGATTCCTCAACAATAACCGAAAGGAGTATATAATGCATAAGGGTATTCTATTGGTTGTTTTTTTACTGAAATTGATTTATCTACCGTCTCACAATATTTTTTTATCAACTGCAGGACTTATTTTCCTCACCAGTTCCACTGGTAGCTACTGTCGTCTACTCTATTTCTAGCAACACCCTGTTCGTTTGGCTTATCAGCCATTAGTACTCTTCTCTTAGAACAAACCAACCACCAACAACCAGTCAGTAGTACTTTTCTCTCAGAACGAACCAACACCAGCCACCAGCCAAACGAACAGGCCGCAAGATTGTAACACTGTGACAAGTTTATGCACATGATATGAGAATTTTTAGGGTTATAGTCTGATGGATGAGATTAGGATGGGTTTGGGGATTTCTAAGATTAAGAGGGAGGGTTGGTACGAGACAAGTGGATGGGGTAGCCAGATAGCAGTGTGACCACTAGCTAGCTAGCTAGTGCAGTGGAGAATATAGTTGGCGGGAAGGGTTAAACCGATAGAAACTTAATCTCATAGGTTAGTGTGATGGCAAGGAGCCCATGGCAAATCGAGAAAGAAAATAACTAAAGCCACACTATCCATTAGTAACATTAGTGAAGATAATATTATTCTGTTTTGGGAGGCAATCGAAAACCTAGTGATTTTGTGAAGCAAGTATTTGGGTGCAGGGAAGGAATCCTTTCTTTCACCTATTTAGGAATTCTTATGGGCCATCGTAGAATCCCTAATAGAAAGTGTGGGAAACTGTAGAGGAAAGGTTTCCAAAAAACTTAGCAGGTGGAAGAGTAAGTTAATGTCTATATGGAGAAGACTTGTGCTAATTAATTCCATGTTGTCTAGTTTACCAATGTTCATGATGCATCCTTTTAGAATACCTAAAGGTGTTCTAAAAAAGCTTACTATTATAGGTCCATATTCTTATGGAAAAATAATAAGCACAAAAAGAAATACAAAGTTGCTAAATGGTGTGTTTTATGTGCACCAAGGAGTGTGGGTGGGTAAGGTATCTTAAACCTTAATGTGCAGACTCTAGAACCATTGTATATTGAGTAAGTGGTTGTTCAATTATGAATGAAGATGGTCTGTGGCAACAAATCCATAGAAGGAAGTATCTTAAAAGAGAAGATTTTGTCACAAATGGTAAAAAGACCCGGGGCCAAGACTCACATTTTGGTCGGGACTCATGGATGTTAAAGATCAGCTTTTGTCAAAAGGTAGGTTTGTCATCCAACGTGGAAACCAAACTAGATTGGTAGCAAGCCTCTAATGATGATACCTTTTGTTATATATTACTAGAAAATAAATATATGGTTGTAGCTAAAGTTCTAGGATCAATTCATCATTTAAACATCTCTTTTAGTCAAGCTCTTGTGGGAGATAATCTAATTGTGTCGAATTTAGTGGGAAAAGTTTCTTCTATTTCTGTGGATGAACAGAGGGATGGTTTCCATTAGAACCTGTGTGAGAATAGATCTTTCTTAGTGAATTCAGTGTACAATGATATAGTGAGACATGAAGGACATCTTATGGATTGTGCTTCGTGAAAGATAAAAGTGCCACTTAAGATCAAGGTTTTTTTGTGATGTCTAAAACCAGGAGTTCTTTTACAAAAGACAACCTTATTAAAAGAAAATGGCATGAGATTATCAAGTGTTGTTTTGTAGCTCTGGTGAGTCTATCCATCATTTTTTTATTGTCATATGCCTCAGCGCCTCGCCTCCTTCGAAACATTATTTCTATTTCTTTTGGTTTTCAACCTCCTTCAAGTGCGTGTGTTTGATTCCTAAGTGAGGAATCCCTCAGAACTGAAGAAACCAAATTTTAGTTGGTGTAGTGGCTATTTGTTGGGCCATGTGGTTGGGTAGCAATGATGTGATATGCAAAAGAATTAGCCCTAACAATTTTTAGGTACTGTTCGAAGTGACATACTAGATCAGAAACTTGTCAGAAATGTCTAAAGAGGAAGCGAGCAATGTTTAGAAGGTGGGTTGTCACTATGGGTGGTAAAGCACCCTCTAATTTAGTCTAGGAATTATAAGGATTAAGCTCAACAAGGATTGGCCATAATAATATATGATTTGAACTACAAATAGATGTGGTTGGGTTGGATTGGGAAGGAGACATGAGGACCATGATTCATTACCATCCATATGGAGGTCATCACCATGGAAGTCTTCAAAAGATTTGGATGGAGCTGCAAAAAAATAAATAGAGTTAAGACATAGGATCTGTCTTTCATAACTAATGTTATTTATTGTTTTCTTGTGTGAACATTTTTGTTAGAAAAAACTTGTGTTTCTCGCCTTGTGTCATGTTTATTGTAATCAGTTGTTGTTGACATTCACTCGTGATGTTGAGGTCAGATTTTCCTTAATCTAAAAATCAACGTCTGGTGATCGCGGTGGTTCGATATTGTTCTCACCATTATGGTAGTCGTCGTTCATCCAATCCAATTCCTAATAAGCGTGTGGTTGACGCCACCAAGCTAGTAGTGGAGGGAGGAGGCGAGCAGGAACCAAGCCCCTCTATCTTACAGTTTTCCACAAAATGAAATTCAACCAAAATTTAAAAAATTTACCACTATTGGTCCCCTAACAATGAAAAATGACTTCATGATTATACCCTTGCACCAAGCTCATGTTCCTCCCTCTATTACGCAATGCTACCGGTTGCAGGTTTGCGGAGGATTGCTAGACATACTCTCTCTTTGGCCTCTCAATCCCGAAGGTGATGGCAGAAAGCAAACTGAGAGACATCATGCCAAAATTTTAGCAGCAAATTAATCAGGCTTGTTTGTTGTTTCCTCAACTATGTGGTCGGCTAAACACCATGGCAAAGCACTTTCTAAGAAAATAATATCATTATCATCGAAGAGTAATCCACTTTATTCTTGGTTGGTTGCCTTCTCGAGTGGCTAAGGGGGGTTGTAATACTATTTCAATTCAGTTAAAAGAAATGTATTTGCCACTAAAAGGAAAAAACAACTATCAAAATTATTGTGAACAAGTTGCAAGATTCAAAAGGTATATATTTATTATGAACAAATGTTTAGAGGGAGATATAGGCCAGGGTTACTCTTGTTTAATGGTTTTGTAATAACAAAGATGAATAATTTATAAGTAGATAATTATAGTTATATAGGTACTTTATTTGGTTAATTTTTCATAATTTTTTAAAGTTATAGGGTTGAGCCCCAGTCTTTACTAAAGCAAAGACCATTAGGCCAACAATTTACAACACCAATCATTACATAAGCAAGGAACAAAGCTCGGAGATGACATGAGGAAAAAAGTAAAATCAAAACCATCTAACAGAGGTTCATTACAAACTTCTAATTTGCATATTCTTCTTCCACCGAAGATGTTACTCCCTTTTTCGCTTCTCTTTTTGGTCACATGACTTTGCCTGCAGACAGTAGATGTTCCAGTTTCTCTGGAACTTGATCTTCCTCCCAGTTGCCTCCGGTCTTCATCAGGAACTTGAATAGATTGTCTTTGAGTGGTCCAGCTAGTTTGCCAATCTACTAGGTCTCTTTGCTAAGCTTTTAAGCCAGGTCAGCCTTGATTCTAGCTCTGGCATCTTCTAGGCCCGACATAGGAGTTTCCATCTATGTATCAGGTTTGCTACCTTCTGCAGTAAACCATTCACATCTTTCCATTGTCCATTTTGAAAATAAAGATAATTCCTTAGCTTCCAGAGCCCCCACAGGGCATCAGAAGTGAAAATATTAACCATAATATTTTCTTATTACTCAGCCATAATTTTCCAATAGATTCAAAGCCACTACGAAGATTTGCATATAAGCATTCATAAACACTGTCCCAAACTTTTTTTCACTACACAATCAAAGAAAATATGTTGAACAGATTCATATTCACAATAGAACAAACATCTGTTGTCGTTTACATGTGTTCTCTTGCTAACATTATCTCTAGTTAAAATCTTATTCTGTATAAATAGCCATACGAAAAAATGTACCCTTAGAGAACTTTTAGACTCCAAACTGCAGGAGTGTGCACAGGTTGCACACCTCGAAAGTTAACAATCTTGTATGAAGATTGAGAGGAGTACAGCCCATTTGAGCTAAAGGTCCAAACCATTTCATATTGTTCGCTATTGTATGTAATTGTTGAAGCTAGTTGCACAACTTCTTCCAAGTCCTAAACACGGTTGAGTCTACTATCTGAGGACCATGTGTGGTTCGAGGACCGGTGGATGGTCGCTTCCTTGTGTGATGAGTGATCGACAACGTTGTGTGGACTGATTCTTGGCTAAGTATTGCAGGTGCAGGTTGCGGCTTGACTGGTGTTGGTGCAGGTGAAGAACAAGCGCGAAAGGTCGTCGCCAGTGAGGCCTCCAGGTGTGGAGAAGACAAGTAGGCTTCGTTCGAGGGACCGGTGGCCGGCGGGGGTCAAGTGCGGGCCGCATGGTGGCATGAACAAGAAGATGAAGTCATGGACGGTTTCTTGGTTGAGCCTCAAAACCAAGGTGGAGCCGGGACTACGTGGGAGCCAAGTCATGAGTGGAGATTGGCGGAGGCTACACCGAGTTCGCGGGGTTTCCGGTGGTTCACCAGAAAACCACTGGGTTCCTTGGTTGATCCACAAAGCCAAGACCGGAGAACCGAAGACGGAGCCGCAGAGAGCCGCCGCACCTGGGCGGTCTGACCGGTGGGTCTGACCGGTCTGACCGGTGGGGACCGGTCTGACCGGTGAGGAGCGCCGGTCGGACCGGTGTGCGACGACGCAGTCCGGAATCTTCGAAGCGGAGGACACGCGTCGGGATCGCATGGCTTGCATAGAGGCTACGCAGGGTGCGGTCGCCGGGCATCCGTCCGATGGTGAAGACATCAAGAATTCCAAATCCGCCCTTGAGGGGCTTGTATCCCTAGTTGTTAGAGAAGGGCATTTTAGACATTCGGTTGCCTCCATATAACCCAAGAGGTGAGAGGATGGCAGCCAACTCTTGGAACCCTAGCTCATTAGTTTTCCTATTTTCCACATATTTTCCTTAGGTTTTCTTTAGGACTAGCAAGAGAGCTTCACGGAGAGATCTTGTTGAGAGGGATGGATGATCGGGCGGCTTGCTAGACCTTGTACGAACCTTTGTTTCATGTATAGATGATTCGGCGTGGTTCCTCAAGGTTTGGATGTGTTTTCCCGTTGTTCTTGGTGGTGATTTTCGGAGCCCTCTCTCGGTGATTTCTTTGGGTTGTTTTCGGGACCTTTCTCTTGGGGATTTGATGGGGGAAATTTGTGGGAACCCTTCGTGGTTCTTTGGGTTGTGATTCCCCTCCCAAATCCATGAGTAAAGGTGCTCGATTTTGGGGGTTTCTTGAGTTCTTGGGTTGGAAGTGCTTTCGGCGGGATTTCTCCGATTCCTCCTTTTTGGACGAGTTTTGGTGGGATTAAACTTGGCTATGGACTCCTCATGAGGTGTTCCTGATATCCCCAAAGTCTTGTTCAAGTCCGTGGAGCGATTCGGGAGATCGAGATTTGGATTTGGGGGAGTTGACCGCGGGTGCTTCGTTCATCCCGAAGTCGCCCGAGCTACACCGGTCCGACCGGTGCTCCTAACCGGTCCGACCAGGGGCGAGCCCTTGTGGGTTTTTGCTCGGGTGAACGTCTTGGTGTGTTCGTTGTTGTCTCGTGTTGCTGCTGTTTCGAGTTTGGGTCCGTTTGGTGGTCGGTTGGCCTGTTTGGTGCCTTGGGGGCTTTCAGGCTGCCATCGGTCTGACCGGTGTGTCTCACCGGTCTGACCGGTGTAGAGCCACTTAGTGGAAGTTGCTCAGTTTCACCAGCAGGGACCGGTCTGACCGGTGGTGCTCACCGGTCTGACCGGTGTGGGTCTGTAGACTCGAGGTTTGGTTTTTCCGCTGCGTTTCTCGGGTCGGAAGGTGGTGTGTTGGTTCCTAGGTCCAGTGGCATTCCAGTGGCTAGGTGGGCTTGACCAACCTTGGTAGTGAGTCAGAGACGTGTGTTGGAAGCCGTGTTCATCTTGTTGGAGTTTCCATCTCCTTCGAGAAGAATTTTTATCGGCTCCCATTCACTCCCCCCCTCTCTGGTTCGTCGTATCGGTCCTTCAAGTGGTATCAGAGCCGGTTCGGGTCTTTGTTGACTCTAACCAGTCTAAGATCCAAGGATGGCGTACCAGGAACGGGGTTCGGGTCCTCCACACTTCGATGTCAAGAACTACCAGATGTGGAGCAAGCAGATGGGTGCTTTTCTCCGCGGAAAGGGTCAGATCCTTTGGGATGTCATGGTGGACACAGGCTATGTCCAGCCAATGGACTTCCTCGCTCCAGGATCGAGGGACAGATTCGACGCCAACAATAAGGCGGTCGACTAATTGTTTCATGCTTTGTGTCAGCCTGAGTTCGATCGGGTGCACACCGAGCACTTGGCTTGTAGGATTTGGGCGGTGTTGAAGGAGGCTCATGTTGGGAACGCCCAGGTTCAGGCACGAATGTATGTGACCTACCAGAGAGAGTACGAGAACTTCACTCATCTCCCCGGTGAGTCCATCGATGCCTTGTTTCAGAGGTTCACGGTGGTTGTGAACAATATGAGGGCCAATGTGGACGTGCTCCCGTACGATGATCATGATAGAGCGGTCAAGCTCTTACACTCTTTGGATCGTACGATTTGGGGCGGAAAGTTCGAGGCCATTGTGGAGTCGGAGAAGTATGACACTCGACGGTGAACGAGCTGTTCTCGAAGCTCAAGTCGGCTGAGGTGGATAGGGGCATGACAGCCAAGATCGAGGGCCCTACTGACTCTCATAGTCTCGCCCTCATCGGTGGTTCAAATGGAAAGGCTAACACTAACCCATCCACCAGGATGTTCTCTTTGTCCTCTTTGATGTCTATGCCAGATGAGGAGTTCGACGTGCTTCGAGAGGACGAGCTGGCGCTCCTGACGAGGCGGTTCGAGAGGCTGCACGAGAACCGAGTGAACAAGAGGAGGAACACGAGGACATGCTTCAAGTGCGGCAAGACTGGACACTATTTCGCCGAGTGTCCAAAGGTGAACAACCACGACAAGCACAAGTTCATGGACAAGAAGAAGAAGTCCAGGAAGAAGGATCATGGACATGAGAAGAAGACGCGGTCTCGAGAGAAGATTAAGAGATCAAGCGACATCGAGTCTGATTCCGAGGACACGTCTTCAAGCTCGAGTGATGAAGACGAAGAGGATGACAAGAAGAAGAAGAAGAAGAAGAACATCGGCAAGTATCTCAACGGCCTTTGTGTGACGGGCCTAAGCCTCAAGGACGATTTCTGCGGCATGGCTCGCGGTTCGAGCAAGAAGAGAAGCCGAGAAGGACGCCTCGGACTTGGATTCCGAGGATGAGGTATGTGATGAGCTCTCTTCTTTGCGCAAGGAGAATGAGGAGTTGGTTGACTTGCTTGATAATCGCGATCACATGCTTAGAGAGGCTAAGAAGCTTAGGAAGGAGCTTAGATCCTTGCTCGAGGATGCTAGGACTAGAGTGGCTGAGCTAGAAACACAGGTTCTTGATAGCAAGCTTGAAATATATTCGCTTAAGGCTAGCCCTGTTGTTTCTGATGAAAATGATTGTGTTGATTGCTCTGGTTTCCTAGCTGACTTGACTGATCTTAGGGAGAAGTATGCCTCCAAGTGTGAGGAACTCGATGTGCTTAGGGTTGAGTTGGCTGAGCTACAATCTAGACCCACTTTGCTTGGTGCTTGCACTTCTTGCCCTGGTTTGCATGAGAAAATTGTTGAGCTTCGTTCTCGCATTGTTTCGCTTGAGGCTGATTTGAAAGTGCCTATTCCTACTTCTTGCTCTACATGTGAGTTGCATGCTATGAAGAATTTGGATCTTGCAAAATGTGTTGGTCGCTTGCAAGATGAGAATGATAAGTTGCGTGAAGCGCTGAGTTGGTTGTCGAGTCAAGAACCTCAGCTTGGTATGATGATTGCTAGTTGTAAGCGCTTTGACGGTTGGGCTTTGGGATTGGATAAGGTTGGTGAGGGTAGTGGTGAGAGAGAAAGGAAATTTGGGAATGTTTCAGTTCCACCACAACCCACACCCAAAGACAAGTTTACCTCCAAGCCAAACCAACCAAGAGAAAAACCGAGTGAGAAGGCAAGTGAAACGCCTAGTGAGAAACCAAGTGAGAAGCCTTGTGAAGAGCCTCATCCCAAGCCTAAGCCCGCATCGATCCGTTTCCATTGTGAGTTTTGTGGAAAGGATGGTCACAAGAGAGCATTTTGCTTCAAGAGGAAGCGTGAGGAGAGAATGGCGAAGGAGTGGGCTATCAAGGACAAGTACCACCCTTCCGATGGTGTACTTGAGCCTCGTGTGCGGTTGCCGGGGCCAAGGCGAGTGTGAGGTCGGTTCGGGCTTGGGGAGAGCGGAAGGTCGTTGGAGGTGCCGTGCCGCCCGGGGCTACGCGGTCGGACGGTGTGGAGCACCGGTCGGACGTGCGAGCTCGGACGGGCGGCAGTTTGGGTTTCGTGCTCGTACAGGTGCGAGGGTTGTTTCTGGTGGTCGTGGTTCTGGTGATTGGTCTGGAAAGTTTGCAGGTGGTCAGTTTGCTAGGCGTTCTCCTCCTCGTGCTCAATACGGGGATCGGAGGAGTCGTGGCTTTGAGTTGGAGAGGAAGGATGTTCCACGGGCTTTCTTGTGTGGATTTGGTCCTCCTCCAGGCAGAGAGAGGTGGTTCCCTCAGGGTGGTTACCATGGTGGTGTTCGTGGAGGTAGCTTTGGTAGGAAAGATGGTTTGGTTTGTGCTAACCCCACTTTCGAGCAAATGGCTAGGCACTGGTTTTACACATTTGGAACTAACCCCAGTGTTGAGTCGTTTGCTCGCTCTCGCTCTTGGTTTTGAGTTGCAGGTGGATAGCCCGGGGAACATTTGGTTGATATCGGGGGGTGGTTCTTCTGCTTCATATCCCGGTGGTGACATGTAGGTGCATCACTTTCGAGGATGGTGGACAAGGATGAGTGAATTGTGAAGAAATGATAAAGGTAAGTGTATTTGTGACCTTCGAGTGTGTGGCCTTGGTCAAGCCACTTGGTTTCTTTTGCTCTTTGCCTTATCTCATGTGTGTAATGTGAGCTTTGTATGCTCTTTGGCCTTAATGCATTAGTTTAGGGGGAGCTTGTGAGTTTGGTGCTCCTTTGCTCTTTTGCCGGTGGTGTCGAGCCCGTTTTGCCTCCCCTCGAGGAGCCGGTGGTAGCATATGTATAGATTTTCTTTATGCATTTCTTGCATTTGGCATGGCATATGTAACATAATGTATAGGCATCCTTGTATCTTAGATTGCATGCATTTTGTATCATATGCATTGGTTAGGAAAAGCTTCTCTCATATACATTGTTCACCATTGAATGAGATATATGTCTTTGTGAGCTTGTTTGGTATGCTACGGTTAGTTTGGCTTAGCTTTTGATGATCTTGATGAATAATCCATGGTTGATAGCTATGTTTTTGACAAATGTCACATGTATGCTCTCTCATGTGTAAATGCCTTTACATGATCTTGACATGTGTGACGCCCTAGGTTTTTAATTACCGTCATTAACGCTAATGACCCGATTAGCCGGTCAAATGGTCAACCCTAGGTCAACCTGGGCCCTCACCCATGAAAACTCCCTAACACACCCCTAAGTGACCCTAGTGAATAATTAAAACACTTGTGGGGCCAACCCATGGTCAAAGGGTGGGTCAAACCCCCTTGCCACCCAGTGTCCACAGGTGTCTGCCGGAACTTTTGCCGCGTTCCCCAAATTTCACCTAAACACTTAAAATTCTACCTTTAGGAAAGTTGTAGATCTTGTTGAGGGACACAACTTTCATGTAGAGTGGCATTGCTAATTTGGAGGGGAAAATTGTGAAAAAGCCCTTGCAAGCCGGATTCTCTACCGTTGTGAGAACCATGCTGACATTCAAAGTTGGCATTCCTCTAGATTCAAATCTATACAGTAAAACCCCATACAACCTTTGGGAAAGTTGTAAATGGTACTTAGATCTACAACTTTGGTATTCATGGTTTGGTCAAGTTGTATTCAAAATTTTGGAGAAATAGCGACTTGAACACGGGGCACCGGTGTCACCGCTAAGGACCGAACGTGTCGCGCGCGCGTCGCGCGCGCGCGCAAGGCGCCGCCGCCGCCGCCCGCCGCCGGCCTTGCCCCGCATCCGTGCCCGCACCGCCCGAGGTCTCAACGTCCGTGCCGTGCTCCGTCCCGATGCCCCGCGCCTCGATGCGCCCCGTCCCGAGGTGCCCCGAGGCACGCGCCGCCGTACGCGCACGCCTCGACGTGCCGTAGCACGGCCGGCATCTCCGCCGTCACCCGTGCGTCACCCGCAGGCCGCCCGAGCCGGGTATAAAGGCTCCTTGCCTCTTCCCGCGCGCCGCACCGAGCCGCCCGCGCCATTGCCGCCGCCATTGTCGCCGCCGCCGGTGCCGCAGCCCCGGCTCGCGCTCGCCGCCGTCCAAGCCTTCCGTTCGCTTCCTTAGCACCCTGGGCCGCCTCGCAAGCACGCTTGTTCGCGTCAATTTGGCCTCCACCCCGCCGCACACCGAGCCGCCGTGAGCGCCGCCGCCGGCCACCGCCGAGCGCCGCCGCCGCTCGCCCTCCCCACCGGCCAACCACCCCACGAGCTTCTCTAGCCCCTAATACAACTCCCGAGCCGCGTGTTGCCCTAGCCCGTGCTCTCCTCGCCGGGAACCCGAGCCGCCGCCGCCGTGCTCGCCGGTCGCCGTCGAGCGCCGCCGTGCGTGCCCTCTCCGCCCCAACCGCACCTACCGGCCCTCCTAGGTGAGCATGTGGTCCTCCACGGCCGCTTGCCGGCCGGGATCGCCGCCGGCTAGCCGGAATTTTGCTTTGCCCGTGCCGCCGGCCAGCCAGGGACCCAATTGCAGAGATCCAACTCTTGTTAGGGTGTTTTAAGTAAAAGTGCAGGACTAGTCTGTGAAAGGTCTATCTAACTTTTCTTACAGTTTAGTCCAAGGTCTTAGAAAACCCCTAGAAATTCACAGAGAATTCCAAAAATTCTCAAACAAATTTTGTAGGTCTCAGGATGTTAAACCCCACCTACTTGATGTACACTTGTGGCTAGATTCAAAGTAGTTTTCGCAGAAAAATTACAAATGTGTTATGCTTGAATCTGTTATAACTTGAAATGTATAGCTTCTCTGTAGCTAAGCTTTGGATATGTTGTGAGTTAGGATAAGACTAGATGCTGTGCCAAAAATTGCACAAAGTTATCAAGTGAATCTTTTTATAAAAATGTTTTCCCATCTCTGGCAGAACTGCATAGATGATTTTTCATGTTAAATATATTCATGTTCTTGAGCCCAACTTGTGCACACTGTCTTTTTATGTCAAAAGGCACATCTTGTGAATTAATCATGAATTTAGGAGTAACAGAAATTATTATTCTTGTTTAATGCATGTTTTCCTTTGTAAATTAATAAACCAAATTCAGTAGAGGTTCCATGTGAACATGCTAGCTTTTTAGACTTGTTTAGGACCAGAGAACATGCACGAGAAAGTTTGAGCCATTTTGATGCTTAATTATTTTTATATGCATTTAAGTTGAATCACTAGCTAACCTTTGTTATTTTCCATAATATTTAATTTTCTAGCATCCAACACTTACATGTGGGCCCAATGGACCAGGATAGGTGCTAGTAGGCCTAAGAAACACTCATTTGATTTTTGGTAATTTAATTGTTTAAATAATGGCTTAAATGCCCTCTTAATATTAAAAGGAAATTAATAAAGAAAATCCTTAAGTAAATCTTTTTCCTTTTTGAAGGCATTAGTTAATATAAATAAAAGAAATTTAATTACCAGCACTAATAAGGAATTAATTCATGAATATAATTATTAAATACACCTTTGTTGGTGAAGGTAAATAAAATGAAGCTTTCACATGAAATGATAAGCCTAATAAAAACCTTTATTCAAATATGGAATAAAAGAGTACCCCATGTACAATCATTAACCTTCCTAAAAGAGAAACCTTAGATAGATGCTTGTTAAGGTGAATATGACCAACCCAGAGTTGGGTAGGATAACAAACTATCACATCACCTAAAGTGCATTGCATTCCGTGTAGATCTTCCGGACGGAGATTACTCCCTGGTCCCGGAAACCGAGGAAGGCGGAGCGGAAGGTTCTCTGCAGTACGTGGAAGTACTCGACACCGAGGGTGCCCAAGCTAACATAGCTGACGAAGGCAAGCTCCGGTGCATCTAACCCAGTTTTAAAGTTCTTTATTCAATTATCTATGAATGATTGTGCATTTACGTACAGGAGTTGAATGAAACCCTAGATGCATGATCCATAGGTACCTTTGGTCCCTACTAGTATGATAGGTCGATAGGCTGCTAAGCTATAGGACCGTTACAAGTCGGGTGATGACCTCACTCGCGAGAATAGGTTCCTAGATAGGAATCATACCATATCTTTAAATGGATTGCTCACGTGGTAAGAGCATGGGATCTGGGCTCCGGTCCAGTGGTTATGTGGGTTAAGTTTTTGAACGTACCAAGCATATGCCGGGTATGGGACCGGTAAGCCTAGTACCATAATGAGGCGGCGAGGGATCCTACTATTACTACTCTTGGGATTCGCTCTCACGGCTAGCTACCGGTGGTGTATGGTGACTCCGAGTATCTCGCGGGGTATGCCGGATAGCCTGCACCAAAGACTGTAAGATTCGATCCCAACCCGAGGATTTATGGGGACGGCCTGGGGAGTTGTCCTCGCGGGGGCAGCCGACCGTATGTTTGGGTCTACCTTGCAAGGTTTTAATCAATCGATTGTCGGCCTCTCACCGTTACCCGAGACTACTTACTCCACTAGTCATGTGATCCCTAATGATGGAAGTTGATGAAGATGATGTTTGAATAATTGTATTGTACAACTTTGTTTGTACTAGTTGGCTAATGTAGTAAAGATTAAACTACTAGAACTTGTGCTAAAATCTTGAAAGTAAGGACCTACTCTTTGTTACTTTTTAGCAAAAGCAACCCAGTAGCCAAAAAGCCTTTCATGGTCTAGAATTGGTGAAGTAGTTATCACCGACGGGTAAGACTTGCTGAGTATTAGTATACTCAGCCTCGCTATATGTGTTGATCCAGGTAATGCCTTCAGTGATGTGTGGCCCGGTGAGATCCCGCCCGGCTGGGAGCTGGAGTGGGTGGAGGACGACTACTGAAGCATCATGGATGGCCTCCCGTGGTGACTTTGCTGCCGCTAGTTAATTTCCGCTGCTTTTCGAAACTCTGAACTATTCTGTCATGACCAAAACTATGGTTTGTAATAATTAAACCCTTCGGGGTACAAATTTGGATTTGAATGTCGATGTATCTCTGGACTCGCCTTCGAGTGAGTTTTAATGCATATATTCGATCCTTTTGCTATCCAAGTGATTTACCGGGCGTTAACCCGGCGACTTACGACAGGATGGTACTTTATTATTGCTTAATGACCAAAGTGGATCGGTCTTAGGCGATAGTACGGTACTTTCCTGGGCGGGTTGTCACAGTTGGCATCAGAGCTTATATGCACCAGAGATTAATTAATAAACCTTAATCACTGATTTTTGAATAAAATATGCCAAGGTTTTCTGATTTTCCAAAATACGTTGGTCCGCTAAGGATAAACTAGACCGAGAGGCCCTAGAGGGAATTTTGGGTTTTTCAGGTGGCTTATTAACCTATGGTTTATTTTGCTAACTCCCAGCACATTACTTTTATGCCAGACTTACTTTCTTGCACAACCATACTAGTTCATCACGTTTTGCCATACGTGGTGGTACCACAGGAAAGTCCTGTGAGGGACTAGTGGGACCTATTCCAATGGGTGCCACGTCGCGTTGAGTCTCGTCACGTTTTGCCATACGTGATGGTACCACGGGAAAGTCCGTGAGGGATGAGTGAGGCCTATTCCAATGGGCACTCACGTCGCGTCAGAGTCTTAAATAGGACGCTGTCCATGCAGCGGCTTAACGCATGGATACCGTTTCTATAGTGAACGGTAATGTATGTGGACGCTTTCGTGACGTGCTGGCACGAAAGGTTCGTTTTCTGCAGGTACATAACAGCGCTTCGTTAGTTGTTAAGCGAGTATCGTATAGCTCTCGACTAGATACTATAGGGAGAGATGAATTAAAAGCCTTGCCACCGGCACTAACTTCGATTTTTGGCTTGATTGTCATGTGAGGTCGAATAGGACGTCTTGCATGCACGATAAAAATCGAAACAACTAAAATAGACCCAAAAATCGAAATTCCATGTGCTCTCTAAGGAATTTTATGCTAGTGTGTGCTTTTTGTAAATTAGAGGTACCCCTCATACCTAGCCGTCATGCTGCCGAAATTTTGTGAAAATTTTGTTGATCATGTGCTAGGTTAACTAAACCAAATTGTTAAAAGCAATTGTTCCTCAACTAGTTACCTTGTAATAGCAAGTCTCAATTCTAGTTCGTTGGGTTGGTTCACTTTTCCTTTAGGCACATCCAAGTTAAGGACCCTCCATCTTGTTTCCTTGATCGTTGTTCAACCTTAAAATCCTAATTAAGAGTATTAAAGGATTAATTTAAAAGTTGGGAAATCTTTGAGGCTTCTGAATTTTTGGTTATGAAACTTTCGTTCACAACTGCCAGAACTTCACCATTTGTCATGCCGTTCTCTTTTGAGATCTGACATGGGTTACCTTTGTGTACAGATGGATTTCCCCGTGTTTCACCAGTTCGACGCTGACGGTACGATCCGTACCAACGGGTTGCACTGGGAGGGTTTTCCGCGCTTGGCGTGGGAAGCACTCAGTGCCGCAGGCTACCTTACCCCGCCGACGTACGAGGTGAAGGAGTTTGAGCGCTTTGGTGTTCCCCGTTGCAGGGTGATCGTGACTGTGCTGCCACACCCTGACCACGCCGACTGGTTTGACCTGAGTTTTATTTACTGGGGATTTATCACGCACGAGTCCGTGGAGTCAGCCGCCCTCAGAGTGCTGACAGACTTTTGTGACCACAACCCTACTGTGGTGGCTCTTTCCCCGTTTGGACTGTTTCCGGCTGTGAGTCCTCACGACCCAGCTTGGTTGGACCGTATGGACCATCTACGGGAGTTATTGACTCTAGCAGAGCCGTTGGATGTTACTCAGACACTTGCCCGTTGTCTGAACATGGTTTTCACACTCCAGGGGCTGCGTTTTAACACCGCAGCGATTATTGCACAGCGCTTGGAGGCATCTAGGCGCGATTGGGAGCGACTTTCAGGAAGCACACCGGCGGGCCTGAACTTCACGCTTACCCAGGTGCAGCAGGAGAACGACAGACTGCGTGCTAGGAGGTTCCAGTTGGAGCTTGAGTGAGGTGACCACCTCCAGAGGATCGTGGACCTTGAGACGGAGAACAATGCACTAGAGGAGGATGCCGACGCACACGAGATAGAGAGGCCGACCCCCCGCGAACACATTGCCGATATGCGGCGAGCGGTGCAGGAGGCCGAGGTACGGGTGGCGCCCCCGCAGCTATAGTGGCCTTACAGCCATCTGCCCCCGTGCGAGGCACACCGGAGGAGCAGCAGGGCCGTGTCCGGTCCGGATCGACGAGCCGAGCGAGACCACCGCTACCGACTCCCCCAGCTTCGCCTTCGTACAGTGGTGCTTCAGTGGGCAACTAGGTTGCCGACAGCAGGGAGCAGAAGGATGCCGATCATATCGAGTTGTCTTCGAGATGTTGGAGTAGTTGGCTTGACAGCACGTCTTCGTGCCAAGCAACTATTGTATCATGTGTTGTCTTGATGTTTCGAAATCGATTTGTAATGACGTTGAACCTTGTTCTGTCATGTTGTAATAAGAATGCTTAAGCTTGTATGCTTTAAGTGAATTTCGTTGTCTTTTAAAGTGAATTTTCTTGTGCTGAATACCATATCCTTGGATAATTCGTTGCGAATACCAAATCCGCCCTTGAGGGGCTTGTATCCCTAGTTGTTAGAGAAGGGCATTTTAGACATTCGGTTGCCTCCATATAACCCAAGAGGTGAGAGGATGGCAGCCAACTCTTGGAACCCTAGCTCATTAGTTTTCCTATTTTCCACCTATTTTCCTTAGGTTTTCTTGAGGACTAGCAAGAGAGCTTCACGGAGAGATCTTGTTGAGAGGGATGGATGATCGGTCGGCTTGCTAGACCTTGTACGAACCTTTGTTTCATGTATAGATGATTCGACGTGGTTCCTCAAGGTTTGGATGTGTTTTACCCGGTTGTTCTTGGTGGTGATTTTCGGAGCCCTCTCTCGGTGATTTCTTTGGGTTGTTTTCGGGACCTTTCTCTTGGGGATTTGATGGGGGAAATTTGTGGGAACCCTTCGTGGTTCTTTGGGCTGTGATTCCCCTCCCAAATCCGTGAGTAAAGGTGCTCGATTTTGGGGGTTTCTTGAGTTCTTGGGTTGGAAGTGCTTTCAGCGGGATTTCTTCGATTCCTCCTTTTTAGACGAGTTTTGGTGGGATTAAACTTGGCTATGGACTCCTCATGAGGTGTTCCTGATATCCCCAAAGTCTTGTTCAAGTCTGTGGAGCGATTCGGGAGATCGAGATTTGGATTTGGGGGAGTTGACCCGCGGGTGTCGTTCATCCCGAGCCGCCGGTGCTACATCGGTCCGACCGTGCTCCCGACCGGTCCGACCGGTGCGAGCCCTTGTGGGATTTTGCTCGGGTGAACGTCTTGGTGTGTTCGTTGTTGTCTCGTGTTGTTGTTCCGTTTCGAGTTTGGGTCTGTTTGGTGGTCGGTTGGCTGTTTGGTGCCTTGGGGGCTTTCGGTGCTGCCATCGGTCTGACCGGTGTGTCTCACCGGTCTGACCGGTGTAGAGCCACTTAGTGGAAGTTGCTCAGTTTCACCAGCAGGGACCGGTCTGACCGGTGGTGCTCACCGGTCTGACCGGTGTGGGTCTGTAGGCTCGAGGTTTGGTTTTTCCGCTGCGTTTCTCGGGTCGGAAGTTGGTGTGTTGGTTCCTAGGTCTAGTGGCACTCCAATGGCTACGTGGGCTTGACCAACCTTGGTAGTGAGTCGGAGACGTGTGTTGGAAGCCGTGTTCATCTTGTTGGAGTTTCCATCTCCTTCGAGAAGAATTTTTATCGGCTCCCATTCACTCCCCCCTCTCTGGTTCGCCGTATCGGTCCTTCAAGTGGTATCAGAGCCGGTTCGGGTCTTTGTTGACTCTAACCAGTCTAAGATCCAAGGATGGCGTACCGAGAACGGGGTTCGGGTCCTCCACACTTCGATGGCAAGAACTACCGGATGTGGAGCAAGCGGATGGGTGCTTTTCTCCGCGGAAAGGGTCGGATCCTTTGGGATGTCATGGTGGACACGAGCTATGTCCGGCCGATGGACTTCCTCGCTCCGGGATCGAGGGACAGATTCGACGCCAACAATAAGGCAGTCGACTACTTGTTTCGTGCTTTGTGTCAGCCTGAGTTCGATCGGGTGCACACCGAGCACTTGGCTTGTAGGATTTGGGCGGTGTTGAAGGAGGCTCATGTTGACACAGACATAGATGAGGATGTTAGGTGTGGAAGCTTCTCCCTTGTCTTCTACTCTCCCTTCAGAGCTTGGGCGGCCTTGATTTTTCCTATTAAAGTCTTCCAATTCATCCTTCAGAAGGCCATCATCCTCATCTATGTCTGTGTCATCTCCATCCTCATCTCCCTCATCTTTACCTTCTACATTTTGCTTCTGTTTGTATATCCTTCTACTTTGTAGTTCAGTAGGAATAACTCATCTTGAATTTCTAGGACCCTCTGGCAATTCTGCTTGGGTTTTTGCATTTGATCTTTAGTCTGACCATAGCAAACTAGTTTGATAAGAGTGAGTATCAATCCACATCTGCTAGTTTTCCCAAGCTTGAGGCTATTTGTTGGAAACTCACTCCATTCACTCCATTTAGGAGGAATCCCCCTACCTGAACCCAATCTTTCTTTAGCCTACCAATAGGTTGGATCTCGTCATCCCAGACTCCAGCTTTACTCAGAGGGAACCAAATCACATCTCCCATTGCAATGTTCTCCACTCTTTTACTTGGTGGAATTTGATCATATGTACTTGTACTCATCCATTGGTCTAAGCTTCCAATTCCATTCTTTGTCAAACATTCTCCTCAGGTTTTGCATAATCTCTTCATGCTCCATCTCCCCTTCCTCAAGTGTAAGGACTACATGATTGTATGAGGCATCCCACAGCAAAATTCTATCTTCCTTTTTTGGAAGATGAAACGGATCTTGGGCCTTGTGCAATTTGAGCTGTAGTGGTCAGGGTCACCACAGTTATAGCAAAAATTTCTTTCTCTCTTCCACCAGCTTCAGGAACTTTCGGTGTTTAAACCTCTCGACCCCCATAGGAGGTACCCGCAGCAAGGTAGAAGGTGGGGATCGCCATGCTCTGGAACCCGAAGGTACGCGTGAGGACACAAGACACTAGATTTATACAGGTTCGGGTATCCAGAGTAGCTACCCTACGTCCTGTTTGGAGTAGTATTGCGCCCTGCGCTTGGGTGTTGTTCCCCGGAGGGATTGGATGTTTGGCTAGGTACCCGGGCCTCCTTTATATAGTCTAGGGGGCGGGTGCCTAGTCGGTTACAAGGTAGGAGTCCTAGTAGGATTACATGGTATGAGTCCTAGTAGGAATACATGGGAATCCTAGTAGGAGTACGTCTTCTTCCTTCCTTGCATGAGTACCCGGGGTGTATGCCCGACAAGCCCCCGAGCACGTTGTAGTCGAGAGTAGTAGTTCGAGTAGTCTTGAAGCCTCCTCGAGTAGTTCTTGAGCGTCCTCGAGTACTACTTGGAGAAGTCTTCAATAGTACTTGAACTGCCACGAGGCTGGAAGGTGGTCCAGCTCATTAGTCTTGAAGTCGAGATTATATGGAAGTGCGATTGCAAAATCGCACTCCATATGAAGTAGCCCCCGAGCCTTAGGTTGAGTTGTAGACTCTGGCTGAGGGTCAATCTTGATTCTGCTTCCGTCTTGAAAAAATCGACTGATGGGTGTAGCCTAGTAGCCCCCGAGCCTTGGAACGATTGAAGAATCAATCCAAGGGTCTTCAATGTTTGCGGAAGTCATCATTTGAGTACTCTTGTAGCGTTCAGCCCCCGAGCTCGTCGCCAGGAGAGCCGTAGGAGCCACGTCGAGTAGTTGTTGGTGCTGAGCCCCCGAACTAGAGAGCTAGCGGAGACTACTCGAGTTGTTGTCGAGTAGTAATTTGGTGCATAGCCCCCCCGAGTTTGGGAACTAGCCCCGCCGATTGAGGTACGCGAAGCATACTGGAAAGTCGTTGCCGAAGCTTGACCTGAAAGTAAAGATGTGTACATTATGTAGCATTTTTGTAGAAATTAAATCTACAAATGACAAGTACAAATATAAATATAGATGTAAATGTCATGTGTCATGCTCTTGTTGTGGTCGTTAGGCGTCGAGTAGTTAGCCTGATGCTGTTTAGCGCCCAGTCCCTTTGGTCGCTATTTAGCCATAGCCGCTGGGGGCGTGAAGGCATGACAGGAGAGCTGGTTTAAGCGCCCGACCTCTGAGGAGCCTATTTAGCCATAGCCGCTGGGTGCTTGGAGACATGACAGGAGAGCCGAGGCTTTGCGCGGATCAAGGTGTGTGCTACTGTAGCGAGACCATTAAGAGGTAGACGAAAGTAGTCGGCAAAGCGACAAGAGAGAGCGTGTTTGCTCGTTGTTCCACATGGCGGAGAGCAAGATTGCGCGGTGCCTCCTCAGGGTGGAGCCGTTGTGCGCCTCCAGCACTCAGTACACGAAACGTCGTGGCAAGAGCCTCCTAATTTGGTGCACCAAGCCTGTGGCAGTCGGTCGACATCCCCAAGGAATAATTGGCACGGTGTAGCTCTGCTGGCACGTAGCCGTCGAGAGGCGTACACGAAGTAGTCTTTGGTGTTGGTTCCTGTATGTGGAGAGCAAGCCAAAGAAAGAATAATTATTGAAATAAGTGACTTAGCTTAATTCGTGGACGAGTGTCGACGAAGCCGTGGCGGTCGGTGATGGAGCCACGACGGTTGTTGCTGAAGTCGACTAGTCGGAGGTGGATCCGACTAGTTGTCGATGACGTAGTAGCCGCCCTCGACAAGTTTACTAGTCAAGATGAGTAGTCGAAGTAGTCGTACGCCCAGAAGAAGACGTCGCGGCGGCGTACGGCGTAGTCGATGTAGAGCCGCTGCGGCCGAGAGACGAGTTCTCGCGGCGCACGGCAAGGTTGACGTAGAGCCCGTGCGGCCGGGTGACGAGTAGTCGCGGCGCACGACGAGGTTGAGGTAGAGCCCGTGCGGCTGGGTGATGAGTACTCGCGGCGCACGACGTAGTTGTGTAGAGCTGATGCAGCCGTGAGACGATGTAGCCCTTCCCGTGTACACAAAGTTTGTTCATTGAGCAAAGATCTTGGAGTGACTTGATGATTGCTTGCATGCACGGATAGAAAAGGAGCTCATAATTGCTCTTCACGCTGGTGCCATGAGAGCTTGCTGTAGCATTCTGTTTTATCCACAAGGAGTACAGGTGATGCGAGGAACAGCGATCGTAGACTGTCTCTTGCGTTCTTGGAACTCAGCAATAGTGCGATTACAGGTGTCTTGCTGCCTCTGCTTTGAACTCGATGATCGCAGGATCAGCGAACGGTGTACAACAGATAAGATTTCCGCTATTAGCTGAGCAACTCGAGTAAGATGAGACTGAGTAGGGTTCAGACTCGAGCACGATTTTGGATAGAATTCATGCCGCTGCTTTGATCTTGTAACGAACCGGGTTTTCGGTGAGGAAAACCCGACTCCCTGTACCATCGTGATAGTCCCTGGATCGGTAAGCTATCACGTACAGAACTCATTACAGATTAATATCATTTCCATACATCGAAATCAGAGTACATCACATATTATTTACATCCGAAACAACTCGGTATACGAATTTAGTACAAGCCCCTTGGGCTGAGCGACAAGTAGAAATCCTGCGTAGCGGTAGCTAGGGCTTCAAGTCTTCATCTTCATTCTTCACCACAGGCTTCCTTAAGCGAAGCAACGCAACCCTTCCTTCATGGATTCCCCGAACTCGGACTCTCAAGCCAAGTCCAATCCTGCACACTCACAAAACTATCCCCAAGGAGCGGGATAGGTTCACGTCACCGACTGTATGCAGCTTTAAGTGGCCTATCTCTAAAGGGTAAGAAAAGTGACAAGGTAGAAGCTCAGGTTTCCTATGCAGCAGCAGCAAAGCATAATTAGAAAACATCTCCATATCAGTCCCAAACCAAACTCTCATCCACAGCTCGGAACCACCTGGTACCCCAGGGCCCCGTCTCCACATCCTATCTCCATCTAGGGTCGATGCGAGGACTTCCTCTCCTCGCACCTCAATGATTGCAATCGGATCAACGAGGTAGAGGGAGCCACTCTCCTCTAGCCGACTGCAACCACGGCTCACCACACTCTCAACTACAGGGGGAGGTAGAATTCCCAAAACATGAGGAACAAGCATGTCTTCAAGGTTTGTCCATGACCGAGGACGCGGCTATACGTATAGATCGAACAACTCTGCAGAGCGTGTACACCTGTACCCAACCCGGGATGGAATCCAGCCGGTAGCTAGTCGACTGAACCCACCCTACCGTGCGAACTCTCGGTAGTTACGGTCCCATCCTGCATCCGGTCCTCAAAACAAATCCCCCCTCAGAAGGAATCGCACCGGAACTGTGAAATGCCCCCGTGTGGCCACACGGGAGTCGCTCTGAGAGGGTGGTCTCACCTCCACCGCTCCCCCACTGATACCCCGCTATCCATCCTAAGCAGGTATGGTTCCGCACTTGCCGAGCTCAACTCGGCCCTATCCCCACTCTCGGCGGGGTGGTGTGTACGAAAGTCCTATCGACAAGGTTGATCCACTCGCTTTCAGACCGGGGCGAGCTCATGTCCTCCATCCGCAAGTAAAACCCCAACACCTAGGCTCCGAAAACCGTCAAGTAGGGATACACTGAGGAGTGTACCCCTATCCCCGATCCCAGATCGGTTGTTTCGAGCTCACCCCCGCCAAAGTACCCAAAACGCCTTCTCCTGCCGGTTTTTACCCCACTCACGCCAAGAACCACTATTCCCATCCCAAACACATGCATCGCGAAGCTCAGCGCATATACACGCTTATATACACATATAAAGTGGTAGGACAATCAAGGACAGGATTATTAAAGAAGGCAGTGCAAGGTTCATCATCATGCATATAAAGTAAAGCGCTAGCAATTCTACTTAGCAATGCCTAATAGGTATTTCAGAATCAGTCGGGCGTGAACACCGTGTGCAAGTAGTCGTCGGAGTTTCCGTAGTTGTACTCGATCTTCTGGCTTGACTCCTCGGCTCCGGAATTCCTAGATTCGCAAATATAAATAAACACGTTGTCTAGATGCAAATAACTCCAAAGAAAAGCAATAAAGAACCAATTAAACTCCAAACGCTAGTCTAACGGGTGCTTTATGATTTTTGAAGAATAAAGAAACTGATTTCATATTTTTCTAAGGTAGGATCAATTTATTATTGATTTTCAAATAAAGAAATGTTTTGTGAATTTAGTTAATTGCGATAAAGCACGGAAAACACAAGTCAGTGGGTCAGGAAACCATGAGCTAGGTTTTGGGTCGGTCTGCAAGGTTTGTTGACTAGTCAACGATCTTTGTTGACCAAGTCAAAGGGAAGGTCAAAGGTCAACCGGAACCCCACAAGTCACCCTGTGGGTCCCATACGCCAGATGAGATCAGGTGGGGCTGTTAGCGGCCTCACACGTTAGTAGAACCCAACGGCAAGTCCGTAAGTCCCTTGGTCAGATGGAGAGACTGTGTAAGATTGACCAGCTAGAAGAGAAACTGTGTGGTTGAGAAACTCGGCTCAGGCTGGAACATGGCAGCGATGTGGCGAGGATGGTCTTAACCAGGATATGGCTGACGGGTTTAGATAGTGCACGCATTGTCCACGACGAAGACGTGGCACGGTCGTGGCGAAAAGTGTGGCCGGGACTTGAAAGATTGAGAACCAGCACTCGGTACTAAAATGTGGCTCGGCAGACAACAGGTCAAGTGTTGCTGCTAGCAAGCAACGCACAATCCAGAAAGATAAGGAGCTAAGGCTAGATTAGCACTGACACGTCTTATAGGTTTACAAGCAGCAGCTACTACTTGCCTAGGTTGTGGCCGAGAACAAGCACTACAGGTTTGTAGTCCCAGCGTGCCCTCGTGATGGATCTGAACTTCTAGGATGATCGCTAGGGCTATACGCCCATGGCACATAACCAATCACGAGTGGTCTCAGCTTTGCTCGCATCCTGTATTAGCACCCCTCACTAATTGGGATGGAAAGGTCACCAATTAAGCATGGCGGGAAACAAGGCTGCTAGACAGATATGATATGCCTCGAAGGTTTGCCAGATGTTACGCGGTTATGGGTGGTGGGTGTGATCACACCGGCTGGGCGCACAAGCAGGGGTAAGGACTTCATGTCCTTGGCCGAGGTTCGGCCTTATCAAGGAGAACAGAGATCGACGATGCGACATGCAAGCGCGATTCGTGATCCAGTAGCAAGCGGCGGTGCGCGTCGTTGTAGGCCGCAGCACCTGCAGTTCGAAACCTGGCGCGAAGGCCAGTTTCTCAGAGGGGCGTCGGCGCACGCGCTGCGGTGGCAAGCAGAGCAAAGTGCCACCTGGATCACGTCTCGGTTGCAACACCGAAGGTCGGCTTCGTAGAGGAAAAGGTGATGGCATGGCCAGCTTGACTAGGCGTTTCGGCAAATCATCGAGTGGGTTGTGGGCATAGCAAAGGTTCCTCGGTTTTTGCGTGCAGAGCACTCGATCAAATGCCCCAAGGGCATGCGTCCCATGGCTGCACACTGTTGGGCTGGTTTACGACAGGTGGGGCTTCTCGTTGGCGGCGCAAGCATGGCCAACGGCCCTCTGGTGGCAGCTCCTGGGTACGGGTGGCAACGAATTTCTGTCGACTCCCACCCACAGGTGCATACGGGAGCACTTAGTGGTCGGCCGGCAGCTAAACGGTGCAAAAGAGGACACCGGTTGATTTGGGAACAGGGAAGAGGTGAGGGACGGAAGCGAGAAGCTCGGCTTGCTGCTCCTGGTGGAAGAAAGGAGATTGAGGTTGCAGTTCGGTGGAGAAAATAATTGCAGGCTATTACTCTGCATCTCGCGAGGAACGAAGAAGAGCCGAGGCAAAGAAAGAAAGCATTGGGGCTGCAGCTGCTGGTGTGGATTGGTAGCTCGAGTCAGATGAGGGCTGCTGGTGAAAAAGAAAATACAGAGGGTAGGATCGAAGTGCAGAGAAACAGCTTGCTACCTCGATGAATAGAGAACAGGCGGAGAGAGAAGGGTGGTGGCGGCTTGCTGGTGCACCCTCCTGGATTGGTGGCTGTTGAACTACTTTAGTGGAAGAAGGAAAAGGAATCGCTAGCTTGTTACTTGGGATATGGAGAAAAGAGAGAAGGACTGCTGGTGCTTTGCTTGGATTTTAGCTCCTACTACTGGTTCTTGCAGGAATCGCAGAAGATAGGAAGGCAGCCAGCTGCTAGTCCTTGCGACGCAAGATCAGAGCAGCAAGTATGTTGTTTGCTTGCCAACCAGAGAGGGAGCAAAGCGGTGGCTGCCACACTTCGGATCTTGCGACGGGGAAAAAAACAAAGGGAGGAGAGTAGAGGCAAGGAGAGGCTGGTGGTGGTGGAATAGAGCAGGTCTGCATCGAAGTTGGGATGGCCAATTCCGAGCAACGGCGCGGCGGTAACGGCTTGGTGCGGCTCGAGCTCCGCGGCGTTGCGGCTGGGGTACCCATGGCGGCGCGGCAGTCCGCCAGCGAGGGAGTGCATGCGCGTGTATGTGCACGGGCACACGGCTGCAAACAGATGCACCCGTTGTCGAGCAACGACCAAACGGTGGCGGCTCAGCGCGGCGGGGGCACCATCTTGCGAACGGAGGAGCACGATCGGGAACGGCTTGCCCAGCGGCGGTTTGGTTGGCTCCCGCGTGTGTATGCCGAAGGGAAACCCTCGATGGCGAGCTCTAGGCGGGACGGAAAAAGGCGACAACTCGACCTTGCGCGCTCCCGACAGAGGATAGCATGGTTAAAGGTGGAGCCTTGGTTGGTTTTCTGGGCGCAGCTCGCTCGACGGTGAAACACCAGAGCGGCGGGGCTGCGTTTAGTTTGCCGGCGTGCTCGCACCGGCGCATAAGCGCGCTAGGAGGTGCACGGGCATGGCTAAGAGCCCCTAAAGGCGATGCCTCCTAGCGTGCGCGTGTGCGCAAGCCAACGGCTTGACCTCGGTGGCGAGCTGGGTGACGGCGAGTGTACCAAGCACACGACGACATCTCAACCCGGCGAGCGCACGACAGCAGGACACGGAAGGAACTTCGGTTCAGCTAGGTACGGCGGGCCAAGGCGAAACCTTCCGCCTCCCTACGCGTGTGTGCACGCGTGTGCAAGCCGGCGATTTGACCGCGGCGGCGACACAAGCAGGGCGGCGCACTCGACGACAATAATGACATAACGGTCAAGCGGGGAGCGCGCGCGGATCGTCGGCGGCAGCCTCGCGGGCGTAAGGCTCGACTCGATGGTCGGCACACAAGCGTCGGCGGTCGCGCGGTGGCAGCGGTGCGGTTCAACCAGATTAAAAGCACAACATCATGGGCAAGGCCCGATTTTTCCCCTCGGCTCGAAGGCCGGGTTCCACAGCAAGGTGAAGGGGGTCGAGGGCTCACCTTGCGTTTCTGGACGTGGCAGCAGGACGGTGGTGACGGGCTCGACGAAACGTCCCGGCATTCTGTCGAACGGGTTGAAGGCGAGGCAGATGAAGGTGGCTGCTCTATTGTGGTAGAAGAAAGGCAGCAGCCTGGTGGCTTCGCCCCTGTCGGTGGTAGCGACGGTGTCCTCAGGCTCACGGTACTGCTCGCGGTTCCGCTCAAGGTTGTCCCTCTCCTTTTGCTTGCGGCACTGCCCCATGGTGAAGAATGGGGTAAAACAGCAGCAACTCGTGGTTCCGGCAAAGCATCAAACAGATTGTGAGCGAGGTGGACGGGGGCCGTGTTCCCAAAGCGAAGACGAGAAAGTTGGATGGATACCTCACCTATGGCTCCATCGGCGACTTGACGAGGCGCTCAACACAAGGTACGGAGCATTTGGTCGAACACTTCGTGGGCGAGGTGGACGAGCAAGAACTCTTGGCGAGGACGAAGATGCGGTGCGGTACGGCGGTTCCATGGCGGTGACCACCTCCCGGACGCAACACGGCGCAACGACGGGTCGCGGCGCGAGGGGATGTAGGGGCGGCGGCGTCTCCCGCTCGGCGACGCGGACGTGGCGCCCGGCCGCAGCCTCTGGGCGGCGACGTGGGAACCGCGGCCCCCGGGCTTGCTCCCTGCCTCCTGCGCCCCTCCCTTCTTCTTTCCCCCTCTCCTCTTCTTCTCTAGCAGTGGACAGGGCAAGGTCCCCAAGCGGCGGCGGTGGACGGAGTTGCCGGCGCGGTGGGATTTATAGGGCGGCCAGCTAGGGTTTCGGCTCCAGAGGGACGGCGGGGATCCTCGGCATCCGTGCCTGCGGCCACGCGGCGCGCATCCGGGGCTGCAGGCGAGCGCGGTACGAGGGGTGGCCGTCGCTACCGCGTGGGGCGCGGCCGCCGCTTACGCGCGGGGCACGAGCGAGCGTCAGCAGGAAGGAGAAAGGGGCACAGGAAGATTGGGGCTGACTTGTGGGTCCCACATGGCAGTGAAAGGAGAGCAGCAGGGTTGGTGGTACGTGGGCTGGTGGGCTGAAAGGCCAAGAGGGCCGGCGGATGGGCAGACCGGCGGTTAGAGCTGGGGGTGCGCCGGTGAACTTCAACAGTTGGGTCATGGCCCAAGTGCACAGGTAGATTTTTCCTATTTCCTATTCTCCTTAAACTTTAATTTCACACCTTTCAAATTCGAATTTAAGATTCAAATTTGAATCACAACCAAGTAAAACCCAAATAAATCCGTTAAACTTCAAAGTGCTCACACTAGCATTTTATATTTCCTAAATTTTATTATTTTGCCCAAAATAAACCTAGGATGTTAGGAAAGGTTCAAAGAAGACGTCCTTACGATTTAGGTAAGCACTCAAATTCAAACAAAAATTTTGAAATTCACATTTTTGCAAACAATATTATTCCGGGAAAATCCGGGATGTTACAGATCTTGATGTACAGCGTCGTGGGGGCTTAACTCCAAGACAAAAGGAATTTCTGCTCCGGAAAGCAGTCCAAGCAACACGACAGGCGTAATTGCTCTTTGATCAATTGGCTTCGGACTCAATGTTGGATTCAAGTTGGTGAGTTGCTAGTCTCTGCTTCAGACTGTGTCTTGACGACTTCGGATCGATTATTGGGTCAGGCTACGCATGTCGCGGCACGCGACATAATCACCTCCCGCTAAATAGATTGATTCCAATGATGAAGGTCCTTCGAATTCGCCTGATGATCATGACGATGTCCCCACGGTGGGCGCCAGCTGTCGGTGTTTAAACCTCTCGGCCTCCATAGGAGGTACCCGCAGCAAGGTAGAAGGTGGGGATCGCCATGCTCTGGAACCCGAAGGTACGCGCGAGGACACAAGACAAAAGATTTATACAGGTTCGGGTAGCCAGAGTAGCTACCCTACGTCCTGTTTGGAGTAGTATTGCGCCCTGCGCTTGGGTGTTGTTCCCCGGAGGGATTGGATATTTGGCTAGGTACCCGGCCCTCCTTTATATAGTCCAGGGGGCGGGTGCCTAGTCGGTTACAAGGTAGGAGTCCTAGTAGGATTACATGGTACGAGTCCTAGTAGGAATACATGGGAATCCTAGTAGGAGTACGTCTTCTTCCTTCCTTGCATGAGTACCCGGGGTGTATGCCCGACAGGAACTTCTTTGATTTCTGATTTTTCCTGTTGTGAACTCATTGTTTTCAACTTTCAGCTGCTTCCCTCTCCCTTTGCTGAGATTGTTGTTGACTCTTCCCACTTCCCCTTTGCTGGAACGGCCTTGGCCTTGGCCCCTGTTGCGATGGTGATCCCTGATATCCCTAGTGCTTATGGGGGTGGGGGTTGATGGTATGGTGGTGGTTGTGGATGAGAAGTGAGGGTTAGGGTTAGGGAAGTACCCATATGGCGGCGATAGTACCCCTTGTTGGAAGAATGGCGGTGATGGCGGATTCGGCCACCCGGAGTGCCAAGCCCACTCCTCTTATAGATTTGGGGGTCACACTCCTCTTCCTCTCCCACACCCTCTGCCCGCCATCAGCGCTTGTTGGAAGGTTTGCTTCTCTCCCTTCGCCCAAATATCTGCAGTGAAATCAAGCTTCTTCTGTTGATCTCTCCACGAATCCCTCTCTGTAGTTTGGTAGCAATCCTCCGGTCTGAAATTTTTGCTGTCCCACATCGATTTTTTAATATAAAACAGGCCTTCTATGGAGTCGCCTTGGTCTTGAACCCTAGATCAATGGTTGCGGCGTGGATGTGGGGAAGACAGGTCTGAGACGAGCCACAACTAACCGAAAAATTCCTGAACTACCCTTCCATCCTCCTGCACCGCCGGTCCCGCTTGTCGACGAGATTCTCCATGGATCCACGTCTGCGGTGGACACTTTCCTGCTCCGCCCCATCAGAGGTTGTCGTGTGTCCATGACCTCAAGTTTGACCATGCTCGGGGATCTTCGTGGGCGCGCAGGGGGAGACCTCTCTCCCGGACTGGGCTCGAGGCGGCGCGCTCTCTCGACAGCGACGATGTCTTCGTCGGAGGAGGGCGTAACCGCCCTCTCGTCGTCAAGGCGACGCACTCAAACTGCACAAGAATAAACATCCTGTTAATTTTTCATAATGGAGTATATGAGTAATTTAAATTGTAGATTATGTAGTTAGTTTGTAATCCCTTTGATTATCTTTTTGGCAGTGATGATTAAGTATTGAGACCAACGCCCTGTTCGCTTGGCTTATCAGCCACCAGCCATCAGTACTTTTCTCTCACAACAAACCAGCCACCAGCAACCAGTACTTTTCTCTCAGAACAAACCAGCCATGCGAACAGGCTGCAAAGCACAGAGCACTTGCGTCATGTGCAGCAGACCTGCAACAAATCCTTGAGATGCAGATGCATGCTATTATCTATTGTAAGCATGTGCAACTCGCAGAAGATAGTGAAATGTTGCGACTGAAAGCTGCACAACTCAGTTCCTTCGTCGATCTTCAGCCATGGAAGACTGGCTCTACTACTCCCTCTCCATCACATTCTGCCTCGCCGTCTCCCTCCTCCTCTCTTCCCTCCGGCCATCAGTCACCGGAAAGCCGCCGCTCCCACCCGGTCCTCCACTGCTATCACTAATTGGTCCGCTCATCTTCCTTGGCCGGACCAACTTCAGCATCGAGCGGATCATCTGCGCCGCCCGGTCCCGGTACGGCCCGGTCTTCACCCTCCACCTGCTCCCGTCTCGCCCGGCCATCTTCGTCACCGACCATGCCGTGGCGCACCGTACCCTGGTACAGCGTGGCGCGGCGTTCGCCGGCAGGCCGCCGCCCAACCTGCCGTCCAGGATTTTCTTCAGCAACAACATCACCTTCAGCGCGTATGGACCGCTCTGGCGCATGCTCCGGCGCAACCTCACCGGCAAGGTGTTCCAGCCGTCGTGCCTACGCCGGTTCGCCGGTGCTCGCCGGCACGCCGTGGCGGGCCTCGTCGGCGGCGTCACTCGGCAAATGCAAGCCGACGGTGTAGTCGTCGTCGAGGGGCTCTTGCACCGGGCCATGTTCCGCGTGCTCACCAGCATGTGCTTCAGCGAGGCACTCGCCGCCGACGGCGTCGTCGCATCCGTCGAGGCGCTGCAGAGGGAGTTCTTGACTTCGGCCATCGGCTTCCAGGTGTTTGGTGTGTGCCCCGCGGTCACCAAACTCGTGTTCCGGCGCCGGTGGAAGAGGATGCTGTCTCTCCGTCGACGGCAGGAGGAGCTGTTCGTCCCTCTCATACGGGCGTGCCGAGCGCAACGCGACGCCACCGTCACCCGCGACAGCCCTGCCGTTGACTCCTACGTTGACTCCCTCCTCGGCCTCCGAATCCCCGAAGACGGCAGAAGTAAGAATCTCACTGATGGCGAGATGGTGAGCCTGTGCTCCGAGTTCCTGGTCGCCGGCACCGACTCCACGGCGGCGGTGGTGCAGTGGATCATGGCGAACCTCGTGGCGCAGCCGGAGATCCAAGCAAGGCTCCGGGCTGAGATCCGCCAGGTGGCCGGCGCGAGTATCCAAGAAGAGCACCTACCGCGTATGCCGTTCCTCCGCGCCGTCGTGCTGGAGGGGCTCCGGCGCCACCCGCCGGGCCACTTCGTGCTGCCGCACGCGGCGACGGAGACTGACGGCGGCGGCGCGACGCTCGAGGGCTTCCGCGTGCCGAGGCACGCGTCCGTGAACTTCACGGTGGCCGGGATGGGGCTAGACGAGGCGGTGTGGCCGGACGCGCAGCGGTTCCGGCCGGAGCGGTTCCTACCCGGTGGCGAGGGCGCGGACGTCGACCTCACCGGCGGTAAGGAGATCAAGATGATGCCGTTCGGCGCCGGGCGGCGGATCTGTCCGGGGATGGCGCTGGCGCTGCTACACCTGGAGTTCTTCGTGGCCAGCCTCGTCGCCGAGTTCGAGTGGCGAGAAGTGGCCGGTGAGCCGGTGGAATTCGCCGCGAAGCAGGAGCTCTCCGTCGTGATGCAGCGGCCGCTCCGTGCTAGCGTCGTTCGGTGCACAAGGAATGAAGGAACGTGACACGGTGACACTGATACAGTTCATTCAAAATGTTTCTGCTACCTGCTTGCTTGCTTTTGTATTGTAGTACTGTTGGCAAGGACCAAGGAGTGCCGGCAAGATTTTTAAATTAGAGGGGCAGAAAACACGATTGGGGGATCATCAAGTAAAAAATACAGAAAAGAGAAACAGAGGTAAAAAGGGAGAGCTTCTTCCTCCTCAAATTATCTGAGATTCCTTCTGCATCCCTGTGATCTTGATCATGGCAATCGATCTCATCGGCGACTACAGACCATTGCAAAGTGCTTTGACTACCGGCCAAGCGAGGCTAGCAGCGCAACTCGGTCCATCTCGTACCCACATATCTCCCCCAACAACGTCTCCACCCTCCTTAGTTGTTTCGTCTCGACGTCCACTGTGTAGACATGGGTGTCCGGGTCATGAACATTCCTGGCCGTGAACATGACAAGGCCGCTCTTCTCGCAGAGCCACCGCAGCCTCACCGTGTGCACCCCCATCAGCGCCTGATTCATCGTCCACCTCCACTCCAACCTTTCCCCCGCCACGTCTCCGTCACCGTCGGCAACTCTGCCCCAGAAGGCCCGTATCGTCTCGCTGTCAGCTTCCACCCGGAGCAGCCGCCCGTCCGGCGTCACTCCCAGCAACCGGTCCGCCTTGGTCGGCTGGCTCGAGAAGCCAGCCACTGTGTACAGCGGCGGAATCTTGCCTTTGTTCCTCGCTGCGGAGAATGCTGCTGCTGCTGGCGGCTGCAGTAAAGGCTCGAGTTGCAGAGCCACGGCGAGGCGAGGCCAGAACACGACCCCGTCGCGCACGACGGCGGCGTGGAGTTCGCCGGCGAGCTGATTCCGGCCGATCCTGGCGCCGGTCACCACGGCTTCTGGCCCCCAGCTGCCCGCGTCGGAGTAGTAGCACCGGAGCGCCGTGAAGCTGCGGCGGTTGTAGAGGAGGAGCACGCGGTAGGAGGCGTGCGGCGAGGCGCGCCGCAGGTTGCCGCTGCCGAGTTCGTCAGCCGCGGTGATCACCGTGCACGCGTAGGGACCGTTGGGGCTGTCCTTGCCGCGCAGGGGAGGGAGCACGTCGACGCCGCGGCCGCCAATCACCGGGTTGCAGACTCCGAGCCTGACGTGGGTAATTCTTGAGCTCGCGCGGCGGCGGAGGTCCAGGACGAGGCGGCCGTTGCGGGACGCCACCACGCGGGAAGCGCCGTCCACGATCCCCGCGAACGAGGGCTGGAGGCGCGCACCGACGGCGGACAGCGGCACGAACCGCGGCGGCGCGCCGGCGCCGGCGGTGCGGGATAGGAAGAAGCCGAGCGCGAGGGTCCGGATCAAGGGGTCCGAGCGCGGCGGCGCGCCGCGGCAGATGAAGGCGGCGTCAGCGGAGACGAGGCGGCGCCAGCGTCGGCACGTGGCGGCGCAGCGGACGAGGTCGGCGGTCGTGGCCGCGAGCGCCGAGAAGACGAGGAGGAGGGACTCGTCGTTGAGCGGCAGCCCGTCATCGTCGTCTCCCGCTGGCGCCGCGGCGCCGCCCCGGCCCGCCCGCTTGAACGGCTCGCCGCGGCGCCGCACGGAGAGCCAGCGGCTGGCACGCGTGGAGTCTGGGGACTTCACGGCGGCGGCTCTCCGACGACGCGTTCCTCTCCGTGGCGGCGGCATGGTCGACGTGATCGGTGGACGGTGGCGAAGGAGCGACGCGATGGGCAACGAACGATCGAGCGGCGCTGAATTGGGCGAGGACAAGAGACGGCTGCTTGCCTGCTTGGATCGATCCAGCCTTCGTTTCGATTTCGTTTGGAGGAGGACTCAAGCTTGCTACAGATTGAATCGGGGCTTGTGATAAAAGAGTTGCGCTGACTTTATGTCATTTTCATCATAAAAAATTTTGACCATGGTTTTGAAGTTTCAAAAAATACTCCTTTTGAAAACTCAATATTTTTTATAATAAATAATGTAACTTGGTATCCTTGTATATCCCGATCGATGACATGGCTTATACCTGAGCATTTTGAGCCCGCCCAACCCGGCCCGCAGGCCGGCCCGGGCTCGGCCCGCGCTAGGCCTACTCACGAGCTTTACTGGACGGGCGTGGGCAGAGATCTTGAAGCTCGCGAAAATTTTTTTGGCCCAAGTCCGGCCCGAAATGATGTTTTTAGTTGTTTTACACTATAAAATGCGCGGGCGACCCGCCCAAGCCCCGGCCCGGCCCGAGCCGGGTCTGAAAATTGAGGCCCGATGCGTCCAGTGGGATGGTCATGGGCAGGATTTTTCAGCCCGAAATAACAAAAAAAATTTCGGCCCGACCGGAACCCGGCCCGGCCCGAAAAATGCTCAGGTCGTCATGGCTTAGCGCACTTGTTCTTAATTTTCTTTCTTTGACATGTTGCTGCAAACATAGGAATTTTTTTTAATACATTTTGTCCCTCTCAATGTTGCAAAAATATATGGTCCGAAAAAATTGCAAAACTATACATCTAGCGCCGTGGGGGACGGCGGCAGGGACCTACCGCCGTGCCCCACGGGTTAGGGGCACGCGGTATGTAGCGTCTGCTACCGCCGTGGGCCACAGCGGTAGGAATCTAGTCTGTTTTAAAAAAAATAATTTTTTGTTTGAACTCGGATGGAGGTAATTTTATATGAAAATTGTAGCTTTCGACGAGATCTACAATTTTGTAGTTCAAAGTTTTCCATTTGAAGTCGTCTTCATAGTCAAATAATCGATATACTATTTAAATCTCAGTTTTCATATCGATATCTCAGTTTTCAGTTTATGTTCAAAAAATTGTAACTTTTTTGCATGAATTCGGATGGAGGTAAACTTTATATGAAAATTGTAGCGTTCGATGAGATCTACAATTGCAGTTCAAAATTTTTGCATTTGAAGTCATCTTCATACTTAAATAATCGATACTCTATTTAGATCTGAAGGTTGCAAACTGAGATTTGGATAGTTTATCGATTATTTGACTATGGAGATGACTTCAAATGGAAAAACTTTGAACTACAAAGTTGTACATCTCGTCGAAAGCTACAATTTTCGTATAAACTTTACCTCCATCCGTGGCAGGAGGTTCCTCCGACCTGGCCCTGTGTTTAGGAACATACTATGCTTGGGCCATTGTATGGGCTTGGGCCATGACGGGATTGGGCTTTGTGTGGACAGAAATTGCAAAAGGAGCAGCAAGGGAAAGGAAGAAGGGAAAATTATTCATTATCAGAATCACAATCCCTTGGATGTCCTGTTCATCTCCCTCCTCCGGACTGCTCTTCCTTCCCCTGTACTCTGATCTTCTTCCTCATTATCCAAGATTACTGGAGGCAGTTGCTGCATCCCGTGGTCACCGACATCACCGACCGGCTAGCTTCACACGCGCGGGAGACGACGACGTTCCCCTGCACGGACGCCGTTGACGAAGAGCGTGATTCAGGCGTGGAACGCGACGTAGAGGGCGAGCACGACGCAGAGCCCAGCCATGGAATTTTCCATCACTTTCAGTGCTGCAGGAAGGAAAACACACTAGAAATTCAGTGGCAACAACTACGGAGAGTTGAGACCGTACAAATTCAATTGGGGGGGGCAGAAGACTAGAAGAGCGGGCTGCTGGTTCGGCGCAGAGCAGAGGAGGCAGTCTCCATAGTTTTTATACGAGGACGCATAGGAGCAGAGGAGGCGGTCTCCGTATTTTCGCAGCGACAAAAAGTGTAACCGTGGAGTTCGGAAAGCAGCGTTCCACCAACGCCCTTGCTCTTGTAGGGGGTGTTTGGCATGTAAAATTGGATGGAACGAGATGCCCGCCCTTCCTGGCTCTCGGTTGCGTGTTAATAAGGGGGAGAAATCAGCCTGCCACTGGGGAGGGTATGGATAAATCCACTCTTGCTCATACCCAAATCCAAATAATTATTATTCACTTCTTACCCTCCCCAATCTCACCCATACTCAATGGATAATTAGTTTTGTACTAGATTATATACATACCCAATGGATTATTTGTACCCTCCCCACACCCACCCTACCCATTTCTTCAATGGATAATTATTTTCTACCCATACCCTCCCCATTTGAGATGGGTGTGGATTTGAATGTGGATAGTGGATAAAAAACAACATGCCTAGGGAGAAACGCCCTCCCAGTGGCTTGTACAAGCGGTTAGATTTACAACAAATCGCATCTATGTATCCTAACTAATTGTCTTGTACTATACTCAAGATTACAACCGAATACATATCCTATCTTCTAATACCCTTCCTCAATCTCAGCCACTTTCAAGGTTGAGATTGGTCTTGAATTGTCGAAGCTTGGCAGCTGACAGCGGCTTTGTAAACCCATCAGCAACCTGATCTCCTGAATTAATAAACCTGATCTCCAACAATTTTTGTGCCACACGCTCACGAACAACGTGAAAATCTATCTCAATATACTTTGTCCTTGCATGAAAAACAGGATTAGCTGAAAGATAAGTGGCTCCCAAGTTATCACACCACAATCGGGCTTTAGAAGGATGTGGAATCTTCAACTTATTTAAAAGCTTCTGGACCCACAATATCTTGGTTGTTGATTAGCTAAAGATTTATACTCAGCTTCTGTTGACGAACGTGAGGCAGTAGCTTGTTTCCGTGCTGTCCACGAAATCAGATTACCACCAAGAAAACAACAAAGCCCCCTGTCGATCTTCTATCATCAACACAGCCTGCACAATCAGCATCCGAAAATGCACTCACCATCAATGAATTTGACTTCACCAACTTAAGCCCTAGGCTAACTGATCCTTGTATGTATCGTAAAATCCTCTTGACAGCACTCCAATGAGTCGTTGTCAGAGCGTGTAAAAACTGACACACCTTGTTAACAGCGAACGATATATCTGGCCTAGTCAATGCCAAGTATTGTAGCGCACCAACTATGCTTCGATACCGTGTAGCATCCTCAGGTCCAAGCTTCACTCCTGTATGCAAACTCAACTTCTCAATACTTGACATTGGTGTATCCATCGGTTTACTCTTGTTCATACCCGACCTGCATAGCACATCCTTAGCATATCTCTCTTGTGTCATTAACAATCCATCTTTCCCTCTCTTCACTTCAATCCATAGGAAATAGTGCAGATCCCCCAAATCTTTAAGAGCAAACTCTTCCTTTAAATCCATGAGTAAGGCATTTACAGCTTGGGAAGATGAACTGGCCACAATGATATCATCAACATAAACTAAGATAAACATTGTATACTTCCCTTTATTATAAAAGAACAAGGATGTATCAGCTTTTGACGGTGTAAAGCCAAGTGCCACCAACTTGCTACACAGTCGTGCATACCATGCCTGTGGTGCCTATTTTAGCCCATAAATAGCTTTGTCTAGTTTGCATACATAATCTGGATGAGTTGCATCAACATACCCTGGTGGTTGACTCATATATACCTCTTCCTCCAGAATACCATGCAAGAAGGCGTTATGAACATCAAGCTATCGTAGGCACCAATCTTTAGAAACTGCGAGAGACAAAATGATACGTATCGTTGCCGCCTTGACTACAGGACTAAATGTGTCCTCGTAGTCAATTCCATACCTTTGCTTATGCCCTTGAGCCACAAGACGTGCCTTGTTCCTGTCCAACGTGCCATCTGATTTTCTTTTCACCTTGAAAACCCAGCGAGAGCCAATAATGTTCTTCCCTGCAGGCCGAGGAACTAAACGCCAAGTGTTGTTACGAACCAAAGCATGATATTCAAAATCCATCGCAGCAACCCAATTTTTATCATCGAACGCCTGTGCAACACTCGCAAGTTCCTCAGGTAGACTGCTGGCATTCAATCCCCAACGTACCGTGCTATCAGTGTAAATTTTGGGCTTCGAAATCCCTCGCTGCAGTCGTGTGGTAGGCCATTGAGACGGCACAGAAGAAGACGCCGCACCAGGGAGAGCAGACGGAGCTGGAACAGGCGATCCGGGCGGAGCATCAGATCCGATCGGCTCCGGGAGCGAGGTGGATCCGGGGGCGGGATCCAGCTGCGTGGCCACACCAGAGGGAGAGGATGGTTCGTCGGCTGACTCAGGCGCAGACAATCTGGGTCCGGCAGCCGGTGGCGTGGGCGAGCGAGACCCCGCCGATCCCGAGGCTGATTCGTGGGACGCCGCCGATCCCGAGGATGATTCGTGTGCAGGCGGCAGGCAAATCCTCCTGGGAGTCAGCACTGTCCCCTGCCGCTGGACACATGAAATACCGCCCTGAATCTTCCTTGTCAAGTGATTTTTTACCTGAAACTTCATCCACTCGAGCAGATTTTTGTGACACAGGAACATACAATGAAGAATCAATAGTATAATCAGGTGAAAATGTGCCCCTAGATCTGAAGATGAGTAAAAAAGATCAGGCAAAAGGGCTAGCTTGGCTCTTAATTGTGCACCTGCATTTGGATGCATAGAGGCAAAAGGAAAAAGATGCTCATCAAAGACTACATCTCTGGATATGTAAATGCACCCAACTGATGGATCAATGCACTTATACCCTTTGTGCTTGTGACTATACCCGAGGAAGACACACCTCTTGGATCTAAACTCGAGCTTGCGAGTGTTGTACGGCCTCATGTTCGGCCAGCATGCACACCAAACATTTTAGAAAGGAATAGTCAGGATGTTTCTGATAAATACGGAAGAAGGGAGTCTCATTGTCTATGACCCTAGATGGGAGACGATTGATAAGAAAAACCGCAGTAAAAATGTCTCATCCCAAAATTTCAAGGGCATGCTAGCATGAACAAGTAATGTGAGACCTACATCAACAATGTGTCGATGTTTCCGTTTCGCCGAGCCATTTTATTGGTGTGCATGTGGGCAAGAAACATGATGGGAAATTCCCATGCGTGTGAAGAAAGAGCTCAAGGCTTGATATTCACCTCCCCAATCGGTTTGGATAGCACGGATTTTACGATCAAATTGACGCTCAACAAGGGATGATAATCACGAAAATATGAAAAAAACCTCAGATTTTTGCCGTAGCAAGTAAATCCACGTGAACTTGCTAAAATCATCAATAAAACTGACATAATATTTATGACGACTCACTGAATTTGGGGCCGGACCCCATACATCTGAAAATATGAGATCTAAAACACCAGTAGAGACACTAGTTGAACGAGGATAGGGAGCTGATGGCTTTTCCCTTGTTGACATGCGTCACAAACACTACTTTTATTTGACTCTCTAACGAATGGAAGCTTGTGGAGGTTGAGCACACGCTGGACGACAGGCGATGCAGGATGCCCTAACCGATGATACCACAAGGATGTTGAAAGCTTGGTGACTCCAAGCGCGGTTTTATTGAAAGACTCCACTGGATAGAGACCATTTTTACATGGCCCGGTGAGAAGAATCCTCCTCGTCTCCTGGTCCTTAACACAAAAGTGTTTAGGATGAAATTCAAATTATTGTCATTTGCAATGCGATGAACTGAAAGGAGATCTTTGCTAGAAGATGGAACATGCAAAATATTTTTGAGATGAAGATCTCTACGAGGGGAACATAAAACACCATGACCAACATGTTGAATCTCCATACATGAGCTGCTTGCGGTTTGTACTTGATCACCACCATGGTATTTGTCATGGGTGGTGAGCTTTTCTATCTCACCCGTGATGTGGTCAGTAGCCCCGGTATCCATGTACCAATTGGTGTCGAGTCCATAGCCCATCGTTGCCGATGAAGCTTGCTTCTGTGGCGGTCCTTGATAATTGTTGTCGAAGCGCTTGAAGCAGCGTGGCGCAAGATGTCCCTCCTTGCCGCAGATCTGGCAGAAGACTCCTTGCTGAAATGTGTTGCGCCCACCACTGTCGCCTCGTCCAAAACCACCACGGCCTCCACGGCCGCCGCCATTACGACCACCACCTCCACGTCCTCATCGAGACGAATTGTTGCCGCCGCGTTGCCCCTTGATCACGGCATTCACCGAGGACTGATTGCCCCCATCACGCAACTCGAGAAACGCCCTCCCCGTGGCTTGTACAAGGGATTAGACTTACAACAAATCTCATCTATGTATCCTAACTAATTGCCATGTACTATACTCAAGATTACAACCGAATACATATCCTATCTTCTAATATGGCAGCCTGCACTAGCTCCTAACCAGGCTAACTCTAAGCCAGGCTAGTCTTGACCAGACTAAACTAATACAAACTGCTCGTGTTTGGTAGGACGCATAAAGATAGTCTGGCTCACTATACTCATGTTTGGTAAGCATATAGTGATAAAATGACCATGTATTTATTGTAGGTGATATTACCCCCCTCCCTCCACTTCTCTCTTCTTCCCCAATCTGACTCGTCGCCGTCGCCGGTTCCTGCGCAATAATGCCTGAAGATTCGCTCCCGCGCAGCATGGGAGGCGAGGAACGCGGTGAGGATGAAGCTCCCACACCATCGAATCGAGCTCCTGTGTCATCCAATCGAGGTCCAACACTGTCGAATCGCCACCGCATGGACCTCCCTTCACGCGGATTCCCTCACCTACCGATCAAATTCGCCACCGCGCACATGCAAGGTAGGGAGGGAACGAAGGATCCGGCGCCGCGACTACATGCTCTACTGCTGTGGGAGGGAGGGAGCCGGCCCGAAGCTCGACGACCCGTGGAGGAGGGGTCGGCGACAGGGGTGGTGGGTTCAATGTAGCTCTGGTGGTGGAGATGACAGGGGAGGTGCGACGGGGTGGGAGGTCCTCAAAAGCCGCCCACCTGGTGAGCTCTTCCTCCACCCGACCTTCCCAATCGACGTCGCTTCCCGCCCCGCGATCCTCCATGGCTGTCGCCGCCGCATAGCCGAATCGAGGGGGTGGAGCGGGAGGGGCCATCCTAGAGGGGGAGCGCCGCCGCGGACCCCACCTCCGCCTCTCGCCCCCGCTGCTCGTCGAGGAAGGTGCCGACGCCAGCGAAGCGGGGGAGCGGGCAAGTGTGCGAGGTAGGAGAGGTAGGCGAGGAGCACGGTGGTGAAGCGACTCACGGAAGGGGCGCTAGCAAGCCTGCATAGCCAGGAACACTCGCGAGTTGTGTTTCCCCTTATGCAGGCCGGGCTCCCACTTTTGCACCTGGAAAGCCTGCATAAGACCCTATGCAGGCTACCAAACATTGGTGGGCTGCATCCTGTAAGCCTAGATAGGCCTTATGCAAGCTACCAAACACCCCGATCTTCTCTGCATGCATTGCCCCTGACCGTGGCTGTGACGCCCTAGGTTTTTAATTAACCCTAACAGCCAGTCAACCCAGCTGACAGTGGTCAAATCACGGTCAACCTGGGCCCTCACCTCGAAAAACTCACTAACCTACTCTAGTGAACCCTTTTGACTAGTAAACACACTTGTGGGGCCAACCCATGGCCAAAGACTTGGTCAAACCCCTTTGTCACCCTAGTGTCCACAGATGTCTGCCGGAACTTTTGCCGCGTTCTCCAAAATTCACCTAAACACTTGAAATTCTACCTTTATGAAAGTTGTCCATCTTGTTGAGTGACACAACTTTCATGTAGATTGGCATTTCAAATTTTGAGTGAAAAAGCTTGAAAAATTGGTTGCAAAGGCAGGATCTACTGTTCAGTCAAACAGGCTGACATTCAAAGTTGGCAACAGTTTATTTCAAAATCTGTGGAGAAAAACCCCCTATAGCCTTTTTGGAAGTTGTAGAGGGTGGCTAGATCTACAACTTTCGTATTCAAAGCTTAGTCAACTTTTATTCAAATTTTTGGAGAAAAGTTCACTCAAACAGTGCACCAGCGAAACGTTTCAACCCGGGGCGCCGCCGCGCGCGACGTCGTGCGCGTCCTCGCGCCACAGCCATGCGCCGGTCGGCCTCGGCGTCCGCGCCCGCGCCGCCCAAGGCCACCGCCGCCCGAGGCACACACCTCCCCATACACCTCACCCCGAGGCTCCTCGGAGTCCTCCCGAGGCCTCGCGCGTCGCGCCGCGCCGCACGGCCGGGGGCTCGCCGCGGACCGGCGGTCCGTCGGCTCGGCCGAGGGCGCCGTGCTACGGCGAGCATCTTGCGCCGTCACCACTTCGTCACCAGAGCGAGCACGCCTATAAAAATCGAGCCATCCCCTTTCCCCGCGCGCCACCGCCCTCCTCCATCCTGCCATTGCCGGTCGTCGGCGAGCTCACCTCCCCGCCCCTTCTCCGGTGCGACCAACCCTCCTGGCCTGCTCCCTAGTAGCCATAGAAGCTAGCGCCGCCACCCATTGCGCGATATTTCCCTTCCACTGCCGGGACCGCAGCCCGCCGTGGGTGCCACCGCCGGCCGCCACCGCGCGCCCTCGCCGGAGCCTTCCCCGCTCACACCCCGCTCTCCCCCGCGCCCTAGGTGAGCATGTGTTCGTGCCCCACCGCCTCCCCGGCCGGGAGCGCGGCCGGCTCATCGGAATTCGGCCGGAGCCGCCGCCTCCCACGGCCGAGGGACCCAATTGCACAGCTCTGTTTCTTTGCAGGGGCCCCGGCGCAAATGTTCATCTTCTATAGAGTTTCAATTTTGCAGGAACTTGTAAAATGTGTATAAAATCGTAGAAAATTTGAAAAACTGCAAAACCAATTTTTTAGGATTCATGGTGGAAAATAATACAACTTTTGTTATTCTCACAAGTTCTGATTCTGGATATTTTTAACATGAAAAATAGGATTGTGAAATACCTAGATTTGCCATAAATTGTTTTCCATTTATGCAGAAACTGCCTAGATGATTTTTGTAGCTAAAAATATTTATGTTTTTGTGCCCAAATTGTGCATGCTGTCTTTTTATGTCGAAACACACCTCTGGTGAATTATTCATTATTTTTGGGTTAACAGAAATATTTATTCTTAATTTGTGCATGTTTTCCTTTGTAAATTAGTGAAGCAAGTTCAGTAGAGATTCTAGGTGTACTTGCTAGTTCTTTAGGCTTGTTTAGGACCAGAGAGTATGCATGAGAAAGTTTGGATCATTTTGGTGCTCATTTATTTTTGTATGCATTTAATTTGAATCACTAGGTAGTCTTTGTTATTTTCCAAAGTAATTTATTCTCTAGCTTCCAAGCCTTACTTGTGGGTCCAGTGGACCAGTATAGGTGTTGTTATGCTTAAGAAGCACTTCTTTAAATTTTTAGTGATTTATTGCTTAATAAAAAGCTTTAAAGCCTTTTAAAGATTAAAGAACAATTAAATAAAGGAAATCCCTTTTTAATTTCTTTCCATGTTTGGGAAATATTACCTAAATTAATTAAAAGTTAAAAAACACCCTTACTGATAAGGAATTAATTTATGAATAAAAATCTTGTGCACACCCTTGCTAGTGAGAGGAAAAGGATTAAACCTTCACATGAAATAACAAGTATAAAAGGAACATTAGTTCAAATGTACAATAAAAGAATGAATTACATATAACTAATAACCTTCCTAAAAGAGATGTACTATCTAGATACTTGTTAAGGTGAATATGACCAACAAGAGTTGGATAAGATAACAAACTGTCACATCACCTGAACCTTGCATTGCATTCTGTGTAGATCTTCCGGACGGTGACTACTCCCTCATCCCGGAGTCCGAGGAAGGAGGAGCGGAAGCTTCGCTGCAGTACGTGGAAGTGCTCGACGACACCGAGGGTGCTCAGGCTAACCTAGTTGACGAAGGCAAGCTCCGGTGCATCTAACCTAGTTTTCAAATTCTTTATTCAATTATCTATGGATGCTTGTGCATTTAAGTTCAGGAGTTGAATGGAACCCTAGATGCATGATCCCTAGGTACCTTTGTCCTTACTAGTATGATAGGTCGATAGCTGCTAAGCTATAGGACCGTTACAAGTCGGGTGATGATCTCACTGGCGAGAATAGGTTCCTAGATAGGAATCACAATATATCCTTAATTGGATTGATCATGTGGTAAGAGCGTGGGATTTGAGCTCCGGTCCAATGGCTATTGTGGGTTAAGTGTTTGAACGTACTAAGCACTTGTCGGGAATGGGACCGGTAAGCCTAGTACCTTAATGAGACGGCTAGGGATTTAACTGTCACTACTCTTGGGGTTTGTCTCACGGCCTAGCTACGGTGGTGTATGGTGAGTCCGAGTACTTTGTGGGGTATTTCGGATAGCTTTGCACCAAAGACCGTGGCCTTTCATCCCGACCCGAGGATTTTTGGGAACTCGCTTGGGAAGTTGTCCTTGCGGGGGCGACCTACCGTGTGTTTAGGTCTACCTTGCAAGGTTTGAATCAATCGATTGTTGGCCTCTCACCGTTATCTGAGACTACTTACTCCACTAGCCATGAGATCCCTAATGATGGAAGTTGATGAATACTATGCTTGATTAATTGTATTGTACAACTTTTTCTGTACTAGTTGGCTAATGTAGTAAAGATTAAACCCACTAGAACTTGTGCTAAAATCTTGAAATTAAGGACATACTCTTTGTTACTTTTCAGCAAAAGAAACACAGTGGCCAAAAGCCTTTCATTGCCTAGAGTTGGTGAAGTAGTTATCACCGACGAGTAAGTCTTGCTGAGTTTTAGTATACTCAGCCTTGTTGTAATATGTTGATCCAGGTAATGCTTTCGGTGATGTGTGGCCCAGAGAGATCCCGCCCGGCTGGGAGCTGGAGTGGGTGGAGGATGACGACTGAAGGCATCATGGATGGCCTCCCGTGGTGTTTCCGTTTCCCGTTAGTTTAATTCCGCTGTTTCAAAACTCTGAACTACTTCTTTATAACAAAAACTTCAGTTTGTAGTAATTAAACCCCGGGGGTACAAATTTGGATGTTAATGATGATGTATCTCTGGACTCGCCTTCGAGTGAGTTTTAATGCATATATATCGATCCTTGTTGCTATTCAAGTGATTTTCCGGGCGTTAACCCAGCGACTAACGACAGGATGATACTTTATTATCGCTTAATGACCAAAGTGGATTGGTTTAGGCGATAGTACGGTATTTTCCTTGGCGGGTTGTCACAGTGGCGACTTTTAAAAAGTGCGTGTGCAGGGTCAGTGGAATTCATATAGTCGGCCAATTCGTGCTCACGGACCTTACCGTCCATGCCATCGGCGAGATTTCAACTTTCTAAGGCCAGTCTCACTCAGTGGCAGTTTCATGAGCACCATTACCTAGAGAGCCACATCAGCTTTTCTATGGGACGAAATTGTAACTCTCACTGCATAGTCCCATAGACATGGTACAACATTTAAGTTGTGAATTATATTAGGATCAATTCTGTTATTGTCACTACGTAGCCTTCTATACAATAGAACTTGATTCAGTCCCAATAATAAACGTGTGTTTAACATATGCAAATAATATAATACTTAAGTTAGTACATAGACAAAGTAACACATTTACAATTCTACAAGAAACGCAATGTAATTTTTGTTTTCTTTCTTTCTCTCCAAAAGGACTTATATGTGATTTCTATATCTGATGATCATCGTACTGTAAAAGGTGCTAGGATATTTTGAGGAAAGGATAGAATCGCATCTCATCCATCCTCATCTCCTCCGCTGACGATTGTTTGTCTGTGCGTCTCTCTTCTTTCCATCCTCTGTGTGCTCTCTCTTGCAAATTGCTACAATGGCCAGGAGCTTCCAGCACAGGTGAGGCGGTCGGCAGCGGGCCGCGACGCGGGGCTCCATTCAACGCCTGCGCGGTTGGCTCCTGTTCTGCGTGCTGGTCGGCAACGGGCTCCTCCGAGCGGGCACGGGCAAGGCAGCTGGCTGGAGAATCAGCTCACTGCCGGCATCTCTACGATTTGAAGGTGAGAAGGAACTTGTGGTGCGTGATTTGGATGGGGAAGCAGACGATTTCACATGCGCATGGAGCTGGGAGGGTGCAGAGGCATAGCGCGACGAACTGAGGATTGAGGTGTAGGAGACCCGTCGATGAAATGCGGAAGCTCTCAGTGCGGGTTTCATCCAGTTTCACGAGACTAGGTAGTCGCGTCCGCGGGATGTCGTGGTGATGACACTCCGATTTTATCTTTCATCATTAACTACCATGCCAAGTCAGCAAATTGCTGATGTGTCCAACAATTAAATGTGATGCAATCCTCCTATGAAACTCCACAGAAACTAGCCTAATTAAAGCCGAGTCAATATTAACCTTCTACCAGCATTTTTGGGCCCGCGTGCGAATGATTTTTGACAGCCATGCTGATTTTGGCCCACAGCACATCATAGCGGCACAAAATTGCTGCAAACCTAGCAGATTTATTGCGCGAGCTAATCACCGCTATTAGCGCCATCAATCACATAGCGGCAGTTCTCCGGCTATTGTTTCAGCATCAATAATGGTCTGACTCCTGGCCGCGACCATGATGAGGGGCGAAGATACGAGTTTGACGCCCCCAAACCGATGAGCGACATGCATACATTGGGGAGTGATCCCAAGTGAACGATGCTTTCCGTTTCCGGCGAGGACTGCACTCGCCCGAATTTCTTTCTGAATTTAAATTTGCAAGTCCTGAATACATGCATGCGTGAGCTTTTTTTTACTTCTTTTCTTTTCAAAAATAACTCTTTACTAAAATCTTTAGCTGTCGATACTAGACTGGTGGTTTCTTTATACACAGTTTAAGATATATGACGGTTCCTCATCTTGCAAATAAATGCTAAGTATCGAAGTAGTGAAAATCAGCAGATGCTCAAAGCATTGTGTTCTTGACCGGTTGACCCTGCTCTATGTTACACGGTTACAGGTATGGGTATCGGATGGATATACATATCTGATATGCGGATACGCGGCAGAGACTGGACAAACCAGCACACAGATGAAGGACACCGAAGCTGAAAACAACATTACTAACAGTAGCAAACATCACTAGTTCTCTGGTTCTCTTAATAACTGTATGGTGCCAATTTTGGGTGCGAACGCCATCCTTTACTTATTTTACTTTATTATTCTTATTTCGTCGTAGTATATGCCATCGGTTTCATATATATAGGGTGCTTGGTGCTCCGCCAGTGTTCGATGTAGCGACGAAACTGCTGCAAGATTTGGACGCAATGACTTTCGCCGACGGATTACGCGCAGAGTGCACAAGACCCGAGCCGCCTCACTCGGGCCCAGCCGGAGATGGCGCCGACTAGACCCTTGGGGCGTGTTTGTGAGGATGGCCGCGGCTGGCCTGGCTAGCCTAACCGGGTCGGGTCTTGTCAGGCCTGGCCATGGGCGGCCACCCTCAGGTGTTTGCCTGCCTGCACTGGGTGAGCCAGGCTGAGCTGAGGTCTTGTTTGCGACCCAGTGTTGAGCCTGGCTGAGGGGCCAACCGCCACCAACTGCCCAGCCCGAGAACATGTTTGGCGGGGGTGGCTTTGGTGAGCCCGGCCCAAGATAAACATACACAAATTATATCTTAATCAATAGAGGGAGATGTGTACATTACAGTTACAACATCATTAACATCAATAATATCATATATTTTACATCATTGTTTAATTGAAATAATAAAATTAACATCCTATCATTTACATCATTGCCTCAGAAACTTTTTTATGTTCCACATGAGGCTGACCTTGATCATACAACAAGGATAAAATGCATACAACATATGGCAACCATGGAAACGTCAAACACATCCAGCCCGGGGTAGAAAACATTGGGCATGGATGAGTTTGACGTTTTGATGGGAGACATGAGAAGGATACAACACACAGATCAAGGTCATCCCTCTATGCATGATCAAATAGAATCATCATAGGCAACCATGGCAAGAACAAATTGGCCTCAGATGATTTGATATTAAAAGCAGTAACAAATGGTTCATGGCAACCATGGAACCGTGAGACAAATCCAGCCCAGTATATGAAGAACATGGGCATGGATGTGTCTCACGGTTTGATGATTGTCATGAGAGGTTATATACATCTGATCATCATCATAGGCAAGAGAGGAGGAAAGGAAGAACATAGAACATCAGCCTCAGATAAGTTTGCATTTCATATGAACTTGAACTTGGAGCTTAAGGATAGAAAGCAGCAACAAAGAGGTTGTCAAGGCAGGCATGGAACCGTGGGACGCGTCGATCCCAGTCATGACAGATTGCCTGGGAATCGATGTGTCCCACGGTTTGATGACAGACATGAGAAAAAGAACAAGTGAAGTTTCACAGCTCCAGTCCCTCACAAGTTGAAGTTCATCAATTAACTGGCAAACAAATAGAATCATCATAGGCAACCATGGCAACAACAAATTGGCCTCAGATGATTTGATATTAAAAGCAGTAACAAATGGTTCATGGCAACCATGGAACCATGGGACACATCCGGCCAGTATTTGAAAAACATGGGCATGGATGTCTCCCATGGTTTGATGAGTGCCATGAGAGGTTATATACATCTGATCATCATCATAGGCAAAATTGGAGCAAAGGAAGAACACAGAACATCAGCCTCAGATAAGTTTGCATTTCATATGAACTTGAACTTGGAGCTTAAGGATAGAAAGCAGCAGCAAAGAGATTCTCATGGCAGGCATGGAACCATGGGACACGTCGATCCCAGTCATGACAGATTGCCTGGGAATCGATGTGTCCCATGGTTTGATGACAAACATGAATAACAGAGCTCCAGTCCCTCACAAGTTCAAGTTCATCAATTAATTGGCAAACAAATGTATCATCATGGGCTAAAAGAAGATGGTATTGGCCTCAGCTTTTTCATTTTGTTGCATAAAGACAGTGAATGTAATCTCAGATGGACAGATAAGTAGCAAGCATACCAGGAACAGATAAGTAGCAAACATACTATGAACAGATAAGTAGCAAACATACCATGAACAGATAAGTAGCAAACATATGAGTAGCAAACATATGAACAAAAGGGCATCCACCTCAAGTTTTTTGTTGCATCATCGGCCATCAATAACCCACAAATCCAACAAATATCAGGTAGCAGAAAAGATACAAGAAAGAACAGCAAATCAGTAACCTCAAAGTTTCAAGCTGTCCAGCCCACAATAAGGTTATACAACAAGTTGTCCAGCCCAACATTCAATGGCTCAAATGTTTCCTAACTATTAGTAGCCACCCTCCTAGTCAAACTAAACCAAAGTCATCCTGCACAAAAGTTTCACAGCAAATAGAAACCAGCTGTACCCAAAAGAAGAGAAGGTGGGTGAGGGGGTGGAGTATAGCTCAACAATCAACCCCTCCTGTCCATGCAGTGCAACACCTACATCATGTAGTTCTTGGCTAAGAAGGTTTGGAGCCACGGGGTCCTATGGGCATCGATCATGTTCACAAAACCCCTTCCTTGGGCCTTGTTGTCTAGGAGATAGGTGTAGGCAACAATAAGGGCCTCCGAGAGAGAAGCCGAGGGCATCTCCATCACGGCAAGGTACGGGTTGGCATCAACATGGGCGGTCCGGTCTCCCTAAGTGCATTAGCCACATTGTTGACGACATCGGACATGTTGGTCAACATGATTATCTCCTCCTCGGTGAAAGTCCCTCTCTTCCTCTTCCCACCTACGGCGGGTTACGTGACCTTGCTACCCTCTGCGGTTGCGGTGGGAGCTTTATCACCGAGGAGTTTGGGTGAATGGACAACCTTCGGCCTTGACGGGACCACTTTGTCGGCTGGTTACGCCCTAAAGTCTCACCAGACCCTACTGCATACCTACCAGTGGCCAAAGCATTTCCAAATATGGCCTCCATCTCAGTGTAGAACCTAATTGGGCTGTTCAGGTATTCAGCATCTTTAGGATGATCCTGCAGTTTGGGACATAGGTTGGTTTAGACACATACATGTACAAGAAATGGTAGGTACAGATGGTGAGGTTTCTACCTTGCAGTGGCCAAGGTAGTGGTCATGTTCTAGCATGATAGCATTTGTGGTGTCATCCCATAGAGCACCATTGAGGTCCCTCAGTTTGGACACTTTAGCCCACTTCCGCCTCCATTTCCTCAAGTGATTGTACACTTGAGTTGAGGTCACTACCTCCCCACACCAGTCCTTAAGAGCTTTGGCTACATGGTTGACATCTTTTTCCTTGAAGACCTTGTCAGGCCGGCTGCCATCAGTAACCAGGGCAGCCATCCTCCTAAGTACAAACCCAGAGGTGTTGTTTGTCCACCTCATAGCCCTTACACCACCCCCACCAGCAGCACCAACCCCAGCATCAGGAACACCTACTTCCTCTTCAAGGTGAACCATCGCGGCGGCGGCGACGACCACCAGCAACAGGAGCATCACCATTGATGCTCTCCTCAACCACATCAACAATTGGGATTCCAGCCATTGTACAACTGCTATGCATACATAAGAAATAAACAACCGAGACGAGATATGCATACACAAGAAGTAAACAAGCGAGACGAGATATGCATACACAAGAAGTAAACAAGCGAGACGAGATATGCATACATAAGAAGTTGTGGTCTCGGCCTTGTTCTTGTTATTATTACATCATTGTCACACAAACATGAGTTCCTAGCAGGGTAGACAAGCCGAATTCAATAACACATGACATGGTAAATCATATCCTCTTGTTTCCCCTTCCGGCCCACATAGATTCACGAGATAGCATCCCTCATTGCAGCCATGGCAATATTGTCTTCATCAAGATGTGGAGGAGGGAAGTTAAGTGGTTACGGAGGGTTGCCAGTAAAGCCCGCCTCAGTTGGGACTACCTCATCAATGCCATAGCCTAGAATCCAGTTGTGTAAAATGGCACAGTCAACTACAAGCTTCACTTGTGTAGTGTACTTGTGGAAGGGCTTGTTGTCCAAGATCCTGAACCTGCCCTTCAGTGCACCTATAGCCCTCTCCACAGTCACTCTAAGTGATGAGTGTCTTAGGTTGTAAAGTTCCTTGCCATTGGTGGGTCTGTTCCTAGGCCCATACTCAGACAAGTGATACCTCTCACCCCTGAAAGGTGGTAGGAAACCAGGCTTGCATGTGTACCCAGCATCTACCAAGTAGTATTTACCTACAATTACATGTCTACTGTGAGATTGTGTGCCATGAGTGGCATAAACAAAATGTTCATTATTGGTTGCCATGAGTGCAAATACCTTGTGGAACAACGAACCCATCTCCCCTATCAATGGCATCACCCAGGACAGTTGCATCATGTGCAGAGCCCTCCCAACCAGCAAGGACATAATGAATAGCAGATCACAATTGACAGCAACCATGACATTTTGTGTGGGGTCCTTTTTCCTACCCACGAAAACTTGTCGGTTGCGCCTCGGCACCCTTGCCAAGAAATGTGTGCCGTCTATGAAGCCAACACAATCCTAAAATTTGTGTGTAAGTGAATGGATAATGTGATAATGAATTTATGTACCCAAGCTAGACAATTACCTTGAAATAAGGATACCATCTATGACTGCCCTGAATCTTGGGATGAGTGGTAGTGCTGGGTGTCTTGATCAGTTCATTCCTAAGCTCACCCACAGCATACAGAACCTGGTGGAAGTGTTTGTGCACAGTTTCTATGGACCTCCTAAAGGATTGGTGAACCACTCTATACCTTTGGTTGTGCCCAACAACATGCAAAAACATGGCAACTTGCTCCTCTACTGAAACCCCATCCCTATCAGTGACCAGGCTCCTCTCTCTAAAGGTTTTGACTAAATCAAAAAAAGGAGCTCTCCTCATCCTAATCATGGATATGCACTCAGAATCAGTGGAGTGAAAAATCATGTTCAGAGTCCTCATTCTGTGCTGATCATTTTCATCTCTAAGTAGTGAAAGTGCAGCTGGGTCAAGCTGTGGTGTATCAGGCTCAGGGGTTTTTCTTTTGAGCCTTGTGAAAACAAAAGAAATCAGAACAACAGTCAAAGCACCTGCTTGCCTAAGTAGCATTTCACGGCTCAATGAGGGATCCATCTACAACCATGCAAATTTGAAACAGAAAATCAGATCATCAGCCCCTGCTAGGCATCAACATGTTCAAGAAATGACTCGATAACATCAAAGCACGGCTGCATGTTATAGCCATGCCTCCCAGTGCAACAAAGAACAACATCATCGACCGATAATTAAACCAAATCACAACGAGACAGGGAGCAATATCCGGTAGCATATCATAATGAAGCAAGAGCAATATCAGGTACCAAATCACAACGAGGCGGGGAGCAATATGCGCTAGCATATCATAAAGAACCAAGAGCAATATGAGGTACCAAATCACAACGAATCAGGACCAACATCAGGTACCAGATCACAACGCAATCAAAACTAACAGGAACATCAGGTACCAGCAAAACATCCACTATCGAACCAAGATCTACACCTATCGAACCCTAACAGAAAGATGGGGGAGAGGGGAAGGGTTGTACATTTCACCTTTGGCTCGGGGTCGTTGATGAGGAGAGGAAGCAGATCTCGAAGTCGAGGAAGCAGATCTGGAAGTAGAGGAAGCAGATCTCGAGCAAGAGGAAGCAGATCTACCTCAACTCCAACAAGACAGAGACGGAGACGAAGAGGAAGCAGATGTCACCTCCGAGTCCCAGCAGTAGTACGAGCAAGAACGCGGCAAACAACGCCGGAGGTAGCCGCCGCAGCCACCCACTCGCGCTCACGCCTGATCTCTCAGGAGGGAAGTGGAAGGTGAAGAGAGCAAGAGGAAGAAGAACCGAAACGAGGAGCCACCCGCACTTTATAGCCGCCATGATTCGCCGGCGGGTCTCCATTCCCGCGCGGAGGAAAGGGCGCGCTGGAGTTTTCCCGCTCCCGCGCGAGCCACCCGCCGCCGCCCCGAAATCGCCCCCAGTGCACCGCGCGCGGCCGGCTCGGGAGAAACGAACCCTAGCCGCGTTTCTCCCCGGCCGGCTGCGGCGTCCCCTTTGGCCGCGGGCCGGCGGGCCCGACTTCGGGCCAAGGCCGCAAACACGCGCGCCTGCAGCCCATGGGCGCAAGGCCCACTTCGGCCACCCTCACAAACACGCTCTTGATGTTTAGGTTCTTCATGGCTGCTGGTGGCCGCGCCCTCGCACGATGCCGAGGGCGACCAACGCCATCCCGAAGTGGAACGCCAGGCAGGCTGCAGCAAGCACCGCGGCGAAGCACGACGGTGGTGGTGCCTGCGTCGTGGGATCTACGGCCGCTGCGGCGGCGGCGGCGACGGCGCACAGGCCGGTGGGCACCATGGGATCCATCGCTGCTCTTACTTTCGGGGAAGGCCGGGCGGCACTGGCGGCGCGGGCTGGGATGATGGAGATCTCTCGGGAAGCTATATGTGCGTGGTATCGTTGTCGATTGTTAAGAGTTGTGATGATGAGAAGGGCGGCGGGTTCATTGAGCAACTGAACATGCATAGGCGTCTTTTGTAGTGGAAAATGCCTGGTCCCCTCCACCTGCTAGCTTCCATCCGGTTTCGGGGTAGCTGTGACGTTCTCTACGACGCCGCTGACCCGCTGTGACGTTCGTTCTATGTGTGAAAGTGACTCATTGGCGGTGAGCCACGGCTCTGTCCAGCGACAGCGACAGTTAGTCAGCATACCAACCCTCACTCTTTTCATCATGGGTAAATCTTACCCACTTAACAGCTTTGTGCTGTTAATTAATAAAGTATATCATGTTTCTTATCAAAAGCATGCAATAATTTCAACCAATTAACAGTCCATGTACATAGACTATTGTTGCTTATCATGAGTTTAGAGTTTGATCTTAATATTTGTAATCACAACCCTGTAATTCGACTATTGCTTCCCCGTGCGTTTGGCACGGCTCTGGCTCCGGATGTGATTGTGCTGGTGAATCGGATTCTGCGGGAGAGTTGAATATGTTTTAGGAAAATATTTGGCAAAATAGCTTCTCCTGGCTGTGTAGAATAAGAAAATGAAATGGCTATATTACCTTTTTCTCTCTCTCTTTCTTTATCCTCTTTTCTCTTTTATTTTTCGTTTTTTTCTTGGACCTAGCTACCGGGAGGACTCCCTGTCCACACGTTGGCCTGCCTTATCACGTTACCTGCCTTATCTATCGCAAGGGGGAAAAAGCGAATCGCTCTTTCTTGTCAAATCCGCGAGCCGCTGCCGACCGCCGCCTCGCCATTGCCTCCGACGCCGGCGAGGGGCACTCAACTCCTGCCGCTCCCCCTCCCCTCCATTCTTTTGCATTCGGTTCCTTCCTCCTGTCCGGCTGTCCCCTCCGGCGGAACTGCTCAGTCAGCGGGTTTCGCAGACAGCTTCTCCTTGGGAGCCATTTTGGGGCCCCTTTGGCACGGCTCCGCACCTCCCAAGTGTTTCCAAACCCCCTGTCACGGGCTCACGGCCAACTTTATGTTGTTCATTTACTTCTTTGCCTTCCTCTTCTTTCTAAATCCACGAGAGCTTCACAGGTGTACTAGAAGTGAACTGTAGCAATCGACCCCTCCTTCCATTGATTCCTAGCTCTACCACTGCATACACCGACCTACAATAGTTCATCTGGGCTGATTGATGCCAAGATAGGAAGGCTTTTGAGTTAATACGTGCTTAAGCAAAATTTCTAATTTTTAATCTAAATTCTTAGCATATTTAACCAGAGCCAACGGCAGCTGAATCAGGACGGCGCAAACATTTCTCCCTTTTCAATCGGGCGAAGAATTACAAAACAGCTGAATCAAAGACTCATACCTGAAGTCCTAAACACTTGCTTTGGACATCACATACTCAAGAGTTAAGGATCAACGGAATTAAAGAAACCAGTACCTGTATGCTGTGGTATACTCTTTAATTCGATGCTTGGGCAGGCGATAACAGGCCACAGTTGGCGACTTGGCAGAAACTTAAAGAAAGACAAAAAAAAGACAAATGATACATACGAGTAGGCTACTAGCACATTGCAAGACATGATGAAATCCGTCACGGTCCACATGAGTTCAAAATTTACACAAACTTCAAACATAAACGTACAGGTATTCATTCTCTATCTCCGCGAAGGAACACTAATGCGAGCTTCCTGTGTTTCATGCTCCGCCTTGTCATCTTTGATCCGAGCCATTTGGGAGGTCAGAAGCTGATGCACTCTTTCTTTTAGCTGAAGAGATAGAAGACAATGCATGTTAGTCCTACACTAAGGCCCTGGCATCGGTAGCTATGGAAGGCAACCAGGTATGGAGTGAACTTGTAGGTGACTCTGAATAAGGCTGGCACGAGAATAGCTAACCTCTTTGATGCCGATTTCACTCTGCACAGATACTGGGAGGGCGCCTTCTGGACCGAATCTTCTGTACTGTGCCACTTCTTCATCAGTGTCGTCAAAGGTTATAGGTTCTTTCTTGCCCAAAAGATCGCATTTGGATATAACATCAATCCATAGGCGATCGCCGAACCTTTCTTTTATATGCTTGTACGTGGTGTACTGCAAGAGAACATCATACTTATTACAAACCATGTGATTTGAAACACATCAAAGCAAAATCTTGTGATTTGACACGTCAAGGTCAGGCCAAGGGGTTTCTTCTGTTTGAATTAGGGAAGCTAGCATGATTGCTATCCCCTAGAATGAGTATAGATAGCACCAAAAGCTCTGAAGAAGCTAAGTAAAGCAAAGATGTACCTGATCAGCCACTGAGGTTCCACAGTCTTCGGATAGATCGTGAACATACAGGACAGCGATCGGTAGATAAGACAGGACAGCAAGTGTCAATCTCTCTATGTTATTTCTGTCATCTGTCAATCCCAAAAACAATAACAGATCAGAGCTTGGTGCACATGTATGTGCCAGTAGCAATAATAAACCAAATCTTAAAAAGAGATAGCCTATATTACAAGTAAATGTTAATGAATGTCAGTTCTACTAGAAACCTTGTCTGCTACATTATTGTTTTTGTATTTACCCTACAAAGTATTGTCTGCTACAGTATGGACACAAAAAAGAGTATCACACATTTAGAGATAAAAGACAGCCTCTGAAATGACTAGCTTAAGAAACAGAGTCTTGACTTACCATCATGCCTCGTAAGTAGTCCTGGAGTGTCCGTAACCTGCAAAATGATGTCTTCCTTCAGTTGTCTCAAAAAAAAACAAGAAGTACCAAAATTGGTGGTGGAATCTAATATTCTATGAGCAGGGTAAGCAGAAAGGCAAATGCTTGAACCTGAAAACGCTCATGATTGGATACTATGTGACCCATTAGAACCCCTCTTGTCGTGAATGGATAGCTGCAGACCTGCAGAATGCGAGTACAAAGATACATAAAACGTAATTCAGTAATGAGCTAACTGTAAAGTGCAGAGAAGACTATTATACCCACCAATGCATGAATGATTTCATCGAACAAACTCAAGAATCAGAACTAAAAGTCACATTTTCACTAGAACATATCTTTAGGTCCACGATAGAGAGAAAAGTAATTCTACTAAGAACACAAAAAGATGTTAATTCCAGAAGCACACCAATAAACAGATTCTTTGATACAGGAACATAATGAATGAGGCAGACACTGACAACTTCTGTTTGATAAAAAGGACTCCCTCCATTCCAAATTATAGGTTTTTTACTTTTTTTACCTTTATAGGTTCATAGATATTATTATGCATCTATACATACGCTATATCTAGGTACTCCTACATAGCAGAAGCTATGCACATACAAAAGCCAAAACAACTACTTACTATACCACAATTTGGAATGGAGGGAGTAGTAAGTAGTTACTATAATACTATAGACAACAAGTCAAAAAAGAGAACCATTGCTTGTGAAACTGTGTGTACCAACATTAAAAAAACTGAGCTGAGCATTACCTCAGGCTTTCCAGATGATAATATGCGGACTAATGATGACTTCCCTACATTGGGTGACCCAACTAGACATAGTGTTGGTATATCTAGATCAACAACAGGCATAGAACGCAAAGCCTGAAGTAATCAAAGAGTAGTCAGATGCATTAATATAGCAATAAATAAAATTAATAATAATAGAACCCTATTTAAGAGCAGAAAAATGAACCATGAGAAGCAAAAATCATTCTTCTCTAACTTAAAAGAAAGACGAGTGCAGTAGATACCTTTGCTACATTTACTAAATCGTCAATGGCATACTGTCCATACTGGAAAACTTCTTCAAGTCTCTTTTTGCCCTGCAAAAGTAGACAGACACAAAAGTAAGGATTTCGGAATACAACCAGAGTCACTTCCAGATAAAATTTGACAATCATCCATAGGACACTTAAGGATCAAGAACAGTAACAATTTATACAAGTTGAGACTTGAATAAACCTCAGTGAGCCGCTCCTCTGCTTCACGTTTTGTTGTTGACTGTCAAGGTCAAATATATACATCAGAAATCAAATTTAATAATAATTCCCGAGAAATGAAATAACTTGTACCCAAATTCTAGCTCCGGGAGCTATCGCAAGAATGTCAAAATATAAAAGATACTTTGTTAAATAGAGATGTGCAGATCTGATTTTAACGCACCCCACATTTTCCCTGTATTTTTTACTAGAATGCTACACTGACACTAATAGTAACTTTCACGCCCTTAGGATTTTATTAGCCACGAGAACGATTAAACTGCTAATTATCATTGTGAAAATTCAACCCGTGCTTTTGGAGCTTTGATAAGTAAGATAAAAAAACTGAAATTGTGGTACTCAGTCAGATGGTTTCAGAACTAATATAATTCTGGGACATGAGTTTCAAGCATGAACATACAAAGACGGCATGTATGACTCATGAATTTAGGAGTCATATTGGATCTGCACGCCTTATCTCCAAGCAAGACAGCAGGTAAACCGATCAGATGGAATTGTGATTAAAATATAAATCATTTTGCATATAATTCTAACCTTAGCACACACTGAAGCATGTTCCTTTCCAACAGAAGTAATCCTTTTCCTGAGAGCATCGACTCGTCCTAAAACCTGGCAGGGCACTACCAACAACATCATAATAACTCAAAGAGTGAATAGAAAAGCATCATAGTATACACACTTCAAGAAAGTATTATCCATGTCAAGTTGATTATGTGTTTCTGTAGCATCATGGACAATCTCATACTAATACTGAAAACAAGAAGACAGTACTCTTTACCTCAAAAAAAGAAGAAGACAGTACTCTGAGAACTATACCTGCTCATAATAACCCTCCCCAAAAGTCAACTCAATGAGAGACCTCTCATAAGGATGCAAATCTCTCCTCTTAGGGAAGTTTTCTGTGTATGTTCTCAGTGGTACTGAAAGTTCCTGACAAACAAGGGTTTCTCAGTAATCAAAATGAACGAACTAAGTCACAAAGAGACAACACAATGGACTTACTTTCATTAAGGCATCAAGTTGTTTCGCACCTTTGTTCCTTTCACGCTTAGCGATATTTGCTATACCTACATCACATGTGGATCATAAAGCAAATGTCTGGTGTTGAAACCAAATGGTTAAGAGAATGATCTTCACTCTTCAGAGCAAAGTGTGATACTAATTAATAGATGATAAGGTAAAGTTTACCCTTTGTCGGTGGCACATTTCTTGATTTCCTTTGTGCTGACATAAGTATATCAGTTGCAGGCATCACCATTGGTATCTTTTGAAATGCACCAACCGTTTCATGTTTTTGCACTTCTCCCTGGAAACAGGTATAAGAAGCAGAATAGCAGGTAAGCATGATAATAAACTTACACATGCATTTTCAGCTGTAGATATATACAAATATGCTAATAAATCACTTTTCCTAACAGAAGACATTATTATGTGGAATGGTTCAACTAAACAAGCACGTCAGAAATGAGTCAATTAGACATGAAAATTAATGGGAAATGCTTTGTGCCCAACCATTTAATGATATAACTTAAGTAAGCCCATTCATTTAAACAACCAATCATAAGTTTTCCATCTAAGTGATTCTGACCACTAGCCCTGAGACATACTCATGATTAAATATACCAGGAGCAGGGACCTAGAGTTTTCAGAACAGCCATCACCTCTACACTGTTTGCCATTTCATTTAGCAGGAACATTGGTTTCGATGTTTTCCCATTTCCCTGTTCTACATGAAAAACTGCATCATTTATAAATGTGAGAAAATAGTTTACCTTTGCACCATCTAACTCTCCCTGTAATCGTCCGTCCAATGAAACACTACATGCTGTGGAGTGTACTCGCCGACACAAGTAGACTGCCGAAACCCCCGGCTCCAGAGTATGTAAAAAGCCTGAGTTTGAAAGCAGCAACAGTGGAAAATGATCAAAACAATATCTGCAAACTGAAATGATAAACACACCACAAGAATAATCCTTGTGGGGGGCAGCAGATTTTGGTTCTCTGCACGTAAACGCAGACTAGTAAGCCACTAAGCCTGACTGGCAATGGGCATTTCATCAAACACCTTCCTGAAGAGCTGAGGGAGCTCAGGAAGACGAACTAAACTCTGCTAAAAACCAGGTGGAAACTGGTGAAATAATCACGCACGAACAGCACGCAGCTTCCAACAGACACGAAGCGCGAAGAAACGTTCGTCGTGCAAAGCAGCAACCCGCCCGAGAAAACAGACCGCCAACGGCGTGCCCGTGAGGCCGTAACTAGCTCCACCTAGGCCGCAGTGAACGGGAACTGCGATGGCCATTTCGTCGAACAGCCTCCGTGCGAGGATGGGCGGGGACGGATAAGACAACAAACCTTTGGGGAGGCGGCGGTGGTAGTAGGTGCGGCTCGCGGGCACAGAGTAGGGGAGGACCGCGGTGGCGGGAGCAGGAGATGCTCGGGACGGCGGGCGCGGGCGGAGGTGGTGGAGGTGAAACACCGCGCGGCCTCCTGCCGCAGCTCGCATCGCTGCAACAAATTGCCGCCGGCAGCAAGCGAGGGAGATTGCTCCACACGAGTGCGTCGTACAGCAAGCAACGGATATTGTGCTCGGTGGAGTTAAATGCTTCCAGGGCCGCGGCCCATGGCATAGAGTCAATTGGCAACAAGATTTCACAGGTTTGTTTTTTTAAAGAAAAAGTCCATTCCACAACCCTCATCTATAGGCGCAATCTGAGTTTTAACCCTCAACCACAAAACCAGGTATTCATCACCCATGAACTATCAAAACTGTCCAATTTACACCCCTCGACGGTTTTTAAAGGTGGTTTTCGCCAATGTGGCCGCCACATCAGCTGTCTTTGTTGTCACACTTTAGTAGGGCCCACATGTCATTGAGCCGGGGACCTCCTTCTTCCTTTGGCGGGAGAGAAGCCAACACACTGCCTCACACCTCGTCCCTGGCACCGGTCGGCAGGCCTCGCGGTGGCGGATGACCGGTGGGAGCAGGGACGCTGTCCTCCCCATCCTACCGCCGCCGCCATCCGCTCTCTCTCTCTCTCTCTCAATCTCCATTGACGGCCCCGAGCTCCGGCAACCTCCAGCCCCGCGCCGCTGCTGCTACTTGCACTGGTGGCCTCCTCTCCGCTCGGTGCCCCCGAGTCGAGTAGATGCCGATAGCCACAATCAAATGAATCTCATGAGAGAGGGGAGATGCGGAACTGGTGGAATCGGCCGACTGGCGTCGTACGTCCTTGCCTTCTTCTAGGAGAGAGGGAGACGTGGAGCGGCGAGTGCGCGGAGCAACATGAGCTTGGCGCGGCGCCATGGCCACGTGCAGGTCACGCCGTTGCACGCCGCCAGCGCCATGCTCGCTGACACCGGGGGCCTCCTATGTGTCGCCTGCCTCTGGTCGCGGGTGAGCTCCCACCCGCTCCAGTGCAAGGCACTCAAGACCAAGCAGAGGAGAGGAGGGGCCGCCAGGGAAGAAGAGGGAGGGAGGTGGCGGAGGAGTAGAGGAGTGGAGGGAGAGAGAGAGAGCGGATGACGACGACAGTGGGATGGGGAGGATAGCGTCCCTGCTCGCGCCCGTCATTCGCCATCGCGAGGCCTGCCGGCCGGTGCCGAGGACGAGGCGCGAGGCATCCTGCCGAAGGAAGAAGGAGGAGGTCCCCGACTCAATGACATGTGGCGCTACTAAAGTCTGACAGCAAGGACAACTGATGTGGCGGCCACGTTGGCGAAAACCACCTAAAAAACCGCTGAGGGGTGTAAATTGGACGGTTTTGATAGTTTGTGGGTGTTGAATACCTGGTTTTGTGGTTGAGGATTACAACTCATATTGCACCTATAGATGAGGGTTGTGGAATGGACTTTTTCCTTCTTTTTCTCCAAAAAATGCACAAGACATTTAGGGCCTCTTTGGGAGCAAGGGCATGATTGCCCAGGGTAGGGGAGGCCCGAGCGGGATGTTTCTGGGAAGTAGATTCCCCTGTGCTTTCCCAGCACCGGCGGCCTCCCTACCCCTTTGCCATTTGGCAGCCAAGGGAAGAAAAGGCACATGGAATTTTATATCAAGCACAGGCATTTGCTACCAGAAAATTATCAAGCCAAAGCACATTACAATCTGAAAAACGTCCACAAAAATAAAAAATAGTCATTTAACATCCTGACATATATGTAGTCACAGATGCTAAACGTCCTCAAATCCATGAACAAATCCAAAATATGAAGAAAATGAGCCATGAGGGCAAAATAAGCCATAAATAATCTCACACCTCACAAATGAAGTACATCCAACTACCTTAATTCAACATACATAAGGCATATTACATCCAACACATGCAATAGACAAAAAAAAGTTACAAGCCTCCTTTGGTCGTTTTTTAATCTCCTCCACCGCATAATCTAATTATTGTATAAGATATTTAGCTAGTAAATAATCCAAGGACCTTTCCTCCAACATTTTTTCACCTATTCATCTTCAGCAGTTCACTATTCACAGATTCTGGAAAAAAGGTCAGTATAAATAAATTAGCTTAAATTGTTTCACTTATTGGAAAAACAGAAAAACAAACACTAGATCAATGTACAAATGTTGTTCCAAGATCAACACAGGCAGATTTTGAGCTCATGTAGGCATAAATTCTTGCAAATTCACAAATTGAAAACTATGGTCACATGCCCATAACAAAACAGATAGCATCTCTCATGACTATTAGGTAACTCAAGACAGATAGCATCAAGCAATGACATTGTCACCCCAAAAGAAACAGTACCTGACTAGTTTTCACGGCTGGCAGCACTGGAGGGGGTAGAAAGCCGAGCAATCTTTTTCTTCAACCAAATCAGCCCGTCATTTGGATTTTTGGTACCCACAAACACTTTCCTGTGTGTTTAATTTTCAAAATCTTCATTTGCATCGGCCTTTTCTTCATCATACAGCCCTTCCATGGCATCCACAATGTCAATACATTTCTCAATTGAGTAGTCTTCTTCACATTTCTTTTTCTCTTCTATTGCTTCTTAAGCCTTTTGAATCTGAGCCTTTCTAAAGCCAAGGTAGTCCCCAAGTCTTGCCGACATTTGACTTTGCTTGCGTTTCTTTCCACTGGTAACATCTAGGTCCTCTAAATTGTGAGTTCTTATATCAGATTGAACTTCTAGACCTTCTACACCACAAGACCAATACTGATCTGAGATGGAGGTGGTACTTGGGGTGGCTGATTTGAGATACTACTTCGGGGATTGGGTTCAGGTTGCAGCTCACTTCTTTGTGGTGGATGTGGCACTAGTGGAGGTGGTATTGGTTGAGTTGTTGTGAAGTTTAGATTGTGAAGTTTAGATCACCTGTGGCAATGTTGCCTATAAAACAAACAATTGAATAACTGAGTTCATGTGCATCCTTTGCATCTGACATAACACAAAATTCACATTTCAAATATTTTGTTTGTTCTACTTAAAACAACCTTGATGACCAGTGAGCTAAACACTAGCAATGCAACATAGACAACTTGTGTGAGTCAGACAGACAACTATAGACAACAATGCTTCCTTGATGAGGTTAATAAATTGCATTTGCAACATAGACAACAGGTTCAACAAAAAAAGTGGTCTCAGACTTCACATATGAAAGGCTGAAAGTAGCTTATCATGGGAGACTTTAGTAGAACATGTTTTCAGTCATGCCATTCTTGTGTGGTGGTTTTCATATGTACTACATGTTGGGTATCTAAGATTTACCATTTTATTTATGATAATTATGGCTTCCCCACCCAAAAGAAAAAACATGCATTAGCATAACATGATCTACTACAGAAGTTTCACTCGATGCAGATGTCGGGGACAGCCATAAGGGTCCCCTAAACAACTAGGGGAAACCCGCTTACCTTCGTAAAAAAACGCAAATGAACCTAAAAATATGCGTAAAATAAACCCACGGCCCCACGGCCCACCAAACAGTCGGCCTAGCCACCCTCGGGCGGAACTCCGCTTCGCTCGAGGGGCGCAGTGCCGCACTGGTAAAACTCCGCCTCGCTCGAGGGCCGGTAGACCCCTCGGGTGAGGTACCACCTCGCTCGGGGGCCGGTCGCCCCCTCGGGTGAGGTTTCGCCTCGCTCGGGGGCTGGACGCCCCCTCGAGCGAGGTCCCGTCTCGATCGAGAGCTGAACGCCCCCTCGAGCGAGTTTCCGTCTTGCTCGAGGACATCACGGGCCCACCGCCTCCCTACCTGCTCCCCTGACAGGGGGATTTAATGCACTGACATTCGCAGGCACCCAGGTCAAAGGCCAACCCGCGCCGCAACGCGCTCGGGAATCACGCCCCGGCACTGCTCCGCCAACTCCCCCGGTGAGGCCATCCCCGCCACTTTGCGACGTTGTGCGGCATGGCCAGCAACAACCCCGTGGCACTGTGCCACCCACTCCCGTACGGTCGACGCACCGCACCCTCGAAAAGGGACGGCGGAGCCCTCGAAGGGAAGACGGGTAACTACGCCACGCCCGCGCAAGGACAACACCGTGACATCGGGCTGGCGGGGCCAGTCACCTCCGTCGCCATCAGTCCTGTGCGACCATCCCCGCCATACCCAACGCCATCCAGGACACTGCATCACCATGTCCTCCACTGTGTGTGGGGGGGGGGGACGGGGCGACAAGACGCCGCCACGCCGACTGCTGTGCGCCCTGCGGCATCCCGTCAGCCGCACCGTCGAGCCAATGTACGGACGACGGCCATACGGGCGACCCCTACACTGCCACCCTCGAAGCCGCTTTAGGGCGGATACAGGGCACGCCATGACGCCCCGCCAGATGCAAGATTCGCTAGGACGGCCATCTACTCCACAACGTTGTACATCATGCCTCTACACGTAGACAAACAGTGCGGCATGCTTGTAAATTGCTGCTTCCTTGGCCTATAAAAGGAGGGGCAGTCCCCCAGCCGTAGGGGGACGACGGACAACGCTCACTTGCACGCTTTCCGCCTTCACCACGATATTGGCACTTGCCTCAATCAGTACCTCTGGGACCTGGAGGATCAACCTCCTCTCCCGCCTCTCTTGTAGCCCCCCACTGCAAGCACTACGGTGCAACGCAATATAGTGCCTCGAGCACACCCCTGCTGGACGTACGGCCCCTGGCCGGAACTAGGATAAAATCCAGTGTCACTAGTTGCTTAGCACCGGCCATCAAGAGATAGATCTCAACGCTTCTTACTAGTTAGTGTCGGGACTACTTTCCGCACCGACAACAGAGTTTCAGTGTGTTCTATGTTTCATTTCCACAAAGAGTGATGGTCAAATGTATGGGAGCTCTCTGCAATAATTTCATGTGAATTGAGTTCTAGGGACTCAAAGGGGCATAGGTTTCTAGCTGGAGTATGTCAAAGACATGAACCCTTCCAATCTAGTTTGATTTTTCAAGTGAATGCAAAAGAGCAGTAAAGTGAAAGTAAGGTGTTGTGCATTCACAATTAAACTAGAAAGCTTTCACATACAAAAATTGGTAACAACACAAGAAGAGCTAGTGCAAATGTGTCCAAGATAGTAAATGACATGTCTGGCACAGAAAATTTAACTTGAATAGGAACAAATTGCAACAGCAAAAACACTAGCCATGATGATTCTGACAGCGAAACTCTAATCCGGACCGCGTAACAAAACTGGACACCTGGAGGTTTATAAGCACCAACCAACAAGTGAGAACTCAACCATCAGCAACCATGACACCTGAAGGTAAATATAATACTTGTATACATAAGCCCTCCTGATGCTAATCCTCAAGATATGACACAATTTAGTACCAGTACCAATCACTGAAATAAAATGGTGTACCAGTATGAAAGTATTCATCAAAGAAAAAAAAGAAGCACAAAAATCATTTGTCACACACACCAATAGGGTCCCTTAAATTGAAACATAGTCAACTAACAATGTAAGAGGCCTGCGAGCTGGTGCCAAAACTGCCAACTATCGAGTGTGCTAGATTACAAAATGAGGCATTTTCACTCAATAAAATATTTATTCTTTAGAAATTGAATTATTCAGACCGGCTATATATATGTAGCATGTGTTTTTATGAGTGCATGACTCAGGTCCTTCAGTTGCAGCAACGAGAGGCATAAGTGTGTTGGTCTTTAGACTAATTAGTAAATTACCATCATATGTCCATGTCTTTGGAAATGTGAATGCAAAATCAAACAGTTTATCAAAAGTAATGGCTGCTACTGGTTGCATTGACTACTGACAATCAGATTGAACAACTTTATGAAGAACCAACTTCAGTGTAATTTGTCATTGAAACAAAGAGGTCAGACAGGAAGGGTTACATAAAATGAGCTAAGCATTTTTCTAAATCCAGTGAAACAACTCTGGCCTTAGAAACAAATTATGTGTAGTTGCAGTGGAATGGCAGAAATGCCTCATGCTCAGTCAAACAAAAGGATCATGAAATCAATGTCTTCAATTACATTTCAATAAGCATATCATCTATCACAGAATAATATGTAGACCTTGAACAGATAAATAGAGACATTTGCAAGATAACCCAAATAGCAATTAATTAGTAACGAAAGTAAATCAGATATGATGCAGAAATTGTTTGTTAAACTAGGACAGGTAAATATAAACATAGGAAATATAACCAAAATGACAATTAATATAGTAATTAGTAAATCAAATATGATGCAGAAGCCTGATATACTAGCTAGCAATAGCACGGTTCCCGCGCTAGCCCCAATTAGATGACCCTGATCATGCACCGTTTCATCCATCTTTCCTTTCAATGTGTTTCATTATCTGACATAACTAGTGTTAAGACAAAAGTCATGTAATGGCTGATTAACTATTCCATTTTACAGCTGCAAGAGCATTGGAAGTGCTGAACTTTGCTATGCTTAACAAAGAAGCCCATCCAGGTGATGTATTCAAACCGTGACCCAAGCAGCCCCAGGAGCGGATCTGCTAACATTTTCATCAAGGTACTTTGATCATCTGTCAGTTTTATTGGTTTGCATTGTCATCCAGAAAAAATTATCTTGGTTTATGACCTATTTTGTCTTTTCTCCAGAATCTTGACAAGACAATTGACAACAAAGGATAAAGAAGCAATCAGAGCTCGAACAGGTGCCTAGATTAGTATTAGCAGCTCCTACAGCCTGCAGAGCTCCAAGAATCACAAGCGCCTACCAGGTGGACCGGGGGAGGGGAAAACTCACGTATGTGTAGATCGAGTCGGAGGCAGCGCTCCTGGCAGGGACGGCGACACGTAGGTGGATGGCAGCACCAGGATAGGGACTTGGAGGGGCGGTTGCTGGTTGCGGCGCCTAGAGCTGAGACTGGCGGCAACCTCGCTCCCTCGAGTCCAGGTTGCGCTAGAGTCGAGATGGGTGGTGACCTCGCTCCCTCGAGTCCTGGTTGCGCTGGAGTCGAGACGGGCGGCGGCGTAGTGGTGAAACGACGGGGAGGCGGTGTGGTGAAGCGTGGCGACGTGGAGGGGGAGGAGCCGTGCGGGGAGGCGCCGACTGCCGAGTCGCGAGGAAGAAGCACGGGGCGACGCCGTTAAGAGTTGAGACGTGGGGAAGACCGGCACGGGGGAAAAGAGGGGGCTAGGGTTGCAGTGGCCTGGGCGGTGGGCTTCCAAATGACAAGACCAATCAACCCGGGGCCAAAAACGATGTGGGGGTTCGGCCCGGGGTAAAAGGGGGGATCTCGGTGGGATTCTGGGCTCCCAAAGGGGCCCTTAGAGGGTGTTTGGCAGGAGCTGAAAAAATAGCTCCACTTTACCAACTCTAGAAAACTTGCAGCCGAACACGTCTAGCTCCATCAACTTCAACTCCAGAAAAAAAAAGTGGAGCTAAGGGTCAGATCCACATTTTTAGTGGAGTATCTCAAGAGGTGCTCCAAAAACTCTACTTTCAAACATCCTCATGGAGCTCTTGGCTAATTACCCACCATACCACTGATTACACAACCTCCAGTAACAGTTCGTAAGAAGAGAAAATAGAACCACCCTCTCTGTCTCCCCTCAGGAGTCCGCCGAACCTCACCATCCCCGCTGCGCTCGCCGGAGCCACGCCACACCTCCCTCCCCGCCAGATTGTGATGCCCCGTCGTCGTGCTCGCTGAAGCCGCGTCACACCTTCCTCGCCACGCTCCACATATCTGTGTGCATCGCTGCTGCTCACGGGTTCACGCTTTGTAGGTCAGCCACGAGGACGCAGGGTTGCAGCACCGCTGTTGCTCGTCGAAACCACGTGAGCTGCCGTCGCTCCTACCTCGCGCCCGTGTCGCCCACGATGGACCGCGCCACGTCGCGAGATTTGGTTTTGGTGGTCGAAATAATTAGATAGGATTTGGCTGTCTAGTGGAGTATCTTTGCTCGTTTTCATTCTGGGAAGATAAAGGAAGAGGAATGAATGGCAAGAGTAGAAAACATGAGGATGCCATGTGGGTCCATTTACAATGGGTTAAAAAGACTTTTTCACATTAAGATCTCATGTTTCTGGAGCTGGAGCACCTCAATTTGCCAAACGCATACAACAACTCTATATTTCCTTCTGTGGAGCTGATGGAGTATAGCTCGTAAAGTCTGGAGCTGGTGGAGTGAAGCTAATTTTTACAAGGTGGAGTGCTGCCAAACACCCCCTTAGTGACAAATTTGCACAGTATAGATTCCATCTCACAACTTTCATTTCTTGACCAAGAGTCATTCCAAATTTTACTCCTTAAATCATCATTTAGAGTCATTTGTATAAAAATCATGTTCTATACCTTTTCACTTTCCAACAATTTTTCTATATTTTATACTACGCACTCTAAAGAGTTATTCTCGTCTTACGTATTTGACTAGCGAAAAATCCGAAACAGGAAGATGGTTATATTTGGATGACCATTTAAATAAGTTGTTGGGAGGTAATTTTTTACTATAATATCTATTCCTACCATTTAGTTCGAGTGATGTGAATTTTTGTGGTTTGCAATTGGATATTTTGCATTTTAATGAATATATATACTCAGTGCTTGCTGCATTTTGGTCTATTGTGTCATTTTCCTTTCCTTGTTATTTTTTAGAGAAAGCGTTGGAAATCTCTCTAGTGGGTCACTTTGATGTGGAGGCAAGTAACCGTAGCAGGTGGTTTGCTACTATTTTTGGCTTGTTATTTCCTCACCTTGACTTTAAATTCGAGCTATGGTGATCTAAACATGGTGAACTTATTTATATTCAATCTTGTTAAATAGTTGTCCCTTGTTGTATTTTCTCACATGAGTGCTATCATTTGATTGAAATATTGCCACAAGACCTAGTTTGATTTGGTTACCCTATTAAATATTGAACTATTTTCAATTTGGACTGCTATTGTAGTTAATTTAGGGAGTATATTATAAGAAATCATAGTTATCCACAATAAATTTCTCCTCAAAAATCAAAGTTAATAAATGACAACAAAAGATATACGGTCTATCTTTGGCAGCCATTTATTAATTATACTATTTGGGAGATCAAACCATATCTTTGGAAAAATTTTTGGAGTACCCCTTTCAAGACCTATTAGGCCTGTTGTTGACGCAAAAAGTGCACTCAGCGCCAATCACACAGCAAGCCGAAAAGCTGGCTTCGCACGCGCAGAGAGAGAGTGACGTGCCAGTCAATTTTTCCTGAAAATTAACAAAAGATAAAGCAGTTAAATACCAAAGCTTGGAACTTGCCGGGTGGTACCAGACAGTTCCATATTTACGGCTAAGAAGCCAAGCAAGACGACATGTAGCTATGCGAAGCTACCTGTCAAAGAACCACGACCATTCGGGTAACCGTAAAGGGAAAAAGAACATTGCCGAACGGGTGACGTAAGCATGACAACGATCGATCTTTGAATAAACATGGATGCATGTGCAAAACTATGACCGATCTTCATGAAGATTAACATTAAATGAAGTAAAGCACGGAGATGATCAATGTATTAAAATAAGCATGCATAGATCCAAAGCATTAGTCTACCGCATGTCTAATTACTTTAAGATCTGTCGGGCACGATATCAGGCAAATCTATCCACCGCATGATACAACTTGCATGAAAAAACGCACCACTTTCCACAAATAGGTCTATCCACCGCATGATATAACCTAAATATGGAAAGCTAGAAGCACACGTCTTTTAAAACATAAATAACGCACGTGATCTACTCGTGAAGATATAACCGAATACGGCTGAACAACCGATCCGGGGTCCATGAAGAAGGAACAAACATTACCACGTGAATAAATCTATCAAGCTGAATTGGAAATCTAATCCACCGGATGACTAGCTCCAAAGCAACCCAAAAACCTGCATCTACCGCATGATACCCGGCTCTTTCAAGATTTATACTAACAAAGCAAGCTTGAACCCGCAACACGTAACAACCTAGATCGATTCGGTTTCGGCTATCGGAGAGCATAAGATCTACGCGTCAAAACACGAAACCTGCTCGTACAAAGATCTTAGGAAAAATATAGCCGATCCAAACCCATCTAGATTGGGCAAGGGTATGTTACATGAATTAAAACATAAAGCAAAAACTCATGAAAACACAGGGTAACTTAATGAATCTATCGGATCTTGCCAAAACCCGATAGAGCCGATAACTAGCTTCAAGCCAGATCTTAGCCTACCGCATGGCTCATGATCTAACCAGAAACCCTCTTGAACCAAGCTTGAATCTATCGCGTGACACGAAGCATGGTAACAAGACTACTTGCATCAGATCTAAATCTACCGCATGATACTAGACATGATACAAGGTTGCCGGTACTCACGGAGGTCGACGGATCGATTGGTCCTCTCGAAGAACTCGACGACACGACAAGGACTCTAGGGTTTGGCGTAAGGCCGGTGTGTATTGAGGAATGAACGTGTCCGTTACATACATCCGGGGATCATATTTATACCCTGCCGATTACAAGCGCGAATGGATTCATTGCCTAACTAAACTTGATCGCCTATCCATCCATTCGCTTCCTCCGATTGAGCCACGTCACCGTCCAATCCCGCAAAATCAGCTCTCTTGTTTCTTTGCCGAACCGGAGCGGATAGCCGACCGCGGATCCTTCGCCGAAAATCTCTCGAAAATATCTTTCCTTCCACCAGACGGACTCTTTTCCGAATCGGACCCACATGTCATACTCCTTACCAAATTTTGGTGTTAACACATGCCCCTTCAATTGTGGGATAAAAGTAATTTTGTTCCACAATTGACTCTAGCCACGAATCCTTGAGCCAAACCCGTCAACTCTTGTTCTTCGCAATCCGCCGGATTCCTCGTTCAGATCCAACCCTAGATCCCCTTCGTCCCGAGCTCGAATCTCCAATGGCAACTCAGAACCAAGCTGCTCAGGTAAATTCACCCTTTCAAGCCTTTGTTCGGCATTAGGTTTTCAATTTTACCTGAGATTTTCTTCTTCCGCTCTCCTCCAGGAACCTTCTACTGCTCTTCTGATTCCTATTGAGGCCAATTCGTAGTCTTATTATCTTGGTCCCGAAGGGAATCCTGACCCCCGAGATTTTATTGCCGCTGAATCTCAGAGAATCCCTTTCAAGGTAGCTTTATCTCCACCTCCCCAGTGGCAAGATGCGTTCAAGAACTGGCCTTTGCCCCCAATTGCAGGCTGGAAGACTTGGTATCGGAGGATTCTTGCGGATAAGAGTGGATTGACCAATCTGGATGCTCTCCGCATTGCTCAATGTCTAGAGTTATCCGTAGCTGAGACACCCAAGAATGAAGATCTTCTGATAGCCGCATGCCACTTTTGGTCAAATGGCGTCAACGCCTTCCTTTTTGGGCATGGCCCAATGTCTCCAACCTTGGCCGATGTGTACATGATCACCGGCCTTGACATCACCGGTCCGTCCAAACCTTGGAATTTCAAAAACTCCTCACGCCGGACGGGGGTAAAGCCGGGGAATGGCTACAAGAATTATATTTTGAAGCACATGAGAGATAATCCCCTTGGCGAAGTTGAATACGAGCCTTTTTGAACATGTGGTTGTGCGGATTTGTCTTCGTGGCAAGGCCAACGAACCCACTTTGAATCATATCGCAATGGCGATCCATCTGGCTAGTGGCAATCGCCTTCCTCTGGGAAAATTCTTCTTGGGCAGTGTATACCATATGCTTCATCAGACCGTTACCCAAATGTACACCAGCCAGAGGATAACATGCGTCAATGGCCCTTGGTGGTTTGTTCAAATTTGGCTGCAGCTTCACATGCATCAGATTGTAGGCGTCGACTTGAACTCCAGGTTCTTCCCCTGGTCCAATCCCCCCGAAGGAGAGCTTCAAGTTACCAGAGGATGCCAAAGCTATGGAGAAGCGGCTTCAACCGTTATCATTCAGCAGGACATCATCCAGCTCTTCGAGTTGTTCTTCAAAGGCTTCTCCAATCCTCTTTGGCTTCCTTATCTAGGCAATGACACTCTGACCTTCCCTGTCGAATTCTCCTTTGAGCCCGGCCATCAAGATAGGGGATTCTTAGAAATCTTTAACATCATAATCCGCCCATGCATATTACCGGCCGAATTCAATGGAGGGAGGCAGAATACCAGTACTTATGAGTACTACCAGCCTAATGTAATGGCCAGGCAACTTGGATGTGGCCAGATGCCCCCAAGATTGTTTCTGCATGAATTCCTCAAGCCCAGGGAGGAAATCAAAGAACTGATGCAGTGCAGCAGAGTTTTCAACTATGTGTGCAGTCCCACTGTCTACACATGTCCTTTTGTGCCTGCAACCATAGCTCACCCCACCTTCAACTCATGGTGGCAAGAATTCCATGACCACATCTTCAGTGAACCCGTTCATGTGTTCTGTGCAGAATTGGTGCCTGATTTCCTGCCGACTTCAGAGGTAACACAATGAGCCCTTGGATCAAACACTTCTTCTTTACTCATGGCTTTGACCTTCATCTTTTGTCCACGAACACGGTGCCGCCCCTCGAGCCGGGGTAATCACTTATAATGCCGAAGGCCCGATTTCAAAGATCGGGGTTTAAATCCACAACCCTGCATCAATTAATGAACAGGTATGCTACCACCGATCCCAGCCTTTCTAGCCTTGCTGTCGACAGGAGGCAAGGTCTGCATCTGATTCCCCCTCCAAGTGCCAAAAGGAGGAGAACTATCAAGAAAGTACTGGTTGAGGTAAACTCCTTTTCCTTCTTGATTACTGGGTCACTCTGTTCTTGATGGATCATATCATTGTGTATTTTCAGACCGAGCCCAAAGCAACCTTCGCAGCCGCACTCGCCAATGCTCCATCCTATCGGTATGTCTTTTGTCGTTCTTTCTCAAGGATGAGCACCGGCACTTATCCCTTCAATTGGACATTTGCGTAAGAAAGCGTGGGAGAACCACTTGTAGATGTTCCGGTGGTTCAACGAGGCGAGCCCTTCCAGGGTTGAATTGCCCATCCCAAGAGAGATCTCATCTTCATCACCTTCGCGAAGCAGAGACGTTCTCCGGAGATGAATCTCCCAACTCAACCGGAGCCACCAAATTCCCCCGGGATGCCATCGCCTATCGGTCAAGCGACAATGACCAACCCAACGAGAGGAGGATCCAATTCTTCACCGGCCCGAAACTCACGAGTCATCGATGGCTGCATCGGCATCTCCCCGACTTGGAAGTTTCGGCTCTACTCGGGACGCCTCTTCCGTCCGCGATTGCTCCCGCTCAAGAAACCACTCATGAGGTGCCCAATTCCGCTCTTAATTTCGATACCTTGATGCTAGCATTCTCACCTCGGCAATGTTGTTTTCGGGATCACGCCCGTCATCATCGAGTTTGCCATCGAGGGCCCATCACGCGCCGATGTGATGAAAGAAATAAACCAGACCCGTTGCCGGATGAAGTGTTGCTCAAACTCAAAGAAATTGCGGACTTGGCTAGAAAAAGATGTTCGGGATCGGCTCAATGATCTTCGCCATTTTGAAGAGATGTTTGAACCCATTAGTCGAAGACTCCCCGATGACATCGAGCTTTCCTATCATCCGTCTACGACTTAGAGCCCTTTTATGTTCCCTTGAGGCGCACTTGGAGGAAATTGCGCTCCCGTCCGCCATCGAAAAGGAGAAAAGCGACGCCGAACATGCCATGAACGGGGCACAATCCCAAGCGAGAAAGCCATAAAGATGCCTTGGCCGACACCGCAAGCTTCTTACGATTTGAAAGTCGCCGAGAAGGCCTGCTCTAGAGGCGGAATTGAGAAGCTCCGTCGGCGGAGATGGAGATTGACCGAAGAAAATAGCCGATCTTCCCGGATTGATAGCAAAGACCCAAGCGGAGGTAGAATCGGGCCGTTACCGCAGTAAAGCAATGCGATGCGAGCTCACCGACTTATCTCGATGCCCAAAAGGACTACCAGGAGATCTTGGATAATTCCCACCGATAGTATCCAATGTTCGTCACGCACTCGCAAAACTCCTTAATGCTTGAATGTCCTTATTGATGTATACCGGAGCGGTCGTTCTTGTAATATTTCCTTTGCGATTTGTTTCCTTTCCTTTGCGTACTTTGAGATGTGATCTTTCGAACGACCCATTCGGTAGTGAAACGCTAACTCCCGAACGATACCTTGAGTTCCTTTAGCCGAACCAATCGACTTGCGCACGGCCCGCCTTAGAACTCCAAACGACCCGCCGGCGCGGCCGATCAAGGAAATCTCTCCGCCTTCCGATTTTATTGGGACGTGCGCCACGATCCACGCCCACGACTCGAAGCCACGATTTACCCCCGCCAGGCCTATAAATGTTGCCATAGGTGCCCCTAGCTCTCCATCAGGCCTTCTAGCTTTCGAATCTTTGCCAATCTCTGGTCTCCTTGCAAACAGTGCACATCCCCAAACCGCAATGGTGCGCCGCCTCAACCGCCGCCGTGCCTCCGACGAGGCTGAGGGGAGCAGCGCTAACGCGCGCAGGCGGTGATGACCGTCAACTTCTCCTCTTCGATCCTTCTCTTGATCTTCTTTTGCCTTGACAATCACCTCCCTTTTTCAGGTTGATTCAGTGGAATCCGCCTCGCGCGCCGGCCAATCAGCCCCTCCCTGACGACTCTTCGGAGTCCGATGGCCACTCCCCGGTACCGTACGGGGAAGCAGATGCTATTCGCTTCAAGGAGGAGCTAGAGGCGTCCCGTCTCGAGCTGGAGGACATCTCCAAAAAAGCGGGCGTGGCCGAACTAGAATGGGAGGACCGGCGGAAAGCTCGCCGGAGGCCATCGATGGTATGGCTGCGGGATTGATTCTTGGTCCGGCTCGGCCTTTGATGCTAATCCCTTCGCTTGTCTTTTGCGCCCGCGACGCCGAGCTCGACCGGCTAAAGACGCTGGTAGAGCAATTGGCCGAGAAGGTGAATGCCCACGGCGACACGCCGGCGGAGCGCCTGGCCGCAGTGGAGCGTCGCGTCGACGAGGTGGCCGTTCATGGCGTTCGCCTGGGCACCACCTTGGGCCTGGCTGCGATGGCGACGCATACGGACGTCGACTACTCCACCAGGCCGCGTGGCTTCCAGGGCGGCGCGCCGGAGGATATCGACGAGATCGAGCTCATCCTGGAGCGCCTCGACGGCCACGGCGACGCCATTGCCGAAATTACCCATCCCCAGTCTGTGTTGAACAGACTCTTTGACTAGATTGTACTAGGGATGCGTAAATGTCGGCAATATATGATGAACTTTTGAATTCTGCATTTGTTCCGTGACGTCTCCCTTCGCATTTGCATCTGTGAATTTTGTCTTCTTTGAATGCATCTGGGAACTGTCTTTAGCCGAACGCTCGCAAACAACTGCCCCTCGGCGCAAGATCCACAAAGGATCCCAATTCGGCAATCCGTAAACACTGTTCAAAAGAAAACCCTTCGCACTCGGTGGAAACCCCCGCCGCTTGGTATTCCAACAAGGTGTGTCCGGCCGCATCATCACTCCCAATGCACCTCCTTGGTCAATAAAATAGCCCGTGGGGTGCTGCGCAAATCCACTCGCACACTCCTCCATCACTTCTCGTCTCTTCCTCTCGTCGCTAGAAGAAAAAACCCCAACGCCATGGACAAGGGTAAACGGCCCTCGGGGGAGCGGCTCGTCAAGGAAGCGTACGATTCGGAAGTGAGTTCTTTCTTGATCTGCTCCTTGTCCTTCTGCTTGATCTTGCGCTTCATGTTTTCCCTCTGCCTCTTTCAGCCTTGATTTGCTTCCTGAAGAGGTCATCGGAACCGAAGATGTTCCTTAGTACATCTCCTCCGATTCTTCTCCTGAGGCAGAGGATGCCACGCCCGAGCAAAGGGCCGTTCATCAGCTGCGCCGCCGTGCCCGGCACCTGGAGCGTGGCCTCAGGGACATGTCTGTCCGTTGCCAAGCCGAGCGCGAGCGTCGCATGGCGCTGGAAGCACTAGTAGGGGGTAAACGCTTCTGACCCCTTCATGTTTGCATCTGGATTTCTTGCCCCTAACTTGATTCTTTTGCTCCAGATGTCTCGACGGTGTACACAAGAACCCGAAGGCGGCCCGGGATAGCACGGTAGAGGCCGCCAATCATGGTCATCCTCGTGCGTTCCAAGTCGCCGTCACGGTGGTCCCGGAACAAGCGAAGAGGGAGCGACAGCCGAAGAAGCAAAGAAAAGATTGAATCATACTTTCGCTTCTTTCTCCACGCCTTCTGCTTCCCACCCTTTAGGGGACCTGACCATCAGGGCTGCTATATGTAATCCTGTAAGAAACAGTTGTAATGTAGTATTGAGCTAAGGGCAATGCATCAGGCACTGGCCATTTTCTCTTGTTCATGGATTTTGCTCTAAAGGCGGCCTCATCCTTGAGCGCCGGCTGTTTCTGTGTCAGATGTGTATAATCATCGATCGATTTCAATGCTAGGATAATACTTCTTCAGATATCTTCCATTTATTGCGGCGGAAAATTCCTCTCCTAGCAAAGTTTTCAATATGTATGCATTACCAGAACGCATCCGACCACACGAAAAGGCCCCTCCCGGTTAGGGGACCATTTGCCGAATTCATCGTATTTAGTTCCAATCGGCAATAGCGCTTTCCACACCAGGTCGCCTTCTGCAAATTGCCTTACTTTTAATTTCTTGTTATAGTATTTAGCGACCCGCAGCTTGTTTTTCTCTATGTTCTCCAGGGCTCTGAGACGGATCATGTGCAAATCTTCCAACTCATCCATCATTAGGCCGCTGTAATCTTTGGAGCTCAACTCGTTTTGCAGCACAACTCTCCTTGATTCTGACTGCATCTCCCAGGGTAGGATTGCATGGTGCCCGTAAACCAACTCGTAAGGAGAAGTTTTTGTAGCTCCATGGGGGGCCATTCGGTAAGCCCACAGCGCTTCACTGAGTACCGAATGCCATCTCCTCGGCTTCTGGTCGATCTTCTTCTGTATAAGCTTGATCATGATTTTGTTAGAAGCCTCTGCTTGACCATTAGCTTGGGCATAGTATGGAGAAGAATTAAACGAGTTTGATTCCCATGCTTTCGGCAAAATCTTCGAACTCCAATGACACGAATTGTGCCCCCCGGTCGGTGGTAATCGTCCGAGGGATTCCAAATCGATAGATGATGTGTTCCTTAACGAACTCGATCATGTTTTCGACGTCACTTTCTTCGGTGGGATCGCCTCGACCCATTTGGTGAAGTAATCGTAGCCAAAAGCACGAACTTATGCCCCTTGCTAGATGGCGGATTAATTTGGCCAATCAAGTCTATACCCCGGCCCCCGAATGGCCATGGCTTGATGATGGGATTCAATGCGATGCGGGGGACTCTTTGAATATTCCCGAACCTCTGGCAATCTTGACACCCCTTGTAATACTCAAAGCAGTCCTCTAATATCGTCGGCCAAAAACACCCAGCTTGCCTAATAACCCATTTCATCCGATAGGCCGATTGGTGCGCTCCACATATCCCATCGTGCACCTCGCTCATCATGTTCTTGGCTTCTTCTGGACCCAGGCATCGTAGCAATACTCCATCTAATGATTTATAGAATAAATTATCATCCAGAAGAACGAACTTGATTGCCTTGTACCTGAGCTTCCTAGAGACTTTTCGGGATGGATCTCTCAAATAATCAACGATCTCTTTCCTCCAATCATCTTCTGTAAGATCCGTCCCTAGGGCACTCACCTCTGCAGCAAATGCTTCTTGACTCTCTTTATAGCCAGAGGCGCTCTGAGCCAACCTGTTTGCTTCCTCGTTATGCTCCCTAGGAATGTGCTGTAGGGTTACCAGTGGAAAGCCCTTCAAGATTTCTCTGCATTCCTCGTAGTAACTCCTCAGCGCCTCGCTCCTGCACTCGTCCGGCCGTTCAATTGCTTGATGACCAACTCGAATCTCCATAAATTTCAACCGAAACGGCCCGGCTTCTCTCAAATATTGAAGCCCTCGAAGCAATGCCTCGTACTCGGCCGGTTATTTGTGACGGTGGGTTGTATAGGAATGGCGAATTCAAACATCTCACCTGCGGGCGAAATTAGCGGGATCCCTACTCCCCCACCTTTGCCACATGATGACCCGTCAAAGAATAAAGCCCACGGGGTAATTTCAAGCGAGATCAATTGAAGGGTCACGGTGTTCGGTTATAAAATCGGCAATGACTCGACCTTTGATGGCTTTTGCCGATTCGAACTTCAACTCGAATTCGATAGAGCTAAAATCCATTTGCCAACCCGACCATTCAAAATTGGCATAGATAACATATGTTTTATCACATCAAACTTCGAGTATACAGTGCATTCGGCATTCAACAAGTAGTGCCGAAACTTTGTACACGAGTAGTATACGCAAAGACACAGTCTCTCTATAGCCGAATACCTGGTTTCAGGATCAAGTAGTTTCCGGCTAAGATATGCTACTACCCGCTCCTTGCCTTCGAATTCTTGAATAAGGGCCGATCCAATAGTTTGGGTATCGGCCGCCACGTACAACTTGAAAGGCTTGTTTAGCTGAGGAGGAACCAGCACCGGCGGCTCCTTCATGTATTGCTTGATTTCATCGAAAGCCTTTTGTTGTTCGTCGCCCCATGCGAATTTCTGATCCTTCTTTAGCTTCAGCAACGGAGAGAACGGCAACACCTTCGTGATAAATTTGAGATGAACCTTCTCACGAAGTTGATCTTGCCGAGCGGTGATTGCAACTCCTTGAGGTTGGTTGGAGGAACGACTTCATCAATGGCTTTCATGCTCTTTTTGCCAACTTCGATTCCCCCTTCGTGGACCAAAAACCCCAAGAACTCTCCAGCTGACACCCCGAATGCACACTTGTTTGGATTCATCTTTAGGCCATGCTTCCGAGTGCATTCCAAGGTCTTCTTCACATCTTCCAGATGGGTGTCATGACTTAAGGACTTGATCACTACGTCGTCAATGTAGATTTCCACGGTCTTGCCGATCAACTCATGAAAAATGTAATTCATGGCCCGCTGATAGGTTGCACCGGCATTTTTCAACCCAAACGTCATGACTATCCATTCAAATAGGCCTATATGACCAGGGCACCTGAAGGCCGTCTTTGATATGTCTTCTATTGCCATGAAGATCTGATTGTATCCCGCGTTGCCGTCCATGAAGCTAATCACCTTGTGCCCAGCAGCGGCGTCAATCAACAAATCGGCAATAGGCATCGGGTATCCATCCATGGGAGTAGCTCTGTTTAGGTCCCTGAAGTCTATGCAAACTCTCATTTTTCCATTTTTCTTATACACGGGGACGATGTTAGAAATCCACTCCGCATATACGGTGGCCGAACGAAGTTTGCGTCAAGTAATCTTTCGATCTCCTTCTTCACATCGGCCAATACCTCATCCTTGTAGATTTTCGGGGCGGTTGCTTATATGGTTTGAAACCAGGCTTGATTGGCAACCGGTGCTCGACGATGGAACGATCCAATCCAGGCATCTTCGAGTAATCCCAGGCGAAGCAATCTTTATATTCTTTGAGAAGCTCAATTAAGTTCCCCCTGAAGTCTGGTTGCAAATTTGCACTGATGAACGTCGGCCTTGGTTTATCACCGTTCCCAATGTCAACTTCTTCCAGGCTTATCGGCCGACATAAATCCTCGTCCTAACTTGCCATCGGTGCCATCCACGGGGTTCTCCATTTAAAAATTACTATAAGAGCCGATCGCTTGAATCGGCCGTTGGTCACCGCCGACAGAGTTCAACGAGACCTTCTCCCCGATCCTTCCCCGAGAAGCAATCGATGCCTTGGTACTCCCGAAGGCCGGTTCCATGTTAGCCACGCTCACGGAGTCATCCGCCCGGACGACCTCGATTTCATCGTCCACCCACCGGATCGCCGTTGATGCATAGTGGACGGGACGCGGCAGGTTGGCGTGGATCCGGGCCCCGCCCAAGCAGCAGGCTGTAGGCTCCCTTGCCTTCGATGACGAAGAAGGTGGTGAGCAGCGTTTTGGACCCGATCATCAAGTCCACGTGAGCGCATCCCTTGGTGTCTGAGGGGTTCCCGGCGAAGTCGTTTAGGATGATGCTCGTCGGCGTGAGATCACTCGGGCCCATGCCCAGCTTCCTGAAGGTGGTGTACGGCATCACGTTGACCGCCGCTCCACCGTCGACGAACATCTTGGTCAATGGCTTGCCATTGACGTACCCCCTCAAGTACAGTGGCCTCATGTGGCGATTCTTGGCCGGCTTGTCGAAGACGGCCTGCTTGGCGAGCACTAGTTGCGCCATCATCTCCTCGGCGTGCTCGTCGTCGAAGGAAACTTCCTCCTGCATGACCTGGTTAGCAGGAGCCATGAACTCGTTCGGTAGGAAGTATACCATGCATGTAGGGGCCGAACGCTTCGACCCTTCTGGCTGATCCTTGGGGCGCCACTTCTGCCTTGTCTGGATCCCGGCTTGTTTCATCTCGCGGTTCCTCAAGCGTTGGACCCGCCTCTTCTGGCTCTTGCGTAGACCGGGTGGGCACCATTGCCCCTTCTGCCAGACGTAGACATCTTCGTCTTCCTCCTGGTCAGCCCACCTGAGATCGGCTTGGCGCTTCCTGGGATGACCAATGATTTCAATTTTTTTGCCGCCGATCCCCATTCGGGTGGATCCTTCCAAGTCTTTCATGGACGGATCGGCGATTGGCAGTTTCCTGCCTGTACTCAACATATCTGTCGCTGCATTCAGGACAATTCCTTAATGTGGGCAGCTTTAGGCCCTCATTCCAGCGGTGCTCGAAGAAGGCGCACCCCCGGCGGGGCGCGCTCGCTCGCGCGTGTGCTTCGTTCTTGATTCCATCTCGCGCGCCTCCTCTTCTCGCCCCCGCGCTCCTCCTCCTCGTGACGACGCTTTTGGTAGCGCTCCTTTTCCATCTGGCGCTGCCATTTGTTGAGGAGAATGCGTGACGTCACCTTTGGTTTAGGCTTGGACGATTCCCCAATCTCGATGTGGCTCTTGAGAACGCGGGGGGCGTCGCCTTGCACTTGCTCTATGGTCACCTGGCGCTCCGAGTCAACTGATCCATCTTGCTTGGACCTGGCTGAGGTCAGGACTTTGACTTTCCCCTTCTCTTCGGCTGTTATCGCATTGATAGAAAAGCCGAGCATGTTCTGCGGGAAGGGGTGGCCATCCAGCTTCATCTTGTTATCGAACTTGAGGTGCCCTTCCTGGATAGCCTTCCGGATCCTCATCCCGAAGACCCCGCAATCGTTGATGGAGTGCGAGTCCCCGTCATGGAAGCCGCGATAACGTTTCGCTTTGACTCCATCGGGGCCGAAGCATAGAATGCCCCTCGGGCAGCTTGATTCGGCCTTCTTTTACCAAGAGCTCGAACAACTTGTCAGCCTTTGTGATGTCGAAGTCGTAAGTTCCTTTGGTCTGTCTGACCCAACGCTGATTCATTGTTAGAGGCTCTTTACCCCACATGATTTCTGCTGCAGCTATCTCCAATTCGTCGTCAGAATCTTCGCACAAATCAGCCTTGTCCAAGAATTGGTTGTAGATGTCAGCGATGTCATGCTGCTTGCCAAACTTGGGGTCCTTCTTGAGGCCATATGCCTGATTGCTCATCAAGGATAACTTCTGCGATAGTTGGCCCAAGTTTTCAAACTCCATCCCAAATAGCTTCTCGCGCACGGCTGGCAACATCCCGGCGACGGCCATATCAGCCAGCTGATCGTCTGGCAAGTTCAATGAGAAGCACATGCCCTTGACTTCTCTGAATCTTCTAAGAAACTCCAGCGGTGTTTCATTGTGCCTTTTGCTTCAGGGTGGCGAGATCAATCAACTTCTTCTCAGAACTGCCGCTGAAGTAATGAGCGTGGAATTTACGCTCCAAATCTTTCCACCTGGCCACTGATTCAGGCGGCAAGGACGAGAACCACTGAAAAGCTGGACCCGTCAGCGAGGCAGGGAAGTAGCGAACCCTGAACGTCTCTTCGGCCGAACATTCCCCAAGCTGCATGAGGTAACGAGCGATATGTTCGACCGTGCTTGTCTCGTCCTGCCCAGAGAACTTTGTGAATTCCGTCGGCGGTTTCACCCTCGGTGGCAGGAGCACGTTATAGTACCATTCTGGGAACGGCGGCCTGTAGGTGGGGCCCTGCATCCTTGGCTTGAGGCCGAACCGATTCTCGCATCAATTCGGCCATCTTGCGTGCTAGGGCATCTTCCTCCCGAGCGCCCGGCAGCCGCGCGCGTACCCGGGTGCGGGAAGGCATCGAACGCTCCGTAATTTCCCACTTCATGATAACCACCGCCGTACAAATTCCTCTCCGGGAGCCGGTTGGTCGACGGAGCTATTCTTCGACTGGGGTCGAGTGGGGCCCCAGATGAGCCGAACGCTAGGTCTCCGTACGTAGGCTGGTACGGATTCGGCTGTTGCACGGGCTGACCCGTGCTGCTCTGTGGTGGCGGCAGGATTGGCTGACTTCCTGAAGCTTGCAACGAAGGCTGAACTGGCTGCCCCCCAGCGCCCTGTGGAGGAGGCTGGAACTAGTTGCTTAGCACCGGCCATCAAGAGATAGATCTCAACGCTTCTTACTAGTTAGTGTCGGGACTACTTTCCGCACCGACAACAGAGTTTCAGTGTGTTCTATGTTTCATTTCCACAAAGAGTGATGGTCAAATGTATGGGAGCTCTCTGCAATAATTTCATGTGAATTGAGTTCTAGGGACTCAAAGGGGCATAGGTTTCTAGCTGGAGTATGTCAAAGACATGAACCCTTCCAATCTAGTTTGATTTTTCAAGTGAATGCAAAAGAGCAAGAAAGTGAAAGTAAGGTGTTGTGCATTCACAATTAAACTAGAAAGCTTTCACATACAAAAATTGGTAACAACACAAGAAGAGCTAGTGCAAATGTGTCCAAGATAGTAAATGACATGTCTGGCACAGAAAATTTAACTTGAATAGGAACAAATTGCAACAGCAAAAACACTAGCCATGATGATTCTGACAGCGAAACTCTAATCCGGACCGCGTAACAAAAATGGACACCTGGAGGTTTATAAGCACCAACCAACAAGTGAGAACTCAACCATCAGCAACCATGACACCTGAAGGTAAATATAATACTTGTATACATAAGCCTTCCTGATGCTAATCCTCAAGATATGACACAATTTAGTACCAGTACCAATCACTGAAATAAAATGGTGTACCAGTATGAAAGTATTCATCAAAGAAAAAAAAGAAGCACAAAAATCATTTGTCACACACACCAATAGGGTCCCTTAAATTGAAACATAGTCAACTAACAATGTAAGAGGCCTGCGAGCTGGTGCCAAAACTGCCAACTATCGAGTGTGCTAGATTACAAAATGAGGCATTTTCACTCAATAAAATATTTATTCTTTAGAAATTGAATTATTCAGACCGGCTATATATATGTAGCATGTGTTTTTATGAGTGCATGACTCGAGTCCTTCGATTAAAGAACGAGAGGCATAAGTGTGTTGGTCTTTAGACTAATTAGTAAATTACCATCATATGTCCATGTCTTTGGAAATGTGAATGCAAAATCAAACAGTTTATCAAAAGTAATGGCTGCTACTGGTTGCATTGACTACTGACAATCAGATTGAACAACTTTATGAAGAACCAACTTCAGTGTAATTTGTCATTGAAACAAAGAGGTCAGACAGGAAGGGTTACATAAAATGAGCTAAGCATTTTTCTAAATCCAGTGAAACAACTCTGGCCTTAGAAACAAATTATGTGTAGTTGCAGTGGAATGGCAGAAATGCCTCATGCTCAGTCAAACAAAAGGATCATGAAATCAATGTCTTCAATTACATTTCAATAAGCATATCATCTATCACAGAATAATATGTAGACCTTGAACAGATAAATAGAGACATTTGCAAGATAACCCAAATAGCAATTAATTAGTAACGAAAGTAAATCAGATATGATGCAGAAATTGTTTGTTAAACTAGGACAGGTAAATATAAACATAGGAAATATAACCAAAATGACAATTAATATAGTAATTAGTAAATCAAATATGATGCAGAAGCCTGATATACTAGCTAGCAATAGCACGGTTCCCGCGCTAGCCCCAATTAGATGACCCTGATCATGCACCGTTTCATCCATCTTTCCTTTCAATGTGTTTCATTATCTGACATAACTAGTGTTAAGACAAAAGTCATGTAATGGCCGATTAACTATTCCATTTTACAAGTTTCGCAAGAGCATTGGAAGTGTTGAACTTTGCTATGCTTAACAAAGCAAGCCCATCCAGGTGATGTATTCAAACCGTGACCCAAGCAAACCCCAGGAGCGGATCTGCTAACATTTTCATCAAGGTACTTTGATCATCTGTCAGTTTTATTGGTTTGCATTGTCATCCAGAAAAAATTATCTTGGTTTATGACCTATTTTGTCTTTTCTCCAGAATCTTGACAAGACAATTGACAACAAAGGATAAAGAAGCAATCAGAGCTCGAACAGGTGCCTAGATTAGTATTAGCAGCTCCTACAGCCTGCAGAGCTCCAAGAATCACAAGCGCCTACCAGGTGGACCGGGGGAGGGGAAAACTCACGTATGTGTAGATCGAGTCGGAGGCAGCGCTCCTGGCAGGGACGGCGACACGTAGGTGGATGGCAGCACCAGGATAGGGACTTGGAGGGGCGGTTGCTGGTTGCGGCGCCTAGAGCTGAGACTGGTGGCAACCTCGCTCCCTCGAGTCCAGGTTGCGCTGGAGTCGAGATGGGTGGTGACCTCGCTCCCTCGAGTCCTGGTTGCGCTGGAGTCGAGACGGGCGGCGGCGTAGTGGTGAAACGACGGGGAGGCGGTGTGGTGAAGCGTGGCGACGTGGAGGGGGAGGAGCCGTGCGGGGAGGCGCCGACTGCCGAGTCGCGAGGAAGAAGCACGGGGTGACGCCGTTAAGAGTTGAGACGTGGGGAAGACCCGGCACAGGGAAAAGAGGGGGCTAGGGTTGCAGTGGCCTGGGCCGGTGGGCTTCCAAATGACAAGACCAATCAACCCGGGGCCAAAAACGATGTGGGGGTTCGGCCCGGGGTAAAAGGGGGGATCTCGGTGGGATTCTGGGCTCCCAAAGGGGCCCTTAGAGGGTGTTTGGCAGGAGCTGAAAAAATAGCTCCACTTTACCAACTCTAGAAAACTTGCAGCCGAACACGTCTAGCTCCATCGCTTCAACTCCGAGAAAAAAAGTGGAGCTAAGGGTCGATCCACATTTTTAGTGGAGTATCTCAAGAGGTGCTCCAAAAACTCTACTTTCAAACATCCTCATGGAGCTCTTGGCTAATTACCCACCATACCACTGATTACACAACCTCCAGTAACAGTTCGTAAGAAGAGAAAATAGAACCACCCTCTCTGTCTCCCCTCAGGAGTCCGCCGAACCTCACCATCCCCCGCCGCGCTCGCCGAGCCACGCCACACCTCCCTCCCCGCCAGATTGTGATGCCCCGTCGTCGTGCTCGCTGAAGCCGCGTCACACCTTCCTCGCCACGCTCCACATATCTGTGTGCATCGCTGCTGCTCACGGGTTCACGCTTTGTAGGTCAGCCACGAGGACGCAGGGTTGCAGCACCGCTGTTGCTCGTCGAAACCACGTGAGCTGCCGTCGCTCCTACCTCGCGCCCGTGTCGCCCCTGATGGACCGCGCCACGTCGCGAGATTTGGTTTTGGTGGTCGAAATAATTAGATAGGATTTGGCTGTCTAGTGGAGTATCTTTGCTCGTTTTCATTCCGGGAAGATAAAGGAAGAGGAATGAATGGCAAGAGTAGAAAACATGAGGATGCCATGTGGGTCCATTTACAATGGGTTAAAAAGACTTTTTCACATTAAGATCTCATGTTTCTGGAGCTGGAGCACCTCAATTTGCCAAACGCATACAACAACTCTATATTTCCTTCGTGGAGCCGATGGAGTATAGCTCGTAAAGTCCGGAGCGGGTGGAGTGAAGCTAATTTTTACAAGGTGGAGTGCTGCCAAACACCCCCTTAGTGACAAATTTGCACAGTATAGATTCCATCTCACAACTTTCATTTCTTGACCAAGAGTCATTCCAAATTTTACTCCTTAAATCATCATTTAGAGTCATTTGTATAAAAATCATGTTCTATACCTTTTCACTTTCCAACAATTTTTCTATATTTTATACTACGCACTCTAAAGAGTTATTCTCGTCTTCTGTATTTGACTAGCGAAAAATCTGAAACAGAAGATGGTTATATTTGGATGACCATTTAAATAAGTTGTTGGGAGGTAATTTTTTACTATAATATCTATTCCTACCATTTAGTTCGAGTGATGTGAATTTTTGTGGTTTGCAATTGGATATTTTGCATTTTAATGAATATATATACTCAGTGCTTGCTGCATTTTGGTCTATTGTGTCATTTTCCTTTCCTTGTTATTTTTTAGAGAAAGCGTTGGAAATCTCTCTAGTGGGTCACTTTGATGTGGAGGCAAGTAACTGTAGCAGTGGTTTGCTACTATTTTTGGCTTGTTATTTCCTCACCTTGACTTTAAATTCAGAGCTATGGCTGATCTAAACATGGTGAACTTATTTATATTCAATCTTGTTAAATAGTTGTCCCTTGTTGTATTTTCTCACATGAGTGCTATCATTTGATTGAAATATTGCCACAAGACCTAGTTTGATTTGGTTACCCTATTAAATATTGAACTATTTTCAATTTGGACTGCTATTGTAGTTAATTTAGGGAGTATATTATAAGAAATCATAGTTATCCACAATAAACTTCTCCTCAAAAATCAAAGTTAATAAATGACAACAAAAGATATACGGTCTATCTTTGGCAGCCATTTATTAATTATACTATTTGGGAGATCAAACCATATCTTTGGAAAAATTTTTGGAGTACCCCTTTCAAGACCTATTAGGCCTGTTGTTGACGCAAAAAGTGCACTCAGCGCCAATCACACAGCAAGCCGAAAAGCTGGCTTCGCACGCGCAGAGAGAGAGTGACGTGCCAGTCAATTTTTCCTGAAAATTAACAAAAGATAAAACAGTTAAATACCAAAGCTTGGAACTTGCCGGTGGTACCGGACAAGTTCCATATTTACGGCTAAGAAGCCAAGCAAGACGACATGTAGCTATGCGAAGCTACCTGTCAAAGAACCACGACCATTCGGGTAACCGTAAAGGGAAAAAGAACATTGCCGAACGGGTGACGTAAGCATGACAACGATCGATCTTTGAATAAACATGGATGCATGTGCAAAACTATGACCGATCTTCATGAAGATTAACATTAAATGAAGTAAAGCACGGAGATGATCAATGTATTAAAATAAGCATGCATAGATCCAAAGCATTAGTCTACCGCATGTCTAATTACTTTAAGATCCGTCGGGCACGATATCAAGCAAATCTATCCACCGCATGATACCACTTGCATGAAAAAACGCACCACTTTCCACAAATAGGTCTATCCACCGCATGATATAACCTAAATATGGAAAGCTAGAAGCACACGTCTTTTAAAACATAAATAACGCACGTGATCTACTCATGAAGATATAACCGAATACGGCTGAACAACCGATCCGGGGTCCATGAAGAAGGAACAAACATTACCACGTGAATAAATCTATCAAGCTGAATTGGAAATCTAATCCACCGGATGACTAGCTCCAAAGCAACCCAAAAACCTGCATCTACCGCATGATACCCGGCTCTTTCAAGATTTATACTAACAAAGCAAGCTTGAACCCGCAACACGTAACAACCTAGATCGATTCGGTTTCGGCTATCGGAGAGCATAAGATCTACGCGTCAAAACACGAAATCTGCTCGTACAAAGATCTTAGGAAAAATATAGCCGATCCAAACCCATCTAGATTGGGCAAGGGTATGTTACATGAATTAAAACATAAAGCAAAAACTCATGAAAACACAGGGTAACTTAATGAATCTATCGGATCTTTCCAAAACCCGATAGAGCCAATAACTAGCTTCAAGCCAGATCTTAGCCTACCGCATGGCTCATGATCTAACCAGAAACCCTCTTGAACCAAGCTTGAATCTACCGCGTGACACGAAGCATGGTAACAAGACTACTTGCATCAGATCTAAATCTACCGCATGATACTAGACATGATACAAGGTTGCCGGTACTCACGGAGGTCGACGGATCGATTGGTCCTCTCGAAGAACTCGACGACACGACAAGGACTCTAGGGTTTGGCGTAAGGCCGGTGTGTATTGAGGAATGAACGTGTCCGTTACATACATCCGGGGATCATATTTATACCCCCGCCGATTACAAGCGCGAATGGATTCATTGCCTAACTAAACTTGATCGCCTATCCATCCATTCGCTTCCTCCGATTGAGCCACGTCACCGTCCAATCCCGCAAAATCGGCTCTCTTGTTTCTTTGCCGAACCGGGAGCGAGATAGCCGACCGCGGATCCTTCTGCCGAAAATCTCTGAAAATATCTTTCCTTCCACCAGACGGACTCTTTTCCGAATCGGACCCACATGTCATACTCCTTACCAAATTTTGGTGTTAACACCTGTCACAACGGGGAGGGTCATCACACAGTTACCAAGACTGTAATCTTAAGAACCGTGCCAATGAAGGGTCATATTGATGACCCACCTCTCTCGTTCTGTGACACTCCCCTTTTCTCTCTTCATAAATTTGTTATGTGGCAAGTGGCACTCTATAGCGAGACCACGTCAGCTTCCGATGAGAGAGAAATGAGAAATGTCGCTACGCGCAATGCAAGCCGCTAGCACAAGTTTCCACGTTGAGCGGGTCCCACCCACATGCGGATGTCTCTATCCCTCGCTTTGTTCTCAGATGGAGATGAGCGGACGACTGAGATTCAATCAGATAGGTCTCATTATTAATTGCTATAGAAAGATTGTTGGACATATATGTTATTAGTACCTGCTATATCCTATGTGTATATTGTTATAGAGAATACCCTGCTATCACCATTCCGGGTGCCCTTAATGCCTATGACCTCCCATGACACTCCCCACTGAGACTGACCTTAAGAGTATTAAATGTAGACTAATTACATAGATGGATGCGAAATCACAAAACAATTCCATTATGACTAATTAATCGGTCATTAGAGATTATTTACTGTAGCACGACATTGTCTAATCATAACATAATTGGACTTGTTAAATTTATCTCAAAAAATTAGGAGGGTTGTGAAATAGGTTTTTGTCATTAATCCACATTTAATACTCCTAATTAGTGTCTGAAGATTGATGTTAGAGAAAATTTTGCAAAGTAAATTTTTGCCAAATAGTTTAAATCTAAGAGGAACCATGAAATGTTTAAATTAAATTTTCTCTTCATTTACCATGCCTTCTTTTTTTCCATTCGAATATTTACCACGCCTTGTTACATGTGGCACCAAATCAAAAAAAATTGAAACATGTATGCCGCCCCAATATCTATATACTGTTGCGGCGATAGAAGACGTGCGTGATATCTTTTCTTCTTGTTATAGATGGCCATTTGGCCCGCCCAGCCCAGCCCGGCCCAAGCACGATGCGGCCCAGGCACGAAGCGGCCCAGCCGACGTGGCCCGACGGACTTCGTGCTCGTGCCGGGCGGCACTATGGGCCGAGATCATAGCCCGGCACTAGCCCGAGGCTAAGTTTTCGTCTTTGGCCGGCCCGAGGCACGACTACGGCCCATCGTGCCGATGGGCCGCGTGCCAGCCCGCAACACGACATCAGGAGGGTGTGGAGGAGGGAGGTCGTTGTCCGGCGGTGGAGGAGGTGACCGATGGCGGAGGAAGGTGGGGAGGAGGGCACTGGAGGTGGCATGGGCGGCGCCACAGCAGACATCAGCGGCTCTTGCTCCACTTCCACCGGCGCAGGCACTAGCGGTCCTTGCTCCACCTCCACCGCGACGGTCGGCGGCCCCTGCTCGGCTTCTTCACTGCACACGGCGGTGGTGCGCCCTCGCACCTCCGGCCCGTCGGCCGCGACCCACGGCGCGGTGTTGTGTCGGCACGGCTGGCGACATGGCTTGCCCGGCGGGCGTGCACTGGCTCCCCTGGCCGCGGCTTGCCCGGCGGGCGGTGCTGGCTCCCCCTAGCGGTGGGACAGAGGAGTCCAGGAGGGGTGGCAGCGGGACAAAGGAGGGGCGGCGACGGGACAAAGGAGGGAGGGAGCTAGGGTTTGGGAGAAGGAGCCACCGGTTTATATACCGTCGTGCTAAATGGGCCAGTTGGGCTGTTGGGCCGTCGTGCTAGTCCGTGGGCCGCGTCGTGCCGGCTGATTTCGTGTCGTGCTGGGCCAGCACTATGGGCAGAGAATGAAGCCCGGCCCCCGCCCCAACATCGTGCTCGTGCCGACCCGGGCCCGAAAAAATCGTGCTGGGCTCGTGCCCGTGTAGGGCCAAAAAATCGTGCTATGGGCTGACCCATGAGCCTCGTGCTAAATGGCCATCTATACTTCTTGTATATATATATATGGAAAGCAAGACATGCATGCATAGTGCATGATCTTATCTTTTATCGCTACTCTCTCTCTCTCTCTAATCTGGCTAATAATTCACGCAGGCCGGTGCCATGTTGTTGTCCAACATAATGTCCATCACTGCACACGCTGGTAGCTGTCAGTACTGTGCACTGATTCGGTCCCGTACGTAGCAATGTTTTTTTATATGTACACACTTGATGCGTGTATGTGCCAACAACATGAACATCGATCGGGGCTCACGATCATGCGCACAACAACAATATGAACACATGGCACAGATGGATGGCAGAAAGCTTCACGCGGCCCTACCGCCAGATCTTTACCGGACAAAAACAAAATAACGCACGGGTGCCAGTAGCTCTCGAAGCACAGGCGCACGTGGTTTCTGCCGACACGTACGTGGAAGCACAACATCCTTTTGTGTTTCCGAGAACACTGCTGCCGCAACTCGCTCGCTCGCCCGCCCTCGCCACAGCCGCTGAACTCGTCGCTGCCACAATATCTCATAGTCATAGCTGTCGCTGGAGCCGTCAACCCCACCACCGCATCTCTACTTCCCCACCTCGCCTCGCGCACTGAGAGCTGATGGAGGGGGGGGGGGGGGGAGGGGAGGGGCAGCAAGTGGAGAGAGAAGGGACGGCTACCTATAGAAGGAAGAGAGATAAGGAGGGAGGAGCTAGGCAGATCAGAGGGAGGCGATGGGTAGGAGAGAGGACGGGAGGCAGGGAGTGAATAAAGGGAGATGAGGAGAGAGCAGCCGAAAAGGAGGGACATACGCATAGGCTTGTTAAAATGAAATTTATGAATCAGGTCCGCACCCTATTTCACTACCAGATTGGTGCTAAAAGACAAACAGTGATAGTATATTATTAGTGGTTTTAGCCACCAAATTGGTGGTGATAGTGAGCATATCACCACTGACTTTGACTGTGTTGGTGCTCCTATCTACTTCTAAATCGGTGGTGAAACAACATCAGTTCATATAAAACTAGCGGTGATCACAACATCTGTAATAGTAATAGTGTTTGAGCTGCTGTGACTTCATACATTCGTTATAGTTCGTTCTTGTTTAGAAGAGGGCAGAGTAGCTTTTCGTCGCGCACTACTAAAAATCCCAACTTTGCCGAGTGCCCCGAATGCGATCTTTCGAGCACTCAGCAAACAAGCTCTTTCTCGAATGTCTCGCGAAAACACTACAAAATAATTCCACTCAGTAAACCACGTGTTTCCATAGTGACACATAACATCATAATTCATAATTATGATGCTATGTTTTTGTCTGAGCCAGAACAAGTGAAGTTGCACCAAAAGGATCTCTTATTGTACTCCCTCCGTCCTTCTTTCTTTGTCGCTCGGAAAGAAAGAGTGACCGAGAGAATTGTGTTCCTCAAGCCACAATAAAAATGGGGCAGAAAGAATAGTCCCGAAGTGCAAATTAGCATTTTCTTGTCCGGGCTCCTAGCAGAGGTGTCGGGGACAGCCCTAGGGGTCCCCTTAAACAACTGGGAAATCCCCACTTAAAACCCGCAACAAAGTCAAAGCCAAACACGTCTCGCCTAACCATGCAGGACACGGCCCACGCCGCGGAGGCCCCAACGGCCCACTCGAAGATCCCCTCGAGTAGGCTTCGCCTCGCTCGAGGATGCGCGCCTCCCTCGGGCGGGCTCCGCCCCATTCGAGGGGGTGCGCTTATCTCGAGCAGGCTCTGCCTCGCTCGAGGGTCCGCTCCGCCCTCGAACGGGGTCCGCCTCGCTCGAGGGTGCTCCGCACGCGCGCGCATGCTCCCGTACGCGGGCATTTAATGCCCTGACAACAGCGGGGCGGCGCCATCATGCGCCCGGGGCTCGCGCCCGGTGCCGCCGCACCAACTCCCCGAGAGGGAGCCCATCCCCGCCCCCGTGGGGGGCGTGCGGCCGTGGCCGGTGCCGGTCCCGTGACGCCGCGCCGCCCCGCTCCGTACGGCTAACGCGTCGAGCCCTCGAAGGGGGGCCGGCCGCACCCTCGACTTGCTTTCTTGTGACCTTGCAGGGTTAGGTGGAGGCGCTAGGCGGTGGGACGCCATCCCCCGCCACCGTACCGGCATGGCCGCCGCCCCCGCGCGTACGAACCCACGGCCGGGCGCCGTGCGCGCGGCCCCGGCGCCCGTGGAGCGTGCGGGAATGGGACGCCGCCTTACTTGCCACTGTGCCCCGTACGGACCGACGTCAGCGACTCCCTCGAGCCCATCTGAAGGCATCACAGCCGTCCGTTGCCCTTCTACCCTCAAAGCCGCCACTGTTCGGGTACAGGATACGCCATGATGGCCGGATCGCTGCAAGGATCGTCCAGGCGGCCGCCTACTCTATAGCATAGCACATCACGCTCCCTCACATAGCTAAATAGCGCGGCACGCATGTGATTCGCTCTCTCCTTGGTCTATAAAAGGAGGACGAACCCCCCCCGCGCGGGGGGACGGACGGACGGGGAGACACGACGACGAACACACGACACAACACAACACGAGACAGGCCGCGCCACGCGCTTGCTCTCCAATTCTCCCACAACATCTTCAGCCATTACACCAGGGACTTGGAAGCCACGCTTCCTCTCCCGCCTTGCTTGTAGAAGCCCCACTACAGGCACCCCCGGTGCTGAGCAATATAGTGCCTCGAGCACACCACTGCTGGACGTACGGCCCTCCGGCCGGAACCAGGATAAACTCTGTGCCTTTTATTGCTTAGCATCGACCATTGAGGGATAGACCTTGGCGCTTATTACTGGTTAGTGTCGGGACCACATTCCGCACCGACAAGAGGTTTCAGGTATTTATGTTCCAGGCTAATAATAAAAATATGGGAAAGCTAAAGCTTACACATGTGATTCAGAGGCCTTCCTCACACGATTTTTTTCTTCCCCAAACTCACCTTCCTCTCCACCTTCAACGAACTTACCGGCGAGTTTAGGGTTCGAGTTAGGGTTTGGGGTTGTTGGGGACTGCTATCGCCGCTGGACATTGAGGGAAAGCCGGGGGCGGCAGGCCGATCCGGCGGAGGTGGCGGGGGCGGCGGCCGGGGTCGGGGCGGGGGGACGGCGGTGTCATTGGCCGACGACGGCGGCGGCGGGGGGAGGTAGAGGTCGGTCGGGGAGGCGGGGGGTGAGGGCCGAGGGGTGGGGAAGGGGCTTGGGCGGCGGGGGCGATGAGGGGGGGCGGGCGGGGGCGGGAGGAGGAAGAAGGTGGGAAGGAAGTAAGGTGGATGGATAAGGTTGAGGGGTTCGATCTGGGGCGTCCATCTCGGATGGGATGGTGCAAATTCGTGTGAGGATGCCTTCTAAATCACATGTGTGACAAAGTACATAAAAATATTTCAGTAACAAATGCCAGCTCGTCTAAAGACCGATAATTAAATTTGAGGCACTATGGGCGTGTTTGCGACCGCGGCCCTGGAGCTCGGCTGCGCTCCCGGGGAGCAGGTCGATGTGTTAGCGAGGGTGGCCGGCAATGGAGCTCGGCTCCCAGCAACCAAATCCGACCCCTCCGCCCGGCTCCCGAGATACGCCGCAAAAGGTTGTTTCCTGGGAGCACGGCTCGCTGGAGCGCTGGAGGGCTCGCTGGAGCGCTTGAGGCGCGCTCACCTCACCTCCGGTCACCTCCTCCTTCCTCCTCTCCTCCGCAGCCACGGCCCCCCGACGGCCGGCGCGCGCCCACGGCGCGGCACTCACCGGCCATGGCCAGGACGGCGTTGCGCACGCACACGCAGGCCACGGCCTTGACGACGACGGCACCACAGAGGCCATGAGCCCGCAACATTGGCACCGTACTGCCATGGTCGGAAGGCGGAGCTTGCCCCGCGCTCCACTACGTCGCCGCCGTCTACGCGGCCCGCGGCGACGGCACCGCGAGAGGCCGGGGAGCCCGCGACGTGCTCGCCGTGGTGTGCCGCCATGGCCGGAGCTCGCCCCGCGCTCGACTACCCCGCCGTCGTTTGCGCCCGCGGAAGGCCGAGCTCACCGAGGTGCGACGCCATGGCTGGAGCTCATCCCGCGCTCCACTACACCGCTGTCGTATGCACCCGCGGAAGGTCGAGCTCGCCTCGCGCCATGGCTATGTCGGAGCTGGCCTTGGTTGCTCGCCGCGCGCCAAGTGCTCGATGAGATGCCTGAGTCTTCTTTGGTGGTAAAGCTACCACATCGCAGTGCAAAAGGTAACCACAAACCTCAGCCTGGCTGCCAATTTGATGACAAACAACAACATCACTTGGGTCGAGCTCATTTGGTACAACACCACAAACAATGTGTGTTGCACCGTCTCGGCCAGGTCATTCCTAGCCTGGGCAGCTCGGGCCGGCCGAGCTGGTTTAGTACAGGGTCGCAAACACGCCCTATATAAACAGTCCTGCCGCCAGTCCCGCCTCAAGTCCTCAACCTTCCTTGCTCAGAAGCATCAGATCCGATCTAACACGACGCCGCTGACAAACCGAGCTGATGGACGAGTTCTCCATAGACAACCAGGCGGGCGCCTACCAGATTCACGCCCTCCCAGGCCGTAGCCGCACCTCCTCGTCGCCGGCGTCAAAGGAGACGCCGCCGTCGCAGGAAACCGAGCCGATGGACGGGTTCTCCATGGACCAGCAGGCGGGCGACTACCAGATTCACGCCCTCCCAGGCCGCAGCCGCACCTCCTCGTCGCCGGCGTCAAAGGAGACGCCGCCGTCGCAGGAAACCGAGCCGATGGACGGGTTCTCCATGGACCAGCAGGCGGGTGACTACCAGATTCACGCCCTCCCAGGCCGCAGCCGCACCTCCTCGTCGCCGGCGATGAAGGAGACGCCGCCGCAGGAAACCGAGGTGGTGGACAGGTTCTCCGTGGACAATCAGGCGGGCGCGTACCGGATCATGCCGTTGCCGGGCAAGGCGACGGAAGGCGCCGAGACCCCGACGATTGACTTTGATGCCGGCGGGGAAGCCATGGACGATGTCACGTACGAGGTGACCGGTGGCTCCGGACGTGGTGGCGGCGACCGCGGCGTACTGGTCTTCGGCGACGACGAAGAAGTCGGGCAGCACAACTTCGCCGACGCGGCTGGAGGCAACGGCACGAATGCGACCATTGTGGAAGCCTCCCAGGCTGCTACGAAGGTCGCCAAGGAGGCAGCCGACGACGTCGTCGCCGCCGGGTCCAAGTTGCTCTGAGCGAGGTACAGACGTACAGTACAGGTACGCGCTGCTTCCTGTCTTTGCTGATTCATAATATGCATGCATGTATCTGTGTTTTGCTGATTCTCATGCAATTTTTTTCAAAGAATTACACTGAGGAGAGAGCATGGAGTTTTATGGAAGGCGATGAAGTATCTGTTTTGCTTAATTTGGTCATTTGCTGTTGTGAAGTACTCCGTATTTTACTGTGAGTGGATCCCGTACGTGGAGCACACAGGACGAGAACATAAATAAATGGTGAAAGTTTGTAGGGAGGTCTACTACCAGCCTCCTGCCAGAAATAAACTTAAATGTATTTGTGTACTTCCTGCGTATGAGAAATAAAGTTTATTCACTTCTCCCTATCTCATGTGTTCCATATATATTATGCCCTGCAGTATGTGTGTGTATGCGTATTACCGATGAATTAACATGTCTCGACACATTATCAGCATGATTGAGTTGAATGGTAAAATATGAATGATTGAGTTCCAGTCAATCTATTGTTCTTGAATGATCCGAGAATTACAAGCTTGGAGGGGGCTCAAGATATTTCGACTGGGTTGAAGAAGGCGGAACTCGCAAATTGGACCGGCACATGGATCAGTTGCAGTTGCAGGAACAAAAGTATATCTTGTGCTGACATAAGTATAGCAGTTGAAGGAAAATCACCATTGGTATTTTTTAAAAAAACGCACCGACCTTTCTCGTATTTTTGCAGTTCTTCCTGGAATCAGGTTCAGTAGTTATACAACTGTAGAAGAAGAATAGCAGGTGACAATTAATGATAAATAACTCAAATGATGTGTTCTGTTACATATGAGTATATGACACAAATATGAGACAGTGTCTTCTTTTGTGAAATGACTCATCAATCACAAAAGTTACAAGTGCATCATATATACGTAAGCAGAGAACCTCAGTTTTCTTCAGAATAGCTATCACCTTCCATACTATTTCTCTTTTTTCGTTTAATCTTCTATACTACTAGTAAAGTGCACGTGCGGCACGCACGTGTTACGTATTCTATATCTTATACAATTTTTTATTCAATTGGTGTAACTGGCAAAACCACATAATTTACATAAACAAGATATTGAGTCGGTTTAAACTCGTACACCCTCGGTCCCAAAATATTTGCACCTTTGGACTTCTACAAATTACATTTGACCATTCGTCTTATTCAAAAAATTTGTGAAAATGTAAAAACAATTATGATATACTTAAAATATATATGATGATAAAACATGTCAGCAAAATAAATAATATATCACAAAATTTTTTGAATAAGGCAAATGGTCAAACGTGAAGCGAAGAAGTCAAAAGGTGCAAATATTTTGGGGAGGGGGTAGGTTAAATGCACTTCAACGGTATCCGTGTGAAACATCATGTTCTCTTTTGAAATAGTCAAATGTTTAAGAACACTTTAAAAGAACTTCATATTCAAAGAAAACAACCTTTGAAACAAGACTTTTTTTATTGAGAATCAACATAATATAGTATTTTTATTATCTTTTCAAAAAAATAGTTCGCATTGTTGCATTAATGACAATTGACAAGTACCATGCAGAAACAATGAATATGCTTCAACAAATACATCTTAGCAAGAACATCAAATTCTTAATATGCCTATCACAGCTTGGGAAGTCATGTTCCACCAGCATGCTACATCCAAGGCCCAATGTTCCAAATCGTCTTGTCTCAAAAAAATTGTTCCAAATCGCCCCCCATGGCCTCCTTAGCATGAACAAGAAACTCTATTATGCCTAACACTCCTTGAGAAGTAAAAAAAATACTAAAACGTAAAAAGTGCTAATATGAAAATGTCATATAAAAATATATAAGATTTTATATATTTTCAGAGGCTATCCTGAACATTGTAACTCAGGAATCTGCATAACATTTTAGTATAGCTTCATGAAGGCATTGGCTTTGGGAACTGCATAGTCAAAAGAGAAAAGAAATGGATGGCTTACACAAATGAAAGTATTTTTGGAAACAGGAAGCATGTGGAGCAAAGCTATTGACATCAATCTGCGTTGGCACCAGATGAACAACACCCTTGTCTGTACATCCAGCCAATCCCAAGAGCAATAATAGCACCACATATCCCATCCATTTCTGCTTAGTTTATAGTAACCATATTTCCCTATGACCATATCCTTTCCTTAGCGTTGTCCTCTGCTCCTAAGTTAAGTAGCAATTCTGATCAGTACAATAAGGCCGTTTGTTATCCTAGCATCTCCAGCTTTAGAGCCTCAAAAGGAAAAAAAACTATACACCAACTGAGCAATAAAGAGGACATGTGCAGAGGGAAAAACAGTATGTGTCACTTGGTGTAGCTCTCCAGCTTTTAGCTTTAGGAAAAAATGATGGCAAGGTGTGGTCGGGGTCCAAAGTTTTCATCAGAATAATATTTCCTTCAGCAAATGTTGTATTATTAAAATATACCCATTAACATCTATACACAACAGCCAGTTTCAGTTTCTAGGCACTCCCATAGTCTTCTATATAACCAACAAATCAGAGTTGCAGCTGAAATGCAAATTGCATTATGCAATATACAGGTCCAAGATATTCACAATAATTAATTTGACAATATAGAATATGGAGAGCTATCATTAAATTAGAAGTGTTGTATCAACACAAAAACACAATATACACATAAACATTGGCCGACCAAGCAACCAGACATTCCGTTCAGACAGAAAATTATATCCTCATGTACTTTATAAATTTCTATTAAGGTATCAACATTCATATATGTGGCTTCCATCATAAGTTTGATGGCATTAACAATAAAAAAACCATAAGGTGGCTTGAAGAAACCATCTAAACATTTGATAATTTGATCCAACTTTATTTAACAGAAGTAAAATTTTGAGGACATCAAAGCAAAGCAAAGCTTTGATAAAATGGAGGTACATGAGTTAGAACGACATGGTCTAAATACCGAAGTAAAAACTTTCTCCTTGCATTTGGGTTAGCTGACCGTAAAACCACCTGGACTAATTCTCAGTATGAAACATGACACCACATGGCCACATCCATAACTAAAAGATATAGATATATCATTAGGTAGTTCTTTTGCCTTCTGCTTTGCATTGAAAAAGAAATGGCCAAATGCACGGGACAAATAAGATAATTGCTATTAATTTGACTCTTCCACAAATTTCCACTGCTCTTGACCACTTTGCTAAAATTTCATTTTTGCAACATACATATCGTGAACATCAACCATTCAGCAGGTAGCTAGATTTCCTAGGATAAACATCAACCATTTCAACCCGCATGTAGCAGGATGTTGGTCCAAAACATAAAAGTGTAGAACACTGAGTGAAAAATAAGTTGTTGCAAGAAATTAAAAAATAGTCAAACCAAAATAATCAGTACATTGTTTAGTTCGTTTTTTTTGATTTTTCAACACTAATTAAAAGTGTTAAACATAGATTAATTATAATTTAATTACATTGATAAACGAAACATCACGAGACGAGTCTATCAACGACATTGTCTAATCACGACGTAATTATGCTTATTAAATTTGTCTCGGGATTTTAGCCGGAGGTTATGAAGTGGATTATGTAATCCATGTAAATACTCCTAATTAGTGGTGACAATTATCGCACAGGGTGCATGGAGAGAGTGATAAGTACGTCTCAGATCATGGTTTTCAACGCAGAACAAGATATGGAGTAGACCAGCTGATTACTTATCTCGCAAGTGTAGAAATTTGGGTGTGGCCATGGATGGCATCCCCGCCAATGTTGGCTTGAAAAAGGCTCCACGCATGCATCCTCCTCGTTCAATCACACCATCTTGATCTTGTTGTGGCAGTCCATGTCGATCATCGCACAGCACCTCGCTCCTCGACGCCACAATGACCTTCCTCACCTTGCCGTTGGCCATGTCGAGGGGCTGCGGGATGCCGACCCTCTCGGCCTCTCCAGGTCAACAGCAGCGGCAGGGAGCTTTGTCCCTTAGGAAGATCAGGAACCCTGCGGCCTGCGCCTGCTCCTTGGGCGCGTCCCACAAGCCGAGCACGGACACTACCTACCTCTGGAGCTTGGCCACGGTGTAGTCCTTAGAGGCCGCGATGAGCAGGACGTGGTGAAAGCATGCGACGCGGCCGCACACCTCGCACACCAGCTTGAGCATTGTAGTCTTGCCAACGCCGCCGGCGCCCCAGACCCTGAGCGCGGCGACGCAATCGCCGAAGAAGCGGAGCGCCTCGTTGAGGTAGGTTCTCGCGGCCCCCGCCTCGTTGAGGTAGGTCCTCGCAGCCCCCGCCTCCGTGGGGATCCCGCCCAGGTCCTGGGTTCGCAGAGCAACGGTGGCTGCGCCTGCGGCGTGGCGAGCGCAGCCTCGAGGTTCGCCGCTCCCTGATCCCGGAGCGCACACGCCCCTACCACCACCCCCCCCCCCCTCGGGATTTAACTACGCCTCGGCCATGGACGCGCGCGGGAGCACGACGATGTAGGCGCGCATCGGGGTCGTTGTCTTCTTCATCGATGGTGGTGGTGCCGTGGCGGACGCCTAGGGCGGCGGAGATCTAGCGGGCGCGGGAGACGGCCACGCTGTCGGATCCCGGCGGCCGAAGCTCAAGGGGCTGCAGCGGCGGGGAGAAGGGGCCTCCCGTGGTACCGCCAGGGAGGGGAGCAGAGCGGGTTGCTCACGGCCACGGAGAGGAGGCAGGTGGGGCAAGCACAAGCGTTGCCCTACCGGGACACTTCGGGAGTGTTTGGCAGCATGCACTGGCTCCTAGCCAGGCTAACTCTAAGCCAGGTTAGCCTTGGACAGGCTAAATCAATGTAAATGGCTCATGTTTGGTAGGATGGCCAGAGATAGTCTGGATTGTTGTGCTCATGTTTGGTAGCCTGCATAATGTGATAAGATAACCCTGCGTTAGCTAGAGGTGAAATTACCACCCATTCCCTCTCTCTTCTCTTCACATTCATCCCCATTTTCACCTCTGCCCGGCGTACACATCCGCCGCCGCGGGCCTCAACACCCCCGCCTCCTGCCATGGTGTCTCCGGCCGGACGACAGGGACCTCGGTGGCCATCTCTTAGCAGCAGAAGTGGATATGAGAGGAAACGAGGAGAAGGGAGTCGATGTCGTTGACCAAGGGAAGGGTCGCCAATCGAGCTCGTCGGAGCCACCGGAGGGAGCCGCCACCACGGGAGCTCCACGTCGTCGAGTCCAAGCCATAGCACCACTTCTTGTGGCTTGTGGAACACCTCACGACCGATGTCTCCCGAGCTCTACCGTCTCCATCGCCGCCGTCTCCAGAGCTCGACCATGGAGGTCGAATCGAGCTCTGGTGGTGTCGAATCGAGCTCCGGTAGCCTCGACGCCCAGACGGGCAGTGCTCCCGGTCGACGCGCCCACGGCGGAGGCGCATCGAGGCGCGGCCTTGATGGCCAGATGGGCGTCGCTCCGGGTCGATGCGCTCACAACGACAGTGAGGGTGAGTGGAAGCAACACGATGGCTTGTGCAAGCCCGCACAACTGGAAACGCAAATGAGTTGCGTTTCCCACTATGCAGGTTTTGCCTCTCCTTTTGCATATCATAAGCCTGGCTAGGACCATATGCAGGCTACCAATCACTAGTAAGCTGCATTACACAAGCCTGGACAGAGGTTGTGCAGCCTACCAAACACCCCCTACACGAATTGGATACACACAGGTAAAAAAAGGTGGGCCCAGCGGGTACACGCGGGTGGGTACATGCGTGGTGGGTGACAAAAATTGTTGCTTTTTGACAGAAACGCTCTCCAAATTGCGATTTTTTGGTACTTGTTGACGGTGTATTTTGGTACACCTAGCATGTTCATTACACTTTTGGTTTGGATTTGATTATGGAACTAACCCGCCACTAGGCACACTAATCATATAACAAGTTCATCTATGTGCATGCATTTGGAAGTGTTGTGTTTATGTAGGAAAACATGGACATAAAGGACGGATTCGCAACAAGTTCAAAGGAGCATTTACGGAGTCTTGTTCGTGTTCATGAGCTTGATGAAATCACTTCCAATGGTGGCGAGGACCGAAGTGCTACAAGGAACACCCCCGGGGATTGAAGCGTAAAAGACCGAACTTCATGCGCGGAGAACCTCCATCTTGGACGCAAGGATGACGTCGTCAAAATCATGCAAGTGGAGGGGGCAAAATGCATAATCACTTGAGGACCCACGGGAGCGAAGGGGCGACCGAACCGGGCCGAGATGGGCCTGGGCCGGTCGACCCAGGCCGGCCGGCCCAGCCCACTCCGGTGGTCGGTTCGGCCCCCCTTTCCTTGTACCTGAAGGATCTTCAACCCTAAAACCCTGAAGGTGCCGCCATTCGACGGGGGAGAGCCATTCGCACCAGGAGGCCATCCACAAGCTAGAGAGAGAGGAGGGAGATCTCCGGAGGGAGGTCGTCCACCTCGAAGGAAGCACCCACAAGTGGAGAAGAAGGAAGACAACGTCGGAGGGAAACCATGATCAACGGTGCTATGTCCAGCACCTTGATGGGGTAATCTCCTTATTCGTCCATGGGTTGTAATCGATCTTGAGATGTAATCGTACTTTGTCGAATTATCTATCTATCATCTTGTGTTGAATATACTTTAATGCTTAAGGTTAGCTACCATGCCGTAAAGGGAGTAGAGCTCCAATGCTTCCTTGGATCCATTCAATACGCCGTGTCCATCATAGGTCTAGTCATGAATACTTTCGCGTAGTTACAGTACGAGAGGAGGGAAAGGGCGAAACCGTGGTCACAACCCCGATAGATTAGATTGGTTTTATGTCTTTAAGCGATTGCATGCTCTAGTATCGTAGACCCGTGGGCGAGTGTCTTTTATCTTGATATCTTAATCATTCTCTCTAGTGTAGTTTAGTTGTTTTCTAGTTTAATTGTAGTTAGAGGTTTGAGTAGTTAGAGTGTGAAGGTAGATCGAGCGCTTGTAATCCCCTTGCTCCGAGGATTGACAAGAACCTTGGGAATCCTGTGGTGAAAAAGGTGTGGGGTCCGTACGCTTGCAGATCATAGAGGGATACGTATTTTATCCGTCAACAGTACTTCATAGTCCTTCCACCCTATCCACTTCCAAAAACATATGACGGGTGGGTCTGACGTGAGGGGTAAGGTGGGTCCGATTTGGGTGAGAAAAGTTTTCAATTGTCTTCGGTCCTTATAGTATAGATAGATAAGGAGCGAAGACAATTGAAAACTTTTGTCACCCAAATCGGGTCCACCTTACGCCGGACCCACTCGTCGTATGTTTTTGGAGTGGATAGGGTGAAAGGACTATGAAAGGACCAAAAAATTGTAATTTGAAGAGTGTTTCTGCCAAAAAGCTAATGTTTTTGTTACCTGAGCTCACCTTACCCACCGGGGTACCCGTCGGCCATCGCCATGTCAATCTCGCTTTCCGCTGCTGGTCTCTAGAGTCTCGGCTCCATCCGACTTCTCCCCTCTTTCCCATCTACAATTGTTGTATCCACCGAATCCTTTTCAACCTCTGATCCCATCCCCACCCTTTCCCTCGGAACCCAGCTGAAACACGACAGAGGACGAGGAGGAGGCGCCTGGCTTTGCTATCCACAATTGGTTCGCAAACATCAACCCGCGACATGTCGACGACCTCCGTCCGTTGGATCCTCGGCCTTGGTCTTGCATCTTCATCTTCAGGGACGACAGGGACAAGCGGACGGAAGTAGACGTCGTCTATGCCGTAAGCCATGAAGGTGAAGTCCTCGCGCCCACTCTGGAGCAGTAGAGGAAAGTGTCGAGGTCAATGAAGACCTCTTGCTGCTAGCAGATTTCTGGATATAGGTGCACATCTCGTGCTCATGGCATGGATGTCTGCAACAATCTGAGACATGAGGGTGGACGGCTACACGGAGGGCTTCGCACCATCACGGACATCTACGCCAACTTCCTCTGCCTCTTGGCAACGTAATGCGAGTCTGCAAGAAGCTTTCACGATATCTGTGTTGTTTGACATCGCGGACACCTGTTTGATACAATTGTTGCTTGTGCTCCACACCATGTTCAATGATGAGGTGACGTGGTATATTTTGAATATTAACCTTTGCTTGTTTTGAGAGATTGAGCTTTCATTCTTTTCTATCTGAAAATTGATTTCAGGAGATGAGAAGGAATTGAGCCACAACACTAGATGTTCTGGAAAAAAGTAGTCAATAGTAGATATTCTGAAATAAACAAAAGGTTAGAATTGCAATTATGGATGTGCACTAAACACTGATGTCAACAATTTCTTTTCTTCTGATTCATAATGTCGTAAATTATTTTGCTTGGACAGCTTGGAATGAAAGAATTAGAGAAATGAGGAAGCATCTTTTATGGTGGCTATCAAAGTTGTGATAACATATGCTAGCTACAAGTTTTTGTTAAAATGCTCATGGTGGCCTATGTAGCTTGGACAACAGCAACATGGTAAGTATTATTTATGTGGCCTCCAATAGTACAGAACATCCCCTTTTAACAGCCTTTCATCATAGTCCCAAATGGTGTGGATCTTCGGAATAGGATATGTAGTAGATAGTAGTTAAGGAAAAAATGTAGTGGTTGCAAGGTATATTTGTTGACACGTCGTTGCAGGGATTGTTTATGCATTTAGGCTACTGATGTGAAATTTTGAACCTATACCGCCTATACGGAGTATGTTTGTTTTCATTCTAGACTTCTAATTCATTCAAGATACGGATTGTTTTGTTGTACTTGTAGTTGTAGTCCTGAAGTTTAGTTGACAAAATACAAACGATACTTCTTTTTTATAACAGCTAGAAAATACCATTGTGGTTAGATGTCTCTCCTTTGTTTGGTTCTGGATTAGTTCAGAAAACAAGGCTGCCTAATTTGCCATTTTGAAATTTTGCAGGAGATATAGTGATGAATAATACTGATGCCACTAATGCAAAGGTTTATGAAATTCATCTAAAGTGGGATATATTCCAGGCAGGGGCGGAGGTAAGGAAGAATAAAGGGATGCAACAACTTTGTAATATCCAAAAATATTTATTTTAACATGACGAAAATAGAGACGATAAAGGATTTTAATTTTTTTTGGGTGGGGCCTCTTCCTAGCTCCGCCTCTGATTCCGGGAAGGATAAATCTCGCAATAGGATGGTGGATCACTACAGGATAAACTATTGAATATGTTTCAATCGCAATGGCAATTCATTGATTTGGAGTGGAAGCTGCACCAAAAAAAGTCCTCAACTTCATGATGATAGATAAACATATTGCGGAGTGGAGCTGCCCTTGGCTTTGTTAGAATGCTTATTGAAGCTATCAGCAAGAGCCTCCCTACATGAAACGTATGATAGATAAACTATTCACTGTTATCGAGTATTAGGAGTTCTAATCACGTCTACAACATGAATTTGTTGAATGTAGCTGCAATTGATACACGTGCGTGTCGCACGTGCATCTATACTAGTGTACCGAAAGTCCCGGAACGGTTTCCTTGGCTCGTCCTGCTCTCCATGTGAAGTTGCCTAGCTTGCTTGCTTGATAAATGTCTAGAAAAGACTTTACCTTTCTACCATCTAACTCCCTGTACTGTGTAACATGTCATCAGGATCCAGAGAATTGAAGGTAAAAAAACCTGATTTCAAAGTAGCAACAGTGGAAATATTCAGAGCATCACCAAGAGAGTGTGAAAAAATTACTCCCAAAAACTATGTATTGGGGGTTTGCTAAAAAATAAGTCTCCCAAAAAACATGTTAGCTCATAGCAGAATGCTAAAAACAACTACTCCTAATAATCTAAGTTGGGTCACATCGTCATGGGCCTTGGCCTAACCACTTCCCGGCCCATGTTACCAGCAATCTATTTTGCTATAAAAAAAGCTCTCGGAGCACTCTAGGCCGCCGCTGCCCGTAGCTGTACCTCCCTATTGCCCATCATTGTCGGCGCATGCCGAGGACCGCGGCCACCGCTCCGTCCCAGTGGTCGGCACTCGCCGGGAACGGCCTCCAACCCGTCCCCGTGCCCGGTGCTCTCTGACTCCCCGCAACCGGCACTACCCTGTGGCCGGCGCTCCCCAGAAGGTCAAGCCGTGCGCCCGCGTGTGCTCCATCACCGGTCATTGCCACCGGAGCGCAGCCAGTCAACCGACAAGCCGGCCGCCAACATCCAGTATTCAGTCGCACCGATTCGCTGGGCCTGAACGCTGTCGGTCGAATTCTCCAGTGCCTCGCATCATCGCCCATAGCGCCGACGGTTTTGCGAGCGCTGCGGGGTGGCCATGGGCCAGTGGCCGGCGATCGCGTGCGTGCTCGGGTGAAAATGCGCGCGAGAAGGACGTCGGGCCCTGACTGGGGAGGAGGTCGCATCGCGAATATATCCGCAGCGGAATGTCCTTTTTAGCATTGCTAATCTTTTGGGAGATTTTTAGGCGGTTTGTTGGAGTTCAATTTTTCTCCTTTTCTCCCTAAATAACATATTGGGGGTAGTATTAGCATTCTCTTGGAGATGCTTAAGCAACTCCAAAAGAGTCCCAATCTTGACCCCAAAAGCCGGTTACGGGAAAAAAAAACAAAAACACCGCTCCAACAGAGTGCGAAGGGGAGGCGAAGAAATAGGCGACGCGAAAAAGCACGGTCTCCAGCCGCAAATCTTCGGCAGCCGAATCCTACCCCAATCCTCCCCAATCCAAGTTCGCGCGCGGGTGAATCCTTGGCGGGAGTATTCCCGCGCGCCTGTGAAGCTCGCGCGCCGGCGGCACCGGCTGCACAGGACGGCCGGCGGCAGCGACATGCAAGAAGCACGGCGACCACCTCCTCTCCGGCGGCCCCGCAGGAAGCACGGCGGCGGGAGCACTCGGCGGCGCATCGTGGCCGTCGCCGGCCAACCTCCTCATTTTCCCAGGTGGCGGCCGTGCTCCTGTGAGGTCCGGCGGCGGCGAATCTCCCCAGGGGCCCGGCTGCGCCCAGCTTCTTCTGATGCGTGGCGGCGGCCAGGGGGCCGGCGGCGCCCGGCCCTCCTCATTTTCCCGGTGGCGGCCGGTGCTCCCGTGAGGTCCCGGCGGCGGCGAATCTCCCCGGGGGGCCCGGCCGCGCCCGGCTTCTTCGATGCGTGGCGGCGGCCGGGGGCCGGCGGCGCCCGGCCTCCTCTCGATGTCCGGCGGCGTGCGGCTTCCCCGGGGCCCCGGCGGCGGCCGCCCTCCCCGGGGGTCCGGCGGCGTCCGAAAGCATCATCGATGCCCGGCGGCGGCCGGCCCTCCCTGGGGGTCCGGCGGCGTCCGAGCATCATCTGATGCCCGGCGTCCAGATGGCTCAATGGGCGGGAGGCAACACGTATTTGCAGGTTGCCGGCAGCGAGGACCTCGACCTTCCCAGCGATAGCTTCGATCCTGCTGGTGCATTCGAACGTGGAGGCAACGACGACTCTGTTGCTAATGGTATGGTTCCTATGTGCTCATTTGAATTCACAAGGATATAAGATTGAAAACATGTCATCGGATGTGTGATTAAGCAGTCAACAGTAAACACTTTATTTGTGATTTATGATTTGCATACATGATTTGTTGGTTTGTATGTGATGATTGTTCCCTCATGTCTATAGTTAAACTAATATCACACTCATTGCTTGCTATCCTGGGGTATATTTGTGTTACCAAATATAGCTAATGTCACACTCATGAAACTATTTGGTTTGCATACATTTTTAATGTTTGGGCAATTTGGTCCTAGTTGCACAAAACAAGTCAAGGACAATTTCGGAGCCATCTCCCTTTAGCCCAGTAGAATCTTCAGAGAAGTACTAAAGGAAAATAAACAGGATGATTGGAGGACAATTTCTAACAGATTAGCTAGAGCAAAGTGCTGCAACTTTATAGTATGTGTCTAGACTTATCAGTTATCGCTGCCAAATGGACTGTGTAGGCGCTTGTGAAGAAGTGTCAGTAATAGTGGTTGCGCACCCAAAATTGCACATGGAAAGAAATGCAGATTAGATTAGACACATCATGGCTACACTAGGTTAATCTGTCCTGCCACCGTCAGATTAATGGTGCTGTAGCTTGAGACATGTTTCGCTGGTGACTAATAATATATGCAAATCCATTTTAGCACGCATGTATGTTTGCCTCCCCTCCATATATGCATCCAACCTGAGCCCCCTTACCTGAGCCTCCACCATCTGTTCCAAGTGCTACTGAGCACAATCCTGATGATACTAATGCAGCAGGACCAGATGAAGAACCACCAGTATATCTATCAACCGAATGTGGATTTCTTGCTGTCCTGCAAGATGAAGACTAAGTGAAAAAATATAAGAAACAGAAGAACAGAAACCAGATGAAAATTGTTGATCATGTGAATAAGGTTCTTTAATCAATAACACTGTTGGTACTTATGTGCATTCCAGAATTCTGATTCTGAACTAAGCTTTACTCAAAGTCAATGGAATTTGCTTCCAGGAAGCAGTAAAAGGACATTTTTTAGCAAGCTTTAGAAAAAAAGCAAGATATTCCTATATCAAAATATTTTCCTTTGTGTAAATCTGTAAACTTTGCTAGTCCTATATCAAAATATTCAATGGAATCGTGTTGTTGGGTCCCGGCCTAGAGCCGGTGTGCTACTGTTGCCATCTGAAATGAGTTAAACTGCTAGTGCAACATCAGGTGTTGGAGTTGAGGTATTTAAATTGGGAATGAGTGAAGAGAAGTAGAAGAGGAATTTTAAGGATAACATTTTGTACTTTTCTCGTTTTTGTAAATCTGTAAAGTTTGTTTGCCTCCCCTCCATATATGGTTAGGGATAATTGAATTAGCTAGCTGCTAGACCAAATAGGTTCAGCAGAAGATTAAAATATATTGTTTGTCATTGTAGTACCTTAATTACTGAAGTATCTGCTACCAGTTCAAACTGAGCCTCACTGAGTATGTATGCCATTAGGTGTATCTTTCAGTACTCTTTGCCATTGCATGCCTTACAGATAAATTTAATTGTTGCAGGACAAGGATATTATTCTAACATGATCATGAATGAAACAAATGAAGCTGAATTTGATAATGGTGACCACACATTTGCTTCTCAAGCATTCACAAGCAAATCAAGACAGTGCATTAGCCCCCTCCCAGAGGCCAAACCATAAGAGACAAAAGAATTTCAGTACCCACGAAGATGAGATTTTGGTTTCAGGGTGGCTAAATATAAGTTTGGATCCAATCACAGGTAAAGACCAAAAAAGTACTACGTATTGGACTCGAATCAGTGAGTACTTCCATAAACACAAGAAATGTCAGTCCAAGCGTACCATTAGTTCTCTGAAGCATCGGTGGGAGACCATACAGAGATGTGTGAACAAATTTTGCGGATGCCTTACACGGATTGAGTTAAGGCGTAAGAGTGGTCATACAATTTCAGACAAGGTACTTACTCACTTTGTAATACTAGGATTGATTCAACTTTTGAAATTTTCCATCTCATTAATGAACGTCCTTGGATGTTGGTGTGTGTAGGTTGCGGAGGCATGTGGTTTGTACAAGTCTGAAGACCGAGATGGCAAAGCATTTCAGCTCATGCATTGTTGGAATATATTGAAAACACAACCTAAGTGGCTTGCAAAACTTGATGAGTTGGCTGTTGCTGTACCTTGTAACAAGAAGCAGAAGGCAAATCCGACTGTTGATCTCACAGATGAGCCGAGTGCTGATCCGATTGCTGATCTGAGTGCACAAGATGAGGGGGAAGGCCTACAGACAATTGCATTGGCAAGACCTATTGGTAAGAAGAAGGCAAAGGCAGCACTTATTCAGGAGAAGAAAAAAAGTGTGACAACAACTTTAGAAAATATGTGGACAGAGAAGAAAGAAGCTGATGCGGAGAAACAACTAAAGAAAGAACAAAAGAAAGATGAGAGGTTCAACAAAGCATTTGCGCTTGAACAGGAACGAGTTGCAAATGACAAACTAGCAGTTACTCTTGAACAAGAAAGAGTTGCCAATGAAAAACTACTTCTTCAGGTGAGGAGCGAGGAGGTGCAGCTGCAGAAGAAGAGGGATGAAGAGAGGATTATGACCATGGACCTTACTGCCTTGCCTGAAGATCAGAAGACATATTACATGTTCTTGCGGTCTCAGATCATGAGCCAACTCTCTATGCCTAGCAATTAATTATATTTTCCGTCTTCCAGATAACATTGGAACCGTGTGCTATTTAATTTTTTCATTTGCTTTGGTATGGAACTCTACTTGTCATACTGAATTTCAACTATGCTCAAATCATTTGAATGTTTTCTCACTTCTTATATTTGCTATGTGTTCAATATGTGTCGTTTCAACATGCTGAATATGTGGGCTGCAACATGCTGTTTTTTAAAAAAATCATCATGTTTTTTTTCTTCATCTAAATTTAATATGTATAGGATTAATATCAAACATCAATTGAAATGAGATCGACATAATATCTTCAAATATTATTGTGTAAGCTTTCAAACTTACAGGACTCAAGAACACACACGAATATTTGTGCCCAAGGAGCTTTTCTAATTGTATTGCGCTCTTATTTATAACAAAGCAAATATGTCCCAAATGTAGAAAGAAAAATATAAATAATTCATAATCGTTGGTAGAGGTCTGGATGATGTTGCCAAAGGTGCTCCACGAGGTCATCTTGAAGCTGTTTATGAACCTCGTTGTCCTTTATGTTCTTGTAGTTTTTAATAAACTCCTCAAGTTCTGGTGTATTGTTGTGAGATGGCTTCACCTTTTCTCCCATTCCATCAAAATTTAAATCCTCGTCTTGACCGCGCTCATCCTCAACAATCATGTTGTGCATAATAACACAAGCCCTCATGATTTGACCGAGGGTGGCTTCATCCCAAAAACGAGCTGGGCCCCTCACAATAGCGAAACGAGACTGTAGAACCCCGAAGGCTCGTTCCACATCTTTCCTACAAGATTCTTGGGCAGTTGCAAAATATTTGTTCTTGTTACCTTGTGGTTCTTGTATGGTCTTCACAAATGTGGCCCAGTCAGGATAAATGCCATCAGCAAGATAATAACCCATTGTATATTCATGATTATTAATTGTATACTTGACCTCCGGAGCTTGACCTTCCGCTAGCCGCGCAAATAAAGAAGAACGGTGCAAAACGTTGATGTCGTTGTGGGAACCAGGCATCCCGAAGAAAGCATGCCAAATCCAAAGATCCTTGTCCGCAACGGCCTTCTAGTATAATTGTAGGATCATGCACATGCCCGGTGTACATACCTTGCCATGCCGAAGGACAATTTTTCCACACCCAATGCATACAATCAACCGACCCCAGATTACCGGGAAAACCTCTACGCTCCGCAATTGCAAGTAATCTTGCTGTGTCTTCTTCATTAGGTTCTCTCAAGTACTCATCTCCAAAAACCTCCACCACAGCTTTGACAAATCTTCTCAGGCTCTGAATAGTGGTACTCTCAGCAATACGGATATAATCATCAATAGCATCAGCTGCAACTCCATATGTTAACATCCGAAAGGCTGCTGTAATCTTTTGCAAACTAGACAGCCCAAGTATGCTAGCAGCATTCCTTTTCTGCACGAAATAGTCATCGTGTGCTTCAACAGCATGCCATATGCGCTCAAACAGTGGACGCCCCATTCGAAACCTACACATCAACTATAATCAGAGATACGAATATGAATTAATTAAACTTTAGTTTGTACAAATTATTGTGTACATACCGACGTCTGAAATAATTAGGCCCGTACGTAGGATTATCTGAAAAATAATCTTTAAACAACCTATCATGTCCTTCCTGTCTGTCCCGCCGAAGAACTTTGTGTCCATGAATAGAACCACGATGTTTTGTTTCATCATCGGACTCATTCTCAGTCATGGCCACATGAGTAACAGAGAATAGAAAATCATCGTCCTCGTCTGACGACGACGACGACGACTCCAACGCACGCTTCATGAGAAAGCTTTGTCGACTCATAACTATTTCGTTAACCAATCTGAAATTTCATTACCAACTCGTTTTACGTATCTGTACTTGACATTGGAGATCATACCCACAAGTGATGGCACGTACCAGGAGGGTGAATGGTTTTTCCTAGGCGGCGAACTCCTAGGCGGCGAAGTCCTGATCGCCGCAACAGGGAGGGCGGCGAGCGCAGCTGCGCAGGGTGTACGCGAGCAGGCAACGGGGCTGCTAGGGGATAGGGTATGGTGTGGGCTGTCCAACTAAATGGGCCCAATTATGATGACGTGGCCTATTTTGAAATTTTAGGGAATAGTTATTAGCATTCTGCTGTGGGAGATTTGTTTTTGGTGCACAAATTTTTTAGCATGGGGTCCAATATCTAGTTTTTGGGAACAATTTTTTCACACTCTTTTGGAGTTGCTCAACATGGCAACATTTCCATGCGAATAATGCCCTTGTGAGAGCAGCAGAGTTTCGTTTTCTGCAAGAAAGTTCGGACTTTTTTTTTATTGAGGATTGCAAGAAAATTCGGACTGAGAAGCCTGACTGGCAATGGACGCTACCATGGGCCACGGCCCAAGGAAAAAAGAGCTGTTTGGGCCCAGCGTCGGGTTTGGATATTAATTTGTTCAACAGTATATAAATCTCTTCATGATTTGCAATTCAACAATTGACATTCTTTCATGAATAAGGAGTAAATCCCCTTGTCCAAGGCTGTAAACACAAAAGGCAAACTGCAGCTGTAAACACAAAAGCAGACTGCAACCTTTCGTACAATAAATTATTAGTGAATTGCGAACAGTAATAAGGGAAAACAAATCTAATTCACTAGTGAAACTTCGCCTGCCTGCACAAATCATTCAATTGAACTAAGCAAGTCAAACAATCTTGGCATTCCACAAGTACTTTATAATTTCAACTCGCAACTCAGGAACTTCGACTGGTGACCAAATCTGGCTGCCCTCATCGAGTTTCCAATAGAATGCTTAATATCCAACACATCTGGCCAAATGCAATGCAAAACATCACCTGCTCTTGGTAAATTTGTTGCACTAGACAAGCGAAGAAATGTGATACTATACCTATTGATTCAGTCTTACAACATATAGTTCGTTAAAAGAAAGTCTTACAACATAAGCGGATTACTTCATGCCTAACTTGTTGCAACCTATTCAGAAAACACATAATTTGTTGTAATTCAGCAAGAAATAGTTTGATTCTCTCAGAAAAATGGCAAATATTCCTTCATACTATGCAAATCGGCCTTAGCTAAAAGTTGCATATGTAACTTGCTTTTACACACAGAACAGACATGGAAAAAAAAGATAAGCATGCGCTCCAGAGGTGTAAACAAAGGACAGGGACAGACTGCAACCTTCAATACAGAGAATTTAACATAAATTGCTTAGCATGAATCCTTAACAAAATATCTGCACCACCAGTCAACCTTGCCTGTATGCACAAATCATTCCGAAGCGGATGAATTTTGTGTCTGCTGTTTAAATGTCTCCTGAAATTCAATTTGATCACCATATGCCTGTACATCAAACTGAAAATACTAGATGTAGAACCCCTGCATCCAACTATGGTAATTCAAGTAGTCAAGAACCATCAAAGAGCCGCGTATTCTCTCATAACCTAGTTAACCTTCCCAAAATAGCATTGGCATCCTTAAAATATGTAAAATGTAGCCCTCGGATCCCAAGAATTGGTCTGGTTCTTTTTCATAATATGAAAGGACAGATTTTTTTTGGAAACGAAAACAGATGGATTTTTTAATTAGCATACATGCATATTTTACCCCCACTAGTTGCTGTCATCCGTTGACGAACAGTACTGACTAAAAGCATAGACAACAAACTAAGATCCTTGGATATCAACACATATAACATATACAACATGAAGTTGGCTTTAGATAAAGCATGTCCAGTTATTTATAGAACTACTTACTAACGACATGAATTTAGAAAGAAACACCAGCATCACCGGTCGATCTTTACTGCCTGCACAAACCGTTTAACAGAACGAGCTGAACCTGATGCTTGCTATTTCAATATTTTCTTAAATTCACTATCATCCAACCGACGAATACTGACAAAATATAGGCCCTAGCTGCTGAGAAACTACTATCTAGTAATTCTTTCCAAATTAGCAGTAGCACTGTAGCACCCTGTGGATGACAAAGATAGGCCTAAACTTTTACAAATGTGTCCAAATTGGATAACCACTTCTCCTCTTAATCCACAGAAAGGACTGGTTTTTACTTTTTACCGAGCATATATACATATTTTGCTCCCATTAGCTGGAGTATTCGTTAAGGATCATCAGTACCGACTAAACCTTAGGCAAGAAACTAGGATACTATTGGATTTCAACACATACACTGGTATATGAATCAGAAGTTCAGAACCGACGCGGTCACGCAGGCAACCAAAACTGCCAGAATAAACCATTTCACTGAACCAGCTGAAACTGATGCCTACTGTTTCAATATTTGCTTAGACTCACTTTCATCTGAGTAACTGACAGATGGATACTGGCAAACAATAAATCCAGCTGTTGAACAACTATTTATCTAGCTACCAGTTCCAATTTAGCAGTAGCACCTTGAGCATGTCAAAGATAGGTGTAAAATTCGGCAACTCTGCCCGAATTGAATAGTCAGTTCAATTTTTTTTTTATCTGAAAGATTGAAAGGACAAGTTTTTACCAAGCATCCATAGATATTTTACCCTCCACTAGTTGCAGCCATTTGTTAACAATCAGTACTGAATATAGAATTGCTTACTATCGGCATGGATTTAAAAAGAAACATCACTATCATTGGTCAATCTTGCCTGCCAACACAAACCATTCAATATTTCAACTGAAACAGCTGAATCTGAATATCTCCTTAAATTCACCGTAATCTAACCAACAGATACCGGCCATCCATAAACCCTACCTGCTTAACAAGTATTAGTATCTAATTACTCTTTCCAAGTTACCGGTAGCACCCTCAGCAAGTCAAAAATAGGCATAGCATTCATCAATTCTGCCCAAATTGGATAACCCAGTTCTTCTTCATAGTCTGAAAGACTGAAAGGACAGGTTTTACCGAGCATAACTACATATTTCACCCCCACTATTAGTTACCGAGTAGAGAAAACCTTAGATAGACGATAAAACTAGGGTAGCATAGGATTTCGACACATACACCGATGTACCGGATCAACACTGATGCAGGCAGGGGCAGGAGCAACCGAACGCGTCCATGGTGAAGTGCACGTAGAGGGCCACGGCTATGGTCTCCAGGAAGAACTCGAACACGACGGCCTGCTCCCACCGCCGCGACTCACACAGGATCGTCGCCGCCGAGGCCGCCACCATCCGGAGGAGGTTCCCCGCGGCGATGACCCCGGTGGCGCGGCCGCGGGCCGCGAGGTCGGTGTCGCCCGCGGCGACCAGGCGGCGGAAACCCTCGATGGTGATCCCGTTGCCGATGACGTTGACGAGGTAGTAGAGGGAGACGTAGCGGACGATGCGGGTCCACGTCCACGCCCGCGCCCGCGCCGGCGCCGGCGCCGGCTTCTTCTTCGGCTCCATCCCTGCGGCGCCGCTCTTGATCACGTCGAGGGCGAGGTGCGGCGCCGGGTCCGGCGTCGCTGTAGGCTTCACCGTCATCCCGGCGACGGAGGTGGCGGTCGCCTCGCGAGCGGGGGTGTGAGGAGGGAGGAGCAGACGGCGGGCGCTTGTCCTTGCGAGACGACGGTGCGGCCTGCGGCGTGTGGAGCGAGTGCGAGTGGGGAGAAGCCTGCCAGGCAAGATGATGGCTGTTTTTTTTTAATTCACGGTACAACGCAGACGTTCACAATACGCACACACACTCACCCCTATGAATACACGTACGTGTTACAAGCTGGGCCTTACTGGGCCAACGATTACCGGCCTGCGCGCCGAGAGATGGGCTTAGAATTCCGTGTAAGAGTCATTCGGCCGGTGGGCCGTAAAACACTATGTAAGGTGACTCTGTTGGAGAAAGGGAATCAACGAATTAAACCCTAAATCAAAACCCCTCTTCCTCCTTCGGCTGCGGCCACCCTCTCTATCCGAGGCGGCGCCGCCGTTCTCATCGCCGTGCGTTCCGCCGGCAAGCCTCCTGACTACCGTCCGGTCTGCGGATCGTGACATCTGGTATCAGAGCTTCCATCCTGGCACCTTTCCCGAACCATCGCCTTCCCAGATCGAACCCACCCGCCCCCGTCGCCGCAAACGACCCAGCCGCACCACCACCACCTCCACTGCCACCACAAACGCCACCGCCGCACCGCACCCAACCACCAACCTCACCTCCTTTAGCCTAGTCTATTACCCAGGTTTGATTGAGACCAGCGAAGAAGACCCGCCCTCCAACCCTAACCTTTCGGATGGCCACTGTGGAAGAGAAGCTGGACAAGTTAGCGGAGGACGTCCTCAAGATTGCTGTCGAACAAGTTAAGGGCTTCTCCAAGCTCGACCACCTGAACTCATGAACTTCGAGAATCAATCTCGGATCTTACATCGCACATGACGGCGTTGGAGGCCATGTTCACCAAGAGCCTGTTCGGTTGGCTGGTGGCTGATGGCTGGTGCTGGTTTGTTCTGAGAGAAGAGTACTGCTGGCTGGTTGCTGGTGGCTGGTTTGTTCTGAGAGAAAAATACTGCTGGCTGGTGGCTGATAAGCCAAGCGAACAGGGCGCAAGGCTCCGCCGAAGGTCCCGCCGCGCGAGGAAGAGGGACGGGCCAACGGCCACGGCGTTCACACAAGTCAGCAGGGTCAGGAATACAAGGGAAAAACCCTGGATTCCACCCTGCTCAAGGGTACGTTGCAATTCCCTAAATCCACATACTCTGCTTTTGGTGACCCTGAGTCTAGTCGTAAACCCATCTTCACAGCCTATGATATCCCTGACACATACGGTTCCAAGGATGTGTTTCATCCTAACCATGAGCACAAGGAACCCAAGCTGCCCAAATTAGTTTGCCTCAAATTTAATGGAGAACACCCTAGAGTGTGGAAGGAAAAGTGTGAAATTTTTTTTACCTTGTTTCGTGTTCCTATTCACCTTTGGGCACCATATGCTACCATTAACTTTGATGACAATGCTGCACTGTGGCTACAAACCTATGAAGCACAGCATAATGTTGATAGTTGGCCAGATTTATGCATTGCAGTAGATCAGAAGTTTGGTAGGGACTTGTACCAAAACTATATGAGAGAGATTTTAGCTATAAAACAAACCTCAGATGTTTTAGAGTATGCCAACCGTTTTGAGCAAGCCAAACACAAAGTCCTTCTCCATAATAGAAATTTGGATGAAGTCTTTTTAGTCCAAAAGTTTCTGGATGGATTGAAATATAGCATTAGCTCTGCAATTATGCTTCACAAACCTAGAACAGTTGATGCGGCGTTATCTTTGGCATTGATGCATGAAGAAATGCTGGAAACCTCTACCAAGAGGTATCTTAACCGTAGCTCAAGATACTCCCCAAGATTGAGCAGCAGTGCCAAGCCTACTGTGTTACTGGAAGCTCCTCCTTCTGAAGCAAAGAGTGTAGGCAAACAAAACCCGAAGCCCAAATGGGAAAGCAAGTTATCCACTCTTCGTGAGCAACGCCGTGCACAAGGTCTATGCATGAAGTGTGGAGAGAAATGGGGGGAGGTCACAGGTGCCCCAAACAAGTTCCCCTCCACATACTAGAGGAAGTCTGGGATGTAATGAACCTGGAAGAGGAGCCCAACAGGCCAAGTGACAGCAACAGCAGCTCCAGTGATGAGGAAATCTTAGCCTTATCTGCAGCAACAATTGCAGGGGTGCAAGGAAAGAAAACAATGAAATTGCAGGGCATGATCAACAACACTGAGATCCTTATACTGGTGGATTCTGGCAGCACCAGTATTTTCATCAGCAATAATATGGCTAACAAACTCAATTATGATCAGCAAGAAGTGCCAGCAATACAGGTGCAAGTGGCCAGTGGTGATAAGCTTCCCAGCACAAGAGCTATCACCAATTTAACCTGGTGGACACAAGGGTATACATTCTCCACCACAGCAAGAATCATGGACATCCCATGCTATGACCTCGTATTAGGCATGAACTAGCTGGAACAGTTCAGTCCCATGTGGGTGGATTGGCGTAGAAAGAAGCTCAGGTTTAACCACAAGGGCCAGAGGATACAGTTAAATGGTGTCAAGGACTGCACCGCTACATGCCTCAAGCTTCAGCCTAAAAAGCTCAAAGAGCTTCTGAGAAAAGATGGAATAGCCCAGATAGTTCAGTTATCCCTGATGACAGATACTGCATCTGCAACAACCATACCAGAGCAAGTGCAACACCTAGTTGTTGAGAATGCTGACATATTCAAGTTGCCCACTGATATGCCTCCACAAAGAGCCAGGGACCACCATATACCACTAGTACCAGGAGTTCAACCAGTCAACATGAAGCCTTACAGATACTCACCAACACAGAAATATGAGATTGAAAGACAAGTTAAGGAGATGCTCTCTAGTGGGGTCATTCAACCCAGTACAAGCCCGTTCTCCTCACCAGTGCTGTTGGTCAAGAAAAAAGATGGTTCATGGCGGTTCTGCATAGATTACAGACAGTTGAACTCCATCACTGTTAAAAACAAATACCCTCTCCCTATTGTGGATGAACTGTTAGATGAGCTCAAGGGTGCCTGCTGGTTCTCCAAGTTGGATATGAGGTCAGGTTACCACCAAATTAGAGTGGTGCCTGAGGACATCCACAAGACGGCATTCAAAACACATCATGGGCATTGGGAATTCAAAGTGATTCCCTTTGGGCTCACTAATGCCCCAGCTACGTTCCAGGAGACTATGAATACAATTTTTGCACCACTGCTTAGAAAGTTTGTCCTAGTCTTTGTAGATGATATTCTAATTTACAGCCCTTCATTGGAGACTCACCTCTCTCACTTACAAGAAGTATTCAGCATCCTCAAAGAGCACAATTTTCTTCTCAAGATGTCCAAGTGCTCCTTTGCTCAACAGTCCTTGGAATATCTGGGCCATGTCATCAGTGCAGCAGGGGTTGCCACAGACCCAACCAAGATAAAGGTAGTACAGGAATGGCCCACTCCAACAGACCTCAAGCAACTAAGGGGATTCCTAGGGCTCTCTGGGTACTACAGAAAATTCATTAGGCACTATGGATTGCTAAGTAGGCCTTTGACTGATTTGTTGAAGAAAAACAGTACATTTTGCTGGACACCCCAACATCAGTTGTGTTTTGACAACCTCAAGCAAGCTCTGGTATCCACACCTATCTTAGCATCACCTGACTTTTCAAAAGGGTTCACCATTGAAACTGATGCATCAGCCAAAGGTATTGGCGCTGTGCTCATGCAGGATCACCATCCCATTGCCTACCTCAGCAAGGCATTAGGACCAAAAGCACAAGCCCTGTCCACCTATGAAAAGGAGTATTTGGCACTGATTATGGTTGTCACCAAGTGGAAATAGTACCTACAGCACAAAGAGTTCTGCATTCTAACTGGTCACAGGAATCTCTTGCATCTCAATCAACAGACTATTCAGCAACCACTACAACAAAAGGCTTTCTTGAAACTCCTAGGACTGCAGTACAAGCTGATTTACAAAAAAGGGCCGGAGAACAAGGCAACAGATGCCCTATCCAGACAGATGCATGAGGACCAGCTCACTGCCCTCTCAGTCAGCAAACCAAGATGGATAGAAATAATTGTGGAAGGTTACCAAGAAGACCCTATGGCAAAACAACTGCTTACAGAGCTGAGCATCACAGGCTCCAATGATAAAGGATTCAGTCTGGTGGATGGCCTCATCAGACACAATGGAAGGATTTGGCTAGGCAACCACCAAGAAGCTCACAGAGCCATTCTATTGGCCCTGCACTCCAGTGGAAGGTGAAGGCATTATTCTCTTGGCCCAATATGAAAAAGAACATCACTGATTATGTAGCCCAGTGTCAGGTGTGTTCCCAGGCTAAACCTGAACACTGCAGATTACCTTGATTGCTGCAGCCACTACCCATCCCCTCCCAAGCTTGGCACACAATCAGTCTGGACTTCATTGAAGGCCTACCCAAATCAAAAACATTTGACACTATTCTGGTTGTGATTGACAAATTTTCAAGGTATGGGCATTTCATACCTCTCTCACATCCTTATACAGCCCTATCAGTAGCTCAACTGTATCTCAACAATGTGTATAAGTTACATGTATTGCCCTCATCATCTCAGATAGAGACAAAATTTTCACAAGTGCGGTCTGGAAAGAGCTATTCAAGTTGACAGATACAACCCTTAACATGAGTTCCTCTTATCACCCTCAAACAGATGGACAGACTGAGAGACTTAATCAATGTCTAGAAACATACTTAAGATGCCTTGTACAATCTTGCCCTGCTAAGTGGTCTTAGTGGCTGTCACTGGCATAATACTGGTACAACACAACCTATTGTCGGGGACAGCCATAAGGGTCCCCTAAACAACCAGGGAAAACCCACTTTCTCTCGCAAAAAAACAAAAACAAAATGCGAACAAACCTAAAACACGCTTAAGATAACTCACGGCCCAACGGCTGGGCCCACGGCCCGAGGGTGGCCCCGCCGGCCCACCGGACGGCCGCCCGCCGCCCTCGGGCGGAACTCCGCTTCGCTCGAGGGGCATGGTGAAAGGACCTTGTGATGCCTAGAGGGGGGGGGGGGTGAATAGGATCACTTCAAATTTCTGAAACAAAAGCAGCGGATTAAATATCCTGCCGGTACTACCGACGTGGTGCCGGTTCTACCGACAGGGTCGGTACTACCGGTACCAGGTCGGTACTACCGACAGGCAGAGAAAACTTAAAACGAAATTTGAATTCTGTGCGGTTTCTAGCAATTCTACTTGAATCAAAGTTTAAGTTTAGATGCTAAGAACCACCTGCAATCACAGAAACAAGTTGGATAGCAACCAAAAGATAGATCGGGCTAAAAACAAGTTCTAGGGTTAGTTAGAAATGAAGAAACACAAGCAAGCAAAGGAGACACAGAATTTAATCCGAAGTTCACACCCACAAAGGATGCTACGTCTCCGTTGAGGATCCCACAAAGGGAGGGCTATCACCAAGAGCCTCTTTTCCTCTTCCAACCCCCACAAAGGAAGATTGGTGCTCACTAAGATTTCTCCACGAAGGAGAGGGCAATACAAACGATCCCGGGTGCACCACACCAAGAGGGCACTCGCGCGGCGACGCCTAACCGTCTAGAAGCAAGCTTCAAGAGTAACAAATGCAACACAACAACCGGAGATGCTTCAAGTGCTCTTGAGAAGGAGAAGAACGAAGGGGCTCTCAAAGCTTGGTCACACTTCACTAGAAATCACCTCACTTCTCAAGTCCTAGCTCAAAGGAATCAAGGATTAGCTCTAGAGGAGGTGAGGGAGGTGGAGTGAATGCTCAAGGAAGTGTTTGTCCCGTGGTTGGTCGAAGCCAATGAGTGAGGAGGGAGAAGAGGGGTTAAATACTAGGGGCTGAAAACTAGCCGTTACTGTGCAAACTCGCATATCCTCGGTACTACCGACACGGTGTCGGTACTACCGAGGGGGGTGAATTTTCTGAAGAAAAACAGTACGGCACCGGTAGTACCGACGCAGGGTCGGTAGTACCGGCCCCCTGGCAAAACTGAGCCAGAGAACGCATATCGGTATACCGGCCCTGCGCCGGTACTACCGATGGGCTCTGGTCGGTAGAACCGACGTGGGGTCGGTAGTACCGGCCAGGACACAGATTTTTAGAGAAGATAAGCATACGTGCACGTGTCGATTCTCAACTCTTCTCACTCACTTAGTATCCCTTCTAGAGCACTTTTAGCATCTCTTGGTTATTGACTTGCATCCCCCTTTATAGTACGGTGTTTCCTATACTCAAATTCAAAAGTAAAAGAGAATTAAGCCTGGATTTGAATTAGAAAACATCATCTTGAAATTGGGGGGACTTCCTTTGATCATCCAAACGGATTTCATTCGCTTAAGCCCTGCACACATCTTGTCGAAACATTAAATACCTCAAATCGTGCTTGTCATTATCACCAAAATAATTAGGGGCCAAGATGCACTTTCAATCTCCCCCTTTTTGGTGATTGATGACAACCACAATTTGTTTATAAAAAGATGTGTGTATTCAACAAATTTGAAATTGAAACTCCCCCTAAATGTGTGCTTCAACTTCTATGAAGGCTTCAAATGCCCATCACACATTTAGAAGATTTTTCATTCTCAAATTACATACACAAGTGCATGAGTGTGATATACAAACCGTGATGCATATGTCATGATATACAAAACAATAAAAGAGGGAAATAACAAGCATCACAAATAGATAATTAAGGTTCCTCACACCACAAGCACAACTTAAGTCTTACAAATTTAAACGAGTTCTAGGTTCTTAAGTTCTTCAACAAGCATTACATCACACACATGAATCCACACAAAGTCCTTACATGTCCACAAACACAAGGATAGATAGATAGATAAAGGAAGGTGCAAGCCCACACCACACATGAGTAAATTGTGAGCTCACTCCCCCTTTGGCATCAAACGCCAAAAAGAGGAGGCCCTTCAATCGTCGTAGTCATGTGGAGAGTGGGCAGCTGGAGGGGAGTCATCGTCATCGTCGTCGTCCTCTGCACCACCAAAGTCCTCGTCGTCTATGTCGGCTGGAGGAGCTCCATACATCATGGAGGCGTCGCCGTAGATCTCCCAAGGGTTGTAGAAGTTTGGTGGAGGAGGAAAGTCCATGGGCTCGCGAACCGGAGAGTGCTCAATGTTGTGTTGAGCGAGCAAGGACTTTTGGCGCGTCTCAAGCTTGAGGAGTCGCTCATCCACGTGCTGCCTATGGGCACGAATCTCTTGTGCATTGTGCCGTCCCACATTGAAGCAAGCAAAAAGGCCTTGAGAGAGGAAATTGAAGATGCTCTTTTTCTTGCCCGGAGGAACGGTACCTCTAGATGCGGATGGCCCACGAGAGGAGGAGGGTGGCTCAAAAGAAGATGGGCCACCAGAGGAGGAGCCACCTGCGGTAGAAGGACGAGGAGGGGCATGCTTGCCTAACTTAAGGAGCCGCTCGATGTTCCCTTTGTTTGGCTTGTACCAAGAGTGAGTCTTGTCGGGAAGGATGTCAACGCCCGCCACCTCACATATCATCTGAAAAATCCAAGGGGCATACTGGCAGCTCTTGTTAGCGGACACGGAGCACACAATGATCTCTTCCCAAATGAAGTTGAAGATACTAAAGCTTTCCTTTCCCGGTGCCATCCTCACTAGGATCTCTTTTGCCACATTGGAGATATTGGTGTTGTCACCTATCTTTGGAGTGAGAGTGTAGCGAAAGAGTTGGTTTAGCATCCGATAGACTGGCTTCATCCCGTGAGTAGTGCCAAATTCCACCTTGCCATAAGCTGAGTCATACATGAAAGCCATCTCGCTGTCAAGGGGAAATTCACCACCATGCAGCTTTGGAAGTGCGAGATCCTCCTCACCAAAGCCAAGAATCTGAGCGAAGCGCTCATAGGAGACGGAAAGAGGCTTGCCTTGAAGGAGCCAATGGAAAGTCCGGGTCTCACGACGGATATAGAGATTTGCATAGAACTGAGCGACCACCTCCTCATTCCAATCACAGTTGATTGACATAACATTAGTCATCCCCTTGGCATGGCATATATCTATAGCTTCATTGACAGCCGGAATGTCAAGTGACCTAAGGAGATCCCAATTGATTGATTTCATATCGATTGTCATGTTATCCTTGCTTAGGATCACGGACTCATACCAGTCGGCATTGAACTTGAGCCAAAACCGGATGTCGGAATCGAATTCCTTTTGCCAAAGAGCTGGATCAGAGTACCTCTCCTTATAGACATTGTGGGAGCCTCTTGTGTAGTCCACCATTCTCACAATCCCCATTTGAGTTGCAGGACGAGGAGGTCTTGATGGGCGAAGAACAAACGAGGAGAGGGTTTCCAAGGAGATGTCCTCATAGTCGTCATAATGGTCATCGGGTTGATGTGCTTGCTTGGTGCGGGCACGATGACCTTGACCCGTGGACTGACGAGGGGCTGCAGGAGGATTGGTATGTCCACGACCACGAGGAGCTTGAGAACTAGTCGCTCCTTTCCTCTTCCTTTGAGCGAGGGGAACTTCATCTTCGTCAGAGCCTTCACGCACAACTTGCTTGCCAGCACGTCCCATCTGGAGATTTAGCAACAATGTATAGGATAAGGGTTGAGAATATGATGAGAAAGGGCTCAACCTAAGATGGGAAACAGGGTTAACCATCCCTCATCGGTACTACCGATACGGGGTCGGTACTACCGATGAGGTGCGGGTTTTGGTGAAAAGGATTGGAATCTGCGGTTTTAGCCAACAAGAGTCTACGAAATCATAAGCACGGGCTCTATGGAGGTAAAGATATTGATTCCCTAAAGCATTTCCTCTAGAAACAACTACATTGAGAGATCGATCCCGGAGATTTTGAATGAGTACCTTGACAAGCTTCCCGCGCGAATCGACGATCTTCCGGTGATGAACGGATGTTCCGGAGGGTGGAGGATCAAGAGATATGGGCTAGGACAACTTTCCACGGATGGGGATGAGAACCCTTGGCGGATTTGGAGAGAAAGGGAAAAGGGGGGCGCTTCAACGGTTGGAAAAGAGTGTGAACCCTAGCTCCCGGCCGCGCTCTATATATAGCCCTGCGAGTTTTATCGGTAGTACCGACGGGGCGTCGGTACTACCGGGGTCCCCTTAAAATTGAAACAGAGGGTCCTTATCGGTATACCGCCCCTGTGTCGGTTCTACCGGGGGGGGGGGTCCGGTAGTACCGACACGGGGTCGGTAGTACCGGTGATCGCTGGAAATCCAAACAGAGAGTTCTTATCGGTACTTCCGGCCTGGTGTCGGTTGTACCGGTAAATTCAGCAGATCTTGGAAATGATTTGGATTTAAAGAGAGATCTTGGGTAGAAAGGAGTATGGACATGTTAAGAACTCATAGGAGATGGTGACTAGTTCACAAACAACCATTCAAAGCTATAGTCACCACCCTCTATGTGAAAATCCAACGTTTTGTCAAAACTCACATAAAAGGTTTAGAAAAGAGGTTTTGCTTCCTATCTAGGCAACAAGCAAGTTTATGTGCAAAACATCAAGCCAAGTTACGAGAATCTAAGATGTTTAGCTCACTCCTCAAAGCACAGAACCTTTGCTCGTCTAGAGGCTTAGTGAAAATGTCGGCAAGTTGTTTTTCGGTGCAAACATGCCGTAAAGCAATGTCACCCTTAGCCTCATGATCCCGTAAGAAGTGATGTCTAATGTCTATGTGCTTTGTTCGAGAGTGTTGGACTGGATTGTTTGCTAGATTGATAGCACTCTCATTGTCACATAAGAGTGGAATCTTACTAAACTTGCAACCATAATCACTCAACGTTTGCTTCATCCACAAGAGTTGTGCACAACAAGCACCGCCGCCACATATTCGGCTTCGGCCGTGGATAAAGCAACCGAATTTTGCTTCTTTGAGCTCCACGACACCAAAGACCTACCAAGAAATTGGCAAGTCCCGGTAGTGCTCTTCCGATCTACTTTGCAACCGGCATAATCCGAATCGGAGTAGCCAAGTAGATCAAAAGTGGAACCTTTGGGATACCACAAGCCTAGGTTAGGAGTATGAACCAAATATCTAAAGATCCTCTTAACACCATTAGATGGCACTCCTTAGGATTGGCTTGAAATCTTGCACACATGCACACACTAAGCATTATATCGGGCCTAGATGCACAAAGGTAAAGCAGGGAGCCAATCATGGAACGGAATACCTTTTGGTCGACCGACTTCCCTTCTTCATTGAGATCAAGATGTCCATTTAGTGCCATGGGGGTCTTGATGGGCTTTGAATCGGCCATGTCAAACCTCTTGAGCATATCTTTCACATACTTAGTTTGACATAAGAAAGTCCCTTCCTTCATTTGCTTGATTTGAAACCCAAGAAAGAACTTCAATTCACCCATCATAGACATCTCAAATCTCTTGGTCATGATCCTACTAAATTCTTCACAAAATTTATCATTAGTAGACCCAAAAATGATATCATCGACATAAATTTGACAAACGAAAATGTCTTTCCCATTTCTTTGAATGAAGAGAGTAGAATCGGCTTTGCCTATCTCAAAGCCGTTCTTGAGAAGAAAATCCTTAAGGCATTCATACCATGCTCTAGGAGCTTGCTTAAGCCCGTAGAGCGCCTTATGGAGCTTGTACACATGGTTTGGAAACCTTGAGTCTTCAAAGCCCGGTGGTTGATCCACATACACTTCTTCTTGGAGAGGTCCATTCAAGAATGCACTCTTCACATCCATTTGATGAAGCTTGAAATCATGATGAGTAGCATAGGCTAAAAGAATACGAATTGACTCTAGCCTTGCTACCGGTGCATACGTCTCTCCAAAATCTAAGCCTTCAACTTGTGTGTAACCCTTGCCAACAAGTCTTGCTTTGTTCTTTGTGACGACACCAAATTCATCTTGCTTGTTCCTAAAAACCCATTTGGTGCCGATCACGTTTTGCTTGGGTCTTGGTACCAACTCCCAAACTTCATTTCTTTTGAAGTTGTTCAACTCTTCCTCCATGGCAATAATCCGATCCGGATCCTCAAGAGCTTGTTCCACACTAAGAGGTTCCAAAGAGGAAACAAACGAGTAAAATGCACAAAAATTTGACAATCTAGATCGAGTTGTTACCCCTCTTTGAATGCTTCCGAGAATGTTGTCGACGGGATGATCCCGTTGAACCATTTGATGTACTCTTGGATGTGGCTCTTGAGATTGACGTTGAATAGGTCCATCATCATCATCTTCACTTTGCGGTGTTTCCTTTTGGACTTCATCACTTAGTTCTCCCCCTTGATCAAAGCCCCGTTCATGATCGTCACCATGAACTTGACTCTCATCTTGTTGAACTTGAGAACTAGGTGGCTCCACTCGTGTTGAAGATGATGGATCATGAGTGCTTGTGTCAACCGGAGCTTGTGCTTGAACTTCCCGAGGCATCACTTCACCGGTTCCCATTCTAAAGATGGATACGCTTGGGGGCTCTTCATCTTCTACAAGGTTTTCACTAACTTGCTCTCGTTGAGAGCCGTTGGATTCATCAAATTTCACGTCTACCGTGGTCTCAACACAACCGGTGGTTTTGTTGAAAACACGATAGGCATGCTCGTTAGTTCCATAACCAAGTAGAAAACCTTCATCAACCTTGGATGCAAACTTTGAGGCTTTGGGTTTCTTGCTAAGTATGAAACACTTACACCCAAAGACCCTAAAGTAATGCACACTAGGTTTCTTACCGGTGATGATTTCGTAGGGAGTCTTGTTCAAGTACTTGTGGAGGTGTAGGCGGTTGGTGGCATGGCATGCGGTGTTGATGGCTTCCGCCCAAAATGAGTCCGGAGTCTTGTATTCATCAAGCATTGTCCTTGCCGCTTCTATCAACGTGCGGTTCTTCCTCTCAACGATGCCATTTTGTTGGGGCGTATATGGAGCGGAGAGTTCATGCTTGATGCCTTCTTCATCTAGAAACTCTTCGACTTGTGTGTTCCTAAACTCCGAGCCGTTGTCACTTCTTATATTCTTGACCTTGAGCTCGAACTCATTTTGAACTCTTCTAATGAACTTCTTCACAATTCCCTTTGCCTCACTTTTATCTTGCAAAAAGAATACCCAAGTGAAACGGGAAAAGTCATCAACAATTACTAAACCATATTTATTACCACCGATGCTTATGTAGGCAATTGGTCCAAATAAATCCATGTGTAGCAACTTCAAGGGTCTTGATGAGGATAGAATGTTCTTGGCGGGATGGTGAGCTCCAACTTGCTTCCCGGCTTGACATGCGCTACACAACCTATCTTTCTCAAAAACAACATTCGTTAGTCCTAGGATGTGCTCGTCTTTTTGAAGTTTGGCCAAGTTCCTCATGCCAACATGGGCTAGTCGGCGATGCCATAGCCAACCCAAGTCGGATTTTGCCACTAAGCAAGCCTTAGGATCCACCTTTACTTTTGTGAAGTCCACATAGTAAAGTTTTCCCCGTAAATGACCCGCAAAGACAATAGAGGAATCCTCCCTTCTAGAGACGGTCACACCCTCATGAGTAAAGAGACAATTGTAGCCTTTCTCACAAAGTTGTGAAACCGACAACAAGTTGTATCCCAACCCTTGCACATGATAAACATCTTCAATTGAATTTGTTGTTGAGATAGCAATTTTACCTAGACCAATGACATCTCCTTGACCATTATCTCCATAAATGATAGTTTCCGTAGGGCTGTCATAACGGTCAAGAGATGCAAACAAGCCTTCCTCTCCGGTCATGTGATTAGTGGCACCACTATCAATCAACCATGCGCTTCCACCGGAGGAGTAGGCCTACAAAACAAGTTTAAGCTCTTGGTTTAGGTACCCAAAGAGATTTGGGTCCTTGGAGGTTAGATGCAAAAACTTTTGGAACCCACACACTCTTTCTCATGGCCTTCATAGCATGGGCCCCAACATACTTGACCACTATTTTACCATTATGGTCCAAGGTCACAATGTAATCACAAGTGTAGTTGGGTGTTGGTTTATGCTCAACCACATTCTTCGATGCCTTAGGTGGAATGTTACTCCCACCAATTTCCTTTGTGGTTTGCACAATCTTTGGGGCCTCCTTGGTTGTGGTGGACGTGGTGACTCCATGAGCAATATCCATAATTGTGTTGAGGTACCCTCCCTTGTTCCATAAGGGAACCTCATGCCCTTTCACGGCCACCCTACCATTTGCCTTGTTGTTCTTGCGGTGTCCAAGTCCTTGCTTGTTCACCACCTTGGGTATAGGCTTGGCACTTATGTTGCCTTGAGTAAACAACATGTTCAATCGGGCAATTTCCTTGTCCTTGCTCTTAATTTTCTCTTCAAGCTTTGCAAGGTTAGTCTTGATAGCATTCATATCAATATTAACACAAGAAGAGCAAGTTTTGCTAGTGGAGGTACTAGAGTCCAAGTTTGCCGAAGGAGTTGCTTTAGTGCTTTCCCAAAGACTATTAAAGTTGGCTTCAAGAGATTTGTATTTCTCGGTCAAGCATGAGAAGCTTGATTGAAGCTCACTATGAGTAGTTTTTAGGGAAGTTAAAGATTCATTTGCTAAGGTAAGTTCCTTTGACATCTTCTTATTAGAGTCGCCAACCAAGGATAATTCCATGGTCAACTTCTCCACCTTAGCCTTCTCTTCGGCAAGAGATCTTTCTAAAGCAAGGTTTCTTTCCTTTTCAAGGATAAGCAAGTCTTCTTGCTCATGAAGGATCTCTTTCTTTTTCTCTAGTTTGTCCAATAGCCTTTTAATTTCCTTATGGCCCTTTTTACCAAATTTCTTTATCATGTTGTTCTCTAGTTCCTTTTCCTCATCTAAGTTTTCTATGTCACTACAAGAGGTGGAAGTAGAGGATGTTAGAGAGGATGAGGTGGTTGATTCTTGTACCTTGCTCCCCCTTGCCATGAGGCAAAAATGAGAGTGGTCTTCATCATCGGAGAGGTTGTTGAAGAGACGTGTTGAAGATGAGCCTTGTGCCATGGCAATTGTTGCCATCCCTTGCTTCTTTGGTTCTTCATCTTCATCACTTGAGTCCCATTGTTGACCCACGTGCGCACGCCCTTGGTACTTGCTCTTGTACTCCTTGCTTCTCTCCTTGAACCTTTTCTCTTCCTCATTCTTGTTCTTGTTCTTGGGACACTCGGCAATGAAATGTCCATATTCTCCACACTCATAACACTTTCTTTGTGACTTCTTCCTTCTATCATCCCCACCTTTTCTTGAGTTTCTTGACTTCAAGAATTTCTTGTACTTCCGTATGGCAAATGCGGTTTCTTCATCCGTGCTCTCTTCATCACTAGTATCTTCTTTCTTGCTCTTGGATGGCTTGGGCTTTTCTTCAACTACTTCATTGGAGCTAGCTTTGAGAGCTAGACTCTTGCCCATCTTCAAGGTTAAGGACTTCTCCACATCTTGATCAACGAGTTCTTGATGCAATATCTCTCCAAGGAGTTGAGTAGGTGTCATTGTTGGATATCTTGGGTCTCTTCTTATCATTTGAGTCAAGTTCTTGTCCTTGGGGGCAAAGGCTCTTAGTAACTTCTTTGTGACCTTCGAGTCATCCCAATCTTTGCTCCCAAGGGCTCTAATATCCGATACAAGCACCATGAGCCTATCATACATCTCTTGAACGGTCTCTCCATCCTTCATGAAGAAAAGCTCAAGTTCTCCATTGATTAGGTCCATCTTGCCTTGTCTCACATGCTCGGTTCCTTCATGTGCTTCCTTGAGTGTGTCCCAAATCACCTTGGCAATTTGGATGTTTCGAACCTTGTTGAATTCTTGTGCACATAAGGATCCCGTGATAACTCTTGTGGCTTGTACATTGCGGTGAAGATCTTGTTCATGCTCAATGGTGAGAGCTTCTCCTTCGGCGGGAATCGTTACACCTACAACCACAATCTTCCAAAGAGAGGGGTGAAGCCCGTAAAGGTGCATTTGCATATCATAAGCCCATTTAGGATAGTCCTTCCCATCGAAATGAGGAGGCTTTCCCAAATGCACGGAATAGAATTTATCGTTAGAGTTGTTGCCCGGAATTTGCCCGTAGTGATGGGGCACTTCGTAGAAGCCGGAGTGAGAGTACTTGGCTTGCTCCTTCTTGATCATCTTCTTGAGGAGCTTCTTGGCCATCTTCTTGGCCTTCTTCTTCCTCTTGGCCTTTCTTCTCTTCTTGGCCGCCTTCTTTGCCGCAAGATCATCGTCCTTGGCGTCCTCATCACTTGAGTCGGAGTCCGAGTCGGAATCGGAATCCGATGAGGAATCGTCGGAGCTGTCCACGTTGGGTGGAGTACGGCTTGGCGCCCTGCCGATGAGGTCGCTGACTTGAGCTGCTGTGAGCTCTCTTTCTTGAGCTTCTTTCGCGGCAATTTCTTCGGCGGTTGGGTTGCTTCCAATCCCCGACATCTTGATCCCTTAGCGGTTAAGCCTAAATCAAGGGATTAGGCTCTGATACCAATTGAAAGGACCTTGTGATGCCTAGAGGGGGGGGGGGTGAATAGGATCACTTCAAATTTCTGAAACAAAAGCAGCGGATTAAATATCCTGCCGGTACTACCGACGTGGTGCCGGTTCTACCGACAGGGTCGGTACTACCGGTACCAGGTCGGTACTACCGACAGGCAGAGAAAACTTAAAACGAAATTTGAATTCTGTGCAGTTTCTAGCAATTCTACTTGAAACAAAGTTTAAGTTTAGATGCTAAGAACCACCTGCAATCACAGAAACAAGTTGGATAGCAACCAAAAGATAGATCGGGCTAAAAACAAGTTCTAGGGTTAGTTAGAAATGAAGAAACACAAGCAAGCAAAGGAGACACAGAATTTAATCCGAAGTTCACACCCACAAAGGATGCTACGTCTCCGTTGAGGATCCCACAAAGGGAGGGCTATCACCAAGAGCCTCTTTTCCTCTTCCAACCCCCACAAAGGAAGATTGGTGCTCACTAAGATTTCTCCACGAAGGAGAGGGCAATACAAACGATCCCGGGTGCACCACACCAAGAGGGCACTCGCGGGTGACGCCTAACCGTCTAGAAGCAAGCTTCAAGAGTAACAAATGCAACACAACAACCCGGAGATGCTTCAAGTGCTCTTGAGAAGGAGAAGAACGAAGGGGCTCTCAAAGCTTGGTCACACTTCACTAGAAATCACCTCACTTCTCAAGTCCTAGCTCAAAGGAATCAAGGATTAGCTCTAGAGGAGGTGAGGGAGGTGGAGTGAATGCTCAAGGAAGTGTTTGTCCCGTGGTTGGTCAGCAATGAGTGAGGAGGGAGAAGAGGGGTTAAATACTAGGGGCTGAAAACTAGCCGTTACTGTGCAAACTCGCATATCCTCGGTACTACCGACACGGTGTCGGTACTACCGAGGGGGTGAATTTTCTGAAGAAAAACAGTACGGCACCGGTAGTACCGACGCAGGGTCGGTAGTACCGGCCCCCTGGCAAAACTGAGCCAGAGAACGCATATCGGTATACCGGCCCTGCGCCGGTACTACCGATGGGCTCTGGTCGGTAGAACCGACGTGGGGTCGGTAGTACCGCCAGGACACAGATTTTTAGAGAAGATAAGCATACATGCACGTGTCGATTCTCAACTCTTCTCACTCACTTAGTATCCCTTCTAGAGCACTTTTAGCATCTCTTGGTTATTGACTTGCATCCCCCTTTATAGTACGGTGTTTCCTATACTCAAATTCAAAAGTAAAAGAGAATTAAGCCTGGATTTGAATTAGAAAACATCATCTTGAAATTGGGGGGACTTCCTTTGATCATCCAAACGGATTTCATTCGCTTAAGCCCTGCACACATCTTGTCGAAACATTAAATACCTCAAATCGTGCTTGTCATTATCACCAAAATAATTAGGGGCCAAGATGCACTTTCACATGGCGCCGCACTAGAAAACTCCCGCCTCGCTCGAGGGCTGGGCGCCCCCTCGGGTGAGGTTCCGCCTCGCTCGAGGGCCTCACGGGCTCGTCGCCCCCATACCTGCTCCCCCCATAGGGGCATTTAATGCTCTGACACTTGCAGGCGCCAGGGTCAAAGACGAATTTGCGCCGCACCTATGACAAGCCTGGGAATCACGCCCCGACGCTGTTCCACCAACCCTCCCGGTGAGGCCATCCCTGCCACTGTGCGGTATTGTGCGGTAAGGCCACGGTCAGCTCCGCGACACTGTGCCACCCACTCTTGTACGGCCAGCGCGCTGCACCCTCAAAAGAGGACGGTGGAACCCTCGAAGGAGGACGGACGCCCGTTCTGCGCTCGCACGGGGCCATGCCGTGACGTCGGGCGCGTCCCCTCCGTCACCATCAGCCCCGTGCGGCCATCCCCGCCACCACGATGCCATCCCGGGCACTGCAGCACCATCCTCGACACTGTGGAAGCGCGCGGCGATAGGACATCGTCACTCCCGCTGCTGTGCTCCGTACGACCTCTTGTCAGCTGCCCCCTCGAGTCAACACGCGGGCGACAACCAAACGGAAGACTCCTACGCCGCCACCCTCGAAGCCGCTCCTGGACAGATACAGGACACGCCATGACATCCTGCCAGAAGCAAGATTCGTCAGGACGTCTACTCCACGGCACTGCACACCATGCCATCACTGAAAGGATCAAGATGTCGACTAGAGGGGGGTGAATAGTCGAACCTGAAAATCACAAACTTTTTGCAGCTGTTAGACCAGGTCCGAAGACTCCGGATATTTTTCCGGATACTCCGGGAAATCCGGAGAATCCGGGAAAATGTCCGGATAGTCCGGCCTGCTAAAGGGGGGATTAAATCGACATGATTTAAACTTGCTCAAAAGTAAATCTGTGAAAATAGGTTATGCACTGAAGTGATACAAGCCTGTTTATCCACTTAAAACTTGTAGGAACCTCAACACGAAGTAGATCGGCACCAAACCCTAGATAAGTGTTCAAGCAAGATACAAGCATGCAACAAGATGAACAAGCAAAAGAAACACAGGATTTGTTACTGGAGTTCAACCTCACACCTTGAGGTCTACGTCTCCGTTGAGGTACCCACAAAGGGTGGACCTTTACACCTAGGTCACTTTCCTCCCTCTAGCGACCACGAAGATCAAGCTAGAGTTACTTACTCAATTTCGAGGTAATACAAACCTCCTTGGGCAGCCTAACCTTTGGATGCTCCAAGGCAACGCCTAGCCGGCTAGGAGCTCAAAGCTCTAAGAGTAACAAACACGAATTTTGCCAACCAAGCGAAGAACTAGGTGCTCCAGAGATGGGAAATCAGCTCACTAGCACTCTCCAAGCCCTTGCTCTCAAATCCTCTTAACTCCCTCAACAAATCTCACCAACTTTGAGCCAAAGGGAGAGAGGGGAGGAGTAAATGAGGGTTGCAGCTGTTCAGGACGAAAATGGCAGGGGGGAGTAAAAGAAGGGGTGGAGGGGGCTTTTATACCCCCTCACCCAAAATATAGCCGTTGAGGCTTTATGACCCGGAGTATCCGGGTTAAACCCGGACTCTCCGGGAAGTCCGGAGTCTCCGGGCCAAAACCGGACACTCCGCCTTCCAAGGCAACGCACTCGAGATAAGATTCCCGTGAATGTGTTGGTGCAAAGGTGTCTCTCATAGGTTTTGTTTTAGCAACTAGAGCACCTGTTCGACCCTTGGAAGACATAATTCCTGTCCCTCTTAATAGTACGACATTCCTAGGACTCAAATTCAAAAGTAAAAATAAATAAGCCGTCTTTGGAATCCTTTTAGAGCACCACTTTCTTTTGTGTAGTCAACGAGCTGTGTTTGATGCCATACATGATTTTAATATCTGCTCATGGACTAGATAAACTCATTAGCCACTTAGGTGTGTGTCATTATATCACCAAAACCCACTTAGGGGGCCAAGATACTCTTCAATCTCCCCCTTTTTGGTGATTAATGACAACACAACTAAGTCATATAAGAGATAAACAATGAATATTTAAAGCTTTTGTAATACTCCCCCTTAATGTGTGCATTTTGATTTTGAATATCACAGGTCCTATTAGGGCCAATATTTTGCACAACAAGAAAAACAAGAGGGTATTACAATAGTGGGGTGCTTGTGATGTGCAAAAGATTACAAGGTGAAATGCTCATGACAGATTATGCACTCAACAAAAGATAAAAAAAAATCTGGTGCTGAGAAGTCCGGATTCTCCGGGCCAGGTCCGGAGTGTCCGGAAAATCCGGATACTCCGGGAAAAAGTCCGAAGTCTCCGGGCTTCAGCAAAGCAGCAGAAAAACAGAAATCACACAGTTTCAATCTAGCATAAGCTGTCCTTAGCAGATAAAAAGCAGTTAAAAAACCCACAAGCACACAAGCAATTGTCTCAAACTCACATAGTCTCACACGAGCGAATACTAGAGTTATTACAAACCGAGTTCCAAATTCAAAATATTACAAGCCAAGTTCATTGTTTCGATGACACAAATAGATAATATCACTCCCCCTTTGGCATCAAGCGCCAAAAAGGAAGTGAAGAGCAGCGGAGTCACTCGGAGTCGTCGTCCTCCTCCTCCTCTTCTTCTTCTTCATTGCCCTCCTCTTCTTCTTCTTCTTGGGCACCTTGGGCGTCCCACTCCGCAAATGGGTCATCGAACTCGGGAAGCTCGCGGTAGGGGTCGGTGGGGAGGCCAAGGTGAGACTTGATCTCGATGATGTCGCGCCGGTTCTCATTGGTCTCCGTGGCGATGGTCTTGCACATGCTGAAAATGCTCTTGAGCACTTTCTTGATCATGGAGCCACGGTGACGACGAGGAGGTGGCGAAGAGGAACGTGCAGCGGGCACATCATCATGGGACGGAGCTGCACTTGACGATCCAACATATTTACGGCCTTTGGGAGGCCTCTTGGCACGATCACGGAGGTGGCGAAGGGGCTCATGGACAACATCCTTGGGATAGCGGACATTGGTCACTCTCTCAATCATATACATGAGATAGGGGGCATAAGGAAGATGTTTCATTGGATCATTCATGGCCTTCCTCAACTCATTCCAAATAAAGTCAAAGACACAAAAGCCTTCTTCATCCGGTGCCATTCTATTGAGAAGATTGGGAGCAAAATACCTCAAAGCTGTCACATCTCCAATCTTAGGATCGATAGTGGCACGAAAGAATTGATTGAGATAGTAGTAGTAAGGATTGAGTTGGTCCGCTTTGCCCTCAATGGCCGCATCTCGGCTAGGAAACATGAAGGGGAGCTCCTTGGGCTTGTATTTGTTCTCATTGTGCACGGGGGTGCGCCTTTCATCCTTAGAACCAAGACCCAAGAGCCGAGAGAAGGTCATGTAGTCAATTGTGCACTTTTGGCCTTGAGTTGTCCATGTGATGGTGTTGTCATGGGGATTGAAGTAGTAGGAACAATGGAATTGAGCAAGGATTTCTTTGTTCCAATTGTACCTAAAGCCCATGATGTCGTAGAGCCCGACCTCCTTGCACTTGTCAATCACTGAGTTGAACACTGTGTTGTTGAGCTCCTCATAGTATTTCCAATCGATGTACTTCATAGGCACAATGGGTGCCATGTTCTTGGAGGCCAACTTGGGATTGCGGATCACTGATTGATAGAAGTCCCGGTGGAAGTCACACCAAAACCTAGCCTCAAGTCCCTCTCCCTTGAGATAAAGATAGACATTTTCCTCCCTTTGCTCCCTCACTGCTAGGGAGTTCCTCGAGTAGTCCCTGATCATGTGCTCAACAAATCCAAGAACTGAGCCTGGGTCCCTTAGCTTGATAGGTGTCTCAACCACTCGGACATTGGGTGGAAGGGTAGGGATAAGTCTAGGAGGGGTTTTAGGACGGATGTGAGCGCCTACTCCTTGCCTATGTTTAGGAGGAACTCGAGTAGGCCGGGCGGCTTTGGTGGATATAGGGGGCCTGATGGCTCTTTTTGGGATGGGGCTTGTAGCGGGAGCTTTCCTTGGCTGGCCCCTTTCCATGACGACGAGGAGGCTCGGGGGATTGCTTATAAGTTTCATCCTCAACTTCGTCATCATCACTCTCCGTTTGCTCCTCCTCCTCCTCCTCAACAATTTCTTCTTCACTCCCTTCGGCATAGGAGGGAGGAGGGTCACCCCGTCTGGGCCTTGAGCTGCGCTGAGAACTCTCTTGCCCCAAGGCTTCTTGCACCGCCCGAAAAGCGGCGGGGTCGTGCCTAGCCTTGGTCCTCCTTTGGGTGGAGGGCTCCTCATTGCCACGGCTGACCTTCAACCTGACCATCTGAATGGATAAAAAGATATGGAAATGAGAGATTGTCCAGGGTGAAGACACGCTGCATTGGTGTTTTAGGGTTGCAGTGCGAATCCCGGATACTCCGGGAAAAAGTCCGGAGACTCCGGAATTTCCGGAGACTCCGGGTCCTTCGACCCCGGAGAGTCCGGGTTTCGCAGTCCGAAACCCTAAATCACAATGCAGTGAAGTTCGTCCATCCAAACTGAGAGGAAACGCAGATCTAGAGCCTAAAGAGTTTTTCCTACCTATTTCCTACTAGGATACTGCAAGAACTACGCTAGGGAAATAGATCGGGAAAGTTCCTTTTGAGAATACCTTGGGAAGAGAGGGAAAGGGCTTGGATCCTTTGAAGCTTGAGTAGATCCTTGTTCTCCACGCCTTGGAGACTTCAAATCCTCACTCTCACGCGATTTTGATGGTTGGAAGGCAAAATCGCCCAAGGGGATGAGAGGGGGCGATGGGAGAGAGGGGGGACGGTTAAAAGGTGAAGTGGGGTGAACTAGAGGGTTTCACTGCGGTTAAAAACCTTATATACCTTTTAAAAACCCGGAGTCTCCGGGTTGGGTCCGGACTATCCGGGAAACCCGGAGTGTCCGGCCTTAACCCCGGATACTCCGCTCCCCCTGAACCCAGCGAGCAGATATTCAAGGAATTTGATTTTGAGTGGATTTGGAAGGTTGCTTATGTGATAAATGTGAGCTTGATCAGTATCAACACTTCGGACTAGCCACAATCAAGCAAAGAGAACAATAGTCCAAGTGTTGTACCTAAAGATCCAAAGTTTTCAAATCAAATGCAATACAAGCCTTTTTACAAATTTTTTGTTTTCAAAAGTCCTGTACTAGGTCACTCAAATATGTGCATAATCTCAAGCCAAGTTACGAGAATCCAAGATATTTAGCTCACTCCTCAAAGCACAAAACCTTAGTTCATCAAGAGGCTTTGTGAAGATATCGGCTAGTTGCTTATTGGTGCTCACATGACTTAAAGCGATATCTCCTTTGGCTTCGTGGTCTCTCAAGAAATGGTGTCTTATGTCTATGTGCTTTGTTCTTGAGTGGTTTACGGGGTTGTTTGCTAGCTTAATGGCACTCTCGTTGTCACACAAGAGTGGCACTTTGCTAAACTTGCAACCAAAGTCTCTCAAAGTGAGCCTCATCCAAAGTAGTTGAGCACAACAAGCGCCGGCTGCAACATACTCGACCTCGGCGGTGGAAAGGGCAACGGAGTTTTGTTTCTTGGAACTCCAAGACACCAAGGACCTTCCAAGGAATTGGCAAGTCCCGGATGTACTCTTCCTATCTACTTTGCAACCGGCATAGTCTGAATCGGAGTAGCCAAGTAGATCGAAAGTGGAGCCCTTAGGATACCATAAACCAAGGTTAGGAGCATGAACCAAGTATCTAAAAATTCTCTTAACGGCCATTAGATGGCACTCCTTAGGATTAGCTTGAAACCTTGCACACATGCACACACTAAGCATAATATCGGGCCTAGATGCACAAAGGTAAAGTAAGGAACCAATCATGGAGCGATATACCTTTTGATCGATGCTTTTGCCTTCTTCATTTAGATCAAGATGTCCATTTGATGGCATAGGTGTTTTGATGGGCTTGGCGTTGTTCATGTCAAACTTCTTAAGCATGTCGTGGGTGTACTTGGTTTGACTTATGAAGGTGCCATCCTTGAGTTGCTTGATTTGAAAACCGAGAAAGAACTTCAACTCTCCCATCATAGACATCTCGAATCTTTTAGTCATGATCCTACTAAACTCATCAACCCAAATTTGATTAGTAGAGCCAAATATGATATCATCAACATATATTTGACACACAAATAAATCATTGCCTTGTTTACGAGTGAAGAGAGTAGGATCGGCTTTGCCTATTTCAAAGCCTTTCTACAAGAGAAAATCCTTAAGGCATTCATACCATGCTCTAGGGGCTTGCTTGAGCCCATAGAGCGCCTTATGGAGCTTGTAGACGTGATTTGGGATTTGTGGATCTTCAAAGCCCGGTGGTTGCTCAACATAGACTTCTTCGGAGATTGGACCATTCAAAAAGGCACTCTTGACATCCATTTGATGTAGCTTGAAGTTGTGATGAGTGGCAAAGGCTAGGAGTATACGAATTGCTTCAAGTCTTGCCACCGGTGCATAAGTTTCTCCAAAGTCTAAGCCTTCTACTTGAGTATAACCCTTTGCAACCAATCTAGCTTTGTTCTTGGTCACCACGCCGTCTTCATCTTGTTTGTTGCGAAACACCCACTTGGTTCCAATTACATTTTGTTTGGAGCGTTCCACTAAGGACCAGACTTCATTCCTAGTGAAGTTTTTGAGCTCTTCTTGCATTGCCATCACCCAATCAGCATCTCCAAGAGCATCTTCGACCCTAAGAGGTTCCAACATTGAAACAAATGAGTAATGTTCACAAAAATTTGCTAATCTTGAACGAGTTGTTACCCCTCTACAAAAGGTTCCAAGTATGTTATCAACGGGATGATCCCGTTGAACACTTTGTCGAACTCTTGGATGTGGGTCAGACACTTCTTGTTGAATCAAGTCCTCATCTTCTTGACTGCATTGTGACATTTCAGCAGCAGGTCCGGAGTCTCCGGGCTTATCTCCGGATTCTCCGGAAAATCCGGAGTCTCCGGGTTTTGCCTGGACACTCCGGGTTGCGCAGCTGGGGGCAGATCAGCAGCATCCTCAATTATGCAGTCCTCATCTTCTTCTTCTTGAGGCTTGATTTCTCCAATGGCCATCCTCCTTATAGCCTTTTCTGCAGGTACTTCCTTGCCTACACACAATTCATCAACTTGCTCCTCTTGAGAGCCATTAGATTCATCAAACGTCAAGTCACACGTGACTTCAACACAACCGGTGGTTTTGTTGAGGACACGATAGCCATGAGCGTTTGGGGCATAACCAAGAAAGATACCTTCATCAACTTTAGATGCAAACTTAGAGCTTTTGGGATTCTTGTTGAGAATGAAGCACTTACAACCAAAAACTCTAAAGTAAGAGACATTAGGCTTTTTACCAATTAGGAGCTCATAGGCGGTCTTGTGGCGAAGCTTGTGAAGATACAAACGGTTGATAGCATGACACGCCGTGTTGATTGCTTCCGCCCAAAAACTATCCGAAGTCTTGTACTCATCAAGCATGGTTCTTGCGGCTTCAATAAGAGTTCTATTCTTCCTCTCTACAATCCCATTTTGTTGTGGAGTGTATGGGACGGAGAGCTCATGACCAATGCCTTCTTCATTAAGATACTCTTCAATGTTGGTGTTCTTGAACTCGGTGCCATTGTCGCTTCTTACTCTTTTGATCTTCACATCAAACTCATTTTGGGCTCTTGTTGCAAATTTCTTGAATATTTCATGAACTTTGCTCTTGTCTTTCATAAAGAATACCCAAGTGTACCGAGAGTAATCATCAACAATGACAAATCCATACTTGTTTCCCCCAATGCTAACATAGGCTACCGGACCAAAGATATCCATGTGAAGTAGTTCCAATGGTCTTGTGGTTGATACAATGTTCTTGGCGGGATGAGGGGCACCAACTTGCTTTCCGGCTTGACAAGCACTACAAATTCTATTTTTCTCAAAATGAACGTTTGTTAGTCCTAGGATGTGTTCCCCTTTTAGAAGCTTATTGAGATTGTTCATCCCAACGTGAGCTAGTCGGCGATGCCAAAGCCAACTCAAGCTAGACTTTGCCAATAAGCATGTATCAAGTTGGGCTTTATCCGATGAAAAATCCACCAAGTAAAGCCTTCCCTTGAGTTCACCCTTAAAGGCAACGGAGGCATCGCCCCTTCTAAAGACGGTCACACCCTCATTAGTGAACAAACAATTGTAGCCCATCTCACAAAGTTGTGAGACGGACAACAAGTTGTAGTCCAAAGATTCAACCAAATAAACATCGGAAATTGAATGATTGATTGAGATAGCAATTTTACCAAGGCCAACAACCGTTCCTCCACCATTGCCTCCAAAAGCAATGGTTTCCGTAGGATTTTCTATCATATCACAAGATGTAAACATTTTCTTCTCTCCGGTCATATGATTTGTACATCCACTATCAATCACCCATTTGGTCCCACCGAAGGAATATGCCTACAAAACAAATTATGCTTGTGTTTTAGGTACCCAAGTGGATTTGGGTCCTAGAGCGTTAGTCACAAGAATTTTGGGCACCCACACACTCCTTTTTATCATTGTTCCTTTTGTGCGAGGCCCTACATACTTGGCAACCACCTTACCCTTGTGGTTCCAAGTCAACACATAATCGACATAAAAACTATCTTGTGAGGCATGAGGTTTGAGCTTCTTGATTGACTTGTTTGGCTTTGGGTGTGGTGCTTGTGAGTTTGCTTGGGTGCTCTTGAACTTGATTGGAGTGTTGTATCTCACTTGATTGTCATGCTTCTTGACACCCATTTGCTTCATCCCGTGCACCACATTACTTGTTCCCATACCTTTGGTGTGGTGATTCTTGATGAATGGGATGGGGTCTTTTGTACCTTGTTCTTGCTTACCAAGCCCCTTCCCATCCTCAAGGCCAAACTTCTTCATGTAGCTTGACCCAAAACCTTTGGTGTGGTTTTCAAACTCACCTCTCTTGGGTTCTTTCTTCTTTTCAACTATAAGTGAGTTTGACAACCTAGCAGTTTCCTTTCTCATGGCATTCATCTCGGCAACATTAGTAGCACAAGCATTTATATCAAATTTATAGTATCTAGAACAACCTTTGCTTGTTGATGTTTGAGAGTTTGAGAGAGCATCATTAGATGAAGTTGTAGCATTGTTCTTGAGGTTGTCAAGTTCAACTTCTAATGCTATGTGACTAGTCTTTAAGCTATCAATGCTCTTTTGAAGTTCAAGCTTTTCATCCTCAATTTTCTTGCAAGCATCCTTAGCTAGGAAAGATTCCCTAGTTAATTCATCTACCAACAACTTATCTTTAGCTAGGGATTTCTTGAGGCTAAGAATTTCTTTCTCCTTTTCCTTGAGCGAGTCCTCTTGCACCTTGAAACCCTTCTTTTCAATTACAAGGGCATCCTCAAGGGCAATGGTTTTCTCCCGCTCAAGTCTAAAGAGTTCTTCTTGCACCTCAAGAGTCCCATCTCTATTCTCAATTTCTTTCATTAAAAACATAATTTTATTAGTTGCCTTTTTACCAAAGCTAGTGATCATTTTTTCAAAATCGAAATCATTTTCACTATCATTATCTAGAGGAGGGGTAGGAGTGTCAACCTTGGAGCCCCTAGCCATGAGGCAAGTGTGGGTGAAGTCATCTTCATCATCGGTGAGATCTTCAAATAATGATGACTTGTTAATTGGTTCCTTAATGGTTATGGTAGCAAGACCGGCTTCTATGTCGGAGTCGGAGCTATCATCATTTGAATCCCATTCTTCACCCAAGTGAGCTTCACCAACTTCCTTTCTCTTGTTCTTGTCAAACTTGTTGGTGTCTCTTCTTCTCACCTTTATGTTAGGGTACTCCGCAATGAAATGTCCCTCCTTTCCACATCCAAAGCATGGTCTCTTTGAGGATCTCTTGGTCTTGACCTTGTCCTTGTCCTTGTTCTTGTTGAGGAACCCACTTCTCTTGAACATTTTGTTGAACTTCCTCACAAAGAGAGCCATTTGTTCGGGGCTCATGTCCATGTCACTATCTTCATCATCATCTTCCTCGGCCATGATTCTTGAGGTTGATGAGCTTGACCTTTTCTCCTTGCTAGATGCCTTGAGGGCCACTCCCTTGTTCTTCTCAAGTTGTTCATGCATCTTTGACATCTCTTGTGAGAGCTTGGACTCCTTGACGGTGATGAGGTGTTCTTCCATTCTTCCAATCACATCCGCCGGAGTGAACTTGTTGAATCCTCTCTTCTCCCTTATGAGAGTGGGGAGTTGAACATCCCTTCCCATGTATGCGGAGAGGATCTTGTCAACTACTTCTCTTCTTCCCCATCTTGTACTTCCAAGAGATTTGATCTTGTTGATGATCTTGTTCAATCGGTTGTACATGTCTTGTGGTGATTCATCGTCCTTGATGACAAACTGGTTGAGCTCACTTTCTAAGGCTCGAATTCTTCCTTCCCTTACTTGCTTTGTCCCTTCATGATTGATGAACAAGGTGTCCCACACTTCTTTGGCGGACTTCAATCCATCTACCTTGTCATATTCTTTGGCCGTGAGTGAACTCTTGATGATGCGGATGGCTTGATAGTTTCTTTGTATCTCATTTGCTTGATCTTGAGTTAGCGTCGCATCACCACTTGGAAATGTAATTCCCCTGTTCACAATAGTCCAAAGTGCGGGATTCACCGCCATCAAATACTCCTCCATCGAGTTCTTCCACTTGGAATAGCTGGTTCCATCAAATTGGGGTATCTTCCCAATGTGGCTAGAACCCGATGGATGGTTAAAAGATAAGCGAGAGTAATCGAAAGAGGTTCGAGTGTAATCCCTTGATGGTCGACGAGCGGAGCGGGTGGATCTTGCATCATCGAATTCTTCGTCCTCACTGTCGGAGGACTCATCACCTCTTCCGGGCGCTTGATGACTAGTGCTTGCACCACGCGTGTTGTCTCCTCGAGGTGGAGGAGGCATGCCAACAACATTGTTGACGGGATCACCTTCGGCGAGAGGCGTGGCTTGATCATTTGGATTCGACATCTTCTTGACTCCAAGCGGTTAGGCTTCAAACACGGAGCACCAGGCTCTGATACCAATTGAAAGGATCAAGATGTCGACTAGAGGGGGGGGGTGAATAGTCGAACCTGAAAATCACAAACTTTTCGCAGCTGTTAGACCAGGTCCGGAGACTCCGGATATTTTTCCGGATACTCCGGGAAATCCAGAGAATCCGGGAAAATGTCCGGATAGTCCGGCCTGCTAAAGGGGGGATTAAATCGACAGGATTTAAACTTGCTCAAAAGTAAATCTGTGAAAATAGGTTATGCACTGAAGTGATACAAGTCTGTTTATCCACTTAAAACCTGTAGGAACCTCAACACGAAGTAGATCGGCACCAAACCCTAGATAAGTGTTCAAGCAAGATACAAGTATGCAACAAGATGAACAAGCACAAGAAACACAGGATTTGTTACCGGAGTTCAACCTCACACCTTGAGGTCTACGTCTCCGTTGAGGTACCCACAAAGGGTGGACCTTTACACCTAGGTCACTTTCCTCCCTCTAGCGACCACGAAGATCAAGCTAGAGTTACTTACTCAATTTCGGGATAATACAAACCTCCTTGGGCAGCCATAACCTTTGGATGCTCCAAGGCAACGCCTAGCCGGCTAGGAGCTCAAAGCTCTAAGAGTAACAAACACGAATTTTGCCAACCAAGCGAAGAACTAGGTGCTCTAGAGATGGGAAATCAGCTCACTAGCACTCTCCAAGCCCTTGCTCTCAAATCCTCTTAACTCCCTCAACAAATCTCACCAACTTTGAGCCAAAGGGAGAGAGGGGAGGAGTAAATGAGGGTTGCAGCTGTTCAGGACGAAAATGGCAGGGGAGGGGAGTAAAAGAAGGGGTGGAGGGGGCTTTTATACCCCCTCACCCAGAATATAGCCGTTGAGGCTTTATGACCCGGAGTATCCGGGTTAAACCCGGACTCTCCGGGAAGTCCGAGTCTCCGGGCCAAAACCGGACACTCCGGCCTTCCAAGGCCGGACACCGAGATAAGATTCCCGTGAATGTGTTGGTGCAAAGGTGTCTCTCATAGGTTTTGTTTTAGCAACTAGAGCACCTGTTCGACCCTTGGAAGACATAATTCCTGTCCCTCTTGATAGTACGGCATTCCTAGGACTCAAATTCAAAAGTAAAAATAAATAAGCCGTCTTTGGAATCCTTTTAGAGCACCACTTTCTTTTGTGTAGTCAACGAGCTGTGCTTGATGCCATACATGATTTTAATATCTGCTCATGGACTAGATAAACTCATTAGCCACTTAGGTGTGTGTCATTATATCACCAAAACCCACTTAGGGGGCCAAGATACTCTTCAATCACACGTAGATAAAACAGTGCGGCGCGCCTGTAAACTGCCTCCTCCTTAGCTTATAAAGGGAGCGGTAGTCCCCTGGCCGCAGGGGGGACGACGGATAGCACTCACTCGCACGCTTTCTGCCTTCACCACGATATTGGCACTCGCCTCAATCAAAAAACCTCTGGGACCTGGAGGCTCGGCCTCCTCTCCCGCCTCGCTTGTAGCCCCCCTGCAAGCACCACGGTGCGACGCAATACAGTGCCTTGAGCACACCGCTGCTGGACGTACGACCCCGGCCGGAACCAGGATAAATCCAGTGTCACCTAGTTGCTTAGCACCGGCCATCGAGAGATAGATCTCAGCGCTCTTACTAGTTAGTGTCGGTACTACTTTCCGCACCGACAGTTGGCGCGCCAGGTAGGGGGCTGTGCGCTGAAGATTAGCTTCCACAAGCCATCTCGATGGTGATCCGCACCGAGTACAGGGGCCAGAGGTCCTCCATGGGTAGCTCAGACCCCCTCCCAGCCAGATTCGAAATCCGGTTCGGAAGCCTGAACTTTTAGGCCTCAAGGAATGGCTACCTCATGCGCATCACCAACCGCGATGAGCTTCACCTGTGGCGGTCGACCGGGCCAGGTCCGGTCCCCGTCACGCCTGGTGCCGACGCCCCAACGCCCACCCAAGAGGATGCCGCGGGCCCCTCAGCACCACGACGCCGACGACGCTCCGGCCGCGCGCTCCCGACAGGCGCAGATGGAACGATGTCAGGCTGCGCGCGTCACCTCACAACGCGACGCACCCGCTGGCGAGACGGCGACCAGACCCGCGGGGGAACGCGCAGTTCCTGAGCTGCGGTTCCCCCACGGCATGCGCAACGCTGCGATGGCGTATGCCTCATCCGCCGGCACCGACATGGCAGCGTACGAGGACCTTCCCGGCCACCACCTCCTGGCGGCAAGGAACCTCATCGCCACCACCAACGAGTCCTACCACGGCTCCGCCAGCGAGCTGCCGCCCACCACCTCGCATGGATACGCGGAGTAGGACTTCTCCGGTGTGCCGGACCCGGTGATGTTCCAGCGGTTTCTCGACGCTGCGGACTACTGGTTCGACTACCCCGACGACGTTTTCACGAGGGACGTCACCAGACCATCCGTCAACCTCGAGTTAGCACCCTCGAGTCAAGAAGAACCCTCGGGGGCTCCCTCGAACCCAACGGGCGCGGATCCCATGGACGAGGACCCCTCGAATGAGGCGTTTGTACTCTCCTTGCTCGAGGGATACGACGCGGACGAGGCTGAGGCCATGGACACGGAGCCAGCCCCCCGCGTGGAGGATTGGCGAGATAAGTACATCACCTGGATGGATCAAGGGGAACTTCCCTCGGACCGATCCAAGGCCAGACGCATCGCGAGGATGGCCAAGTCGTTCACCCTCGTCGACGGCGAGCTGTACAAGCGCGCCACTTCAGGCGTCTTGCAGCGATGCGTGCCCATCCTTCGAGACATTCACGCGGGTGTGTGCAGCCACCACGCGGCGCCGCGCACCCTCGTGGGCAATGCATTCCGCCAGGGCTTCTATTGGCCCACCGCGGTTGCGGACGCCAGCGAGATCGTGCGCACCTGCGAAGGGTGCCAATTTTAAGCCCGCAAAACTAACCTCCCAGCTCACGCCCTCTAGATGATCCCCGTCACATGGCCTTTTGCTGTGTGGGGCTGGACATTGTCGGGCCCTTGTGAAAGGCGCCCGGGGGCTACACCCACCTACTGGTCGCCATCGATAAGTTCTCCAAGTGGGTTGAGGTGCGCCCGATCACAAATCTCAGGGCGGAGCAGGCCGTGACATTCTTCACCAACATCATCTACCGGTTCAAGGTGCCTAATTCCATCATCACCGACAACGGGTCTCAATTTACTGGCAGGAAGTTCCTGGAGTTCTGTGACAAGTTCCACATACGCGTGGATTGGGCGGCCGTCGCACACCCACAGACCAATGGTCAAGTGGAGTGGGCCAACAGCATGATCTTGCAAGGCCTCAAACCCAGGATTTTCGATAGACTGAACAAGTCCGGCCGAAAATGGCTCCAGGAGCTACCAGCAGTCGTGTGGAGCCTCAGAACCACCCCGAGCAGGGCCACGGGATTCACCCTGTTCTTCCTGGTCTAGGGCGCGAAGGCCGCCCTCCCGACGGACCTGGAATACGGGTCGCCCAGAGTCCGGGGCTACAACGAGGGCACCAACCAGCGAGCCCGCGAGGACTCGCTGGACCAACTGGACGAGGCCCGCACCGTGACCCTGATGCATTCGGCACGGTACCAACAGGCTTTGGGGCACTACCAGGCCCGGGAGATACGATGTTGAGACTTCAACAAAGGTGACCTAGTCCTAAGGCTACGCCAAGACATGAGGTCACCACAAGCTATTACCCCCATGGGAGGGACCCTACGTCGTTGTCAAAGTGCTCAAGCCCGGCACCTACAAGCTGGCCAACAAGGGCGGCGAGGAACTCACCAACGCTTGGAACATCTAACACCTACGTCGCTTCTACCCTTAGAAAGGATTTCCAAGTTTCTTTTGTTATTTACATACCCAACACCCCAGTTGGCGACACGAATGCAAATTTTCATCAAATTAATAAAGTCAAAGGGCGACTCGGCTTTCCCCCGAAAACCAAGTCCCCCTCGGGGGCTACTGCGGGGGCATCCCCCCAAAAAAGGTCCCATATTTTCGCAAAAATTTGCTGCAAAAAGTGTTAAGTACGCCTCGACCCAAATTCTAGGTGAGCTCACGCGGGACGCAAGCAGCTAGAGGGCGAAGAAGCGCGAGTCGGGGATAGCCTACGCCTCCAGCAGGATACGGCCCTTCCCCCTTGCCGCTTCGCCTACAAGCTACTTGTGCGAACGAAACTCTCCCAGCCAGGTTCACCTAAGAAAATGGGAAGGCAGAACAACACAATTGCCGAAAACAAACAACGAGCATTTCGATTAACAAACATTGAAGTGTTTTAAACAAGCAACTATTTATTACATAGCCACGCGGCTCGAATATCAACACTAAAAACATATAGGGCTCGCACGCCTAGCTACTTTCAGGCCTCGGGGCCGCCGGCCGGAGCTGCATCAGGAAAAAGGAAGTCCATGAAGTCCTCGGCGAGGATGTCGGTGGCAGGAGCAGCAAGCGCGTCCGTGCGGTTCATCGCCACCTCGTCGTCGATGCCGACGGGAACGACATAGCCCGTGGAAATAGCCTCGAGGTCGACCTGGTAGTGGGAGACCACCACGCGGAGGGCCTTCTGGACGCCCAGGTGAAGGGCGCGGCGCAGGCGCTGGGTAACATGCCTGCCGAGGGCGTGAAGGCGACTCGCCATCGAGCTCCCGGCCTGCACATCGCCCTCTTCGACCTCCTGGCACGCCTCGAGGGCGGCAGCCCACAGCTCCTCCAACTCCTACTGCGAGGAGTTGTAGGTCATCTGGAGGGACTCTTCCTGGGTCGTCAAGTTCCACAGAGCGTTCCGTAGGCCTGAAAACCATGAACGAAAAAACTAAAATTTGGGAGCGGATCCCAAGTAAACCAAACCAACAGGCGGAAAGTGGAAAGAGGCGACTCACCTTCGACCTGTTTCTTCTCCGAGTCAAGGGCCTCGCGCGCGTCCTCAGCCGCCTGCCGCAGGCTAAGAACCATGGCTTCCTGCTCCTCGAGGGACTGGCGCAGATCCTCGTGCGAGACGCTAAGTTGGTTTAGCTCCCCGTCGAGCCGCGAGACTTCTTCGTCCTGCTGCTTGAGGGTTACCTGCGCCCCCTTGAGTGCAGTGCGCTCTTGCTGGAGTCGACCCTGGGCCTCTTCCCGCCCAGACGCTCGCGCTTGAGGGCGGCCCGAGCCTCAGCAAGGGCGGTCTGCTCCTGCTGAAGCTGAGCATCCGCCTGTCGGCGCGCGTCCCGCTCTCGCTGAAGCTGCTCCTCCGTCAAGGCGAGAGAGGCGGCCTTGTCCGCCAAGCTGGTCCTCAGCTGCTCGGCCTCCTTGGCCCTTTCCTTGGCTTGGCTTTGCCAGGACCGTGCTCCCTCGAGGGTTGCACGGCCCTGTTCGAGCTGGGTGCGAATCGAGGCCACCTCTGTCTCCCACTCTGTCGCCACGGTCCGCATCGCGGCTGCGTCCTCACGCGCCTTCTGCAGCACCTCGTCCCGCTCCAGGAGCGCCGCCTGCACCTTCGCGGTTGCGGAGACGTCTTCCGCAGCCTGGGCATCCTCCTCCAGGAGCTCATCCCGCACAACTTGCAGCCGGTACTCCAGCCACCCACTGCCGGTTCGCAGGGCTTCGACGAGAGCGTCCAGAGCGTCGTACTAGTCCCACTACCAGTTGCGCTCGGAGCTCAGCTGATCGATACGGTTATACCTCTCTCGAGCCCGGCCCTCAAGCTTCTGTCAACGGTGAATGAGATGCGGGAGAAGGCAGAGTCAGAGAACGCACGGGCGCAAAGGAAACAAGGAAAAATCTCGAATTCGATGACGAGAGCATGTACCTTGAAGATCTGCCAAGTGGGACCAGCATGGATCCGCAGGGCCTCGTTCAACGCATTGTTGAGCGAGGCCACGTGGTCTCGAAACTCCTGCCACAGCGCCTGCTCGGCGCGGGCCTCGTTGAAGTAGGCCGGCGGCGCACTGGCGGGCTCCCACTCCTACTCCAGGTGCACCACGGTGGTATTTGGGGCGGGGAGGCCGGCGGGTGACGATGAGGCCTCGGCACCGTGTGTCGGCCGCCGCGGCATCACGCAACCGTCTTCTCGCATCACCAGTACCCCCACCGCAGGCTCGGGGCTGGCACGGGCTAGTTCTCCCACTGGCCCCATCGGGGCGGTGGGGCGTCGTCGTCAGGGATCTCCACCACGGCCGCCTGATCGACCGCGGTGGGGACGGGTGCCGGAGGAACCGCTGACGCGGTGGTTGCCGCCACCGTGGCCGCCACCACGGTCGCCACCTCCCCGCCGCAACCCCGTGGCCTCAGCCGCGTCGCACGGTGGGTCACTCGCCGCCGCTGCGCTCTCTGCTACCCGTGACGCCCTCGACAAGCGTCGCCTCGTGGGCGCGGATGCGCCCGACCTTAGCGCCTTAGCGGGTGTGAGGTAGGGTACGGTCGACGCCACCCTGCGAACATGGGGACAGGAAACTGAGCTCCAGCCCCTCGAAACCAGAACGTCTGGAGGAGAGACTGCTTACCTCAAGGTGGAGAAGCCCCGCTTCCTCTTCCTCGAAGGCTCGACAGGCGTTGTGGTGGCGGCCGTCGTCGCCACTGCAGCGCTCCCTGACGCTTCCGTGGAGCGCATCGGCGCCACCGCGGCGCGCGCCGCCTCTTCCATATACCGTCCGGTCGCCTCTGCGGCTCTTGGTGAGGGGGCGTGGGATTCCACCTCTCAGGGGGGCTGCCCTCTGTCGCTCTCCTCTTCTTCCTCCTCTCCTGACGACGAGTTCTCCGGAGTCGCCGGGGGAGAAAGTCCTTGCTGCTCGCGCAGCCGGTACTCCTCGTCCCGCTGTTCCCGGCGCTCCTGCCGCCGGATCCTCCTCTCCTTCTTGCGCGCCACCCGCTCCTGCACCTGACACTGCGCCGTGCGCGCGGCCGCTCGAGCTCGGGGTGTGGGCGGGTCGGACCGTGCGGCGTCCACGGTCACCCTCTGCTAAAAACGACTATCAAAACCGCGCCGGTAAGCTACGAGGGAATGAGAAGGGAAGGAGGACCTACTCACCGCTGGGGCGTCGGGGAGCATAACAAACGACCAGAGGTCGTCGTTGTCGTGCCTAACGGCCTTGAGGCTAATGGCGCGCCTTGCCCTCGTAGCCGCATATTCCTGAGGAAGGCGCTCACGAAGGAACTGCGAGTGTGCCAACGACGTCGGGTTGGCCGCCTCGCTCATCTCGTGAATGCGGAGCTCCCTCTCCATGAGGGGGACGATCCGCCGGTGGTGAAGGTTTGTGAGGACTGAAGCAGCCCCCAACCCGGCGTCAGCCAAGTTCTTCAATGCGGTCAGAAGCGAATCCAGCCGCGCCTGGTGTGTGGAGGGGGACACGCCGTGGTGCCAGGAGTCGGCCTTCTCCATCAGCACCTTGCCGGTGTAGGGGGGAGGCCGGCGCCATCGTTGCGAAGGTAGAACCACCCCCGCTCCCATTCCGCGTTGTTGGAGGTCATCGCGCAGGGGATGTAGAACTCCCTGCGCGAGTCCCGCAGCGAGATCGACAGGCCGCCGGCGTGCACCGCGCGGCGCACCCGTGGCTCGTGCGTGGCGAGCGTGTGCAGCTCCGCGCGGAAGAGGTGAACCCAGAGATCCCAGTTCACTGGGATCCCTAGGAATCCCTCGTAGACACCGACAAAGGTGGCCGCCTGTGAAATCGCGTTGGGCGCGAAGTTGTGCAGTTCAACCCCGTAGTGGTAGCACAATCCGAGCATGAAGCGGCTCGCCGGCACGGCGAAGCCGTGCTCGTGGTGTGGGATGAAGCTGACGATGTAGCCGTACGACGGGATGGGCTCCCGATCCGTCGCCGGTGGAACAATCCACACCGCGGGCTGCCCATCCACGTTTGGCGCCAGCTGGCCGCCGTTCACGAGCTCGCTCAGGGCGAACCTCATCACCGTCGAGCGACTCCACGACAGCGGATCCAGCACCATGATTGGCTGCGGGCGAGCCATTGCGGTTGGCGGAGGCACGCGGAGACGAAGCAGGCACTAGGCGGAAACGATTACCGGCCTGCGTGCCGAGAGATGGGCTTAGAAGCTCGTGTAAGAGTCATCCGGCCGGTGGGCCGTAAAACACTATGTAAGGTGACAATGCTGGAGAAAGGGGATCAACAAATTAAACCCTAAATCAAAACCTCTCTTCCTCCTTCGGCTGCGGCCACCCTCTCTATACGAGGAGGCGCCACCGTTCTCATTGCTATGCGTTCCGCCGGCAAGGCTCCCGACTACCGTCCAGTCTGCGGATCGTGACAGTACGCAAACTCTACCCCTATGAGTACCCCTGAAGGACTGAGCACCGGCAGATTTGGAGATTCACTGGCGCCACGTCGTCGACGAGAACGTCGCTTACCACTTAATGCATAACGTCGGAAAATCCCGGAATAAATCCAGAAAAAAGTGCGAGCATCAGGATTTGAACCCTAGTGGGTAGCGTCCCACTGGACCGTCCTACCATTGGACTATAAGTCCAGTCGCAAGATGATGGCTGATTGTACATGGGCTATTAGTATGCTAGACTAGGCCCATCAAGCCCAAACGGCCTATTAGGCTCGTTGTGTCGATTTTTTTTGAAGCGGAATATTTAGCATTCCATTAACTGAACGACTCAGTGATATCACCGGTCACAATATCCTCAACGCCGGGCGGCACTTCGTCCCAACGAGAGATGGAGTTTGGAGGACTGATACACCCCTGCGCCGCAAGAGCGTGCGCCACACGATTACAGACTCTAGGACAAAAAGAAACTGAACTACAAGTAAACAGCGACCGGATCAGGTCCTTGATCTCCAAAACAATGCCTCCCACTGCTGCAAGGGCAAACCCATTCGACTCCATGGCCGTCTTCAGCATTACAGAGTCTGTTTCCACTTGAATTTTGCTGATGCCCAACTCGCCTGCAGCCTGGACACCCTTCAGACATGCTACTGCCTCTGCATGGAGAGCGTCCAGCAAGAAGGAGCAGCTCCCTGCGCCTGCACTGATCACCATGCCTTCTTCATTGCGAATCACATATCCCCAGCCCCCTGCACCTGTATTCGATGAAAACGCACCATCCGTATTCAGCTTTAGAACCTCATGTGCCGGTCGCTGCCATCTCTGCTTCTGCTTTGGAGGCCTTTCAAGCTCTGTCCTCCCTATTGTCTGAAATTCGTCAGACAACTTGGCCACCAACATTGCCATGTCCGATGCGCTTCGTCTCTTCTCACCCTCCCTCACTCGGTTCCTCTCCAGCCACCACTGTCTCAGTAGGACCATTACCTTCATCTGTTCGCCCTCCTTCATACCTAGAATCATTTTAATTACCTCCTTAGCTGAATGCAAAGCAGCAAGTGCCCCCCTGATATGCTCCAGCCCCAGCTCCCTCCACACAGGCAAAGCATATTTGCACTTAAAAAACAGATGGCAGCCATCCTCGTTTTGCCTCTCACACATTACACACTTCGTATCTAACTCCATTCCCCTTCTCTCCAAGCCTATACGAAGAGCCAGGGAATTATGTGCAAATCTCCATAAGAAGTGCTTTATTTTCCCTGGACACTTCAATTCCCACAGTTTCTTCCATATCTCATTCTCCAAATCAGTTCCATTTGAACTCGACTGAGCACCCCTTCTATCCTTGCGCCTCTCACACGACCTTTGCACTTTGTATGCCGATTTCACCGAAAACAAACCCCTAGTGTCGTAGTGCCATGCCACAACATCCTCCAAGTCCGGGTGTACTGGGATAGAAAGAATGGACCTGACGTCAACTTCCAAAAAAGTTTGGGTGACAAGCTCAACATCCCACTGGCCCGTCGTCGGATCAATTAATTCATCTACCCGTGTAATTAGGTTTCTTCCCCTAGGTGTCACCGGCCTTCTCATCCATTCCCTCGGGAGCCAAGGGTCTGTCCAAATATTAATATCTTTCCCATTTCCCACTCTCCATATTATTCCATTTTTCAACACTTGTACCCCCTTCAGAATGCTTCTCCATGTGTATGCCATTCCATAGCTGCTGGTAGCAGTCAGAACCGTGCCATTTTTAAAATATTTGGCCTGCAGCACCCTGGCACAAAGGGAGTCTGGATTCCTGACCAACCTCCATGCTTGCTTGGCTAACATAGCTAAATTGAAGGTATGTATATCCCTGAAACCTAGACCCCCTTCACTCTTTGGTTGAAGTAGCAGCTCCCATCTCAGCCACTGCATTTTGTTTTCCTTGTCTTGGCTACTCCACCAGTACTTGCCAATCATAGCACTGATCTGGTCGCATAACTCCTTCGTGATATCAAAGCACCCCATGGCAAAAGTTGGGATAGCCTGAGCTACTGCCTTTATAAGCACTTCCTTCCCTGCACATGTGAGGAGTTTCTCCTTCCATCCTTGGATACTGTCGCGCGCATCCTCTCCTTCATATACGAGAACACCTTTACTTTCTCCTTCCCAACATGTACTCGTAAACCTAGATATCGCTCATTCACTGTCTCCCTTGGAATTTGTAGTGTGTGCAGCACCTCCCTTCTCCTATCATCTGCTGTATTAGAACTAAACATGATCGCCTACTTGTCCTTGTTGATAGCCTGCCCTGAACAATCCTCATAGATACGTAAAATACTTTGTAGCTGCTGTGCATCTCCTCTGTTTGCTCGAAACAAAATTAAAGAGTCATCGGCAAACAACAGGTGAGAAACACTTGGAGCACCAGGACAAACCTTAATACCCTTCAACCTCCCATTCTCCTCAGCTTGTTTCAACAGGGCCGAAAAACCCTCAGCACATAGCAAAAATAAATAGGGTGACAATGGGTCGCCCTGTCTCAAACCTCTCTCTGGCTGGAAACTATCTGTTAGCACCCCATTCACCTTAATGCGGTACGAGACCGTCGATACACATTTCATGATAGTATTTATCCAAGTTGAATGAAACCCCAAGCTCTCCATCATTTCCTGCAAGAAGCCCCACTCCACCCGATCATATGCTTTGCTCATATCGAGCTTGACTGCTGCATAACCACCAACCCCCTTTCTCTTATTTCTCATGTAGTGAGTGAGCTCATATGCAATCAGGATATTATCTGAAATCAATCGTCCCGGAACAAAAGCACTTTGCGCTGGTGAAATGATCTCTGGGAGGATGCCCTTTAACCGGTTAGCCAACACTTTCGAGACAATCTTATATAGCACATTGCACAGGCTGATTGGGCGTAAATCCTTTAGCCGCTTCCGGATTCCGTACCTTGGGGATCAGCACGATTGTGGTTTCGTTCCAGCCCTCTGGGAATTGACCACCATTCAGAATTTGTAGCACTTCATTGGTAACCTTCTCTCCCACCACATCCCAAAACCTCTTATAGAAAATTGCCGGCATACCATCAGGCCCTGGTGCTTTAAGATCGCCGATAGAATCCACAGTGACTTTCACTTCCTCTCTTGTGAATTCTTTCAGCAATACAAGGTTCATCTCCTCAGTGACCTTTCTCTCAACAGCTTGTGTAAGCTGATGAGGGTCAGCCGCAGCCATGGACCTGAAAAGGGTAGAAAAATAGTTAGTAATAAAGCTCCTCTTCTCCCCTTCCTCCTCCACCCAACCTCCATCCTCCCTCCTTAATCTCCCAATTTTGTTTGTTCGTCTCCTCTCCGAGCACGCAGCATGAAAGAAAGAAGTATTTCTATCTCCCTGCTCAAGCCACCGAATATGTGCTCTTTGCTTCCAGTACATATCCACCTGCTCCTCCATCTTTTCCAATTTATATCTGAGGATTTGCTCCCTTCCCACTTCATCCCGATCAATTCTCCCCCTTCGACACCTCTCCAGTTCCGTTTTCACCTTCTTAATCCTATCTTTCCAGATCACCAAGAACGTTTCTGCTCCAGTTTGATAAACCTCCTGCAACTATTTTCAGGGCACTGTGTACAGCAGATGCTGACCCTTCCATTGCCTCCCTCCAGGCTTCCTCCACCACTTCTGCACATTTCTCCTCTCCTAACCAACTAGCCTCAAAGCGGAACGAGTTCTCAGGGTGGTGATTCCCATCCCCTTTCACCGGTCTGTCAGTCGTCACAATAATCGGTCGGTGGTCGGAGTGTCGAGGATCCCCATTTATCACCCGAACCGCAGGGAAGTGCGCCCTCCACAAGTCATTAGCCACAGCTCGATCCAACCGCTCTCTTATATAATCCTCCGCCTTGTGACTATTATTCCGCCAGGTGAAAGCGTCCCCCTCATAACCAAGATCATGCAGTTCACACTCCTCTAGCACCTCCCGAAAATTATCCATCTTGGTTTGGCTCTTTGGTCTCCCTCCCTCCTTTTCATGTGGGAATAGAATCTCATTAAAGTCTCCCGCACAGAGCCATGGTTTAGCTGGAGAAACTCTCATATCCCGGAGGTCCTCCCATGTTTTATGTTTCTGGTCATTGTGCGCCTATCCATAAACCCCTGAGAAGCGCCATTCGTACCCATTATCCTCCTTAACATCCACATCGATGTGGTACTTCGACATATTCCGGAGTGTCACATCAATTTCTCTCCGCCAAAACACAGCCATCCCACCCCCTTTTCCATCTGCATCCTTCACCACCATATTTGCTAACCCCACCATCCACCGGAACCTCTCCATCCTGCGCCTGTCCAATTTTGTTTCAGACAAGAATAGAATATCCGCCCCCTCTGACTTCTGGAGATCCAGAAGCCCCCGAACTGCCGAGCGGTTGCCCAGACCCCGACAGTTCCACGCTACTATCTTCATTGGTTCGCGCAGGACTGGTCCGCCAGTCCCGCTAACTTTAATTTTTTGTGTGGTACACCCTCTCCTTCTCCTTCATTTACCATGTCAACCTCAGCATCCCTCATCAAAACATCAGTAGCTCCCCTCTTCTTCAGGACCTCCTTGCTCTGCTTTTCCGAGGGCTTCTCCCCCTGCACCCTAGCTACTTTCTTGTAAGTGTGTCTCCTTTTCGCCATCTCCTTTCCCTCCACTTCCCCCTTCTTCCCCTCAGCCGCACCTCCCTTGTCACCATGCATTAGCTGCAAGGCACTGCTACCGTCTTGCTGATCACCCACTTGCTGCACCCCGTTATCCAGCCCCTTAAAATCCCTCCTTTCCGACCCTACCCCCTTCACAGGGCTTGTCACCACAGCATCCGCCCCCTTCTCAAAGATGATCGATCTCCTTGCACGATCCGCATTTTCCACCGTGGTAATGCTCTTTTTTACAGGGCTTGTGACTTCCTCCTCCTCTCCCCTTCGGCCTCCTTTCTCTACTCCTGGATTGTCCCCTATCTTCCTCCACGATGGAGCGTCACTACCCGACCCACCACTCCATCCTCTGCCGCCTGAGCCCCAACTCCCTCGACTCCCACCCCCTCCCACTCTAACATGATCACCAGCGAGCTCCTCCATTCTCCTCTTATCAGGTATTAAGCGCAGTGACTTGCTAAACAATTGTTCTTCCCCCTTCTGCAACTTCTTTTCACAAGCCCTATCGGTGTGGCCGATAAGCCCACACGTGTAGCAAAAATCAGGTAGGAACTCATAAACCATTGGGCACCACAAAGGTTTAGCTCCGCCCCCTCCTTCTCCACTTCCACTGTCACCCCTCTCATGAGCGGCTTCCTGATATCAATGCGCACTTTGATTCTTAAATATTTTCCAACCGCTGTACCGTCCTCCTCCCTGTCCATCTCCAGAAATTCTCCCACTTCTCCCCCAATGGCTTCCCCCACCGCCTTATGCATCATCCCGATGGGTAGCTTGAAGACTCTAACCCAGATCGGTATGAAAGTGAACTCCATCTCGTCGATCGTCTTCGTTTCATCAAACTCGATCATGATCACAAGATCCTTACCAAACATCCATGGGCCATCCTCTAGAGCTCTTCGCTTCCCGTTGCTCGGTTAAAGGTGAAAAGAAAATGGTTCTCACCCAGATCCTTGCAGCTAACACCTTTGATCGGACACCAAATCCTGCCTAGTGCCTGCGCCAATCCTTCCGCATTCACAAGCCGCTCCGCCAAAACCTTTCCCACTGCTTGGTCGAGCGGGGCCTGAACCCTAGAATGACCCGTGCTGCCGATCTTGATGCCTTTCTTCTCTGCCGCCAACAGCTTCATGCGCTCCATCATCTCCTCCACCGAATCCATCCTGCCCTTCGCCCGAAGGTTTTGGGAAACACGGACGAGTTCCCCCCGGCGAAACCTAGGGTTAGCAGATTGGTTTCCGTTTCCTGGCTGGAAAACTTTGGACGTGGACACAAGTTGCAAGCGGGATGTGGACTAGATTGACAGCGGGAGTGCGATCCGAGAACGGGAGGAAGATGATCACGGGAAGGCCTAAACCGCCGACGGGAACCCACCTCGAGTCGCCTAGAAAGCCCTAGACGCCGAGGACTCTCTTCCAGGCTGTGAAGCTGTGAAGCCCTAGACGCAAGATGATGGCTGATTGTACATGGGCTATTAGTATGCTAGACTAGGCCCATCAAGCCCAAACGGCCTATTAGGCTCGTTGTGTCGATTTAGGACCATGTTTTGTTGGGAAATAATTCAAATTTCGTTTTTAAGTTCAAATTTTGTGGATCATGAATGACACCGTTTTAAGAACACTTTGAGGATTATGTACATCTTTTTTATATGATTCTTAGTTGAGGTTAAATCATACCAGATGCTTACAAATCCCAGCCTATGCACTTTTTTTTATAATCAGCACTCCAAGCGCCGCAGTTTCGATGGGATTTTCCCCCATGGGACGCTCCTATGCAACATCAAAACAAAACATCTGTAACATACAAAAATCTACAACTATGAAAAATATATGAAAAAAAGAACTACTCCGTACATTGTTAGCGATGTGATAGAAAATTTATGCTACAAACATGAACACTACATCTCATGTGAAACATACATAAATAAATAGTTGTAATATCGATACTTAACTATTACAACATATGTGATTCTCAAAAAATAAATTATTACAACATATGTCAAACCATCAAATTTTATTAAGATTCCGTTTAATTGATTATTATAATTTTAGATGTTTATTTGTTAGCACTACTGTAATTGAGTTGAACCCAAAACGGATGCATGTATAACTTGTGATCGACTACTTCGGAAAGAGTACGCATAGGTTGCATACCACTAAACGAGTCCTACAGGGAGTGACCTAATACGCCATGCAAATGTGTTTTTTATAAAGCTATCTGTTACCTGTGTGATTTGAAGTAACTCCTCCCACGATTTTTTCTTCCCCAATTTCACCTTCTTCTCCAACTCCGGCAAGCTACTCCGGCGAGTTTAGGGTTCGGGTTAGGGTTCCGGGGTTAGGGTTCGGGGTTTCCGGGGGTGGGGCTGCTGTCCCCGCCGGACCTAGAGGGAGGGCGGCGGTGGGCGGGGGCGGCGAGGTCGGGCGGCGAGGGCGCCGGCCGGGCGGATGAGGCCGGCGGTTGGGGCCGGGGTCGGGCGGGGGAGCACGGCGGCGGCGCGGTGGTGGCCGGCGACGGCGGGGTCGGGCGGCCGCGCCGGCGGTGGGAGGAGGCGGCGGCGGTGGTTGGAGGCGGGGGCGGCGGCGGCCGGCGGACTAGAGTCCGCCGGCGCCGGGGCCGGGGAGGCGGGAGGGGTTGGGCGGCGGGGAGGCGGAGGGGGGCTGCGGCGCAAGGAAGAAGATGGGTCGGGGTGGCGCTTGGCGCGTGGGAAAGGACAGGGAGGAGAGAGAAAGAGAGATAGATGGGAAAGAGATAAATTTGAGGGAACGAATGAGTAAAAATAATAGATCTGGGGTGTAAAAAATTGCAAAAATTCGTGTGAGGAGAGGCCCATAATTGCGTGGGTGAGCTATAGACAAGCCCTTTTTAGATGTTGCAGAATTAAGGGGTGATGTTTTGATTTTTAACAATGCATTTAATTTTTAAAAATGATATAGTAAATCATTGGTTCTTCTTTGGTGTGGATTGAGACTGTCTCAAGGAGTATCCCGACGCGCATCTGCAAGCAAAAACGCCGGGGATGCAGACGTTCTCCTCGCGCAAAGGAGGAAGACCCGCAGCAGTCTCGCGCACCCCCCCGCGCATCACCTTGCGGCAGTTGGCTCTCGCGTGCGTCGGGAGGAGGAGGAGGAGCTCGAGAAGGAGGTCGCTGCCGCCGTCGGGGCCCCGCAGTCGCCGCCCTCGCTCCTCTTCCGCCTTCCTCGCTCCGCCCCCGAGGCCGCTCAAGGGGGAGGCCGCCGCGCGCGCTCGGCCTCGCGCGCTGCCGGCCTCGCTCCACCTCGACGGGTAGATCCGCGAAGCGCGACCGCGACCCGCACCACCGGCCGGAGCCGAGGCGGAGGAGTGCGGAGCCGCGCAGCGAGGAGCGCGGAGGCGCCCGAGCACGACCGACGACGGAGGCGGGGCGTTGACCGCGTGCACCGGATTGAGGAGGCCGCCGCGGAGGTTGTCGCCGTCCCTCGACGCCGGAGCCTCCGCCGCACCGCTCGCCGCCCGTCGGTGCTTGCTCTCCCGCTCGCCCTCGCGCCTTCGCCGACCGTATCGAGCTCGCTTCGCCGGGGCCTCGATCCGCAACCGTCGGGTCGTGCTCCTCCGCCGCGGGCTCAACTGCGGCCGCGGCTCGCTCCGGTCTACGTCCCGCGTCGGCCACTAGCTGCTGTCGGAGTCGACTGCGATGGCGGAGGAGAGGGCACCAGAGGGCAGGCGGACGGCTCCGAAGGGGGGGGGGAGACGATGGGAGAGGGGAGCGGGTGTTCCAGTGGGGGTAGTTGGATGCGGCACCCCCAAGACGCGTGACGGGGAGGAGCGCCTGCAAAATGCAGCGAGCGATGCAGACTCCGCTGGAGCTACTTCATTGGCCACTGCCGCCCCATTTTGCAGATGCATCACCATTTGCACACACTGCTAGAGTCAGTCTGAGGTGCTCACACTCTGCAAAGTGCAAACCAGAGACGATTTAATTCAAACTTCGGTGCATCAGCATGAATTTTTGCCAAAACTTTCCTATTTTTCGCTGAAAATAATAAAATCCCAACAGTGCACTTGTTCTTCTTCCGAAGACCATCTGATATCTGGGGTCCGCTGATCTGACCACCACTCTTGACTATTCGAGGCTACCCTTCCGCGGACTCCGACGATCTCCGAGACTCCGATCCCGCGGCGGCGGCGGCGGCCATGGAGTTCGTCGACCCCTGGGACTACCAGTCCCGCGCTCGCGTCGTCCATTCGGGCGCCAACGCCTCCTCCTCTCCCTCTTCCACCACGACCAGGGCGTCCCCCTCCCTCCCCCACGCCGCATCTTGCGCCGCCGCGGCCGTCGCGCTCCTCGCCGCCGCGTACTACCTCCCCCCGGCCTACCAGATATTCGCCTCCCTCCTCGTGTGGATCGCCTCCTCTCTCCTCCTCGCCCCTTTCGCGCCCTCCTGGGCTACTGGCGGCGACATCTCCGTCGGCCGGGGCCGCCTCCTCCCCGCCCAGGAGCCGTTCCAAGAAGAACTGATCCCGGATCCCGCGCCCGCTTCCCGCCGCGGTCGTCGCCAGAACCCGGCTCCGACGGCCTCAAAGCCCTCGGATCCGGTCGCTGCTCCCGTCCAATCGGCTGCGTCGCTGCAGCCGTTGCAGAAGGCGGCGGCGGCGGCGGCTGCCAGTGGGGTCTCCGTGGACGGCGGCGAAATGGAGGAGAACACCGGCGAGTGGACCGACCAGGAGCTGGAGCTCCTCCGGCGACAGATGGTCAAGCACCCGGCGGGGGAGCCCCAGCGCTGGGAGAAGATCGCCGCGGTGTTCGGCGGCCGCCGCACGCCGGAGAGCGTCATCCGCGCGGCGAAGTCGGGCGCCGCGGCGGTGGGAGGGGGCTCGTTCGAGCAGTTCCTGCGCAAGCGGAAGCCGCTCGACCCGAGGGCCGACGGTGCCAACGCCGGTGACAATGCTGGCGAGGGTGTGGAGAGTGCTGATGGCGCTTGGAGTGCCGGGGATGACCGGGCACTGCTGAACGCGCTCAAGGAGTTCCCCAAGGACACTACAATGAGGTGGGAGAAGGTGGCAGCTGCTGTGCCAGGGAAGACGAAAGCTGCATGCATGAAGAGGGTCACTGAGCTCAAGAGAGACTTCCGGAGCAACAAGGCAGCATCATAGGACAATGCCCTTGCCTGACAATTTTGGGAGGGTATGATTTCTGCAACGTTTTTCTTCTCTTCATACTGATATTTCAGTGGAACCACATGTTGATATTTTATCGATGATCATGCTAGTGTTGAAAAGTTAGGTAATGACATTAAGCTCAATCTTCATTTAAGGCCTTGCTTAGGAACTGAGATAAATTTAAGAGTTCACTCCTCGTTGGTTGCCTACCCCTGCTATTGAAAATCTGAAAGCTCGGGCTTCATTTTCATTTTGGTGTTTTGACATGGTGCAAGTTCTGTATGTACTAGCTGGATAACCTAGCCTATTGATAGAGATAATATTAGAGCTTACTGAGATGAGATATGGTTATCTTGGCTGAAATTGATTTAAGATATACTGCCCCCGCTGAAGACATCCCTCCATTTTTAAAAATCAGGAAAATCTATTTTTGAATTAGTTTGTTTGTCCTAACGTCTTATATTGGAAAACAGAGGGACTAGATTGGTGGGCCATAATGATACTTGAATTGCATTTAGCTGATCTGAAAGTATGATGCTCATTAATCTTACCAAGATAGTTAGTCAATTTTATGCAGTAATAGGTGATACACCGGCATTCGTCTTTGTTCCACTATTCGTTGTTGCTATATTTCCCCCCACAATTGATAAACTCCTGCAGGATAGGAGCCTTGGAGAATAGCTTATCTGTTATATTGGCTAGTTACTGAAACTAACAAGGATGTTAATCTGAATATGCTGTAGAATTTATATTTAAATGAAGTTGATACTATCTGCCACCATTTTTATGATTCATATTTTAATAAAAACTATATAAGTAGGATTGTGTAATAAAACTACTCCACGAGGGCCACGACTCTTGGATTCATAGGTGATAAATATATTTTTGTAGGACTAGCAACGATCATTGTAGTCACATCAGGGATAAGAAAGGATTTCGAAAACAGATGGTAGTTTGGTTCCACACTTTCTATTTGAAGCAATCACGTATGCTTTTCCCATCAACAAGCTTATGTATCTCCGTTCTACGTGATGGAAATGGTTTCAGCTTCGTGTAAAAAGATGTTCTTTTCCCAGTAAAATACCATTGGCATGTTTGCAGTCGAGCTCATAAAGGATGAATAACTATATATTGTTGAAAGTAAAAACTTTTAGGAGAAAGAGCCGCTCAACAAACTGCTAATGTCTTTCAGAAACTTGCAACCATGCATGCTTGCAACTTGCAACCTACCTCTTAATTTTCCTCCGAACATCTATATTAAGTGGAAATGTGCAGTCAGCTTTGGTCTTGGCCACCAATCAACATGAACAAATTCTGAAAAAGGTTACGATATCAGAGTCAGACTACAGAATGTTGTAGCATCTGCTACAATTTGAATTTTCAACTCTGATTCAAAATGTGTTCTTGACCTACCATAACTTGTGATGATTCAGTGCTTGAGTCAGAATTGTTGCACGGTTAGAGCATCTCCAAGAGTCTTTCTAAATTTTAATTTAGAGAGCATTAGCATAAAAATTGTTTTCTATATCTTTTCACTTTCCAACAGCTTTTCTATTTCTTATGTGCACTCTAGAGAGCCATTCTTGTCTTCTATATTTGACTAGCGAAAAATCCAGAATAGAAGATGACTATATTTGAATGAACATTTAGATAAGTTGTCGGAAGGCAGTTTTTCAACAAAATCTCTATTTCTATCATTTAGAAAGAATATAGAGAGTCTCTTGGAGATGCTCTTACACTATGCTTTAAACATTAAATTCTCAATGGGAAACAGCAAATCTTGTATTTCTGCTCTAATGTTTTGTAACTTCTGTTCTGTGCGATGAGCATTGCATGTTGAGACTTACTAGGAAATCCTTCTAAATATATTTCAGGTGTGAGGCACTCAGGCTGAATGATAAATGGCTAGATCAACTAAATCATCATGGAGGTGCCAGACGAATAACGGAGGGTCGCATACTTCAAGTAGAAACCATGAAATTTTCCAATTGTAACTAGAATGGATCAGGGAAATCCTTAGACAGATTAGAGGTACTACTGGACAATGGAAACAAACGGATGGACAGGCAACACACATGATACTGCATGATTTATTTTATTTCTTTTTTTTTGTGTGGGTCAACGACCCAACGCGAGTTAAAACTCCATGTTTCCAGGACGCCCGAAAGAATGTGGATTTGTGTCTAGAACATTCCCAGTTCTGCAGTGTTTTTGGTATTGCACATCATGTGCTCAGACGAGGTAATTGCCAGTTTTAAGTAAAAGCCAAATCTGAAATGAACCAAAATTAAATATCATATGCAATATTTTCCCTTCTTTTTTTTTTGCGAATAATTTGCCTTCTATTGGAGCAGTTAATTGGGCAAGAAAATGAAAATATTGTAACAAGTTCACCTTTGCTTCATCAGTGACCTGAATCGAGCACGTTTTTGGTCATCCGTCCGTCGTGGGCTGTGGCTGGCTTTGTGAGCCCATAAGCAGGTGGACGCCAGCCTAATCCTACCTATTCCAAGAGGCCTAAACTTCGAGTCCCCGTGGTGACCCACCGTGCGAACTCGATCTACTACGAGTCTACGACGGCCGACGGACGGACGGTGGAGGCGGCGACGGCGTGCCGTGCCGTGAGGGCAGCCGCGCAGGAAGGCCGGCGAGCGCGGCCACGCATGGAGGCGGCTGGGATGGGCGCTGCGACCCTACGGGTGGGGAAATAAGAGGTATGCATGTCAACTTTGCAAGTTTTTTACATTGCCAATTTGAAAAAAAGTATCCATCACTAGTTATATCGAGAAAATCCAGTGCATGTGAACAACATTCAAAATCCAGTGGCCACGCGGTTCAATGAACAGTTGTGCTATGACCAAGATTGACCCAAATTATTTTTACATGTATTTTACCGATCTGAATTGTAGGCACTAGGCAGCTATGTTGCACAGTACGGGGATACGGATACGGAGATACGGCGATACGGTATTTTCAATACGGGGATACAGATACTGCGATACAGTATTTTCAAAAAACAGCAATACGGGGATATGACAAACCAAAAATTTCATAGTCATAGAATAGATAAATATAATAAATAGTTGATAGTGAATAGTAAAACTAGTAGCATATGATAAACTAAATGTCTCATTCTTCTCCTTCTAAAATCTCTCTCTCGAATTCTGGCTCATCGAGTGTGAGTTCGGCGAGTTGTAGCAATCCAACACAAACGAAGTTCTCAGTGCCATCTCCACCAACATCCCACATTCGACTTGGTCCACTTTCATAATCACCCGTCTTTCTTGAAAGAAGACGCAAGTTATTATGCACAAACACCAAATCTTCCGCTCGTTCAGGAGTGAGCTTATTCCTCTTCATGTTATGTATGAAAGAATAAGTGCTCCAATTCCTCTCACAACAAGATGAAGATGCAGGGTGTCCAAGTAACTTCAAAGCTAAATCCCTCAACTCAGGTGTGCTATCTCAATAAGTTCCCCACCATTGCTTTGGCTCAAAATGGCTTCTATCCTCAATTGAGCCAGGGTCTTCATAGCCACCCATTAATAGAGAGAAATCAACAAACTGCTTCTTAATCTTTCTTAAGTCTTCTGGTTTTGGGAATGACTTTTTAAAGCTTTTGTTCCTCTCAATATTAATCTCATTGTCATTGTTAGGGCTAACACGACTAGGAACTTCATTGAGCCAAGTTGCACTATACTCCGTAGTACCTATCAATATCATCATAATATATTATATAAAAATTTTGCAAGTACAATCAGTAGAGAATACTTTAAATACCAATTTAAGGTTCATATTTGTTACCTTGGATTTAGTGAATGTGCCAAACATTGAAGAGGGGTATAGCTCTTGAGCCATCTAGCATGTAAAATACTCTCTACGACATTAAAAAAGGTGCATGGACCGTTCACAATTCCTTCATGCCGGTAGATACAAGCTCTCACCTAATTAATGCAAGATAAAATCAATTAGCAGGCATGTTAATAGAAAAAATAAGCAAGCATAATTTGCATGCTCTCACCTTCTGTATCATAGAGTCCCACATCTCATAGATCAAATGAAGGCATGGTTTATCAGTATCAGCTGCCCTTAGCATGGAATAAATAGGTCAGTGAAAGTAAGAATATATCTAATGTTATCCCACCACACATCATAGAGAATCTTTTCCTTCACAGCTTGAGCTTTGCCATGGTCATCCTCTCTATAAGCTGTCCACTTGTCTCTAACAACCATTTGCACCAATGCATCCTTGATAAGTAAGAATCTCTTCATCATGACAATAACACTTGCAAACCTTGTATCTGCAACGGCAAGAAACTTGAGTTTGCTAAACTCATTGAACATGGACAACCTCATGCTATGGTTCATAATGTAATTCTTGATGAAGGCAGCATCATCTGCGATATCCTTTATCCAAATAAGTTCTGCATTATCATCTTCGTCATCCTTTGGAGCACAAATATTCTTCAATGCAAGGTTGAGGTGTGCACCACGCAAGGAGTCCAAAAATTATTCTTGTACTTCGATTCAATCATCAATCCGACACCTTTCCAATTCGCTGCATTGTCTGTGATCACTTGGACCACATTCTTTGGTCCAACTTCATCTATCACCTCCTTCAACCAATCAAAGATATACTCCTTACTCTTGATCTATATATACTTGAAACATTAAGAATATTATAGCCTAAAAGGTGAAAAGTCAAAAATAATATGATCAAAGTAGTTACTAGTAGTTTGTTAGACTGTTACCTCTCCTTCTGTGTTAATTTATTTTAGAAACATTGGACCACCCTCAGTCATAGCTATGAAGTTTAAAATTGGTCGCCTTTGTGGATCACTCCACCCATCTGTCGCAATAGTCACTCCTTTCAAGGGTCATGAAGATTTGATAGGCATCAACATCCTGTCAACATGTGTCTTCTCTTTCTGGAGTAGGGTTGTCCTCAATGCATTATATCCCGGGGGTACATACCCACCCAAATCGTGGTTCGCGACATAATTATAAGATGCTCGATAATTAGGATTTCTTGCCACATTAAAGGAAAGCCCTGCAAAATACAACCATTTCATGCTTACGAACATAGAGAATACAAAATAAAAGACATCATTTAAAATTTTACGAACCTGCAGTGTAGAATAGCATTGCAATGTGAGAATCAACAATATGTTGAGTTTCTGCATTAAAACTATCTGCAATAGTTGATTGCTTAACATTCCCTTTTTGGAAGATCTTGCATTTGAATCATCAAAAGGAGGTAAACGAACTAGCTTATGGCTAGGTGCAGCATTTGCAGCAGCCTCAGAAGCTTCACGATCCTCTTTTCGAAGTTGCTCGAGCATTGGACTTGTCATTTTGCTACAAACAACAACACCTTCATTTTTTATCTTCAAAAGATGTGCCCTCACTCTAGAATAGCTGCCTAGATAGTCATTCTCACAAAAATGACACCTAAATCTTGTGTTGCCTCCTCTAGCGTTTGAACTTTTAGGCGGTACAAACTTAGTAACATGTTTCCACAAAGGAAATTTAAGATTGTTGACCTCAGTCTCCTCAAGATCTACATCAGTTGATGCCATAGCTGCTGAAACTAATTGCTAAATAATTTCAATGAAAGACACCCATACAATAATATAATCTACAATCGCATAATAAACTACAAGTAATCAACAATTCAAGATTCAACAAGACAAGAACCAAGCATATATAGTAATATGTGGCTGGATAGTAGGGCGGCGAGCTCATCTTTGAGATGAAGTGTCCAGGAACAAGTTGATTACCGACGGTCGGCGGACGGCGTCAAGCGGAGCTGGAGGCGGCCGAAGGCATGCGGAGGACGAAGAAGGACGAACTGAGGATGAACAGAGGAGCCACGACGCTGCCGAGGCACCGACGGCGGACGACAGATGCGAATCGAAGTTGCGAACAGACTAGGGTACAGTAAGGTCCGCAACTGTACGTCAGTTTTTGAAGGCAGCGATCCCAAACGTATCTCTTCCGTATTCCATCAGTATCCTATCCGTATTAAGTTTTTTTTATTTATTTTTACCAAAAAACGGGATACTTAGGGATACATGTATCCCTGTCGTATCTTGCATGTCCCCGTGTACGGCAACATGCAAACGTATCGGTGCAACATAGCTAGGCAGAGGGTTTGTGTGTTGCACATATTCACATATAACATGAATGACCGATCACAGCGGAACAATGCTTGATAGCTCTTGAGTGCACCATGACTCCATGAGTAGTACTCCTGAGAAATTATTCATTGCTAAATTTAGGGCTATCATGTTGGTAAGATTTTGCAGAGAAGATGGCAACTCGCCTGGTAGACTATTGTTACTTAACTCTAAAGAAATTAACTTTGTTGCCCCCAAGCACATTGGAATTTCTCCAACCAAAAAGTTGTTAGCTAAGTTTAACCATAACAACTCCTTAAATTCACAAATGGTTTTAGGAATCTGGTTGCTGATGCAATTGTAGGATAAATACAAAAACGTTAGCATTAGAGCTCAAAAATTTGAGGGAAGAGGACCCGCCAAGAAGTTCTTGGAGATGTCTAACATATATAGGCTTCATGGTAGTGGTGGTAATGTACCGGTTAATTGGTTGGAATTGAGATCGAGGTATTGCAATGACATTGTTTCCATAGATGCTGGCAAACCTCCCTTGAGTGTATTGTTGGACATGTCCACTTTAAAAGCATTTGAAAAGACTTTAGAAAACCAGTGTGGAATCGTATCAATTATACCTGCACTTGAGATAGCAAGATTAGTAATGTTCACCTGCCACTGCAGCCAAGCCGGAAACAAGGGACCCATCTGGCAACCTGAAAAGAATGCTTCAAGTAATCTAAATGTCGGCTGACATTCCGAGCTGAGCTCAATCTTCAAGGAGTTATCGCTCAAGTCAAGAGAGGTCAAATTAGTGAGCTGGCCAATTTCGCACGACACTTGTCCAGTCAAGTAATTATCAGAGAGATCAAGGGTCCTCAAACTAGAAAAATGTCCTACAGATGCTGGGAGGACCCTATCAGTTGATTTGAGGACAGATAAAGCTCCTGCAAATGGGTTTTCAAACATTGTGGCATCTTGTCCATTACCATCGCTATATTTCCTAGTGTGAAACAATTTTCAAGGTTCAGGATTCTTAGGCTGCATAGGCTCTCCAAGTTTGTCATCATCATGTCAATGGTGGTGTTATGGATATTTGATAGCGATAGGTACTGCAAAGACATCATAGAACCCAATGAACTATGAGGGTCAAATATGTGTAACTGAGGTCGAGATGCTTGAGGTTTGTTATATTTCAGAACCAACAAATAGCAATTGGGTGGTTGAAGTAATTTCCATAAAGATCAAGCTTCTCAAGATTTGTAAGGTTAAGGTTTGGGAGTGATTGGTTTGCACTTGTAAGGGAGCAACCAGAAAGATCAACCACCCTCAGTGAGGGGATCATGTTCACCACATGAGGCCAGTCAACTACTGCACTAAGATTATCTAAGGACAAGATTTATCAAAGGAAGGTGTGTTAGCCATGAGACATCTATTGAGTTTGTATGTCCGCAGCCATAACTTGAAAGGTCGAGATATCGCAACTTTGACAAATTGCCGAGCTGAGGAGGCAATATACCATGAAATGGTATGTAAGAAAGGTCAAGATGTTTCAGGTTGTTAAAAGAGCCCAAGAACTCCGGAATATGACTAGTCGACCCCTCGAGGCTATTAAAGCTTAGATCTAGGTGCTCCAAGTACTCCAAAGTAAGCAGATATGGACTTATCTGGCTGACCAAACCTGTTGCATTCCATGGAAAAGGTTCAAAATTCAAGTCACCATGCTGTCGAAGCTTCCTGATGTGGCCAGTCCGGGTGCTGCACCAGACGCCTCTCCACCGGCAACAATCCTGCTCGCCATGGCCATATTGCTGCCAAGAGTCGAGAAGGCCTGCCGGGTCACTGGTGATGCCTTGCTTGAAGGACAATAGTGTTAGTTCGATCTCTCTTCCATTATGACCCAAAGGACGTAACGGGCTCAGTCTCGCACCCTGATCGGGGGCGCCCTACCAATCCATGGTTGGTGGGCCACCGTCGCACAAGGCTATAAAGAGAGGTTAGTGGCCACAGCTCGCAGTACGAGGTTCACCGCGCTGCCACACACACCCCACTCACAAACCCTAACCCGGCCCGAGGGAGCACTGGAGCGGCGGGAAGCTCCGCCACCGCTGCCTCCACGACCCTCCTCCTGGATCCGACGTACACGGTGCCAACGACCGACTCTCAACTGCATCGTCTGCGACACTGTCGTCTCCAACCCGCCACTGCTTTCCCTGCGTCAAGCTGCGGCCGCCCCTGCGACCACGACCGATGACATGGCCTCCGACTCCACTCCTGCAACCACTACCGATGGTCTGTGTCCCCTCAACCCTCCCTGTTGCTAAATAATCATCTGTGAATATGATGAATGAATCAAAACCATCCACAGATGCCACAGGAAAAGGACCACAAATATCTGTGTGGATTATTTCCAAAATTCCTGTACTTCGTTTTGCGCCTTTCTTTATTTGCTAAAGATACTTGCCTTTAATGCAATCGATGCATTGATCTAACTCTGAAAATTCTAAAGGCGGAAGAATTGATCTTTGTACTAAGTGTTCTATCCTTCCCCTCGAAATATGGCCTCAATGACAGTGATAATTTCGAAGATGTGTTATCAATTCGCTTCCGCCTTTTGCTTTCATTTGTAGATGACGAGTCATGCTCAATCTCACATACATTCGACATTCCCAACACATTCAGTCGTATTATCATGCATAGCCAACATATGCAGTTTGTCTTGTCGGAAGGCAAGACCCACACAAACTTCATTAAACAAAATCACACATTGTTCTGTGCAAAAAAGGCACTCAAAACCATTATCCACTAAACATGAGACTGAAATCAAATTTCTACTTAATGAAGGAACATAAAGGACGTCATGTAGGAGAAGTGTGAAGCCATCCTTCAGCTTAATGGGGAGTTCCCCAATTGCCTCCACTTCAGCCTCGACGCCGTCCGCAACCTTAATTCTTCTTTCTCCTTTTGTTAGAATCCTCCGTGAATGCATATCCTGTATAGAATTAGCAACGTGAGTAGTTGCACCTGAATCAATCCACCAAGTAGATTTATCATAACTTAAGTACAGGGTTTCATCTACCAACGTAATAATGTTCTCACCTTTAGACCACATATGATTCATCCATTTAGGACATTCCTTCTTCTAGTGTCCCATCTTCTTGCACCACAAACACTGGTTTGGTGCAACCTCTTGCTGCACTAGAGCTTTATGAGACTGATCATCCTGAGCTGGACCTTTACCATGAGGCTTACTTGGTGCATTTGAAGGTCCACTTTCCCATTGATTCTTAGGTGGATAGTTCTTACTGGGAAAGCCTTTTCTTTTGCATCAGCTTCTTACTATGATTCACATAGTCGACAGAACCACCATTTTGAGCCTTAAGTCTATCTTCCTCCTGGACACACATAGCAATTAGCTTATGTATGTCCCACTTATCTGGGATGGTGTTGTAATTAACCTCAAAAGTTGAGAATTCGTGAGGCAGGGAATTAAATACCAAGTGAACAAAAAACTCAGCTGGTAGGGTCATGCCCATCTCAGCAAGCTTTCCATTCATGTTACCCATCTTAAGAATATGATCCCTTGTACCACCTCTAGTGTACTTCATTGAAACCAAATTGCCAATGGTGGTACTGGCATATGTCTTAGTGTGATGCGAATGTTGAACGTCCATTATTGCCAAATATTCTCTAGTAGTGTAATCATTTCCATCTACATCCTTTTCAGGAATAGATGCCTTAATAGCCTCAGTCATCTTTGTGTGCATAATCACTAGACATTTTTTGTTGTCTAGTTCCCACCTCCTCTTTTGGAGTTGATACTCACTTTCTGCAGACACATGGGCACTCTCTCGTTCCTTCCAAGCACCATCAGTCTCCTCTGCACCCCTCACTGGTTTCACAAGTTCTGTAGGACATGATTTGTCCAACACCCATTCCAGCCCCATCATCAGGAGTGTCATCTTCAACAGATTGCGCCATTGCTGAAAGTTGTTGCCCACTAACTCAGGAGCAATGTAGCCAGCTTGTCCTGAAATTTTAAATTTAGAAATAGGTGAGAACACAAACCAAAAAGTATTGCATATATCAATTTAACTTTGGTCAAAATTTAATACATTCAACACACATTTACGTTAATTCCATATCACCTTTGGGTAGAAAAATAGAATCAGTGCATGTAAACCTTAATTCTACAGTTTATAATACTGTAATTATCAGCTTTGACCAAAAAAATAACAATATTATAAATTCCTCACATAGAAACACTTCTTCTCTAATTAAATATCCCTTTGGTTTAATTTAACTAGAGAATATTAACAACGCATCGGAAAACATCAAATAAAACAAAGTAAAAACTTAATTTCAGAAGCATCCTACTCTCTGTAAAAATTTATACAGAGATATTAACTTATTAAAACAGCAAAAAAACATGAAAAAATCAAATAATACTTCTAAAATTCCAAAACTTAATTGAAAAAAGATATTGTTCACGTTTTCAATTCCGAATCGGTTGACCGTGAACAATATCTTTTTTAATTAAGTTTTGGAATTTCAGAAGCATTATTTAAATTTTTCATGTTTTCTTGTTGTTTTTTAATAAGTTAATATCTCTGTATAAATTTTGAACCAAAGGAATAAATTTTTACAGAGAGTAGGATGCTTCTGAACTTAAGTTTTTACTTTGTTTTATTTGACGCTTTTCCGAGGCGTTGTAAATATTCCCTAGTTAAATTGAACCAAAGGGATATTTAATTAGAGAAGAAGTGTTTCTATATGAGGAATTTATAATATTATTATTTTTCTGGCCAAAGCTGATAATTACAGTACTATAAACTGTTGAATTAAGGTTTACATGTATTGATTCTATTTTTCTGCCCAAAGGTGATATGGAATTAATGTAGATGTGTGTTGTATGTATCAAATTTTGACCAAAGTTAAATTGATACATACAATACTTTTTGGTTTGTGTTCTCACCGATTTCTAAATTTAAAATTTCAGGACAAGCTGGCTATATTGCTCAGATTCCTGAGCAATGACGAGAGCTGTTGAAGATGGCACTCCTGATGCTGGGGCTGGAATGGGTGTTGGACAAATCATGTCCTACAGAACCTGTGAAACCAGTGAGTAGCAACTCCAAAAGAGGAGGTGGGAACTAAACAACAAAAAATGTCTAGTGATTATGCAGACAAAGATGACTGAGGCTATTAAGGCATCTATTCCTGAATAGGATGTAGATTGAAATGATTACACTGCTGGAGAATATTTGGCAATAGTGGACATTTAACATTCGCATCACACTCAGACATATGCCAGTACCACCATTGGCAATTTGATTTCAATGAAGTACACTAGAGGTGGTACGAGGGATCATATTCTTAAGATGAGTAACATGAATGGAAAGCTTGTGAGATGAGCATGACCCTACCAGCTGAATTTTTTGTTCACTTGGTATTTAATTACCTGCCTCACGAATTCTCAGCTTTTGAGGTTAATTATAACACCATCCCAGATAAGTGGGACATACATAAGCTAATTGCTATGTGTGTCCAGGAGGAAGATAGACTTAAGGCTCAAAATGGTGGTTCTGTCGACTATGTGAATCATAGTAAGAAGCTGATGCAGAAGAAAAGCTTTCCCAGTAAGAACTATCCACCTAAGAATCAATGGGAAAGTGGACCTTCAAATGCACCAAGTAAGCCTCATGGTAAAGGTCCAGCTCAGGATGATCAGTCTCATAAAGCTCTAGTGCAGCAAGAGGTTGCACCAAACCATTATTTGTGGTGCAAGAAGATGGGACACTAGAAGAAGAAATGTCCTAAATGGATGAAGCATATGTGGTCTAAAGGTGAGAACACTATTACGTTTGTAGATGAGACCTGTACTTAAGTTATGATAAATCTACTTGGTGGATTGATTCAGGTGCAACTACTCACGTTGCTAATTCTATACAGGGTATGCATTCACGGAGGATTCTAACAAAAGGAGAAAGAAGAATTAAGGTTGCGGACGTCGTCGAGGCTGAAGTGGATGCAATTTGGGAACTCCCCATTAAGCTGAAGAATGGCTTCACACTTCTCCTACATGATGTCCTTTATGTTCCTTTATTAAGTAGGAATTTGATTTCAGTCTCATGTTTAGCTGATAATGGTTTTAAGTGCCTATTGGCATAGAATAATGTGTGATTTTGTTTAATGAAGTTTGTGTGGGTCTTGCCTACCGACAAGACAAACTATATGTTGGCTATGCATGATAATACGACTGAATGTGTTGGGAATGTATGTGAGATTGAGCATGTCTCATCATCTACAAATGAAAGCAAAAAGTGGAAGCGTATTGATAGCACATCTTTGAAATTATGGCACTATCGTTTAGGCCATATTTCGAGGGGAAGGATAGAACGCTTAGAACAAAGATCAATTCTTCCGCCTTTAGAATTTTCAGAGTTAGATCAATGCATCGATTGCATTAAAGGCAAGTATGTTAAGCAAATAAAGAAAGACGCAAAACGAAGTACATGAATTTTGGAAATAATCCGCACAAATATTTGTGGTCCTTTTCCCATGGCATCTGTGGATGGTTTTGATTCATTCATCACATTCACAGATGATTATTCTCGATATGGTTATATTTATCCAATTAATGAGAAGTCAGAAGTGCTAGATAAATTTAAGATATTCAATGTTGAAGTTGAAAATCAGCACAACCTTAAGATAAAAGTAGTAAGGTCGGACCGAGGTGGGGCGTACTACGGCCGACACACCCCGTATGGCCAAGTTCCCGGACCTTTTGCAAGGTTCTTGCAGGAAGATGGCATAGTTGCTCAATATAGCACGCCAGGAGAACTTCAGCAGAATGGAGTAGCTGAAAGAAGGAACCGTACCTTAATGGATATGGTTAGAAGTATGTTAAGCTACTCAACGTTAACGATTAGTTTGTGGATGGAGGCATTAAAAACCGCCACTCACATTCTAAATAAAGTACCTAGTAAGTCAGTACCTACAACACCGTATGAGTTGTGGACGGGTAGGGAACCCTCCTTAACATATATGCGTGTATGGGGATGTCTAGCAGAGGCTAAGTTTTTAACCCAAATATTGGGAAGTTAGACCCCAAGATAGTAAGTTGTCATTTCATTGGCTACACAGAAATATCTAAAGGATAACGTTTCTACTGTCCTAGCAGACATACAAAGTTTGTGGAAACAAGACATGTTATTTTCCTTGAGGAATGAAATGATAAGAGGGAGCAAGGAAGCTCGAAAGATTGATCTTGAGGAAAAGCAGGTATGTGCACCCACTTCAATGGTTGAAGAACCATATATCGTGTTGCCTACTGTTCCGACAGCTATAGTGCAACCCATTGTGGTGCCGGAACCTGTTGCTAGTTCTCATGTGCAACCAATGATTGAGAATCCTGTGCAACCAATGATTGAGAATGAGGGAACTATTCATCAGGATCCTATAGAAACAACTGGTGCACAGGAGGAACCTCAACAGCCCCAACTGCAGGAGGCGCCAACCGATGAGGCCCCGAGGAAGTCTCAAAGAGTAAGAAAGCCAGCTATCTTGGATGATTATGAAGTTTATAATACTGAAAAAATTCACATAGAAGGTGATCCCTCTTCTTATGAAGAAGCCATGAGTCGTTCTGATGCATCCAAGTGGCAAGAAGCCATGGAAGATGAAATGAAGTCAATGAGTACCAACAGAGTTTGGGACTTAGAGGAAATTCCTAAAGGAGCCAAAATAGTAGGCTATAAATGGGTCTACAAGATCAAATATGACTCTAAAGGGAAAATAGAAAAGTCTAAAGGACGACTTGTGGCCAAGGGCTATACGCAAAGAGAAGGGATAGATTACAATGAGACGTTTTCTCCAGTCTCTTGTAAAGATTATTTTAGGATCATAATGGCTTTGGTGGCGCACTATGATTTGGAATTACATCAGATGGATGTAAAGACGACATTTCTAAATGGAGATCTATATGAAGATGTTTACATGACTCAACCCAAAGGTTATATGGGATGTCGTTTAAGAAAATCCATTTATGGCTTAAAGCAAGCCTCTAGACAATGGAACTTAAAATTTGATGAGACAATTACGAAATTTGGGTTTAAGGGGAATGTTGAGGATAACTGTGTTTATGCAAAGTTTAAGAATGGAAAATTCATTTTCCTAATACTGTATGTAGATGACGTTATGCTTGCTAGCAGTGATGTCAGACTGCTACAGGAAACGAAACAGTTTTTGTCCTCAAAATTCGATATGAAAGATCTTGGTGAAGCATCATATGTTTTGGACATTGAGATTCATCGAGATAGAAGGAATGGGGTCTTAGGATTATCGCAAATGGCATATATGGAAAAGATACTAAAGAAATACAATATGCATGCGAGTAAAGCCACACCTTCTCCTGTAGTTAAGGGCGATAAGTTTGGACTTTTTCAATGTTGAATGAACTGGTATGAGATCGATCAAATGAAAATGGTTCCATATGCTTCAGTAGTTGGTAGCTTGCGATATGCACAAGTGTGCACTCGACCTGATGTATCATTTGTTATGGGAGTACTTGGTAGATATCAATCTAATCCAGGCAAAGAGCACTAGATGATGGTTAAGAAGACTTTTCGATATCTACAAGGCACGAAGGATTTAATGCTAACGTATAGAAGATCTGATTCCCTAGAGATAAAAGGATACTCAGATGGTGATTATACGGGAGTGAAGGACCGATCTGGCGACGAGAGAGGGGGGAGTGAATGGGAGCCAAAAAAATTCTTCTCGAAGGAGATGGCTACTCCAACAAGACGAACACGACAACCAAAACACATCTCCGACTCAACTACCCAAGTTGGCCAAGACCACGTAGCCACTGGATTGCTACTGGTCCAAGGAACCAACAACCACCGAGAGCTACTTAAGAATGCAATGGAAAGAGCAACTCGAGCAGCACCAGACCTGCACCGGTCTGACCCGTCCCCCTGACCGGCTTGACCGGTGGTGCTCGGTGAGCAGCGCCACCTGCCACCTTTCGATCTCCCCAAGCCAGAACCGTCCTCACAATTGCCCAAACCGGTGGTGCTCGGTCAGTAGCACCACCTGCCGCCTTTCAATCTCCCCAAGCCAGAACCGTCCTCACAATTGCCTTGGCCCTAGGCATTTGCATACGAGGCTCAAGTACACCATTTGAGGGGCGGTACCTGTCCTTGTTAGCCCACTCCTTAGCCATTCTCTCCTCACATTTCCTCTTGAAGCAAAACTCACCCTTGTGACCATCTCTCCCACAATAGTCATAATGAAACCATATGAGCTTAGGTTTTGGCTTGGGTTGGGGCTGCTCACTTGGTTTTTCCTCACTTGGCTTCTCACCCTTTTCCTCTCCAACCATACTCTCCTTAGAGCTCACAAACTTCACCGATTTCTGGAAGTTATTTGTTGGGTGAGGAAATATGAGAGGATCTGGGGTTGTGTCAAGTTTGTTTCTCAGTGGGTTGGGCTTAGGAGCATAGGCATTTTTGTGGAAGGTTTATGGTGGAGCTTGGATATCACCAATCTTCTCTCCTCACCACTACACTCTCCAATCTTATCTGACCCTAGCACTTGCCCATCATAGCGCTTGTATGCCTCTATCATCATCCTAGTTGTGGTTCATGACCCGACAACCAACCCATCATTTTCCTCAACTCATCGTTCTCATCCTGCAAGCGATCAACATAATGTGCAAGTTCCAGATTCTTAACTGCATGCAATTCACAAGTAGAGCAAGAAGTGGGAACATGTGCTTTCAACTCAGCCTCAAGAGAAATAATGTAAGCATGCATCTCATCAATCTTTCCATGCAAAATAGGGAAAGAAGTGCAAGCACCTAGCAAAGCAGGTCTAGACTTAAGCTCAGCCACTTCAACCCTAAGCACATCTAGTTCCTTACACGTCGAGGCATGATTATCCTTAAGGGCAGTAAGATCAGCTAGGTACACAGAGCAACCACAACAACCAACCTCATCAGAAACAACAGGTGAAGCTTTAAGTGAATCTATCTCAAGCTTAGCATCAAGGTTCTGTGTTCTAACTCAGCTACTCGGTTCCTAGCATCTTGTAGTGAGGCCCTAAGCTCTTTCCTCATCTTCTTTGCCTCTCTAAGCATGTCATCATGGTTATCAAGCAACTTACCAAGACACTCATTCTCCCCACGCAAGAAGGGAAGCTCGTCACGTACCTCTTCCTCGGAGTCAAAGTCTGAGTCGCTCTGGTAACTCTTCTTGTTGCCGAAGCTATGTGCCATGCCGCAGAAGCCATCTCTTGCGAAGCAGCTCAGCCCGCTCAAGTTTGTGGATGACTTCTTGCTCTTGCGCCGATCACCTTCATCTTCGCTGCTACTGGAGCTCGAGGAAGAGTAGGCGGAGCTGGAGTCGATGTCACTCGCTCCGACCATCGCTCGGGCCTTCCTGCCACGACCGTCCTTCTTCCTCGATCGTCGCTCATCCTTGTGCTTGTTCTTGTGCTTGTGATCACGCCTCGATCTATAGTTGTTGTCCGTCCTCGACCGGTGCTTGTAGCCGTCCTTGTTCTCCACCTTCTCCGGACAGTAGGCGACGAAGTGTCCTGGCTTGCCACACATAAAGCATGTCCGTGGGTTCTTCCTTGCGTTCACCCGGTTCTCATGCAACCTCTCGAACCTCCTGGTCAGCAACACTAGCTCATCCTCTCCAAGCACGTTGAACTCCTCATCTGGCAAAGACATCAAAGAAGACAAAGAGTACATCCTGGAGTATGCGTTAGCGTTAGACTTAGCACATTTGCCACCGACGAGAGCAAGACTATGGGAATCAGTCGGGCTCTCAAGATAGGCTGTCACACCACGATCTACCTCATCTGACTTGAGCTTTGAGAACAACTCATTCACCGTCAGGGTGTCATACTTCTCGAACTCAAGAATAGTCTCGACCTTTCCGTCCCATATTGTGCAATCTAGCGAGTGCAAGAGCTTCATGGCTCTGTCATGATCATCGTACGGGAGCACGACCACATTGACTCTCATGTTGCCACAACCATAAACCACTGGAACAAGGTGTCAATGGACTCACCGGGGAGATGAGTGAAGTTCTCGTGCTCTCTCCGGTAAGTCGCGTACAACCAAGCCTGAACCTGAGCATTTCTAGCGTGAGCATCCTTCAACTGCTCCCAAATCCTACAAGCTAGGTCCTCTATCTGAACCCGATCAAATTCGGATTGACACGGAGCACGAAACAAGTAGTCAACCACCTTATTGTTGGCGTTGAACATGTTCCTCGATCCTGGAGCAAAGAAGTTAATCAGATGAACATAAGCTTTGTTCACCGTAACTCCCAAAGGATCTGTCCCTTGCCACGAAGAAACGCAGTCATTCGTCTCTGCCACATCTAGTAGTTCGTCCCATCGAAGTGCAGAGGACCCGATCCCTCTTCCTGGTATGCCATCTTTGGATCTTAGACTGGTTAGAGTCCTGAAAGACTCGAACTGGCTCTGATACCAATTGAAGGACCGAACTGGCGACCAAAGAGGGGGGAGTTAATGGGAGCCGAAAAATATTCTTCTCGGAGGAGATGGCTACTCCAACAAGACGAACACGACAACCAAAACACGTCTTCGACTCAACTACCCAAGTTGGTCAAGACCACGTAGCCAGTGGAGTGCTACTAGTCCTAGGAACCAACAATCATCGAGAGCTACTCAAGAACGCAGCGGAGAGAGCAACTCGAGCAGCACCAGACCTGCACCGGTTAGACCAGTCACCTGCACAGATCAGACCGGTCCATGCCAGATCTTCCGGACTGGGCCGCCGGAACACCCGAACTCCTACCAGAGACACACCGGGTCACCTTGGATCTTAAGCCGGGTCACCCGAGCGGGACTTGGCGATTTTCATTGAAATTCCCTACATCAGTCAGGCCAGTGCAACTCACCGGTCAGACCGGTCTGAGCCTGGAAACCCCAATTCCAAGAAACCAACCTCCTGAGCTCCAAAACTCTCCAAACTCGAAACAACAACAACACAAGACAACACGAAACTCACCAAGATATTCACCCGAGCAAAACCCAACCAAGGGTCGGCACCGGTCAGACCGGTGAGAGGCACCAGTCAGACCGATCAAGACCTAGGCTTTTGGGATGAACAACAACCGCTGACCTAAGGTTCCTTCCATTGTAGCCCGACACGACTTAAGGTTCCTTCCCTTGTAGCCCGCCGGTGGGGGACCCCCAGGCGAGAGCTGCAACGTGGCTGTTGACGGTATATATTCGTGTTAAAGTTCAAGTGGACTTGCAAACGGACAAATCCTCCATCGTAGTCAAGGGACCCTTCTTCTCTCGAGTGATGAACCCAAGGTATCGAATCCGTGGAACAAATGTGTGATGCAAGAGTTAATCTAGTAAAACCGAGAAACTTTGATCTTCAAAAGGAGAGTCTAATGCATCTAATCTTAAAGAACATGACAAGAACAAATCTAATCTATTAAAGACCGGAGGTAGCAAGAGATAGAGGGGGATAGATAAACCAATCTAGAGAGATTGGATCAAGCCTTCATTGAAGTTCTGAGCAAAGAAGAAGTAACAAGTTCAATCTCATCAAAAGCCTCTTTAAACCATGGTTTCCCGTCCGACTCCGAAAACGCTCGCCTTTTGGAGCCACCGTTCTGTCACAACGCACCCTTATTCGTGCGGGTTAGTCTAGGGCGAGTCCAAGGACAAGTTGAAATCTTTCGGAAGGTCAGGCATGCACCTCTAGCCACCACGGCTACAAGAACATCCTCGGTGATTTATCTCGAGAATAGATCTTAAGATACGAAAAGCCGATCGAAATCAAAGACATAGGAGAAACACTTGATCGCTAGAAATCGGATTGCAACTTGATAATTCAACATTACATGATACATGAATCAAGATCGCCACTGGGATCCTACCTTGATCTTGCTTCTAGCTCCGGGAACTCCGACGTGGTCTTCCTTGCAAGGTTCCCACGTCGGCTAGGAAGATCCTAGTCAACTAGCTCGACCCTCTCCTCTCTGAGATGGTGTCCCTCTCTTCTCTGCTCCTCGGCGGCCGATGATGAATGAGTTGATGTGTGGCTTTTGGCCTCGGGGCTATAAATAGTCCGAATGGCGGCTAGGTAAAAAGGGGGCTTACTAGGCTCTGAAATGGGCTGGGCCGGCCGGCCTGGGCCCACTTCGGCCCAGCCAGCTGCCTCCTTCACCCGGTGTTGGTTCCCGAGTCTTCTAGATCCTTCCCCCTTCTGCATGTGGGCCATTGTCGTTGGTTTCTCTCCGAATTGGATGAAGCTCCTTGTCCCGCAAGATTCAACACTTTTCTGACCGGGTCCTCGGAGTTTTCCATCTTCTCGGGTTTGGTCCCTGGGCTTCGTGGAGTCATGTTTACTTCATTACATGACTTGTACCGGGCTTCAAGGTCTTGTCACAAGGTGCTTGATGAACTTATCTCGGAAGTCTTGCTTTCAACACTAAAACCCTACATAAACACTAAACTCCAAATCCGACATGCACGAATGAACTTGTTATACCAAGGCGGTTAGTACCAATGGATAAGATATAAAACTCATGCCAACATCGAAGGTAAACTCATGGCTAGGTTAACGGAATTTCACCGTCAACATCTCCCCCATGCTTAAACCTTGCTCGTCCTCGAGTAAGCCTTCGATGGATATCATCGTTGCCCTTCATTGTTTAAACTTTGCACTTGATCATACATGAGAAAACATAATGCTATCAAAAATTTAATTCGTTAAAGTTTCATAATGTACTAGCCTTCATCCCTACGGAGGGTAGATTATTAATTAAGCTTATCCCACAAGTATTATCATGCTCCCAAAGTTTAAATAGATCTCAAAAATTTTGAAATAAAGAACGAGATGAAGAAAGAGCTAAACCAAGTTCACAAATTTAAATCATCTTGCATATTGCTCGTGAACTCTCATCTCATGTTGTCTCACAAGCCTATTTATTCTACTCCTTTCCTTCTCTCTCTCTCTCTCTCTCTCTCTCTCTCTCTCTCTCTCTCTCACACACACACACACACACACACACACACACACACACACACACACACACACACACACACACACACACACACACACACACACACACACACACACACACACACACACACACACACACACACACACACACACACACACACACACACACACACACACACACACACACACACACACACACACACACAGAGAGAGAGAGAGAGAGAGAGAGAGAGAGAGAGAGAGAGAGAGATAAGTGGTAGGCTTTTTATGGAGCTTCTTGGGAAAGTTTAGTCCTACTAAGATTTTATAAATGAGATGTTGTCAAAACAAGACAAGCTTCTCATGGTCTTACCGAGACTCGTCAAAAAGGTCATTGGAAAATAATGTTATATCAAGGAGGGGGAGAGAAAAATACACACACTTGAGATAGGTGGACATGTGCAAATGGCAAAGAGTGATCCCGAGGCACAAAGGAAGTCCTCGTTATCGGATTGCACATGGTTGGAAAAATGAGCATGGATCTTTTATCTTGAGACCTTGAAATTCCTAATGCACTTTAGAGAACCAGGGGTTCACTTTATTTTATTTTTACACATACTCATATTTTTTTTCTTTTTTCATACATATATTTTTTCTTCTTTCTTTTTCTTTTTTCTTCATACTCATTTTTTCTTTTTCATCATTTTTTATTTGCTCCCCTTTTAACTCTAAAATTGCATTGTACCTACCTCCTCCCCCATGCTTAGACATTTGCTCGTCCTCGGGCAAAGAGGTGATAGAGATAAGGTAGGTACCGGAAAAACTTTTACTTTGGAGAGATACTTGAAATCTTCAATCTTAGCACCATCTTGCAATCTTCCTTGAATTGATGATCCATACTCAATGATAGGTTGTGGTCAAGGAGGTAATCACAAAAGATGATTTTTGGTTTTAAGGGTGGATATCCGGCGAGGTTCGTGAGATCTCCGATGTGGGGATACACAATGCACGGATAAAAGGCTAGCAATAAAAAAGATATGCAAAAACGGAATGACCAGCTTCTTAGTCTCGGGCCAGAGAAATCATGGCCTGCAATAACTCACCCAAAAATAAATCTTGTACACTAAGGTTTATGCGCTCAAATATATATAAGGCTCTGGATAGGTAGAGCAACACGCAAGTGATATTTATGACAAGATTAGTGTTACTTTTAGGAATAAAAATCATCTTTAATCCATCTAAAACTTGAGAGCATATTGTCGGTGCGGAATATGGTCCCGACACTAACCAGTAGATAGCGCCTAGGTCTATCCCTCAATGGTCGATGCCAAGCAACAAATGACACAAGGTTTTATCCTGGTTCCGGCCGAGGGGGCCGTACGTCCAGCAGTGGTGTGCTCGTGGCACTATATTGCTCGGCACCGGGGGTGCTTGTAGTGGGGCAAGTACAAGCAAGGTGGGAGAGGAAGCGCGGCTTCCAAGTCCCTGGTGAGTGGCTGAAGATGTTGTGGGAGAATAAGAGGGTGAGTGCACGGTGCGTTGTGTTCAACTGAACTCGTCCGTCTCCCTCCCGCGGCTGGGGGCTCGCCTCCCCTTTTATAGGCCAAGGGGGCGGCGAGTTACATGCACGCCGCGCTACCTATCTACGTGTGGGAGCACGTCGTGCTACGGTGTAGAGCGGGCGGCCGTCCGGATGATCTTCGCTGCGATCCGGCCATGATGGCCTACCTCGTACCCGAACAGTGGCGGTTCGAGGGTAGGAGGCGGCAGATGGCGATGGCGTCCTCTGATAGGCTTCGAGGGGAGGTGCGATGATGGCCGGTACGGGGTACGGGGAGCGGGCGAACGGCGTTCCTTCCCAATGAGCTCTGCGGTAGTGGAGTGGTTGCTGCAGTGCCCGGGCGTGCGCCTGCACGCGTGGGTACGGCGGCCGCGCCGTTACAGTGGCCGGGATGGCCATCCACCGGCCTAGCGCCCCTCACCTAACCTGCAGGGTCACGGGAAAGTGGAATCGTGGGTGCGCCCGGCCCCTTTTTGAGGGTCGGGCGCGTTAGTCGTACAGCAGTGGGCGCACGGTGTCACGGGACTGACACCGGCCGTACCGCACTGTCCATCCCACAGTGGCGGGGATGGGCTCCTCCCTGGGGAGTTGGTGCGGCGGCACCGGGGCGTGAGCCCCGGGCGCATGATGGCGCCGTCCCCGCGGCGTCGGGCGTTAAATGCCCAAGTACGGGGCCGGCGCACGCGTGCGGAGCGCCCGTGAGCGTGGCGGGCCCCGGCCGAGGGCGGGGGCGGACCCTCGAGCAAGACGGGACTTGCTCGAGGGGGAGCGAGCCCTCGAGCGGGGCGGGACCGCTCGAGGGAAGGGTCGCCCCTCGAACGGGCGGAGTCCGTTCGAGGAGGGGGGGCTGCCCCTCGAACGGGCGGAGCCCGCTCGAGGAGGGGGTTGCCCCTCGAACGGGGCGGAGCCCGCTCGAGGAGGAGCGTGCCCTCGAGCGAGGCGGAGCCTGCTCGAGGGGTCTTCTGGACGGGCCGTCTTGGTGGGCCTCCGGAGTCCTGCCGCATAGGCCAAGTCCTGCATGGTTAGTTTCCTGCATGGTTAGGCTTAGCGTGTTTCGATGCAGGGATTTAAGTGAGGGTTCCCCCGTTGTTTAAGGGGACCCCTAGGGCGGTCCCCGACAGTAGCCCCCGAGCATCTGCGGGTTTGCCATTGAGGCTCCCGCAGATGCTGGAACCTACTGATAGGACGTTCTTCCCTCCTTGTTTGCGAACGCTTTCCGTGGGGCCGCGTCAGCGGACCCGCGGGTCTAGCCCCGAAGCCTGCGGGGAGTGTGGGCTCTCTGCGAGGGGTTAACCGCGAGCAATTTGGTCGAAAGGCGTGGCACATATGCCAACCGGCATCGGCGGTATTTCAGCGGCATCGGGGGTGCACGCTCCCCTGTCACTGTCTCCGGCGGGTGCAATTTCAAGGAGGTGTAGCCGTGCGTCAAGCCCCCGAGCCTTGGCCCGTTCGAGGCGATCGGGTCGAGCCTGACGACTTGTTTTTTAACGCGCCCTCGCCGTCCCTCCGCGGGACGGAGGGTGAGGTTTCCACGACTCCCATCGAGCGGGTCGCGAATCGCGGATTCCTCATCGAGCTGCTAGTGGGTGGTTCAAGTGGACGTCCATGCCCCGTTCGATAAGGGTAGGCTGCGCGGTCGGAGACACGTCCATGGAAGCGCTTGCGTGGGTTTGCTAGGTGGGGCTCGGTCCCGTTCGCTAGGGACCGAGGGCGCGGAAGCTCTCCCTCGGTGGGATCCCCCGCTAGCGCCCTCGCCGGCTCTCGAACACGACATGTGGGGCACCCTCGAGCCGACGGGCTCGAGGAACGGCTCGAATGCGCGTGCCCTCGTCGTCCCTAACTCTGTGCTCGAGGCGCCTGTTCGAACCCGTCGAGGGTCAGGCTTCGAACCTCTGATCAGTAAGGCCGTGCGGGGCCGTGCCTTGGCTAGCCCCGTCTTTTCACGTTTGCGGCCGTCGAGGGGTCTGGGCGTGCCGACCCTCGAGGTGCTGGTTGGTGGCATGGCGCGGCATGAGTGCTTTCGGTGCCGCTCTATTTCAAGCGTGACCTGGGCGATCCTCTTACGCGCGTGCCTTCTTTTAGAGGGTTGACATTGTCTCGAGTTGGGGGTCATGCCGCTCGAGGGTTCTACGTGGCATGGGTGCCCGCGGTGGTCTGCTCTACATCGAGCAGGTCCCGGGCGACCTTCTCACGCTGATATCCCATCGAGGGTCGCCTTTGTTTCGAGTTGAGGGTCATGCCGCTCGAGGGTTCTACGTGGCATGGGTGCCCGCGGTGGTCTGCTCTACATCGAGCAGGTCCCGGGCGACCTTCTCACGCTGATGCCCCATCGAGGGTCGCCTTTGTTTCGAGCCGAGGGTTCGCCTCGCTCGAGGGCTCTCCTTGCTTGGCAAGGGGCCCGGGCATTTAATTGCCTTGCGGTCGTGGCCGCGGTTTCGCAGCGCGGGCGCGCCTTTTTAGGCGCTGCTGCCGCGCGCGCGCGCGTAGTGGGCGGCGCGGCAGGCGGACGTGACGGTTTCGCCTCGGTCGCGGCCGGTCCTCGCCGTAATGATGACCCGCCTGCAGTGTTAGAGCCGCTGCGGTCGTGGTGGGGCCCACCCGTCGACGCGATGGAAAGATTCCTGCCGGTTAATGCCGGCGGGGGCGTCCGCTCCGGGAGAGCTCGCCCGTCGCCTATAAACCGCGGGGAGGTGTGGACGGCGGTTTTTTACCTTGGCACCTTACCACTTTCAGTCCTCCGTCCCTTCGCCTTCGCCTCGCTCTTGCCATCGCGCAGGCTCGCTGTTAGAGCTTTTTTCCTCCGCTCCTCGTTCTCCGCCTTCGCATTCCTTCGTCCCCCTCATGGCGCCACCTCAGCTTCCCGTTAGGATCTTGGAGCCGTACGCCTGGGAGAAGTCGACGGTGACCGGCTCGCGCTTGGCGAGCTGGTCGCCGCCGGCCAGCTGTCGGCCAACGAAGAAGGGCGCCCGGCGGAGTGGATCGTGCCACCGGCGACGCACCACGAGCCCAACCCGCCGGAGGGCTACGTGGTGAGCTTCCTCCGCTACCACGAGCGCGGCTTCAACGCGCCGGCGAGCACCTTCATGCGGGCGATGTGCCACCACTACGGAGTGGAGCTGCACAATTTCGCCCCCAACGCGATCTCGCAGGCGGCCACATTCGTGGGCGTCTGCGAAGGGTACCTGGGGATCCCAGTCAATTGGGAACTCTGGGTGCACCTCTTCCGCGGGGAGCTCATCACGCAGCCCACGTCGGAGCCGAGGACCCGCCGCGCGGTGCGCGCCGGCGGGATGTCGCTTGCCCTGCGGGGGCAGCTCAAGGATTTCTACATCCCCTGCACCATGACGACGAACAACGCCGGCTGGGAGCGGGGATGGTTTTACCTGCGCAACGCCGAGCCCGGCCTCCCTCCCTACACCGGCCGGGTGTTCAAGAAGAGGCCGGACTCCTGGGGCTACGGGTTGTCTACGGCCCAACATCGGGCGCGGCAAGAGTCCGTCCTCGCCGCCCTGCAGCGGCTGGCGAAGCACGGGCTCAACGCGATGGGCGTCCTCGCCTTCCTCCACCACCGGCGGGTCGTGCCTCTGATCCAGAGGCCACTCTGCATCTTCGAGATGACGGAGGGCGGCCAACCCCGTCGACCCGGCGAGGTCGCGGATGCTCCCGACGCCGCCGGAGCGACCGTACGCGCTCACCGGGCGCGGAGCGCCGTCGACACCCGGAGCGCCGGCGCCGCGGGTCGGACCCCGTGGGATATCGAGATGCTCCCCACCGGCCCGTTGGTGAGTGTGGTTTTTGATTTTGTTTTAGTTCTTGTTCTTGCTTCCGTTTCTCGATGCGCCATTGTCGCTCTTGCGCGCGGTACCGGTGGAGTTCAACGCCGCCAAGTCCGTTCCACCCACCCCCGACTCCCGTGCGCTCGGCCGGGCGGCGCAGCGGGAGCAGCAGGAGCGAGCGGCGCGCAAGAGGGAGCACGCGAGGCGGCGCCAAGCGCGCCGCGAGCGACGGTCCGCGGAGTACCGGCGGCGGGAGGAGCCGGGGCTCTCTTCCCCGGACATCGAGGAGCCCTCGTCCTCGGAGCGGGACGAGGGAGGAAGAGTCCGAGGGGGGAGGGCCCCTCGGACGGTGGCGGCCGCGCCCCCGTCGCCGGATCCCGCGCGGCGTCGGGGGTGACTTCGTGCGGGGCGCGCGCGCGCGCCGCCGCCGGCAATCATCGTCGGGGGCGGCACGCGTCGCGGAGGTGCCGGCGCGCGCCACGGTGGCACGCGCGGCGAGACGCGCCCGTGCGCGCGTCGAGCGTGCCGCGCACGGAGGGAGCGCGTCCGTGCGCGCGGCGTCGTCGTCAAGGGGCGCGTCGGCGGCGTGCGCGCGCGCGCGGGGCTAGCGTGCCCCCGCGCGCGGTGGCGTCATCGGGGGGTGCGGCATCGGGCGCGCCCGCGCGCGGGGCGGGCGTGCCCGTGCGTGCGGTGGCGCCGTCGGGGAGGCGGCGCGGCGGGCGCGGCCGGCGGCGCGCCGACCTCGTCCGCAGAGGCCTCGAGGAAAAGGAAGCGGGCCTTTTCCTCCGCGAGGTAAGGAGCCTGTCTTCCTTTGTTTGGTTTTAGTTTGCTGGTGATTAGATGCTCTAACCCTCCGTTCGTGTCTGCGCAGGGCGGTGCCAACCGTTCCTCCTCTTGCACCGGCCAAGGTGCTGAGGACGGACGCGTCGATCCCCACCGGCGGCGTTCGTCGAGGGGGTCGCGCCGGGGACAAGCGCGGCGGCGGGCACGAGCTCGCAAGGCCGGCCGGGGCCTCGAGGCCCCGGCCGGCGGATCAGCCCCGCCGCGGTGCAGCCGAGAGGTCGCCGGGGGCCGCCGGCGCCGGTCGCCACGGAGGCGCAGCCGCGGCGGTGGCTACGGTGGAGGTGCCGCCCGCGGTGGCGGCCACCGCGGGGGGGCGGAGCGGGCGCAACCCCGGCGGGAGCGCCCGCGGATGCGGCGGCACGGCGGAGGTGGCGGCGACGAGGCGCCACTACGGCGCGCCGTGGCCGCGGAGGCGCGGGTGGGGGCGCCGGGGCGGGGCGGCGCGGGCGGCTCCGCCCGCGCCGGCGGTCTCCAGGCGGAGGTGGTGGAGCTCTCGGATGACTCCCCGCCGCCTGGGTGGAACCGATGGGCCGGCCCGGCCCGCGAACTCCCCCGAGCCCCAGGAGGGGACCCTCGTGAGGCGGCACGAGGGTCACATGGTGGTGGGTGGTCGAGGACACGGCGCCGAGGCCTCGTCCTCCCACGCCGGCCGCCCTGCCCAGGTGGAGGGGGCCGTGGAGGATCCCCCTGCGTTTGCGACGCGGGGGGGGGAGCAGAGCTGCGGGGCGAGCTCGGAGCCACGGCGCCACGCTCAACCGCGCGTTGAACGAGGCGCTGCGGGTCCACGGCGGCCCGGCCTGGCTCGTCTTCCAGGTGAGCCGCGGTTGCTCGTCTCTCTTCCTTTTTCGCTTTCGTGTGCTGCATTCAAGCCTTGGCACTTACGAGATTCGATGTGTGGATGCCAGGAGCTCGAGCGCCGCGCCCACGACAAATACGACACGTTCGACCGGGTGAACGCCGAGGCCCGCCAGCTCCGGGAGCGATGCAGCGCTTTCGACGCGCTTGCGGATGCTCTCAGGACGCCGGACAGTTGGCTGGTGTACCGGGCGATGGCGTGGTGCGACGTGCTCCCCGAGAGCTCGAGGCAGGACACGGCGCGTCACTCGAGTCTCGAGCGGATCCGCGCAGCCCTCGTCGATCGCGACGAGGCGCTGTGGAACGCGCGCGAGGACCTGGACAAGATGCGGACGCTGGCCGCCAACTGGGAGGCGGAGGTGGCCGCCGCTCGCGCCGAAACCCGAGAGCTCCGCTCGTCGCTCGAGGGCGCGGCGCGGCGGCGCCGAGGGCCGAGGAGCGGGCGCGCGGGTTGGAGCCGGCGCGCCAAGGAGGCCGACGACACGAGGGCCGCCCTCGACGCCAAGGCCGCGGCTCTCGTCGCCGGCCGAGGAGCGGCTCCGGCGAGAGCGCATCGCCCGCCGGGGGGGCCGAGGGGCGGCTCCGGCGGGGAGCGAGGCCGCCCTTGGCGACGCCGGACGGCGCTGGAGCGGGAACGCGTTGCTCGCGAGGCGGCGGAGAAGTCGCTGGAGGAGCGGGACGCCGCATTCTCCAAGGTTGAGGACGAGGCGCTCGCGCTCAGCATCAACAACGCCAGCCAGGAGCTGGCTCTCCGCGAGCAGGGTGAGGCCGTCCAGCGCCTCGAGTTGGCGCTCGAGTCCGCGCGCCGTGACCTCGATCTGGAGAGGAAACAAGTCGAGGGTGAGTTACTGTTTGACCCTGCTTGTTAGTTCTTGCTTTAGAGGGTTCGTTTCCCCCTTTCTGATTTCTGGGGCACGCTGCTGGGCTGGCCGAGGCCCTGCAGGCTTCCTACAACTCCTCTAAGCGGGGAGGCTGCGGGGAGGCTGCGTGACGCGGCCCTCGAGACCCCGCCGCGTCGTCGAGGAAGGCGAGGCCCGGGCCGGCGGCTCGGCCGGCCGCCGCCGCGCGCCCTCGGCGGCCACGTCACGGTGCGGATGCGCCGGGCGTTGCACCGGGCGTCGGAAGGCCCTCGGAGTGGTGCGATCCCACTACGAGGTCAACCTCGAGGCGCTGGCGGAGGGCTACATCGTGCCCGAGGGCGTCGAGGACGAGGTTGCCATGGAGCGCGCGGACGCGCTTGTTGCTGACGCCGCCGGGTCGCTCGCCGAGGCCTTCGAAGAATTCCTCTTCCCGGACGTCGCCGATGCTGCTGCTCCACCCGCCTGAAAGCATCTGGGCGCTAGGCCCGTTTTTTGTTTATGTGTATCAGAATTCTGGCCTCGTGGCCTTTTGTAAATAAACAAATCGTTTCATGAACATGAGCAGTTGCTGTAAATGAAGTTGCTTGTTTATTGCGCTTTTTGTTTCTTCTTCTTCCTGAGTAGATTCTAGTTAGGGGAGTTCGTTTTTCGCAGGGGGCCCGCTGGGTCGGAGGCGAGAGAGACGGGCCATAGCCACGCGGCGTAGGCTGTCTCTGGCTCGCACGCTCCTTCCGCTGTGCCACCGCGCCCGTTCGAATCATGGCTCGAGGTTGAAGTGGGAAACAAACTTAGCGCGTGTTGTTACGTTTTTTGCGCGAAAAAATGGGACCATTTGGGGGGGTGCCCCCCCGCAGTAGCCCCCGAGGGTAACTTGGGTTTCAGGGGAAAGCCGAGTTGCCCTTTTATTAGACTTGGAGTATTTACATAGGTGGCACCAACTGGGGCGTTGGTCATGCGTTTTTACAACAGAAAATACTTGGAAATCCTAGCTAAGGGTAGAAGCGACGTAGGCGTTGGATGTTCCAAGCGTTGGTGAGTTCTTCGCCGTCCTCGTTGGCCGGCTTGTATGTGCCGGCTTGAGCACCTTCACCACGACGTAGGGTCCCTCCCATGGGGGCGATAGCTTGTGGCGCCCTCGGTTGTCTTGGCGTAGCCTTAGGACCAAGTCCCCCTCGGCCGAAATCCCTCCGACGTATCTTGCGTGCTTGGTAGCGCCGTAGGGACTGTTGATACCTTGCGGAGTGCATCAACGCCACGAGGCGTACTTCGTCCGGCCGATCCGGCGAGTCCTCGCGGGCTCGGCCGGTTAGCGTCCTCGTTGTAGCCTCGAACCTTGGGCGACCCGTATTCCGCATCCGTGGGGAGGACGGCCTCCGCGCCATGAACTAGGAAAAACGGTGTGAACCGGTGGCTACGCTTGGGGTGGTCCTTAGGCTCCACACGACCGCCGGGTAGTTCTTGGAGCCATTTTCGGCCGCATTTGTTGAGCCGGTCGAAAATTCCGGGCTTGAGGCCCCGTAGAATCATGCCGTTGGCGCGTTCCACTTGGCCGTTGGTCTGTGGGTGTGCCACAGCTGCCCAATCCATGCGGATGTGGAACTTGTCGCGAGAACTCCAAGAACTTTCGGCCGTGAGCGGGACCCGTTGTTCGTGATGATGGAGTTTGGCACTCCAAAGCGGTAGACGATGTCGGTGAAGAACGTGACCGCCCGCTCGGCCCTCAAATTCGTGATGGGGCGCACCTCCACCCACTTGGAGAACTTGTCGATCGCGACAAGCGGGGTGGGTGAAGCCCCCCGGCGCCTTCCGCGGGGGCCCGACGATGTCCAACCCCCACACGGCGAACGGCCATGTTACGGGGGATCGTTTGCGGAGCGTGAGCGGGCAAGTTGGTCTTGCGGGCGTAGAAGCGGCACCCTTCGCAAGTGCGCACGATTTCGTTGGCGTCCGCGACCGCGGTAGGCCAATAGAAGCCCTGGCGGAACGCGTTGCCAACGAGGGTGCGTGGCGCGGCGTGGTGGCCACAGATTCCCGCGTGGATGTCCCGTAGGAGCTCGCGCCCCTCGGGAATGGGTATGCACCGCTGGAGGATGCCTGACGCGGCGCGCTTGTACAGCTCGCCGTCGACGAGGGTGAAGGATTTGGCCATCCTGGCGATGCGCCTGGCTGCGGCCCGATCTTCGGGGAGTTCCCCTCGAGCGATCCAGGCGGTGTACTTTTCCCGCCAATCCGCTTGGACAGGAGCCGGCTCTATATCCATCGCATCGACCTCGTGGGAGCCGTACCCCTCGAGAAGGGAGAGCACGTACGCCTCGTTCGAGGGGTCCTCTTCCATGGGTTCCGCACCCGCTGGATTCGAGGGAGCCCCCGAGGGTCCGTCGTCGCTCGAGGGATAGGGCTCGAAGGTGACCGAGGGCTGCGCGATGTCGCGCGCAAAAACGTTTGGGGGAACGGTGATCCGCCCGGACGCTATTTTTGCCAGCTCGTCTGCTTCCTCGTTGTACCGGCGGGGTACATGATTAAGCTCGATGCCGTAGAATTTGTCTTCGAGGGCCCGCACGGCTTTACAGTAGGCCTCCATCTTGTCGTCGTGGCAGCTCGCGTTCTTCATGACTTGATCGATTACGAGCTGCGAATCCCCTCGCACGTCGAGGCGCTTGATGCCCAACTCAATGGCGATTTTGAGGCCGCGAGAGAAGGGCCTCGTATTCCGCCATATTGTTGGACGCGGGGAAGTGGAGGCGCACTTGCGTAGCGCATGTGCTCCCCGAGGGGTGACACGAAGAGCGAGCCCGCGCCCGCTCCTGTCTTCATCGCCGAGCCGTCGAAGAACGAGTCCGGCGTGCGCTGAATGCGAGGGGGCGGCGGTGCGTGTCCGTCCACTCGGCCGACGAAATCGGCTAAGATTTGCGATTTGATGGCCTTGCGCGGAGCGTAGGCGAGCGTCTCGCCCATCAACTCCACGGACCACTTGGCAATTCGCCGCCGCGTCGGGGTTGTGAATGATCTCTCCTAGCGGGAAGGAAGAGACCACCGTGAATCGGGTGGGCCTCGAAGTAGTGGCGGAGCTTGCGCCGCGCGAGGACTACCGCGTACAACGGCTTCGGACACGGGGGGTAGCGCGTCTTCGTGTCCGACGGGACTTCGCCGATGTAGTAGACCGGCCTCTCGCACGGTGCAAGGCATGCCCTTCCTCCGTGCGCTCCACGACGATTACGGCGGCCGACCACCCGGGTGGTTGCGGCCACGTAGAGTTGGAGGGGTTCGCCGTCTCGCGGCGGCGTAAGGATTGGGGCGTGCGTCGAGACGCCTTCGGCTTGTCGAGCGCTTCCTGGGCCTCGGCGGTCCAAGAGAAGCGCTCGTGCTTCTTGAGCGGCCGGTAGAGGGGCGAGGCCCTTCTCACCGAGCCTCGAGATGAAGCGGCTTAAGGCGGCGAGGCACCCCAACACCTTCGCACCCCTTTGAGGTCCCGGATTGGACCCATTCGCTCGAGGGCCGCGACCTTTTCGGGGGTTGGCCTCGATTCCCCGCCGGGAGACGATGTACCCTAGGAGCATGCCCCCGCGGCACTCCAAAGACACATTTTTCGGGGTTGAGCTTGACCCCGTTGGCCGCTAGGCGGTCGAACGCGATGCCAAGATCGCTAACCAGGTCGTCCGCCTTCCTGGTCTTGACGACGATGTCGTCCACGTAAGCCTCGACCGTCCGCCCGATATGGTCCCCAAAAACGTGCTGCATGCAGCGTTGATATGTTGCGCCCGCGTTTCTGAGGCCAAAAGGCATCGTGACGTAACAGAACGTCCCGAACGGTGTGATGAACGAAGTCGCGAGCTGGTCGGACTCCTTCATTTTTATTTGGTGATATCCCGAATAGGCATCAAGGAAACAGAGTAGTTCACACCCAGCTGTGGAATCAACGATTTGATCTATGCGTGGCAAAGGGAAAGGAACTTTTGGACATGCTTTATTGAGGCTGGTGTAGTCTATACACATCCTCCACTTCCCATTTTTCTTTTTTACAAGCACGGGATTAGCTAGCCACGTAGGGTGGAACACTTCCTTGATGAATCCGGCCTCGAGGAGCTTCCGCAGCTCCGCTCCGATCGCCCGTCGCCGCTCCTCGTCGAAGCGGCGCAGCCGCTGCTGCACAGCGCGAGCGTTAGGCAGGATATCAAGGGAGTGCTCGGCGACCTCCCTCGGGATGCCTGGCATGTCCGAGGGGCTCCACGCGAAGACGTCGGCGTTGGCGCGGAGGAAGTCGACGAGCACTGCTTCCTATTTAGGATCGAGGGTCGAGCTGACCCTCAACGCTTTGCCCTCGGGGGCCGACGGGTCGAGGGGGACCCCTTTGGTTTGCTCGGCGGCCTCGAACGTGCCGACGTGCTTGGCGGCGGAGCTGAGGTCGTCGTTGACCATCTTCTCCAGTGTGTTCACCAGCGCTTCATCCAGCGCTAGTGCCTCTGCATGTTCCACGCACTCGACGTCGCAGTCGAATGCGTGCTCGATCGACGACCCGACGGTGATGACGCCGTTTGGACCCGGCATCTTCATCTTCAGGTACGTGTAGTTGGGGACCGCCATGAACTTGGCATAGCATGGTCGCCCAAGGATGGCATGGTAGGCCCCTTTGAATCCCACCACCTCGAAGGTGAGGGTTTCCTTGCGGAAATTCTTGGGGGTCCCAAACCAGACGGGCAGATCGATCTGCCCGAGGGGTTGAACCTGCTTGCCGGGCGCGATGCCGTGAAACGGCTTCGTGCTGGGCCGCACTGGTCCGAGCCCCAATCCCCATTAGGCGCAATGTATGCGCGAAGAGGATATTGAGGCTACTGCCTCCGTCCATAAGGACCTTCGAAAACCGGGCGTTCCCAATGATGGGATCGACCACCGGTGGAGTCTGGCCCGGGTTCGGGATGCGGTTTGGGTGATCATCCCGGCTAAAGGTGATGGCATCCTTCGACCGGTTGAGAAAGGCCGGAGGTGCCCTCTCGCGGCGAGGACTTCGTGCCGCTCCTTCTTGCGCGCCGGGTTGACATGTCGACGGTAGGTCCCCCAAAGATGAGGAACACATTTTCGACGGCGGGGAAACCACCCGCGTCGCCATCGCCCCCATCTTTCTTGGCCTCTCGCCTCCTTCGCGGCGGCACGGCCGTGAGAACTTCTTGAGCATGTCGCACTTGCTCAAGAGTGTGGTTCACGGGGGTCTTGTGGTAGGGGCATGGCTTCTTCATCATGTCGTCGAACACCCCCGGGCCTCGAGGAGCCGGTCGAGGGCCCCGTCGGGCCGGGTCAACGGCGAGGGCCTCGGCGTTGCCGCCGTTGCGCCCCGCTCGCGCGCCTCGCGGCGCGGCTTCTTCCCCTTCTTGCCCCGCTTGTCGTTGCGGCGCGGCTCCTTGGACCCGCTGCCCTCCGCGGGCGTGTCCTCGGAGCGCTTGCCCTTCTTGCCGTCGAAGATCGCCCCCACGGCCTCCTCTCCGGAGGCGAAGCTGGTGGCAATGTCGAACAGCTCGTTCGAGTCCGTGGGCGGGCTGCGTCCCAGTTCGCGCACAAGGTCCCGGCACGTGGTGCCCTCGAGGAACGCGTGCACGATCTCGGACTGTGCCACGCTGGGGAGCTCTGTGCAGCGCTTGGAGAAGCGCCGTATGAAGTCCCGCAGCGACTCGCCCGGCTTCTGCGTGCAGGAGCGCAGATCCCAGGAGTTCCCAGGGCGCACGTATGTGCCCTGGAAGTTGCCCACGAAGGTGTGGACTAGATCGTCCCAGTTATGGATCTGGCTGGCGGGCAAGTGCTCGAGCCATGTCGGGCCGCATCGCCCGGATGCGGGGGCAAGTTGCGGATGATCACTTCGTCGTTGGTGGCCCCGCCCACCGACGGAGCCGGGCGGTAATCGTTGAGCCGGACACGAGGGTCCGTCTCCCCGTTGTACTTGACGATTGTCGAGGGCCGACGGAAGCGGCGGGGGAACGCCGCCGTGCGGATCTCCCGGCCGAACACACGGGTACCGGGGGGCTCGGCGTTGGGGAGCGGTCCTCACCGCTGTCGTAGCGTCCACCCCTTCGAGGGTGGTAGCCCCTGGCCGCTCGTGCGTCCGCCTTGCTGGTGCGCCTGGCGTTGATGACGTTGCGGGCGTCTCCATCCAGCGCCCTGCGTGTGTCAAGGAGCCGCTCCTTGGCCGGCGTGCGTCCCTGGTCAGTAGGTTGACCCACGTGTACCGAGGGTTCGCCCCCTGGTGCCGGATCATCACCCCACGCGTCCCCCTGTTGGCGGATGCGTGAGGCCGAGCTCTCGGCCTGCTGGACGGCCGCTTGCTCAAGGAGAGTCTGCACCTCGCGGTGCATGTCTCGAGCCTCGGGGGTCGAGGGTGCCGGCATGGCGCGTAGCAACGTTGCGGCGGCGATGAGCTTTTGGCTCGCCCGTGGCGGAGTATCCGCGTTGTCAACGTTGGGGACGGGGTTGAGGCGGTCACGGACTTGTCGGCCCAGCTCCCGTGCGCGTTCGCCGCGCGCGGAGGCCTCCCCTGCCATCGAGGCGCGGAGTAGCCGCACCGTCCGTACTCCTCCTCGCCGGCTTGGCCTCGAGCTCGCGAGCTTGGGCCGGCCGCGCGTCGACGTCGGCCCCGGCGGGGAGCGCTTGGCCCCGCGGCCGGGCGCGTGGCGACCCCCCGGGGCCGGCGTGACTTCCCCGTCTCCGGCGCCCGTCGCACCGGCGGCGTTGGCCGGGTCGTTGGTGATGACGGCGCAACATTCCCGCGTGGGGTCGTAGCTCCCGGTCTTGGAGTCGTCGGAGCGACCAAACCCGCAGTCCGTGGCGTCGAGGAAGCGCCCCGAACGCGGCCCGGGTCCGGCACACCGGAGAAGTCCCACTCCGCGTACCCATGGCGGTTGGCGGGTGGCATCGTGTCGACGGAGCCCGGGGGACGACTCGTCCGCTGGCCGAAGTGCGGGGTCCCCGGCGACGAAGACGTGGCGACCGGGCGGAACCCGCGCATTGTCGTGTTGACGTTGGCGTTGTAGGCCGTAGTGGCGCCTCGCGGCCGATGGGAACGCGTGGTCGGAGACCGCACGCGGTCCCACCGGGGCGGTGGCGGTCGTCGTGACGGTGGGCGCACCGCGTTGGGCGGCGGCGCGCTCGGCCTGCCGCCGCTCGGACCGCGCCCCGACGCGAGCGTAGCCCGGAGCGACGACGGCGTCGCGGCGTCGACGGGCCCGCGGCATCCGTGCTGCGGGCGCTGCGCGCGGTGTCGTGCGTGCGGCGGAGACCAGAGCGGACCTGGCCTCGCGCTGCGCGCGAAGCTCCTCACGATTGGTGAGGCGCATGAGATAGCCGTTCCCCGTGGCCTGGAAATTCAAGTCCCCGAAGCGGATCTCGAACCCGGCCGGGAGGGGGTCTGAGCTACCCATGTTGTAGCGGGTGCCACGGTACTCAGTGCGGATCACCATGGAGGGAGTTAGCGAAATGACCTTAGGCGCTTGTTAGCCCCACGGTGGGCGCCAACTGTCGGTGCGGAATATGGTCCCGACACTAACCAGTAGATAGCGCCTAGGTCTATCCCTCAATGGTCGATGCCAAGCAACAAATGACACAAGGTTTTATCCTGGTTCCGGCCGAGGGGGCCGTACGTCCAGCAGTGGTGTGCTCGTGGCACTATATTGCTCGGCACCGGGGGTGCTTGTAGTGGGGCAAGTACAAGCAAGGTGGGAGAGGAAGCGCGGCTTCCAAGTCCCTGGTGAGTGGCTGAAGATGTTGTGGGAGAATAAGAGGGTGAGTGCACGGTGCGTTGTGTTCAACTGAACTCGTCCGTCTCCCTCCCGCGGCTGGGGGCTCGCCTCCCCTTTTATAGGCCAAGGGGGCGGCGAGTTACATGCACGCCGCGCTACCTATATACGTGTGGGAGCACGTCGTGCTACGGTGTAGAGCGGGCGGCCATCCGGATGATCTTCGCTGCGATCCGGCCATGATGGCCTACCTCGTACCCGAACAGTGGCGGTTCGAGGGTAGGAGGCGGCAGATGGCGATGGCGTCCTCTGATAGGCTTCGAGGGAGGTGCTGATGATGGCTGGTACGGGGTACGGGGAGCGGGCGAACGGCGTTCCTTCCCAATGAGCTCGCGGTAGTGGAGTGGTTGCTTTGCGGTGCCGGGGCGTGCGCCTGCGGAGTCGGGCGTGCGCCCGCACGCGTGGGTACGGCGGCCGCGCGTTACGGTGGCCGGGATGGCCATCCCGGCCTAGCGCCCCTCACCTAACCCTGCGGGGTCACGGGGAAAGTGGAATCGTGGGTGCGCCGGCCCCTTTTCGAGGGTCGGGCGCGTTAGTCGTACGGCGGTGGGCGCACGGTGTCACGGGACCGACACCGGCCGTACCGCACTTGTCCATCCCACGGTGGCGGGGATGGGCTCCTCCCCTGGGGAGTTGGTGCGGCGGCACGGGGGCGTGAGCCCCGGCGCATGATGGCGCCGTCCGCGGCGTCGGGGCGTTAAATGCCCAAGTACGGGGCCGGCGCACGCGTGCGGAGCGCCCGTGAGCGTGGCGGGCCCCGGCCGAGGGGCGGGGGCGGACCCTCGAGCAAGACGGGACTTGCTCGAGGGGGAGCGAGCCCTCGAGTGGGGCGGGACCGCTCGAGGGAAGGGTCGCCCCTCGAGCGGGGCGGAGTCCGTTCGAGGAGGGGGTTGCCCCTCGAACGGGGCGGAGTCTGCTCGAGGAGGGGGTTGCCCCTCGAACGGGGCGGAGCCCGCTCGAGGAGGAGCGTGCCCTCGAGCGAGGCGGAGTCTGCTCGAGGGGTCTTCTGGACGGGCCGTCTTGGTGGGCCTCCGGAGTCCTGCCGCATAGGCCAAGTCCTGCATGGTTAGTTTCCTGCATGGTTAGGCTTAGCGTGTTTTGATGCAGGGATTTAAGTGAGGGTTCCCCCGTTGTTTAAGGGGACCCCTAGGGCGGTCCCCGACACATATAAAACACTATGGGTCTTTATTTTAATCATAACCTCCGCTAAAGATTAAGCTAGCATTTAAATAAATTCAGATTTGTATTGTAAGAGAGCATTAGCTTAATCATGCATAAAACAAATACAAAGATAAACAAAGTGACAATTATAATCATCTATCATCATGGCATAAATTTTGTAACTTTGCCAAAGGTAAAAACAAGGTGGTGACTTTATTCATGATGAAAACAAACTAACACACTTGCTGGAATTCGAATAAAAAATGAAAACACTACGCATACATAAGCAAACACAAGCTGAAAATTAAAGAAAAAGGGAAAAGAAAAGAAAACTAAAGCTCCTCCTTCTAATCTTCCACTGGCGGTTGGTATTGATAATCTTGATAGTTGTACCCTTGCTCATAATAGGTTTGGGCATCCCTTCCAACGAATTGATCCGGTGGTACTAGGTGAAGACGCCCAAGCTCATAGGAAATATTTGCATTGCCTTCACCTAATTGAGCCGAGTTGGATTGGATGGCTGCGACGTTTTGCATGTTTCTCGTAGCATATCTTCCAATTATGGCCACACTTTGTTGTGGTTGGGGGAATTGTGCATAGGGTTCCGCAAAGGTTACGTTGGGCACCACATAATTTTGTGGGGGCATGACTGCACCACCCCCCCATGTTTGCATTGGTGGCCCTCCGTAATAACTTGGCGGTGTAGGAATTCCTCCATACGGTGGCACATAGTTTTGTCGTGTACCTCCCTCTTGTGCCAAGGAGGATTCTTCTTCTACAATTCTTCCTCTTTTATTCTTCCTTGCCGGCACAAGGAGTCCTTCCTCCAACCAATCTTCCTTCCCTTGAATGAAGAGTCTAAATCTTGGATCCGGAAGGGGTAAGTTCACTTTGGCCACATTAAAGACTCCTCTCTTATCTCCACTTATATATTTTCCTCGCTTCAAGTATTCAAATCCGAAAGAGGTCCCGGGTAGAAGATGTCCGGGATTTCTTGGAATTCCCGGTCTTAAGGAGATGGCCAACATGGAGAGGTAGCACCCCGAACCAATATCTCCCGATCCCGATGTTGCCTCGCAACACCATCGGTTGATCATGAGGTATGAGGGATCTATTGGCTGCCTGGCAATTAAAGCCGAGTAAAGCCAATTCAACACCGTATCGGTCACCTTCGTCTCCCTCATCCTCCCCAAAATCCTTTTACACATCCATGAGTGGAATACTTGGATGATGGGGTTCCGGATGGAATTCCTTTGTCGGTGGGCCTCCCCGGAGATTAAATTCCAAAATCCATCCAACATGCCTTCCGACATGTCAACCTTCTCTAGAGCGCCCTTTTGGAAACCAAGTAGCTCCCTGATATGTTCATAGGGAACCACTTGCTGAATCCCCTCCAACCGGAATGATAAGCTTGGCACCCCCTCATCAAGGATAGGCGCCATAGTCATCAAAATTTCCAAGGCAAATTCCTTGTGGGTATTTGCCGACACCTCGTTGGAGAATTGCACCCATCCAAGGTGCCCCAACATATAATAAATGTCCATGCCAAAACCCAATGAGTTGAGATCGTGATCGTCGAAATCGACGATTGCTACAAGCCTCGTCTCAAGACGAGAAAGTTTCTTCTCCTCCTCTTCCGACATGATGATGAAGCCATATGCGGAGTACCGCAGAGTGTATGGAGGTGGAGCGGATGATCGAGTTGATCGTCGAGGTGGGACGGGCGGCTCCTCCGTACGCCCTTGAGGTTCGGTAAACCTCATGGACGAGCTCCTTGTGGCCCTCATACCACCAAGGAGGAGAGTGTCGTTCCTCCTCGGTGGTGTCGTGTCCTCCTCCATGCTCCGAGGAGACTCGGAAACAGAGTGCCTCCTCGAAGACGTCGTCGAAGATGGCTTGGATGACGACAACGACCTCTTTTTCTTGGTGAAGAGACTTGTGGTTTTTTCCCACATGATTGCAGCACTCTTCTCTCTAATATAATCCCGGGGTTTGAACCGGTAATAAAGCACTCAAGAATTATTTCGGAGTATGGACTTTGAGTGGATTAAAGGGTGTGATTTGTTGAGCAAACAAACTTGGGAAGGATGGCTAAGTCTAAGGTGGTTTTGGACTACTTTGAGCACACAAATAGAGAAAGGGAAGAGTTGCTTGCCTGCTGAAGACGAGCACCGGGGGTGCCTTTTATAGGGGAGGCCGGCCGGCCTGGGTGGCCTCGTGTCTTCCCTAGCTCAGGAATTTCACCGTCAACAGTGGTGTAAGCGGCCCCGCGCCACCTGGGACGTGCAAGAGCAGCAGGGCAGGCAGATCTGTGCTGTCAGACGGCCAGGCCACGATAAGATTTCCCCCGGCATGGGAAGTGGACTGCCCTAGCGTCCCATCACTTGGATAATGAACAGTAGTGAAGGACAGGAAAATCCTTCACCTGTAAGACATCGAACGGCGAGACCCGACCCAGCGGGCATCAGAAGGAAGGTCGGGGCTTGCACGAGAAGCCTCGACCTAGCAAGACCTGCACAGCCCTAAGTCGAGAGAAGCCACCTTGGAACGGGAGCCGTAGCTATGCCGCCCTACAGGGGCTACTGCAGCTAGCACAGCGTACGATGCCAACCGGAGACGAAGGCCCACGGTGTGACATTGTTCCAGCACTGTTACTACACTATAGTAGGACGTCATTCTACCATCTTAACCCTTGTACACCAGCCCTCCTTAGACTATAAAAGGAGAGGCTGGCACCATAAACAACATAGGCAACAGAACCAAGAAAGACACACAACAAGGGATCAACGATCACAACACGATCGAGGAGCCCACCACTACTCACATCGAGCATTCACATGTCACCACCACATCCAGAGGCTTGGGACATCCTCCCTCTCTCGACCTAAGATTGTACCCCTACTACAAACCCCTGTGGGCATATAGAACACTCCTTCGATCTGGACGTAGGGCACCCCTGTGCCTGAACCAGTATAATCTCGGTGTCTCTAAGCGGGCACCCTACGGCGCGGCCGCTGCCCCCGCCATAATGGGCGACACACGTCCGGTCCCCTCAGAAACATCCTAGGCGAGCTGCGACGAGGACGAGAGCAAGCCACCTCTTTGGAAGCAGGCGCTGATGCCTCACGACCCGAGGTGCGAATGCTTCGTCCTCCAGTAGTGTTGACGGTAGATTATCGTATCAAAGTTCATATGGATTTGCAAGCGGACAAATCCCCCGTCGTAGTCAAGGGACCCTTCTTCCCTCGAGTGGTGAACCCAAGGTATCGAATCCGTGGAACAATGTGCAACGCAAGGATTCAATCTAGTAAAGCAAGGAAAGCTATCTTATGAAGAACCAAATTGCATCTAATCTACTAACTCATAAAGGAAACACATCTAATCTTACTAAAGAGGTAGCAAGAGAAAGCAAGAGATAACCGATCTAGAGAGTCTAGATCATGCTTATGTTGTAGCTCCAAACAAGATAGATGAAGATAGAAAAGCGAATCTCATTAAAAGCTTCTTTAAATCATGGCCTCCGGTTTGATTCCGAAAACACCCGCCTTTCAGAGCCCCCGTTCTGTCACAACGTACTCCTATTCATGCGGGTAGTCTAGGGCGAGTTCGATAAGAACAAGTTGAAATCACTTGGTCGGTCCGGTATGCACCTCTAGCCACCGCGGCTACAAGAGCACCCTATGCAATCTAGCTATAGACTAGATTGGGGAAGAAGCAAAACCAAGAGGAAAACAAAATCATCGAGAAGGCACTTGATCGCTAGAAATCGGATTCACTATAAAAACTTCACCATGAATGATTACATGAACAAGATCACCACCGGGATCCTACCTCGATCTTGATCCTTGCTCCGGAGCTCCGACGTGGTCTTCCATGCAAGGTTCCCACGTCGGCTAGGGAGACCTATCGGTGTTTTAGACCGGCAACCTACTAAGGGGAGTACCCGAAGTAGATGAATGTGGCCTCGCCGAGATCGGTAACTCGAAGGAAGAGACACGTGGCACACAATTTAGACTGGTTCGGGCCATGAGGTGCGTAATACCCTACGTCCTGTATGCTGCATAGCTCTGGATTGATTGGGTATGATTACAAGATGATGCAATCTTACGCCGTGAGATGAGATGATGAGAGAGGGGTCCCTGCCTCGCCTTATATAGTCCGGGAGGCAGGGTTACAAGTTGGTTTAGGGAGAGAGTACTAGTCGAGTACGTCTAGGAGTCTTCCATACAGTGCGTGGACATGTACAACTTCCTAACCGAGTACTTCTCCTCTGTAGTCCTTGTGCTTCACGCCATTAGGTACCGTGCAGCGCAAGTCGGGTAGTCCCAGGGGCCCACCGAGTAGTCGGTCCTAGTACCCACCGAGGTAGTGGGCCCAGGGAGGTCCATACGACAAGCCCCCGAGTACTTTGTAGTCGAGAAGGATAGCTTCAAGTAGTCTTGACGGCCTTAACGAGTAGTCCTCAAGCGTCCCCGAGTACTACAAGTTAAAAGTCCTCAAGTGTAGTGGAAGCATCCCGAGGCTGGAATGTACTACATCTGATGTTTGAGCAATCCTGAATTCTTCTCGAGTAGTCCCAAGCGTCCTCGAGTGCTGCCCTTGAAGGTCTTCAACAATGCCCGTGTTGTCTTTAAGCCATAACTGATATGGAAGTGCGATTGCAAAATTGCACTCCATATGGAGTAGCCCCCGAGCCTTAGGTTGAGTTGTAGACTCTGGCTGAGGGTCCATCTGAAGTTTTGGCAAGAATATCCCGAAAAATCCGGAGAAAAAACCGAAGGACACGTGGCACGGAGCCCCCGAGCCTTGAGTCGAGTACTTCCTCTCGAATTGAAGGGTCATCTTGTAGAATGTGTCCTGAGATGCTCTTGAATCTTGCCGCTTCCCAGGAAGTCGAGTTGGAGTAGCCGAGCCCCCGAGGTGAGGCGCGTCGACTAGTAGAATTCGAAAGGTCACGCGCGGCCGCTGAGTCAGCCGAGCGCAAACTTATCCATCCGGCCGTTGAGGGGCCGCGTTGACTTATAAATAGAAGCCAAAACCCTTAGGGTTTTTCACCCCACGCAGCTGCAATCATTCCCAGTAGATCTAGCCAAGAATCACCACTAGTGCGCACTGCCGCCGGTGAGTAGAGCTTAGATCCAAGTGTGCCGCCGTAGGAAGCCACCGCTGCAGCCCCCGAGCGAATGCGCGTGAAGACACCGTGCACCTGGAGGATGAAGCCGTCGCTGTCGAAGACCACGAAGGCCGGCGGAGGAAAGAAGAGGGGCCGTGAAGAGGCCGCCGGATCTGCCGCAGGGACATCACCGCTGGTGTCCCCGCCGCGGCCAGATCCAAACCGTGAGTGGAAGAAGTCCAAGGCGAAGACTGAAGACTTGCTGGCCCTCCTCAACAGTGGATTCCTGCGGGAGAAGGAGGTGGACATGTGGAGAGCCGCCGCCGGGGATCCGTACCCCATGGAGAAAATCCAGACGAGATCCCAATGTTCGCGCGGTTCGCGGAGCGCGGATTGTCTCTCCCAGCGAGCGACTTCTTCAAGGGGCTCATGGGGTACTACGGCATCGAGTACCTCAACCTCAACCCCAACGGTATCTTCTACACCGTCGTCTTTGTACATTTCTGCGAAGCCTTTCTGGGGATCAAGCCCCATTGGATCTTGTTCCGGAAGTTCTTCCGGGTGAAGCCGCAACCCAGCGCCAGCAACCCGCGGGTAGTCGGAGGAGCGGGGATCCAGATGAGGGAGGATGCCGCCAAGCAGTACCTCTCGTACAAGCTGATAGACTCCAATCAGGACTGGAAGGCCAATTGGTTCTACGTCACGAACCACCACCCAGAGCTGCCGAAGCCCAGCGGGAAGTAGCCCAAACATCGTCCATGGGGGAACTCGGAGCCGACGATGCAAGAAGGGATCCAACTGCCCGAGTTGTTGGCGCGGATCAAGGCGCTGAGGGAAGCCGGGCTGCGGGCCAAGCATGTGGCCTTCAGCTTCATGAAGCGCAGGGTGCAGCCGTTGATGGCTCGCGAAACCCTGGGGTACGAGTATACTGGCGACGACGACACATCGCGGATGCCTGGAGACGAAGTCGATGACGACGACATTGTTGACAGGCTGGCCCGGATCTTCAAGGATATGCCGGCCCACACGCTGTAACACCCTGAAATTTGGAAATTTCAGGATGTTAATAGGAGGAACAATTAATCAACGGTTTTCTCATAATTTAAAATTTTGCCTAGTTTTTATTTTCTTTGCAGGAAATTTAGCATAAGAAAATTGATTGATTTTATAAATTAAATAAATTGGCTCTTTATGTATGTTGCATCCATTCTCGTTGCATGGTTTTTTTGATTGATGTGTGTTGAAGTTTTCAAATTCAAATAAAAGATCAAAAGTTCAAAAAGTCTGAAAACCACCCTCAATCTCCACTCCTTATCTCTCTTCCCTCCTCTTCTTCTTTAGCCAAGCCGCGGCCCACTTTCCTCTTCTCCCTCCTTTTCTTTCTCCCTACGGCCCAAACCGCCACCCCGCGGCCCAACCCTTCCCTTCTCTCCTCACTGCCGCAGCCCGCACCACTTTCGGCCCACGCGGCCCGCCAGTGCCCCGCCTCCCCTCTCCTCTCGCCGACAGGTGGGGCCCACCTGTCGGGAGCTTCTTCTTCCTCCGGCCGCCGCCCCCCCTTCTTCCTCCGCGGCCGCCGGCCGTCCCGCCGTCCCCGGCCGCCCCCGCGCCCGTCCGCCTCCACCACTCAGCCATTAAGGCACCGCCGCATTCACGCCGCCCCACTCCACCGCCTCGGCCCTTCCCCTCCCCGGAACCGTCGCGCACTGAGGCCCCTTGCCATTAATGGCCGGCCCACCGTCGAGCACCGCTTGCCGCCGCCTCCTCTTCCCCTCTCCACCTATAAAAGGCTAGCCCGAGCCTCACCTCCTCCCGTACCTTCTCCCGCCCGCTCCCCGCTCGCGCACAGCACCGCCGCCACCCGAGACCGGAGCTCGCCGTCCGCCGGAGCCGTCGCCCCGATCTCCTTCGCCGGTGCCTCTCCCTCCCTTCCGAGATCCCAGGTGAGTCCTCCTTGGATTCCTCTTCATTTTTGTGTCTTCCCCGTCGTGATTGGTGGCCGGAAGAGCCTGTTTGGCATCGCCGGCGAGCTTGCCGGCGAGCCCGCCGCCGCCTGAAAGGCAGCCGCGGCTGCCCAATCGCTTGCGGGCGTCCTCAGCCGCCCATCCGTGAGCCAACGACTCAGATTAGTCCAAGCCGCCTCGGTCAAAAGAGGCATACCGGTCAACCCTAGGTCTTCACTGCCATCTTGCAAAAACACCCCTAATGTTTCCAGAATCACAAGTCGGTCCTCCCACCTTTGAAAACCCTTTCAGTTCAGTCCTATTTTCTTCGTTTAGACTTTTAGGCTTTCTAGTTTTCTGTCCCGCAGTCCTTAGTTGCTTTTTAGCATGTTAGCCCTTTTGTTTGTATAGGTAATTACTAATTAGGTTTAGCCCCCGGTTTTCTTGTAGTTTAGCCCCTGGTGGTCAGTTTCTTCGCAGTTTAGCCCTTATAACCTTGTTTAGTGCGTAGTTTTCACGTTTTAGCTCCGTTTCAAGTGTTTCAAATTGCGTTAGGTTCGTAACAACTCAAAGAACGTGTTAGAGATAGTGTTGGCCCTGCTCTTTGCTTTATAATTTATTTAATATTAAAATATGATTAAATACTAATATACATGCTTTTCTAATTAAAATTTAATTAGAGATCAACACGTGTTTTTATAAGAAATATAATTTGGTTAATTCTTATTTAAATAATCTTTCCAATTAAAAGCTAATTAGAGTTATATCTCGGTTTTCATAATCAAACTTAAATTAATTATTATATATTCAATTTGCTTTCTAAATAAAAGTAATATAGGTTTATCTCGAGTCTTCATAATTAAATATTAAATTGATTAATATGAACATAAATATGTTTCTAAACTATAATTTACTTAGTACAATTTGAAATGTAAAGATATTCGTTTAGATGCTTCACATACTTCTTTTCTAAACTTAAATGTTTAATTTACATAAATCATACTTGAATATTTATCAATAAAATTGGAATAAGTTATGCATCGTTCTTTTTATATAAATATAACTTGCTTAATTATTAAGGGTATTTCTCTGAAATAACCTATGCACCTTCTTTTGAATTAAAATTTACCAAGCACATAACCTTATGTGATATAATCCAAATCTTCCGATAGTTCCGAGTCTTTTGTGTTCGCGGTCCTAGAACCAAACCTTGTCCTCTTTTAAAAGCTTTTCATGCTTGGTGTATTGTTGTTGACGGTGTATTTTGGTGCACCTAGCATGTTCATTACACTTTGGTTTGGATTTGATTATGGAACTAACCCGCCACTAGGCACACTAATCATATAACAAGTTCATCTTTGTGCATGCATTTGGAAGTGTTATGTTTATGTAGGAAAACATGGACATAAAGGACAGATTCGCAACAAGTTCAAAGGAGCATTCATGGAGTCTTGTTCGTGTTCATGAGCTTGCTGAAATCACTTCTAATGGTGACGAGGACCGAAGTGCTACGAGGAACACCCCCAAGGATTGAAGCGTAAAAGATCAAACTTCATGCAAAGAGAGCCCCCATCTTGGACGCGAGGATAACAGCATCAAAATCGTGCAAGTGGAGGGGGCAAAGTACATAAGTGCGCGAGGACCCACGGAGCAAAAGGGGGCGACCGAACCGAGCCGGTGGGCCTGGGCCGGCCGGCCCGAGGCCGGCCGGCCGGCCCACTTCCGGCACCGGTTCGGTCCGTCTTCCTTGCCCTCGAAGGATCTTCAACCCTAAAACCCCCGACGCGCCGCCAACACCGAGAGAGAGGAGTCATTCGCACCGAAGGCCATCCACAAGCTAGAGAGAGAGGAGGAGGATCTCCGGCGGGAGATCAACCACCTCGAAGGAAGCACCCTCTCGTGGAGAAGAAGGAAGACACCGGCGGAAGGGAAACCATGATCAACGGTGCCATGATCAGCACCTTGATGGGGTAATCTTCTCATTCGTCCATGGATTATAATCGATCTTGAGATGTAATCGCACTTTGTCGGATTATCTATCTATCATCTTGTGTTGAATATACTTTAATGCTTAAGGCTTGCAACCGTGCCGTAGAGGGAGTACGAGCTCCAATGCTTCCTTGGATCCATTCAATACGCCGTGGCCATCAAAGGTCTAGTCATGAATACCTTCGCGTAGTGACAGTACGAGAGGAGGGAAAGGGCGAAACCGTGGTCACAACCCCGATAGATTAGATTGGTTTTTCATGTCTTTAAGCGATTGCATGCTCTAGTATCGTAGACCCGTGGGCGAGTGTCTTCTATCTTGATTGTTTATCATTCTCTCTAGTGTAGTTTAGTGTTTTCTAGTTTAATAGTAGTTAGGGTTTTAGTAGCTAGTGTGTCGTTGTTGATCGAATGCTTGTAATCCCCTTGCTCCGCTGTTGACGGTGAAAATCCGTCAACCTAGCCATGAGTTTACCTTCGGTGTTGGCATAACTTTTGTATCTTATTTATTGGTACTAACCCCCGTGGTATAACAAGTTCACTTGTGCATGTCGGTTTTGGAGTTGTGTGTTTACGCAGGGTTTTAACGTTGAAAGCAAGACTTCCGGGATAAGTTCATTAAGCACCTCATGACAAGACCTTGAAGCCCGATACAAGTCAAGCAATGAAGTGAACATGACTCCAAGAGCCCAAGGACCAAGCCCGAGAAGATGATAAACTCCGAGGACTGAACCAGAAAAGTGCTAAATCTTGCAAGACAAGGAGTTGAGTCCAATTCGGAGAGAAACCGACGTCAAGGGCCCACATGCAAAAGGGGAGAACATCTAGAAGACGTGGGAAGCAACACCGGGCGAAGCGAGGCCGCGGGATGGGCCGAAGTGGGCCCGGGCCGGTCGGCCCAGGCCGGCCGGCCCAGCCCAATTCGGGGCCCAATCGGCCTCTCCTTTGACCTAATTGCTTCTCGGGCTATAAATAGCCCCACGACCGAGAGCCACGCGGAACCGAAGTCGTAATCCGCCGCCGAGGAGCGAGAGAAGCTTGAGGGACACCATCTTGGAGATGAGGGTCGTGCTAGTTGCTTAGGGTTTCCCCGGCCGACGTGGGAACCTTGCATGGAAGACCACGTCGGAGCTCGGAGCGAGGATTAAGATCGAGGGAGGGCCCGGTGGTGATCTTGTTCATGTAATCATTCATGGTGAAGTTTGTAAGTGAATCCGATTTCTAGCGATTAAGTGCCTTCTCGATGATTTTGATTTCTTCTTGGTTTTGCTTCTTTTACGATCTAGTCTATAGCTAGATTACATAGGGTGCTCTTGTAGCCGCGGTGGCTAGAGGTGCATACCGGACCGGCCAAGTGATTTCAACTTGTTCTATCGAACTCGCCCTAAGCTCCCCGCATGAATAGGGATACGTTGTGACAGAACGGGGGTCTCGAAAGGCGGATGTTTTCGGAGTCGGATGGGAAGGCCACGATTTAAAGATGCTTTTAATGAGATTCGCTTTTCTATCTTCATCTATCTTGTTTGGAGCTACAACATAAGCATGATCTAGATTCTCTAGATTGGTTATCTCTTGTTTTCTCTTGCTACCTCTTTAGTAGATTAGATTCGTTTTCTTTATGAGTTAGTAGATTAGATGCAACTTATCTTCATAAGATAGCTTTACCTTGCTTTACTAGATTGAATCCTTGCGTTGCACATTGTTCCACGGATTCGATACCTTGGGTTCAACACTCGAGGGAAGAAGGGTCCCTTGACTACGACGGGAGACTTGTCCGCTTGCAAGTCACAAACGAACTTTGATACAACTATTAACCGTCAACATCCGCGGATTGACAAGAACCTTGGGAATCCCGTGGTGAAAAAGGTGTGGGGTCCGTACGCTTGCGGATCGTAGAGGGATACGTCTTTTATCCGTCAACAAGCCCCTTTTTCTGGCGCCGTTGCCGGGGAGCAAGTTAGTTTACATCGTTTGATTTGCATCTAACTTAGTTTTATATTTTAGTTTATCTTTTATTTGCTATATCTAACATATATTATCCAGAAAAACACTTGTTTATTTTTTGTTTTTGTTTTTATCTTATTGTCTAGATGGAGTTCGTTAATCAACCCGTGGAAGAACCGGAGAAATCATTAAGGGATTACGCTAGCCCTCGATGTGAAGACATAAAAGTACAAGAGTCGGATTCGAAGCTCGAAGCGACCAAGTATGAAATTAAATCCAAGATCATCAAGATGGTGGCGGAAAACCCATTTGAAGGGATGGTTACGGAGAACCCATATAGACACATAAGGGATTTCACGACAATATGCAACACGGTGCGTCAAGAAGGAGTTCCCGATGAATGGTTCAAATGGAATCTCTTTCCCTACTCACTTGCCGGAAAAGAAAAGACATGGTATTCAGTTGCGTCCTTTGAAGTTGAAGGCAATTGGAACAAGTTGACAAAGAAGTTTTGCGAGAAGTTCTTTCCAATTAGCAAGGTTCAACATCTAAGGAGGCAAGTGATCACTTTCATGCAAGGAGAAGAGGAAGGGATAGACCAAGCCTGGGATAGGTTTAATGAATTAATCGAACAAGGACCAAAACTCGGCTTCACCGGTGACGTACTCTTGCATACATTTTTCTTTTCCCTAACCCCTAGTTGCATGCGACACGTCGAAATGTGTGCGGGTGGGGATCTCATGGAGAAAACACTCACGGAAGCCGCCCAACTTCTACAAAAAGTTAGTAAAGCGGCTGCCATGCGAAGAGATTGGGAAACAAGACTTGCGGAAGAGCCGGAATTCAATTCAAGGAAGAAAAAGCTTGCTGATTTTTCTAAAGAGGCAACCCCGGAAGTCACAAAAGAGGAACCAATCATGGAAAAGCTTGAACAAGAACACATCAAGTCAAGAACTACACCAAACATCGACTTCGCCGCGCCAAATGAGACGAACAAGAGAAGCATGTCAAGCGCGAAGCCACTAAGGGAGTTCGAACCAATGGATTGGGTTCCTATTGATTACGGAGAAGTATTCGACAAGAGAAGACCGTTCCCTAATCAAAAGGGGATGGCAAGAGCATTGGAAGTGGATTTCCCACCGGAGAAGAAAGCTGAAAATTCATACGACCTCGAAACCACCGGTGAGATTTTTGAAAAGCTCTTTGGAGATGACGTGGTGGATCCGGAACATATTGCCGAGGTGAAGAGAATCATGGGGATCAAGCCCGAAGCATCACCATACGCTCACCTCGCTGAAATTTACTCGATAGGATCCGAAGAAGAAGAGAAGATGACGCCACACTTGAGTTGCGAGATCAACGGAGTTCAATGCAAAGCTTTATGCGACATCGGAGCCCAAGTAAGTGTTCTATCTTCTAAAATTTATGATAAAGTTCAATACCACAACCTAGACTTAGCTCCAACATCAACGAAATTAATTATGGGAGATGGTAGAACTATCAAACCTCTAGGTATTGCTTGCAACATGAAAGTAAAAATCTCTAGAAACTATATACCAACCGATTTCTTTGTTATTGATGCTTACCATGGTAATTCTGATCATATAATCTTAGGTAGGCCTTTTCTTAAGTTGGTAGATGCCGTGTTAGATGCCGGAGAAGGCAAAGTAACAATGAACCTTAATGGAACAAAGTACACATATAACTTTCTTCGTGCTTCTAAACACCTTACACCTTTTCCTCCCGAAGATGAAGAAGTAGAAGAGATAGATAGTCTTTGTTTTGTTGAAACCCTTAGAGACCCGCTGCAAAGAGCGATGGAAAATCAAATTAGTAATCAACAAGATGAAGAACTAGAGGAAGCAACAAAAGGCCTAGAGCCGCATGATGGTAGTATGGAGGAAGAGAAATTCGAAGACATCGGAGAAATCAAACCCGAGGAGCCACAAGTGTCCGAGGTAGACCTTAAACCTTTGCCCAAGGGATTAAAATATGAATTTTTGGGCCCAGACAAAACTTATCCAGTCATTGTGAGCGACGAGTTGAGTCCCGAAGAAAATGAAGCGTTGCTGATTTTATTAAAAAAACATAGGAAGGTGATTGGATATTCAATTAATGATCTCAAAGGTATTAGCCCAGCCTTTTGCACTCATCGCATACCAATGGAAGACCAATGTAAGCCTGTAGTGGACCATCAAAGGAGGCTAACCCATGCCATGCGAGAGGTAGTAAAGAAAGAGGTTATCAAGTTACTTGATGCCGGAATCATCTACCGGTTCCGCATAGCGAATGGGTGAGCCGGTACATACATTGTGTACCGAAGAAAGGAGGTTTGACCGTGGTGAAGAATGAGAAGAACGAGTTGATACCGCAAAGAACCGTGACCGGGTGGCGGATGTGTATCGATTACCGTAAGCTTAACAAAGCGACGAAGAAAGATCACTTCCCCCTACCGTTCATAGACGAGATGCTCGAGAGGTTAGCAAACCACACTTATTTTTGCTTTCTCGATGGATACTCGGGGTTCATGCAAATTCCTATTCACCCGGAAGATCAACATAAGACAACGTTTACGTGTCCTTACGGAACGTTTGCATATAGGAGGATGCCCTTCGGCCTATGCAACGCTCCGGCCTCTTTTCAACGTTGCATGATGGCCGTGTTCTCGGAATTCATCGAAGAAATTGTTGAAGTGTTTATGGATGATTTTTCCGTTTACGGGAAGACGTTCATGGATTGCTTAGCAAACTTAGAAAAGGTCATTACAAGGTGTGCAGAGGTAGATTTGGTTTTAAATTGGGAAAAGTGCCACTTCATGGTTAAGCAAGGCATAGTGCTCGGACATGTTATATCCGAGAAAGGAATTGAAGTGGACAAGGCTAAGGTAGAGACGGTTGAGCAACTCCCACCTCCTACGGATGTCAAGTCCTTAAGGAGCTTTCTAGGCCATGCCGGATTCTATAGAAGATTTATAAAGGACTTCTCGAAGATCACTAAGCCTTTAACACATCTTCTTCAAAAGGATGTGGCTTTCGACTTTGATGAGAAGTGTCTAGCGGCATTTCGGACCTTGAAAAATGCGTTGGTGAGTGCTCCCATCATCCAACCTCCGGATTGGAGCAACCTTTCGAGATCATGTGTGACGCAAGTGACTACGCCGTAGGTGCGGTCTTGGGACAAAGAAAGGAAGGCCGAGTTCACGCCGTTTACTACGCTAGCAAAACTCTTAGTGGGGCACAATTAAATTACGCCACTACGGAAAAAGAGTTGCTAGCGGTGGTATTCGCTTTCGAAAAATTCAGATCTTACATCGTGAACTCGAAAGTCATTGTTTACACCGATCACGCAGCCATCAAGTATCTCTTGGCTAAGAAGGAAGCTAAACCACGTTTGATTCGTTGGATCCTTCTTCTCCAAGAGTTTGATGTTGAAATTCGTGATAAAAAGGGGGTGGAAAATGTTGTGTCCGATCATTTGTCTAGGATGAATCATGGACAAGATGATAAAGAGCCCATAGAAGATAAGATGAGAGATGACCACCTCTATAGAGTGCTTGATAAAGATACTTGGATGATCGACATCATTCGAGCAATTCTAAAGATGCCCCTCGATCATCTAGACAAAAACACTCAAAGGAAGATAATCTCTGAAAGTAAGAAATATTTTTGGGATGCACCATACCTCTTCAAGCTTGGCAATGATGGAGTGATGAGAAGATGTGTGCCAAGAGAAGAGAGGCTTGAGATTCTAAGGAAGTGCCACTCGGCGGAGTACGGTGGACACTATAGCCATTTTCGAACCGAAGCAAAAGTATGGTCGAGCGGATTCTATTGGCCGGAGATGCATGAAGATACTAAAAGATATGTTGCGTCATGCCCCGAATGCCAAAGAACCGGAAACATCTCTCAAAGAAATTCTATGCCTTTGAAATACAACTTGCAAATCGACATATTCGATGTATGGGGCATAGACTTCATGGGGCCTTTTAAAAACTCATTTGGATTCGAGTATATCCTTGTTATGGTTGATTATGTATCCAAGTGGGTGGAGGCAATACCATGTCGTAAAGCTTCCACGGAGGAGTCCATCACTATGATGAAGAACGTGATTTTTCCCCGTTTCGGTACACCGAGAATCTTGATAAGTGATGGAGGAACTCATTTCACCGGGAAGAACTTCAAAAGGTGCTTGTCCAAGTTGGGAATTGAGCATAGGGTCTCCACGGCCTATCACCCACAAACCAACGGACAAGCGGAGACGTCAAATAGGCAATTCAAAAGCATACTCAACAAAACCATAGAGAAGGGAGGCAAGGATTGGTCAAAGAAATTAGACGGAGCTTTATGGGCTTATCGAACGGCGTTTAAAACACCGATAGGTATGACCCCGTATCAATTCGTCTATGGAAAAGCTTGCCACCTTCCGGTTGAGTTGGAACATAAAGCCTATTGGGCGATAAAAGAGATGAACCTTGATCTCGATGCCGCGGTGGTGAAACGAAGAATTCAAATAAGTGAGCTAGAGGAGTTGAGGTTGAAAGCATATGAAAACGCAAGCATATACAAGGAGAGAATCAAAAGGTGGTATGATAAAAGATTGAAGAAAAAAGAATTTAAAGAAGGAGATAAGGTCCTCCTCTTCAATTCGAGGTTTAAAACCTTCGGAAAGGGGAAATTGCAAAGTAAGTGGGACGGACCTTATGTTGTGCATTCGGTGTTCTCCAACGGAGCGGTAACAATTATGGATATAAATGGCAATCAATTTGTGGTGAATGGACAGCGGCTTAAGGTTTACTACGAACCCGATGTCGTCCCCCTTCACCATGTTGACGTCTTCACCATGGAGGAAGAGCCCGAACGAGGACGAAAAACAAGGCATCAACTTCTGTAAATAATTTTTCTTTTAGTTTTCTGGAGTTTTTCGCGAAGATTTACTGGGCCAACTTTTCCCATGGGCTAAGGAAGAAAAAATAGGGCGGTGTGCAAAAACCCGGACCGACCCGCCCCCGAGGCAGGGGTGGGCCGGCCGGCCCGGCGGACCGGCCCAGAGGGCCCGACGCCCGATGACGCCGAATTTCGCCCGAATTGCTCCTTTTTGACTTCCTTGTTTGGTCGGAAAATTTTAAGGGAAGTGTAAAAAAGGAAAATAAGGTTCCCGGGGCTTTTCTCTCGAGACTATTTATTTGGCCGAATTGGGAGCTCGAGAATCAAACCTTTCAAGCAATGTGTTGCACCCTTGTAGCAGACCATTGAGCCTCCAAAAAGCTTAGAGTTGAAGCTAGAAGCCAAGAAGCCATCGATGGAGGAGGCGATGCGATGCGAGCTCAAGCTACCCGTCAAGAGGACCGCACGTATCCGTTGCGGAGGACGTGTCCCGACCGGAGCTCTTGCATCTCGCAACCCCGTCGAAGGAGAGAAGGTCCCTACACCCGTCCGAAGGTCGACACGCCTCCAAGGCATCAAGCGTAAAGATTACAAGGAGGTGTCGCCGGAGCCTAAGGATTATGGGGATAGCGACTACTCCGACGATCGTAGCCCGAGCTCGTGGGCGGCCGCCGGTAGAGATGATGATGATTGGGATGAGCAGCCCAATGAAAGGACTCCCGAAGGCCCCAACGGCGACGACAACGACGGTGGCGAAGGCTACGACAATGGAGGTGGCGACGACGGTGGAGATTATGGCGACGACGACCCCTTCGGATTGCATCCGGTGTGCTGTCGAGTTTGCCGTCAATCCATCGCGGATCTCTACACGTCGGCCGACGAATGTCTCCAAGCCATGGAAGCGATGAAGCAGCGTATGGAGGACTTGGAGCGCGTAGTTGAAGATGACTACAAGTTCCTTAACCGTAACGTGCGCAAACTTTTCGGCATGGTTGGAAACATGAGAGGCAAGTGGTGCAAAACTTGCTTGAAGTACCACTAGATCTAGTTTTCCCCTTAGGATTTTTGTAAGATACGACGAGGACGTCGTATGTTTTAAGTGTGGGGGAGAGCTAGCTCGCTAGCCTTAGTTTTTGAACTTCAAGTTTAGGTTCGGTTTAATCTTCGTGTGAGAGTCTTAGTGTTTTAATGAGTCTTTAGTTTTTGAGTCTCTGTTTTAAAATTTTTGCAAGTGTCTTAAATTAGTGTTGAGTCAAGAAAATCAAATAAAAAGAGTCTTTATATATATCTTTGTGTTTTATGTATTGTTTATCTTTATTTACTTGTTTGTTTAATCTTCGATTCTTGATATATGAACACAAGTATGTGGTTTGAAAATCGTTTACCGTGGTGCTTAGTGGAATCGCTACTACTTAAAGTACCCATACCGCACTTCGATCTTGAGCTTCACATGCTAGTTGTGCTATGTTCGATGCTAAAAATTGGAGGATTTCAGTTCTGAAAATTATTTTAAAACCCTTGTAATAAAGGTTAGCAAAACCTCTTTTTCCAAGTTGAGAGTAAGAAAAAATTCCTATCCAAAGCCAAGTTTATTTTTTTCGCTCCACCATAAGTGTGATTAGCACGATGAGTTAGGCTAGGACCCTTCTCTCTTGGTGAGTTTTAATTTCGAGCAATGATCATGTCCTTGTGCTTATCTTTTGTTGCTAGCCTAGTCATATATTCGGTAACGTGACTTTCACAACGGAAGTCACGTATATCGCCGAATTCCATACCCAACCCTATACATCTCTTTTGTACATCGTATTCCTTGAACACAACCTATTTTCAAAGTTTCGTCTCGTCTCTAGCATGATTGATTTAAAAATTCAGATTGTATGCATGCAAGGAAAGAGAGAATTGAAAGCTTTGAAAAGTTGTCAAGAGAGAGAAAAATAAAGAGAAAAAGTATGTGTATGGAAAAGAAAGAAAGAAAGAAAGAAAGAAAGAAAGAAAAATCATATGTGAATGAAAGGAGAAAAAGAAAAAAAGGAAAAGATGAGGTAGCAATGAAGATATGAGAGGGATGGATCAAGTGAAAGAAAAGAAAAAAATAAAGTGTAAGGAAGGATGTCACGTTGATTGTGAGATGAATCTTTTACTCTATTTCCAACCATGTGCAATCCGACAACGAGGACATCATTGGTGCCTTGAAGTCACAATTTTCTTTTGCCCTTGCACATGTCCACCATTCTAAATCTTCTCATCCTTGATATCCCTACATATGGTTAATTCTCATGATCATTGGCTTTGAAAGGTAGACAACCATTAGAGGAAGTTCTTAGTTTGACAATACTTGTGTTGATTGCGCTAGCCCTACCTATAGCTCCACTTTACATGATATATGAGAGATTAATGGGAGGTGAGAGTTTTATAAAATTTGGTTAGGATAGCCACTTCATATGAGTGACTTGAGAGAGCTTGGAGAAAGGTTTTTGTCTAATACTTGTTGCAGGAATTTTTGTTTTGAAAACCATAAAAACCCTCCGATGGAAGCAAAGGAGTAAGCATGGCTGAAATTGAAGACTTCAAGTGAAGGGTTTGAGTTGTGGGGTAAATCTTGACGTGGTAAAAATTCTAAACGCCCATGTTTATGTTTGATTATCATTACTTTGTGTTTATGTATTAAAGATGAAGGGATTGACTAACTTGTGAAGAAGGATAAGTGATACACGATTACACACCTTGGTCGAAATTCTTTTACGAGTACTTGCTCGAGGACGAGCAAGAGCTAAGTGTGGGGGAGATGTTGACGGTGTATTTTGGTGCACCTAGCATGTTCATTACACTTTGGTTTGGATTTGATTATGGAACTAACCCGCCACTAGGCACACTAATCATATAACAAGTTCATCTTTGTGCATGCATTTGGAAGTGTTATGTTTATGTAGGAAAACATGGACATAAAGGACGGATTCGCAACAAGTTCAAAGGAGCATTCATGGAGTCTTGTTCGTGTTCATGAGCTTGCTGAAATCACTTCTAATGGTGGCGAGGACCGAAGTGCTACAAGGAACACCCCCAAGGATTGAAGCGTAAAAGATCAAACTTCATGCAAAGAGAGCCCCCATCTTGGACGCGAGGATAACAGCATCAAAATCGTGCAAGTGGAAGGGGCAAAGTACATAAGTGCGCGAGGACCCACGGAGCAAAAGGGGCGACCGAACCGGGCCGAATTGGGCCTGGGCCGGCCGGCCCAGGCCGGCCGGCCCAGCCCACTTCCGGCACCGGTTCGGTCCCGTCTTCCTTGCCCTCGAAGGATCTTCAACCCTAAAACCCCCGACGCGCCGCCAACACCGAGAGAGGAGTCATTCGCACCAGAAGGCCATCCACAAGCTAGAGAGAGAGAGGAGGAGGATCTCCGGCGGGAGATCAACCACCTCGAAGGAAGCATCCTCTCGTGGAGAAGAAGGAAGACACCGGCGGAAGGGAAAACATGATCAACGGTGCCATGATCAGCACCTTGATGGGGTAATCTTCTCATTCGTCCATGGGTTGTAATCGATCTTGAGATGTAATCGCACTTTGTCGGATTATCTATCTATCATCTTGTGTTGAATATACTTTAATGCTTAAGGCTTGCAACCGTGCCGTAGAGGGAGTACGAGCTCCAATGCTTCCTTGGATCCATTCAATACGCCGTGGCCATCAAAGGTCTAGTCATGAATACCTTCGCGTAGTGACAGTACGAGAGGAGGGAAAGGGCGAAACCGTGGTCACAACCCCGATAGATTAGATTGGTTTTTCATGTCTTTAAGCGATTGCATGCTCTAGTATCGTAGACCCGTGGGCGAGTGTCTTCTATCTTGATTGTTTATCATTCTCTCTAGTGTAGTTTAGTGTTTTCTAGTTTAATAGTAGTTAGGGTTTTAGTAGCTAGTGTGTCGTTGTTGATCGAACGCTTGTAATCCCCTTGCTCCGCGGATTGACAAGAACCTTGGGAATCCCATGGTGAAAACGGTGTGGGGTCCGTACGCTTGCGGATCGTAGAGGGATACGTCTTTTATCCGTCAACAATTGTTCTTAGTTGTTCTTGTTTGTCTGCTCTGCATGTTGTGCTCGATGTTTGCTTCGAGTAGAAGATCGAGCTGCTGATCGAAAGTCCTGAAGATCAAGAGTTTCAAAGAGCAAGAGCAGAAGAGCAAGAGTAACTTTTTGTTGAGAAAGGCAAGTGACCCTAACCATCCTTCTACCTATGCTTTAAACAATAATACTATGAATTAATTGGAACATGGAGAACCACCCAGGAAAATAGTACAACCACAAGACATATGGCTCTATCTTGGCTAATTAATTAGGGAAGTCTTGTGTGGCTATTAGCCTTAGTAGCTTGGGGTACAGAGGAATGCTTTTATGACTCTTCTACTTTGGACAGGTTTTGGAACGGAAGTGCTCTTCTAGGCTAACCTGGTCTGAGGGTAGAAGGAGGGTACGAAAGATAGCCTCTAGGACATGCTACTATGGACTAATACACATGGGAGGACTCTTTGTAAAGGCCTCGTAGCGTCCCTATGCAACCACACCTCAGAAGTGTGGTATTGTGCCTACTTTTGCACAGCATGGTTGGGTTCAAAGTTCTTCGGAACTTTTACGCGACTTGTGGTGAAAGTGTACAACCTCTGCAAAGTGTTAAACTGTTATAACAGTCGTGCTCATGGTCAAGAGCGGCCTGGACCCTCACATGATTAATATACTTAAAGATGGAAATTAATTTGCATTCTGGTTAACTTTTGTGGCCTTGCTGAGTACCAACCATAAGTGTACTCAACCTTGCTTAAACGCTGCTCAGAAAAATAAAAAGGTGCACGAAGTCCAGAACATGGTGCTAGGTGTACGCAACCCCCAGTCGATTGCCTGTGAAGTTTGGAACCTTTGCTTCCCCAGGATTCCGCTGTAAATCTCTGATAATCTCTTTCTTTACGTGATATTGTTTCTGTTATTCACTATGATGTCACTATATGTATGAAACTTGATCCTGGCATACATATAGTTAAGCACTTGGTTTTCTTCGGAAAATCGGGTGTGACAGAGTGGTATCAGAGCAATATCGATTGTAGGACGTAAGCCTAGATAGAAATGGTTGCTTCCTGAAGATCTGATTTACTTCAAAAACAACTCTAGCTCCATCCTTGACATCCCTGATGAATATTCTCATTCTTTGATCTTTTTCTTCTCTCAATCTTTCCTGGTAACTTATCTTTTCTCCCTACACCAGCCGCTGGACCGGCAAGGCGTGCCCCTCCTCCGTGCACTCTACCACGATGACGGCGCTGACCACCTGGGTGGTCGCAGCCACGTAGAGTTGCAGAGGTTCGCCGTCTTGCGGTGGTGTGAGGATCGGGGTGTGAGTCAAGGACGCCTTCAGCTTGTCAAGCGCCTCTTGGGCCTCGGTGGTCCAGAAGAAGCGCTCGTGCTTCTTGAAAAGGCGGTAGAGGGGCAAGCCTTTCTCGCCGAGCCGCGAGATGAAGCGGCTCAAGGCGGCAAGGCACCCCAGCACCTTTTGTACCCCTTTGAGGTCCCGAATTGGACCCATCCGCTCGAGGGCTGCAACCTTTTCGGGGTTGGCCTCGATGCCTCGCTGGGAGACTATGTATCCTATAAGCATGCCCCGCGGCACGCCAAAGACACATTTTTCGGGGTTCAATTTTACCCCGTTGGCCCGTAGGCAGCCAAACGCGATGCTGAGGTCGCCAACCAGGTCGTCCGCCTTCCTGGTTTTCACGACTATGTCATCCACGTACGTCTCGACGGTCCGGCCGATGTGGTCTCCGAAAACGTGTTGCATGCACCGTTGGTACGTCACACCCGCGTTCCGGAGGCCGAACGACATCGTGACGTAGCAAAACATCCCGAACGGCGTGATGAATGAAGTCGCGAGCTGGTCAGACTCCTTCATCTTGATTTGGTGGTACCCGAAATAGGCATCAAGGAAACAAAGTAGTTCACACCCGGCGGTCGAATCGATGATTTTATCGATGCGTGGCAAAGGAAAAGGAAATTTAGGACATGCTTTATTAAGACTGGTGTAGTCTATACACATCCGCCACTTCCCGTTCTTTTTCTTTACTAGTACAGGATTGGCTAGCCACGTAGGGTGAAACACTTCCTTGATGAATCCGGCCTCGAGAAGCTTCCGCAGCTCCGCTCCGATCGCCCGCCGCCGCTCCTCGTCGAAGCGGCGGAGCTGTTGCTGCACGGCACGGGAGTGAGGTAGGATGTCAAGGGAGTGCTTGACGACCTCCCTCGGGATGCCTGGCATGTCCGAGGGATTCCATGCGAAGATGTCGGCATTGGCGCGGAGGAAGTCGACGAGCACCACTTCCTATTTCGGGTCGAGGGTAGAACTGACCCTCAACGCCTTGCCCTCGGGGGCGGCAGGGTCGAGGGGCACTTCCTTGGTCTGCTCCGCGGCCTCGAAGTTGCCGGCGTGCTTGGTGGTGGAGTCGAGGTCCTCGTTGACCATCTTCTCCAAGGTGGTCACCAGCGCTTCGTCCAGCGCCAGCACTTCCGCGTGCTCTACGCATTCGACGTCGCAGTCGAACGCGTGCTCGATGGACGAGCCCACGGTGATGACGCCGTTCGGTCCCGGCATCTTCATTTTAAGGTAGGTGTAGTTGGGGACAGCCATGAACTTGGCGTAGCAGGGCCGCCCAAGTATGGCGTGATATGCGCCCCGGAACCCCACCACCTCAAAGGTGAGCATCTCCTTGCGGTAATTGCTCGGAGTGCCGAACCAAACAGGCAGATCGATCTGCCCAAGGGGCTGGACGTGCTTGCCGGGCGTGACGCCATGGAACGGCGTCGTGCTGGGCCGCAGCTGGTCCAACCCGATCCCCAGCAGGCGCAACGTGTGTGCGTAGAGGATGTTGAGGCTGCTGCCTCCGTCCATCATGACCTTGAGAACCGCGCGTTCCCAATGATCGGGTCGACCACTAGTGGGTACTGGCTCGGGTTAGGGATGCGGTTCGGATGATCTTCGCGGCTGAAGGTGATGGCATCCTCCGACCAGTCAAGGAAGGAGGGAGGCGCCTTCTCTGCAGCGAGAACCTCGTGCCGCTCCCGCTTGCGCTGGCGGCTCGACATGTCGACGGTTGGCCCCCCCGAAGATGAGGAACACGTTCTCCACGGAGGGGAAGCTGCCGGTGTTGCCATTACCCCCGTCCTTCTTGGCTTCAGCGTCCTTCGCGGCAGCGCGGCCGTAGAACCGCCTGAGCAAATCGCATTGCTCGAGGGTGTGGTTCACCGGTGTCTTGTGGTAGGGACATGGCTTCTTCAGCATGTCGTCGAATACCCTCGGACCTCGACGGGCCGGTCGAGGGCCCCGTCGAGCCGGGTCAACAGCAAGGGCCTCCGCGTCGTTGCTGTCGCGTCCCTGCTCGCGCGCCTCACGGCGCGGCTTCTTCCCCTTCTTGCCTCGCTTGTCCTTCCGGTGGAGCTCCTTGGACTTGTTGCCCTCCGCGGGCGTGTCGTCCGTGCGTTTGCCCTTCTTGCCGTCGAAGATCGCCCCCATGGCCTCTTCGCCTGAGGCAAAGCTGGTGGCGATATCGAACAACTCGTTTGAGTCGACCGGCGGGCTGCGCCCCAACTCGCACACGAGGTCCCGGCACGTGGTGCCCTCGAGGAAGGCGTGCACAATCTCGGATTGTGCCACGCTTGGGAGCTCCGTGCAGCGCTTGGAGAAGCGCCGTATGAAGTCCCGGAGCGACTCACCGGGCATCTGGGTGCAGGAGTGCAAGTCCCAGGAGTTCCCAGGGCGCACGTACGTGCCCTGGAAGTTGCCGACGAACGTGCGGACCAAGTCATCCCAATTGTGGATCCGGCGGCGGCGGTGCTCGAGCCATGTCCGGGCTGAGTCGACGAGGTGCAGGGGGAGGTTGCGGATGATGACCTCGTCACTGGTGGCCTCGCCCAGCTGGCACGCTAGGCGGTAGTCATTGAGCCACACGCAGGGATCCGTCTCCCCATTGTATTTGATGATGGTCGTGGGCTGGCGGAAGCGCTGGGGAAAGGCCGCCACGCGGATCTCCCGGCTGAACACGCGGGTTCCCGGAGGCTCCGGCGTCGGCGAGCGATCCTCATCACTATCGTAGCGTCCGCCCCGCCGAGGGTGGTAGCCTGCTGCCGCTCACGCATCTGCTTTGCTCGTCCGCCGAGCGTTGATGACGTTGTGGGCGTCGCCGTCCCGTGCTTGCCCGCGTGTGTCGAGGAGCCGTTCTTTAGCCGGCGTGCGTCCCGGGTTGGCGGGGCGCTCCATCGCTCCACCCACGTGCACCGAGGGTTCGCCCCCGCGCGGCCCCATCGCCCCGCGCGTCCCCCTGGCGGCGGATGCGGGACGCCGAGCTCTCGGCCCGCTGGACGACCGCTTGCTCGATGAGCGCCTGCGCCTCACGGTTCAGGTTCCGCGCCTCGGGTGTCGAGGGGGCGGGCATGGCCCGCAGCAGCGTTGCGGCGGCAATGAGCTTCTGGCTCGCTCGCGGAGGCGTGTCTGGGTTGTCGACTTTGAAATCGGCGTTGATGCGGTCGCGGGCTTGTATGCCCAGCTCCCGCTCGCGCTCGCCGCGCGCAGAGGCTTCCCCCGCCACAGAGGCGCGGAGCAACCGCACCGTCCGATACTGCTCTGCCAGCTTGGCTTCGAGCTCGCGGGCTTGGGCTAGCTGCGCGTTGATGTCGGTGTTGACGCAAAATGTGCACCTAGCGCCAAGCACACAGCAAGCCGAACAAGCTGGCTTCACACGCGCAAAGAATCACAAGACGTGCCAGTCAATTTTCCCTGAAAATTAACAAAAGACAAAGTAGTTAGATACCAAAACTTGGAACTTGCCGGGTGGTACCAGACAGTTCCATATTTACGGCTACAAAGCCAAATGGGATGACACATAGCTATGGAAAGCTATCTGTCAATAAACTGAAACCATTCGGGAGCTTGCAACAGGAAAAGTAACATAGCCGAATGGATGACGTAAGCACGACGGCGATCGGTCTTTGTTTGAACAAAGATGTACGTGCGCAGGACCACGACCGATCCCCATGGTGATTAACATTAAATAAATAAATAAAGTAAAGCGCGAGCATAAACATGTAATAAACAAGCATGCATAGATCCAAAGCACTAGTCTACCGCATGTCTAGGTACTTTAAAACCCGTCGGGTACGACACCAAACAAATCTATCCACCGCATGATACAACTTGTATGAAAATCGTACCACTTTCCACAAATAGATTTATCCACCGCATGATACAATCTAAATATGGAAAGCTAAAAGCATACATCATTTAAAGCATGAATTACGCACGTGTTCTACTCGTGAAGAAACATAGCCGAATACGGCTGAACAGCCGATTCGGGGTCCATGAAGAAGGAACGGACATTACCAAGCGAAATAAATCTATCAGATTGATTCGAAATCTAATCCACCGGATGACTAGCTCCAAAGCAACCCAAAAACCTGCATCTACCGTGTGATACTCAGTTCTTTCAAGATTTAGAGGGTGTTTGGATCCAAGTGACTAGGGGTGACTAGACTAATTTTAGTCACCTTGAGAGGCTAATTTGCCAAACACCCCTGACTAAAGGGTGACTAAAATTAGTTTAGTCTCTAGTCACCCCTGACCCAGCTAAAAGGGACTAAAAGCCTATCTCTCTCCTCATTAACTGCGATAACTCCTTATCCCTGCGCCCTGTGACGCGTCCTTTCTCCTCCCGCAAGGCCGTGACGCTCCCCAGAGTCCCCACCTCCCCCGCCAGTCTGCCGCACTCCCCGCCGTCGCCCCGTCGCCCACCGGTCCCCGCGCTCCCCTCTTCCGCCCGCGGCCCACCGTGGTCCCCGCCACCGCCCCGTCGCCCGCCGGTCCCCTCCTCCGCCCGCGGCCCGTCGTGCTCCCCATCTCCGCCCGATGCCCGTCGCCCCACCGCCCGCCGCGATGCCCTCCTCCGCCCACGACCCTTCTCTACCGCCGGCCCGCCACGCTCCGTTGCACCGCGCTGACCCACCGCGCTCCTCCCTGCGGCCATGGCATCGACAGCCACGACGGCGTGTGACAGGAGGAGGAGGAGGGAAAACCGAGGGAGCGGGACCTCGATGCCCATTCTCCTCGCCGGATCTAGCGGCGGCGCACCGGATCCTCCTCGCCGGATCTAGCGGCGGCGCACCGGAACGGTGACCTCGAGTGCGGTGCCGCTGGAGGGAGGAGACAGACGTGGCACGCTGACGCAGGGGAGGGAGCAGGCGAGCACAGGGAGGGACCTAGGCCGACGACGGGGGCGAGGTGGCGGGTGGGAGAGAGGGTGGGTGGGAGAGAGTGGAATGGGTGAGATGGGGCTTTAATGGGGAATGAGGCATTAATGCTGACTAATTTTAGTCACCCTCCAAACAGGGACTGACTAAAAGATTTTAGTCTGACTAAACTTTAGTCAGGTGACTAAAGGGATCCAAACACCCTCTTATACCAACGTTGGCAAGCTTGAACCCGCAACACGTAACAACCTAGATCGATTCGGTTTCGGCTATCAGAAAGCACGTGATCCACGTGTTAAAGCACGAATTCTACTCGCATAAGGATCACAAGAGGGATAAAGCCGATCCAAACCCATCTAGATTGGGCAAAAGGTGTTACATGAATTTAAACATAAAGTAAAAAAACTCAAAGCAACACGGGGTAACTTAATGAATCTATTGGATCTTGCCAAAATCCAATAGAGCCGATAACTAGCCTCAAGCTAGATCTTAGCATGATCTTAGCCTACCGCATGGCTCATGACCTAACAAGAAACCCTCTTGAACCAAGCTTGAATCTACCGTATGACACGAAGCATGGTAACATGACTACTTGCATCAGATCTAAATCCACCGCATGATACTAGATATGATACAAGGTTGCCGGTACTCACGGAGGTCGACGGATCGATGAACCCTCTCGAAGAACTCGACGACACGACAAATGGACTCTAGGGTTTGGCGTAAGGCCGGTTTGTATTGAGAATGATTGTGTCTGTTACATACACTCAGGGCTCATATTTATACCCTGCCGAGTACAACCTCGAATGGATTTGTTGCCTAACTTATCTCTAAGCTTGATCGCTTATCCATCCATTCGTCCTTCCTGCTTGAGCCACGTCACCGTTCAATCCCGCGAAATCGGCTCAACTGTTCCCTTGCCGAACGGAAGCAGATAGCCGACCGCGGATCTTTCTGCCGAATACATCTGAGAAAAACCTTCCTTCCACCGGACGGACTCCTCATCGAGCCGGACCCACAAGTCAGACTCCTTACCAAATTTTGGTGTTAACACATGCCCCTTCAATTGCGGGATAAAAGTGATTTTGTTCCGGAATTGACTCCAGCCACAAACATTTTCAAATCGAATCTGTCAACACCTGTTCTTCTCTCTTCGCAATCCGCCGGAATCCTCGTCTAGATCCAAACCCTAGATCCCCTTGTTCTGAGCTCAAATCCCCAATGGCGGCTCAAAACCAAGCTGCTCAGGTAAATTCTTCCCCCGTAAGCTTCAATCGGCATTTAAGTTTTCATTTTTACCTGAAATTTCTTTTCCGCTTTCTTTCAGGAGGCTTCCAGTGAGCTTTTGATTCGCACCGAGGCCAATTCAAGATCCTACTATCTTGGTCCCGTGGGAAACTCTGACCCTCGAGATTTCATCGCGGCTGAATCTCAAAGGATCCCCTTCAAAGCGGCTCTGTCCCCACCTCCTCAGTGGCAAGATGCTTTCAAGAACTGGCCCTTGCCTCCAATCGCAGGCTGGAAAAATTGGTACCAGAGGATTCTTGCAGACAAGAGTGCCGGGACCCGGGCTGGGATACCCTTCGCATTGCTCAGTGCCTGGAGTTATCTTTAGCCGAGACCCCCAAGAATGAAGACCTCCTGATAGCAGCTTGCCATTTTTGGTCAAACGGCGTCAACGCCTTCCTCTTTGGCCACGGCCCAATGTCTCCAACTCTGGCCGATGTGTATATGATCACCGGCCTTGACATTATAGGATCCGTTCAACCCTGGGATTTCAGAAGTTCCTCACGACAAACAGGGGTGAAAACAGGGAGCGGATACAAGAACTATATCCTGAACCACATGAAGGACGGCCCCCTCGGTGAAATTGAATACAGGGCGTTTCTGAACATGTGGCTATGCAGGTTCATCTTCTGTGGTAAAGCCAATGAGCCTACCTTGAATCACATTGCAATGACTTCTCAACTGGTCAGTGGCAACCGCCTCCCCCTTGGGAAATTCCTCCTAGGCAGTGTGTACCATATGCTTCATCAAACTGTCACCCAGATGTACACCGGCCAGAGGATAGCATGTGTCAACGGTCCTTGGTGGTTTGTTCAAATGTGGCTGCAGCTACACATGCATCAGATCGTTGGTGTTGATTTGAACACCCGGCTCTTCCCTTCATCCAATCATCCTGAAGGGGAACCCCAAGCCACCAGAGGATGCCAGACTTATGGAGAAGCTGCTTCAACTGTTCTTATTCAACAAGATATCAGCCAGCTTTTCAAGCTATTCTTCAAAGGTTTCCAAAATCCTCTTTGGCTCCCTTATCTGGACAATGACAATTTGATTTTCCCTTGTGAATTCTCTTTTGAAACTGGACGCCAAGATGGGAGATTCCTGGAGATCCTCAATATCATAATCCGCCCATGCATTCTACCAGCTGAATTCAATGGAGGAAGGCTGACCTATAGTACTTATGAATATTATCAGCCCAATGTAATGGCTCGGCAACTTGGGTGTGGCCAGATGCCCCCAAGACTATTTCTGCATGAATTCCTCAAGCCCAGAGAGGAAATCAAAGAACTCATGCACAGTAGCAGAGTCTTCCGTTATGTGTGCAGTCCCACTGTCTACACCTGGCCTTTTGTACCCACAACAATAGCTCACTCCACCTTCAACTCCTGGTGGCAAGAATTCCATGATCATATCTTCAGTGAGCCTGTACACTTGTTCTGTGCAGAGTTGATGCCTGATTTTCAGCCAACTTCAGAGGTAATATGATTAACTCTTGAATAAGACATTTCCTGTCCCAATCATGATTCTGACCTTACTTCTTTTACCCACAGAACACAGCGCCTGGCCCTCGAGCCAGGAATATTGCCTACAATGCCGTAGGCCCGATCTCAGCGCTGGGATTCAGGTCCCCAATCCTGGCTCAGCTAATGACTAGATTTGCCACAACAGACCCAAGTCTGTCCAGCCTTGCTGCTGATAGGAGGCAAGGTTTGTCTCTGATTGCTCCTCCAAATGCCAAGAGGAGAAGAACTATCAAGAAAGTCCTTGTTGAGGTAAAAATCTTTCCCCTTCTTGATCACAAGATTACTCCGTCTCTGATAAATCACATCTTGTGCATTTTCAGACTAGAAATCAGCAATCTTCAGTTTCAGGACCTGCCAATGCTCCATCCACTGGTATGACCTTCACTGTACTCTTTCTTGAGGATGAACACTGGCATTTATCTTTTAATTTGGCACTTGCAGAAGAAACAATGGAAGAACAACTTGTGGACGTCCCAGTGTCTCAACAAACAAGTCCACCCAGGGTTGAGTTACCTGTCCCAGTGGAAATCTCATCTTCATCAGGGACTCAATCACCCCCTGTTCAAACAGAAGCAATAAACTCTCCAGAGATGAGTTTCCCAATCCAACCAGAACCATCAAGTCCTCCAAGGGCCCAATCACCTACTGGTCATGTAGAGACATCAACCCCAGTAGAGGTGAACCCATCTCCTCTTCAGCCAGAAGCTCCTGAGTTGCCAGCAACTGCAGCAGCGCTTTCTTACATAGAAGCTTCAACTCTGCTTGGAACACCTCCTTCACCAGTGGTTACCCCTGAACAAAGTCCTACCCCAGCTCAAGAAATCAGACATGAGGTACTCTTTTGCACTTAACTCTGCTACCTTTACTTTCAGCACTCCTGACTCGGCAATACTGCTTTCTTAGGATCAGGCCCCATCATCATCAAGTCTGTCAATGGGGAACAATCCAGTTGCCGAGGCAAGGGAAGAAGTGCATCAAACCCCATCAGAGAAAGTATTAGACAAGCTCAAGGAGATCTTTGCCTGGCTGGAAAAAGATGCACGAGATCAGTTCAAGGATCTCGATCACTTTGAAGAAATGCTCGAACCTATTAGCCAAGAACTCCCTGAGGACATCAGTGCTTCTCTTGCATCTATCTGTGGCCTGGAAATTCACTACGTGCCCATATGGCAAGCTTTGAGGAAGGTGCGCTCCCCGCCCGGCATTTTGTTGAAAAGAAGAGAGCCGATCTTGAACAAGCCATGAAAGGGGCACAATCTCAGACCGAGAGCCATAAAGATACATTGGCCAATCTGCAAGCTTCTTGTGATTTAAAAATTGCCGGGAAAACCGCTTTGGAAGCGGGCGAGAAGCAGCTCGTCGACCGAGATAGAGGCCGATAACAAGAAAATAGCCGAGCTCCCTGGATTGATAGAGAAGACCCAAGAGGAAGCAAAATCGGCTATAGCCAAGGTGAAACAATGCGATGCAGAACTTACCACCTTGTCTAGTGCCCAGAAAGATTATCAGGAGCGGTTGGACAATTTTCGCCAAGCAACATCAAATGTCCGTAGTGTAATTGCGAAGTACTTGAACATTTAGATGCTTCAATTGATGTATAACCAAATTGGTCGCTCTTGTAATATCTGTTCTTGCAATTTTATTTCCTTTTTCTTCTGCGCACCTTCAAATGTAATGCTGAACGACCCATTCGGCAAAGAAATGCCAACACCCGAATGGCACTTTGACTCCTCTCAGCCGAGCCAGTCAACTGAATATGACTCAGCCTAGAACTCTAAGCGACCCATTGGCGGACTGGTCAAGGAAACCTTTCCACCTTCCGATTTTCTTGGGATATGTGCCACGATCCAGAGCCACGACTTGAGGCCACGATCTGTCTTGCCAGGCCTATAAATAAAACCGTAGGTGCCCCTAGCTCTCCACCAAGCCTTTAGCTCTCGAATCTTTGCCAATCTCAACTCTTCTTCTTTCCAAACAGTGCACATCCCAGAGCAGCATGGTGCGCCGCCTCAACCGACGCCGCGCCTCTGATGAGGTGGAGGGGAGCAGTGCCAATGCGCGCCGGAGGCAATGATCGTCAATTCGTCTTCTTTGATTCATCTTTGATCTTCTTTTGTTTTGACGATCATCCCCTTTTTCAGGTTGATTTAGTGGAATCCGTCTCCTGTGTCGGCCAGTCAGCCCCTTCCGGACGATTCCTCGGAGTCTGACGGCCACTCCCCCGTGCCCTACGGGGAACTCGACGCTCTCCGCTTCAAGGCGGAACTGGAGACGGCCCAGCGCGAGCTGGAGGACGTCTCCAAAAAGGCGGGCATAGCCGAGTTGGAGTGGGAGGACCAGCGCAAACAGCTGCTGGAAACCATCGACAGTACAACCTTGAAATCAATTTTTGATCCAATACGGCCTTTGATGCTAATCTCCATTTTTCTTGCACCTTGCAGCCCGCGATGCCGAGCTCAACCAGCTGAAGATGCTGGTGGAGCAACTGGCCGACAAGGTGAACGCCCGCGGAGACACGCTGACGGAGCGTCTTGCTGCGGTGGAGCACCGCGTTGATGAGGTCGCCACCCATGGCGTTCGCTTGGGCACCACCCTGGGCCTGGCTGCCATGGCAACACATACGAACGTCGACTACTCCACCAGGCCGCGCGGCTTCCGGGGCGGCGCGCCAGAAGACATCGAGGAGATCGAGCTCATCTTGGAGCGCCTCGATGGCCACGGCGACGCCATTGCCGAAATCACTCATCCCCAATCTGTGCTGAACAGGCTTTTTGACTAGATTGTATTAGGGATGTTTGAATATCGGCAATAAATAAAGAACTTTTGAATTCTGTGCTTGCACTGCGATGATTTTCTTTACGTTTGCATCCGTGAATCTTGTTTTTCCTTAAACGTATCCGGGAACTGTCTTGAGCCGAATACGCGAGAACAGATGCCCCTTGGCGCAAAATCCACAGAAGATCCCTGAATCGGCAATCCATAAGCACTGTTCAAGCGAAAACCCTTCGCATTCGGGAAGAAAACCCTGCCGTTTGGTATTCCAACAGTGTACGCTGGCCAGTCATCATTCCCTAAGCACCCCTTCGGTCAATAAAATAGCCTGCTGAGATGCCCTGCAAATCCACTCGCGCACTCATCCATCATTTCTCATTTCCTCCCCTGTCTCCAGAGGAAAAAACCCCAAGGCCATGGACAAAGGCAAGCAACCCCAGGAGAGCAGCCCTCCAAAGAAACGCACGATTCGAAGGTGAGTTTTCCCTTGATTTACTCTTTGTCTTCCCATATGATCTTGCGCTTTACTTCCTCTTCTTTTCCTCTTTCAGCCTTGATTTGCTTCCTGAAGAAATCATCGGGACCGAAGACGTGCCTGAGTACATCTCCTCCGATTCCTCCCTTGAAGCAGAGGACGCCACGCCTGAACAGAGGACCAGCCATCAACTGCGCCGCCGCGTTCGGCACCTGGAGCACGTCCTCAGGGACATCACCGCTCGTTGCCAAGCCGAACGCGAGCATCGCATGGCTCTGGATGCACTAGTGGGGGGTAAATGTTTCTGACTTCTTCTTGACTTCGCGTCCGCATTCGGATTTCTTGCCCCTAACATCCGCTCCTCTGTTTCAGATGTCTCTGACAGGTACAACCTGAAAGCGGCTTGGGACAGCTTGGTGGAGGCCGCAAATCATGGTCACCCCCGTGCATTCCAAGTTGTCGTCACGGTGGTCCTGGAGCAGCCGAAGAAGCAAAGAAAAGATTGGATCATACTTTCGCTTCTTCCTCCACGCCTTCTGCTTCCCACCTCCTTGAGGTCCCGATCACCAAGGTCGTTGGATGTAACCTGCAAGAAGCAGTTGTAGTTTTGTGCTAAGGGCAATGCATCTAGGCACTAGCCATTTCTTCTGTTTGTGAATTTTTGTTCTAAAGGCGGCCTCGTTCTTGAGCGCCGGTTGTTCCTGTGTCAGATGTGTGTAATCCCACTGCTGGTGATCATCGATCAATTTCAATACTAGGATAATATTTCTTCAGATATCTTCCATTTATTGCGGCGGAAAACTCTTCTCCTAGTAAAGTTTTCAATATGTATGCATTACCAGGGACGCATCTGACCACACGAAAAGGCCCTTCCCAGTTAGGGGACCATTTGCCGAATTCGCTATATTTAGTTCCAATCGGCAATAGCGCTTTCCAAACCAAATCCCCTTTCGCAAATTGCACGACTTTTACTTTCTTGTTATAGTACTTGGCAACCCGCAGCTTGTTCTTCTCAATGTTTTCCAGGGCCCTAAGACGGATCATGTGTAAATCCTCTAGCTCATCCATCATTAGGTCACTGTAATCCTTGGAGCTCAAATCTTTCTGTAACACAACTCTCCTTGAATCTGACTGCATTTCCCAAGGTAGAACTGCATGATGCCCATAAACCAATTCATAAGGAGAAGTTTTTGTAGCTCCATGAGGGGCCATTCGGTAAGCCCACAGTGCCTCATTGAGTACCGAATGCCACCTTCTTGGCTTCTGGTCGATCTTCTTTTGTATCAGCTTGATCATGATCTTATTAGAAGCCTCCGCTTGACCATTAGCTTGGGCATAATAGGGAGAAGAGTTAAACAATTTGATCCCCATGCTTTCGGCAAACTCTCTGAACTCCAGGGACACGAATTGGGCCCCTTGATCAGTTGTGATTGTCTGAGGGATCCCAAACCGATAGATGATGTGCTCCTTGACAAATTCAACCATGTTTTCCGACGTCACCTTCTTCAGTGGGATCGCCTCAACCCATTTAGTAAAATAATCCGTAGCCAAAAGCACGAACTTATGCCCCTTGCTAGATGGTGGATTAATTTGGCCAATCAAGTCTATACCCAGCCCCTGAATGGCCATGGCTTGATGATGGGATTCAATGCTGACGCGGGGACTCTTTGAATATTTCCAAACCTCTGGCAATCTTGACATCCCTTGTAATAATCAAAGCAATCCTCTAATATCGTCGGCCAAAAGCACCCAGCTTGCCTGATGACCCATTTCATGCGGTAGGCCGATTGGTGTGCTCCACATATCCCATCGTGCACCTCGCTCATCATGTTCTTGGCTTCTTCTAGACTTAGGCATCGTAACAATAGCCCATCTAATGATTTATAGAACAAATTGTTATCCAGAAGAACGAATTTTATGGCCTTGTACCTGAGCTTCCTAGAGACCTTTCGGGATGGATCCTTCAAGTAATCAACGATCTCTTTTCTCCAATCATCTTCCGCAAGATCCATCCCTAGTGCACATACATCTGCAGCAAACGCTTCTTGACTCTCTTTGTAACCAGAGGCGCTTTGAGCCAGCCTGTTTGCTTCTTCATTATGTTCCCTAGGAATATGCTGTAGAGTCACCAATGAGAAGCTCTTCAAGATTTCCCTGCATTCTTCGTAGTAACTCCTCAGTGCTTCACTTTTGCATTCGTATTGGCCGTTCAATTGCTTGATCACCAACTCTGAGTCTCCATAAACTTGAACTGAAACGGCCCCAGCTTCTCTCAAATATTGAAGCCCTCGAAGCGCGTTGCCTCGTACTCGGCTTCGATTGTTTGTAACGATGGGGCCGTATAGGGATGGCAAATTCAAACATCTCACCCCTAGGCGAAATTAGTAGAATTCCTACTGACCCACCTTTACCACATGATGATCCATCAAAAAATAAAGCCCAAGGAGTAATTTCAAGCAAATCAATCGACGGATCGCGATGTTCAGTTATAAAATTGGCAATGATCTGTCCCTTGATAGCCTTTGCCGATTGGAACTTTAACTCAAACTCTGATAAGGCCAAGATCCATTTGCCAATTCTGCCATTCAAAATTGGCATAGATAACATATGTTTTATTACATCAAACTTGGAATACACAGTGCATTCGGCATTCAGCAAGTAGTGCCGAAATTTTGTACACGAGTAGTACACGCATAGGCACGCCTTCTCTGCAACGCCGAATACCCGGTTTCGGGATCAAGTAATTTTCGGCTAAGATATGCTACTACCCGCTCCTTTCCTTCGAATTCTTGAATAAGGGCCGATCCAATGGTTTGGGTATCGGCCGCCACGTACAACTTGAAAGGCTTATCCACCGAGGAGGGACCAAGACCGGTGGCTCCTTCATGTATTGCTTGATCTCATCGAAAGCCTTTTGTTGTTCGTCGCCCCATGTGAACTTCTGATCTTTCTTTAGCTTCAACAGTGGAGAGAATGGCAAAACTTTCTGTGACAAATTTGAAATGAATCTCCTCATGAAATTAATTTTGCCGAGAAGTGATTGTAACTCCTTGAGATTAGTTGGAGGAACAACTTCATTGATGGCCTTCATGCTCTTCTTGCCAACTTCAATTCCCCCTTCGTGGACCAAAAATCCCAAGAACTCTCCAGCTGATACCCCAAAAGCGCACTTGTTTGGATTCATCTTTAAACCATGCTTTCGGGTGCACTCCAAGGTCCTTTTCACATCTTCCAAATGTGTGTCATGACTTAGGGACTTGATCACCACATCATCAATGTAAATTTCCACAATTTTGCCGATCAACTCGTGAAAAATGTAATTCATGGCTCGCTGATAAGTTGCACCGGCATTTTTTAACCCAAATGTCATGACTATCCATTCAAACAGGCCTATATGACCGGGACATCGAAGGCCGTCTTCGATATATCCTCTATTGCCATGAATATTTGGTTGTATCCCGCATTGCCATCCATGAAACCGATCACTTTGTGTCCGTTTGCGGCGTCAATCAACAAATCGGCAATAGGCATGGGGTAACCATCCATCGGAGTAGCTCGTTCGTGTCCCCGAAATCTATGCGGACCCTCATCTTTCCATTCTTCTTGTAAACGGGGACAATGTTAGAAATCCACTCCGCATATACGCACGGCCGAACGAAGTTTGCATCAAGTAATCTTTCAACTTCTTTCTTCACATCGGCCAGTACCTCATCCTTGTAGATTTTACGGGGTGGTTGCTTGTATGGTTTGAAACCGGATTTGATTGGCAACCGATGCTCAATGATGGAACGATCCAGTCCAGGCATCTCCGAATAATCCCAGGCGAAGCAATCTTTATATTCCTTGAGCGACCTAATTAATTCCTCCCCGAAGTCCGGTTGCAAGTTTGCGGCCGATGAACGTCGGCCTTGGCTTATCACCGCTTCCAATATCAACTTCTTCTAATTTATCGGCCGACATAAATCCTCGCCCCAAGCGGCCATCGGTGCCATCGACGGGGTTCTCCATTAAAAATTACTATAAGAGCCGACCGCTTGAATCGGCCGTTGATCGCCGACGACAAAGTTCAACGGGACCTTCTCCCCGCTCTTTCCCTGAGAAACAGTCAATGCCTTGATACTCCCAGAAAGCTGGTTCCATGTTTGCAACGCTCACGGAGTCATATACTTGGATGACCTCAATATCATCATCTACCCACTGGATGAGCTGCTGATGCATGGTGGATGGGACGCAGCAATTGGCATGAATCCAGTCCCGTCCAAGAAGAGGGCCGTAGGCTCCTTTACCTTTGATAACAAAGAAGGTCGTGAGCGAGTGTCTTGGACCCGATCATCGGATCCACGTGAGCGCATCCCTTGGTGTCCGAAGGATTCCCGCCGAAATCGTTCGGTATTATGCTTGTAGGCGTCGGATCGCTAGGGCCCATGCCAAGTTTCCTGAAGGTGGTGTACGGCATTACGTTGACTGCCGCTCCACCGTCGACAAACATCTTGGTCAATGGCTTGCCATTGACATATCCCCTCAAGTACAGCGGCCTCATGTGTTGATTTTTGGCTGGTTTGTCGAAGATGGCCTGCTTGGCTAGCACCAGCTGTGCCATCATCCCCTCGATCTGCTCATCATCTAGGGACGCCTCTTCCTGCACAACCTGATTAGCAGGAGCCATAAACTCGGCAGAAAATATACCATGCACGTTGGAGCCGAACGCTTTGACCCTTCAGGTTGATCCTTTGGACGCCACACCTGCCTTGTTTGGATCCCAACCTGCCTCAGTTCACGGTTCCTCAAGCGTTGGATCCTTCGCTTCTGACTTTTTCTTAGGCCAGGCGGGCACCATTGCTCCTTCTGCCAGATGTACTCGTCTTCATCCTCTTCTTGATCAGCCCACCTTAAATCAGCTTGCCTTTTCCTGGGATGATCAATGATTTCAATTTTTTGGCGCCGATCCTCGTTAGGATGGATCCTTCCAATTCTCTCATGGACGGATCGGCGATTGGCGCTCTCCGCCCGTACTCAAAATACCTGTCACTGCACTCAGGGCAGTTCCTCAGCGTGGGCAGCTTCAAACCCTCGTTCCAACAGTGCCTGAAGAACGCACATCCCCAGTGCGCGCGCTCCTGCTCGCGCGTGTATTGCTCCAGGTCTCTTCTGTGTGCCTCCTCCTCAGCTCTGCGCTTCTCCTCCTCGTATCTTTGCTTCTAGTAGTGCTCTTTTTCCAACTGGCGCTGCCACTTGTTGAGGAGGATACGCGTGGTCACCCTGGGCTTGGTTCTGGATGATTCCCCGGCTTCGATGTGGCTTTTGAGAATGCGAGGGGCTTCACCATGCACCTGCTCCAAAGTTACTTGACGCTTCGGGTCCACTGTTCCATCCTGTCTAGCCCTGGCTGAGGTCAAGACTTTGACCTTGCCCTTCTCCTCAGCCGTCACCATGTTGACGGAAAAGCCCACCATATTCTGAGGGAAGGGGTGGCCATCCAGCTTCATCTTGTTGTCAAATTTGAGGTGTCCCTCCTGGATGGCTTTCTGGATCCTCATCCTGAAGACCCTGCAGTCATTGATGGAGTGTGAGTTCCTGTCGTGGAAGCTGCAGTAACGCTTCTCCTTTACCCCATCGGGCCGAATCATGGAATGCCCTTCAGGCAGTCTGATTCGGCCTTCCTTCACTAGGAGCTCAAACAGCTTGTCAGCCTTCGTGATGTCGAAATCGTAGGTGCCTTTGGTCTATTTGACCCAGCGTTGATTCATCGTTAATGGCTCTTTCCTCCACATAATTTCGGCTGCGGCCACGTCCAGTTCATCATCAGAATCTTCTATCAGGTCGGCCTTGTCCAAGAACTGGTTGTAGATGTCCGCCACGTCATGCTGTTTGCCAAACCTGGCATCCTTCTTGAAGCCATACGCTTGGTTGCTCATTAACGACAGCTTTTGGGACAGGCGGCCCGGGTTTTCAAACTCCATACCAAACAAGTTTCTCACGCACGACCGGCGGCATCCGGCAACGGCCATGTCGGCCAACCGGGTCATCCGGCAAGTTGAGCGAAAAGCACATGCCCTTAACTTCCCCGAACCTCCCGAGAAATTCCAATGGCGTCTCGCCGTACCTCGCTTCGGGGTGGCAAGGTCGATCGGCTTCTTCTCCGAGCCGCCGCGAAATAGTGGGCGTGGAATTTCCGTTCCGAGTCCTTCCCATGCGCTAACCGACTCGGGGGGGCAAGGACGAGAACCACTGGAATGCCGGGCCCGTCAGTGACGCGGGGAAGTATCTGACCCTGAACGCTTCTTCAGCTGAGCATTCTCCGATCTGCATTAGGTAGCGAGCAATGTGCTCCACCGTGCTTGTGTCGTCTTGCCCGGAAAATTTCGTGAATTCCGTCGGAGGTTTCACCCTTGGCGGAAGGAGCACGTTGAAGTACCACTCTGGGAACGGCGGCTTGTAGGCAGGTCCCTGCATTTTCGGTTTGAGGTCGAACTGATTTTGCATCAACTCGGCCATCTTCCGCGCCAGGGCGTCGTCTTCCGTGTGCCTCGGCGGCGGTGCGTACCCTGGATGCGGGAAAGCGTCGATGGCTCCGTAGTTTCCCACCTCGTGGTAGCCTCCGCCGTATAGGTTCCTCTGTAGCCAGTTGCTTGCCGGAGCAATCCTGTGGCTGGAGGCAAGCGGGGCCCCAGGCGAGCCGAACACTATCTCCCCGTACGTAGGCTGGTACGGGTTCGGCTGTTGTACAGGTTGACCTGTGCTGCCCTGCGGTGGTGGCTGGATCGGTTGCCCTCCTGAGGCCTGTAGTGGGGGGCGAGCCGGTTGACCCCCCGGCGCCTTGCGGAGGAGGCTGGAAAGCTTGACTTCCAGCGCTCTGAGGAGGAGGCTGGGTTGGCTGGCTCCGTAATGGTGGTTGAGAGCTTGACTCGCCCAACTCCACGGTGCCTGCTTGGATGGGTGTCTTGCTGAATGCCTGCTCCATGCCTGGGCCAAAGACAGCCACCATCATTTGCTTGAACGCACCAAGGAAAGCTTTGTGGTGCCTGCTCAAGACGTGGTCTGCAGAATCCCGGAATGCTTGCAGGCATTACGCTCTCTCCTGCTGGGTCGTGGCGTCGCTCTCCCCTGGCAACAATACCCTGGGCATCTCATTTTTCAGGTACGGGACGCCACTTCTGTTCTTCTTGAAGGACAGCAAACACTTTTGCTGGAACTGGTCCACGGCGTCCTGGAGCTGCTGCCGTTGTTCAGGAGAGAGGTCCTCAATGTTGACATCCATGATATCCGCGATTTCAGACATCTTGATTTTTTCGGCTATGGTCCCACTGGGCGTGCCAAAAAGTGTGTTGACGCAAAATGTGCACCTAGCGCCAAGCACACAGCAAGCCGAACAAGCTGGCTTCACACGCGCAAAGAATCACAAGACGTGCCAGTCAATTTTCCCTGAAAATTAACAAAAGACAAAGTAGTTAGATACCAAAACTTGGAACTTGCCGGGTGGTACCAGACAGTTCCATATTTACGGCTACAAAGCCAAATGGGATGACACATAGCTATGGAAAGCTATCTGTCAATAAACTGAAACCATTCGGGAGCTTGCAACAGGAAAAGTAACATAGCTGAATGGATGACGTAAGCACGACGGCGATCGGTCTTTGTTTGAACAAAGATGTACGTGCGCAGGACCACGACCGATCCCCATGGTGATTAACATTAAATAAATAAATAAAGTAAAGCGCGAGCATAAACATGTAATAAACAAGCATGCATAGATCCAAAGCACTAGTCTACCGCATGTCTAGGTACTTTAAAACCCGTCGGGTACGACACCAAACAAACCTATCCACCGCATGATACAACTTGTATGAAAATCGTACCACTTTCCACAAATAGATCTATCCACCGCATGATACAATCTAAATATGGAAAGCTAAAAGCATACATCATTTAAAGCATGACTTACGCACGTGTTCTACTCGTGAAGAAACATAGCCGAATACGGCTGAACAGCCGATTCGGGGTCCATGAAGAAGGAACGAACATTACCAAGCGAAATAAATCTATCAGATTGATTCGAAATCTAATCCACCAGATGACTAGCTCCAAAGCAACCCAAAAACCTGCATCTACCGCGTGATACTCAGTTCTTTCAAGATTTATACCAATGTTGGCAAGCTTGAACCCGCAACACGTAACAACCTAGATCGATTCGGTTTCGGCTATCGGAAAGCACGTGATCCACGTGTTAAAGCACGAATTCTACTCGCATAAGGATCACAAGAGGGATAAAGCCGATCCAAACCCATCTAGATTGGGCAAAAGGTGTTACATGAATTTAAACATAAAGTAAAAAACTCAAAGCAACACGGGGTAACTTAATGAATCTATTGGATCTTGCCAAAATCCAATAGAGCCGATAACTAGCCTCAAGCTAGATCTTAGCCTACCGCATGGCTCATGACCTAACAAGAAACCCTCTTGAACCAAGCTTGAATCTACCGCATGACACGAAGCATGGTAACAAGACTACTTGCATCAGATCTAAATCCACCGCATGATACTAGATATGATACAAGGTTGCGGTACTCACGGAGGTCGACGGATCGATGAACCCTCTCGAAGAACTCGACGACACGACAAATGGACTCTAGGGTTTGGCGTAAGGCCGGTTTGTATTGAGAATGATTGTGTCTGTTACATACACTCAGGGCTCATATTTATACCCTGCCGAGTACAACCTCGAATGGATTTGTTGCCTAACTTATCTCTAAGCTTGATCGCTTATCCATCCATTCATCCTTCCTGCTTGAGCCACGTCACCATTTAATCCCGCGAAATCAGCTCAATTGTTCCCTTGCCGAACGGAAGCAGATAGCCGACCGCGGATCTTTCTGCCGAATACATCTGAGAAAAACCTTCCTTCCACCGGACGGACTCCTCATCGAGCTGGACCCACAAGTCAGACTCCTTACCAAATTTTGGTGTTAACAGTCGGCCCCCGTTGGGAATGAAGGAGCAGGGGCGCTTGGTCCCACTGCCAAGCGCGAAGCGGTCCCTAGAGCGGGCGTAACTTCCCCGTCGCCGACGCCCACTGCGCCGGTGGCATTTGCTGGGTCGTTAGCGATGACGACGCAGCACTCCCGCACGGGGTCATAGCTCCCGGTGCTGGAGTCGTCGGAGCAACTGGACCAGTAGTCCGTGGCGTCGAGAAATCGCCTGAACATTACCGGGTCCGGTACGCCGGAAAAGTCCCACTCCGCGTACCCGTGCAGGTTGGCGGGTGGCAACGCGTCGAGAGAGCCTAGGGACGACTCGTCGCCGGCGGAGGCGCTAGGATCCCTGGCGACGTAGACGTGACGGCCAGGGGGAACCCTGCACATCGCGGCGCTGGCGTTGGAGGTGGAGGCCGCCGTGGCGCCGCGCGGACCGATGGGGAAGCGTGGCACGGAGACCACGCGCTCCCCGCCGGGGCGGCCGTCGTCGCGCCGACGGGCGCGCGCGTTGTGAGGCGACGCGCTCGGCGTGCCGTCGCTCCGACCGTGCCTGTCGCGAGCGTTGGCCGTAGCGGCGGCGGCGCCGTGACGCCGACGGGATCGCAGCGTCCTTGCTGGCGGGCGTTGGGGTCGTGGCGACGCGTGCAGTGGCGACTGAGGCGGACCCGGCTTGGTGCCGCGCACGGAGCTCCTCACGGTTGGTGAGGCGCATCAGGTAGCCGTTCCCCGTAGCCTGAAAGTTCAGGCCCCCGAACCGGATTTCAAAACCGGCGGGGAGGGGGTCCGAGCTGCCCTTAGAGTAACGCGTGCCGCAGTACTCGGTGCGAATCACCATGGAGGGAGTTGACAGTGGATTGACCTTCGGCGCTCGTGTGCCCCACGGTGGGCGCCAACTGTCGGTGCGGAATGTGGTCCCGACACTAACTAGTAATAAGCGCCAAGGTCTATCCCTCAATGGTCGATGCTAAGCAATCAGAGACACAAGGTTTATCCTGGTTCCGGCTGTGGGCCGTACGTCCAGCAGTGGTGTGCTCGGGGCACTATATTGCTCAGCACCGGAGTGCCTGTAGTGGGGCGGCTACAAGCAAAGTGGGAGAGGAGGCGTGGTCTCCAAGTCCCTGGTGAAGTGAACGGAAGGGGTTCAGATGTTGTGGGAGAATTGGGGAATGTGTGTGTGTTGTGTCGCGTCGTATGTTGTCTTGTGTCTTGTCCCCTGCGGCGGGGGAGTTCACCTTCCTTTTATAGGCCAAGGAGAGGGCGAATTACAAGCATGCCGCACTATTCAGCTACATGGGAAGTACGGTGTGCAACGCCGTAGAGTAGGCGACCGCCTTGACGGTCCTTGCCGCGATCTGGTCATCATGGCGTATCTTGTACCCGAACAGATAGCTTCGAGGGTAGAGGCGCAGTGGTTGGCTGTGGCGTCCCTAGGCGGGCTTGAGGGGGTTGCTGACGTCGATCCGTACGGGGTGCAGTGGCAGGCGTGGCGGCGTCCCATTCCCGCGTGCCTCATAGCGCCGGAGCTGTTGTAACAGTGCCCGGTGTGGCGTTGTACGCACGGGGGCGGCCGCCTGCACCCAATAGTGGCAGGGATGGCGTCCCGCCAGCCTAGTGTCACGACCTAACCCTGCAAGGTCACGAGAAAGCAGTTCGAGGGTGTGCCCGGCCCCCTTTGAGGGCGCGGTGCGTTAGCCGTACGGGAGTAGACAGCGTGGTGTCACGGGGCTGACGCGGGCCACGCCGCACAGTCCCCCACAGTGGCGGGGATGGGTTCCCCCTGGGGAGTTGGTGCGACAGGGCCGGGGCGTGAGTCCCAAGCGCATGATGGCGCCGCCCCGCCGTGTCAGAGCATTAAATGCCCGTACCCGCGTGCGGGAACGGGCATGCGCGTGAGGGAGCCTCGGGCGAGGCGGAGCCCGCTCGAGATGGCTGTGAACCCTCGAGCGAGACGGAACCCGCTCGAGGGAGGCGCGCACCCTCGAGCGAGGCGGAGCCTGCTTGAGGGGACCTTTGAGTGGGCCGCTTCGGTGGGCCGCGGGGACCACCGCAGCGTGGGCCGTGCCCCGTGTGTGCGCTTAGGTGAGATGAGTTTAGCTTTGGTTTTTTGCAGGTTTTAAGCAGGGTTTCCCCAGTTGTTTTAGGGGACCCTCAGGGCTGTCCCCGACATAAACCTTGCACTTGATCATACATGAGAAAACATAATGCTCTCAAAAGTTTAATTCGTTAAAGTTTCATAATTTACTAGCCTTCATCCTAACGGAGGGTAGATTATTAGTTAAGCTTATCCCACAAGTATTAACATGCTCCCAAAATTCAAATGGATCTCAGAAATTTTGAAATAAAGAACAAGATGAAAAAGAGCTAAACCAAGTTCACAAATTTAAACCGCCTTGCATCTTGCTCATGAACTCTCATCTCATCTTGTCTCTCAGGCCTATTTATTCTACTCCTTTCCCTCTCATAACATATTTATGTGGTAGGCTTTTATATGGGGCTTTTTGGGAAAGTTTAGTCCTACCAAGATATTATAAATGAGATGTTGTCAAAACAAGACAAGCTTCTCATGGTCTTACCGAGACTCATCAAAAAGGTCATTGGAAAACAATGTTAAATCAAGGAGGGGAAAGAGAAAAATACACACACTTGAGATAGGTGGACATGTCAAATGGCAAAGAATGATCCCGAGGCACAAAGGAAGTCCTCGTTATCGGATTGCACATGGTTGGAAAGATGAGTTTGGATCTTTTAAATCTTGAAACCTTGAAATTCCTAATGCACTTTAGAGAACCGGGGAGTTCACTTTATTTTATTTTTATATCATACATACTCATATTTTTTTCTTTTCTTCTCTTTTTCTCATACTCATATTTTTGTTCTTTCTTTATTTTTCTCATTTTTTCTTTTTCTTTCTCATCAAATTTTTTTTATTTGCTCCCCTTGAACTCTAAAACTGCATTGTACCTACCTCCTCCCCCATGCTTAGACGTTTGCTCGTCCTCGGGCAAAGAGGTGATAAAGATAAGGTAGGTACCGGAAATACTTTTCCTTTCGAGAGATACTTGAAATCTTCAATGTTGGCACCATCTTGTGATCTTCCTTGAATTAACGATCCATTCTCAACGATAGGTTGTGGTCAAGGAGGTAATCACAAAAGATGATATTTGGTTTTAAGGGTGGATATCCGGCGAGGTTTGTGAAATCTCCGATGTGGGGATACACAATGCACGGATAGAAAGGCTAGCAATAAGATAGATACGCAAAAACGGAATGACCAGCTTCTTAGTCTCGGGCCAAAGAAATCATGGTCTGAAATAACTCACCCAAAAATAAACCTTATATACTAAGTTTTTGCACTCAAATATTTATATGGCTCTGGATAGGTAGAGCAACACGCAAGAGGTATTTATTACAAGGTTAGCATTACTTTTAAGAACAAAAATAAATCATCTTTAATCCATCTAAAACTTGAGAGCACATAAAACACTATGGGTCTTTATTTTTATCATAACCTCCGTTAAAGATTAAGCTAGCATTTAGATAATTTCAGATTTGTATTTTAAGAGAGCACTAGCTTATACATGCATAAATCAATTACAAAGATAAACAAAGCGGCAATTATAATCATATATCATCATGTCACAAATTTCGTAACTTTACTAAAGGTAAAAACTTGGTGGTGACTTTATTCATGATGAAAAGTAAAAAATAACACACATGCTGGAAATTTAAATAAGAACTGAAAGCACTATGCAAACACAAACAAATATAAGCTGAAAATTAAAGAAAAAGGGGGTAAAGGAAAGATAACTAAAGCTCCTCCTCTCTCTAATCTTCTGCCGGTGGTTGATATTAATAGTCTTGGTTGTTGCACCCTTGCTCATAATAGGATTGCACTACTCTTCCTATGAATTGTCCGACGGTGCTAGGTGAAGGTGTCCAAGCACATAAGCGATGTTTGCATTTCCTTCACCCATTTGGTTTGCATTGGCTAGGATGGCTGCAATATTTTGCATGTTACTCGCAGCGTATCCTCCAATGATGGCCGCTTCATTGTGGTTGAGGAAGATGTGCATATTGTTGACGCAAAATGTGCACTCAGCGCCAATCACACAGCAAGCCGAAAAGCTTAGCTTCGCACGCGCAGGAAGAGAGTGACGTGCCAGTCAATTTTCCTGAAAATTAACAAAAGGTAAAAACAGTTAGATACCAAAGCTTGGAACTTACCAGGTGGTACCAGGCAGTTCCATATTTACGGCTAAGAAGCCAAGTAAGATGACATGTAGCTATGCAAAGCTACCTGTCAAAGAAACACGACCATTCGGGTAACCGTAAAGGGAAAAGAACATTGCCGAACGGATGACGTAAGCATGACAACAATCGATCTTTGAATAAACGTGGATGCATGAGCAAAGCTACGACCGATCTTCATGAAGATTAAAATTGAATGAAGTAAAGCACGGGCATGATCATGTATTAAAATAAGCATGCATAGATCCAAAGCATTAGTCTACCGCATGTCTAATTACTTTAAGATCCGTCGGGTACGATCACAAGCAAATCTATCCACCGCATGATACAACTTGCATGAAAGAACGCACCACTTTCCACAAATAGATCTATCCACCGCATGATACAATCTAAATATGGAAAGCTAAAAGCACACGTCTTTTAAAACATAAATAAAGCACGCGATCTACGCGTGAAGGCATAACCGAATGCGGCTGAACAACCGATTCGGGGTCCATGAAGAAGGAACAAACATTACCACGTGAATAAATCTATCAAGCTGAATTGGAAATCTAATCCACCGGATGACTAGCTCCAAAGCAACCCAAAAACCTGCATCTACCGCATGATACCCGGTTCTTTCAAGATTTATACTAACAAAGCAAGCTTGAACCCGCAACACGTAACAACCTAGATCGATTCGGTTTCGGCTATCGGAGAGCACAAGATCCACGTGTCCAAATCACGAAACCTGCCCATATACGGATCTTACAAGGAAAAAGCCGATCCAAACCCATCTAGATTGGGCAAAAGTGTGTTACATGAATTAAAACATAAAGTAAAACTCATGATAACACGGGGTAACTTAATGAATCTATTGGATCTTGCCAAAAACCAATAGAGCCGATAACTAGCTTCGAGCTAGACCTTAGCCTACCGCATGGCTCGCGATCTAACAAGAAACCCTCTTGAACCAAGCTTGAATCTACCGCGTGACACGAAGCATGGTAACAAGACTACTTGCATCAGATCTAAATCCACCGCATGATACTAGACATGATACAAGGTTGCCGGTACTCACGGAGGTCGACGGATCGATTGGTCCTCTCGAAGAACTCGACGACACGACAAGGACTCTAGGGTTTGGCGTAAGGCCGGTGTGTATTGAGGAATGAACGTGTTTGTTACATACATCCAGGGATCGTATTTATACCCTGGCGATTACAACTGCGAATGGATTCATTGCCTAACTAAACTTGATCGCTTAACCATCCATTCGCTTCCTCTGATCGAGCCACGTCACCATCCAATCCCGCAAAATCAGCTCTACTGTTCCTTTGCCGAATTGGAGCAGATAGCCGACCGCGGATCCTTCTGCCGAAAATCTCTGAAGATATCTTCCCTTCCACCAGACGGACTCTTTTCCGGATCGGACCCACATGTCATACTTCTTGCCAAATTTTGGTGTTAACACATGCCCCTTCAATTGTGGGATAAAAGTAATTTTGTTCCACAATTGACTCCAGCCACAAATCTTCGAGCCAAACCTGTCAACACCTGTTCTTCGCAATCCGCCGGATTCCTCGTTCAGATCCAACCCTAGATCCCCTTCGTTCCGAGCTCGAATCTTCAATGGCGACTCAGAACCAAGCTGCTCAGGTAAATTTACCCCTCCAAGCCTTTGTTCGGCATTAGGTTTTCAATTTTACCTGAGATTTTCTTCTTCCGCTTTCCTCCAGGAACCTTCCACTGCTCTTCTGATTCCTATTGAGGCCAATTCGCGATCTTATTATCTTGGTCCCGAAGGGAATCCTGACCCTCGAGATTTCATTGCCGCTGAATCTCAGAGAATTCCTTTCAAGGTAGCTTTATCTCCACCTCCCCAGTGGCAAGATGCATTCAAGAACTGGCCTTTGCCCCCAATCGCAGGCTGGAAGACCTGGTATAGGAGGATTCTTGCGGATAAGAGTGGATTGACCAATCTGGATGCTCTCCGCATTGCTCAATGTCTGGAGTTATCCGTAGCTGAGACACCCAAGAACGAAGATCTTCTGATAGCCGCATGCCACTTCTGGTCAAATGGCGTCAACGCCTTCCTTTTCGGGCACGGCCCAATGTCTCCAACTTTAGCCGATGTGTACATGATCACCGGCCTTGACATTACCGGGTCTGTCAAGCCTTGGACTTTCAAGATCTCCTCACGCCAGACAGGGGTAAAGCCAGGGAATGGCTACAAAAATTATATTGCGAAGCACATGAAAGACAATCCCCTTGGCGAAGTTGAATACAGAGCCTTCTTGAACATGTGGTTGTGCAGATTTGTCTTCTGTGGCAAAGCCAATGAACCCACTTTGAATCACATCGCCATGGCGATCCACCTGGCCAGTGGCAACCGTCTTCCTCTGGGAAAATTCCTTTTGGGCAGCGTATACCATATGCTTCATCAGACCGTTACCCAGATGTACACCAGCGAGAGGATAGCGTGCGTCAATGGCCCCTGGTGGTTTGTTCAGATTTGGCTGCAACTTCACATGCATCAGATTGTGGGCGTCGACCTGAACTCCAGGTTCTTCCCCTGGTCCAATCCCCCTGAAGGAGAGCTTCAAGTCACCAGAGGATGCCAAAGCTATGGAGAAGCAGCTTCAACTGTTATCGTTCAGCAGGACATCACCCAACTTTTCGAGCTGTTCTTCAAAGGCTTCCCCGATCCTCTTTGGCTCCCTTATCTAGGCTGTGACACTCTGACCTTCCCTGTAGAGTTCTCCTTTGAGCCCGGCCATCAGGATGGGAGATTCCTGGAAATCTTAAATATCATAATCCGCCCATGTATATTGCCGGCCGAGTTCAATGGAGGGAGGCAGAATGTTAGTACTTATGAGTACTACCAGCCCAATGTAATGGCCAGGCAGCTTGGATGTGGCCAGATACCCCCAAGGTTGTTTTTGCATGAATTCCTCAAGCCCAGGGAGGAAATCAAGGAACCGTTGCAGTGCAGCAGAGTTTTCCACTATGTGTGCAGTCCCACTATCTACACATGTCCTTTTGTGCCTGCAATCGTAGTTCACCCCATCTTCAGTTCATGGTGGCAAGAATTCCATGACCACATCTTCAATGAACCTGTCCATGTGTTCTGTGCAGAACTGGTGCCTGATTTCCTGCCGACTACAGAGGTAACACATTGAGCCCTTGATCAGACTTTTCCTTCTTTCATTCATGGTCCTGACCCTCACTTTCTGTCCACAGAACACAGTTCCTGCCCCTCGAGCCAGGGAAATAACTTATAATGCCGAAGGCCCGATTTCAGCACTGGGGTTTAAATCCACAACCCTGCGCCAACTAATGGACAGGCATGCCACCACTGATCCCAGCCTTTCCAGTCTTGCTGTCGACAGGAGGCAAGGTTTGCATCTGATCCCCCCTCCGAGCGCTAAAAGGAGGAGAACTGTCAAGAAAGTACTGACTGAGGTAAACTCCTTTACCTTCTTGACTACTGGATCACTCTGTTCTTGATGGATCATATTGTTGTGTATTTCAGACCAGAGCCCAACATTCTTCAGAGCCAGCACCTGCCAATGCCCCGTCCACTGGTATGTCTTTCACTGTTCTTTTCAGGGATGAGCACTGGCACTCACTTTTTTCAATTGGGCGCTTGCAGAAGAAGCCGTGGGAGAATCGCTTGTAGATGTTCCAGTGGTTCAACAGGCAAGCCCTTCCAGGGTTGAATTGCCCATCCCAGTAGAGGTTTCATCTTCATCACCTTCTGCGGAAGCAGTACGCTCTCCAGAGATGAATCCCCCTACTCAACTGGAGCCGCCAAGTTCTCCCAGGATGCCATCGCCTATCAGCCAAGCTGCAACGGCCAACCCAACAGAGGAAGATCCAATTCTTCCCCAGCCAGAAACTCACGAGTCGCTGATTGCTGCACCAGCATCTCCCGACTTGGACGTTTCGGCTCTACTCGGGACGCCTCCTCCGTCTGCGATTGCTCCCGCTCAAGATACCATTCATGAGGTACCTGGTTCCGCTCTTAATCTTGATACCTTGATGCTAGCATTCTCATCTCGGCAGTGTTGTTTTCAGGATCACGCCCCGTCATCATCGAGCTTGCCATCAGAAGGCCCATCGGTTGCTGATGTGACGAAAGAAGTAAACCAGCCGTTGCCCGACGAGGTATTGCTCAAGCTCAAAGAAATTGCAGCCTGGCTAGAAAAAGACGTCCAGGATCAGCTCAATGATCTCTGTCATTTTGAAGAGATGTTTGAGCCCATTAGTCGCCAACTTCCCGATGACATCAGAGCTTTTCTGTCGTCCATCTACAACTTAGAGCCCTTCTATGTCCCCTTAAGGCGCACCTGGAGGAAATTGCGCTCCCGTTCGGCCATTGAAAAGGAGAAAACTGATGCTGAACAGGCCATGAACGGGATACAATCCCAAACGAAAAGCCATAAGGATGCCTTGGCTGACCTGCAAGCTTCTTACGATCTGAAAGTCGCCAGAAAGGCTGCTCTAGAGGCGGAATTGAAAAGCCTGTCAGCGGAGATGGAAATTGACCAGAAGAAAATAGCCGATCTCCCTGGATTAATAGCAAAGACCGAAGCGGAAGCAGAATCGGCTGTTACCAAAGTAAAGCAGTGCGATGCAGAGCTTACTGACTTATCTGATGCTCAAAAGGATTATCAGGAGATCTTGGACAATTCCCACTTGATAGTATCCAATGTCCGTCATGCACTCGCAAAACTCCTTAATGCTTAAATGTCCTTATTGATATGTACCTGAACTGGTCGTTCTTGTAATATTTCCTTTGTGATTTGTTTCCTTTCCTTAGCGTACCTTGAGATGTGATGCTGAACGACCCATTCGGCAGTGAAACGTTAACTCCCGAACGATACCTTGAGTTCCTTTAGCCGAACCAATCGACTCGCGTACGGCCCGGCTTGGAATTCCAAACGACCCGCCGACGGGCTGGTCAAGGAAATCTCTCCGCCTTCCGATTTTATCGGGACGTGCGCCACGATCCACAGCCACGACTCGAAGCCACAATTACCCTGCCAGGCCTATAAATGTTGCCATAGGTGCCCCTAGCTCTCCATCAGGCCTTTTAGCTCTCGAATCTTTGCCAATCTTTGGTCCTCTTGTAAACAGTGCACATCCCCAAACCGCAATGGTGCGCCGCCTCAACCGCCGCCGCGCCTCCGACGAGGCTGAGGGAAGCAGCGCTAATGCGCGCAGGCGGTGATGATCATCAACTTCTCCTTGTCGATCTTCCTTTTGATCTTCCTTTGCTTTGACAATCATCTCCCTTTTTTCAGTTTGATTCAGTGGAATCCGCCCCGTGCGCCGGCCAATCAGCCCCTTCCTGATGACTCTTCAGAATCCGATGGCCACTCCCCGGTGCCGTACGGGGAAGCAGACGCTATCCGCTTCAAGGAGGAGCTGGAGGCGTCTCGCCTTGAGCTGGAGACCGTCTCCAAAAAGGCGGGCGTGGCCGAACTAGAGTGGGATGACCAGCGGAAACAACTGCTGGAAGCCATTGATGGTATGGTTCTGCTTCTTGATTTAGTCCAGCCTTTGATGCTAATCCCTTCTTGTTTGTCTTTTGCAGCCCGTGACGCTGAGCTCAATCAGCTAAAAGCGCTGGTAGAGCAGCTGGCGGAGAAGGTGAACGCTCACGGCGACACGCCGGCGGAGCGCCTGGCCGCGGTGGAGCGCCGCATCGACGAGGTGGCCGTCCATGGCGTTCGCCTGGGCACCACCTTGGGCCTGGCCGCGATGGCGACGCATACGGACGTCGACTACTCCACCAGGCCGCGTGGCTTCCAGGGCGGCGCGCCGGAGGATATCGACGAGATCGAGCTCATCCTGGAGCGCCTCGACGGCCACGGCGACGCCATTGCCGAAATTACCCATCCCCAGTCTGTACTGAACAGGCTCTTTGACTAGTTTGTACTAGGGATGTGTAAATGTCGGCAATATATGATGAACTTTTGAATTCTGCACTTGTTCCGTGATATCTCCCTTTGCATTTGCATCTGTGAATTTTGTTTTCTTCGAATGCGTATGGGAACTGTCTTTAGCCGAACGCTCGCAAACAACTGCCCCTTGGCGCAAAATCCACAAAGGATCCCAATTCGGCAATCCGTAAATACTGTTCAAAAGAAAACCCTTCGCACTTGGTGGAAACCCCTGCCGCTTGGTATTCCAACAGTGTGTACTGGCCAGATCATCACTCCCAATGCGCTTCCTTGGTCAATACAATAGCCTGTGGGGTGCTCTGCAAATCCACTCGCACACTCCTCCGTCACTTCTCGTCTCTTCTTCCGCTGCCAGAGGAAAAAACCCCAACGCCATGGACAAGGGTAAACAGCTTCAGGGGAGCGGCTCGTCAAGGAAGCGTACGATTCGGAAGTGAGTTCTTTCTTGATCTGCTCCTTGTCCTCCTGCTTGATCTTGCGCTTCATGTTTTCCTCTGCCTCTTTTAGCCTCGATTTGCTTCCTGAAGAGGTCATCGGGACCGAAGATGTTCCTGAGTACATCTCCTCCGATTCTTCTCCCGAGGCGGAGGACGCCACGCCTGAGCAAAAGGTGATTCATCAGCTGCGCCGCCGTGCCCGGCACCTGGAGCGTGACCTCAGGGATATGTCCGTCCGCTGCCAAGCCGAACGCGAGCGACGTATGGCGCTAGAAGCGCTAGTAGGGGGTAAACGCTTCTGTTCCTCTTTATGTTTGCATCTGGATTTCTTGCCCCTAACCTTGATTCTTTTGCTCCAGACGTTTCTGACAGGTACAGCAACCTGAAGGCGGCCTGGGATAGCTTGGTAGAGGCCGCTAATCGTGGTCATCCTCGTGCGTTCCAAGTTGCCGTCACGGTGGTCCTGGAGCAACTGAAGAGGGAGCAGCAGCCGAAGAAGTAAAGAAAAGATCATACTTTCGCTTCTTCCGCCACGCCTTCTGCTTCCCTTGACCATCAGGGCTGCTAGATGTAATCCTGCAAGAAACCAGTTGTAGTGTAGTATTGAGCTAAGGGCAATGCATCAGGCACTGGCCATTTTCTTTTGTTCATGGATTTTTGTTCTAAAGGCGGCCTCATCCTTGAGCGCGAAATTTGTTTCTGTGTCAGATGTGTAATCATCGATCGATTTCAATGCTAGGATAATACTTCTTCAGATATCTTCCATTTATTGCGGCGGAAAACTCTTCTCCCAGCAAAGTTTTCAATATGTATGCATTACCAGGAACGCATCTGACCACACGAAAAGGGCCCTCCCAGTTAGGGGACCATTTGCCGAATTCACTGTATTTAGTTCCAATCGGCAGTAGCGCTTTCCAAACTAGATCGCCTTCTGTAAATTGCTTTACTTTCACTTTCTTGTTATAGTATTTGGCGACCCGCAGCTTGTTTTTCTCGATGTTCTCCAGGGCCCTGAGACGGATCATGTGCAAATCTTCCAACTCATCCATCATTAGGCCGCTGTAATCCTTGGAGCTCAACTCGTTTTGTAGCACAACTCTCCTTGATTCTGACTGCATCTCCCAGGGTAGGATTGCATGGTGCCCGTAAACCAATTCGTAAGGAGAGGTCTTTGTAGCTCCATGGGGGGCCATTCGGTAAGCCCACAGCGCTTCACTGAGTACCGAATGCCACCTTCTTGGCTTCTGATCGATCTTTTTCTGTATCAGCTTGATCATGATCTTGTTAGAAGCCTCTGCTTGACCATTAGCTTGGGCGTAATATGGTGAGGAGTTAAATAATTTGATTCCCATGCTTTCGGCAAAATCTCTGAATTCCAATGACACGAATTGTGCCCCTTGGTCAGTGGTAATCGTCTGAGGAATCCCAAATCGATAGATGATGTGCTCCTTGACGAACTCGATCATGTTTTCTGTCGTCACCTTCTTGAGTGGGATCGCCTCGACCCATTTGGTGAAGTAATCTGTAGCCAAAAGCACGAACTTATGCCCCTTGCTAGATGGTGGATTAATTTGGCCAATCAAGTCTATACCCCAGCCCCTGAATGGCCATGGCTTGATGATGGGATTTAGTGCTGATGCAGGGACTCTTTGAATATTCCCGAACCTCTGGCAGTCTTGACACCCCTTGTAATACTCAAAGCAGTCCTCTAATATCGTCGGCCAAAAGCATCCAGCCTGCCTAATAACCCATTTCATGCGATAGGCCGATTGGTGCGCTCCACATATCCCATCGTGCACCTCGCTCATCATGTTCTTGGCTTCTTCTGGACCCAGGCATCGTAGCAATACCCCATCTATTGATTTATAGAACAAATTATCATCCAGAAGAACGAACTTGATTGCCTTGTACCTGAGCTTCCTAGAGACCTTTCGGGATGGATCTCTTAAATAATCGACGATCTCTTTCCTCCAATCATCCTCCGTAAGATCCGTCCCTAGTGCGCTCACCTCCGCAGCAAATGCTTCTTGACTCTCTTTGTAGCCAGAGGCGCTTTGAGCCAGCCTGTTTGCTTCCTCGTTGTGCTCTCTAGGAATGTGCTGTAGGGTTACCAGTGGAAAGCCCTTCAAGATTTCTCTGCATTCCTCGTAGTAACTCCTCAGCGCTTCGCTCCTGCACTCGTACTGGCCGTTCAATTGCTTGATGACCAACTCTGAATCTCCATAAATCTCAACCGAAACGGCCCCGGCTTCTCTCAAATATTGAAGCCCTCGAAGCAATGCCTCGTACTCAGCCTGGTTATTTGTGACAGTGGGTTGTATAGGAATGGCGAATTCAAACATCTCACCTCTGGGTGAAATTAGCAGGATCCCTACTCCCCCACCTTCGCCACACGATGACCCGTCAAAGAATAAAGCCCACGGGGTAATTTCAAGCAGATCAATTGAAGGGTCACGGTGTTCAGTTATAAGATCGGCAATGACTTGACCTTTGATGGCTTTTGCCGATTCATACTTCAACTCGAATTCTGATAGAGCCAAAATCCATTTGCCAACTCGACCATTCAAGATTGGCATAGATAACATATGTTTTATCACATCAAACTTCGAGTATACAGTGCATTCGGCATTCAACAGATAGTGCCGAAACTTTGTACACGAGTAGTATACGCAAAGACACAATCTCTCCATAGCCGAATACCTGGTTTCAGGATCAAGTAGTTTTCGGCTAAGATAAGCTACTACCCGCTCCTTGCCTTCGAATTCTTGAATAAGGGCCGATCCAATAGTTTGGGTATCGGCCGCCACGTACAACTTGAAAGGCTTGTTCAACTGAGGAGGAACCAGCACCGGTGGCTCCTTCATGTATTGCTTGATTTCCTCGAAAGCCTTTTGTTGTTCGTCACCCCATGTGAACTTTTGATCCTTCTTTAGTTTCAGCAACGGAGAGAACGGCAACACCTTCTGTGATAAATTCGAGATGAACCTTCTCACAAAGTTGATCTTGCCGAGCAGTGATTGCAACTCCTTGAGGTTGGTTGGAGGAACGACTTCATCAATGGCTTTCATGCTCTTTTTGCCAACTTCAATCCCTCCTTCGTGGACCAAAAACCCCAAGAACTCTCCAGCTGACACCCCAAATGCACACTTGTTTGGATTCATCTTCAGACCATGCTTCCGGGTGCATTCCAGGGTTTTCTTCACATCTTCCAGATGGGAGTCATGACTTAAGGACTTGATCACCACGTCGTCAATGTAGATTTCCACGGTCTTGCCGATCAACTCATGAAAAATGTAGTTCATGGCCCGCTGATAGGTTGCACCGGCATTTTTCAACCCAAATGTCATGACGATCCATTCAAATAGGCCTATATGACCAGGACACCTAAAGGCCGTCTTTGATATGTCTTCAATTGCCATGAAGATGCGATTGTATCCGCGTTGCCATCCATGAAGCTAATCACCTTGTGCCCGGCGGCGGCGTCAATCGGCAAATCGGCAATAGGCATCGGGTATCCATCCATGGGAGTAGCTCTGTTTAGGTCCCTGAAGTCTATGCAAACTCTCATTTTTCCATTTTTCTTATACACGGGGACGATGTTAGAAATCCACTCCGCATATCGCGGGGCCGAACGAAGTTTGCGTCAAGTAATCTTTCGATTTCCTTCTTCACATCGGCCAATACTTCATCCTTGTAGATTTTCCGGGGCGGTTGCTTATACGGCTTGAAGCCAGGCTTGATTGGCAACCGGTGCTCGACGATGGATCGATCCAATCCAGGCATCTCCGAATAATCCCAGGCGAAGCAATCTTTATATTCTTTGAGAAGCTCAATTAAGTTCCCCCTGAAGTCTGGCTGCAGATCTGCACTGATGAACGTCGGCCTTGGTTTATCACCGTTTCCAATGTCAACTTCTTCCAGCTTATCGGCCGACATAAATCCTCGTCCTAGCTTGCCATCAGTGCCATCCACGGGGTTCTCCATTAAAAATTACTGTAAGAGCCGACTGCTTGAATCGGCCGTTGGTCACTTGCGACGGGTTCAACGGGACCTTCTCCCCGATCCTTCCCACGAGAAGCAATCGATGCCTTGGTACTCCCGAGAAGGCTGGTTCCATGCTAGCCACGCTCACGGAGTCATCCGCCTGGACGATTTCGACCTCATCGTCCACCCACTGGATCAGCTGTTGGTGCATGGTGGATGGGACGCAGCGAGTTGGCGTGGATCCGGCCCCGCCCAAGGCGAGGCTGTAGGCTCCCTTCCCCTCGATGACGAAGAAGGTGGTGAGCAGCGTCTTGGACCCGATCATCAAGTCCACGTGAGCGCATCCTTTGGTGTACGAGGGGTTCCGGCGAAGTCGTTCAGGATGATGCTTGTTGGTGTCAAATCGCTCGGGGTCATGCCAAGCTTCCTGAAGGTGGTGTACGGCATCACGTTAACTGCCGCGCCACCGTCGACGAACATTTTGGTCAATGGCTTGCCATTGACGTACCCCCTCAAGTACAGCGGCCTCATGTGGCGATTCTTGGCCGGCTTGTCGAAGATGGCCTGCTTGGCAAGCACCAGCTGCGCCATCATCTCCTCGGGTTGCTCGTCGTCGAAGGAAGCTTCTTCCTGCATCACCTGGTTAGCGGGAGCCATGAACTCGTTTGGCAGGAAGTATACCATGCATGCAGGGGCTTGACGCTTCGATCCTTCCGGCTGATCCTTGGGGCGCCACTTCTGCCTTGTCTGGATCCCGGCTTGTTTCAACTCGCGGTTCCTCAAGCGTTGGACCCGCCTCTTCTGGCTCTTGCGCAGACCGGGTGGGCACCATTGCCCCTTCTGCCAGACGTAGACATCTTCATCCTCCTCGTGGTCAGCCCACCTGAGATCGGCTCGGCGCTTCCTGGGATGATCAATGATTTCAATTTTTTGCCGCCGATCCCCATTCGGGTGGATCCTTCCAAGTCTTTCGTGGACGGATCGGCGATTGGCAGTCTCCTGCCTGTATTCAGCATATCTGTCGCTGCACTCAGGACAGTTCCTTAATGTGGGCAGTTTCAGGCCCTCATTCCAGCAGTGTCTGAAAAAGGCGCACCCCCAGTGGGCGCGTTCCCGCGCGCGCGCGTGTCGTTCCCCGATTCCATCTGCGCGCTTCCTCCTCAGCCCTGCGTTGCTCCTCCTCGTGACGACGCTCCTGGTAGCGTTCCTTCTCCATCTGGCGTTGCCATTTATTAAGGAGGATGCGTGACGTCACCTTGGGTTTGGGCTTGGACGATTCCCCGATCTCGATGTGGCTCTTGAGAACGCGGGGGGCGTCGCCCTGTACTTGCTCTATGGTCACCTGGCGCTTCGGGTCAACTGATCCATCTTGCTTGGACCTGGCTGAGGTCAGGACCTTCACTTTCCCTTTCTCTTCGGCTGTTATCGCATTGATAGAAAAGCCGAGCATGTTCTGCGGGAAGGGGTGGCCATCCAGCTTCATCTTGTTATCGAATTTGAGGTGCCCTTCCTGGATAGCCTTCTGGATCCTCATCCTGAAGACCCTGCAGTCGTTGATGGAGTGCGAGTCCCTGTCATGAAAGCCGCAGTAACGTTTCGCTTTGACTCCATCAGGCCGAAGCATGGAGTGCCCTTCAGGCAGCTTGATTCGGCCTTCCTTTACCAAGAACTCAAACAACTTATCAGCCTTGGTGATGTCGAAGTCGTAGGTCCCTTTGGTCTGTCTGACCCATCGCTGATTCATTGTGAGAGGCTCTTTACCCCACATGATTTCCGCCGCAGCTATCTCCAGTTCGTCGTCAGAATCCTCGAACAAATCAGCTTTGTCCAAGAATTGATTGTAGATATCGGCGACGTCGTGCTGCTTGCCAAACTTGGGGTCTTTCTTGAGGCCGTAAGCCTGATTGCTCATCAAGGATAACTTTTGTGACAGCTGGCCCAAGTTCTCGAACTCCATCCCAAATAGCTTCTCACGTACGGCTGGCAACATCCCGGCGACGGCCATGTCGGCCAGCTGATCATCTGGCAAGTTCAATGAGAAGCACATGCCCTTGACTTCTCTGAACCTTCTGAGGAACTCCAGCGGTGTTTCACTGTGCCTTTGTTTTAGGGTGGCGAGATCAATCAACTTCTTCTCAGCACTGCCGCTGAAGTAGTGAGCGTGGAATTTACGCTCCAAATCTTTCCACCTGGCCACAGATTCAGGCGGCAGGGAAGAGAACCACTGAAAAGCCGGACCCGTCAGCGAGGCGGGGAAGTAGCGAACCCTGAACGTCTCTTCGGCTGAACACTCTCCAAGCTGCATGAGATAACGAGCGATATGCTCGACCGTGCTTGTCTCGTCCTGCCCAGAGAACTTTGTGAATTCCGTCGGCGGTTTCACCCTTGGTGGCAGGAGCACGTTATAGTACCACTCCGGGAACGGCGGCCTGTAGGTGGGGCCCTGCATCCTTGGCTTGAGGCCGAGGCGGTTCTGCATCAATTCGGCCATCTTGCGTGCTAGGGCATCGTCCTCTTGAGCGCGCTGCGGCGCGCGCGTACCCCGGGTGCGGGGAAGGCATCGAACGCCCCGTAATTCCCCACTTCATGATAGCCGCCGCCGTATAGATTCCTCTGGAGCCAGTTGGTGGACGGAGCTATTCTTCGACTGGGGTCGAGTGGGGCCCCAGCTGAGCCGAACGCTAGGTCTCCGTACGTGGGCTGGTACGGATTCGGCTGTTGCACAGGCTGACCTGTGCTGCTTTGTGGTGGCGGCAGGATCGGTTGACTTCCTGAAGCTTGCAACGACGGCTGAACTGGCTGCCCCCCAGCTCCCTGTGGAGGAGGCTGGAACGTTTGGCTCCCGGAGCTCTGAGGAGGAGGCTGCTGCACCGGGCCCCGTGGTGGCGGCTGGGAGCTTGACTCGCCCAGTTCCACGGTGCTCTTTCCGGCGTACGCCTTTCCGAACGCCTGCCCCGCGCCTGGACCAAAGAGGGCCACCATCATCTGTTGGAGTGACCCAAGGAAAGCTTGGTTGTGCTTGGTGAGCACGTCGTCCATTGACTCTTGGAAGATCCGCGCGCATTCTTCCTTTTCTTGCTGGGTCGTAGCGTCAGTTTCTCCCGGCAACAGCACTCTGGGTAGGCCATTCTTCAGATATGGCACACCGCTTCGATTCTTCTTGAAGGACATGAGACACTTCTGTTGAAACTGATTCACGGCGTCCACGAGCTGTTGATGCTGCTCCGGAGAAAGGTCCTCAATGTTGACGTCCAGGAGGTCTGTGATCTCAGGCATCCTGAACCGATTCGGCTGTTGGTCCCACTGGGCGTGCCAAAAAGTGTGTTGACGCAAAATGTGCACTCAGCGCCAATCACACAGCAAGCCGAAAAGCTTAGCTTCGCACGCGCAGGAAGAGAATAACGTGCCAGTCAATTTTCCTGAAAATTAACAAAAGGTAAAAACAGTTAGATACCAAAACTTGGAACTTACCGGGTGATACCAGGCAGTTCCATATTTACGGCTAAGAAGCCAAGTAAGATGACATGTAGCTATACAAAGCTACCTGTCAAAGGACCACAACCATTCGGGTAACCGTAAAGGGAAAGAGAACATTGCCGAACGGATGACGTAAGCATGACAACAATCGATCTTTGAATAAACATGGATGCATAAGCAAAGCTATGACCGATCTTCATGAGGATTAAAATTAAATGAAGTAAAGCACGGACATGATCATGTATTAAAATAAGCATGCATAGATCCAAAGCATTAGTCTACCGCATGTCTAATTACTTTAAGATCCGTCGGGTACGATCACAAGCAAATCTATCCACCGCATGATACAACTTGCATGAAAGAACGCACCACTTTCCACAAATAGATCTATCCACCGCATGATACAATCTAAATATGGAAAGCTAAAAGCACACGTCTTTTAAAACATAAATAATGCTCGCAATCTACTCGTGAAGGCATAACCGAATGCGGCTGAACAACCGATTCGGGGTCCATGAAGAAGGAACAAACATTACCACGTGAATAAATCTATCAAGCTGAATTGGAAATCTAATCCACCGGATGACTAGCTCCAAAGCAACCCAAAAACCTGCATCTACCGCATGATACCCGGTTCTTTCAAGATTTATACTAACAAAGCAAGCTTGAACCCGCAACACGTAACAACCTAGATCGATTCGGTTTCGGCTATCGGAGAGCACAAGATCCACGTGTCCAAATCACGAAACCTGCCCATATACGGATCTTACAAGGAAGAAGCCGATCCAAACCCATCTAGATTGGGCAAAAGTGTGTTACATGAATTAAAACATAAAGTAAAACTCATGATAACACGGGGTAACTTAATGAATCTATTGGATCTTGCCAAAACCCAATAGAGCCGATAACTAGCTTCGAGCTAGACCTTAGCCTACCGCATGGCTCGTGATCTAACAAGAAACCCTCTTGAACCAAGCTTGAATCTACCGCGTGACACGAAGCATGGTAACAAGACTACTTGCATCAGATCTAAATCCACCGCATGATACTAGACATGATACAAGGTTGCCGGTACTCACGGAGGTCGACGGATCGATTGGTCCTCTCGAAGAACTCGACGACACGACAAGGACTCTAGGGTTTGGCGTAAGGCCGGTGTGTATTGAGGAATGAACGTGTTTGTTACATACATCCAGGGATCGTATTTATACCCTGCTGATTACAACTGCGAATGGATTCATTGCCTAACTAAACTTGATCGCTTAACCATCCATTCGCTTCCTCTGATCGAGCCACGTCACCATCCAATCCCGCAAAATCAGCTCTACTGTTCCTTTGCCGAATTGGAGCAGATAGCCGACCGCGGATCCTTCTGCCGAAAATCTCTGAAGATATCTTCCCTTCCACCAGACGGACTCTTTTCCGGATCGGACCCACATGTCATACTTCTTGCCAAATTTTGGTGTTAACACATATGGCTCTGCAAAGGCTACATTGGGCACCGCAAAATTTGGTGGGGGCATGGCTGCACCACTCCCCCATGCTTGAATTGGTACACCACCGTAGTAACTTGGCTGCACCGGAATTCCTCCAAATGGTGGCACATAATTTTGTTGCACACCTCCATCTTGGGCCATAGAAGAACCTTCTCCTATAATTGTCACACCCGATTTTCCGTAGAAAACCGAATGCATCTCATATGTGTGCCAGGATCACAATTTCACACATATGATAGACTCATGAGTGTAATATCAATAAACAGCAATAAAAACGTACAAGAGTTAAACCATTACATTATTTCTTTATTACACTCAGACGTTAGACTCGAAGGTCTTTACAACGATCAAACGATAACTATGAAGACGCAACTCCATCTTCATCTTCCACAGGCATCTGACTGGGGGCATGCAAGCCTCAGAACTCCTCGTAGTCGCTGAAGTACTCTTTTCCAGTGTTCTCCTCTGAACAGCGGGTAAGCAAGGGTGAGCACACTTATGGTTGGAGCTCATCAAGTGGGGGAAAGATGCAAGGACATCAAGGATAGGCTAAGAGTTTTGCTGCGGTTAGCATTTTAATGTTGGTCAAAATTTTATTAGCAAGCACCTAATTACTAGGTGTAAGTTTATACCAACCCACTTAAGCATTTAGGAAAGCATCTCCTCTCAAAAACCCACAAGAAACCACGATTTAATTCCATCTTCAAGTTTATTAATCATGTGAGGGTCCAGGTCGCTCTTGACCGTGAGCACGGCTGATCGATCAGTTTTACACTCTGCAGAGGTTGTACACTTTACCCACAGTTCGTGTTCCCCATGTTGCCTGGGTTGATCAGAACCTTAAACACTTTCGAGGTGAGTGTCTAGGGGTCCACTACGAAGCCTTTACAAAGATATGCAAAATACCAACAACCCACGACAGTTACAGCTCAGGGCGGACCATAACCCTCCCTAGTGGTCAGCACCTTAGCAAAGGCTGCTACCCCAAAAGAACCGGGCTATACCCCTGCAACCCCGAGCCCCCTGTGTTCCTTTCGGATAAGGTCACCAGTACAATCACACACCTAATTAATTGGCTAAGCCAGAGCCATATGGACTGTGGTTGCACTGTTTTCCTGGGTGGTTCTCCATGTTCTGATTAAACCATATGATTTTGTTATTAACCATAAGCACACACACACATGTATATATCACCAAAGTTATCATGATCAACATTCAACATATTGCATAAGATTCATTTTAACCATCCCAAGTTATAGCAACTAAGCATTTCTACCCAAAACATTTATTTAAAAGGGTTGTCCAAGGTAATAGGGATAAACTTCTAGTCATGTCCTTAAAAAGGTAATTTCCCATCAAGTTTATGCAATACAACATTTGAAAGTAAACTTAGTTATCATGCAAGTTGTGTGGGGCAAAAATAGAATATGCAGGGGGAGAAGTCCACTTGCCTTCCTTGCTTAAACACTGGAGTTCTTCTTCAAACACTTGCTCTTGATCCACTTCAATTGGTTGCTCACTTGAAACTGGCACGATGTCTACGAGCACACAAGAAAACATACAATAAACAAAACAATACACCAAGCATGAAAAGATTAAAGAGAAAACAAGGTTTGGGTCTAGGAAAGCGAACACAAGGAACACTCGGAACTATCGGAGATTTGGATGATCACATACAAGAGCTAGATATGCGTTTGGTATCTTTTAATTAAGTAAAATCATGTGTATAGGTTATTTCAGAGAAATACCCTATTTATAATTAAGCAAGTTATATTTGTATTTAAAATACGATGTAAAACTAGTTCAATTTTATTTATAAATATTCAAGTTTAACTTATACAAATTAAACATTTAATTTAAAAGAAGCATGTAAAAGCATCTAGGCGCTTATCTTTGTATTTCGAGTTATTCTAATCAAATTATAATTTAAAAATACATTTATATTCGTTTTAATTAAATTAACATGTTAATTAAGAAAACTCGGGATATAGCCTATGTTACATTTTAGTAGAAAGCAAATTGCATAATCATTAATCAAATTAAGTTTGATTATAAAACCGAGGTATACATCTAATTAACTTTTAATTAAAAGAAATGTTCATTTAATATTAATTATATTAACTTTCATATAAAAATACGTGTTAAACTTCTAATTAGATTTTAATTAGAAAAGCATGCATAATAGGATTTAATCATATTTAACATTTAAATAAAATATAAAACAAAGAACATGTACAACATTGGTCCTATCACGAAGTTTTAGTTGATATGAGCCTAACGCAACTTGAAACAGTGTAAACGGAGCTAAAACGCACAAGATACGGCCAGAACAAGGTTCCAAGACTGACGAGCTTGAAAAGACGGTCGCGTGGACACCAACAACACTTAAAACGGAGCTAGGACGGAAAAGATATGGCTAAAACAAGATTAAAGGACTAATTTGTGAATATCTGGAAGTTTATGGAGTTTTCTGCAAGATTTCAGGGACCTAAACATAATTATGTGTGAAACTAGGAGGTCTAACATGTAAAAGGTTAAGGGTGGGCTGCTGAACATGAAAACTATGGAGTTCAGGGTTCAAAACATAAAAACAAGGTTCTCCTTGAAAGGCTTTTATATAGGTGGAAGGGTATATTTGTGAATTCCATAAATGGGAGGCTTATTTGCAAAGTTGCCAGGGCGGCCGGCAGGTGACCTGTGGTGGCGCCACATGGCGAATCGCGATTGGCTGGCTGGCGCAGGCATGACGCAAGCATGGCGCAAGCTCGTGGACCGGCGCCTGCGGACCTCGTCCACCGGTCCACGGTGGACCGATCTAAGGGGTATGCCCCTGATTTAATCTGGACCGTCCGCGCCAATCGGACGGCCCTGGTCGCACGCAAGCGACGGGCGGCGGGGAGACGACGGCGCGCGCGGCGGCGCCGGCGGATGGCGCGGCGGCGGCTCGCCGGAGCAACGCCGGGAAAAGGCTCCGGTGCACCAAATTCAAAAGCAAAGGCATGGAGAGGAAGAGGAGACGGGGAAGCTTATCCAGGGGTTGGAGGGGAGGGGGAAATACCGGAGACGGTGGCCCAGCGGCGGTGACGGCCGGTGGCGGCGGCGTTCCGCGGCGGCGGCGCTGTGGTGAGGGAGGTGGGCCGCTCGGTGAGGAAGATGGGCCGGCGAGAAAAGAAAAGGAGGGAGAAAGAAGGGCTGGAAAAAAAGAAAGGGAGAGTGAGGGAAGAGGGTTTGAAGAGTTTTTTTTCAAACCTTTTCAAACTTTAAACCCCTAAATTTAAACTCTTTTCAAAATTTAAACACTCCAAGCCTTTTTCAAAGTTTTCAAAACATTTTAAAAACTTTTAAAACTTCACACAAACAACCAAAACCATGCATTCGAATCATGATGCACAAGCACTTATCGCTTCTGAAATTACTCAAAAGTGATATTAAATATTTTAGAGCATAATTTATTTGATAATTTATTATTCCTTAGAAAACAAAAACTAAAACACCACGTTGCTTACATTATTTAATGATGGAATTTTAGGGTGTCACAAATCTACCCTCGTTAAAAAGAATCTCGTCCCGAGATTCGAAGAGATTGGAAAAGAAACTAAGGGTACTTTTCTATAAGTCCATCTTGCATGCTGAGTTCTTCTGGCCGTCACAGCTTCTTCTCTTGCTTTCCTTCATCTTGATTCTCATTTCCTTCCTTCTTGGACAGGGCAGTTGTGGCAACTTCAATCCTATCTCCTTGTGGGCCGGTTAAGAGCACTGACTTCTTGGCACACAGAATTATTCCATCACATTCACCTAATCAATCCATTCCAAGAATAACATCTATTCCACTTGATGTAAGAACTACTAGATCAGCTTGAAAATCCATTTCCCTGATCTTAAGTGGATTTCATTTCACCGTTCGGGGAACTAATCAGCAAATGTGTCTTCATAGAACTCATTGGTATATCATGCCTTGCCACGAATTGTTCAGTAATGAAAGAATGCGATGCTCCAGAATCAAATAAAACTGTTGCTGGTACAGAGTTGACAGAGAACGTACCCAGCACAACACCTGGAGCGTCTTGAGCTTGTTCAGCCGTCACATGATTCACTCTACCACATGTGTAGTTCCGTTGAACTCTGTTACCTCGATAAGTAGAATTCCCAATTCGAGCTTGTGATAATGGCTATCCAAATCTCTGACCAATATCTTTCTGAGGAGTCTGCATGTTACGCTTCGGACAGATGTTGGCATAATGTCCCAATTCTCCACAATTGAAACAACCATTAGGACGAACCGGGGAATTACTTCTCACTAGTGCTTCTGAACGATCTTGATGGTGACTTGGAGCATGTGGTGTCTGCTGGCTAGAATGCTGAGGTTGTTGAGTTGAGTGTTGTAAATTCTGAGTATAATTTCCACTTGATCCACCAGAGTAAAACTGAGAATTCTGAGATGAGTTGAAGTGAGGGCGTGTGTTGTTGGACTGTCCGTGAGACTTGAACTTGCACTTCTGTTCACCAAGTTCCATTCGTTTATTCTCCAAACCTATAGCTTTGTTTAGCAACATCTGAAAGTTGGGGAATATATGGCTTTGCAACTGATAGTTGAGCGGTCCAATCAATCCATTCAAGAATCTTTCCTGCCTCTTGGGGTCAGTGTTGACTTCATCAGGAGCATACCGGGACAAATGAGTGAACTTGTCGAGATACTCAGTAACAGACATGTTTCCCTGTTTCAGTGCAAGAAACTCCTTCTGCTTTAGCTTTATCACTCCTGAAGGAATATGATATGTACGGAAGTTATCTCTGAATTCTTGCCAAGTAATATTGTTTCTATTAGGATGTGCGGTCGAATATGCGTCCCACCAATCAGTAGCTTGCCCTGTCAATCTTCCTGCAGCATAAAGAACCATCTCTCGGTCGGTGTACTGAACAATCTCAAGTTTCTTGGTAACTGTCTTCAACCAGTCATCGGCATCCAACGGATCGGAAGAATGGGAATTGGTAGGAGGGTGGTGGCTCATAAACTCCTCATGCTTGTCCCTCGGCTGTGGTGGAGGTGGAGGAGGGGGTGCTGGTTGGTTCTGTTGAGCTTGTAAGTTCTGGACGGTGGCAATGAGGTTTTGTAGCAGCTGGGTTTGAGCAGCAAAGAATTGTTGCATTGCGGGATCCATTTGATTAAGCAGTGGGGGTGGAGGTGGTGGTGCTTGATTCTGTCGAATAGCAATATGAGCACAGACTGCAGGTGGAATGTTTTGACCTTCTCCTGACCTGGTTTGTACCATCTAATTGTTAGAGAGCAAATTATTTCCAACAAGAATATTGAACTGATGCATGAAGATATGATGAACTCGAAAAGATGAAGCAGCATGAATTTCAAAACTAAGACAGATTCTGTTGTTCTCAATAAATCAGATGTAACTCTCTGTACCACTATCCAAAAATCATGAAAAATTACCAGGATATGATGTGCAAAATTATGAAACTAATCCAACTGGAATCACCTCAATCGGAGGTCTACAACTCGAGATAAAATTCGAACAGTGCAGCTATGTCAGCAGAAATTACAGATTCTGATAGGCTCAATTATTTGTGCATATCTCTCAAAGTACATACTGTATAGTATTGAATTTTTGACAGAAAATCATCCTCAAAATTTGTGAACTAACCCAACTGGTTTTGTATCAAACGGAGTTCTGTAGCTCAAGATATGGTTAAAACATTACTGCTATGTCAAATAACTGCGAGAACAGATTTGCATCATTCCAAACTTGCATGAGAGATAAAATAGAAGACATCAAGATTTGGACCCCAAACTATCTTATTAACCTAACAATTTATTTCTTGTTGCATTTGTGGCCATCACTCCACAATACAACTCACGCAAGCAAAGATCCAAATCAATCATGTGTTCAAACAACAAACATTAGCACAACGATCGTCGTCACAGAAACGTTTCTATCGAAGTTGATAAGGGGTAGGCAATCTAAGAACTTATATCAGAAAACCTCGGTGGTGAAGATTCAGCTGATAGCATAAGAAACGAACTCAGAATAGATCAAAACAAAACGATGTGTTTTAACAAGAAGACAAGATTAAATTAGTTTTTATACGTAAAATAAGTCAATTTTGAAGGATAACATGCTTTCTAGAACATGAATCCTTACTTTTCGACCATTTCTAACTTAAGACTGCGTCCTACAGTCATCACTGCTCTGATACCACTCTGTCACACCTAATTTTCCGTAGAAAACCGAATGCATCTCATATGTGTGCCAGGATCACAATTTCACACATATGATAGACTCATGAGTGTAATATCAATAAACAGCAATAAAAACGTACAAGAGTTAAACCATTACATTATCTCTTTATTACACTCAGACGTTAGACTCGAAGGTCTTTACAACGATCAAATGATAACTATGAAGACGCAACTCCATCTTCATCTTCCACAGGCATCTGACTGGGGGCACGCAAGCCTCAGAACTCCTCGTAGTCGCTGAAGTACTCTTCTCCAGTGTTCTCCTCTGAACAGCGGGTAAGCAAGGGTGAGCACACTTATGGTTGGAGCTCAGCAAGTGGGGGAAAGATGCAAGGACATCAAGGATAGGCTAAGAATTTTGCTGCGGTTAGCATTTTAATGTTGGTCAAAATTTTATTAGCAAGCACCTAATTACTAGGTGTAAGTTTATACCAACCCACTTAAGCATTTAGGAAAGCATCTCCTCTCAAAAACCCACAAGAAACCACGATTTAATTCCATCTTCAAGTTTATTAATCATGTGAGGGTCCAGGTCGCTCTTGACTGTGAGCACGGCTGATCGATCAGTTTTACACTCTGCTGAGGTTGTACACTTTACCCACAGTTCGTGTTCCCCATGTTGCCTGGGTTGATCAGACCCTTAAACACTTCCGAGGTGAGTGGCTAGGGGTCCACTACGAAGCCATTACAAAGATATGCAAAAGACCAACAACCCACGACAGTTACAGCTCAGGGCGGACCATAACCCTCCCTAGTGGTCAGCACCTTAGCAAAGGCTGCTACCCCAAAAGAATCGGGCTATACCCCTGCAACCCCGAGCCCCCTGTGTTCCTTTCGAATAAGGTCACCAGTACAATCATACACCTAATTAATTGGCTAAGCCAGAGCCATATGGACTGTGGTTGCACTGTTTCCTAGGTGGTTCTCCATGTTCCGATTAAACCTTATGATCTTGTTATTAACCATAAGCACACACACACATGTATATATCACCAAAGTTATCATGATCAACATTCAACATATTGCATAAGATTCATTTTAACCATCCCAAGTTATAGCAACTAAGCATTTCTACCCAAAACATTTATTTAAAAGGGTTGTCCAAGGTAATAGGGATAAAATTCTAGTCATGTCCTTAAAAAGTAATTTCCCATCAAGTTTATGCAATACAACATTTAAAAGTAAACTTAGTTATCATGCAAGTTGTGTGGGACAACAATAGAATATGCAGGGGGAGAAGTACACTTGCCTTCCTTGCTTAAACACTGGAGTTCTTCTTCAAACACTTGCTCTTGATCCACTTCAATTGGTTGCTCACTTGAAACTGGCACGATGTCTACGAGCACACAAGAAAACATACAATAAACAAAACAATACACCAAGCATGAAAAGATTAAAGAGAAAACAAGGTTTGGGTCTAGGAAAGCGAACACAAGGAACACTCGGAACTATCCGGAGATTTGGATGATCACATACAAGAGCTAGATATGCGTTTGGTATCTTTTAATTAAGTAAAATCATGTGTATAGGTTATTTCAGAGAAATACCCTATTTATAATTAAGCAAGTTATATTTGTATTTAAAAGACGATGTAAAACTAGTTCAATTTTATTTATAAATATTCAAGTTTAACTTATACAAATTAAACATTTAATGTAAAAGAAGCATGTAAAAGCATCTAGGCGCTTATCTTTGTATTTCAAGTTATTCTAATCAAAATATAATTGAAAAACACATTTATATTCGTTTTAATTAAATTAACATTTTAATTAAGAAAACTCGGGATATAGCCTATGTTACATTTTAGTAGAAAGCAAATTGCATAATCATTAATCAAATTAAGTTTGATTATAAAACCGAGGTATACATCTAATTAACTTTTAATTAAAAGAAATGTTCATTTAATATTAATTATATTAACTTTCTTATAAAAACACGTGTTAAACTTCTAATTAGATTTTAATTAGAAAAGCATGCATAATAGGATTTAATCATATTTAACATTTAAATAAAATATAAAACAAAGAACATGTACAACATTGGTCCTATCACGAAGTTTTAGTTGATATGAGCCTAACGCAACTTGAAACAGTGTAAATGGAGCTAAAACACACAAGATACGGCCAAAACAAGGTTCCAAGACTGACGAGCTTGAAAAGACGGTCGCGTGGACACCAAGAACGCTTAAAACGGAGCTAGGACGGAAAAGATATGGCTAAAACAAGATTAAAGGACTAATTTGTGAATATCTGGAAGTTTATGGAGTTTTCTGCAAGATTTCAGGGACCTAAACATAATTATGTGTGAAACTAGGAGGTCTAACATGTAAAAGGTTAAAGGTGGGCTGCTGAACATGAAAACTATGGAGTTCAGGGTTCAAAACATAAAAACAAGGACCTCCTTGAAAGGCTTTTATATAGGTGGAAGGGTATATTTGTGAATTCCATAAATGGGGGGCTTATTTGCAAAGTTTCCAGGGCGGCCGGCAGTTGAGCTGTGGTGGCGCCATGTGGCGAATCGCGATTGGCTGGCTGGCGCAGGCATGAGGCAAGCATGGCGCAGGCTCGTGGACCGGCGCCTGCGGACCTGGTCCACCGGTCCACGGTGGACCGATCTAAGGGGTATGCCCCTGATTTAATCTGGACCGTTCGTGTCAATCGGACGGCCCTGGTCGCACGCAAGCGACGGGCAGCGGGGAGACGACGGCGCGCGGCGGCGGCTCGCCGGAGCAACGCCGGGAAAAGGCTCCGGTGCGCCAAATTCAAAAGCAAAGGCATGGAGAGGAAGAGGAGGAGACGGGGAAGCTTATCCAGGGGTCGGAGGGGAGGGGGAAATACCAGAGATGGTGGCCCAGCGGCGGTGACGGCCGGTGGCGGCGGCGTTCCGCGGCGGCGGCGCTGTGATGAGTGAGGTGGGCCGCTCGGTGAGGAAGATGGGCCGGCGAGAAAAGAAAAGAAAGGAGGGAGAAAGAAGGGCTGGAAAAAAAAGAAAGGGAGAGTGAGGGAAGAGGGTTTGAAGAGTTTTTTTCAAACCTTTTCAAACTTTAAACCCCTAAATTTAAGCTCTTTTCAAAATTTAAACACTCCAAGCATTTTTCAAAGTTTTCAAAACATTTTAAAAACTTTTAAAACTTCACACAAACAACCAAAACCATGCATTCGAATCATGATGCACAAGCACTTATTGCTTCTGAAATTACTCAAAAGTGATATTAAATATTTTAGAGCATAATTTTTTTGATAATTTATTATTCCTTAGAAAACAAAAACTAAAACACCACGTTTCTTACATTATTTAATGATGGAATTTTAGGGTGTCACAATAATCCTTCTCTTTTATTTTTTTCTTCGCCGGCACAAGAAGTCCTTCCTCTAGCCAATCTTCTTTCCCCTTGAGAAAAAGTCTTAATCTTCGATCCGATAGGGGCAAATTTACTTTGGCCACTTTGAAGCCTCCTCTCTCATCTTCATTATATATTTTTCTTTCTTCATATATTCAAATCCTAGGGAAGTCCCGGTTAGGAGATGCTTCGGGTTCCTTGTAATACCCGGACTCAAAGAGATAGCCAACATGGAGAGGTAACACCCCGAGCCAATATCTCCCGAACCCGATGTTGCTTCACAACACCACCGGTTGATCATAAGGTGAGTGGGGTCGATTGGCTGCTTGGCAATCAAAGCCGAGTAAAGCCAATTCAACTCTGTGTTGGTTATCTTTGTCTCTCTCATTCTCCCCAAAATCCTCTTACACATCCTTGAGTGAAACACTTGGATGATGGGGCTCCGGATACTATTTCTTTGTTGACGGGCTCCTCCCGCAATCATACTCCAAAAACCTTCCATTGTGCCTTCTTGCACATCCACTTGTTCCGGGGGCTCCCTTTTGAAAACCAAGCAACTCCCTAATACTCATAGGGAACCACGTGTTCAACTCCCTCCAAACGGAATGAGAGACTCGGCACTCCTTCATCAAGGATATGCGCCATGGTCATGAAAATTTCCAAGGCGAATCCCTTGTGGGTGTTTACTGACACTCCGTTGGAGAATTGCACCCAACCTCGGTGTTCCGTATGAAAACCCAATATCTGGAGAGCTTGGTCGTCGAAGTCGACGTTCTCTACAAGCCTCTACTCAAGGCAAGCAAGCTTCTTCTCCTCCTCCTCCGTCATGATGATAAACCCATTGGAATTCCATGGAGTGCGTGGAGGTGGAGCGGATGATCGTGTCGAGCGGTGAGGTCGGACGGGCAGCTCCTCCGTACATCCATGAGGTTCGGTGAACCTCATAGACGAGCTTCGTGTGGCCCATGCCACCGAGGAGAAGAGTGTCATTCCTCCTCGGCGGTGCCGTGTCCTCCTCCATACCCTGAGGAGATTCAGAAACCGAATGCCTCCTCGAAAAGGTTGTCGATAAAGGCTTGGACAACGATGATCCCTTCTTCTTGGTGAAAAGGCTTGTAGCTTTCTTCCATGGTTGCAGCACTCTCCCTCACAAATATATATCCGAGGTTTTCAACCGGTAACAAGGTACACAATTATTATTTTGGAGTCTGGACTTTGAGTGGATTAAGGATGTGATTTGCTGCACGAAACAAGCGGGGTGGATGGCTAAGTCTAAGGTGGTTACAGACTACAAACTAGAGCACACAAACAAAGAGCTGGATGGGAGACTTACCTCTCTCCTCCTCTTGGCTCGGTTCTTCTTTAGTGCACTCATGCTTGCTTTGTTCCTTCGTGACCGCGTGCTCCACGGGGTTGCACCTTCCAAACGTTCTCGTCCACTCCGTTGCTTGCATTATAGCTCCTTCCACTTGATGTTTTCGCTTTGAGTCACTTCCATGCTCCCTTGCCGCACATGCCTCCATGATATTCCTGCAAAACAAAGCCTTTGCTGCCCCCCATGCTTGTACTTTGCATGTGATTTGATAAAAGATGTTGCAGGGGCATCCCATGATGCATCATGGTGCATGTATGGTTAGGTTAACTAGATTGCCTCCCTCTAAGCATGTTTTAATGCTAAGTACTCCTCTAATTTCGAAAATAAAAAATAAAATCAGAGCTATTAATGAGTTTATATATAAATTTAGAGGGGTTTTTAAAGCATTAAAAACAAATGTAAGTCGAAAATATTTTCCGACTACTTTTACGTTGATCTCACCGGTATTGTTTGCATTCATTGTTGAGAGCAAACTTTTCCCGGCTTGATCATGGGGGCATAGGTTTAGGTTCTAATTTTGATTAGATAAGAGAGATTTTGAATGAAATAAAATTAAATGAGGCTTAGAAAAATTCTAATCTTAGAGAAACCAAGGATATGGATTTTTAAATCAACCAAAAGTCAAGTTTCTAGGTTCACGCGAGTCCTACCATGTGCTGAAATTTAAATAACATCTAGGTACAAGTCGTGGCTCTACTCATGTGTTTTTAGTATGAAAAACAAGTTAACCACAACATCATAAAGAGGATGAATGGTTGAGTTAGGTTCTGAATTTATTTGGTTGTGGTTTCTCGAAAAGAAGCAAACAAACACATAAGATGGTTCATGTAAAGGGTTTATGATCAAAACAAAATATTCAACCAAGAATTATGTCTCTAATGTTATTCAACCATTCTAAGTCTAATGTCTTTGCGTAGTAAAATTCAAAACTAAATTACTTGAAAAGACTCAAAAAACCTGGAATCGGGTTGTCCTCCCGGTAGCTTATTCTTGACTCGACGAAACGGGTTGCCTCCCGCCTAGCGCTTCGTTTATAGTCCATGGCTAAACTTATTCACTTGATTACTTCGGATCAACGCTCTTTGTGGGCATTGCAATCTTGGGTACCCACTTCTGCACCATCTTGGGCACGGGCTTATTCTCCAGCTTAGTCATTTGTTTGGTCTTCACAGGCTGGCTTTGTCCTTTGGTCTTGACGGATGCAACAACTTCCTTCACGTAGTGGCTCGGCATCTTAAACTCCGGTCCTTCGGTCGTGATCTTCATGGTCTCCTTAGTGTGATCCTACATCTCTCCCGAACGAATTTGAGTAGCCTTCTCCTTCTCGGGACCTTGGGATTGTACCGACAATCTTCCTTTGCTACCCATCGGGTGCCCGACAAGTTGTCCCACTTGCGTCTCTAGCATCTTCATCATGATGAACACTTCACGTATAGAGCTTCCGACCTTCGTCACCTTGCCATCTAAATTCTCCAATATTTTCTCCATAGCCTCGAACTTAGTGATGATGTCCATGTTGATCTTAGCTTGCTCGTCCATGAAGTTTTCTTGAATTGTGCACAAAGAGGAACCAAGTCTTGAATGGACGAACTTGCATTGAATCGGGGTTTACCTTGGACATGGTCGTACTCCTCACACTTCTTGCATGTGGATCTTGCTTCGACGGCCTTTAGGCGTTGAGCTTCTTTCTCTATCTCCATCTTCTCCATCCTCCTCTTAAGTAAACCGATATGCCACTCCAGGAATCCGGCTTGTATGTATTCATTGAAACGTTCCAAAGCTCCCGCAATCGTCATGCGGATAGTTGAGACCTTGATCTTGAACGACCTTCCGGCGTCTTGAAGGTTTATGATAGGTAGATCAATGATGTCTGGGATGCATAGCTCGATCTTGCGCTTCGGTTGCGGTTGTTATCCCATGGGTGGCGGTTGAGGTTGATCTTTCTTTGGACTATGAGGTGGTGATTCCCTTGGAGATTCCGATGGTCCTTCAACTTCGGCTTTTGAATCTAGGGTTTCCAATCCTTTAGCTTGTGCTGCACGTCTCCTTTGCCTGTAAAGTTTTCCTGGATCATCCACAAAAAGTTTTGGATTTCTTGGAGAGGTAGCCAACCATCTCCAGTTAGGGTTAGCAAAAACAAAAACCCAAAAAAGAAAAATTAGGGCTAATCAAAACTAGATTAGATTGATATTTTTTCTTTTTGAGGATGATCAAACTTAAGAGATGCAAAAGAAAATCAAAAGAAAAACCGAAAAATAAGCGATACTAGATTGGATCTTGATTGCTTGTTCCCCGGCAACGGTGCCAGAAAAAGGGGCTTGTCGACAGTAGATTATCGTATCAAAGTTCATATGGATTTGCAAGCGGAAAAATCCCCCGTCGTAGTCAAGGGACCCTTCTTCCCTCGAGTGGTGAACCCAAGGTATCAAATCCGTGGAACAATGTGCAACGCAAGGATTCAATCTAGTAAAGCAAGGAAAGCTATCTTATGAAGAACCAAATTGCATCTAATCTACTAACTCATAAAGGAAACACATCTAATCTAATCTACTAAAGAGCTAGCAAGAGAAAGCAAGAGATAACCGATCTAGAGAGTCTAGATCATGCCAATGTTCGCCTAAACGGCCTAAACGACCATTTAAACGTCAGAAAAACGGAAACGGGGGGTACCTATTTCGTTTAGGGCATAAACGGGCTGTTAAACGGTGTTTCCGTTTACACGGTTGTAAACGTTGAAAACGGCGTGAACGGATGACTCGGAACGGTTGAAGACGCTTTTGGTCGGGCTAAACTGGCCGTTTAGGCCTTACAGACACAATACATCATAGCGCGCCCAAAAATCGCACCGATTTTAGGCCCGGTTCGCAATGAATGTATATACGTGAGGCCCAAATAGTTGATTCTACGGTTTCCCATTCTTTCCTTTTATTTTCCCTTTCACTGGTAGCCATTTAGCGCAGCGCCGCCGTCGGTCGTTCCGGCGTTCGGCCATCCACAATTACCGCCCTCCCCTGTCCTGCTCCCCTCCAATCGAAGATGGAATCCTCTACTTCAAGTTGTGATCTGCTCGTGTACGTCGTGAGCCGAAGGCAATCCAAGTGTGAACGCCCAACACAATGGCGGCGGCACCTGCACTGTCTTCTCCGGTCTCCTACTGTTCTTCAAGCTCCGACGTCGCCCATTCTCTGGCCTTGCTAGCCTCCAGGTCAAGGTATTACTCCTTTTTTCCAGATGTACATGTACTCCGTCAGTCCCTCACTTCCTCCATGTCTGCATTTGAACAGATTCCGATATATAGGATAATGCTCCGTACTGCTGGGATTAGGATACGCAACCAGATAGATATGCTACAATTCAGTGAAGTACGACTCTGCATTCCATGCTACTTGATTATAGATGACACTAACAGAGTACTTACTGTTAATTTCTAATTGTGCAGAAGTTAAAAAAGGAAAGGATAGCCGAGCAGATGCTGTGGACCTTGTTGGTGCTCCGGAAAAAAAATCCAAGAGAACTAGAAAAATGGATCCTCTTCTATTCACTGAACTAGAATATGTTTAATCATTTCTCAAGCTAGTATTTTGACATGTCTTATGTGAATGTGGTGTGAGAAATGTATATTTTTTGAATATTTGGATTTTTACATGCATAAATATGCATTTTTCTATGGTAATGTACAAATCCGTTTAGCTCGTTTAATTCCGTTTAAACGACGTCTAAACAGTAAACAGAGGGTGGCCGATTGTTTACCGTTTAGCGTTTAGGATAACATTGGATCATGCTTATGTTGTAGCTCCAAACAAGATAGATGAAGATAGAAAAGCGAATCTCATTAAAAGCTTCTTTAAATCGTGGCCTCCGGTCCGATTCCGAAAACACCCGCCTTTCAGAGCCCCCGTTCTGTCACAACGTACTCCTATTCATGCGGGTAGTCTAGAGCGAGTTCGATAAGAACAAGTTGAAATCACTTGGTCGGTCCGGTATGCACCTCTAGCCACCGCGGCTACAAGAGCACCCTATGAAATCTAGCTATAGACTAGATTGGGGAAGAAGCAAAACCAAGAAGAAAACAAAATCATCGAGAAGGCACTTGATCGCTAGAAATCGGATTCACTATAAAAACTTCACCATGAATGATTACATGAACAAGATCACCACCGGGATCCTACCTCGATCTTGATCCTTTCTCCGGAGCTCCGACGTGGTCTTCCATGCAAGGTTCCCATGTCGTCTAGGGAGACCCTAGACAACTAGCACGACCCTCATCTCCGATATGGTGTCCCTCAAGCTTCTCTGCTCCTCGGCGGCGGATGACGAATTAATTGATGTGTGGCTCTCGGTCAGGGGGCTATAAATAGCCCGAGAGGCATCTAGGTCAAAGGGGGCGCGACTGGGCCTCAAAATGGGCTGGGCCGGCCGGCCTAGGCCGACCGGCCTGGGCCCACTTCGGCCCACTTCGTGGCCTCCTTCGCCCGGTGTTGCTTCCCGAGTCTTCTAGATCCTTCCCCCTTTTGCATGTGGGCCCTTGTCGTGAGTTTCTCTCCGAATTGAACGAAGCTCCTTGTCTCGCAAGATTCATCACTTTTCTGGCTAGGTCCTCGGAGTTTTCCATCTTCTCAGGTTGGGTCCTTGGGCTTCTTTGAGTCATGTTAACTTCATTGCTTGACTTGTACCGGGCTTCAAGGTCTTGTCATGAGGTGCTTAATGAACTTATCCCGGAAGTCTTGCTTTCAACGCTAAAACCCTGCATAAACACTAAACTCCAAAACCGACATGCACAAGTGAACTTGTTATACCACGGGGGTTAGTACCAATGGATAAGATATAAAATTCATGCCAACACCGAAGGTAAACTCATGGCTAGGTTGACGAAATTTCACCATCAACAAGTAGCAAGCTGACGCAGTCCACTCCACCCACTCTGACGAGAGCTCAGTGGAAGGTGAGCGCACTTTGCCCGACGCTTCCGCTAGCGAGGAGCCTCCGCAAGCCGAGGATGATCGCGAGCGGTAGTGTGCCCGCCTTGACGAGCTCGACGAGGCTCAGAGGGCTCTCGAGGAAGAGCAGGGAAGGCTCTACCACACGCTCAACGTGCAGGCCGCGACCACACTCGCGCACAAACGCTCACATGAAGTATGCACTGCATTAACAACAACGTTCATGGGACTCTTGTTGCCAAATGGGCCTCCCAGAACCTCACTGCAGTGTCTGTACTCCTCTGGGCCGGCCCTGAGCCGATGACCCCAGAAGAAAAGAAGCGCTGTCAGCACCTCCAGACGCTCCTTGACGCAGTCGCCGTCCAGCAAGCGGAGAGTTCGATGTCACAGCGGCGGGAGACGCAGGCTCCGGCCCCAGAGCGCTCGGTCGATGGTGGGTCCTCACGCCCATCGGGGCAGCCGGGCCACGTGGAGAGCATTCGCTCACCCGACAACCACAGGGTCGAACCCAGTCGCGAAGCCCGGGGTGCGTCCTCGGTGCGCAGAAGGACGACAACCAGTGGTGGTTCCGGCGGCTAACACCGGCCGCGAAGGGAGTACAATCGAAAGCGTGGGGGCCGCTACGACAGCAGCGAAGACCGAAGTCGTAGTCTGACGCCTGACCCCGAGGTCCGCAGGCTTTCGGCACCAATGTCCTCGCTGCAGCCCCACCGACTTGATATTGTACTCTGACCACGGTCGCGAAGTACGATGGAGAAACCAAGCCAAGCGTATGGCTCGAGTATTACCGCCTCGCTTGCCATAACGACGAAGACCAACAACGATCTATTTATCATAAAGAGCATCCCATTGTACCTTGCTGACTTGGCACGTACCTGGCTTGAGAACCTCCCTCGGGGAGGATCAATAGTTGAGCTTAGCTCCGAGACACCTTCATAGGGCACTTCCAGGGCACCTAGGCTCAGCTCAGCAATGCCTGCGAGCTTCGCCATTGCCGGAAGAAGAAGGGCGAGAGTCTCCACGACTACATACGCCGCTTCTCCAAGCGCTACACCGAGCTCCCCGATATGGCCGACAACCAGATCATCACAGCCTTCCAGGATGGTACCACGTGCGAGACCCTTGTCCACCAGATAGGGCGAGTCAAGTCGAAGACCATCTAGAAGCTCCTTGACCTGGCCACCGACCATGCCGACGGGGAGGAGTCCGTCGCTTTCAGCAAAAGGAAGCCCGAGGAGGAATGGGGTGAGGCTCCGGTCTAAGGGATCACTTTGAGAAGATGCTCGAGGCGCCTTGCCCTTACCATAAGGGTCTGGTAAATCATGCCTTGAAGGGTTGCAACCTCATGAAGAGTTACCTCAGTGGGAAGAATGTTGACGGTCGATTTTGGTACACCTAGCTATAAGTTTACCGTCAACATTTGCACATATTTGATATCTAACCAATGGTACTAACCCCCCCAGAGGTATCAAGTTCACTCTCGCATGTCGATTTTGGAGTTTGTTGTTTATGTAGGAAACTAGAGCTTAAAGGGAGACTTTCGGGATAAGTTCATCAAGCACTTCAAGAGACGATCATGAAGCCAGACACAAGTCAAGTCACATCATGAACATGACTCCAAAGGGTCCAGGGACCGAAGCATGAAGCCGTGAAACTCCAGGGACCTGGACAGAAGATGCTGAAGCTTGCGTGACAAGGAGCTCTGCCCAAACCGTGGAGAAGACGACGTCAAGGGCCCACATGCATAAGGGAGCAAGTCAACAACTGACCGAGAAGCATCGGGGAGCGAGACGGGGCCGAACCGAGCCAAAATGGGCCTGGGCCGGCCGGCCCAGCCTGATCCGAGCCCTGTTCGCCCCCCTTTTGCCCTAGGTGCTTGTCTATTTATTGCCTCTGCCTCTGCCGGCCGCCACATCCATCCATTCATCAGAGAGCCGCCGAGACGAAGGAGAAGCACCGGGAGGAAGCCGACGGCCGCCGCGTGTCCTCGAGTTGCCTAGGAGATGGCTTAGGCCATGCCCTAGCCACCATGGTTGGCCCTGTGTGGTGAAGCCATGGTGGAGTTCCGGAGCCACAACTTGAATTCGTCAAGTTGTTTGTACCTTCAACATTCGGTGATGTAACTATATCTTGTCATACTTTGATCTACTACGAGTTATACTTATTCATATGTGTAGCTACCATATGCCTTTAGTAGGACTAGATCAAATCATGGTGATTAGTCTTGTCTTGCGGACACACTGTAGTAGTGCACGGACCGAGGTTTATCGCTCGGTGATGATTATCCTCGCGTAGTGACAGTACGAGAGGGGAGAAAGCGGCGAGTGAACGTGCATCGGACCACTCCATATCGGGTTACTCCATATCAAGTGTAATCCTTATCATAGTATAGGTTTAGATTGGCTTATCACATTGGCCGGAACGGCAACAAGAAGACGATAGGCTAGGTTTACCTTGGGTCTGCTTACCTTTATGGCTAGGTGGATGTGATCCATACATCCCTTCGTGTTTGTATGTTATCTTTATGCAATCAACACTTCACATAGGGTTAGACCGGTAGGTTAGATAGAGAACCTTGGTGGTTTGCTTCCGATCCTTGGATTGACAAATCTAGGGAGAACCCTCCTTGGTGAAAAAGGCACCAAGTCACCCGTAGGCTTGCGGTGAACTTGAGCACGGTTTTGAACCGTCAACAAGCCCCTTTTTCTGGCGTCGTTGCCGGGGATCGACAACTCGAACCATAGGGCGATCTATCTTTCTTTTAACTAACCCTAATTTTTATCATTGCATATACACTTGCTTTCTTATTTGTGTCCTTGAAAGTAGATGGAAAACTAGACACAAAGCGAACGAGAAAAGTTTGCAACATTCGAAGCAAACGAAGATGAACAAGGTATGCCTATGTGTCGATTAAGTTTTTAGACTAATGTCTTTTGGAGGATTGTTTGTCCAAGCTATAGGTTTCGGAAATGACCATGTCAAGCACGATGGAGAAGGATTCCATTACCATCATGCTCATGCAGCGATGGTTATGATTTTTGAAGCCAAAGGATGCATGACATGGTGCCCTAAAAGACTTCAAGATGAAGACCACACGCACATCTCCGGATCGATGGACGAAATGATAATGATGTCATCACGATGTTTGCATGAGCCTCAGCAGAAAACAATTAGATATATTTGGATTTTCAGAAGCTGCATGAAGTCTACGCTCCAACGAATCAAGCGGCAAGGCAATCGGAGGTTCCTACAAGCGGATATGGCCGAATCACAGATGGTTGCACATGCTGAAATTCTTGACAGCAAGCAGTGCTGAAGTGAAACAGCCATAGCTCCCTCATTCGGACTCCGATTAAGGCGAATGAGTACCCGTTGGAAAGGTAATTTTATAAATTTTTCAATAGAACTATATTTTGGTATATGTTCTGTTCTGGATGCATGGGTAAATCCACGAAGAAGAGGCAGCAACAAGGCGATGACGACAAGATAGAGGAGATGGACACAATGATAATAAATAGAAGATGGGGCAACGGTTCCACAACACGTACTGAAATTCAGAAGCTAAGGACTAAAACAAACCTTCTGGAGCAGGGATGAATGAAGACACAAGAGGCACCACGCAACACATGATGATGTTGGAAGCGAACCACAACGGATTTCCTAAAGGCAACGCCAAGCTGCATGGCTACTTTGGATTCTTGCACAAGTAACCGTGGCTTCACGACAATAAAAAGGTACGTGAGAAAGTCGAGCTCTATGACTTTAAATGAAGCACTTTGCGGGAGGCAACCCGATCTTTTTATATATCTATATAAACTATGACAAGTCTACATTGTGTTCTTTATTTGAAAACTTCAAGTAACATCGTACCATTGCTCTAATAAATGTCACAACCACATGTTGTATGCTTTAATATACACACACACACACATTGAGTGAGTACTTTGCTACTTGAATTTTGGGAAACTTGTAGACCCCTTTTTTGTGTAGTGTTTAGAGTCTTTTTATTTGTGTTTTTAGAGAGAAATATGAAGCATGATCCCTTTTGATTCTAAACTTGTGGCTAGTTAACTTAGGCTAACTTTTGCTTTTGGCTTAGATCACCACCATATCATGTCATATCATTTTGTTCATTCATAATCATGTTGCACTTCATTCCACTTTGTTCTGCACCTTTGCATTATGTTGCATGTTGCATCTCATCTTTTATAACCCTTAAAAAAATCTCATCTTTACCTAAACCTTCCTATCAAACCACACCTAGAACCTAGGCCAACAAAGGGAGGGATCGACTTATGTCAAGTCGACAAAGTCTATCTGTATCCCTTTCTAATTAAAGTTTTGACTAGCCTCATCCTAAACCCTTAGAAAAAAACCCCTCATACCTTTAGTAATTCTAAAACCATAGGTTTGTTTTTCATCAGAAAATCTAACCCTCGCTTTTCTTCTTTTTTCAAAACAACCTTAGATAGAATTTCTTCACCCGACTTATCTTTTCAAAATTCTTGTCTTAAGCCAAAAATATAGGATACCCATAAGCCTTACCTTAAAACCTTGTTAGCATGTTTTAAGGTCTTTTGATAAAATGCGTTGTTGACAAGACTTTAAAGTGACTTGCTTGTCATTATAAGGAACAACTTTGAAAGCCTTTTTCAAACATTGCTGACCCTTTTCACTAATTCCTTTTTGCATTTGCATTTTGCATCAACCCCCCCTTTTGTTCTATCATGCATAGGTTAGCTTGGCTTCTTCGCAAAACTTTTTGATGAATGCTTTATTTCCATAATGGTGCTTCGCGCACGCGAGGCATTTTCTTTTGTAATCTTGTGTAAACATGGTGTTTAGATTTGATTACGGACAATCATCATTTGAGTTTTTTAGCCTTGTTAATTTATATTGCATTGGTTGGTTTATAGACTTCACAATGCGCCCTACCTCTCTTACACTATTAAGAATTGTTAATCTTGGGATAAACATGGTGTTTTGACCTTGGTTGATAAATCTTTATGCCGGTGGAGAAGTTTGGCAACCACTTTGTAAGCATGGAGCTTAGAATTTGGTGTAAGCATTGTTTTGTTTATATCCCTTCCTTTCATTTGCATTTTCACCTACACGCACGTACACTCTTTAGGTTCTTACTTTTCTCTTTACTAAGTGAGATATGCCACAAGCTTAGATCTTAGGGATGCATTTGGTTTTTTGGCAATAGTTTCTACTCCCAACCATAATCCCGGGGGTAGAATGTGCATTAGATGTAGGCATGGAGAAGTGTTCCCATGAGTTCTTGACCAATTGCAATCAAGATCGTTAGTCATCTACAAGGCTTGAGAGGGAAGTTGCTGTTTCCATCAAGATTTGAGCACATGTTCAGAGATGTACAATGGAAGAAAATTTAATTTTCAGAAGCTCCTTCAAACCTTGTTTCCAACGCATCAAGAATCATCAATTTTGAAGACCCGTACAATGAGATATGGCAAAACCATTGAGCGCTGCGCAGTCTGAAATCAGCCTTGGACAGATTGCATCGCCGGAGTAAAATTGGCACAACTCTCTTGTTCGGAACCCGTTTCATGCATATGATGGCTCGTTGGAAAGATAATTTCATAAACTTCAACGTGGAGGGGTGTTTCAGTACATTTTCTGTTCTGGAGGAAAAATAAAAACTGTGGAAGATGAGGCAGCGACAAAGGACGGCATTGAAGTCGGTGATGACGATATGACGAAGGATTGGAACCATGGCTTGATGATGATAAGAAAAAGTTGAGGGAAAATGAGCAACAAAGGAAAGGAAGTGAAGACGATTCTCAAACACATGGCAAGTTACAAGCAATTCAAGTTCTTCCACACTTAGCAGCACGCTAAGCATGGGGGGGGGGGGGATTTGAAGGATGAAAGGAAAAGGCCAAGTGGAGTACAAGGATCACCTTCACCACAAGATGTCCATCATTCTTTTTACATGCTAAGCACAATGCTTAAGCATGGGGGAGGCATCGCTGCACTTCATGACGAGCATCGAAAAGGGCGGTAACTCGCCCTTAACTTTATCTTTGTTCATCGCCTTTTAAATGCTTGCACATATATGCTTTCAACCATAGACAACCTTTGTATTTATCTCTCTATCAATAACATGGCTACTAGGAGGACAACCTAGGCTAGTTAGTTTTTACTTTTCAATAAATGAATCACCATCTCTTTTGAGCTTACTACGATGATATTATTTGTATGTCTTGATTATGGAAAAATGATGAAAGTTGTCGCCTTGTTTTAGTTGCATGATGTTTTATAAAACATTACTACTTGCTCTCTATTAAAAGGATCTTAAATTGAATTAAATATCGGCTCTTTCATTTGTGGAGGTTAAATGACTAATTTCTAAGACCCACATACTTTATGTTGCTCTTTAATTTAAGTTTACCGATGACCTATGTCTTGCACTTGTTTTATTTAAAATAATTATGCTATCTACATTTGTGAATCTCTTGCAAGGCTCTACCTACCAAAGCCTATACACATACAAGTACTTTAATGATATAACCTTTAGTTTGCAAACTTATATCTTCATGAGTTGGATTAGGATTGATTTCTGTGGCATGAGACTAAGAAGCAGGTCATTCCTTTGCGTATCTTTTTCATTCTAGCCATTCTTGTCCACGCATTGTGAGTTTCTACATTGGAAATTTCACAAACTTCGCTGAGCATCCACCCTAAACCCAAAACATCTTTTTGTGATTACCTCCTTGACCACAACCCAAATTGAGTATGGATGATCTTTCAACAAATTTTCTGAAGATTTTCTGGCAAGATTTCAAGACATATAACATATGGAGGGACTCATCAGTGATTATGCGAGTTTCGACATGGAGGATGCCCTTGAAGATTTCAAAAGATTTATAAAGGAATACAAGGATTTTGTACTTCTTTAGCAGCCATAGGCCCCCTCACTTCTATGCTCGAGGACGAGCAATCATTTAAGCATGGGGGAGGACTGCTCTAGCAAGTACTATGTTGCTTAAAAGTTCAGAGGAGCATTAAAAAATGATGAATAAAAAATAAAAAAGAAGAAGAAGAAAACAATGAAGGAAAGAAAGAAGAAATAAATAAAGAAGAAAGAAAAAATAAGAAAAGAAAAAAACAAAAAAAAGAGAAAAATAAAAATGCTCCTCGGTTCTTTTTAGCTTCATTTAAATCTTAGAGAGCTTTGAAGATGAAGGCTCAGATGGCGACTAGAGAGGGGGGGGAGTGAATAGGAGCCGGTAAAAATTCTTCCCAAAGAACCCGGCCTATGTCCTACTCGATACCCGGTCACACACAAGCGATGAATCGAATCACACACCAATCGCCAAGACCACGAGGTTATGGATCAACCTCTAGCCTTAGGAACGATTCCTCAAAGCACACGCGGAAGCACTAGAAAGGGAGGAAGGAATCGAACCAAGAAGCAAAGCACACAAGCTGCGGCGGACCGTCCGCGCAGAGGGGCGGACCGTCCGCAAGAGCCGCGCGGACCGTCCGGCCGGGTATCGCGGACCGTCCGCACCCGAGCCGCGGACCGTCCGGCCTTAGCCGCGGACCGTCCGTTAATTTACACACGAACGACCCAAAGACACCCCCGTGCCACGGACCGTCCGCGGGGAGCACGCGGACCGTCCGCCAAGCACCCGCGGACCGTCCGCCCGACACCGCGGACCGTCCGAAACTCCGTCCAACCAAAAACCAAAAACACGACGGATCGAAACAAAGGACGAGCAAGAACACGAAGAACTCGGGACGAACTCGAGCGGCGCGGACCGTCCGCCGGGGAGGGCGCGGACCGTCCGCGAGGCTCGGACGAGAGCGAAAAACGCCCGACCTCGAAAGTCAACTCCCCCAAATCATCATCGGATTTCCCAAACGGTTGAAGCTATGGAGACAAGGGTTTGGGGACTTGAAAAGCGTCACACAAGGATGCTATAGGCCAAAAATCTTGCCTCCTAACTCCCTAAATCACCGGGAATCGCGAATCCTTTGAGCACCACCAAAAGCTAGAGCACCGAACGAAAACTCACGAATCGGAGTAGTTTCCCGGCGTTTGAGGGCACAAGATCAAGCACAAAGATGCACAAGACATCTATCCATGTTTCCCTCAAAGAAATCCGGGAAGAAACTCACTCAAATCCGCGGAATCACACCGGGAACAAAGGCACGAAAATAAGCACAAAAAGCCACGAAAAACAACCCCGAATCTTCTATACAAACCAGGAAAGATTCACAAGGTCTAGCATGCCGCCCTAGCATCCATCCCTCTCAACAAATCTCACATGAAGCTCTCATGCTAGCCTAGAGAAAATAGGAAGGAAAATAGCTACGAAAATGAGAAAGAGGAGGGAGCAAATGAAACCCTAAGTCGTGGAGCAAGAGAGCCATCAACACACACTCATGGCTTATATATCAGGTCCCGCCGGTGTGGTAAATGACTCGACTACCCCTAACTACACTACTGGCTATACAACCCACGTAGGGGCATTTTGGTAATGTTTGTGGGTCTTCCCATCGGACGGCCACGCCTTTGCCGCACCCCGCGTCCTCCCGACGCAAGCCATGCGATCCCGCCGCGTGTCCTCCGCCTCGAAGCTTCCCGACACGCCCGGATCCCGTCTCCGTCGTGTTGGGCCCTCGGACTTGGTTTTGAGGCCCAAACCAAGAAACCGTCCGCCGGTGGTTTTGTGGGAAAACCACCAAACCTCGCGTGCTCGGTCCGGCCTCCCGCCAAACCACTTGACTTGACCGCCACCGTGCACCGGCTCACTTGTCCATGACTTCGTCTTGCTTGTGTCGCCACCATGTGACCCGCACCCGGGCCCCGCCGTCCACCGGGTCCCTCGAACCGAGCCTACTTGTCTCTCCATCTCCCGGAGGCCCCTCAAGGCTGAAGACCTTTCGCGCCCGTTCTTCACCTGCAACAACACGAACTAGGCCGCAGCCTACACCTGCGCACTAAGCCAAGAGTCAGTCCAACACCCGTTGTCAATCACTCATCACTAAGGAGCGGTCATCCATCGACCACTGGGACGCTCCTGGTCCACAGAAGACAAGTCCATACTCAAACTTTTCCAACCATGTGCAATCCAATAACGAGAACTACATCCGTGTCTCAGGATCACCCATTTGCCACTTGCACATATCCACCTTTATAAATGTGTGTGTTCCATCTCTCTCCCTTTCCAACATTTATTTTCCATGGCCTTTTTGACTAGTCTCGGTAATTCCAATAGATCTCTCTCTTAGTTTGACAATATTTCAAGTATAATGTTTTGCTAGGATTGTTTTTACCTACCAAGCTCCACATAAGCATTCCACTTCCATATATGAGTAGAATAGGTTGAGAATAATCTAGTGTAGGCTTGAGTGACTTGACGGATGAGTGTTTCCTTGAGCTTTTGCAAGAGAACCTCACTTATGTTAGATGTGCAACTTTTTGAAAACTCTTCATGATGCAACAGGGTTAAGGTTTGAAGTTTGCTTAAGTTCGAGAGCACTATATTTGTTTTATTGTGGCATGTTCTTTAATGATAGTCTATCTTCCATAATGAAGTAGCCGGTCAAAACTTGAACCTTAAATGCTAAATACTTGAGAGAGCAATATGTCTTGTTGTGTATAACTAAGTGCAGGGAAGACATTGAAGGGCAACGCTGATTTCCAAATTAAGCAAAGATCTTGGACTTGCTCGAGGACGAGCAAGGTTTAAGCATGGGGGTATGTTGACGGTCGATTTTGGTACGCCTAGTGTTGACGGTGAAAATCCGTCAACCTAGCCATGAGTTTACCTTCGGTGTTGGAATAAGTTTTATACCTTATCTATTGGTACTAACCCCCGTGGTATAACAAGTTCACTTGTGCATGTCGGATTTGGAGTTTAGTGTTTATGCAGGGATTTAGTATTGAAAGCAAGACTTTTGGGGTAAGTTCATCAAGCACCTTGTGACAAGACCTTGAAGCCCCGTACAAGTCATGCAATGAAGCAAACTTAACTCCAAGAAGTCAGGGACTTGATCCGAGAAGATGACAAACTCTGAGGACCTAATCAGAAAAGTGTCGAATCATGCAAGACAAGGAGCTATGTCCAATTCGGAGAGAAACTGACGACAAAGGCCTACATGCAGAAGGGGGAAGGATCCAGAAAGCTCGGGAACCGACATCACGCAAAGGAGGCTGTGGACTGGGCCTGGATGGGCCCAGGCCAGCCGGCCCAGCCCAGTCCAGTCCAGGGCCCATTTGCCCCCTCCTTTGACCTAGCCACCATTCGGCCTATTTATAGCCCCGGGGTCGAGAGCCACGCATCATCCAATTCGTCATCGGCCGCCGAGGAGTAGAGAAGAGAGGGACACCATCCCGGAGAGGAGAGGGTCGAGCTAGTTGACTAGGGTCTCCCTAGCCGACGTGGGAACCTTGCACGGAAGACCACGTCGGAGTTCCCAGAGCTAGAAGCAAGATCAAGGTAGGATCCCGGTGGTGATCTTGTTTATGTATCATTGTATTAGTTGAATTATCAAGTTGAATCTATTTCTAGCGATCAAGAGTTTCTTTGATGATTTCGTTTTTCGATCGGCTTTGCTTATTCTAGATCTATTCTCGAGATAGATTACATAGGGTGTTCTTGTAGCCGTGGTGGCTAGAGGTACACGCCGGATCTTCCAAAAGAACTCGACTTGTCCTTGGACTCACCCTAGACTACCCGCATGAGTAGGGATACATTGTGACAGAACGGGGGTTCCGAAAGATAGGCGTTTTCGGAGTCGGAAGGAAAACCACGATTTAAAGAGGCTTCTAATAAGATTCGATTTGCTATTTCTTCTCTTGCTTGGAACTTCAACAAAAGGCTTAACCCGATCTCTCTAGATCGGTTTATCTACCATATCTTTCTTTGTTATCTCCGGTCTTTAGTAGATTAAATTAGTTTCGTGTTCTTTATCTAGATGCATTAGGGTTTCTCTTTATCGAAGATTGAAGTTGCTTGGCTTTACTAGATCATCTTTTGCGTCACACATTTGTTTCACGGATTCGATACCTTGGGTTCACCACTCGAGGGAAGAAGGGTCCCTTGACTACGACGGGAGACTTGTCCGCTTGCAAGTCTAAACGAACTTTGATATAACTATTAACCGTCAACAAGCCCCTTTTTCTGGCGCCGTTGCCGGGGAACAAGTGATCAAGATTTGATTTTTTTATTGCCTTTTTGTGATTTTCAGTTTTCTTTTAGTTTTTCTTTTTGCATCTACTAAACTTTGATCAACCTCAAAATAAATCTAATCAAGTTTGTCTAACCCTAGTTTTCATAGATTTATTTTTACTTTCTAGTTTTTGCATATTTTGTTTATTGCTAACCCTAACAGGAGATGGACGGCTACCTATCCAACAAACCCGATAATTTTGTGGATGATCCAGAAAAACTTTACAGGCTAAGGAGGCGTGAAGCACATCAAGCTAAAAAGCTGGATTTTGTAGATTCGAAGTCGGAAGACAAAGGATCGAAGGAATCTCCGGAGAATTCACCACCTCAAAGTCCTCGGGGGAATCGACTTCCACTGATGGGTGACCAACCGCAAGAGCGCAAGATTGGGAAGCTATGCACCCCGGACATCATCGACCTACCAATCTTGAACCTTGAGGAGATCAGAAGACCGTTCGAGATCAAGACCTCAACAATCCGCATGGTGCAACATTCACCCTTCACCGTTAAAGAGGATCCGAACTTTCACCTCCAAGCGTTCATTCAACTATGTCAGACTATCAACATGGATGGGGCGACTCAAGATCAAATTAGGGCAAGGCTTTTTCCGTTCTCACTTCTCGGGAAGGCTTTGCAAACCAGGAGCGTCCCGGTGGTCGGTGGTTGACCGCTCCTCAGTGATGAGTGATTGACAACGGGTGTTGGACTGACTCTTGGCTTAGTGCGCAGGTGTAGGCTGCGGCCTAGTTCGTGTTGTTGCAGGTGAAGAACGAGCGCGAAAGGTCTTCAACCTTGAGGGGCCTCCGGGAGATGGAGAGACAAGTAGGCTCGGTTCGAGGGACCCGGTGGACAGCGGGACTGGGTGCGGGCCACATGGTGGCAACACGAGCAAGATGAAGTCATGGACAATCGAGCCGGTGCACGGTGGCGGTCGAGTCAAGTGGTTTGGCGGGAGGCCGGACCGAGCACGCGGGGTTTGGTGGTTTGCCCACAAAACCATCGGAGGACGGTTTCTTGGTTTGGGCCTCAAAACCAAGTCCGAGGGCCCAACACGACGGAGACGGGATCCGGCGTGTCGGGAAGCTTCGAGGCGGAGGACACGCGGCGGGATCGCATGGCTTGCGTCGGGAGGACGCGAGGTGCGGCAAAGGCGTGGCCGTCCGATGGCAAGACCCACAAACATTACCTAAATGCCCCTACGTGGGTTGTATCGCCAGTAGTTAAGTTAGGGGTAGTCGAGTCATTTACCACTCCGGCGGGACCTGATATATAAGCCATGAGTGTGTGTGGATGGCTCTCTCTCTCCGCGACTTAGGGTTTCATTTCCCCCCTCCCATTTCTCATTTTTCGTAGCTATTTTTCTTCCATTTTCTCTAGGCTAGCATGAGAGCTTCATGAGAGATTTGTTGAGAGGGATGGATGCTAGGGCGGCATGCTAGACCTTGTGAATCTTTCCTGGTTTGTATAGAAGATTCAGAGTCGTGTTTTTCGTGGTCTTTTTGTGCTTGTTTTCGTGCCTTTGTTCTCGGTGTGATTCCGCGGATTTGAGTGGGTTTCTCCCCGGATTTCTTTGAGGGAAACATGGATAGATGTTTCGTGCATCTTTGTGATTGATCTTGTGCCCTCAAACGCCGGGAAACCACTTCGATTCAAGGATTTTTGTTCGGTGCTCTAGCTTTTGGTGGTGCTCAAAGGATTCGCGATTCCCGGTGATTTAGGGAGTTAGGAGGCAAGATTTTTGGGCTATAGCATCCTTGTGTGACGCTTTTCAAGTCCCCAAACCCTTGTCTCCACAACTTCAACCGTTTGGGAAATCCGATGATGATTTGGGGGGGTTGACCTTCGAGGTCGAGCAGTTTTCTGGGTAGGTGGCGGACGGTCCACGGGTGATGAGCTCATCAGGTGTTCTTCGTGTTCTTGCTCGCCTTTCGTTTCGATCCGTTGTGACTTTGAGTTTTGGTTGGAAGAGGTTTCGGACAGTCCGCAGCAGAGGGCGGACGGTCCGCGGGTGCCTGGCGGACAGTCCGCGTGCTCCCCGCGGACGGTCCGTTATTCGGGTGCGTCTCTGTTGGTTCTGTGTGTTTTATCGGACGGTCCGCGACATAGGGCCGGACAGTCCGCAGGGTTGGCGCGGACGGTCCATGGCATCAGGCCGGATGGTCCGCGAGGCCAGTGCGGACGGTCCGCCCCTCCTGGCCCGACGGTCCGCCAGAGCCTGTGTGCTTTGCTTCTTGGTTCGATTCCTCCCTTCCCTTCTTGTGCTTTCGCGTGTGCTTCAAGGAATCGTTCCTAGGACTAGAGGTTGATCCATAACCTCGTTGTCTTGGCGATTGGTGTGTGATTCGATCCATCGCTTGTGTGAGACCGGGATTTGACTAGGGTATAGGCCGGGTTCTTTGAAAAGAATTTTTACCGGCTCCTATTCACTCCCCCCTCTCTAGTCGCCATCTGATCCTTCAATTGGTATCAGAGCTTGGTGCCGGATTCTTTGTGACTTTGACAAGTCTCGAATCCTAAGATGGCGTACGTTGAGCGGGGCGGTCCGCCGCACTTCGATGGCAAGGGTTACCACAAGTGGGCGGCTCGTATGATGATCTTTCTTCGTGGAGAGCTGTTGGATTTCATTGTGCTTGACAAGACCTATGCTATTCCGGTCAACATCCATACTCTTATGGTGATCGATGTCGGTGCTAAGGCCAAGTATGAGGCTAATGCAAAAGCCGTTGATCACTTGGTCCGGAGCTTGTGTGATCCTGAGTTTGAGCGTGTTCGCCATTTGAATCTTGCTTGGCAAATTTGGGAGAAGTTGTTGGTTGCTCATGGTGGTGATAACCATGTGAAGGCTCGCCTCTTTGTCTCTTACCGGATGCAATATGAGAACTTCACTCCACTTCCCGGTGAGGACATCGATGCGATGTTTCGCAGGTTCATCGCCATCGTGAACAACATGAAGGCTAATGTTGAGGATTTTCCTTACACCGAGCATGATCAGGCTTTGAAGCTCTTGCATGTCTTGGACCCAAATGTTTGGAGTGCTAAGGTTGAGGCCATCAAGGAGTCTGGGCAGTATTTGACTATTGAGTTGGATGACCTCTTTTCTAAGCTCAAGTCGGCTGAGGTTGACAGGAAGTTGCAATCCAAGCATGAGGGCTCGACTAACCATAGTATTGCTCTTGTGGGCGGATCAAAGGGAAAATCTAACCCTTCCTGTCGACAGTTTTCCTTGTCTTCTCTTATGTCTATTCCAGATGAGGAGTTTGATGTGCTGGGCGAGGAGGAGCTGGCCTTGCTCTCAAGAAGGTTTGATCGACTACACGAGAGTCGGAGGAATGCAAGGCGGAGCTCAGGGACGTGCTACAAGTGTGGCAAGCGTGGCCACTTCATCGCTGAGTGCCCGGAAGCGGAGGAGAACAAGTACAAGATGAACAAGTACAAGGCGCACCCGAGGCGTGAAGACAAGTACTCCTCCAAGGGCAAGCACTTCAGCAAGTCCAAGAGCAAGGACAAGGACAAGCGGCGACCAAGCAAGGGCGGCTACAAGAAGAACAAGGCAAGAGCCATGGTGGCCGGTGCAAGCGACGTCGACTCGAGCTCAAGCGACGTGCAGTCAAGCTCAAGTAGTGAAGATGAAGACGCCGGGAGGCGCAAGTACAAGAAGAGTGCAAGCCGGAACCTCAGTGGGTTGAGCTGTGTGGCGTTTGAAGGCTTTTGTGGGATGGCCCATAGCTCAAGCAACAAGAAGAGCGAGAAGGAAGACAGCGACTCCGACTCGGAGGATGAGGCAGGAGGCTTGGAGAACATTTGGTTGATCGACTCCGGATGTTCCCGACACATGACCGGAGATAAGAAGTGGTTCTCCAGCCTCACCCCAGTGAAGGAAAAGATGTAAATCACATTTGGGGACAATGGACGAGGAAGGGTGATGTCTGAGGGTGTTGTGCATGTGAGTGACAAGGTAACGTTGAAGAGAGTGGCTCTTGTGAAGTCTTTGGGTTTCAATTTGCTTTCGGTTTCTCAGTTGCTTGATGAGGGTTTTGAGGTGCGTTTCAAGTCTGGCGAGTCTCGTTTGCCGGATTCTCGAGGTGATCTTGTCCGTATGATCATCCCCGAGGGTCGATTTTCGTGGCCGATTTCTCTCGTTCTTTGGGTCCTGCTCGCTGTTTGATGGCTGGTCCTTCTTCTGATTTGTGGAAATGGCATAGGCGGTTGGGACACTTAAGCTTTGATTTGGTTTCCCGCTTGAGTGGTCTTGACCTTGTCCAAGGATTGCCGAGGTTGAAGCTTGAGAAGGATTTGGTTTGTGCTCCGTGTAGGCATGGCAAGATGGTAGCCGCTCCCCATCCACCCATGACCGATGTCATGACCGAGCGTCCGACAGGGCTGTTGCATATGGACCTTGTTGGGCCAGCTCGAGTTCGCTCGGTGGGTGGGAAGTGGTATGTCCTTGTTGTGGTGGACGATTACTCTCGCTATGCCTGGGTGTTTTGCTTGGAGGATAAGAGTGAGACATTTGGTTTTGTTCGAGATCTGATCGTGAGGTTGAAAAACGAGAGGCATGGGAATGCCATTCGAGCTATCCGCAGTGATAATGGCTCAGAGTTCAAGAACTCTCATTTTGATGCCTTTTGTCGTGATCTAGGTCTTGAACATCAGTATTCAACCCCTTATGTGCCCCCTCAAAATGGAGTTGTGGAAAGGAAAAATCGGACTCTTTGTGAGATGGCTAGGACGATGCTCGATGAGCACAGGACTCCTAAGAGGTATTGGGCTGAGGCGGTCAATACGGCTTGTCATGTCTCTAACAGGATTTTATTGCGAGCTTTCAAGAAGAAGACTCGTTATGAGCCGATGCATGGTCGGGCACCCAAGGTGAGTCATTTCCGAGTCTTTGGCTGCAAGTGCTTTATTCTTAAGAAGGGAAAACTCGACAAGTTTGAGGCTAGGTCTAGTGATGGTATTTTCTTTGGATATGCTAACCATTCTAGAGCCTATAGGGTGCTTAACCTTGAGACTAACAAAATCATGGAGACTTGCGAGGTAACCTTCGACGAGACAATGCCATGTACCTCTCTTGGCTTTGAATGTGCAGGTGATGAAGAGATGGCCAAGGACCTCTTTGAAGAGGAGAAGGATGAAGCTGGAGATGATGATGGAGAGAACCATGCGCCTGAAGCTGAGTGTGTACCCACTACTTCCCCTACGACCACTACGGAGCGTGGACCATCTACTTCATGGACAACGACGGTGCGACAAGAGGACCAGGCAAGAGAAGCTGAAGGTGAGGGGGAGGTAGTCTCGAGGCGTGAGGCTCCCCGGCGGATTCAAGAAGTGCATCCCCTGTCGAAGATCATTGGGAACATCGACGAACGCACTACACGGTCAAGGTCCAGGAATTCCTCTCATTTTGCTCATGCTGCTTTTGTTGCCACTTTTGAGCCCAAGGACATTGGGCATGCTTTATCCGATGCAAACCGGGTCGATTCTATGCATGAGGAGTTGGAAAACTTTGAGAGGAACCGGGGTGTGGGAGTTAGTTGAACCACCTCCAAATTGCCATCCCATAGGAACCAAGTGGGTTTGGAAGAACAAAGAGGGATAGAATGGGATGGTTGTGAGGAACAAGTCCAGACTTGTTGCTCAGGGGTTTAGTCAGAAGGAGGGGATCGACTATGAGGAGACCTTTGCTCCTGTGGCCCGTCTTGAGGCAATTCGGATCCTTCTAGCCTTTGCCATGGCTAAAGGGTTCAAGTTGTTTCAGATGGACGTGAAGAGTGCTTTTCTGAATGGGGTCATAGAGGAGGAGGTGTATGTGAAGCAGCCACCTGGGTTTGAGAGCGAGCTGTACCCACACAGGGTGTACAGGTTGAAAAGGGCTCTGTATGGGTTGAAACAGGCGCCCCGTGCTTTGTATGGGAGATTGAGAGGTTTTCTGTTGAGCAGAGGGTTTGTGATGGGTACCGTGGATAGGACCATGTTTCTCCTCAAGCATGGAAATGACTTGTTGATTGTGCAGATATACGTGGATGATATTGTCTTTGGTGGCTCATCACATAACCTTATTGCCAAGTTTGCATATGAGATGAGCAGGGAGTTCGAGATGAGCATGATAGGCGAGTTGCAGTACTTTCTCGGGCTGCAGATCAAGCAAGTGAAGGACGGTACATTCGTGCACCAGACCAGTACACGAAAGACATGCTGAGGAAGTTCCAGATGCAAGATGTGAAGCCGATGTCGACTCCCATGGGGAGTACGGCCACTTTGGATGCGGACGAGGACGGAGAACCAGTGGACCAGCGGGAGTACAGGAGCATGATCAGGCTTCGCTAAGGACATCACATCGACAGGCCGTCAAGAGGATTTTCAGGTACCTACAGTCTGCCCCTCGTCTTGGCCTTTGGTATTCGTCCTCCTCAACTCTTTCTCTTCATGGTTTTTCCGATGCGGATTTTGCTGGTTGACGAGTCGAGAGGAAGTCTACTTCTGGTACTTGCCAGATTCTTGGTTCTTCGTTGGTTTCATGGTCTTCCCGCAAGCAGTCTAGTGTAGCTCAGTCTACCACCGAGGCGGAGTATGTTGCTGCCGCGAGTTGTTGTTCCCAGCTGTTGTGGATTTCATACACTTTGAGAGACTTTGGTGAGGAGTGCACCCAGATCCCACTTCTTTGTGATAGCACCAGTGCCATAAGCATAGCTAAAAACCCAGTGCTTCACTCTAGAACCAAACACATAGAAGTGAGGTATCATTTCTTGAGGGACAATGTGGAAAAAGGAACCATTGTGTTGAGCCATGTCCCTACCCAAGATCAGCTTGCAGACATTTTCACAAAGCTCTCGACCAAGCTACATTTGTGCGCTTGCGGGGGAACTTGGGGTTTGTTGCCCTTTCTAGTTGATTCTTGGGGGATTTTCTCTTGTACCATATGTATCATACCATGTTTTACTTTGATGTATATACATGCTTTGCTTGATGTATAAACCATGGTAGGATAGTCATCTTGTCATATATCATGTTGCATTTGTATCGTATTGCATTTTAGGATGATGAGCTTCTTTCATATGCCTTATTTAAGTCTCTTTGGCTATTTGTGAGATTTTGGTCATATGTGTGGAGAAATGGTGATGTGAGGCTATGCTCTTGAAATATTTGAGATATATGTGTGGTGAGATAGCCCTTTTTGAAATAAATGCTAATCTTGACTAATTTTTGGTGAAATGTGCTCCACTAGTGTGTAGTAGTGTATCCATGTCACAGTTTGGTCTAAATGTGCTTTTCATGCTTAGATTGTGCTTGGATGTTTTTTTCTTGCATTTGGGCCAAAGGCCGAATATCATTGTGAATGTTTAGCCTATGTTGCATTCATGGGGGAGCATAAGCTTCTTTTTGCCGCAAAGGCACTTCATGTACCATGAAATGAATTAATCTTGAAAAGAAGTGTGTATGCTTGAAAAATGCTCCATCCATCATGTCTATGCTTAAAATGTCTTATCTTTCACATATGGGTGTAAAACATGTTGCATGACGTTCCCCAGTGGAGAAGTCTCCCCGAAGTGGACACATGGCTCATGAGCTTTGACATGACATGCTTTGCTTTATGGGTGTTTGCCATGATCTTTTGCTGAGAATTTGATATCCTTGTATGATCTTTGAATGGTATGCATGTTTGTGGCTCAAGTGTGTCATGGATAGGCTTTTACATGTGAAGCGAGCCTTCTTTTGGTAAAACTGCTTAAATCTGAAAATTTTGCTTTGTCGCATGCTTGTATTTTCATATATTACTTGTGGCAATGCTTTTACTATGCTATGATTCATATGTGTGATCTTTGTCTCATTTTTAGCCTTTGACACTAGATTTGGCCTATTTGAGAAGCTCAGGTAGATGTTTATATGCTTTGTTTTGCATTTCTGCATTTTCACCTTGATTCATACATTGTCAACAAGGGGGAGAAGAGGTGAGCTTAATGAAAATTCAGAAGAGGTGAGCTAAAATTTGGAAGTTTGCATCCGCATGTTCAGGGGGAACTTGCATTTGTTCAGGGGGAGCTTTCTTGCTGATTTCAGTGTGGAGTTTGTGCTTTGCTTGGCTTGTGACCTTTCTTTGCCTTTCCTTGGTTTTGGTCATGAGTTGAGCTTCTTTGTTTTTCTTTCTTCTTCCTTTCTTTCTTTCTCTGAATTTCATTTCGCGTTGTGTGTTGTCAATGCACTCATCAAGGGGGAGATTGAGGACCAGGAGCGTCCCGGTGGTCGGTGGTTGACCGCTCCTCAGTGATAAGTGATTGACAACGGGTGTTGGACTGACTCTTGGCTTAGTGCGCAGGTGTAGGCTGCGGCCTAGTTCGTGTTGTTGCAGGTGAAGAACGGGCGCGAAAGGTCTTCAGCCTTGAGGGGCCTCCGGGAGATGGAGAGACAAGTAGTTCGAGGGACCCGGTGGACAGCGGGACTGGTTGCGGGTCACATGGTGGCGACACGAGCAAGATGAAGTCATGGACAATCGAGCCGGTGCACGGTGGCGGTCGAGTCAAGTGGTTTGGCGGGAGGCCGGACCGAGCACGCGGGGTTTGGTGGTTTGCCCACAAAACCATCGGAGGACGGTTTCTTGGTTTGGGCCTCAAAACCAAGTCCGAGGGCCCAACACGACGGAGACGGGATCCGGGCGTGTCGGGAAGCTTCGAGGCGGAGGACACGCGGCGGGATCGCATGGCTTGCGTCAGGAGGACGCGAGGTGCGGCAAAGGCATGGCCGTCCGATGGCAAGACCCACAAACATTACCTAAATGCCCCTACGTGGGTTGTATCGCCAGTAGTTAAGTTAGGGGTAGTCGAGTCATTTACCACTCCGGCGGGACCTGATATATATGCCATGAGTGTGTGTGGATGGCTCTCTCTCCGCGACTTAGGGTTTCATTTCCCCCCTCCCATTTCTCATTTTTCGTAGCTATTTTTCTTCCATTTTCTCTAGGCTAGCATGAGAGCTTCATGAGAGATTTGTTGAGAGCGATGGATGCTAGGGCGGCATGCTAGACCTTGTGAATCTTTCCTGGTTTGTATAGAAGATTCGGAGTCGTGTTTTTCGTGGTCTTTTTGTGCTTGTTTTCGTGCCTTTGTTCTCGGTGTGATTCCGCGGATTTGAGTGGGTTTCTCCCCGAATTTCTTTGAGGGAAACATGGATAGATGTTTCATGCATCTTTGTGATTGATCTTGTGCCCTCAAACGCCGGGAAAGCACTTCGATTCAAGGATTTTCGTTTGGTGCTCTAGCTTTTGGTGGTGCTCAAAGGATTCGTGATTCCCGGTGATTTAGGGAGTTAGGAGGCAAGATTTTTGGGCTATAGCATCCTTGTGTGACGCTTTTCAAGTCCCCAAACCCTTGTCTCCACAACTTCAACCGTTTGGGAAATCCGATGATGATTTGGGGGGGTGACCTTCGAGGTCGAGCAGTTTTCTGCTCTGTCCGTGCGGCGCGGACGGTCCGCGGGCAGGTGGCGGACGGTCCGCGGGTGACGAGTTCGTCAGGTGTTCTTCGTGTTCTTGCTCGCCTTTCGTTTCGATCCGTCGTGACTTTGAGTTTTGGTTGGACGAGGTTTCGGACAGTCCGCATTAGAGGGCGGATGGTCCGCGGGTGCCTGGCGGACAGTCCGCGTGCTCCCCCGCGGACGGTCCGTTATTCGGGTGCGTCTCTGTTGGTTCTGTGTGTTTTATCGGACGGTCCGCGGCATAGGGCCGGACAGTCCGCAGGGTTGGCGCGGACGGTCCGCGGCATCAGGCCGTACGGTCCGCGAGGCCAGTGCGGACGGTCCGCCCCTCCTGGCCGGACGGTCCGCCAGAGCCTGTGTGCTTTGCTTCTTGGTTCGATTCCTCCCTTCCCTTCTTGTGCTTCCGCGTGTGCTTCAAGGAATCGTTCCTAGGACTAGAGGTTGATCCATTATCTCGTTGTCTTGGCGATTGGTGTGTGATTCGATCCATCGCTTGTGTGAGACCGGAATTTGACTAGGGTATAGGCCGGGTTCTTTGAAAAGAATTTTTACCGGCTCCTATTCACTCCCCCCTCTCTAGTCGCCATCTGATCCTTCAGTTCCACTCTCAACTGGCGGAGATGGTGCAAAATTGGAACACGTTGATGAAGGCTTTCATGAAGGAATACTACTCGCCAGGTAAAACTCAAAGTTTGCGTAATAAGATTGCCACCTTTGTTCAATATCCTACGGAAACTATCTCGGAGGCATTCGAGCGCTTCAACAAGTACACTCGGGCGGTTCCACATCACAAGTTCCCGAAGGAAGACCTCGTGCAAAAGTTCTATCAAGGACTCACCGTGGTGTCAAGGACGATCATCGATGCATCGGCGGGAGGATCTATCATCGAGCTTACACCGACGGAAGCTTTCACTCTATTCAAGAAGGTCGCGAATAATGACACATGGGCGTCATCTGGGCGCCTACATCCGGTTCAACCCACGGGGAATGTCAAGGGAGTCTTGAAAGTGGAGAAGGAGAACATACTTGAAGGCAAGATTGATTCACTCATGAGGAGGTTGGAGAAGATGGAGATAGAAAGGAAAGAGGCTCAAGACTTGAAGGCTGCCGAAGCAAGATCCACATGCGAAGAATGTGGAGAGTATGGCCATGTCCGCAAAGATTGTCCGGAGGAAGCCAAAGTGCTCGACTACATGAGGAAAGGAGAATTGCCGAACTTCCGCTACGGGCAAGGTAGACCTCAATTTAATGCAAGCTCATTCATTCCGAATTCGGATCCGCTTCGTATACAATTGAAGGAATTCATGGACGAGCAAGCCAAGATCAACAAGGACACCGTCACCAAGTTCAAGACCATAGACAAGGTGTTGGAGAACATCGATAGCAAAGTGACGGAGGTCGGGAGCTCCAACCATCAAGTGCTCAACATGATGAAGATGCTCGAAACGCAAGTGGGACAACTTGACGGGCGCCTCACTAATGATGAAGGGAAGCTTCCAAGACAACCTAAAGGTCCCGAATCGGCGAAGGCCATTCAAACACATTCGGGAAAGGAGACCGAAGATCCGGAACGTCCCGCGGGAGCAAGGAAGCTTAAACCATCTGCCGAGGCAGAGGAAGTTGCTAAGGAGAAGGTTACAGGGATCGTCATCGAAGAGCCCGAATTTGAGATGCCGGAAGAAGACACGAGGATACCACAACTCAAGCCACACTACTTCCGAGGTAAACTTGACAACCACTTTGAGAAGTTTGTGGAGGTTGTGCGTAGACTTAGCATCAACATGCCATTATTAGATGCCCTACAAGTACCTACATATTCTCGTTACTTTAAAGACATACTTGCAAATAAATATGAGATAGCAACACTCGGGGTAGATCATGCCAAGATGTCTGAGGAGTGTAGTGCCGCTATTGCTAATGGCTAGAGAAGCAAAAGGTGCCCTACAATTCCATGTTCCGTTGGTTCATTCAATTTCAAGAAGGCGTTGTGCGACCTTGGAGCAAGTGTGAGCGTCATGCCAAGGGATGTGTTCGAGAAGCTAGGCCTACCATTGGAGCCTACGGTTATGTGTTTGGAGTTGGGAGATAACTCCATTCGCTATCCCTTGGGCATTGCCGAAGATGTACCCGTGAAGGTCGGACACCACTTTATCCCCGTCGACTTCGTGGTGCTTGAGATGGGAGAGAGGGAAAAGCCGCCGCTCATCCTTGGGAGGCCTTTCCTCAAGACCGTGGGAGCTACTATTGACGTTGGCAAGGGGGAGATCATGTTCGACATTAACGGAGAAAGGAGTTCTTTCAAATTCCGACCACGACTCGAGGCATGCAATATGATTGGAGTTAAAGATGTTCCACCTCATCGTCGCGTTGTTAAGGAAGAACCAAGGAAAAAGGAAGGGCTAAAAAAGAAGAAAGAGACGAAGAAGAAGGACATAAAGAAAATCAAGGAAGGTGTTGCATCCGTCAAGACAAAGGAAGAAAAGCCGCCTGTGAAGACCAAAAATATGACTAAGCCGGAAGACAAGCCCGTGCCCAAGATGGTGCGGAAGTGGGTACCCAAGATTGCAACACCCGCAAAGAGCGTTGATCCGAAGTAATCAAGTGAAGAAGTCTAGCCATGGACTATAAACGAAGCGCTAGGCGGGAGGCAACCCGTTTCATCGAGTCAAGAATAAGCTACCGGGAGGACAACCCGATTCCAGGTTTTTCGAGTCTTTTTAATAATTTAGTTTTGAATTTTATTACGCAAAGACATTAGACTTAGAAGTGGTTGAACAATATTAGAGACATAATTCTTGGTTGACTATTTTGCTTTATCATAAACCCTTTATATGAGCCCTCATATGTGTTTGTTTTGCTTCTTTTCCGAGAAACCACAACCAAATAAATTCAGAACCTAACTCAACCATTCATCTTAATTATGGTGTTGTGGTTGACTTATTTTTCATGCTAAAAACACACGAGTAGAACCACGACTTATACCTAGGTGTTATTTAAATTTCAGCACGTGGTAGGACTCGCGTAAACATAGAAACTAAACTTTTGGTTGGTTTGAAAATTTATATCTTTGGTTTCTCTAAGATTAGAATTTTTCTAAGCCTCATTTAATTTAATTTTATTCAAAATCTCTCTCATTTATCCAAAATTAGAACCTAAACCTATGCCCCCATGATCAAGCCGGGAAAAGTTTGCTCTCAACCAATGAAGGCAAACTATACCAATGAGACCAATATCAACGTAGTCGGGAAACATTTTCGACTTACATTTGTTTTTAATGGTTTAAAAACTTCTCTAAATTTATGCTTGAGCTCTTCCATAGCTCTGAAAATATTTTTAATTTTCGAATTAGAGGAGTGCTTAGCCTTAAACATACTTATAGGGAGGCAATCTAGTTTAAGTTAATCATGCATGCACCATTGGATGCCCTTTCATCAACTTTCATCAAGACCACATGCAAAGGACAAGCATGGGTGGGCAGCAAGCATAACTTTGCAGGAAATTCATGGTGACATGTGAAGCAAGTGGAGCAAGGGAGCATGGACATGACTCAAAGCATGAAGCATCAAGTGGAAGGACCAATAATGCAAGAAAAGGAGTGGACGGGAGAGTTTGGGCGGTGCAACTCGTGGAGCACGCGGGCAAGGAAGTCATGGAGGATAAATGATCGTGCTGGAAGAAAACCAAGCTAGGGGAGAGCACGCGGCCACCCAGGCCAGTCGGCCCAGGCCGGCCGGCCTCCCCTACAAAAGGAGCCCCCCGGCTCCCATCTTCTGCAGGCAAGCATCCCTCTCCTTCCTCAGTTTGTGTGCTCAAGTTTTCGTGCCCAGAACCACCGTAGACATAGCCAACCTTCCCAAGCTTGATAGCTCAAAAAAATCCACAACCTTAATCCACTCAAAGTCCACATTCGAAAGTAAGTTTTTAGTGCCTAGTTACCGGTTGCAACCCGGAATTTTAGTGGAGAGAAGAGTGCTGCAATCATGTGGAAGTAAACCACAAGTTTAATCACCAAGAAGAAGGGATCATCGTCATCCAAGCCGTCTTCAACGACGTCTTCGAGGAGGCACTCGGTTTCCGAGTCTCCTCGGAGCATGGAGGAGGATACGGCACCGCCAAGGAGGAACGACACTCTCCTCCTTGGTGGCATGAGGGCAACAAGGAGCACGTCCATGAGGTTCACCGAACCTCAAGGGCATACGGAGGAGCCGCCCGTTCCACCTTGACGATCGACCCGTTCATCCGTGCCACCTCCATACACTCCGCGGTATTCCTCATATGGCTTCATCATATTGTCGGAGGAGGAGGAGAAGAAACTCTCGCGTCTTGAGAAGAGGCTTGTGGCCAATGTCAACTTCGACGATCAAGCACTCAACTATTTGGGTTTCGGCACGGACATATATTATATGTTGGGGCACCTTGGTTGGGTGCAATTCTCCAATGGGGTGTCGGCAAACACCCACAAGGAGTTTGCCTTGGAAATCTTGATGACCATTGTGCCTATCCTTGATGATGGGGTGCAAAGTTTATCATTCCGTTTGGAGGGAATCCAACAAGTGGTTCCCTACGAGTATGTTAGGGAGCTACTTGGGTTCCAAAAGGGAGCTCCGGAGAAAGTTGACGTGCCAGATGGCATGTTAGATGGATTTTGGAGATTGATCTCCGGAGAAGCCCACCAACAACGCAATTGCATCCATAGCCCCATTATCCAAGTATTCCACTCTTGGATGAGCAAGAGGATATTGGGGAGGATGAGGGAGACGAAGGTGACCGACACGGAGTTGAATTGGCTCTACTCGGCTTTAATTGCCAAGCAGCCAATAGACCCCTCATAGCTTATGATCAACCGATGGTGTTGCGAGGCAACATCGGGGGCGGGAGATATTGGTTCAGGGTGCTACCTCTCTATGTTGGCCATCTCCCTACGGCCGGGGATCACAAGAAACCCCGAACATCTTTTACGTGGGACCTCTCTCGGCCTTGAGTATTTGAAACAAGGTAAATATATTAGGGTTAGATGGAAATATGCCATTATAATTTTCACAGTTTGGAAATATGCCATTGGTATCTCACTGACAGGTGGGTGCCACCACAGTCACTGACATGTGGGTCAGGATGGCATATCTCCAATTTAGCAGAATCATAATGGCATGGTTCAAATTATCCCAATATATTAGTGGAGATGAGAGAGGAGGCTTTCATGTGGCCAAGGTGAACCTACCCCTTCCGGATGCAAGGCTTAGGCTTTTCATTCAAGGGAGGGAAGATTGGTTGGAAGAGGGACTCCTTGTCCCGGCAAAGAAAAATAAAAGAGGAAGAATCGTAGAGGAGGGATCCTCCTCCGCACAAGCGGGTAGTGCACAACTCAATGTTGTGCCACCTTTCGGTGGGATCCCTACTCTGCCAAGTTATTACGGAGGGCCACAAATGCAAGCATGGGGGGTGCACCGGTACCCCCACCAAATTATTTGGTGCTCAACGTAACCTTCGCGGAGCCCTACGCTCAATATCCCCAACCACAACAAAGCATGACCATAATTGGAGGGTATGTTGCGAGAAATATGCAAAACATCGCAGCCATCCAAACCAATGCGGCTCAACTTGGTGAGGGCAATGCAAATATTGCCTATGAGCTTGGACGCCTTCACCTAGTGCAGCCGGATCAATTCATTGGAGGGGATGTCCAACCCTACTACGAGCAAGCGTACAACTATCAAGATTATCAACACCAACCATCTGCGGAGGATTAGGAAGCAAGAGGAACTTTAGTTTTCTTTTCTTTTCCCTTTTTCTGTAATTTTCAGCTTGTGTTAACTTGTGTTTGCGTAGTATTTTTAGTTTTCATTTAAATTTCAGCAAGTGTGTTAGTTTATTTCAGTTTGTATTTCATCTTGATTTCATCATTAATAAAGGCACCACCTTGATTGCACCATTGGAAAAGTTACAAAATTTGTGCCATGATGATATATGATTATAATTGCCGCTTTGTTTATCTTTGCAATTGATTTATGCATGTTAAAGTTAGTGCTCTCTTAAAATATGAATCTGAATTTATTTAAATGCTAGCTTAATCTTTAGGGGAGGTTATGATTAAAATAAAGACCCATAGTGTTTTATGTGCTCTCAAGTTATAGATAGATTAAAGATGGTTTTTATGCCCAAAAATATCGCTAGCCTTGTCATGAATATCACTTGTGTGTTGCTCAACCTATCCAGAGCCTTATATATATTTGAGTGCATAAACCTTAGTGTACAAGATTTATTTTTGAGTAAGTTATTGCAGGCCATGATTTCTCTGGCCCGAGACTAAGAAGCTGGTCATTCCGTTTTGCGTATCTATCTTTTTGCTAGCCTTTTATTCGTGCATTGTGTATCCCCACATTGGAGATCTCACAAACCTCGCCGGATATCCACCCTTAAAACCAAATATCATCTTTTGTGATTACCTCCTTGACCACAACCTATTGTTGAGAATGGATCATCAATTCAAGGAAGATCGCAAGACGGTGCCAACATTGAAGAATTCAAGTATCTCTCCAAGAAAAAAATATTTCCGGTACCTACCTTATTTATCACCTCTTTGCTCGAGGACGAGCAAACGTCTAAGCATGGGGGAGGAGGTAGGTACGATGCAATTTTAGAGTTCAAAGGGGAGCAAATAAAAAAAATTTGAGAAAGAAAAAAGAAAAAAAATGAGAAAAAGAAAGAAAGAAAGAAAGAAAGAAAGAGAAATATGAGAAAAAGAAGAAAAAATATATGTGAGTATGTGTAAAAATAAAAATAAAGTGAACTCCCCGGTTCTCTAAAGTGCATTAGGAATTTCAAGACTTCAAGATTAAAAGATCCATACTCACTTTCCAACCATGTGCAATCCGATAACGAGGACTTCCTTTGTGCCTCGGGATCACTCTTTGCCATTTGCACATGTCCACCTATCTCAAGTGTGTGTATTCTTCTCTTTCCCCTCCTTGATATACATTATTTTCCAATGACCTTTTTGACGAGTCTAGGTAAGACCATGAGAAGCTTCTCTTGTTTTGACAACACCTCATTTATAAAATCTTGGTAGGACTAAACTTTCCCAAAAGCTCCATATAAAGCTTACCACACATATATGTTATGAGAGGGAAAGGAGTAGAATATATAGGGTTGAGAGACAAGATGAGATGAGAGTTCATGAGCAATATGCAAGATGATTTAAATTTGCGAACTTGGTTTAGCTCTTTTCCATCTCATTCTTCATTTCAAAATTTCTGAGATCTATTTAAATTTTGGGAGCATGTTAATACTTGTGGGATAAGCTTAATTAAGAATACTACCCTCCGTAGAGGTGAAGGCTAGTACATTATGGAACTTTAACGAATTAAAATTTCGAGAGAATTATGTTCTCTCATGTATGATCAAGTGCAAGGTTTAAACATTGATGGGCAACGATGATATCCACCGAAGGCTTACTCGAGGATGAGCAAGGTTTAAGCATGGGGGAGATGTTGACGGTGAAAATCCGTCAACCTAGCCATGAGTTTACCTTCGGTGTTGGCATAAGTTTTATACCTTATCTATTGGTACTAACCCCCGTGGTATAACAAGTTCACTTTTGCATGTCGGATTTGGAGTTTAGTGTTTATGCACGGATTTAGTATTGAAAGCAAGACTTTTGGGGTAAGTTCATCAAGCACCTTGTGACAAGACCTTGAAGCCCCGTACAAGTCATGCAATGAAGCAAACTTAACTCCAAGAAGTCAGGGACTTGATCCGAGAAGATGACAAACTTCGAGGACCTAATCAGAAAAGTGTCGAATCTTGCAAGACAAGGAGTTATGTCCAATTCGGAGAGAAACTGACGACAAAGGCCTACATGTAGAAGGGGGAAGGATCCAGGAAGCTCAGGAACCGACATCACGCAAAGGAGGCTGCGGGCTGGGCCTGGATGGGCCCAGGCTGGCCGGCCCAGCCCAGTCCAGGGCCCATTTTGTCACACCCGGATTTAAGGGCAAATCCGAATGCATAGAACACATGTGCGCCAGGATCAAGTTTCACACATGCGTTGACTCAGTGTATACCAAAACACAGTGTAAAAGCGTAAAGAGAGTATTAAAACTTTATTACATGACCGAATGTCTCAAAAACGTAACATAAACGAGTACTAGCGGCGGTAAATGACGTCTCCACAGGGCGGACGGCGGTGGCACGCTCGCCTAGAAACCACCGAACTCTCCCGGAAAGTCTTCAAAGCGACCGTCCGAGCAAAGAACCGGGTTGTGTAGATGCATATAAAAGAACAACAAGCATGAGCACATGTCGTACTCAACAAGGGAAAAGATCTATAACAACATGCAAAGGCTTTATGGTGGAAGCTTGTGGTTGCATAGCAGATCAACATTTTAGTTGGTCAAATTTTATTAAGCAAGCTAAATTACTAGCAAATGTAAGTTTATACCAACCCAAAGATTAACATAAGCATCATCATCATGAACGAAAGTAAATGCAACAAGTTTAATCCATCTTCCATAGTTTAATCATGTGAGGGTCCAGGCCGCCCGTGACCGTGGGCACGGCTAACTAGTTAGTTTTACACTCTGCAGAGGTCGTACATCTTTACCCACAAGTCGCGTAAAAGTCCCGAAGAACTTTAAACCCAACCATGCGATGCCGATCGGGCACCATACCACACCGCCGAGGTGTGATTGCATAGGGACGCTACGAGGCCGTTACAAAGATCCCCGGATGAAGGGCGCCCGCTAGGTTACCCGGTCGGTGCAACGTATAAAGCTCCCGGACGAGTACCGTGTCTTAGCTAAGCCCACACCTACGCCCGAGCAGGTCCATACGCCACTACCCGCCAGCCCCCAACCCTTATCAGGTAAAGCATACCTAACACCTAGTTCACTAATTAATAAGCCAAGACAGAGTCATATGTCTTGTGGTAGCACTGTTTTCCTAGGTGGTCGCTCCATGTTCCAATTAATCATATGATCTTGTATTAAGCATCCAAAGATATAACATAAAGGTATAACAGGATTCATCATTGTTGTTCATTAAAACCACCATAACCCAGGTATAGCATCTAAGCATAGCTACCCAACATAAACATAAACCCAGGTTGACAAGGAATGATGACAAAGACTAGGCAAACCTTAATAGTAGGACCCATCAATTTAATGCAAAGCAATAATAAATAACGGTGTAATTAAAATGCATGTTGTAATAGGATCAACGGGAATGCAGCAAGGACTTGCCTTCTACCAACGTGTGCTGCTGCTCAAGACCTTGGAAATCTTCAACTCCAGCGTTCTCCACGAACGAACCGTCCTCTACGCACCACATCATTCACATACAAGCATACAATGGAATAAAATAAGAAACAATCACCAAACAGTACTAACAGAACTAAACAGGGGCAAAAAGTCGTTCTACTCGTCGAGACGATCGCGTGGATATAAAGAACGCTAGAAACGGAGCTAAAACGACGAAGTTATGGAGGAAACAAGATCAGAGGACCTATTCGTAATTAACTATAGCTTTTAGGGGTTAGCAGAGGAGATTCTCGAGACACATCAAACAGTGCTCGCAAATAGATCTAATCTGGGGTTAGATCTGCAAAAAGTTTCGGGATGGATATGGTTGTGAAAGGTAGGATTTTTCCAAGGGGTTATGAGCAAAGGTTGCAAGACACCTAAATCAATCTAAAGATTACTGGAAACTTGAGGGACCTAATCGCGAAACAGGGTGTCATCTTCTTCCTCAGGCCAAACAGAGGACAGGGAGACCGGCCATGGACAGGAACTCCTGTCCAACGGCGGCGCCGGCGGCACGTGCGACGAGGAGGCCGGAGAAGGACTAAAATTGGACGGGGAGGACGTGGGGAAACGCTTGGAGCACTCACCGTCGGCGGAAACGAAAGGAATCGGCCGGTATTCGGAGTCAACGCCGGCGGGATTTCCTTGCTTGCGGTTCGAGCTTGGCTGCTGTAGGGCGGCGGCGGCACGTGGCTGCAGAGCGCGAGCGGCGCGCGCGGTCGCGGGGCGCGGGCGGCGGCGCAAGCGTGCGGGGGCGGCGCGCGCGCGGGCGGGCGGCGGCGGCGCGGCGTGCGGGCGGCGGCGCGCGCGGCGGGGCGGCGGCGGCGCGGCGTGCGGGGGGGGGCCGGGGCGCGGCTAGGGCGGCGCGCGCGGGGTGGCGGCGCCCTTTATGGGGATGCGCGCGCGGCGCGGCTCCCCGGGCGGCGGCGCGGTGCGGGCCCTAGATGGGCCCCGCGCGGGCTGCGGCGGCGGCGCGGGTTGGGTCGAGCCTCGGGCTCGGCCCAATCCGTAGGTAGGGTTTTTTTTTCTTTTCGGAATTCATTTTTAATGCGAAAACAATTTCCGAGAAAAGTCTAGAAATTGCTTAAAGGCACGAAAAATACTCCGAAAATCACAAAAATTCCGGGGAAAATTCCTAAAGATAGATTAAGACATGAACAATCCAAATAAAGCATTTAGAGCTCATGAAAAAGATTTTAGAGCCTTCTAATAATTAGAAAAAGCTCAAGGAAAATGAGAATAAATTCCAGAAAAATCCGGAAAATTCTCGGGAGAGGTTGGACAAATCCTAAACGCATTTTTGAAACCTTTTTGCACTCAAGAACCACTAGATGCATCGGACTTTTATTTAAGAAAGGATTTTTTTCCTATACTATATTTCCTGTGAAGAAAATAAAAACTGGGCAAAATTTTAAAATTTAGACTAAATCGTTGTTTAAGTTTTTTCTTCCTATTCACATCCTGAAATTGGAAATTTCAGGGTGTGACAAATCTACCCCCCTTAAAAGGAATCTCGTCCTCGAGATTCGGAAGGATAAAGAAAGATTTCGAGAACGATATGGTAGAACTGATGTGAGAACAATGTTGACAGAGAACATACCCAACACGGTCGTTGCATTTATGTGGTTCAATCTACCACGAGCGGAGCTCTGCTGTCCCTTAGAGCTTTGCGGAGTCTGGTTTCCATTCCTCATCTGCTGATTCTGCACTGGGGTGTTCGGGACGCTCCTTTGAGGACAGTTGTTAGCATAGTGACCAGTCTCTCCACACTTGAAGCATGCATTACCAACAGGAGTACTTGGTGCACTTGGTCTCACTGGGGTTCCTGCTGGGGTGTTCTGACTAATGTGCTGGTCATTGGGGCGCGGAGTCTGTGGAGGGGAATGCTGCAACTCTTGAATGGGGTGCTTGAAAGGTTGATTATTTCGCTGAAACTGTTTCTGCCCAGAGTTACCACCTGAACCTCCAACATGGGGTGTCGTTCCCTGCGGTGGGATGAAACGGGGACGAGTGCTGCTCCCAAACTGCTCATAAGTAGTGGCCTTCCTCTTCAGATCTCTCAATTCTACGCGCATGGCCTCCAGGGTGATGGCCTTGTCTAACAGGTGCTGGAAAGATGGAAAAGTGTGAGATGTCAGCTGATACCGAAGCGGTCCAGCCAATCCCTCCATGAAGCGCTCCTGCTTCTTTGGGTCATCTGCCACCTCCTCTGGTGCATAGCGAGAAAGCTCGATGAACCTGTCCCGGTACTCTGTCACTGACATCCCCCCTGTTGGAGAGAGAGGAACTCCTTCTTCTTTAGCCTCATCAACCCTGCAGGAATGTGATGGTTCCTGAAGCTCTCAGTGAACTCCTGCCAGGTGATGGCGTTTGGCGTAGCATGGGCGGTAGTGTAAGCATCCCACCATGCTCCCGCTGAACCCTGAAGTCGTCCTGCAGCAAATAGGACCTTCTCTCTATCATCACACTGAGCTGTGGTGAGCATCTTGCTCACGGTCTTCAACCAATCATCAGCATCAAGCGGATCGGTGCATGGGTGAAAGCGGCGGACGGTGGCTCATGAACTCCCTGTGCTTGTTCATGGGCGCCGGTTGCCTTGTGGCGGTGGGCCGAGGTGGATTGTTGGCTTGGGCCTGCAGGTTGGCTACGGTGTTGGTCGGGTTCTCCAAGAGTTGTAGTTGATTACGGGAAGAAGCTGCCGCATGGCCGGATCCATTGGTGGTTGTTGTGCACTGGCTGAGCTGCTGCCTCGTCCTTGGCGTATCACTGGAGGTTGATCAACACCTGACCCGGACCTGGTGTTCACCATCTGAGTGTTAGGAACATTGACTTAGATGATTGCACAAAGAGAAAAGCTCAAAAGATTAAGCAGCGCAGATTTCCAGTTTAAGACAGATTCTGTCGACTCCAAACATTCAGGTATAACTCTCAACGTGGATAACCAAAAATTATGAGCTTTTGAACGGTAAAAGATAATGAAATTACGGAACTAGCCCAACTGGAATCACCTCGATCGGAGCTGTATAACTTCAGATATAAAATAAACAAGTCGGGTATGTCAACAGTGTTAACAGATTCAAGTAACTCCAAAGTTTCGGGCATCACTCTCTACATATATAATCAAAATTGCTGAATTTTGTACAGAAAAACACCCATGAAATTTCTGAACTTCTCCAACTGGATTTGCCTCAAACGGAGGTCTATAGCCCAAGATATAAAATAATGAAGTTAATGTGTCAGCAGAGTTTTACAGATTCTGACCACTCCCATGTTTCATGCATAGCTCCCAGGATATGTATTGGATGGGGCTGAATTTTTGATAGAACATGTGTTATAAAATTTGTGAACTAACCCAACTGGTTTTTCATCAATCGGAGCTCTGTAGCTCGAGATATAAACAAAACACTACTGCTGTGTCGAAGGTTGGCGAGAACAGATTTGCAGCAAGATGGATTCCAAAGTAGATGAGTAAAGATTTAATAAAGGATTAGGAATGCGTAAGATGAAAGGATGATTGAGACAAAGATTAACCCCAACTAAGCAAACTTACACTAAACCAATGTCATTGTGGTTATCAACCCACAACACACTGCACTCAATCAAAGATCCAAATCAAGCATTAACACAAGATCAAGCATTCAAACACACCACTAAACTAAGCACACCTATTCGTCGATCGTAACTAGCGACTTCACAAGGACAAGCCTAAAGAACCTAGATCCTAAGGAAGATCTTCAGCTTGAACATGATAGGGTCATTAGATAACTGAGAATACTGCGAACACAGGTAGGGTAAAGGTAGGGAAAGGTTAGAGAGCATAGAATAGGTGCTAAAGATTTCCTAAAGCAAGAACAAGGTAACATAGAATGAAAAGATTGACCAAGATAAGATAGACAACGAGTAGAACACCAAGGATGGGGGTAAAATCAAGGATAGGTATATTAAGAATGGAATTAAAGCATAGCACGGAGTAAGCATGGATTCTAGATGGTTATAATCCTTAAGTTCGACCAGTTTCTAACTAGGCTAACGTCCTACAGTCAATACTGCTCTGATACCACTTTGTCACACCCGGATTTAAGGGCAAATCCGAATGCATAGAACACATGTGCGCCAGGATCAAGTTTCACACATGCGTTGACTCAGTGTATACCAAAACACAGTGTAAAAGCGTAAAGAGAGTATTAAAACTTTATTACATGACCGAATGTCTCAAAAACGTAACATAAACGAGTACTAGCAGCGGTAAATGACGTCTCCACGGGCGGTACCGACCGGTGGCACGCTCGCCTAGAAACCACCGAACTCTCCAGGAAAGTCTTCAAAGCGACCGTCTGAGCAGCAACCGGGTTGTGTAGATGCATATAAAAGAACAACAAGCATGAGCACATGTCGTACTCAACAAGGGAAAAGATCTATAACAACATGCAAAGGCTTTATGGTGGAAGCTTGTGGTTGCATAGCAGATCAGCATTTTAGTTGGTCAAATTTTATTAAGCAAGCTAAATTACTAGCAAATGTAAGTTTATACCAACCCAAAGATTAACATAAGCATCATCATCATGAACGAAAGTAAATGCAACAAGTTTAATCCATCTTCCATAGTTTAATCATGTGAGGGTCTAGGCCGCCCGTGTGTCACACCCGATTTTACAAGGAAAACCGAATGCATCTCATATGTGCGCCAGGATCATTTACACACACATGATAGACAAAACGAGAGTAATACCATTGCTGTAATAAAACGTACAAGAGTTTAAACCAGTATGATATCCATTATTACATCCATAAGGGTGGACTCGAAGGTCCGAACAAGACGATAACTAAACGACGACGAGCAACTCCATCGGCCGACATCCACAGGCATGATGACTGGGGGATCCGCATGCCTAGAACTCCTCGAAGTCACTCCAGTACTCGTCCTCGCCTCCGACGTTCTCCTCCTCGAACAGCGGTAAGCAAGGGTGAGCACACTTATGGTTGGAGCTCAGCAAGTGTGGGAAAAATGCAAGGCTATCAAGGATAGGCTATGGTTCACAGCGGTAAGCATTTTATAAGTTGGTCAAGTTTTATTAGCAAGCACCTAGTTACTAGATGTAAGTGTATACCAACCCACTTAACCTTTAAAAGAAACCTCAAACCAAACCTCCAACCCATGATTTGCATTAATCTTCAAGTTTATTAATCATGTGAGGGTCCAAGCCGCTCGTGACCGTGAGCACGGCTGATCGATCAGTTTACACTCTGCAGAGGTTGTACACTTTACCCACAGTTCGTGTTCCCCATCTTGCCGGGTTAGCTAGACCCTTAAACACTTCCAAGGTGAGTGGCTAGGGGTCCACTACGAAGCCTTTACAAAGGAAAGAAGAGAAACCAACAGCCCGCAACGATTACAGCGGCGGAGCGGCCATAACCCTCCCTAGTGGTCAACACCTTAGCCAAGGTCGCTACCCCAAAAGGACCGGGCTATACCCCTTCAACTCCGGCCCCCGTGCCCCTCTCGGAAAAGAGCTATCAGCTACCCCACTCTCCTAATTAATTGGCTAAGCCAGAGCCATGTGGACTGTGGTTGTACTGTTATCTTGGGTGGTTCTCTATGTTCCGATTATATCAAGTTATCTTGTTTAAAGCACAAGCATATACATAAACAAAACTGAGATGTATAACATAAACAAGCATAACCAAACTTATGTTGAGCAAGCTAAGCATTTATCTACCCCAAACACTTGTTTAAACAGGGTTGATCAAGGTAAAGTGATAAAATATCTAGTCAAGTCCTTAGCTAGGTGTTTGCCCATCAGATTTATGCATATCAACAGGAATAGTAAACATTGTTTAGCATGCAGTGTCATAGGTTCAAAAAGATTATGCAGAGGGGGAAATCCACTTGCCTTCCTCTACAAGCTGGGTGAATTCCTCTTCAAAGACAAGTTCTTCCGGATCACTTCCGACAGGGAGCTCAGACGAAACAGGCACGATATCTACGAATCAAACATGGATAACAATCAATAAACAAAACAGTACACCAAACAGTAATAAAACTGGTAAATTTACTATTTAAAAGATTCTACTCGTCGAGACGATCATTTCGGTATATAGAACGCTAAAAACGGAGTTAAAATGAAAAAGATATGATTAAAACAGTTTTCAGGGGCCTATTTGCAAGAAAACTATGTTTACAGGGTTGTTTATGAATAAATTCAGGGGCTAAAACATTTTTATAAATCAAATCAGAGGGTTTATGTGCAAAAAGAAGTGAAAAGGGCTTAAAACAGAATTAAACAGGGTAGACAGGGGTTAGTTTGCAAAAACCAGGACCTATCTGTGATTATTTTCAAAGGTGGAAGGACCGGCTTGCTAATATTTGAAATCCCAGGGACTCTTAATCAAATCTGCCACTCCGCACCGTGGATCTTAGATCCAACGGCGGGCGTCGCACGCGTGCACCGTGGACCCGGCCGTGGGCGCGGTCCATGGGTCCACCGTGGACCCGGCCACTTAAACCGAAGGGGTACGCGATCCTGGCCGTTTGCGCGTGATCTAACGGCTCTGGATGAGTGCGTGCGGCGGGCGGCGGCGATGACGCCGGGAACAGGAGCGGCGCGGCGGCGCGCGGCAGCAGCTCGCCGGCGTAAGCCCTATACGGCGCTCCGGGCCACCACTCTGGCTATGGATTGGCGCAAAATGGTGTGGGGGAGCGTGCGCACATGATCGTGGGCTCTACGGGCGCGATTAGGCTTCACCGGCGGCCGGCACCGTGAGGGGGCGGCGCGGCTGCTCCGGCGAGCCCATGAGGAAGGCGCTGGGCGCGTTAGGAAGGCAATTTGGGCGGGGAGGGTTGCTTACCACGCGCGAGGCGATGAGGACGGGCCGAAGGGTGGTAAGGAGGCGGCAACGGGGCGGCTTGGTGACGACGGCGGCTCGGGCGGCGCTCCGGCGAGCACGGGCGCGGGCGCCACGGGCGTCGAGGGCGTGAACTGCGGGCACACGAGCTTGTCAAGCCCCCTGCGAACCTATTGATCAACGAACGGGCAGAAGGCCTAGCCCTTCACCGGCGGCGACGAGACGACGGCGGCGGCGAAACCGAGGCGGCGGCGCTGTTGAAATTGGGCTCGGGCTCGGGCGCGTGTGTGTTGCAGAGGCGAAAGGGGAGCCAAGGAGTGCGTGAGCAAGCTTATAAGGGCCCGAGGGAGGGAAGCGAAGCGGCTAGGGGACGGGGCGGCGGCGGCTTGCCATTGATGGCCGGCGGCCATCACGGCTCGGTGTAAGGAAAGGGGGAAACGGCCCCCAATTGATCAAGGGCAGTTACTTGACTTAATTGGCAGGCTCGGGGAGGAAAGAAAGGAAGGGGAAGAGGCGGGGGCCGGGCGGATTCAGCGGCGTGCGGCGGCGGCCGGCGCGGACGCGGGGAAGAAGAAAGGAAGGAGAGGGGATAGAGGCTGACAGGTGGGGCCCACCTGTCGGCGCCGCTGTAAAAAGAAAAGAGAAGGGGGAAACGGTGGGCCGGCGGGGATGACTGGGCTGGGCCGTCTGGGCCGAAAGGGTAAGGGTGCTGGTTTTGTTTTTTTTTCTTTTCTTTTTCAACCTTCATTTTCAAATCCATTTTCAAACCAAATTCAAAACAAACTTTTGCAAACCTTTCTCAAATATTTTATAGCCTTTTTAGAGACCACTCAAGCAACAAAACCATGCAAGCCAATGATGATGCACATACACTTGTTGTTTCTAACTTTATTATATTATCTTTAATATTTTTAGAGCTCAATTTATTTAGCATTTTAATCTCCCTAAATCCCTAAGACATTTTTAGTTGCTAAGTGATTTCAGTGATGGAATTTTAGGGTGTCACACCGTGACCGTGGGCACGGCTAACTAGTTAGTTTTACACTCTGCAGAGGTCGTACATCTTTACCCACAAGTCGCGTAAAAGTCCCGAAGAACTTTAAACCCAACCATGCGATGCTGATCAGGCACCATACCACACTGCCGAGGTGTGATTGCATAGGGACGCTACGAGGCCGTTACAAAGATCCCCAGGATGAAGGCCGCCCGCTAGGTTACCCGGTCGGTGCAACGTATAAAGCTCCCGGACGAGTACCGTGTCTTAGCTAAGCCCACACCTACGCCCGAGCAGGTCCATACGCCACTACCCGCCAGCCTCCAACCCTTATCAGGTAAAGCATACCTCACACCTAGTTCACTAATTAATAAGCCAAGACAGAGCCATATGTCTTGTGGTAGCACTGTTTTCCTGGGTGGTCGCTCCATGTTCCAATTAATCATATGATCTTGTATTAAGCATCCAAAGATATAACATAAAGGTATAACAGGATTCATCATTGTTGTTCATTAAAACCACCATAACCCAGGTATAGCATCTAAGCATAGCTACCCAACATAAACATAAACCCAGGTTGACAAGGAATGATGACAAAGACTAGGCAAACCTTAATAGTAGGACCCATCAATTTAATGCAAAGCAATAATAAATAACGGTGTAATTAAAATGCATGTTGTAATAGGATCAACGGGAATGCAGCAAGGACTTGCCTTCTACCAACGTGTGCTGCTGCTCAAGACCTTGGAAATCTTCAACTCCAGCATTCTCCACGAACGAACCGTCCTCTACGCACCACATCATTCACATACAAGCATACAATGGAATAAAATAAGAAACAATCACCAAACAGTACTAACAGAACTAAACAGGGGCAAAAAGTCGTTCTACTCGTCGAGACGATCGCGTGGATATAAAGAACGCTAAAAACGGAGCTAAAACGACGAAGTTATGGAGGAAACAAGATCAGAGGACCTATTCGTAATTAACTATAGCTTTTAGGGGTTAGCAGATGAGATTCCCGAGACACATCAAACAGTGCTCGCGAATAGATCTAATCTGGGGTTAGATCTGCAAAAAGTTTCGGGATGGATATGGTTGTGAAAGGTAGGATTTTTCCAAGGGGTTATGAGCAAAGGTTGCAAGACACCTAAATCAATCTAAAGATTACTGGAAACTTGAGGGACCTAATCGCGAAACGGGGTGTCATCTTCTTCCTCGGGCCAAACGAGAGGACGGGGAAGACCGGCCATGGACGGGAACTCCCGTCCAACGGCGGCGCCGGCGGCACGTGCGACGAGGAGGCCGGAGAAGGACTAAAATTGGACGGGGAGGACGTGGGGAAACGCTTGGAGCACTCACCGTCGGGCGGAAACGAAAGGAATCGGCCGGTATTCGGAGTCAACGCCGGCGGGATTTCCTTGCTTGCGGTTCGAGCTTGGGCTGGCCGTAGGGCGGCGGCGGCACGTGGGCGCAGAGCGCGAGCGGCGCGCGCGGTCGCGGGGGCTCGGGCGGCGGCGCAAGCGTGCGGGGGCGGCGCGCGCGCGCGCAGGGCGGCGGCGGCGGCGCGGCGTGCGGGCGGCGGCGCGCGCGGCGCGGGGCGGCGGCGGCGCGGCGTGCGGGGGGGGCGGGGCGCGGCTAGGGCGGCGCGCGGGGGTGGCGGCGCCCTTTATGGGGATGCGCGCGCGGCGCGGCTCCCCAAGCGGCGGCGCGGTGCGGGCCCTAGATGGGCCCCGCGCGGGCTGCGGTGGCGGCGCGGGTTGGGTCGAGCCTCGGGCTCGGCCCAATCCGGTAGGTAGGGTTTTTTTTTCTTTTCGGAATTCATTTTTAATGCGAAAACAATTTCCAGAAAAGTCTAGAAATTGCTTAAAGGCACGAAAAATACTCCGAAAATCACAAAAATTCCCGGAAAATTCCTAAAGATAGATTAAGACATGAACAATCCAAATAAAGCATTTAGAGCTCATGAAAAAGATTTTAGAGCCTTCTAATAATTAGAAAAAGCTCAAGGAAAATGAGAATAAATTCCAGAAAAATCCGGAAAATTCTCGGGAGAGGTTGGACAGATCCTAAACGCATTTTTGAAACCTTTTTGCACTCAAGAACCACTAGATGCATCGGCATGAATGCAACACACATAACTTTTATTTAAGAAAGGATTTTTTTTCCTATACTATATTTCCTGTGAAGAAAATAAAAATTGGGCAAAATTTTAAAATTTAGACTAAATCGTTGTTTAAGTTTTTTCTTCCTATTCACATCCTGAAATTGGAAATTTCAGGGTGTGACACATTTGCCCCCTCCTTTGACCTAGCCGCCATTCGAGCTATTTATAGCCCCGGGGTCGAGAGCCACGCTTCATCCAATTCGTCATCAGCCGCCGAGGAGCAGAGAAGAGAGGGACACCATCTCGGAGAGGAGAGGGTCGAGCTAGTTGACTAGGGTCTCCCTAGCCGACGTGGGAACCTTGCACGGAAGACCATGTCGGAGTTCCCGGAGCTAGAAGCAAGATCAAGGTAGGATCCCGGTGGTGATCTTGTTTATGTATCATTGTATTAGTTGAATTATCAAGTTGAATCTATTTCTAGCGATCAAGATTTTCTTTGATGATTTCGTTTTTCGATCGGCTTTGCTTATTCTAGATCTATTCTTGAGATAGATTACATAGGGTGTTCTTGTAGCCGCGGTGGCTAGAGGTACATGCCGGATCTTTCGAAAGAACTCGACTTGTCCTTGGACTCACCCTAGACTACCCGCATGAGTAGGGATGTGTTGTGACAGAACGGGGGTTCCGAAAGGCGGGCGTTTTCGGAGTCGGACGGGAAACCACGATTTAAAGAGGCTTCTAATAAGATTCGATTTGCTATTTCTTCTCTTGCTTGGAACTTCAACGAAAGGCTTAACCTGATCTCTCTAGATCGGTTTATCTACCCTATCTTTCTTTGTTATCTCCGGTCTTTAGTAGATTAGATTAGTTCCGTGTTCTTTATCTAGATGCATTAGGGTTTCTCTTTATCGAAGATTGAAGTTGCTTGGCTTTACTAGATCATCTTTTGCGTCACACATTTGTTCCACGGATTCGATACCTTGGGTTCACCACTCGAGGGAAGAAGGGTCCCTTGACTACGACGGGAGACTTGTCCGCTTGCAAGTCTAAACGAACTTTGATATAACTATTAGCCGTCAACACCTAGCTATAAGTTTACCGTCAACATTTGCACATATTTGATATTCTAACCAATGGTACTAACCCCCCGGAAGTATCAAGTTCACTCTCGCATGTCGATTTTGGAGTTTGTTGTTTATGTAGGAAACTAGAGCTTAAAGGGAGACTTTCGGGATAAGTTCATCAAGCACCTAAAGAGACGATCATGAAGCCCGACACAAGTCAAGACACATCATGAACATGACTCCAAAGGGTCCAGGGACCGAAGCATGAAGCCGTGAAACTCCAGGGACCTGGACAGAAGATGCTGAAGCTTGCGCGACAAGGAGCTCTGTCCAAACCATGGAGAAGACGACGTCAAGGGCCCACATGCATAAGGGAGCAAGTCAACAATTGACCGAGAAGCATCGGGGAGCGAGACGGGGCCCAACCGGCCAAAATGGGCCGGGCCGGTCGGCCCGGGCGGCCGGCCCGGCTCGATCCGAGCCCGGTTCGCGCCCCCCTTTTGCCTTAGGTGCTTGTCTATTTATTGCCTCTGCCTCCGCCGACCGCCACATCCATCCATTCATCAGAGAGTCGCCGAGATGAAGGAGAAGCACCGGGAGGAAGCCGACGGCCGCCGCGTGTCCTCGAGTTGCCTAGGAGATGGCTTAGGCCATGCCCTAGCCACCAACGTTGGCCCTGCGTGGTGAAGCCATGGTGGAGTTCCGGAGCCGCGACTTGAATACGTCAAGTCGTTTTACCTTCAACATTCGGTGATGTAACTATATCTTGTCATACTTTGATCTACTACGAGTTATACTTATTCATATGTGTAGCTACCATATGCCTTTAGTAGGACTGGATCGAATCATGGTGATTAGTCTTGTCTTGCGGACACACCGTAGTAGTGCACGGACCGAGGTTTATCCAGGCCCGGCCCTGAGAGTTTTGAGGCCCGGTTCGAAACTAAAAGAAGTGCCCTATAATAATAAAAGTAGTAACCACGGTACAACAGTAATAATTCAAATAGATACTTAAAATGTGTCCAAAAGCGACATTCATGTCAAGTAATTTATATTACATCAAAAATTCCTTCTAGCATTTCTAGATGCAAAGTCACTGATAATGCCATCAGTATTGATATGATCCAATAGTTTCTTCTCAATGCACAAAGTGGCCAAACCATTTAACCTTTCCTGAGACATTACAGACCTTTGATAATTCTTCAACAGTTTCAACTTCGAAAAGCTTCTTTCAGCTGATGCCACGGTCACGGGCATAGTAAATAAGATGCGATATGCAATAGAAATATTAGGATAGCAATCTACTTCTTTGACAAACTCAAAGATCTCCATAGCAGACATTTGTCTATCAGGCAAAGTGAACTGCATAACTCTTAACTCCGAAATCAAATCATTTATCTCAACATCAGATTAACCATCTAGAGTGAAAGTTTCTGCAAACTTAGTGCAACAATCTTTTAGTTCAGTAGCATCCAGAGACTTCAAGGTTGTTGAACTCATTAAAAACCCGAATATACCTTTGAATGATTGGAGTTCCTCGAATCTACTTTTTAGTGATGTGATTGCATTATCAACCATAACTAAAAAATAGTTAACTTCAAAGTCCCTCTCCGCTTGCAAAATTGCTTCATTATACTCTGTTTCATCAAATTGTTTTTCCTAGAAGCACGACGCTTTACGGGAAATGTTGTCTTTGCGCCCATGTCTGATGCAATTTCTCTAGCAATGATAAGACTAGAAGTAAATCCTTCATTTCTATAATTCTGAAAATAACTCACCATACCTTCTATCTGTTGTAAGGTAGAGTCAATACACATGGTTGGTGATTGCAGCTTCTTGCTCACAGCATTCACAGCAAATAAAACGTCATGCCAAATAACCATTCCAAGTATGAATTCAAAGCTTCCAAGGATATCAAATAAATTTTTTGCATCACTCCTATCCTTAGCAGGGGTATCCCTATCTTCACTTAATGCCTTCAGAGCTGACCGTAGTTGAGGAGCTTGGTATCTAATTGCTTTGACACTTTTTATTCGACTCTCCCAACGAGTATTACTCAATGACTTCACTGTTAAATCCTTGACGTGTTCAAGCATAGCACTCCATCTCTTGGTAGAAGTAGAAAATAATACATATACCCGCTGCACAACACCAAAGAAGGAAATAGCCTTACTACAGGAGTTCGCCATATCACAAAGGGTTAGATTAAGGCTGTGGCAAGCACATGGCATATACAAAGCTCTTGGATTTATATCAAGCAGCCTCCTTTGTACCCCTTTATTTTTTCCTTTCATATTAGAGCCATTGTCATTACCTTGACCCTCACATCATTAATATTAAGACCAAATGACTTGATGGCATCGAGCAATACATTGAAAAGTCCTTCACCAGATGTGTCATCCACCTTCAGAAAACCAAGAAAGTACTCTTCAACTTTTATTTCTACATTAGACATATCAACACATCGAACCAACAAACTCATTTGTTCTTGATGACTCACATCTAGGGTGCAATCAAGGATAACCGAAAAATATTTGGCATCTTTAACAATCTTTATGATAGAACTTGTAATGTCAGAAGCCATAAGAGAGATCAACTCATTCTGAATTTTATGGCTAAGATAATGATATTGAAGCTCTTTGTTTTGAATACGTCTAAGGTGGTCTTGCATCACCAAGTCAAATTCTGCGACCATCTCACAACAAGATAAGAAATTGCCATTAAGATCGTTGTAAAGTTGCTCACTAGATCCTCGAAAAGCTAAGTTGCGTTTACCAAGAAATTTCACAATGGCCACTATTCGAAACAGAACTTGCCTTAGGCGTTCTTTCTCCTTTGCAATTTGTTGTTGTAACTCCTTGTCGATCGTTTGTTGTTTCTTTAGTCTAACTCTCAATTCATTCCAAGAGTTCATGTTGGTATAATGATCAACACTAACTTCATGCTCTTTCAACCTCTCACTAGTATGCCTCCAATCTCTAAATCCATCATTACCCAATGAACTCTTACAGTTGTTAGAACCGAAAAGCTTACAACAAAAGCAAAATATTTTATCAACCTGTTTTGAATAGACTAACCATTTCCTGTCATGTACTTCTATATTGCTCATTTTTCTAGAGTAATGAGTGTAAGCAAAATGTCTTGAGTTAGTATCCAAAGGAAATATAATATTTTCTTCTCTAATAGGCCCCTTCTCTACTAATATCTCCCTTGCTTTATGATCAAAATTGTACCAATTGACTGGATCATACATATCTGGAGTAAAAACTGGTTCTTCATCGCTATCAGAGAGCTCATGATTACTCACATTGTTTTCATCCGTGTTGGTGCCAACATTTTCTTCAGTACGACCTTGAAATTCTGGAATTGTGTTAGTTTGTTCCTCGACAACAACTATTGCCAACTCATCTGGAGTTCTTGGAGCAGTTCTACTACTCTTAAAAAAATTATCAATTGATCCTCTTTGTGATTCTATCAAATCATCTTGACGTTTCTTTCTTTTCCTTTTCTCACAACCTGATGCTTGCTTTCTAGATGACATGGGGGCACTAGAATTTTTAACAAAGGCACGAAGCAAAAGCAAAACAATTAGTAATTTTAAGTTACAGACCTACACACAGCTAGTTGAGATGAATTATGATTCTTGAACTATGATGACCATCAATGGAGAGATGAATCTTGATTCTTGAACTATGATGACCATCAATGGAGGAACGGAAGGACGGAAGGGTCAAGTATTTGTACCTTTTCAAACTTTCACCGCGGGCTCCGACGGTTGTGTCGTAGTTCGTCTACAAGATTGGACCGAGTAGTCGAGCCGTCGAGGAGAGGCAAGAAGCCAGAAAACAAGGAGTCGCCGAGTCGGCCGCAGCGATTTCGTCGAAGTTGGAGACCATGCCGGCATGCCGTGGAGGGCACCAGGGCACATACGCTGGGTCATCACGTGTTGTATTGTTGCTCTTCTATGGGCCTGGCCCAACGTAGCAACTAGCAAAGAGTCTGTAACACAATAATAAAAAAAAGCCTGTAACACAGCATACATATATAGCTTGTGTACAAGGGAATGTGCCCCTTTGTTTTTGCGGCCCGGATCAACCGCACCGGCCGACCCCCCCCAAAGGACGGGCCTGGGTTTATCGCTCGGTGATGATTATCCTCGCGTAGTGACAGTACGAGAGGGGAGAAAGCGGCGAGTGAACGTGCATCGGACCACTCCATATCGGGTTACTCCATATCGAGTGTAATCTTTATCATAGTATAGTTTAGATTGGTTTATCACATTGGCTGGAACGGCAACAAGAAGACGATAGGCTAGGTTTACCTTGGGTCTGCTTACCTTTATGGCTAGGTGGATGTGATCCATACATCCCTTCGTGTTTGTATGTTATCTTTATGCAATCAACACTTCACATAGGGTTAGACCGGTAGGTTAGATAGAGAACCTTGGTGGTTTGCTTCCAATCCTTGTATTGACAAATCAAGGGAGAACCCTCCTTGGTGAAAAAGGCTCCAAGTCACCCGTAGGCTTGCGGTGAGGTTGAGCACGGTTTTGAACCGTCAACAAAGAACAAGCCACAGGACGTGGCCAAGGCTGGTATAGACAAGAACGTCGAGCACGATGAATTCCCCAAGGAAGATGACGTCGTCATGATGATCTTTGGTGGGATGCCCGCTCGCCCACCAAGGCACAAGCACAAGCGCATCTTGCAGGAGATTTATCACACCGAGCCAGGTGTACCCTTCACCCTTGTACCTCCGGTGGTCTGAGACGGCCGTCACATATGATCGAGCGGACCACCCCGACCACATTCCACAATCGGAGGCTTACCCCCTCGTGGTGGCACCCCTCTTCGGCACTAAGCGGGTGCACAAGGTGCTCATGGATGGGGGCAGTGGCCTCAACATCGTCTACATGTCCACCCTCGACAACATGGGGATCCAGTGATCTCAGCTCCGCCCGTCGGTGACCCTGTTTCACGGAGTCGTACCCGGGATGGAGGTTGTCCTACTCGGCCAGATCGACTTGCCGGTCATCTTCGACGACAAGGGAATTTTCCGCAAGGAAACACTCACCTTCGAAGTGGTCAACTTCCCGGGAACGTACCACACGATCCTCGGAAGGCCGACGTACGCGAAGTTCATGACGGTCCCCAACTACGCGATTCTAAAGAATTTCTACAATTTCTAAAGTATTTCTAGAAATTTCTAAAGAATTTCTAGGATTCCCAAAGTATTTTTATTTCCAAAGTATTTCTACGAATTTCTAAAACATTTCTAGGATTTCCAAAATATTTCTAGAATTTATAAAGTATTTCTATGAATTTTTAAAGTATTTTTAGGAATTTCTAAAGTATTTCTAAACTATATCTAGGATTTCTAAACTATTTCTAAGATTTTTAAACTATTTCTAGAATTTCTAAACTAACTATATGAGGAAAGTATTAGAGACATACGTGATATGGAGAATGTACACCGAAGAAGGCAACGAACACCTACATGGGGGGAGGAAAGAAATGGATGGGGGCAGCCGCCCGGCGGCAGGGCCGCGGCCCCTTATATAGGCGGGGGTCTGCTGCCGTTTCAAAGGGCGGTAGGAGCTACCGCCTTTTGAAGCGGTGGTAGGTCTGCAACGGTCGGTCAACCGCCTTTTGGCGCGGTGGTTGGCCCCGGCGGTAGGTGCCAAGCCCGTGTGCCACGTAGCGGATCAGCCAACCGCCATTGCCAACGGCGGTTGTCAGGTCCTTACCACCATCGACTGCGGCAGTAGGTCCCTATCGCCGCTTGAGACAGCGGCAAGTGCCCAACCGCCGTGGCAAACGTCGGTTCGAGGCTATTTGTGCAAATGATAAATCCGACTATTTATTTTCGCAAAATCAAAGAAAAAATATTTAAAAATTCCTCCATGTCTAGTGAGTGGTGTACATACTCAATTGATTTATGTTTTTCTTTATATTATGTGTTAGTGTTCACGCATAGTTGTTGGATTGAATGGCTATAGGCATCCAACTCTCGTTTTCATAACTTCCCATCAGTCTGTCCAGTGGCGAATCTAGGATTTTAGCTTAGGGTATGCCGCTCAAAAAATTTCATATACAATTCGGTAAATCAGTATATATTGTATAACGTAATTTGGTATATATATCCACTAAATAACACAATAATACTTAAATTCATGGAATAAGTAAAACCATCAAATATAAATAGTTTCAAAAGACACTGATAAATGTATATAGGCACAATAGAGTACCAAAGACTTACGATGTTATTTTGCGGACGAATTTATTCTACACTTTCGAATGGACATAAATGTATTGATTATATCATCTTCATCAAATTTAAAGAACACATGATTTTTTTAAAGCCAAAGAATAATTGAATCTCACCTTAACAATTGTGATCACAAATTCAACTAGATGTCGCTGTAGGTGCACTCAAAGGAGCGGCATGCAACGGGGATGGCGGGCAGGGACGTTTGGTGATCTGGTGACCTGTGAGGGGTGCCTCGATCTGGATCGTAACGGCGGCACGACACACGGCGAGACGACGACGCATGAATGACGTGTTGAAGATGCGATCCGAGTCTCTCGTAATTCCGTCCGTGCGTGAGTCCTTCCGTCCGCCGTCGCACATCGCATAGGTAGCGTGCCCCTCGTGGCCGCATGGGCCTGACGTACACTCGACCTGCTTGCTCTAGTACGCTGTTGCTGCTTGGTTGGGCTTTGACAGTTTGACGTGTATGTTTATTTTTTACCCCTAAATACGACTACATATACTTGAAGTTGCCAGAATCGCAGGGTATGCCGGTGCATACCCGGCATACCCTCTGGATCCGCGACTGAGTCTGTCTATACCTTCTTGCAAATCATATTTGCTAAAATAGATACTCTGTAATTTACACAGTGCTGAATTACTTCTAAATCCAAAATGCACTTTGTAACTTTTCTAATGTTAAAAATCCATTCGACATGATGAGTTAATTGTGTACAAAAAATAGTTTGAGCTTCGCCAATTGTTTCTACTTGCTGCTGCTACAAGTGTTGCTGTCTTGTGCATTGCCTTCTTCATGGGGTGGCATGGTTGGCACTACTGTGACCTTGACGCAAGCCTTTTTTTTTCTAGAGCCGCCCACGCCATCACCATCTTATCCCCAACAGCAATTCGAAACCGAGAGAGAATAATAATTCAAAACAATGCTGACAGGGACATGGCACGAGCATTTCATCTCATTTTCAGCTGCGCCGCATCTGCATGCCGCCAAAGAGGGTAGGGAGAAATCGCGCACTATTTGTAGGCAGTGGCAGTGGGGGCTTTCGAAATCGCCCACGGATCATTCGAAATCGCTAGAAGATGAGCTGCTTCGGACGGTGGGCCGGTGGCTTCATCCTCGCGTCAGCTAGACAGCTGCTATCGATGGCTGATGGACGTGCTCGTGGCACCCAGAGTGGAGCCTGTCGAACGTCTCTAATAATCTTCTCATGAGCCACAATTTAGATTAAAAAATAGTATTCCAATTCATCGAGGAGCCAAATAATTTCGAATTTATAAAATTGTTAACATTCATGTCTTCAAATAGATTTTGTATAAAAATATATTCATGACGAATCTATTGATATATTTGGCATCATATATGTATGTACTATTTTGTATACATTTAATTATTTTTTGAAATTCTTCGACTTTTCGAAAAGTGAGAGTTGTATTTTTTAAAACATTATATGATTTCTTTTAAGCAACAAATCTATCTTATATTTGGTTTGTTTCTATTTCTATTACCTTAAAAAAATTGGTTTGAGTAATTTACTGTAACTTCTTGTTAATAAACTAGGAACGGCTTTATTTACGAAGAGAATAAAAAACGGACGCCACGTAGTCACCCACCCCGTAACGCAATTCCATCTTCAATTCATCTCCTCCGACGAGTCCCAAATCCACCCAAACTTCCATAATCATCTTCTCCCCAGCTCTCCTCCGCCGGATCCCTCGTCCTGCTCGAGGTCTCCTCCGCCTGTCCCGAATCAACCGAAAGCGTCGAGTTCCGCAGCCGGGATCGCCCAAAGGCGCCGCCTTTCCGCCGAATCCCCCACCGCCCGGCGCCCACCGTCGTTGATGCGCCCTCGGGTCGTGGAGATTCCGGCGTGAGGCGCGGTTCCTGACTTGCCGTGCGCGTGGACGAGGAGCACCCCGCCGGCCATGGCGTGCCGGGGCTTCTTCGAGTGCATCCTCAAGCTGCTCAACCTCATCGTCATGGCGGTTGGGCTGGCCATGGTGGGGTACGGCGCGTACCTGCTCGTGATGTGGCTGCAGGTGGTGCCCCCGCCGGCGCCGCCGCTGCCTCCGTCTCCCGCGCCGGTGGCGGTGGCTGCCGCCGGTGAGCTGGTGCGGTTTGGGAGGCCGCTGATGCTCCTCGTCGATGCGTCCTCCCTGTCGAACGGGACTGCGGAGAGGCTCTCCAGTGCCTGGTGCGTGTGTGACGAGTGATCTTCTCTGCTCCTCTTGTCTATGTATCTTTATGTGTTTTCATGGTGCATCTGTGATTTGTTTAGGAAACACAGCGGACACTGTCACTAGTGCGTATTTAGATGCTTAACACCCCGCATGTTATGTGTAGACAAATGTGGAATCTTGCGATTTGGTAATGACTCAGTTGCACGTAGTCGTGGCAAGAATCTTACATAATGTACAGTACGCGGTAGAGAGTAATAGCACAAGTACGGATCTTCTATTCCTTCTCTGCAGTTTTTCGGTGGTGATCCTTAGTTAATATATTATTCTTTACTGAATTGGGAAATTTCTGCCATCATGATATTTTCTTTCCCAATCAGTGTTCTTTTAACTTTCTGGAATTGACAAGTAGTATTGTGTTCTTTTAACTTTAATGATGGATTTGATGAACTGTGACAAAAGATATGCTAACAATTCCAATGTTCAGCTACCAATCTGCATGCTTGAATATTTGCTCCTCATAATAACACCATGTTCTTAATAGGATCACTCCAGTAAGGATTATATTATACAACTAAAAAAACTGTATAGGCAATGGTTACGTGTGAAGTTCCACCTTTCTTGCAATGTTTTGCTTTGTGTGCCCTCTTGCATCTCCAGTAAGTATTATGATTACAACTAAAGCACTGTATATGCAATGGTTATGTGTGAAGTTCCACTGTTGTTACGATGTTTTGCTTTGTGTATCATCTTTTGCATCTCTTCTCACACTTGGTTTTAAATCTTTTCAGGTTTATTTTCACATTCATTGGAGTTGGTGTTGTACTCTTCATCACATCGATCTTTGGTTGTGCTGGAGCTAGAAATGGGTGCTGCTTGTCTATCGTATCCTAATCAATTCAAGATTTATTTTATAGTATCCAATTTGATTGCTGTTAGTCAACTATCAAGTAGTTATGCTCAGTGGAGAAAGGAATCAACCATAATACTGTTGAATTGGATTCATATCCTCAAGGCACATCAAAATATAGGAATGTTGTTTGATTGACATGGCACGAAGATGCAACTATATGTTTAAAGGTTTGATTGATTAATTAACACACCATTAATTAATTACAAAAAGGTTTCATTTCTAGCTTCTTTTTTTGCGACTTTCTAGCTTCAAATATTATGATGTTGCCTACTTACTAATTCTGGTAGCAGTAACCCAATTAGCAATATGCCAGCATATCCTACCTTATTTTTTGTGGTTGCATACCATGCTTTCCTTGACACTTCGAATAGTATTCATTCCTCATTATTTTGTTCATACTGGTAGAGCTTGCTGCAGGAGGCTTCATTTTCTTCAACCACAGTTGGAAAGAGGTAACTATGCTGTACGACCGCCTTTTAGTTTGTTGTCTTGTTGCATGATTTTTTCCGCCTTTAATTGAGATTTCATTTGTGATTTTGCAGGTTATTCCAGTTGACAAAACTGGTAACTTGGACATGATGTATAGCTTTTTGAAAGAGAACTGGAGAATTGCAAAATGGGTTGCCCTTGGAGCTGTTATATTTGAGGTAAAAATGAAACAGGTGTCCAACCCTTGACTGTTGGATGTCATTTGGTAAAAGTATTCAAGTCAATAGGCGCTTTTGCATATGTATTTGGTTTGTTTTGCATACCAAATAGATTTCATGCTTTCTAAGTTGTAATTTTTTCTTTGCCTTTTGGCTCTACATAAACGTTTTTCTTCTCCTTTAATATATAACAAGTAGGGGGTAACCCCTCCTGTTCCATAAAAAAATGGTTATGACAATGTAGCGTCAAACTGACAATTATAAAAGGCAACAATAATATTAGCGGTTGGGGAATTATGAAATTAAGCAGAGCCTTTGTGAAAAAATGGTAGGGGATATACAGCTCAGTACTTTATTATTCTATCTACAGTTAGACTTCTTTTGGTAAAACAGTTTTAAGATGTTTACAGAAAGGTGCTTATTATGAAAGTTTAAGAATTAAAAACAGGATGTTCTCTCTTGAGTCTTGACATTTTAGTATCCTCTTTATGCTGCTTATCTTAGTTTGCTCCTGCTCGCTTCAGTGCAGGTGTCTTTTGTTTATCTTACGGAAAAACAAAGTAATTCCATGCTTTCTAACTTTGCACAGTGTTATTTGAGTTTCTCTTTCAGATTACTTTCATGATTTTTCATCACTAGCCATACACAAAAATGTGTGTGTTTTACTATTTGCTGACCTGCACCACACAAATCATATTTCTGTTTGTCTGATGACATGCTTACTGACAAGTGACAACAAACTGTTTCAAGTTTGGTACACATGTGAGCATGAGCGGACATGGGTAGCTGTCATGTACCAAACATATATTTGATATTTTAACCTGTTTTGGAACATTTTTTGAAAGAGTTGAGGTTTCCGGTGAAACTGGATGTTGTGTGAGAAAAATGATGCACCTGTTATGAAAAGTTTGTATGCCTCACAATTTTGTTTCATAGAACTGAAATATTATCACAGCATGCAATGTTTCAATTGCAGGAAGTAATTAAAAGCAAACTGTTTCTTGTTCTTTTTGCAGGCACTGCTGTTCACTATAGCTATCATAGTGCAGTCTGGCAATCAAGCTGATTATGACAGTGATGACGAGTACATTGGCCCGAGGTCTGGAATAAGGCAGCCATTAGTGAATCAACAACAAGGTGCTGCCGATCCTAGGGTACCCAATCTTGACTACCGCCCAATTCGAAATGATGCGTGGAGCCAAAGAATGAGAGAAAAGGTACAAGACCCTTTTGTTACCTTCTGTAGCACTCCTGTATTCTCTTTATTTTGCTTACACTGGTATCTTGTGTTGTGGCAGTATGGGGTGGATAGCTTCGATCCGAACAGGTTTCAACAGGCCACGATATCACCTGCAGAACAAAGAAACCGATGTACAATTCTCTGAGGCATGGTTGATATCAGCCACTAGTGGTTCCAAGTTTATATCCAACTGTGCAATTACATCAACTCCTGGATGATGTGTGCCTGGTTTATCCGATGCTGTCCTTCTGCGTAGAACATGGAGAGTTTCGCTGTCGCCTGCCTTGCCTGCTTCCTTTGGATTGCATGGTCAGAACTCCATACTTCTACTGGTGTAGGCACCGCATCCTTCAGGGTTTTGTAATAAGTACTGAACCTAGTTTTGTGTTTTAGATAATGTTCTGATGTGCATAAAACTTTTTGCCTGTGAAATGATTTTCACCATGTTTGAATCAGACATGTTTGTTACGCCAAAACTTCATATTGTCAGAAATCTCTATGCACATAGTGTTGCAGAAGATGTTGGGCCTAGTCTTGCAATAATTGAGCTTAGCTGTGGCAGCAGAGAGCATATTCTGTCTATTATTGAAAAAGGGTTCTTTTAATATGGCCCAAAAAAGTGAGATGTTCCCTTGTCAACAATGATTGATCCACAGACCACTGGAACTAGTCATCTTTACAGATCAAGATCAGACTTTGACCGTCTTGATCAACACTCAAAGTGTCTGGCGTCCAAAACATTTAAGTGTTCGTGTTTAAATTATGGACGTTGTGCCATCTGTTCCTCAAGAGAAGGTTTGGGTTTAGGGCTTAGTGATTGTTCAGGTTAGGCGTCATGCTCGTGCCGTCTGTTCCTCGACCGCTGGTACTGTCGACTCGACTGAACACCAACTTAACTTTTATGAGCCTATGACTCGTAAAAGTCATATGTTTGATGAGCCTGTGACTCTGCTTTTATCAGTGTGTGTTTGTCTGCTGAACTTTTGCACTATTTCTCTGATGTGGATCAGTTATCAGAGACTGACAGTCCTTTTTAGCGTGAATGATTCACCGATCTGCAGAACTGAATGGAGCCACATGGCATCACTGCCTGCTGTTGCTGGGTGAGGTCCCAATCCTGCAACCGCAGACATGGTTAGATGAGAACCAGAGAAGTTGATCGGTCCTGTGTCCCTGCAAGCAACAGTACTTCTCTAATTGCAGCATCTGGGTGCCATTTGCTGCATGTCTCCTTTGAAGTTTCAAATAGACAGAGACAACAAAGCTTTTTTTATATATATGCTTGTTCATGCACCTGTTTCTTCGAAGAATGGGCGCAAATCATAAACAACAGTAGAAAAAAAGGTCTTCAGAAGATGGAGGGAAAATGAGCTAGATTCGAACCAAATGCAGTCAGAAGGAACATTCAGAAATTCAGAAGCGCAGAAAACACCATAGGTTTTACATATGTCTCATTCACTTTTACAGACAAGTCGACGAAGTTGAGCACTAGTTATTTCCCAAAACTCTCATTTATTCTGCGGGCTCGCCAGTTCCATCGGAGGAACGCAGGAATGGATGGGGGTTGATGGAGATAAAGGAGAGGAAAATTTGCTTTCAGGAAGAACTCTATACATGTGCACTCAAAGCATCCTTTTCAGAAGTTGCCTTCATATAGGTGATCTCAGTATTTTCAGAAACATCAGCTGCTGGGCTTCTGCTCTCCACCAGGTGAGGCCTGAGGGGAATGAAAAGTGGGGTTAATTCTCAATGGCCATAAGCAATGAAAGTTGGCAAATAGAACACAAATGATGTTAGTGCTAAAGAACGTGTATAGTTAAAACTTCAGAGCACCCTGATGAACACTTACCCCAACTGATGTCACAAAATTGCAGACTGCGCATTTGACAGACCTAGCGCCATACTGGTACATAAGCAGCATACGGCAGTTCCCGCAGTTTACATGTGCAACTTGATTCGCTGCAACAGAAAATAAGGGAACCATTTATCACTTGCAATGTTAAGAACTAGTCATGCAAAAAGAATTATCATTCTGAACTCTGAACAATTGATAAGATTTTCTCTGATTATGCGAGTTCACAACTTGATTAATCAGACTAAAATATTTGTGATTTTTCGATTCTTGTTGGCAGACTGAAACAGATCAGCCATTCAATTTCAGTGATTCTAGGATATCACTGTCAAACTTTTTAGATTTCAGAATAATTATTGATTTTAGTGACTGTGACTCCAAGATACTCTTTTCAGAAGAATGGTTTTAGAGTAGGCCAAATCTGTGATGTTAAAATGTTATTGGCTGATTGCTAGAGTAGTCTGACCTCAGAATATACTGTTTTCAGAAGAAGGATTTTGCAAACAGGAATCAGAGCCACAGAATATACTTGCTGCAACTGAGGAAAAGGAGAAATATATAGTAGTTTCATTGGTGTACTACCTTCCATTGCCAGGTTAACAGTGTGGCAACAAGAACATTGTACACTTGTCGCGCCACGTATGTACATCAGGAGAGTGTGGCACCCTCCGCAAACTAACTGTGCCATCTCAGTTCCTGCGAAAAATCCAGGTGACAAAATTATTTCACAAAAGAAATGTATGTGAGGCCAAGAGCTGATTGCTACTACTGCATCAGCAAATTTTCAGAAAACTGCAAAGCTTCAAAGGCAAAACAAAGTTGCCCCCTTTGATCTCCCTACAAGCATGAAACCTGCAACTAGTACTCAAAAGAAAATCTCATCATTTATGTTTATACAGTTTGCAAGATGCAAAATTTTATTGGCACAGCAGATGGCACTTCTTATAACCTGATAAACAGAGCAGAAAGAATGGACAGTGTTACACTATTTCTGCACAAATGTAGATCAATGTCCAGATGCCACTTTCCTTGCAGATTCTTCAGACCAAATAGAAGGTTGGGTTCAGGCGCATACCCGGAGCCGGCACGGCGGTGACGGTGCTGCATACTGCACAGCAGACGGACGTCGCACCAGCTGGATGCATGAGAAGATTCCGGCAGCCGGTGCAGACAAGCTGGCTTTGGCCCCCTGAAAATTGCAGGGCAAAAGACACTTCAGTGTACAAATTTACGGCTACCCAATAATCGAAATCTGCTTCAAAAGGTCCCTTTCATCATCCAAGTCAGCAGATAAACCTAAACAGTTCATTTCAGCAGTTTATTTTTGCTCCATAAGAACATTAAGAATGTTATGAAGTGGAAGGAATTGCTGCAAGCTCTGAGCCAGGAATTGCAAGTTCTAGTCCAAATTCAAGTAGCATACCACAGACATGCTTTGGTGAAAGAAACACTTTTATCTAGTTCTCTTATAGTCAACATTTCCATGCTACCCAAGAACATTGATGACATGAAAAAAAAATTTCCTGCATGTCTGCAGTGGGTAATTGGGGGTAAAAAAAACTTTACCATTGGGCGGCGTGAATGGCACCGGAGGAGATGGATACGGGGCAAGGGGAACCGGCATTGCCGTGCTGGCTGCCTTATCCAACTACGCTGCTCGTGGAGACCTTGCAGATTCCGTCAGCTATCAGGCGTCGGAAACCAGCTGCTTTGGCCTGCATGAAACCCTGGGCAAAGTACAGGAGTTGTTGATGAGAGAACAAGAAAGTCTTCAGCTCTAAACTCTGAAATCAGTCAAAGTTGCAGAGAAAAAATATACAGATGAAGCGCTTCACTAGCGGCGAGAAACTGGAAAAGAGAAATTGCTTCTCCAAATGCACATCAAGATCAAATCTTTAAGTTTTCAGTTCCAAAATCTCATCAAGTCCGGTGCCTCAGTTCTATGAGCAAAACAGCAGAAAAAGGAACTAGTCCAAAATTTTGAAGAACCAACCAAACCAAAATTGAGGAAGTCTTGCTAGTTTGAGGAGGTTAAACTTAGCACTGGCGAGTTAGGGATGTCCATGAGCAACCACCACATTCATGAAAGACCGTTTGCTATTGATGGCCAAATAGAAGATGGTTGGAACAAGTTCGGATAAGGCAGGGGGTTAAATAAGTCAAAATCAACCCAGCAGCCCCAAACAGCAAAGGCCTGCTTGCCATCTCATATGTAAAGAATCACCAAGAAGACCGGAGCAAGGCAAATAAAAAATTTGGAAAAACAAATCCTAAGATGCAGTTCCTGACCAATCATCGAAGAACAAAGGGCAAGAAGGGGAGAAAAGGGGAAAAGGAACAAGAAGGGAAGCAGCACCTAATAGCAATGCTTATGGCTGCTGCATGCATAAGAGCAGTTCATGGGTTAGCACATCTCTCTCTCTCTCACTACTTCCCTCCCTTTCTCTCTGCCTTCTCTCTCTCTATGTGATACAGAGGTTGACAAGTTTATAGGGGAGAAGGAAAGAAGGCAGAGCATATGATGGGTGGCCGAAAAGGTATCTAAAAGCTTCTCTCGGCTTGCAGAAACTTTTCTTTCGAGCTCAAATAAAATGTAGCGTCTGGATTTATTTTCCCAGTTTTTTTACTGTTAACCACTTAACCCATTTGTAGTGTACAGTTCTTTAGAAGAGACAATTGCTTCATCAACACCTATCTAGGGATCGTCCTAGTCATCAATGAGAGGTTTGCTACTTCAAATTTCTCCATCAATGAGGCAATAGTTTCCACAAAATTGGTACATCTCGAAACGCTAAACCATAGCTCAACTAACTTGAGAATGACATCAAATCGATTGATGACTAGGCAAAGAGAGAAATGAGATACAATCAGAAAGGGAAAAGACATGTCATCAATGCTTAGTTGAATGATTCAGAGATTATATAGTCTGAAAAGATCCGAGTCTTTTTTACGATCTTGTTAATAAACATGGGGGGAAAAGTTGGTAAAGCTTAAGCACTTACCCCGGATTTCCTTGTCATGCACATGCAAATAAACTAGGTTGGTGGAAACAAAAACGAAAAAGAAAAAGAAATAGGCCAAATGCTTCTTCCTTGTGTGACCCACCCTTGCAGTGAGACGACGAGACGAGATGCCAACGCTATAGAACTTCACGTTTTGAGATGTAGGTAGTGGCTGAGGAGATGCCACGTGCACACCAGACAAGTCACGAGGCTCGTACACAAAATCCTGGGGCCACACACGTTATCACACAGTAAAAGCGGTGTGCTGTGGAGGACACACGAACTGTCCTTACCGTCCATTTGCACGATGGGCTACCCACTTCTCAATGATCACGATGCAGCTTTTTGAGGAAAATAATAATACAATTAATGCAGGGAAAAAACTAAAATCACACTCTGGATATTTTGGGGCGGATCTTGGCCACCAAATGAAAACTACGTTATTACTACCTCGATTCTTTTTTACGGGACATCCGATAGCACAAATTCGAACTATCAGACGACTTGCACACCAGAACAGAGGGAGTATATGCACTTTTTTAAGTGTTCTAGATACTCATTCTCACAATCGAATCCACCACCCTCGTCACTACCCCTCGTCTAACCCTTCCTAATTCCAACTGCGTCACACCCCCATCCCTCCTCTTCTATGGCCAGAGACCTCGAATCCTAACTCCGCCGCCTCGACCACCACCTCGGGCGGCGACGACCTATTCGCCGACCGCTCCACCCAACTCCCGTTATGGAGGGAGAGGGAGGAGGGAGAGAGAGATGGGTGTGAGGGAGAGAGAGAAGGAGACCTACGTTGGTGAAGTCAGCAGATCCGCGTTGGGAGCCGGCGTCGTCGCCGCCGTCCTTCGCTTAGGAGATCGAGATGGGTGCAGGAGTGTGTGAGAGAGAGGTGTGCGGCTGATAATGCGGAGATGGTGGCCCACCTAGCTGTGATTTTGCTAAAAAATCAACCAGATGAGGGGAAGTCGGAAAAATCCTATAAATTCTCACAAAAATCAGAAACTTCCGACTATCAATTCGACATCTCTAATCATAACAGCCATTGGATCCATTATCTTTATAATAAATTACCCACCTCTGTCATTATGAAAATAGAACAAAGTAACCCCTAAACATGTATCCAAATTACCCACATATGCCATTATAAATAATAATGTAAATTAACCTTTAATTTTCACTTTTGAGGCCTCCACGTGATGCCACCTAGGATCCTAAGTGGACAGTATAACAAAATAATGAAATTCTATAAATACTAATTGGAGGCTCCTTTTGAGGCCTCTACGTGATGCCACCTAAGACCCTAGGTGGACAGTCTATACAATAGAGAAATCCTATAAATTCTCGCAAAAATTAGAAACTTCGGACCATCAGTTCGACATCTCTAATTAATCATAACAACCATTGGTCTGTTATCTTTCTAATAAATTACCCACCACTGCCATTATGAAAATACAGTACAACAAAGTAACTCCATAAACATGTATCAAAATCACCCACATATGTCATTATAAAAATAATGTAAATTAACCCTTACTTTTCACTTTTGAGGTCTCCACGTGATGCCACCTAGGATCTTAGGTGGACAGTATAAAAATTAGATAAATTCTATAAATACTAATTGAAGGCTCCTTTTGAGGCCTCCACGTGATGCCACCTAGGACCCTAGGCAGACAGTATAAAAAATATAGAAATCCTATAAATTCTCACAAAAATCAGAAACTTCCGGCCATCAGTTCGATATCTCTAATCATAATAGTCATTGGTCTGTTATCTTTCTAATAAATTATCCACCTCTGCCATTATGAAAATAGAACAAAGTAACCCCCTAAACATGTACCCAAATTACCCACATATACCATTATAAAAAATAATGTAAATTAACCCTTAATTTTCACTTTTGAGGCCTCCACGTGATGGCACCTAGGATCCTAGGTGAACAGTATAAAAAATAGATAAATACTATAAATTCTCACAAAAATTAGAAACTTCCGACCATCAATTCGACATCTCTAATCATAACAGCCATTGGATCTGTTGTCTTCCTAATAAATTACCCACATCTACCATTATGAAAATAGAACAGAGTAACCCCCTAAACATGTATCCAAATTACCCACATATGCCATTATAAAACAATAATGTAAATTAACCCTTAATTTTCACTCTTGATGCCTCCACGTGATGCCACTTAGGGTCCTAGGTGGACAGTATAAAAAAATAGAGAAGTTATATAAATTCTCACAAAAATCAGAAACTTCCCACCATCAATTTGACATATCTAATCATAACATCCATTGGATTCGTTATCTTTCTAATAAATTACTCACCTCTGCCATTATGAAAATAAACCAAAGTAACCCCTAAACATGTATCCAAATTACCCACATATGCCATTATAAAAAATAATGTAAATTAACCCTTCATTTTCATGTAATTTACCCATCTATGCGACTATAAAAAAATCTAATAACACCCCTAAATTTGCATATAAATTATCCACTTATGTGCTTATTAATTTTAAAGTAATCTCTAAATCTGAATCTAAATTATATAGTTATAATAAAATCTTAAATTGCATAAATATAAAATTTAAATGACTTTTTCTATAATTATTAATATATCATGTATGTTTTCTCATAAATAAATTATTTATATTATTATTTATATAAAAAATACTTCTCATAATGTGTGTTGTCGTGTACTCTATATATATATATATATATATATATATATATATATATATATATATATATTCATGAATGAGAGACAGATAAGAATACCAATTTTTATGTTGTTCATAGCTTAAAATAAAGTGTTCAATTAAATACAAATCAAACACATATGGAGGTGCTATGCTAAGTGACAAACTGTTACTAACTAAACCTATTACAATTATTAGAATATGTAATAGATAAATGAGAGCATGATATAGATAATTATAATTATTAGCTATTTATAACTAGCCTGTGCAGGTATAGAGTTTTTTTCTAGCTAAAGTGGTGAAATATCACAATTCCGTTACTATTATTTAGTTGTTGTAAAAAAAATGACTATTATTTAGAGAAACATAAACAGCGTAGTGATATTATGATTGTCATTTTACATCAATTTTATATTTTATTTTTCCTTAGTTTGCTCCCATATATACACTATTTGGTATGGTGTTGACAGTTGAACTGTCTTTAACATTTATGTAATGATGAACAATAAATTGCCTAGGCTCCACGCCTCCACATGGCACAACCTATTTTCCATCCAAAAAAAAAGTCAGCTGAAATATTTAGAACTTCCTACTTAGTGCATTAAACATTTAAACTTACATGAATGCAACTTACTCCTGATTTACCTTTTTTGCACAGATATAATATATTGCCCTGGAATTAGTCAACTGTTCAGTATATAGTCTTAAAAAAAAAGAAATACATTGTTAGGTCTGACTCTTGCGTACTCTAAAGCATGATAAGAAAGATCTACAGTTATGCTTTATGCATACCACAAAAGGCATGTGGTTTAATTTCCTTGGCTGGTTATTGAACATCTTTGTTAAGCCAGGTAGAGTTGAACTGGAGTTGAACCTGTTTGCAGGCCAGCCGAGCTGAGAGTCCTCACTGCTTTTGTCTATTTGCTGTGGTAACTGGTACTACAAAGAAGCGGCGAGTGGCTGCCAATGGGCACGTCTCCATTGGTAGATCCCCGTGATCTCTTGGGCCCCCACATCTGAATTATTGGAGACCCTCTCTGTATTCACACAGCACCGAACTCGCCATCATGAAATCGTAATCGTATCCTTTCGCACTATCCTGAAAAATGGGAAGGGAAAGATAGATGTAGCCAACCAGGAGAGAAATCGACAAGTTGAGAGCTCATCGACGGTTAGACCCCATCGAAAATTTACAACCCGCGTTTGAATTCTGGTGAAAATTTCAACGTCCGATATGTATGCTCTTGATTTGCATTTTTCTCTCTCTTTTGCTGCGGCATAATCAGCATGGGATTGCTGTTGACTACTGAAGGTGCACCCTTTTCAGGGTCATGTGAAAGCAGCACGCTGGTCGTGGAAAGCTAAGATTCCTTTGAAGATTAAGATCTTTCTTTGGTTTCTTAAGAATGAGGTAGTGTTAACTAAAGATAACCTAGTTAAAAGACAATGGAAAGGGTGCACTAAGTGTTGCTTTTGTATGGAGCATGAAACAATTCAGCACTACTTTTTTGCTTGTCCCATGGCTAGGCTTATGTGGGGGATTGTTTGTTTTACTTTTGGGGTTAAAAAACCGATGGATGTGAAGCATCTCTTTGGTCCTTGGCTTAGAAGTTTTTCGAACAAGCAAAGGAACCTCGTACTGATCGGAGTGGCGGCTTTCTGTTGGGCCTTGTGGATCAGTAGGAATGAGCTGGTATTTCAAAAGTCACACTTCAAATCCATTTTGCAGGTGATCTTTAGAGGGACTTTCTGGATCAGGACCTGGTCGGTTCTTTCTAAAGAGAATGGAAGAATCATTTTGAAGGAAGGATGTCGTGCGCTGGAGGCAGTAGCTTTGGAGATCTTCCATAAATCCGGGTGGAATGCTCTTAGGCATATTGAGAGCTAGTCTTCATGTTTTATGTATGTCGTTGTGCGTGGTCTTGATGTTTGCTTAGTAAGATCTGGTTGACTGTTCCGGCTCAGCCTAGATGCTGTTGAGAGTAGTGTGTAAGTTTGTGTTTTGCAGCCTAGATGCTGTCTCCTTGATGTATTTTGGCCACAGACAGTTCCCATTACTGTTGAGGCTGGAACGAGGTTCCTTTATCTAAAAAATGTGAAAGCAGCACGCAGCACAGTAGAAAGCCGGGCTTGGTTTATTTGCCCATGGCAGAATGACATTGCCGCAGCCTGCCCCAGCTAACCACCCACTCCCAGTGGATAATGGGATAAGGCCCGGGCCAGGGAGAGAGCCAACCCATTGCTGTCTCCGCAGTCAGCACAGTCCCCTTCCCCTTCCCCTGGAGCTCCTTCAGGTTCAGGGCTTCAAATGTCAAACTCTCCACAGCAAGGGCACTTCACACACCAGGAACAGTGTAAACTCTGGAGAGATGACATGCAGACATGGACAGTCTGCCACTGATTACTTTTTTTCTTCTTCTTATGAAATTATTAGACGTACAAATCAGACATGTGTAATACTTTTCCAAGTGTTTTTTTGCCTCTCGTGTAATATTTTTTGTTCTCTTACAGTTTTGAACGAACTTTGTTCTCTTAGCTTACAGTAAATTAGATGTACAAATAGAAGCCGCTTTAAGATACAGACTTGTGTAATACTTTTCTATCCTTCACCCTTCAGAGGGTATGTGGGTGCTTAACCATGTGATTATCGTCGTCATCCTCATCATCGTCTCATCCTAAGCCAGAGGTTAATGGCGGATGCAGACACCTGTTGCGACACTTTTGGTAGGCTAGCTAGAAGCTGAGAGCTGTGGCTCGTGGCCGCTCCACGTCAAGTCCCTGTCAGCACTCTTCAAATCAGCGGCTGTTACTTTCCCCAAGACCTGACAGTGAAAGTAGCAAATCTCATCCATTTACCCTTCCTTTTTACAGGTCAATTCAATCAGGCCCCGGATAAAATTACCTTCTTTCTTCCGCTCTCACGGTTTCAGACAATGATACGCATACAGATCGTATTCGTGCAAAGGTTTGCATATCCGGGAACCAAATAAAGCTGATGACGATTTTTTTTTCTCAAAAGTTTGACGCTGATTGCCGATGGATTCGGGTAGATTCGAGTGCCTCATGATTGAATATGAACCAGTGAACCTAATTCATGGACGTAATTTGAGCAAACTGAAGATATATATAGCGTCTGTCAAATCACGCCCCGATTCATGGGGCGGCGCACACAGAATGTGAAGCCTTTTCCACTTTCAGGAGTGAAACGCAAAAGGGAGAGGTGGATAAACGAGAAGGTTAAGCGCTGTAATCTGGGCCACTAATTCCAGATTTGCCGGGGCATCTGCAGAAAATATCCGTGAGACAGCTTTGCGTTGTGTGGTCAAAACTGCCGTCGTCGGATGTGAGATCGCGTGAATATTCGCCATGAATTGCGTCCAGCTAAATCTCGGGTTACATCGTCACAGTGTTGTCACACCTATGCATGCAAGAACGAATGAGAAAAAGGGTAGATTTAGCCAGGCTCTTATCACAGAAAATTCAACACCGTTTTGTTAGTCGCTGCACTACTGCATTATTTGAAGAGATGCTTGGAAAAGACAAGTTGGACCATGTGTATCGTGGCAAATTGGCACCCCATCCATCCATGAGGAAGAGCCGTAGGAGTATGAGTTTGTCGTGAGACTCAGAACCTAGGTGAGCTGTGAATTTGTGATAGATGTCAGTTGTCACCACTAATTTCGGCTCGCCAGTCACCACTACAAACAGTGTCAGAACAACAGCCTCTTCTGAATGTCTGAACATTAAAGCATCTGAAAGCTGGTACTGAAATGAACAGTTGTTTTGCAACTAACTGTACCTGGTGCCATTGGAGGGATGGCAAAGCACAGGATCTGGCTACGTGTGTCGCGGCTTAATTCCATTTGAATCCCCGGTCCCTCCCCAATCAGCCACAAACCCTCCACTGTTCCCCCGGTACATCAGTAGCTGAAAGTTTGAAGATTCGCCGATGAGGATACTTGTGGCAACCGTCTTTTTTTTAACCCTTTTTGCGAAAGATTTTCACAAGTAGACCCTTTTTGGAAAGATTTCAAAAAATGGACCCTGAGCTCGGCGCCGTGGATCATGGCGCCGAGCTCATATGCCTCGGCGCCACAGATCATGGCGCCGAGGTCTTGGGCCTAAAAATAATATCAGTTACCCTACTTTGAAATTCTTTTGTGAAGAAATTTGTATGTAAAATGTGGCCAATAACATGCAAAATGGAATCTATGAACTTTGTTTAACATCTTACAACATTTGTGGATAAAAACTAAGCGAGTTTACATATTTAAAATGACATTCCAAAATTGAAAGTATTCTTGTCGGCATTTACTCATGCGCTGAAAAATTCTAAGTGCTGAGAACCTAACAGGCATGCAACTTTGAAATTCTATTCTGAAAAAGTTTTCATATATACATTGAAATAATTTGGATCCCAAATGTAGTATGATGTTTAATAAACATTTTGTGTATGTTGTTGACCATGAAAATATACAAATTTCTTCACAAAAGAATTTCAAAGTAGGGTAACTGATATTGTTTTCAGGCCCAAGACCTCGGCGCCATGATCTGTGGCGCCGAGGCATGTAAGCTCGGCGCCATGATCCACAGCGCCGAGCTCAGGGTCCATTTTTTGGAATCTTTCCAAAAAGGGTCTACTTGTGAAAATCTTTCGCAAAAAGGGCTAAAAAATAAAAAAGTCGGCTTGTGGCAATGCCATGCTGGTTGAAGTGTAGTCAGAGATAAAAAAAACCCCGGCACATTGATCCTTTGTTGCTCGAGTAAATGAACGTGATTGTTATCCCTCAATCACGTTCATTTTTTACCAGAAAAAAAGTGATTGAAGGATAGCAATGCATATGTGATGGGTACATGTACGTGCACACTATTCTATCCATCTCAAATTATAGTTCATTTTAGATAATTTTAACCACATCCGTATAAAAAGTATACTCCCTCCGTCCCAAAATATATTAACATTTATTGTACCAAGTAATTATTGAGTATCAAGACATAATTGTACAGTCGATTTTAGTGATACCTTACCGAATGTTGCAAATATTCGCTACTAGTGCCTTTTTTGCCTCCTGTAAAATTGATCAAAGTTCGAGAAATCTGACGTAACTACAATTTATAAAATTGAGGAGTACATTTCATGACGCAAATGGACCATGGCAACTAGCCAAAATGTTGGACTGCTGCTGCACTATGCATGGTGCAGGGTTGTTCTTGTTCGCTGTCAGACGCCATGCGATGGGGACCGGAGGAGGCAGGGACCAGATTCCCCTCGCTTGCTTGATTTCTGCCATGGGCAAGCTCGCAGTGGCCAGTGGCCCCCCCCCGCATGCCGTGGCTGGCACACTTCGCTCGTCGCCGGCGAATATTCCGACGGCCGTGTCGGTGTCGCCTTCCGGTCCCCGGCCAGGCCGGCCCCGGGGACGGCGGCGATCGACAGCCACACGATCCATCGCCATAGGAGTATATGCGCGGCAGCGTGAGGTGAGTGTGCTGTTACAATGGCAGTTTGGCAGGGAAGAAGATGCAGCTGTCATGCATGTCAGTAGCCTGTGCCTGTGCTGGACGTGTCCAAGATTTTTGGGTCAGGGCGAGACGGCAGCTTGGGGCGCGCGCTATATGAAACAGAGGCCACTGATCCGGTCTACTATTCGACAAAGTGCTCTTCAGATTTTAATTTGCTGCTGAATTGTTACAGGCAAATGAAAGAATTGAGGAGCATCCTGGCATTGGGTCATTGCAAAGTTCAGAACACATGTGGTACACAAGATGTGCACTGAAAGCCTGAAAGGCTGGAACTGCTACTAGGGGCGCCTGACAGAAGACATCTGAAAATCTTTAGTATTGCATCATCTGTCCAGCTGGATGCTCATAAGATGGGGCTTTAGGCCCAAATGAACTTCATCTCCATTTTTTTTTCTCAAGTACTTACCAGGAGCTGCTTAATTCTATCAACTTGGACCCCTCCAAATCTTTGAGTGAGAAAGGGCGATGCTAACACGCCCGAAAGCTACTCTCTGCTAATCTCAACATATGACTCAGATGACTAGTGTAGAGATGACGATGCTTCAGGATCAGGCATGGTAAAGCTGTATCCATTTGGAGTAATGTAAAGAATAGCTAAATCGCTGTACTGTTACTGTCCAACACCAAACCTCTAGAGTAGAGTTAGACAGTTACCGGAGATAACGTTCCCTGTCCAAGCATTCGTGTAGATCACTGAATCCATTCATGTTTCTTGTCTTGCATAAGCATGCCAGTTAGCCATTCAGTCTTAGCTAGCACGTGATGGTTCAGGATGAATCGGTTAGGCATCAAAAGAGGGCGTGAGGGACCATTCCATTTCCTTTGCAAATTGGAGGACACAGCCAAAGCCATATCCAATCCAGGCCGGGCTGGTGCCCAAACAAAAAGGCCATCATCATCGGTCTCTACTGCGTCTGTCTCACTCCACATGACCACACACACATAGAGGATGCCATGGCCGTCGCCCATGGACCCCATCCACTGAAACTGAAATGCCCGGACTCTTCTGTCTCTGTGTGCTACTCTCTCTCTCTCTCTCTCTCTCTCTCTCTCTCTCTCTCCCCCTCTCTCTCTCTCTCTCACACACACACACACACACATAATTCAATTTGGGCAGGTTCCAATTTTGGGCTTATCCAGTTCAACAGCCTGCTAACAAAAATTCGAATACTCACTGCCCATAATTGGGCCCAAGTTTTCGGCCCATATCATAGCTTGACGGCCCACAACTGGACGCAGTGGAAAATCACTAGTACTGTCCGGTCTGTCCGAGCGAGCATCAAACATAAGATCAAATCAGGAACAAGCAAATCCGAATGGCCAAAGAATCTAAAATAAAAGAGGTCAAGAAGAATCAAGTTTCTCCTTAAAGGGGAGAACAAAGGAGAAGAATAGAGCTAATCCCCCCCAAAAATGGAAATAGAATATAATCGGCGCCGACATTAGTTAAGGTGTGTTTGGACTTTCGAACAAACCTTTTTTTCCTTCTGGTTGGCTAGATCCACTGCTTCATTTCAAATTAAAATTTTAATTTACTTTCCGAGGAAGCTAAAATGGTTACAAAAAGAGGAGGAACAAAATGGAACAAGCATGTGCAGCCATATACCATGCTCAATTTGTGCAAGATTCCAACGACAGCAGCGCATCTATAGTCCATATGGGCACTTGCGCCCTCGTTCGCTTTCGCTTATCAAAGAACTGTCAACCAAGAAGATTTTCTCTCGAACAAATCACCACTAAGAACCAACCAACAAGATCTTTCTCTCGTAACAAACCAAAGACTACCGTCACCACCAACCAAACAAAGCTCATATGATAGCATTCCGGCTTCGCTTGTGGGATCTAGCTCTGAAGTTTTTGGAACTACCTCAGACAGAGGTACTCCGTAGATGCTTGTTAACCATTCATTCAGCATCCAACGCTTCCCACGGTACGTACCACCCATTTTCATCTCATCTGTCTCATCCTTCTGCTAGTTGTTATTCCTTCAGATTTTGTCAAGGTTTACTCATTCACTGTGTTCCGTTCCCACTCATAAACTATGTTTATTTTTTTCGAAATCAAATATGTTTGTATAGTACCTATTTATTTAATATAACTAGTGGGGTCATGCTCCTCCTGTTTCATTAAAAATTCTCTAAGTAATTTAGAGGAAAAGATTACATATTATAATAATTTGTTTCACGATAAATCTACTAACATCATTTTTATGTTATTAGTCTATTATCATTTCACTATTTACAATCAAAATTTTAAAAATGTAGAAAGATGACACAGTGTAGTCTGTCGAACAACCTTCTAGATATAACAGAAAGTAGCCGTTTAGCCTTCTGGAAGTAGACGTGTGACAGAACCGTCCAAAATAATTCCGTATTATCGCCTAAGCCGGTCCATGTGACCATTAAGCAATAATAAAAAACTATTTTGTCGCCTCTGCCGGGTCATGCCCGGTGACTCACATACAACAAGATCGCTGATATGCACAAAGCCCACACAAAGGCGGGACCAGAGTACAAGTTCAATATTACAAAAAACAGCTCACAAAGTTACATTATTACACACAAGGTTTTCATACATAAAAGTAAAGGTGATTTCAAAGTTTTAAACAACAGAAATAAACTAGCGGAAGATACACATGGGAGGCCATCCATAGAGTATCACTCATCACCCTCTCTCTCCCACAAGCTCCCAACCATCTGGAATAGAGCCAAGGCAGATGGGATTACCTGAAAACCACAAATTAAGCAAGGTTGAGTACTAATACTCAGCAAGATTTACCTGACAAAAAGAAAGTAAGACTAGACATGCAAGGCTTTTTGGCTGGTGGGTTTGTTTTCCAAAAGCAACCGAGAGTTGATCCTTACCTTCCAATTTTAGCTCAAGTTCTAGTATATTAACCATTCTAGGTAAGCACCAAACTAAACAAGCATGTTTGTGCAAACAACATTAAACATGCAAAAATATTAATCCAAAAGTTCCATAATAAGTATGGGGTAGCCAGTGGTCAAGCCGACTCAGATAACGACGAGTGACCGACGATCGATCGATTTATATTCTTGCAAGGTAAACCCAAGATACACGGAAGAAGGTAGACCCCAAGAAATCAAATAAAGCCGAATGCGGGGTCTACCCCAACCAGGCGGTTCCCGTCATTCCCTAGATTATAGGGACAGACGCTACAGTCCTAAGTACAAGGTTACTAGAACGCCCTCATACGACACATCCAGACTCACACATGCACTACCGGTAGCGAACCGAGAGAAGAATCTCAAGATTAGTAGCGATAAAGTCCCCGACTGGTTCATTAGGTACTAGTCTTACCGGTCCCATTCCCGACAAGCACTTGGTACGTTCAATAGCTTAAACCAGCACAGTGCTACTCGGTCGAGACAAAACCCATTGCTCTTACCACATGAGCGAGTCAATTTAACCAACTTATGATTCCAACATAAATATCCTATATCTCGCGCGCAATGAGTCATTACTCAACTTGTACCGTGTCCTTAAAGTATGGCACTTGCATCCTAACATACTAGTATAAGAGCATAGGAGTCCTAAGGATCATACATCTAGGTTTCAAACAACTCTTGAAACTTAAATGCACAAAGTAAAACATAAATACTAAAATGTAAACGAGTATGAACTTTTAATCCAAAAAGGTTAGATGATTCCGGTGCTTGCCTTCCTCTGACTCAACACTAGCCTTGTGCTCTTCTGGACTTTGGTCCAGGCCTTGTTGCACACCAATTTGGTTCACTTCTCCACTAGCTGCTCCCTCCTCCTCCTGAGTGAGCGTGTACGTCCTGTCTGGTAAATCTACACGTCACATGCATATGCATTAGATTATGGTGGGGGTGGGATAATTACCACAAAACCAACTCTTGTTGGCCATATTCATCTAAACATTACTTTGGTGGTGATTGTGTGCACATCTAAGCAAATTAAGTTACTTAACTTCACCAAATAGTATAGGGGTGTGTTTAAATGATTATAAACAGGAACAAACATGAGAACCTTGATTAAACTTAAATAATAAACATAAACCTATTTATTCAATTCCTAGCTAGCCATTCATCCAAAATTATATAAAATTAAAAACACATCCATTGGTCCTAAATTTGGGTACACAACAACATATACCTAAACTAAGCTCACCAACCAAAATTGAGCTTAAGATCATCAATAAATTAATTTATAAGAAAAAGACAAATTTCAACCTAGCTTAACTTAAATAAATCTTATAAAAAGATTTATTAATCTGTTTGGTGTCAAATTTCTACTACAAGTCATTTATACCAAATTTAAGCCTCTGACAAAGGCATAGGTGCAGATTCAAATTATTGTTCAAATTTTGAATTTAAACTCCTACACAATATTAAATCCAAAACACATCCTAAAATCATATCCAAGCTATCAAATGTACTAATCACCAAGACAAAGCCCTAAGGTGCACTGGTGCTTAAATAAAAGCTTACTAAAGGGTCTATAAAAAGCATCAAGCTTAATCTAGCATAAAGCTTACATAACTCATAACTGAAAATCTACACATCAAAAGTGTGCCAACTTTGGTCACAAATCTAGACATGCCAAAAAGAGCAACATATCCAAAATGCAACTGCATATCATGTGTATATTTTAAACTACACTAAAAACACATCAAACTGAGTTTGAATTTTTAGTTCAAAACCTACACAGAAAAACCCCATACATTCTTTCTAGAAATGGTAGGTTTTCTTTACTAGGAACCCACCAAAATTGGATTTACATTTTTCTGATTTTTCTACTATTTTAATGAATTTTTTAAGTCACAGTTGAAACCCTAGTAATGCATTTGCAGGGGGATCCTTGTCTTAAACTTCAAATTCACGAATAGGCCCCTCCTTTACACTTTAACCCCTAAACAAAATGCAATCACTGCACCTATACCCTTGCCGACGCGGGGGCCAACTCCGGCGGCCGGAGGAGCGGAGGAGGGGTGCGGGCGAGTGGCCGTGGGGCACCAGCGATTCCACCCGGTGCTGTATGGGTGCTTAGCCCAGCCGACGGAGCAGCCAGCGAGCTCGGGCGGTGGTGTCCAGGAGCGGCGCCTGCCAGAGCTGGTGTACCCGGCGACGGCGGTGCAATTCGGCGGCAGGGGTGAATGGAGGAGGTGCGGTGGGACTGGAGGAAGGTTGTGGGGGAGATGTGGACCGGTGGCGGGGCGAGCTCGGCCGGCTCCGCTTGTTAGCCGCGGAGCAGAGTGGCGGTGCGGCGGTTTGGTGTCTGGCGGCCGGAAAAAATGTGGACGGACGCCACGGCTTGGGTTTTATGCAACCACCAGCGCATGCACGACGAGGACGAGGTGGTCGCGAGCCAGCAGGGCGGCCACTTGGCGCGCGGCATGCGCGGCGCGCACGCACGGCGCTCGCGGCCTGCATGGGAGTGGCGTACGGTGAAATGGTGAGGCGGAGGGTCCGGATTCGAACACAGGTCTAAGGAGATGTACTCGTGATGACTGTACACCGGGACCGCGCAGAGATGCCACGTGGACGCAACGACGCGGACGTGCGCGCGCGCCAGCGCGGCGTCGATGTCGCCCGACCCTATTTTATTTCGTGATTCCGTTTTCAAAATTACGAAACTCCAAAAAGTGTCATCATACTTGAAAAGTTGAAAATATCCAAAAATAAAAGTTGTAGAGGAGCTATAGACCTACAACTTTCGCAAAGGGTGACATATGTTTTGATCAACTGATTTGTGGAAAAACGTGTTGAAATTCCAGCAAATCTCGGCCCCTAGTTACTGTGCGCAGAAACTTCGTCTCAAATTTAAGCGGCTTTGAACTCAAAATTGGAATGTCCATCAATTATGAAAAATGTGTTCTCGGAGATAAAGAAGAACTTTTATATAGGCCGATTTTGAACTTCTATAGAGAAATTTGGAGAACGCGTAAGAAAACCGAATCAGCCTCTTGGATCCTTAGGGGTTTGATCACGTATTTGGACTTCGACCAAGAGCTTTTGTGCAAAAGTGTGCATAAACATGTCAAACATGCTTAGGAGCTAATTAATATTGATTAACACAACTATAGGCATTTATCTTTAATAAACACCTGGGGTGTTACAGTCTACCCCCTTAAAAGAAATCTCATCCCGAGATTAGGAAATAAAAGATGAAGGCACGGTAGAAACTTATGATATCTGGGTTGAAGAAAACCCGAATTTTTTTCAGAATTATGAAGTTGTGGGTAACCTCAGAATCTAACAATATTGTAATAGGGTGACCTCAAATGGAGAATATACCCGTTAGGATTGGTGCTCCGGCTGGAAGATCAGCCACTGTGGTGAATTTTAGCCTCCCCTGCTGAACATTTTGCTTCTTGTCCTGATTTCCAGACTTCGAACCTTGCCCTTGATTCTGCTGATTCTGCTGCCTAGAGCGGGTACACTTATTTGAATAGTGCCCCAGCTGTCCACAATTATAGCAACGACGATCATTATTGTTGCGGACAGGTGGGGGTGCATTAGGCTTGGAAGCTGGCTGCTGGGTATTGTGAAAGCTGAAATTGCCAGAAGGGTTACTCCGAGACGACTTCATCATCTAGCGTCCTGATGAAGATGGCTTGGTGGAACCCTGCACATTCTTCTTCACCAGCTTGAATTTCTTGACTTGCCCACTTTCCAAAGCTTGATTAAATTTCCTCTTCCTATCTTGTTGAGCCCTCTTCATGGCGTCCTCCTGAGAGATAGCCATATTAACAAGCTCAGGATAGCTGTCAATCTTTATCAGGTTTAGCCTCTCATAAAGTTCACCATCAAGACCCTCGCGAAATCGCTCCATCTTCTTCTTATTAGTATCCACATGATAGTCCCCATACTGACAGAGACTGTTGAACTTTTGAGCATACTGATAGACGGAGTCATATCCTTGTTTGAGATGCATCAACTCCCTCATTTTCTATCAATGAGCCCCATAGGGATATAGTGCTCTTTGAAAGTTGTTTTGAATTCAGCCCAAGTGATCCGGTGACCCTGTGGCTGCATTGATTTAAAACGCTCCCACCAAATAAGCGCTTCACCCCTAAGCTACTGAGCGGCGAAGCCGGCCTTGTTCTCCTCTAGGCATGGAAGCACAAACACAAGAGAACTTGGCCTCTAGAGCCCTGATGAAAGAATTAGCCTCAAGTGGCTCTTCAGCTTTAGTGAACTCAGGAGGCCTCATCGCTCTGAATTTGTCATAAGACATCACTGCATTTGGCCCATCCTAATTATGGCCCTGATTATGCACAGGCTGCTGCAACCTCTGTGCAATTTTCTACTGAGTTTGGAGGATTTGGCGCAATACCTCAGTTTGAGCAGCAATAAATGCTTCTGAGGGTGTCAAAGGTGGAGGTGCAGGAAGAGCACCATCACCATTACCTCCAGGACCCCCAAAGTTACTGTGTGTTTTATCAGCCATCTGAAAAGTTGAACTTTCATGAGATACATATTCAAAGCTTGCTCCAAATAATAACAAGTAGAATATGCATATGAAAATTCAAACTTATGGAAAAATCAGAACTTAGACAACAAAACAGTCCGGAGTATAACATTCATAACTTTATGTACAAATGTCAAAAGTTCATAAATTTTGGTCAGCATGTGAAGAATTACATAAGCTTCAACTTTGGTATTCAACTCCAGGACAGATTTAACTTTTACTGGGGTCGAAAAATTCATTTACCAAAGCTCTGTCCAGCAGTTTGGACAGCAAACAGTAGCTTACTAAAAATTCAATATTTCTCAAACTAAACATGCAAAAATGCTGAATTTTGGTGAGCATGACCATTATAAAATTTCGAACAACTTTGGTAGTTATTGCAAAATCCAGAAATGACTATAACTTCCTTCATTTCATTTCTTAGGCAGCTTGCTGCCGGAAAGGTGTTTTTCCACCATAATTACAAGATTACAAAATTTGGTGGATCACTTTTACATAGGGGTCACTATGTAGCTTCTAGCTACACAAAAGAATACTCTAAGTCAGCCTAGCACAAAAACCAACCAAAAGGGCTAACAAAGAGTACATGTCAAGTTTTCCTACTACATCATCTAGGATCTAGGTCCTATGTACAAACTATGGAGAGTTCCCTGCGACAGGTAGAAATAGCGCGCCAAGCTCCTCTAGTCGAGTCCGGGAACGTCGTGAACCTCCTCTGGGTCCAGTTGGATCTCCATCTGCTCATCCTCTCCAATAGCCGGTGGGTGGTGCATCTGCTGGAGCAAACCCACAACACCCTCCAAAGCCTCTATACAAGCTCGAGGTCCTCAACCTGCTCTGCAAATCCTGGATGTGCTGAAGGTGCACAAGCCTCTCGGCATCCCTGTGCAGCCAGCTGAGCCTGCAACTCTTGCTGCCCAGCCTGTAAGTTCAGAATCTGCTGCAAGTGGTCACCTCGCTCAACCTGTAACTATAGTATCTGCCCCTGGAGATCAGCAATGGTCTGCACAGCCTGTACAAAACCGTGGTGCTGCAGTGCTGTTGCTCTGTGTAGACCCCGACAAGCCAGTATAAGTACCAAGTAGCTCCAATAAGTTGGCTGGCCAAGTCATCAGAAAGAACTCAACGAATATCCTGGAGGTGGTACAATGCCCCCAAGCATCTGACTAGTGTCTGCACAGTGTCGTACGACGGCACGATCTCGAGAAGGGCGGCTATGTTGGTCATCCGACCAGCCACACAGGATCGTTGGGGTTCATGGTAGGAACCAACCCCAATGGAGTCTTTATCATCTCCTGTGGATGGTGAATGGAGAGAGTGTGGAGCACCATCAAAGCGGCCGACTCCACCGCCTCGAAAGAGCGGTAGCACAAGAGCTCCATGCTCAAGTCAGACCACTCGGGGTGGTCTGGGTGAGGGAGCATGGTGACTCATACTCGGCAGCTCGGTACGCCCATCTCCTCGTACTCCACCCCCTGGTAGAAGGGAGGAGTGGTGTAGCCGACGGCACTAAGGGCACCCCACACAATGCGGGTGACGCCCTCCCAGTGTAGTCCAGTGGTAGAAAACGTACCATCAGCGTTCACCGCAACCAACCCAGGGGAAGCCATCTGTAAAATAATTACAAACACATGTTAGAACCCAAAAATACGAATTTAACATGAAATATGGCAAAACTGGCAGTTCTGAACAAAAATTCATAACTGAAAAACCAGTACCCAAAAATTCCAAATTTTTGTGAGCAACTCGACAATGTTATAAATCACATTATTGGTATTCAAAGGTTGAACCAATTCAAATTGGAAAAGGGTCAAACTGATTAAGTTTTGGAGTGTTGTGGTCCAGAAATTTTCAGCAGGACAGCGCTTCACTAAAAAGATCATATCTCAAAGATTAAGAACCCTATGACCATGAGATTTTGACAGCGAAAAGTATGCTATATAAGAACCATTTTTGGTGTAGATTGTCTTGGAAGATTCTGTTTGGAACTATATTTAAAAATTCGAGTTTTCTGCCTAACTCAGGATTTTTTCAACATTTCAGCATGACCTATGCTTAGCAATTTAATCATAACTTCTATTATTTTCATCTTAAAATCATGAAAATTCATGGAAGAATCTTAACTAGCTGATGAGCAACTTTCCTAAAGATCACCTAGCCGAAATCTGTCTAGATCATCCTTAGAAAAATTAGGACAACAACTAGACATACATTTGATCACATCACATAATTTACCAAACTAGCATGAATGATCCTTCATAATTATAAATTGAACTACAAGGTGTATTAGGATCATTTTCAGTTTGGGTATATTTTAACATGATGCAAGAGCGTCCTATACATCCTTACCAAGCATTTAAGCTTAAAATCGAAGTTAGTGCCGGTGGCAAGGCACACGACGTGAAAAGCTGGCTTTGGTAACGAGCGTAGATCGCCTTTGGTAACGGGCAATGTGCCCGTTACCGATCAAGTGTTATAAATAAGCCAAGAAAGGTAACGGGCAGATGCCCATTATTGATAAGACATATTCGTAACGGGCATTAAACAACGACCGTTACCACAACTAGCCACCGGTCACGTGAAATGGCTGTTTCTCTGGGCCCACAAGGACCTTTCATAACGGGCACCAAAGCAAAGCCCATTACAGAAGCTCAATATTAGAGACGCCTGATGTGCACCTGCGTCTCCACTACCTTGACGAAATGAGACACGTCTATTTCACGCGCGTCTCAGCACAACTAGTATTCGTAACGAGCATCAAACAATGATCGTTACCACAACTAGTCACCGGTCACGTGAAATGGCTGTTTCTCTGGGTCCACATAGTACTTTGGTAACGGGAATGAAACAGAGCCTGCTACTGTGAAATTAAGATCAGAGACGTATTCTGTGAACCGACGTCTCCACTGTCTCGACGAAATGAGACGCATTTGTTTCTACGTGTGTCTGCTTTCTCTCTATTAAAGGAGACGCTTGCTTTCAACCTGCGTCTCCTATATCTCGTTGAACGATCAGGTCCTGGGGCCCACCGGTCAGGACTGGTAATGAGCTTTTACACTGCCCGTTACATTGTGGGCATTTTTGTAACGGGCTTTCTGAATGAAGCCCGTTACTCACTGATCAGTGTTTGTAACAAGCTTTAATTAACGTTTGTTACAGATACGACGACCACCCTTACAGTAACCTGCCCGGTTGCCGGCGGCATCCTAGAACCAGCCAGGATTTGGCAGCCACCAGTTGCTGCATCCTGGAACCAGCCAGGATATGGCAGCCACCACAGCAAGGAGACATCACAAACACATTCTCACATCACAAATATAGGCAAAGCAAGATCACATTTATAGACAAGCTAGGATCACATCAAGTTTCAAGTTACTCTCATCAGGGCTTGTTTGGATGGAGTCATGAGAAAACTTCCTGAACCAGGCAGTATCTGACCCCAACCAAGCAAGCTAAGCAGGTTTCTCAGGAAACAACACCTGACTAAAGAAGACTGAATGAGTTTCAGGTTTCTGGTCACAATAAACTCACGGTGCACCACTGTAGAACTTGCCCTTTCAGGCGATGGTCTCCTTAAGAATGTACTCGCACAACATCTCCTGGACACGCTTTACATCTTCTGTGGAAACATCTACAAGAGGTTTGAAATCCTACAAAATACAATCATTTATGAGAATACAAGTAGAAATCATTTTCTAAAATCAGATGGATAATATGAGCAGAGACAAGGTTGAGCATTATTATCTACTTACAATAGTCTTCTTGATGTCAGGTATGTCATCGAGTAGTCTTAACATATGGAATGCCACATGGAATCCACAATAGCCTTCTTGATGTTAGGTATGTCATCGAGTAGTCTTAACATATGGAATGCCACATGGAATCCACACAAAGAGGACCCCCGTGGCTGCTGAGCACACTGCATCGAGGTACCAAAATGACAAGTTAATGTAGTACCAAATAGGTATGAAGGGACCATAAAAAAACCTCAGTCTTATAATGAGATTTGTTTTGTACTTGAGTGTGGCTTTTGCCTTTTTCCCTTTTGTCACTCTATCCTAATGCACCACCAAAGGCCCTACATGATCAGCAATACCAATTAGAAACACTAAGAGATTGATTTTTTGTGAACAAAAAATATTGTACCAACGACCCTACATGGTCAGCAATACTAATAGAAACACTAAGAGATTGAATTTTTGTGAACAAAACCTACAAGAAACTGACAAGTTCAAAACATTTTGGAGGTCTGGGAACTTTAGCGGGGGATGTTGTTTAGCAGAATCTAGATACCAAACCTCTTTGAACTTCATACAGATGATCACTGTTACCCAGTGGCTAGTGCAGTAGGCACCCACCACGTAGTAGTTGTTCATCGTTGCATTTGAGATTGCTTTGCCAACTTGCTGAGAACGCTGAGAAATATTTGTTGAAGTAAACAAATCTGGATCTAAAACCCAACACTGATCTGCTTCTCCGCTGCCTTGTCCATCATTTTCCTACAAAAAATCAAATTGTTAGCATGCATGAACTTTACGGTCAAAATTAAAGAAATATCTTTTTAGGTTTTAAAGGACTTACAATGTCCACAACCTCATGAAGGTAACATCCAGAGAAGCCAGGGTTATAAGGTTAAACACGCTACTGAATACAATGTTTAACATTAAAGCACCACAACCACCTTTAAAGTAGTCTTGATCCACCTTTACTGGAAAGGCAAGTTTACCCTTACTGTGTTCCATGACATAAGCATGCAACTTGGCACAATTTGGTCCAGCAGCCCATACATTTGCTTCTGACAACATAGGTGCACCAAGCTTGTATTTTGGTCGGTCCTGTTCTGTCCCATTAACACAGTTAAGAATCTCATCTTTAGACAGAGGTTTCCTGGCCTCGGTTCCCCTTCTGCGGGGGAGATTGTCCGGGCTCCTCCGTTGCGAGGCACCGTACTTGTTGTATATGCCGCTAGGGGGAGATTGCCCGCGCTCCTCCCTCCCGCCGGGAGAGGCCGTCGTTTCGTCCGTTGATTATCCTCATGTTGCGCCCGCCGCTAGGCGTAGTTTGCCTGGGCTCCTCCTGTTGTCGTCGACGCTCCTGCTGCTGGAGAGGCTGTTGTTTCGTCTGTTGATTATCCTCAAGTTGTAGCTGCTGCTTAGGCGGAGTTTGCTTTGGCTCCTCCTCCGGTTGTTGTCGACACTCCTACTGCGTAGTTTTGCTGATCTGCTGCTGCTGCTACTGTTGTTGAGCCTTCTCTTGCTGACACTGAGCTGCAGCACCTCCATTTGATGTTGTACCCCTGCTACCTGTTGCGGCTTCAGGGTTGGGATGTCTCGTCATGGGTGGTATAATGATCCTGTCCTTTGGCCATTGGATCCTTTGAACGAGTGCCGCAGCTAGGGTTGCTACGTCAACCCCATCAATTGGTACAGGCAGAGGGTATTGACTCGTATTGGCCCACACATAAGTAGGTTGCACCACAACATACCCATCCTGCACCAGTACTGAATGGCAAGCCTTTTGAGATGGAAAGACTTTCGCTAGTGCGAGCTCCACGGTGCCATCCAAAAGGCTGCACACGGTTGGCTCTATCAGCTTATCTACTGTGTCCAGCAATGGTGATCGACTATCACTATGGACTTCATTCGCTTCGTCACCATTGGCATTCCAATGATCTTGCTCTCTGCCATCTTCCTCCCTAACATGCGCATGTTCTTCCTCGCTGTCATGCCCATCGGCTTCCTCAATGCCATCCATATCTTCTTCCTCGCTGCTACTGACAGGCACTGGTAATTGGGAAGAAAGAAGTGCATTTTTGGGTATGTTGATGCCTGATAGTCGTAGAGCATGGACAATTGATTTAAATGTTTTGCCCGCCATCACATCATGAGCATCAGACCTCTTGTTCCTCTTCTTCCTGTACATTCCAGCGAACTCTTCACCAAACCCTTTACCCCAGCCAAGTGAACTAGACACGCCTCAGACCCGACCTCGATGCTCTGGAGTCTCAAGTGTTGCGGTGAGGATATCATCCTCCCTAACCCAAGAGAAAGAACCATCGCTACCCTGAGCTGCAAGTGTTTTCACCCTATCTGCTACCCCACCACCGCAAGGTTACTGAGTGTTATGCCCCAGCTTCCTTCACTAGTATTGTTCTTCTTCTTCCCTACCCTTGCCCGTAGATAAGGTCTTGAACGTCCAGGAAATTGGTGCCAAGGGTTTTGTTTTCCTTCGGCAGAGAGCTTTGCATCCTCCTCCTCCCACTCTTTCCTTTTACCACGATAACCTTTTATGCCAGTATTGTGTGGCTTATTATGCAATGTTCTCTTTTGTTTCATCTCCTGGCTCAATTGCTGAAATGAAGGAAGATTGGTTTCCTGCACAAACATGTCCCAGTCTTGTTACTGCAAAAAGGCATGCTTCACAAAGGGAGTCTCCTCTTCACTCACATATTTTTTTCTTAAATGGGCCTTGAACCGCCGTTGCAAGGTTCCAATCTATGATATAGCTGCCTTAACTGCCTTCTTGCGAACAGATTCTTCCAGATTGGCTGGGTAGTCTTGCTTTTCCTCTAAAACTGTAAACACATGGTCCTTCGCAATGGGTGACTAGGCATAACCACAGAGCAGTTCTTCTTTGCAAGGTCAGGTACATAGAACACTTGCTCAACATGCGTCTCCAGTACGGAATTATCGGTAACAGACTTTATAGCCCGTTACCAATACGGTAGCGATCAGTAACAGACTTAAGCAACCCGTTACTGATAGGGCATTGATCAGTTCCTGACTTTACAAGCCCGTTACCGATAGGTTTGACATTTATAACGGGCTCTTTTAACATCCTTTACAAAGAATTTATGTAACGGGCGTTTAAGAAGCCCGTTACCAGAAGTCCACATTGGTAACGGGCGTTGTGGAGGCCAACCCGGGGGTCGTCCTGGCGCGCTTATAGGTAACGGACGCCAAATAACAACTGTTACAGATGTGGGTGGATGTAACGGGAGTTAAGGGCCCGTTACAAATGCTGCCTGACCTATTTGAGGTTTTCACGTAGTGGCATATATATGTCTCTCCCTATGATAGCTAGTCGAAACTACTCGTTTCTTAATTACCGTACCTACCAACCGTGGTTAGTGTACCTGCAGAAAATCACAGAACATTCAGAACCTTTCGTGCTAGTACACATGAAAGCGTCCACATTCATTACCGTTCACTATAGAAACGACATCCATGCGTAAAGCCACTGCATGGACAGCGTCCAACCTCAGATGCTCTCCGTTTGAATGGAGTGCATCCTTGCCTCGCATCTTTGTGATACGGAACGTCCACGTATGGCAAAACGTGGTGAGACACAGACGCGACATGGGTTCCGATTGGAATAGGTCCCATCCATCCCTCACGGACTTTCTCGTGGCACCATCACGCATGGAAAAACATGACGAGACGCAGACGCGACGTGGCACCCATTAGAATAGGTCCCACTAGTCCCTCACAGGACTTCCATGTGGTACCACCACGTATAGCAAAACGTGATGAACTAGTATGGTTGTGCAAGAAAGTAAGTTTCTAGGGCCTCTCGAACTAGTTTAAACCTTAACGTCCTACGTACTTTGCAAAATTCTTATTCTTGGCAACTTTTATTCCAAAAACAAGTTATTAAGGTATTATTCATACTGTGGTGCATATCAACGCTCTGGTACCAGTTGTAATGACCTGCCTCCCCGAGGCCGTGCCCGCCTACGCCTGCCAGCTCTCTAGGACCCCAAGAATATCCCCACAGACCAACACATGTCTTTTATGCGCACTTTGTGCTCACTCATGCGCATCCGGGAAGGACTTCCCGGTCGGTCACCCATCGCTTCAAGCCAAGCACACTTAACTTTGAAGTTTGTCGTGATGGGCTTCAGGAAAAGAAGTTGCAACTTGTTGGTATGAGTATACTTATCAATCCTATTAAGCCTTGGGCTGGGATGTCACATACCCCCCTTAGAAGATCGACGTCCTCATCGATCAAACCCAAGCCAGGAACATCCTCTCTTGGCCACGTCCGTGGGTCCAGTGCTAGCGCATGCGCCATGCTGTGTGGCCACTCAGGGTCCACACCAGCCATGCACACCATGCCTGCACAATTGCGACCACACACGCCTGTGAAACCGCGAGAGTCGGCTCTGATACCAGCTGTGACAGAATTGCCCAAATAAATTCTGTATTATCGCCTAAGCCGGTCCACGTGGCCATTAAGAAATAATAAAGAACTATTTTGTCGCCTCTGTCGGGTCATGCCCGGTGAATCACCTACAACAGGATCGCTGATATGCGCAAAGCCCACACGAAGGCGGGACCAGAGTACAAGTTCAATATTACAAAAAGAGTTCACAAAGTTACATTATTACAAACCAGGTTTTCATACATAAAAGTAAAGGTGATTTCAAAGTTTTAAACAACGGAAATAAACTAGCGGAAGATACACATGGGAGGCCATCCATAGAGTATCACTCATCACTCTCGCTCTCCCACTCAGGCTCCCAACCATCTGGAATAGAGCCAGGCCAGATGAGATTACCTGAAAACCAAAAATTAAGCAAGGCTAGGTACTAATACTCAACAAGACTTACCTGACAAAAAGAAAGTAATAATAGACATGCAAGGCCTTTTGGCTTGTGGGTTTGTTTTGCCAAAAGTAGGGATGGATCCGGATACCAATTCGGATGTCATTTTTTAGCCGTTCTTTTTTTATTTTAGCTAAATTAGGCATAATATTTTGTATCAAAATTTTATATTCTTGTTCTTGGCATTGTGCTTGTTAAGATCCATACAAAATAAACCCCAAATGTGTGCTATATTTTAATCAAATGATGAAAAGAAATTTGGATATCTATTCGGATTTGGATACAGATGTTTTTTCACCTTTTTCTCTATTGGAAGAAAATAATCCATAAAAAGTTTGTAGCTAATTTTTTATTTTTTCTAGTAATTAGCTGGTTATAATGCATAAAAAATTAGCACCGAATTTATTTTATTGTGATCTAAAAGTATCAATCTCTTACACAATTCGGATGTTTTGGATCCATCCCTAGCCAAAAGCGACTAAGAGTTGATCCTTACTTTCCAATTTTAGCTCAAGTTCTAGTATATTAACCATTCTAGGTAAGCACCTAGCTAAACAACCATGTTTGTGCAAACAACATTAAACATGCAACAATATTAATCCAAAAGTTCCATAAAGAAGTATGGGGTAGCTAGTGGTCAAGCCGACTCAGATAACGGTGAGTGACCGATGATCGATCGATTTATATCCTTGCAAGGTAAACCCAAGATACACGGAAGAAGGTGGACCCCTAGAAATCAAATAAAAGCAAATGCGGGGTCTACCCCGACCAGGCAACTCCCGTCATTCCCCAGATTATAGGGACATGCGGTACAGTCCTAAGTACAAGGTTACTAGAACGCCCTCACATGACACGTCCAGACTCACACATGCACTACTGGTAGCGAACCGGGAAAAGCATCTCAAGATTAGTAGCGATAAAGTCCCTGCACTGGTTCATTAGGTACTAGGCTTACCGGTCCCATTCCCGACAAGCACTTGGTACGTTCAATAGCTTAAACCAGCACAATGCTACTCGTTTGAGACCGAACCCATTGCTCTTACCACTTGAGCGAGTCAATTTAGCCAACTTATGATTCCAACATAAATATCCTATATCTCGTGAGCAATGAGTCATTACTCGACTTGTACCGTGTCCTTAAAGTATGGCACTAGCGTCCTAACATACTAGTATAAGAGCATAGGAGTCCTAAGGATCGTGCATCTAGGTTTCAAACAACAACTGAAACTTAAATACACAAAGTAAAACATAAATACTGAAATGTAAACGAGTATGAACTTTTAATCCAAAAAGGTTAGATGATTCCGTTGCTTACCTTCTTCTGATTCAAAACTAGCCTTGGGCTCTTCTGGACTTTGGTCCAGGTCTTGTTGCACACCAATTTGGATAACTTCTCCGCTAGCTGCTCTCTCTTCCTCCTGAGTGAGCGTGTGGGTCCCGTCTGGTAAATCTACACGTCACATGCATATCCATTAGATTATGGTGAGGGTGGGATAATTACCACAAAACCAACTCTTGTCGGCCACATTCATCTAAACATTATTATTTTCTCACAAAAATTATTAGGGTGGTGTGATGATGAATTAAACATTACTTTGGTGGTGATTGTGTGCACTTCTAGGAAAATTAAGTTACTTAACTTCACCAAACAGTATGGGGGTGTGTTTAAATGATTATAAACAGGAACAAACATGAAAACCTTGATTAAACTTAAATAATAAACATAAACCTATTTATTCAATTCCTAGCTAGCGATTCACCCAAAATTCATATACTTTTAAATGGTAGGTTTCTTTACCAGGAACCCAAAAAAATTGGATTTGCTTTTTTTGATTTTTCTACTATTTTTAATGATTTTTTGAAGTCACAGCCGAAACCCTTGTAATGCATTTACAGGGGGATCCTTGTCTTAAACTTCAGATTCACGAATAGGCCCCTGCTTTACACTTTAACCCTAAACAAAATGCAATCACTGCACCTATACCCTTGTCGGCGCAAGGGCCAACTCCAGCGGCCGGGGGAGCGGCGGAGGGGTGCGGGTGAGTGGCCGTGGGGCACCAGTGGTTCCACCCGGTGTTGTAGGGTGCTTGGCCCAGCCGGCGGAGCAGCCCGACGAGCTCGGCCGGCGAGCCGTCCGGGAGTGGCGCCCGCCGGAGTTGGTGTACCCGGCGACGGCGGCGCAATTCGGCGGCGAGGGGTGAATGTACGAGGTGCGGTGGGGACCGGAGGAAGGTTGTGGGGGAGATGCGGACCGGCGGCGGGGCGAGCTCGACCGGCTCCGCTTGCTAGCCGCGGCGCGGGGGTGGCGAAACGGCGGTTTGGTGTCCCGCCGTCGGAAAAAACGTGGACGGACGCCACGGCTCGTGTTTTATGCAACCACCCGGCGCGTGCACGACGAGGACGAGGTGGTCGCGAGCCGGCGAGGGCGGCCACTTGGCGCGCGACATGCGCGGCGCGCACGCACGGCTCTCGCGCCCGCGTGGGCGCGGCTTACGGTGAAAACGGTGAGGCGGAGGGTCCGAGTCGAGCGCGTGACCGCGCGTAGCCGCAACGTGGACGCAACAGCGCGGACGTGCGCGCGTGCCGGCGCGGCGTCGATGTCGCCTGACCCTATTTTATTTCGTGATTCCCTTTTCGAAATTATAAAACTCCAAAAAGTGTCATCATACTCGAAAATATCCAAAAATAAAATTTGTAGAGGAGCTATAGACCTACAACTTTGACAAAGGGTGACATATGTTTTGATCAACAGATTTGTGGAAAAACGCGTTGAAATTCCAGCAAATTTCGGCCCCTAGTTACTGTGCGCAGAAACTTCATCTCAAATTGAAGCGGCTTTGCACTCGAAATTGGAATGTCCCTCAATTATGAAAAATGTGTTCCCAAAGATAAAGAAGAAATTTTATATAGGCCGATTTTGAACTTCTATAGAGAAATTTGGAGAACGCGCAAGAAAACTGAATTAGCCTCTTGGATCCTTAGGGGTTTGACCACTTATTTGGACTTCGACCAAGAGCTTTTGTGCAAAAGTGTGCATAAACATGTCAAACATGCTTAGGAGCTAATTAATCTTGATTAACACAACTAAATGAGGTATTTATCTTTAATAAACACCTGGGGTGTTACAAGACGTACAGAACAGCGAGAAGTATTCAATAGGGAGCGAGCAGTCATGTCACACATTCCAAAAAAAACCTTTATCACCGCCTGTCCTGAGTAGGATCTTAGGCCGACGGGGGAGCAAGGGAATGAACTCGTGGCGGCGAGGTGAGCGAGCGCGCCACCATCTAGTCTCCTTATCCAACTTCACTAGTGGTGTGCTATTGGTCTAATTGAAAAAATTCTTCTCAAATACTCGTATGATATTAAGCTCATTAAATTTTCCTAGCATTATATTAACAAGCATTTAATTCTTTAATTGAAAAACCGCATATATGTCGATTTTTTGTTTTTCAATTGTTGCAGCGTGCTTTTTCAATCATTTTTTCTTACCTTGCGCATTCATTTTCCGACTGATTTTAACATCTACCACCACTGCTATGTTGTATGGTTGCGGAAAATAAAATGAAGCGTCCATGAAAAACACCCATGGAAAACACCAGAATACTGTGGATATTTTTTTAAGCGAACGGATCGGACACCCTTTACCTGCGAGGCCAGCAGCACTTTACCTCTCTCTCTGAGGTTTACCTCTCTCTGAGGTAGTTTGAAGAACTTCAGAGGATCCTTTATCCCGCTTGTGGCATGCCAAACTTTCTCGATACATTGTTCGTTCAAAAAAAACCTTTCTTGGCACATTGACCGGTTAAGTGGCATGTGCCGCCTAGCTAGCTTGTGAGAGAATCAATTTCTGCATACATAAATACTAGATGTTTTTAAAACGTCTCATAAACGGGCGAGGTACACTACGGAAACAGAGCCTTTGCCGTGCGTTTCAGGCGCACGACAAAGGTCAAGAAACGCATGACAAAGGCCGCACGACAGCGTTTTGCCCGGCAAAGGGCGTTTGTCGTGCACCTTGCCCCCGCCCGCATGGTTAAGAAGCTTTGTCATGCGTCACGTGCAGAGCAAGGCAAAGAAAAACAATTGACGGCGCCCCCTGGAAAAGCCGCACGGCAAAGCTAGCTCCTCTTTGCCGTGCGCCCGAAAAAATGTGCACGGCAAAGTTTCGGACGCACGACAAAGAGGGAGTTTCCCGTAGTGATATGCCATTTGAGTTGTTTCAGTTGCCTTAACTCATCTGTAATTAAATTGATGGGATAGAAAAATGAAGGATATAAACTACGAATAATGCCCAAATTAATGACTTAATGCATGTAACTAAGCCTACTAGTTCGATGCTACTATAATTAGTCATAGCAACATGCAAATCATTGCACAGCTAGATGAATATATACTGAGATTGGGGTATAGTGTATAATATATAAAACTTTAAATAAATTGAAACCAAATTGAAATAGCTACAGTAACCTAGTTGGAGTTCTTTTTTGAATGAAACCAAATTGAAATATAGCTATAGGAACCAGATATGTAACAGGGGAAAGATACGTACATGTATAGTATATGCTTAGTGGATGAACATGAGACTTGCAATCAAATTAGCAGTAAGCATCACTGTCTATCTGATTGTAGGCACATGTAGCACACTGGAAGCACTTACTTTCACTAATCAAGCACAGCATTGCTTGTCCACTAATTCGTAGGCACCGGACGCTGTGCATGCGCACAAACATAGAACAACGGGCTGATCTCGATTAGTTCCCAAAGCGAGAAAACTGATGGGACAATTTGGCCAATTTTTTTATGTCGTACTGTTAGCTTTTGATGCACTGTATACATACATAGCTAGAATCAGATAACAGTTCTTTGCGTAATCATTTTTGACCAGATGAATTTAACAGAATCTCTCTATGTAGCGTGTAAAATCAACAGCTAACCTAGCTATTACGCAGCAGATTCTAGCTAGAAAAAGAAGTAAATGTGCATGAAATGACGGCCAGAGGACAGATATCACAATCACGCGTTTCAAAAGTTGAGTTGAGAATGGATAGATGGTCGAAAAGAACAGCATGAATTAACTACATGTATACAATTCGATCAAATTCGCGAGGCAATTTTTTATCCTTCGAGGAACAGCTAGCATAAAAATGCACTCATCAATGATAGTTAAGAAATAGCACGCAGTTCCCAAAGGGCACAGAAAAGGCCAGCTCCCGTAACAAACTTGATCAGACACGCACAAAAAGAACGGCGAAGGAATGAAGGACAGTTGTCGGTCTTGAAATGACACCAGTAGTGAAGAGTGAAGAGAGAGAGAGAGAGAGATGTACAGTGGTCAACTAGTCATGTTACCCCATTTTGGGATAGGGGCAAGATTCCAAAACGGTCATTTCATGGCTTAAAAAGAATCAGTCGTAAAGACTTCGATCGATGCCTCTCGCAACCATCATGTATTTGTACTTTGTGTGAAATGAAATTGTATAATTAAATTAGATCGGCATGCACACGTGAATCCACTACAATTTTCATACACACAAAGTATGATTAAATCCTAGCTACCGTGTGCATTGTGTACTTATTTTCCTTCATGGGCCCTCATCCCAATATATTTGCAATTACAGGAAGAACAGCACCTGACCAGAGAAATCTAAGGAGCCCTTCACAAATCTTGATCTGGATGTGCTAGCCATATAGTAGTATCTTTCTGGGCCACCGGAGAATAGTACTACTGTCTCATGGATGCATACTCCTAAACTTGGAACCCAGTAATTTGGTGGAAAATCAAATCTATGAATGAGATAATTTATAGGATATATATTGCATTTGCATATGTTCCTAATTGCACTAATTCTACCACTCTTTAATCCCGTTCGTTTGACTTATCAACCACCAGCCAACAGTACTTTTCTCTCGGAACAAATCAATCAGCCACCAGCAACCAGCAAGTAGTACTTTTATCTCAGAATAAATCAGCACCACCCATCACACACCACCGTACCCACCAGCCAAACGAACATGCCAGTATATCACATATATGTTTGTAATGCAGAAACTTCAAATCTATGTTGTGGCGGAGGCAGCAGTGGGGCTGGAGGCCCTCCGAGAAGCCCTCCCTAAAAATTGGAGGAGGAAGAAGAGGCAGTGGGGGGCTGGAGGAGGAAGAAGCAGCAGCAGCCCCCTTGGTTCTGATCATAGCTTCGCTACTAAATCTATGGTATGTAGTCTGAGTAACTACTAATTAATGATAACAATTCTGCGAATTTCCTGGATATATCAACTCCGGCTGAGTAGCACCTTCACTCTTACCAATAGCATATTGTGTTCTCTTGGGCTACAAATTAAATTTGTTGAGAAGTATTTCAACATTCTCCAAGAGTTATTTTTTTAACTCTATATATACATCGTGCTACAAACTGAGATAATTTTGCGTCTTTATTTAATCAAGGATTTGTACTGCGACCTTTCTTTTTTGAGAGAGAAAAAGAAGCAATATAATGGTCACACCCAATCTAAGGAAAAGATTTGAATCAAGTAACAAATGGGACATCTTTCTTTTCCTTGTTGCATACTTCACTAATAACTAATTCTGATTAACACTCTTTCCTACAATCATCATGTATCCAGGTCGATATAGTTGGCATGTGAAAGTTGATAAAGTGCAAGGAGAATGGTATATAATTTTTGCTTTGCATAATGCTCATGAGAAACACTGCAGGTGTAGCATGCATGGAGGTGGTAAGCTGGTTACCATAAAAACAGTAAAATTGTGCACACAAGCAAAATAAAGAACAAATTAATCAGCTGTATGCTGTCTAGTATTATGTGAAGAGTCATCTGGATATAATATTGCAACAAATTAAGAAACAAGCAAAATCTATTGACTTCAAACATTAATATAAAAGATGTAAGCACCTAGTCTTTGTGAGCAAAGAGGTAATAATAAGGTGATGCAATCGGCCCACTACAAAATAAAACTTGATTTCCCAACAACACAATATCAGAGAAATATAGTTCATGACCTGCAACATTATTCTTCTAAAACTACCTCGTCCAACATTGAAGACACAAAACAGCACTAATTTTGATCAATTCATGAGTGCATGTCCTCACAGGCTCACAACACATAGTTCAAATTAACAGCAGAGATGACACTCGACTGATCAAGAATTAACACAATCAACGAGTACTGTCCCATACAGGTCAACACCAAAAACATCAGAGCGATCGAGCGAGAGAGATCACAATAATGACACAAGAGAGAAGAACAAGCGAACGACAGAGAGTGAGATCGATAGAGAGAGATAAAGAGATGCTACTTGCTTGTTGTTGTACATGTCCATGATGTCCTCGCGCGCGTGCACTTGCCAATGGACCTCACCGCGGCCCGATGGGATCCGTCAAGAGAAGGGCGGCCTCCCGACACCGCCGCCGGGGGCGCCAGCCCAGTTGCCGTTCCCATCCATCGGCATTGGCGGCATCCCCATCGGCAGGTTGAAGAACGGAAGCCCGGCCGCCGCCGCCGCCGCGGGGTCTCCGCCGAACGGCACGCCGGGATGGTCGCTCCCCGGCGGTGCTGGAGGGGGCACGTCTTCGCCTTCCTCGAGCGGCAACCGCTCGTAGGCGACGTTGCTGAACGACGCGGCCACGACGACGACGGGACCCGCGGCGATGAGCGCGCCGGCCACGCTGCCGCCGACGACCTGCCCCTGGCCCCCGGCCAGGAACGCGGCGAGGCTGGTGGCGCCCGGCGGCGCCGGCGGCGGGAGGAAGGAGCCCGCGAGGGAGAGTATCTCGAACCTGCCGTGGAGCGTGGCGACCGCCGGCGAGGCCGGGCCGGTCTGGGACGACTGCGGCTGGCGCAGCGTGACGTTGGCGACGGTCCCGGCCGCCGAGAGCACGCAGACGCCGCGCTGGCGGCGGCGCGCGTAGGCGGTGAGCGCCTCGAAGACGTCGCAGCCGGCGGCGACCTCGAGGATGTGCGCCCGGAGCGCGTTGGCGCTCTCCCTGGTGATGATCACAGGCGGCTTGGGCTTGTTCTTGGACCCCGGCGGGCGGCCGCGCGGGCGGCGCGCGACGACATCCCCGCCCCCGATGCCGGCGCCCCCGGCCGTGCTCGGCGGACCCCCACCGCCCCCCGATCCCGGCGACAGCGAGTCCTGGCCGTCGTCGGAGCCCGCTGCGCCGCCGTCATCGTGGTGGAGGTGGAGAGGCTGGAGATGGTTGAGGTAGGAACTAGTGCCCAAATCCAGGCCTGCCATCTTTCTAGGGTAGGAGAAGAGCTAATTATAAGTCAAGTAAGGAGAGTATAGTAGCAAATAAGCTCAAGTAAAAATAATGGCTACATAACAGTACCGATAATATTAATAATTGGCGACGCAGGAGAAGATGATGATGATGAGAATAGTAGAGGCGACGGGGAAGAAGGAGAGGCCAAGGCCGGCCTGCAGGCTGCTTGCTGCTTGGGTGTTGTTTCTTTAGGGTTTGTGTGGTTCTTGTTTCCTTGGAGGAGAGTAAAGAATGGTTTTTGGGATGTGGGGAGAGAGGAAAAAGGAGCTAGCTGAAGCTGCTCCTGGCTCCTGCTCCTGCTTGGTGTTTCTTTTGATTTCTCCTTTGTTAATTTATCCTGCTTGCTGATGGTGCTTGTAGTTCATGTGGATTTGTGGGCATATATTTTGGGAGGGGAAAGCTACGAGTCCAGGGGGGAGGGGAGCTAGAAAAGGGCAGGAAAATGGGGGCGCAATGGAGGTGCAGGAAGGAGGAGGTCGGAGGGGATGGATCGATGCTGGAATCCAATTGGAGCAAGAGAGAGAGAGAGAGACGACAGGGGCGAGGAAGGGGAGAGGAAGTGATGGGAAAGGAAGACGAGAAAGGGATAGGTTAGTGCTGGTCTTTGGAGTTGATGGGAGGAGGAAATATAATACATGAGCTAGAGAGAGGAGGGTGATGGGCAAGGTGGCCTTGCTAGCACGGTCCACTGACAAGTGGGGCCTAGCGCTTCCTGGGTCCTGTGTGTCGGTCACGCAGGCGAGCCGCGTGGAGAAGTGGCTTATCGATCTAGCTAGGAGGGTGCTCGCTTTAATTTTCTTGAGAGAGAAGGATGATACAACTTAAACGTTGATGCTTATGCACGCAAGTGGGGTGATTAGTTTAATGGTGCAAGTTGAGAGTATTATATTAGCCCTAGACCAAAGTTGCTTAGCGGAGGCATTGGGTGTGTGTGCATTGGGACAACTTCGGTGTAAGTGGGGGGCATGTGGGACTCCTCAATGCCTTCAGCACAGGTGCATGGGCGGCTTAAATGAATGATTCCAAAGTGCCACTCCTGTCTAGCTAGAGTCCAGCTTGGAATATGGTTGCCTTGGGCTACTACCCTCCATGATTTCTTGCCAATTAGAAGAGGTTAGGTTTAGGGTTTCCTAGCTAGGTCTACACATTGCTGTTTTCTTTCTGGTTAGTGGAGGGGATGGGGGCAGGGCTAGCATTTTGACCACCACAGTAATTCTGTATGCAGTTAGTGGAACATAAGTTAGCTAGATTGTAAGTCTATATGTGATGTGCCCCCCTTTGTGATTGAGGGGTAGACTTTAATTTGAACAACATAAGCTTGAAAATTACTAAACATGTATTATGAAGATTAATTATCAAAATTCTGGTGTGTCGTGACTATTATTCCAATATGAAAAGGAGCTGCAGCAAGGTATTAAATGGAGCACGTTGCTACCCTATACAAAAAATCCATACCGTGTTTCAAAATTGGAGTATAGAGATAAACTGATGTGATGGACATTCAACATGACCGACAAGAAGTCAAGTTGTCAGAAGGAGAAGGCACACTAATCTTTAACTAACTTCTCATGATTTTAGTTCACTCAACTCTGGTTGTTCATAGTTATTTTTAGTTGGAAACACAAACTTTGGTCAACCCGTCAATGGGCACGTATATGAGCTTAACAGAATCATGTTAATTCGTGAGAAAGTATCATGAGTTTTTTTTTTCAAAGATAAAGTGTTATTTAGAAACTAAAGCAGTCTTTGTTAATATCAAACATATATATTCAAAATGGAGTTCTACTTGGCAAATATATATGTTTACACTACTTTGTTAATATCAATCTAAGATTTTGTCCGCACTTGATGGGTGATGAATATTCAACAACTTCATGTTCCTGTATTGAGCCATGTTACTTGTATCATACATCGATCAGATCAATGAAAGGACATCTACAGGGAAACTAAGTTTTTATTTCCAGTCGGGTCTTTGTTAATATCAAGAATATTTTTATACCTACCCATGGAAAACTGCTGCTGAACTCACTTTTTTGTTGTCAAAGAAGGCTACTTTTGATAAAAGCAAATCCATGACAGAGAGTGGTGCTTCGGGTCGTGCTCGTGCTGCAGTTATCACAATATTTAACCTAGTTCTCTATTATTGCTAGAATTACAATATTCCATCTACCTTGCTAGATTGTGCTAGATTAATTAGCTTACTCCATCCGGTTTGGTAAATGATGAAGTTGTTTTGGACAAGATTTGAGTCAAACATTGAGAATATGAATAACCTTTAGGTTATTGAGTTTGAAAATGTGAAAATTACATGAATTAATTTGTCTTGCAAAATACTTTCATAAAAGTATACATATGTTGGTTTTTAATAAATATTTTTGTGAAAGTAAGATGTCAAAGTTGTACTTTGAAGACCTGGTCGCCATCCTAAACGACTTCATTTACCAAAGCAGAGGGGGTACATAAGTTTCATGGACCATTAACTGTGCAAATAAATCTTGAACAAATAATGGGAGGAAAATAAAGTTTCATATTGGTTTGCTATACACCATAAAATAATCTCAATGCTGATCTTTTAATTTTCAATAAGCATTATTAAGACAATGGAAATATTTGTATATATTTCATAATTGTTGTCTATTTAAGGGCAATAGGGAAATTTAGATTCTAGAAGATTCATATGGATCCTGTAGATTACTCTTTGATATGAAATTGTACGTTTGTCGTTTTCTTTGCAAAGAGATCGGTCATATAAGTAGTGTACACGTACATATACCAAAGATTCTTCATCAGATACATAACAAATAAGAAAATTCGATCATTTAGATTTATTCAAATATGCAATGATCATAGACAAATTTTCAGTAGAACATCCCAACACATTAACACTTGCACGCTTTTGTAAGAAAATGTAAGTTGGTTCCAGATTAATTAAGTCCATATACAAGGCCACCAACTTGGAAATATAATGGACAGTGACAATAAGTTAGCCTTGTTCACGCCATTAGGTACTTTTGGTTAACGATTGACTTATTACAGTATGTACTATAAATTACGAAGATACTTTAACTTTATATATATAACCCTATCTAATCACACTTGGAATGATTATGGTAAAAGAGACCTAGCTAGATCTTACTAAGATTCCCTGGATTTTAATTTACTACACCAAATGAAATCAGAACCTACAAATCTACAATCACCTTTTAGTCTACTGTTATCAACAGAGACCAAATTAAAGCCATCTGAATGAAAAGAGACTTGGACGTGCTGTGGTTTTATATGGATATATGCGCATTATGTACTTGCCGATTGAATTGATTTAAGATTGTGTGCAACGCAACATTGATTGATTTATTGGCTGTCAAAGTTGACCAACCGCCCTAGTAGCTACTACCTAATCACAAAAAGAAAGAGAAACGGTAGTTGGTCATAGTTTTCATATACGCAATGTGTCGTTTTCGCCTTATTGATCAAGTTGTGTGACAAGATGGATAGTATCTTTGTATATATACAAAGGCCAGCTGCTCGAGCGTGTCATGATACGACTAAAGAAAGCAATTTTGTTGTAACTTAATTTGGCGTGCACTAACATCAGCGGAAGAAAAGAGGAAACCATTGGTTTGTCGCTTAGTTTTGCCCACTGAGTAGTTGAATACTGCCTCCGTCCCGCAAAGAGTGTCCACTTTGACCTTATTCAGTCAAACCATTTTATGTTTGACTAAGTTTATATAAAAATATATCAATACTTTTGACGTCTAACAAGTTTTATTAGATTCATTATGAAATATATGTTCATACCATACCTATTTAATGTTATAAATATTTATATTCTTCATTATAAACTTAGTCAAACTCCAAATAGATTGACTGAAAAAAGTCAAAGTGGACACTCTTTGCGGGATGGAGGGAGTAAGTAGATGATAAATTAAAATTAAGATATATTAGCTCACATGCATATATGGCTAGCTGGGCCAGGTCAGCATCGATCATCAGTGGTTAGATCAATAAAATCAAGGAACCAGGGCAGGCAAGTTTGGGGATAACAGCGAAAGGGCACGTAGCCTAGTGGTTATAAGACGAGCCTTAGTAGCACCGGCCTGAGGTCCTGAGTTCGACTCTCCGTGGGAGCGAGGGAGGCGCATGTGGTGACTTCATCAATCTTGAGGATGCGTCGGTTTTTAAAGATCGATGCTCATAGGCTGGTAGGATTTGCATGCGTGTGTTTTGTTGTGTGTACTGTTGTATTAGGCATAGATAAAATTATACTACATAAATGTTGCATGTCAATGGTTCCTATAGATATTTGTTGATGGCTCTGTGTCTTACCTCACCCAATTAGGCATGTATGCATGTCTTAAGGTGCAGATTGTTTAGGCGAAATGTGAGTGCGCATTGCGCACACTTTTTTCTCACGATGAGCAAGTTGCAAGGTCGATGTGATGTACGGATGTACCAATAGATGTATGTGCGGAGGCTTAATAAGAGGTTATCCATATCCAAGCACAAAAAGAGCTAGGTTTTTTCTAATTTCCAATATACAGTAGATATTCTATACCGTGGGGCACCATCCAATAATGATTTAAAATATTGTTTCCTTATAGTCAAATATATGTAGGCTTTTTCTATATTCTTTGATCTCTCTCCGATCACAAATAAGCAGGATGTTTTTATTTCCTGTTGTACATTATAGGTACTTACTAGGAAGGAACTATAGAATTAAGCACTAAACACATGTGAATAGTAGCAAAATTACCATCTTCCTATTACTAATTGGAGGCTCCTTTTGAGGCCTCTACGTGATGCCACCTGGGATCCTAGGTGGATAGCCCAAACAAATAGAGAAATCCATAAAATTCTCAAAAAAATCAGAAACATTCGGCCATCAATTCAACATCTCTAATCATAATAGCCATTGAATCTGTTACTCCCTCTGATTCCATATTAGAAGTCGTTTAGGACAGCGACACGGTCACCAAAGCACAATTTTGACTTCTCTTTTCTATAAAAATCTTTATTGAAAAGTTATACATATATATTCTTATAAAAGTAATTTTCAAGACAAATCTTTTTATATGATTTTCACATTTTCAAGCTCAACAACTTAAAAGTTATTCATGATTTATATTCCCAATGTTTGACTCAAATCTTGTCCAAAACGACTTCTAATAGGGAACTAGAGGGAGTATCTTTCTAATAAATTACCCACCTCTCACATTATGAAAATAGATCTACTTATACCATTGGTCTAGACCAAAATAACCCTTAAACATATATCTAAATTACCCACATATGCCATTATTAAAAAATAATGTAAATTAACCTTTAATTTTCATGTAAATTACCCACTTATGATTCTATAAAACACTATTAAATAACCCCTCTAAATTTGCATATAAATTATCCACTTATGTGCTTATTAAATTTAAAGTAACCCCTAAATTTGAATCTAAATCATATAATTATAATAAGATCTTAAAGTGCATAATATAAAAATTTTAAATTATTTTTTATAATTATATTATTAATGTTTTCTCAAAAATATATTTTTTATGTTATTGTTTATATAAAAAATACTTCTCGTAATGTGTGTCGTCATATACTCATATATTCATGAATGAGAGACAGATAAGAATACCAAATTTTATGTTGTTCATAGCTTAAGTGTTCAATTAGATACAAATCAATTACATATGGAGGTGCTATGGTAAGGGGAAAAACTGTTACTAACTAAACCTATTACAATTATTAGAATATGTAATAGATGAATGAGAGCATGAGATAGATAATTATCATTATTAGTGTAACACCCTAAAATTCCATCACTAAATTAATGTAAGCAACATGGTGTTTTAGTTTTTGTTTTCTAAGGAATAATGAATTATCAAATAAATTATGCCCTAAAATATTTAAACATCATTTTGAATAATTTCAGAAGCAATAAGTGCTTGTGCATCATGATTCGAATGCATGGTATTTTTTTTGTTTGTTGGAGTGAAGCTTTAAAATGTTTTGAAAGTTTGAAAAGTTAAAAAGAGTTTGAATTTAAAGTTTGAAGAAAAAAAGATCAACTTCAAAAGTTTGAAAAATGAATTTGAAAAGGTTTGAAAAAAATAAAACCCCCCAACTCTCTCTTCCCTCTCCCCTTCCCTTCCTTTCCAGCCCGCGGCCCAGTAGCTCGCGCGGCCCAACCTCCCGCCGGCCCACTTCTTTCCCCCCCCCTCTTTTCTTTTCTCGCACGCCCACCTCCACTCCTTTTCCCCGCCAGCCCAAGTTTCCAAGCGGCCCAGCTAGCCGCACCGGCCCACTTCCACCCTTCTTCCCCTCTCTCACCGCCAGACCGGCCCCACGCGTCAGATCCATCCCCTTCCTTTGGTTTCCCTCCCCTGCTTCGCAGTACAGCGCCGCCACCGGCCCTCCCCACATCTCCCGCCTCTTCTTCCCTTCAATCCTCCCCATCAAGGCTCAGTAAAACCCTCCATTCACTTCCCCTCCATTAATTCCGTCCGTTACTCCTCAATCAAGCCGTTTCCCCTCTTGAATGCTTTGAAACCGCCGGCCACCACCATGGCCATTAGTGGCCATTGCATTCGGCTGTGGCCCTCTCCTCCCCTCCTCGCCCTATAAAACCGACCCCAAAGGCTTTGAATTACCCTTTTCGTCCTCTCCCGTGCTCCCACATCCCCTCCTCCTCCCCTCGTCTCCGCACGCACCGCCGCCAGGGAAACCCGCCGCCGTGCCATCGCCGGCCATCCGGCGCTCCCCGTCGCCGGTGAGCAACCCCTTGGCATCCTCGCGTCCTCCCTCGCCTCCCACTCCGCCACACAAGAACCCGACGCCCAGGAGCACGCAGCCGAGGCCGCAACATCCTCCCTGGCGGGCACCCGTGATCCCGAGCGCCCTCATCGCCGCACGACGTCTACTCCACCCCACCGCCGTCATCGAGCAGCTGGTGAGCTTCGCACTGTCCTCCTCTTGCTCCCGGTCCAATCCGTGTCGCAAATGGTGCCTCGTAGCCCCGAGCCGCCTTCTCCGGTGATGCCCCGGCGAGCTCCACCGCTGGTCCCGCCGGCGCCGCCGCCCACCGCTTTGCGCGCCCCTTCCCCTTCCTCCTTCACCCTATTAAGCCCCCCCCCGAGCCCCTCGCTCCTTCCGCACCGAGCACCTCCTCTTTTTCACCCGTGCAGCGCCGCCACCACTGGAGCCCGGAGCGCCGCCGCAAGCCTGGCGTAAATCTCCTCTTTTGGCCTCCCTACCTCCCTTCCAAGTCGCCGGTGGGTTTCCCCTCCTCCTCCTCCTCCTCCTCCTCCTCCTCCTCTCCATGCATTGCCGTCGATTTTGGCGCACCGCAGCTCTTTCCGGCCATCGCCGGCGAGCCGCCGCCGCGCCGTCCGCCGGCCGCCGCGCGCGCGCCGTCGTCTTCCCGCCGCCCGTCGCCTGTGTGCGACCGGGGCCGTCCAATGGGCACGGACGGCCTAGATCTAAAGGGGGCGTACCCCTTGGATCGGTCCACGGTGGACCGGTGGACCAAGTCCACAGGCGCCGGTCCACGGGCCACGTCAGTCGCTCGTCATGCTTGCATCAGCCCGGCCACTCACAGTCCGCCACGTGGCGCTCCATCAGCCCCTCCGCCGGCCGCCCAGGTGTTTTTGCAAATAAGCCCCTGCAATTTTGAATATCACAAAAATGCCCTTCCACCTGTAGGAATCTTTTCTATCAGGTTCTGTTTCTTCTGTTTAAGCGCTTGTCCTTTTTAGTTCTTCCCATCAGAGGTCCATCCTTGATCTTTTACACTATAAACCTTCGGTTTATATGTGTAATTATGTTTTAGCCCCTGGTTTCTTGAAGTTAAGCCCTGGAAGTCCTGTTTCTTCACAGAAAAGCCCATGAACCCTGTTTTAGCCATATCTTTTCCGTCCTAGCTCCGTTTTAAGCGTTCTCGGTGTCCGCGCGACTGTCTTTTCAAGCCCGTTAGTTTTGGAACCTTGTTTTGGCCGTATCTTGTGCGTTTTAGCTCTTTTTCCACTGTTTCAAGTTGCGTTAGGCTCATATCAACTAAAACTACGTGATAGGACCAATGTTGTACATGTTCTTTGTTTTATAATTTATTTAAATGTTAAATATGATTAAATCTTATTATGCATGCTTTTCTAATTAAAATCTAGCTAGAGTTGAACACGTGTTTTCATAAGAAAGTTAATATGCTTAATACTAGTTAAATATTTCTTATAATTAAAAGCTAATTAGATGTGTAGCTCGGTTTTTATAATCAAACTTAATTTGAGTAATGTTTATGCAATTTGCTTCCTATATAAAAGCAATATAGGTTTATCTCGAGTTTTCTTAATTAAATTGTTAATTTGATTAATATGAATATAAATGTGTTTTTAAGTTGTAATTTGATTAGAATAACTCGAAATATAAAGTTATATGCCTAGATGCTTTTACATGCTTCTTTTAAATTAAATGTTTAATTTGCATAAGTTAAACTTGAATATTTATTATAAATAAAATTGAACTAGGCTTACATCGTCTTTTAAATACAAATATAACTTGCTTAATTATAAATAGGGTATTTCTTTGAAATAACCTATACACATGATTTTATTTTAAAATATACCAAGCACATAGCTAGCTCTTGTTTGTGATCATCTAAAGCTCTCGATAGTTCCTAGTGCTTTTGTGTTCGCGTTCCTAGAGCCAACCCTTGTTCTCTCTTGGTGAATCAACTATGTTGTTACACCTAATATTTCCTAGCCACCTTTCTTTAAAGCTACCTTGTTATCTGTTTCTTTTGTCAAATCAGTTTACCTTTGCTTGGTGTATTGTTTTATTTATTGTATGTTTTCTTGTGTGCTCGTAGACATCGTGCCAGTTCCAAGTGAGCAGCCAGTTGGAGTGGATCAAGAGCAAGTGTTTGAAGAAGAAGAACCCCAGTGTTTAAGCAAGGAAGGCAAGTGGACTTCTCCCCCTGCATATTCTATTTTTGTCCCACACAACTTGCATGATAACTAAGTTTACATTTAAATGTTGCTATGCATAAATTTGATTGGAAAATCACCTTTTTAAGGACATGACTAGAATTTTATCCCTATTACCTTGGACAACCCTTTTAAATAAATGTTTTGGGTAGAGATGCTTAGTTGCTATAACTTGGGATGGTTCAAATGAATCTTTTACAATGTGATGAATGTTGATCATGATATCTTGGGTGATATATATGTGTGTGCTTATGGTTAATAACAAGATCATATGGTTTAATCAGAACATGGAGAACCACCTAGGAAAACAGTGCAACCACAGTCCATATGGCTCTGGCTTAGCCAATTAATTAGGTGTGTGGAATTACCTGACAGCCTTATCCGAAAGGAGCACAGGGGGCCGGAGTTGAAGGAGTATAGCCCGGTTCTTTTGGGGTAGCAGCCTTTGCTAAGGTGCTGACCACTAGGTAGGGTTATGGTCCGCTCCGCTGCTGTAACTGTCACGGGTTGTTGGTCTTCTGCATATTTTTGTAAAGGCTTCATAGCGTCCCTATGCAGCCACACCTCGGTAGTGTGGTATTGTGTCTGATCAACACACGCGTGGTTGGGTTCAAAGTTCTTCGTAACTTTTACGCGAGCTGTGGGTAAAGTGTACAACCTCTGCAGAGTGTAAAACTGATCGATCAGCCGTGCTCACGGTCAAGAGCGGCCTGGACCCTCACATGATTAATAAACTTGAAGATGAAATTAAATCGTGGTTTCTTGTGGGTTTTTGAGAGGAGATGCTTTCCTAAATGCTTAAGTGGGTTGGTATAAACTTACATCTAGTAATTAGGTGCTTGCTAATAAAATTTGACCAACATTAAAAATGCTAACTGCTGCAAAACCTTAGCCTATTCTTGATAAGCCTTGCATCTTCCCCCACTTGCTGAGCTCCAACCATAAGTGTGCTCACCCTTGTTTACCCGCTGTTCAGAGGAGAACACTGGAGAAGAGTACTTCAGCGACTACGAGGAGTTCTGAGGCTGGCGTGCCCCCAGTCATGTGCCTGTGGAAGATGAAGATGGAGTTACGTCTTCATAGTTATCGTTTGATCGTTGTAAAGACCTTTGAGTCTAACGTCTGAGTGTAATAAAGAGATAATGTAATGGTTTAACTCTTGTACGTTTTTATTGTTGTTTATTGATATTTCACTCATGACGTCTATCATATGTGTGTAAACTTGATCCTGGCGCACATATGAGATGCATTTGGTTTTCTTCGGAAAATCAGTTGTGACAATTAGCTATTTCTAACTAGCCCGTGCGAGGGCACGGGTTGGTAGACTAGTTAATTCAATGGAGATTAGTTTTTTTGGTGGGGGTGTGCTTTGGGCTCAACTAAACTCCGCCAGTGAGGAATTTTTTTAACGAACCGCACAAGATTATGCGTGTTTCATTGATATAGCAGGACGCCGGTGAGGACTTGCCCCCATCAATTTCTTTTGGAGGCTCCTTTTGAGGCCTCTACGTGATGCCACCTAGGATCCTAGGCGGACAACCTAAGCAAATAGAGAAATCCTTAAAATTCTCACAAAAATCAGAAACATTCGGCCATCAATTCAACATCTCTAATCATAATAGTCATTGCATCTGTTATCTTTCTAATAAATTACCCACCTCTGACATTATGAAAATAGACCAAAATAACCCCTAAACATATATCTAAATTACCCACATATGCCATTATAAAAAGTAATGTAAATTAACCCTTAATTTTCATGTAAATTACCACTTATGCTTCTATAACCCCCCTAAATTTGTATATAAATTATCCACTTACTCCCTCCGGTTTGGTAAATGAAGTCGTTTAGGACAACGACATGGTCTTCAAAGTACAACTTTGACTTCTTATATTTATAAAAATATTTGTTAAAAACTAGCATATGTATACTTTTATGAAAGTATTTTGCAAGACAAATCTATTCATGTAGTTTTCACATTTCCAAACTCAATGACTTAAAAGTTATTCATGATTTATATTCCCAATGTTTGACTCAAATCATGTCCAAAACGACTTCATTTACCAAACTGGAGGGAGTATGTGCTTATTAAATTTAAAGTAACCCCTAAATCTGGATCTAAATCATATAGTTATAATAAGATCTTAAAGTGCATAATATAAAATTTGAAATTACTTTTTTACAATTGTTAATATATTATTTATGTTTTATCAAAAATATATTTTTTAAGTTATTGTTTATATAAAAAATACTTCTCATAATGTGTGTCGTCATATACTCATATATTCATGAATGAGAGACAGATAAGGATACCAAATTTTATGTTGTTCATAGCTGAAAGTGTTCAATTAGATACAAATCAATTACATATAGAGGTGCTATGGTAAGGGAAAAACTTGTTACTAACTAAACCTATTACAATTATTAGAATATGTAATAGATGAATGAGAGCATGAGATAGATAATTATAATTATTAGCTATTTCTAACTAGCCCGTGCGAGGGCACGGTTTGATAGACTAATCAATTCAATGGAGATTAGTTTTTTTTGGTGGGGGTGTGCCTTGGGCTCAACTAAACTCCGCCGGTGAGGAATTTTTTTTAACAAACCGCACAAGATAGTGTGTGTTTCATTAATATAGCAGGACGCCGGTGAGGAATTGCCCCCATCAATTCCTTGTAAGGAAACAAGAGAACAACGACAATTCCATTTATGCTCCCAAATGTTTAGTCTGTTTATTACTGTTACTGAGTTTTCAAGATGTCCAGCAAGCTTTAGCAATGTTTTGCAGTGTAGCAGGTTCAGGGGTCTGGAGTATGTACTCCTTCCGTTTTGAAAAAACTGACGTTTAGGACAGCGACACGATCTCCAAAATACAACTTTGACCTCTTGTTGTTACAAAAAATTTATCGAATAGTGATGTATATATACTTTTATGAAAGTATTTTTCAAGACAAATCTATTCATATAGTTTTCACATTTGCAAACTCAACAACTTAAAAGTTATTGATGATTTATATTCTCAATGTTTGACCCAAACCTTGTCCTAAACGTCAGCTTTTTCACAATGAAGGGAGTATACAGAGAGGTCACAGGTGTAGGATTAAGTTCCATTCTTTACCCGTTATCAGTGGAAGGCAGAATGAATCAAGGAAGAAGAGGACACTACGGGAGCCGCCCCCTTCCCCGAGTGTCAAATGCACTTGGGGAAGACCCCAAAACACTCGGGGAAGGCCTACCGGGGAAGTGGTCCACGGGGAAGAGGCCTTCCCCGAGTGCCAAATATCGAGCACTCGGGGAAGCCTTTCCCGAGTGCCATGCTCCCTCTCGGTAAAGATTTAACGTTGTCTCTCGGGTGCCTAAAACCAAGACATTTTCATGTGTGTTATCATATTAATCACATGTGGAGATGTATAAGTTTTACACACCAGACGTCGCAACTTACTTGAAATCTTCTCAATTGTTTCACACAGCCTCTACATGTGATAGCATGACGCCCCGACAAGTTTTGTGATTTTCGGACTCCGTCCGGATTTTCTGTAATTTAGAACCACTTTTCCTGTAAGTTGTTCGCCATGTCACGACAACAAGATGCTCGACATTTCATTTGAGTTATTGGATACGGCCTCAATATACACCAAATATCATGGATATCATTTTTTGAATCGCCAAATTATATGATTTCATATATCTGTAGTTCAAATTTGAAGTGTGCCTAAAAATTCGAGAAAAAGAAAAAACTAACGAAATATAAAAAAATTCAAAAGTAAGCCAAATTTGGGCAAGGAGTTTTAAATAACGTGGGAAGACCTAAAAAAGGGCAAAAAACCAAAAAAATAAAAAATAGCTCCCTGAGTGCCTTTGTTGGCACTCGGGGAAGAGATCCTTCCCCGAGTGCCAAAGAAGTGGCACTCGGGGAAGAGGTCCCTTCCCCGAGTGCTAGTAGACGGCTCTCGGGGAAGAGGTCACCTTCCGCGAGTGCTAGAGTATGGCACTCAAGGGAAGACTTTTTTTTCATTTTTTGGCAACGACTCTGTCCAATATTGACGTCAAATGCAAATTTCTTTTTGCGAGTGTCCCTCTTCCCGAGTGTTGCACTCGGGGAAGATGGCTTTCCCCGAGTGCCACCCTTCCCCGAGTGCAACACTCGGGGAAATTTGCTTGCCGATTTTTGAAACTTGAGGAAGAGTTTAGCACTCGGGGATTTTCGGTTCTTCCATAGCGGGAAGACATAGAATGAGTTTGACATTCATTAGTATCCATGGGAGGAGTTGATGAGCATCGTCAGAGGCTCAGAGCGGAAGGCAGCAACGACGTAGAAAACTCACCAAGATAAATTGCCCGTTACATAGATTGCTTTTTTTCCTGATGTGGACTCGTAACAAGGATTGGATTGCGCGCGAGCGTGCGCGCGGGTGGGCCGGGGGGCTTGTGCGTACGTGTGGCACCTGTGCATGTGCGTGCGCGTGCGTGCGCGCGGGAGATCGGGGGCACGTAGGCCTGCAGGTGTCGGCCACGAGGGTGCCCATTACTCTCGCTAGTCGCTAGCTACCTCCTCGGGACTCGCCTCCCCTCTCTCCCTGACTCCCTATGCAGGCAGGTCACTGCAATGATCTCGCAAGACTAGGAGGAGAGAGCGCAGCAGCGGCAGCGCCCCCGCAGATCCCGGGCGCCACACACCCCTGCACTCTCTCTGCCGCAGAGACGAGAGACCCACACCACCCCGGCACCCTGTCCAATCGCTACCGGTCAAGTCCACCACCCACACACCACGCCAGCCAGCTCCGCTGGCCGGGCCGGCGAGGTCGTCACCTGTCTGTCAGGGCGGTCGGCATGGCCGCGCGCGTGCGTGTGCGTGCGTGCGCTTGCCTGTATTCGCGGAATTGAACCACCAGCCATCGTCGCCCATGATGCCGCCGTGCGTACATGTGCAGCGGTGTGCGGTCGGTCAAGCGCAGCGCTGAAGCAGGTGGTAGAGGTAGGCAGGCATTACCCACGGCCGCCATGCCGTCGTGCTTCGTGCGCGCGCCCATGTGCACGTACTTTCCCGGCCCTTACCCTGCCTCGATCCGCCGCCGCCGCCGCCGCCGTCTCCGGCCGACGGACTCCGATCCTCTTGCCTCTGGGCCGACCTGCTGCCATACCCATACGCAAAGAGGATCGGAGTACGTATAAGCTGCTGCCATACAAGGTCGTCGATCGATCTCCTCCATGCCAGCCTAGTCGTGCTCATTTTTTCTATGCACCGTGCTCTAACCAGGTTTTTTATACCGTGAACCGGCAGGTTTCCGCGAGGAAAAAACCAAACTGGTTTACAGGTGAAACCAGCCTGTTCACCGAGAATCTAAATTTTAGGTTCGGTTTGGGGTGGGAACCGTGAAGGGAAACGGGGTGGCTACGCTAGCGCAAAACAAAATTTTCCCCGCAAAACGAGGGGGCTCGCGCGTCGGAGATCACGGGATTACCACTAGACGCGCGGATGCGGCGGAACCGTCTCGATGTAGACGAACGCGTCGAGGGTAGCGGCGGTGCAGTTGCTCACGTCCTTCTTGACTTGCACGTGCGGCTCGTCCGATCCAAGTGCTCCAGATGTAGCACCTCCAAGGTATCCACATGTACGGAGAAGGAAGCGACGCACGCCGGACTGCTAGGTCCGCGAGTGCGACGAGGAGGGAGCGTTGGCAGCGCGGCTGCTACTTGAGAAAGTTGTATCTTTTCAGGAGGGGTGTGGTCCATATTTATTGGGAGGAAAACCCCCACACCATCGCACATTAGCAATATGGGACTAATAGATGGTGTACCCCTTCCAATGCTAATGGGTTTTACAACATTTGTGGCCCATTAGGCCTTTAACACCATAATGGATCAAATCCATCTGAGTCCACTAGTGGATCAAATCCAGTTGGCTCTAGGGCATATTTCCAACGACTCTCCCACTTGCACTAGAGTCAACTATGCAAGTATATTCATCCTCATTCGGCTTCCAACCCCTTAAGTGTGTGACCCTATAGGTTCACATACACATAGACTTGACCCGAGTACACTACTCGATCAATAGTTGATAGCGGCCTCTAGCAAGACGTGTCAACTCCTATGCATACGTAAAGATCTTATCAGACAAACCATCACAACAATTCATACATGCTATTCCCTTTGCCTCGCGATATTTGGTCTAGCTCCAAGCTGACATCTCTTTCTCGACACTGTGATTCAGATCATCAAAAAGGGGGTTAACCCTTAACCCAGCATGGCCATGCATTTCTTGATCCGATCACTCGAGGGGCCCAGAGATATCTCTCTCAAGTAGAGGGGCAAATTCTATCTTGATTGACCATGCCTCACGACAAGATGCTTCCCGACAAACCCGAAAGTCATCTTTATGACTACCCGATTCTGAGTAGCGGTTGATGGCCCCTAAGTAGGTCAATTCACATCTTGAGTACATGCGACAATCTCAAGTCTAAGGACATAGTGTATACGTTGTGTAAACGAGAGAACAAGGTCTCAAATTGGGTCGGTCCGGCCCCATGTCATACATGTGCCCACATTATTAGTTATACATCTCCATGTTCATGACTTGTGAAACATAGTCATCAACTAATTCATGTGCTAGTCATTAACTCATACTAGGGACAACTTTTGAATAACCATACAAGTAAAAGAGTTTCACAAACAATTCACATAATTGCCAATCAAATACAAGTCGCCTTTCATGGATATTCAATAAAAGAACCAAGTGACATGGATATAATGAAATATAATCATCTCTATGATTCCTTATAGGACATATTTCTAACATCCTTCCACTTGCACTTGAGCTAATCTATAGAATATATCTAATACCCATAGCTCTCATGTGCGCCTCATGCTTAGGTGTGGAAGGGGTTTTGTCAAAGGATCTGCAACATTCAAATCCGTGTGTACTTTGCATATCTTGATATCACCTCGTCTAACGATCTCTCGTATCAGATGAAATTTCCGCAAGACATGTTTATTCTTTTGGTGGTTCCTTGGCTCCTTTGCTTGCGCAATAGCCCCATTGTTGTCACAATAAAGATCCAATGGGCTAGAGACACTCGGAAACACACCAAGTTCAGAAAGGAACTTCCTTATCCAAACACCCTCCTTTGCAGCTTCCGAAGCCGCGATGTACTCGGCTTTGTTGTAGAATCAGCCACTGTCTCCTGCTTAGAACTCTTCCAGCTCACAGCTCCACCATTTATCGTAAATACGTATCCTGATTGCGACTTTGAATCGTCTTGGTCAGTTTGGAAACTAGCATCGGTGTAACCCGTTACAACGAGCTCCTCCTCACCTCCATAGACTAGGAACATGCCTTTAGTCCTTCTTAAGTACTTAAAAACATTTTTAACCGCTGTCCAGTGACCCTCACCTGGATCAGATTGGTATCTGCTTGTAATACTGTGTGCATACGAAATATCTGGACGTGTACATATCATTGCATACATAATAGATCCGATGGCCGAAGCATACGGTATTCTACTCATGTGTTCCCGCTCATCAGTTGTCGAAGGACACTGAGTCTTGCTAAGATGTATGCCATGTGACATAGGCAAGAACCCTTTCTTTGCCTCTTCCATGTTGAACCTTTTCAACACTTTATCAATGTAAGTGTCTTGGCTTAATCCTATAAGCCTTTTTGATCTATCTCTATAGATTTTGATGCCCAAAATGTATGCCGCCTCACCTAAGTCCTTCATTGAAAAACTATTTTTTAATGAGGTCTTAGCGGCCTCAAGCATAGGAATGTCATTTCCAATCAGTAATATGTCATCCACATATAAGATTAGAAATACTACAAAGCTCCCACTTGCCTTCTTGTAAACACAAGGCTCTTCTTCACTTTGAATGAAGCCAAACCCTTTTACCACCTCATCAAAGTGAAGGTTCCAACTCCGAGATGCTTGCTTCAATCCATAAATGGATTTTTGAAGTTTGCACACCTTCCCAGCATTGGTTGGATCAACAAATCCCTCAGGTTGTGTCATATACACATCCTCAGTCAGATTTCCATTTAGGAAAGTTGTTTTGACATCCATCTGCCATATCTCATAATCGAAATATGCAGCTATAGCTAGAATGATCCGAATAGATTTAAGCATCGCTACGGGTGAGAATGTCTCGTCGTAGTCAACTCCTTGAACTTGTCAAAAACCTTTTGCAACAAGTCGAGCTTTATGGATGTGAACATTTCCATCCATGTCCCTCTTCTTCTTATAGATCCATTTGCACTCTATGGGTTTAACACCATCTGGCGGGTCAACCAAGTTCCAAACTTGATTGTTATCCATGGAATCTATTTCGGATCTCATGGCACTTTGCCATTTCTCGGAATCTGGGTCCATCATTGCTTCCGCATATGTCATAGGTTCATCATTGTCTAACAACAATATGTCGCACTCTCCCGCGGTCATGAGATTGAGCTTATCAGTTGTGCGACGTGCCCTTTCAGACCTTCGTGGTTGTGGTGGTGCTTCTCTTGCCACGGGCATCTCAACTCGTTCAGCTACATTAGCATCAATTGTGAAATCTTGCCCAACCGGCTCATCTTGAACTTCTTCAAGATACACCTTCTGTCTACATTTTTCTCTTTTAAGAAACTCTTTCTCTAAGAAAACGCCGTTCCGAGCGACAAACACTTTGCCTTCTCGACCGGTTGTAGAAATAATATCCCAAGGTTTCCTTTGGATATCCCACGAATATGCACTTGTCCGATTTAGGTGTTAATTTATCCGATTGAAGTTTCTTCACATAAACCTCACAACCCCAAATTTTCGTAAAAGACAACCGGGAGTCTTACCAGTCCACATCTCATATGGTGTCTTAACTACGGACTTAGAAGGTACCCTATTTAAAGTGAAAGCTGCGGTTTCTAGAGCATAACCCCAAAATGACAATGGTAGGTCCGACTGGCTCATCATTGATCGGACCATGTCCAACAAGGTTCGATTACGTCGCTCGGATACACCGTTTCTTTGAGGTGTTCCAGGTGGCGTAAGTTGTGGAACAATTCCGCAACTCTTTAGATGACTGCTAAACTCATGGCTCAAATACTCACCTCCACGATCAGAACGCAAGGTCTTGATTTTCTTGCCACATTGATTTTCTACTTCACTCTGAAATTCTTTGAACTTTTCAAAAGTTTCAGACTTGTGCTTCATTAAATAGACATAACCATATCTACTTAAATCATCAGTGAACGTTATGAAGTATTGGTATCCACCTCTAGCTGTCGTACTCATTGGTCCACACACATCCGTATGTATGAGTTCCAGTAAGTCTGAGGCTCTCTCAGGAAAACCTGAGAAAGGCATCTTGGTCATCTTGCCTAGCAAACAAGCTTCACATGTCTCGTAGGATTCAAAATCAAACGAAGTTAAAAGTCCATCGTTATGGAGCTTCTTCATGCGCTTTTCACTGATGTGACCCAAACGACAATGCCATATGTAGGTAGGACTTAAATCATTAGGTCGAGACCTTTTAGCACTTATGTTACAGATAGGTGAATCATCAAGATTTAAAACAAATAAGCCATTCACAATGGATGCACAAGCCACAAACATATTATCCTTAGAGATCACACAACCATTGTTTTCACTCGCAAATGAATAACCATCCTTCATCAAACATGAAGGGGATAAAATGTTTCGACTCAAACTAGGAACAAAATAACAATTATTCAACTCCATAATAAATCCCGACGGGAGGTGGAGTTGCATCGTCCCGACGGTCAACGCAAGCAACTCTTGCATTATTGCCCACGCGGAAATCGACTTCTCCTTTTCCAACGCTTCTACTTCTTATCATTCCCGTGTCGAATTGCAAATGTGAGCAACCGATCCGGTATCAAATACCCAAGAATTAATGACAGTATTAGCGAGGAAAACATGATCCGTAACATAAACATGAAGTGTACCGAAGTGGAAGTACCCTTGCTTCCCTTGTTCTTCAAAGAAGCTAGGTACAACTTGCGGTTTCTTTTCCAATGACCAATTTCCTTACAATGAAAACATTCGGCATTGGCGAATTTGGACTAGCCTTGGGCGTCTGGTTTGGCATGGGGATCTTATCCTTGGCCTTGCCTTTCTTCTTCCAAGACTTGCCCTTCCTTTTAAAGGTCGGCTTGTTTTGGATCGCCATCACATGACTGCTGCCAGTGCCTTTCTTGATGTCACTCTCTGCTGTCTTTAGCATACCACACAGTTCATTCAAGCCCTTCTCCGCCCCATGCATATGGTAGTTCGAGATGAAGTTCCCATAGCTAGGCGGAAGAGATGTGAGAATGAAATCAGTGGACAACTCCTTGCCCAGTGGGAAGCCTAGCTTCTCCAACCTTTGAACATAACCAACCATTTTGATTACATGTGGTCCTACTGGTGCGCCTTCTGCCAATTTGCACTCCACAAAGGCTTTAGAGACATTGAACCTTTCAGTCCTAGCCTGTGTGGCGAACATATCATTGAGTGCCACGACCATATCGTGCACATGGACTGACTCAAACTGCATTTGCAAGTCAGGTTCCATACACGCAAGCATAAGGCAACCCACTTCAAGATCGACATCCCATGCCTTCTTGTAAGCGTTCTTTTCGGCGAGTGTTGCATTTTCATCAAGCTCTTAGTGTAAAGGGGTGTCTAGAACCTCTTCCTTTTTCTCAGCCTTGAGAATAATTCTAAGGTTACGGATCCAATCCGTATAGTTCGTTCCATTCAACTTGTCCTTCTCAAGGATAGTTCGTTCCATTCAACTTGTCCTTCTCAAGGATCGTACGCAAAGAAAATTCCTTACTAGGTGCCATCTACAACAAAATAATAAATGCAAAATACTAAGACAAAATATCCATGACTGAGTAAAATAAAAGAATTTACTCCCACTAAAATCAATATCCCCACATTGATACTTAGTGATTCAGAATCCACAACTAACAAGTCTACTAGTGAGCTTTTGCGTCACCGCTAGTAAACAAGGTAGATCGGTAAGCAACTCTTTGCTAATCATATCACATATGACTCCTGTTGTTGGGTGACATCTCTATGTCTAGGCTCCCAACCTTTATGCCCCAAAGTCCTTAACCGTTAAGATGACTTTGATAAGTAAACCAACACTTATGCGTGTAAGTATCCAATACAAACCCATCTAGTCAAGGAAAACTAGTGGCACCCTAATTTCATAGACCCACCACTAATTGTACGAGACGTGGGACGGTGGCAAGTGTTGGGAGGGCATGTTAACTTAAAATTCCAAAGGGATCGTTCTACTCGTAACATCACACGCAAGAAAATAACATTGTCGCATGTAAAAGTAGAATGGTAAGAACGACATTCACACAGTTGTAACACGGTATGGCCTATTGTCGCATGGTGATCTCCATCTCCATTGACCCGTACATCATGTTGATCTCCATCTCCATGATCCGTGTGTGCCATCCTCCATGTGATGAGTCCTCCAAGAACTATCTAACGCGTGCTAGTAATGAAAGTTACACAATCGCGTATTAGATCATCACAAATTTGGTACGCAGACCATTACATTAATTTTGACAATACACATGGCTCCAGCCGTATTGCCGTACACGTGACACGCAGGTCACGAATAAATTACACACATGCATCACATACACATATAGGCCATACCGATTACAAAAACTCGCAAAACAGATTATCGCAATTCCGACGTCCAAACTTAAAACGCCCGAAAACCCATCTTGCAAGCCGAATTTGGCAAAACTAATTTCGCCGAGACCAGCAAAGCTGGTTTATCACATGTGTAAAATTTTCTGTAGATCAATTTTCGTATAGAAAACATCTTCATCCGAGTTAACCACGAAAAGTTATGACTGTTTTACCGAACAGTATATTTTCTGGTTTTTCCCGGGCCGACAGAGATCCAATCTGCCACCGCCACGCATCCCATGCGCCTGGCACTTGACCTAGCTTCGATTCGACCAATCCAATTGATATCCTTCTCGTTGTGACTGGGTTTACGTGTATCACTTAACTTCGATGGCGGAATTCCGACCGGTAGGAGTAATTCGTTACACGACCATCACGTCAAGAACACGAAGCCGATCAAAACTTTGATCTACATCTGCATATCTCTATATGCACACATCCCGAATCTAAAACTTAGCAGCTACGGCTCGGTACCACCGAAGGGAAACGGGGTGGCTACGCTAGCGCAAAACAAAATTTTCCCCCGCAAAACAGAACCGCCGCCGTCGAGATCACGGGATTACCACTAGACGCGCGGATGCGGCGGAACCGTCTCGATGTAGACGAACGCGTCGAGGGTAGCAGGCGGTGCGGCTTGCTCACGTCCTTCTTGACTTGCACGTGCGGCTCGTCCGATCCAAGTGCTCCAGATGTAGCACCTCCAAGGTATCCACATGTACGGAGAAGGAAGCGACGCACGCCGGACTGCTAGGTCCGCGAGTGCGACGAGGAGGGAGCGTTGGCAGCGCGGCTGCTACTTGAGAAAGTTGTATCTTTTCAGGGGGGTGTGGTCCATATTTATTGGGAGGAAAACCCCCACACCATCGCACATTAGCAATATGGGACTAATAGATGGTGTACCCCTTCCAATGCTAATGGGCTTTACAACATTTGTGGCCCATTAGGCCTTTAACACCATAATGGATCAAATCCATCTGAGTCCACTAGTGGATCAAATCCAGTTGGCTCTAGGGCATATTTCCAACAAACTGGACCGGTTTAGGTACCGGGCCGGACCGGTACCACCGGGAACCGGCCGAACCGGCCCGGTTCCCGCCGGTTCCGTTAACCCTGGCTCTAACCAGTCACATTCGCCACAATCAGTAAAAAAACTCAAGATGCTAGTATATGCAGAATTTAGAAATGCTCTAACTAGTCACATTCGCCACAATCAGTAAAAAAAACTCAAGATGCTAGTATATGCAGAATTTAGAAATAACCACCCATGCAGTTACGTCCCTGATATTCAGAAATTCTGAATGAGTTGAAGAAAGAAGAAGACCACCTTGAGAATGTAAAAGGTTCATATATTACTATATTAGCGAGCCGGAGAACTGCAATTATACATGTCGGTGCGGAAAGTAGTCCCGACACTAATTAGTAAGAGCGCTAAGATCTATCTCTGGATGGTCGGTGCTAAGCAACACAATGACACGGGTTTATCCTGGTTCCGACCGTGGGCCGTATGTCCAGCAGGGGTGCGCTCGAGGTGCTGTATTGTGTTGCACCATAGTGCTTGCAGAGGGGAGCTACAAGAGAGGCGCGAGAGGAGGAGAAGCCTCCAGGTCCTTGAGGTTTGATTGAGGCGAAGTGCCAATATCGTGGTTAGGGTGGAAATGTGCAAGTGAACAGCTATCCGCCTCCTCCTTTTATAGGCCAAGGGGAGGCGGTTTACAGTCGTGCCACACAGTTCTAAGCTCTAGATATGGCGGCATAGCGCACAGTGCCGTGGAGTCGATGGTCGTCCTGACGAATCTTGCTCCCGTCAGGCATCGTGGCGAGTTTTGTATTCGCTCAGGAGCGGCTTCGAGGGTGGCTGTGTGAGAGCTTCTTGTTTGGTCGCCATCCGTACGCTGACTCGAGGGTGCATCTAACGGAAGGTCGGAGGATGCACAGCAGCGGGCGTGGTGATGTCTTGTCGTCCCGGGCTCCCACAGCGCCAGGGATGGTGCTGCAGTGCCCGGGGTGGTGGCACAGCGGCGGGGATGGCCGCACAGGGCCGGAGGTGATGGAGAAGACGCGCTCCACTGGTCCGACATCACGGCGTCGTCCCGCATGAGTGCGGGGTTGACGTCTGTACCTCTTTCGAGGGTTCCGTCGTCCTCTCTCGAGGGGTGCGACGTGGAGGCCGTACAAGAGTGGGCGGCACAGTGTCACAGAGTTGGCACCGGCCTTCCCGCATAGCTCCCGCACAGTTCGTAGGATGGCCGCACAGGGAGGGTTGGCGGAACAACGCCGGGTTATGATTCCGAGGCGGTGTCAGAGGGCGGCGTGGCGAGGATTCGCACTTTTGACCCGGGCGCCCGCGGCGTGCCAGAGCATTTAATGCTCTGGTCGGGGAGTGGGCGCGGCGTCACGAGCCCGGGGCGGCCTCGAGCGAGGCGGAGAATCGCCCGAGGGGCAACCCCTCGAGCGAGACGGAGAATCGCCCGAGGTGGCGCGAGCCCCTCGAGCAAGGCAGAGTGTTGCCCGAGGAGGCGTCAGCCCCTCGACCGATGCGGAGAATCGCCCGAGGGGTATCGTGGCCGATCGGTTGGTGGACCGTTGTGGTTTCTTTGGGCCGTGGGCCTTCCCGCTTTGGGCTGCGACCACATGGGGTGTGTTTTTTAGTCCATGGCGCGTTCATTTGCGTTTATTATTTTTCGAAAAAGGGTTCTTTCCTGGTTATTAGAGGACCCTTATGGTTGACCCCGACAGTAGCCCCCGAGCCTCTGCAGTGGTATTCGTTAGGAACCCGCAGAGGCTGATGCTTGCTAATAGGACCTTCTTCCCTCCTGGCTGCTATGCTGTTCCGTGGGGGCGCGCTAGCGCACCCGCGGTGTAGCCCCCGAAGCCTTGCAGGAGCGTGAGTGCTCCGGCAAGGTTTTTCCACAACGTTTGGCAACGTGCCAGGTCTATATATATATATATATATATATATATATATATATATATATATATATATATATATATATATATATATATATATATATATATATATATATATATATATATATATATATATATATATATCGAGAAAAATCCTCAAGAGATGCTAGGATGTGCAGAATTAAGAAATAACCACCCCGGCCTGCAGTTCCGTCCCTGATATTCAGAAATTCTGAATGAGTTTAAGAAAGAAGAAGACCACCTTAAGAATGTAAAAGGTTCATATCTATATTAGCGAGCTGGAGACCTGGAGTAATGGAAGTATAAATTATATACATCACTTCAACCTCAAATCAAAAAACCGAATGAATAATCTTGGGGAAAAAAGAACTGTGCGCTGCTTGCACTTTACGGGCAAATTAAGGCGGTACGGTGTGGAATATGACCTAGATATGCGCCACTACACTGGACATGACACCAAGATAAGCATTATCACTTGCAAAAGAATCTATGCTCAAGCAAGATTGCATTCTGGGCCTCTGGGAGTATTTGTTTATACTTCAATTCTTGTATCGTCTTAACTAGCTAGCTAGCCACCTGATTTATATATCTTACAAACATGTGTTTGCGCCTATATAGCTCGTATTACAAGCTTATTAGGGGGGGGGGGGGACCTGCTATCAATTTAGTACAGTTTATTGTAACAAATTAACGTTGTTTTTTTTGTACAGTTTGAGGGGGAAACCCCTCTGAATTAGCGAAGACTTACCACATGCATTATTTTCTGATGCCCCAACTGGTCGAATCACATATACTATACATGCATGAAGTTCGTTCACGGTCATGTCTTGTACTCCGATACCTCTGGTCGGGAATGCTTCACATCCCAATTGTAGTACTAATTAAGGCCAATCTTTATGGAATATTTTATTGTGTTGTTTCCAAGAGTACCATATACTACTTATCAACAAAATAAATAAAATCATAGATGAAACTCCTCTAAAAACGAGAGTTGCATTCTTTTTTGGACGGATGGAATACATAATGATTTCATCCTTATTATTTTACAAGCTTACATAGCATTCGGAACTTACAGACGTGGACACCGTGACCGGAGGGAAATACAAATATACTAGTAGTTTCCTCATGAGAATATCATGCATCTTGTTAGCTAGTATTTATATAAAAAAGAGCATGATATATAATCATTGATATTGTTTTAGAAAGACCAAAGATAAATTATCTGGATAGGAGAAAAAACAAACATTACTAATGCCTCGAAATCTATGACTATATATAGATATAAGTGAACAAATCAAAATGCCGAAAAACTCCAAGAGAACTAGAGAAGGAAGGAAAATGGGAGGAAACATGTCGAGTGGGTTCCTTCAATTCTTGCAGACGGTTAAGCGTGCAGCACATGCAATGCTAATTAAGGTTACTTAAAGATAATGATGATTAAGTTAATCCCCCACCAGCTCTGGCGCGTCTCCCAAGATCCGATCTGTCCCGCTCCGGCAGCCAACGGTCGCGTGCCACGATGATGCCGCGGAGCCCATGTGGGCATGTCCGTCTCCCTGTTGACCGGCCACTCCGCCCAGCAAGCTCTCATCGTCGTCGGTGGTATGGTAGCAAGCTAGCTGAGATACCGATCGCCGGCCACCGACTCCGGCTGTCTTGTACGCACGCTAGAAATTCGACGACGACATGTTTAATTTCGAAGCATCAGAGCGGAGTATACGGTAAAAATTACTAGAGGGAGTCCCTACTATACTAATAGATGCCGTTTTTTAAGACGTGCATGGTACATTTTTCCCTTGCTAATAGGGGTAGTCACTGTAGCATTTAGTATCGAGTCTAAACCTCCCTTTAGTACCGGGTGTTAAATCGGCATTGTCACGTCGGTACTAAAAGGGGAGGTGCTTTTAGTACTAATAGTCCCATTAGTACGGTGTTGTTGGCACCCGGTACTAATGCACTCATCGGCTGCAGCCCCGTCCGTCCCTTCCTCCTACGTTTCTTTTTTTTTCTTTTCCTTTTCCTTTTCTTTTCCCCACTTCAATCACATATTCCACTACTCCCTCCATACTCATAAAACATATCGTTTTGGATAAGATCTCAGTCAAATTTTGGGAAAATAAACCATGAAAAACTTTTAAGTTGTTGAGTTTGAAAATGTGAAAACTACATGAATAGATTTGTCTTGCAAAATACTTTCATAAAAGTATGAATATGTTAGTCTGTAACAAATTATTTTTATAAAAATAAGAATTCAAAGTTACGCATTAGAGACCGTATCGCTGTCTTAAACGACATGTTTTATGAGTACGGAGGGAGTACTTCTCAATCACACACATCACCATATTCTCAATCATCTATTCCTATCAAGAATCAAATAGAATCGCAGTCACATATTTACAACACTCACAGAAACGTACAAAACATGAACCTATCTCACAAGAACGAACAAGAATGAAAAAAAAGAACAAGAGCGACAAGATGAACACAAATCGACATCACACGAAAACACAGCTTGCTGTCATCCAAGTGCCCACCGTCGGGATGGGCCTGCCGTGCCGTCGTCCTGCGTCGGCCAGCCTCCGCGCTCGGCCTGACCACACTGTTGTGCACCTTTCCTCTCCGGCCTCCGCGCCGTTGGCTGCCATGCCCCTGGTCGGCACAGGACGACAGCGGGACCTAGGTCTTCGGCAGTGGCGAAGCTAGAGTGAACGGAAGGGGTGCATTTACCTTGTATGAGCATAAATTTTAATTTTTATATGGTGAAATTTTGAATTTTAACACTGTTTTTTATTTTTTTTGGGGGGGGGGGGGGGGGGGTTCATTTGCACCCCAGGCACACTATAGATTCGCCACTGGTCTTCGGCCTCCTCACCGCTGGCTGTCGGCCTTCAGCTTCGGCATCGTGCGCCAGGGCAGGCCCCAGGCCGTCACTGCCACCGCCTGGAAGAAGAGAAAGTAGAGTTAGAAATGAGGGGGGGGGGGGGGGGGGGAGAAAAGAATGGAAGATGGGAGAGAGATAAGGATGGGGTGGGTGGTGGGGGAGATAAAAGGCAGGTCGTGCGGAAAAAGAAGCGTGTGTGCCGGTGGGTGGATGAGAATTAGTACCGGTGCTCCTCCCCATCTGGTATTGATGTACCCCTTTTAGGACCATGGTTTCTCCCCATCAGATACTAATGGGCCATGACTCATTAGTACCCGGTCTAGCGTCCACTCAGGACTAATGTGAGACATTAGTACCAGGTCTAGCCTCGACCCGGTACTAATGAGGCTCACACATAATCGAGTCGGAGTCCTCCCTCCTCACCCTGTACTAATGCACACATTAGTACCAGGTGCAAAAATATCTGGTATTAATGGACTTCGAGGCCCAGGATATAAAGTTAGGAGATAAGCCATCCATTGAAATCATTGATGCCAACTCCTTTAAATACTGATATCAGCACCTTGGATGAGCATTATATAACAGTGATTTACCACTAGTTTTTGGAAAAAATTATCGATGTCAGCTGACATCAATAAATAAGGCTAGCTTCACCACTGTATACAGTTCATTCTCTAGTAGTGTTAGTTCGTTCCTTAAAAATGGATTATTAGGATTGAGCTACCCTTAAAAAGCTCCAATTTTTCATGAGCCCTACCTGCACCACTCTCATCTTTATCCTTCATCTCTCTCCATTATAATTTCTTCTCCCTCTCCCTCTCTTTGCCAAAAGGCGGAGCAACAGGAGCAACCCCAACGAGGTCTTTTACGGCACACAACATGACTTGTACTACCAATTGAAAAGGGACTCATATGTAATAGAAAATGACCTATATGTAAGGATCTGACGATTTAGAGTAATTCCATACTACCAGTTTTTTAGTTGTAGTATGGTAGTATTCATAGGTCGTATGGGTAGTATAAGGGTATTATCGGAAATGTAAAATGGTGTTGATGTAATATAGGAACTGAAATATATGAATCAGGTGCATCTCGTTTGAATGGGTAGCAGGGGAAAATTTTCCATATAATATATTTTGATAAAGTTACCATTTTACCCATAGTAAAAAACCGGTAATACTACCATACTACCGCAAAGTCGTATTGTGTGTTGTAAAAGACCCCGTGCCCAACAGGAGAAACGCCCGGTGGGGCACGGCTGGCCACAGGATGTGCCACACCAGGAGGCGTAGTGACCCCAAGGACACGATGACCGGTAAGGCGCAGACGAGCGTATGATCTAATTTTCCCCTGGAGATGACACATTTAATTTGCAGAGTCGGCTCTATGCCCGCTCATGCAAACATACATTTCTATTTCTAGCTCTGAAGTTTAAGTGTCTGACCTGGTCACAAATAGAAGAAAATTTGTTGTCTTTCCATTTTGTTGTGAGAATGTCAATCTTGAACAGGTCATGGAGGGTTTCCAATGTTCGAAGCTTTCCCTAGAAGTTTCTTGGGTTACCTCTACACTTCAGACAACTAACGAGAGTAGCAAGGCAGCCACTATTTGATAAACTAAGGAGCAGGTTGGGAACTTGGAAAGGAAAGTTCCTCAACAAGGCCGACATGCTTAAATTGTTGAATGTTGTGTTACCCTCAATGCCAACTTATTTTCTCACTATGTTTCCACTCAAGAAATGAGCGATCAATCGCATACACAAGCTAAGAAGAGGATTTTTGTGGAAAGGCTCTGATAATGCCAATGGAGGACACTGCTTGGTTCGGTGGGCTAAGGTGACGAGTCCAAAGAATCTAGGTGGGCTGGGGAGGTGCTCAATCTGGAGCATTTTAGTAGAGCACTAAGGCTCTGGTAGATCTGGTTCGAGTGGACTGACCCGCATTGACCATGGTTGGCACTGAGTTGCCTTGATATGAAGTTGATAAGCAGTTTTTTCGAGCAAGCACTAGGGTGACCGTGGGAGATGGCAATTGAGCATTCTTCTAGGTGAAAGGACCTTGTGATGCCTAGAGAAGGTTTGAATAGGATCACTTCATTCTGAAACAAATGCAGTGGTTAAAATCTTGGTGTCGGAACTACCGAGGGGTCAGTACTTCCGGCACTGGGGCGGTACTGCCAACCTGTTAGAGGACACTAAGACAAATTTTGAAATGGAATGTGATTCTAACAATTCTATTTGAATCAAAAGTTGAGTTTAGATGCTAGGAAACTCCTGCAACCACAGATATATATAGGAGCACAACAAATATGTAGATCAGGCATAAACAAGCTTCAATTCTAGGGTTAGAAATTGCAAAGAACTAAGAGACAAGAGGTTTAATTCGAAGTCCACTTCCACTAAGGAAGCTACGTCTCCATTGAGGATCCCACAAAGAGAGGGCTTTCACGAAGAGCCTCTTGCCTCACCCAATCCCCACAAAGGAAGATCTGTGCTCACTAAGAACTCTTTACAAAGTAGAGGGGAAATACAAATGGTCTCGGGTGCTCCACACAAAGTGGGCACTCAATGGGTGATGTCTAACTGTCTAGAAGCAAGATTCAAGAGTAACAAACGCAAATCGATGCCCGTAGATGCTTCAAGTGCTCTTGAGATGAAGGAGATGGAAGGGGCACTCAAAGCTACTCAATCTCACACCTTGAATCACTTCCTCACTCAAGCCACCTAGCTCAAAGGAATCAAGTCTTAGCTCTATGAGGGAGAGGAGGAGAGGAGTGAATGCTCTTGGGTGTGTTTGTCCTGTGGTTGGTCAACAACAAATGAAGGGGGAGAAGGTTGGTATAAATACCCCACCACCAGAACTAGTCGTTACTGTGTAGAACACGGTCTTTATCGGTACTACTGACCTCAGGTCGGTACTACTGACCTCAGGTCGGTACTACCAAGGGGTGCCTAGAAATGAAATAGTGAAGCTTTATCGGTAGTACCGGCCTGGGGGGTCGGAACTACTGAGGGTCTGGAAAAACTCAGCTAGTGAACCCATATTGGTACTACCGGCCTAGGGTCAGTACTACTGACAAACTCTGGAAATTTGAGGAAAGAGAGCAAATGTGCACGTGTTGGCTTGGTGTCTCTCAAACTTTCTTAGGTCATCTCTCTAAGCACTTTGAGCATCTCAGATAGTCAATTCGCATTCCCCTTTATAGTACGGTGTTTCCTATACTCAATTTCGAAAATAAAATGAATTTAAGCCTTGAATCGAGTTTCGACACCGAATCAAAGTTGGGGGGAGGGGTCTTCCTTTGGTCAAAGCTAAATTTTCTTTTGCTTTTATCTTGCACACATCTCAATTATCCATTAAATACCACAAATCGTGTTTGTCATTATCACCAAAACAATTAGGGATCAAGATGCACTTTCACTGGGACTACACTTGGCTAGACGGGCAAGCGTCGCGTGATCTTGCACCCAATTTGTACAAACTGGCTTGGTGCAAGCATCTTCATGTCAGAGAAAAATTACAAGGGGATAATTGGACTAGAGGGCTCAGGAAGATGTCAACAACGGTTGAAAAGGCAGAATTTGTTTTGCTTTGGTCAGTTGTACAAGTTCAATTAACTGACAGACCAGATGAGATCACTTGGAAGTGGACAATGGATGGTGCCTACTATTGTAACACCCTAAAATTCCATCACTAAAATAATGTAAGCAACATGGTGTTTAGATTTTATTTTCTAAGGATTAAATAAATTATCAATTAAATTTAGCCTTTTAAAATATTTAAATACCATTTTAATAATTTAGAAGCAATAAGTGCTTGTGCATCATGATTTGAATGCATGATGTCTTTGTTGGTGTGAAGCTTTAAAATGTTTTAAAAATCTTAAAAAGTTGGAAAAGAGTTCAATTTCAAAATTTTGAGTTTGAAAAGGTTTGAAAAGAAAAGAAAAGGGAGTTTGAAATAAAAATAATAAAGAAAAACCCAAAAAAACCCCAACCCTCTTCCCCCTTCCCCTTTCAGTCCGCGTGGCCCAACCTCACCTCCTCTTCCGGCCCACGAAGCCACCGCGGCCCAACTCCCCCTACTCTCTCTCTCCCACTCGCTGCCACCCGACCCCACTCGTCAGCACTATCTCCTTCCTCCAGCCCTCCTCTGCCTCACATCAGGCCGCGGCCGCCGGTCGAATCCCGACGCCCCTCAGTCTTCCCCTCCTTCAAAGCTAGCATTCAAGGAGCAGTGAAGCCCGGCGCCACCCCTCTGCCTTAACCCTCCCCTTCCGTTACCCCTTTTCCTTGGTTTCGAGTTGAAACCGCCACCGCCGTTGGTGCTTCCCTTGCCATTAATGGCCAATTGGCCCGGCTATTGCTCCCACCCCTCCTCCCTAGCCTTTAAAGGTCGCGGTTGAGTCCTTGCCGCACCCTTTTCCCTCTCCCGAGCCCCTCATCCATCTCCATCTTCGTGTGCGTGCCGCCGCCCTGAGGATCCCGCCGCCGCGCAATTCCCGGGTGCGCAAGCTCCTCGTCGTCGGTGGTTTGCCCCTGTCCCTCTCTCCCTTCTTCTCCTTCACGTGTGAGCTCACTCGAGCATTCCTCTATTCCAGGGAACCCTTCCTCATCGCCGAGCCGAGCCACCACCGGGACATGTCACCACCGCCGCCTCGATCTCCCTCGACGCCGCCTCTCCATCACCCTCTTTGGCTCCCACGACTTCGTAGCAAGGTGGGGATCCCTCCCGTGCGCTGGTTTTATTTTTCCCCGTGCGCACGAGCTCGCCGGCCATGTGGCCATCGCCGCCGTCTGCCGCTGGCTGTGGCGCCGTTCACTCGTAGCCAAAGTCGCCGCCTAGAGCATGTGGTTGAGTTCCCTGTGTTCCCAGCTCCGTGTAGAGCTTTTCCGTGATTGAAAACATGGCCGGATGCTCCAGTTCGAGCTCCTCCGACGGGCTTCCGGCGAAGTCGTGAGGACCATGTGTGGTTCTAGGACCGGTGGATGGTCGCTTCCTTGTGTGATGAGTGATTGACAACGTTGTGTGGACTGATTCTTGGCTAAGTATTGCAGGTGCAGGTTGCGGCTTGACTGGTGTTGGTGCAGGTGAAGAACAAGCGCGAAAGGTCGTCGCCGGTGAGGCCTCCGGGTGTGGAGAAGACAAGTAGGCTTCGTTCGAGGGACCGGTGGCCGGCGGGGGTCAAGTGCGGGCCGCATGGTGGCATGAACGAGCAAGATGAAGTCATGGACGGTTTCTTGGTTGAGCCTCAAAACCAAGGTCGAGCCGGGACTACGTGGGAGCCGAGTCATGAGTGGAGATTGGCGGAGGCTACACCGAGTTCGCGGGGTTTTCGGTGGTTCACCAGAAAACCACTGGGTTCCTTGGTTGATCCACAAAGCCAAGACCAAAGAACCGAAGACGGTGCTGCAGCAGTGCCAGACCGGTCTGACCGGTGGTTACCGGTCTGACCGGTGGGGAGCACCGATCTGACCGGTGTGCGACGACGCAGTCCGGAGACTTCGAAGCGGAGGACACGCGTCGGGATCGCATGGCTTGCGTCGAGGCTACGCAGAGTGCGGTCGCCGAGCATCCGTCCGATGGTGAAGACATGAAGACTTCCAAATCTGCCCTTGAGGGGCTTGTATCCCTAGTTATTAGGAAAGGGCATTTTAGACATTCGGTTGCCTCCATATAACCCAAGAGGTGAGAGGATGGCAACCAACTCTTGGAACCCTAGCTCATTTGTTTTCCTATTTTCCTTCCTATTTTCCTTAGGTTTTCCATAGGACTAGCAAGAGAGCTTCATGGAGAGATCTTGTTGAGAGGGATGGATGATCGGGCAGCTTGCTAGACCTTGTATGAACCTTTGTTTCATGTATAGATGATTCGGCGTGGTTCCTCAAGGTTTGGATGTGTTTTCCCCAGCTGTTCTTGGTGGTGATTTTCGAAGCCCTCTCTTGGTGATTTCTTTGGGTTGTTTTCGAGACCTTTCTCTTGGGGATTTGATGGGGGAAATTTGTGGAAACCCTTCGTGGTTCTTTGGGCTGTGATTCCCCTCCCAAATCCGTGAGTAAAGGTGCTTGATTTTGGGGTTTCTTGAGTTCTTGGGTTGGAAGTGCTCTTGGCGGGATTTTCTTGATTCCTCCTTTTTGGACGAGTTTTGGTGGGATTAAACTTGGATATGGACTCATCATGAGGTGTTACTAATATCCCCAAAGTCTTGTTCAAGTCCGTGGAGCGATTCGGGGAGATCGAGGTTTGGATTTGGGGGAGTTGACCCGCGGGTGTTGTTCATCCCGAGCTGCCCAGGCTACACCGGTCTGACCGGTGCTCTTGACCGGTCTGACCGGTGCAACCCTCGGTGGGATTTTGCTCGGGTGAACGTCTTGGTGTGTTCGCTGTTGTCCTGTGGTGTTGCTGTTTCGAGTTTGGGTCAGTTTGGTGGTCGGTTGGCCTGTTTGGTGCCTTGGGGGCTTTCAGGCTGTGACCGGTTTGACCGGTGTAGAGCCACTTAGTGAAAGTTACTCAGTTTCACCAGCAGGGACTGGTCTGACCGGTGGTGCTCACCGGTCTGATCGGTGTGGGTCTGTAGACTCGAGGTTTGGTGTTCCGCTGCGTTCTCGGGTCGGAAGGTTGTGTGTTGGTTCCTAGGTCCAGTGGCACTCGAGTGGCTACGTGGGCTTGGCCAACTTGGGTAGTGAGTCGGAGACGTGTGTTGGAAGCCTTGTTCATCTTGTTGGAGTTCCCATCTCATTCGAGAAGAATTTTTATCGGCTCCCATTCACTCCCCCCCTCTCTGGTTTGCCGTATCGGTCCTTCAAGTGGTTTCAGAGCCGGTTCGGGTATTTATTGACTCTAACCAGTCTAAGATCCAAGGATGGCGTACCAGGAACGGGGTTCGGGTCCTCCACACTTCGATGGCAAGAACTACCAGATGTGGAGCAAGCGGATGGGTGCGTTTCTCCGTGGAAAGGGTCAGATCCTTTGGGATGTCACGGTGGACACAGGCTATGTCCGGCCGATGGACTTCCTCGCTCCGGGATCGAGGGACGGATTCGACGCTAACAATAAGGCGGTCGACTACTTGTTTCGTGCTTTGTGTCGGCCGAGTTCGATCGGGTGCACACCGAGCACTTGGCTTGTAGAATTTGGTCGGTCTTTGAAGGAGGCTCATGTTGGGAATGCCCAGGTTCAGGCACGAATGTATGCGACCTACCGGAGAGAGTACGAGAACTTCACTCATCTCCCCGGTGAGTCCATCGATGCCTTGTTTCAGAGGTTCACGGTGGTTGTGAACAACATGAGGGCCAATGTGGACGTGCTCCCATATGATGATCATGATAGAGCGGTCAAGCTCCTACACTCTTTGGATCGTACGATATGGGGCGGAAAGTTCGAGGCCATTGTGGAGTCGGAGAAGTATGACACTCTGACGGTGAACGAGCTGTTCTCGAAGCTCAAGGCGGCTGAGGTGAATAGGGGCATGACTGCCAAGCTCGAGGGACCGACTGATTCCCATAGTCTTGCCCTCGTTGGTGGTTCGAAAGGAAAGGCGAACACTAACCCATCCACCAGGATGTTCTCTTTTTCCTCTTTGATGTCTATGCCAGATGAGGAGTTCGACGAGCTTGGAGAGGACGAGCTGGCGCTCCTGACGAGGCGGTTCGAGAGGCTGCATGAGAACCGAGTGAACATGAGGAGGAACACGAGGACTTGCTTCCAGTGCGGCAAGCCGAGACACTTAGTCACCGACTGCCCGGAGAAGGTCGAGAACAAGGACGACTACAGGCACAAGCTGAGGAATGATGGCAAGTACCGGTCGAGGCGCGACCACAAGAGCAAGCACAAGAACAAGTACAAGGACGAGCGACGATCGTGGAAGAAGGAGAGCCGAGGCAAGGCGCGAGCGATGGTTGGAGCGAGCGACGTCGACTCCAGTTCCGCGTACTCCACCTCGAGCTCGAGCAGCAGTGAAGACATAGGTGATCGTCGCAAGAATAAGAAGTTGTCCAAGAACCTGAGCGGGCTGAGCTGCTTCGCGAGAGACGGCTTCTGCACCATGGCGCTGAGCTCCGGCAACAAGAAGAGCACACAGAGCGGCTCGGACTCCGATTCCGACGACGAGGTGCATGATGAACTTCCCTTCTTGCGCCAGGAGAATGAAAGGCTTGGCACTTTGCTTGATAACCGTGATGACATGCTTAGAGAGGCCAAGAAAATGAGAAAAGAGCTTAGGGCTTCACTCGAGGATGCTAGGACTAGAGTGGCTGAGCTAGAGACATAGGTGCTTGATAGCAAGCTTGAGATTGATTCCCTTAAGGCTAGCCCTGTTGTTTCGGATGAGGTTGATTGTGTTGATTGCTCCATCTTTCTTGCTGATCTTGCTTTGTTTAAGGAGAAGCATGCCTCCAAGTGTGAGGAACTAGATGTGCTTAGGGTTGAAGTGGCTGAGCTTAAGTCTAGACCTGCTTTGCTAGGTGCTTGCACTTCTTGCCCTGTTTTGCATGCTAAGATTGATGAGATGCATGCTTACACTAGTTCTCTTGAGGATAAGCTGAAAGAACCCATGCCTACATCATGATCTACCTGTGAAATGCATGTCTTGAAAAATCTGGAACTTGCACATTATGTTGATCGTTTGCAGGATGAGAATGATGAGCTGAGGAAGTCGATGGGTTGGTTGTCTGGTCATGAGCCTTAGTTGAGGATGATGATCAAGGCATTTAAGAGGCAGGATGGTGAGGGACTTGGGGCAAACAAGGTTGGTGAGGGAAGTGGAGAGAATATCCTAGAGCCACCAAAAACCCACCACAAAAATGATTTCCCCCCAAAACCTAACCATCTTAGGAACCAACTAGACACAACCCCAGCTCCACCCGTGTTTCCTACACCCACAAAATGATCTACAAAAGCCTATCAAGTTTGTGAGCACTTCGGGGAAAGTGTTCTTTGGGAAAGAAAGTGAGAGGGCTAGTGAGGGGAAACCGGTGGAGGAATTGAGTGGAGAGAAACCAAGTGAGCAGCCACATCCCAGCCTAAGCCTAAGCTTGTGAGGTTCCATTGTGGCTATTGTGGGAGAGATGGCCATAAGGATGAGTTTTGCTTCAAGAGGAAGCGAGAGGAGAGAATGACAAAGGTGTGGGCTAACAAGGACAAGTACCACTCTTCCAATGGTGTACTTGAGCCTCGTGTGCAGATGCCCAGGGCCAAGGCGAGTGTGAGGACAGTTCGGGCTTGGGGAGAGCGGAAGGCTGTTGGAGGCGCTGCGCCTGGTCACCGGTCAGACCGGTGTGGGGCACCGATCAGACCGGTGCAGGCCGGGACAGGCAGCGTTTTGGGTTTCGTGCTCGTACAGGTGCGAGGGTTGTTTCTAGAGGTCGTGGTTCTGGTGGTTGGGCTGGAGAGTTTGCAGGTGGACAGGTTGCTAGGCGTTCTCCCCGTCGAGTTCACTACGGGGATGGGAGGAGTCGTAGCTTTGAGAAGGAGAGGAGGGACGGTCCATGGGTTCTCTTTCGTGGTTTTGGTCCTCCTCCATGCAGAGAGGGGTGGTTCCCTCAGAGTGGTTACCGTGGTGGTGATCGTGGAGGTAGCTTTGGTAGGAGAGATGCTTTGGTTGGTGCTAACCCCACTTTCGAGCAAATGGCTCGGCACTGGTTTTACTCTTTTGGTACTAACCCCAGTGCTGAGTCGTTTGTTCGCTCACGTGCTCGTTTTTGAATTTCAGGTGGGAGACTTGAAGAGCATTTGGTTGATTGACTCCGGTTGCTCGAGGCATATGACTGGAGACAGGGGGTGGTTCTCAAGTCTCGTCCCGGTGGTGACAAAGAGGTACATCACCTTTGGGGACAATGGGTGTGGGCGTGTGCTTTCAGAAGGTGAGATCAAAGTGAGTGACAAGATCACTCTGAGGCGTGTTGCTCTTGTTCAATCGCTGGGGTACAATTTGCTTTCTGTGTCCCAGTTGTTGGATGAGGGCTTTGAGGTGTTGTTTCGGCCAGGTGGTTCTCGGATTTTGGACTCTCGAGGGGACCTTGTCTGTATGGTTGTTCCCGAGGGTCAGGTGTTTCGTGCTGATTTTTCTCAGTCTTCTGGTGTGGAGCGTTGTTTCTTGGCTGGTTCTTCGAGTGAGTTGTGGAAGTGGCAAAGGAAGTTGGGTCACTTGAGCTTTGACCTTTTGTCTCGCTTGAGTAAACTCAATTTGGTCCGAGGATTGCCATGTTTGAGGCTTGAGAAAGAGTTGGTTTGCGCGCCGTGTAGGCATGCCAAGATGATAGCCTCTTCTCACCTGCCTCTCACCGATGTGATGTCTGAGCGTCCATGCGAGCTGCTCCATATGGACCTTGTTGGCCCAGCTCGTGTGCGATCTGCAGGTGGGAAGTGGTATGTCCTGGTTGTGGTGGACGACTATTCTCGGTATGCGTGGGTGTTCTTTCTTGAGTATAAGGGGGAGACATTTGGTTTTGTTCGAGATCTAGTCTTGAGGTTGAGGAACGAGAGGCACAGAGATGCCATACGAGCTATCCGCAGTGATAATGGCTCGGAATTTAGAAACTCTCGTTTTGAAACCTTTTGCCATGACTTGGGTCTTGAGCACCAGTTTTCGAGTCCGTGTACGTCTCCCCAGAATGGTGTTGTGGAAAGGAAGAATAGGACCTTGTGCGAGATGGCTCGGATGATGCTTGATGAGCATAGGACTCCGAGGAGGTATTGGGCTGAGGTGGTGAATACCGCGTGCTATGTGTCGAACAGGATATACCTCAGAGTGCACAAGAAAAAGACATGCTATGAGTTGATGCATGGTCGCACACCCAAGGTGAGTCACTTCCATGTCTTTGGTTGCAAGTGTTTTATTCTGAAGAAAGGCAGGAAGTTGGATAAGTTTGAGGCTAGGTTTGTCGATGGCATTTTCTTTGGTTATGCATCTCATTCTAGAGCATATCGTGTGCTCAATCTTGAAACTAACCAAATCGTGGAGACTTGCGAGGTAACCTTCGACGAGACAGAGCCACGTAGTCAGCTTGTCTTTGAGTGTGCAGGTGATGATGAGCTTGGTGAGGAGATCTTTCAAGAGGAGGAGCATGAACATGGAGATGATGAAGATGGTGGTGCGGTGCCCCCGGCTGAACATATACCCACTACTTCGACTACGGTGATGAACGGACCCACTACTACACCTACGACGACAAATCAAGAACGAGGAGAAGCTGATGTTGAGGGGGAGGTAGCATCGAGGTGAGAACCTCCCCGACGAGTACAAGTGGATCACCCAGCTTCGAGGATCATCGGCGACATGAATGAATGCACAACACGGTCGAGGGTTCGAAACAATTCCCATTTCGCTCATGCTGCGTTTGTTGCTTCTTTTGAGCCCAAAGACATTGGACACGCACTATCTGATCACAATTGGGTTAATTCGATGCATGAGGAGTTGGAGAACTTTGAGAGGAATCAGGTGTGGGAGTTGGTTGACCCTCCTCCAGGGTGTAAGCCGATTGGTACAAAGTGGGTGTGGAAGAACAAAGAGGGAGAGAAAGGTGAGGTGGTGAGAAACAAGTCGAGACTTGTTGCTCAGGGGTTCAGTCAGAAGGAGGGGATCGACTACAAGGAGACCTTTCCTCCCGTAGCCCGTTTGGAGGCGATTAGGATCCTTCTAGCCTTTTCCATGGCTAAAGGATTCAAGTTGCACCAAATGGATGTGAAGAGTGCTTTTCTGAATGGTGTGTTGGAGGAAGAAGTGTATGTGAGGCAGCCTCCGGGGTTTGAGGGCGAGAAGTACCCCCACCGGGTGTACAAGTTGAGGAAGGCAATGTATGGGCTGAAGCAGGCGCCTAGAGCTTGGTATGGCAGGTTGAGGGGGTTCTTGTTTGAGAGAGGTTTTGAGATGGGGAAGGTCGATCAGACCTTGTTTTTGCTGAGGCAGGGCGCGGAGATATCCTGATTGTGTAGGTGTACGTGGATGATATTGTCTTTGGTGGCTCGTCTAACTCTCTTGTTGCAAGGTTTGCAGAGGATATGAGCAGGGAATTTGAGATGAGCATGATGGGTGAGTTGCAGTTCTTCCTTGGGCTACAAATCAAACAATCAAAGGAAGGAACATTTGTGCACCAGGCTAAGTACACCAAGGACATTGTGCGTAAGTTCAAGATGGAGGACTCCAAGGCTATGACAACGCCGATGAGTACGACTACAGCTCTTGATGCGGACGAGGAAGGTGAACACGTGGACCAGAAGGAGTACCGGAGCATGATCGGGTCACTCCTCTACTTGACGGCGACGAGGCCGGACATACAGTTCTCGGTGTGTCTGTGCGCTCGTTTTCAAGTGTCTCCGAGGACTTCGCATCGGCAAGTGGTGAAGCGAATTTTCAGGTACTTGCGTCACACTCCCAACTTCGGCCTTTGGTACTCCGCATCCTCTTCTTTGGCGCTTCATGGTTTTTCAGACGCAGATTTTGCCGGGTGTCGGTTGGATAGGAAGTCCACTTCTGGGACTTGCCAGTTTTTGGGTTCTTCTTTGGTGTCTTGGTCTTCCCGCAAACAATCGAGTGTTGCTCAATCCACTACCGAGGCCGAGTATGTTGCCGCTGCTAGTTGTTGCTCTCAGCTCCTTTGGATTTCATACACCATGAGTGACTTTGGTGAGGAGTATACCCATGTCCCACTTCAATGTGATAGCACCAGTGCCATAAGCGTTGCAAAGAACCCAGTGCTCCATTCCAAAACCAAGCACATAGAAGTGAGGTATCATTTTCTGAGAGAACGTAGAGAAAGGAAAGATAGCTTTGATCCATGTACCCACACATGACCAACTAGCCGATATTTTCACCAAACCCCTAGATCAAGCAACTTTCACTCGTTTGCGGGGGGAACTTGGTGTGTGTTTGATTTCTTGAGTTGGGTGTGTGGGAGCTCTCTTTGTAGCATATGTATAGCTTTTCTTTGTGCATTTCTTGCATTTGTCATGGCATATGTAACATGATGTATAGGCATCCTTGTATCGTAGATTGCATGCATTTTGTATCATATGCATTGGTTAGGAAAAGCTTCTCTCATATACATTGTCCACCATGGAATGAGATATAGTTCTTTGTGAGCTTGTTTGGTATGCTATGGTTAGTTTGGCTTAGCTCTTGATGATCTTGATGAATAATCCATGGTTGATGGCTATGTTTTTGAAAAATGTCACATGTATGCTCTTTCATGTGTAAATGCCTTTATATGATCTTGACATGTTTTAGTGGCTTGGCTATGCTTAATTTGTGGTTGGATAGCTAGTTTATTGATCATATGGGGCCAAAGGCTCATTTGCCATCATGAATGTTTAGCCCTCTTGATTTATCTTGTGGAGGAGCATAAGTTCCTTTTTGTCGCAAAGATATTTCATGTACCATTTATCAATCTGAAAATGAAATGTAAAATACTTGGAAAATGTGCTCCCATGTCATATGTGCTAAATTTAATTTGCTTTGGGTGCTAAACCGTTGCATGATGCCTACCAATGAGAAGTCTCATACATAGAAGTAGGCACATGGCTCGGTGGCTTTGACATGACATGAGGTGCTTGTGGGTGTTTGTGATGGTCTTATGATTAGAATGGCTGTCCTGACATGAAGTTTGTGTGGTTTTTCCATTTTGATATGTTTTGATCATGTTTATGACTTTGCTCATGAGAGGCAAGTTTTTCGCAAAATTGCCCAAATCCATCTTAGCTTCGTCCAATGGTTGTGAAACTTGGTGATCATGTAGTTGAGATCGATACGAAGCTGTAGAGTATCTAACTTGCTCATTTGGACATGTGTAGCATTCTTTGTTGAATTTTGTCTATTTGAGAAGCTCTAGGTTGAAATCTTTGCATTTTTGGCTTGATTCATGCATTGCCAACACGGGGGAAGTATGAGCTTGAAATGGCTTGCTGGACGCATTTAGAAGGTTTCCGGGTGGTTTCGAGCCATTTCTGGGCTCTGTTGTGCACCGGTCTGACCGGTGTGAGTGCTAGTCCTGTGCACATGTTAGGCACCGGTCTGACCGGTGGTGATGACCGGTCTGACCGGTGTAAGCTAGAATTGCTGCAGCTGCCCTGTTTTCAGCTGGTTTGCATGCATTCGTCCAGGGGGAGGTGCTTTGGTTCAGGGGGAGCTTGCATGTGTGCAGGGTGAGCTCTTTGTGTCTTTTTCGAGCTTTGATTCGGTGGTTTGCGCTCTTTGCTTGAGCTTTGTTTTGTCTCGGATGTGTCGAGCCGTTGCCCTTGCCTAAGGGGTCCGAGACTTGCCTTCTTCAAGTGATCTTGCTCTTTGCCTTTGTTTGGCTTTCGATCGCTTGTTGGAGTTTCTTTTTGTTCGTTTCTTTTCTTTTTCTTTTCTCTCTTGTTACTTTTGTGTGGGTGTTGTCAATGCTCTCATCAAGGAGGAGATTGAGGACCATGTGTGGTTCGAGGACTGGTGGATGGTCGCTTCCTTGTGTGATGAGTGATTGACAACGTTGTGTGGACTGATTCTTGGCTAAGTATTGCAGGTGCAGGTTGCGGCTTGACTGGTGTTGGTGCGGGTGAAGAACAAGCGCGAAAGGTCGTTGCGGTGAGGCCTCCGGGTGTGGAGAAGACAAGTAGGCTTCGTTCGAGGGACCGGTGGCCGGCGGGGGTCAAGTGCGGGCCGCATGGTGGCATTAACAAGCAAGATGAAGTCATGGACGGTTTCTTGGTTGAGCCTCAAAACCAAGGTCGAGCCGGGACTACGTGGGAGCCGAGTCATGAGTGGAGATTGGCGGAGGCTACACCGAGTTCGCGGGGTTTCCGGTGGTTCACCGAGAAAACCACTGGGTTCCTTGGTTGATCCACAAAGCCAAGACCAAAGAACCGAAGACGGCTCTTGCCGCAAAGAAGGCCGGTCGGCCCGACCGGTGGGTACCGGTCTGACCGGTGGGGAGCACCGATCTGACCAGTGTGCGACGACGCAGTCCGGAGACTTCGAAGCGGAGGACACGCGTCGGGATCGCATGGCTTGCGTCGAGGCTACGCAGAGTGCTGTCGCCGGGCATCCGTCCGATGGTGAAGACATGAAGACTTCCAAATCTGCCCTTGAGGGGCTTGTATCCCTAGTTATTAGGAAAGGGCATTTTAGACATTCGGTTGCCTCCATATAACCCAAGAGGTGAGAGGATGGCAACCAACTCTTGGAACCCTAGCTCATTTGTTTTCCGATTTTCCTTCCTATTTTCCTTAGGTTTTCCATAGGACTAGCAAGAGAGCTTCATGGAGAGATCTTGTTGAGAGGGATGGATGATCGGGCAGCTTGCTAGACCTTGTATGAACCTTTGTTTCATGTATAGATGATTCGGCGTGGTTCCTCAAGGTTTGGATGTGTTTTCCCCAGCTGTTCTTGGTGGTGATTTTCGGAGCCCTCTCTTGGTGATTTCTTTGGGTTGTTTTCGGGACCTTTCTCTTGGGGATTTGATGGGGAAATTTGTGGGAACCCTTCGTGGTTCTTTGGGCTGTGATTCCCCTCCCAAATCCGTGAGTAAAGGTGCTCTATTTTGGGGTTTCTTGAGTTCTTGGGTTGGAAGTGCTCTTGGCGGGATTTTCTTGATTCCTCCTTTTTGGACGAGTTTTGGTGGGATTAAACTTGGCTGTGGACTCCTCATGAGGTGTTACTAATATCCCCAAAGTCTTGTTCAAGTCCGTGGAGCGATTCGGGAGATCGAGGTTTGGATTTGGGGGAGTTGACCCGCGGGTCTTGTTCATCCCGAGTCGCCCGGGCTACACCGGTCGGCGGGTGCTCTTGACCGGTCTGACCGGTGCAACCCTCGGTGGGATTTTGCTCGGGTGAACGTCTTGGTGTGTTCGCTGTTGTCCCGTGGTGCTGTTGTTTCGAGTTTGGGTCAGTTTGGTGGTCGGTTGGCCTGTTTGGTGCCTTGGGGGCTTTCAGGCTGTGATCGGTCTGACCGGTGTGTCTCACCGGTCTGACCGGTGTAGAGCCACTTAGTGAAAGTTGCTCGGTTTCACCGGCGAGGGACCGGGCTCGACCGGTGGTGCTCACCGGTCTGACCGGTGTGGGTCTGTAGACTCGAGGTTTGGTGTTCCGCTGCGTTCTCGGGTCGGAAGGTTGTGTGTTGGTTCCTAGGTCCAGTGGCACTCGAGTGGCTACGTGGGCTTGGCCAACTTGGGTAGTGAGTCGGAGACGTGTGTTGGAAGCCTTGTTCATCTTGTTGGAGTTCCCATCTCATTCGAGAAGAATTTTTATTGGTTCCCATTCACTCCCCCCCTCTCTGGTTCGCCGTATCGGTCCTTCAAGTCGTCGTCGGGAGCCGCCGCGAGCCGGCCGTGTGCCGCTGCCTGTCGCGTGCGTGCGACCACCGCCGCAGATCGCGAAACCAACGGCCCTGATTAAATGAAGGAGTAACCCTTCGCTTGGTTCACGGTGGACCCGTGGACCGTGGTCCACGGCGCGGTCCACGCCCGCGTCATCGCCGTGCCAGCCGTCCATCACGCGATGAACGGCTGAGATCCAGCCCCGCCCCGGTCAAACACGCGTGGTCGCCGCCACTTTGCAAAAAGGCCCCTGTCTTTCCCAAAAATCATAACCATAACCTTGCACCTATAAGAATCCTTTCAGTCGGGTCCTTTTTCTTCCTGTTAGGCCCCTGAGTTCTTTAGTTTTTTGTGCCCGCTGTCCTTAGTTGGCTAGTTTGTACCGAGACCCCTTAGATCTTTTATAGTTCTATGTTTTAGCCCCTGGTTTCTTGCAGATAAGCCCCTGGAATTCCTGTTTCTTCACAGAACAGCCCCTGAACCTTGTTTTAGCCATATCTTTTCCGTCTTAGCTCCGTTTTAAGCGTTCTTAGTGTCCACGCGACCATCTTTTCAAGCCTGTCAGTTTTAGAACCTTGGGTTGGTTGTATCTTGTGCGTTTTAGCTCCGTTTCCACTGTTTCAAGTTGCGTTAGGTTCATATCAACTCAAACTGCGTGTTAGTGCCAATGTTGAACATGTTCTTTGTTTTATAATTTATTTAAATGTTAAATATGATTAAATACTATTATGCATGCTTTTCTAATTAAAATCTAGCTAGAGTTCAACACGTGTTTTCATAAGAAAGTTAATATGATTAATACTAGTTAAATATTTCTTATAATTAAAAGCTAATTAGATGTGTACCTTGGTTTTCATAATCAAACCTAAATTGAGTAATGTTTATGCAATTTGCTTTCTATATAAAAGCAATATAGGTTTATCTCGAGTTTTCTTAATCAATTGTTAATTTGACTAATATGAATATAAATATGTTTTTGAATTATAATTTGATTAGTACAACTCGAAATATAAAGATAAATGCCTAGATGCTTTTACATGCTTCTTTTAAATTAAATGTTTAATTTGCACAAATCATACTTAAATATTTGTAATAAAATTGGACTAGGCTTATACCGTCTTGAAATATAAAATAACTTGCTTAATTATAAATAGGGTATTTCTTTGAAATAACCTATGCACACAATTGTACTTAATTAAAAGATACCAAGCACATAACTAGCTCTTGTTTGTGATCATCCAAATCTCCCAATAGTTCCTAGTGCTTTTGTGTTCGCGTTCCTGGAGCCAACCCTTGTTCTCTCTTGGTGAATCAACTATGTTCTTACACCTAATCTTTCCTAGCCACCTTTCTTTAAAGCTACCTTGTTGCCTGTTTCTTCTGTCATATCAGTTTACCTTTGCTTGGTGTGTTGTTTTATTTATTGTATGTATTCTTGTGTGCTCGTAGATATCGTGCCAGTTTCAAGTGAGCAACCAGTTGGAGCGGATCAAGAGCAAGTGTTTGAAGAAGAAGAACCCCAGTGTTTAAGCAAGGAAGGCAAGTGGACTTCTCCCCCTGCATATTCTATTTTGTCCCACACAACTTGCATGATAACTAAGTTTACTTTTAAATGTTATATTGCATAAATTTGATGGGAAATTGTCTTTTTAAGGACATGACTAGAATTTTATCCCTATTACCTTGGACAATCCTTTTAAATAAATGTTTTGGGTAGAAATGCTTAGTTGCTATGACTTGGGTTGGTTTAAAATGAACCGTTTACAATATGATGAATGTTGATCATGATAACTTTGGTGATATATATATGTGTGTGTGTGTGTGTGTGTGTGTGTGTGTGTGTGTGTGTGTGTGTGTGTGTGCGCGCGCGCGCTTATGGTTAATAACAAGATCATATGGTTTAATCAGAACATGGAGAACCACCCAGGAAAATAGTGCAACCACAGTCCATATGGCTCTGGCTTAGCCAATTAATTAGGTGTGTGGAATTATCTGACAGCCTTATCCGAAAGGAGCACAGGGGGCCAGAGTTGAAGGAGTATAGCCCGGTTCTTTTGGGGTAGCAGCCTTTGCTAAGGTGCTGACCACTAGGGAGGGTTATGGTCCGCTCCGCTGCTGTAACTGTCGTGGGTTGTTGGTCTTCTGCATATATTTGTAAAGGCTTCGTAGTGTCCCTATGCAGCCACACCTCGGTAGTGTGGTATTGTGTCTGATCAACACATGTGTGGTTGGGTTCAAAGTTCTTCGGAACTTTTACGCGAGCTGTGGTGAAAGTGTACAACCTTTGCAGAGTGTAAAACTGATCGATCAGCCGTGCTTACGGTCAAGAGCGGCCTGGACCCTCACATGATAATCAAACATAAAGATGAAATTAAATCGTGGTTTCTTGTGGTTTTTGAGAGGAGATGCTTTCCTAAATGCTTAAGTGGGTTGGTATAAACTTACATCTAGTAAATAGGTGCTTGCTAATAAAAGTTGACCAACATTAAAATGCTAACCGCAGCAAACTTTAGCCTATCCTTGATAGCCCTTGCATTTTCCCCCACTTGCTGAGCTCCAACCATAAGAGTGCTCACCCTTGCTTACCCGTTGTTCAGAGGAGAATACTGGAGAAGAGTACTTCAGCGACTACGAAGAGTTTTGAGGCTCGCGTACCCCCAGTCAGGTGCCTGTGGAAGATGAAGATGGAGTTACGTCTTCATAGTTATCGTTTGATCGTTGTAAAGACCTTCGAGTCTAACGTCTGAGTGTAATAAAGAGATAATGTAATGGCTTAACTCTTGTACGTTTTTATTGCTGTTTATTGATATTTCACTCATGACGTCTATCATATGTGTGTAAACTTGATCCTGGCGCACATATGAGATGCATTTGGTTTTCTTCGGAAAATCAGGTGTGACAACTATGACAACCCCACCCGAGATAATTCCGTACTATCGCCTAAACCACTCCTTTTGGTCATTAAGCGATAATAAAGAAGTATCCTGTTGAGTGTTGCCGGGTTAACGCCCGGTAAATCACTTGTCAACACAGAGAGGATCGCACGTATGCATTAAAACTCCCACGAAGGTGAGTCCAGAGTGCCTTACATTTTAACATCAAATCCCCGTAGGGTCCATTATTACAAACATAGTTCCTTGACATGAAAGTAAATGGTTCAGAGTTTATTGAAAACAGCGGAAGATAACTAAACGATACGATCACATCATAGGAGGCCTGTCCATGATGCAATCACTCCTCGTCATCCACCCATTCCAGCTCCCAGCCGGGTGGAAGTTCTCCGGGCCACACATCACATGCATTACCTGGAAACAATATTTATAAAGCAAGGCTGAGTATACTAATACTCAGCAAGACTTACCCGTCTAAAAGAAAGACTTTCTCCTCTAATCATGCATGGCTTTTGGCTAGTGGGTTTGTTTGCCAAAAAGCTGCTAAGTAGTGAATCCTTACTTTCACTTTTTAGCTCATGTTCTAGTAGAAGTAATCATTACTAGATAAGCAACTACTGCAATCAAAATTGTACAAACAATTAATCAAAGTAATAATCTTCACAAAGTTCCATCGTAAAGGGATATCATGGCCAGTCGGGTAAGTAGTCTCAGATGACGGTGAGAGGCCGACAATCGATTGATTCATAACCTTGCAAGGTGGACCTAAGCACACGGGAGGTGCCCTCACTAAGAGTTCACCAACCAGGCGGTTCCCGTCATTCCTCGGATTGGGATCAGATGCTACAGTCTCAAGTACGAGGTTTACTGGGCTACACCACTAAGGTCACCCAGCCTCACGCGGTACTCGGGTGGCGAGCCCGGGGACGCAACCCTAAGTTTAGTAGCACAAAGTTCCCGCACCGTCTCATTTAGGTACTAGGCTTATCGTACCCATTTCCGACAAGTGCTTAGTACGTTCAAACACTTAACCAACGAAGCCATTGGACCGGAGCCCAATCCCATGCTCTTACCACATGAGCAATCCATTTAATCCATAATGTAATTCCATAAAGGACATCCTATTCTCGCGAGTGACGTACATCACTCGACTTGTACCAGATCCTTAGAGCATAGCAACTAGCAACCTAACAAGCTAGTAAAAGATCATAGGTGCTTAAGGATCATGCAACTAGGGTTTCAATCAACTCCTGAACGTAAATGCACATAAGATAACAATGATCAATTTAGAAGATTGAAAGTAAACACATGGGTTAATGATTAAACCGGGGCTTGCCTTCGTCAGCACAAGCAGACAGACAACCTTCCGGACTTTGGTCCGGGTCTTGCTCTACGGTCACGTAGTGCACGTCTCCTCCTGCTCCCTCGTCCTTGTCAGTCGGCACGAGCGTGTAGCTACCGTCGGGGACTTCTACACGGGGAATGCAATGTAGTGATTAGGAGGGTGATTAATTTAATTTAATTAACAAACAGTAGCAAACAGCCACTAGGAGTATATGGTGGGCCATATTCACCTTAACAAAAGTATTTAAACATTTTTCCTTTTAAAAGATAATCAAAAAGCTTATTTAGTCTTCTCTTTAAGGTGATTGTGTGCACATCTATAAAAGAATATTTACTTTAAAAACAAACAGCAAGGAAAAGTTGCTTTTATGCCACAAATTACTTTCCTAACTCATTTATAGAACTCATGCATGAAGGGATTTGTTTTTCCTATTTTTCTTCACTAGATTAATCTAGTTGGCACCCTTTTAATCAACCAATCACACTTCAAACTTACCTAACAGTGCCCACTGGTCCTAATGACCAGGAAACACCCCTTTGGACATCAAGCAACTAGTTTGCACCACTGAATTTTAAATGCACATAAATAAAGGCATTTCTAGCTAGCATTTAGAGGATTAATACATATAAAAATAAATACAACAGCAATGAGACCAAACTTTCTCCTACACATGCTTTGGCCTAAAACAAGCCCAAGGAACCAACAAATACACCTATAGCTATTATTGATTTTGCTTTAAACATTTATGATTAAAAACAAGCATAAATTAGAAAATAATATTTATAACAGAGATAAAATCATGGTAAGTTCACCAGAGGTGCATTTTAGCATAACATGACAATATCCAGAAGTTGGGCTCAAAAATAATTATATTTTAAGCTACAAAAATCATCTAAGCAGATTTGTCAATATCACAAGATAATTTATATAAAAAGATTCCTTCATTAACTTTGTGCAAATGTTTGCACAGCACCTAAACATTCTAGTTCCCACAACATATCCAAAATCTAGCTCAAGATCATGTACGGATTTTGCAGAAACATAGATCTAGGCATTTTACATTTCAATTTTTCAAGCAAAAACTAAAACTCAAAAGTATATATATGCTTTGGGAAAGTTGTAGATTTAGTTACACAGAGCACAACAAAATTGAATTTGCAATTTTTGGATTTTTCTGTGATTTTATACGGATTTTACAAGGTGCAGCTGAAACACTAAAAAGGAGAAGAAACCTTTTTGCGAGCAGGCCCCTGGAAAGATCTAAAGTCTCACAGCCATACCCTTGGTTTGCGTCCACACCCTTAGAAGTTCATGGGACCTTGCAATGTGGTCCCCGGGACCGAGGGGCGGCGCGGCTGACCAAAATCCGGCGAGTTGCTCGCCGGAGGGGGTCAGGGAAGTGGCTGGGGAGGCTCTAGGAGTCGCAAGGAACTGGTTTGGGTACTCACTCGCGGCGGGAACAGGGCCGGCGGCCGGGCGCGGCGGAGGCGGCGGCGGCCGTTGGAGGCGGTTGCTCCGGCGAGTTGCTGCTTGGCCTGAGCAACAAGCGGCCTGAGGGGCTACAGCGGGTCCTAGGGGAGGTCCTGGGCTAATTGGTTGGCACGGAATTCACACGGAATATCGAGCTCGCCGGCGGCGGTGATGGTGGCCACGGCGGCTCTCTGGATGCTCGCGCGAGGGGAGGGGTCTGACCCTTTGTAGGCGGCCGAGTAAGGCGGTTCACTAGTCCAGCACGGCCGAGTCGCGGCATGGGCGCGGTATGGCGCCAGTCATGGCGACAGGGTGGCGACGTGCGGGAGGCGGAGGACCAATGGTGTGAGGCAGCGCGACCGTCCGACGCGTGCGGTTGCAGCACATAGCACCGGCCAGGGGTCCCACAAGCGTCATGAACAGTAGCTAGGGTGCGGCCCACGAACCAGCGGTCACTGGCCGGCCTCGACATGCGTGTACGGCGGGGTGGCAGTGGGTCAACGCGGCGTTCCGGCTCGACGTCGCGCGCGCTCGCATTCCAGGGGCAAAAATGTTTTGGACTATCCCTGTTCAACTACGATTTTCTCAAGGTTTTGGAACTAAAGTGGTCCAAGCAATAAATAGGAAAGTTGTAGATCAATCAACCCTCTACAACTTCTACAAAGGCCGTATAGGGTTTTTCTCGACCAATTGTTCAGAAATCGCATGCCAAGTTGGCTATTTTCTGGGCGCCTGTGAATAGTAACCTGAGGCGTTGACCTGCATTTTTCACCCATTTCCACTCGAAACTAGCAATGCCACTCAACATAAAAGTTGTGTCCCTCGACAAAATACACAACTTTTACATTGGGAAATTTTGAAGTGTTTAGGTGAAATTTGGAGAACGCGGCAAAAGTTCCGGGCGACATGGAGGGTCAAAGGGGTGTTCAAGCGGTTTGACTAGGGGTTTGACCAAACCTTGACCATGGGTTGACCAAGGGGTGTCATTAAGGATTGTCGGTGATGTTTTCGAGGTGATGGCCCAGGTTGACCGCTGTTTGACCAAAGTCAACACAGTTGACCTGCTCATTAGGGTTAATACTCTGGCTGAAAACCTGGGGCGCCACACCTACCCGGCAAAGTTAGCATAGGAGGCGCAGTTCAAGGCCAGCTACTGTACATTCAATTCAATAGCAATCTGGAATGCTAAAGTAGAGGAGAAACATTGCTTCTTCGTCTAGCTACTAGTGCAACAAAAGCTCTTAACAGCGGATAAGCTACTAAAGTGGAATTGGCCTTGCGATCCAGTCTGCGTGCTTTGTGATCAAGAACAAGAAATAGTGGAACATCTGTGCTTGCATTGTGTTTTTGCACGAGAGGTTTGGGAATTGGTTGCAGCCTGGACAAATGGCGTCATGCAAAGGCCGCTTCCAGGACATTGCCTTGAAGATTGGTGGAATAGCTCTGTAGGGGGTTGCCGAAGCAAAGGGGAAGGGAAGTGGCGTCAATCTTGATCTACACATGGAACATATAGAAGGAGTGTAGTCGACGAGTCTTCGATCAGGTGCAAGGGTTGGCACTGCGAGTGCTTAGCTTGATAAAGGAGGAAATCAGACTCACGCAGCTAGCCATGGGAGATGAGGAGCTCTCCATAGTTTCTTAATATGTTAGCCCTTTTAGCGAGCTTTGTGTTTTTCTGTTTCTTATGTATAATCACGACTTTGTAATCTCCGCGTGCTTCTTTCTGTCGGGGACAGCCTTAGGGGTCCCCTTTAACAACCGGGAAATCCCCACTTAAAACCTGCAACAAAGCCAAACACACTTTGCCTAACCATGCAGGATACGGCCCACGCCGCAAGGACCTCAACGGCCCACCAAGGCGGCCCTCTTGAAGATCCCCTCGAGCAGGCTTCGCCTCGCTCGAGGGTGCGCGCCTCCCTTGGGCGGGCTCCGTCCCGTTCGAGGGGTGCGCTCCCCCTCGAGCGGGCTCCGCCCCGCTCGAGGGCCCGCTCCCCCTCGAGCGAGGCTCCGCCTCGCTCGAGGGTCCGCCCCGCCCTCGACCGGGGTCCGCCTCGCTCGAGGGCGCCCCGCTCGCGTGCGCCTACCCCCGTACACGGGCATTTAACGCCCTGACACCGGCGGGACAGGCGCCATCATGCGCCGGGGCTCGCGCCCGTGCCGCCGCACCAACTCCCCGAGGAGGGAGCCCATCCCCATCACTGTGGGGAGGGACTGTGCAGCGCGGCCGGTGTCAGTCCCGTGACGCCGTGCGCCTGCTCCAGTACGGCTAACGCGCCGAGCCCTCGAAGGGGGGCCGGCTACACCCTCGATTTGCTTTCTTGTGACCCTACGAGGGTTAGGTGGAGGCGCTAGGCCGAAGGAACGCCATCCCTGCCACTGTTACGGCATGGCTGCCGTCCCCGCGCGCGCGCGGCGCACGCCCGGCGCCGTAGCAACAACTCCGCAGCGGTGAAACGTATTGGAACGGGACGCCGTTTTACCTACCCCGTACTCCGTACGGGCCAACGTCAGCAGCTCCCTCGAGCCCATCAGAAGACATCACCGCCATCCGCCGCCCTTCTACCCTCGAACCGCCACTGTTCGGGTACAAGATAGGCCATGATGGCCGGATCACTGCAAGGATCGTCCGGACGGCCGCCCACTCTACAGCATAGCACGCCACGCCCCTTCACGTAGCTAGATAGCGCGGCGCGCATGTGATTCGCTCCCTCCTTGATCTATAAAAGGGGGACGAACCCTCCCTGCCGCGGGGGGGGGGGGACGAAAGGGAACACAGACAACACAGCAGGAGGCGAGCTGCGCCACGTGCTTGCTCTCCAATTCTCCCACAACATCTTCAGCCATCACACCAGGGACTTGGAAGCCAGGCTTCCTCTCCCGCCTCGCTTGTAGCAGCCCCACTACAGGCACCCCCGGTGCTAAGTAATATAGTGCCTTGAGCACGCCACTGCTGGACGTACAGCCCCCTCAGCCGGAACCAGGATAAAAACTCTGTGTCTCTTATTGCTTAGTATCGACCATTGAGGGATAGACCACGGCGCTTACTACTGGTTAGTGTCGGGACCATATTCCGCACCGACAGTTGGCGCCCACCGTGGGGCAATCTGAGCGCCTAAGGTCAATCCGTCAACTCCCTCCATGGTGATCCGCACTGAGTACCGTGGTACACGCTACTGCGTGGGCAGCTCGGACCCCCTCCCCGCCGGGTTCGAAATCCGGTTCGGGGGCCTGAATTTTCAGGCTACGGGAAATGGCTACCTCATGCGCCTCACCAACCGTGAGGAGCTCCGCGCGCGGCGCCAGGCCAGGTCCGCTCCGGTCCCCGCTGAACACACCACCACGGCGCGACGCCCGCAGCACGGACGCCGCGGGCCCGTCGACGCCACGACGTCCCCATCGCTGCGGGGCGCGCGTTCGCGCCGGGCGCGGTCCGAGCGACAGCAGGCCGAGCGCGCCACCTCTCAGCACGGTGCGCTCGCTGCCACGATCACCACCATCCCGGCGGGACAGCGCACGGTCTCCGGACCGCGCATCCCCATTGGGCTGCGTGGTGCCATGTCAGCCTACAACGCAAGCGTCAACACCACGATGCGCAGGGTTCCGCCTGGCCGTCACGTCTTCATCGCCAGGGATCCCGGCGCCTCAGCGGCTGACGAGTCGCCCCTGGGCTCCCTCGACGCGTTGCCGCCCGCCAACCGCCACGGGTACGCGAGAATGGGACTTCTCCGGCGTGCGCGGACCCGGTCATGTTCGGGCGTTTCCTTGACGCTACGGACTGCGGTTCGGGCGCTCCGACGACTCCCGGCACGGAAGCTACGACCCCGCGCGGGAGTGCTACGCCGTCATCACCAACGACCCGGCCAATGCCGGCCGGCGCGGTGGGCGCGGAGACGGGGAGATCACGCCGCCCCGGGGGATCGCCACACGCCTAGTCGCGGGGGCCAAGCGCTCCCGCCGGGGCCGACGCCGACGCGCGGCTAGCCCAAGCCCGCGAACTCGAGGCCAAGGCGGCGGGAGGAGTGCGGACGGTGCGGGCGCTCCGCGCCTCGATGGCTGGAGAAGCCTCCGCTCGCGGCGAACGCGTGCGGGAGCTGGGCAGACAGGCCCGCGACCGCATCAACGCCGACAACCCTGACGTGCCACCGTGGGCAAGTCAGAAGCTAGTTGCCGCCGCAACGCTGCTACGGGCCATGCCAGCACCCTCGACCCCTGAGGCACGAGACCTGCACCGCGAGGTGCAGACTCTCATCGAACAAGCGGCCGTCCAGCAGGCCGAGAGCTCGGCGTCGCGTATCCGCCAACAAGGGGATGCGCGGGGTGACGGGGCCGCACAAGGGGGCGAACCCTCGGTCCACGCAGGGGAAGCGGCGGAGCGTCCCGCCAACTCAGGACGTGCAGCGGCCAAGGAACGGCTCCTTGACACGCGCAGAGCTCTGGACGGTGACGCTCGCAACGTCATCAACACCCGCCGCACGAGCAAGGTGGATGCGCGAGCAGCGGTGGGCTACCACCCTCGACGGGGCGGACGCTACGACAGCGGTGAGGACCGCTCCCCGACGCCGGAGCCCCCGGGGACCCGTGTGTTCAGCCGGGAGATCCGCGCGGCAGCCTTCCCCCAGCGCTTCCGCCAACCCTCGACCATTGTCAAGTACAACGGGGAGACGGATCCCCGCGTGTGGCTCAACGACTACCGCTTGGCCTGCCAGCTGGGCGGGGCCACCAGCGACGAGGTCATCATCCGCAACTTGCCCCTGCACCTCGGCGATGCGGCCCGGACATGGCTCGAGCACCTGCCCGCCAGCCAAATCCACAATTGGGATGATCTGGTCCGCACGTTCGTGGGCAACTTCCAGGGCACGTACGTGCGCCCCGGGAATTCCTGGGACCTGCGCTCCTGCACGCAGAAGCCCGGCGAGTCGCTGCGGGACTTCATACGACGCTTCTCCAAGCGCTGCACGGAGCTCCCAAGCGTGGCGTAGTCCGAGATCGTGCATGCCTTCCTCGAGGGCACCACGTGCAGGGACCTTGTGCGGGAGCTGGGACGCAGCCCGCCCGCGGACTCAAACGAGCTGTTCGACATCGCCACCAGCTTCGCCTCAGGAGAGGAGGTCGTGGGAGCGATCTTCGACGGCAAGAAGGGCAAGCGCTCGGAGGACGCGCCCGCGGAGGGCAGCAAGTCCAGGGAGCCCCATCGCAACGACAAGCGGGGCAAGAAGGGAAAGAAGCCGCGCCGCAAGGCGCGCGAGCAGGGGTGCGACGGCGGTATTGCCGAGGCCCTCGCTGTGGACCCGGCTCGACGGGGCCCTCGACCGGCCCCTCGAGGCCCGGGGGTGTTTGACGACATGCTGAAAAAGCCATGTCCTTATCACAAGACCTCAGTAAATCACACTCTTGAGCAGTGCTACATGCTCAAGAAGTTCTATGGCCGCGCCGCCGCAAAGGAGGCAGAGGCCAAGAAAGACGGAGGAGATGGCGACGCCGGCGGCTTCCCCGCCGTGGAGAATGTGTTCCTCATCTTCGGGGACCCACCGTCGACATGTCGACCCGCCAGCGCAAGAAGGAGCGGCACGAGGTCCTCGCCGCGGAGAAGGCGCCTCCCTCCTTCCTCAACTGGTCGGAGGACACCATCACCTTCAGCCGGGAGGACCATCCGAACCGTGTCCCCAACCCGGCCGACCCGGCGGTGGTCGACCCCATCATCGGGAACGCGCGGTTCTCGAAGGTCTTGATGGACGGAGGCGGCGGCCTCAACATCCTCTACGCGCATACGGCCGCGCTTGATGGGGATCGGGTTGGACCGCCGCGGCCCGGCCACGAAGCCGTTCCACGGCATCGCGCCGGCAAGCGAGGTCCGGCCCCTCGGGCGAATCGACCTACCGGTTTGGTTTGGCACCGCGAAGAATTTCTGCAAGGAGATCCTCACCTTCGAGGTGGTGGGGTTCAAGGGAGCCTACCACGCTATACTTGGGCGACCCTGTTACGCCAAATTCATGGCGGTCCCCAACTATACCTACTTGAAGATGAAGATGCCGGGACCGAACGGCGTCATCACCGTCGGCTCGTCCATCGAGCACGCATTCGACTGCGACGTCAAGTGCGTAGAGCACGTAGAGGCGCTAGCGCTAGACGAAGCGCTGATGACCACTTTGGAGAAGATGGTCAACGACGACCTCGACTCCGCCGCCAAGCACACCGGCACGTTTGAGGCCGCGGAGCAGACCAAGGAGGTCCCCCTCGATCCTTCTGCCCCCGAGGGCAAGGTGTTGAGGGTCAGCCCCACCCTCGACCCCAAATAGGAAGTGGCGCTCGTCGACTTCCTCCACGCCAACGCCCACATCTTCGCGTGGAGCCCCTCGGATATGCCAGGCATCCCGAGGGAGGTCGCCGAGCACTCCCTTGACATCCTGCCTCACGCCCGCGCCGTGCAACAACGGCTCCGTCGCTTCGACGAGGAGCAGCGACGGGCAATCAGAGCGGAGCTGCGGAAGCTTCTCGAGGCCAGGTTCATCTAGGAGGTGTTCCACCCAACGTGGCTAGCAAACCCCGTGCTTGTAAAGAAAAAGAATGGGAAATGGCGGATGTGTATAGACTACACCAGTCTTAATAAAGCATGTCCTAAAGTTCCTTTTCCTTTGCCACGTATTGACCAAATCGTCGATTCAACGGCTGGGTGTGAATTGCTTTGCTTCCTTGATGCTTACTCCGGGTATCATCAAATAAAGATGAAGGAGTCCGACCAGCTCGCGACTTCGTTCATCACGCCGTTCGGGATGTTCTGCTACGTCACGATGCCATTTGGCCTCCGAAACGCAGGTGCAACGTACCAGCGCTGCATGCAGCACGTTTTCGGAGACCACATCGGGCGGACGGTCGAGGCGTATGTGGATGACATCATCGTAAAGACCAGGAAGGCGGACGACCTGGTTGGCGACCTTGGCATCGCGTTCGGTTGCCTACGGGCCAATGGGGTCAAGTTAAACCCCGAAAAGTGTGTCTTTGGAGTGCCGCGAGGCATGCTCCTGGATACATTGTCTCCCAACGGGGAATCGAGGCCAACCCCGAAAAGGTTGCGGCCCTCGAACGAATGGGTCCAATCCGGGACCTCAAAGGGGTGCAAAAGGTGCTGGGGTGCCTTGCCGCCTTGAGCCGCTTCATCTCGAGGCTCGGCGAGAAGGGCCTGCCCCTCTATCGCCTCCTCAAGAAACACGAACGCTTCTCCTGGACCGCCGAGGCCCAGGACGCGCTCGACAAGCTAAAGGCGTCCTTAGCGCACGCCCCTATTCTCACGCCGCCGCAGGACGGCGAGCCCACGCGCTCTATGTTGCCGCGACCACCCGAGGTGGTCGGCGCGCGTGATCGTCGTGGAGCGCACGGAGGAAGGGCATGCTTTACCCGTACGGCGGCTTTGTCTATTACATCGGCCGAGGTCCGTCAGACACCAAGACGCGCTACCCCCAGGTCCAGAAGTTGCTGTACGCGGTAGTCCTTGCGCGGCGCAAGCTCCGCCACTACTTTGAGGCCCACCCCGTCACGGTGGTCTCCTCTTTCCCGCTGGGGGAGATCATCCGCAACCCCGACGCCGCAGGCAGGATTGCCAAGTGGTCCGTAGAGCTGATGGGCGAGACGCTTGCCTACACCCCACGCAAGGCCATCAAGTCTCAAATCCTGGCGGATTTCGTCGCTGAGTGGACGGATACGCAGCACCTGCCGCCCCCGCGGATCCAAGCGAGGCTTCGGACTGCGTACTTCGACGGGTCGGTGATGAAAACGAGGGCGGGCGCGGGCTCGCTCTTCGTGTCACCCCTCGGGGAGCACATGCGCTACGCAGTGCGCCTCCACTTCCCCGCGTCTAACAATATGGCTGAATACGAGACCCTCCTCTGTGGCCTCAAAATCGCCATTGAGTTAGGCGTCAAGCGCCTCGACGTGCGGGGGGACTCGCAGCTTGTAATCGATCAAGTCATGAAGAACGCGAGCTGCCATGACGACAAGATGGAGGCCTATTGCAAAGCCGTGCGAGCCCTCGAGGACAAGTTCTACGGCATCGAGCTCAACCATGTGCCCTGTCGGTACAACGAGGAGGCGGATGAGCTGGCCAAAATTGCGTCCGGGTGGATTACCGTCCCCCCGAACGTTTTCGCACGCGACGTCGCTCAGCCCTCGGTCGTATTCGAGCCCCACCCCTCGAGTCACGTTGAACCCTCGGGGGCTCCCTCGAACCCAACGGGTGCGGAACCCATGGACGAGGACCCCTCGAACGAGGCGTACGTGCTCTCCCTTCTCAAGGGGTATGGCGCCTACGGAGATGACATGATGGACATCGAGCCAGCTCCTGTCAAAACGGACTGGCGTGACAAATACATTGCCTGGATGGCTCGAGGGGAACTCACCGCGGACCGGGCCGCGGCCAGGCGCATCGCCAGGATGGCCAAGTCCTTTGCCCTCGTTGACGGCGAGCTGTACAAGCGCGCCGCCTCTGGCATCCTGCAGCGGTGCGTGCCCATTCCTGAAGGGTGCGAACTCCTGCGGGACATCCACGCCGGGATCTGCGGCCATCATGCAGCGCCTCGTACCCTCGTCGGCAATGCGTTCCGCCAAGGCTTTTACTGGCCTACCGCGGTTGCGGACGCCAGCGAAATCGTACGCACCTGCGAAGGGTGCCAGTTCTACGCCCGCAAGTCCAACCTACCCGCCCATGCCCTGCAGACCATCCCCGTAACGTGGCCATTTGCCGTGTGGGGGCTGGACATCGTTGGGCCCCTGCGGAAGGCGCCCGGGGGCTTTACCCACTTGTTGGTCGCAATCGACAAGTTCTCCAAGTGGGTGGAGGTGCGCCCCATCACGAATCTCAGGGCAGAGCAGGCGGTAACATTCTTCACCGACATCGTCTACCGCTTTGGAGTGCCGAACTCCATTATCACCGACAATGGGTCCCAGTTCACGGGCAGGAAGTTTTTGGAGTTTTGCGACAAATACCACATCCGTGTGGATTGGGCGGCTGTGGCACACCCACAGACCAACGGCCAAGTAGAGCGTGCCAACGGCATGATCCTACAGGGCCTTAAGCCCAGAATTTTCGACCAACTCAACAAATCCGGGCGAAAATGGCTCCAAGAGCTACCAGCGGTTGTGTGGAGCCTAAGGACCACCCCGAGCAGAGCCACTGGGTTCACCCCATTTTTCCTAGTCCATGGTGCGGAGGCCGTCCTCCCCACGGACTTAGAATACGGATCGCCCAGGGTTCGAGGCTATGACGAGGATGCCAACCAGCAAGCCCGCGAGGACTCGCCTGGATCGGTGGACGAGGCACGCCTCGTGGCCTTAATGCATTCCGCAAGGTATCAACGATCCCTAAGACGCTACCAAGCACGCAAGATACGTCGACGGGACTTCGGTGAAGGGGACTTGGTCCTAAGGCTACGCCAAGACAACCGAGGGCGCCACAAGCTATCGCCCCCATGGGAGGGACCCTACGTCGTGGTGAAGGTACTCAAGCCGGCACGTACAAGGCGGCCAACGAGGACGGTGAAGAGCTCACCAACGCTTGGAACATCCAACAGCTACGTCGCTTCTACCCTTAGCTAGGATTTCCAAGTACTTTTTATTGTAAAAACCATATGACCAACGCCCCAGTTGGTAACGACTATGTAAATGCTTCAAGTCTAATAAAAAGGGCAACTCGGCTTTCCCCTGAAACCCAAGTTACCCTCGGGGGCTACTGCGGGGGGGGGGGGGGCACCCCCCCCAAAATGGTCCCATTTTCGCGCAAAAACAAAACAAACGTGCGCTAAGTTTGTTTTCTACTTCAACCCCGAGCAACGATTCGAACAGGGCGCAGGCGGCCTAGCGGAAGGAGCGTGCGAGCCAGAGATAGCCCACGCCGCGAGGATACGGCCCTTCTCTCTCGCCTCCAACCCAGCAGGCCCCCCCGCGAAAATCGAACTCCCCTAACTAGAATCTACTCAGGAAGAAGGAGAAACAAAAAGCGTAGTAAACAAAAGACTTCATTTCAGCAGACGTTTATGTCAAAAACAACTCGTTCATTTACAAAGGCCGCGAGGCCAGAATACTGATACACAAATAAAAACGGGCCTAGCGCCCAACTGTCTTCAGGCGGGAGGAGCGGCAGCGTCAGCAGCGTCCGGGAAGAAGAACTCCTCGAAGGCTTCAGCGAGCGACCCGGCGGCGTCGGCCGTCCACACGCTCCATCGCCACCTCGTCCTCGACACCCTCGGGAACGACGTAGCCCTCCGCCAGAGCCTCGAAGTTGACCTCGTAGTGGGATCGAGCCACTCCGAGGGCCTTCTGGACGCCAAGACGCAGCGCTCGGCGCATCCGCTCGGTGACGTGGCCGCCAAGGGCGCGCAGGCGGCCGGCCGGGCGAGCGCGGCCACGTGCTTCGCCCTCCTCCACGGCTTGGCAGGTCTCGAGGGCCGCACCACGCAGCTCCTGCAGCTCCTGCTCGGAGGAGTTATAGGAAGCCTGCAGTGCCTCGGCCCGCTAAGCCGCATGCCCCAGAGCGGTGCACAAGCCTGGAGTCACCAAGACAAGAAAGAAATTAGAAAAAGGAGTGCGAATGCCCAAACAGAAAACCAACCAAACAAGAGTCAAGCAGCAACTCACCTTCGACTTGCTTCCTCTCCGCCTCGAGGTCGCGGCGCACGGCCTCGACTGCCAGCTCGAGGCGCTTGACGGTCTCACCTTGCTCCTGGAGTGCCAGCTCCTGGTTTGCATTTGTAATGCTGAGCACAATCAGCTCGCCCTCGGCCTTGGAGAACGCGGTGTTCCACTCCTCCAGCGACTTCTGCGCCACCTCGCGAGCGACACGCTCCTACTCCAGCGCCGACCGGGCATCGACGAGGGCGGCTTGCTCCTACTGGAGCCGCCCCTCAGCCCCTTGGCGGGCGGTGCGCTCCCGCGGGGCGCTCCTCGGGCGACGGCGAGCGCCGCGACCTTGGCGTCGAGGGCGGCCTTCAAGTTGTCGGCCTCCTTGGCCGTCGGCTCCGGCGCCCGCGCGCCCGCTCCTCGCACGGCGCCGCCGCGCTTGCGCCCCCTCGAGCGACGAGCGGAGCCCCCGGTTCTCGCCGCGTACGGCGGCCACCTCCGCCTCCCGAGTTGGTTGCCGGCCGTGCGCATCTTCTCCCGGGTCCGAGTGCGCGCCGCACGGCGCCTCATCACGGTCGATGAGGGCGCGCGGACCCGCTCGAGGCTAGGGCGGCGCGCGGGTCTGCCTCGAGCTCCCGGGGAGTTCGTCGCGCGGGGCCACGGCCCGTACGCCGCCGCCGCCCGTCCGGGGTCCTGAGGGGCGTCGGCAAGCGTGTCGAAAGCGCCGCACCGCTCCGGAGCCCCGGTGGAGCTCGGCGTTCACCCGCCCGATCGAAGGCGTCGTACTTGTCGTGGGCGCGGTGCTCGAGCTCACCGCACCCACAAATCAAAACCCGTAAGCGCCACGACACGGAGGGCGGCGCACAAAAGTGAGAGAAAGAAGAAAACGAGCAACGACGCCCTACCCGGAAGACGCGCCATGCGGGGCCGCCATGGACCCTCGGCGCCTCGTTCGGCGCGCGGTTGAGCGTGGCGCGGTGGCTGCGGGAGCTCTCCCCGCAGCTCCCGCTCCCCCGGGGGCGTCGGCAAACGCGGGGGATCGCCAACGGCCCCCTCTCCCCGGGCGGACCCGCCGGCGCGGGAGGACGAGGCCTCGGCGCCGTGTCCTCGGTCCCCCGCCACCATGTGACCCTCGCGCCGCCTCACGAGGACCCCCCTCACGGGGCTCGGGGAGAGCGTGTGGGGAAGCTCGCCCCGCGGTCCCACCCGGGCGGCGGGGAGTCGTCATCCGGGACCTCCACCACCTCCGCCCGGGAACCGCCGGCGGGCGCCGCCCCTTGCGCCGCCTCCGCCGGCGCCTCCACTTGCGCCTCCACGGCCGCGGGCGCTGACGCGGCGCCGCGCACCCCGCCTACTCGCCGGCCGCCCCCGCGGTCGCAGCGCCCGGCCGCCCTCCTCGGCGGCCACCACCTCCCCCGCCGTGCCTCCGCGACCACGGGCGCCGCCACGGAGTTGCACCCGCTCCGCCTCCACCGCGGCCCGGCGCCACGGACCGCGCCTCCGTCGCGGCAGACCTCCGCGGCCCCGCACCTCCTCCCCGGCCGCCGCCGGCTGCGTCCCCACAATGGACGGCGCCGGCCCTCCTCGGCGACCGCCGCCGGCCGCGCCATGGCGGGGGTGATCTGCCGCCGAGGCCTCGAAGCCTCAGCCGGGCTTTGCGAGCTCTCGCCCGCCGCCACCGTGCTTGCCCCCGCCCGCGACGCCCTCGACGAGTGCCGCCGGGTGGGGATGGATGCGTCCGCCCTCAGCACCTTGGCCGGTGCGAGGGGAGCCACAGTTGGCACCACCCTGCGCAAGCACAAACGTAAGGGTTAGAATGCCGATCGTCAAAAGACCAAACCAAGCAGAAGAGCGAGCCCCTCACCTCGAAGAGGAAAAGGCGCGCTTCCTTTTCCTCGAAGCCTCAGCGGATGAGGCCGGCGCGGCCGGCACGCCGGCCCGCCGCCGCGCCCCGACGACGCCACCGCGCGCGCGGGCCCCGCCCGCGCGCGGGCACGCTCACCCCACGCGTAGCGCGCGCTTGCCGTGCGCGCCTCCGCGGCACGCGCGGCGCCCTCCGCGACGCCCGCGCCGCCCCCGTTGTCGATTGCCCGGCGGCGGGCGCCGTTGCGCCGCCCCGAGCGATGCCGCCCTTGCCGCCGGAGCCGGCTCGGCGGGCGGGGGCGCGAGCTCCCACCTATCGGAGGGGCCCCGCCCCTCGGCCTCTTCCTCTTCGTCCTCCTCCGAGGACGAGTACTCCTCGGTCCCCCGGGGAGGAGAGCCCCGGTTCCTCGCGCCGCCGTGCTCCGCGTTTCGTCGCTCGCGGCGCTCGCGGTGCCGCCTCGCGCGCTCCCTCTTGCGCGCCGCCCGCTCTTGCTCCCGTTCCGCCGCGCGGCCGCGCGCGCGGGAGTCGGGGGGGTGGGCGGAACGGACTTCGCGGCGGTGAAGCTCACCACTGCATGCGAGAACGTCAAAGACGCGTCGGGAGGCGGAGGCAACACCAAGAACTAAAACGGGATCAAGAATCATACTCACCGGCGGGCGGTGGGGAGCATCTCGAGGTCCCACGGGGGTCCGTTCCGGGTGCGCCGGCCATCCGGGAGTCGACGGCGTTCCGCACCCGGGGGTGAGCGCGTGCGGCCGCCCGAGGGGGTCGGGAGCATCCGCGACCTCGCCAGCGTGATGGGGTCCGCCTCCTCTGTCATCTCGTAGATGCAGAGCGGCCTCTCCATCAGAGGCACGACCCGCCGGTGATGGAGGAAGGCAAGGACGCTCGCCGCGGTCAGCCCTTGCGCCGTCAGGCACCTCAGGGCGGCCAAAACCGAGTCCTGCCGCCTCCGATGCTGGAGCATGGACACCCCGTAGCCCCAGGAGCTGGGCTTCTCCTTGAACACCCGACCGGTGTAGGGGGGGAGGCGGGCTCGGCGTTACGCAAGTAGAACCATCCCCGCTCCCGGCCCGGCGTTGTTCGTCGTCATGGTGCGGGGGATGTAGTCGTCCTTGAAGCGCCCCCCGCGGGGCGAGTGACATCCCCGCCGCGCGCACCCGCGCGGGCGGGTCCTCGGCTCCGTCGTGGGCTGCGTGAAGAGCTCCGCGCGGAATAGGTGTACCCAGAGCTCCCAGTTGACTGGGATCCCCAGATACCCCTCGCAGACGCCCACGAACGTGGCCGCCTGCGAAATCGCGTTGAGCGCGAAGTTGTGCAGCTCCACGCCGTAGTAGTGGCACAACGCTCGCATGAAGCGGCTCGCCGGCGCGTTGAAGCCTCGCTCGTGGAATCGGACAAAGCTCACCACACAGCCTTCGGCGGGTTGGGCGCGCGGTCCCCCGCCGGCGGCACTATCCACTCCGCCGGGCGGCCATCCTCGTTAGCCGTCAACTAGCCGGCAGTGACCAGCTCGCCAAGGGCCAGCTGGGTCACCGTCGACCGCTCCCAGGCGTACGGGTCAAGGATCGTGAGGGGTGGAGGCGGCGCCATGAGGAAAGATAAGGGAGGCGAAGGACAGAGGACAAGAAGAGGAAGAAGAGCTCTAATAGCGAACTCACACGGGGGCGAAAGCAAAACGGAGAAGAAAGCACGGGGGGCTAAAATGGCGGAACGCTAAGGTAAAAAACCGCTGCTTCCCCTTCCCCTCAGATTTATAAGCCGCGGGCGAACTCTCCGGGGCAGATGTCCCGCGCGCATTAACTGCAGGGAACCTTCTCTTCTCGCTGGCGAGCGGAGCCCACCACGACTGCAGCGGCCACATCACCGTAAACGGGCCATCATCACGGTGAAGACTAGCCGGGCCCGTGGCAGGCGGTCACGTCCACCGACCACGCCGCCCACTACGCGCGCGCGCGGCGCGCGCTCAAAAGGCGCGCCGCGATGCGAAACCGCGCCCTCTCCGTGGAGCATTTAATGGCCCGGTCCCTTGCAAAACAAGGAGAACCCTCGAGCGGCACGGACTCACGGCTCGGGATAAATTTAACCCTCGAATGGGTACGGGCGTGAGAAGGTCGCCCGAGGCCCGCTTGAAACAAGCGGGGCATCGCGAGCACCCATGCCACGTAGGACCCTCGAGCGGCACGAGCCCCTGGCTCTAGAGGATGTCAGCCCTCTAAAGGGTACAGGCGTGAGAAGGTCACCCCGAAGCCCGCTTGAAACAAAGCAGGCATCGCGAGCACCCATGCCACGTAGGACCCTCGAGCGGCACGAGCCCGTGGCTCTAGACGATGTCAGCCCTCTAAAGGGTACAGGCGTGAGAAGGTCGCCCGAGGCCCGCTTGAAACAAAGCGGGCATCGCGAGCACCCATGCCACGTAGGACCCTCGAGCGGCGCGAGCCCCTGGCTCAAGACAATATCAACCTTCTAAAGGGGCACAAGCGTGAGAAGGTCGCCCGAGGCCCGCCGCTCGAAACAAGGCGGTACCATCGAGCACCCATGCCACGCGCGTGCCGCCGACCAACGCCTCGAGGGGCGGCACGCCCGGACCCCTCGCCGGCCGCGAACGCAAAGATGGGGCCGCTCGGGGCGCCGCCCCCCACGGCCCCTCCGATCGAGGTTCGAAGCCTGACCCTCGACGGGTTCGAACAGGCGCCCCAGATCGCAGAGTCAGGGACGACGAAGGCACGCGCATTCGAGCCGTTCCACGAGCCCATCGGCTCGAGGGTGCCCCACATGTCGTGTTCGAGAGCCGGCGAGGGCGCCTAGCGGGGGATCCCACCGAGGGAGAGCTTCGCGCCCTCGGTCCCTATCGAACGGGACCGAGCCCCACCTAGCAAACCCACGCAAGTGCTTCAATGGACGTGTCTGCGGACCACGCGGCCTACCCCTTATCGAACGGGGCATGGGCGTCCACTCGAACCACCCACTAGCGGCTCAACGAGGAATCCGCAGGTCGCGACCCGCTCGATGGGGGTTGCGGAAACCTCACCCTCCGTCCCGCGGAGGGACGGCGAGGGCGCGTTAAGAAACAAGTCGTAAAGCTCTACCCGATCGCCTCGAACGGGCCCGGAGCTCGGGGGCTCGACGCACGGCTACACCTCCTTGGTTTGCACCCGCCGGAGAGCGGTGCCGGCGGCGCGTGCGTCACGGCCGGGGGCGAGATATTGCCGCCGCCGGTTGAAACATGTGCCACACCCTCGACCGGTTCTCACGGTTAACCCCGCGGGGAGCATCCATGCTCCTGGAGGGCTTCGGGGGCTAGACCCGCGGGTCCGCTGACGCGGCCCCACGGAAAGCGTTCGCAAGACAAAAAGGGAAGAACGTCCTATCAGTAGGTTCCAGCATCTGCGGGAGCCTCTATGGCAAACCCACAGATGCTCGGGGGCTACTGTCGAGGACAGCCTTAGGGGTCCCCTTTAACAACCGGGAAATCCCCACTTAAAACCTGCAACAAAGCCAAACACACTTTGCCTAACCATGCAGGATACGGCCCACGCCGCAAGGACCTCAACGGCCCACCAAGGCGGCCCTCTTGAAGATCCCCTCGAGCGAGGCGCCGCCTCGCTCGAGGGTGCGCGCCTCCCTCGGGCGGGCTCCGTCCCGTTCGAGGGGGGGTTCCGCTCCCCCTCGAGCGGGCTCCGCCCGCTCGAGGGTCCCGCCCGCCCTCGACCGGGGTCCGCCTCGCTCGAGGGCGCCCCGCTCGCGTGCGCCGCCCCCCGCACACGGGCATTTAACGCCCCGGCACCGGCGGGACAGCGCCATCATGCGCCGGGGCTCGCGCCCGTGCCGCCGCACCAACTCCCCGGGAGGGAGCCCATCCCCATCCTTGTGGGGAGGGACGTGCGGCGCGGCGGTGTCGGTCCGTGACGCCGTGCACCTGCTCCGGGACGGCTAACGCGCGCGAGCCCTCGAAGAGGGGGCCGGCTACACCCTCGATTTGCTTTCTTGTGACCCTACGGGGTTAGGTGGAGGCGCTAGGCCGGAGGAACGCCATCCCCGCCCTTTGTTACGACATGGCCGCGCGTCCCCGCGCGCGCAGGGGCGCACGCCCTGGCGCTCGTAGCAACAACTCCCGCACGGTGAAACGTATTGGAACGGGACGCCGTTTACCTACTCCCGCTACTCCGTACGGGCCAACGTCGGCGGCTCCCTCGAGCCCATCGGGAAGACATCACCGCCATCCGCCGCCCTTCTACCCTCGAACCGCCCCTTGTTCGGGTACAAGATAGGCCATGATGGCCGGATCGCTGCAAGGATCGTCCGGACGGCCGCCCACTCTACAGCATAGCACGCCACGCCCCTTCACGTAGCTAGATAGCGCGGCGCGCATGTGATTCGCTCCCTCCTTGACCTATAAAAGGGGGACGAACCCTCCGGGGGGGGGGGGGGGGGGGGGGAGGACGAAGGGAACACAGACAACACATCAGGAGGCGAGCTGCGCCACGTGCTTGCTCTCCAATTCTCCCACAACATCTTCAGCCATCACACCAGGGACTTGGAAGCCAGACTTCCTCTCCCGCCTCGCTTGTAGCAGCCCCACTACAGGCACCCCCGGTGCTAAGTAATATAGTGCCTTGAGCACGCCACTGTTGGACGTACGGCCCCCTCGGCCGGAACCAGGATAAAAACTCTGTGTCTCTTATTGCTTAGCATCGACCATTGAGGGATAGACCACGGCGCTTACTACTGGTTAGTGTCGGGACCATATTCCGCACCGACACTTTCTTCTTATGCTCCTGCTTTGACTTAAAAAGATAAAAGTTATATTCTTTTTACAGTTTTTTATACATTAGAAAAGGTAGAGCAAGAATCTCATCCACCCGGTCAGGGACCTAGCTAGGGAAAAAGGCTCAAAGTGTCATCCCAACGGTAGGAGAACAGTTTTGACTGAATGAAAGGTTCAGATCGATGCTTACACCAGCAGTCAGCATGGTTAGCAACGACGGGCTGGCAGAGAGACCAGGTGCTGCTGCACACAGAAACTGATGCACACAGCAGCTAGCTCCAGCTAGACGGCCAGAAGCTTCTGGATTTCCTCAAAGTTATCACCTGCCACGTTGGACGGCACGGCCGAGGTAGCTAGCGGTGGTCGCCACCGATCGATGGCTGACTGTCAATTCGGACGACGCCATTGCTCACATATAATATGTGCTGCCGCATTTCAGCACTCGATGGCTACGTGTGGAGCCCATGAGTTATATATATATATATATATATATATATATATATATATGTGTGTGTGTGTGTGTGTGTGTGTGTGTGTGTGTGTGTGTGTGTGTGTGTGTGTGTGTGTGTGTGTTTTGAAAGAAGGCAGGAGCACTGCCATATCATTTAAGAAGGAGCAAACTTACAAGTTACATGACAAGAAAAAAGAAGATTACATTGGGAAAAAAAACAAAGCTCAAAAAGCACAGGCATTGGGAAAAAATAAACAAAGCTCAAGAAGCACGGACAAGACTGACATGAAGAAAAATCACTCTTCAGGCTGCGCACTCCCACAAGCCAAATCCCGCAGCCGCATCTCCTCAATAATCAAGGCAAGAATCCGTGGCGGCGTAGCAGCAGCTCCATCAAACACACGACGGTTGCGCTCCTTCCAAATGTTCCAAGCAGTGTAGATCATCACCGAAGCGAGGCGCCTTCGATCTTCTTTAGACCGGCCAATCAGAGAAACTCGCCACCAGTCCTCCAAGGAGATACGTGACTGTCGGTGTTTTAGACCGGCAACCTACTACGGGGAGTACCCGAAGTAGATGAATGTGACTCGCCGAGATCGGTAACTCGAAGGAAGAGACACGTGGCACACAATTTAGACAGGTTCCGGCCGCGAGGTGCGTAATACCCTACGTCCTGTATGCTGCGTAGCTCTGGATTGATAGGGCACGATTACACGATGGTGCAATAGTGCGCCGTGAGTTGTAGGGGATGAAGATTGGATGAGGTGATCCTGAGATCGGTCCCTGCCTCGCCTTATATAGTCCGGGAGGCAGGGTTACAAGTCGGAGTAGGGAAGGAGTACTAGTCGAGTACGTCTAGGAGACCTCTATACAGTGCGGAACGTGTACAGAGTCCTAACCGAGTACTACTCCTGTGTTGTCCTTGTGCTCCACGCCTTCAGGTGCCGTGTAGCGCAAGCCGGGTAGTCCCAGGGGCCCACCGAGTAGTCGGTCCTGGTACCCACCGAGGTAGTGGGCCCAGGGAGGTCCATACGACAAGCCCCCGAGTACTTTGTAGTCGAGAAGGATAGCTTCCAGTAGTCTTGACGGCCTTAACGAGTAGTCCTCAAGCGTCCCCGAGTGCCACAAGTCAAAAGTCCTCAAGAGTAGTCAAAGCATCCCGAGGCTGGAATGTACTCCAGCTGATGTTTGAGCAATCTTGAAGTCTTCTCGAGTAGTCCCAAGCGTCCTTGAAATCTGCCTTCGAAGGTCTTCAAGAAATGCCAGTCTTGTCTTGAAGCCGAAGCCGTCATGGAGATGCGATTTGCAGAACCGCAATCCACATGGAGTAGCCCCCGAGCCTCGAGCCGCGAGCTCTGGCTGAGGATCCATCTGAAGTCTCGGCAAGAAAATCCCGAAAAATCCGGAGAGAAAAAACCGAAGGACACGTGGCACGGAGCCCCCGAGCCTTGAGTCGAGTACTTCCTCTCGAATTGAAGGGTCTTCTTGGAGAATGTGTCCTGAGATGCTCTTGAGACTAGCCGCGTCCCAGGTAGTCGAGTAGAAGTAGCCGAGCCCCCGAGGTGAGGCGCGTCGACTAGTAGAATACGAAGAGTCACGTGCAGCCGCTGTGTCAGCCGCGCGTGGACTTATCCAGCCGCCCGTTGCGCAGGCGATTTGGCTTATAAATAAGAGCCAAAACCCTTAGGGTTTTTCACCCAAGTGAGGCGCAGTCATTTCCACTTGAATCTTGAAGTAGATCCACTCCAGCGCCTGCTGCCGCCGTAGTAGATCCAAGCGCATCGCCACCCGGAGGTTTTAGGGTAGCCCCCGAGCGAATGCGAGTGAAGACTCCTTGTACTTGGAGGATGAAGCCGTCGCCGTCGAAGACGTCGAAGGCCGGAGGAAAGAAGAGGGGCCGTACAGAGGCCGCCGCGGCCGCCACCAGTGCGGCGCCGCCACTGTCTCCACCGCGCGCTGATCCAAGCCGCGAGTGGAAAAAGTCGAAGGTCAAGACGGAGGACCTGCTGACCCTGTTGAACAGCGGGTTCATCAGGGAAAAGGAGATCGACATGTGGAGATCCGCCGCAGGAGATCCCTATCCAATGGAGAAGGCCGAAGACGAGATCCCAATGTTCTCGCGCTTCGTGGAGCGCGGGCTTGCGCTCCCAGCAAGCGACTTCTTCAAGGGGCTGCTCAGGTACTACGGCATCGAGTACCTCAATCTGAACCCCAACGGAATCTTCCATACATCTGTCTTCGTACACTTCTGCGAAGCCTTCTTGGGAATCAAGCCGCACTGGGTGCTCTTCCGGAAGTTCTTCCGCGTGAAGCCGCAGCCCAGCGCCTCCAACCCTAGAGTAGTCGGAGGGGCCGGAATCCAGCTGAGGGAGGACGCCGCGGAGCAGTACCTGGCGTACAAGCTCGTGGACTCCAACACCGACTGGAAGACGAGATGGTTCTACATCACGAACCACCATCCCGAGCTACCGAAGCCGAGCGGACGGCAGCCCAGGCACCAAGAGTGGTGGAACACGGAGCCCACCATGCAAGAGGGGATCCAGCTCCCTGAGTTGCTAGCGCGCATCAAGACTCTCAGGGATGCGGGACTGAGGGCCGAGCATGTGGCCTTCAGTTTCATGAAGCGCAGGATCCAGCCGCTGATGGCGCGAGACACGATGGGCTTCGAGTACACCGGCGACAACGATACGTCGCGGATGCCGGGGGGCGAGCTGGACGACAACGACATCGTCGAGAGGTTGTCGAGGATCTTCAAGGACATGCCACCGTACACGGCGTGTCCGGTCGAGGAGTACTCCGCCGCGCGCCCGCCCAACGAGGTGAGTAGTCGTACCCCCTCGTCGAGTAGTGAGTACCCGTAGTGAAGTTTCTGACGCCTTGTGTGTTTGCGCAGAATGATGTGAAGCGGGTTGTCTCCGAGCCGCGCGCGCCACCGAGCGGAATCGAGATCCCGGCGGTGGGGAAGGTGAAAGAGCGCCGCGAAGTTGGAGAAGGCGACGACACCGTCATTGTGGAGGATACCTCCGATGACGACGATGAAGACGAAGAGACTCTTCGGGACCGCCTTCCGGCGGTCGAGGTTTAGCCGTCCGGGCTTGCCTCATGTGCCACTCGTTCAAGATCCTCCGCTAGCCCGGGAGGCTAGCCTTGCCGCGCCGCCGAGGAAGCCGCGCAACCCCACCAAGAAGCGGGTGGCGAAGAAAATGAAGGTCTCAGAGACCACGCCTCCGGAGGTAAGTCATCTTGAGCAGAGTAGTCGAATACCCGGTAGTCGAGTACATTGCTGACGAGTAGTCGCCCTTTGTGTGCAGGAGGTGCCGCCAGCAGAGCCCGTGGAGGAGGGCGACGAGGGCGTGTGGCCCACAGTGGGGGAACCGGCAGGAAGCCGAAGTCCAGCCCCCACTGTCGAAGAACTTCTGGCGCAGCTGGAGCGCCAGCCCCCTGCTCCAGAGGAGAGCAGAGTACCCGCAGCCGCCGCCGTTGGGGAGATGGAAGCCGCAGGCGCGCAGGAGACGTCTGCGCCGGCCACCGCTACCGCGCCGGAGGCAGTGGCCGAAGAGGCGGAGGAAGAAACGCCCGCCGAGGGTGGACTGGTTGCCATTGCCAGCATCCTCGGTGCTCCGGCCGTGACTATCGTCCGGTCGAACTTGTAAGTACCACGTCCTCATGAGTAGTACTTGTTGCAGTAGTCGATTTGTCTGACGACCCTCTGTGGATACTTCGCGTGAAAATCCACGGATCCGAGCCGGGACGGGGGAGGAGCCCGCGACGGCGGAGGCGGGGAGAGGCCGTGCCGCCCGTCGAGGAGCCTGCTCCCGAGGCCCAAGCCGCGACCGAGCCCCCGGCTGCCGAAGCGCCGCTGCCAGAGGCGGCCATAGTCGAAGGTGAGTACCCTTCTTGAAGCTGTAGAACTCCAGGACGAGTAGTCGTAGGCACTGATGCGCATGTTCCTTGTTGACAGGCGCTGAAGGGGGTGACCTCCCTGCAGGGGTACCCATGCAGGAGCTGACACCAGAGGCCCCGGAGGCCGCGGAAGGAGCCCCCGAGCCCGAGGGGGAAGTCGTCGAGGAGTCCGCCAAGGGGGAGGCGGCTACCACGTCGCCAGGGGTTGCCCTGGAGGTGGCAATCCGATCCCCCGAGATCCAAGACGCGGAGCCTATCCGCTCGGCGCCGATGACGGAGGCTACGTCGAGTAGCCGTGGCGGGATTGAGCTGCTGGCCGACGATCTCGTCGAGCCGGCAACGGTAGCCCAGCATCTGGAGGCGATCCGGCGTGCTGAGCAGTGGATGAAGGTACGTAGTCGTAGCCTCCCGAGTAGTCCATCCTTTGCATAGAGTACTCTGCTTGACCTGAGCTTGTCTTGTGCAGGACGTCGCGGAGCGATCCCGCGAGAAGTCGAACATGCTGCAAGGCTACGACGACACCGTGCTCCGAGCCGAGGCCCTGGAGGAGCAGCTCGTGAAGTCGCGGAAGCACGCGGCTGCGATGCAGTCGAAGCTCGACGCCGCCTTCGCCAAGTACCACAACGATGTGATGGAGGCGGGGCGAAGGGCGACGACCTGGTGCGGAAGAACAAGGGCCTCCGCAACAAGAACAAAGGTATGTCCTTGGATTTGTCGGGTACTTGTTGGAAACCGCATAGCCTCTGACCCGTTGTTGCGTTGTATTGCAGAACTCGAAGGCCGGTGTGGAGCAACGAAAGCCTCGTGAGGTCGGCATGAAGAACCTCTTCTACCGGGAGCGGGAAGCCCGCCAGGTACTTGAGCTCGACTACAAGGAGCTCGCCTTCGAGTGCGAGAAACACATGGAGCCGCGGATTGCATCTCGATCGGGATCTCGTCAATCGCTACAAATCTTTGCGAAGTTGAACGAAGATTGCGAGGCGCTCCGGCCCACTCGAAGGACCTTGAAGAGGCTGCCCTCCCGATCGCGAAGCTCCTGGTGCCGCACCCGGGCGGCCCCAAGATCGCTCCTCTGGCGGATCGACTTCGTGAAGCGCCAAGCCGGCTAGCCGCCTACGTCAAGCACATGGCGAAGTCGATCCCGAAGCAAGTGCTGGCCTTCATGAAGTCGTACTTTCCGAAGGCTCCAGTGGAGGTGGTCGCCGGCGGGGTAGCCGCCAACTGCTCGGATGAGCAGTACGCAGAGCTGCTGGAGCAGATGGCTCCCATCGCGGAGCAGGTAGCCGAAAAGTTGAACCTCCAGTAGCCCTGCATAGGTAGCTTAGTAGCCATGGTTGTACAGGAAACAGTTGTAATGAACTATTCATGTATCAATGAAATGAAGTTGTTCCATCAATGAGTACTCGTAGCCGCGATCTCAGAGTGCGGAGCGCCCATCGTGGAGTAGGTGCGAGTAGTAGTACTCGGCTTTAGTAGTCCCATCGTAGGGAGCAAAGCAAGAAACAAGTTGATAAAAAATCAAGCTTTATTACCGAAGAAGTACACCGGGTGGCCGTGGCCGTAATTACAAGTAGTCGCTCGGACCCGGAGGCCGCTACGCCTAAGTGGCGCCGGAGCGGGTAGCCGCTTGCGGCCTTGTGATCCGTAGGTAGCCGTGGAGGCCGGATCGCGCATCCGTAGGTAGCCGTGCGAGGCCGGATCTTGGAGTGTGGTCTCTTGGTAGACCGCTGCTAGAGTCCTTGACGCTCGTCGCAGCCCATGGTCCGTAGGTAGCCGCACGGGCTGGACCTGGAGGAGAGTAGTCCGGAGACTTGGAGCCAGGACCCGGAGGGTCGCTTGCGGCAAGGGGTGTTGAAGTAGTCGTGTAGACTTGAACCCCGGGGTAGTCGTGTAGACTAGGCGTAGAATCGACAGAGTTGGTCGACGTTCCACGAGTTGTTGACGTCTTCGCCTTCAAGTGTTTGGAGGCGGTAGGAGCCCGGCCCGGTCACCTTAGCCACGGTGAAGGGGCCTTCCCAGGGGGAGCTGAGCTTGTGGAGTCCTTCCGTGTTCTGAATACGACGGAGGACAAGATCTCCAACGTTGAAGGAGCGTTCCTTGACGTTCCGATCATGGTAGCGTCGGATACCCTCCAGGTACCTAGCTGATTGGACGAGGGCGGCGCAGCTAGCTTCTTCGATGCTGTCAATATCAACTCGTCTGCTGTCTTCCGAGACGCCTTCGTCGTAGTGCTCCACTGCCGGTGAGTTCCATATGACGTCGGCAGGGAGGATGGCTTCAGAGCCGTAGACCAAGAAGTAGGGGGATTGCCCCGTTGGCTTGGATGGTTGAGTCCGCAGCCCCCAGAGTGCATTGGGTAGTTCCTTGATCCACTTGCCCCCTTTAGAGTTGGCAGCGTCATGTAGCCGCTTCTTGAGGGCGTCGAGCACCATCCCATTGGCGCGCTCGACTTGTCCGTTGGCCCGTGGATGGGCGACTGAGACGTATCTGACGTCGATCCCGCCGTTCTCGCGGTGACGCCCCGTAACCGGTGGTTGTTGAAGTTGGACCCCGTGTCCGTGATGATGCGGTGGGGTAGCCCATAGCGGTGTACGAGTTCATCCAGAAGTCGAGTACTCGTCGGCCTTGGGACATGTGACCGGCTTGACCTCGATCCACTTGGTGAACTTGTCGATGGCCACCGCACTCGTTGAATCCTCCCGGCGCGCGTTGGCGGTGGCCCAATCATGTCGAGCCCCCGGCGGGCAAAGGGCCGTGTCGGCGGTATGGTGACTAGCTTGTAGGCCGGGACGTGTTGCCGCTTGGCGAAGAATTGACATCCTTGGCACCTTCTGACGAGTTCTTCGGCATCGCTCGTGGCCGTGGGGCCGCAGAAAGCTCGCCGGAAGGCCTTGCTGACCAGTGTACGTGAAGACGCGTGGTTGCCGCAGATGCCCTTGTGAATCTCCTCCAAGATGTCCTTGCCTTCTTCACGGGGGACGCACTTCATGAGTACTCCGGAAGATGCGCCCCGCTTGTAAAGCTTGTCTCCGACGAGGACGTAAGACTTGGCGCGGCGGACGAGCTGCTCGGCCGCGTTCTTGTCGGAGGGGACCTTCTGCTCGCTAAGGTAGTCGATGAAGGGTTGCCTCCGGTCCACGTCGATCATCATGACCTCCCCGCCCACTCGGTGGATGGGCCGGGGCGGTGGTCGGTGGCGCCGCTCCGGGATGGATGGCGCGTGAAGCTCATGGACGAAGACGCCCGCGGGTACTTGGGCGCGGGTGGATCCAAGCTTCGAGAGGACGTCCGCCGCAACGTTGTTGTCGCGGACGATGTGATGGAACTCGAGACCGTAGAACTTGTTCTCGAGCTTGCGGACTTCTAGGCGTAGGCGTCCATGTTCTCCTTGTTGCGGTCCCGGGACTTGTTGACTTGGTTGATGACCACCGCGGAGTCGCCGTAGACTAGTAGCCGCTTGATGCCAAGTGAAGCCGCGAGGCGGAGCCCGTGCGGTGAGGGCTTCGTACTCGGCTTCATTGTTCGAGACCTTCCGGAAGATCCGCAGGACGTACTTGAGTTGTTCACCCGTTGGAGAGATCGGGAGTACCCCTCGCGCCCGCGCCCTCGAGGTTGAGTGAGCCGTCAAAGTACATCACCCAATGCTCGGTCGCACGGTGGGAGTAGGTAGCCGGTTCTCCCGCCACTCGCCATGAAGTCGACTAGTGCCTCGCGACTTGATGGCGGTGCGTGGCTTGAAGTCGATGGTGAGGGCGCCGAGCTCGACGGCCCCACTTGGAGATTCTTCCGGTGGCGTATGGGTTCCTCAGGATATCGCCGAGCGGGTAGTCGGTGACGACGGAAACCGAGTACTCCTGGAAGTAGTGTCGTAGCTTTCGCGAGGTGATGAGTAGAGCGTACGAAGCTTCGCACGGGGCCGGTAGCGAGCCTTGGACTCGATAGAACCTCGCCGACGAAGTAGACCGGCGCCGGGACCGGTAGGCGTGGCCGTCTTCTTGCCGCTCGACAACTATGGCAGTACTGACCACGTGAGTAGTCGCAGCTAGGTAGAGCAAGAGCCGCTCGCCCTTGTAGGGAGCCGTGAGGACCGGCGGCTTTGACAGAAGTCCTTGAGCCGGGCAAGGGCTTGATCCGCCTCTCGGAGTCCATACGAACTTCTCGTGATGCTTGAGAAGTTTGAAGAAGGGGAGACCCCGTTCTCCTAGCCTCGAGATGAATCCGTTCAACGCCGCCATGCACCCCGTCGGCTTCGGACGTCCTTGATGCTCGTGGGAGCTTTCATGCCGGTGATGGCGGAGATCTTCTCGGGGTTGGCTTCAATGCCGCGCCGGGCCGATGATGAAGCCGAGTAGTTTGCCCGAAGGGACGCCGAAGACGCACTTGTTCGGGTTGAGCTTCCGGCGGTACTCGCGTAGTGATGCGAAGGTCTCTTCAAGGTCGTCGATGAGGGTACCGGAGTCCCCGGTTTTGACAACCACGTCATCCACGTAGGCCTCGACGTTCTTGTTGAGTTGCCGCTGGAAGCCGTGCCCGGATGGCCCGTTGGTAGGTAGCGCCGGCGTTCTTCACCCCGAATGACATGGTCGTGTAGCAGTACGCGCCAAACGGGGTGATGAACGCGGTCTTCTCCTGGTCTTCCTCCTTGATTGCGATCTGGTGGTACCCGGAGTAGCAGTCGAGGAAGCAGAGCAGGTCGGAGCCCCACCGTGGAGTCGATGACTTGATCAATCCGCGGCAACCCGAAGGGGTCCTTGGGGCAGTGCTTGTTGAGGTCGGTGTAGTCGACGCACATCCTCCACTCGTTCGAGTTCTTCTTGCGGACGAGGACGGGGTTGGCGAGCCACTCAAGATGGAAGACTTCTCTGATGAAGCCGGCTGCGAGTAGCTTGGCAAGCTCCTTCTTGATGGCGTCCCGTCTGTCGTCGGCAAAGCGTCGGAGGTGTTGTCGCTTGGGGGTGGCCTTTGGATCGACGTTGAGGCGGTGCTCGATCGGCTCCCCCGGGCACTCCGGCATGTCCGTCGGCTTCCACGCGAAGATGTCGCGGTTAGCCCGAAGGAAGCTGATGAGCGCGTCTTCCTATTTGGGGTCGAGGCCGGCCCCGATGGTGGTGGTCTTGCTGGGGTCGCCTGTTCCGAGGTCGACCGACTTGACGAGTACCTCCTCAGGTGGCTGAGGCTTGTTGGTGCTGTCAGACTTCTCTGGGATGTCGAGTTCGCTCATAGCGAGCTTCTTCGACGCAACGTAGACCTCCATCATTGGGGTGGGTACTTGGTTTGTTGAAGCGATCACCACGGCCTCTGTATCGCAGTCGTGGGAGATCTTCAAGTCCCCCTGGAGGGAGAGTACACCGGCTGGACTTGGCATCTTGAGTACCAAGTAGGTGTAGTGGGGCACCGCCATGAACTTGGCGATGGCCGATCTGCCGAGGATGGCGTGGTAGGAAGTCTCGAAATCCGCAACCTCGAACTTGATGTACTCGGTGCGGTAGTTGTCCCGAGACGCCCCGAAGGTAACTGGCAGTACCACTGAGCCTAGTGGGATAGCCGCGTTGCCTGGGACGATGCCGTAGAAAGGCATGCTGCTCTTGTCGAGCATGGGGGTGACGTCGAGGTTCATCTTCTTCAATGTTTTGGTGAAGAGGACGTTGAGCCCGCTTCCACCGTCGATGAGCACCTTGTTGAGCTTGGAGCCCGCCACCGTTGGTTTCAGGACGAGGGGGAACCGTCCTGGTTCGGAGAAGCTAGTCCACTAGTCCGCGCGGGAGAAGGTGATGGGTACTTCTGACCACCTGAGGGGGGTCATAACCGCTGGCTCGATGGACATCACTTCGCGGCGGGTAGCCTTCTGCTCCCGCCTGCTGGGCAGTCCGCCGAAGAGGACGTTGACGGTCTTCTCGGGTTCCTGGAAGTCGTCGTTGTCGCCGTCCTTCTTCTTTCCCTTCTGATCGTGAGGGTGCGGTGGCTCCGGCGTGTCCTTGAGTGCGTGCCTGAGCTGGTAGCACTGCTCGGTAGTGTGATTGCCGTTCGGATGCCACGGGCACTTCTCCTTCAGCAGGTCCTTGAACCCGCCAGAGTTCTTCTTCGAGTTCCCCTTCGCAGGGCGCTGGATAGCCGCGACGGTGTTGTCTGGCTTGCGCTTGCGGTTGGGACCCGAGTAGTTGCTGTTGTTGTTGTTGTTGTTGTTGCCGCGGCCGCCTTGGTTTGCATTGCTGCGCTGCCGCCGCCCTGGTTCTGCTTGGTCTTGCCGCGGATGGCGTCGTACTTGGCGTTGGCCTTGTCCTCTTCGTCCGCCCAGGACGTGATCATGTCCTTGAGGTGGGGAATGGACTTGGGGCGGCGACGACCGAAGTCCTCGAAGGTGCGGTGATGGTAGAGGCCGTCCTGGAAGAGGTCGATGACCTCCTTGTCGGTGACGTCGACGACGGTAGCGCGCTTGTCGAAGAAACGGCGCATGTACTTGCGGAGGGTCTCGCCTTGTTCCTGCTTGATCATGGAAAGGTCCATGCGAGTACCCGAGCGGCCCATGGCGCCCGCGAAGTTGCTCGTGAACCTGTTCCTTCGCCTGGTCCCACTTGTCGATCGAGTGCTTGTCCGGGCGACTCGAGCCATGTGAGTGGAGCTTGGTCCAGGCAGAAGGGGAAGTAGAGGCACTTGGTGTCGCCGTTGCCGCCGCCGTTCTCGATGGAGAGGGCGTAGCATCGGAGCCACCGGATGGGATCCGCTTCGCGTCGTACTTGGTGATCCCCAAAGGCTTGAACTTGTCGGGGAGGAGCAAAGTTGCGAAGCCGGGGTGAGAAGGCGGGGAAGCCGTCGCCTTCGGCGGCGGTGGTCGACTTCTTCGCCGCAACTCCTCGATCCTCCGGCGAGCATCGTACCCGCCATGAGAGGCACCGAGGCGTGGCTATGCGCGTGGCCACGGCCGCCGCGGCCGCCGCCGCCTCCGGCTTTCTTGTTGGCCCCATGGTTGGAGCCGCCGCCGGCGCCGCCGCCGCCGTCGTGTCGTTGCCGCCGCCACCGGCCGGAGCACGGTGGGGGACGACTTCTCGGTTGCCTTGCTCTTGTCGTGAAGGTCCGCCAGCATTGGAGCGGCGACGTTTTGGGTAAGCTGGGATGTCGGCCCGAGTACGGTTGGGGCCGGGGTCAGCGCTGCGACTAGTAGCTTCGTTGTCGCGAGGCTTAGCTGGGAGAGGTTGGCTGACTCTGTTGTCTACCCGCATGAAGTAGGCTTCTTCAGCGAGCTTGGCGATGACCTCTCCAGCGCGTATGCCCTGAGCCTGGCGTGCGATCGTCGTGATCGACATGAGGCATTGCTCAGGGGTGGTGTGGACTCTGCTCTCGACCGCCTCGAGAGCTTCCGCAAGGTTGCGGATGGGAAGGTTGTCTCTGAGCCGCCGGCGTCGTTCGTTGCGCTTCCTGTTACGTTCGCGCCGGGCGTCCCTATTGGCGTCGGTCTCGCCTGCAGGTGCATCAGCAGACAGCTCGTCTGCGGAGATGTCCTCCAGGTACTTGTCTGCGGCCGTGCCTGAGGTTCCGGGGTGTCGCCGGCAGCCATGAAGACTTGGCGATCGGGGGTGCCGAGGCTGGACTCAGAAGGCGCCACCTCAGTGGGCGTGTTGGAGTCAGCCTGGGCCAGTGGTGTTCCCTCCTGGAACGGTAGTGAGTCGATGTAGGCAACGTAGCGTGAGTCTCCCTTTGCCAGGTCGGGCGGGCTTACGGTCCGGCCGTAGACGTATCTGCTCGGTCGGTGTCGATCTTATAACCGGCCCCGCAGGCTGGCCCTGACAAGGGAAGCTCAGTGGAGTCGTCTTCGGACTCGGGCTCCTCGGGGTCCGACCCGAAGTCGAACTCGTAGTCCGGGTTCGAGTAGAACTCGGAGAGGGGGTTGGAGCCCGAGACGTGATCGGGGACGGCGTCGGAGTCCGAGTTGTACTCGGTTACGGGCTCCTTGCCGGCCCGTCGTGGAGTAGGAGCTCCTGTGCGGGCCCGGCTGAGGACGCGGGGGCCACGCGCGGGGCGCCGGCGTGATGAAGGGGCCGTCTCGCGATGGCCGAGCGGCCGGCTCGCAAGTGATGGCCCATGGTGACGTCGAGTCCGAGTTGGAGGTGGACTCGAGCTCGAAGTCGGCGTGCTGGTTGAAGAGCGAGATTTCGCCGAACTTGCCGGCGAGCTTCGCCCCGTGACCGGCTTCGGGAAGCGTCGCAAGCGTCCGTCCTCGGGTTGGGCCGCATGGTCGTGGCGGCGCCGGAAGGAGCCCGCGCCATCAGCAGTGCAGACCTAGGCGCCGAAAACGAAGGTGTCGCCGTGGTTGAGGGCGACAGTTGGCTTGATGAGGACGGAAGCCGTCGAGTTCGCCATGTGATCTCGAGCGAGAGCCCCTACCTGGCGCGCCAGCTGTCGGTGTTTTAGACCGGCAACCTACTACGGGGAGTACCCGAAGTAGATGAATGTGACTCGCCGAGATCGGTAACTCGAAGGAAGAGACACGTGGCACACAATTTAGACAGGTTCGGGCCGCGAGGTGCGTAATACCCTACGTCCTGTATGCTGCGTAGCTCTGGATTGATAGGGCACGATTACACGATGGTGCAATAGTGCGCCGTGAGTTGTAGGGGATGAAGATTGGATGAGGTGATCCTGAGATCGGTCCCTGCCTCGCCTTATATAGTCCGGGAGGCGTGGTTACAAGTCGGAGTAGGGAAGGAGTACTAGTCGAGTACGTCTAGGAGACCTCTATACAGTGCGGAACGTGTACAGAGTCCTAACCGAGTACTACTCCTGTGTTGTCCTTGTGCTCCACGCCTTCAGGTGCCGTGTAGCGCAAGCCGGGTAGTCCCAGGGGCCCACCGAGTAGTCGGTCCTGGTACCCACCGAGGTAGTGGGCCCAGGGAGGTCCATACGACAGTGACTGCGGCATCTGAGCCAACCCTCGTGTCCATTGTGAAACAAGCATCCAAACCTCCCGCGCAAAAACACAATGAAGAACAAGGTGCTCAGCCGATTCCAGATGTTGGTCACATAGAGCACACGAAGGATTGCACGGCCGATTTCGAGTGATGAGGCGATCAGCTGTGAGAATTTTACTTTGAACCAGGAGCCAAGCAAAAAGGCGATGCTTGCCTTCAGTCCTAGCGCTCCAGATAGCCGAAGGGATGAAGGAGCAAAAAGATCCAGAGAACTGTACACAGTAGGCCGATTTTGCTGAGTATACTCCCTGTGCGGACCATCTCCACTTGATCTCGTCCGGTCGATCCACCAGATGCACCTCCTGTAATTTCCCCCACAACATCACGAACTCAGCCATCTCTTCTGCTGTCCCCATCCTCCACAAACCCCTCGTCCAGTTCTGATTTTGTAGGTCCATAGCTACCGTGTTGTTTTTTCTCCATGCTAACCTATACAGATTAGGTGCAAGGTCCCTCGGAGCTCTTCCATCTAGCCAAGACGATTCCCAAAACTTTGCCTGTCGACCATCTCCCAAAGTAACTATGGTGCTTACTCTGAACAACTGCTTGTCGATCTCATCACAGGGGGGTCTGTTCCTACCCATGGCCGATCGGGCTCCGTCCACTGGAACCATAGCCACCGAAGCCTCAAAGCTCGGCTGAACCGTTCCAAGTCCAGGACGCCTAGGCCCCCCACGGACTTGGGTTTCTGAACGTTCTTCCACCTAACCAAGCAGTGGCCGCCACTAGCTACCTCCGAGCCCTTCCAGAGAAAACCTCGACGCAGCTTATCAATCGTCTTGATGGCCCACTTTTTTGGAGCAAATACCGTTACGAAATAGGTAGGTATCGAAGAGAGCACCACGTTCAAGATTTTTAATCTCCCAGCTCTGTTAAGGAAACGCCCTTTCCATGTGAGCAAGCGATTTGCAATTTTATCAATGAGCGGTTGAACCTCAACTCGCCGAATTTGGCGGACATGCAAGGGGAGTCCCAGATAATTGCATGGAAAATCCTGAATCGGCCACTGAAAAGGTTGCATGACCATGTCCAGATCAACGTCGTCGCAGCGAATTGGGTATACAGCACACTTTGCACGATTTGTGATCAGCCCTGAAGATTTGCCAAATAACTCGAGAACCTGCGCCACCACATGGACTTCTTCCCTGACCGGTTTCAAGAATACCGCGGCATCATCGGCATACAGGCTTACCCGCAGCTTGGCAGCACGGTTTCCAAGTGATGAAAGCAGCCCCTCTCTGCCCGCTAACTCGAACAGCCTATGCAACGGCTCCATAGCCAAAATGAACAGCATAGGTGACAACGGATCCCCTTGCCGAAGCCCAGTAAAGTGCCTAAACCAATTTCCACGCGAGCCATTGAGCAGAACGGCAGTAGAGCTGGATGAGAGTAGGATTGTAACCCAACTTCGCCATCGAGGCCCAAAGCCGAACACCTTCAATACCTCCATAAGAAAATCCCAACAAACAGAATCAAATGCTTTAGCGATGTCTAGTTTGAGGAACAAACAGGGCTGTTTTTGCTGATGGAGAGCACGGATGAGGTTCTGAGTATACAAAAAATTATCTTGAATGCTTCTTCTTTTGATGAAAGCACTTTGTGCCCTGGAGACTATAGAGTTCAGATCCCCTGTTAACCGGTTGGCAAGGCATTTGGAGAAAAGTTTGCCAATGGAGTGCGACAAACTAATGGGCCGGAAGTCCGAGACTCTGGTTGCATCCGCCTTCTTGGGAATGAGCACCAAATGTGCACTGTTCAGTTGTTTGAAATGCTGCTCGTGCTGCTGGAAAAAGAACTGGAAAGCAAGCATGACATCCCCCTTGATCAGCTGCCAACTCTGCTTGAGAAACACACCTATAAACCCGTCAGGCCCTAGCGCTTTATCTGATGCGATATCACGCACTACAACTATTACCTCCTCCTCTGAAAAAGATTCATCAAGGTGTGCTAGATCGTTCCTTTGAAGGTTTAGTTCATTCCAGTTGAGTGTCAGGTCCCTAGCCTCTGGGCGACCAAACTGATGGCTGAAATGTTGGAACAGTTCTGCAGCCTTTTCTTCGTGTGAGTAGTACACCCCATTGTCTGTTGTCAAACTGTGGATTGTATTTTTCCGGCGCCTGCCATTCGCCTGCATGAAAAACAATTTTGAGCTGGCCTCCTCCGCACGTATGGACACTAGCCTGGAGCATTGCTTCGCTCTTAATTTCTCAATCGCTGTTAGACCAAGGAAGCGAGCTTTGAGATCTCTTTTCAGCCTCAATTCGCTTTGGCTTAGTGCCCGAAATTCTTGGACAACATCAAGAATGCCAATTAACTTCTGTGTGGCACACAACAACACTTTGTTGTTCCCAATCAGCTTCCTTGCCCACGATCGGAGAGCCCGACTTGTACGTTGCAATTTAATGTGGAGGCGAAGGAATGGATTAACCACCCTCAGTTGTCTAGACCAAGCTTCCTGCACAACATCATGATACCCAGGCAGTTTAGGCCAAAAAGCCTCAAAACGAAACCCTCTGTATTTTTGGATTGACTCATTGCCGGTAATTAACAGCGGATAGTGGTCAGACACTCGCGACGAAAGTGCTTGCAGGTAAACATTCGGGAGCATCAAATCCCAAGCCGGAGTACAGAAAGCCCGATCAATTCTTGTATGAGTTCTATCATTTGTCCAAGTGAACATATGACCTTGTAGATTCAATTCCTTTAGAGCCAAATCCCTCACCACATCACGGAAAGCCCCCATAAGCCTTCTATTGAGGTTGTTGTTACTATTGTCCGCAGCTTGTAAAATCATATTAAAATCCCCGATGATCAACCATTTGTCAGTGACACTATATTGCAGCCACCGAAGCTCCCCGAGAAATTGCAACTTTGCATTGTCCTCTTGAGGCCCGTAGACCACTGTCACATTCCAAACCAAATTACTCCCAACAGGTTGCACCATAGCTGTGACTGTGTGGACCCCCAATTCAGTAGTAAGGATCCTGTAGTGAGCTTCATCCACTGCCAACAAAGTACCACCACATGTGCCAATAGCCGGCAAGAGCACAAAGTTGTCTGCAAAACTAGCCCCCAAGGTTTCCACCACGAGTGATCTGTCCACCATCTCTAGTTTAGTCTCTTGCAGGGCCACAATAGTCGCCCTACTGTCAGACACCAGGTTCCTCACCACTCCTCTTCTAGCTTGATTGTTCAAACCCCGCACATTCCAGTTTAGGAGAACACAATGCTGCTCTGTCATGGAGAACTGAAGGACTCACAAACCCCAAGTTTCCGATCTCGCCGAAACAGAGGTAACCAAGCGGTCCAAGCACAGAGACAGAAGAGCACACCACACCCCCAAATCCCCACAAACATCTTGGAAACATGAAACAACGACACAAAGCCAGACACTACCAGCCACTCCCCACTCCAAAAGACTGAAACAACGGAAGTACAACATTGGAAACAGACAGATACACATGCTCCGAGCGGAACATCCTTCTGACGGCCAAGGCCGCCCCTCAATCCTCCGTGTGGTGGGCATCCTCTGCATGATGGGCAAGTACTGCCACGGCAACGGCCTCTCCGTCCACTGGAAGCCCAAGTGCAGCACGCATGCCACACACCAGACCATCACTCATGGTAGAGACGAACTGTTCGCCAAACTTCTGTGTATCGCCCCCCAATATGCCGATGGCCTTCAAAAGGAGGGCGTTAGCCTGCTCGTCCACCGTTGTTGCGGTGGTGGCCCTGACCATGGTGGTGATGTTGCACTTGTGAGAGGCTCCCTGATGATCCTTTTTGTTGTTGACAGTTCGCGGCTTCAGGGGCGGATTGCATAGCAGGGCGCGCTTCAGCGGCGCGGCGAACTTGGGGATGCCGCGGGGATACTGCTTGTGCCTACCTTGCTCTGTAGCTTCCTTGTTGAGCCTTCCGTCAGCCGGCACAAGGGCCGAGCGTGCGCCAGCCGGAGGCGCCACTCCGTCCTCCTCCCGCGGCGAAACGCCGCCAAGTGCCTCCGCCCCCAGGTTGAGATCGAAAGGAAGCACAACTACTCTGTCTTGCTCCTGGATAGACCCAGCAGCCAACGACCCATCCAACCTGTCAGGCTCACTTGCACCATCAACCTTGTTTGCATCTTTAGTTATAGCCGGCCCAGGAGCCAATTCCATCCTTCCATCAACGATCGGCCCATCGAAAGCCGGCCCAGCAGTCACTTTCCTGGTGGCCGTGACCCCCTCCTCCCGGTCCACTGGAAATGTCGGCCCCTGCTCCTTTGGCCCACAATACCCTGATAACACCTTCTCGACCCCCAGCACCGCACAAACATCTCCTGCATCTGCCGTATGTATGTATATAAAATCCCTTACTCCCTCCATCCCACAATGTTTACACTTCTAGGTTCAGGCACGAAATCCAAGACAAACTAGACATTACCAAAATACCCCTACGATGTCAGCAAACACATTGGCGACGACACCAGAGAACATGGCTGGAAGCCTCCGGAGCATGGACAGGTGGTAGTCGCTAGGGGCTTCATGCCTTTCTTTTTCCTAGTGGGCCCACGTGCTCAGGTGCCAGAATGACCAGCAGTGAATGATGGATCGTTGGAGTGTACTCTATAGATGCGGTTAATGTGGGATCTTTTTTAATGCTTCAAGTGCGTTTAAACTAGGACAGAGGGAGTACATATCAACCAGCTTTGTCTTGTCGATCGAGATTGTCAAGTCACAAGAAGGTTATCCAAAGGATAGACGGAGAGGAGGGAGAGGAGGGTTATCGTAAAATTTCATTAGACATTCTGGTCGCGGGCAGTTATGTGTGAAATAACCACCCTCCTCTTTGCTCCTTAGATGAGCATCTTGTGACCTTGATTAAAAGTTTTCAAGTTTGCACAAGATACCTATTTCCTCTGTCTCTAAATGTTTGTCGTTGAAGCTGTGTGTCCCGTAATGTGTCGCTCCCTACTCTGTCTAGCATCCGTAGCTACATGTCTGCTTGCCTGCACTGCACTATGCACACATAACCACACGGTATCATCTCTCGCTCCTTCGATTTTTTTATTTTTAATCCTTTTTAATCTAATTTATTAAAAATAACCCACCCCAACTAAATTTGCAAAAAATAGCCCTTTTGATCGCGCTAGGCCGTGTGGCGCGACTCCTGCCCTGGCGCGACTGAGCCGCCACGTCGGCCGGGCGCGCGCAGTAACCGCCGAGGTGGCGGGTGAGTCGCGCCACATGCGGCGTGGCGCGACTCACTTAACATACCGGGGGGCCGCTGGGCCCTTTCTTTCTTTCTTTCTTCCTCCTCACTTCCCCACCTCACTCCCAAGACCTAACTCGAGCTCACCCCCTCCCATTGCGTCGACCCCAACCCTCCCCCTCTAGATCCACTCCATCCCTCACCCGTTTTGAAGAGGAAAGTTTGGGAAATTGCCCGTGGAAGGTAACTCCTTCAATCTAACCAATTAGTTTTCGCGGATTCCACCGTTTTCGTTGGATTTGAGGTGGTTAGGTTTAGTGAATGATTTGAGATAGATAGCATCAAGGCCGTCCCGGCGAAAACTGAGGCCCTGTACAAAACTATAAAGTAGGCCTACTTATCTAATATAATGGAATAACACTACAAGAAATCCTTTGATCCATGACGAAATTCTCATGACGTTTTTTTATTTCGTCATAGATCACACTGCATCCATGACAAACAGTCAGATTTCGTCATAGATTCACAGTGCTGGATATGAAGCCCGACATGAAGTCTAAACACTATGATGTTCTGCCAATTTCGTCATAGATTTCGTCACAGATCACACTACTTCCATGACAACCGTCAAATTTCGTCATGGATTAGCAGTGTTGGATATGAAAGCCCAATACGAAGTCCAAGCACCATGACGTTACACCAATTTCATCATAATCCGACCCACATTGCATTTCAACATTTCCTCATGATTAATAAATTTACAAAATCATATAATGTATGAAAAGAATTATAGATAATAACAGTCTTAAATTTAAAAATCTAAATTTAAAATTTTTTCTAAAGCATATAATATTATATATTCAATATATAGATATACATATATAGAGGAAAATAAAATTGAATTTCCGTTTTATGATTTTTTATAATTTACTATGATTTTCTAAATATTTAGTCGAAAAAATAAAAAAGAAAAAGACAAAATCATTTATAAAACTACGCATAACCAAGTTCTAGATGTAGTCTTTACAATTTCAAAGGTTGAAGGATATGCTTTGTGTAGTTACGAGTTTAGGGACAAAACTAGACTTTCGCAAAAATTGAATAGGTGTCAAAGTGATTTGGGCTTGCTAACCGAGTCAAAGTCCGCCGGCGGCCCTTTAACTACTTGACGTGCTTACGAAACCCACCCGGACAACCAAACCCGGCCCACGCCGCACAACAAGCTGGCCCAAAGGCACGCCCAAAAGGCCGGCCCAAATTTGCGAAAATGGAGGGTCACCACTAGACTTTTTGCCATCCATGAGTTCAACATTCAATTATTTCTAATAAATCCGCATAAATTCATTTAAATGATAGAAAATAGCATTTTGTTCGAAAAATCTTGAAACTTCTAAGAGACAACTTAAATGTGTTCTTTTACATGCGAAAAATATATTTGGGGTATATAAGATAATTAGTTTTTCAGTTAATTCATAAATGTGTCTTAATTAGGTATTTTAAAATAGAAAAATATGTTTTTTGCATAATAAATGGCACTCTGACCCCCTTGTGTTAATAGAAGAGTAAATTTAAGGTTATGTGTAGAATTGAGGTGTACATGACCAAGAATTGAGGTGTTAATAGAATTATTCTATTTACTATGAGGTAATGAAAAATGAACAAGGGTGTACACATTAGTTATTTAAAAAATTGAAAAAATAAGTTTTTGCACAACAATTGGTAATGAAAACTCACAAATGTTTATAAGATAACAATTTTGCAACTTTCTTCACAAGGGTGTACTCATTAGTGATTTAAAATTTAGAAAAATCAACTTTTTGCACAACTATATAAAAAACCATTTTTCATTTGTTAAAGTTGTAGATCTTGGTAGAGAATGATTTTAAAAATTTTTAGAAAAAAGAATCATCCAATTTGGAGTTAGTATGAGGCAGAAAAACTAGTTACGAGTTTTAGACAAAGATTAAAAAGAGAAAACACACTTGTTCATCTCAGTTCATAGCAAGTGCAATTTCTGTTTTTAATCTTCGGATAAAAGTTGTAAACTGTTTGTCTTCCTCATACGAACTCCAAATCGGTTGATTCTTTTTCCTAATTTTTTCTAAAATCGAGATGTTTTACTCAGTGTCATTTGTTTGTATCTTAATTACTATTTCTTAATTGCTTTTCATACAACATATCGTTTCCAACTAAAAAGTGAATATAAAAAACATGTTATTTCATAATAATTGCTAATATAACTTAACATTCTCCAATGTTATGGTCAACACAAGGTTGCATCCAAATTTGAGGTGCCCATGGGTAAGAAAGTATTTGAGTGTGTACAAACTTTGAAGTTTAAGTTGAGTTGTATGAAACAATGTGATGATCTATCTAGTTTATGAACAGTGTATAGTCCAATTTTCACAAAATCATATGAAACTTTTTTTGTCAAGCTTGTACATCTAGAAAATGATCCTGTGCCAATTTACATAAATTTTTGATATATTATTATCATTATTTTATAACAAGGTGACTAGTAAAAGTTTGAAATTTCCCTACGAGCCAATTGAATTTTTCGTCAATCTCCTAGATGTGGGCTAGAATGGACCATAGAAGCCTAAATATGTTTGAAAATATTTTAAGGTATACAAATTTCAAAGTTAAGTTAAGTTGTATGAAACAATTTGAGAGACCTATATAGTCTTTGAACAATGTATACTCAAATTTTTGTAAAATCTTATTATAGGTACAATGTATACTTCAATTTTCACAAAATCTAATGAAACCTTTTTGTAAATCCATAAAATGATTCTATGTCACCTTACATAATTTTTTGAATTTTTGTGAATCTTATTATAGGTACATACGGGTCAATTTAGAATTTCTTTCGGTAAACATGCAGAAAATCATTTAAATGATAGAAATAGCAAATCTACTTGAAAATTCTTGAAACTTCTAGGTGACAACTTACATGTTGTATTTTACACATGAAAAATCTTCTGAGGGTATGTAAGGTAATAATTTTTCAAGTTACTTCACAAGGGGGTGTACTCATTAAGGATTTAAAAATAGAAAAATAATTTTTTTGCACAATAAGTGGCAATTTTTGGATACCAAGTTACATAATTTTTGGATAAGTTTTAGGTATTATAATCATTATTTTATAACAAGGTGACTACTAGAAGTTCGAGTTTTCCCTACAAGTTAATTGAATTTTTTTTAATAATTTTAGGATATGAGCTATAATATAAAAGAGGTACTTCAAATATATTTTAGAATTTTTTAAATATGATTTGAGATACATGGAGTTCAAATTTTAATTATTTCCATTGCAGAGATTCACATAAATATTTGAAATTAGTAAATGGATCAGTAAATTATCCAAACTTCAAAATAACAACTTATGTGTACTATATTGTATATAAAAAATATAATCATGTATATAAGATTATTGTTTGTGTGTGTTACTTCACAATGGTGAAAAAAATGAAAAATAAAAAATAAAAAATAAAAATGTTAAACAGTGGACGAATGTAGCATGTCTTTTTCGGCCTATGTGGCCCAACTATTCTTGACCGTTCACCATCGATCCAACGGCTCATATTGCACCGACTTGGTATAAAATGGCGTACAGAAACCCTAGCACCCTTCCCCTTCTGCTGCGCTCCCTCCCTGCCTCAGCCGCCTGCTCCTTCTCGTCCTCAGATCTGCGCCAGCCAAGTTCCCTGCCGACCGTCGCCGCCTCCTCCTCGTCCTCCTCATGCTGAGCTGACCCACCCCCTGCGCCCTCTGCCTCCACCCGTCCCCGCTGTCCCTTCTCTCCCAATGCAACTCGCGTGCCACGCCTGCCGCTGCTCCGCGTCATGATCTCTGCGGTCGCCAATTGGTCTCTCCAGGGTGTAGCTTGCTTGCTTGCTTTGCCGTGATACCGATTGGAGCTCGGTGACCTAGTGGACCCTGGAAGCGAGGCACAATGGGGCCGGAGGAGGAGGCTTCGAGGGCGCTACTGGTTCCTGAGGGAGGTGGGGGAGGTGAGGTGCAGGGAGAATAGATGGCGGCCTGCAAGTTGGGGCCCGCACAACATAATAGTGCCTCGGGCAGCGTCAACAACGCGCTGCTGCTGCCGCCATGCCGCTGCACAGCTCGGCGGCATCCACCGCCAACGGCGCCGACGGCTACGACAGCGACGGCTACAGCTTCGCGCCGTCGTGAGTTCCGCCCGCCTTCTCGTGCTGCCCAGTTGATTCCATGTTGCGTCGATGCGTGATTTCGTAGTTAGTTACTACTACTTCGTGTGTCTGAGATTTTGAATTGTCTATTAACCCTTGACGATTACCAAAGGAGAGTTCCCTACCTACTGGAAAGTAGAGAAAACAGTTGAGGTCGATGACTTGTGGCTGAGAATTATTTAACTGTTATTTCAAGTTAATGTCGCTATAATTGGCTACCTGTGATGTGCTTGTAATCCATGGCCTACTTCCCTACTTGTTTAATGCGTTAGGTAGTACCATTTCACTTGTTCTTGAGCTTTACTGTTTGCAGATTTGGTAAGTCTTGCATCCCCAAATTTAGCCCTTCAGTAGATTATTTGAGATACATATTTTCTTTGTTAAGATTCAAAATTAAAAAATGATGTGTTACAATGTATTGCTTGAATTTCATGTGTGTTGTGTTGCCTCAATGAGACTTCTCTTATTTTCTTGGGTGCAATATTCAGGGTTGAATGTGCTTATTTCTGTAGTGTTGAATCTGCTGCTTCTTTAATGTGATTAGTGTTTCTCAAATGCCATTAATTTCTAACGTACATGACTGAAGAAGACCTTTTGGAATAGACCTTTTTATCAAGGGCTAGTGTGCAAGTTGCAGGATTTGATTGGGGGGGGTTGGGATCTTAAGAGATGAACAATACTCATTATTCTTGTGTTCACTGGTAATCTACTTATATCTAACAGACTCTTATCTTACTTATATTTTTGATATGTGCATGTGCACTTGATGGCGGATCTGAATCTTGGACCCGCATCCAAGTGAGTGCCGCCTTGCGAGGTGGAGGGGTATCCGGGAAGGGGTATACCGTGAGTGTGGAGGGAGCCGGGTGCGTAGTTCCGTTCTTTGCCCCGTATCTATATGCTCGTAAAGTCGGCAAGCCGATGCCCGATGGTGGTAAAATGCTAACTATTGACTAATTCTTTTTTCTGCAGGAGCAAATTGAGGAGAACTCGATGGTATTCGGTCTAGCGGCATCGGTGGTTCGGTGCTCCTTCTCCCCTTCTTTGCTCTTCTTTCGGCTCCTACGTGTCCTCTCCGAATATCCGGTGAAGCCATCGTCGCTTGTGCTTGTGGTTCGTACGGTTGTTGCTAGCTTCTTGTGCTAGGTTACTTTTGTATACTTTCCATTTGAACTATAGCATTTAGTATGTTTGTGTGAAGGCGAGCTTGCCTTTTAATAATTGTTGATATTGTTCATGTCGTACCTATGGATCTGTTTCTTTTTTGCCATATGCATGCTTCAGAGAATTGAATTTCATAATTTAAGTTTAGTGTTAGTTTGTTTCGAGCTGATTTGCACTGGGTTACTCATCTATTCAGTACTTGTACTTCTCTGTTCAACATATAATTTCGATTGCCATATGGTGTTAGCATCCATTTTATATTGGTACCTTGGCATTACATTGAATTACCTCCTTTGCATGTTCATTAAGATTTTTGCACACAAGTTGATAGAAAATGTGCATTACAGAAAATATACATGGTACATGTAAATGCACACTGCAGAAAATAGCTATCATATAGTTAGATTGTTTGTGGTTTTTGTATGTGGAACTGAAGGCATCAAATTAGTAGCCTTATGAGATTGGAATAAAATACTGACATATGTGCCTGCCAATTGCAAGTTTTTGAAATTCTTTTTATTTCCAATAGCTGCTAGTAGCTATCACTATTTTGCATAACAATGCATCAATTTTATGTATAAGATTTGGTTGATTCACCAATTATTCAAGTTCAAGTGTTGCTCATAAGATCTGTACGTCATGTCCATAAAAGTTCTTTTGTATGCTTTGGGAAATGTCTGCTTCATTTTTGAATAGATTTTACCTTACTGTTTCTGTGAGCTGCAATTAATTATGTAGTTTGTTTTTATCTCCAAGTCTGTCGGTGCGGAATATGGTCCCGACACTAACCAGTAGATAACGCCTAAGTCTATCCCTCAATGGTCGATGCTAAGCAACTAATGACACAAGGTTTATCCTGGTTCCGGCCGAGGGGGCCGTACGTCCAGCAGTGGTGTGCTCGTGGCACTATATTGCTCGGCACCGGGGTGCTTGTAGTGGGGCAAGTACAAGCAAGGCGGGAGAGGAAGCGTGGCTTCCAAGTCCCTGGTGAGTGGCTAGAGATGTCGTGGAGAGTGTGGAAGAATGAGTGCACAAGCGCTGTGTTCTTCTGAGTTCGTATGAATCCGTCCCCCCGCGGCTGGGGGCTCGCTTCCCCTTTTATAGGCCAAGGGGGCGGCGAGTTACATGCACGCCGCGCTACCTAGCTACGCGTAGGAGCACATCGTGCTACGGTGTAGAGCGGGCGGCCGTCCGGGCGATCTACGCTGTGATCCGGCCATGATGGCCTACCTCGTACCCGAACAGTGGCGGTTCGAGGGTAGGAGGCGGCAAATGGCGATGGCGTCCTCTGATAGGCTTCGAGGGAGGTGCTGACGATGACCGGTACGGGGTACAGGAGCGGGCAGAACGGCGTCCCTTCCCAATGAGTTCTGCGGTGGCGGAGTGGTTGCTGCAGTGCTTGGGCGTGCGCTCGCGGAGTCGGGGCGTGCGCCCGCACGCGTGGGTATGGCGGCCGCGCCGTTATAGTGGCCGGGATGGCCTCCCACCGGCCTAGCGCCCCTCACCTAACCTGTAAGGTCACGGGAAAGTGGAATCGAGGGTGCGCCCGGCCCCTTTTCGAGGGTCGGGCGCGTTAGTCGTACAGCGGCGTGCGCGCGGTGTCACGGGACTGACACCGGCCGTACCGCGCGGTCCATCCCACGCGGGCGGGGATGGGCTCCTTCCCCGGGGAGTTGGTGCGGCGGCACCGGGCGTGAGCCCGGGCGCATGATGGCGCCGTCCCGCGGCGTCGGTGGCGTTAAATGCCCAAGTACGGGGCCGGCGCACGCGTGCGGGGCACCCGTGAACGTGGCGGGCCCCCGCCGAGGGCGGAGCGGACCCTCGAGCGAGGCGGGACTCGCTCGAGGGGGGGCGCGCCCTCGAGCGGGGCGGGACCGCTCGAGGGAAGGGTCGCCCCTCGAGCGGGGCGGAACCTGTTCGAGGAGGGACTTGCCCCTCGAACGGGGCGGAGCCCGTTCGAGGAGGAGCATGCCCTCGGGCGAGGCGGAGCCTGCTCGAGGGGTCTTCCTGGGCGGGCCGCCTTGGTGGGCCTCCGAAGTCCTGCTGCGTGGGCCGTGTCCTGCACGGTTAGTTTCCTGCATGGTTAGGTTTAGCTTATGTTGATGCAGGAGCTTAAGCGGGGGTTCCCCCATTGTCTGAGGGGGCCCCTAGGGCGGTCCCCGACAGTAGCCCCCGAGCATCTGCGGGTTTGCCATTGAGGCTCCCGCAGATGCTGGAACCTACTGATAGGACGTTCTTCCCTCCTTGTTTGCGAACGCTATCCGTGGGGTCGCGCTAGCGGACCCGCGGGTCTAGCCCCCGAAGCCCTGCAGGAGTGTGGGCTCTCCTGCAGGGGTTAACCGCGAGCAATTCGGTCAGAAAGGCGTGGCACATATGCCAACCGGCATCGGCGGTATTTCAGCCGGCATCGGGGGTGCACGCTCCCCTGTCACTGTCTCCGGCGGGTGCAATTCCAAGGAGGTGTAGCCGTGCGTCAAGCCCCCGAGCCTTGGCTCGTTCGAGGCGATCGGGTCGAGCCTGACGACTTGTTTTTTATCGCGCCCTCGCCGTCCCTCCGCGGGTCGGGAGGTGAGGTTTCCACGACTCCCATCGAGCGGGTCGCGAATCGCGGATTCCTCTTCGAGCCGCTAGCGGGTGGTTCAAGTGGACGTCCATGCCCCGTTCGATAAGGGTAGGCCGCGCGGTCCGGAGACACGTCCATGGAAGCGCTTGCGTGGGTTTGCTAGGTGGGGCTCGGTCCCGTTCGCTAGGGACCGAGGGCGCGGAAGCTCTCCCTCGGTGGGATCCCCCGGCTAGCTGCCCTCGCTGGCTCTCGAACACGACATGTGGGGCACCCTCGAGCCGACGGGCTCGAGGAACGGCTCGAATGCGCGTGCCCTCGTCGTCCCTAACTCTGAGATCTGGGGCGCCTGTTCGAACCCGTCGAGGGTCAGGCTTCGAACCCCTGATCAGTAAGGCCGTGCGGGGCTGTGCATGGACAGCCCCGTCTTTTCTCGTTTGCGGCCGTCGAGGGGTCTGGGCGTGCCAGCCCTCGAGGTGCTTTTGTTGGCGGCGTGGCGCGGTGTGAGTGCTTTCGGTGTCGCTCTATTTCAAGCGTGACCTGGGCGATCCTCTTGCGCGCGTGCCTTCTTTCAGAGGGTTGACATCGTCTCGAGTTGGGGTTCATGCCGCTCGAGGGTTCTACGTGGCATGGGTGCCCGCGGTGGCCTGCCCTACGTCGAGCGAGGTCCCGGCGACCTTCTCACGCTGATTCCCCATCGAGGGTCGCCTTATTTCGAGTTGAGGGTCATGCCGCTTCGAGGGCTTCACGTGGCATGGGTGCCGCGGTTGCCTACTCTACACCGAGCGAGTCCCGGCGACCTTCTCACGCCGTCACCCATCGAGGGTCACCTTTGTCTCGAGCCGAGGATTCGCCTCGCTCGAGGGCTCTCCTTGCTTGGCAAGGGGCCCGGCATTTAATTGCCTTGCGGGGGCGTGGCCGCGGGTTTTGCGGCAACGGGCGCGTCTTTTTAGGCGCCGCGCCGCGCGCGCGCGCGTAGTGGGCGACGTGGCCGGCGGACGTGACGGTTTCGCCTCGGTCGCCGCCGGTCTTGCCGTAATGATGACCCGCCTGCAGTGTTAGTGTCGCTGCAGTCGCGGTGGGGCCCGCCCGTCGACGCGATGGAAAGATTCCTGCAGTTACTGTTGGCGGGGCGTGCGCTCCGGAGAACTCGCCCGTCGCCTATAAAACTGCGGTGAGGAAGGGGCGGCGGTTTTTTACCTTGGCTCCTCACCGTTTTCAGTCCTCCGTCCCTTCGTCTTCGCTCTCGCTCTCGCCATCGTGCGGCTTCGCTGCTTAGAGCTCTTTTCTCGCTTCCTTGTCCTCCGCCCCTGCGCTTGTTCGCCCTTCCTTATGGCGCCGCCTCAGCTTCCGATCCGTGTTCTGGAGCCGTACGCTTGGGAGAGGTCGACCGTGACCCAGCTTGCCCTGGGCGAGCTGGTCGCCGCCGGCCAGCTGTCAGCCAATGAAGACGGGCGCCCGGCGGAATGGATCGTGCCGCCGGCGTCGCATCTTGAGCCCAACCCGCCGGAGGGATACGTGGTGAGCTTCCTCCGCTACCACGAGCGCGGCTTCAATGCGCCGGCGAGCACATTCATGCGGGCGTTGTGCTACCACTATGGAGTGGAGCTGCACAATTTCGCCCCCAACGCCATCTCGCAGGCGGCCACGTTCGTGGGCGTCTGCGAAGGGTACCTGGGGATCCCAGTCAACTGGGAGCTCTGGGTACACCTCTTCCGCGGGGAGCTCATCACGCAGCCCACTACGGAACCAAGGACCCGCCGCGCGGTGCGCGCCGGCGGGATGTCGCTTGCTGTGCGGGGGCAGCTCAAGAACTCCTACATCCCCTGCACCATGACGACGAACAACGCCGGCTGGGAGCGGGGATGGTTCTACCTGCGCAACGCCGAGCCCGGCCTCCCCCCTACACCGGCCGGGTGTTCAAGAATAGGCCGGACTCCTGGGGCTACGGGCTGCCCACGGCCAATCATCGGGCGCGGCAAGAGTCCGTCCTCCGCGCCCTGCAGCGGCTGGCGAAGGAGGGGCTCAACGCGATGGGCGTCCTCGCCTTCCTCCACCACCGGCGGATCGTGCCGTTGATGGAGAGGCCCCTCTGCATCTTCGAGATGACGGAGGGCGGCCAACCCCGTCGACCGGCGAGGTCGCGGATGCTCCCGACGCCGCCGGGAGCGGCCGTACGCGCTTACCCGGGCGCGGAGCGCCGTCGACACCGGGACGCCGCCACCGCGGGTCGGACCCCGTGGGATATCGAGATGCTCCCCACGGGCCCGCCGGTGAGTAGAGTTCCCCGATTTCGCTTCGTCCTTGGTCTTGTTTTTGATTTCGACGCGCCATTGTTACTCCCGCGTGCGGGCGGGTGCGGTTCAACGCCGCCAAGTCCGTTCCGCCCACCCCCGACTCCCGTGCGCTCGGCCGGGCGGCGCGGCCGGGAGCGGCGGGGAGCGGGCGGCGCGCGAGCGGGAACACGCAAGGCGGCGCCAAGCGCGCCGTGACGCGCGGTCCGCGAGTGCACCGGCGGCGGGAGGAGCCGGGGCTCTCCTCCCCGGACATCGAGGAGCCCTCGTCCTCGGACCGGGACGAGGAGGAAGAGTCCGAGGGGGAGGGCCCCTCGGACGGGGTGGCGGCCCGCGCCCCCGTCGCGGAACCCGCGCGCGGCGTCGGGGGCGCTTTGCACGGGGCGGGCGCACCGGCGCCCGCCGCCGGGCAATCGTCGTCGAGGCGGCTCGCGCCGCGGAGGTGCCGGCGCGCGCCACGGAGGCGCGCGTGCCGCGCGTGCGTCGAGCGAGCCCGCGCGCGCGCGAGGAGCGCATCCGCGCGCGCGGGATTTTCATCAAGGGGCGCGTCGGCGGGGCGCGCCGTGCGCGGGGCTAGCGTGCCCCCGCGTGTGGTGGTGGCGTCGGGCGCGCCCACGCATGAGGCGGGCGTGCCCGCGCGTGCGGCGGCGCCGTCGGGGGCGGCGCGGCGGCGCGGCCCCTGCGCGCCGGCCTCGTCGGAGGCCTCGAGGAAAAGGAAGCGGGCCTTTTCCTCCGCGAGGTATGGGACTTGTTTCTTCTTTGCTTGGCCTTAGTTCGCTGATTATTAGGCGCTCTAATCCTCCGTTCGCATTTCCGCAGAGCGGTGCCCACCGTCCCTCCTCTTGCACCGGCCAAGGTGCTGAGGACGGACGCGTCGATCCCCACCCGGCGGCGTTCGTCGAGGGGGTCGCGCCCGAGGGGCGGGCGCGGCGGCGGGTGCGAGCGCGCAAGGCCGGGCGGGGCTTCGAGGCCCCGGCCGGTGGATCAACTTGCCGCGCCGCGGCCCGAGGTCGCGGGGGCGGGCGGCGCCGGTCGCCATGGAGGCGCGGGCCGCGGCGGCGGCTACGGTGGAGGTGCCGCCGCGGTGGCGGCCACCTGCGGAGGAGGGCGGAGCGGGCGCAACTTTGCGGGAGCGCCCGCGGACGTGGCGGCGCGGACGGAGGTGGCGGCAACGGCGCCACAACGGGCGCCCGCGGCCGCGGAGGCGCGGTGGAGGCGCCGGCGGAGGCGGAGCGGGCGGCTCCGCCCGCCGGCGGTCCCCGGGGCGGAGGTGGTGGAGCTCTCGGATGACTCCCCGCCGCCCCGGGTGGAACCAAGGGGGCCGGGCGCCCGCAAACTCTCCCCGAGCCCCGGGGGAGAGAGCCCTCGTGAGGCGACACGAGGGTCGCATGATAGTGGGGGGCCGAGGGCACGACGCCGAGGCCTCGTCCTCCCATGCCGGTCGCCCCGCCCCGGTGGGGGGGGGCCGCGGAGGATTCCCCGGCGTTCGGCCGACGCCCGGGAGGGAGCGAGAGCTGCGGGGCGAGCTCCTGAGCCACGGCGCCACGCTCAACCGCGCGTTGAACGAAGCGCTGCGGGTTCACAGCGGCCCGGCCTGGATCGTCTTCCAGGTGAGCCACGGTTGCTCTTCTTCTTTCTCTTTTTCGCTCTCGCGCGCTGTATTCAAGACTTGGCGCTTACGAGGCTCGATGTGTGGATGCCAGGAGCTTGAGCGCCGCGCCCGCGAGAAGTACAGCGCGTTCGACCAGGTGAACGCCGAGGCCCGCCAGCTCGGGAGCGATGCAGCGCTTTCGACGCGCTTGCGAAGCTCTTAGGACGCCGGACGGTGGGCCGGTCTGCGGGCGATGGCGTGGTGCGACGTGCTCCCCGAGAGCTCGGGCGGGGACGCGGCGCGTGACTCGAGTCTCGGGCGGATCCGCGCGGCCCTCGTCGATCGTGACGAGGCGTTGTGGAATGCGCGCGAGGACACGGAGAAGACGCGGACGGCGGCCGCCACCGGGAGGCGGAGGTGGCCACCGCTCGCGCCGAGGCCCGGGAGCTCCGCACGTCGCTCGAAGGAGCGCGGGCGCGCGCCGCCGCCGGCCGAGGAGCGGGCGCGCGGGGGCCGGAGCGGCGCGCCAAGGAGGCCGATGACACGAAGGCCGCCCTCGACGCCGGGGCGCGCGGCCCTCGTCACCGCCGAGGGGCGGCTCCGGCGAGGAGCGCGTCGCCCGCCGGGGGCGAGGAGCGGCTCCCGGCGGGGAGCGAGCGGCGCCCTTGGCGATGCCGGCGGCGGCCGGAGCGGGAGCGCGTCGCGCGCGAGGGCGGCGGAGAGGTCGCTGGAGGAGCGGAACGCCGCGCTCTCCAAGGTTGAGGACGAGGCGCTGGCGCTCAGTATTAGCAACGCCAGTCAGGAGATGGCCCTCGTCGAGCAAGGCGAGACCATCCAGCGCCTCGAGGCGGCGCTTGAGTCCGCGCGCCACGACCTCGACCTGGGGAGGAAACAAATCGAGGGTAAGTTACCATTTGACCCTACTTGTTAATTCTTGCTTTAGAGGGTTAGTTTCCCCCTTTCTGATTTCTTGTCGTCTTGTTGCTTCCAGGCTTGCGCACTGCCTTGGGGCATGCTGCCGGGCGGGCCGAGGCCTGCGCGGTGCTTCCTACAACTCCTCCGAGCGGGAGGCTGCGGGAGCGCGCGACGCGGCCCTCGAAACCTGCCGCGTCGTCGAAGAAGGCGAAGCCCAGGCCGGCGGCTCGGTGGCCAGTCGCCTGCGCGCCCTCGGCGGCCATGTCACGGAGAGGATGCGCCGGGCGTTGCACCTGGGCGTGCTGAAGGCCCTCGGAGTGGTGCGATCCCACTACGAGGTGAACCTCGAGGCGGTAGCTGAGGGCTACATCGTGCCCGAGGGCGACGAGGATGAGGTGGCCATGGAGCGCGCGGACGCGCTTGCTGCTGACGCCGCTGGGTCGCTCGCCGAGGCCTTCGAAGAGTTCCTCTTCCCGGACGCTGCTGACGCTGCCGCTCCACCTGCCTGAAAGCACCTGGGCGCTAGGCCCGTTTTTTGTTTACATGTATTAGAATTTTGGCCTCGTGGCCTCATGTAACTAAACAAGTAGTTTCGTGAACATGGTCGGTTTGTAAATGAAATCGCTTGCTTATTGCGCTTTTTGCTTCTTCTTCTTCCTGAGTAGATTCTAGTTAGGGGAGTCCGCCTTTCGCAGGGGCCCGCTGGGTTGGAGGCGAGAGAGACGGGCCATAGCCGCGCGGCGTAGGCTGTCTCTGGCTCGCGCGCTCCTTCCACTGTGCCGCCTACGCCCTTTTCGAATCGTGGCTCGTGGTTGAAGTAGGAGACAAACTTAGCGCGTGTTATTACGTTTTTTGCGCGAAAAAATGGGACCGTTTGGGGGGGGTGCCCCCCGCAGTAGCCCCCGAGGGTAACTTGGGTTTCAGGGGAAAGCCGAGTTGCCCTTTTATTATACTTAGAATATTTACATAGGTGACACCAACTGGGGCGTTGGCCATGTGTTTATACAACAGAAAATGCTTGGAAATCCTAGCTAAGGGTAGAAGCGACGTAGCTGTTGGATGTTCCAAGCGTTGGTGAGCTCTTCACCGTCTTCGTTGGCCAGCTTGTACGTGCCGGTTTGAGCACCTTCACCACGACGTAGGGTCCCTCCCATGGGGGCGATAGCTTGTGGCGCCCTCGGTTGTCTTGGCGTAGCCTTAGGACCAAATCCCCCTCGGCTGAAATCCTGCGACGTATCTTGCGCGCTTGGTGGCGCCGTAGGGACTGTTGATATCTTGCGGAGTGCATCAACGCCACGAGGCGTACTTCGTCCGGTCGATCCCGGCGAGTCCTCGCGGGCTCGCTGGTTAGCATCCTCGTTGTAGCCTCGAACCTTGGGCGACCCGTATTCCAGATCCGTGGGGAGGACGGCCTCCGCGCCATGGACTAGGAAAAACGGGGTGAACCCGGTGGCTCTGCTTGGGGTAGTCCTTAGGCTCCACACGACTGCTGGCAGTTCTTGGAGCCATTTCCGGCCAGATTTGTTGAGCTGGTCAAAAATTCTGGGTTTGAGGCCCTGTAGGATCATGCCGTTGGCACGTTCTACTTGGCCGTTGGTCTGTGGGTGTGCCACAGCTGCCCAATCCACACGGATGTGGAACTTGTCGCAGAACTCCAAGAACTTCCGGCCCGTGAACTGGGACCCGTTGTCTGTGATGATGGAGTTTGGCACTCCAAAGCGGTGGACGATGTCCGTGAAGAACGTGACCGCCTGCTCAGCCCTCAAGTTCGTAATAGGGCGCACCTCTACCCACTTGGAGAACTTGTCAATTGCAACCAGCAGGTGGGTGAAGCCCCGGGCGCCTTCCGCAGGGGCCCGACGATGTCCAACCCCCACACAGCGAACGGCCATGTCACGGGGATTGTTTGCAGAGCGTGAGCTGGCAAGTTGGTCTTGCGGGCGTAGAACTGGCACCCTTCGCAGGTGCGTACAATTTCGTTGGCGTCCGCGACCGCGGTGGGCCAGTAGAAGCCTTGGCGGAACGTGTTGCCGACGAGGGTGCGCGGCGCGGCGTGGTGACCACAGATCCCCGCGTGGATGTCCCGTAGGAGCTCGCGCCCCTCGGGAATGGGTATACATCGCTGGAGGATGCCTGACGCGGCGCGCTTGTACAGCTCGCTGTCGATGAGGGTGAATGACTTGGCCATCCTGGCGATGCGCACTGGGCGCGGCCGGTCGCGGGGAGCTCCCCTCGAGCAATCCAGGCGATGTACTTCTCCCGCCGTCCGCACGGGCGGGGAGTCGGCTCGATGTCCATCGCGACGGCCTCGTGGGAGCCGTACCCCTCGAGAAGGGAGAGCACGTACGCCTCGTTCGAGGGGTCCTCTTCCATGGGTTCCGCACCCGCTGGATTCGAGGGAGCCCCCGAGGGTCCGCTATCACTCGAGGGGTAGGGCTCGAAGGTGACCGATGGCTGCGCGATGTCGCGCGCAAAAACGTTCGGGGGAACGGTGATCCGCCCGGACGCGATCTTGGCAAGTTCATCTGCCTCCTCGTTGTACCGGCGGGGGTACATGATTGAGCTCGATGCCGTAGAATCTGTCTTCGAGGGCCCGCACGGCCTTGCGGTAGGCCTCCATCTTGTCGTCGTGGCGGCTCGCGTTCTTCATGACTTGGTCGATCACGAGCCGCGAATCCCCTCGCACGTCGAGGCGCTTGATGCCCAACTCAATGGCGATTTTGAGGCCGCGAGAGGAGGGCCTCGTATTCCGCCATATTGTTAGACGCGGGGAAGTGGAGGGCGCACCGCGTAGCGCATGTGTTCCCCGAGGGGGTGACACGAAGAGCGAGCCGCGCCCGCTCCTGTCTTCATCACCGAGCCGTCGAAGAACAGAGTCCAGCACTCTGCTTGGATCTGAGGGGGCGGCAACTGCGTGTCCGTCCACTCAGCGACGAAATCGGCTAAGATTTGCGACTTGATGGCCTTGCGCGGAGCGTAGGCGAGCGTTTCGCCCATCAACTCCACGGACCACTTGGCAATCCTGCCTGCCGCGTCGGGGTTGCGAATGATCTCTCCTAGCGGGAAGGAAGAGACCACGCGTGGCCCGGGTGGGCCTCGAAGTAGTGGCGGAGCTTGCGCCGCGCGAGGACCACCGCGTACAACAGCTTCTGGACCTGGGGGTAGCGCGTCTTCGTGTCCGACAGGACTTCGCTGATGTAGTAGGCGGCCTCCGCACGGGCGGGGGCATGCCCTTCCTCCGTGCGCTCCACGACGATCACGGCGGCCTGACCACCTGAGTGGTTGCGGCCACGTAGAGTTGGAGGGGTTCGCCGTCTCGTGGCGGCGTAAGGATTGGGGCGTGCGTCAGAGACGCCTTCAACTTGTCGAGCGCTTCCTGGGCCTCGGCGGTCCAAGAGAAGCGCTCGTGCTTCTTGAGCAGCCGGTAGAGGGGCAGGCCCTTCTCGCCGAGCCTCGAGACGAAGCGGCTCAGGGCGGCAAGACACCCCAACACCTTCTGCACCCCTTTGAGGTCTCGAATTGGACCCATCCGCTCGAGGGCCGCAACCTTTTCAGGGTTGGCCTCGATTCCCCGTTGGGAGACGATGTATCCTAGGAGCATGCCCCGTGGCACTCCGAAGACACATTTTTCGGGGTTGAGCTTGACCCCGTTGGCCCGCAGGCAGCTGAATGCGATGCCAAGGTCGTTGACCAGGTCGTCCGCCTTCCTGGTCTTGACGACGATGTCGTCGACGTAAGCCTCGACCGTTCGCCCGATATGGTCCCCAAAAAACGTCTCGCATGCGGCGCCGGTATGTTGCGCCGCGTTTCTGAGGCCGAAAGGCATGGTGACGTAACAGAACGTCCCGAACGGCGTGATGAACGAAGTCGCGAGCTGGTCGGACTCCTTCATTTTTATCTGATGGTATCCCGAATAGGCATCAAGGAAACAAAGTAGTTCGCACCCAGCTGTGGAATCAATGATCTGATCTATGCGTGGTAAAGGAAAAGGGACCTTTGGACATGCTTTATTGAGACTGGTGTAGTCGATACACATCCTCCACTTCCCATTTTTCTTTTTTACAAGCACAGGATTAGCTAACCACGTAGGGTGGAACACTTCCTTGATGAATCCGGCCTCGAGGAGCTTCCGCAGCTCCGCTCCGATCGCCCGTCGCCGTTCCTCGTCGAAGCGGCGCGGCCCGCCGCCGAACGGCTCGGGCGTTAGGCGGGATATCAAGGGAGTGCTCGGCGACCTCCCTCGGAATGCCTGGCATGTCCGAGGGGCTCCACGCGAAGACGTCGGCGTTGGCGCGGAGGAAGTCGACGAGCACTGCTTCCTATTTAGGATCGAGGGTCGAGCTGACCCTCAAAGCCTTGCCCTCAGGGGCCGACGGGTCGAGGGGGACCCCTTTGGTTTGCTCGGCGGCCTCGAACGTGCCGACGTGCTTGGTGGCGGAGCTGAGGTCGTCGTTGACCATCTTCTCCAGTGTGTTCACCAGCGCTTCATCCAGCGCCAGTGCTTCCGCATGCTCCACGCACTCGACATCGCAGTCGAATGCATGCTCGATCGACGACCCGACGGTGATGACGCCGTTTGGACCTGGCATCTTCATCTTCAGGTACGTGTAGTTGGGGACTGCCATGAACTTGGCATAGCATGGTCGCCCAAGGATGGCGTGGTAGGCCCCTTTGAATCCCACCACTTCGAATGTGAGGGTTTCCTTGCGGAAATTCTTGGGGGTCCCAAACCAGACGGGCAGGTCGATCTGCCCGAGGGGGTGAACCTGCTTTCCAGGCGCGATGCCGTGAAACGGCTTCGTGCTGGGCCGCGACTCGGTCCGGGCCCAATCCCCATCAGGCGCAACGTATGCGCGAAGAGGATATTGAGGCTGCTGCCTCCGTCCATAAGGACCTTCGAAAACCGGGCGTTCCCTATGATGGGATCGACCACCAGGGAAATCTTGCCCGGGTTCGGGATGCGATTTGGGTGATCATCCCGGCTAAAGGTGATGGCATCCTTCGACCAGTTGAGAAAGGCCGGAGGTGCCCTCTCTGCGGCGAGGACTTCGTGCCGCTCCTTCTTGCGCTGCCGGGTTGACATGTCGACCGTAGGTCCCCCAAAGATGAGGAACACATTTTCGACAGCGGGGAAACCACCCGCGTCGCCATCGCCCCCATCCTTCTTGGCCTCTGCCTCCTTCGCGGCGGCACGGCCGTAGAATTTCTTGAGCATGTCGCACTGCTCAAGAGTGTGATTCACGGGGGTCTTGTGGTAGGGGCATGGCTTCTTCATCATGTCATCGAACACCCCGGGCCTCGAGGGGCCGGTCGAGGGCCCCGTCGAGCCGGGTCGACGGCGAGGGCCTCGGCGTTGCCGCCGTTGCGCCCCTGCTCGCGCGCCTCGCGGCGCGGCTTCTTCCCCTTCTTGCCCCGCTTGTCGTTGCGGCGCGGCTCCTTGGACCCGCTGCCCTCCGCGGGCGCATCCTCGGAGCGCTTGCCCTTCTTGCCGTCGAAGATTGCCCCCACGGCCTCCTCTCCGGAGGCGAAGCTAGTGGCGATATCGAACAGCTCGTTCGAGTCCGCGGGCGGGCAGCGTCCCAGCTCGCGCACAAGGTCCCGGCACGTGGTGCCCTCGAGGAACGCGTGCACGATCTCGGACTGCGCCACGCTGGGGAGCTCTGTGCAGCGCTTGGAAAAGCGCCGTATGAATTCCCGCAGCGACTCGCCGGCCTCGCGTGCGGGGAGCGCGGATCCCAGGAGTTCCCAGGGCGCACGTATGTGCCCTGGAAGTTGCCCACGAAGGTGTGGACCAGATCGTCCCAGTTGTGGATCTGGCTGGCAGGCAGGTGCTCGAGCCATGTCCGGGCCGCATCGCCCAGATGCAAGGGCAAGTTGCGGATAATCACTTCGTCGTTGGTGGCCCCGCCCAGCTGGCACGCCAGGCGGTAATCGTTGAGCCAGACTCGAGGGTCCGTCTCCCCGTTGTACTTGACGATCGTCGAGGGTTGTCGGAAGCGCTGGGGGAACGTCGCCGTGCGGATCTCCCGGCTGAACACACGGGTGCCCGGGGGCTCCGGCGTTGGGGAGCGATCCTCACCGCTGTCGTAGCGTCCACCCCTTCGAGGGTGGTAGCCTCTGGCCGCTCGCGCGTCCGCCCTGCTGGTGCGTCTGGCGTTGATGACGTTGCGGGCGTCTCCATCCAGCGCCCTGCGTGTGTCAAGGAGCCGCTCCTTGGCCGGCGTGCGTCCCCGTTCGGCAAGTTGACCCGCGTGCACCGAGGGGTTCGCCCCCCCGGTGCCGGATCATCACCCCGCGCGTCCCCCTGTTGGCGGATGCGTGAGGCCGAGCTCTCGGCCTGCTGGACGGCCGCTTGCTCAAGGAGGGTCTGCACCTCGCGGTGCATTTCTCGAGCCTCGGGGGTCGAGGGGTGCGGCATGGCGCGCAGCAGTGTTGCGGCGGCGATGAGCTTTTGGCTCGCCCGCGGCGGAGTATCCGCGTTGTCGACGTTGGGGACGGGGTTGAAGCGGTCGCGGACTTGACGGCCTAGCTCCCGTGCGCGTTCGCCGCGCGCGGAGGCCTCCCCTGCCATCGAGGCACGGAGTAGCCGCACGGTCCGGTACTCTTCTGCCAGCTTGGCCTCGAGCTCGCGAGCTTGGGCCAGCTGCGCGTCGACGTCGGCCCCAGCAGGTGCGCTTGGCCCCGCGGCCGGGCGCGTAGCGGCCCCCGGGGGCCGGCGTGACTTCCCCATCTCCCGGCGCCCGCCGCGCCGGCGGCGTTGGCCGGGTCGTTGGTGATGACGGCGCAGCACTCCCGCGTGGGGTCGTAGCTCCCGATCTTGGAGTCGTCGGAGCAGCCGAACCAGTAGTCCGTGGCGTCGAGGAAGCGCCTGAACGCGACTGGGTCCGGCACACCGGAGAAGTCCCACTCCGCGTACCCATGGCGGTTGGCGGGTGGCATCGTGTCGACGGAGCCCAGTGACGACTCGTCCGCTGCTGAAGCGCCAGGATCCCTGGCGACGAAGACGTGGCGGCCAGGAGGAACCCGGCGCATCGTCGTGTTGACGCTGGCGTTGTAGGCCGTAGTGGCGCCGCGCAGCCCAATGGGGATGCGTGGTCCGAGAGCCGCACGCGGTCCCGCCGGGACCGGTGGGCCGTCGCCGTGACGGTGGGCGCACCGCGTTGGGCGGCGGCGCGCTCGGCCGCCGCCGCTCCGACCGCGCCGACGTGAGCGTAGCCCCGAGCGACGACGGCGTCGCGGCGTTGACGGGCCCGCGGCATCCGTGCTACCGCCGGCGCTGCGCGCCGTGTCGTGCGTGCGGCGGAGACCAGAGCGGACCTGGCCTCGCGCTGCGCGCGAAGCTCCTCACGGTTGGTGAGGCGCATAAGATAGCCGTTCCCCGTGGCCTGGAAGTTCAAGTCCCCAAAGCGGATCTCAAACCCGGCCGGAAGAGGGTCCGAGCTACCCATGTTGTAGCGGGTGCTACGGTACTCAGTACGGATCACCATGGAGGGAGTTAGCGAAATGATCTTAGGCGCTCGTGTGCCCCACGGTGGGCGCCAACTGTCGGTGCGGAATATGGTCCCGACACTAACCAGTAGATAACGCCTAAGTCTATCCCTCAATGGTCGATGCTAAGCAACAAATGACACAAGGTTTATCCTGGTTCCGGCCGAGGGGGCCGTACGTCCAGCAGTGGCGTGCTCGTGGCACTATATTGCTCGGCACCGGGGTGCTTGTAGTGGGGCAAGTACAAGCAAGGCGGGAGAGGAAGCGTGGCTTCCAAGTCCCTGGTGAGTGGCTGGAGATGTAGTGGGTGAATAAGAGAATGAGTGCACAAGCGCTGTGTTCCTCTGAGTTCGTCTGAATTCGTCCCCCGCGGCTGGGGGCTCGCTTCCCCTTTTATAGGCCAAGGGGGCGGCGAGTTACATGCACGCCGCGCTGCCTAGCTACGTGTGGGAGCGCGTCGTGCTACGGTGTAGAGTGGGCGGCCGTCCGGACGATCTACGCTGCGATCCGGCCATGATGGCCTACCTCGTACCCGAACAGTGGCGGCTCGAGGGTAGGAGGCGGCAAACGGCGATGGCGTCCCTCGATAGGCTTCGAGGGAGGTGCTGACGATGACCGGTACGGGGTACAGGAGCGGGCAGAACGGCGTCCCTTCCCAATGAGTTTCGCGGTGGCGGAGTGGTTCTTTGCGGTGCTTGGGCGTGCGCCTGCGGAGTCAGGCGTGCGCCCGCACGCGTGGGTATGGCGGCCGCGCGTTATAGTGGCCGGGATGGCCTCCCACCGGCCTAGCGCCCCTCACCTAACCTGTAAGGTCACGGGAAAGTGGAATCGAGGGTGCGCCCGGCCCCTTTTCGAGGGTCGGGCGCGTTAGTCGTACAGCGGCGTGCGCGCGGTGTCACGGGACTGACACCGGCCGTACCGCGCAGTCCATCCCACAGTGGCGGGGATGGGCTCCTTCCCTGGGGAGTTGGTGCGGCGGCACGCGGGCGTGAGCCCGGGCGCATGATGGCGCCGTCCCGCGGCGTCGGGGCGTTAAATGCCCAAGTACGGGGCGGCGCACGCGTGCGGGGGCACCCGTGAACGTGGCGGGCCCCGGCCGAGGGCGGAGCGGACCCTCGAGCGAGGCGGGACTCGCTCGAGGGGGGAGCGCGCCCTCGGGCGGGCGGGACCGCTCGAGGGAAGGGTCGCCCCTCGAGCGGGGGCGGAACCTCGTTCGAGGAGGGACTTGCCCCTCGAACGGGGCGGAGCCCGTTCGAGGAGGAGCATGCCCTCGGGCGAGGCGAGCACGCTCGAGGGGTCTTCCGGCGGGCCGCCTTGGTGGGCCTCCGAAGTCCTGCTGCGTGGGCCGTGTCCTGCACGGTTAGTTTCCTGCATGGTTAGGTTTAGCTTATGTTGATGCAGGAGTTTAAGCGGGGGTTCCCCCATTGTTTGAGGGGACCCCTAGGGCGGTCCCCGACAGTAGCCCCCGAGCATCTGCGGGTTTGCCATTGAGGCTCCCGCAGATGCTGGAACCTACTGATGGGACGTTCTTCCCTCCTTGTTTGCGAACGCTATCCGTGGGGTCGCGCTAGCGGACCCGCGGGTCTAGCCTTCGAAGCCCTGCGGGGAGTGTGGGCTCTCTGCGCAGGGGTTAACCGCGAGCAATTCGGTCAGAAAGGCGTGGCACATATGCCAACCGGCATCGGCGGTATTTCAGCCGGCATCGGGGGTGCACGCTCCCCTGTCACTGTCTCCGGCGGGTGCAATTCCAAGGAGGTGTAGCCGTGCGTCAAGCCCCCGAGCCTTGGCCCGTTCGAGGGCGATCGGGTCGAGCCTGACGACTTGTTTTTTATCGCGCCCTCGCCGTCCCTCCGCGGGTCGGGGAGGTGAGGTTTCCACGACTCCCATCGAGCGGGTCGCGAATCGCGGATTCCTCTTCGAGCTGCTAGCGGGTGGTTCAAGTGGACGTCCATGCCCCGTTCGATAAGGGTAGGCTGCGCGGTCCGGAGACACGTCCATGGAAGCGCTTGCGTGGGTTTGCTAGGTGGGGCTCGGTCCCGTTCGCTAGGGACCGAGGGCGCGGAAGCTCTCCCTCGGTGGGATCCCCCGGCTAGCTGCCCTCGCTGGCTCTCGAACACGACATGTGGGGCACCCTCGAGCCGACGGGCTCGAGGAACGGCTCGAATGCGCGTGCCCTCGTCGTCCCTAACTGCGAGATCCGGGGGCGCCTGTTCGAACCCGTTGAGGGTCAGGCTTCGAACCCCTGATCAGTAAGGCCGTGCGGGGCCGTGCATGGACAGCCCCGTCTTTTTCGCGTTTGCGGCCGTCGAGGGGTCTGGGCGTGCCAGTCCTCGAGGTGCTTTTGTTGGCGGCGTGGCGCGGTATGAGTGCTTTCGGTGTCGCTCTATTTCAAGCGTGACCTGGGCGATCCTCTTGCGCGTGTGCCTTCTTTCAGAGGGTTGACATCGTCTCGAGTTGGGGTTCATGCCGCTCGAGGGTTCTACGTGGCATGGGTGCCCGCGGTGGCCTGCCCTACGTCGAGCAGGTCCCGGGCGACCTTCTCACGCTGATTCCCCATCGAGGGTCGCCTTATTTCGAGTTGAGGGTCATGCCGCTTCGAGGGCTTCACGTGGCATGGGTGCCCGCGGTTGCCTACTCTACACCGAGCAGGTCCCGGGCGACCTTCTCACGCTGTCACCCATCGAGGGTCACCTTTGTCTCGAGCCGAGGATTCGCCTCGCTCGAGGGCTCTCCTTGCTTGGCAAGGGGCCGGGCATTTGGTGCCTTGCGGGGCGTGGCCGCGGGTTTTGCGGCACGGGCGCGTCTTTTAGGCGCCGCGCCGCGCGCGCGCGCGTAGTGGGCGGCGTGGCCGGCGGACGTGACGGTTTCGCCTCGGTCGCCGCCGGTCTTGCCGTAATGATGACCCGCTGCGGTGTTAGTGTCGGCGCGGTCGCGGTGGGGCCCGCCCGTCGACGCGATGGAAAGATTCCTGCTGCGATTCTTGTTGGCGGGGCGTGCGCTCCGGAGAACTCGCCCGTCGCCTATAAAACTGCGGTGAGGAAGGGGCGGCGGTTTTTTACCTTGGCTCCTCACCGTTTTCAGTCCTCCGTCCCTTCGTCTTCGCTCTCGCTCTCGCCATCGTGCGGCTTCGCCGCAGAGCTCTTTTCTCGCTTCCTTGTCCTCCCGCCCTCGCGCTTGTTCGCCCTTCCTTATGGCGCCGCCTCAGCTTCCGATCCGTGTTCTGGAGCCGTATGCTTGGGAGAGGTCGACCGTGACCCGCTCGCCCCGGGGCGGCGCGGTCGCCGCCGGCCGGGTGTCGGCCAATGAAGAAGGGCGCCGGCGGAGTGGATCGTGCCGCCGGCGACGCATCTTGAGCCCAACCCGCCGGAGGGATACGTGGTGAGCTTCCTCCGTTACCACGAGCGCGGCTTCAATGCGCCGGCGAGCACATTCATGCGGGCGTTGTGCTACCACTATGGAGTGGAGCTGCACAATTTCGCCCCCAACGCCATCTCGCAGGCGGCCACGTTCGTGGGCGTCTGCGAAGGGTACCTGGGGATCCCAGTCAACTGGGAGCTCTGGGTACACCTCTTCCGCGGGGAGCTCATCACGCAGCCCACTACGGAACCAAGGACCCGCCGCGCGGTGCGCGCCGGCGGGATGTCGCTTGCTGTGCGGGGGCAGCTCAAGAACTCCTACATCCCCTGCACCATGACGACGAACAACGCCGGCTGGGAGCGGGGATGGTTCTACCTGCGCAACGCCGAGCCCGGCCTCCCCCCCTACACCGGCCGGGTGTTCAAGAATAGGCCGGACTCCTGGGGCTACGGGCTGCCCACGGCCAATCATCGGGCGCGGCAAGATTCCGTCCTCCGCGCCTGCGGCGGGCGGGCGAAGGAGGGGCTCAACGCGATGGGCGTCCTCGCCTTCCTCCACCACCCGGCGGATCGTGCCGTTGATGGAGAGGCCCCTCCGCATCTTCGAGATGACGGAGGCGGCCAACCCCGTCGACACGGCGAGGTCGCGGATGCTCCCGACGCCGCCGGGAGCGGCCGTACGCGCTCACCCGGGCGCGGAGCGCCGTCGACACCAGGACGCCGCCACCTGCGGGTCGGACCCCGTGGGATATCGAGATGCTCCCCACGGGCCCGCTGGTGAGTAGAGTTCCTGATTTCGCTTCTGTCCTTGGTCTTGTTTTTGATTTCTGACGCGCCATTGTTACTCTTGCGTGCAGCTGGTGCAGTTCAACGCCGCCAAGTCCGTTCCGCCCACCCCCGACTCCCGTGCGCTCGGCCGGGCGGCGCAGCGGGAGCAGCAGGGAGCGGGCGGCGCGCGGCGGGAACACGCAAGGCGGCGCCAAGCGCGCCGTGACGCGCGCGGTCCCGCGAGTACGGCGGCGGGGAGGAGCCGGGGCTCTCCTCCCCGGACATCGAGGAGCCCTCGTCCTCGGACCGGGACGAGGGAGGAAGAGTCCGAGGGGGAGGGCCCCTCGGACGGTGAGCGGCCCGCGCCCCGTCGCCGGAACCCGCGCCGTCGGGGCGGCTTTGCTGGGGGCGGGCGCACGCCGCGCCGCCGCCGGGCAATCGTCGTCGAGGGCGGCTCGCGCGCGCGGAGGTGCCGGCGCGCGCCACGGAGGCGCGCGTGCACCGCGCGCGTGCGTCGAGCGAGCCCGCGCGCGCGCGGAGCGCATCCGCGCGCGCGGGATTTTCACTCAGGGGCGCGTCGGCGGGCGCGCGCCGTGCGCGGGGCTAGCGTGCCCCCGCGTGTGGTGGTGGCGTCGGGCGCGCCCACGCATGAGGCGGGCGTGCCCGCGCGTGCGGCGGCGCCGTCCGAGGGCGCCGCGGCGGGCGCGGCCCCTGCGCCGGCCTCGTCGGAGGCCTCGAGGAAAAGGAAGCGGGCCTTTTCCTCCGCGAGGTATGGGACTTGTTTCTTCTTTGCTTGGCCTTAGTTCGCTGATTATTAGGCGCTCTAATCCTCCGTTCGCATTTCCACAGAGCGGTGCCCACCGTCCCTCCTCTTGCACCGGCCAAGGTGCTGAGGACGGACGCGTCGATCCCCACCCGGCGGCGTTCGTCGAGGGGGTCGCGCCCAGGGGCGCGCGGCGGCGGGTGCGAGCGCGCAAGGCCGGCCGGGGCTTCGAGGGCCCGGCCGGGTGGATCAACCCGCCGCGCCGCGCGCGCAGGTCGCCGGGGCGGCCGGCGCCGGCCGCCATGGAGGCGCGGGCCGCGGCGGCGGCTACGGTGGAGGGTGCCGCCCGCGGTGGCGGCCCTCGCGGAGGGAGGCGGAGCGGGCGCAACTCGCGGAGCGCCCGCGGACGTGGCGGCGCGGACGGAGGTGGCGGCAACGGCGCCACAACCGGGCGCCCCGCGGCCGCGAGGCGCGGTGGAGGGCGCCGGCGGAGGCGGAGCGAGGGCGGCTCCGCCCGCCGGCGGTCCCCAGGCGGAGGTGGTGGAGCTCTCGGATGACTCCCCGCCGCCTGGGTGGAACCAGTGGGCCAGCTGGCCCGCAAACTCTCCTGAGCCCCAGGAGAGAGCCCTCGTGAGGCGACACGAGGGTCGCATGATAGTGGGGGGCCGAGGGCACGACGCCGAGGCCTCGTCCTCCCATGCCGGTCGCCCCGCCCCGGTGGGGGGGGCCGCGGAGGATTCCCCGGCGTTCGCTGACGCCCAGAGGGAGCAGGAGCTCTGGGGCGAGCTCCCGAGCCACGGCGCCACGCTCAACCGCGCGTTGAACGAAGCGCCGGCGGTTCGCAGCGGCCGGCCCGGATCGTCTTCCGGGTGAGCCACGGTTGCTCTTCTTCTTTCTCTTTTCGCTCTCGCGCGCCGTATTCAAGACTTGGCGCTTACGAGGCTCGATGTGTGGATGCCGGAGCTTGAGCGCCGCGCCCGCGAGAAGTACGGCGCGTTCGACCAGGTGAACGCCGAGGCCCGCCGCCCTCCGGGAGCGATGCGGCGCTTTCGACGCGCTTGCGAAGCTCTTAGGACGCCGGGACAGCTGGCTGGTCTACCGGGCGATGGCGTGGTGCGACGTGCTCCCCGAGAGCTCAGGGCAGGACGCGGCGCGTGACTCGAGTCTCGGGCGGATCCGCGCAGCCCTCGTCGATCGTGACGAGGCGCTGTGGAATGCGCGCGAGGACCTGGAGAAGACGCGGACGCTGGCCGCCACCTGGGAGGCGGAGGTGGCCACCGCTCGCGCCGAGGCCCGGGAGCTCCGCACGTCGCTCAAAGGAGCGCGAGCGCGCGCAGCCGCCGGAGCCGAGGAGCGGCGCGCGCGGGCCGGAGCGCGCGCCAAGGAGGCCGATGACCCGAAGGCCGCCCTCGACGCCGGGGGCCGCAGCCCTCGTCACCGCCGAGGGGCAGCCCCCAGCGGAGAGCGCGTCGCCCGCCGGGGCCGAGGAGCGGCTCCCGGCGGGGAGCGAGGCCGCCCTTGGCGATGCCCGGCGGCGCTGGAGCGGGAGCGCGTCGCGCGCGAGGCGGCGGAGAGGTCGCTGGAGGAGCGGAACGCCGCGCTCTCCAAGGCTGAGGACGAGGCGCTGGCGCTCAGCATTAGCAACGCCAGTCAGGAGATGGCCCTCGTCGAGCAAGGCGAGACCATCCAGCGCCTCGAGGCGGCGCTTGAGTCCGCGCGCCACGACCTCGACCTGGGGAGGAAACAAATCGAGGGTAAGTTACTATTTGACCCTACTTGTTAATTCTTGCTTTAGAGGGTTAGTTTCCCCCTTTCTGATTTCTTGTCGTCTTGTTGCTTCCAGGCTTGCGCCTTCGCCTTGGGGCATGCCGCCGGGCGTGCCGAGGCCTGCCGCAGCTTCCTACAACTCCTCCGAGCGGTGAGCCGCAGAAGCGCGCGACGCGGCCCTCGAAACCCGCCGCGTCGTCGAAGAAGGCGAAGCCCGTGCCGGCGGCTCGCCGGCCGCCGCCCGCGCGCCCTCGGCGGCCATGTCACGGAGAGGATGCGCCGGGCGTTGCACCTGGGCGTGCTGAAGGCCCTTGGAGTGGTGCGATCCCACTACGAGGTGAACCTCGAGGCGGTGGCTGAGGGCTACATCGTGCCCGAGGGCGACGAGGACGAGGTGGCCATGGAGCGCGCAGACGCGCTTGCTGCTGACGCCGCTGGGTCGCTCGCCGAGGCCTTCGAAGAGTTCCTCTTCCCGGACGCTGCTGACGCTGCCGCTCCACCTGCCTGAAAGCACCTGGGCGCTAGGCCCGTTTTTTTGTTTACATGTATTAGAATTTTGGCCTCGTGGCCTCATGTAACTAAACAAGTAGTTTCGTGAACATGGTCGGTTTGTAAATGAAATCGCTTGCTTATTGCGCTTTTTGCTTCTTCTTCTTCCTGAGTAGATTCTAGTTAGGGGAGTCCGCCTTTCGCAGGGGCCCGCTGGGTTGGAGGCGAGAGAGACGGGCCATAGCCGCGCGGCGTAGGCTGTCTCTGGCTCGCGCGCTCCTTCCACTGTGCCGCCTACGCCCTTTTCGAATCGTGGCTCGTGGTTGAAGTAGGAGACAAACTTAGCGCGTGTTGTTACGTTTTTTGCGCGAAAAAATGGGACCATTTGGGGGGGTGCCCCCCGCAGTAGCCCCCGAGGGTAACTTGGGTTTCAGGGGAAAGCCGAGTTGCCCTTTTATTATACTTAGAATATTTACATAGGTGACACCAACTGGGGCGTTGGCCATGTGTTTATACAACAGAAAATGCTTGGAAATCCTAGCTAAGGGTAGAAGCGACGTAGCTGTTGGATGTTCCAAGCGTTGGTGAGCTCTTCACCATCTTCGTTGGCCAGCTTGTACGTGCCCGGTTTGAGCACCTTCACCACGACGTAGGGTCCCTCCCATGGGGGCGATAGCTTGTGGCGCCCTCGGTTGTCTTGGCGTAGCCTTAGGACCAAATCCCCCTCGCTGAAATCCCTGCGACGTATCTTGCGCGCTTGGTGGCGCCGTAGGGACTGTTGATATCTTGCGGAGTGCATCAACGCCACGAGGCGTACTTCGTCCAGATCCGGCGAGTCCTCGCGGGCTCGCTGGTTAGCATCCTCGTTGTAGCCTCGAACCTTGGGCGACCCGTATTCCGGATCCGTGGGGAGGACCGGCCTCCGCGCCATGGACTAGGAAAACGGGGTGAACCCGGTGGCTCGCTGGGGTAGTCCTTAGGCTCCACACGACCGCTGGCGAGCTCTTGGAGCCATTTCCGGCCGCATTTGTTGAGCTGGTCAAAAACCCCGGGTTTGAGGCCCCGTAGGATCATGCCGTTGGCACGTTCTACTTGGCCGTTGGTCCGTGGGTGTGCCACACTGCCCAATCCACACGGATGTGGAACTTGTCGCAGAACTCCAAGAACTTCCGGCCCGTGAACTGGGACCCGTTGTCTGTGATGATGGAGTTTGGCACTCCAAAGCGGTGGACGATGTCCGTGAAGAACGTGACCGCCTGCTCAGCCCTCAAGTTCGTAATAGGGCGCACCTCTACCCACTTGGAGAACTTGTCAATTGCAACCAGCAGGTGGGTGAAGCCCCCGGGCGCCTTCCGCAGGGGCCCGACGATGTCCAACCCCCACACAGCAAACGGCCATGTTACGGGGATTGTTTGCAGAGCGTGAGCTGGCAAGTTGGTCTTGCGGGCGTAGAACTGGCACCCTTCGCAGGTGCGTACAATTTCGTTGGCGTCTGCGACCGCGGTAGGCCAATAGAAGCCTTGGCGGAACGCGTTGCCGACGAGGGTGCGCGGCGCGGCGTGGTGGCCGCAGATTCCCGCGTGGATGTCCCGTAGGAGCTCGCGCCCCTCGGGGATGGGTATACATCGCTGGAGGATGCCTGACGCGGCGCGCTTGTACAGCTCGCTGTCGATGAGGGTGAATGACTTGGCCATCCTGGCGATGCGCCTGGCTGCGGCCCGGTCTGCGGGGAGCTCCCCTCGAGCAATCCAGGCGATGTACTTCTCCCGCCAGTCCGCCTGGGCGGGAGTCGGCTCGATGTCCATCGCGACGGCCTCGTGGGAGCCGTACCCCTCGAGAAGGGAGAGCACGTACGCCTCGTTCGAGGGGTCCTCTTCCATGGGTTCCGCACCCGCTGGATTCGAGGGAGCCCCCGAGGGTCCGCTATCACTCGAGGGGTAGGGCTCGAAGGTGACCGATGGCTGCGCGATGTCGCGCGCAAAAACGTTCGGGGGAACGGTGATCCGCCCGGACGCGATCTTGGCAAGTTCATCTGCCTCCTCGTTGTACCGGCGGGGTACATGATTGAGCTCGATGCCGTAGAATCTGTCTTCGAGGGCCCGCACGGCCTTGCAGTAGGCCTCCATCTTGTCGTCGTGGCAGCTCGCGTTCTTCATGACTTGGTCGATCACGAGCTGCGAATCCCCTCGCACGTCGAGGCGCTTGATGCCCAACTCAATGGCGATTTTGAGGCCGCAGAGGAGGGCCTCGTATTCCGCCATATTGTTAGACGCGGGGAAGTGGAGGCGCACCGCGTAGCGCATGTGTTCCCCGAGGGGTGACACGAAGAGCAGGCCCGCGCCCGCTCCTGTCTTCATCACCGAGCCGTCGAAGAACAGAGTCCAGCACTCTGCTTGGATCTGAGGGGGCGGCAGCTGCGTGTCCGTCCACTCAGCGACGAAATCGGCTAAGATTTGCGACTTGATGGCCTTGCGCGGAGCGTAGGCGAGCGTTTCGCCCATCAACTCCACGGACCACTTGGCAATCCTGCCTGCCGCGTCGGGGTTGCGAATGATCTCTCCTAGCGGGAAGGAAGAGACCACCGTAACTGGGTGGGCCTCGAAGTAGTGGCGGAGCTTGCGCCGCGCGAGGACCACCGCGTACAACAAACCTGCTCGGACTCGGGGGTAGCGCGTCTTCGTGTCCGATAGGACCCCCGCCGATGTAGTAGATCGGCTCGCGCACAGGCAGGGCATGCCCTTCCTCCGTGCGCTCCACGACGATCACGGCGCTGACCACCTGAGTGGTTGCGGCCACGTAGAGTTGGAGGGGTTCGCCGTCTCGTGGCGGCGTAAGGATTGGGGCGTGCGTCAGAGACGCCTTCAACTTGTCGAGCGCTTCCTGGGCCTCGGCGGTCCAAGAGAAGCGCTCGTGCTTCTTGAGCAGCCGGTAGAGGGGCAGGCCCTTCTCACCGAGCCTCGAGACGAAGCGGCTCAGGGCGGCAAGACACCCCAACACCTTCTGCACCCCTTTGAGGTCTCGAATTGGACCCATCCGCTCGAGGGCCGCAACCTTTTCAGGGTTGGCCTCGATTCCCCGTTGGGAGACGATGTATCCTAGGAGCATGCCCCGTGGCACTCCGAAGACACATTTTTCGGGGTTGAGCTTGACCCCGTTGGCCCGCAGGCAGCTGAATGCGATGCCAAGGTCGTTGACCAGGTCGTCCGCCTTCCTGGTCTTGACGACGATGTCGTCGACGTAAGCCTCGACCGTTCGCCCGATATGGTCCCCAAAAACGTGCTGCATGCAGCGCTGGTATGTTGCGCCCGCGTTTCTGAGGCCGAAAGGCATGGTGACGTAACAGAACGTCCCGAACGGCGTGATGAACGAAGTCGCGAGCTGGTCGGACTCCTTCATTTTTATCTGATGGTATCCCGAATAGGCATCAAGGAAACAAAGTAGTTCGCACCCAGCTGTGGAATCAATGATCTGATCTATGCGTGGTAAAGGAAAAGGGACCTTTGGACATGCTTTATTGAGACTGGTGTAGTCGATACACATCCTCCACTTCCCATTTTTCTTTTTTTACAAGCACAGGATTAGCTAACCACGTAGGGTGGAACACTTCCTTGATGAATCCGGCCTCGAGGAGCTTCCGCGGCTCCGCCTCCGATCGCCCGTCGCCGTTCCTCGTCGAAGCGGCGCGCGCCCGCCGCCGAACGCCTCGGGCGTTAGGCGAGATATCAAGGGAGTGCTCGGCGACCTCCCTCGAATGCCTGGCATGTCCGAGGGGCTCCACGCGAAGACGTCGGCGTTGGCGCGGAGGAAGTCGACGAGCACTGCTTCCTATTTAGGATCGAGGGTCGAGCTGACCCTCAAAGCCTTGCCCTCAGGGGCCGACGGGTCGAGGGGGACCCCTTTGGTTTGCTCGGCGGCCTCGAACGTGCCGACGTGCTTGGTGGCGGAGCTGAGGTCGTCGTTGACCATCTTCTCCAGTGTGTTCACCAGCGCTTCATCCAGCGCCAGTGCTTCCGCATGCTCCACGCACTCGACATCGCAAGCCGAATGCATGCTCGATCGACGACCCGACGGTGATGACGCCGTTTGGACCTCGGCATCTTCATCTTCGAGTACGTGTAGTTGGGGACCGCCATGAACTTGGCATAGCATGGTCGCCCAAGGATGGCGTGGTAGGCCCCTTGAATCCCACCACTTCGAATGTGAGGGTTTCCTTGCGGAAATTCTTGGGGGTCCCAAACCGGACGGGCGGTGTCGATCCGCCCGAGGGGGTGAACCCTCGCTTTCCGTGCGCGATGCCGTGAAACGGCTTCGTGCCGGGCCGCGGCTCGGTCCAGCCCAATCCCCATCGGGCGCAACGTATGCGCGAAGAGGATATTGAGGCCGCCCGCCTCCGTCCATAAGGACCTTCGAAAACCGGGCGTTCCCTATGATGGGATCGACCACCAGGGGGTACTGGCCCGGTTCGGGATGCGATTTGGGTGATCATCCCGGCTAAAGGTGATGGCATCCTTCGACCGCTTGAGAAAGGCCGGAGGTGCCCTCTCTCGCGCGAGGACTTCGTGCCGCTCCTTCTTGCGCTGCCGGGTTGACATGTCGACCGTAGGTCCCCCAAAGATGAGGAACACATTTTCGACGGCGGGGAAACCACCCGCGTCGCCATCGCCCCCATCCTTCTTGGCTTCTGCCTCCTTCGCGGCGGCACGGCCGTAGAATTTCTTGAGCATGTCGCACTGCTCAAGAGTGTGATTCACGGGGGTCTTGTGGTAGGGGCATGGCTTCTTCATCATGTCATCGAACACCCCCGGGCCTCGAGGGGCCGGTCGAGGGCCCCGTCGAGCCGGGTCGACGGCCGAGGGCCTCGGCGTTGCCGCCGTTGCGCCCTCGCTCGCGCGCCGCGGCGCGGCTTCTTCCCCTTCTTGCCCCGCTTGTCGTTGCGGCGCGGCTCCTTGGACCCGCCGCCCTCCGCGGCGCATCCCTCGGAGCGCTTGCCCTTCTTGCCGTCGAAGATTGCCCCCACGGCCTCCTCTCCGAGGCGAAGCTAGTGGCGATATCGAACGGCCTCGTTCGAGTCCGCGGGCGGCTGCGTCCCGGCCCGCGCACAAGGTCCCGCACGTGGTGCCCTCGAGGAACGCGTGCACGACTCTCGGATTGCGCCACGCCGGGGGAGCTCGTGCGGCGCTTGGAAAAGCGCCGTATGAATTCCGCGTTAGCCGACTCGCCCGGCTTCGCGTGCGGGGAGCGCGGATCCCAGAGTTCCCGTGGCGCACGTATGTGCCCCGGAAGTTGCCCACGAAGGTGTGGACCGCATCGTCCCGGTTGTGGATCCGGGCCGGCGGGCGGTGCTCGAGCCATGTCCGGCCGCATCGCCCGGATGCAAGGGCAAGTTGCGGATAATCACTTCGTCGTTGGTGGCCCCGCCCACCGGCACGCCGGGCGGTAATCGTTGAGCCGTACTCGAGGGTCCGTCTCCCCGTTGTACTTGACGATCGTCGAGGGTTGTCGAAGCGCCGGGGGAACGTCGCCGTGCGGATCTCCCGCCGAACACACGGGTGCCCGGGGGCTCCGCGTTGGGGAGCGATCCTCACCGCCGTCGTAGCGTCCACCCCTTCGAGGGTGGTAGCCTCCGGCCGCCGCGCGTCCGCCCCGCCGGTGCGTCCGGCGTTGATGACGTTGCGGGCGTCTCCATCCGGCCGCCCGCGTGTGTCGAGGAGCCGCTCCTTGGCCGGCGCGCGTCCCTGTTCAGCAAGTTGACCCGCGTGCACCGAGGGTTCGCCCCCTGGTGCCGGATCGTCACCCCGCGCGTCCCCCTGTTGGCGGATGCGTGAGGCCGAGCTCTCGCCCGCCGGACGGCCGCCGCTTGCTCAAGGAGGGTCTGCACCTCGCGGTGCATTTCTCGAGCCTCGGGGGTCGAGGGTGCCGGCATGGCGCGCAGCAGTGTTGCGGCGGCGATGAGCTTTTGGCTCGCCCGCGGCGGAGTATCCGCGTTGTCGACGTTGGGGACGGGGTTGAAGCGGTCGCGGACTTGACGGCCTAGCTCCCGTGCGCGTTCGCCGCGCGCGGAGGCCTCCCCTGCCATCGAGGCACGGAGTAGCCGCACGGTCCGCACGACTCGCCGCCTTGGCCTCGAGCTCGCGAGCTTGGGCCGCCCGCGCGTCGACGTCGGCCCCGGCGGGTGCGCTTGGCCCCGCGGCCGGCGCGTAGCGGCCCCCTCGGGGCCGGCGTGACCCCCCCCCATCTCCGCCGCCCGCCGCGCCGGCGCGTTGGCCGGTCGTTGGTGATGACGGCGCAAGGACTCCCGCGTGGGGTCGTAGCTCCCAGGTCGGGAGTCGTCGGAGCGACCAACCGCAGTCCGTGGCGTCGAGGAAGCGCCCGAACGCGACCGGGTCCGGCACACCGAGAAGTCCCACTCCGCGTACCCATGGCGGTTGGCGGGTGGCATCGTGTCGACGGAGCCCGGGACGACTCGTCCGTCGGGCCGAAGCGCCGGGATCCCCGGCGACGAAGACGTGGCGGCCGAGAGGAACCCGGCGCATCGTCGTGTTGACGCCGGCGTTGTAGGCCGTAGTGGCGCCGCGCGGCCCAATGGGGATGCGTGGTCCCGAGACCGCACGCGGTCCCGCCGGGACCGGTGGCCGCCGCCGTGACGGTGGGCGCACCGCGTTGGGCGGCGGCGCGCTCGCCCGCCGCCGCTCCGACCGCGCCCGACGTGAGCGTAGCCCGGAGCGACGACGGCGCCGCGGCGTTGACGGGCCCGCGCATCCGTGCCCGCCGGCGCCCGCGCCGTGTCGTGCGTGCGGCGGAGACCGCAGCGGACTCCGGCCTCGCGGCTGCGCGCGAAGCTCCTCACGGTTGGTGAGGCGCATAAGATAGCCGTTCCCCGTGGCCTGGAAGTTCAAGTCCCCAAAGCGGATCTCAAACCCGGCCGGAAGAGGGTCCGAGCTACCCATGTTGTAGCGGGTGCTACGGTACTCAGTACGGATCACCATGGAGGGAGTTAGCGAAATGATCTTAGGCGCTCGTGTGCCCCACGGTGGGCGCCAACTGTCGGTGCGGAATATGGTCCCGACACTAACCAGTAGATAACGCCTAAGTCTATCCCTCAATGGTCGATGCTAAGCAACAAATGACACAAGGTTTATCCTGGTTCCGGCCGAGGGGGCCGTACGTCCAGCAGTGGCGTGCTCGTGGCACTATATTGCTCGGCACCGGGGTGCTTGTAGTGGGGCAAGTACAAGCAAAGCGGGAGAGGAAGCGTGGCTCCCAAGTCCCTGGTGAGTGGCTGGAGATGTAGTGGGAGAATATGAGAGAATGAGTGTACAAGCGCTGTGTTACCCTGAGTTCGTCTCGCTCCCCCCGCGGCTGAGGGCTCGCTTCCCCTTTTATAGGCCAAGGGGGCGGCGAGTTACATGCACGCCGCGCTACCTAGCTACGTGTAGGAGCACCTCGTGCTACAGTGTAGAGCGGGCGATCGTCCGGGCGATCTACGCTATGATCCGGCCATGATGGCCTACCTCGTACCCGAACAGTGGCGGTTCGAGGGTAGGAGGCGGCAAATGGCGATGGCGTCCTCTGATAGGCTTCGAGGGAGGTGCTGACGATGACCGGTACGGGGTACAGGAGCGGGCAGAACGGCGTCCCTTCCCAATGAGTTCTGCGGTGGCGGAGTGGTTGCTGCAGTGCTTGGGCGTGCGCCTGCGGAGTCAGGCGTGCGCCCGCACGCGTGGGTACGGCGGCCGCGCCGTTATAGTGGCCGGGATGGCCTCCCACCGGCCTAGCGCCCCTCACCTAACCTGTAAGGTCACGGGAAAGTGGAATCGAGGGTGCGCCCGGCCCCTTTTCGAGGGTCGGGCGCGTTAGTCGTACAGCGGCGTGCGCGCGGTGTCACGGGACTGACACCGGCCGTACCGCGCAGTCCATCCCACAGTGGCGGGGATGGGCTCCTTCCCTGGGGAGTTGGTGCGGCGGCACCGGGGCGTGAGCCCCGGGCGCATGATGGCGCCGTCCCGCGGCGTCGGGCGTTAAATGCCCGGGTACGGGGCCGGCGCACGCGTGCGGGGCACCCGTGAACGTGGCGGGCCCCGGCCGAGGGCGGAGCGGACCCTCGAGCGAGGCGGGACTCGCTCGAGGGGGAGCGCGCCCTCGGGCGGGCGGGACCGCTCGAGGGGAAGGGTGCGCCCCTCGAGCGGGGCGGAACCTCGTTCGAGGAGGGACTTGCCCCTCGAACGGGGCGGAGCCCGTTCGAGGAGGAGCATGCCCTCGGCGAGGCGGAGCCTGCTCGAGGGGTCTTCCCGGGCGGGCCGCCTTGGTGGGCCTCCGAAGTCCTGCTGCGTGGGCCGTGTCCTGCACGGTTAGTTTCCTGCATGGTTAGGTTTAGCTTATGTTGATGCAGGAGCTTAAGCGGGGGTTCCCCCATTGTCTGAGGGGGCCCCTAGGGCGGTCCCCGACAAAGTCATTATGTAGCTATTGAGCAACCACATTATAATAGCACTGAATTTGTCTCTAGTAGCTGATCCACTAAGTATTGTTCCTTTTCACTTAGGTGTACCATTTTTCAATTTTGATAATTCTGGAATTTTAAGCATTTTGGATGAGAGTAGTGTTTCAGGGAACTAAAACTCTAAAAGCAAGTAATGTCCTTTGCCTTTTACCTGCTCATGTCAATTATGATATTTTTATTTTTATGTGCTTGCACCAATCTCGAATCCGACTCATGCATCTTTCAAGTGGAGAGGAGGAAAAATGCTGAGTTGGCGGCAAAAAATTGATGATCTTTCAAGTCATGCAACCGAGGCAATCGAAGCAAGCTAAGTTGGAGGCAACATTGGACCTTTTGCTGAGTCAAAATCAAGCCAACTAAGCAACAAACTTTACAGAAACTTCACCTTTTTGGTGGAAACTTTACAGAGCCAAACCGTGCGGCGGTTGTGGTAGTTTTGATGTAGTCCGGTGATATATGGTGATACATGTTGGGGTTTTGATCCGTTTATGGTTGTGGTGATATATGTTGTATACATATAAAAAATATTCGATGATATCTCGTTGATTTGGTGATCTCGGTTGATCCGGGTTTATATGGTAATTTGGCGATCTTTTTAGCTATTGTGTTGGGCTGAAATGTATATGGGCTGAAATGTATATATGCTGAAATGTATATGGGCTGAAATGAATATGGGCTGAAATTAGACCTGGTTACAAAGTGTCACATCATCTGCCACGTCAGCGACACGTGGACGCCAAGTTAGCGACACATGGCAACCACATGGCAGCCACGTCAGCGCCACGTGGACGCCACGTCAGCACCACGTGGCAGCCACTAAGCCCCACGTGGCAGCCACAACAGCGCCACATGGCTGCCATGTCAGCACTGCATCATCTACCTCGTGCCCGCCACGTCAGTGCCTCGTCATCTGCCACGTCAGCAGCCACCTCATCTCTATAAGTGATGTGGCAAGTTAATCCATGACGATCACTTTCGTCACAGATTTTGGGCTTCGGGCTGGGTTCAATGGGCTTTACACCAATCTATGACGGCTTGAGAACGTCATGGATCACGCTAATCTATGACGAAAATTTAAGGACGTCACGAGAAGGGATCCGTGACGCTCAATACATGACGTTCTCAAATTTCGTCATAGATGTCATTTTATGACGAAATTTTGATGATCCGTGACGAAAATTGACCATCATAGACCACGAGATTTTTTTAGTGTAATAAAGTAATGGATATGGTATAATGTATTATATAGTAGTTGTCGGGCATACTTCCCGGGTACCCATATAAGGAAGAATGAAGACGGACTCCTACTATAATTATCCTGTAATCCTACTAGGACTTGTACCTTGTAATCCTACTAGGACTCCTGCCATGTAACCGACTAGGAACCCGCCCCCTGGACTATATAAAGGAGGACCAGGTACCTAGCCGGGCACCTGATCTCAACCAACACCAAGCGCAGGGCGCCATACTTGATCCCCCAAACAGGACGTAGGGCTCGCCACCTTGGCGGTCCGAACCTGTATAAATCTTGTGTCACGTATCCTTGCGCATACCTTCGAGTTCTCGGTCTCCCGATCACGATCCTCACCGCACAATCTACTACCTGGGGTACCCCCTTGGTAGGTTTGCCAGTCCAAAACACCGACAGCTGGCGCGCCAGGTAGGGGTGATCATCACCACCGGGCGAATTCGAAGGACCCTTGTCGACAAGATCAATCTACTCGTCGACTCGCCGAGATCCATTGAAGCAAGTCGCCTTGCTCATGTCAAAGCGGAATCAATTTTCCTACGCCGCGCGTCCAGGTGCCTTAGCATGTCGCGCGGCTCGTCATGCGGCTCGTCGCGCCGCTCGTCGTCGACTACATCGCCTCCGCCGCGCGCCCAGGTGCCTCGGCACGTCGCGCGGCTCGTCGTCGACTACTTCAACTACGTCGCGCGTCCAGTTGCTTTGGCACGTCACGCGGCTCGTCACGCGGCTCATCGTCGACTACTTCGCCTCACGCAAGCTCGTCGTCGACTACTTCGCCTACGACGCACGTCCGGGTGCCTCGGCACGTCGCGCGGCTCGTTGCGCGGATCGTCGCGTGGCTCATCGTCGACTACTTCGCCTCGCGCAGGCTCGTCGTCGACTACTTCACCTACGACGCGCGTCCGGGTGCCTCGGCACGTCGCGCGGCTCATCGCGCGGCTTGTCAAGCGGCTCGTCGTCGACTACTTCGCCTTGAGCAGGCTCGTCGTCGACTAATTCTCCCACGCCACGCGTCTGGGTGCCTCGGCACGTCGCGCGGCTCGTCACGCGGCTCGTCGTGCCGCTCGTCGTCGACTACTTCGCCTATGCCGCGCGTCCGAGTGCCTTGGCTCGTCACGCGGCTCGTCACGTCGCTCGCCGACGACTACTTCGACTCTGCCGCGCGTCCGGGTGCCTCGGCACATCGCACGACTCGTCACGCGGCTCGTTGTCGACTACTTCGCCTATGCCGTGCATTCGGGTGCCTTGGCTCGTCACGCGGCTCGTCGCGCCGCTCGTCGACGACTACTTCGACTACGCCGCGCGTCCGAATGCCTTGGCACGTCACGCGGCTTGTCACGCGGTTTGTCGCGCCGTCCGTCGTCGACTACTTCGCCTACGCTGTGCGTTCGGGTGCCTCGGCTCATCGTGCGGCTCGTCTCGCCACTCGTCGTGGACTACTCCGCCTACGCCGCGCGTCTGGGTGCCTCGGCTTGTCGCGCGGCTCGTCTCGCCACTCGTCGTCGACTACTCCGCCTACGCCGCGCGCGTCCGGGTGCCTCGGCTCGTCGCGCGGCTCGTCTCTCCACTCGTCGTCGACTACTCCGCCTACGCCGCGCGTCGGGGTGCCTCGACTTGTCGCGCGGCTCGTCTCGCCACTCGTCGTCGACTACTCCACCTACGCCGCACGGCCGGGTGCCTCGGCACGTCGCGCAGCTCGTCTCGCCGCTCGTCGTCGACTACTTCGCCTACATCGCGCGACCGGGTGCCTCGACACATCGCGTGGCTTGTCACGCGGCTCGTCGTCGACTACTCCGTGCGTCGCAACTTGGTCTTGCGGCCACACTGGCTCTACTTCAGCCACACTGTGCGTTGCGACTACTTGTCTCGCGGCAACACTGGCTCTAGTTCAAGTACGGCCCGCGCCGCCGCGACGTCGTCTTTCGGCCGCATCGCGTCGACTACTCATCTTGACTAGTTCTCCAAACTAGTCGAGAACGGTAGTCACGCCCCCAACAACTAGTCAGAATCAACTCTGACTAGTCAACTTCGGCAACAACCGTCGCGGCTCCATCGCTGACCGCCACGGCTTCATCTACAAGTCCGCACTGGCGGCAACATCTAAGTCATTTATTTAAATCCTCATCATGCAGGACAACATGCCCTCGTGTACGCTTCTCGGCGGGTTTTCACGGGAGCTACACTCTGCTGACTACTCTTGAGGTATATCAATCAAGTCACCATGAGCCTACTTCATCAACTCGGGGGCTATCCCAAGGAGGCAGCTTCTAAAGTCCGCTCCGTGCGGCAACTTAAAGTCGACTCCGGTCGCATCTTCGCCTGCTTCGGTGGCATACTACGTGTGTAAGCTTCGATGGAACCTAGCAGTAAGTGGCCCTCGCTCCTGGCAATGATGGTTCCTAGTTGCACGTGGTCTTCACACTCTGTACCTTGGGTCTGAAATCCATGGCCCAGGTACATAAGTCGACTACGGTCGTAACCTTCAAGTCCACTACGGTGGCAACCGTACCTTGGGTCTAAAATCCATGGCTCAGATACACAAGCCGACTTCGGTCGCACCTTCAAGCCCCCTCTAGCGGCAATCGTACCTTGGTTCTGAAATCCATGGCTCAGGTACTCAAGCCTACTCCGGTGGCACAAGTCGACGCTAACGGCCGCACGCAAGCCCACTCCGGTGGCATAAGTCGACTTCAACAGTCGCAATCTTAAGCCCGCTCCGGCAGCAAAACTATTTGTTTTCTCTGATTTTTCATTCGCTTTGGCTTTCCGGAAAGTGCTTTTCGTTTTTCATCTTAAGTCAACCCCGTGTGGCACAAAGTCGACTTCCAAAGTCGCATATCAAAGTCCGCTTCATGCGGCAACTAAAGGCGACTTCGGTTTTCAAGTCGCATTCTAAAGTCCGCTTTGCCGGCATCACAAAGTCGACTTTGGTTTTCAAGTCGCATCTCAAAGTCCGCTCCACGCGGCACAAAGTCGACTTCGGTTTTCAAGTCGCATCTAAAGTCCACTCTGCCGACATTTAAAGTCGACTTCGGTCGCATCTAAAGTCCGCTCTGACGGCACAGCTACTTCTCAAGCTACACGGCTCGATGCCAAATTACTACTCGAAAACTCTCCAGCTCGGGGCTGCACTCAAGTTACTACTCGAGGATAACTTCAGCAGGCTTCGCTCGCTCCCAAGCTCGGGGGCTCCGCACCAACAACTACTCGACGTGGCTCATACGGTTCTCTTATCTCGGGAGCCACAGGCTGCAAGAGTACTCAGATGATGGCTTTCATGAACACTGAAGACCCTTGGATTGATTATCTAATCATTTCAAGGCTCGGGGGCTGCTATGCTACACCCATCATTCAATTTTTTCAAGATGGAAGATTCAAAATCAAGATTGACCCTCAGCTAGAGTCTACAACTCAACCTAAGGCTCGGGGGCTACTCCATATGGAGTGCGATTTTGCACTCGCACTTCCATATAATCTCGACTTCAAGACAGATGAGCTGGACCACCTTCCAGCCTCATGGCAGTTCAAGTACTATTGAAGACTTCTCCAAGCAGTACTCGAGGACACTCAAGAACTAATCAAAGAGGCTTCAAGACTACTCGAACTACTAAACTCGACTACAATGTGCTCGGGGGCTTGTCGGGCATACTCCCCGGGTACCCATACAAGGAAGGATGAAGACGGACTCCTACTAGAATTATCCTGTAATCCTACTAGGACTTGTACCGTGTAATCCTACTAGGACTCATGCCATGTAACCGACTAGGAACCCGCCCCCTGGACTATATAAAGGAGGGCCAGGTACCTAGCCGGGCACCTGATCTCAACCAACACCAAGCGCAGGGCGCCATACTTGATCCCCCAAACAGGACGTAGGGCTTGCCACCTTGGCGGCCCGAACCTGTATAAATCTTGTGTCACGTATCCTTGCACATACCTTTGAGTTCTCGGACTCCTGATCACAATCCTCACCGCACAATCTACTACCTCGGGTACCCCCTTGGTAGGTTTGCCGATCCAAAACAACGACAGTAGCAGAATACAAAAAGAATCATACCTATTTAATCTTGATTACATAACCTTCACTTGAATAACGTCATTCTTTTTGTGTTCCTCGAAATGAAATTTTCAATTATAGATTCATAATCAATCTTCTCCAACAAGTCACTCTCAAGTGCTATCATGGCCAAATCATTAAGTCTTTCCTGTGTCATTGTAGAACGCAAGTAGGACTTCAGTAGCTTAAATTTAGAAAATCTTCGTTCTGCTGAGGCAACAGTCACAGGAATGGTCAATAGAACTCTATATGTGATAGTTGCATTGGGAAAACAGACATGATGCTTCAAAAACTTCAGAATTTCAAGAGGACCCATATTCCCATCTGGAATGAAATTTTGAATTAACTTCAGCTCCACATACAATTCATTGGCATCAATATCAGATTTTCCATCTTTGGTTAGGGCAGACTCAAGATTTTTACAAGAAGATTTCAAACTATCATTATCCAAGGACTGTAATGTGTCAGAAGTAAGCAAGAAACCAAAGTTATTCTGGTAACATTTATATTGTTCAAATCTTATTGTAAGTGAGGAAATATCTTGATCAACAATGGTTAGAAAATAGTCGACTTTAAATGATTCTTGTGCAAACTTAGTGGAAGCATTTCTGTCATTTGGGTTCTCATCAAACTGTCTCTTTCTTTTGATTTCTCGTTTCTTACGAAATGTTGTACCAATATCCATCTCCAATTCAATTTCTTTGGCTACCTCCAATGCCTCTAAGAAACCAGTTTCTCTATACCCTTTGAAGAAAGAAATAAGCCCTTCCACTTTCTCAATAGCAACATCTATAAGCATATCCTTTGATTGCAAGTGTTTGCTTACTAAATTAATAGCATGTAATACTTCATACCAAATGACCATTGCCACTATAAATTCATACTCTCCAAGTTCATTATTTGCCAAACCTTTTGCCTCACTACATGTTTTTACATCAGTTTCGATATCAGCTACCTGAAATAAAAAAGAACAATTTATATGTTAAATTCGCATATGCCTAAAGGAACTAATCAATAAAATATAAAAAATAACAAATACCTACAGTAAAGCCTCCCGAATGTCTCCACATTGAGATCTGATAGCTTTAACACTTTCGACACTACTCTCCCAACGTGTAGCTGATACTAACTTGAGAGTCCATTCTGTTATGTTGTCTTTTAGAATCTGCCACTTCTTAGTAGAGTTAGCAAAGATTGTGTAGATGCGTTGGATGATCCCAAAGAAATCTTTAGCTCTACCACAATGCTTGTCCATGTCACAAAGTGTTAGGTTAAGACTATGGCAACCACAAGCAGAATAAAAGCCCTTGGATTTACATCCAAAAATTTCTTTTGAACCCCTTTATTGCCTCCTTTCATATTGACCCATTATCATAACCTTGTCCTCTCACATTATCTATATCAAGATCAAGTCACTTTAGTTCATTCTGTACAGCATCAAAAAGTCCTTGCCCAATCGTATTATTTACATCTAAAAATCCTAGAAATGATTCTTCAATGCGAACTCCACCGGAAGATAGATCCACATATCTTATAATTAAAGACATTTGTTCTTAGTGGCTTGCATCAGGAGTACAATCAAGTATGATAGAAAAATACTTTGCACTCTTTATTTTCTTAATAATTTCAGACTTAATAGAATCAGCAAGCATGTGGATTCTAGGACCAAGATAATGAACATGAGTTTCTTCATTTGTAATACGACGGACATGCTCTTGAATAACTAGATGAAATTCAGCCAACATCTCTATTAACCCAAGAAATTCCCATTGCTATCATCATACAACTTGCTATTATTACCACGGAATGCTAGATTATGCTTGGCGAGAAATTTCACAATTCCAACAATTCTGAACAAAACTTTTCTCCAGTCGTCCTTTTCTTTCTCAAGTTGTCGTTGAGCAGTTTTATCAATGGTTTGATCATTTTACGATATACTACGCAACTCATACCAAGTGGTCCTATTCAAAACATGATCTGCACTTGTCTCATGCTCTTTAAATCTACTACTAAGATGTATCCAATCATTATACCCATCAGTTGCCAACTGACCTTTTCGATGCCCTTTTGTAAATAATTTGCAACCGAAGCAAAATATTCTATCAAGTTCCTTAGAATAGACAAGCCAATCCCTATCACAATGCTCTCCATTAGGAAGACTTCTAGTATAGTGTAGTGCAGAAAAACTTCTTGAAAACCTATCCTTTGGACCTTTTTGAAATAACAAGTCTCTTTTAGGGCTCTTTTGTGCTAAAATGGCAACTTGTTTAGGACAAGAGAATCCCAATATCTTGGATCAAATATATCAGGCTGAAAAGAATCATCAACCATCCAGAATAGGAGAATTATTAAAATTATCACTATCATTATTTGCTTGCTCATTTGTGTTGTCAATAAGAGCTTCCTGGGCCTCGACATGATTTTTGGACCCTGTCTGACCATCTATAGGATCATTGTCAACATTACTATCAATTGCAGGATCTATAAGATCATTGTCAACATTAATATCAATTGCATGATCTTGATCGTGTGTCTGATTATCTGAAACCACTTGTGGTTCTTTTATAATAAATCTATCCATAGCTCCTTTCTGAGATTGAGTTAACTCCTCTAATCTTTGTTTTTTTCTACGTTTTTGACAACCTGATTCATATTTTCTAGGTCAATTTGCAGAAGACATGGCTTTGATCTTGAAAAACCAGATGCCGAGATCAATTGATGCACATATGTACGAAAGATGAAAGAGATGTTAATGGTGATTCGCATTAATCAAGTTATCATAAAAAATTCAACAACTAGTTCATACGATCAATTGAAAAAAATACCTTGTGTACAGAGAACTACGACGACATGCCAATCTTGGGGAACTTGATTCTTGAACTTGAAAGAAGGGGCCTTGTTGACGGTGTTGAAGGCTTCAGTTTGGGTGATTGAAGTTGAATACGCCAATACAGAGTAGATATGAAGACGAGGCGGCGTCGAACCTCGCGGCCACGGAAAACAATCGGCGGCCACGGAACAGAATTGGCAATTTTTTTGCCCGATGCAACAAGTAGCCAAGCAATAGGATTACTAGATTAGTATTTGGGCTAAACACTAATAGACTTAATGGGCTGAAGTATTAAAATTTGAGGCCCCAAAAATTTGGGGGCCCTGGGCTTGGATAGCATGATTGAGTATGAATCGGGTATGATTATGTGTAGTGTATCGTGCAAGTGACCGATGTTAACCCCTTCTTATCATGTAGTTTCCCTTGCATGGTAGGATTTCATCATTTTCATGTTGGATAGTGTAGATGCTATTGATATGTGAGATGAGGGTTGGTATAATCAATTTAATTTGTGGTTGTGTGTAGATGGATCGTTTAGTTCGTATATTTTCGGGTGGCATGGTTGGTGACAATGGGGAGTTTAAAAGCATGAGGCAACAAGTAGCAAGATTTTATAGTCCTCCAATATTTGAAGATATTAAAACCCGAGTGAATACTTTGTTTAAGGTTGGAAATGAGGGGGAGGAATTAAGGATTCATGGAAGGTTTGATTCCGATGACAAAAGAAGTCACTATGTGATGATGCCTATTAAATGTGGTGGTGATTGGTTATTTTACAAAGACTGTGTGAAAGAATCTCAAGTTCATTGTGCCGAGTTAGTTGTTGATGTTTACTCTCCGGTTGATTCACCGCATAATGATGAGCCCATGGAACACTTATCTCAGGAAGATATGGTACCACACAATGAGGTTGATGATAATGAAGATGATGAAGAAGGTGGTGATGATGAGGAATGTTCTTATGGTTCAGATGGGGAAGATGACTTTGATAGATGTGGGTTGAATAATAATTTTGGTGAGTATGAGGATGATGAGGAAGAGGATGGGGATGATATATCTGTGAGCTCTGAAGAAGAAGAACCAACTCCAGTTAGCCAACCAACTCCAACTCCAGTTAGCCAACCAACCCCAACTCCACTTAGGCAACCAACCCCAACTCCACTTAGGCAACCAACCCAACCAACACTTGTGGTTCAAGTAAATCCTATGCGCCAATTTAGTTCTTTGGGTGAAGAGATTCCGTTATTTGGTGAGAGGGTAGATGAGGCGTCTAGAGGGTCAGTGTATACTCTTTCTGGATTTCGAGTGCCAGAATTCACTCAAACAGAGTTGAGGCAATTGGAAGTTGTACATGTTGATGTACCTGAAGTTTCCGTTTTCCATTCGGTTCCAGGGAGGGCATATTGTGATTCAAGGTTACGTCTTAGTGAAGTTGATCCCGACAGTGGTCAATTGTTTATAACGAAGGGAATGCAATTTGATAACTTGGAAGAATTAAAGTTTTTCTTAAGGGATTACTTGGTGTGGCACCATAGGCCATATAATGTGATTCATTCATCGGCCAAAACAAGATACATAGTTGCTTGCCAACAAGATTGTGCTTGGAAGGTGTGGACGCGTCCACTGCCTGATGATAGGAACAAATGGGAAATCACAAGAGTTGTCCAACCTCATACATGTGGGACGTCGGAAGTGGCATAAGAACATTCTCAATGCACGGCTCGTTACATTTCAAGACAGATTGCTGGCAAGGTTTTATAAGGATCCTGATGTTTCTATAGCTGCCATCATTGGATCCATCAAAGCTTTCAGCAACTACACTATGAATTATGGAAAGGCCTGGAGAGCTAAGCAACATGCAATATCTATATTGTGGGGTGATTGGAAGGATGCTTATGGTAGGGTGCCAAAAATCCTACAAGTAATAACACACTTCAACCCGGGTACGAAGTGGTGCACTCATACTACAGGAAAGGAGGAGCTCCACAAAGGTGTAATGAAGCCAGTAATGGAGCGGGTGTATTGGTGCTTACCCCAATGTGTAGAGGCATTCAAGCATTGCAGACTGGTGATAAGTGTCGATGGCACATTCTTAACTGGAAAGTACAGGGGTGTTTTGTTAATCGCCACTAGTGTTGATGGTGAGGATAGATTGGTACTGTCGGTGTTTTAGACCGGCAAACCTACCAAGGGGGTACCCGAGGTAGTAGATTGTGCGGTGAGGATCGTGATCGGGAGACCGAGAACTCGAAGGTATGCACAAGGACACGGGACACAAGATTTATACAAGTTCGGGTCGCCAAGGTGGCGAGCCCTACGTCCTGTTTGGGGTATCAAGTATGGCGCCCTGCGCTTGGTGTTGGGTTGAGATCAGGTGCCCGGCTAGGTACCCGGCCCTCCTTTATATAGTCCAGGGGGCGGATTCCTAGTCGGTTACAAGGCAGGAGTCCTAGTAGGATTACACGGAACGAGTCCTAGTAGGATTACAGGGGAATTCTAGTAGGAGTCTCTCTTCTTCCTTCCTTGCATGAGTACCCGGGGAGTATGCCCGACAAGCCCCCGAGCACATTGTAGTCAAGTGTAGTAGTTCGAGTAGTCTTGAAGCCTCTTCGACTAGTTCTTAAGCATCCTCGAGTACTGCTTGGAGAAATCTTCAATAGTACTTGAATTGCCACGAGGCTGGAAGGTGGTCCAGCTCATCTGTCTTGAAGTCCAGATTATATGGAAGTGCGATTGCAAAATCACACTCCATATGGAGTAGCCCCCGAACCTTAGGTTGAGTTGCAGACTCTAGCTGAGGGTCAATCTTGATTCTAAATCTTCTGTCTTGAAAAAAATTGAATGATGGGTGTAGCATAGTAGCCCCCGAGCCTTGAAATGATTAGTTAATCAATCCAAGGGTCTTCAGTGTTCGTGAAAGCCATTATCCGAGTACTCTCACAGCGTGTAGCCGCCGAGATAAAAGAGCCGTATGATCCACGTCGAGTAGTTGTTGGTGCGGAGCCCTCAAGCTTGAGAGCGAGTGAAGCCTGCTGAAGTTATCCTTGAGTAGTAATTTGAGTGCAGCCCCCGAGCTAGAGAGTTTTCGAGTAGTAATTTGCATCGAGCCATGGAGCGTGAGAAGTAGTCGTGTCGTCATAGCAGACTTTAGATGCAACCAAAGTCGACTTTAGATGCCGACAATGCGGATTTTAGAATGCGACTTAAAAACCGAAGTCGACTTTGTGCCGCGCGGAGCGGACTTTGAGATGCGACTTGAAAACCGAAGTCGACTTTAGTTGCCGCGGGAAGCGGATTTTGATATGCGACTTTGGAAGTCTACTTTAAATTGCCGTGTGAAACAAACTTTATATGCGACTACAGTAGTCGACTTTGCGCCACACGGGGTGGACTTAAGATGCAAAAAATGAAAAGCACTTTCCGGAAAGCCAAAGCAAATGAAAAATCAGAGAAAACGAATAGTTTTGCTGCCGGAGCGGGCTTAAGATTGCGACCAAAGTCAGCCTGTGCCACCGGAGTGGGCTTAGGTGCGACTGTTAGCGTCGACTTGTGCCACCAGAGTAGGCTTAAGTACCTGAGCCATGGATTTCAGACCCAAGGTACGATTGCCGCCAGAGGGGGCTTGATGGTGCGACCGAAGTCGACTTGTGTACCTGGGCCATGGATTTCAGACCCAAGGTACGGTTGCCACCGTAGTGGACTTGAAGGTGCGACCGGAGTCGACTTGTGTACCTGGGCCATGGATTTCAGACCCAAGGTACGGAGCGCGAGTACTTAGGGTACTTGGACCCATGGTACAGAGCGTGAAGACCACGTGCAGCTAGGTTCCATCGTCGCCAGGACCCGAGGGCCACTTACAGCTAGGTTTCATCGAAGCTTACACACGTAGTATGCCACCGAAGCAGGCGAAGATGCGACCGTAGTCGACTTTAAGTTGCCGCACGGAGCGAACTTTAGAATGTGACTTTAGAAGTCGACTTTAGATTGCCGCGCGTAGCGGACTTTAGAAGCTGCCTCCTAGGGATAGCCCCCGAGTTGATGAAGTAGACTCATGGTGACTTGATTGATATATCCCAAGAGTAGTCAGTAAAGTGTAGCTCCCGTGAGAACCCACCGAGAAGCGTACACAAATGAGTTTCCAGCATGTTATCCTACATGATGAGGAAAACAAGCCAAGAAAGAAAAAAGTAATCATTTAAATAAATGACTTAGTTGTTGCTGCCTGGGCAGACTGTTGTTGAAGCCGTGGCGGTTGGCGATGGAGCCACGACGGTTGTTGCTGAAATTGGCTAGTCAGAGTTGATTCCGACTAGTTGTTGGGGGCGTGACTGCCGTTCTCGACTAGTTTGGAAAACTAGTCGAGATGAATGGTCGACGCGATGCGACCGGAAGACGACGTCGTGGCGGCGCGCGGCGTACTCGAAGTAGAGCCAGTGTTGCCGCGAGACAAGTAGTCACGACGCACGGCGTGGCTGAAGTAGAGCCAGCGTGGCCGCAAGACGAAGTCGCGGCGCACGGAGTAGCCGACGAGGAGACGCGTGACGGGCCGCGAGACGTGCCGAGGCACCCGGACGCGTGGTGTAGGCGAAGTAGTCAACGACAAGCGGCGCAACGAGCCGCGCGACGTGTCGAGGCACCCGGTCGCGCGGCGTAGGCGAAGTAGTCGACGACAAGCGATGAGCCGCGCGACGTGCCGAGGCACCCAGTTGCGCGGCGTAGGCGAAGTAGTCAACGACGAGCGGCGCAACGAGCCGCGCAACGAGCCGTGCGGCGTAGGTGAAGTAATCGACGGCAAGCGACAAGCCCCGCGACGATCCACGTGACGAGCCGCGTGACGTGCCGAGGCACCCGGACGTGCAGCAGAGGCGTAGTAGTCGACGACGAGCCTGCGCGAGGCGGAGTAGTCGACGACGAGCCTGCGCGACGCGGAGTAGTCGACGACGAGCGGTGCGACGAGCCGCGTGACGAGCCGCGCGACGTGCCGAGGCACCCGGACGCACGGCGAAGGCGAAGTAGTTGACGACGAGCCCGTGCGAGGTGGAGTAGTCGATGACGAGCGGCGCGACGAGCCGCGTGACGAGCCGCGCGACGTGCCGAGGTACACGGACGCGCGGCGGAGGTGAAGTAGTCAACGACGAGCCGCGCGCGAGGTGGAGTAGTCGACGACGAGCGGCGCGACGAGCCGCGTGACGAGCCGCGCGACGTGCCGAGGTACCCGGACGCGCGGCGGAGGCGAAGTAATCGACGACGAGCCTGCGCGAGGTGGAGTAGTCGACAACGAGCAGCACGACAAGCTGCGTGACGATCCGCGCGACGTGTCGAGGCACCCGGACGCGCGGCGTTGTCGAAGTAGTCGACGACGAGCCGCGTGACGTGGAGTAGTCGACGACGACCAGCGCGACGAGCCGCGTGACGAGCCACGTGACGTGCCGAGGCACCCAGACGCGCGGCGTTGTCAAAGTAGTCGACGACGAGCCTGCGCGAGATGGAGTAGTCGACGACAAGCCTCCGCGAGGCGGAGTTGTCGACGACGAGCGGCACAATGAGCCGCGTGACGAGCCGCGCGATGTGGAGTAGTCGACGACGAGCCTGCGCGACGCGGAGTAGTCGACGACAAGCGGCGCGACGAGCCGCGTGACGAGCCGCGCGAGTGCCGAGGCACCCCGACGCGCGGCGGAGGCGAAGTAGTCGACGACGAGCCTGGGCGAGGCGGAGTAGTCGACGACGAGCGGCGCGACGAGCCGTGCGACGAGCTGCGCGATGTGCCGAGGCACCCGGACGCGCGGCGGAGGCGAAGTAGTTGACGACGAGCTTGCGCGAGGCGGAGTAGTCGACGACGAGCTTGCGCGAGGCGGAGTAGTCGACGACGAGCGATGCGACGTGCCGCATGACGAGCCATGCGACGTGCCGAGGCACCCGGACACGCGGCGGAGACGAAGTAGTGGACGACGAGCCTGCACGAGGCGGAGTAGTCGACGACGAGCGGCGCGACGAGCCGCGTGACGAGCCGCACGACATGCCGAGGCACCCGGACGCGCGGCGGAGGCGAAGTAGTCGACGGCGATCCCGTGCGAGGCGGAGTAGTTGACGACGAGCGGCGCGATGAGCCGCATGACGAGCCGCGCAATGTGCCGAGGCACCCGGGCGCGCGGCGGAGGCGAAGTAGTCGACGACGAGCCTGCGCGAGGAGGAGTTGTCGACGACGAGCAGCACAATGAGCCGCGTGACGAGCCGCGCGACTTGGAGTAGTCGACGACGAGCCTGCGCGACGCGAAGTAGTCGACGACGAGCAACGCGACGAGCCGCGTGGACGAGCCGCGCGACGTGCCGAGGCACCCGGACGCGCGGCGAAGGCGAAGTAGTCGACGACGAGCCTGCGCGAGGTGGAGTAGTCGACGATGAGCGGCGCGACGAGCCGCGTGACGAGCCGCGAGACGTGCCGAGGCACCCGGACGCGCGGCGGAGGCGAAGTAGTCGACGTTGAGCCTGCGCGAGGCGGAGTAGTCGACGACAAGCCTGCGCGAGGCGGAGTAGTCGACGACGAGCGACGCGATGTGCCGTATGACGAGCCGCGCGACGTGCCGAGGCACCCAGACGCGCGGCGGAGGCGAAGAGTCGACGACGAGCCTGCGCGAAGCGGAGTTGTTGACGACGAGCCTACGCGAGGCGGAGTAGTCGACGACGAGCCTGCGCGAGGCGGAGTAGTCGACGACGAGCCTGCGCGAGGCGGAGTAGTCGATGACGAGCGGCGCGACGAGCCGCGTGACGAGCCACGCGACGTGCCGAGGCACCCGGACGCACGGCGGAGGCGAAGTAGTCGACAGCGATCCCGCGCGAGGCGGAGTAGTCGACGACGAGTGGCGCGACGAGCCGCATGACAAGCCGCGCGACATGCCGAAGCACCCTGGTGCGCGACGGAGGCGAAGTAGTCGACGACGTGCCTGCGCGAGGTGGAGTTGTCGACGACAAGCCTGCGCGAGGCGGAGTAGTCGACGACGAGCCTGCGCGAGGCGGAGTAGTCGACGACGAGCGACGCGACGTGCCGCATGACGAGCCGCGTGACGTGCCGAAGCAACCGGAAGCGCGGTGTAGGAAAATTGATTCCGCTTTGACAAGAGCAAGGCGACTTGCTTCAATGGATCTCGGCGAGTTGACGAGTAGATTGATCTTGTTGACGAGGGTCCTTCGAATTCGCCCGGTGGTGATGATCACCCCTACCTGGCGCGCCGGCTGTCGGTGTTTTAGACCGGCAAACCTACCAAGGGGGTACCCGAGGTAGTAGATTGTGCGATGAGGATCGTGATCGGGAGACCGAGAACTCGAAGGAATGCGCAAGGACACGGGACAAAAGATTTATACAGGTTCGGGTCGCCAAGGTGGCGAGCCCTACGTCCTGTTTGGGGTATCAAGTATGGTGCCCTACGCTTGGTGTTGGGTTGAGATCAGGTGCCCGGGTAGGTACCCGGTCGTCCTTTATATAGTCCAGGGGGCGGATTCCTAGTCGGTTACAAGGCAGGAGTCCTAGTAGGATTACACGGAACGAGTCCTAGTAGGATTACAGGGGAATTCTAGTAGGAGTCCGTCTTCTTCCTTCCTTGCATGAGTACCCTGGGAGTATGCCCGACAGGTACCCCTTGCATTTGCCTTAGTTGAAAGTGAGAATATTGACAGCTGGTCTTGATTCGTGCATTTGGTCCGTCGGGACGTTGTGGGACGTCTAAGGAAGGTGTGCATAGTTTCAGACCGCCATCAAGAAATACTAAGTGCGGTTGAGGATTACATGGAAGGGTACTAACCTGTCGTGAGTCGTTGGTGCATGTGACACTTTGTAGTGAACATATGACATAGGCAAGCTAACAAGAAAGTGAGAGAGCAGCTAAAATTGGTGTGTGCAGCCAAAGCAGAGAGGACGTTTAATATTAGACTAGAGAAACTAAAACAAATGATGAATCCGAAAGCAAATGAGTGGTTGGAGGAGCAGATGGTCAATAAACATAAGTGGGCCAATGCATTTGATGAAGGTGGTTGGAGATATGGTGTGAACAATACAAATCTATCAAAAGTGCTCAACAAGGTCCTCAAAGGCATCTGTGTTATGCCAGTATCGGCTATTGTGGAGTACACATTCTACAAGATCAATTCATATTTTGTGCATAGGTGGAAAAAAGCAAGAGACCACATATATAGAGGGTTACGTGGGGTAAATATTTTTGGTAAAGCTGCAAAGAAGCACTTAACCGAACAAGGTTTGAAAGCTGCGAGCATGAGGGCTGAGTTGTTAGATCCCACATTGTATGTGTACTCAGTGAGGACAGCTTCCGCTTTGAATGTTGGAGGTGAGATGACGGGCGGACACATATATAAGGTGGACGTCTCAGGAGTGACTTGCACTTGTTGTATACCTCAATTGCTACATGTTCCATGCTCTCATATGATAGCCGCATGCACTGTTAGAGGGGTGTCTTGGCTAGTACCAGCGTACACGACACAATTGTATTCTAAGGAATCAGTATTGAAGACATGGGCGGCTCGTTTTGAGCCAATACTAGACGAGACACATTGGCCTGAGTACAATGGTCCTGACTACATCCTAGATGATGAGAAGAGGAAACTGGGTGTCGAAAGGAGGAAGAAAAAGCGATTACGCAATGAGATGGACCAAACAAGTGGGTACGATAGGGATATTTACAGTGCCAGGGAGTTTGACCAGGAAAAGTCGAAGAACTGATGCAGTGTCTGCCACGAGGAGGGTTATCAGAAGGAACGACATAAACAATCTAGTGGGACCGGGCATACGGTAGCTACTTAGGATTTCATGTCTTTATTTCTTAATTATGTAAATAATATTTTTGTCCTTTCCTTTTGTATAAATAATCTGATGAAATTTTATGTTTTTTCAGGCAAATGGCGGCGAGCAGAGGCAGGCGTGATGATCCCGTCCCACCGCCTCTTCTGATTCCTATGTGTCATTGTGGCATTCCAGCTCAAGTGAAGCAATCAAGGGATAAGGCAACAGCGGGAAGGGCGTTCTACACATGTGCAAGAAAGTGTGTACTAAATGAAGATGGCGGCCCAAGTCAATACAGCATAGCACCTTGCTTTTTCTACTAGTGGATTGATGGATCAGAAAAATTTGACCCTAGGATCCAATTATTTCCGTGGCTAGAATCGGTGGTGCAGCCCTATCATGAGCTCAGACGGTGGGTGCCACCACCACCAAATCCACCAGAAATAACATTCCAAGAAAACAAGAGGCATGATGCAAAAGTGTTAGCAACCCTCCATTGTGTCATTGTGGGAGGCCAAGCAAGTTGCAACTTTCTGATCTTGACCTTCCCGATAAATTCACACCATTCTTTCGGTGCAAGCAAAGAACACATGTAAGCATCATTGCTCTTCCTGACAAATTCATTGTGCTCGATATTTTGACATATAGAGGTCTCATTGAATTTGTTGTGCAGGATGGATGGCCCCAATGTGATTTTCAAGAGGACATATATGGTCCGAAGTCTCATTGGCCGTCAGAAGAAGACGTGCAAGCATTCAAGAGAGGGGAGAAGCCATGGCCATGTGATGAGCCTTATAGGCCTCGTTGCAAGTGTGGAATACTCGCTCGAAAGGGAGTGGTTCCATCTGAGCTTGGATATGGTTGGTATTGTGGTAACTCATGTGGAGATTATTGGGTAAAGTCACTTTCCTAACTTTGTATCCATGTGTTGTGCCAATTTAAATGGTTATGTTCCCTAAAAATTGACATTAATTTTTTTAGGAGGGGAGAACATGTGATTGGGAGAGCATTGCAGGGAGGGAAGCACTCCGTCTACATTTGGGGCAATGTTCCGGGTATTTGAAAATCAAGGAAACAGCCAAGAGGAAAAATAAATTAAGAGAAAAATATGATGTCCCAATTCCACATCAGATAAAGAGTTGTTTGGACAAATTGCAAAGGATAAACTTGCTAGAGGGAAGGGATGTTCACAAACTAGTGTTGGAGAGGGCATTAGAGAGGGACTCATTGAATTTTGGAGGCAGAATAGGATGAACTATCCACCGCCACTAAGTGCGGGTGAGAGGAGGAGGAAGAGGTTGAGGGAGGAGGAAGAGGAGAAGGAGAGAAGAGGGACATGCATGCGTAACATGAGGGAAAAGTGGCGTCGTGATTGGAGTGAGTTTGATCCATCTAGGATATTTGCAAAGGATTCCATAGCCGAGTGGTTCCAAATGGCAGAGGCAAAGAAAAGAGGGATTAATTTGAAGTTGGCTAGAATTGAGGCAAAACTGGCGCAATTGCAGGCAATGAAAGCTCTTGTGAGAGAATTGCCAAAATTTACAACACAAAAAAAGAGTAGCAACAATGTAGAGGAAAGTGTGGATGCGACTACCAAATTTCACTGGGAGGCGATAAAGACACTTGCTACCAAGGCGCAAGAGGTGGAGGACAAGGGCAAGGGCAAGGGTAAGGCGCAAGAGGTGGAGGACACCGATAAGGGCAAAGCCAATGTGATTGAGGTGGAGGATGACGATTGGGGTGACGATGAACTATTGTTTGATTTTAATTCAGAGTAGTGAACTTGAGTTGTGTACCTCGTCAACTATTTTAATTATGCCATGTAATGAACTTATGTTGTGGACCTTGTGGAATATTTGAACATTGTGGCCTAAGGACATGTTGAATGTTTGGTGTATTTTAACTATTTTCAATCTATATTGCTTAAGACAAGTCCTGGTGAAACCCACTCAAACATGAACTACTGAATCTACAAAAAAACTTAGCCAATTTCTCGAACTACTCTTATCTGCAAAATGAACTACGGCAAAACCGTTTTGGGTGTCCATTGGCGCGACTGCTTCATGAGTCGCGCCAAGCCACCTAGCGCGACTCAGTGTTGAGTCGCGCCAAGAGACGTGGTGCGACTCGTGAAGTAGTCGCGCCAATGGACACCCAAAAATAGTTTTGTCGTAGTTCATTTGTCGAACAAGAGTTGCGCCATGTCTCTTGGCGCGACTCAACACTGAGTCGCGCCAGGCGGCTTGGCGCGACTCATGAAGCAGTCGCGCCAAACTAGGCCCAAAACCAGTACCGCCGCAGTTCAAAATCGAGGTAAGAGACTTTGGAAAATTAATTAAGTCTATGACTTTTTTTAGTGAGTTCAAAATTCGCTAAATTTGTGTCGTTTTTTGGAGTGAGTTGAAGAATACTACCACAAATATTTACATGATTAAGAAACACAAATTCACACATAATTTAACACATATATACATCGATCGCAAGCCGACATAGTTTGATTCGATCACAAACCCCAAACCTACATAGTTCATTCACAAGCCCGTCTACGAAGTTCAACCACAATGCACAAGCCACATAGTTCGATCACAAGCCACATAGTTCGACCACAAGCCCTCAAGGAACATTCAACCACTCAAACCGAGCACAAGCCTAAGGATTCGGAGTGTAGACTTTCTTCGCCTTTCGAACCCGCCCAGGCTGCGTGTCAACAACATTTTGGCTGCCCACATCCGCACGCTCCCGCCTCCCACGCCGCTTTGGTGGAGTTTCTTGTGTGCCAAGAGGAGCACCTGCAAGTTGAGAGGACCCAATCACAGTTGGTTCATAATAAGAGGGGTCTCCCTTCTCGTTGTCTACACTTACACTGGTCTCGAAGTCGGTTTCCGGCTCTGGGGTACGTGGAGGGGATCTAATTACAATCCCTGGTGCACGACGACGAGATTCTCTTACAACAACCATATATGCATCATTAATGTAGCCAACAATATTTAAAAAAAGGCAAACCTACAACTATCAAGGCCACACACCTGAAGTCGATGCACCTTGTGCTCGTCTCGTGGATCTTTGTGCGGAGTGTGAAGGTCCAACATCATGTTCAGGTCCCGGTGCTGGTCTTGCCAAGCAATTCAACTTGAACGCCGCCTTTCTACATCCCCGTCTAATCCTCTGTAAAGCACCATAACTAAATTGAGCATGCATCCATAACTAGCACAAAACTCCTGCAAAAAAGGATATTACCTGCACAAAACTCCTCAACACACCAGCCTCCTCCAGAGATCCTATCGGGACAGCCAAAGCTTGCTCAAGTTCATTAGCAAATCTTCTGAGATGTTGCCCCTATATGTGGTTAATAAATTAACATTATGTCACAATACCAAGTGAAACTTCAAATTAGTGACACGAGTGTCATCACTTACAATATAATCCTCGAAGGGACCACGCTCTTGCTGCCTCCCATTTCTAGTGATTTTGTCGTACTCGGGGAAAACATCTTCCGGATCTGAAGGTAGATCCTCAATATACTCTTCATCCATTGCAACCCTTAACTTTAAGTGGGTGTTTTGTTTTAGCCAATCCAAGTACTCATTGAACGGACCGTCACAGTGTCGTGGCCCCCACCCACTATGTTGGTCGCTATTGCATTCCATGCATTGACCGCGTGGATGAGATGCTCCAGCCAATTCTTGGCACCTCTTTGCTTGCGACGGTCAGTTCTGCATTTACATAGTAATTAATCATAGTGAGTAATTTCGTAGACAATCAACACTTTGAAGGGTATGCAACATATGAAAAATAGATACTCGTGGAGGTTGTGGCTAGTGTTGTAATAATCTGGAGGGTAGTTTTGAAGATGACCAAATTTCCGTGCCACTCTATGTGGCAGATGGTACTCCACAACATAGAAGCAAATAAGAGGGCAAATGTTATGCCAATAATCTTCATCAATTGTGCACATTGGGCTAAATTCTCCCTCAACAATCTCATCCCTTATATATGGCCGCCAAGTAACCTAGATATACATATTGATTTGTCTAAGCAAATGTTGTAACCTAGATAAACAGTCCTTAGGAAAGAAAGTAATAGTGGTGAAGTATATCACTTACATGACTTGGTCGAAGGCAGTTCAGGTCGTTGGTGTAGTCTGTGTAGCGCCGTCCTGAGTTCCCATGGACCCTTGCAATGTTAGTCCAAAGATACCCCACGGTAGACAAGGGAACCCCACGGTGTAGCGCCGTCATATGGCAAATCCTGCAACATAGTGCCAAATCTAAATAACAACTCAAGGGACAAATGCTTAAGAATATTTGAGATGCAAATTACGTACACAAAATGCGTAGTGCTCTGGCCGACCAATTGGAAGCCGCTCCCACATCCACAACTGGAGAAGGTAAGCACACCCACCAAGATTAGCATTAGGACCACATCTCCTGCATGCATCACACATCTACCGATACAACCATGCAAGAGTTGCACTCGCCCAGCTATAACTTGCAATGGCATCCCATTCATGCCCGATCATTGGTATCCACATCCAAGATATGACATTCCCGCTATAATCTGGAAAAAGAAATCCACCAACCATATGCCACAACCATGCACGAGCATGCATCTGAATCTGGAGGGTATTAGCATGTGGTGGTGGGCGATGACCAAATTGCTGGACCAACCAAGACGAATTCACTCCAGTGGTTTTCCTATCCTTCACACCTTCTTGTGGTTCATCTGGCCGTACTCCTACCAATGCCTCAATAATGTCCCTCCAATCTTGTGGATTTATGTGACCAGTCACAGCATACCCGTCAACACGAAGGCCAAAGAGCATGGCGACATCCTCCAATGTGATAGTCATCTCACCACAGGGAAGGTGGAAGCTATGTGTCTCGGGCCTCCACCGATCCACTAGCGCTGTCAAAGCAGCATTATCCATCTTTGGGAGCCCCGTCTTGATCAATGTGGCAAGCGGGAGGAAACCCGATCGGCGAATGAAAGGTGTGTATCTATCATCCCATTGTAGAGGAGTGTGAGTGCAGGGTCGTAAAGGCTTCAAAACCTGCAAAAAAATATCAACGTTGACAACAAATGATTAGTACATGACAATCCAATTTCAATCCATCCATCACCAAATTAACAAGTGCTTCTAATCCTACCTCCAAACGCTCTTCAAGCTTCCTCCCACGGTGATTGTCATCATAGTACTTCTCAAGGAGTGGATACTGTGGGTGGTGCTGCTCTTGTTGCGCCATGGTCCTAAATGAAGAAAATGATATTTATAACCCACCTAAAAAATTACATGCATATGTGAAGTAAAATTAAAATTTATAAGAAAAGCTAGCGAAGAAAATACTACTAGATGCATACTACTATCTCCAAGATGCATACAACTTGTGAAGAAAATACTACTAGATGAGCACTACTATCTCCAACATACATACACCTAGTGAAAAAATTACTAATGAAAAAAACTACTAAGTCATGACTGAATCTAGTACCATTAAACAAGCATTACCATATGAGCATTGATTTAACAGCTTGCATTTCAAATATCAATCAAAATACAATAGGCCTAACACTAACCTACATTTCATTTACACATGTTCTCCAAGTTAGTGAAAAATAAATACTACTACTCAAAGATAAGTAAAGAAATGCTAGTGAAAATACTACTCAAAGCTGCTACTACTACTAGACGGTAGTGACAATAAATCATTAGCCTACATAGCATTTGTTCATAGTCAACATCTACACCATCCAAATCCATTGAAACCGAAACATGCATTGCAAACTACACGATACATCGGTGTTACAATCATTCAATGCATCGATACAAGACAACAAACAGTGACCGATTCGTACTCAAACCACCATTCAAACTCATAATGTAACCTAACCCTAGGCTACTCAAATCCTACCAAAACAACCAAATCGAGAAAAACTAACTGGAGCGAATGGAGGAGTTACCTTCAAGGAGCAATTCCCACCCGATTTCCACTCGAAAACACCAAAAAATGGGGGGTCAAGAGGGGGCGGTGGCGGGGAGACGCCATGGGAGCCCTCGGTCTGTTCGGGTGGAGAAGAAAGGAAGTGAGGACAAAGAAAGAAAGGCCCCCCGGTATGTTAAGTGAGTCGCGCCACGCCGCCTGGCGTGACTGAGTCGCGCCAGAGCATGTGGCGCGACTCACCCAGCCACCTCAGTAGTTGTCGTCTCGTGACCGGCCGACGTGGCGTCTCAGTCGCGCCAAGGCATGTGGCGCGACTCAGTGAGGAGTCGCGTCACGCGACCTGGCACGACCAAAAGGGCTACTTTTGCAAATTTAGTTGGGGCGGGTTATTTTTAATAAATTAGATTAAGAAGGATTAAAAGATAAAAAAATCCGCTCCTTCCAGCCTATTCCCCAGCTACAGTTGACCGGGGCAAAAAGGAGTCGACGCACAGTTCCGGCGGCAATTCCGCCGGCTCCGTCTCTCTCGGGCGACCGGAATGCCACCGGAGAGGGAGGAGGGCTGGGGAATCCTGCGCGGATGTATATAGGCTAGGTTTCTGTGTTTTCCTAGGTCTATAGTTTGCTTGCCGTCGGTTGTTCACGGCGGAGGTACGGTTCGCCGGGGGGGGGGGGGGGGGCGATGCTCTCCTGCGGCTTGCTTTTCGAGGTGACGTCAACGAGGCGAGGCGGCGTTGCTGGCGAATAATGCTCCGGCTCCTCCTCACCCCTCTGGCGCTCCACTCCGGTGTCAGAGGAGAGCTCGGGAGCTCCTGTGTAGGAGTCCTTGGCCTGCGGCTCGTCATCTTGCTCAAGTGATGCTTTTGTTGGCCTTCTTCTTCAAGGGTACGGTGTTGGTTGTGGGTGATGCAGATGGTGGCTGGTTGGATCTGGCTCGGTGTCCCCTGGGCGGCACTGTTCGTCAACGGCGAGTCAAGGTTCAGGGGCTGGAGGGATTGGGGTGCAACCCCGGTCGATGTGCGACCGCCAATGGCTTTATCCCGTCTTCTGCGGCGGGTGTCTATTTCGACTCCTCCAAAAGCCAGTGGGCGATGGGATCTCTCCAGCCTTCTTCCTCGGTGGCGACGGCCGGCGACGAGGAGGTCGAGCCCTGGTGGTTCCGGTTCGCGAAGGTTCCAGGGACATTGATGTAATTTTTTTCTTCTTTAGGGTCCTTTGTGACGTTTGGATGGGACAGCCATACCTGTATCCTGTATGGGCGTATCTGTATTCGTACGTGTACGTGGACTTGTATCTGTACGTTTTCCTTACTTAAGAAATACAGATGCGTTTAATAAAAAAAACCACACGGTATCACCCTTTTCTCTCCCCTGGCAGCCTCTCACAACCACGTACACATTGAGTTTCTAGTGTAAAAAGGTTGATGATGTGTTAGCTGGTAAATGGTTGATCCATAGGATTGCTAGGGCTGCATTGGTTACTGATCCAGTTTCCCGGCGACAGTTAAATAAGGACGGTGGGAGTAGTTTACACCTAATATGTTTTGATTATTATATACATACTCCCTCCGTTTGATATTATAAGTTGTTCTATTCATCGAATTTGCCCCTTTTTGGTTCCTGGTTTGGTTAATTCCAACGCATGCATCATCAGAGTACTTCCTCTAATCTTCCGGTCATTCTTTACCCTTGTCTTGCAGTTTATTTACTCAAGAGACAACCAGATAAATATGCAACCACATGATTGGATTATGGATTTTTTTTTTTTAATTCCTGGTCACTAAGATGAAGCTTTTCTTATCTTGCAATCTTGCATGTAATATTCTATATGGACTAGGATTTAACAATCTGTCAACCCGGCACTTTGGATTGTTCTCTGTTTTCGTCCAATGGAGTATCCAGGACAAGAGTGTTCTTTTCATTCGCCATTTCTTTAGTGCAATGTCACAAATTGCGTGCACCTATATGTTTATTCGATAAGATGATTCGAAGTAATCGAAGTAAAGTTTATATGCACACACATGTGCTCTAGTACCAATTAGGCTGTTAAAAATGTTGGTGTCAACCTCTACTAATCAAAAGGTGGATAATGCTTACTGCTGCCAAATCAAGCCATGATGCAAAGGAAAAATGTGGAGAGATTCCTCCGACCGAACATTTTGATAACGTTTTGTAGCTATCGACCTTTTGTTTACACCAACACTTAACAAAGACGTCGTCATACATGGGAAATGATTCCCTCTACTATATGATACATCTTTTTAGGGAGGTACTTGTATGTGATGTTTGTTTAAGTGAGCATAAGTCCACTTGCAACAATCTTTATCTTTACAAGATCTAAAAGGGGAGTAATTTTTGCCCCCACATTGAGCCACGTCATCAACAAACCGAGAGCCGTCGGACCACGCGCGTGGATGGCTAGAATTATCCACATACCACAAATACTGTTCATGCGGGACCCACAATAAGTTTAGGTGGCACCCACGTGCGAGAGCCACATGGATTCATGAGATATTCGCGTGGGACCCAGACATTTTGGTTTGTGGGGCCCACAATTATATTGCGTGTGATTTCTTTCTTTAATAAACCTAAACCACAAGGGATTTTTGGGCCCCCATTGCGCCACATCTGCAGCAAAATCTCGGCCGTCGGATCGCGTGTGGTCCTGGATGATTCATATCCATCGAGGAGGCTCGGGGCTCAACAATTTTAAAAAATATCTAGCACTTTATCGAAATTAATATGTAGTCCAGCACACACTCTTGATAATTTAGGGAAACCCCCTCGAACTTTATGGAAAATAGCTTTCCAAAGGCATCTCTTAGGTTTTTTTTATGAAAACCACCTCGAGCATTGAAGGATTGCCAAGAGGACCACTAATTTATGGATATTGATATGTAGTCCAACTCACGCACATATAGTTTTATGAAAACCCCCTCAAACTTTGCTGAAATATAATTTTATTTTAGGCACCTATCACGACCTTTGAAGAAATGCTAGGATGGTGCCAATATCACAACACCCCCAACTTTATCAAAAATAAATTATTGCCTAGCCACTACTCCGATAATTTAATGGAACCCTCACCTCTCAAGTAATTTGACGACATCTCTCTCGATCGAGCCACCTCTCATGTAATTTTATGACAATTAACTTGCGATCCATGCATCTTCCACAAACCTGAGCTTTACAGAAATTGACACATGATCCACAAATTTTTTTAAAAAAAGACACTAAACTTTATGTAAATCTTCCCACAGTCCGACAATTGCGAAAGGTCCCCCAAGCTTGTCAAAATCAATCCATGGTCGCTGCATTTTAATGAAGAAATACCCTAAAGATTTAATAATTTAATTTACAGTCTACAATTCTGCAAAAAAATCTATGTAGCTAGAATTGGTCGGTTGAATACTCAACCTTCAGCCCAATAGGAAACAGAGTAAGGTTGGGCTACTCAGCCCAACAATAGCCTGAAAACAAGAATCAAAAGGCTTTCAGGAATAAGGAGGATGCGCTAGACAGACACCTAGCTATATGATCTCCTAGCAGGCTAGCACACAAATTACACAAGCAGAGCAATGAGACTGAGTTCAACTAAACAACAGAACAAATGACCATGCTATGTTCTAGCAGTTTTCCTTCCCAATATATGGTCTTGCAGAGTTGATCTTCACTTCAGCATGGATACAACAGAGACAACAGGACCTGCAGAAACATAATATTCAGACAAACACCGCACATTGTTCTAAGCAACCTGTACCAGCTGGGGCCAAGGCAGCCAGATACTAGGCGAGCCTTCCTACTCATGCTCGTCTATCCAATCACCATAGATCCTGCTGATTTTGTCAGGGCCCTTCCATTTCTGAATGGGCCTTTGCACATGCCCAGACCTCTGGTTGGCTATGGTGGAGCGCTGTGACTGGATGCCTAGATGGTACACGTCTGCATGAGGGGGTATTGCAGTGGATGCAGCAGCAGAATCTGCAGGAGCTTTTGTAGAAGCACCAGCTTGCTTTGAGTCGGGAGTGGACGTGATATCCCTGCCGTCTATGTCAACAAGTCCCCCACCATACTTGTGAAGTTCTGCAATTATAGACACAACATGATAAGACTTACAGAAAGAAGTCAGGGTTTTAAATAAGAGAGTTAAAGCACATGATCCAAGCACCAGTCATCCACCTAACAGTAATTTCAGTATTGCAATGAACACTAGTCCCTTTCTAGCAAATGATCACCTCCGCCGTATCAATGAATTCGAAATGTGTTATACAAGATAAACACTGCAACAGAAACACATCAGGTGTCCACAGGGGAGCCTAAGGCATCACAGATTCACAGGATAAAGACTGCAACGGAAATTCATATGTCCATAGCTGACCTTGTTAGGCAATAGAATATGCCGTCTGTGGATATCCTAGCTGCTATAGATAGCTGATGTAAATCAGGGATTAGTTACTATAGATAGCAGATGTAAATCAAGGAAAGAATCCTTGTTGCCTTGTACAGGAAGGCCAGTCGGCCCTATATAATAGAAGGCGCCCCCTCCCATTGAGGTGTGGCCAATTGCCCCCTAAACCAATTTTCTACAGACCTGAGGCAGGAAAAGCACAAAAACTCAAAAACAGAGGGCATGTGGCGTTCTCTGAACAACACCCAATAGCACACAAATCTAACTACTCTCCTTTTCAAATTACAAGTCATTTTTTGGCTTTTTTATACATAGTATACATAGTCAAATTATATCTAGATACATAGAAAAAACTACTTCCTCTGTCCCAAATTACTAAACGTTTGGATTTTCTAGATAGATACAATCCTTTTGTTATGCACATAAATATATACTTATGTCTAGATACATAACAAAATGAATGTATCTAAAAAAAGGCAAAACGATTAGTAATTTGGGACCGAGGGAATATGTACTTAGAAAAGCTAAAATGGGACAGAGTATATAGGATGAAAGATGAAAACATGGCACAAATTAAGGGCAAAACCTATGAAACCATCATGTTAAATGACAATTTGATGCAGTACCAAGTTGCACATTTCAGTAAGTAAGAAGCTTCATTGGGCAGGGTTTTCCCCCTTGCTGGCACCCATTCCACATAATGTACTTGCAATTTGAGGACACAAGTACAGAGGAACATTCTGGACCACACAGTCTCAATCAGAAATCCCAAAGCTTGGAACATCTTGAACAGCAAGGTTTACTAACATAAAAATCTCATAGACCCAACAGATTTCTTCTAGCAATTGACTAGCATATTGAAAAGCATAGGATATACTTCCAAGTTTCAATCATACATGACTGCAAAATAATTGACGAAACAATAGTTCAAATAAGAGTAACCACTATGAAGAAACCACATCTACCAGCATGATTTACTTCACAAACCATAAATATCTTATAACCCAAACGGTTTCTTCTAATAATTCGCTATTGTATTGGAAAACAAAGCATGAACATCCCATCACACACTATTGAAAATATTTCAATGAGCTATCAAAAATTGTACTACCATATATTGTTGCTAGTCGTGAAACACCATCAATATTGCAACCTATCAAACCTAGGATCCGAAACAGGGTCGGAGAAGCTGGTGAACATTATAGATTCCTATGTTTCAACATTCAACTAGAAGTAACAGCATAACTATGTATCATTCACAAACTACTTGAATGATACAAAGAGTGAAAGAGTAGACACATTCAACTTTTGCACAGGTTGAATAACAATTGAATGCATTAGGCCCTATACGGATGATGATGCAGGAAGTATAACAAATTAATGATTAAAAGCTCATATGAAACATGAGACTCACCAGCAGCTCCATGAGCGAAGTGGCACTTGCTCCCAAACGGGCAGTATCCAGTCATCTCCCACTTGTTACATATCCTCGTCTTCCAGTTGGACGGTTTCTGAATCATGACCCCATTGGCAGCTGCACCAGCAGCATTGTATCCCCCACCGCCAACCGTGGGCGAGAGACTGATGGCCACACTCTCCCGTGCCTTGGACTGCTCGTCGTGCAGGAACGTGCAAGCGTCACCGTAGGGGCATCCCTCTTCGGTGTAGAACTTCTTGCAGTGCCGGCCCTTATACGCCCTTCCCCCCTGCGAGCCGGCGCCTCCACCGCCATCCCCAGCCACGACGCTGCCTGAGGTCATGATGGGGATCTGGTGCTCCTCCCGCTGCTCGGTGGCCTCCTCGTGTGCAGCCACGATCTCCTGCCAGTTGGGTGGCGGCTTGCGGAGCTCCTCCATGCCGTGCGCGAAGTTGCAGTTGGTGACATAAGGGCAGGTCCCCGCACGGAACTTGCAGCAGAGCTTGGTCTTGAAGAACATCTTGCCGATGGCACGGGACTTGCTCGTGCTGTTGCCGCCCCCGCCGTCACCGCCGCCAGCGCCTCCACCGCTGCCCCCACCCCCGCCGCGAGCCTTCTTACCCGGCGGTGGCTGCTCGCTCCCCGCCCGGGAGGAAGGGTTCCGGTCGCCGTAGCCCGCGTCGGCGCTCCACTGGCGATAGTCGTCCTCGGTGGCCCAGATGCCGGAGTCCACGCCCGCCGCGGACGGCGCCGCGTTGGTCCAGGCGTCGGGACCGGCTGCGTCCGGGATGATGTGGATGGCGTTGGTGTAGTCCATCGCTGCAGCTGCGGTGGCTGCCCGCCGCTGCCCCCAACTTCGGGGAGGCCCAAACCCTACCCTTCGATCTCGGGCGCGCCCACTGGAGAGGACGGAGAAGAAGAACCTACTATAATGGTAAAAAGTTAAATATCCCCTAGTCGGGCCACGGATCGATGGAGGATTACGGTTAGTTGCACGCCGCAGCTAGAAAATCCGCGATGAAACCAGCTGGTGAAATCGGGGGAGGGAGAACTGAAGGTTTGGGTATGGTTGCTCACAGCGAAGGGGGGTGAATCAACCAATCCCCACGAAGCCCGGTGCCTCGACGCGCCCTTGCCCCACGGCGGTGCGCCGACGCCGGCTAGCTCGCTCGCCGGCCCGCCCTATCGCCTGCCTACGCCGTCGCCGCCCGCCGAACCACGACGGCGTCCGTCGATGCAGCCAGCTAACCGACGACGATGAGAGAGTGAGAGCGCATTCATTCATTCATCCATCCTTCTTCAGGACCGTCTTGAGTTAGGCCTTGGCCCATGTACCTATGGGCCTTTTCACTTTATCGAAATATACCTATGGGCCTTGGCACTTCCTCAGGAATGCAGCCCAATTCCTCTGGCAGCTGATCCCATCCCGCTGGTGTGAAGAGTTTCACGATTTTTCATTAAAAATATGTAACCTTCTCGAGTTTAAAAAACTTCTTGAACCCCGACTATGTCGGCGAGTTTTTTTAACCAACTCCATAAACCGCGACTATGTCGGCAAGTTTTTGCCAAGGACGAATCGAACTCAAGTCTACTGGTGTGTGATCATACCTCAAGCACTCTAACACTAGTGTGACAGCATGTTCCCTTGGCTTATCAGCCACCAAACAACAGTACTTTTCTCTCACAACAAACCAGCCAGCAGTACTTCTCTCAGAATAAATCAGCACCAGTCATCAGCCACCAGCCAAACGAACAAACTGTGAAGACCTGTATCATATCATCAGTGATGCAAAAGGAAATGCAAAGGCCTGATGGCTTCGACGCAATGCACTTGCTGTTGCTGGGCGGGTTTCCGACTGACTATTGGCACCACTAACCAGAGGTTCAGGTTAACGTTTCAGTCAGCTGTATGTAAGTATGTAACACGACAGTGAATCTGTACCTCATGTTTGGATTTTGGAACAATGAAACTATTTTTTTTTTAGAGAGAGAACAATGAAACTAGTTACGATCGTGTCACCAACTAGCAGGAACTGCCTCAAGTGAAAGACAAGGATTGATGATGCCCAGATGCCCACGAAGCGGCATTACTATTCCCCCAAACAAATGTCTCAATGGGAAACTAAGCTTCCTCCAAAACAAAGGTTTCATAAAAATACAACAAGAAAAATCAAAACGATCTATTTGAAACAGAAGTACATCCGAACAGTATTCTAACCAAGGATAATTTTCTTCGAACATGGTAGAAAGGTGATTGAAAATGCAGATTATGTGGCATTCCACTGCTCAATCCACAAGCTCTGTCATCACCGAAAGTGCACCATCAGGATTCAGTTGACGACGTGACTAAGAAAAAACAACCAACCCACCTCTTTCAGGTCCATTCTATTCTGTATTTATAAAAAAAACTTAACGATCAAGCAAACACACTTTCAAGAGATAAGAAGAACTGCAGAAACAGAACACATGCGCTGATCATGGACGAAAGTTCTCATCAGAAATCAAGCCTAGCATTTCATACTCTACACGAGCACATTCTAGCAAGATAAAAGGTAAATCTGGCACCACGTCATCCACATTTTCTCACAAGACCAAATCAATTGTTACCATTCATCTATCTTTCATAAGCAGCAACCTCTTCACCCGATAAGATCCAAAAGGAAAAATGTTATGGCAATGGAGCCATATTGAGCCAGAAGACGAGCAGCATCAGCCACCATCACCGCCGTGACCTGCAGCAGCTCATAAACATACCTAAGCTGATCCTCCGCTTGCAACGGTAACAGAGCATCTGAAGACCAAAACAACAACATCACTGCACCTTTTTAAACACAAAAAGAAAACACTAGAATCAGAGCACACAAGTAATAAAGGGTTAACAGAGCCAAACCAACAGAGAAAACTATAGCTTCCCAGCTTCCCAACAGGCAAATGTACACCTGGATTAATTAGACCATAGTCACACAACCTTTGTATTGCCTCTCATAAAAAGGGGAACAGTATCCATAAGCAAGAAAACAGTAGATCAGTTTTCAAGGGGAACAATAAGAAGAATATCCATAACACAACCATCACTTTCAAAACCGCACCAGAAAGCTGAGTGCCTTCCTTGGCATTACGCCACTAGCAGGCCAGCCACCGCCAAATGTTATAAGCCTTCTGTCCAAGGTAACCAAAACCTGTCAGTAGAAGTTGCCGAAAAACCCCCAACGGCTCCATAATAACCATGTGATAGTAAGCAACCATTAGATGCCTTATAAAAAATAGCAAAGAAAATTTATATGCTGGAGACAACTCGAAAGTCTTGAATATTGGAGGTAGTAATCCATCAATAGCTCCATGGTGCATCCATTATAATCTGCAAAGCAAAAAAAAAAATCCAGAAAGCTGTCAGTACATAAAGTAGATAGGCAATCGCATTGAACAGACTAACGTAGAGTCAATCAGACAAATGAGAATGTATCTGTTATGTAAGATAAAAGAGTTCGAAGACATGCATTGTGCCCACACAACAGTAGCTAAATATATTTAACCTATGAAAAATGGTATCGTATCATGCATACCTTATCAAGAAAATCCATACACAGCCACTCTGTTGTCTGCTCCATAGCTTAAATAACAGAATACTTTCCAGTTTGAGCAGATCCAGGGAGATTCAGAGCTTGGTTGGCACAATCTTCAAGAACACGTTTCAATTCTGCCTTCGCCTTCTTCACAGATGACTCTGTCGGCCCCTCGATAAACAGGTACAATTTGCGCTCATTTGCACCAACAATTTTTCCTTGAGGAATATATGTTCCTCTTGTAGTGATAGCAGCACCAGTCCAATCCTGAATAGGAGCCAATGTCTCTTTGTGAGTGATCTTCCAGCGGGCATTCTGTGGGAAATCATTAATCTCAAGTTCAGCCTCATAGTGTTCTGGAACAGCATGAGCTTGTATCCTTGCCAGATTTTGTTGCAAGTTCATTGCAGCCTGAAGTGCACGAGCTGTGGCTTCATCATTTTGTTGGTTAGTTGCAGCAAGTAAAGGAATCAAGGGGACTGCTGCAGTTCCTGGTACTTGCTGGTTAGCATTACTAGCAGCAGCCTTGTTTGCAACCATAGCAGCAGCTGCATGAGCATTGGCAATAGCTTGTGCTGCCAGGTCACCTCCAGCCTTACGCACCCCGCCTTCCTCATCAGAATCAGAATCTGACTTGTCTTCTTCATATCCATATTCCCTTGCCTGAGCCTTCTTTGCAGTCTTTCGGGCTTCATCCTCTTCCTCATTGAACTTGAAACCACTACCACCATAACCTGTACCATGGGCCTGTTCTGTGCCTTGCTTCACCTTTGCCATAAACCGATCAGCTAGGGCTTTCAGGTCTTCAGGAAGAGCTTGCTGGGAGAGCTCCAGGGCCTTAACAAGGTCCGGAGCATACCGCTCCTCTTCCTCAGAAATAAAAGTCACAGCAAAGCCCTTTCTTCCAGCACGCCCTGTTCGCCCAACACGATGAACATAGTCCTCGTAATGGTTTGGGACATCATAATTGACAACCAGCTCAAGTTCTTTCACATCTAAGCCCCTAGCAGCAACACTAGTAGCAATCAGCAAGCTGCAGACGTTGCTCTTGAAATCAGCAATAGTTGATTCACGGTCAGTTTGATCTTTACCGCCATGAAGAGACAGACATGGATACCCATGCTGGAATAACTCTTTGAGGAGAGAATCACATTTGTCTTGCGAGTGAACGAAAACAAGAATTTTCCCCTTAACATACCATTCACCAAGCAACTCTAACAGCCTGAAGAACCTCTCACTGTCTGGTCGCACCTCAACCAGTTGTGTGATATCTTTGTTCACGACACTCCTCCCACCCACCTGAATTTCAACAGGCTTAGTTAGCACCTTGCGTGCCAGTATCTCCACTTGGCGTGGAAATGTGGCAGAGAAAAGAACTGTCTGCCTATCGGGCCTGGTATTCTGAACTATCCGAGTAATCTGAGGCTCAAAACCCATGTCAAACATCCTATCAGCTTCATCCATCACCAAGAAAGTCACCCTACGAAGGTTAGTTATTTTTCCGCTGCTAGTGCAAAGGATATCAATCATCCTTCCTGGTGTACAAACAACAATTTCAGCACCCCTCTTCAATTCACTAATCTGCTGCGCAACCCCTGAACCTCCATAGATTGGAACACAGTTGATGCCGAGTACCTTAGAGAACTTCTTAATATCTGAATGTATCTGCACCACAAGCTCTCTGGTGGGAGCCATAATAAGCCCAATAGGGCCATCTCCAGGAACAACAGGCGGCTGGTCTTTAACATGCCTCAGCATCGGGAGGACAAATGCTAGAGTCTTGCCAGATCCAGTCTTTGCAATTCCTATACAATCACGTCCACTCATTATGATCGGCAACGCTTGCGCCTGTATAGGCATTGGTTTCTCAAAACCAAGCTTCTTGATGGTGTCAAGGAGCTTGCTAGTCATCCCACTCTGCACCCATGTCTTTATTGGTTTGGGCACATCTTTTCCATGCACCTTGAGCTCCAACTCCTTCCTGTAGGCCACCACTTCCTCGTTGGTCATCTTGGTAATGTCCTTCACCTCAATATAGAAATTCTTCCGGAACGGTTCGTAGGCAATCTTCGAATGGTCAACAATTGCGAGCTTCTCAGCCTTTGTCTTTTTAACACGCTTTATGAACTCCGCGTCATCCTCGTCTTCCTCTCCGTCCCCCTCATCGTCAGCGTCATCGTAATCTGACTCTGAATCATCCCCTTGCATAATTCTACCCATCGCTCGCCTTGGCCCTTTTTTATCCCCATTACTAACAGCATCCTTTGCGCTCTTACCATTCTTATTATCATCCACACCTTCAGCTGGGGCAGTTTCTATTGCAACCGCAGCACTCTCCAGCTTCGCAACCTCTGGCAGAACCATGGAGTTCATGAAGGCATCGAGCGGATCAATCTCATCCTCCTCCATACCAGCACCACCGTTGACATCACCACCCCCATTCGGCAAATCCACATCCATGTCACCGCCGCCACCATTCTCCTCCGCCTTCGTGCCATCCTCTTTATCTCCTTCCTCATCGGACTCCTCCCCATCCAAGGTCCACTTCTTCCCCACCCTGGCAGCACCATCCTCGGACGCCGCCGCAGCGGAAGCGCTACCGGCGGCGCCCCCATCCTGCTGCTGCTCCTGCTCGCGGCGCTTCTCCTGCCACTCTTTGACGCGGCGGCGCCGCCGCTCCATCTCGTCGTCGAGCCGCTGCTGCTCGGCCTCCATGTCCTCCTCCTTCTTCCGCTGCCGCCGCCGCTCCGCCTCCTCCTCGTCCACCTCCTCCTCCCGCGGAGGCACCGCCTCCGGCTCCGCATCGCGGTGGTGGTGGTGGTGCGAGGACCGGCGGCGGCGCTTGCGGTCGCGGTCGCGGTCCTCGTCTTCCTCGCCGTCCTCACCCCCGCGCCGCCTGGAGGACCGGTCCCTCTCCTCGCGGTCCCGCTCCTCGCGTCGCCGCGCCCGCTCCTTCTCCTTCTCCTCCCGCGCCCGCTCCTTCTCCCTCTCCCGCTCCTCCCGCTCCCGCGCCTTGCGCTCCTCCCGCTCCCGCTCCTTCCGCTCCTCGCGATCCCGGTCCTTCTCCTTGTCCCGGTGGTGCCGGTCCCGGTCGCCGTCCTCGCGGTGGTGGCGCGAGGAGGAGCGCTCGCGGTCCCGGTCCTTGTCGCGGTGGTGGCGGGACGAGGAGCGCTCGCGGTCGCGGTCCTTGTCCTTGTCGCGGTGGTGGCGCTTGGAGGTGGAGCGCTCGTCGTCGCTGGAGCCCATGGCGGCCGGCGGCCGGCGGCGAGCGGAAGGTTCGGGAATCGGGAGGCGGAAACCCTAGACCCGGATGCGGTGGTGTGGAGGTTCGTTTCGTGCTGCGAACTTTTCCCCACCTCACCTTCAGGGACAGACCTGGAATTTTTTGCCTAAAAATATTTATTTTGGCGGTAATTTTATTCCGGAGGGCGGTGCCAAACACGCCCTGTCGAAAATTGCACAACCAATGACAAAAATCTCATTTGAGAATCGAAAATGTGACGGTGCACTCTCTCCAGTCTCCATTCTAAATTATTTGTCACTTTAGTTTTGTCCTTGTCAAACTTTAACTCAGATTGTAGAAGAAAATATACCAATACATACATCATTAAATTAGCTTGTAAAAATTTTATATATTGTGAAAATTCACTTCCATCATTCTTGTCTTCTAAATACAAAAGCATGCACACTTTTTGAAATGGAGATAAAAATGCATGGCAAGGTATTGGTGATGACATCATCAACTAAAATTATGACACGACTAAGCTACCATGTTGATCACAACTGGATTACCATGCATCGTATTTAATCTTTGTTTTGCACACTAAGAACAACTGGATCATATTGTTTGGATGTGAGGAATAAACAATAAGGCCACAAAATAGCTCAGCAGCTAACAAAATAAATAGATAATGTTTGTACAACTTTGCAAAAAATTTTTTACTTGAATGACTTCATTTGAATTTTTTTATTTGAATAACATTTTTAAAAGTATAATTCAATTTTTGACAAAGTTTTCAAAAAAAGTCCTCTAAGAAATTTTAAAAAAACATTTCTGTAAAAATAAAGGTTCAAAAATACTTTTTTCAAAAAAAAAGTTCCCAACAAAATTATCCATAAAGGTTTTCAAAGAACTAGGGGGAAGAAGATGGTTTCTTCTCCTACCTTTACAACGGGGCACTAGCACTTCACTCTTCAATCATACATGTTTGAGCATCGGCATCCAAGGAGACAAGAAAACGGAACCGGGCATGGACAAATCCAGCGGTGTGCCGGCCGGGGCTGTAGCCCCCCCTACCGCTGGAAATCCAATGGACCCCTAAGCCCCTCCTACAAACTTGAGGAAGATGAACTAGGGAAGAAGAGGCTGGAAGAAGAAGGAGAAGAAGAAAGCCCCCTCTAAATTTATTTCTAGATCCGTCCCTAGAGCCGAGGCTTGGGTGTGGTGTCTGGTGTGTGCCCCAACTTGGAGGTCCTTTTAGTAGGTGATGAGTTTGCCCAACAAACTAACTAGCAAACTGCAGTAAAGAGAGAAAAGAATTGTGTAGCGCATGAGTTAGCTCAGGTCGCTAGAAGGTTGAACCATACCTCCATATGGCGCAACAGAGTTTCCGGCATGTGTGGAGCATTTAGTTGCTCGAGATTGTAAACCTTTGTTGAGTAACTAATTAAGCTCTCTCTTTACCCAAAAAAAAAGACTAGCAAGCTACATCCAATGAGCTTGGTTGGGGGTAGGGATGGCAACGGGGACCCGATCCCCGATTCCCCACGGGGAATTCCTCCATTAGGCGACGGGGATGGTACAAATTTGATCCCCGCGGGATCTAATCAGGGGAAAATTTGTCCCCATCAGGGATCACGAGGGCGGGGGCGGTATACTGCCCCGCGTCCCCGACTCCCTGCATCCCCGCTACGAATAGGAAAGCTATCTTATTTTGGCCCAACAGCCCATGTCATCGAGGCCCAACAACATACGTATATAACGCCGCTCAAACCCTAGCTCCAATCCACAGTATCACTCGCCCTCTCCCAGACCCCAGGCTGCCAGGGCCGGGCGTGCCGTGCCGTGCGCACCGCGGCCGCCGAGTCCGCCGGCCGCCGCTCGCACGGGCGGCGGCGCGGTGCCGCCGGGGGCCGGGGGCACACGGGCGCACGCCCGCACGGCCGCACTCGTCGGGCTCAGGCGCCCGCACAGCTGCACCGCGCCAGGCGGCCAGGACTCCCGTGCCGTCGTGCACCCTTCTTTGCTCGTCGAGCTTCAAATCTGGCGGCCCCTTAGGTCCAGCTGCAACCTGCAACGGCGTACCGCGTACGACGGACCATGGATTCATCCTCCCACCGCTGAGCTCCGATAATGACAAGTTAGAGCATCCCACAAACTCATCTCCTTGCACGCCGCGCGTAGGTCTCGTCGTCGTCTAGTTTGCATTCGTTCCATAGCTGCGTCTTGTTGAGTGACTAACCCACGCCCGGCCGTCCTCGCAAGGGACGCTGCCCCGGACTCGGATCTGCCGCCCGCCGTCTTGCCTGCCACTTTCTATGCTCCTTGATGCACTCATCTATCATCTCTAGAACACTGTTGTGGCTCGGAGTAAAGAGAAGTTGCACGTGAAATGTCCTTTGTTGGCAAATAGTGCTGTTTGTGTGGTATTGTTGTGGCCTCGTTTAATTTCTAGCTAGATTTAATGAAAGTATTGTTACCTGGCCTCTCTTGCATCGAGCGCGTAGCAAAATGAACAATAATAATATATTAAAAACAATAACAATCCGAAAAAAGTCAACTCCGCATTCAGCATGAACAGTGCTACTTAATTCTTCTACTTGTTCTTGGGCTCGGGCATGTCTCCTTCCTGATCTTTTCCTCCTCGAAAAAAAGAACGGTAATGCTTACGAACGAACGTCCGGAGGACGCGCGCCGCTTCGGACGGATGAGCTGCGATGCGGTCAAAAACTTGGAGGTGGGTTCCACTCACGATCTTATCCCCCACCTCACACGGACAACCCCCCACCACTCATTCCTTTTCCATCCACCCCCATCAGTAACCTCTCCGTCGGCGGGAGCGGCGGCAACGGCAATGGCGCGAGAGGCCCCAGCGAGGGCCGCGCGGCTCGAGGCCGACGAGCGGCCCGGAGGAGGGGGCTCTCCGTTGCCCGACGGCGACGCAACTCTCTCGCGTCGGCGAGCCACGGAAGGAGGTGTTGCTCCCGCGCGCCCGCCGCTCCCCGTACTAGGGGCGAGTCGCGCCGGCGGCCGGGGGCGGGCTCGACGTCGGGGAGGGGCCGCGCCACCGCGGGTGGAGGCGTGCTTCCTCGCGACCGCACGCTCCGGCGACCGCGCCACCTGCTGCTTCCTCCTCGGTGTGCGGAGGAGCTCTGGGCGGCCGACACCAGCTAGATCTACGGCTTGGACCTCCTCCTCTTCCTTTGATTTTTGTTTGCCTCTCTCTACAAGTTTTTTTGGAGGTTTCAATGTTTGATTTTGCATGTTGCAAAGGTTAATTTGAGATGTTGAGGTGCGGATTCATTTTGCAATGGGGCATGTTCGGCTCGCGCCACTGATTTTGTAAAGGCAACACTCTTTTTTTCATGCTGCAGCTACATCAATTTGATGTTGCAGCAACCTCGTTCTAATGTTGCAACAAGTTGTTAACTATTTCAACAGGCAGAGCCTGCAGCTCCTCAGTGTCTCCGCCATGCTCGTCGCCTCGTAAGCACCCGATCCGTTGATTGCCTCCCACATTTTTGTGTCCACTTACGTTGTTAGCTTCGAGTAGTTCGGGAATCGAGAGTTTCGCTTCGGTTCTGATGCTTTAGGCTCCAATCGATTGCAGCAAGTATGAGGAGCTCTCGGGTGGCGCTGCAGGCGAGCAGCACACTGGTATTGGTGTATGTTGCAAGAGTACCTTTTGGATGTTCCTGAGGTTACGAAGAAATGTCGAAAGTGTTTCATTTTTTATGTTGCAAAAGTAGATCTCGATGTTGCAATGTTACAAAAGTAGATCTCAATGTTGCGGATGTTATTTTCGAATGTTGCGGATGTTTTTTTCGAATGTTGCGGATGTTATTCTTGACATGTTGCAATTGTTCGTCTTTAGGATGTAACCGTTTCTCATTTATGTTTGCAAATCGTTGTACACATGTTGCATCTGTGTTCTTGAGATGTTTAAAAAAAGTGTCGTGTTATTGGGTGTTGCAAACATTAAATTTTAATGTTGCGGATGTTGAGTTTCGATGTCGCAGACATGTGGTGTTGGGTGTTATGTTGAGGAGAAGGGAGAAGAGGCTCCTGATGTTGGATGTTGCACGCAACACGGGGTCGCAACATGGCCGTAATATAGTCGCAACATGGTCGCAACATGGGGAGGAGAGAATAAAGACTCCTGATGTTGGATGTTGCAAGCAACCGCGTTCGCAACATTTTCATAACACATTCGCAACACACTCGCAACATTTACCTGGTAGTCTTTAGATCTAACGGCTGACGATTGAGGATCCTAAGATCTAACGGCCACGGACCCGTCCGATCCTGACGCCCGGACCGGACGTCCGGGCGCTAGCAGTGCCGAAAAAAGAAATTGCACACCGTACGCGTGGTCCGTTGAATCCATGGACTAGAGTACGTTTGTGTCCATTTAGATCTCTAAACCTTTTTCCAATCCGGGCATGTTTAGTTGGGAGAAAAATTTGAGAAAATTTTGAATTACCTTTTCAAGGCCTATTAGGAAGACCAGTGGAAGTGCTTCGTGCGACACGCACATGATATAAAAAGAATTAAATACAAAACTATGAAACTGCAACACATAATACATAGAACTAACAATTCAAATTAAAAATCTAACGATTATAATGCCGCTTATGGCCATTTGTGAAGGGGTAAAGGCTACATATATAAACTAAAATCTAAAATTAGAATTTAATCGTAACTAAAATTGGCCATTTATAGTATAGATTAAATATGGACTAATTATAAAATTAATTACATGGATAGACAGAAAATTGCAGGATGAAATTATTAAGTCTGTAGGCTGTAGCATGACATTATGTAATCATGGCACACCTATGCTCATTAGGTTCATCTCGCGATTTGAGCCGGCCATAAGATTTTGTCATTAATTCACATTTAATACTCCTAATTAGTATTAGAAAATTAATTATTTTGAACTAAATGGACCTTTCACTTTTATGCGCAATTGCACATGGGGTGAACAATGAACATCCAGTGATATCGCCTTAGATTTCTCCATGGCCATTAGGACGGTCAAGCTCAAGCAGGTCGAGCTGAGATCGAAGAATAATGGAGTTGCAGGTATTGTTAGCTAGTGAAGACAAGTTTTTGGGGAAAGAGAGCCTTCATTGATTAACCATAATAGAGTTACAATCATTACATACATATTGCACGATACACTCAGGAATGTCCCTTAACCATACTGCTCAAGAATTTACCGGGCGACCGTGTTGACTTAACTCATGTGCAACTGAATTTTGGCTTCTCTTCACATGTTGGAACTTAACTTGATTTATCCTCGACATATATTCCCTTATATCTGAAATCCAAGGAGCTAAACTTGAACGATTCCTTTCATCTGATGACAAGCTTCTTATACAAGTGATGTTATCTGATTCCAGAATAATCGGCCCTTGGCATCATTCCACAACTAACCTTAAGCCTTCACAACAAGCTGCAAATTCAGCCTCTTCCACTGATTGACAATCAAAGAATTAACGCCAAGAAGAAATGATAACTTCCCCTTATGGTTCGTGACAACAACACCAGTACAAGTTTGCCCAACAGCCACTATAAAACTTGCATCGACATTTAATTTCAGCCAGCCTTGATCAGGTGAATTCCAAGTAGCAACTGGTTGGGATGTTCTTGCAATCTCATTTGCTACTAATTCTTTAGATTTATTTGATTCACCGATGGTCCTTTTACCTTTTACATCTTACGGAAACACATCACACCGCTGAATTGACAAATTATTCAGCATTGATTCAGTTAATCTCATTGAACCTTCAATAGATAAGGATGTGCCTCCATGTGTGAGATCATTACATACCAACCAATTTTTCCAAAGAGACAAAATTAAGGCTAGTCTAGCATTCTCAGGTGTATTATCAAGGGAGATTAGAAACCACTCAGGACCCGAGTATTACAGTTGAGAGATTTCTGGAATAGGCCACTTACGACGAATTTTGTTAAAAGAGCATTGGCCTGTGGGAAACCTGCCACCGCATGGGTGACATCTTCAGGCACAAGTTCACAAATTGTGCATGTATCATCCTCAATAATATGCCATGACTGTTGTTAATAAAAGTGAATACAAGTTGACGAGAGACAAAGATCAGGAGGTCGGTCAACTTTATCTCATAGCTGATTCTTTGGTTGTTGGTGCAATAACCAAGCACTGTGAACCGGCTGGGGTTTCCTTCTTCTAGAAGGCTCCGTTCGGCTCCTCCCCAGATCTAGCTCCCCTACGCCCCCTCCCTCCCATATCCGGCGAGCTTGCTCCGGCGAGCTCGTCGCAGCGGGAAGGAGCGGGGCGCGCCGGCTCTTGCGTCCGCTCCCGTTCTATAGCTAGTCATTTTTAGTTCCTTTCTTCTTTGCCTTAATGGCTTTTCCCGCTGTGATATGCGCTACCTATTGTGGTCGGTCGTCGTCCTCGTCGTCGCCAAAGTCTTCTTCGGTTACCTCGCCGCCGTCGTCCACGCCCCGAAGGTTAGTATCAACAAAATAAAATTTCCGCCACTACCTTCCCCAGCAGCTTCTCCTCCTCTCCCTTCCATCTTCTGCTGTTGGCGCCCCTTTGATGCCGCCCCTGCACCGACCAGTGCGGTGGTTAATTCTAGGTCATTTCCAATGGATCGGGTCTCTTTTGGCCGGATCTGGTCCCTGGAGCTGCCCTCAACCTCCTTCCCCGCCCGGTTGCGTTTTCCACCTTTGCCGCCTCTGCCTCAATGCATCAGCAGTCTCTCTTCCTGTAGCTCCTCTACCCAACTTGGTGGTTCGGATCCTGGTACCTACTTGACGACACTGCCTCCCTCTGGGACCCTGGTTCAAGCTATCACCGACGGCTTCACTGGTCCCCTTACAACTGTCACGTTGTGCATCCATCACCTGGGTGTATATGTCCTCGACACCCCTGCGACCCTCCGTCGACGGCTTCTACGTCCTCGTCACCATGGATTGCCCTGCCTTGTTTTGCTGAAGTCTCAGTACTTTTATGCAAATTGGTCTTCTTTCGAGGACCTTTCTATAACTTGTCTGCTGTAATTTCCTAATATCTATGTGTGTGTGTGTGTGTGTTGTCAAAAAAAATCCAGAGGTCGACATCACGTGAGCTTTGATCAATGCTCGTGCATGGAATGGAATGGATCTCCACATTATATTGCAGTCAAAGTAAGACCTATTAGTGGCTAGCTAGCCGATTCTCTTGCAACTCTAGCAAGAGCCTCCATGTGGGACTCCAAAATTTAGAGGTTTGGTGTAAAAATCTAACTCCAGCAAGGCCTCTGTATGGGTCTGCATTTTCCATGCCCCTCCAAATCCCCCCTCCCAACCTCCATTTCTAGAAGGTCTCCAAATCCCCCTCCAAAATTTGGGCCCCACCATTTCTTTTTTTCCATCTCCTCCCCCTATCACGGCTCGCACCCCGTTGCCGTTGCCGCCTCCCCTACCTCGCGCCCGCGGGAGTTGCCTCCGTCGCCGCCTTCTTCCCCTCCCTCTCTCCCTCTCCACCCCTCCCTCTCCCTCCTGTCAACGTGACACCCCCTACCCTACCTCGTGCACACGACATACATGGATGCGCCGGCTGTGGTTCAGCCATATCCATTTATGGCGGCCAACGGCACACTCCCTCAACGCGCGGTTGAGCTCGTCGAGGAGGCGACAGTTAGTGCCGCGGAGGTGTGAGTCCGCGAAGGTGCAGGACCGTTGCGCTGACTCCCGGTTCAACAACATCCGCCGGCGCCGACACTCTACGTCAGCCGCGGCTACTCCTCGGTGCCTCGCAACATCTCCGGCATCGCGTGCCCTCCCCGACCGACGCCATCGGCGAAGAAGTCTTGTCCAGCCACCGCATCGCATCCCCGGCCAACAGGGCCTCCTCCTGCCGCGCTTCTTCGGTTGACAGCACCTCCTCCCGACAATGGCCTGCGCCATGGCCAAGAAGAACTGAGACGGCGGCCCAACACTGTGTTCTTCCCCAGTGGCACCGTGTCTATCTTCATCGAGCCGTTGTACCTGAGCTCACCACGCGACACCTACTTCTTGGGACGCCTCCAGCTCTGTGTCATGTCCATAACTTGGCTACGACAATGATTTCATCTCCACACTGATGCCGGCACTCGACTAGACCAAAGCAAATGTAAATGTTTTCGCTCACATATATTTGCTCCTTTGTGTGATAATCAGTAAAATGTTTATCTGTTTTGGCAATTGAGTCTTGAACTTATCTGTTTTGGCCCACATTCTCTAGTTTTTTGGTCTGCCTGTTATGAATCATGATTTATATTCTTTATTAGTTGAGTTAGTAGTTTGCTTCAGTTCTTTAGTTGTGCCTAGCTTAGTGTCGTGCATATAATTCAGCATGCCTAACTAAGATGGCAAGGCATTCCTGCATTGCTGTGACATTCATTTCCATAGGATCAAGGCGCATGTAGCTGCTATGTGATGCATATTTCACTATGTATTTCTAGAGGATCAAGCAAATTTCACTATGTATTTGTCTGACACATATGTAATTTGCACATGTATCTGCTATGTGAACTGCAGTTGATGTGTTTCGCTTTGTGTATGAGTATGGTAAATTAAGTGTTTGCTTCTTTCAGCAGGGTTATTTTCAGTTACAATAAAAACTTGAACAATCTATAAGTTGAAATGGAGTCTTGATCAATTTATATATGTGCATATAATTCAGTTCTTTATATATTTGTGACTCTAATTTCATTCTTGATCTGGAGTTTTGAAAAGCATTTCCAGCGTTGTAATGCCATGTCCACGTCAATTTGTTGAGTACTTGAGTCTCTTCACATCATACTGCTAGCTTTTGTAAATCCTGGCACTATGAATATATAGCTTACTGCTAGCTTGGTGGCCGCCTTACCTCACCTACCCGCTAAAAAAAGTCCACTTGTCAGTATACATAGCACCTACCACCTGCTACATAAATTTCACACTTTGAGTTTGAAATGACCATCATAACTTAAAGTTAGTGTTTCTACCTTTATGCTCTTTGGTTGCTTGCCTGCTTGTGCCTGTTTGCCCCACAATAAATCCTCTATTTGTGGTTCTTTATAAGAAATGCAGTGTCCAGTATCTACTGCTTCCAGTATAATTCAGCATGCCTAACTTTGTCGGCATGGCAGCGATTCATGCTTTCATTTCCCGAACCATAAGATGTTATCCTTTCCATTTTTTGGTTTGCATCTCTGAAACTTCATTCTGGATGTCTTTTAGTCCAAGCTGGAATTGTGTAGCCAATATTGCTGCATGTTCACCATCTATGTAATGTGTTTACTACTTGAATGATTTTTCTAAGCTTCTATTGATCATTTATAAGCTTGTATTGATCATTCCTAGTTTACTACCTGAATGACTCATCTTTTGAATTTTTTTTGTAGGATCCGATGACATCTTGCTCACAACCTTAGATGAGTCTACTGATAGGATAGTGATGTGGACCTGCAGTTGCTTGCCTCGTCGGATGTCACTCAAGCAGTGGCGGAAAAGGACTAGTCAAGTGTGGAACCAACTGCACTCATGAGGAAGGCATCCAATTGTGCATCTCTTGGATGAATGTGAGTAGTGATCCAATTGTAGCAAATAAACAACCCTCAAAATCGTATTACCATAGGATTGTCGGCGATTTCCACAAAAATAAGGAATTTGAGTCAAACAGAAGTACCAAGTCACTGGACATCTTTTCTTGCTACTTCTTGAGCCTTTGTGAAGTGGAGTTTCTTGTTGCCCTCTGGGTTTTGAAATGCTTTCACAAACGTTGCCTAGGATGGGTATATGTTGTCGGCAAGATAGTACCCCATGGTGTACTTGTTCCCATTAACTTTGTACTCCACCTGTGGTGCCGTCTCAGAAGTCAGGCTGTCAAACAGTGGAGATCGGCGTAAGACATTGATATCATTTAGAGAACCAGGGAGACCAAAGAAGGCATGTCATATCCACATATCATGAGATGCAATAGCCTTAGGGATCATGGTAGGCCCATCCTTATGCCCTGTGTAGGAACCTCTCACCCTATCGAGCACTTATCCCATTTCCAATGCATGCAATCGATGGATCCATACATTTCAGGGAACCCTCTTGCACTATTGATAGCCATCAACCTCTCTATGTCCTGGGCGTTGGGGGGCCTCAAGTACTCTTCTCCAAAGACATTGATGATAGGCTCCACAAAATGTGTGAGGCACTCAATGATGGTACTCTCTCCCATCCTAACATAATCATCCAAGAAGTCAGCCGGACTACCATATGCAAGCATCTGAATTGCAGCAGCAACCTTCTGGATGGGAGACGCACCAAGAACTCCAATGGCATTGGGCTTCTGACATAAGTAATCATCGTGAGCTTCCACTGTAGCAACTATACGCAGAAAGAGAGACTTGGACATCCGGAATCTTCTTCTGAAATGCTTCTTAGGATAGCCACACTGGTCGGCAAAGTAGTCTTGGTTAATGCGATCCTGACCTCTTGCTATGTCCCTTGGCAAGTTGTGGTGACCCAACAATGAACCACCATGCTTCTTGCGCTTGCTGCTTCTCGAACCCTCACAAAGACCTTCGATGAACAAGAGGTCCTCAACATCGGAATCATCCTCTTCATTCCACCAACGAGCATTTCGACTTTGAGAACTACTTGACATCTACCATAGCAACAAAAAAACAACTTGAGTTATATAGAGACTATGAACTTTCACAGAAGAGACAATCAGATAGTAGGCCTGCAAAAAATGTTTAACAATGTGATCCCAATAAAATTAGTCATGAAATGCAGTGACCATTTGTTTGTTAATAGAAATGAGACTTTATTCATGGTTTTACAAACTAATGCTAAAGGGTAAAGACAGTCATGAGAATCATGACACAAGGGGATGCATGGAGTTATCATTTTTCACTTGCACTAAAACCTAGATGCTTGTGTAAACTAATTTTCGATGAAACCAAACTTTCTGTAAAACTAGAAATGAGCAACTTGTCTGAAACAACTATTTATCATTGCAATTCTTAAGGTTGTGTGGTAAAATAAATGTATCAATTGAAAACCGCATGTTAACAAATGCATGCTTGGCCAAACAGGCAAAACGAATAAAGCACTAGGTTCAGAGTAGGAATTGCTGCAATTCTTGAGATTTCTTTACACACACTCAGTGTAATTTTTGAAATTGAAACTTGGAGACGAATACAGGAACAAACAATGCACAAGTAGAAAAAGTAGCGAATACATGAACAAACAAGATGCATTTTGAGCTGTCACACCTGATTTCCGGAGGGAAACCAAATGCATCTCATATGTGCGCCAGGATCAGTTATGCACATATGATAGACAAAATGAGTGTAGTATCATAAACAATATTCAAAACATAACATGGGGTTTAACATCTTATTACACTCATACGGGAGATACGAAGGTCTTTAACATTGGAAAACGATAACTACACGAAAAGCCTTCGTCTTTTGCTTCCACAGGCACTTGACTGGGGGAGACACATGCCTCAAAACTCCTCAAAGTCACTGTAGAACTCCTCACCACTGTTATCTTATGAACAGCAGTAAGCAAGGATGAGTACACTTATGGTTGGTACTCAACAAGTGGGGGAAGATGCAAGGCTATCAAGGGAAGGCTAAGGTTTTGCAGCGGTTAGCATTTTAATGTTGGTCAAACTTTTAATTAAAGAACGCCTAATTACTAGGTGTAAGTTCATACCAACCCACGTAAGAAACTTATAAACAACTCAGCTCAAAACTCATCAAACCACAATTTATTCTCATCTTTAAGTTTATTAATCATGTGAGGGTCCAAGCTGCTCATAACCGTGAGCACGGCTGATCGATCAGTTTTACACTTTGCAGAGGTTTGCACACTTTACCCACAGCTCGCATAAAAGTTCTGAAGAACTTTGGACCCAACCATGCGATGCTAGCTAGGCATCATACCACACTTCCGAGGTGTGATTACATAGGGACGCTACGAAGCCTTTACAAAGGCATGCAAAGGACTAACAACCCGCATAGTTACGGATCAGGGCGGACCATAACCCTCCCTAGTGGTCAGCACCTTAGCAAAGGCTACTACCCCAAAAGGACCGGGCTATACCCCTGCAACTCAGATCCCCCTCTGCTCCTTTCGGAAAAGGGACATCAGTTTGACCGCACACCTAATTAATTGGCTAAGGTCAGAGCCATATGACACTGTGGTTGCACATGTTTTCTTGGGTGGTTCTCCATGTTTCGATTAAATCATATGATCTTGCATTACCAAAAGCATCGTCATTAAATATACAATCCTTTGTCATGAAAAACCATTTTATGCAACCCAAGTTGAGCAACTAGCATATTCTACCCAAAAGCATTTATTAAACAGGGTTGTTCCAAGGATTGTTGACAAAAAGTCTAGGTAAGTCCTTAAAAGGGGTGTTTCCATCAATTTAGTGCAATAACAGAATAAATATAAAGTTAGTTGTCATGCAATTACATATGATCAAATATAATCATGCAGGGGGAGAAGACCACTTGCCTTCCTTGCTTAAACACTGAGGTTCTTCTTTTTCAAACACTTGCTGTTGATCTTCTTCAACTGGCTGCTCGCTTGAAACTGACACGATATCTACAAGCACACAAGAATATATTCAATAAACAAAACAATACACCAAGCATGAAAAGCTTAAAGGTTTGGATCTAGGAACGCGAACGCAAAAACACTTGGAACTATCAGGATATTTGGATGATCACATACAAGAGCTAGCTATGTGCTTGGTATCTTTTCATTAAGTAAAATCACGTGTATAGGTATTAAGCAAGTTATATTTGTATTTAAAGGACGATGTAAGCCCCAATTTTATTTATAAATATTCAAGTATGATTTATGCAAATTAAACATTTAATTAAAAAGAAGCATGTAAAAGCATCTAGGTGTTTATCTTTATATTTCGAGTTATTCTAATCAAATTATAATTTAAAAACACATTTATATTCATTTTAATCAAATTAATATTTAATTAAGAAAACTCGGGATATAGCCTATGTACTTTTTAGTAGAAAGCAAATTGCATAATAATTAATCAAATTAAGTTTGATTATAAAAACCGAGGTATAGATATAATTAACTTTTAATTAAAAGAAATATTTAATTAGTATTAATCATATTAACTTTGTTATGAAAATATGTGTTGAACTCTAATTAGATTTTAATTAGAAAAGCATGTGTATAAGGATTTAATCATATTTAATATTTAAATAAATCATAAAACAAAGAACATGTTCAACATCGGCCCTATCACGTAAATTGAGTTGACATGAACCCAAAGCAACTTGAAACGGTGGAAACGGAGCTAAAACACAAAAGATACAACCAAAACAAGGTTCTAAAACTGACGGGCTTGAAAAGACGGTCGCGTGGACAACAAGAACGCTTAAAACGGATAAAAGACGGAAAAGATATGGCTAAAACAAGGTTCAGGGGCTTTTCTGTGAAGAAACAGGGCTTCTAGGGGCTTAAATGCAAGAAATCAGGGACCTAAACATAATTGCGTATATAAACCCGAGGTTTATAACGTAAAAGGGCAAGGATGGACTGCGGGCTATAAAAACTAAAGAGTTCAGGGGTTAAAACAGAAGAAAAAGGATCTATATGTGAAGATCTTTATTGGTGGGAGGACCGACATGGGGATATTAGAAAACTGCAGGGGCTCTTTAGCAAAAATGTCGACGGAGCCTATGTTGACAGTTACGCGGTCGGCTTGACTCTGGGTGCGGGCGCATCTGGGCCGTCAGATCTGGATCGGATGGCTCCCGTCGCCCACACGCGAAGGACCAGCGGCAAAACATCTCCGGCGCGGCTCGTGCGGTGGCGCCGGCGGCGGACCTCGCCGACGAGGCTCGAAAATGAGTTACTAGGAACGATTTTGAGCACGAATTGAACCTACGCGAAGCTAAGGAGGTAGTGAAGCTAACTAGGAGCATGTGGAGGTGAAACGAGTGACGACTGGCGCATTGCGCTCATGGGGGCGGACGACGGTCGACCGGCGCGTGGCGGCGAGGGCTACGGCTCGGGTTAAAAGAAAAGGATGGCGGGGGATGGTTTGCTCACCCCACGACAACAGGTTGGAGATGGATTGGGCGACGGGGAAGCAGCAGCAAAGGAGATAGACGCCGGCGGCCGAGCTTCGGTGGCGGGTTGATTCGGCGTGGAAGGGGAAGCTCTGGGCATGGGATCCTCGTGCGGGCGGGGTGGGCGACAAGGGAGGACGTGAGGCGGTCGAGGAGTTGTTCACCGACGACGAGAAGCTCTGGGCGGTCGTCAATGGTGCGGCGGCAAGATTCCCTGGCGGCGGCGCGTGCGCGAGGATAGGAGAGGGGCGGGGGAGTGAGGAAAGGGGTGAGGCAGGTGCTCGTGCTCCACTTTTATAGAGCGGGGAGGGGGAGAGGGCCACGGCCGGGCAACAATGGCCATCAATGGCCATGGAGGGCGACCGGTCTTGATTGCAATCAAAGGGGGGTTGATTAGGGGAGAAACGGTCGGGATTGAAAGCCAGGGAGTGAAGGAGGGTTTTACCGCGCATTGATTGAGGTCTTGAAGGAAGGGGGCAGGCGCACGACGCGAGACACGGCCGACAGCGCGGCTGCTTGCGAGCAGGGGAGGGGAAAGGGGGTGCTGGAGGTAGGAGGAGGGCCTGACGAGCGGGCCCCACTTGTCAGCGGCCGGGATAAAACAAAATAGGGAGAGGGCTGTTGGGCTGGTGGGTTGGCTCAATGGGCTGCGCGTACTGATGATGGGTCGCAGGCACGCGGGCGAGGGGAGAGGGAGAAAGGCCAGCGACCTGCTCTGTGGGCCGCGCGGTCTACTGGTCCGCGAGAAAGAAAAGAAACAAAGGCCCAGTTGGGCCACATAGGAGAAGTAGGCCGGCGGGCCGGTGGAGAAGAAGAAAAAGAAAAGAGGGAGGAAGGAGAGGTGGACCGCGAAGCTGTTGGGCCGAAAGAGAAGAGGGCCAACTGGGTTGGGTAGAAAAGAGAGAGGGAGAGAAGAGGGTTTGGGTTGTTTTTTCAAACTCCTTTTCAAACCTCACTCAAACATAAACAATGCAGGCCCCAGAAGATTTCCCCACTGGAGTTCATTGCTAATTTTGGGCCTATGTTTTTATAGTTGGGCCTGCAAATAGGTTTTGGAGGCCTCAATTTGCATCCCCCACTGGAGTTGCACAAGGCATCCTTCACGTCCCCCCCTCTAATTCCTTTCTTCCACATTTCCTTCTTAATACAATGATGCACAGATCTCTTGCGTATTGGAGAGAAAAAAAGAATTCTTTTATCTGAATATCTTATCATATCTTGTCTTAACTGTCGGGCATACACCCCGGGTACCCATGCAAGGAAGGATGAAGACGGATGTTGACGGATAAAACTCGTATCGACCTATGATCCGCAAGCGTACGGACCTACGCCTTTTTCATCACGGGATTCCCAAGGTTCTTGTCAATCCGCGGAGCAAGGGGATTGCTAGCGCTTAACCAAGTACTAATCTAGTTGAATGGAAAACCTTTGAAAGAGAGTATTAATCTAAAGGTAAAGACAATCTAACCTAAGTTAATCTAAGTTAAGTAGATCAAACAAATCTGGGGTTAAACTAGATGGTAAAGGGTAAACACAAGAGAGTGATTAAGAAAGATAAGCGTTCCCTCCCTAGGATCTAGGATAACATGGTATGCATCTACACGAGAGTGGTAAACCAATCTACCGGGGGTTGTGACCACGGTTTCGCCCTTTCCCTCCCCTCGTACTGTCACTACGTGAAGGTAATCGTGACTAGACCTATGATGGACACGGTATGTTGATGGAATCTATGGGAGTAGCAGATATCATATGCCCAAAAAAAACGGTAGCTAACCTTAATCATCAAAGCATCAACAACATGAAAGCAATAGATTGAAACCACGAATCAAGTAGCGATCACAAAGCATGCATCCATCTAACCCTAGGGATGAACGGAGACATTACCCCATCATCTTACACGAATTGAAGCACATAGGGGTGATGGAGACTCCGGAGAACGTCGTTGATGAAGATGGCGGCGATGAAGCTTGGGAACACCCGTAGGCCAGCGGCTTGGAGTCCTCCTCTTGCTTCCTTCTCTCCGCCGACGTTGATCCTTGCGACGAGCTCATCTAACTCTCTCCCTCATCTTGCAGCGGCGGTTTTTTGATGAATAGCGTCGGTAGGATGATTTTTTCGATGTGGCGGCCGACGGCGGCGGAGGCAATAAATAGACAAACACCTAGGGCAAAGGGGGCACCGAACTGACCCCGGAGTGGGCTGGGCCGGTCGGCCCAGGCCGGCCGGCCCAGGCCCATTTCGGCCCGGTTCGGCCCCGGTTTCCTCCCCGGTTGCTTCTCGCGTGATCCCTTATTTGTGTGCACTTGCATGTGGGCCTTTGACGTCGTTTCCTTCATAGTTAAGGCTTGAATCCTTGCTATGCAAGCTTCGCTGTTTTCTGGTTGAGTCCCTGAAGACTTGTACGTTGACGCTTCGGTCCTCGGGTCATTTGGAGTCATGTTCATCGCGTGTCTTGACTCTTGTCGGGCTTCATGATCTTCTTCCAAAGTGCTTGGTGAACTTATTCCGAAAGTCTCCTCTTTAGTGTAGATTTCCTGTGTAAACAACAAACTCCAAAATCGACATGCAAGTGTGAACTTGTTACATCATTAGTATGCCTAGTGGCGGGTTAGTTGCAAATCATAATCGAAACCAATGTATAACAAGTACTCTAGGTTGACGGAAATTCACCGTCAACATCTCCCCCATGCTTAAACCTTGCTCGTCCTCGAGTAAGTAATCCTTGCTTAAAAGGGAAATCAGTGTTGCCTTCCAATATTGTCCCTACTCTTAGTCATTCATGACGAGGCAAATTGCTCTCTCTTAAGAATTTATTTTAAAGTTCAAGTTGTGACCGACTTCTTTTTCATTATGGAAGATAGACTAACAATAAAGAACAAGCCACATTTAATAAACACGACGCTCTCAAACTTAAGTGAACTTCAAACCATTACCTTGTCACATGGAAGAATTTTCAAGAAGATGCATATCCAACATAAGTGAAAATCTCTTGCAAAAGCTCATGGAAACACTCATCTAATCAAGTCACTCAAGCCTATAGTAGATTATTTTCAACCTACTCTACTCATATGTGATAGTGGAAGGCTTATGTGGAGCTTGGAAAGTTAATAACAATCCTAGCAAAACATACATCCGAAATATTGTCAAATTAAGAGAGAGGTCTATTGGAACTACCGAGACTCGTCAAAAAGGCCATGGAAAATAAATGTTGGAAAGAGAGAGGGATGAGACACACACATTTAGATAAGTGGACATGTGCAAGTGGCAAATGGATGATCCCGAGGCACGAGTGAAGTCCTCGTTATCGGATTGCACATGGTTGGAGGATTTGAGTATGGATTTGTCATCAAGGCACTTGAGAATTTATGAAGCAAAAAGAACCGAGGAGCATATTTATTATTTTTCTTAATTTTATTTTATTTCCTTCTCATTTTTTCTCTCTTTCTTTTCTCTCTTTTATTTTTCCTATTTTTCTTACTTTTCTTTTCTTCTCATCATAATTTTTTTTCTTTTTTTTCTTCTTTTTTTCTTTTGCTCCTCAAAACTTTTGGCAACATAATACTTACATAGCATTTGTGTCAGAGAATGACTCCTCCCCCATGCTTGAACGATGCTCGTCCTCGAGCATAAAAAAGAGGGGAAATGACTACTAAAGTAAGTATAAATTCCATAATCTTGCGGAATATTTGAATCTCCATCGAGAATTTTACTCCATACTCAAATTGGGTTGTGGACAAGGAGGTGATCACAAAAAGATGTTTTTGGTTTAGGGTGGATGCCCAGCAAAGTTTGTGAAATTTTCGATGTAAAAACCCACAATGCATAGACAAAAAGGCTAGCATGAAAAAGTTACACAAAGGAATGACTAGCTTCTTAGTCTCGAACCATAGAAATCAATCCTAATCCAACTCATCAAAACATATGTTTGCAATCTATGGGTTTTGTTATCATAAAACATATATGTATATGGCTTTGGTAGGTAGAACTTTGCAAGAGCATCACAAATATGTAGATAGCATAAAAGTTAAGTTTTCATAAAAACAACAAGTTATCCGACTATCCATAAACTTAAATCAAAGAGCAAAGATATGTATGTGGGTCTAGAGCATAGTCATTTCACCTCCATAAATAAAAGAGTTGGTATTTAAATTAATTTCAGATCGTATTATAGAGAGCAATTAGCCAAGACATGTATAACTTCATGTAGGTAAAACAAAGCGGCAACTTTCATCATCTTTCCGTAAGCATAGGCAATATAGAACATCGAGGTGAACACATGGTCATGCTTATCTATTGAAAGTAAAAAGAAACCTAGGTTGTCCTCCTAGTAGCCATGTTATTGTTGGAAGAGAAAAACAAAATGTTGCACCTAGTTGAGGTTGAATGCATACTTACAAGCATTTGTGTTTGGAAAAGAGAAGGTCCATGGAGATGTTACCATCCTTTGTAATTCTTCGTTGCCTTCTTCCGACATCTCCATGTATCGATGTGGATTTTGCTTTTGTCTTGATTTATCAATGCTCCTAAACTTCTGAATTCAATCTTGTATGCTTAATGGAGTCATTGGTCGCCCTTCTCTTCAATGTTGTCATCACCATCTCCTCTTTCTTGTTCTCATCATCTCCTTGCTGTCTCTTTTTCATGGATTTCCCCCTCTGTCCAGAACAGAACATATATTGAAATATATCTCTATTGAAAAGTTTATGAAATCACCTTTCCAACGTGTGGTCATTCATCGAAAACGAAGTTCAAACAAGTGAGCTATGTCCGTTTTACTTCAGCGCTGTGTGCTGTCCAAAACTGATTTCAGGACGTGTTGCACTCGGTGATTCGGGCATAACCGCTTGTAGGAACCTCTGATTTGTTGGAATCGTAACTTCATGGGGCTTCTAAATATCTAAAAATACCTAGTGTTTTCCCTTCGAGACCATGCAGAATTTTGATGAGATCGATAGCTTCTCGCGCATTGATCCGGTGATGTTAACGATCTTGATCATTCTATCTTCTAGAACGTCATGTTGCACTTCCGTGTTGAAGATTCAGGGTCTCCCCCATGCTTAGCATTTTTCTAGTCATGGAAGAAGAAGACAAAGCATTTTTATCTTAGCCATCCTTCAATTTCCTTGTAGTGAGAGTCTCTATCTTGCCTGCAAGACATTTTAAACGCACATTCTACCCCCAAGGTGACGGTTGGGAGTAGATAGAATTGCCAACAATCCAACAATACCTTCTAAGACTCTCAACTTGTGGCATAATTAGTCTAATGAGGAATAAAAACCTAATGAGTGTACGTGGTGCAGGGTGTATGCACATGATAGGAAAGCATATAAACAAAGACATTGTTTTCACCTAGTTCTAAACACCATGTTTACAACTAGGTTGCCAAATTTCTCCATAGCCACAAAGGTTTATTTATCAAGGGTTAAAACACCATGTCTATCCCTAAATCAATAACTCTTATAGCACAAGAAAAATTAAGTGCATTGCAAAGCTTATAAACTAACCAAAGCAACATGAAAACATATGAAAAGCTAGCTAGGTTTATCGAACTTAACAATGATGGTCTGCAATCTTATTTAAACACCACGTTTACACAAGATCACAAAAGGAAAATACTCATAATGCCTTATGAAGTATTAACATGGAAAAAGAAGCATACATCATTAAGTATATAAAACAACCAAGCCAACTATGTGCAAAACATGTATACACAAAGAAATATCACATTGATAACAAAATGCAATGCATGCAAATAAATATGATCATGAACATGATGGTGGTTCTAAAAAGGAAAACTGAACTTAGATTAATAACCACAAGTTGATCATCATAAGAAGGTGTCATTCTTTATTCTCTCTAAGAAAGTAGTAAAAAATAAATAAACGGTTTGCCTCCCGAAAAGCGCTTCATTTAAAGTCATAAAGCTCGACTTTCTCACATACCTTCTTTTCGTCGCATCGCCATGGCCCTTCATGCAAGAAGAAAAGGTACCAATGCAGCTTTAATTTACTTCCCATGTTGTGCTTGATCACTTATAGAAGACTTGCCCAAAGCATCCTTTTGTTTCATCGCTATCTCCTTCTTTATCATCCTTCGGTGCTGCCTTCACTCCATGATTTTTTCCTTTAATGTCCAGAACAGAAAGTATACTCAAGCTCTACTCCATTGCACAGTACACAAAATTTCCTTTCCAACGAGTCTTCATTTGACCAAATCGGACTCCGGACAAGAGAGTTACGTCCGTTTTACTTCGGTGATGAAATCTGTCCTGAAATTTCAGAACGTGCAACGCTCAATGTTTTCTCCATAACTCCTTGCACGGGTCTTCAAACTTGTTGGTTCTTGATGCGTTGGAATGGTAACTTGATGGAGCTTCTGGATATCTCATTTTCTCCATTTATACACCTCTGAACAAGCTCTCAAATTTATAAAGACAGCAGCATCCATTGCGGGATTTGGAGAGGTTGATGATTTATCTTGCAACTCTTTAAGCATGACTTCTCTTTTCATTATCCAAGCCTTGTCTACATGGTTAGTGAAAATCGGGCCTTCTCCCAACATGTTCTTCTTTAAGGTCATTAGCTTAACCAAGCGCAAAGAATGATCGAGATTTACAAAACTTATTATAAACATACGCGTCCATAATTAACACCACACGTGAATTGTAGCAACAAGTCAAGGTGTAAATAAAAGAAGCATATGTTTCATGCATAGCACTTAGCTCATCATTAGGCAAAGGTTCTTTACGTGTGAGATTAATTGGATCAAACATAAATGTTTCCTCTTTTTCATTCTCAAGAAAATCTAGCCTATCAACATGATCACTATTGGAACAAGGCATAGACATTAAACTATCATTCATACTATTGGTTGAGCATGAGTATTTAAATTTATCAACATCAATACCGATAATATCTTGAGATTTCAGTGCGTACCTTGGCCTTAGAGCCTTTTCAACAAGAGTGATATTTGGTTCATCTAGCGGTGTTGAAGGCGAATCAATCTCAACGAGTGAAGGTGTCTCTTTGTTACCTTTTTGCATCCCCTCCATCTCATCATGTGGAACGTGTAATCCATCAACTACATTTGCATTTGTCTCTTCTTTGAAGTCTTCATTGTCATCCCAATCTTCGTCTTCAAAGTCTTGTATGTTGCTTTCTTTATCTTCCATGTATCACATGTCGTCAAGATCGCTCATTGTTGATTCACTCTTTCCGTCATCCTTGAGTACTTCCATGTCTTGATTTGCTAGTGTGTAGGCTTCAATAGCACACAAGCTATCACCTTGTGGGGAGGGGCCTTCTTGGAGTACTTGATCTATGTCAACCCCTTCACATTCATCTTCTAGCTTGAGTCCTATCTCCTCCCATTTATCCTTTAAGTCACTAGGCTCATCACGGTTGTACTCTTCTCTTCCTTTATTGCAAATCTTTGAGTTCTCAAACCGGTCGATCCATCCTTCATCTCCTTCCTCTCTTTCTTCTTCAAACATCTTTTGGATCGACTCTCCACTCATCTCTTGATCAAATATATCTTCAACTAGTTTGGCCACGTGTCGGCGTTCCTCCTTCCTTCGGTAGTTGATTAGTGGGGCGAAATCAACTTGAACCCAACCGGATTGCTTGAACTCCGCCAATGGTCTAGCATTCCACATACTTCGGCATACATTCATGTTAGTTTCAACATTTTTAACATTCGAAATGACTTCTCTTACCTTGGGAAGTGGATCTTCAATTTCTTGTATGGTCAGTTCATCTTCCTTGACCTCCGGTTCATCTTTTTCAGAAATTTCAGCAAGCACCTTGGGCTTGCTTTTGTCATTTTGCTCCTCTCGACAACGTCTTTGCCAATCCCATTGCATTCTTTGTCCATTGCTTATCCTTTGTAAGATTTGTGCGGCTTCACTAATTGTTTTATCCATTATATCACCTCCTGCACACATGCTTACAAAACGAGACGAGTTAGGGGTTAGTGAAAAATAAGAGGTATGCAACATCAAGTCACCGGAAAATCCCAAGTTCGGGCCTCGCTCAAGTAGTTCATTAAAACGGTCCCATGCTTCATCAATTCCTTCATCCTCTCCTTGCTTGAAAGTGAGCACTTGCCTCCTTAAGTCTTGGATCTTGCTTATGGGAAAGAACTTCAAAAGAAACTTCTTCACTAGCTCATCCCAATTTCCTTTTGCTTCAATGGACGCAAGTGTGTACCATCTTCGCGCTTCATCTTCGAGAGAGAACGGAAAAAGATTCCACTTGAACCAAGCGGCCGGAACTCCTTTTTGTTGCACCGTGTTGCATATCATCATGAATTCCTTAATGTGTCTGTATGGGTTGTCATCCTCCAATCCTCTAAATGGTTTTGTCGCCACTAACTTGATGATTCCAGGCTTCACTTTGTATTGGGTTGTAGCAAGCATCAAATCTGATTTTTGTATCTCAATGTCTTCCATTGACGGCATTGCTAGCTCCCTTAGCGACATCTCTTCGTCTTCCAATGGTGAGGTCAACAAATCCATCTAGGCACAAGAAAAGTAGAAAGAAAACAAAAAAGATTTTTTTCTAGAAAATAGGGGTTAGATGTTAGTAATCAACAAAATTAATACTAGATTAAACGTAGCAAACTGGCTTGCTCCCCGGCAACGGCGCCAGAAAAAGGGGCTTGTTGATGGATAAAACTCGTATCCACCTATGATCCGCAAGCGTACGGACCTACACCTTTTTCACCACGGGATTCCCAAGGTTCTTGTCAATCCGCGGAGCAAGGGGATTGCTAGCGCTTAACCAAGTACTAATCTAGTTGAATGGAAAACCTTTGAAGGAGAGTATTAATCTAAAGGTAAAGACAATCTAACCTAAGTTAATCTAAGTTAAGTTGATCAAACAAATCTAGGGTTAAACTAGATGGTAAAGGGTGAACACAAGAGAGTGATTAAGAAAGATAAGCGTTCCCTCCCTAGGATCTAGGATAACATGGTATGCATCTACTACACGAGAGTGGTAAACCAATCTACCGGGGGTTGTGACCACGGTTTCGCCCTTTCCCTCCCCTCGTACTATCACTACGCGAAGGTAATCGTGACTAGACCTATGATGGACACGGTATGTTGATGGAATCTATGGGAGTAGCGGATATCATACGCCCGAAAAACACGGTAGCTAACCTTAATCATCAAAGCATCATCAACATGAAAGCAATAGACTGAAACCACGAATCAAGTAGTGATCACATAGCATGCATCCATCTAATCTAGGGATGAACGGAGACATTACCACATCATCTTACACAGATTGAAGCACATAGGGGTGATGGAGACTCCGGAGAACGTCGTCGATGAAGATGGCGGCGATGAAGCTTGGGAACACCCCTAGGCCAGCGGCTTGGAGTCCTCCTCTTGCTTCCTTCTCTCCGCCGGCGTTGATCCTTGCGACGAGCTCATCTAACTCTCTCCCTCATCGTGTGGCGGCGGTTTTCTGATGAATAGCGTCGGTAGGATGATTTTTTCGATGTGGCGGCCGACGGCAGCGGAGGCAATAAATAGACAAACACCTAGGGCAAAGGGGGCACCGAACCGACCCCGGAGTGGGCTGGGCCGGTCGGCCCAGGACGGCCGGCCCAGGCCCATTTCGGCTCGGTTCGGCCCGGTTTCCTCCCCGGTTGCTTCTCGCGTGATCCCTTATTTGTGTGCACTTGCATGTGGGCCTTTGACGTCGTTTCCTTCACGGTTAAGGCTTGAATCCTTGCTATGCAAGCTTCGCTGTTTTTTGGTTGAGTTCCTGAAGACTTGCACGTTGACGCTTCGGTCCTCGGGTCATTTGGAGTCATGTTCATCACGTGTCTTGACTCTTGTCGGGCTTCATGATCTTCTTGCAAAGTGCTTGGTGAACTTATCCCGAAAGTCTTCTCTTTAGCGTAGATTTCCTGCGTAAACAACAAACTCCAAAATCGACATGCAAGTGTGAACTTGTTACATCATTAGTATGCCTAGTGGCGGGTTAGTTGCAAATCATAATCGAAACCAATGTATAACAAGTACTCTAGGTTGACGGAAATTCACCGTCAACAACGGACTCCTACTAGAATTCCCCTGTAATCCTACTAGGACTTGTACCGTGTAATCCTACTAGGACTCCTGCCTTGTAACCGACTAGGAACCTGCCCCCTGAACTATATAAAGGAGGGCCGGGTACCTAGCCGGGCACCTGATCTCAACCAACACCAAGCGCAGGGCGCCATACTTGATCTCCAAACAGGACGTAGGGTTCGCCACCTTGGCAACCCGAACCTGTATAAATCTTGTGTCCCGTGTCCTTGCACATACCTTCGAGTTCTCGGTCTCCTGATCACAATCCTCCACCGCATAATCTATTACCTCGGGTACCCCCTTGGTAGGTTTGCCGGTCTAAACCACCGACAGCTGGCGCACCAGGTAGGGGTGATCATCACCACTGGGCGAATTCGAAGGACCCTTGTCAACAAGATCAATATACTCGTCGACTCGCTGAGATCCATTGAAGCAAGTCGGCTTGCTCCTGTCAAAGCGGAATCAATTCGCCTACGCCACGCATCCGGGTGCCTCGGCTCGTCGCACGGCTCGTCACGCGGCTCGTCGTCGACTACTTCGCCTCGCGCAGGCTCGTCGTTGACTACTTCACCTACGCCGCACGTCCGGTTGCTTCGGCACGTTGCGCGGCTTGTCGCGTGACTCATCGTCGACTACTTTGCCTCGCACAGTCTTGTCGTCGACTACTTCACCTACGCCGCGCGTCCGGGTGCCTCAGCACGTCGCGCGGCTCGTCACGCGGCTCGTCATCGACTACTTCGCCTCGCGCAGGCTCGTCGTTGACTACTTCACCTACGCCGCGCGTCTAGTTGCTTCGGCACGTCGCGCGGCTTGTCGCGTGACTCAATGTCGACTACTTCGCCTCGCGCAGGCTCGTCGTCGACTACTTCGCCTACGCCGCGCGTTCGGGTGCCTCGGCACGTCGCGCGGCTCGCCACGCGCCTCGTCATTGACTACTTCGACTACGCCATGCGTCCAGGTGCCTCGGCACGTCGCGCGGCTCATCACGCGACTCGTCGCGCCACTCGTCGTTGACTACTTCGCCTACGCCGCGCGTCCGGGTGTCTCGGCATGTCACGTGTCTCATCTCGCGGCTTGTCGCGTGACTCATCGTCGACTACTTCGCCTACGCCACGCGTCCGGGTGCCTCGGCACGTCGCGCGGCTCGTCGTCGACTACTTCATGTCGCACGGCTCGTCGTCGACTACTTCGCCTCGCGCAGGCTCGTCGTTGACTACTTCGCCTACGTCGTGCGTCCTGGTGCCTCGGCACGTCACGTGGCTCGTTGTCGACTACTTCACGTCGCGCGGCTCATCGTCGACTACTTCGCCTCACGCAGGCTCGTCGTCGACTACTTCGCGTACGGCGCGCGTCCGGGTGCCTCGGCACATCACGCGGCTCGTCACGCGGCTCGTCGCGCCCCTCGTCGTCGACTACTTCGCCTACGCGCGCGCGTCCGGGTGCCTCGACACGTCGCGGCGCTCGTCACGCGGCTCGTCGTCGACTACTTCACCTCGCGCGGGCTCGTCGTCAACTACTCCGCCTACGCCGCGCGTCGGGGTGCCTCGGCACGTCGCGCGGCTCGTCACGCGGCTCGTCGTCGACTACTTCACCTCGCGCGCGCGTCCGGGTGCCTCGGCACGTCGCTCGGCTCGTCGTCGACTACTTCGACTACGCCGCGCGTCCGGTTGCTTCGGCACGTCGCGCGGCTCGTCACGCGGCTCGTCATCGACTACTTCGCCTCCGCCGCGCGTCCGGGTGCCTCGGCAGGTCGCGCGGCTCGTCGCGCAAGCTCGTCGTCGACTACTTGAGGACCATGTGTGGTTCGAGGACCGGTGGATGGTCGCTTCTTTGTGTGATGAGTGATTGATAACATTGTGTGAACTGATTCTTGGCTAAGTATTGCAGGTGCAGGTTGCGGCTTGACTGGTGTTGGTGTAGGTGAAGAACAAGCACGAAAGGTCATCATCGGTGAGGCCTCCAGGTGTGGAGAAGACAAGTAGGCTTCGTTCGAGGGACCCGGTGGCCAGCGGGGTCAAGCGCGGGCCGCATGGTGGCATGAACAGCAAGATGAAGTCGTGGACGGTTTCTTGGTTGAGCCTCAAAACCAAGGTCGAGCCGGGACTACGTGGGAGCCGAGTCGTGAGTGGCGATTGGCGGAGGCTACACTGAGTTCGCGGGGTTTCCGGTGGTTCACTAGAAAACCATTGGGTTCCTTGGTTGATCCACAAAGCCAAGACCGAAGAACCGAAGACGGTGCTGCAGCAGTGCCAGACCGGTCTGATCGGTGGGTCTGACCGGTCTGACCGGTGAGGAGCACCGGTCTGACCGGTGTGCGATGACGCAGTCCGGAATCTTCGAAGCGGAGAACACGCATCGGGATCGCAAGGCTTGCGTCGAGGCTAAGCAGGTTGCGGTCGCCGGACATCCGTTCGATGGAGAAAGCTTGAAGACTTCCAAAACCGCCCTTGAGGGGCTTGTATCCCTAGTTATTAGGAAAGGGTATTTTAGACTTTTGGTTGCCTCCATATAACCCATGAGGTGAGAGGATGGCAGCAAACCTCTTGTAACCCTAATTCATTTGCTTTCCTATTTTCCCTTCCTATTTTTCTTAGGATTTCCATAGGACTAGCTTGAGAGCTTCATGGTGAGATCTTGTGAGAGGGTTGGATGATTGGGCGGCAAGCTAGACCTTGTATGAACCTTTGTGGCATGTATAGATGATTCGGCGTGGTTCCTCAAGGCCTTGTTGTGTTGTTCCCGGTTGTTCTTGGTGGTGATTTTCGGAGCCCTTTCTTGGAGTTTTTCTTGGGTTGTTTTCGGGACCTTTCTCTCGGAGATTTGATGGGGGAAATTTGTGGGAACCCTTCGTGGTTCTTTGGGCCGTGATTCCCCTCCCAAATCCGTGAGTAAAGGGGCTCGATTTTGGGGTTTTCCGAGTTCTAGGGTTAGTGGTGTTCTTGGCGGGATTTCTTCGATTCCTCCTTTTTGGACAAGTTTTGGTGGGATTAAACTTGGCTATGGACTCCTCATGAGGTGTTCCTATTATTCCCAAAGTCTTGTTCAAGTCCGTGGAGCGATTCGGAAGATCGAGATTTGGATTTGGGGGAGTTGACCCGCGGGTGTTGTTCATCCCGAGCTGCCCAGGCTACACCGGTCTGACCGGTCCTCTTGACCGGTCTGACCGGTGCCACCCTTGGTGGGTTTTTGCTCGGGTGAACGTTTGGGTGAGTTTGTTGTTGTCCTGTGTAGGGGCTGTTTCGAGTTTGGGTCTGTTTGGAGGTCGGTTGGCCTGTTTGGTGATTTGGGGGCTTTCTAGCTGTGACCGGTCTGACCGGTGTGTTGCACTGGCCTGACCGGTGTGGATCCACTTGGTGAAAGTCGTCAAGTTTCACCAGCAGGGACCGGTCTGACCGGTGGTGCTCACCGGTCTGACCGGTGTTAGTCAGTGGACTCAAGGTTTGGTGTTCCGCTGCGTTCTCGGGTCGGAAGGTTGTGTGTTGGTTCCTAGGTCCAGTGGCACTCCAGTGGCTACGTGGGCTTGGCCGACTTGGGTAGTGAGTTGGAGACGTGTGTTGGAAGCCGTGTTCATCTTGTTGGAGTTTCCATCTCCTTCGAGAAGAATTTTTATCGGCTCCCATTCACTCCCCCCTCTCTGGTTTGCCATATCGGTCCTTCAAGTGGTATCAGAGCCGGTTCGGGTCTTTATTGACTCTAACCAGTCTAAGATCCAAGGATGGCGTACCAGGAACGGGGTTCGGGTCCTCCACACTTCGATGGCAAGAACTACCAGATGTGGAGTAAGCGGATGGCAGCGTTCCTCCGCGGGAAAGGTCAGATCCTTTGGGATGTCACGGTGGACACAGCTATGTCCAACCGATGAACTTCCTTGCTCCAGGATCGAGGGACATGTTCGATGCCAACAATAAGGTGGTCGACTACTTGTTTCGTGCTTTGTGTCAGCCTGAGTTCGATCGAGTGCACACTGAGCACTTGGCTTGTAGAATTTGGATGGTGCTGAAGGAGGATCATGTTGGGAACGCCCAGGTTCAGGCACGGATGTATGCGATCTACCGGAGAGAGTACGAGAACTTCACTCATCTCCTCGGTGAGTCCATCGATGCCTTGTTTCAGAGGTTCACGGTGGTTGTGAACAACATGAGGGCCAATGTGGACGTGCTCCCGTACGATGATCATGATAGAGCCGTCAAGCTCTTACACTCTTTGGATCGTACAATATGGGGCAGAAAGTTTGAGGCCATTGTGGAGTCAGAGAAGTATGACACTCTGATGGTGAACGAGCTGTTCTCGAAGCTCAAGTCGGCTGAGGTGGATAGGGGCATGACTGCCAAGCTCGAGGGTCCGACTGACTCCCATAGTCTTGCCCTCGTTGGTGGTTTGAAAGGAAAGGCTAACACTAACCCATCCACCAGGATGTTCTCTTTGTCCTCCTTGATGTCTATGCCAGATGAGGAGTTTGACGTTCTTGGAGAGGATGAGCTGGCGCTCCTGACGAGGCGGTTCGAGAGGCTGCACGAGAACCGGGTGAACATGAGGAGGAACACGAGGACATGCTTCCAGTGCGGCAACCCGGGACACTTCGTCACCGACTGCCCGGAGAAGGTCGAGAACAAGGACGGCTACAAGCACAAGTCGAGGATGGATGGCAAGTACCGGTCGAGGCGCGACCACAAGAGCAAGCACAAGAACAAGTACAAGGACGAGCGACGATCGAGGAAGAAGGAGAGCTGAGGCAAGGCCCGAGCGATGGTTGGAGCGAGCGACGTCGACTCTAGTTCCGCGTACTCCACCTCAAGTTCGAGCAGCAGTGAAGATGAAGGTGATCGTCGCAAGAGCTGGAAGTCGTCCAAGAACCTGAGCGGGCTGAGCTGCTTCGCAAGAGACGGCTTCTGCACCATGGCACTGAGCTCCGGCAGCAAGAAGAGCACACAGAGCGACTCGGACTCTGATTCCGACGACGAGGTGCGTGATGAACTTCCCTTCTTGCGCCAGGAGAATGAGAGGCTTGGCTCTTTGCTTGATAACCGTGATGACATGCTTAGAGAGGCCAAGAAAATGAGAAAAGAGCTTAGGGCTTCACTCGAGGATGCTAGGACTAGAGTGGCTGAGCTAGAAACACAGGTTCTTGATAGCAAGCTTGAGATTGATTCCCTTAAGGCTAGCCCTGTTGTTTCGGATGAGGTTGATTGTGCTGATTGCTCCATTTTCCTTGCTGATCTTGCTTTGTTCAAGGAAAAGCATGCCTCCAAGTGTGAGGAACTAGATGTGCTTAGGGTCGAAGTGGCTGAGCTTAAATCTAGATCTGCTTTGCTAGGTGCTTGCACTTTTTGCCCTGTTTTACATGCTAAAATTGATGAGATGCATGCTTACACTAGTTCTGTTGAGGCCAAGCTGAAAGAACCCATTCCTACATCATGCTCTACCTGTGAAATGCATGCTTTGAAAAATTTGGAACTTGCACATTATGTTGATCATTTGCAGGATGAGAATGATGAGCTAAAAAAGTTGATGGGTTGGTTGTCTGGTCATGAGCCTCAGTTGAGGATGATGATCGAGGCATTTAAGAGGCAGGATGGTGAGGGACTTGGGGCAAACAAGGTTGGTGAGGGAAGTGGAGAGAATATCCCAGAGCCACCAAAAACCGACCACAAAAATGATTTCCCTTCAAAACCTAACCATCTTAGGAACTGACTAGACACAACCCCAGCTCCACCCGTGTTTCCTATACCTACAAATGATCTCCAAAAGCCTATCAAGTTTGTGAGCACTTCCGGGAAAGTGTTCTTTGGGAAAGAAAGTGAGAAGGCTAGTGAGGAGAAACCGGTGGAGAAGTTGAGTGGAGAGAAACCAAGTGAGCAGCCACAGCCCAAGCCTAAGCCTAAGCTTGTGAGGTTTCATTGTGGCTATTGTGGGAGAGATGGCCATAAGGATGAGTTTTGCTTCAAGAGGAAGCGAGAGGAGAGAATGGCGAAGGAGTGGGCCAACAAGGACAAGTACCACCCTTCCGATGGTGTACTTGAGCCTCGTGTGCAGATGCCCAGGGCCAAGGCGAGTGTGAGGACAGTTCGGGCTTGGGGAGAGCGGGAAGGCGGTTGGAGGTGCTTGCCGCCGGGGCCACACGGTCGGAGCGGGTGTGTGGCACCGGTCGGACGGTGCGGCAGCCCTCGAACGAGGGCGGCAGTTTGGGTTTCGTGCTCGTACTGGTGCGAGGGTTGTTTCTGGAGGTCGTGGTTCTTGTGGTTGGGCTGGACAGATTGCAGCAGGTCAGGTTGCTAGGCATTCTCCCCCTCGAGTTCACTACGGGGATGGGAGGAGTCGTAGCTTTGAGAAGGAGAGGAGGGACGGTCCACGAGCTTTCTTTCGTGGTTTTGGTCCTCCTCCAGGCAGAGAGGGGTGGTTCCTTCAGGGTGGTTACCGTGGTGGTGTTCGTGGAGGTAGCTTTGGTAGGTGAGATGGTTTGGTTTGTGCTAACCCCACTTTCGAGCAAATGGCTCGGCACTGGTTTTACTCTTTGGTACTAACCCCAGTGCTGAGTCGTTTGTTCGCTCACGTGCTCATTTTTTAATTTTAGGTGGGAGACTTGAAGAACATTTGGTTGATTGACTCCGGTTGCTCGAGGCATATGACCAGAGACAAGGGGTGGTTCTCAAATCTCGTCCCGGTGGTGACAAGGAGGTACATCACTTTTGGGGACAATGGGCGTGGGCGTGTGCTTTCAGAAGGTGAGATTAAGGTGAGTGACAAGATCACTCTCAGGCGTGTTGCTCTTGTTCAATCGCTGGGGTACAATTTGCTTTCGTGTCCCGAGTTGTTGGATGAGGGCTTTGAGGTGTTGTTTCGGCCAGGTGGTTCTCGGATTTTGGACTCTCGAGGGGACCTTGTCTGTATGGTCGTTCCCGAGGGTCAGGTGTTTCGTGCTGATTTTTCTCAGTCTTCGGGTGTGGAGTGTTGTTTCTTGGCTGGTTCTTCGAGTGAGTTTTGGAAGTGGCATAGGAAGTTGGGTCACTTGAGCTTTGACCTTTTGTCTCGCTTGAGCAAACTCAATTTGGTCCGAGGATTGCCGCGGTTGAGGCTTGAGAAAGAGTTGGTTTGTGCGCCGTGTAGGCATGCCAAGATGGTAGCCTCTTCTCACCCGCCTCTCACCGATGTGATGACTGAGCGTCCATGCGAGCTGCTCCATATGGACCTTGTTGGCGCAGCTCTTGTGCGATCTGCGGGTGGGAAGTGGTATGTCCTTGTTGTGGTGGACGACTACTCTCGGTATGCGTGTGTGTTCTTTCTTGAGGATAAGGGGGAGACGTTTGGTTTTGTTCGAGATCTAGTCTTGAGGTTGAGGAACGAGAGGCACGGAGATGCCATATGAGCAATCCACAGTGACAATGGCTCGGAATTCAGAAACTCTCGTTTTGAAATCTTTTGCCATGACTTGGGTCTTGAGCACCAGTTTTTGAGTCCGTATACGCCTCCCCAGAATGGTGTTGTGGAAAGAAGAACAGGACCTTGTGCGAGATGGCTCGGACGATGCTTGATGAGCGTAGGACTCCGAGGAGGTATTGGGCTGAGGCGGTGAATACCGCGTGCAGTGTTCTATGTGTCGAACTGGATCTACCTCAGAGTGCATAAGAAGAAAACATGCTACGAGTTGATGCACGGTCGCACACCCAAGGTGAGTCACTTCCATGTCTTTGGGTGCAAATGCTTTATTCTGAAGAAAGGGAAGAAGTTGGATAAGTTTGAGGCTAGGTCTGTCGATGGTATTTTCTTTGGTTATGCATCTCATTCTATAGCATATCGTGTGCTCAATCTTGAAACTAACCAAATCGTGGAGACTTGTGAGGTAAGCTTCGACGAGACACAGCCACGTAGTCAGCTTGTCTTTGAGTGTGCAGGTGATGATGAGCTTGGCGAGGAGATCTTTCAGGAGGAGGAGCATGAACATGGAGACGATGAAGATGGCGGTGTGGTGCCCCCGGCTGAACATGTACCCACTACTTCGACTACGGTGGTGGACGGACCCTCTCCTACACCTACGACGACAAATCAAGATCGAGGAGAAGCTAATGTTGAGGGGGAGGTAGCATCGAGGCGAGAACCTCCCCGGCAAGTACAAGTGGATCACCCAGCTTCGAGGATCATCGGCGACATGAATGAATGCACTACACGGTCGAGGGTTCGGAACAACTCTCATTTCGCTCATGCTGCATTTGTTGCTACTTTTGAGCCCAAAGACATTGGACACGCACTATCTGATTACAATTGGGTTAATTTGATGCATGAGGAGTTGGAGAACTTTGAGAGGAATCAGGTTTGGGAGTTGGTTGACCCTCCTTCAGGGTGTAAGCCGATTGGTACAAAGTGGGTGTGGAAGAACAAAGAGGGAGAGAAAGGTGAGGTTGTGAGAAACAAGTCGAGACTTGTTGCTCAGGGGTTCAGTCAGAAGGAGGGGATCGACTACGAGAAGACCTTTGCTCCCGTAGCCCATTTGGAGGCAATAAGAATCCTTCTAGCCTTTTTCCGTGGCTAAAGGGTTCAAGTTGCACCAAATGGATGTGAAGAGTGCTTTCCTAAATGGTGTGTTGGAGGAAGAAGTGTATGTGAGGGAACCACCAGGGTTTGAGAGTGAGAAGTACCCCCACCGGGTGTACAAGTTGAGGAAGGCGTTGTATGGGTTGAAGCAGGCGCCTAGAGCTTGGTATGGCAGGTTGAGGGGGTTCTTGTTTGAGAGAGGTTTTGAGATAGGGAAGGTCGATCAGACCTTGTTTCTACTGAGGCGGGGGGGGAGATATCCGATTGTGCAGGTGTACGTGGATGATATTGTCTTTGGTGGCTCGTCTAACTCTCTTGTTGCAAGGTTTGCAGAGGATATGAGCAGGGAATTTGAGATGAGCATGATGGGCGAGTTGCAGTTCTTCCTCGAGCTACAAATCAACCAATGGAAGGAAGGAACATTTGTGCACCAAGCTAAGTACACCAAGGACATTGTGCGGAAGTTCAAGATGGAGGATTCTAAGGCTATGACGACGCGGATGAGTACGACTACAGCTCTTGATACGGACGAGGAAGGTGAACACGTGGACCAGAAGGAGTACCGAAGCATGATCGGGTCACTCCTCTACTTGACAGCGACGAGGCCGGACATCCAGTTCTCGGTATGTCTGTGCGCTCGTTTTCAAGCGTCTCCGAGGACTTCGCATCGGCAAACAGTGAAGCGAATTTTCAGGTACTTGTGTCACACTCCCGACTTCAGCCTTTGGTACTCCGCGTCCTCTTCTTTGGCGCTTCATGGTTTTTCAGACGCGGATTTTGCCGGGTGTCGGTTGGATAGAAAGTCCACTTCTGGGACTTGCCAGTTTTTGGGTTCTTCATTGGTGTCTTGGTCTTCCCGCAAATAGTCAAGTGTTGCTCAATCCACTACCGAGGCCGAGTACGTTGTCGCCGCTAGTTGTTGCTCTCAGCTCCTTTGGATTTCATACACCATGAGTGACTTTGGTGAGGAGTATACCCATGTCACACTTCAATGTGATAGCACCAGTGTCATAAGCGTTGCAAAGAACCCAGTGCTCCATTCCAAAACCAAGCACATAGAAGTGAGGTATCATTTTCTGAGAGACAACGTAGAGAAAGGAAAGATAGCTTTGATCCATGTACCCACACATGAACAACTAGCCGATATTTTCACCAAACCCCTAGATCAAGCAACTTTCACTCGTTTGCGGGGGGAGCTTGGTGCGTGTTTGATTTCTTGAGTTGGGTGTGTGGGAGCTCCTTTGTAGCATATGTATAGCTTTCCTTTGTGCATTTCTTGCATTTGGCATGGCATATGTAACATGATGTATAGGCATCCTTGTATCTTAGATTGCATGCATTTTGTATCATATGCATTGGATAGGAAAAGCTTCTCCTATACACATCGTTCACCATGGAACGCTATTTATGTCTTCGTGAGCTTGTTTGGTATGCTATGGTTAGTTTGGCTTAGCTCTTGATGATCTTAGATGAATAATCCATGGTTGATGGCTATGATTTTGAAAAATGTCACATATATGCTCTCTCATGTGTAAATGCCTTTACATGATCTTGACATGTTTTAGTGGCTTTGCTATGCTTAATTTGTGGTTGGATAGCTAGTTTATTGATCATATGGGGCCAAAGGCTCATTTTCCACCATGAATGTTTAGCCCTCTTGCTTTATCTTGTGGAGGGGCATAAGTTCCTTTTTGTCGCAAAGACATTTCATGTACCAATTATGAATCTGAAAATGTGCTCCCATGTCATATGTGCTGAATTTAATTTGCTTTGGGTGCTAAACCGTTGCATGATGCCTACCAATGAGAAGTCTCATACATAGAAGTAGGCACATGGCTCGGTGGCTTTGACATGACATGAGGTGCTTGTGGGTGTTTGTGATGGTCGTATGATTAGAATGGCTGTCCTAACATGAAGTTTGTGTGGTTTTGCCATTTTGATATGTTTTGATCATGTTTAGGACTTTGATCATGAGAGGCAAGTTTTTTGCAAAATTGCCCAAATCTGTCTTAGCTTCATCCAATGGTTGTGAAACTTGGTTATCTTGTAGTTGATGTCGATACGAAGCTATAGAGTATCTAACTTGCTTATTTGGACATGTGTAGCATCCTTTGTTGAATTTTGTCTATTTGAGAAGCTCTAGGTTGAAAGTTTTACATTTTTGGCTTGATTCATGCATTGCCAACAAGGGGGAGAAGTTTGAGCTTGAAATGGCTTGCTGGATGCATTTAGAAGGTTTTCAGGTGGTTTCGAGCCATTTCTGGGCTCTGGTGTGCACCGGTCTGACCGGTCGAGGTCACCGGTCTGACCGGTCAGAGTGCTGGTCCTGTGCACATGTTGGGCACCGGTCTGACCGGTGGTGGTGACCGGTCTGACCGGTGTGAGCTGAAGTTGTTGCAGCTGCCCTGTTTTCAAGAGGTTTGCATGCATTCGTCCAGGGGGAGTTGCATTGGTTCAGGGGGAGCTTGCATGTGTGCAGGGGGAGCTCTTTGTGGTTGTTCGAGCTTTGGTTTGGTGGTTTGCGCTCTTTGCTTGAGCTTTGTTTTGTCTCGGATGTGTCGAGCCGTTGCCCTTGCCTAAGGGGTCCGAGACTTGTCTTCTTCAAGTGATCTTGCTCTTTGCCTTTGTTTGGCTTTCGATCGCTTGTTGGAGTTTCTTTTTGTTCGTTTCTTTTCTTTTTCTTTTCTCTCTTGTTACTTTCGTGTGGCTGTTGTCAAAGCACTCATCAAGGGGGAGATTGAGGACCATGTGTGGTTCAAGGACCAGTGGATGGTCGCTTCCTTGTGTGATGAGTGATTGACAACGTTGTGGACTGATTCTTGGCTAAGTATTGCAGGTGCAGGTTGCGGCTTGACTGGTGTTGGTGCAGGTGAAGAACAAGCGCGAAAGGTCGTCGTCGGTGAGGCCTCCAGGTGTGGAGAAGACAAGTAGGCTTCGTTCGAGGGACCCGGTGGCCAGCGGGGTCAAGTGCGGGCCGCATGGTGGCATGAACAGCAAGATGAAGTCGTGGACGGTTTCTTGGTTGAGCCTCAAAACCAAGGTCGAGCCGGGACTACGTGGGAGCCGAGTCATGGGTGGCGATTGGAGGAGGCTACACCGAGTTCGCGGGGTTTCCGGTGGTTCACCAGAAAACCACTGGGTTCCTTGGTTGATCCACAAAGCCAAGACCGAAGAACCGAAGACGGTCTTTGCGGCAAAGGTGCGGACCGGGTCCGATCGATGGGTCTGATCGGTCTGACCGGTGGGTACCGGTCTGACCGGTGAGGTGCACCGATCTGACCGGTGTGCGACGACGCAGTCCGGAATCTTCGAAGCGGAGGATACGCGTCGGGATCGCAAGGCTTGCGTCGAGGCTAAGCAGGTTGCGGTCGACGGGCATCCGTCCGATGGAGAAAGCTTGAAGACTTCCAAAACCGCCATTGAGGGGCTTGTATCCCTAGTTATTAGGAAAGGGTATTTTAGACTTTCGGTTGCCTCCATATAACCCATGAGGTGAGAGGATGGCAGCCAACCTCTTGTAACCCTAGTTCATTTGCTTTCCTATTTTCCCTTCCTATTTTTCTTAGGATTTCCATAGGACTAGCTTGAGAGCTTCATGGTGAGATCTTGTGAGAGGGTTGGATGATCGGTCAGCAAGCTAGACCTTGTATGAACCTTTGTGGCATGTATAGATGATTCGGCGTGGTTCCTCAAGGCCTTGTTGTGTTGTTCCCGGTTGTTCTTGGTGGTGATTTTCGGAGCCCTTTCTTGGAGTTTTCTTGGGTTGTTTTCGGGACCTTTCTCTTGGGGATTTGATGGGGGAAATTTGTGGGAACCCTTCGTGGTTCTGTGGGCTGTGATTCCCCTCCCAAATCCGTGAGTAAAGGGGCTAGATTTTGGGGTTTTCCGAGTTCTAGGGTTAGAGGTGTTCTTGGCGGGATTTCTTCGATTCCTCCTTTTTGGACAAGTTTTGGTGGGATTAAACTTGGCTATGGACTCCTCATGAGGTGTTCCTATTATCTCCAAAGTCTTGTTCAAGTCCGTGGAGCGATTCGGGAGATCGAGATTTGGATTTGGGGGAGTTGACCCGCGGGTGTTGTTCATCCCGAGCTGCCCAGGCTACACCGGTCTGACCGGCGCTCTTGACCGGTCTGACCGGTGCAACCCTTGGTGGGTTTTTGCTCGAGTGAACGTCTGGGTGAGTTTGCTGTTGTCCTGTGTAGGGGCTGTTTCGAGTTTGGGTCTGTTTGGAGGTCGGTTGGCCTGTTTGGTGATTTGGGGGCTTTCTGGCTATGACCGGTCTGACCAGTGTGTTGCAACAGCCTGACCGGTGTGGAGCCACTTAGTGAAAGTCGCCAAGTTTCACCAGCAGGGACCGGTTTGACCGGTGGTTCTCACCGGTCTGACCGGTGTTGGTCAGTGGACTAAGGTTTGGTGTTCCGCTGCGTTCTCGGGTCGGAAGGTTGTGTGTTGGTTCCTAGGTCCAGTGGCACTCCAGTGGCTACGTGGGCTTGGCGGACTTGGGTAGTGAGTCGGAGACGTGTGTTGGAAGCCGTGTTCATCTTGTTGGAGTTTCCATCTCCTTCGAGAAGAATTTTTATCGGCTCCCATTCACCCCCCTATCTAGTTCGCCGTATCGGTCCTTCACTACTTCACCTACGCCGCGCGTCCTGTTGCTTCGGCACGTCACGCGGCTTGTCGTGTGACTCATCATCGACTACTTCGCCTCACGCAGGCTCGTCGTCAACTACTTCGCCTACGCCGCGCGTCTGGGTGCCTCGGCACGTCGCGTGGCTCGTCACGCGGCTCGTCGTCGACTACTTCGCCTATGACGCGCGTCCGGGTGCCTCGGCACGTCGCGTGGCTCGTCACGCGGCTCGTCGTCGACTACTTCGCCTCCGCCGCGCGTCCGGGTGCTCGGGCACATCGCGCGGCTCGTCGTCGACTACTTCGACTACGCGCGCGCGTCCGGTTGCTTCGGCACGTCGCGCGGCTCTTCACGCGGCTCGTCGTCAACTACTTCGCCTACGCGCGCGTCCGGGGTGCCTCGGCACGTCGCTTGGCTCGTCACGCGGCTCGTCGTCGACTACTTCGCCTCCGCCGCGCGTCCCGGTGCCTCGGCACGTCGCACGGCTCGTCGTCGACTCGCCGACTACGCCGCGCGTCCGGTTACTCCGGCACGTCGCGCGGCTCGTCGCGTGGCTCATCGCGCGGCTCGTCGTCGACTACTTCGCGTCCGCCGCGCGTCCGGGTGCCTCGGCACGTTGCGTGGCTCGTTGCGCGGCTCGTTGTCGACTACTTCAACTACGCCGCGCGTCCGGTTGCTTCGGCATGTCGCGCGGCACGTCGCGCGGCTCATCGCACCGCTCGTCGTCGACTACTTCGCCTAAGCCGCGCGTCCGGGTGCCTCGGCACGTTGCACGGCTCGTCACGCGGCTCGTCGTCGACTACTCCGTGCGCCGCGACTTCCTATTGCGTCCACACTGGCTCTACTTCAGCCACGCCGTGCGCCGCGAGTACTTGTCTCACGATAACACTATCTCTACTTCGAGTACGCCGTGCGCCACCGCGACGTTGTCTTTCGGTCGCATCGCGTCAACCATTCATCTTGACTAGTTTTCCAAACTAGTCGAGAATGGCAGTCATGCCCCCAACAACTGGTCGGAATCAACTCTGACTAGTCAACTTCAGCAACAACCGTCGCGGCTCCATCGCCGACCGCCACGGCTTCATCAATAGTCTGCCCAGGCAGCAACAACTAAGTCATTTATTTAAATGATTACATTTTCTTTTTTTGGCTTGTTTTCCTCATCATGCAGGACAACATGCCCTCGTGTACGCTTCTCGGCGTGTTTTCACGGGAGCTACACTCTGCTGACTACTCTTGGGGTATATCAATCAAGTCAGCACGAGTCTATTTCATCAACTTGGGGGCTATCCCTAGGAGGCAGCATCTAAAGTCCGCTACGCACGACAATCTAAAGTCGACTTCTAAAGTCGCATTCTAAAGCCCGCTCGTGTGGCAACTTAAAGTTGACTCCGGTTGCATCTTCGCCTGCTTTGGTGGCATACTACGTGTGTAAGCTTCGATGGAACCTAAGTGGCCCTCGGGTCCTGGCGACGATGGAACCTAGCTGCACGTGGTCTTCACGCTCTATACCATGGGTCCAAGTACCCTAAGTACTCGCGCTCCGTACCTTGGGTCTGAAATCCATGGCCCAGGTACACAAGTCGACTCTGGTCGCACTTTCAAGTCCACTACGGTGGCAACCGTACCTTGGGTCTGAAATCCATGACCTAGGTACACAAGCTGACTCCGGTCGCACCCTGAAGCCCGCTCTAGCGGCAATTGTAGCTTGGGTTTGAAATCCATGGCTCAGGTACTCAAGCCCACTCCGGTGACACAAGTCGACGCTAACAGTCACACCCAAGCCCACTCCGGTGGCACAAGCCGACTTCGGTCGCAATCTTAAGCCCGCTCTGGCAGCAAAACTACTCGTTTCTCTGATTTTTTCACTTTGGCTTTCCGGATAGTGCTTTTCATTTTTTGCATCTTAAGTCCACCCCCGTGTGGCGCCAAGTCGACTACTGTAGTCGCATCTAAAGTCTGTTTCACACGGCAATCTAAAGTTGACTTCTTCAGTCGCATTCCAAAGTCCGCTTCGCGCGGCAACTAAAGTCGACTTCGGTTTTCAAGTCGCATCACAAAGCCGACTTCGGTTTTCAAGTCGCATCACAAAGCCGACTTCGGTTTTCAAGTCGCATCACAAAGATGACTTCGGTTTTGAAGTCGCATTCTAAAGTCCGCACTGCCAACATCTAAAGTCGACTTCGGTCGCATTTAAAGTCCGCTCTGACGGCACGACTACTTCCTCCACGGCTCGATGCCAACTTACTACTCAGAATCTCTCCAGCTCGGGGGCTACACTCAACATACTACTCGAGCATAACTTCAGCATTCTTCGCTCGCTTTCTAGCTCGGGGGCTCCGCACCAACAACTACTCGACGTGGCTCATACGGCTCTCTTATCTCGAGGGCTACACGCTGCAAGAGTACTCAGATGATGACTTTCGCGAACACTGAAGACCCTTGGATTGATTACCTAATCATTTCAAGGCTCGGGGGCTATGCTACACCCATCATTCAAATTTTTCAAGACGGAAGATTCGGAATCAAGATTGACCCTCAGCTAGAGTCTGGAACTCAACCTAAGGCTCGGGGGCTACTCCATATGGAGTGCGATTTTGCAACCGCACTTCCACATAATCTCGACTTCAAGACGGATGAGCTGGACCACCTTCTAGCCTCGTGGCAGTTCAAGTACTATCGAAGACTTCTCCAAGGAGTACTCGAGGACGCTCAAGAACTACTCGAAGAGGCTTCAAGACTACTCGGACTGCTACTCTCGACTACAATGTGCTCGGGGGCTTGTCGGGCATACACCCCGGGTACCCATGCAAGGAAGGATGAAGACGGACTCCTACTGGAATTCCCCTGTAATCCTACTAGGACTTGTACCGTGTAATCCTACTAGGAGTTCTGCCTTGTAACCGTCTAGGAACCCGCCCCTGGACTATATAAAGGAGGGCCGGGTACCTAGCCGAGCACCTGATCTCAACCAACACCAAGCGCAGGGCGCCATACTTGATCTCCAAACAGGACGTAGGGTTCGCCACCTTGGCAACCCGAACCTGTATAAATCTTGTGTCCCGTGCCCTTGCGCATACCTTCAAGTTCTCGGTCTCCCGATCACGATCCTCCACCGCATAATCTACTACCTCGGGTACCCCTTGGTAGGTTTGTCGGTCTAAAACACCGACATTAACCTATACAGATTCCTCGTCGAGGTTGCCAAAGCCAAAGGGTCAACCTCTCTCACACACACGCATGCGGAAATGCACTAGCAGCCTGTTCGTTTGGCTGGTGGCTGATGGATGGTGCTGATTTGTTCTGAGAGAAAAGTACTGCTGGTTGATTACTGATGGCTTATTTGTTCTGAGTAAAAAATACTGATGGCTGGTGGCTGATAAACCGAACGAACATACTGCGATGGATCTCCCATATGAGTGAAGTCTCCATTCTCTGCTGGCTGCAGTGAACAGTGGTCATGCATCCAACAAAACCTTCCTTGCTTCTAGGCTGAAATGTCTATATGCCTTTGTTGTATCAATTAATTAAGGTGCCTATTTTAAGAGAAAAATCTCGATGCGCCTAGAGAAAAGGAAAATGAAACATTGGTTCTTGGGCTGGCTTGCTCAAGTTGATGGAAACGTCTGGGCCTGGCACCGCTCTAGGTGGGCTGATAATCCTGGGTTTAAGGTCTTTGGGATGCAAATTTACGGAAACATGGGGAATAACATAGGAATCCAATTCGCTTTGCTAATCCTTAACCTTGATGCACATTCATCCCTCATCAGGAACGCTTCTGCCCCTAAAAAAAAATCCGGAACACTAGTAACTAAATCAAGATAAGTTTGACGTCTCTAGAACAGTGTTATGGCTCTTGGTTCTTGTTTCCTCCGCAGAAGTTGCATGTGAAACGTCCTATTTGTTGGCAAATAGTGCTGTTTGTGTGGTACTGTGTGCCTGGTTTAATTTCTAGCTAGATCTAGTGCAAGTAAGTTATTCTCCAAGTGTTACCTGCTGGCCTCTCTTGCATCGAGCGTAGCAAATGAACAACAATAACTAATGTGTTTAAAAACAATAACAATCCCAAAAGTCAACTCTGCATTCAGCATGAACAGTGCTACTTAATTCTTCTAGTTGTTCTTAGGCATGTCTCCTTCCTGATCTTTTCCTCCTAAACAAAATTTTGCACACCGCCGTCCATGGACGACATCTCGTGGGGTACGTACAGGGGGCGAATCCAGCGTGGGGCTGGAGCCCCCTACCCCGCAAATTTTAAACATCTTTTCCAAAGAGTAAAATTCATTGGCGGCCCCTCAACTTGCACAAAGGTATTATCTGGATCCCAAACTCAGGATTTTTAATATTTGGGTCCATAAACTTGCTCGGTTGTGTCATCTAGGTCCCAAACTCATGATATATGGTATTTGTGTCCCTAAACTTGCATGGTAAATGTCATCTGGGTCTCGAACTCAAAAATTTTTATTGAAAAAAGTTTGATTTACACCTATTTTATGAAACTTTAAAGAAAAATATGTTAATCTAAAAGTCATAACTAAATTTTTAAATCACAAAAATATGAAACATGTACTAAATTTCTTATAAAAATGTCACTGGGTGTTTTATTTGAAGTTAATTGGATATTATATGTTCAAGTTACTATGTTTATTACTTTTTCTAAAAATAATAGGGTGAAAATTGACCTTTTGTTCTATATAAATGCTGAACTTTGGGACCTAGATGACACTATTGTGCAAGTTTAAGGACCAAATATCATACATTATGAGTTTGGGATCTAGATGACATAATCGTGCAAGTTTAGGGATCCAAATATCAAAAATCCTAAGTTTGGGACCTATGTGACACAACTGTACAAGTTTAGCGACCGCCACTGGATTTTACTCTTTTCCAAAACATTTAGAGGGATCTGAACTTTTATGCACGTACAATTGCGCATGCATGAGAACGTTGGTGCGAAATCATGAACAGTGATCTCGCCGCCATTGGCGTACCCATGCCCCCCCCCCTAATGTTTGATCAAATATGCAGCATGCACCTACTGTTTATGTATTTATAATAATCCATCGCACATAAACTAGTGATTAATTCAATAATTATTGATAATTGATCCGTTTTATGGCTTGTGACGTTGGTTTCAATAATCAATTTGTACTCACAATAAAAATACATACCTTATTAAATTAATTTTGAATAGAAGTTAGTCACACATGTTGTTTGCATGGCCTTTGCTATGCCAAAATTCTGACTACGACGCCACTGCGCTCGCCGCAGGTTTCTGCGTGGCCATTAGGATGGTCAAGCTCAAGCACAGGCCGAGATCGAAGAAAGAATGGAGATGGAATGCAGGTTGTTAGTGACAAGTTGACGAGAGACAAAGATCCAGAGGTCGATCGGTTGCCCCGTATTGAATAACGACATCACGTGAGCTCTGATCAATGCTCGTGCATGGAATGGAATGGATCTCCACATTATATTGCAGTCAAAGTGATACCTATAGCTAGCCAGCCGATTCTTGCTACTATACTACTATATACTCCGTACGTACAAAAAGGCATCCTTCCTCCCTTCTTCTCCCTCCAATTCTTTTATCTGAATATCTTATCATATCTTGCCTTAACCTAGACAGATTCCTCATCGAGGTTGCCAAAGCCAAAGGGTCAGCTTCCCTCTCTCACACACACATGCGCAAACGCACTAGTGATGGATCTCCCCCAAGTGAGTGAAGTCTCCATTCTCTGCTGGCTGCAGTGGTCATGCATCCAACAAAACCTTCCTTGCTTCTAGGCTGAAATGTCTATATGCCTTTGTTATATTAATTAATGTGCTGGGAGTATTATACTACTCATTAGGGTATGTAGTGAAGAGGACAGAAGGGGTGCAAGCATCAGTGCTAATCAACTTGCATTTATATATCTTATTAATGAAATAGTGGAGGCAGGCAGCAAGGGACCAAGGGCGGTAGGCACACATGAAGAGAAGATGGGCCGGGACCTTTCTAGGAATTGGGGAGTTGACATTGGTCCATGCATCACGTACAACACAGTGCGAGCATTGGATGTGTGTGATGAGGGGTCTGTCAGACTGACTGCTGGCCCTCTCTCTCTGACTCTCTCTAGTCTCTACTCGTACACACACATCCACCATGCACAACAAGACAAAAGAGAGAGGGTAAAGTGTCACTCATGACCTCGAAAAAGGCTAGTAACAAAATATGCAAATCCACAAATCACTGAATAGGGTTTAGTACACTTTGCTGTGATATGGTGTTGATCTAATTAATCTTCTTGCTGAATCAGATTTCCTACTTTCTCTTTTTTCCTCTGCTACACTGTCCTCTGTTCTCCTAGCAATCAAAGTCACTTTACTTGTACTACTAAGAATTTATTTTGAACTGATATTCTGAAGGGTAATATATAATTTTTCAGGCATAACCAGGAAAGGGGGAAAACAAGAAGAACATCACCGATAATTGGATGCAATGCAATGCAATGCAATTGTGCAAAGAAATGATCTCACGCACGCACGCACGCATCAAGCTCGAGAATGCCTGCCCTATCCTAGCTCCAAAATTCTAAAGATGCAGCCTTGGTAAGTGAGAAGTCAAAAGGTGACAACTGCCAGAATATGCCCGTGTTCTAGACCTGGCACCACACGGGAGAAGTGTACTAGTACGTTGGAGCCATTTAAGTAGACAAAACACACTTAGTACAAATTGATCGTCATCTTCTACCATCTGTTCCAGTGCACCAACAATAAAGTACAGAGCGGCAGGCAGTAGTGCCTGTAAATCTAAGCATTTCGAATCATCTGAACCCTGAGCCCTCACGTGCCCTGCTGCATGCCGATCTCATCTCATGCCCTAGCAATATAATGTCAGCAGCTAATAGCTAGCTGTGTTAATTAATTAATAGCTAGGGTTTAATTTGGTTGGGCCCGTGCTTAGTTTACGGCCTTTCGGGGAGGAGCACTGACAAATCGACCCTGAAGTTGCGGTGTCAGCGAGGGGTTCAAGAAGAAGAGGTTAAGGAGATGAGGAAGAAGGTCAGCACCTGCTGAGATGCAAGTCGCCGCCCATCGCCAGCAGAGCTCTGCTCCCCCGGCGCAGGGAGAGGAGGAGAGGGAGGGAGGTCATGCCCTGCAGCAGGGCGCGCGGTTCCCGAGGCGGCCGGCTGGGCCTGCCATTAATTCCGTGGAAGACTACTTGCATGCATGGGAGAGGAGAGGAGAGATCGATGCCATGGGCCATGGCCATTGCCGCCGGCCGCGTTGTTTTGTTCCACGCACGGCATGCAGCGTGGGTGCATGACTTGAGCACATCGGCTAGCTGCATCCTGTCTTTTCTGTGCTGCTTGTGTTTCCAAGGATGGGATTGGTGATTAGGCACCTCGAGAGCTGGTACTAGGGTGATGCCGCGGCTTCCTGGGGGCCGGTGTTCCAGGACAATGTGACAATGATAAAGAATTTTCCATGATGTAAAAATGGTGTGAGATCAATACATAGCTTATGACAACATTACCAAGGGATCAGCAGAGAGTGATGTTCATCTCGTGTACTTTTTTTTTGAAATGAATCATCTTATGCTAATTATGTATCCAGTATGACATTACTCCTGCGAAGGAAATACAAATACGTACCCTGTGGTGAGCGATGACTATTGTCATGTGAAGACTGAAGACAGCCGTGCGTGTTGCAGTTGCAGCCGTGCTAGCTTGTTTTCTTGTGCCGTTGTAGGGTAGCGGAAAGTTCCTTTGACCGTAGGGTTTGGCATTTCCAATTCACCGAGGTGAGGTGACCTCGAGTGACCTCACACGGCAGCAGACAGACTAGCAGTCTCGTCTAGCAGTAGCTGCTACCCTCAACAACAGTGAAGCTCTCGCTCATGCTCGCGTTGTTAGGGCGTCCGCAATGATAATAGTTAGTACTAGCTATATAGTTAGCTGACGTGGAGGTGAGAGGTAAGGAAAAAAGTATTTTACATTGCTGGACCCACATGTTCATCTCACAAATTCTTGAACTACGTGAAATAGATAGGCTATTTGCTCGTCGCTAGTGACTAATCTCTCTCCTACTTTTTGCCTGTCCACGTCATAATAGCTAGTCAAATAGCCAGCCATTGCGGACGGCCTTGCTAAAAGATAAAATCAAAATATTAAAACGCGAGCGAGTCTTGCCAAGCAGCAATTCCAACGAATCCCAACCAAAAAGTTTCCCATCGCATTCAAGGCTGTGGGTTTTCCTATCCACAGGCATGCACCATGCATCTCCAGTATACTCCACGTAGAGAGTCAGAGAGAGAATGCAGGAGCGAGAACCGGGCGAGTGGTGGTGTCTCTGCTGCTTTGTCTGATGCTCCATCGTCGCCATGAATTTTGGATGGAGAAGCAGCAGAGAGCAGAGCAGAGTTGCGTAGGGAGTATTCAAGACAGTGTCATACGTACATGTACAACATTCAATGTATTGCTGACAAGGCCGGTGGTTGCACTTGTGAATACCATGGCATTCCAGTCCGGTCCAGCAAATACGTACTACAGTGAACGCCTTCAAATCTGCTGCTGCAATCGGCAACCAGTAGTTTATTAAATTGCATGTTTGACGGATTTTCGCAGTCTTTGAATAGTACAAGCAACATAATTGTGTAGTATACATGCATCCATCCGCTGTTTTACCATGCATATATAGCACCGTTTGGATCACATTTATGGATTTCGAAAATATTGAGTTTTGATGGATATCCAAAATCTGGATTCTGAGCAAAATCTAGATGGACGTGTTGAATTCCAACATTCCAAAATCTGATCTTATGGTTCTTTGTTTGAGACATGCCTTTTTTACCCTTTGCTACCATTGTGCCCGACGTGCTGCCGTTGGAAACTTCACGGAATAAACTCTTGAGCAGATTCTGGGATTCACGGAATCCGAAAATCCAGCTTCTCGAATCCGCTCCAAAATCTGGTCCAAAACGGAGTAGTGATGCATTTGACCGAGTGTTTTCTTCCCCTCACACCCTTGGATTTTGTTAGCCCCACTTACATTATTTTGAGCTCAATAGCAAGGTTACTCCAGCTGCAAAATACTCCCGACTAGGTCATGGGAATAGGGATTACACTCAAGATTAGGATCACTCGAGTTTAATGTGATGAGAGAGAGAGAGCACGCGACTACAAATCGGCTAGTAGCTAGACATGGTTTTGTGTCGGATATAAGGTACAAGGAAAGAGGTCTTTTACGGTACACAATACCACCCAATGGTAGTATGGTAGTATTATCTGTTTTTCAGTTTTTTTACTATGAGTAAAATAGTAATTTGCTCGATGTGTATTATTTGGAAAAAAATTCTCCGCTGCCAACGTTACATAAAAAGACTTGATTTCATATATTACAACGATATTATTTGTATATTCCCGATAATACCCATGTACTACTCATAATATTAACCACACCACACTAAAAAACCAGTGGTACAGAATTAATCTCAACCGTCAGACCTTACATATAGGTCCTTTCCTATTACATGTGAATTCTTTTTAACCAGTGCTACATGGTGGTATTGTGTACCGTAAAAAACCTCATAAGGAAAAGGGAGGAAGCGATGCCCCACCCCTTAGACTAAGTCCAACAACGCGATGCAAAATGAGAGAGGCACCGGTTGTTTTGCATCGCGCACAGTAGCTGCATCCGCGACGTAAAATATCCGGTCTCCAACAGCCGTGACGTAAATAGCAAAGGCAAAAAAAAATCCAGCTACTCCTCACCACCTTCTACTCCTCCGTCGGCCTCGAGAGGAAGGGAGGCGGTGGGAGGAGGGCCCGGCGGAGAAGCTCGATCCGCCGGCCAGCGCGCGGGAGAGGCCTCCGCAGGCTGCTCCTTCCTCTGCCGTCGTGGAGGGGTTGGGGCTGCTTGATCCTGGGGCGCAAGGGCTCGCCGTGCTTGAGCAGCTGCTCCCCACGAGGCCGAAGAGGGAAGCGGCGGCCAGCCCATCCGCAACAGTGAGGAAGGCGAGGAGGGGGGAGAGGCAGCAGCTCCGCACATTCGCTTGGCCGCACCCGGGATCCGCCGAAGAGGAGGAAGCCCTGACCTCCCCTACTCCTCCTCATCCCCTGCTCCTCCTCGTCCCCTGCACCCACCGCAAACACACCTAGCATCGCGCGGCCCCTCCCCTGCTCCTCCTCCACTGACGAGCTACGCCGGTGAGCGTGTCAGGTCTGCTCTGCCTCCTTCCCGCGCCTCTCCACCCCCTCTTCCACATAGCGAGGTCGGGACACCACTGGTGATGATCTCCTTCCCGGCAGGCGCATGGACTCCTCCCCTGCTTCCCACCGTGGGCTCCTCCGCACATCCCGCACTGGTGACGAGGTGGAGGCCGGGCACGCTACTCGATGGTTGCTCACCGCCGCGGTCTCCTCTTCCCCTGCTCCTTGCCGTGGCATCGTCCACATTCGCCTTCCTCTCCTCCCTCGTCTCCCGGCGGGAGCAGCGACGACCGTCTGCATTCGAGGAGAGAGGTATTGCAAATGTGCATCACCTCTCTCCTCAATTGCAAATTTTCCGTGTGGTTTGCCTCATTTGTTGGAGTGTATGCCTTTGTGAACAGTAGCTCCGGGAGAGGCAAAAATGCTTTTGCCCATCATTGTTGGACTCAGTCCTATATTGTGGTTCTTTCCTCTATAGAGATGTATTGCAATCTATAAAAAAAAGAAATGTATCCATTAAATTGTTAATAATGTAACAGAAATACCATATCACCCTATAGCCGGTGTCTTATCAAGAAACATAGCAGTCCCCTTTTGCTGTAAAAACTGGTAACCCAGTTCTATTTTAGCTTTAATCAAAGCTGGGCCTCCTGGCCTTTTTCAAAAAAAAAAAGAAACATAGCAGTCGAGTCATCTCGAGTAAAAATATCATAAATATGTGAAAATGTAAAAATTTCATAATAAAATTGGTAAACAACTGTGGCTCTCGACTTTATTTTATTGAATAGGATTTTGTTTTAAAGAAAATTATGCACATTTCTAGTAAGATAGAAAAAAGAGCACATATGACAACAACACACGTACCATAGAGAGCACTTCAGAGATTACTATTTGGATTCTTTTTTCGACTTCTTCCATAGTATTTTCTCTTAGAATGAATCAGGCATACAAAATAGCGCACATTACTTTTTTTTTTCCAAGAACAAATCTGCCTGCCGAACACGAAGAAAATGTATGCTACTGTGGCTCTCGACCGCCGAGGACGACGCAAAAAGAGTGAGAAAACATGTATACAAAACCTGCGGCTACCTAGCTGGAGTTCGTCACACAACAAAAAAGCAGGAGAGACTAGCCGCGGAAGCAAAGTCATGTTTTTGTCGTGCTCCACCCAAAGCCATATGCCCATATACGCATGGGTGCAAACAGTTCAAAGGGGAAAAGGTTTTCTTGTGACAGAAACCTCATCCATCTGACCATCTCCATGTTTTGATCAAGCACAAACCGCCACCTCCAGGTTTACACTGATCATTAGCGCAAAGAAGTTCGCATGAGTGTAGATAGCTGCATGCATGCATGGGGGCCCCCTAGCAAGAAAAACATGTGCCAACAACCCAACAGACACACACAACATTTCGCAGCTAGTAGCTCCCCGTCAGCTCTCTCATGCAAAAGGCCTTTTGCTCGCTCATGCAAGCAGCCATGCAAATGTAAAAAGTGGCGGATTGGAATATCTCTTTACCCCCTTCCTTAAGCAAGCAAATCCAGCAAATCGATCTGCCTGCCCCTTCCATTCAAACTGTCATCTCCTTCCATCTCTGTCCTAGAGAGAGAAAGCGAGAGGCCTGGGCGGGCGTGTCACCTTCTTCCTCCCTCTCAAGAAATCCTGACCTGCTGACCTCTGTGTCGCCATGCCCAACAGGGTGTTGCTGCTCAGCTCCACCCCTGCGGCCTCCCATCATTAACTCATCATCATCCACCCCCTCTTCTATAAACTACTCTTTGCCCATCACATTCACCCATCTCTCTCTCTAGCCTGCTTTTACATTTTTACCCTTTGTCTTTCACTCTGCCCCACTCACTAGAAAAGGAGAGGATCCCGGCCATCCCTCAAGCTCAAGCCTCCACAAGTTGCACAAACAAAGAAACGAGAGGGAAAGGAGAAAGAGAGGGCTCTTTATCACTCTCTGCGGCAACAAGTCTAGCAGGACACACACGCTCGAGAGAGACCCGAGCTCCAGTGCAGTGAGAGAGAGTGAGAGTGAGATCGATGGAGCTCTTCACTTCCCAGCCGGATCTCTCCCTCCAGATCGGCCTCCCCACCAGCGCCACGCCGCACGACCACCACCACCACCACGCCGCCGCCCTCAACGCCAGGTTCTTCGCCGCGGCAGGCGGCGGCGGCAACGGGGTCGGCAACCCGGCGGCCATGGCGCATCAGTCGCTGCAGCTGCCCATGCCCGTGCCGCTGCAGCTGCCGGTGCAGCTGCCCATGCCGCCCAGCGCCGCCGCCGCCGCAGCCGGCGCGGCCGGGCTGTACTACCACCACCCCGACGCCGCCGCCGCCGCCGCCGTGCTCCGGCCCATCCGCGGCGTGCCGCTGTACCAGCACCCGCACACGCACGCCGTGCCGCCGACGTTCCCGCACACGCACGCGGCGGCGGCGGCGGCGGGCCCGTGCTTCTGCGAGCCGTGCCACGTCGCGGCGGCGGGCGCCTGGCGCCGCGCCGGGTGCGGCGCCGGCGGGCGCGTCGCCGGCTTGTTCGCCCCGGCTAAGCGCGCCGCCCGGGCGCCGCGCATGCGCTGGACGTCCACGCTCCACGCGCGCTTCGTCCACGCCGTCGAGCTCCTCGGCGGCCACGACCGTACGTTCCCCTTTCCCCTCCCCTCTCCCCGTCCATGACTCCATGCACCGTACATGCATTTGCCCTTGTCTCAAGCTACCTGCTTGATGTGCTCCTCCATGGCTTCTAATCTCGACAGATTTTCCACTGCGTGCTCTCCCTTACTCTTGTCTTCTTGATTTCATTCTCCTGATCTCCTCCCACCCCATGACACTCTCTGCTTGATCAGTGAATAATCTGCTTGCGTGTTTGCTATGATAAAACTTGCAGGGGCGACGCCGAAGTCAGTTCTTGAGCTCATGGACGTGAAGGATCTCACCCTGGCTCATGTCAAGTCTCACCTGCAGGTAAATCCTCCCGGCACACCTTGCAAGCTTACAGCTTTACACCTCCTGTTAGCTCGATCATGCCCTCGCAATTTTTCAAGCTAGGAACACTTGGTAGGATTGAAAGCTAGAATAATGGGAGGGTAGAAACAATTTACACGAACACATGCACATATGGGGATCTGTCCTCGTCCTTCCTGGGTCTTGTAGTTTTGCTGCCAAAGCAGTGCTAGACTGCCTGTTGGCCTGTTGCTATGCTACCTCTAGCAGTCTACTACAGCACAGCACACACAGCTCGATGCTGTAGTGTGTGTGTGTGTCCATGCAACAGACGATGCATCAAAGGGGAAGGAAATACACAGCAAAGGGAGGGGAGGGGGGTGGCCAGATGGGGCTAAAGTCTGAACAGCACACGATACAACTCCCTGTAGTGTGTTTCTTGCTTCCTCTCCCATGCATGCTAGCTGCTGCATCATGTATTCACGCAAGTTACTGCCTGTACCATGGGAACCTTGCTCATTACCTAGGTCAAAATTTCCAGCTAGCTCTCATACATGTAAAAGAGGAATACAGGTTTCACATCTAGAGGTCACCACCAACCAAAGCTATTATACACTATTTCTATACCTAAGTGTATGCACACACATGAATCACACATGAACATACATGATAGATACTTTTAACAATGTCTGTTGTCTGTCTGCCAATGTGAATGGGATTTCTTCGTAGCTGCTTTTTTCCTCAACCTGTCATATCAAATCTAGCAGCCCATATGCATGCATGGTGTTCCTGAAAACGCAAATCTTATGATTTCCCAAAGATTCCTGATTTGCAGCACAAGTTGCTTCATACTAGTAGATGATAGCAGCTACAAGACATATATAGGTGTAGATAGATGTGTGCTTTGCTTGGCTTGAAACTGATCTTTTGCCATGTTGCTCCCTTGCCGCTACAGATGTACAGGACCGTGAAGAACACCGAAAGGCCGGCAGCTTCGTCAGGTGAATAGTCCAAGATTTATGCCTTTTATTTCTGCTCGCGACGCTTTAGAATCGATGCTAAACATGACATGAGTGAGGAGGAGCCTGACGCTCCAGCCTTCCGTTTTATTCCTCCCTCCTCATTACCGATCGGCTACTCGTCTTCACCATCACATTGTGTATGGTAGATGCCGATCGAGTAGGAGCACCTATGCTAATCTTATGCTTGTCGCCTAATTGTCTCTCCTTTATTTGCATGATTCATGGGTAACTGCAGATCAAGCTGATGGGTTCGAGAACGGGTCGGCCGGCGAGATCTGCGACGACAACTCGCTCGACCTGCACGGCTACGGCGGCGGTGGCAGGTCGGAGTCGGCGGTGGCCGCGGCTCGGCATGGAAGGTTAGCTGCCTGTAACGATCATGGGAGCAGCACGGGTGCTCATGGTGCCCTCTGGAATAGCTCATCAAGGTGCATATATATGGCCACTATAGCTAAACCTTGTGTGTACTTAATATGCTAGCTTGATAATCCTATGATAAGTACTGATCATATACCACTTTGTTTGCATTAGATCAGGAGTAAAAGGTGGGATTAAACATTGGATCAACAACTTTTTGCCTGATGTCGCCTTATTACACACACTGTCAATCATCCTTGGGTTTGGGGATTGGGTGCTTTAGTAGCTTTATTAGGTCATGAAAAGGGGGAAGCCTCTTTTACCCACATGCACATCTCATCTCCCTTTGCTGCTGCCCTCTCCTAAGAATCAGTTCCCAATAAATATGATGAGCTCAGAAAAGTGCCCTAGCTTCATGGAGACCAGCAAAAGCCTTTTGACATGGATCACCTTGTAGGCATCTGTATGCCTGCCGCCTGCCTCAATTATGGCCTCATTATGGTAGTATGGCTGTGGCCTTTTTGTCAGTATAGTGTACTGGTAGTGTGCAAGCAATTTTATATGTGCAAGTATTTCGTATATATAATATATCCCATCCAATTGTTTTGGTTTGATGGTACACAAGTATTTCACTCATAGTATATGCTAATACGTACTGAGATAGACAGATAGGAGTAGGAGTATAACTGCCCTAGCTATACAACAATTTCGTACGCTACAGTTACATTGTTACAGTTACTTGCCGCCGTGTTAAAGTTTTTTAAGCTCTTTTGTACACTGTACTAGTTAACAGTTACTTTGTGACGCATCTGCACGTACTAACCGAGCTCTATGTCTGTTGGTAACTTTGTACTGTCTACAGGGAGGACTGGGCCGGCTTCCCAAGCGAATCCAACAATGGGAGCATGCATTCTCTCAAGGTATTCTTCATACACACGCAAGAACACACTCAACTGAGATCAATCCAGCATCTGATCTATATACACACTTCGTGTGAGAATAATGATTTGTCATCATGTAAACTAACACGTCAACTTTTATGTCGATCGTTCAGGAACAGATGCAGTCCAAGAGCCTGGAGATCCTCTCGGACATGAACTCCTCCTGCGTGTCGGAGACGACGTCCAGCACCAGCGACCTCAACCTCGAGTTCACCCTGGGGCGGCCGCAGAACCGGCCAAACTGAGGTCGATCGGCGGCCGGGCCACCGCACCAAGCTCGATCTAACCGGAGATCGCCGTCGTCGTCGCCGACAAAGGATTAGCTAGCTAGGGGGTACGGTGGCGCTTTCCATGTTCATGGATGATGATCATGTGTTAAGATGGACGCATGGTCCCAAAGAGGGTAGCATCATCTTTCACTGTTAAAAGGAGGCCGCCATGGACAAGGCCGGGAGCAGCAAAAGGAGAGAGGAGGGGGTAGGGGAACTAAAGGCAGCCAGTAGGGTGGTAGAGTGAGATTGATCGCGATCGAAAGCAGGCTCATCTGCAGTGTGTGTAATGGAGTTGCTGTTAGCGTTTAGGATCGATCTAATCTGTTAAAGGGGTAGCTTTTTTGGAGCAGGAATGCGTGCATGAGCTCTCGCTAGGGTCCGGAGTCGAAAGGAGAAAAGAGGGGCGACCTGTGTGCTGTTGCTTTCTCCTGCATCAGTCACATGCCAAAGCATTTCATGAGCTCGATTTCGCAGAGATTCGGTTAAGCTACATTGACACATAAATGTTCATGTGGCGAGAACTAATTAAACATATAGTACTACTGGGCTATTCTGAAAACGAAATTTTCTCTGAACAGTCACATAGTACCCCTGTTAAGTAATAGTACTACTGGGGACGATTTGAACGTATTTGTTCCAAACTAAAAAGAGAGAGAGAGAGAGAAGATTTGAATGTTACTGCTACCAAATTGTATCTGCTGACGGTTGACCAAATTGCATTGGTCGCGAAGAATGCCTCTCTAGCCAGCAAGTTCATGCATGGAGCAAAGGAACTAGCTTAGGCACATGAATGCATTATTCATTTTTTCTCTCCCTCTTCGTACTACTGGGGACGTTTTAAACGTATTTATTCCAAACTAAACAGACAGAGAGGAGATTTGAACGTTACTACAAAATTTCATTATTCTCGGGTTGTCAGAAAAAAATGTATCTCTGTTGACGGTTGACCAAATTGCATTGGTCGCGAAGAATGCCTCTCGTCAGTTCATGCATGGAGCAAATAAAAGGCTCTTCAGACATCTATCCCATCGCAAAAAAAAAGGAACATGAATGCATCATTCAATTTCTCTCCCTCTTCCATCAATTCTCACTCATCCTCTCCGTAAATGAAGCGCGGCCGGCCGGCGGTCCGGTTTCGGGAACCGAGAGCGGAACGTCTGATCGAGTTGCATGCTTGCTTGCACCTGCTCCGGCATGTGTCACGTGGTCATCCAGTTGCATATACCTCCCAGTTCAAATAGATTTATCATATACTTATGCGGTCGCACGACAGTGGTTTGTTTTAGAAAATTTCGGATACATTAGTATTTGCGATAAGTGATCGTACTTGGGTTTTCTGGATTCTGAATAAACGCGGTGAGTGAAACAAGAGAAAAAAAGACAAATTGATGATTTCATTGGTTCTATGCACTTCTCAATGCACTTTTTTTCAGGAATGGGTGTTGCTTTGATTAGATTAGTTCCAATACAAGGTATATGAACACTTTTTATGGACAAAATTTAGAAGCTAAGGTCAGTCTCAGTGGAAAGTGTCATCTGAGTTACCAAGATTGGTAACTTGATAACTATGCCAACTAAGTGTCATGGTGATGACACTCCTCTCTCCTCATAAATATTACTGATGCGGCGTGATATTTAATGCTCACGACACTTTCCACTGAGACCGGACTAAATGAACACTCTTTGTGGGGTCAAGAGAGTCAGTAAAAAAATGTTGATCAAATATTAGATTAGCTAGCCTTCAATGGATTTTGTATATAATTAGATGTTACAAATATTGAAATGTTTACCAAACTTGACAATTTGGTTTATAATAAACTAAAACGAACTTTGCAAGAGATTGAGGAAACAATCATGATCACTCTTTATTTCTTGATATTATTTTATTTTCACATTTGGTGTTTCGAAATAAAGAATCTAGATTAATTAGCTTGTTTGGTAAATTTAGGTCAATCCAATGATGTGGAGGAAAAAAATCCAACCCTAGCCTTTGAAGTACCCCCTTCATCCCTAAATAAAATGTTACTTTCTCTTCCCGAGAAGCACCACCTTTGAATGTATATATAATACAATATATGGTACAAAATTAATGCTATCAGATAGATATTGCAATCTAGTTTTTTAATAAATTAATTTGAAGATACAGATTTTGCACATGCTTTCTACAAATCCAGTTAAACTTTTGGTACCGAAATCAAATTAGAAATGGAAGGATTAAATTGGTACAATTTGATTTGTTAAAAATGAGGTTGTAATATATACTCTTATTGTAAACAGTCCAGGCTCGCAATGATGTTAGCCTTACTCACTACAGCTTGCAAGCCCTGTGGTCGCCTCTGAGGACTGCATGTGGAGCTAGCATCCAGTGTCTCCAGAGCACACAATAGGAGGTTTTTTTATACTCAACATATATTGTAAATCAAAGACAGTTTACAGTTACGAGGAAGAAACATCCCCACTGAACACTTGCAAGTGCACATTGCACTAGGCAAGAATGAGCATGTTTAACATCCAAACAGGTGAAGATGCAATAAGTTGAAGTTGAAGACCTCCAAGCTTCTCTAGCTAGATTGTGTGATGTGTTGTTTTCTAATCTTGATATCTTATCACGTTCGTATTGGATGTTGTCATTGTTTTGGAGGAAAGCTGCACTTGATGGCCTGATTCTCCCAGGGGCGTAGCCAGGATTTGAAAATGGGGGGGGGGGGGGCAATGTGCAATGGTAGAAGTTACAGATATACAACACCATATATACACATGCTAACTCGAATCGAGCATTAATACCATACAATTGTCTACTGCTTAGATTAAAAGGATAACAAAATAAGGTATGATATAACATGTGATATGTTGGAGCAGGGCAGCTGAGACTTACATGGATGGCTACATCTCTGAATTTACCTCTACGAGGACCACCTTGATCAAAAGCTTCCATTATATCAAGTGAACTAATCTTTGCTGCCAACTCCTTCTCAATATAAATGGTGACACAACTTTGCAGATAATAATCCCCCATTTTATTCCGTGTACGTGTCTTGCAATGTTTAACACCAGAAAAAACTCTCTCGATGGTTGCAGTTGAAACTGGAAGGATCACCACTAATCTTAACAATCTGTCAACCATTGGATACATGGAACTTGTACCCAGTTTAAAAAGTTCTTTTATCGTATCAGCAAGAGATGACACTATACTTAGCTCTGGAATGTTGCACATATCAAGTTGAAAATGTGGAAGTTGACTCTCTAATTGGGCTCTTTGTTGATTACTAAAATCAGTAGGATAGTATTTTTCTACCAAGGTGCATATCTTTGATATATCAAAGGAGTCACGTCTTGGATCCAAAGAGGCACCAAGAGATAAAAGCTATGTCGCCTGAGAACTGAACCGATCTTCCAACTCAATTAGTTGTTGATCAATTGACACATTTAACACATCTACTTTATAGTGGTGAAGAGCAGTGGTGTTATCATGCTTGTTCCTAGACTTGGTCACATCAACATATCTACAAAAATGCATTAAAAGGAGAAATCAGTTTCATATCTTAGGTAAAATGGTAAAAAAGCTTCAAAATTTTGTGACTTACTTGCAATTTAGATCTGGAATCTCAATCTCGTTCTTCTCCTCAAGATGAGGTTCCCAACCATCATTTAGCAAGCCTTGAAGTAATTCCATTGTGTCAGATACACAACCAATAGCATTTATGATATCTATATCTTTCTTTTGTAATGTTTGGCACAACACATTAGTAACCTTCATTATCTTTTCCATCATGAGTAGAACAAATACAAAATCAAATGTGACAATGATCTTAAGGGCACCTGCAGCATCACCTTGAGAATACGTTGTAACTGAACGATCATTCGCAATACTGCGTAACACTGAAATTGTGGCAGCAAACATCTTCGTCAAACTCAGAATTGACCTATAATGAGAACTCCATCTAGTATCCCCTGGCCTTTGAAGAGAGCCTATATGATTAGCCCCTCTTCCTGTATCAAGCTCTCCCAATTCAATTTCTCGAGTAATTTCAGCAGCTTGATTTGCTAATAATTCAGCATTCCTCTTAGGAGAAACACTAACAACATTTATGATGAAATTTGCATTTTGAAAAAAGTTGTGCACCTCATGTACCTCCCTTGATGCTGCGACTAGAGCAAACTGAAGCTGATGAGCCATACAATGGATATAATATGCTTAAGGACACTCTTTAAGAATTAGAGCTTTCAATCCATTCCACGCCCCTCTCATGTTGCTAGCACCATCATAGCCTTGACCTCTAATATCTTGCACACTCAAGTTATTATCTGACAGAACAACACAAATTGAGTCTTTCAGAGTTAATGCAGTAGTGTCACTAACATGATTAATGTCAAGGAAACGCTCCTTGATGTAACCTTCTTTGTTGACAAATCGAAGAACTATTGCCATCTGCTCTTTTTTATTCATCGCGGGCTTCATTTACCATGATACAAAACTTGCTATTGCCAATTTCTTCTCTAATAGATTGCTGCACTTTTCGAGCATATATGCTAATGAGTTCAATCTGAACTTTAGGTGAAGTATACTTTGCATTTCCTGGAGCATTTTCCAACACAACAACATCCACATCCTTGTTATAAGAAGCCAACAGTTTGACTAATTCAAGAAAGTTGCCCTGATTTATTGAATATGAAGATTCATCATGGCCTCTAAGTAGACATGCTTGAAAGGATAACCACCTAATAATATCAAACCAATGAAAATTGTTAGTTGATAGCACATCTGTACATGCATGATAATTTGCAATGATATAATGATACATAATAAAAAAATTACCTAAGGGCATCAATTGAAGTGATGAGTCGAAGTCTTGCATCAGCTACTAATTTCTCATTTCGTTTAATGACCATCTGATTAACATGAGTCAATCTATTTTTGAAATTGTTATACACTGGATTGAATAATTATGAGCTGAGCTAGAATCTTGACCCATATGAGTTAGAAAAGCACATTTACTTCCATCATTAACCTTTCCAGTTTTGAAATCCCTTTACTGTAAATGTATCCGACCCGGACTTCCCAACTGGTTTTCTTGAAAATAGAAAGCAAGGAAAGCAATATGCTTGATCAGTGTGGGGTGAATACTCTAGCCACCAAAAATCTGTAAACCATTTGCTATAGAATCTTCGACGATGACTCACTGGACCTTTAAATGTATATTCTGTTAACACAGGTTGATATGGACCCTCTAATGTATAGAATCGCAGCGCATCATCTTGTTCCGTAGGCGAGAGTTCCAAGATTTGTTTGCGTTTACCTGGGTCCCTCTCAAATGGTGTAGTTAAACTCTAGCTTGTTCAGTTTCTAAAGGTTCAGGTGCATTTTGTGCTGGTTCTGAAGCTTCCATTTAATCCGGCTCGACGACTTGATCATTGTTGGCATCAGAATTTTCTGTAGCAGTAACCGGCTTCGGCTTAAACCAACTATTAATGGTTCTTGTCCTCTTCATCTTGGCTAAACAATCAACAAAGCAAAAAGATTGAAAATGCATTCTACAATTTGGGGGAAAAACAAAACACTAATCGACTAATCAATCTAATTGCAATTGGATTAGAAGAGAAATCTTACCTAGAAACTAGAGTTGCAGGGCAACAAGTTTGGAGGACGACCGGACGAGGACGAGTCGGGGTGCGGCATGCCGTGCGGACTCTACCCTACCGCCTGCTGTCGTGCCGCGGTACACCGGTGCCGCCTCCTGTGAGGCTGCGACGAGAAGTCGAGAAGTTGGGGCACGGCGCGGTGCGACGTCTACTTGTGGATCAGAATGCGAATGGGCAAGTACAACTACGTGAATACAGGACTGCGTGGCTGCGTACGTGTACTACATTGCCTTTCTTTTCCTATTTGGGCCGACGGCCAACTGATCTTTATTGGGCCTTAACGCTATCTAACTTGCTAATTGGGGGGCAATATAGCTAATATATTGCTAATTAGGAGTTTGGCACTATTGTTTTTGATTCTATGTAGTGGTGCCGCTCGAGCATTGGGGGGGGGGGCAGGCCCCTACACCCCCCTTGGCTCCGCCCCTGGATTCTCCAATCTGGTACCTGAAGGATGGGATCTTGTGCTTTTGTGTTGGTGGCAGGGACTTGAGAGTCAGTGAAGTAGTGGATTGTACTGAGATGGAGTAGTTGGGAGATCCCTGAAGCCATTTTTAGCGCCATTGCATCAGCTTGTAAGGGGTCTTCAGCCTCCATGTGGGTCGCCTAGATCAATAGTTCCATCTGTTCTCCATTTGTACTTCCCTCCATTGTGTTAACCTGCAAAAAAGTTGTAGATACCTATTTTTCTCTTGAAGTATCTTTGTGTATTTTGTGCAATGGCCACATCCATGAAGACATGTATTCCATGCACTTGTCGTTGCTCTGTTGCTTCGGTGTTCTATGGCATATTGTTTACCTATTCTTTTTTGTCTTCTAGGTAGCATTTGTTGGCTAGACTGATGGCAGCCGATGTTGTATGAAGTACATGTGAGATTGACCAAGTTTTGTTGTTGAATCTATGGTCATTTCTTGCTTTCCAGACGTACATAGTGTTGCAAGTATTCTTTGTATTTCCTGCATATCAGGGTTAGTTTGTATGATTGCAATCACCTGTTGTTGTACTCCATGATCATTAAGTGGGAGTTGGTATGTTCTTATGGAAGGAGAGCCTGCAAACCATATTGCTCTCGCAAAGGAGCATCTAAAGAATAAATGATCATCTGTTTCAACTTGACCATACCTAGCACAATTTTTATCTATGTGTGCAGAATAACGACCTACTCTTTCTCCTCCGGCAAGAGCATGTCTAAGTAGGTGCCAAGCAAAAGCTTTGAATCTTGGTTGGAGAATTGTGTGTTTCCAGATTTTTGTCAAAAGAGCAAGCGCTTGAGAAAGAATATTCCTACTACCAGAGTGTGTCGTGGGGTCATGGTTGTTATGAGCCAGGTGAGTGTACACTTCCTTGGTTGTGCATTTACCAGATTTTGATGGCTTCCAACACATGATATCAGGCTTGTTGTGTGTGGCATTAGGCATTTCCTTGAGAGTGACAACTATTTAAGGACCAAAAATTTGAGTGATTTTAGGTACATCCCAAGTTTTTGTATTTGGTATCCACAAACCAGAGATAGTGTTTGGAATTTCAGAGTTTGACGATGTGTCTTGCAGGTGGGAGTGGATATCTTCCAAGAAAGGTGCCTAAGGGTTATTCCAAATAGTTTTATTTCCATTTGAAATCTGGTAGAAATAATTATCATGTAAGTGTTTTTTATCTTGAGAATTTATGCCCAAAAGAGAGATCTGGTAACATGTTGAGGAGCTTTCCAGAAAGAAGTATTTTGGAAGTATTTGGATTTGAGGACTACTGTGAGATGAGGATCTTATTCCAAAGCAATGTTCCAAGCTATTTTTAGTAGAAGACTTTTGTTTATGTTTTCTATGTTTTTGAAACAGAGACCTCCAGAATCCTTTGTTTGGCAGATGTCTTCCGATTCCCTGAATTGAATGGTTTGGAGGCATCTTCTTCCTAGACACCTTGCCACTAGAAATTTCTGATGATGCCAATAATTTTAGAGAGTTGTTTTTTGGTGAAAAGAGCATGTACCATGTAGTAAATTGGTATAGATGAGAGCATTGATTAGGTATAAGTCATTCGACATGTATGGTTTAGTTTATTATCTTTGATAGTGGTGAGCTAGGTGTTGAATTTTTGGTAGATAAAATCATAAGCTTGGATACAGTTAGAGTGGTTGATGATGATGATGGGATGTCATAGGTGGATTGTGTTTCAAAGGAGATCTTGTACTGCGTATATATTCTTGATATGGTTTTTTGTCTGTTGGTCCACATGTTTGTTGAAAAGAACGCTAGATTTGTTCCAGTTTGGTGTTTGGCCAGAGATAGAGCAAAAGTTATGTGGAATGGTGAAACTCTGTTGAACTTCAATTAATGATGTCAGCTTTGCCACAGATGATTAGGTCATCATCAAACATAATAGAGTGAATCGGTGGGCAATTAGTACCTAGAGTTATTCCTGACAAAAGAATATCATTTAGCGCTTGTTGAAGGCAGAGGGATGGTTCATTAATAGCAAGGACAAAAAGGTAAGGGGATAAAGGACATTCTTGTCGTATACCTCGACCTGCCTGGAGTGGCCTAAAGATTGGTCGTTCATTACGACCAAAAAGGTTGTTGTTTCCATGCAAAAACGGATAAGATCAATGAAATGACCATGAAACACTTTACGTTGGAGCACTTGAATAATGAAAGTTCATTCTATACAATCAAAAACTTTAGCTCTAGGTCTAATTTTAGCATGTAACCTTTGTGTTTCCAAGAAGATAGTTGAAAGGTGTGTGCTATTTCTTGAGTTATGATGATGTTGGTTCTGATGTGCCTGCTGCCTTTAACAAATCATGTTGAGCGTGGTGAATTAAATGTCGCAAATTGTTCTTTATCCTTTCAACAAGAGATTTGGCTACAATCTTGTAAAAGTCATCACAAAGGCTAATAGGTTGTCACACCTTGAATTTTTTAAATTTCAGGTTGTGAATAGGAAGAAAAATTAAACAATGATTTTCTCTTAATTTTAAATTTTTTCCCAACATTTAATTCGTTACAGGGTACATAGTAAAAAAACAAAAACAATATTTGTTTTTCTAAATTAAATAAATAACTTGATGTTTGTTGCATACATGCTGGTGTATTATTTTTTGGTTGCTTGAATTCGAATTTACATATGAATTCAATTGTTTGAATCCTTTTATAAAAAAATAGACAAAACCCTTTTCCTTTTCTGTCGCGGCCCAAAAGCAAAAATCTGACAGAGGTCCTCACACTCCTATACTTCGTTCGCTCTGCCTCCCCCTCCGAAAGGATCTTGATGTCGCCTAGAGGGGGTGTGAATAAGCGAGACGGCTGATTTAAACTTTTCTTCCCCAAAAACTTGAGTTGTCAATGTCCACCGGTCAGACCGGTGGTTGTGACCGGTCAGACCGGTCACACACTGGACTTCACAGGAGGCACCGGTCAGACCGGTGCACCTCATCGGTTAGTTCGGTGTTGTCGGGGGCAGCCATAAGGGTCCCCTAAATAACCAGGGGAACCCCGCTTAAAACCTGCAAAAAACGCAAATCATGAATCAACTCATGCACCTAAAGAACATACAAGACACGACCACGCCCCTGGTGGCCCTCGCGGCCCGCCAGGGCGGCACAGCGGGACGCCAGTTGAGTGAGGTCCGCCTCGCTCGAGGGTTAGACGCTCCCTCGGGTGAGGCCTGCCTCGCTCAAGACCTTCACGCCCCCTCAGGCAGGGTCCGCCTCGCTCGAGGGCTCAACCCCGCCCCTCGAGTGAGACCCGCCTCGCTCGAGGGCTAAGCACCCCCTCGGGTGGTGTCCGCCTCGCTCAAGGGCACCCACACGCACGTTACCCGCACTCCTGCCCCCGTGTACGAGCATTTAATGCCCTGACACCACAGGACGCGCACCAAGACTCTGACACGCCTGGGAATCACGCCCCGGTGCTGTTTCACCAACTCCTTAGGGGGAACCCATCCCCGCCGCTGTGCAGCACTGTGCGACAAGGCCGGTGTCAGCTCCGTGACACTGTGCCACCTACCCCCGTACGGCTAACACGCCGCGCCCTCGAAGGGGGCCGGCGGCACCCTCGAATGTCTTTTCTGTGCTGACGCAGGGCCGCGCCGTGACATAAGGCCGGCGGGATCGGTCATCCCCGTCGCTGTCAGCCCTGTGCGACCATCCCCGCCACTGCTCCTCCACGCCGGACACTGTGGCGACACCCCGACGCTGTTGGGGTGCGCGGGGACAAGACATCGCCACGACGGCCACTGTGCCACGTACGGGGCCCCGTCAACGGCACCCTCGAATCAGCCCACTACGGCGGCCAGTCAACCATCCGCTACACCGCCACCCTCGAAGCCGCTCCTGTACGAGCACAGAACGCACCACGACGCCTCAACAGGAGCGGGATTCGCCAGGACGGCCGTCAGCTCCACAACACTACTCGCCATACCTCCACACGTAGGGAAATAGTGCGGCATGCATGTAAACTGCTCCCTCCTTGGCCTATAAAAGGAGGGGCAGTCTCCCAGCCACGGACACGGGACAGCGGGTAGCGATCACTCACACGCTCTCCGCCTTCTCCACGATATCGGCACTTGCCTCAATCAACACCTCTGGGACTTGGGGGCCAGGCCTCCCCTCCCGCCTTGCTTGTAGCCACCCCTCTACGAGCACCACGGTGCAAGCAATACAGTGCCCCGAGCACACCACTGCTGGACGTACGGCCCCGGCCGGAACCAGGATAAACCAAGTGTCCTTAGTTGCTTAGCACCGGCCATCGAGAGGCAGATCTCAGCGCTCATTACTAGTTAGTGTCGGGACTACTTTCCGCACCGACAGTTGGCGCGCCAGGTAGGGGAGTCGCGCTGAAGATCGGCTCGTCACCAGCCCTCTCGATGGTGATTCGCACCGAGTACCGCGGCCAGAGGTATTCCATGGGCAGCTCGGACCCCCTCCCAGCCGGATTCGAAATCCGGTTCGGGAGCTTGAACTTCCAGGATACGGGGAACGGCTACCTCATGCACCTCACCAATCGCGACGAACTCCATGCGCGGCGCAAGCCGGGTCGGTCCCGGTCCCCGCCGCACCCGTTGTCGCGACACTAACAACCGCCAGCACGGACGCTGCGGGCCCCTCGGCGCCACGGCGCCGCCGACGCTCCGGCCGGCGCTCGCGACGGGCGCGCGGACGGAGCGACGACATGCCGCGTGCGTCGCCTCGCAACGCAACGCGCTCTCCGGCGAGACGACGGCCACTCCAACGGGGGAGCGCTCGGTCTCAGGGCCGCGCTTCCCCATCGGTCTGCGCGGCGCTACGACGGCGTACGACGCCTCCGCCAACGCCAACGCGGCAATGCGCAGGGATCCCAGCGCCTCCGCTGACGACGAGTCGTCCCAAGACTCCGCCGGCGAGCTGCCACCCTCCACTTCGCACAGGTACGCAGAGTGGGACTTTTCCGGTGTGCCCGACCTAGTGATGTTCCGGCGGTTCCTTGACGCCACGGACTACTGGTTCGGCTACTCCGACGACTCCAGCGCCGGGAGCTATGACCCCGCGCGGGAGTGCTGCGTTGTGATCACCAACGATCAGGCGAACGCCGCTAATGTGGCAGAAGCTGGTGACGGAGAGGTTCCCCCGGCCCGGGAACTGGACCACGCCAGGGTGCGGGGCCAAGCGCCCCTCCCTCCTCACCGCTGAGGGGGCCGACGTCAACGCATAGCTAGCTCAAGCATGCGAGCTTGAAGCCAAGCTCGCGGAGGAATACCGCGCGATGCGACTGCTTTGAGCCTCCATCGCCGGGGAAGCCTCTACGCGCGGTGAACGCGCACGCGAGTTGGGCCGACAGGCCCACGATCGCATCAACGCCGACTTCAAGGTCGACGATCCGAGCACGCCCCCCGAGCGAGCTAGAAGCTCATTGCCGCCGCAACGCTGTTACGGGCCATGCCCGCCCCCTCGACGCCCGAGGCGCGGAACCTGCACCGCGAGGCGCAGACGCTTATCGAGCAGGTGGCCGTCCAACAGGCCGAAAGCTCGGTGTCCCGCATCCGCTAGCAGGGGAGCGCGCGGGACGATAGGGGCGCGCAAGGCCTCGAGCCATCAGTGCATACGAGAGGCGCAGCGGAGCGTCCCGCCAACCCGGGGCGCACGCCGGCCAAGGAGCGGCTCCTTGACACGCGCGGGCAAGCCCAAGATGGCGACGCCCGCAACGTCATCAACACCCGGCGGACGGGCAACACGGAGACGCGGGCGATGGCAAGCTACCACCCTCGACGGGGCGGGCGCTACGATAGCCGGGAGGACCGCTCACCGACACCGGAGCCCCCGGGAACCCGTGTGTTCAGCCGGGAGATCCGCACGACGAGCTTCCCCCAGCGCTTCCGCCAGCCCACGTCGATCGACAAATACAACGGGGAGATGGACCCCCGCGTATGGCTCAATGACTACCGTCTGGCATGCCAGCTGGGCGGAGCCACCACCAACGAGGTTATCATTTGTAACCTCCCCCTGCACCTCACCGACTCGGCGCGGACGTGGCTCGAGCACCTGCCGGCCAGCCAGATCCACAACTGGGATGATCTGGTCCGCACCTTCGTGGGGAACTTCCAGTGCACGTACGTGCACCCTGGAAACTCCTGGGATCTGCGCGCGTGCACCCAGAAGCCCGGCGAGTCGCTTCGGGACTTCATACGGCGCTTCTCCAAGCGCCGCACGGAGCTCCCGAGCGTGGCCCAGTTCGAAATCGTGCATGCCTTCCTCGAAGGCACCACGTGTCGGGACCTCGTGCGCGAGCTCGGGCGCAGCCCGCCGGTCGTTTCGAACGAGTTGTTCAACATCGCCACCAGCTTTGCCTCAGGCGAGGAGGCAGTGGGGGCGATCTTTGACGGGAAGAAGGGCAAGCGCGTGGACGACGCGCCCGCGGAGGGCAGCAAGTCCAAGGAGCCCCAGCAGAAGAACAAGCGGGGCAAGAAAGGAAAGAAGTCGAGCCGCGAGGCGCGTGAGCAGGGGCACGACGACGACGACGACGAAGCTCTTGACCCAGCTCGACAGGGCCCTCGACCGGCCCCTCGAGGCCCTGGGGTTTTCGACGACATGCTGAAGAAGCCATGTCCCTACCACAAGACGCCGGTCAACCACACCCTCGAGCAGTGCGACATGCTCAAGCGGTTCTACGGCCGTGCCGCCGCGAAGGACGGTGAGGCCAAGAAGGATGGGGGTGACGGCGACGCCGGAGGCTTCCCCGCGATGGAGAACGTCTTCCTCATCTTCGGGGGACCAACCGTCGACATGTCCAACAGCCAGCGCAAGCGGGAGCGGCGCGAGGTCCTCGCCGTAGAGAAGGCTCCTCCCTCCTTCCTCGACTGGTCGGAGGACGCCATCACGTTCAGCCGCGAGGATCACCCGAACCGCATCCCCAACCCGGTTTAGTACCCGCTGGTGGTCGACCCGGTCATCGGGAACGCACGGTTCTCAAAGGTGCTGATGGACGGAGGCAACAACCTCAACATCCTCTACGTGCACACTTTGCGCCTGTTGGGGATCGGGTTGGAGCAGCTGCGGCCCAGCACGACGCCGTTCCATGGCATCACGCCGGGCAAGCACGTCCAGCCCCTCGGGCAGATCGACCTGCCAGTCTGGTTTGGCACGCCAGACAATTTCCGCAAGGAAACACTCACCTTTGAGGTGGTGGGATTCTGGGGCGCGTACCATGCCATCCTTGGGCGGCCTTGCTACGGCAAGTTCATGGCGGTCCCCAATTAAACCTACCTCAAGATGAAGATGTCGGGGCCGAAGGGTGTCATCACCATCGGCTCATTGATCGAGCATGCATTCGACTGCGACGTCGAGTGCGTGGAGCACGCGGAAGCTCTAGCGCTGGATGAAGCGCTCGTGGCGAACTTGGAGAAGTTGGTCAATGAGGACCTCGACTCCACCGCCAAGCACGCCGGCAGCTTCGAGGCTGCCGAGCAGACCAAAGAGGTGCCCCTCGACCCTGCTGCCCCCGAGGGCAAGGCGTTGAGGGTCAGTTCCACCCTCGACCCGAAATAGGAAGTGGTGCTCATCGACTTCCTTCACGCCAACGCCGACATTTTTGTGTGGAGCCCCTCGGATATGCTAGGCATCCCGAGGGAGGTCGCTGAGCACTCCCTTGACATCCTACCTCACTCCCGCGCCGTGCAGCAACGGCTACGCCGCTTCGATGAGGAGCGGCGCTGGGCGATCGGAGTAGAGCTGCGAAAGCTCCTCGAGGCCAGATTCATCAAGGAAGTGTTCCACCCTACGTGGCTAGCTAACCCTGTCTTAGTTAAGAAAAAGAATGGGAAGTGGCGGATGTGTGTAGACTATACCAGTTTAAATAAAGCATGTCCCAAAGTTCCTTTTCCTTTGCCACAGATCGATCAAATCGTTGACTCGACCGCCAGGTGCGAACTTTTGTGTTTCCTTGACGCCTATTCCGGGTACCACCAAATAAAAATGAAGGAGTCCGACCAGCTTGCGACTTCGTTCATCACGCCGTTCGGGATGTATTACTACGTAACAATGTCGTTCGGTCTCCGAAACGCGGGCGCTACATACCAGCGATGTATGCAGCACGTCTTCGGAGATCACATCGGGCGAACCGTTGAGGCATACGTAGACGATATAGTCGTAAAAACCAGGAAGGTGGACGACCTGGTTAGCGACCTTCGCATCGCGTTCGACTGCCTATGGGCCAACGGTGTAAAATTAAACCCCAAAAAATGTGTCTTTGGTGTGCCGCGGGGCATGCTGCTAGGATAAATCGTATCCTAGCGAGGCATCGAGGCCAACCCTGAAAAGGTTGCAGCCCTTGAATGAATGGGTCCGATTCGAGACCTCAAGGGGGTCCAAAAGGTGTTGGGGTGCCTTGCCGCCTTGAGCCGCTTCATCCCGCGGCTTGGCGAGAAAGGCCTACCCCTCTACCGGCTCCTGAAGAAACACAAGCGGTTCTCCTGGACTGTCGAGGCCCAGGAGGCGCTTGACAAGCTGAAGGCAACCCTCGCCCATGCTCCGATCCTTACGCCGCCTCAGGACGGTGAGCCTCTGTACCCCTACGTAGCCGCGACCACCCAGGTGGTCAGCGCCATCATCGTAGTAGAGCGCACGGAGGAGGGGCACGCCCTGCCGGTCCAGCGGCTGGTGTACTACATCAGTGAAGTCTTGTTTACGCACAAGTCCAGAAGCTTCTTTACGCAGTGGTCCTCACGCGGCACAAACTCCGCCACTACTTCGAGGCTCACCTGGTCATGGTGGTTTCCTCCTTTTCGTTAGGAGAAATCATCCGAAACCTGGACGCAGCAAGCAGGATCGCCAAGTGGTCAGTGGAGCTGATGGGCGAAACGCTCGCCTACGCGCCGTGCAAGGCCATTATGTCCCAAATCTTGGCAGATTTTGTTGCCGAGTGGACGGACATGCAGTTGCCGCCGCCACAGATCCAGGCTGAGTGCTGGACTCTGTACTTCGACGGGTCGGTGATGAAGACAGGCGTGGGCGCGGGCCTGCTTTTCGTCTCACTCCTCGGGGAGCACATGAGATACGCCGTGCGTCTCCACTTCCCCGCATCAAACAACATGGCCGAATACGAGGCCCTCCTTTGCGGCCTCAAAATCGCCATTGAGACAGGCATCAAGCGCCTCGACGTGAGGGGAGACTCGCAGCTCATGATCGACCAGGTCATGAAGAACGCGAGCTGTCACGACGACAAGATGGAGGCGTACTGCAAGGCTGTGTGAGCCCTCGAGGACAAGTTCTACGGCATAGAACTCAACCACGTGCCTCGCCGGTACAACGAGGAGGTGGACGAGCTCGCCAAAATCGCGTTGGGGCACATCACCGTTCCCCCGAACGTCTTTGCGCGGGACGTCGCGCAACCGTCCGTCAACCTCGAGCCATGCCCCTCGAGCCGCGAAGAACCCTCGGGGGCTCCCTCGAGTCCAACAGGTGCGGAGCCCATGGAAAAGGACCCCTCGAACGAGGCGTACGTGCTCTCCCTGCTCGAGGGGTACGACGCCGACGAGGCCGAGGCCATGGACATAGAGCCGGTCCCCAACGAGGGGGACTGGCGCGACAAATACATCACGTGGATGGATCGAGGAGAACTCCCCCCGGACCGATCCGAAGCCAGGCGCATCGCCAGGATGGCCAAGTCCTTCGCCCTCGTCGACGGCGAGCTGTACAAGCGCGCCGCGTCTGGCGTCCTGCAGCGATGCATACCCATCCCTCAGGGGCGCGAGCTCCATCGAGATATACATGCGGGTGTCTGTGGCCACCATGCAGCACCACGCACCCTCGTGGGCAATGCATTCCGCCAGGGCTTCTACTGGCCCACCGCGGTCGCCGACACCAGCGAGATCGTGCGCACCTGCGAAGCGTGCCAGTTCTACGCCCGCAAGTCCAACCTCCCTGCGCACGTCCTGCAGACCATCCCCGTCACGTGGCCTTTCACCGTGTGGGGACTGGACATCGTCGGGCCCTTGCGAAAGGCGCCCGGGGGCTACACCCACCTTTTGGTCGCTATCGACAAGTTCTCCAAGTGGGTGGAGGTGCTCCACATCACAAATCTCAGGGCGGAGCAGGTCGTGACGTTCTTCACCGACATCGTCTACCGCTTCGGAGTGCCCAACTCCATCATCACAGATAATGGGTCACAATTCACGGGCAGGAAGTTCCTAGAATTCTGCGACAAGTTCTACATCCGCGTGGACTGGGCAGCCGTGGCGCATCCACAGACCAACGGTCAAGTGGAACGTGCCAACGGCATGATCCTACAAGGCCTCAAGCCCAGGATTTTCGACAGACTGAACAAGTCTGGTCGAAAATGGCTCCAAGAGCTGCTAGCGGTTGTGTGGAGTCTCAGGACCACCCCAAGAAGAGCCACTGGGTTCACCCCGTTCTTCCTGGTCTACGGCGCGGAGGCTATCCTCCCTACAGATTTGGAATACGGGTCGCCCAGAGTTTGAGGCTACAATGAGAGCGCCAACCAGCGAGCCCACGAGGACTCGCTGGACCAACTGGACGAGGCCCGAATCGTGGCTCTAATGCACTCTGCGAGGTACCAGCAAGCTCTAAGGCGCTACCAAGCCCGGAAGGTGCGGCGACGAGACTTCAGCGTGGGGGACCTGGTCCTAAGGCTACGCCAAGACAACCGAGGCCGCCACAAGCTGTCGCCCCCGTGGGAGGGATCCTACATCGTGGTGAAAGTGCTCAAGCCCGGCACGTACAAGCTGGCCAACGAAGACGGCGAAGAACTCACCAATGCTTGGAACATCCAGCAGCTACGTCGCTTCTACCCTTAGCGAGGATTTCCAAGTTTTTTTGTTGTAAATTACATGCCCAACACCCCAGTTGGAAGCCTAGATGTAAAAATCAACAAGTCAATAAAGTTAAAGGGCAACTTGGCTTTCCCAAGAAAACCAAGCCACCCTCGGGGCTACTTTGGGGGGGGGGGGGGGGGGGGGCATTCACTCCCAAAAAATGGTCCCAATTTTTTGCAAAGGTTCGCAAGCGCGCTAAGTACGACTCGACCTAAGCCTCGAGCGGATTCATACGGGGCGCGGGCGGCCAAGCGGGAAGGACGCGCGAGCCAGAGATAGCCTACGCCTCCGCGAGGATACAACCCTTCTCTCTCGCCTCTGGACCAGCGGGCTACTCGTGAAATCGAACCTCCCCGACTCGAATTCATCCAGGCAAAGGAAAAACGGAACAGTGTGACATGCGAAATAAATAACCTTACTCCTATTTACAAGTGTTCAAACATTTCAGAATAATACTTGTTTATTACATGGCCACATGGCCCGAATTTTAACACTTAAACAAAAAAGGGCTCGGCGCCCAGTGGTCTTCAGGCTTGGGGCTCGCCGGCGTCAGGAGCGTCGGGGAACAAGAAGTCCATGAAGTCTTCCGCGAGCGTCCCGACGGCAGCGGCAGCAAGCGTGTCCGCGCGCTCCATCGCCACTTCATCTTCAACGCCGATCGGGACGACGTAGCCCGACGCCACGGCCTCGAAGTCCACCTGGTAGTGAGACCCCACCACGCCGAGGGCCTTATGGATGCCCAGGTGAAGGGCACGATGCATGCGCCGGGAGACATGCCCACCGAGGGCACGCAGGCGACTCGCCAGTGAGCTCCCGGCTTGCGCGTCGCCTTCTTCGACCTCCTGGCAGGTCTCGAGGGCGGCGGCCCGCAGCTCTTCCAACTCCTGTTGAGAGGAGTTGTAGGCCGCCTGCGTCGCCTCGGCCTGGGAAGTCATATTCCCAGAGCGGTCCGCAGGCCTGAAAGCCACGAACAAAGAAAAACAAGTTGGGAGTGAATCCCAAAAGAACGAATCAACAAGCGAAAAGCGGGCGAAAGCAAACTTACCTTCGATCTGCTTCTTCTCCCCCTCGAGGGACCGGCGCGTCTCCTCGGCCTGGCCCTGCAGCTTGAGATACGAGGCCTCTTGTTCCTTGAGGGACTGGTGCAGATCCTCGTGCGAGATGCTGATCTGCACCAGCTCCCCGTTGAGCCTCGATACCTCATCGTCCCGCTGCTTGAGCGTGGCCCGCGCCTCCTCGAGCGTGGCACGCTCCCGCTGGAGTTGTCCCAGCGCTTCCTCCGCGCAATGCGCTCCGGCTCAAGCGCGGCCCGGGCCTCGACGAGTGCGGCCCGCTCCCACCGAAGCTGGCGTTCCGCCCTCCCCGGCGCGCGGCTTGCTCCTGCCGTAGCTGCTCCTCCGCTGCGGTGAGCGCGGCGACCTTCTCCGCCAGGGCCGTCTTCAGCCCCTCGGTCTCTTTGAGGGCCGCACGGCCCCGTTGAAGCTGGGCGCGGGCGGTGACGACCTCGGCCTCCCATGTCGACGCGATGGAGCGCACCCCCTCCAGATCCTCACGAGCCCGGCGCAGCGCATCGTCCTGCTCCACCAACGCCGTCCGCACCCTCTCGACTGCGGAGGCGCCTCCCGCGACCTGGGCACCTTGCTCCGGGGGCAGGTCCAGCAGGGCCTCAGCCCTGTACGCCAGCCACCAGTCCGGCGATCTCAGGGCCTCGACTAGGGCGAACAGGGCCTCGTACTGCCCCCAGTACCAATGAAGGTCGGCGTCGAGGCGGTCGAGGGCGTCGTATCGCTCCCGGGCCCGGCGCTCCAGCTCCTGCCGCCAACAAGTGAGGCGAGAAGAACAGGCATCAAATCACGAACACAAAGAGAATGGGAGAAAGAACCTCGAAACCCCACGAAACCCAGCTAACCTGGAAGACGCGCCACGCGAGACCGCTGTGGATCTGCAACGCCTCGTTCAGTGCCCGGTTGAGCAAGGCGCCGTGGTCGCGGAGCTCCTGCCAGAGCCCTTGCTCCGCCTGGGCCTCGACGAAGTGGGCCGGCGGGGCATCGGCATGCTCTCGCTCCTACTCCAGGCGCGCTGTGGGTCCAGCATGTGACGATGAGGCTCGGTGCCGTCCGCCGGGCACCCCGCCGCCGCGCCGACGTCGCCCCCGGCCACGAGCGCCCCCGCCGAGGCCTCGGGGGCCGACATAGGCGCACTCGCCCACCGGTCCCGGCCGGCGGTGGGACGTCGTCGTCGTCGGGGATCTCCACCACCACCGCTCTCGGCCGCCACCGCGGCGGGCGCCGACGAGTTGGCGGCGCGGCGACCGCCACGGCCGTGGTCGCCGCCGTCACCGACGCCGTCTCGCCGCGGCTCCACCACGGTTGCCGCTATTGTGGCTCGCAACCGCCGCCGCCCGCTACGCCTCCGCGGCCACCGGCAGCCGGCTCCGTAGTCGCCGCCGCCCCCCGCGTCTCCGAGACCTCGGCCGCGCTACGCGAGTCCCCGCTCGCCGCCGGCCGCCGTGCCCGCGGCCGCCCGCGACGCCCTCGACGAACGCCGCCTGGTGGGGACGGCTGCGTCCGTCCTCAACACCTTGGCAGGCGCGAGAGGAGGCACGGTGGGCGCCACCCTGCGAACACGAAGGCAAGAAAGTTAGGCCCCAGCCAATCTAAAAGACGCGACTAAGGGGGAGCAATCGCCTACCTCAGAGTGGAAAACCCTCGTTTCCTTTTCCTCGGGGGCTCGGCGGACGTTGTTGCCGCCACCGGTGTGGCCGCCGCCGCACCCCCAACCGTCTCCGCGGTGCGTGCGGCGCCTCCGCGGCGCGCGTCGCCTCTCTCGTAGGTTGCTTGGCGGCGGGCGCTCCTGCGCCCGCCCCAGGCGCCGTCTCTTCTGCCGCCTCCGCGGCTCTGGGCGAGGGGGGCGAAGGCTCCCACCTCTCGTGGGGAGCCCGACCCCCATCGCTTTCCTCCTCCTCCTCGTCGTCCGACGACGAGTACTCCGAGGTCCCGGGGGAGGAGAGCCCCTGCTGCTCGCGCAGCCAGAACTTCTCACTCCTCTGTTCCCGGCGCTCCCGTCGCCGGATGCTCCGCTCCTTCTTGCGCGCCGCCCGCTCCCCGCTCTCGCCGCCGCGCGCGCGCGCGCGCGCTCGGGCTCGGGGCATGGGCGGGTCAGACTGCGCAGCGTTCACAGCCCTTATCTGCAAAGAACAGGCAAGGCCTCAAAACACGCCGATGTCCCGCGAACCGGAAGAGCAAGGGGAGGCGGAAGTCCACTCACCAATGGGCCGACTGGGTGCATGGTAAACACCCAGAAGGCCGCGTCGTCGCTCCGGGCCGCTTTGAGGTCGATGGCGCGCCGCGCCCGTGTGGCCGCGTACTCCCGCGGGAGGAGGTCCGGCATCAACCGCGACTGCGCCAGCGCGACGGGGTCCGCGTCCTCGTGCATCTCGAAGATGCGGAGCAGCCTCTCCATCAGGGGAACGATCCGCCGGTGATGGAGATTCGCGAGGACGCACCCCGCGGTCAACCCGCCATCCGCCAGGGTCTTCAACGCGGCCAGGAGCGAATCCAGCCGCGTCTGGTTTGAAGATGTCACACCCGATTTTCCGTAGAAAACCGAATGCATCTCATATGTGTGCCAGGATCACAATTTCACACATATGATAGACTCATGAGTGTAATATCACAAGACACTGCTCAAAAACGTACAGAAAAGGTTTATTAACTTTTATTACACTCACGATTGTAGACACGAAGGTCTTTACACGATCAACGATAACTATGAAGACGCGACTCCATCTTCATCTTCCACAGGCATCTGACTGGTTGATCGCATCCTCAGAACTCCTCGTAGTCGGTGAAGTACTCCACTCCAGGGTTCTTCTCTGAACAGCGTAAGCAAGGATGAGTACACTTATGGTTGGTACTCAGCAAGGCCACAGAAATAACCGGAAAGCAATATTAATCCATCTTTAAGTTCAATTAATCATGTGAGGGTCCAGGCCGCTCTTGACCGTGAGCACGGCCGATCGATCGGCTTTACACTCTGCAGAGGTTGCACACTTTTCCCACGGTTCGCGTAAAAGTTCCAAAGAACTTTGAACCCAACCACGCATGTGCCGATCGGGCACAATACCACACTTCCGAGGTGTGATTGCATAGGGACGCTACGAAGCCTTTACAAAGATATGCAAAAGACTAACGACCCGCATAGTTACGGATCGGGCGGACCATAACCCTCCCTAGTGGTCGCACCTTAGCAAAGGTCGCTACCCCAAAAGGACCGGGCTATACCCCCGCAACCCGGATCCCCCTCTGCTCCTTTCGGAAAAGGGCCATCAGATCAATCGCACACCTAATTAATTGGCTAAGCCAGAGCCATATGGACTGTGGTTGCACTGTTTTCCTGGGTGGTTCTCCATGTTCCGATTAACTTATAGTGATCTTGATTAAAGCATAGGTAGAAGGGTGGTTAGGGTCACTTGCCTTTCTCCAACGATAAGCTACTCTCCTTTACTGAAAAGCTCTGCTCTTGAACTTCCTCGAACGGCGTGTTGGCTACGATCATGCAAGAAAACATACAATAAATAAAACAATACATCAAACATTACCAAAAGGCTAAAACAAGCTTTTAGAAATGACGGGCTCGGAGAGACGATCGCGTGGATACCAAGAACGCGTAAAACGGAGCTAGGATGGAAAAGTTATGGCTGAAACAAGGTTCAGGGACTAAATTGTAAAAGAACTGGAAGTTTAGGGGGTTTTCTGCAAGATTTCAGGGACCTAAACATAAATATGTGTGAAACTAGAAGGTCTAATATGTAAAAGGTTAAGGATAGGCTAAAGAACATAGAAACTAAGGACTGCAGGGGCCTAGATATAAAAATCAGGACCTCGTTGTAAGGCTTTTATAAAGGTGGAAGGATATTTTTGTAATTTCTGGAATCTCAGGGTTCTTTCTGCAAAACAACCAAGACAGCCGGCGGGTGAGCCAAGGGAGCGACACGTGGCGGCTTTCTACTGGCCGTGCTGACGCAGGTGGTGACGTCGGCGTGACGCAAGCGCGTGGACCGCGCCCGGTGGACCTGGTCCATGGTCCACCGTGGACCGGGCGAAGGGGTATGGACTGGTTTTAATCTGGGCCGCTGATCCTCATCGGACGGCCGGCGCCGCCCGGTGGCGGCGCGCGGCGGCGGGCGGACGCGCGCGGCGGCGCTAAGCGGCGGCGGCGGCGGCTCGCCGGGAGAAGGCCAACGGGGGGCCTCCCGGCACCAAAACGCGCGGAAAAGACCGGAGAAGAAAGAGGAGGAGGCGGGGAATGCACCCGGGAGCTTGGAAGGGAGGAATGGGCGCCGGTGAAGCGGATCGGGGCGGCGCTCCGGCGGGCGGGCGGTGAGCTCGGGCGGCGGCACGGTGGAGGAGTGGAGGAGGGAGGAGGAGTGGCGTGGGGTGTAGAGGGGCCTTGGGGCACCTTTTATAGCCGGGGGGAGGAGGAAGAGGAGACGGCGCGGTGAGGCGGTGGCGGAGCTCGGTGGCGGCGGCATTAATGGCGGCGGCGGTTTCGGAAGGGGAAGGGGAGGGGAAGAGATAGGGCCGGGCAGCGGTGGGTGAGTGCGCGGGGAGGTGGAGCGGCGCATTGATGGCGAAGGCGGACGGGCGCGAAGCGGGGAAGGCGGCGCGCGGGGATGGGGACGCCGGCGGCGGCGCGGGCAAGAAGGGGGGCGCGGCCAGAGGAAGAAGAAGCCCCGACAGGGCGGGCCCACCTGTCGGTGGCAGAGAGAGAGAGAGAGGAGGGAGGCGGCGGGGTGGGCCTGTTTGGGCCAAAACAGGGGTGGGCCGCGAGCTGGGCTGGGTTGTAGGTTAGTTTGATTTGTTTTTTTTTTCCTTTTCCTTTTCTTTTCAAATCTTTTTCAAACCAAATTCAAAATTCAAATATTTTCAAATCAAATTTTAACACAAATTTATTCAAATAGTTTAAGGCTTTTAGAAAACCTTTTAAACAAGTTTTCAAGCATTTTTAAATTCAAATTTTCATCCTCTTTTCATTTTTTTTTTATTCAAACTTTTATTTCAATTTTCACAAACTTTTTCACAATAATTTTTTTAAGACTTTTCACAAGCATTTTTTAAGACTTTTAAAATCACACCACAAACAAAACTCATGCATTTCAACATGATGCACAATCACTTGTTTGATTCTAATTATTAATGATGTTTAATTTAATTAAAAGCAAATTTATTTATTCAAATTTATTAAATCCTTAGAAAATAAAACTAAACCATGTTGCTAACAATATTTTATTGTGATGGAATTTTCGGGTGTTACAGAAGACGGGGACACCCCATGGTGCCAGGAGTCAGCCTTCTCCATCAGCACCTTGTCGGAGTAGGGGGAGGCCGACGCCGTCGTTGCGGAGGTAGAACCACCCCTGCTCCCACTCCGCGTTGTTGGAAGTCATCGTGCAGGGGACGTAGAGCTCCCTGCGTGTGTTCCGCAACGCGATCGTCATGCCACCGGCGCGCACCGCGCGGCGTGTCTTCGGCTCCAGCGTAGCAAGCGTGTGCAGCTCCACGCGGAAGAGATGAACCCAGAGATCCCAGTTTACTGGGACCCCCAGGAAGCCCTCGCACACGCCGACGAACATCGCCGCCTGCGAAATTGCGTTCGGCGTGAAGTTGTGCAGCTCCACGTCGTAGTGGTAGCACAGCGCACGCATGAAGCGACTCGCCGGCGCCGCGAAGCCGCGCTCGTGGAAACGGATGAAGCTGACAACGTAGCCGTACGGCGGGTTGGGCTCCCGGTCCCTCGCCGGCGGCTCGATCCACGCCGCGGGACGCCCATCCTCGTTCACTGCAAGCTGGCCAGCGGTCACCAGCTCGCTCAGGGCAAACCTCGTCACCGTCGAGCGCGGCCACGGCAACGGGTCGATGACAGTGATGGGCTGAGGGGGAGCCATGCGAGATGGCGAAGAGGTGTGGAGCGCGAAGGGAGAGCTGCGCGACAGTGAGGGAGCAAGTGCGGCTCTGGGTCGGGAGCGGAAGGGGCGAGGACGACGGATGCTAATTGCTGAGGTAAAGATTCGCCTCGCCTCCCCCCTTGGATTTATAGATCTACGGAGCTACGCTCCCCGGAACGCACGCCCTGCGTACATTAACTGCAGGCAAACGGCCCAGCCACTGACGGGCAGGACCCACCACGACCGAGGCGACCGGGTGCACGCACGCGCGCTATCATTATGGCGCGGCAACCGAAGAGCCGCGGCCGGCCGTCACGTCCGCCTGCCCACGTCGCCCACTACGTGCGTGGCCGCGGCGCCCGAAAAGGCGCGCCCACGGCGCAGGACTGTGGACGTGACTGTGGGCATTAAATGGCCCGGTCCCTTACCAAGTAAGGATGACCCTCGAGCGGCCCGAGCCCCAGGCTCGAAAAACCTGACCCTCGAAGGGTGCGATTAACGACCAGTGGCCTCGTAGCCCTCTTAGCGTGAACGGGCGCCACAGGTGCCCTCGATCTACAAAAAAATTACTGATCAGCGGTTCGAAGGCCAGCCCGGCTGCGAACCCTCGAAACCTGCAGATGCGAAAAGCCGGGGGCACTCAGCTACCACCCCGCAACGGCCCTACTGACCAGGGGTTCAAAACCTGACCCTCGAAGGGTTCGAACAGGTGCCCCAGATCACCAGAGTCAGTGACGACGGGGGCGCGCGCATTCGAGCCTATCCTCGAGCCCACTGGCTCGGGGGCGCCCCACATGTCATGTTCGAGAGCCAGCGAGGGCAGCTAGTCGGGGGGATCCCATCGAGGGAGAGCTTCCGCGCCCTCGGTCCCTAGCGAACGGGACTGAGCCCCACCTAGCAAACCCGCGCAAGCGCTTTTATGGATGAGTCTCTGGACCATGAGCCTACCCTTATCGAACGGGGCATGGGCGTCCACTTGAACCACCCGATAGCAGCTCAACGAGGAATCTGCAATCCGCAACCCGATCGATAGGGGTTGTGGAAACCTCACCCCCTGTCCCGCGGAGGGACGGCGAGGGCGCGTTTAAAGCAAGACAAAGAGTTCGCCCCGATCGCCTCAAATGGGCCCAGGCTCGGGGGCTCGATGCACGGCTACACCTCCTGGGGTGCACCGAACGCGAGAGGTCCCAGACGTGCGTGTGTGACCGAAGCCGACTGGAACATCGCCGATGCCGGTTGAAATGAATACCCCACACACTGGGAAAAACTCGTGATAAAACCCCTGCAGGAGCACACACGCTCCTGCAGGGCTTCTGGGGCTAGACCCGCGGGTCCGCTGACGTGGCCCCACGGAAAGGCATTGGCAACCAGGAGGAAAGAACGTCTTATCAGCAGGCTCCAGCATCTGCGGGAACCTGACGGGTACACCCACAGATGCTCGGGGGCTACTGTCGGGGACAGCCATAAGGGTCCCCTAAATAACCAGGGGAAACCCGCTTAAAACCTGCAAAAAACGCAAATCATGAATCAACTCACGCACCTAAAGCACATACAAGACACGACCATGCCCCTGGTGGCCCCCGCGGCCTGCCAGGGCGGCACAGCGGGACGCCCCTCGAGTGAGGTCCGCCTCACTCGAGGGTTAGACGCTCCCTCGGGTGAGGCCCGCCTCGCTCGAGACCTTCACACCCCCTCGGGCGGGGTCCGCCTCGCTCGAGGGCTCAACCCCGCCCCTCGAGTGAGATCCGCCTTGCTCGAGGGCTAAGCACCCCCTTGGGCGGGGTCCGCCTCGCTCAAGGGCACCCACACGCGCGTTACCCGCGCTCCTGCCCCCGTGTACGGGCATTTAATGCCCTGACACCACAGGACGTGCACCACGACTCTGACACGCCTGGGAATCACGCCCCAGTGCTGTTCCGCCAACTCCCTAGGGGGAACCCATCCCCGCTGCTGTGCAGCACTGTGCGGCAAGGCCAGTGTCAGCTCCGTGACACTGTGTCGCCTACCCCCGTACGGCTAACACGCCGCGCCCTTGAAGAGGGGCGGTGGCACCCTCGAATGTCTTTTCTGTGCTGACGCAGGGCCGCGCCGTGACATCAGGCCGGCGGGATCGGTCATCCCCGTCGCTGTCAGCCCTGTGCGACCATCCCCGCCACTGCTCCTCCATGCCGGACACTGTGGCGACACCCCGACGTTGTTGGGGTGCGCGAGGACAAGACAACGCCACGACAGCCACTATGCCACGTACGGGCCCCCGTCAACGGCGCCCTCGAATCAGCCCACTACGGCGGCCAGTCAACCAACCACTACACCGCCACCCTCGAAGCCGCTCCTGTACGAGCACAGGACGCACCACGACGCCTCAACAGGAGCGGGATTCGCCAGGACGGTCGTCAGCTCCACAACACTACTCGCCATACCTCCACACGTAGGGAAATAGTGCGCCATGCATGTAAACTGCTCCCTCCTTGGCCTATAAAAGGAGGGGCAGTCTCCCAGACACGGACACGGGACGACAGGCAGTGATCACTCACACGCTCTCCGCCTTCTCCACGATATTGGCACTTGCCTCAATAAACACCTCTAGGACTTGGGGGCCAGGCCTCCTCTCCCGCCTTGCTTGTAGCCACCCCTCTACAAGCACCACGGTGCAAGCAATACAGTGCCCCGAGCACACCACTGCTGGACGTACGGCCCCGGCCGGAACCAGGATAAACCAAGTGTCCTTAGTTGCTTAGCACCGGCCATCGAGAGGCAGATCTCAACGCTCATTACTAGTTAGTGTAGGGACTACTTTCCGCACCGACAGGTGTAGCACTGAGCACCTGCAAAAACAGCATCAAGCTCCTCTTGACTTCTAGCACAAACCAAACTTGGTGAGTGACCTTTGTAGATGGTCACAAGCAAGGTAATGAGCCCTGCACAAACAAGTAGCACACCCAAGTAGATTGAAGCGGAAGCAAATTAAATATGCTAGAAAAACAACTTAGAGAGGCAAACCACACAAAAAAGCAAGGATTTGTTTCCCGAAGTTCACCGCCCACTAAGGAATGGCTACATCTCCGTTGAGGAGCTTGTAAGGGACAATTCCCACAACAAGTTGGGTCTCTTTCAACCACTTTCCTTCTTTATACTAAGGGGATCTTTTTCACGAAGAGGTAAGATCGCAACCCTCACAAACTTCCTGCTGCTCACCACAACCTTGGGAGCTAGCTGGCGACGCCTAATCATCTAGGGAGCAAACCTCCAAGAGTAACAAACGCTTCAAAGCTTGTAGACGCGAAACCAAAGTGCTCAAGCTATGGAAATGCTCTTGTTAGCTCACAAAGTCACTCTTGAGCTCAATCTCTCAACCCAAAACAAAGTATATGGCTTGAATCCACAAATCTCACAAAGAGATGGTTGGGGAGAGCCACTAAGGCTTAGGGATTACAAGAGATGGCTTAGAACCTCAGCACAAGCACTAGAATCAGTAGCCTTCAACTGAAGAAGGCTTGGGGTATTTATACCCCTCAAGGGATAAAACTAGCCGTTAGTCCTCGGGCGGCACCGGTCAGACCGATGCCTCACCCTCAAAACCCTTTCTAGGATTCTAACACTTCATCACCGAGATGAAATGGCTCAGGTTAGGTTTGGAGAGTTTGTTAGCACACTCTAAGGCTCTCAAGGCTAGATCTCACTTAGGTCAACTAATGAGCACTTTGACTTGGTCAACTCGCTAATGTTGCATCCCTCTTGATAGTACGACATACCTATTCTCAAGAATAAATAAAAGCACTTTGTTGATCTCTTGAGCTTGAATGTCTTCAGTCTTGCCATACTTGTGCAATGTCCATTTGAGGGCTTTCAACTTAGCCTTTGACTTGAGCATGTCCATACTTGAGCTAATGACTTAGGATCTTTCCATCTAGCATAGGAATGCACACTTGGATCCATAAGTCACTTCATATTGTCAATCATAACATGTTGATGACTTGCATTGCTTCCCTCGGTTAAGGTTTGGATATGATACTTGGAGACCTCACGGTTGCTAGAACTTCACCTTAGCAAAACACTAATGGTAGATTAGCTATGGCCCCAAGGATTTCTTAGTCCCTCACCCTAAACATCTCGGTTGATCTCTTCATCACTTATCCCATCCACTTTTGAGTTCCACTTTGCTTCATACACAATTAACCTTCATTTGAAAACCCGCTTCAAATGCCTGATCTTGATTGACAATGAATGTGCAAGCTTCCAAATTAGAACCATAACGTGTCCACTCATCCTTGTGTTCTCCTTCAATAAACTCATGAAGCCTTGCACTTGACTTTGAGAATTACCAACATCTCTCTTTATGACACTTGTATTTTAACATTAATCTTCCTTTATTGCTTGATATTTATCACTTATCCATTAGGATCAACCATATATTTGTCTTCCCCAATGTGAACCATATAATATTCATCCACAAAAAAAAATACTCTAATAATTACTCATGAATATGTAAATAAAACTTGCTCACAATATTAGACAAATACATTAGTCCTTTAATCATTTTGTCATTCAATTCAGCAAAACCCACTTAGGGCCCTAGATGCACTTTCAATCTCCCCGTTTTTGGTTATTGGTGACAACTCGATGAAAGCTTACAAATAAAATATTAAATCTCATTTAGATTCTTAGATATAGCTAGAGCCCCCCTTAATTTGTGCTTTGAATTGAATTCAAAAATTTGGCCTCTAATGACAATAGAACAAATTTGGGAGAAAGCGCGTGTGAGCTCCCCCTATATCTTAGAATCAGTGGAGTGCAACATGTGCAAGCAACAAGTAAAAAACATGTGATGCGTATGACAAGTTATGCACAAAGCAAATAACAAGTGTACTGACTAGGCAGCACGATCAGACCGGTCAGGTCCAGCCATTACACAAACTGGGCGGCACCGGTCAGACCGGTGCCCCTGACCGGTCAGACCGATCAGGTCCAGTTAGAGCACAAAGCCAAGGTGTGTGTGCTATTTGGTCCACAGTGATCAGGCCGGGGTTGCAAGCCAGCTTAAATCACTTTGCTCCATTTAGCCAACACAAACAATACATCATTCAATACATGAATCACAATCTAACAATAAGGTCGCTTAAATATTACAATAAATGTTTAAACACACAGTAGCACTCACACAAATGTTCTCAAGTCCACTAAGATGAAGTTCTATATTTATTACATGGCTGCTCTCATCAGTTAACAGACACCGGTCAGACCGGTGCAACACAAACAGCAACACTGAACTGAAGACTTTAATTCAAATCTTCTCCCCCTTCGTCATCAAGCATCCAAGAAGGGCCTGGGGAAGAAGTAGCTGTCGACCACTGTCCCTGAGATCTGTCTCCTGGGTGAGAGCTCCCTCCTAATTGAGAAATATCAAAGATCCAATGCATAAGAGAGTTTAGATAAATAGAATCATAGATAGTGATTTCAGAGGGATGAGCTATAGGAGCATTGTTCGTACCATAGTCCTTGCTCGAGAGGTGGAGGAGGTGGAGGAGCTTGTTCTTGTTCCATAAAGTGAGAAGAACCAGGCACATTCGGGTGAGAAGGTGCAAAAGGTGGAGGTGGAGGAGGTGGAGTCGATGATGAAGATCCTTGCTCTTGCTCGGACTCAAAGAACATAGGCCCATATTGATTAAGCATGTCGGAATTGGACCAACCTCTCATCCTATCCTCAAAGGAAGGTATCTCAACCTGCGGAGACTCAGGAGATGGAGGAGAGGAAGGCGGATGAAACCCTTGAGCATTGTGCATCAACTTCATCGTATCCCTCATTTGCTTGTTTGCCCTCCTAGACCTTTGTTGCTCCACTTGGATGTCATGCTGGCTCCTACACATGCCAAATATGAATTTGAGGAACTTCCTCAATGGAGAAGTGGATCTGCGAGGCTTGTTGTGTTCCCAGCCTCCCCATCGGTCAGACCGGTGCTCAGCACCGGTCAGGCCGGTGATGGGCTGAGGCCCTGTCTACTGCTGCGGCAGCTGGGTAGTGCCCTCCTCAAGTATTTCTTCCTCATGGCCAGGGGCTTGTTCTGTACTAGGAGATGGAAACCTTGGACTCTTGCTAGGATTGAGCTTCAATGGCTTGTGTGTCACATTTTTCGGAAACTCCGTCTTTGCAACCTTTTCAATCATATACATGATATACAGATAGTAGCTGCAAATCTTTTTGGGGTCTTCAGATAGATGCTTGATTTCTCGCTAAATAAAATCCCCAACACTAAATTCTGGAGCTCCCGGCCTCAAAGCAACCATCAAGTTTTTCTGAAATTTAGTGATATCAGAGGGACTCCATCTCTAGGTGTAATAGACACCCTGAGGAGCCTATTAAGTGCAGCATAGCAGGTATATAGATTCTTCACCTTCCCATAATATGCATGATCACCTCTCGGGTACATAAGGTGCAGGGCATCCTTGTCAAGCTCCCCCTCATCATGGAGCTTCCTTAACTCCTTGTCTCCTGACATGATCCCAAAGCACCTCAAGAACCTAGGGAAAGTGGTGGAATACCTTTGGGCATTGGTCATCCAAGTCATAGCCCTCTCAGTGCCAATATATCCTAAGTGCACGGTGGCATAAAACTGGGCTATAATCTCCTTGTTCCAATCTTGTCGGAAACCCATAAGCTCCTTGACCCTTTTCCTCTCATAGTTGCTTACGACTTCATTAAAAATGGGGTCGTTCTTGCTAGCCATATGCCCACAATCCACATATTGAGCCTTATGAGTGATTTTGGGCTTTTTGATGATAACGGTAGCATAGTAATCCTGTTGAAACTTAGCCCAAAACCTTGGATCAGATGCGGTCCTTGCCTCCTCATAAGGGTTCTTGTCCCTCTACTTCTTAAGGGCTTTAGTCATGCCCAAACCATGGTACTTCACTGACCTGTCAGGATAGATATAAGTAGGTGGCATAATCCTTAACCGACCCTGATCATCATCACCTTCATCCATGGCGTCCACATCCTCTTCTTCTTCCTCTTCCCCTCATCCTCATCCTCACCTTTCTCGGACTCATCATCATCAAAACATGTCCTCTTGTGCCTTCTCACCTCAAATTGACCCTGATAGTTCTCATCTTGAACATCATCATCGCTGCTAGTATCGGTGTCACCTCCAAGGTCGGGTGCCTATGTACTCTCACGAGTTGCACGAGGTCTCAATCTCTTCCCACTGACATTGATGGTGTTGCCCCCTTCACCAAAGTCACCGGGGACACCCTCTCTGCGAGAATATACCTTCTCTTTTCTTTTTAGCACCCTCCTTTTCCCTGACCATAGCCGCTGTCCTTTGGAGAGAAGAACTTGAGAGGAATCCAAAGAACTCGAAGGGGAATCAAAGGAGGAGCCTTGGGAGATCCTTTTGCTTCCAATCTTGAGGCTTTCCCTTGGTTGAATCCTTAGTTCTTCATGGGGTTTAAGAGAGGTGAAAGGAGGGGGAGAGAGAGAGAGGGGCTTCCACGAGTTGGATAGGGATGAATCCTGGTGAATGATTGAGGAGAGAGAAAGGAAGGGGGTAAATGGTAAAAACTTTTACTGTTGGCCCACGGGTTGCAGTCGGGCGCCACCGGTCAGGCTGGTTACTGCACTTGGTCGAGCCAGTGAGCCTTTAGCGGTTTTTCCGACCCGTGCTCGGTAGTACCGATGATTTTGATAAATTCAACAGAGAATCCATATCGGTAGAACTGACCCAGCCTCGGAAGTTCCAATCATTCTTTCCCACTTTGCGAACTCTCCTCTGAAAACTTCTTCTTGTATTTTATAAGACACTTTGCATCCACTTAGGCCTTAGAAGAAAGAAGATGTAACTTCAGGGGCACCACCGGTCAGACCGGTAGCCGGCACTGGTCAGACCGGTGCTCCCCTAAGAAAAGATCTTAACCTAGATTTGAGAGTCTTTGGTCCTTACTCCTTCGCATTGTTTGGATAAAGGATAAAGAGTTTATATTGATCCAAAATTCATCGAATCTTGAAAGAATGGAGGATACTCCAATTAATTGGATAATTCTTGATTTTTCCATGAGAGAGATAAAGAGAGATAAAGATGGATTTTATGGACTTGAGAAAAATATTCTTAATTGTGACTAGCCATCAATCAAACAAGGGGAACCATAGTCACAACTAAGTTGATAGGGTCACCAAGACCAAGAATCAAATATTTTTCAAAATGAGCACACTTCCTACACATGCTATAGTTAATTTTTCGAAAAGTCTGTCATATGTCAGAAGGAGCATGCATCCACTTCAAATGAATAGCTTTTCAAGTATATTTGGCTCATACCCTCAACCACAAGACACAAAGTCGACTGAATGCAAAGGTATCAACCAAATATCTAGACAAACACACAAAAAATCACTTGAAGCAGTTACATGCAAAGGATGGCACACTAGCATGATATAATGGCCTAGATGCATTATGGTATTCAATGAAATTTATGAAAACATACCTTTGCCTTAATACCATTTCGTTTGTGCATATATTAAATTTTGAAAAGTGCTAGCTCTTACTTGTTCTTTGATAATGCTACTTATTTAGAGCTTTCTTAGTGGTGCACAAGTAAATGAGACTACAAGATCACTAGAAGAAATTGTTAGTCCCACAAGTGTTGCAATGAGCTCCCCCTTAATTAGTGCTAGAGATATTTGAATTTCTCGAACAAAGCACTTTATTCAATTAAGAATGTGGTGAGGCTCATTCCAAACTTGGTCAAGACACATAAGTAGTTTGTCAATTGAAATGTGTCAAGTCTCTCATTACCTTTGACGCTAAATCACCCTTTTTCATGAAAAGTGGTTCACTCCTGGGTCACCCGGCCATAGGGGTCGGGTCACCCGACAACATATAGAGGCGTACTGGGTCACCCGGGCATAGAGGCCGGGTCACCCACTGACCTGACTCACTGGGCCGACACCAGTCAGACCGATGCTAGTCACCGGTCAGACTGGTGACCCCAGTTGGTCACTCCTTTGGTGATTTTGCTCTTCTTGTCCCTTGATTCTGTGAACACATCACTAATTTGAGACATGCAACAGAGACAAGGCAATGCTCTACTAGAGAGCCATTAAAAGTATCGAATGGCATGAGAGGATAAATTTTCATAAAAATGTCAAAGTCACTACCTCATGTTTCACTCGTACAAGATAAGTGTTACATGAGTGTTCACAAAGAACTAAGAGTGACTTAGACTCAATTAAGGAGCACTAGTTACCGAGATGCCATTGATTTCAAGATTTATATGAATTTGTCCTTCACATGGCAAATTGATCAAAAGTGATTTCCATGTCTTCTAACTATGTGTTTAATGCATCTCTTTCAACCTGCAAGCTCAGCAAGCATTTCTTGGTACCCAACACTTGTTGGGTCCTACAAGGTTAGCCACAAGGTGCTTAGGAACCCAAATGGCTCTCATGCTAGTTTGAGGCGAACTAATCTCCCTCATAGCACAAGTCCCACTCTTATCGTTCCTAAGCTTACGGAAATCATAATGGACTAGGTTTGATTTAGGAATGTTACCATTTGGGCAATCTTTGCCCATGTGACCCTTTTTATGGCATTCATAGCAAATGCGGCTTTTGTTCTTGTTGGTCACATCAGTCCTTGTAAATTCTTGTCAATGCTTGCTTCTGATCCTTGTTCTTGGTGAAGGAGTCTTCTTTGCCTTGTTTGCTTGAGGTGGGGTTGCCCTGGCCGGCACCGGTCTGACCGGTGGCATGCATCAGTCTGACCGGTCATGGTCAGTGCCACCACCCATTGTCGCACTTGGACAAGAGTCGGCAAAGTGACCCTTTTCTCTGCACTTGTAGCACATTCTCCACTTGTTTGAGCTTCTAGGCTTTTCGGAAAGCGGTTCTTGTGCCTTGTGTTTGGTTGGGTGATGTTGGGACTTGTCTTGCCCAACTTTGCCCTTTTCTTGAATCTTGTTCTTGTGGGTCTTTGTATGTTGTTGAGAAGTTGAGCTAACGATGGTTGATCCCTTCTCAAGCTTCTTCACCATGTCTTCACGGTTACCTTGAGAAGGTTGCACTTTGCTCTTCTCCTTCAACACATACAAGTCTTTTTGAAGCTTTTCAACATCTTGCTTGAGTTCATCATTTTCTTTAGCAATGAGGTCATCACAAGATTCTGCAAGTACATGCTCTGCTAGATTGGCTTGCTTGATACAAACAATCATTAGCTCAAGATGAATCAATTTGAACTTGTGAGCATGTGCAAGTGTGAGATAGAGGTTGCATGAATTTTACTGATAAAAGCACAACCTCATGGGATATCTTTAGTGTTGCATAAGAATCGACAAGCTTCTCATAGGAACACTCAAGTTCCTTGTGATCGGCTTGTAGAGCCATATCCTCACTAGTGAGTTTCGCTAGTTGAGCTTCTAGCACATCATTGGCTTCTTCTTCTATGTTAGCTCTATATGAAAAGGATTTGATGTCATGATCATGTTTGTTAGCCAATGATTCATACTTACAAACCAAGGATGCGGGCTCAGATTTGAGAAGTTCAAGTTTCTTGTCGGAGAGCTTGAGGCTTCAATCTTCTCGCTCTTCGCTCCCTTGGCCTGCCTCTTCTTCTTACTCTTCTTTTTCTTCTTGGCCATCAAGCAAGTTGTTGTGCCCCTACCGACACCAGTCTAACCCATGTGTGTCACCGGTCTGATCGGTCCCCACAGTGGGATAGTGTCTTTGCTTCTTTGATCTTCTCCTCGCTTGAGAGTTGATGCTTGATGATCAGTGGATGTTGTAGAGGTTGTGGGACATATCTCCACTGGTTCATCTTCCTCATCACTCTCAACTTCATCACATTTGGTGTGAACTATCTCAAATAGCAATTCCCAAATGAGATGAGCATCTTTACTAATTTCTTTGCTCTTTAGGATGAGATGCTTTAGTTCTCTACATACACAACTACACAAAAGGTTAGTAATAACAGCATTGAGTCGCTTATTCTCCAATTTCTTTAGAGAGACACAAGTCTCATCCTCTAGAAGGATGCTCGCAACCATAATGCCCTCAGTGGTGGGATCCAAAACCTTAAGTGCAATGAGAACATTGGAGCGCCAAGAAGAGTAGTTTGAGACATCTAGAGCTAGAGGCTCAAACGATACCTCACGCGTTGTCGACATCGAAGAACTCCAAGCGGTTTAAGATCGAATCGGAGCACCAAGCTCTGATACCAATTGAAAGAACCTTTATGTCGCCTAGAGGGGGTGAATAGGCAAGACAACCAATTTAAACTTTTCTTCCCCGAAAACTTGAGTTGTCAGTGTCCACCGGTCAGACCAGTGGTTGTGACCAGTCAGACCGGTCACACACTGGACTTCACAGGAGGCACTGGTCAGACCGGTGCACCTCACCGGTTGGACCTGTGTAGCACTGAGCACCTGCAAAAATAGCTTCAAGCTCCTCTTGACTTCTAGCATGAACCAAACTTGGTGAGTGGCCTTTGTAGATGGTCACAAGCAAGGTAATGAGCCCTGCACACAGAAGTAGCACACCCAAGTAGATCGAAGCGGAAGCAAATCAAATATGCTAGAAAAACAACTTAGAGAGGCAAACCACACGAAGAAGTAAGGATTTCTTTCCCGAAGTTTACCGCCCACTAAGGAACAGCTACATCTCCGTTGAGGAGCTTGTAAGGGACAATCCCAAAACAAGTCGGGTCTCTTTCAACCACTTTCCTCCTTTCCACTAAGGGGACCTTTTTCACGAAGAGGCAAGATCGCAGCCCTCACAAACTTCCCGCTGCTCACCACAACCTTGGGAGCTAGCCAGCGACGCCTAACCGTCTAAGAGGCAAACCTCCAAGAGTAACAAACACTTCAAAGCTTGTAGACGCGAAACCAAAGTGCTCAAGCTATGGAAATGCTCTTGTTAGCTCACAAAATCGCTCTTGAGCTCACTCTCTCAACCCAAATAAAGGATATGGCTTGAATCTACAAATCTCACAAAGAGATGGTTGGGGAGAGCTACTAAGGCTTAGGGCTTGCAAGAAATGGCTTAGAACCTCAACACAAGCACTAGAAACAGCAGCCTTCAACTGAAGAAGGCTTAGGGTATTTATACCCTTCAAGGGAGAAAACCAGTCGTTAGTCCTCGGCACTACGTGAAAAACTGGATTTGGTAACGGGCGTATATCGCCTTTGGTAATAGGCAATGTGCCCGTTACCGATCAAGTGTTACAAATAAGCCAAGAAAGGTAACGGGCAGATGCCCGTTACTGATAACACATATTCGTAACGGGCATAAAACAACAACTGTTACCACAACTAGCCACTGGTCACGTGAAAATGACTGTTTCTCTGGGCCCACAGGGAACTTTGGTAACGGGCACCAAAACAAAGCTCATTACTATGAAATCAATATCAGAGACACGTGTGGTGAACCTGCGTCTCCGATGTCTCAACGAACGGGCCACATTGTGGGGCCCACCGATTAGTATTGGTAACGGGCTTTTACAGTGCCCGTTACTTTGTTGGCAAGTTTGTAACAGGTGTTCCAATTGAAGCCCGTTACTTAGTGGTTAGTGTTTGTAACGAGCTTTAATTAACACCCATTACAGATACGTAGGCCACCCCTACGATGAACCTCGCCGCCCGCTTCTTGCCGGCCGCATCCTGGATCCCGGCCGAGATTTGGCGACCATCGGGGCTGCATCCTGGAACCAGCCAGGATATGACTAAATTTACAGAAATTAGATCCAGCATCCAAATTCACAGAAATCCACAATTCACATGCATCATATGACAAAAGCATCATCATCTCACAAGGAGGAAATGCATATCACAAGGAGGAATGCAACAATATCACAAAAATTCATGGACAAGGAGGAATGCAAAAATTTCCTAGTCACCATACATAATCTGAGCCCACACAGTGTTATCAGCATGAAATTTTCCTCTGGATATGATCACCTGTTCCATGAGGAATTTGGCAATTCTTTCACGAACATCTGCCAACAATGATATAGGACACAGAGAAAGCAAGAGTGTTATCCGTGCTGTTCAACATTGTCGAGCAAAGGCATTCAGGATCAAGGTAGCCAACTGCAGGGCCCTTATTCTCAACTTCTACAGTCATATTCCTATTAGTAAGAAAAAACGAAGTGTAAGGAGGCAAAATATATGGTAATAAAGATGATGTGAGGCAAAAAGCACATTTTGATAGAGGATGTGATTAGTGAGAAGCAGATTAAATTTTCAAGCAACTTACAAGATGAAGCAGCGGAGAAGTGTCAGATCCAAAGCATCCAAGTTGAAGAGATCATACAAATCACTGAGTTGCACAGGTAGCTGCTGGAGTTCATTTGACGATTCATCTCTCTTCAGCCATGCATTGGTCCCGGGGCGAAGTGCGACTATAATTTGAGAATCATCATCTGACTTACCACGTTGCATGTAGAATGTGTGGAGCTTTCTGGTAAAAGGAGCAGCCTTTTTGAGATCACCATCACTGAGAAGGCTCTTTCCGAATTTTTAATTTGGGTTAACCATAGCCCAAGGATTCTTCTCAGTGTCACTCTCAGATTGCTTTGGGTTAGTCATATACCAACGATTCTCCTTGGTGTTTCTTTTAGATCGCTTTCTAGTAGGCCTCTTAGAGGTTTTATTTACAGCAATTTCCTTTTCCTGCTGCTTTGAGATGGCTGAAGAAGGTTTCTTAAGGGCTTGCTTGCCTACTGTAGGTGGTGTAGAGCTTTTATTTTTGGCTAGTTTATCTTCTTGCAGTATTTCTTACCTGTTGTATGTGGTGTAGAGATATTATTTTCGGTAAGTTTCTTTCCTTGTTGATTTGAAATGGTTGAAGGTTTCTCAAGGGCTTTCTTGCCTAGTGGTGTCTCACCAGGACCTATTGCAGAGGTATTAGGCACAGATGTACCTGCTTTGGCATGATTGTTTTGAGCACTTCCGTTTGAGGGTGTAGGTTTTGTTGTTTCATGAGGAGGAGAAGGAGGAGGTGGTGGTGAGGATGAAATATTTGGTGTCTCTTGCGGATGTGGGGATGCAAGTTTTTCTGTTTTTTCAAGACTAGGAGTAGGTGGGGATGGAATATTTTGTGTACCTTCTGGATGTGGGGATGGAACATGTGGGGATTGAGGAGGAGGAGGAGGAGGAGGAGGAGGGGAACCATCTGAGGAAGAAACATGTACCGTACTGTGTGAACTACAAGGAATCTGTACAATGGCCTATGAACGAGATATACATGTTGGTGCTCCTTTGATGTCAATCTGACACCTTCTCCACTGTAACCTCTGTCCTTGATCTTGTCCGAGTTTCATCACCTCGTCATTACGTGGGTATTCCAATAGTTCATCCACAAAGATAGTATATACAGTGATCACTTCAACCACAACACAGTCTTCATGAATCGGGACTATTTGTAGCGTAGTCTCCTCTAGATGAACAAGACTAAGTGAAGCCTCACATTGAAGCCCCCTCCACGTGATCCATAGGCCACAGTGTGTGGGTTCAGTCAACATGCCTAAAAGGTCTTCGTGTGTACGATCATCACAGCGCACCTCCGTCGCCAACTCTGCAGTACCATCAATCAAACCTACATCTGTGGACGCACATCTGCTCCAGTGTGGCGGGTGAAGGGCTTGCGCGATTGGACATTGGTGACAACACCATCTGGTGACAACACCACCTCTGCATCTGCATGTTCTGCATCCGCATCTCAGCCACCAGTTCTTGCTTGATTTGTTCCTTTATCTTTTCCGTATCAACTGATGTGTCGGTCTTCGTCCTCTTCCTCTTCCTGTACATCTCGACGTGTTGAGGCCATGCATACTTCCAGCCCTGGTAGCTGGAGACACCACGCACACGACCGTGTTGTTCAGGGCAGCCCAAGCACTGACTTAGCACATCATACTCCCTCTGCCCTGCCATTCCTGAAGATTCTGCACATGCAATCTTCTCCTTGATGTCTGCAGCCAATTTTTCTGCCTCTTTGTTGTTGAACACTATCACAGCAACACGGTCTTTAATCACTATCTTAATCCTTGCTCGTAGCCAATTCTTAGAACGATCGTCAGAGTAGGCGTCATATGGGTTGGGGATACCAGCTGCAGCTAATTGTCTGTCCTCTTCCTCCCATTGTTCTAGTTTCACAGTATAACCAGCTGGACCCATGTTGTGCTCGCTTGTGTTCTGGCTTCGGAGTTCTTTGAACTTGACACTAGCAGATGAGGCTTGCTCGGTTTCTGCTTGTTTCATGAACTCCTTCCACTGTTCCAGGACAATAAACGGGTGCCTTGTAAATGGCTCAAGTCCTTTTCTGATAAAATCTCACCTAAGCTGAAATCTGAATTGTCTCCATACCTTGGCTGCCGTCTTCCAGAAAAGCTTGAATTCCTGCGGTTTCGCATCTTCCTGGAACTTCAAGTGTTTCTGCACATGCTTATCAAACAAGTCCCACTTTTCATCATTGCTTAGTTCTTTGATTTCCGGCAAGTTCAAAGGTATCTTTTGTCTAGCAACGAGCCCCGCAAGCGCCCTGAACCTGCGCTTTTGAGTCAATGGTACTGGCATCCACACTATGTCGACATTAGTGACTATCGTTGTGTCACTTGGCCACTTTGTGGATGTCCTTGGCGCTCTGCCTTGGCGCTGAGCCCCACCCATCTGGTCTTGTTGTGCACTAGTAGTGCCATAACTCTCTTCTTCATCTTGTGGCCCAGGTCTATAGTCCTCGTCAGAATTATCCTGTGAATTAATAGTCAAGGGAATTACAGAAACTACTTTAGCCCACTGTAATATCATTGGTTCTTGGTAAACCATTAACATAAATGAAAAATTCAGTAACCAAAAAATTAGTGCAGGCAAAGCGACCATACCATTTTAAAGAGCAAGATGCAGGCTGCCTCGGTTGCTGATGAGGTACTTATTCAACTTGGAGAGAATGTGCAGATGTGCATAGGAGCAAGAGCAAAACCAAATGTAAGAGTCATTCTAAAAGGAAATGCTAAGTATGTATACGATCGACAGCTAAGTATGTCCACATGTACTTATACAAAGGAGCCACAACATACCCTGCAATTCCCACAAGTACAAGTATATTATACGCATTTATATAAAAAGAAAACCATATGCACGCATATGTTGTATACTTGATTACCTGAACGCATGTGTGTTGCAAAAGCGCGCTTAGCCTAATTCCATAAACTCGAGCAAATATACCAAATTACCTTATTACTGAATTGTTGTTAATTTTACAATTATTACCGAGTTGGTAGAATGCATTTACTGAATTGTATAAGACATTTTTAGAGCGGCATACCATAAACTCAAATCCTAGATTCGCCACTGACCTTCGCACTGCCCGAGCGGAGGGATCTCTACTCCTCATCGCTGCCTGCTCGCTGCCACGTCCTCTTCCTCGCATCGACCTTGTGGCTGGATCCCTCCTCCTCCTAGTCGTCGTCGCTGGATCCCTTCTCTAGTCGTCGTCGCCGCCGCCGCCACCGCAGCTGGGTCCCTCCTCCTTTAGATCTCGCTGTCAGAGGTGTGGTGCGCGTTGCGCCGAGCGTGGTGTGGCGCGCGTCTCAGCGAAGGGGTGTAGAGTGGGTCGCGGCGTGGAGGGAGGTGAGGGGGACGAAGGCGAGGGGGAGAAAGTGGCGGTGGCGGCACGAGGGGAGAGTGGGAGGAGACTGCGTGAGGGGGCGTCCTTCCCTACTAACCTAAAGCGAGTGGGCTTGTGTGGGCCTTAAAACGAGTAATGTAGGTCACATCACCAAGCAAACTAACTCATAAGTCATAACAAACATATTCACATCTGACATGCATCAGCAGGGCACATCAACAAAATAAGACTGCATCAGCTGGGCGCATCACCAAACTAGATTGTTGCTGCAAGGGAACTAGTTAGCTAGATAGATGGCTTCTTTTGTGCTGCTGCCTCAAGTTTAGCTAGCCTTGTCTCTAGTTTTGCAACTCTTTCTGCCAGCTCAGCATTCTTCTTTAGAAGTTCAATCTCCTGCCTCTTTTGTGCGGCTTTAAGCTGCTCATCCTACTTGTCGATTCCTTTCCAGATGTAGTCAATGTCATCTCGAGTAACAACACGGTCCTAAAACAAAGGAAAATATTATATTGATGCAAGCTTCATAACAGTTGTAATTTACAAGAAAGCTGTTTTAGCTCTAACTAGTTTTAAATCTTGCCTGCTTCTCTTCAGCCGATTCCTTGAGCTTGTTGATTTCAGTCCAAATCCTGTCAATGTCATGTGCAACAACTTCCTACAACAAATGGAAATTGATGCATTAGAACAATAGATCAGTGAAGATGTGAAGGTCCAAGGACAAATCTTGTGTGTGATGGTTTCATAACTTGCCTCATGGTCTTTAGAGTCGTCGCCGGAGTTGTTGCCGGAGTCGTCGTCGGAGTTTTTGCCAGAGTCGTCGCCGGAGGAGATGAGGTCTACCAGCACCACTCTTCTGCCCGGGTCGTCGCTGGAGGAGTCCGCGCTCACCTCAATGCGCGTGGACCACTTCTTCCTTCGCCTTGAGGAAAAAACCTACCTCTCCATGGCGGGCGTCGCTGGAGTCCGCCAACTTGGCCCTTGCGCGCGTGTACGGCTTCCTCCCCCGGGCCGACGAAGAACCGGCCTCTTCCATGGAGTGCTGAGGAAGACGCACGAGGGTGGTACGCTGGGATGGCTCCTCTTCATCACCGCGGAACCTCACTCTCTTAGTGGGGGCGGCGGACAGCACCGAAGAAGACGGACGAAGACGTGGCTGCGGGGCCTCCTCCTTGCAGAACCTCCCCCTAGAGTCGCGAGCCATACCTGTGACGGAGACGAGGCTGCGACGGAGACGAGGAAGGCGGGAGCCGGAGAAGGGGATAGAAGGCGGAAGCCAGGCAAGAGCGTTTATTAAAAAGGTTCAGATGCGCAAATGATACGATGATTAACAAACACCCACCGCTTGCTCAAAAAAAACAAACACTCGTCGCCAATGAAGGGGCGGGGCCAGGTCTGTTCAAATGAATAATAGTTTGTTTTTCCCCTTTTAATCTGCAATAAAATTTTGTATCACGTTTTTCTCTGTCAACCGTAATCCAAATATGATGATATTTGTTTCTGAATTTTTCTAAAATCAACATCTATTCATTTATGACATTTTTCGTGTGTACTTCCATTTCTTGGATGTTGTTTATATACCTTATATTGTTCCTTATAAGTACAACATATAAATAATATTTGTTTTACACAACCATTACTAATTAAACTTTGTGTTTCTTAATCTTATGGTGAACATAAGGTTATGTTAAAATTTCAAATGCATATGAGTTTGAACATGTTTTAAAGTGTGAAAAACTTCAATGTTGAAGTAACATTCTAAGAAACTATGTGAGAGATGCCGACATTTGTACACAAGTATAATCTTCCGTTTTCGAAACCATTTGAATTTTTGTAGGCAAGCTTAGGGACTTAAATTATGTTGCCAAGTCAATTTGTAGAATTTTTAGAACACACTAAGACGTTATTATAATTATTATATCGTAAACAAGAGATAAAAATTCTAATTTTAAGAAATTTGGTTAGACAAGTGTGGTTGTTGATATTTTATTCAAATACTAAATTACCAACTATGAATTATTTGTATTTTTTACGAATTTTTTGGTGCTGTTTATGGGGTATAATATTTGAGGAAAGCAAGTTTCAATTCGGAAAAAATAGTGTCGGGCCCACGCGTCAGCGTCAGAAGCCTATATAAGAAAAGATAAACGTAGCCTGCCCGACCGGCAAAGGCGATGCAGGTAGACTAACCATCGTCGCCAACAAGTGCTCCATGATGCCCCTGGCCGGCATCCGCCCCGGCGACGGTGGTACACTAACCATCGTCGCCAACCGCTCCATTGTTAGAAATGCCCCTTGTCGAATGAATATGCATCCGCCCCGACCCCTGCCCCCTTCTTCTTCCCCGATCTGAGCTCCACCGTTGCCGCCCGCCCGTCCTTCCCCGTCATCGCACACATGTCGCACTACGCCGATTCATCTAGAAGGTGCACGTGCGAGGAGTAGGGTCCAAGGTTGCCAGAGTAGCCGCAATCACTCCATCGGCTTGGATCCAGTCGGTGAGCTAAGCGGCTTTCCACTGGTCCCTTGCCCAGACTGTGGTATGGCTCGGGTGGTGGAGGGGCGGACGCAAAAGGAAGGTGAAAACCACAGTCGTCTTTATTTCAAGTGTGCAAGGAACTCGGTGAGTAGTCTGCTGTGTCTTCTGAATCTGAGTTAGGGTTCTTATGTGCTTTTGATTCTGCAGTACACCAAAAACTGTGGATTTTATCGTTTCCACAAGGAGTATCTCCAGATGCTGAAGGATGCTGGCTTCAATGTTTTTCGACCGTCGAACTGGGCAGACGCAGTCGATGAAGTAGTTGATTCAGTGGAATGTCAAATTGGGAGCGGCGAGCAGAGGCAAGCACTGGAGGACAAGCAGAGGAAGAAAGCACTGGAGGAGAAGATGGACAATGTGATATGGAAGATGAACTGGATTATTGTGGCTGTTGTTTGTGTAGTATTTGGATGTTTACTAGGGATGTATGCTGCAAAGAAGTAATTCTGATTTTAAAAGTGGTGCTTTTGCTTCATCTGTGTGGATGAAGAATGAAAAATTTGTCACATATGACAAACTTAAATGTATGAATGAAGAATGAATGGAATGACAGTTGGGTCACAAATCTTAATGTGTCACACATCACAAAATTCATCAATTCATCTGTGCTGACATTTCATTGCAGCACGAGGCCAAGGAAATGCGGATTATTAAGACAAACAGAGTAACAAGCTTCTGGCATAACTCTGGCATATATACACATTGCAATTCATTGTGAACTGCTGCCATATAATGACACAAACAGAGTATCAAACTTCTGGCATACAAATTGCAATTCATTGTAAGCTGCTACCATGGACATTGCAATGCCTTCCAAAATTGGAGACATGGATTGATCTACCATGTCTCTTAGATCTACTAGTTCATCACAAGTTCAACATACACAGATCTACTAGCTAGTCCATCACAAGTTCAACAAGCACACTGGAAGAACACATTAACAGAGGAACAAATTAATTAAGCAGAGGTAGTCGCCGCCGGAGGAGCCCCACTGTCGGAGTCGGAGCCGGAGCTGGAGACGTCGAGGCCGCCATCGTCGTCGTAGACGGGGGGACCACTTCTCTCTCCAGCTACCCAGCCAAGACATTGACCTTGAAGGCATAATCCATCACGGTCGTCTGCAGGGGATCAATGGGTCGTTGGAGCCCGAGATGAACAGCTAGCTTTCCAAGACTCTGCCAAGCCTCGTAGAGCATCTTCACTGAAAAACAAGCATCCTAAAAATCTACTTTTGGAGCATGTAGGGGCACCACGGGCTGTCGTGCCACCTTGCGTCGAGGCGGCTTCAGCCGCTTCACCTCCTCGGGCGGGGGCGGCGGCACCTCCTCAGGCTCGGTGGGCAGCACCTCCTCGGGCTCGGCGGGCGGGGGCGGTGGCACCTCCTCCCTCCCCCGCTTCCTTGATGTCTCGCTTGACTCCATGCGCTTGCTCAGGAGAAGCTCTTGGATTCACTTCTTGGTGACCGGAGACGGTGGTGCTGGGATTTCTTGGTGCCGCGGTTGATGAAGTTCTTGGCCGGTCAGGATTTATATTGACAAGACGGCGAACCGTCAGGCGGTCAATCATGCGCCTCAGAACCCGTGTCCGCTCAGGAGAGCTCTTGGCCACAAAAATCATGTGGTCACAAGGAGACGTGTGACTGTTCATATTTTATTCAAAATACCAAATGCCCAACTACTCCTATGAGTTGTTCGATTCTTAAAAAAACTATGAATTGTTTGTATTTTTATTAATCTATATATATATATATATAACTTATATAATTGGTACCCACTAACTATCATTAACTTCATTTCTCTCTTCATGCAAGCTACCCACATCATCTCCCATCAAACTAAGGGTTATTAACTATATCTCTTTTTCTCTTCATTACACCAATTCTTTCTTCATACAAACTACCCACATCATCTTCCACCAACTAAGGGTTATTGCATAAACTGGTTGCGGTAGCAAATTGGTTCATAATTTATCAAAAAAATTTCTCATATCTCGCAATAACGCACGGGGAATCACCTAGTTTTTAGGTGCTGCTTTATGGGCCCTAATTTTTGAGGGAAGCAATTAAGTGTCATTTCAAAAAAAACGTTAAAGAAGGTAACCATTGCCCGCACACCAGCCAACAAAGCGACCCGGGTTTGCTAACCCGCGTCGGCATTGACTACTACCCCCTCCATCCCAAATATTGCCCCTTTCTTCTTTTCGAATGGATAAGTGCAACACTTTTCTTGAAAAATAGTGCACAGGTGGCGTGAGAGGAGGCGTGGATACAGAGACGACGATGAGCATCGGCGAGGAGCCAAGTAGCGGACGACCCCACGCACCCGGGATCGAGGAGAACCAGAACGCAAAGTGGTGCCGCAACTGGATTCGCGCGCGTGCCGGTGAGATGGCAGCGAAGAGGGAGACGACAATGAGTGCCGGAGAGGGGCCAAGCGGTGGTGGAGTGAACCCAATGTCAGAGACGAGGGTCCTCGACTGGATCCTCTCGGATTCCGACGAGGGGCCAAGCAGTGGCAAGGAGTGTGCCGGCGAGGGGGCAGCGAAGTGGGCGAGGGGGCAGCGAAGTGGGCGAGGGGCATGCCTCACGTTTGCGAGCACAAGTATCTGGCAACTGCGAAGAGGTGTCAAGGGAGCGGCAAAGAAGGTGTAGAGGACCTCATCTCTGACTCTGGCAACGACTACGATGACAGTGAGGCAAGTTTCTCTGAATCTCACTGCCTTTCTACTTGTTCTATAGATGGAGCTTGAGGTAGCTTGAGCTTGAGCTTCATAAAGTTAATTAGTGCCTATGATGATGTCTTCCATGCTTGTCATGATCTTAATTATACCAAGTTCTAAGGTAAATCAGTTCTGAACTAAGTTCTGCTTTTACTTGTCACACCCTGTTCCAAGGTCTGAGGCAAATTAGTTCTGAATTAACTATGTTGTTCTTATACCATGTTTAACCCTGTTTCAGGCAAAACTCTTTGAGTCGCGAGCAGAGCTTGAGTTACTTCTTAACCTTAATGTCTGGGATTATGTGAAACCTGAGTTTGAAAAAATCACAAAAGAAGTGAACATCCTCATCAAAAAGGCTAAGCACATAAGGAGGTACAATTATACTACTGAATAAAATCTCGAACCCATTGAAGGTGCGCTAGAAGGGCTTCAAGAATCCTTAGTTGCTTACGAAGAGGCTGCAAAAAGAGCCAATAATCATGATGGGGCATGATCTAGTTCAAGCTTGTTGATGTGCAGGGTGAGTAGCCATACTTTTGTGGATGTTCAAGGGGCATGCCTTTGTTGATGTGTATGGTCAGATAGCACGACTATAGTAAATAATGTGATGGACTAGTTAAGTCCTAGCCTGATATATGGACAAGTTGACCTTTTGTAATAATTATCTTTATTCATGTGGATAAGTTATCTTCATCTTTGTGGACAAGTTATCTCTCTTATGATGTTTGTTTTGTCTCAGAAGATATGTGTGTTGATTGTGCCTGTATGTCGAAATGGAAGCAATGAGAGATGGGTCGAGTTGTTGACCTGTCAATGAGGACAGACTCGAAGGAGACGATGATTAACAAACCTCCGTCTCATTTGTTCACTGATGCCGCGCTCCCGCTTCACGGTAGTTGAGTGCTCTCACACTTTAATTATTGGGCTCTCAAACTAGTAACGGGCATCAAATGCTCATCGGTAATGGACTTTATAGCATGTTACCAATACGGAGTGATCAGTAACGGAGTTAAACAGCCCGTTACCGATAGGGCGTTGATCAGTAACAAACTTTACTAGTTCATTACCGATAGGTTTAACTTGTGTAACGAGCGTTTAAGAAGACCGTTACTAGAAGTCCACATTTGTAGCGGACGTTGCGGAGGCCAACCCCGGGGTCGACCTGTCGCGCTTATCTTCAACGGGCACCAAGTAACAACCGTTACAGATGTGGGTGCATGTAACGGGTGTTAAGGGCCCATTACAAATGTTGTGTGACCTATTTGAGTTTTCACGTAGTGCGGGTGGCACCGGTGCCTCACACCGGTCAGATCGGTGTTTGAAAAACTAGGTGTTGGCTAGCAGCACCGGTCACACCGGTGCCCTTGACCGGTCAGACCGGTCAGGCCCGAATCACCCCCAAAATCCTTTCTAGGATTCTAACACTTCATCACCAATATGAAATGGCTCAGGTTAGGTTTGGGGAGTTTGTTAGCACACTCTAAGACTCTCAAGGCTAGATCTCACTTAGGTCAACTAATGAGCACTTTGACTTGGTCAACTCGCTAATGTTGCATCCCTCTTGATAGTACGACATACTTATTCTCAAGAATAAATAAAAGCACTTTGTTGATCTCTTCAGCTTGAATGTCTTAAATCTTGCCATACTTGAGCAATGTCCATTTGAGGGCTTTTTCAACTTAGCATTTGACTTGAGCACGTCCATACTTGAGCTAATGACTTAGGATCTTTGTATCTAGCATAGCAATGCACACTTGGATCCATAAGTCACTCCATATTGTCAATCATAACATATTGATGACTTGTATTGCTTCTCTCGGTTAAGGTTTAGATATGATACTTGGAGACCCCACGGATGCTAGAACTTCACCTTAGCAAAACACTAATGGCGGCTTAGCTATGGCCCTAAAGATTGCTTAGTCCCTCACCCTTAACATCTCGGTTGATCTCTTCATCACTTATCCCATCCACTTTTGAGTTCCACTTTGCTTCATACACAATTAACCTTCATTTGAAAACTCGCCTCAAATGCTTGATCTTGATTGACAACGAATGTGCAAGCTTCCAACTTAGAACCTTAACATGTCTTCTCATCCTTGTGTTCTCCTTCAATAAACTCATGAAGCCTTGCACTTGACTTTGAGAATTACCAACATCTCTCTTTATGATCCTTGTATTTTAATCAAGCCGTGTCTAGTATGGGAGGCAATGAATTATACCAACATTAATCTTCCTTTATTGCTTGATATTTGTCACTTATGCATTAGGATCAACCATATATTTGTCTTCTCCAGTGTGAGCCATATAATACTCATCCACAAAAAAATACTCCAATAATTACTCATGAATATGTAAATAAAACCTGCTCACAATCGTAGACAAATACATTAGTCCTTTAATCATTTTGTCATTCAATTCACCAAAATCCACTTAGGGGCCCAGATGCACTTTCACCCTCTCCCGCAGCCCAGCCAGCCTAATCGGCCAAGTTCAGCCCACCGCTGCCTCCCACCGCTTGCGGTCACCGACAAGCGGGCCCTAGTCGTCATCTCCCTCCTCCGTTCGGCGTCGCATCAGACTCAGGCGCGAGTCCGACCCCGTCCGCGCCGCACCCCATGCTCGCGCCTCTCTTTGGCTTGGCCCGCACGCCAAGGAGCTCTCCGGCCTATATAAAGGGCACTGCCGCCACACGCCAGCACACCCTCCCTCCCCTGCCCGAAACCCTAATCGCAGAGCTCCAGCTCCGCCACCACGAAACCCTAGTGCGCCGCCGCTTTTGATCTCCTCAGTCGTCGCCTCGCCGCCGTCGTCAAGGCCACCCGGAGCTTCACGTGGAGGTGAGGAAGCCTCCTGTAATGTATCTATGCGCCCTTGTGCCGTGTGTCATCCGTGCGCGCTCGCCGGAGATGCAGCGCCGCCGACCGCCTCGCGGAGCCGCATGTCGTCACCGTTGCCCGACCGCCTGTACCTGTGCCCTAAATCGATCTTGCGTGTCTCCCACTTCGTCCCAGTGCTATCCACTCTCAAATCGAAGCCCCTAGATTGAATCCCAGCGAGCTCACCGAAGTTTGGTCGTGCGCCATCGCTCGCCGGTGTCGTCGTCGCCGCTCACGTGCCTACACCCACCGCAGCCGTCTGATCTCGATCCCACGACCCAGATCAGATCTAACCTCGAGTCAAACCGAAGGATACCGGTCAACGCAGCCTTGGACTACACCTTTTGCAAAATAACCCCTAGGTTTTCTCTATTTTGCAAGAAGATCCACCGCAGAGCAAAGATTCTTACGGATAGGTCCTTTCTTTACGTTTTAAACCCTAGCTTTGATGGTTTTAGCACTCGAGGTCCATCCCTAGAGTTTTGCACCGCAGCCCCTAAGTTTTTATACATAATCTTGTTTTAGCCCTCGGTTTCTTGCAGTTTAGCCCCTGTAGGTTTAGTTTTCCTGCAGTTAATCCCTTGTAGCTTGTTTTAGCCATAGTTTGCCTGTTTTAACTCCGTTTTAGCGTTATTTATATCCATACATTTGTTTTGGTGAGTAGATTAGTTTTGTGTTGTTTATGTTTCTGTTTGCAATGATTGGTGTACTATTTCTTATTTAAATTGTATTGTATGCTTGTATGTGAATGTGTGGAGCATAGAGAACGAGTCGTTCAGGGAATTTCTGGAAGAAGACTTTGAAGACTCTTAGAAGTTTCTGGAACTTGTGGAAGGAAAGTCCTTGCTGCATCCCTATTTATCCTATACAACATGCATTTTAATTACACTGTTTATTTATTTATTGCTTTGCATCAATATGATGGGTCCTATTATTTAAGGTTCGACTAGCTTTGTTTACCCCTGTGCCTTGGTCAACCTGGGTTTATTTTATTGTTGGGTAGTACTTTGCTAGTGCTTATCTTGGTTTGAGTGGTTTAATGGAACACCTATTGAACTAGACTTACTTTTGTTACACCTCCACTTAATACAAGAACATTATGTATGTTAATCGAAACATGGAGCGACCACCTAGGAAAACAGCACAACCACAAGACATATGGCTTTGTCTTGGTCAAGTAATTTGAAAACCCCGACCCTCAGACTGATCTGCTCTATGGTAGCTTCGCGGTCTTGAAAGAGGTTTATGCATTGCGCTGTCATGTAACCTAGCGAGCAGCCTGCATTAGAGGATCTTTGTAAAGGCCCCGTAGCATCCCTATGCAATCACACCTCGATAGTGTGGTATGGTGCCCAGCTAGCACCGCATGGTTGGGTCTAAAGTTCCAAAAACGTTTACATGACTTGTGGGTAAATATGTACAACCTCTGCAGAGTGTAAAACTAACCGGTTAGCCATGCCCACGGTCAAGGGCGGCCTGGACCCGCACATGAGTAACTTTATGGAAGATGGAACTTTAAACTTTTGTATTTCATTCTATGGTACTAATGCATATTTTAATTGGGTTTGGTATACACTTATACTTGCTAGTAAATAGCTGCTTGACCAACTAAAATGCTGACTTGCTTTAACCTTATCAGCCTCCCACCATAAAGCCTTGCATGTTGTTATAGTGTTTTACCTTGTTGAGTACGATATGTGCTCATGCTTGTTGTTATTTATATTGCATCTACACAACCCGGCTGCTACTCAGACGGACGCTTTGAAGACTTTCCTGGAGAATTCGACGAGTTTTAGGCGAGCGTGCCACCAGTTAGCTGCCCGTGGAGACATCCTTTTCCGCTGCTAGTACTCGCTTTTGATTCGAGTATAAGACTTTCGGTCATGTAATATTGTTATAATACTCTCTATATGCTTTGACACTGTGTTTTGGTATTCACTAAGTCGATGCATGTGTGAACTTTGATCCGGACGCACATGTATTCTATGCATTCGAATTTGCCTTTAAATTCGGGTGTGACATAGGTCTGTAGTCCTGAGGGGTAGTGCAGGTAGATTTTGTAGGAATGAGAACAATGTTTGTGCTATTTGTTTGTTCAGGGTGGTTACTTGTCTCATAGAAGTGATGGATAAGGTGCATGGTGTCTTGAGCTATCCATGGCCATGCTTATCTGTAGAAATCTACTTTGAGTCCATCAGGTCTTGGGGAAGCATCTCTTCTCATTGCCTTCAATAGTGTAGTGATTTCCTACAAATCTGGTTGTGAAAGAGTAGAAGTGTCATCTATTATTACTTGTGCCTCTCGTGTTCTTTCTGTTGGTGTCGTTGTCGGTAGTTGAGAAGTAAAAAGGTTGGTGAAATATTGAGTTACTATCACTACAATGTCTCAAGGAGCTACTTTGGGATTTCCTTGTTGGTCCAACATGAAAGCAATTTTATGTTTTCCACATCTTTTTAGAATTGATTGATGGAAGAATTGAGAGTTTATGTCTCCTTTGCAGACCTAGGTTTTCTTAAATTTTTGTTTGTGCTATTCTACTTGCTTTTGCAACAAATCATGATGTTGGAAGGTAAGATTTTTTTCATGAGCATGGTTTTTATTTGAAGGGTGCAAACTTTGTAAGCTAGTGAGCTGGGTTTCTATGTGGGTGAGATGTTCGTGGATCGGACTTTTCATTCTACTCCGAAATTTGTTCTTGTGTAGAAAGGTTGTTCGGTGGTGGCTTGCCAACTTCTGGAGGCTACTGTGTGGAATTCATTTTCCATGGTCCACCAATTCGCAAAGCAGAACGCATGGTTTCCAAGCATTTGTCATTGAAGCTTCTAGGATTGCCAAGATTTATGCATGGTCATTGTAGAGAATTGGTAAGTGATAGATTGAAGTTCTTGGGAAAACATTGCATCAATCTTCATTTGCTAAACAACGATCAAGGTGTAGTGCTCATAAGTAGGGTTAGAAATGGTTCTTTTACTAGACTAAATGTAAGTAGGACTAGAAAACCTCTTATCAAATGAGCCACATTGCCTCACCATACGACATAAATAGTTGATTCGAGATTGATTTGCAAGTTTGGGACCACATTTTTCAGAAGGATGCATAATATCATTAACATCACCCATACAAAAGGTAGGCGTGTCAGGTGAGGATAACACAAAAGTTGAAACATCACCAAATTAAACTAGTTTGTTTCTGATGTGGATCACTATATACACAAACTAAGTTAAAGTTCTTACTAGTTGATTTATATACACACGCAACTAGGATAAAAATTTGCTAGAGTGCACTACTTTCATGCCTAGGTCATCACTCCATAAATAAAAGACATACATCACCCGAGCGCCCATCTGCTGGAACTATATTACGATCATGCATTGAAAAGTGATTTATAAGTTGAGAGAGATAGAGAGAGAGAGAGAGCGAAATTTGAGTTCCTTGTTTCTGAAATGAAAGTTATTGAGATTTGGTGACCATTATCAGGAGGACGAGATGACTAATTATCAGAATGCAGAGGTTCCAGCTAATAAAGCTCATCGGGATCTTAGTGCCCTTTAGGCTGACACCAAAGCATCCGAGCCTTGAGAGTGCTAATTTTGTTGTGGCAAATTTGGATGGCGCAAGACGAGAGCTCCCGACATGAGACAAGCAGATCCAGGGCCAGCTTAAGTAAATAGCATGGGACTATGGGACATGACATGGATTAAGGTCAGATTGAGAGATCGATCGAAAAGATGAAGGGAAAAAGAAATAAAAACAAAACCTATTGCAGGGAGGTAGATGGAAAGGATGAGATCCGGTGATGAAGGGTGGAATGAGCTTAGACGAAGACCACTACGACAGTCGGAATTACTGAGTGGTGACGAACTTTAGGTAGAGGATAAAGAGTATAAATAGAGAAGCGGCACTAGGGCCTATAAAAGCACCACTAAATGCTAAATCCACACTGGGAACTAGAGATTTACCTGGTATGAAGGCAGATTCGTTGCGGTATACGACGGCGAGGGACACAGGCAGTGGCGGCGGCAGCAGCAGCGATCAAGAGCTCTGCGTCTCATGCGGTCCCATAGTTGACCCTAGGCATCGAGTAATTTTTTCAATAAGAGGTTAGACGACTGGACCAAAGTGATGTCCTGCCAATGTGCCATCTACCAAGTGTGTTGAGGCGTCATGCCTTAGGGTTAGAATGTTGACCATTTGGGGATGTAGAAAGGATATGGCATCTTCTGCCATGTGTGTTGAGGCATTATTTTGTAAGGTTAGGGATTTGGGAATGCAGAAAGGAGATGACATCATCTACTTTGTGGGGATTTGGGGATGCAGAAAAGAGATGGCACAACAAGCAAGATCCATAAGATGAACCAGACATACATAAGACTAGGATCATGTTGTGCATAAACAAAAGGCAGGTCATTTCTGTCGTATGGACCTCCCTGGGCCCACCACATCGGTGGGTACCAAGACCGACTACTCGGTGGGCCCCTGGGACTACCCGGCTTGCGCTACACGGCACCTGAAGGCGTGGAGCACAAGGACAGCAAAGGAGTAGTACTCGGATAGGACTCTGTACACGTTCCGCACTGTATAGAGGTCTCCTAGACGTACTCGGCTAGTACTCCTTCCCTACTCCGACTTGTAACCCTGCCTCCCGGACTATATAAGGCGAGGCAGGGACCGATCTCTGGCATCCAATCTCATCTCCTACAACCCACGGCGCACTATTGCACCATCGTGTAACCGTGCCCTATCAATCCAGAGCTACGCAAAGCATACAGACGTAGGGTATTACGCACCTCGCGGCCCGAACCTGTCTAAATTGTGTGCCACGTGTCTCTTCCTTCGAGTTACCGATCTCGGCGAGTCACATTCATCTACTTCGGGTACTCCCCGTAGTAGGTTGCCGGTCTAAAACACCGACAGCTGGCGCGCCAGGTAGGGGATCTCGCTCGAGATCACATGGCGAACTCGACGGCTTCCGTCCACATCAAGCCAACTGTCGCCTTCAACCGCGGCGACACCTTCGTCTTCGGCGCCTGGGTCTGCACTGCTGATGGCGCGGGCTCCTTCCAGCGCCACCTGACCATGCAGCCCAACCCGAGGACAGGCCTTGTGACGCTTCCCGAAGCCGTCACAGGCGAACTCACCGGCAAGTTCGGCGAAATCTCGCTCTTCAACCAGCACGCCGACTTCGAGCTCGAGCCCACCTCCAACTCGAACTCGACGTCGCCATGGGCCATCGCTTGTGAGCCGGGCCGCTCGCCCATCGCGGACGGCCCCTTCACCACGCACGCCGCCCCGCGCGTGGCCCCCGCGTCCTCAGCCGGGCCCGCACGGGGGCTCCTACTCCACGACGGGCCGGCAAGGAGCCCGTAACCGAGTACAACTCGGACTCCGACGCCGTCCCCGATCACGTCTCGGGCTCCAACCCCCCTCTCCGAGTTCTACTCGAACCCGGACTACGAGTTCGACTTCGGGTCGGACCCTGAGGAGCCCGAGTCCGAAGACGACTCCACTGAGCTTCCCTTGTCGTGGCCGCCCTGCGGGGCTGGTTATAAGATCGACACCGACCGGCAGATACGTCTACTGGCCGGACCGTAAGCCCGCTGACCTGGCAAAGGGAGACTCACGCTACGTTGCCTACATCGACTCACTACCGTTCCAGGAGGGAACACCACTGGCCCAGGCTGACTCCAACACGCCCACTGAGGTGGCGCCTTCTGAGTCCAGCCAAGTCTTCATGGCTGCCGGCGACACCCCGGGGACCTCAGGCACGGCCGTAGACAAGTACCTGGAGGACATCTCCGCATACGAGCCGTCCGTCGATGCACCCGCAGCGAGACCGACGCCAACAGGGACGCCCGGCGCGAACGTAACAGGAAGCGCAACGAACGACGCCGGCGGCTCAGAGACAACCTTCCCATCCGCAACCTTGCGGAAGCTCTCGAGGCGGTCGAGAGCAGAGTCCACACCACCCCTGAGCAATGCCTCATGTCGATCACAACGATCGCACGACAGGCTCAGGGCATACGCGCTGGAGAGGTCATCGCCAAGCTCGCTGAAGAAGCCTACTTCATGCGGGTCGACAAGAGAGTCGGCCCAACCTCTCCCGGCCTAAGCCTCGCGACAACGAAGCTACTAGTCGCGGCGCCGACCCCGGTCCCAACCGTACCCGGGCGACATCCCGCCCGACCCAAACCGTCGCCGCTCCACGCGCCGGCGGACCTTCACGACAGAGCAAGGCAACCGAGAAGTCGTCCCCCACCGTGCTCCGGCCGGTGGCGGCGGCAACGACCCCGACGGCGGCGGCGCCGACGGCGGCGGCCTCCAACCACGGGGCCAACAGGAAAGCTGGAGGCGGCGGCAGCCGCGGCGGCCATGGCCACGCGCATAGCCACGCCTCCGGCGCCTCTCATGGCGGGTACGATGCTCGTCAGAGGATCGAGGAGTGGCGGCAGAAGAAGTCGACCACCGCTGCTGAAGGCGACGGCTTCCCCGCCTTCTCACCCCGGCTCCGCAACCTGCTCCTCCCCGACAAGTTCAAGCCTTTGGGGATCACCAAGTACGACGCGAAGCAGATCCTATCCGATGGCTCCGATGCTACGCTCTCTCCATCGAGAACGCTGGCGGCAACAGCGACACCAAATGCCTCTACTTCCCCTTCGCCCGGACCAAGCTCCACTCACATGGCTCGAGTCGCCGGACAAGCACTCGATCGACAAGTGGGACCACCGAAGGAACAAGTTCACGAGCAACTTCGCGCGGCGCCATGGGCCGCTCGGGTACTCGCATGGACCTCGCCATGATCAAGCAGGAACAAGGCGAGACCCTCCGCAAGTACATGCGCCGTTTCTTCGACAAGCGCGCTACCGTCGTCGACGTCACCGACAAGGAGGTCATCGACCTCTTCCAGGACGGCCTCTACCATCGCCGCACCTTCGAGGACTTCGGTCGTCGCCGCCCCAAGTCCATTCCCCACCTCAAGGACATGATCACGTCCTGGGCGGACGAAGAGGACAAGGCCAACGCCAAGTACGACGCCATCCGCGGCAAGTCCAAGCAGAACCAGGGCGGCGGCGGCGGCAGCAATGCGAACCAAGGAGGCCGCGGCAACAACAACAATAACAGCAACTACTCGGGTCCCAACCGCAAGCGCAAGCCAGACAACACCGTCGCGGCTATCCAACGCCCTGCGAAGGGGAACTCGAAGAAGAACTCTGGCGGGTTCAAGGACCTGCTGAAGGAGAAGTGCCCGTGGCATCCAAACGGCAATCACACTACCGAGCAAGTGCTACCGGCTCGTGCACGCACTCAAGGACACGCCGAGCCACCGCACCCTCACGATCGAAGGGCAAGAAGAAGGACGGCGACAACGACGACTTCCGAGAACCCGAGAAGACCGTCAACGTCCTCTTCGGCGGAGCGCCCGGCGGGCGGGAGCGAAGGCTACTCGTCGCGAAGTGATGTCCATCGAGCCAGCGGTCATGACCCCTCTCAGGTGGTCAGAAGTACCCATCACCTTCTCCCGTGCGGACCAGTGGACTAGCTTCTCTGAGCCAGGACGGTTCCCTCTCGTCCTGAAACCAACAGTGGCGGGTTCCAAGCTCAACAAGGTGCTCATCGACGGTGGAAGCGGGCTCAACGTCCTTTTCACCAAAACCTTGAAGAAGATGAACCTCGACGTCACCCCCATGCTCAACAAGGGCAGCATGCCCTTCTACGGCATCATCCCAGGCAACGCGGCTATCCCACTGGGCTCAGTGGTACTGCCGGTTACCTTCGGGGCGTCTCGGGATAACTACCGCACCGAGTACATCAAGTTCGAGGTTGCGGATTTCAAGACTTCCTACCACGCCATTCTCGGCAGACCGGCCATCGCCAAGTTCATGGCGGTGCCCCACTACACCTACTTGGTACTCAAGATGCCAAGTCCAGCCGGTGTACTCTCCCTCCAGGGGGACTTGAAGATCTCCCACGACTGCGATACAGAGGCCGTGGTGATCGCTTCAACAAACCAAGTACCCACCCCGATGATGGAGGTCTACGCTGCGTCGAAGAAGCTTGCTACGAGCGAACTCGACATCCCAGAGAAGTCTGACAGCGCCAACAAGCCTCAGCCACCTGAGGAGGTACTCGTCAAGTCGGTCGACCTCGGAACGGGCGACCCCGGCGAAGACCACCACCATCGGGGCCGGCCTCGACCCCAAATAGGAAGACGCGCTCATCGGCTTCCTTCGGGCTAACCGCGACATCTTCGCGTGGAAGCCGACGGACATGCCGGGAGTGCCCGGGGAGCCGATCGAGCACCGCCTCAACGTCGACCCAAAGGCCACCCCTAAGCGACAACACCTCCGACGCTTTGCCGACGACGGACGGGACGCCATCAAGAAGGAGCTCGCCAAGCCGCTCGCCTGCGGGCTTCATCCGAGAAGTCTTCCATCCCGAGTGGCTCGCCAACCCCGTCCTCGTCCGCAAAAAGAACTCGAACGAGTGGAGGATGTGCGTCGACTACACCGACCTCAACAAGCACCGCCCCCAAGGACCCCTTCGGGTTGCCGCGGATTGATCAAGTCATCGACTCCACGGCGGGGCCGCGACCTGCTCTCCTTCCTCGACCGCTACTCCGGTACCACCGGATCGCAATCAAGGAGGAAGACCAGGAGAAGACCGCGTTCATCACCCCGTTTGGCGTGTACTGCTACACGACCATGTCATTCGGGTTGAAGAACGCCGGCGCTACCTACCAACGGGCCATCCAGGCCTGCTTCAAGCGGCAACTCAACAAGAACGTCGAGGCCTACGTGGATGACGTGGTTGTCAAAACCAGAGACTCCAGTACCCTCATCGACGACCTTGAAGAGACCTTCGCATCACTACGCGAGTACCGCTGGAAGCTCAACCCGAACAAGTGCGTCTTCGGCGTCCCTTCGGGCAAACTACTCGGCTTCATCATCAGCCAGCGCGGCATTGAAGCCAACCCCGAGAAGATCTCCGCCATCACCAGCATGAAAGCTCCCACGAGCATCAAGGACGTCCAGAAGCTGACGGGGTGTATGGCGGCGCTGAACAGATTCATCTCGAGGCTAGGAGAACGGGGTCTCCCCTTCTTCAAACTTCTCAAGCATCACGAGAAGTTCGTGTGGACTCCCGAGGCGGATCAAGCCCTTGCCCAGCTCAAGGACTTCCTGTCAAAGCCGCCAGTCCTCACGGCTCCCTACAAGGGCGAGTAACTACTGCTCTACCTCGCTGCGACTACTCACGTGGTCAGTACTGCCATTGTTGTCGAGCGGCAGGAAGACGGCCACACCTATCCGGTCCAGCGCCCAGTCTACTTCGTCAGCGAGGTTCTATCAGAGTCCAAGGCTCGCTACCAGCCCGTGCAGAAGCTTCTGTACGCTCTACTCATCACCTCGCGGAAGCTACGACACTACTTCCAGGAGTACTCGGTTTCCGTCGTCACCGACTACCCGCTCGGCGACATCCTCAGGAACCCGCACGCCACCGGAAGAATCTCCAAGTGGGGCCGTCGAGCTCGGTGCCCTCACCATCGACTTCAAGCCACGCACCGCCATCAAGTCGCGAGGCACTAGTCGACTTCATGGCGGAGTGGCGGGAGAACCCGGCTACCTACTCCCACCGTGCGACCGAGCATTGGGTGATGTACTTTGACGGCTCACTCAACCTCGAGGGCGCGGGCGCGAGGGGTACTCCCCGATCTCTCCAACGGGCGAACAACTCAAGTACGTCCCGCATCTTCCGGAAGGTCTCGAACAATGAAGCCGAATACGAAGCCCTCCCCGCACGGGCTCCGCCTTGCGGCTTCACTTGGCATCAAGCGGCTACTAGTCTACGGCGACTCCGCAGTGGTCATCAACCAAGTCAACAAGTCCTGGGACCGCAACAAGGAGAACATGGACGCCTACTGCCTAGAAGTCCGCAAGCTCGAGAACAAGTTCTACGGTCTCGAGTTCCATCACATCGTCCGCGACAACAACGTTGCGGCGGACGTCCTCTCAAAGCTCGGATCCACCCGCGCCCAAGTACCCGCGGGCGTCTTCGTCCATGAGCTTCACGCGCCATCCATCCCGGAGCCGGCGCCACCGACCACCGCCCCGGCCCCATCCACCGGTGGGCGAGGAGGTCATGATGATCGACGTGGACCGGAGGCAACCCTTCATCGACTACCTCAGCGAGCAGAAGGTCCCCTCCGACAAGAACGCGGCCGAACAACTCGTCCGCCGCGCCAAGTCTTACGTCCTCGTCGGCGACAAGCTTTACAAGCGGGGCGCATCCTCTGGAGTACTCATGAAATGCGTCCCTCGTGAAGAAGGCAAGGACATCTTGGAGGAGATTCACAAGGGCATCTGCGGCAATCACGCGTCTTCACGTACGCTGGTCAGCAAGGTCTTCCGGCGAGCTTTCTACTGGCCCACAGCCCTGAGCGATGCCGAAGAACTCGTCAGAAGGTGCCAAGGATGTCAATTCTTCGCCAAGCAGCAACACGTCCCAGCCTACAAGCTAGTCACCATACCACCGACCTGGCCCTTTGCCTGCTGGGGGCTCGACATGATTGGGCCACTGCCAACTGCGCCAGAAGGATTCAACAGGGTGCTGGTGGCTATCGACAAGTTCACCAAGTGGATCGAGGTCAAGTCGGTCACTTGTCCCAAGGCTGACAGAGTACTCGACTTCCTGGATGAACTCGTACACCGCTATGGGCTACCCCACCGCATCATCACAGACCTGGGGTCCAACTTCAACAACCACCAGTTCTGGGAGTACTGCGAGAACAGCGGGATCGACGTCAGATACGTCTCAGTCGCCCATCCAAGGGCCAACGGACAAGTCGAGCGCGCCAATGGGATGGTGCTCGACGCCCTCAAGAAGCGGCTACACGACGCTGCTAACTCCAAAGGGGGCAAGTGGATCAAGGAACTACCCAATGCACTCTGGGGGCTGCGGACTCAACCATCCAAGCCAACGGGGCAATCCCCCTACTTCTTGGTCTACGGTTCTGAAGCCATCCTCCCTGCCGACGTCATATGGAACTCACCGGCAGTAGAACACTACGACGAAGGCGTCTCAGAAGACAGCAGACGAGTTGATATCGACAGCATCGAAGAAGCTCGCTGCGCCGCCCTCGTCCAGTCAGCTAGGTACCTGGAGGGTATCCGACGCTACCATGATCGAAACGTCAAGGGACGCTCCTTCAACGTTGTAGATCTTGTCCTCCGCCGTATCCAGAACACGGAGGGACTCCACAAACTCAGCTCCCCCTGGGAAGGCCCCTTCACCGTGGCTAAGGTGACCGGGCCGGGCTCCTACCGCCTCCAAACACTTGAAGGCGAAGATGTCAACAACTCGTGGAACGTCGACCAACTCTGTCGATTCTACGCCTAGTCCACACGACTACTCCGGGGTTCAAGTCTACACGACTACATCAACGCCCCTTGCCGCAAGCGACCCCCCGGGTCCTGGCTCCAAGTCTCCGGACTACTCTCCTCCAGGTCCAGCCCGTGCGGCTACCTACGAACCCTGGGCTGCGACGAGCGTCAAGGACTCTAGCAGCGGTCTACCAAGAGACCACACTTCAAGATCCAGCCCCACGGCTACCTACGGATCTGCGGTCCAGCCTACACGGCTACTTACGGATCACCAGCTGCAAGCGGCTACCCGCTCCAGCTCCACTTAGCTGTAAGCGGCCCCCGGGTCCAGGCGACTACTTGTAACTACGGCCCTGGCCACCCAGGTGTACTTCTTCAGTAATAAAGCTTGATTGTTCATCAACTTGTTTACTGCCTACTCCCTACGACGGGACTACTAAAGCCGAGTACTACTACTCGCACCTTTTCCACGATGGGCGCTCCGCAATCTGAGATCGCGGTTACGAGTACTCATTCATGGAACAACTCCATTTCATTGATACATGAATAAGTTCATTACAAGTGGTTTTTGTACAACTGTGGCTACTAAGCTACCTATGCAGGGCTACTGGAGGTTCAGCTTTTCGGCTACCTGCTCCGCGATGGGAGCCATCTCGCTCCGGCCAGCCGCGTCTTCGCTCATCCGAGCAGTTGGCGGCTACCCCGCCGGCGACCACCTCCACTGGAGCCTTCGGGAAGTACGACTTCATGAAGGCTAGCACCTGCTTCGGGATCGACTTGGCCATGTGCTTGACATAGGCGGCCAGCCGGCTTGGCGCTTCACGAAGTCGATCCGCCAGAGGGGCTATCTTGGGGCCGCCGGGTGCGGCACCGCCAGCAGCCTCGCGATCGGAAGAGCAGCCTCTTCAAGGTCCTTCAGCTGGGCCCGGAGCGCCTCGCAATCTTCGTTCAACTTCTCGCAAAGATTTGTAGCGATTGACGAGATCTCTGTCGAGGCAATCCGCAACTCCATATGCTTCTCGCACTCGATGGCAAGCTCCTTGTAGTCGAGCTCAAGTACTGGCGGGCTTCTTGCTCCCGGTAGAAGAGGTTCTTCATGCCGACCTCCGAGGCTTTCGGACCGCTCCACTCCGGCCTTCGAGTTCTGCAACACACCACAACAACGGGTCAGAGGCTATGCGGCTTCCAACAAGTACCCGACAAGTCCAAGGACATACCTTTGTTCTTGTTGCGGAGGCCCTTGTTCTTCCGCACCAGGTCGTCGCCCTTCGCCTGCAGCTCCATCACATCGTTGTGGTACTTGGCGAAGGCGGCGTCGAGCTTCGACTGCATCGCGGCCGCGTGCTTCCGCGACTTCACGAGCTGCTCTTCCAGGGCCTCGGCTCGGAGCACGGTGTCGCCGTAGCCTTGCAGCATGTTCGACTTCTCGCGGGATCGCTCCGCGACGTCCTGCACAAGACAAGATCAAGTCAATAGAGTATTCAACGCAAAGGATTGACTACTCGTGAAGCTTCGGCTACGTACCTTCATCCACTGCTCAGCACGCCGGATCGCCTCCAGATGTCGGGCTACGGGTGCCGGCTCGACGAGATCGTCGGCCAGCAGCTCAATCCCGCCACGGCTACTCGACGTAGCCTCCGTCATCGGCGCCGAGCGGATAGGCTCCGCGTCTTGGATGTCGGGGGATCGGATTGCCACCTCCAGGGCAACCCCTGGCGACGTGGTAGCCGCCTCCCCCTTGGCGGACTCCTCGACGACTTCCCCCTCGGGCTCGGGGGCTCCTTCCGCGGCCTCCGGGGCCTCTGGTGTCAGCTCCTGCATGGGTACCCCTGCAGGGAGGTCACCCCCTTCAGCGCCTGTCAACAAGGAACACGCGCATCAGTGCCCACGACTACCCGTCCTGGGGTTCTACAGCTTCAAGAAGGGTACTCACCTTCAACTATGGCCGCCTCTGGCAGCGGTGCTTCGGCAGCCGGGGGCTCGGTCGCGGCTTGGGCCTCGGGAGCGGGCTCTTCGACGGGTGGCGCGGCCTCTCCTGCCTCCGCTGTCGCGGGCTCTTCCCCGTCCCAGCTCAGATCTGTGGATTTCCTGCACAAGTGTTCACAGAAGTTTGTCAGGCAATCATCGACTACTGCAACGAGTACTACTCATGAAGATGGGGTACTCACAAGGTCGACCGGACGATAGTCACGGCCGGAGCACCGAGGATGCTGGCGATGTCAACCAGTCCACCCTCGGCGGGCGTCTCTTCTTCCGCCTCTTCGGCTGCTGCCTCCTCCACGGTGGCAGCGGCCGGCGCAGACGTCTTCTGCGTCCCTGCGGCTTCCATCCCTCCGGTGGCGGCGGCCGCAGGTACTCTGCTCCCCACCGGAGCAGGGGGCTGGCGCTCCAGCTGCGCCAGAAGATCTTCGACAGTGGGGGCTGGACTTCGGCTTCCAGCCGGTTCCCCCACCGGGTCCCACACGCCTTCGTCGCCCTCTTCGACGGGCTCCGTTGGCGGCACCTCCTGCACACAAGGACGACTACTCGTCAGCACCGTACTCGATCACTGGGTACTCGACTACTCTGTTCAAGATAACTTACCTCCGGAGGCGTGGTCTCTGAGACCTTCATCTTCTTCGCCACCCGTTTCTTGGTGGGGTTGCGCGGCTTCCGCGGCGGCGCAGCAAGGCTAGCCTCCAGGCTAGCCGGAGGGTCTTGGATGAGTGGCACGTGAGGCAAGCCCGGACGGCTAAACCTCGACCGCAGCTGGAAGCGGTCCTGCAGCGTCTCTTCGTCTTCTTCGTCATCGGAGGTATCCTCCACGATGACGGGATCGTCGCCTTCTCCAACTTCACGACGCTCCTTCACCTTCCCCACTGCCGGGATCGCGATCCCGCTCGGTGGCGGCTGCGGCTCGGAGACGAACCGTCTCACGTCATCCTGCGCAAACTCACAAGGCGTCAGAAACTTCTTTACGGGTACTCACTACTCGACGAGGGGGTACAGCTACTCACCTCGTTGGGCGGGCGCGCGGCGGAGAACTCCTCGACTGGACACGCCGTGTACGGTGGCATGTCCTTGAAGATCCTCGACAACCTCTCGACGATGTCGTTGTCGTCCAGCTCGCCCCCCGGCATCCGCGACGTGTCGTTGTCGCCGGTGTACTCGAAGCCCATCGTATCCCGCGCCATCAGCGGCTGGATCCGGCGCTTCATGAAACTGAAGGCCACGTGCTCGGCCCTCAGTCCCGCATCTCTGAGCGTCTTGATGCGCGCTAGCAGCTCGGGGAGCTGGATCCCCTCTTGCATGGTGGGCTCCGTGTTCCACCAATCTTGGTGCCTGGGCTGCCGTCCGCTCGGCTTCGGTAGCTCAGGATGGTGGTTCGTGATGTAGAACCATCTCGTCTTCCAGTCGGTGTTGGAGTCCACGAGCTTGTACGCCAGTGCGCTCCGCGGCGTCCTCCCTCCTCACCGGATTCCGCCCCTCCGACTACTCTAGGGTTGGAGGGCGGGTCGGCGGCTTCACGCGGAAGAACTTCCGGAAGAGCACCCAGTGCGGCTTGATTCCCAAGAAGGCTTCGCAGAAGTGTACGAAGACATATGTATGGAAGATTCCGTTGGGGTTCAGATTGAGGTACTCGATGCCGTAGTACCTGAGCAGCCCCTTGAAGAAGTCGCTTGCTGGGAGCGCAAGCCCGCGCTCCACGAAGCGCGAGAACATTGGGATCTCGTCTTCGGCCTTCTCCATTGGATAGGGATCCCCTGCGGCGGATCTCCACATGTCGATCTCCTTTTCCCTGATGAACCCGCTGTTCAACAGGGTCAGCAGGTCCTCCGTCTTGACCTTTGACTTTTTCCACTCGCGGCTTGGATCAGCGCGCGGTGGAGACATGGGCGGCGCCGCATCCGTGGCGGCCGCGGCGGCCTCCGCGTGGCTCCTCTTCTTTCCTCCGGCCTTCGACGTCTTCGACGGCGACGGCTTCATCCTCCAAGTACAAGGAGTCTTCACTCGCATCCGCTCGGGGGCTACCCTAAATCCTTCGGGCGGCGATGCGCTCGGATCTACTACGGCGGCAGCAGGCGCTGGAGTGGATCTACTTCAAGATTCAAACGGAAATGACTGCGGCTCACTTGGGTGAAAAACCCTAAGGGTTTCGGCTTCTATTTATAAGCCAAATCGCCTCCGTAACGGGCGGTTGGATAAGTCCACGCGCGGCTGACTCAGCGTCTGCGCGTGACTCTTCGCATTCTACTAGTCGACGCGCCTCACCTCGGGGGCTCGGCTACTTCTACTCGACTACCTGGGACGCGGCTAGTCTCAAGAACATCTCAGGACACATTCTCTAAGAAGACCCTTCAATTCGAGAGGAAGTACTCGACTCAAGGCTCGGGGGCTCCGTGCCACGTGTCCTTCGGTTTTTTCTCTCCGGATTTTTCGGGATTTTCTCGCCAAGACTTCAGATGGATCCTCAGCCAGAGCCCGCGGCTCGAGGCTCGGGGGCTACTCCATGTGGATTGCGGTTCTGCAAATCGCATCTCCATGACGGCTTCGGCTTCAAGACAAGACGGGCATTTCTTGAAGACCTTCGAAGGCGATTTCAAAGACGCTTGGGACTACTCGAGAAGACTTCAAGATTGCTCAAACATCGACCGGAGTACATTCCGGCCTCGGGATGCTTCGACTACTCTTGAGGACTTTTGACTTGTAGCCCTCGGGGACACTTGAGGACTACTCGTTAAGGCCGTCAAGATTACTGGAAGCTATCCTTCTCGACTACAAAGTACTCGGGGGCTTGTCGTATGGACCTCCCTGGGCCCACCACATCGGTGGGTACCAGGACCGACTACTCGGTGGGCCCCTGGGACTACCCGGCTTGCGCTACACGGCACCTGAAGGCGTGGAGCACAAGGACAGCAAAGGAGTAGTACTCGGATAGGACTCTGTACACGTTCCGCACTGTATAGAGGTCTCCTAGACGTACTCGGCTAGTACTCCTTCCCTACTCCGACTTGTAACCCTGCCTCCCGGACTATATAAGGCGAGGCAGGGACCGATCTCTGGCATCCAATCTCATCTCCTACAACCCACGGCGCACTATTGCACCATCGTGTAACCGTGCCCTATCAATCCAGAGCTACGCAGCATACAGGACGTAGGGTATTACGCACCTCGCGGCCCGAACCTGTCTAAATTGTGTGCCACGTGTCTCTTCCTTCGAGTTACCGATCTCGGCGAGTCACATTCATCTACTTCGGGTACTCCCCGTAGTAGGTTGCCGGTCTAAAACACCGACAATTTCCACCTAAACTCGGCTTCTATAACCTTATGGCTTTCCAAGGTCTTTTTTTAATGTTGAGAAACTACCTAGAAGCTCAAAAACACCAGCTCTTAAATAACAACATGCCACATAGAAGGTGAATACTTTCGTACTCCCTCCATATTGGTATTAGAAGACGTTTTTTACTGTGACACGGTCTTCAAAAAACAACTTTGACTTGTTTTTTATAAAAAGATATTTATTTAAAAATGATATATTTATACTTTTATGAAAGTATTTCTCAAGACAAATCTATTGATACGATTTTCACATTTTCAAACTCAATAACTTAAAAACTATTCATGATTTATAATCTCAATGTTTGACTTAAACCTTGTCCTAAACATCTTCTAATACCAATACGGAGGGAGTATGCTTCATCGAGGAGACTTCATGGCAATCGCCCCTACCTTGTCCATCCACTCCATCACAAAGGAGTTCAATTTTGTACTCATGGGTGCATAAGCTTTACACATAAAAAAGATAGATGCAAACTAAAATAATTAGATAGGTTTCGAGTCAGCAGAAACCTTCTATTTTGATTATCTTTCTCGTTATTATCATCGACCTTCCTTTGCCCATATCTACTTTTGATCCATGGTCTACATGGTTAGATATATAATGCATATATGCCTTATGTGGTTGTTTTTGTAATTAATAATGGTAGGAATATGACACTTACACTACTTTCTGGTATATTTTTGATGACGACATGTGCAATATTTATTCCAAATGCATGAGTTATTAAGTTAGTATTAATAATAGAGTAGATTGCAATTTAGATGAGGTTGTTTTAATTAGATTTAGGTAAAATTAAAAACACAATAGATGATATTATATCTATATTGCCGATTTGGATTAGAATATACTAGTTCGTCAACCGTGCCTCCGCACGGGCTAGCACTTTACTTTAATTATTAGTAATTATTGTTTATTTTTATTAGGAGTATTATAATAAGGTTCACACAATTTTGCAACATAGACTTTAATTAGCATATGGTCAGGATAATTTTAAGATTGTATTCCATAATATGCTTGAAAAATAATAAGTATAATTAACTTTATGTTATTGAAAGATCTACCACAATAATAAGACGCAAATCTTATTATTTAGTTTACTCCCAATGTAGCACTAATCAAGAGATAATTTAATTTGAGTATATGGGTGCGTCAGAGGCCGGTCTTCTAGAATTGAACCACGTAAATATTTGCATTTAAAATGATGTCAGTTAGTTTATGATTTATAAATGAATAATTAATAATTAAGAGTTGTTCATATCATTATATGTAACGGTTCCACTGGTGTATTATTTGTTTTTATGTGTTTCATGATTTGCTTCATTTTCTTGGACCATGTTACGGTTGATGTCAAGTATTACTAGTAAATTATTTTGATAGGCATTGTGGAATATATTTTTAATTCAATGTAGGTTTTGTAGAATGCATCTAACTATTGAAAGTTTTGCAGTTGCTTTCTACTTAAAAAAGGAGAATTACTCAATCAAGAGCCAAATATCACGGATTTTGATAAATCCGAAATTTGTCTCTGTTTCTTCTATGGGTCCAACATGTGTTGTGACTCCTATGAAATCTATGAAAAACATAAATATGAATTATTGTTAAATGGTCATAAAATGAGTGAAAGTGTAGAAATTGTAAAGTCAACAATGTTTTACCTAATAGGTACGTGTCCACATTTATTCTTGTCAAACACATATTTGTGCTCATGAACTTGAAACTATACTTTGGAATGTTTTCATTGTCTTTCAACCTTTTTAGAGTAGTTGTGGGTAAGAAGTTGACGTACGATCCTGTCATTTTTCATTAGTTGATACTTCTATGTTGTTGGTGTAATTTTGACATTTGCAATTGTGTATACATTTCCTTCTTAAATTAGTAGTTTAAACATTTCCATATAGGTCTTATTGATAACACCATGCATTATGGTTCCTTTTTTCGTCATCGTTAATAATTTGTAAACCAAAAATAATAAAAAAGCAATCAAACAGAACATATCCACAATTTGGTTACCCTTTACTTGTTGTTCGACAATTCCTTTCCCGGTCTAATTTCACTTAAGGTTTTATTCATCATTGCAACTTCTTTTTTTAGCAAAGTTCACCATTGCAACTTGTTCAACTGCATTAGCAAAGGATGGTGATGGATCTAATTGTCTTATTTTTCCATACAAAAGACATAATATACAAATTCGAAAAATTTCTATACATAAGATATGGTACACAAATAACAATCAAGTATATAATTCTATAGAAGGAATTGAAAATAATAACTATTTGATAATAATGGTGAGAAGCAAGTCATCTATACCTAGCATGCAGCAGATCTAATAATAAACAAATAACTTAGTAGTCATAACATATGCCATGAAAAATTAATCTAATTGTAGCATGCAACAGGACAAATAATAAACAAATAATTTAGTATTTGTAACTTATGCTATGAAAATTAATCTAATTGTAGCACACAAGAACAATAAACAAATAATTTAAAAAATATCTAATTGTAGAAGAGAAATCAAACAAACTCGAAAAAATGTCTCATCATGGATGGATCTCTAGTGTTCTAGTGTAACCATTGGGTGTAAAAGGTTCCGTAGAGCCGTAGAAGAATGCTTAGGTTGATCGTACATTTCTATTGAATAGCAGTAGGGGACCTAGTTTCGTTGGTGAAAGTAGCACCAATCCCTAGTCGATGGAAGCAGTACACAAAAGAGATGTTTCTTGAAAGATGACTTCTCTCTTTTTGTATTTATATATGCACAGGTGAATTATATAATTTGTTGTATTAGCTAACAACTTTTTAGGCTAGATTGTTTTTATGATTCAAGAAAAGAAAATTCTAATCGACATGTATATACACATACATTCTAGTTTGTTAGTTGTAGTATCTAAAGATCTTTTAGAATAGATTCTTTTTACGACTTAAACATGTGAAAGAGATAAACGTAAGAGACTAATTATGTCATTACATTACATGTGACAGACATGATATGATAGTTCGTCAATTTTTATTTGAAACAAAAGGATTTATTGTGTTAGATGTGACTCGGGGATGGTTTAAATTCAATTTTTCTATTGTGTCATGTGTGAATAATTTAGATAAAGATATAGAAGGGTTATTTTTGTTAATTCTTCATAGTGGCAGGCACAATATGATAGTTGGACAAATTTTTAATTGAAGCAAAGAGATTATTGTGTTAGATGTGACCGAGAGATGGTTTAGATTTAATTTTTTCTATAGTGGCACATGTGGATAATTTAGACAAAGATATGAGGGTTATTTTTGTTAATTCTTCGTAATGGCATAAGTGGGTAATTTTAGAAACAAAATACATTCGACGGCTATTAAAATCAATGATATTTTTTTGAGTATCCACATAGGACTCCTAGGTGACTTCACGTGGAGCCTTATCTTTTTTTGACTATCCACCTAGGATTTTTAGGTGGCTTCACGTGGAGGCTTCAAAGGAGCCTCCAATTAGTAATAGTAAGGTTGGATGATTGTCTTCGTAACTGTATTTTTATGTGAAAAAATAGGATTTTTCAAGTGCGGCTTGTGAGTAATAGAAGCTCCCTGAGTACGGCCAGAAGTAGTATGCTACAAGCTTTTTAAACACCCTAAATATTTAGAGGAATATCTTATTACTAGTTAAAATATCTAAACGAATATTGTGCCAAAGCCTTTTCAGTACCAGAGCTAGAGCAGGACACAGTAGCTAGTAGATTCCCGGATGGAGCCTGCTTCTCCTTTTTTGGGGGAGGAATTAAAGGTGAAGAGACATTTGGCGTGCTGAGATGAGTGTGGAGTATGTCAGTGGAACGCCGCTAAATACACTCTCCTCGAGCTGTTACGTAGTACGCGTGGCATGCAGGACGTGTGGTACACGACGACGACACAGCACACATCTGAGACCGCGCCAGCCCCAGCATCTCCCCATCGTCGTCTTCCTCCGCTGACCGGACGAAACGCAAGAACTTGAGACTGCAGCAATGCTGCGGCTGTTGACTGCCAACACCTCGATTTTCGTCAGGCCAGCAACGACTTGTGTGGGGCTAGGGCATGCCCGTGTTGCTGGCTGTGCTCCAGACTTTGCAGCCACGCACGCCCGGCCGTGTGTGCAGATGCAGACCGACGGACCCAGCTGCGTGCAGTAGGAGTACGTGGTAAGGAGATGGATCATGGATCAGATGCAGAACATGAGCATTCTCTTGTTTAGATCCAAGTTTTTGCCTATTTACTCGTCACATGAGATGTTTTCATGCTAATTACGTTTTATTAAACGTAAAGTAATGACAAGATTCTATTTCATAATAACCTCGGATAAATACGCGAGGTAAATCTATTTAGTCTAATTGGATCATGATTAGGTAAAACATAATGCTACAGTGAAATTTTTAATAATAACTTAATTGAGCTTAATAGATCCGTCTTTCGATTTCCATTCCATTTGTCTAATCAGTTTTATAATCAGATCAATTTTTATCATATTAATTAGTACTCCACGAGCTAACAACGCCTACTGTGTGTTTTGATAAAAAAAAAATACGAGACTGGTTGCTGATGATGGACCGTTCTTCACTTTGGTCAATTCTGATTCTTCGGGTGATGACAACTCAAGCTGCTCAGCATTCGTACGTGTATACTACATAGTATATACAGGGAGCGTTGAATCGGTTTTTGACTCCCCAGCATCACGTCCTACATCTGCTTTTGGGTGCCGGCCGGCTTCCATCCCGTGTTCTGTTCCACACAGTGACAGTCAAGAGAGAGAGATGATCACAGCAATCAAGAGGTTGCATGGGGAAGGAGCAGAGACCGCTCCGAGACCACGCCACTGCAGCAGACGACGAGAGAGAGATGGATGGGTCACCTCCATCAGAGCAGGGTAGGGCCGGCTGGCCGGCCTCTCCATGAACAGTGAGTGAGCTGAGCTCGGTCTCTGACTCTGCCTGCCCGACGGGCAGGCCTCCTCGCCTAGTCCGGGGCCTGCCAGTAGCTGCTCCGGCCAGAGTCCCAACTGCCCCCTGCACGGCTACATGAATGAGGAGGCCCTCCTAGGCTCCTACGAGTACGCCTCCCATGCAACGCTTGGCAGCGCTACAGAAGCTTCACTGTAGGAGTAGGCCACGGAGCATGTAGCGGCTACGGCTAGTGTAGCATGTACTCCCGCCATATCATGAGGTAATCATTCTCAAATGAGTACTCTTCTCGACTGATCGAGTGCTAGCTGCTGCTACCAGTACAGGTACAAGTCTACTACCCATACAAAATTAGTGGGGGGAGAAAATATATACTAAAAGTCTCTTCTACAATATTCTCTTATTGGTTTCTTCTACAATATTCTTTCTCTCAAAACAAATCTAGCATAAAAGTCTACAGTAGATTTTTTTTCACAACTAACATGTCATACAAATTTGCCGAAGATATGTGATATGTCGATCAGAGCCAAAAAAAATCAAAGCTTAATATCGATTATTTGTGGAGCAAAATATTATATCCGTTATTTGTACACCACCAAGAGGGTTTCAACCGAAAAATGTTGTAAGAAAAAAGTTACGCATCTCGTCGATACCTAAGAAATTTTTATCTTTTTATAAGGTCATATGAAGAAGTCGTGAGCTCAAAAACAAATTAGATCTTGTCTCGCTCCACAAATTTTCATAGGAAATTCTATATCCATTCATCTTCATATAAAAATATTATTGCTTTTGCCCCCTAGTATGAGCACAAATCGAGAGGACTGCAGCCGTTTCAGGTGCATACTGTATGCAGGTAATTTCCTTTATCCGATGAAATGGCTAACCAGTACTATTTTAGGTTGTGAGACCAGTACTTTTAGCCCTTGGGCTGACGTTGATTAACTGGGCCGGTCACTCACGTTCCTTCTCTGTCCGTCCTTCGGTCGGTCGTCGGGCCTGTGCTCATCCATCCATTCATTACCTGCGTAATGAGAAAAGCCCAACGAAGTTGAATTTGGATGGGCCAAGTGGCGTTCTGTGCCCAGTAGCAGCCTAACTTCTTTTTTTTTAAGACCAAGGAGTACCACACCATGGAGTTCTCTGTGGAGATCCTGAGTCCATAGGCACGGTTGGGTGTAGGGCAACGACCTACTCGGCGTCTTCGGGAACGAAGTCGGGATCCTCCTCTGAAAAACAGTTAATTAAGCAAGGATGAGTACATGCGTACTCAACAAGTTCAACCCCACCCACGGAGGGGCTTATAAGCAGATCATGCACAGGATATATCAAGGATCAGCTTAAGGTTTATTTTGCAAACACATTTACTCATGCAGGGGTTCATTTTCGAAAAAGGTTTTCGCAAACAATTTTATACCCCAAGTAACTCATTTGTGTTGAGAAAACCAATTAGGGACCACTGGACTCCCCGTCCGCAGTAGCCCAGGCACACAGCCACACACTTTTCCAGGAACCAACTCACGCCATGAAAAACATCCCAGACCCAAACACTAGTTTTGTGACCACACCGTGACTCGTCCAATACCGTGGACACGGCTATTCGAATAGGTTTGACACTCTGCAGAGGTTGTACAACTTTACCCACAAGTAGGGTACCGCCACACGAACACCTTTGTGCCGGTGCGGATCCTATCAAAGCCATTACCCACCTTAGCTAACCCTACAAGCCACCACGGAAGCAACCAAGGGGTTATCTCACATAACCAGGGCGTACCTCACACAGATCGTACCCCTACTCCTTGATCTTCCGCTGCTCACCCGCACACCAGATGGCAAGTAGATTAACTAGTGGGATTTATGCTAAGCCGTTGCCACATACAACGGTCGAGTGGTTGTACGATAATTGGGCCAGGTGAGATGTCACGCAACCCGGTCCGTAACGACAAGATGGACAACTCCCGACATGCTCAACCACACAGGTACGAGCTCACCCATACTCCTGACACACACGTCCATCCTGTCTACCCAGTTCTTTACTCATTTTCCAAAATATCTCATTCCCATTTTCAAAGTACTCACACATTTTTAAAGCAATCATTTAGGCCAGACAAAGGTCAACCATAGCAATCAAGGGTGGCTATCCTACCATGTTTTTGCAGTAAAACAATATGCTATTTATAACATGGGTATAGGGTTATGTTTATAAAACTAGGACCAAAGCATGCATCAAAGGATGAGATTGAACTTGCCGTCTTCGAAGTCCTCGGGGAGTTCCGGCTCAGCGTTCGGGATCTCGGGCTCCTGCTCACAGTACTCGGTTCCAAGCTCCGGCTCGTGGTATCCTCCTTCGTTCACTCCGTCGGCTATAGCGCACACACAAGCAAGCATGCAATCAATATAAGCACACACAATTTTTCCGGCTGAGCTCGAGGAAAAGTAATTAGATAAAATGGAGGAATAAATGTTATGCAGGGGGTTTGGGTGATGGATCGGTAAAGGCATACCCGGGACGGGTGTGATGAACTTTGGGCACGATTTGAATTAAAATCGTGCATGAAATGATGGGTTAAAGGGGGTGTTTAGGGCCAATTATGTGGTTAAGGGCCTATTAGTAATTTAGGTTTAAGGAAAAAGGGCCTCATTATAATATTTAGACAGGGTGAGGGTTTAACTAGAATAGCCTAAGGGTCTAATTGTAAAGGGAAAGGGTTGTTTTTGTGGTATAGTTTAAAGGATAGGGTCTGATTTGAAAGAAGGAGAGAGAGAATAGAGAGGAGGGGGCTCGATGGGAAAAAGGGGAAAGGGCAGGGATAAGGGCAAAATGCCCTTCTTCTTCCCCCGATTCAGAATAGGGGAGGGAGGCAGGGGCGGCCTCGGCCGACAGCAGGGCGGCGGCGCCCCAGGGGTCAGCGACGGCCGAGGGAAGGGGAAAATGGAGAGGGGATCGAGGGGATCTCAACCCCGTGCTCACCTTGGGCTGGGATTGCTTGTGGAGGCGGCTCCGCGGTGAGGAATGGGTGGCGGCGGAGGTTAGCGGCGGCGGCGCAATTGGCGGTGGTGGTGGAGCAAGGAAGGGTTGTGGGGGCTCGATGGCGAGGTGAGGGACGACGAGGAGGCGGCTTAAGGTAGTTCGGGGAGGAAAAATCTCCCCGACGACCCCGGTAGGCGGCTCGGCAGCGTGGGCCGCGGCGGTCGGCCTTGAATGGCGTCGCGACGAGCTCCGGTGAGGTGACTGCTCGGCGTGGAGGAGTAAAGGCGGTCGTAGCGCTCGACAGCGCACGATCACTTCGCGGGCCCGTGCAGCAGAGGTGACGGGACGGCTCGGGCGGCGGCGCGGGGGGTCGGCCGATGCGACGCGTCGGGCACGCGCTCCGGTGGTGTCCCGGCGGTCCGCGACCGCGGGGTCGGCGACGCGACGGCCGCGCGGTAGTCGAGGCGGAGGCGCGGGCGGGCTACGCGGCGGCTACGCGGTCTGCGGCGAGGGGCGGTGTGGCAGCGGCGTGCCGAGGCGGAGGCGCGGGCCAGAGGAGAAGAAAGGAGAAGGGAAAGGAAGGAAGGAAAACGAGAAGGGAAATGGAAGGAAGGGAAAAAAGGAAAAAGAAAATAGGAAAAAGGAAAGGGAAGGAAGAAAAAGGTAAAAGGGAAAAGAAAGGAAAATAAAAGGAAGGGGGTTAGAAAATTAGGAGAAATCCTAGGAAAATTAGAAGGGAGGGGAAAAGGGATTTTGCGGGGTTTTCCGGTTTCGGGCGTCAGCATGATTTTCGGGACGACGGTGATGGCGAGGCGGACTGGCCGGCGGGACTGCGGCATGCGCAGGATTCCCGGCGAGGTGGCCGACGGCGGCGGCCGGGGCGGCACGCGATGGGCGACGGCCGAGTGCGGGCGGTGCCAGCGGGATTCGCGGCACGCGCGCCGAGGGTGAGAGAGGGGGAAGATGACGGGGGTTTCAGAAGGGGTAATTGAGCTCAGCGGGACGGTTTTGAAAACACGCGTGATTTAGTAGGTGATTTATTAGGAGCTAAAAATGCAGGTGTTACACTGCCCCACCGATAGTTAGAGATGGGATTTTTGATTTTCTTGCAGTTCGGGGCCGGAAGCTGTGCATTCGCCTTAATCAACACTTCTCGACCTGCACAACTTAGCAAATGGCCGCCCCACCCATGTATGAAGCCCCTAATCTTGTAAGCCACATAATCAAAGGAACCATCAGCACTCCTTCCAACTATTGTCGGGATACCCAAGTATTTTTCTCCCAGTGCTTCTGTTGGAATTTGTAAGCCCTCTTGGACCTCTTGTTTCATATCTTGATCGCACTTCTCACTAAAGAAAATGGTAGATTTGTTCTTGTTGACAAGCTGCCCCGACCCTTTATTGTATAAGTCCAAAATTTCCGCAATTCTATCTGCCCCCCTCTTTGAGGCTTGTGTGAAAATCATATAGTCATCAGCAAAAAGGAGATGAGATATCCAGGGTGCATGCCGGCTAACTCTAAATCCTCTTGAGATGTACTGAGGACCTCTAGCCTTCGGCAAACAGGTCAGTCCTTCCGAGCACAGCAGGAACAAATAAGGAGATATTGGATCTCCTTGTCGAATGCCCCTAGTAGGTCGGAATGAGGGGGATAGGACACCATTCACCTTTACTGAAAAATTCACTGAAGTGATGCATTTCATCAACAGGGAACACCAGTTCTCAGGAAATCCTAGGGATATCATGACCTCATATAAATATCTCTACTCCACTCGGTCGTAAGCCTTTGCCATGTCCAACTTGATTGCGCAAGCTCCAGACTTCCCCTTCTTGTTTTTTCAGATAATGAATACATTCATAAGCAATTAACACATTATCGGTTATGAGGCGCCCTGGAACAAAGGCACTCTGTTCCTCCGAGATCACATCATCTAGAATCAGGCGTAGCCTGTTTGCCAGCACCTTTGAGCACAACTTGTAGAACACATTACATAAAGAGATCGGTCGAAACTGAGACATATCTTGAGGGTTAGTAACCTTTGGAATAAGAACCAGGATGATTTGGTTAATTACCTCAGGCATGTCTCCTCCATTCAGAAATCCCAGCACCGCTGAAACAACCTTATCCTTCAGCAGCGGCCAATGCTTTTGGAAGAAGCCAGCAGTGAAACCATCAGCACCCGGAGCTTTGTTCGGGCTCATTTGGAACAGCGCTGCCTCCACTTCCTCTGTAGTAAAGGACCGGCACAATAGCTCGGCCATCTGTTCTGTCACTTTTCTTGGAACACATTGACAGACTAGTTCCGGCTGGAGTTCTGACTGGGCCGTGAAGAGGCCCTGGTCCTCTGATCCGTCCGCACGCTTTAGTGCGTGGATGCGATTTGTGCGAGCCCTAGCCTGTGCCTTAGCCTGGAAGAAACTCGTATTCCGATCTCCAGACGACAGCCACTCCACTCTCGACCGTTGTCGCTCCACCTCCTCTTCTCTTGCCAAAGATTCTAACAACTCTTGCATCAGACTGCGTTCTCTATCAGTGGGGCCACGGTACGTTGTATGACTCCTCTCATCCTCCAACTCCTTTCTAAGATGACGCAATTTCTTGCGCACTGAGCCAAACACGTCTCTGTCCCATCGACCAAGATCAGCCTGAAGTTTCCCGAGTGAGGCTGCCACCGAGTGGAGATCCCTTTGCCCCGCTCCGAGGTCCCATTTTTGATTCACAAACTCCATATAATCTCCATGTCTTTGCCACATATTCTCGTATCTAAACAGCTTCGCCCTTCGCGAGTGGGTTTGCTCAGCCAGTTGTGTTCTCCTGACCTCGATCAACAGACCAGCATGATCTGAAAACACAGTCGGCAGGACCTTTACAGTAGTTTCCCCCATCCTGTCCAGGAACCTGTGATCCCCGAATGCTCGATACAAGCGAACCTTCACGTTTTGTTCCCCTTCTTGTCGGTTGTCCCAGGTGTACGGTAAGCCTGAGAAGCCGAGATCCAGCAGGCCACAATCTGCTACCGCATCCCGGAACCCCTCCATTTGCCACGCCTCTCTTACACAAGCACCAAAATGTTCATCTGTTGCAAGTACCTCATTGAAGTCCCCAGCGCACAACCAAGGGAGGTCCATCTGCACACGCAGGAACCACAAGAGGTACCAGCTATTCTTTCTCAACTCCCTTCTTGGTTCCCCGTAGAAGCCAGTGAAACGCCACCGTCTCACATCTAGCTTATCGTAGGAAAGAACCACATCAATGTGAGAGTGCGATTTGCTCTGTAAAGACACCGTGACGTCCCGCCTCCAAAATAAAGCCAGACCGCCGCTTAAACCAGCTGCAACCACCACTTCCTTATTAGGGAAACCCAACGATTTCATTAAATCTCCAGCTCTTTCCTCCGACATACGTGTCTCCATTAGAAACACCATTGCGGGCTTCCAAGTCTAAATCAAGAGACCCAACTCTTGAACTGCCACGGGCCGCCCGCTGCCCCGGCAGTTCGCATTTAGGCAATTCATTGTGCCCGGCGGGGACTGCCGCTCACAGTCGCCACCGATCTTGCATCATTGTTTGTGGTGCACATCTTCTGTTTCTTTAGAAACTCCTCTTTGGCTTCTTCTTCCCCCTCCTGGCCTCCTGCCAGTTGATTAACTCTCGAGCTCACTAGTCCTACAGGGACTAGTGTTGTAGCAACACACAGTGGTAGATTGAGGTCCGGGATGGACCCCTGAGGCACGGTTTTGGGTTTCCGTTTCCTCGTCGTCTTTTGCTCAGGCCCCTTCCTGTTCTGGAACAACGACCGGCTTGCTCCTGGCGGTATATCTCCCTTCTCTTTGGCCTTTGCAGTCACATGTTCCTTCAGTGGGGAAGTGATCTCCTCCCCCAAATCTTTCGCAGTGATATCGGCCTGTGTTTCTGCCCCCAAGTTCTCATGGTGCTTAGACGAGTCTCTAGTATGCTTCGGGCCCCCTGAGGAACCACTACCGAGGGATTCCTCTACTGCCTCCGCAAAACTTTAGGCCTTCCTGCGTCTATCGTCCACCCGGTGGGACACATCATACGGTAAATTCCCTTCTTCATTTCACAAAGCCGGAGTTTCACATACCACGTCAGAGTGGCCAATCACTCCACATGAGCGACAGAAAAAAGGTAGCTTCTCGTACTGAGCATCAAACTACTCCGGGACACCCTCCTTGGACATCTTCAGTAGAACTCCCCTTTTAATTGGTTTGTTCAGATCAATTTCCACTCTGGCCCTGAGGTACGGGCCACTGGCTTTTCCATATTTATCGACATCCAGTCGCACTACATCACCAAGCAACTTCATTGCACGAGAACCCCGATGCTGGTTCATCCACCCTAAGGGGAGGTCAACGAGTCTTGCCCAAATCTCCATCCTCTCAAAGCGAATCTCCGAGGCATTTAGCTTAGCATCGTATGTACAAAGGATCACTGCGTATTTACCGAAAATCCATGGCGATTCTGCGAGGATACGTTCCATATCCCTCTTGCAGCCGAATTCTGCCACGAACAAGTTGTCCTTCTTGTCACCGATCGAGCGGATCTTGAGGCCCACCGGGTTACCCCATGCCGGCCTCAACGCCCCGGTGATCGTGCTTTGGTGGAGCGTTCCTGGGGAGAGGACTTTCCCCACAAGCGCCCACTCAGTAGCCTCCTCTTCATCTTCATCATCGTTGAACACTGCAAACTCTCCTTCTCCTCTATCAGGTTGAGCTTCTTCAGTATTTCAGCGACATCGTCATGGACCCTGGGTGATCGAGACCCCGATCCTCCTTCTCCTCCACCTCCGATCGATGCCATCAGATCATATAGGAGAGAAAAAACCAAAGCACCCCACCGAAACAACAGGACCGGTGTGTACACGCAAGATCCCAACTAGAACCTAAGCGGTGCGACACCTAGCGGGAAAACTAGGGTTTTGATGGTCGGCGGCGCCGGAGCGGCTAACCGACGATTTGCGGGTGGGCGGCGGCAATGATACGCACACTGCCGACGGAGCGGGGGCCATGATCACATTGCCAGCGGTGGTGTTGAGCAGATCGGAGCCGGTGAGGATCGATCTTAGCGTGGGATCAGATTCGCCTACATGGTCGCCTTACGGTCGCCGTCCGTGAAAAGCGGAACTTCCATATCGACTACGCTGAATTGCTCAGCGTCATGCAGCCTAACTTCCTTTGGTCCTTGTTGTATTTCTCCTCTTATTATTCAGCCCAAACTTCTTTGGTCCTCGTTGTATTTCTCCTCCTATTATTCTTTGCGATCCGGGATGCAAGGATTTTATCTTTCTTGCACAAGAAGAGAATTAGATACGTAGGTGCTCCACCCGGCTGCAATGAAACTTGGGTAAATATACAGTGCAAACGACCACATACCAGGTCGAATTTTGAAAACTCAATATTGATAATTTGGAGTGTACATTGATTGCAACCCGAACCATTGGTAGTTGCAACTGAAATTGTAGTGTATAGTGGAGTGGGTAGTAACACATGGAGGTTATATGAAAAAATGTCTGATGTGTTGTGCATTGTTGCCTGCATGTTGTGCCGTGCTGTCAGCACTGTGGATCGAAAGATCCAACGGTTGACGGTGGAAGTTTTCAAGATTGCACCTAGTTTATGGTTCATTCCCCCTCCTCTAAACTCTTCAAATTTATTAAAATGGGAGTGCGTCGTATAGTAAAAAGCGCCTCAGAAACACTAACACAGGAAAATGGGATGGGATCACTGATGTTGGTCGGCCCATCTCAAACGCCTGTCATGCCATTGTGGCGATCGGCCCAATAGCTAAAAGTGGTAAGCTGCGTTTCTGTCACAATGAGGCGCCAATGGTGACTTTGAGAACCTTCAGATTTGTTGGGTGCTCAGTCCTTCAGAGATCCTCAGGGCAGCTCCATTGTTCATTTTTAGGTGGTGCGAGTTGGAGAGAGAAAAGAATATGAGAGGTGCCACACATTAGAGGGGGTGCTAAGAGTGAAGCTAGCAGAGCACCTCTAGCCGGAGAAAGCACCTGGTGAAATGGAAAAAGGTACCGACGAGATTTTTTTTGTCAGCAAGATGAAAGCGTGAAAAAGTTGATTTATCTATCATTTATTACGGTGGGACCCACATTTAGGTGGTGCTAGAGATTTGTGCACGTTGGACCGTGTTTTGCTAAGGGTGTCTCCAACAATCTAGCTTAGAGCTAGTGAAACTAATTTTTTAATCATGAAACATTGCAAAAGACAAGAGACTAACTAGGAGAGAAGAGATAAGCTCGCTCAATTCCCAATACATTGTTCTCTCACTGCACAATATTCAAAGCTAGTTGTTGCACTCTTTTCTCGTTTAAATTCATCAGCTTAGAGCTAATGCTAGCTCATACGATTGGAGACGCCCTAAGCTAGAGCTAACGAGGTGGGTCCTACCTTAGTCCTACTTTGTGTTCTAAACGTTAAAGTTGCCCTCATAGGGTTGCGTACGTGTGTTTATAGGAATGAATATATATGTGTATTATGAGCGTCTGCATTATATTGTATATTTTTTTAAAAAAAAGTTGTCCTAAAAAATGCAAAGCTGGATTCTTCCTTCCTTAGCAACGCCCTCTTTCTTAAACTTTTTTTTGTTTTAATCACATAGTACATATATACGTGAATGTCATATATACGTATATGAGTATATCTTCGAGACTGACAAAGTCACCACTAACAACATTACCGATGAGCACGTCATCTACCACTAAAAAAATATTCTCTGTTGAGTTCTCAAATAAATCTAGAAAAAATGTGAACACCTGTATCTGAGTCTGAGAACTCAGGACACCGAAGGACAGGTTTGACCACAAGGAAACCTTGTCGTCAGCTGTGTTGAGAAATATTAGTGATGATCATTAGCTTAATCATGTAATTAATATAGTCATTAGTCAATGTAATTAGGGAAAGGACACCTTTTCACTGTGTGGGGATGTCTCCTTCCGTATGGACGCGACTCCACCCAAGGGATGCCTCTGCACCCCTTCATTATGTATAAATAGTGGGGTCCACCCCCTAATCCACAATCAATACAATCATTTGTTCCTTAACACGTTATCAGCACGCTCTCTGAGCAACCTCACGCACGCACACAGAGAGGCCAGAAGGCCCTCACCGCCGGCTAAACACGCCGGAGTTCATCCAAGGTTAGCAAAATGGATCCAGAATCCTCATTTAGACTAGTAGAAACTGCATTTGCTACCTATCTAGTCATCCCCATCAAAACAAATCGAGGCCGCTGCTTCTTCTGTACCCGCGGTGCACGCCATGGCCGTCGTCGTGGTAGACGTGGAGGTCGAGGCCGCCGCTTCCGTGGCCGCCGTGGACCACGTTTCCCTCCACCACGCCGTGCTTCGCCGGCCGCCAGTACCAACCGCTCCTCCACGCCGCCGTACACCGCTGGACTTGCCTCCCGCAGTCCACCACCGGTGGCACAGCGTCTTCCGACGCCGACACCTCCAGAGGAGCCTCCTCGCCGCCGCCTCATCGTCCGCATCCGTCGCCCTGGAACACAAGTACAAGGAGTTGGGGTCATCCCTGACCTAAATGTACCTGGACCGACGACGGTGACCGGCAACGCCGGATTTGGCCCTCAGGCCGCCGCTACAACTCCCGGTTTCGCCGGGTCTCCCACGGCGGCACACCCGAGCTTCTCGGTCGGGACCATGGCGGCTCGCCGTGGTGCTCCGCCATTCTTCACCAACGATGGCGGTCCGCCATCGCCATCTTCATCACCGGCGACCAAGGACACGGCCGCAGCCGCATCCAGCACCTACGGCCGCCGGATGGGGGCCACCGACCGCCGCCGGGCCTCCGCGCGGCCCCCGGAGCCCGGCCGCGGCCGGGCTCCCCTCCTCCGACCCCCGACGGCCGGCCATCGGCGCCGGCCGGCCGCGGCGCAAGCCGGCCAACGGGGGCGGCGGGCCCAAGACGAGAAGGGAAAGGGGGGGAGAACGGGGGGCCGGCCGCATCAAGCCCCACCGGATCCGCCGGTGGGGGGTCGCCGCCGACCGGCCGGCCGGCCGCCGCCGCGCCGGCGGCGACCGGCGCATCCTCCTGGGCGTCCCGCATCGGGTTTGGGATGGGGGCGGCTGCGGGTTAGGGGTAAACCCTAACCGCCCCCCCTCCTGGCCCCTTTTTATACACCGCCGCAAACCGGGCCGGCTGGGCCAACAGGGCCCCGGCGGGCCGTAAGCAGGCCGGCCGGCCCACTGGAGGAGGTTAGCGGCCCGCACGCCGCACAGCCCCTACATCTTCAAAAGTTCATTTAACCCCCCTGAACTTTCAAAAAAAATCCAGAAAAAACCCCTAAATTTACGTTTAGCCCTCGGGCTTTTATCCTTTATATATTCAGCTTTAATTAGTGCTGTAAATATATGTTTTAGACCTCGAATTGTTCTGTAATTTTATGTTGTGACAAACAATAGTATTTGTACCATCCGGTATATGTACTTGTGTAATTTAAATATTATAATTACCGCAGTAATTATTCATGTTTATGATCCGCAGATCATTTCTGAGTATTAGAACAATTCTTATGCAATAATTATTTTTGCATGGTTTAAACTTCAATTCTCTACATCATGTAGAATAGCAAGCAAAATTAAAATTAAGGTTTATACATATAATTTGGAATAACACAAGGTGATGTGACCTAGACGCTGGTTGCGATAAGTTCTTACTAAGAGCTTATTTGCCCTGAGATCCGCGTTTTTAGGCAGCTTTTGCTCATCATTGTGAGGTCTACATCTTTATGATGATTACCTTCAAAGTGTATATCCAAAATTTAATATAAATGACTATTAAGTCAAAATTTATTCCTACAGGAATTAAAATATATATAAAAATACACCTTAATTTGTAAGAATCATCTTACATATATATTTTGCCTATTTTTACAACACAAATTTACATCAGTAAATTAATCCTATACATGGTTCTTTCATGTAGGAAAATGGCTAAATTAATCAATAAAGACTTCACTGAACTTGCTGCCGATGGTAGTAATTATCTAACCTGGGCTATAGATGTCAAGATTGTGCTAACAGCCAAAGAGTGCATTAATACAATTAATGAACCTGATCCACAAAATCCTATCCCAGAGACAAAAAAGTTTGCAGCCTTGCATTTTCTACGACACCATCTCCACCATGACCTCAAAGCAGAATACATGATGGAAGATGATCCTAAGAAACTTTGGGATTCTCTCAAAGAACGCTACAATCAACAACAAGGCGTAATTCTGTCCGAAGCAAGACGGGAGTGGTCACTACTCCGTCTCATGGATTTCAAATCGGTTACAGAATACAATTCTGCTGTCCACAAGATTTGTTCCAAGTTTCGATTTTGCAATCAATCTTTGGATGATGCAGATATGATAGAAAAGACTCTATCTACATTTCTTCCTGCTAATAGGATATTGCAACAGCAATACCGTCGCCACAAGTATACTAAATATTCTGATTTAATATATGATTTACTCCAAGCAGAAAAGCACGATGAGCTCTTAACAAAGAATCATCAAATGCGCCTTGTGGGTGCAGCACCTCTGCCGGAAGTACATTTCAATGCTCAGAATAATAATAATAATAAAAAGTTCAGTGGCAAGAAATTCAAAAGGAATTTCAAGGGAAAATCGAAGAAGCAGAATTTCAAGAAAGGCAAGGGTTCTAGCAACAACAAAAACACTTTCAAGAAAAACAATGCTCATGACAACTCTCAAGCTTGTCAGAGGTGTGGTTGTCACAATCACACAACTAGAAAGTGCCATACTGCTAAGCATTTGGTTGATCTCTACCAAAAGCACGCTGGAAAGCAAGTTCATGGGGACAAGTTTGAAGCACACTTCACTACTCACACTCCGGATGCCGGTTACTCTAAGGATGTTCCCGCGGAACACAACAAGGAGAAAGATCCAATGCAGTTGGACGAATTCTTCGGCACAGACGACATGATGATCGATAACATCGACGATACCAACAACATGCTTGTGGATGGACCATCCAATGACGTGTTCGGAGACATGTCTTAGATTTATGCTCCCCAACAAGAACTTCGTTCTATAGTTTCAAAGAACTTCGTTCTATAGCCATATTTATGTAATAATTGTGTTGTAATAATTGTTGTCACATAATATTGTAAGACATATGCTACTTATAATATTATTGAATAAAGTATGTATTGTATAATCTATGAGTTCAAAACTTATAATTTATTTACTCATTCTAGATTATCCTACGGGAACAATCCAAATGGAGGAAGAACTTTGTTTGGTGGATAGTTGCACAACTAACACCATACTCAGAGAACTCAAATATTTCCAAACTCTCAAAAAGAGTAAAGGAAATGTCACAACTATCGCAGGACGCGATGCTATAATTGTTGGTTCAGGACGAGCCACAATAGTTCTCCCTATGGGTACTCAAATAGTAATTGAGGATGCACTCTTGTATCCCGATTCAACTCGTACCTTATTGAGTTACAAAGACATCCGTCGCAATGGTTTCCATGTAGAAACAAATAGTGACAACAAAGATGAATATCTATTCATCACTAAACATGACGGATATAACAAGCGACTCGCTTGAGAAAATTCCTTCACTATCATCAGGATTGTATTACACATACATCAAACCCGTACAACATGTTGCATACAAGGTAATTTTTCAAAATCTTGATGTCTTCAAGATTTGGCATGATCGCCTTGGTCATCCCGGCATAGGGATGATGAGAAAAATTATCGGCAATTCAATTGGTCACAAATTAACCACTTCAAAATTTCCCAAACCCTCAGACTTTGTGTGCACCACATGTGCCACGGGAAAATTAATATTAAGACCCTCTTATCTTAAAATAAAGGCTGAACCACTACAATTTCTTGAACGCATTCAAGGAGATATTTGTGGTCCTATACATCCATCAACAGGACCATTTAGGTACTTCATGGTACTTATTGATGCATCTACTAGATGGTCCCATGTATGTTTATTATCTACAAGAAACCATGCTTTTGCAAGGTTTATTGCTCAAATTATCAAGTTAAGAGCACATCATCCCGAATATGCTATCAAAACCATCGGGATGGACAATGCCGCCGAATTTACTTCGCATGCCTTCAATGACTATTGTATGGCTCTAGGCATAAATGTGGAACACTCCGTTCCATATGTACATACACAAAATGGATTAGCCGAATCTCTTATCAAGAGAATAAAGTTAATTGCTAGACCATTACTACGGAATTGCAAACTACCAACATCATGTTGGGGTCATGCGGTATTACACGCCGCCGATTTGATTCAAATTAGACCTATCGCATACAACACGGTTTCCCGTTGCGGTTAGTACGTGGAAATCAACCAAGTATTTCCCATCGCGAAAATTCGGTTGCGCCGTATACGTACCGATATCACCACCGCAGCGTACATCAATGGGCCCCCATCGTAAATTGGGAATATATGTCGGGTACAAATCACCGTCAATCATTAAGTACCTTGAACCTCTTACGGGGGATTTATTTACCTGCCTGGTATGCCGAGTGCATCTTCGATGAGGACAATTTCCGGCATTAGGGGGAGACAAGTACCAAACAGAATGCCAGGAAATAAATTGGAATACCACAGGTATTCAGTCCTATGATCCACGTACTATAGAAACTGAACGTGAAGTTCAGAAAATTATCAATTTGCAAAACATTGCAAATAATCTGCCAGAAGCATTTACTGATTATAAGGGTGTCACAAAATCACATAATCCTGCTGCAAATGTATCGGAAAGGGTAGAGATTCCTACTCAAGAACTCCCAAATCAAAATAAGAGGGGGAGAGGTACTGCAACAAAGGATAAGGCTATACAAAAGCCTCCGCGGAAAACTAGGAAGGTCACTTCCACAACAGTAAATGCAGATCAACATCAAGTTGACAGACACCAATTGGATATTATAAATCCAAATGATATGGATGTTCAACAGATACATCACATGCCTAGCACAAGTGCACAAAATAATATAAATGCTAGGGCATCGGAAGACCCAGACTCTATCGTTGTGGGAAATCATGATGAGTCACAAGGGGTACAAGAAATTTCCATTAATTATATTGATTCTGGAGAATCATACAACAGAAAGACTACAAATGTCGACATTTACTTTGCCACTAAGATTGCAAATGAACTTCGCATTGATCCAGAACCTAAGTCCATGGCAGAGTGCATCAAGCGCTCCGACTGGGTCAAATGGAAGGAAGCAATCAAGGCAGAATTAGACTCGCTCAAGAAACGAGAGGTATTCTCTGCAGTAATACCTACTCCTCGTCATATTTTTCCTGTGGGATACAATGAGGTGGTGAGATTTTCGTCCGTAAAAGGAATGAAAACAATGAGGTGGTGAGATACAAAGCGAGGCTTATAGCACAAGGGTTCACGCAGAAACCCGGCATCGATTTCGATGAAACATATTCTCCAGTTATGAGTGGTATAACATTCCGATATCTAATATCATTGGCAGCACAAAAAGGTCTATCCATGCATCTCATGGATGTAGTGACAGCATATCTATATGGTTCACTAGGATATATACATGAAAGTTCCAGAAGGAATTGATATCCCGAACAAGAATCATTCACGCAACATGTATTGTGTAAAACTTCAAAAGTCATTATACGGCTTAAAACAGTCGGGAAGAATGTGGTACAACCGACTAAAGGAATTCCTTCTACAGAAGGGTTTTTCCAACAATGATGATTGCCCATGTGTATTCATCAAGAAATCCTCAACTGGATTCTGTATCATATCTGTATATGTTGACGACCTTAATATCATTGGGACTCAACGAGATATAGATGAAACACGCAACCATCTTAAGACGGAATTTGAAATGAAGGATTTGGGTAAAACCAAATTTTGCTTGGGTTTACGACTTGAGCATCTCCCAACGGGGATTTTAGTACACCGATGCTTATATCCAAAAGATTCGACAGAAATTCAACATGGATAAATCATATCCATCTAAAACACCTATGGTCGTCCGCTCTCTTGAAATTGATAAAGATCAATTCGGACCTAAAGGTGAAAATGAAGAAGTATTGGGACCGAAGTTCCATATCTCGGTGCCATTGGGGCGTTGATGTATATCGCAAATTGTACTAGGCCCGATATTGCATTTGCGGTAAACTTGCTAGCTAGATACGGAGAATGCTCCAACACAACGCCATTGGGCGGGAGTTAAGAATATCTTCGGATATCTCATTGGCACAATAGATCTTGGATTATTTTACAAAATTAACCAAGATAAATCATTAATTAGATACACGGATGCCGGCTATTTATCGATCCCCATGAAGCCGGATCTCGGACGAGCTTTGTGTTCTTACATGGTGGAACGGCTATTTCATGGAAGTCATCAAAACAGACTCTAATAGCCACATCCACAAACCATTCCGAAATAATTGCATTATTTGAAGCATCACGTGAATGTGTGTGGCTTCGCGAATGATAAAGCACATACAACGATCATGTGGTATCGGTTCAATCATGAACCCTACCATAATGTATGAAGATAATGCGCTTGTATTGCACAAATGAGAGCAAAGTTATATAAAGAGTAATCTTACAAAACATATGGCTCCTAAATTATTCTTTCCTCATCAACTACAAAAGGTAGGAGAGATAGAAATCTTGCAAACTAAATCTTGTGATAATCTTGCGATTTATTCACAAAATCATTACCAACATCATTATTCCAGAAATATGTTTTTGGAATTGGTATGAGACAACTCAAAGATTTGCAAGAATCAGGGGGAGACTCTCTTTGATATAACCTATATAAATAATCATCTGATTAGTGTACTCTTTTCCTGTATGAGTTTTTCCTCACAAGGTTTCTCATAAAAAGGTTTTAATGAGGCAATAACAATACAAGAACATATCACCTAATTTTTCCATTAAGGTTTTAAGGGTGATATACAAGACATATTCTATGTCATATCTTCTGTTTTCTCTAAGAGTTTTTAAGAAGATATAAATCCTTTCTCATATTTTCCTATTAGGTTTTGGAAGAAAGATGTTCAAACATGATCCTCAGATCATTATTCTAATATATGAGTTTTTCCTTACCAAAGGTTTTCTCATACAAATATCTAACAAAGACAATAATGTTATATCATTTTCTCCTAATATTTTCCCACTGGGTTTTAAAGGAGTTTTAGTGTCATATACACATAGATTGGTTTCTCCTCATGATTTTCCCATAGGGTTTTTGGAGGAGTTTTACAAGATAATATCCAAGTAAGATTGAAGTCAAATTACATCAAGATCTAATGAAGCTATTGATCAAGGGGGAGTGTTGAGAAATATTAGTAATGATCATTAGCTTAATCATGTAATTAATATAGTCATTAGTCAATGTAATTAGGGAAAGGACACCTTTTTACTGTGTGGGGATGTCTCCTTCCGTATGGACGCGACTCCACCCAAGGGATGCCTCTGCACCCCTTCATTATGTATAAATAGTGGGGTCCACCCCCTAATCCACAATCAATACAATCATTTGTTCCTTAACAAGCTGAGCTCGGTTCGCGTTTTATCACTCGCTAACTGGCCAATTACTGGCGTCATTCGTTGTGTTGTCCGGCAACGGCAAGCGACAATGACCTGACCTGCCGATCGAAGACGACGAGATCGCCGGCCGGCAGCTAGCGAAGCAAGAACAGGTGAATGAACCAGATCCACACACAGCATTGCTACATGTAGCCAGCCACCCGGCGCGTACGGCCGCGTCCGTCCGTTCTTGCCCAATTGGTCTCGGCAACGGACGGCCCGGCCGACAATCCTCGTCAGGATTTGCCCCCTCCTCGCGCGGTATAGCCAGCCGTTCGAAGCAGCAGCCAGAGCCCAGAGGCAAGGCAAGGCAATGCCGCCGCGCGACGCATTGGTCGGTCCAACACGAAGCTAGAGCTGCTTATAGCAGCTGCAGTCCGGAACGACGAGAGCAAGCAAGCATCCAGCATCCTGCCGGGAGTCCGGGGACGCTGCGGGGTGACGATGATTGCGATCTTGAAGCAGCTAGCGTCCCTAGTAGCGAAGTGTGTGGTTGTAAAAAAAAAAAAGATGATCATCAATCACCAAAAGGCAAATCAATCTGGAAACAAGAATGCGTGCGTCGCCACCCCCCTGCCGACAAATAGTACGCGCACTTTTATCCACTTTTATCGATCGACGCCGCTGGCGCTGGCCGCACGAAAGGCATGCACCAGCACCGTGCAGTAGCCCCCCGGCCGGGGGCGAATCGGCTCGGCGATCCATGGGTGATCATCGACGTACGTACGGTCCTTAAGCTTACAGTGCGGCATGTGCATCCTGTCTCCTACTCTCTCCTCTCTTCTCTCTTGTCGTCGCCCCGGCCGTAACCTCGGCGGTAACAAGCAGCAAATGAAGCAGCCACTTTCCTTCCATTCATTCATTCGTTCGTTCCTGTAGATGCAGCCAATCATGGAGGGAAGAGAGAGAGAGAGAGAGTCGTGCGGCAGTGCCACGGTCGGAGCCGAGCGAGAGAGACGACACGGCGCGGGGGAGGGAGCGCCCGCCCCCGGCGACGACGGACGGACGCAGGAGGGCCTCTCGTTTCTTTTCCCCCGGATTCACTCCTCCTCGCGGGCCCTATAACCTGGGCCCAGTTTGATCTAGCAGTATCCCGCCGCCGCATGCGGGGCCGACGGGCCGGGGCCCAGCTAGGCGGCTGATAAACAACAACTGGCCCGAACAAACCGACCCAGTGACCAAAACGTTCCTCTGCGCCGCGCACGTCTGCTTCTTCCTTCCTCCTCTGGCCGAGCCGGCCTCCCCCATTCCCTACCATTTTGTGGCGTACTAGTACGTGTGCCTGCGCCCCTGCCCAGTCGCCATCGTCATGCACCCCCGCACCGATCGAGTGATGATGAATGGATGCGTGTGCTCAGCACTGGTGTGCTTGCGTCGTGTGTGCTACCACCACCAAATGTATACGGTTTGGTTTGGTAGAGCGAGGAGAGCGAAGAAATTTTCTGCTTTTCTCCTTTTTTCCTTTCATCAGCATAAGTACGTGCATGGAATCTTTCTCGCCAAGCTAACGCTCCCCGTGCACATCGACAAATAAAGAGGTGCTGGCTTTGCCTTGCCTTGTCGGTGCAGCAACACAATCCAAGTTACCATCATTGCCGACACACCATGCATCTCCATCATACTACTACTAGTGGTAAGTTAATAACGGAATTAGATGCAGAGGCCAGGTGTTGCAAAAAAAAAACCTTGGCCACCAAATTCTATTCAATTCAGTTCAGTTCACACCGCCGCCACGAGTCTGAATGAATGTCTGTTTTCGAGACATTGATCCACCAAAAGCGACGTCCGTGGCACCCCACCCCCGTCGCCTCTCTCATCCTCTCCACCAGCCAGGTAACAACTACTAGCTGCGTCCTTGCACCATGCCATGACCCGCCCTCGTGTCGGCAGGGACGATGCAGGGATCCTACCACCAACCTCCATGACCGCGCGCGAGCAGAGGAGGCGAAAATCTCGCCGCAGCTACTCCAAGCTAGTACTACTACTAGTACCTACCCTGATCCGATCCACCAAACACCTCACGCTGAACGGCGGGGAGCTTCGACAGACGAGACGACGACGAACACGAACACGAACCCGCGCGCCGCACATCATGTTCACATGACCATGCATCTTTTCTAATCGAATCCACCACGTTCGGAAAGCCTCTCGAGTCAAGCCCGGACGGCGCAAGATTCCCCCGCGCAGCTGCCCTCACTAGCTCACAAGCCACAGCATTGCTAGTGAACACAATACCCCCTCCCTCCTACTGCAACTAGTCATCTGCTACCACGCATCATCACATGGCCCAAGGGCATCGTCCATCACCCAGCTCACAAGTCAAAACCCACGGCGCCATGGCGGAGGAGAGATTCCCCAGTTGAAGATAATGGGCAAGGCGAGAGACCAAGGCCTTGTTTAGATTGCTAGGAATTTTAGCGTTTTCTCCACTCTCTCTCAATCACATCAAATTAAATACGTCAAAAGACATAAGTTCGGAGTATTAAATATAGATAAAAAAAGTAACTAATTACACCGTTTTGATGTACTTCGCGACACGAACAACACTCTACCGCCTGCTGCTGTAGCTGCCTAGCTACTAGGTCATTTCACCATTGACTAATCACCATGCATGCTCAGTCACCTCAGATTAAACATAATCAGCAAGGTATCATCAATTAATTAATTTAACAGTGAACAATGTATACACAGGTAGTACAAAGTACACACATCACTACAAAGATTGGCAGTAGTAGAGTCCAGCCTCCAGGGGCACACACAGACACAGCATCAACATTTTCCTTTCAAGAATGAAATTAAATTTATTGTGTTCCATATACTAAAAAAGAATACCACCCCAAAGCCGGGCCCTAGACCTCTGTCCCTCCCTTCCCTCCTCCTCCTCCTCTTCTCTCTGTGTGTGACTCCACTCATCTCCAGCAGCATGTACAGTTCAGACAGACACACCCCGGCCCCACCCGTAAGCCTCACTCCCCTCACTTACAAGTGATGATCCTTCCTCTTCTTCGCGTAATGTAGTATATAAGTAGTAGGTACATGATTAATTACCACGGGTACGGTAATTAACAAAAAGAACTAAATCAAATCAACACCATCTTTCAATTTCTGGACAAAACTAAAAAAAAAGAACCAAAGAAGAAGAAAAAATCAAATTGTGGTGGCGGCGGGTACGTCGTCGGTCGATGAACGATGATCTCTTGTTTGTAGTAGTGATCTTCACCACCAGCAGCAGCAGCAGGGGCAGTAGAAATGGAATGGAATGTAACGGAACGGAACGTACTCTTCTTTCTGGTCGTCGTCGATCAATCAGATGTGTGTGTGTATGTGCCTCGACCCACGGCATCACGGCCAGCCATAAAGTTCGTACTTGCTGCCGGCGTGGTGCCCGTGGGCGTGCTTCCCCATCACGCCGCCGTGCTTGCCGCCGGGCCCGTGGATGTGCGGGATGTTGATGTAGAGCACGGCGGTGATGACGAAGGTGAACGCCCACCACACCAGCACCACCACGGGGGTCTTGCCGTGCTTCCCGAGCAGGCCCTTGGCGAACGGGTAGAGGTGGAACAGCACCCAGAAGTTGAAGAAGACGCCGCCGGCCACCTTGAGCCAGTGCGTCCACTCGCCGTCGAGCACCTTGGCGAACGCCACGGCGGAGCCGATGATGTTCACAAGGATGATGATGACGGGCGTCACCATGAGCCAGGTCCACCGCACCACGTACAGGTCTGCGTAGGGGTCCTTCTTCTCGTCCCCGGCGGGCTGCTTGGACGTCAGCTTGAACGAGATGTCCCGCCGGAACACCACCTTCACCAGCACCTGGCACACGGCGGCGAGGTACGCGGAGCAGCTCGCCGTCATCCAGAACTGCCCGTTCCGGAACCACTCGAAGACGGTGACGCCCGCCCACTTCACCTCCAGGACCGCCAGGATGAGCAGCGTCCCCAGCACGATGGCCAGGTACACGTAGAACATGGTGGTGGGCCGCTGCACGATGAAGTGGCCCGTGACGAAGGACAGCGCCGGCACCGTCGTGTAGAAGATGAGGAACAGCGCCGTGAACGGGTAGGTGGTGATGTTGATGTAGGCCACGCGCTGGAGCGGGTGCAGGAACGTGCTCCCGAACAGCGGGTTGTTCCTGGAGAAGAAGATCTCGAGGGAGCCCGTGGACCAGCGGAGCACCTGGTAGAGGCGCTCGGTGAGGTTGATGGGGGCGGTGCCGATGAAGGCGTGCGGGTAGATGGAGCAGTAGCGGGAGCGCCACCCCTTGATGTGCATCCGGTACCCCGTCACCACGTCCTCCGTCACCGTGCCGTACACCCACCCGATGTTGCTGCCCCACCCGGTCTTCTTCTCGTACGCCGCCGTGGTCACCGCCACCGCCGCCGAGATGGTGTCCTCGTCGGTCACCACGCCGGCGTCGCCCGCGGCGCAGGCGAACGGGGACGGGTGCGACGCGCGCGGGATCGAGTCCACGAACGCCTCCGACTTGCCGTACGACTTCTTGGGCAGGGGGAGGAAGCCGTGCTTGCCCTTGGCCACCACTGCGGCGGCGGCGCCGCCCTTGGCGGTGCTCATCTCGAGCCCGGGCTTCTCGTACTTGCTCTTGGCGAACAGCCCGCCCAGCGACGGGAAGCAGGTGCCGCCGACGTTGATCCTGGGCGGGTCGAAGCCGTAGAGCGTGACGCGGCGGAAGAGGCAACCGGTGCCGACGTAGATGGGGCCCTGCATGCCGTCGAGCGCCCGGAGCGTGCCGTCGAAGAAGATGCGGTTGTGGTTGGCGTACAGGTCGGTGGGGTCGACGCCCTCGAACCGCTGCGGGAACTGGACGAAGGCGACGGTGTCGCTGTCGCGGCCGAGCATGAAGCAGATGCCGGCACGGAGCGCCTGGGAGTTGTTGATGTAGTGGTCGCAGTCGAGGTTGAGGATGAAGGGCGAGTTGGTGAGCACGGCGGAGCAGCGGGTGAGCGCGTTCATGGCGCCGGCCTTCTTCTCGTGGTTGAAGCCCGGGCGCTTCTCACGGGACACGTACACCAGCATGGGCAGGCGCACGTCCACCATGCTGAAGTCCAGCGGGTTGTCCGCGCTCGCCGGCGGGCCGAGCTGACGGCTGTGGCTCGGGTGGTTCACCAGCACCTGCATCCATCCAAGGACGTCAGCAACCAGCTTGCTAGCACAAAGTTGTTTCACTATTTACTACTGTTACTTATTACTACTGCTAGTAGTACAAGTAATTACCACAGTGCTTAAGTTAACAGCAGGTGTAGTAATTGCAAAACTACAGTGGTAACTGAAGGTAAATGAAGCAGTAACTTTGGCATGGTAATTGGTAAAAAGGTGTGGTCAAAAAGTGTCAAGTGGTGATTAAGTTAATCGCCACAGGTGTGTGCGTGGTAGTTTACTAGTGAATGCAAGGAATCAATGATTGAGGGCGACGCGGAGAAAGGCGATGCTGTGGCGCTGTCGGAGGGGAAGGAAAGGCCCACCCCAACCACCTCGCCACACTAGCTGTGGTGGCGCGCTCTCCATTGATTCATCAATGGGGCTTAGCTGGCCACTCAATGCATGGCCTTGGCGCTGCCCGAATTAGTGCGCGAGCGGTGGTTGCGCCCTTGACCATCACCCGCGTCCGTTTCCGTCAAATCCATCCATGATCCATCCGTCATCCCCTCCGAAAAACACCCCCCATCTACTAACCGAATCGACCCACGCAATGCAAGAATCTAATCTAGTTGTCGCCATGGATAATTAACAATCTAGTAGTAGAGTGATGAACAAGACGAAGAAGGAGAAAGAAAGGTATACTGACCAGGACGATGCCGGCGTGGTCGCCCTTGCGGTGGTTCTCGGAGGGCTCAACCCAGGTGCCCTCCCACTGGCTCCCGTCGGCCATCCACGTGGCGCGGGGCTCGCCGTCCTTGAGCCCCCTGGCAGCGTTGTAGGCATCGGACCTCTGCTTGATGTCGTGCTCGAGCCCATTGATCCTGGCCTTGAACTCATCGTACTCCTTGCGGACGCGGCGGCGGTCGTTGACGAAGTCCTCCTGCGACCTCCCCATGTAAGGGTGAGACTTGAGCTCGAAGTAGCTCTCGGGCCCGCGCGGCTCGATCCCGTGCTTCCGGCAGAAGGGCACCCACACGGTGGCGAACTTGGCGGCCTCGACCATGGCCTCGTAGGTGAGGAGCATGCCCGAGTCGTCGGAGAGGTAGCACGTGTTCTTCTCGACGGGGTAGTCGGCGGCGAGGATGGAGAGGATGGAGTTGGCCGTGCTGAGGATGGGCTCCTTGAACGGGTCGGCGGTGGTGACGAAGATGTCGAGCCCCGGGAGGCGGGACGTGCCGTCGGCGCGGTCGAACCGCTGGCGGAGCACGACGAGGTCCGGGACGCGGTTGATCGGGTTCAGCTTGGGCAGCTGGTCGAGCAGCCACGAGAAGCCGAACCAGAACTCGCCGGCGATGGAGGTCACCCACAGCCACTGCGCGTCCGGGTTCCGGTGCGAGATACGCCAGATTACGAACAGCGTGAACGCGATCAGACGCACGAAGATGAGCACCCTGCAGTAGCAAGTAGTAGTTCGTCGGTCAGTCAGTTGTAATTCACAAACACAATTTTCAGTTGCAAAATTATTACAGGAATATTTTGACCTGAAACATGTTGTTGCTAATCATGGTGGTGATTAAATTAAAGTGTAGTGTAAGTGGTGATTTGTTTGGGAGCAAGCACGCACGGCACGCACGATGATGCTGCTCGGGGGTGGGGGGTCGTGCAATAATTGCGGGCGGGCGGGAACATGCGTCATGTTCACTCACTTCGCCGGTGAGGCCCCCGCGGGAACATATGCGTGTGCGGCCGTCGTCCACCACGACGACGGCGCGGGCGGCGCGGCGAGGGGGAAAAAGGCCCGGCCCAATCATGTGACAGCGAACGGGGGAGGGGAGGAGAAGCCGCTGGCGCGCGGCGCGGGTGGCTGGCAGTCAATGCGCGTGAGCTGGCACGAGCGCACACAGGCACCGACATGCAAGGGGCCCACGAGGAGGGAGACGTGTGGCCCCCCACAGCGTGAAAGCGCCAGCTGCCAAGCCAGCCAGGCAGGCAAAGCATCCTCCATAGTAGGGGTGGGGGGGCAAAGGCGCAAAAGCGGCATAGATTTGCCCCTTGCCAAATGCCTCCAGGAATAACGGTTTTTTCTTCTTCTTCTTCTTCCTTTTCGTCTTGTTTTTCAATTTTCACCCTCGTGGAAAGAACAAATTGCTTTTGTTCCCACTCGGGCTGGGCATTGGGCTGGGATGCCCTGACCTACGATGCAATTATTGGCTTCCTTCCAGGTCCACCTGGAATAATTCTCGGTACCCATACCACATACCACTGGCCTCCTACAGTATCCCGATACCACCATGTGAGGGTGTGTGCGTACAAAAGCTGCTGCTGTACCAGGGTGTACAACTCTACCTACACCTAGACTCGCATACTAGACATGCCAATTTGTTCTCCCACCCATCTTTGTTTATCTCTATACTAGGAGCTGTCACCATGCCGAAACTATGTGGAGCAAGCACTACCTCTTTCTGAAAAACACATCCTTTCTTTCCCTGTAAAAAAAGGCCTACCTTGTGCTTTCGAGATGTTGCTAGTCCTTTTCCATGGATACCCAAATCAAAGCTATACCACTCGATTTGATTGTAAAAATGCAACCCACACCCGTCTAGAAGAATCCAATCCGGGCATAGGCTACAACTGGAACACCCCTCAACAGCACCACCATTTTTCCCCTTTCTGTTTTTCCACAAACATACTCCCCCTCCCAAGACTATTGTTGTCACAAGCTAAACACTTTTCACCTCTCGAAAAAGGGCAAGCAAACGGGGGGGCGCTTTGTGATCATTAACCACAAGCTTTGTCACTAATGACAGTACTTGTACCAGTACTGCTACTAGACTTTAACGGAATTTGGAGGCTTTCAATGATGCTCGCTTGGACTCACATGCTAGCTCATGCCTGGTGTCTCCCACTCTCTCATCATCATCTAGCCTAGCCTCACTCAGCTCATTGATTCCACCACCCCACCTCGGATTCCCAGTGTTGGTAAGAACACTGAACACGGAGGCCAGTCAGACACCCCCAATTATCCGTAGCTTTTCTTTGCCCGCTCCAAAGCAGGTAAAAATAAAATTTATGAGCCGCCAGCCCTGGGCCCCACCTGCCAGTCACCACCCCAGGCGGCAGGCAGGCAAGGCAACCAACGGATTAAACTCCCACCTCCCCCAACGGGTGCTGGGCGGGCCCACGCGGCAGCGAGCAGGCCACTCGCGCGGCGACGCGGGGTGCCGACAGCCAGCGTGGGGGACGCGGCGACCCCGGTGGGCCCCACACCACCCCTCCCCAGATGAGAGATGAGGTGGGGGGGGGGGGCGTACCCTACACCCCCGCCACCCCTGCGATGACGGTGCCTAACTGTAACGTGCACTTGTCTCATGTCCCGTGTCTGGCTGGGGGGCGGGTTGATGAGATTGGAGAGTGAGGGGGAGAAAACTGCAAACCGGGGTTGTTCGTTTTTTAAATTGCTACTAATCTGGTTGTTAATTTACTGCAACCTAGGAGGAGTTCAGTGGTAATTTAATTAAACGCCGACCAGATTAATTGGGGAGGCTGGCTTGTCTGACAGTGGAAGGAGTTTTCTGATGGCGGATCAGATTCTCTCTTCTCCTCCGGCACTCGCTCAATGCAGCAGCGAGTGCCGGCGAGCAGAGCCGAGCTCAGTGTATAGCAGAGGACATGAATGAATGACTGGAGGAAGGAGGTGTACCTGTAGGGGTGGAGCAGGATTCCCTTGATCTTCTCGGTGCGGAAGACGGGGCGGTCCTCTATGGCGACGCCGTCGTCGCCGCCGTCGCCGGAGAGGTCGTCGCTGAGGTCGACGGCGACCCAGCTCTCGTCGTTGACGGCGCCGATCTGGCCCTCTGTGGCGGCGGCCGTCACCACGCGGTCCATGTCGGCGGACGACGCCGCGGAGGCCACCGCCGCCGCGCCCGCGCACGCGCACACGGGGAACCCGCACACGCACCCGTGCTTGCTGTTGTTGTTACCGTTCGCCTGCTGCTGCTGGCCCTCGCCGTTGGCCCGCCGGCCGTCGCCGACGCCGGGCGCCATAATGCCCGCGCGCTCCTCCTTCGGTAGTGGTGGTGGTGGTGGCTCCTCTCTCTCGAGGCAAGAGAGAAGAGGAGAGGGGAACCTTCAGGAATGGGGAAGCGTCCTATGCTCTGCTGTGCTCTGGGTGGTGGTGGTGGTGGTGGTAACAGGAGGGAGGGGAAGGAGGTGGGAGAGGAGGGGAGAGAGGAGCTCTCCGCTGCTCTCTGGAGGAGGAGGTGGCGCGGCGCGGGGTGTGGGAGAGGCCGGGTAAAGTACGTGGGGGATATATAGAAAATATGGGCCGGTGGGCAGGCAGGCAGGGCAAACGAAACGATTCACGAGCCCGCCGAGAGTGTCGGTCGGGCTTGCGAGGCAAGGGAATTCCGAGCGAGCGAGCAAGGAAGGCTAGCTAAGCACCACCTCTGTATTTTTGTACGCGTCTGTACACGTCCCTCTCCTTCCTCACACCGTGTCTGTTGTGTCTCTGTGTGTGTACTCACACAGCCCTGTCACTACGTGTTTGTGTGTGTGAGAACGAGAGGTGGTACAACAGTGTGTGAGAATGAGAGCTGGGAATGGGATGATGCGTGGCGAGTGAGTTATGGAAACCAAGCTAGCTCCCCTCCTTGATTTTATACGAGAGCAAGCAAAGGGTAATCACGAAGGGAACTGCCTGTCCATGTCTGTCAGAGCGCGTGTATGTGAACTGTGACGGTGTCCGAGAGAGAGAGAGAAGAAGGTGAGCTGTGCGCGTGTATGTAGGTGGCACGCAGGCATTTGCAAGCTCAGAGAGAGAGAGAGAGAGAGAGCCATGAGAGGCCCATATGCGGCGGGGCACCTACCTACCAGGCTGCTTCCGCCTGTGCTTATTCCCGTGTTAAACCCCCCATGTGATCCCCCTGCTTAAACAATATCGTGCTCATGATTTATTCCCGCTCTAGTATTTCTTCTTCCATGTAATCGATCAATCATCGCGAGAGATATGCTTGGCGATTTGCTTACACTTTCCATCCCAGTCGGCCCGCGCATATAATTAACCTGCTAATCAGGGCCGGGGGGGAATAATAGAATAAAGCGACCGACGGTAATGATTAGTTTGTTTGTTATATATACATATACATATAGTATATGTACAAATACTATGCATTTTCCCTTCTCCTTTTTTACGTTGGCGGTGTCAAGAACCGCGGGATAGCTTAGCTAACGTCCTCTCGCCTCCGGATTGGAAGATTCCTTGCGTTCGCCTTTTGCGCCCCGCGCACACACTCTGGCCTGTCCCGTGAGGATGCATGCATGCTTCTTCAATGGAACATGAGGGATCGCAGCAGAGAGAGAGGCGCGTACAGCGCAGTACTGATGATCGAGCGAGCTCGTACACGCGCACCGCCATGGCTCTCGCTAGCTCCGTAGCTCCCTCCCCATGATTATGAGCTGGGTACAGAGAGCAGAGGACCCTTTCTGACCTCGGCGGGCGCCTCGCTAGCAGAACTCGGGGGCACAGCACAGGTAGGCGTCGCGCGATTGATTGCAAGCAAGCGGACGTGCACGGGAGTAGGGGGTTTATGAGCCCGGAGCCGCTGCCGTGCACGACGTCCGGATCCGGAGGACGCAGCGGGTTTACTCCACGGAAAGTTCCTTGGCATGTTGGTATTGGGCGATCGAGCACGCCCCTCTGCTGCCTCCGTTAGCTCGCTCGGTGGTCTCTGCGTGCGTGCGTGCGTGCGTGTATTCTTGGCTTGGGACAGGAGTAACTCCGGTCACAGAGCGCGGCAGGCCAGCAGAGTATTTCGAGGGGCCAGACCCAGGCTGGGGTCGGGGCGTCGTCGCGGTCACGCCCCCGCGGGCTTCCTTTTGCTCCCTTGCGGCGGTTACCAATTGGGTGATTTGGGTCACGGGGATACTCCTACGCCACGTACTACACGTCTCGGCGTCTCGCGACATGGTCCCGCCCGGCCGGCATCCGAGAATTCCCTGCTGCGCTCGCGCGTAGTATTCGCAACGCTCGTGCAGGCAGCTCTGCCCCTGCCAAGAAAACGTCACCGGCGGGGTACGGGAGGGGGGACCGATTGCCCCGTATGCGTACGTGTACACAGGGTGTCATTGGGAATCAAAGGGAGCGAGGCGAACGTACCGTTGCCTACTCCCGCGCTACCTACAATCCCCCCTCATCGATAATCACGCTCGCGTAACAGCAACAGTGATCGAGTGAACCACACTCCGCTACCGATACCAATACCCCATGAGGCCATGACGACGTGCGCCGGCGACGACCAACTGACGATCGAGCTGGCCGCAGCCGCCACCTGCAACTACGATGACGACTCAGGTGCGTGGTGGTAACTGCTAACCGCCCGCGGGCCGCGGCGGCGACGGCGAACACGAAACCGACGGGCGGCCGGGCTGCATTGCGTATGCGGACCCAACCCCGGCCTTTGGGGGCCGGGTACGAGTACGACGGCGAGTGATCGAGCCGCTTAGGGCGGGGAGACGACGATGCCTTTTTCGGGCGGATATGCCGCTGCGTGCCGTGCTGTGCGTGACCCATGACCTGACGGGTGCGTGGCGCCGTCACCAAAGGGAACGAGCGGAGGAGAGCGTGGTGATGGCGCTCCCTGAACTAACGGGGGTGCCGGGCTGAGGTGAAACCTGAGGCGTCCACGGCCACACCACCACCCCACGCGGGCACGCGGCCGCCCGGGCCCTGCGCGCGTGTGCGTGCATGGCCGTCGCCCACTAGATAGCTAGCTAGTTGCTGCTCGATCGGCCAGCGAGATCGAGCCAGTTGGTACGACGGCGACGTACGCGTCGAGAGCTCTCGCTCGACCCCGTCGTCGATGCATCTCCGGCCGTGAGCCATCGTCCACACGTCCGCACCACGCACGCGCGTACGTACGTCCTGCATCCGCGACCGAGTCCCACTGCAACTGGACCTGCACTAGTGTGCCCCCTCGCTGCCGCTGACGTGGATCCATTAAATTCCGAGTACTCCGTAGTATAGCTCGCAACCTCCTCTCTCCTCACGCCAACAGGAGTGGTAGTAGTAGTAGTTAGTAATTAATTAGCGGGAGATGAGATCGATCATCAGCGAGCACGTAGTAGTAGTAGTACTGCACCCTCCTAATTTAATCTCAACCGATCGGTAGTAGTCTCCCCCGACCGGAACAGTTGCGGCCGTTTCGTCCATTGATCCCATCGTCCAACTGCAAACGCGGGCACGTAAACCACCCGCCATTAATACCACGCCACCAATTTAACTAGCCTTGGGTCGTTGCTTCATGCTTCCTCTTCATCCTCAAGGGACGCGACGCGACAGCAGAGATTAAACAGCTCGCCGTACCGTACGTGCGCGAGTCCCGGCCCGCGTCCGTACGTCGTCGTGCTGCTGCATGCTGCCGTCCAAGCAACCGGCGGCGGCAACGCGCGCGAGGACGACGTGATGGATCGGTGGCGGAACTCATCACGCACGCATGCCGCATGCGTGCGTGCATATATATGCTCTCCGATCCGATGATTCGATCATCCGTCGCCGTCCATGCATCATGCCGATCGAGCAACGGAGCCGCCGGACCGTCTCTAGTTACGTCTGCGGCTTGTTGACCTCCGGTCCCTTATTCAGGTGTGCCATATGCATGCACGCGCCAATGCATTAGCCATGTGGACCAATACACGGAGTAGGTACCAATCACTGCCACACAGAGAGAGAATCGTTCGTATCGAGTATGTGGTGGAACGTATGAGACGGTCGTTGCCCAAGTGAGGCACCGAGTCCAGTATCTCAATATTTTCTCTTCGAATTGCACAGTAACACTACAGGAGACGGGGTCTTCCCCGAGTGCCGGTTGCACTCAGGGAAGCCTTCCCCGAGTGCAACTCTCGGGGAAGAGGATCCGGGGAAGAGCTCCACGGGGAAGCCGGCTTCCCCGAGAATCAAGAATCGCGCACTCGCGGAAGTATTCACCGAGAGGCATGGTAGCACTCGGGGAAGACTTTTGTTTTTTTTTAAAAAAAACACGGAGCCGGCCGGCACGCGTGGGCCCCTCCATCCGCCCGCCTCTCCGCCGTCGCCGTCGCCGCCTCCGCCGCCTCCGCCTCGTAGATCCCGCTGCGCCAAAGGAGGAGGGCGCCGTGTTGAGGCCACCGTCGTGTCCCGGGCACGCCGCCGCACCTCGCCGGGATGGAGAGGAGGCGCCATCCTCGGGACACCGCCGCGCGCCGCCGGGACGGAGAGGAGGCCACCGTCCTCGGGCCGTCGCCGCACCTCGCCGGGGTGGAGAGGAGGCGCCGTCCTCGGGACGCCGCCACGGCTCCCGGGACCGGAGAGGAGGCCACCGTCCTCGGGCCGCCGCCACGCCTCGCCGGGGTGGAGAGGAGGCGCCGTCCTCGGGACGCCGCCGCAGCTCGCCGGGACGGAGAGGAGGCTACCGTCCTCGGGCCGCCGACGTCCCAACTTGCTCGAAATCTTCTCAATTCTTGCATACAGCCTCTACATGCCATAACATGACACCCAGACAAGTTTCATGATTTTTTGGACTTCGTTTGGATTTTATATAATTTACAAACATTTTTCGTGCTAGTTGTTCGTCATGTTACGGCAAAAAGATGTTCGAAATTTCATGTGGCTTCCTAGATATGGCCTCAACATACACCAAATATAATGAATATCATTTTTTGAATTAAGAAATTTCATTACTTTATGCACCTGCAGTTCAAATTTGAAGTACGCTAAAAAATTCAACAAAATGCAAAAAACTAATGAAATATAAAAAAATCAAAATAACCCCAAATTTGAGCAAGGAGTTTCAAATAATGTGGGATGGCTTCAAAAAAATGAGGCAAAAATGAAAAATAAAAAAAATCTTCCCCGAGTGCCTTACCCTAGCACTCAAGGAAGAGGCTGGCTTCCCTGAGTGCTAAGGTGAGGCACTCGGGGAAGAGGTTGGCTTCCCCGAGTGCTAGGGTGAGGCACTCGGGGAAGAGTGTTTTAAAAATATCTTCATTTTCCCACATCGTTTTTTGTTCGCGGGTGCCTCTCTTCCCCAAGTGTTGCACTCGGGGAAGGGGGTCTTCCCCGAGTGCCTCTCTTCCCGAGTGCCATGGACTATTAGGCACTCGGGGAAGACCCTCTTCTCCGAGTGCATTTCTTCCCCGAGTGCAACACTCGGGGAAGAGTTTCTTCCCCGAGTGCCCGATATTTGGCACTCGGGGAAGCCCGGAGCACTCGGGGAATTTCCATTCTCCCGTAATGTAAAGAGCATGATGCTCGCATACATGTACACTCACCCCTACGGACGGCGTGGAGCCAGAAATCCACCATAGGGGGGCAAGTCATATGTTTACCATTTGCCGATCTTATAGTTGTAGTCACATATTAGCATTTTAGTTAACTGATTTAAAGAAACACTTAATTTATAAGCAACATGCAAGTATTTGTTGGGTTCTAATTTGAAAAGTCGGATTTGATACATGAACTATAATCTATTCCTAATTGAAGGCTCCTTTCGAGGTCTCGACGTGATGCAACCTAGGATCCTAGGTGGATAGCTAAAAAAATAGATAAATCCTTTAAATTCTCATAAAAATCAGAAACCAGCGGCCGTTAATTCAACATCTCTAATAATAATGGTCATTGGATATGCTATTTTTCTAATAAAGTTTCCACCTTTAAATTACCTACATACGCCATTATACAAAATAATGTAAAATATCCCTTAATTTTCATGTAAATTGCCCACTTATGCTACTATAAAAACAATATCAAATAACCCTCTAAATTTGCATATAAATTATCCACTTATGTGCTTATTTAATTTAAAGTAACCTCTAAATCTGAATCTAAATCATATAGTTATAATAAAATCTGAAAGTGCATCAATATAAAATTTTAAAGAGTAAATTGCGTCCACTATACAACAACTTGTCGGGTGGGTGCAGATTAGTCCAACAAGTTGTAAAATGCTCAATTTACTACAATAACTTGTCAGGTGGGTGTGGATTAGTCCAACAAGTTGTAAAATGCTGAATTTAGTACAATAACTTGTCAGGTTGATGCATATTGGTCCAAAACCATGTAAAATAATCAAATTAGTATAACAATTTTATAGGTACGTGCATATTGATTCAAGAACTTGTGTAAAAATACTTGGTTCAATGTAATAACTTGGCAAATTGGTGCACCTATAGCCCAAATTTACAAATGATAATGTATTAGACGAATCTGTTAACACCAAAATTTGGCAAGGAGTATGACATGTGGGTCCGATTCGAAAAGAGTCCGTCTGATGGAAGGGAAGATATCTTCGAGAGATTTTCGGCGGGAAGGATCCGCGGTCGGCTATCTGCTCCAATTCGGCAAAGGAACAGTAGAGCTGATTTTGCGGGATTGGACGGTGACGTGGCTCGATCAGAGGAAGCGAATGGATGGTTAAGCGATCAAGTTTAGTTAGGCAATGAATCCATTCGCAGTTGTAATCAGCAGGGTATAAATACGATCCCTGGATGTATGTAACAAAAACACGTTCATTCCTCAATACACACCGGCCTTACGCCAAACCCTAGAGTCCTTGTCGTGTCGTCGAGTTCTTCGAGAGGACCAATCGATCCGTCGACCTCCGTGAGTACCGGCAACCTTGTATCATGTCTAGTATCATGCGGTGGATTTAGATGCGATGCAAGTAGTCTTGTTACCATGCTTCGTGTCACGCGGTAGATTCAAGCTTGGTTCAAGAGGGTTTCTTGTTAGATCACGAGCCATGCGGTAGGCTAAGGTCTAGCTCGAAGCTAGTTATCGGCTCTATTGGATTTTGGCAAGATCCAATAGATTCATTAAGTTACCCCGTGTTATCATGAGTTTTACTTTATGTTTTGATTCATGTAACACACTCTTGCCCAATCTAGATAGATTTGGATCGGCTTTTTCCTTGTAAGATCCGTATATGGGCAGGTTTCGTGATTTTGACACGTGGATCTTGTGCTCTCCGATAGCCGAAACCGAATCGATCTAGGTTGTTACGTGTTGCGGGTTCAAGCTTGCTTTGTTAGTATAAATCTTGAAAGAACCGGGTATCATGCGGTAGATGCGGGGTTTTTGGGTTGCTTTGGAGCTAGTCATCGGTGGATTAGATCTCCAATTCAGCTTGATAGATTTATTCACGTGGTAATGTTTGTTCCTTCTTCATGGACCCCGAATCGGTTGTTCAGCCGCATTCGGTTATGCCTTCATGAGTGGATCGCGTGCTTTATTTATGTTTTAAAAGACGTGTGCTTCTAGCTTTCCATATTTAGGTTGTATCATGCGGTGGATAGATCTATTTGTGGAAAGTGGTGCGTTCTTTCATGCAAGTTGTATCATGCGGTGGATAGATTTGCTTGTGATCGTACCCGACGGATCTTAAAGTAATTAGACATGCGGTAGACTAATGCTTTGGATCTATGCATGCTTATTTTAATACATGATCATGCCCGTGCTTTACTTCATTTAATTTTGATCTTCATGAAGATCGGTCATAGCTTTGCTCATGCATCCACGTTTATTCAAAGATCGATTGTTGTCATGCTTACGTCATCCGTTCGGCAATATTCTCTTTTTTTCTTTACGGTTACCCGAATGGTCGTGGTTCTTTGACGGAGTAGCTTTGCATAGCTACATGTCATCTTACTTGGCTTCTTAGCCGTAAATATGGAACCGCCTGGTACCACCGTAAGTTCCAAGCTTTGGTATCTAACTTGTTGTTTTTTACCTTTTGTTAATTTTCGGGGAAAATTGACCGGCACGTCACTCTCTTCTCCGCGCGTGCGAAGCTAAGCTTTTCGGCTTTTCGTGTGATTGGCGCCGAGTGCACATTTTGCGTCAACACACTTTTTGGCACGCCCGGTGGGACGAACAGTACCGAATTGGTTCGAGATGCTCGAGATCACGGACCTCCTGGATGTCAACATTGAGGACCTTTCTCCGGAGCAGCATCAGCAGCTCGTGGACGCCGTGAATCAGTTTCAACAGAAGTGTCTCATGTCATTCAAGAAGAATCGAAGCGGTGTGCCATATCTGAAGAATGGCCTACCCAGAGTGCTCGTTGCCGGGAGAAACTGACGCTACGACCCAGCAAGAAAAGGAAGAATGCGCGCGGATCTTCCAAGAGTCAATGGACGACGTGCTCACCAAGCACAACCAAGCTTTCCTTGGGTCACTCCAACAGATGATGGTGGCCCTCTTTGGTCCAGGCGCGGGGCAGGCGTTCGGAAAGGCGTACGCGGAAGGAGCACCGTGGACCGGGCGAGTCAAGCTCTCCGGCCGCCACCACGGGGCCCGGTGCAGCAGCCTCCTCCTCGCAGCTCCCGGGAGCCAAACGTTCCCGACCTCCTCCACGGGGAGGCGGGGGGGCGCCCGGTTCGGCCGTCGTTGCAAGCTTCGGGGAAGTCAACCGATCCCCGCCACCACAAACAAAGACAGTCGGCACGTGCAACGGCCCGAATCCGTACCGGCCCACGTACGGAGACTTAGCGTTCGGCTCGGCCCCGGGGCCCCACTCGACCCCAGTCGAAGAATAGCTCCGTCCACCAACTGGCTCCAGAGGAATTTATACGGTGGTGGCTATCATGAAGTGGGGAATTACGGAGCGTTCGATGCCTTTCCGCACCCAGGGTACGCGCCGGCTACAGGCGCTCAGGAGGAAGACGCCCTAGCGCGCAAGATGGCCGAATTGATGCAGAATCAGTTCGGCCTCAAGCCAAGGATGCAGGGCCCCACCTACAGGCCGCCGTTCCCAGAATGGTACTATAACGTGCTCCTGCCACCAAGAGTGAAACCGCCGACAGAATTCACAAAGTTCTCTGGGCAGGACGAGACAAGCACGGTCGAGCATATCGCTCGTTATCTCATGCAGCTTGGGGAGTGTTCAGCCGAAGAGACGTTCAGGGTTCGCTACTTCCCCGCCTCGCTGACGGGTCCGGCTTTTCAGTGGTTCTCGTCCTTGCCGCCTGAATCTGTGGCCAGGTGGAAAGATTTGGAGCGTAAATTCCACGCTCACTACTTCAGCGGCAGTGCTGAGAAGAAGTTGATTGATCTCGCCACCCTAAAACAAAGGCATAGTGAAACACCGCTGGAGTTCCTCAGAAGGTTCAGAGAAGTCAAGGGCATGTGCTTCTCATTGAACTTGCCAGATGATCAGCTGGCCGATATGGCCGTCGCCGGGATGTTGCCAGCCGTGCGTGAAAAGCTATTTGGGATGGAGTTCGAGAACTTGGGCCAGCTGTCACAAAAGTTATCCCTGATGAGCAATCAGGCTTATGGCCTCAAGAAGGACCCCAAGTTTGGCAAGCAGCACGACGTCGCCGATATCTACAATCAATTCTTGGACAAAGCTGATTTGTTCGAGGATTCTGACGACGAATTGGAGATAGCTGCGGCGGAAATCATGTGGGGTAAAGAGCCTCTCACAATGAATCAGCGCTGGGTCAGACAGACCAAAGGAACTTACGACTTCGACATCACAAAGGCTGACAAGTTGTTCGAGCTCTTGGTAAAAGAAGGCCGAATCAAGCTGCCCGAGGGGCATTCTATGCTTCGGCCTGATGGAGTCAAAGCGAAACGTTACTGCGGCTTCCATGACAGGGATTCGCACTCCATCAACGATTGCAGGGTCTTCAGGATGAGGATCCAGAAGGCTATCCAGGAAGGGCATCTCAAGTTCGACAACAAGATGAAACTGGATGGCCACCCTTTCCCGCAGAACATGCTCGGCTTTTCTATCAATGCGATAACAGCCGAAGAGAAAGGGAAAGTCAAGGTCCTAACCTCGGCCAGGTCCAAGCAAGATGGATCAGTTGACCCGAAGCGCCAGGTGACCATAGAGCAAGTACAGGGCGACGCCCCCCGCGTTCTCAAGAGCCACATCGAGGTCGGGGAATCGTCCAAGCCCAAACCCAAGGTGACGTCGCGCATCCTCCTTAATAAATGGCAGCGCCAGATGGAGAAGGAACGCTACCAGGAGCGTCGTCACGAGGAGGAGCAACGCGGGCCGAGGAGGAAGCGCGCGGATGGAATCGGGAACAAGCACGCGCGCGCGCGCGAGCGCGCCCCCGGGGGTGCGCCTTTTTCGGACACCGCCTGGAATGAGGGCTCGAAACCGCCCACATTAAGGAACCGTCCCCGAGTGCGGCGACGGATATGCCGAATACGGGCGGGGAGATCGCGAATCGCCGATCCGTCCACGAAAGACTTGGAAGGATCCACCCGAATGGGGATCGGCGGCAAAAAATTGAAATCATTGATCATCCCAGGAAGCGCCGAGCCGATCTCAGGTGGGGTGACCACGAGGAGGATGAAGATGTCTACGTCTGGCAGAAGGGGCAATGGTGCCCACCCGGTCTGCGCAAGAGCCAGAAGAGGCGGGTCCAACGCTTGAGGAACCGCGAGTTGAAACAAGCCGGGGTCCAGACGAGACAGAAGTGGCGCCCCAAGGATCAGCCAGAAGGATCGAAGCGTTCGGCCCCTACGTGCATGGTATACTTCCTACCGAACGAGTTCATGGCTCCTGCTAACCAGGTCATGCAGGAGGAAGTTTCCTTCGACGACGAGCACGCCGAGGAGATGATGGCACAACTGGTGCTCGCCAAGCAGGCCGTCTTCGACAAGCCGGCCAAGAATCGCCACATGAGGCCACTGTACTTGAGGGGGTACGTCAATGGCAAGCCATTGACTAAGATGTTCGTCGACGGTGGCGCGGCAGTCAACGTGATGCCGTACACCACCTTCAGGAAGCTTGGCATGACCCCGAGCGATCTGACACCAACAAGCATCATCCTGAACGACTTCGCCGGGAACCCCTCAGACACCAAAGGATGCGCTCACGTGGACTTGATGATCGGGTCCAAAACGCTGCTCACCACCTTCTTCGTCATCGAAGGGAAGGGAGCCTACAGCCTGCTGCTTGGGCGGGACTGGATCCACGCCAACTGCTGCGTCCCATCCACCATGCATCAACAGCTGATCCAGTGGGTGGACGATGAGGTCGAAATCGTCCAGGCGGATGACTCCGTGAGCGTGGCTAGCATGGAACCAGCCTTCTGGGAGTACCAAGGCATCGATTGCTTCTCAGGGAAGGACTGGGGAGAAGGTCCTGTTGAACCTGTCAGCAGTGACCAACAGCCGATTCAAGCAGTCGGCTCTTACAGTAATTTTTAATGGAGAACCCCGTGGATGGCACTGATGGCAAGTTGGGACGAGGATTTATGTCGGCCGATAAGCTGGAAGAAGTTGACATTGGAAACGGTGATAAACCAAGGCCGACGTTCATCAGTGCAGATCTGCAGCCAGACTTCAGGGGGAACTTAATTGAGCTTCTCAAAGAATATAAAGATTGCTTCGCCTGGGATTATTCGGAGATGCCTGGATTGGATCGATCCATCGTCGAGCACCGGTTGCCAATCAAGCCTGGCTTCAAGCCGTATAAGCAACCGCCCCGGAAGATCTACAAGGATGAAGTATTGGCCGATGTGAAGAAGGAAATCGAAAGATTACTTGACGCAAACTTCGTTCGGCCCTGCAGATATGCGGAGTGGATTTCTAACATCGTCCCTGTGTATAAGAAAAATGGAAAAATGAGAGTTTGCATAGACTTCAGGGACCTAAACAGAGCTACTCCCATGGATGGATACCCGATGCCTATTGCCGATTTGCTGATTGACGCCGCTGCTGGGCACAAGGTGATTAGCTTCATGGATGGCAACGCGGGATACAATCAGATCTTCATGGCAATTGAAGACATATCAAAGACGGCCTTTAGGTGTCCTGGTCATATAGGCCTATTTGAATGGATCGTCATGACATTTGGGTTGAAAAATGCCGGTGCAACCTATCAGCGGGCCATGAACTACATTTTTCATGAGTTGATCGGCAAGACCGTGGAAATCTACATTGACGACGTAGTGATCAAGTCCTTGAGCCATGACTCCCATCTGGAAGATGTGAAGAAAACCCTGGAATGCACTCGGAAGCATGGGCTGAAGATGAATCCAAACAAGTGTGCATTTGGGGTGTCAGCTGGAGAGTTCTTGGGGTTTTTGGTTCACGAAGGGGGAATCGAAGTGGGCAAAAAGAGCATGAAGGCCATCGATGAAGTCATTCCTCCAACCAACCTCAAGGAGTTGCAATCACTGCTCGGCAAGATCAACTTTGTGAGAAGGTTCATCTCAAATTTATCACAGAAGGTGTTGCCATTCTCACCGCTGCTGAAGCTGAAGAAGGATCAGAAATTCACATGGGGCGACGAACAACAAAAGGCTTTCGAAGAAATCAAGCAATACATGAAGGAGCCGCCGGTGCTTTGGTTCCTCCTCGCCTAAACAAGCCTTTCAAGTTGTACGTGGCGGCCGATACCCAAACTATTGGATCGGCCCTTATTCAAGAATTCGAAGGCAAGGAGCGGGTAGTAGCTTATCTTAGCCGAAAACTACTTGATCCCGAAACCGGTATTCGGCTATGGAGAGATTGTGTCTTTGCGTATACTACTCGTGTACAAAGTTTCGGCACTACTCGTTGAATGCCGAATGCACTGTATACTCGAAGTTTGATGTGATAAAACATATGTTATCTATGCCAATCTTGAATGGTCGAGTTGGCAAATGGATTTTGGCTCTATCAGAATTCGAGTTGAAGTATGAATCGGCAAAAGCCATCAAAGGTCAAGTCATTGCCGATTTTATAACTGAACACCGTGACCCTTCAATTGATCTGCTTGAAATTACCCCGTGGGCTTTATTCTTTGACGGGTCATCGTGTGGCAAAGGTGGGGGAGTAGGGATCCTACTAATTTCTCCCAGAGGTGAGATGTTCGAATTCGCCATTCCTATACAACCCACCGTCACAAATAACCAAGCTGAGTACGAGGCACTGCTTCGAGGGCTTCAATATTTGAGAGAAGCCGGGGCCGTTTCGGTTGAAATTTATGGAGATTCAGAGTTGGTCATCAAGCAATTGAACGGCCAGTACGAGTGCAGGAGCGAGGCGCTGAGAAGTTACTACGAGGAATGCAGAGAAATCTTGAAGGGCTTTCCACTGGTAACCCTACAGCACATTCCTAGAGAGCACAACGAGGAAGCAAACAGGCTGGCTCAAAGCGCCTCTGGCTACAAAGAGAGTCAAGAAGCATTTGCTGCAGAGGTGAGCGCACTAGGGACGGATCTTACGGAGGATGATTGGAGGAAAGAGATCGTCGATTATTTAAGAGATCCATCCCGAAAGGTCTCTAGGAAGCTCAGGTACAAGGCAATCAAGTTCGTTCTTCTGGATGATAATTTGTTCTATAAGTCATTAGATGGGGTATTGCTACGATGCCTGGGTCCAGAAGAAGCCAAGAACATGATGAGCGAGGTGCACGATGGGATATGTGGAGCGCACCAATCGGCCTATCGAATGAAATGGGTTATCAGGCAAGCTGGATGCTTTTGGCCGACGATATTAGAGGACTGCTTTGAGTATTACAAGGGGTGTCAAGATTGCCAGAGATTCGGGAATATTCAAAGAGCCCCTGCGTCGCATTGAATCCCATCATCAAGCCATGGCCATTCGGGGGCCGGGGTATAGACTTGATTGGCCAAATTAATCCACCATCTAGCAAGGGGCATAAGTTCGTGCTTTTAGCTACAGATTACTTCACCAAATGGGTCGAGGCAATCCCACTCAAGAAGGTGACGTCAGAAAACATGATCGAGTTCGTCAAGGAGCACATCATTTATCGATTTGGGATTCCTCAGACGATTACCACTGACCAAGGGGCACAATTCGTGTCGTTGGAATTCAGGGATTTTGCCGAAAGCATGGGAATCAAATTATTTAACTCCTCACCATATTACGCCCAAGCTAATGGTCAAGCAGAGGCTTCTAACAAGATCATGATCAAGCTGATACAGAAAAAGATCGATCAGAAGCCGAGAAGGTGGCATTCGGTACTCAGTGAAGCGCTGTGGGCTTACCGAATGGCCCCCCATGGAGCTACAAAGACCTCTCCTTACGAATTGGTTTACGGGCACCATGCAATCCTACCCTGGGAGGTGCAGTCAGAGTCAAGGAGAGTTGTACTACAAAACGAATTGAGCTCCAAGGATTACAGCAGCCTAATGATGGATGAGTTGGAAGATTTGCACATGATCCGTCTCAGGGCCTTGGAGAACATCGAGAAAAACAAGCTACGGGTCGCCAAATACTATAACAAGAAAGTAAAAGTAAAGCAATTCGCAGAAGGCGATCTAGTTTGGAAAGCGCTACTGCCGATTGGAACTAAATACAGTGAATTCGGCAAATGGTCCCCTAACTGGGAGGGGCCTTTTCGTGTGGTCAGATGCGTTCCTGGTAATGCATACATATTGAAAACTTTGCTGGGAGAAGAGTTTTCCGCCGCAATAAATGGAAGATATCTGAAGAAGTATTATCCTAGCATTGAAATCGATCGATGATTACACACATCTGACACAGAAACAGCCGGCGCTCAAGGGTGAGGCCGCCTTTAGAACAAAATCCATGAACAAGAGAAAATGGCCAGTGCCCGATGCATTGCCCTTAGCTCAATACTACATTACAACTGTTTCTCACGAGATTACATCTAGCAGCCCTGATGGTCAGGTCCACTAAAGGGGGGGAAGCAGAAGGCGTGGCGGAAGAAGCGAAAGTATGAATCTTTTCTTTACTTCTTCGGCTGCTGCTCCCTCTTCAGTTGTTCCAGGACCACCGTGACGGCAACTTGGAACGCACGAGGATGACCACGATTGGCGGCCTCTACCAAGCTATCCCAGGCCGCCTTCAGGTTGCTGTACCTGTCAGAGACATCTGGAGCAAAAGAATCAAGGTTAGGGGCAAGAAATCCAGATGCAAACACGAAGGGGACAGAAGCGTTTACCCCCTACTAGCGCTTCTAGCGCCATACGTCGCTCGCGTTCGGCTTGGCAGCGGACGGACATGTCCCTGAGGTCACGCTCCAGGTGCCGGGCACGACGGCGCAGCTGATGAATGACCCTTTGCTCAGGCGTGGCGTCCTCCGCCTCAGGAGAGGAATCGGAAGAGATGTACTCAGGAACATCTTCGGTTCCGATGACCTCTTCAGGAAGCAAATCGAGGCTAAAAGAGGCAGAGGAAAACATGAAGCGCAAGATCAAGCAGGAGGACAAGGAGCAGATCAAGAAAGAACTCACTTCCGAATCGTACGCTTCCTTGACGAGCCGCTCCCCTGAGGCTGTTTACCCTTGTCCATGGCGTTGGGGTTTTTTCTTCTAGCGACGAAGAAGAGACGAGAAGTGATGGAGGAGTGTGCGAGTGGATTTGCGAGCACCCCACGGGCTATTTTATTGACCAAGGAGGCGCATTGGGAGTGATGATCCGCGCACACACCTTGTTGGAATACCAAGCGGCAGGGGTTTCCACCAAGTGCGAAGGGTTTTCTTTTGAACAGTATTTACGGATTGCCGAATTGGGATCCTTTGTGGATTTTGCGCCAAGGGGCAGTTGTTTGCGAGCGTTCGGCTAAAGACAGTTCCCATACGCATTCGAAGAAAACAAAATTCACAGATGCAAATGCAAAGGGAGATATCACGGAACAAGTGCAGAATTCAAAAGTTCGTCATATATTACCGACATTTACACATCCCTAGTACAAACTAGTCAAAGAGCCTGTTCAGTACAGACTGGGGATGGGTAATTTCGGCAATGGCGTCGCCGTGGCCGTCGAGGCGCTCCAGGATGAGCTCGATCTCGTCGATATCCTCCGGCGCGCCGCCCTGGAAGCCACGCGGCCTGGTGGAATAGTCGACGTCCGTATGCGTCGCCATTGCAGCCAGACCCAAGGTGGTGCCCAGACGAACGCCGTGGACGGCCACCTCGTCGATGCGGCGCTCCACCGCGGCCAGGCGCTCCGCCGGCGTGTCGCCGTGAGCGTTCACCTTCTCCGCCAGCTGCTCCACCAGCGCCTTTAGCTGGTTGAGCTCAGCATCACGGGCTGCAAGAGACAAACAAGAAGAGATTAGCGTCAAAGGCCGAGCTGGACCAAGAACCAATCTCAGGACAATACCGTCAATGGCCTCCAGCAGTTGTTTGCGCTGGTCCTCCCATTCCAGCTCGGCCACGCCCGCCTTTTTGGAGACGGTCTCCAACTCAAGACGAGACGCCTCCAGCTCCTCCTTGAAGCGGATAGCGTCTGCTTCCCCGTACGGCACCGGGGAGTGGCCATCAGACTCCGAAGAGTCGTCAGGGAGAGGCTGATTGGCCGGCGCGCGAGGCGGATTCCACTGAATCAACCTGAAAAGGGGAGATGATTGTCAAGGCAAAAGAAGATCAGAAGGGAGACCGACGAGGAGAAATTGATGATCATCACCGCCTGCGCGCATTAGCGCTGCTTCCCTCAGCCTCGTCGGAGGCGCGGCGGCGGTTGAGGCGGCACACCATTGCGGTTTGGGGATGTGCACTGTTTACAAGAAGACCAAAGATTGGCAAAGATTCGAGAGCTAAAAGGCCTGATGGAGAGCTAGGAGCACCTATGGCAACATTTATAGGCCTGGCAGGGTAATCGTGGCTTCGAGTCGTGGCTGTGGATCGCGGCGCACGTCCCGATAAAATCGGAAGGCGGAGAGATTTCCTTGACCAGCCCGTCGGCGGGTCGTTTGGAATTCCAAGCCGGGCCGTACGCAAGCCGATTGGTTCGGCTAAAAGAACTCAAGGTATCACTGCCGAATGGATCGTTCAGCATCATATCTCAAGGTACGCTAAGAAAAGGAAACGAATCACAAAGAAAATATTACAAGAACGACCAGTTCAGGTACACATCAATAAGGACATTCAAGCATTAAGGAGTTTTGCGAGTGCATGACGGACATTGGATACTATCAAGTGGGAATTGTCCAAGATCTCCTGATAGTCCTTTTGAGCATCAGACAAGTCAGTAAGCTCTGCATCGCATTGCTTTACTCTGGTAACAGCCGATTCCGCCTCCGCTTCGGTCTTTGTTATCAATCCAGGGAGATCAGCTATTCTCTTCTGGTCAATCTCCATCTCCGCCGACAGGTTTCTCAATTCCGCCTCTAGAGCAGCCTTTCTGGCGACTTTCAGATCGTAAGAAGCTTGCAGATCAGCCAAGGCATCTCTATGGCTTTTTGCTTGGGATTGTATCCCGTTCATGGCCTGTTCAGCATCAGTTCTCTCCTTTTCAATGGCCGAACGGGAGCGCAATTTCCTCCAGGTACGCCTTAAGGGAACGTAAAAGGGCTCTAAGTCGTAGATGGATGATAAGAAAGCTCTGATGTCATCAGGGAGTCTTCGGCTAATGGGTTCAAACATCTCTTCAAAGTGGTAGAGATCATTGAGCTGATCCTGAACATCTTTTTCTAGCCAAGCTGCAATTTCTTTGAGTTTGAGCAACACTTCATCTGGCAGCGGCTGGTTTGTTTCTTTCATCACATCGGCAGTTGATGGGCCCTCTGATAGCAAGATCGATGATGACGGGGCGTGATCCTGAAAACAACATTGCCGAGGTGAGAATGCTGACACCAAGGTATCAAGATTAAGAGCAGAATTGGGTACCTCATGAGTAGTTTCTTGAGCGGGAGCAATTGCAGAAGGAAGAGGTGTCCCGAGTAGAGCCGAAACATCCAAGTCAGGAGACGCTGGTGCAGCCATCAGTGACTCGTGGGTTTCTGGCTGGTGAAGAATTGGATCCTCCTCTGTTGGGTTGGTCATTGCTGCTTGATTGATAGGCGATGGCATCCTGGGGGAGCTTGGTGGCTCTAGTTCAGTGGGGAGATTCATCTCTGGAGAACGTGCTGCTCCTGCGGAAGGCGATGAAGATGAGATCTCTACTGGGATGGGCAATTCAACCCTGGAAGGGCTCGCCTGTTGAACCACTGGAACATCTACAAGTGGTTCTCCCACGGCTTCTTCTGCAAGCGCCCAATTGAAGAAGTGAGTGCCAGTGCTAATCCCTGGAAAAGAACAGTGAAAGACATACCAGTGGACGGGGCATTGGCAGGTGCTGGTTCTGAAGAATGTTGGGCTCTGGTCTGAAATACACGACAATATGATCCATCAAGAACAGAGTGATCCAGTAGTCAAGAAGGTAAAGGAGTTTACCTCAATCAGTACTTTCTTGACAGTTCTCCTCCTTTTAGCGCTCGGAGGGGGAATCAGATGCAGACCTTGCCTCCTGTCGACAGCAAGACTGGAAAGGCTGGGATCAGTGGTGGCATGCTCGTCCATTAGGCCGGCGCGGGTTGTGGATTTAAACCCCGATCTTTGAAATCGGGCCTTCGGCATTATAAGTTATTACCCCGGCTCGAGGGGCGGAACCGTGTTCTCGTGGACGGAAGATGAAGGTCGTGACCATGAATGAAAGAGGGAAAAGTCCGATCAAGGGGCTCATTATGTTACCTCGCGAAGTCGGCGGGAAATCGAGCACCAATTCCGCACGAACACATGGACGAGTTCATTGAAGATGTGGTCATGGAATTCTTGCCACCATGAGTCGAAGGTGGGGTGAACTACGATTGCGAGGCACAAAAGGACATGTGTAGACAGTGGGACTGCACACATAGTGGAAAACTCTGCTGCACTGCAACGGTTCCTTGATTTCCTCCCTGGGCTTGAGGAATTCATGCAAAAACAATCTTGGGGGTATCTGGCCGCATCCAAGCTGCCTGGCCATTACATTAGGCTGGTAGTACTCATAAGTACTAGCATTCTGCCTCCCTCCGTTGAACTCGGCCGGTAATATACATGGGCGGATTATGATATTAAAGATTTCCAGGAATCTCCCATCCTGATGGCCGGGCTCAAAGGAGAACTCGACAGGGAAGGTCAGAGTGTCACAGCCTAGATAAGGGAGCCAAAGAGGATCGGGGAAGCCTTTGAAGAACAGCTCGAAAAGTTGGGTGATGTCCTGCTGAACGATAACAGTTGAAGCTGCTTCTCCATAGCTTTGGCATCCTCTGGTGACTTGAAGCTCTCCTTCAGGGGGATTGGACCAGGGGAAGAACCTGGAGTTCAAGTCGACGCCTACAATCTGATGCATGTGAAGTTGCAGCCAAATCTGAACAAACCACCAGGGGCCATTGACGCATGCTATCCTCTCGCTGGTGTACATTTGGGTAACGGTCTGATGAAGCATATGGTATACACTGCCCAATAGGAATTTTCCCAGAGGAAGACGGTTGCCACTGGCCAGATGGATCGCCATTGCGATATGATTCAGAGTGGGTTCGTTGGCTTTGCCACAGAAGACAAATCTACACAACCACATGTTCAAGAAAGCTCTGTATTCAACTTCGCCAAGGGGGTTGTCTTTCATGTGCTTCGCGATATAATTCTTGTAGCCATTCCCTGGCTTCACCCCTGTCTGGCGTGAAGAGATTTTGAAAGTCCAAGGCCTGACAGACCCGGTAATGTCAAGGCCGGTGATCATGTACACATCGGCTAAAGTTGGAGACATTGGGCCGTGCCCGAAAAGGAAGGCGTTGACGCCATTTGACCAGAAGTGGCATGCGGCTATCAGAAGATCTTCGTTCTTGGGTGTCTCAGCTACGGATAACTCCAGACATTGAGCAATGCGGAGAGCATCCAGATTGGTCAATCCACTCTTATCCGCAAGAATCCTCCGATACCAAGTCTTCCAGCCTGCGATTGGGGGCAAAGGCCAGTTCTTGAACGCATCTTGCCACTGGGGAGGTGGAGATAAAGCTACCTTGAAAGGGATTCTCTGAGATTCAGCGGCAATGAAATCTCGAGGGTCAGGATTCCCTTCGGGACCAAGATAATAAGATCGCGAATTGGCCTCAATGGGAATCAGAAGAGCAGTGGAAGGTTCCTGGAGGAAAGCGGAAGAAGAACATCTCAGGTAAAATTGAAAACCTAATGCCGAACAAAGGCTCGGAGGGGTAAATTTACCTGAGCAGCTTGGTTCTGAGTTGCCATTGAAGATTCGAACTCGGAACGAAGGGGATCTAGGGTTGGATCTGAACGAGGAATCCGGCGGATTGCGAAGAACAAAAGTTGACGAGTTTGGCTCAAGGATTTGTGGCTGGAGTCAATTGTGGAACAAAATTACTTTTATCCCACAATTGAAGGGGCATGTGTTAACACCAAAATTTGGCAAGGAGTATGACATGTGGGTCCGATTCGAAAAGAGTCCGTCTGATGGAAGGGAAGATATCTTCAGAGATTTTCGGCAGAAGGATCCGCGGTCGGCTATCTGCTCCAATTCGGCAAAGGAACAGTAGAGCTGATTTTGCGGGATTGGACGGTGACGTGGCTCGATCAGAGGAAGCGAATGGATGGTTAAGCGATCAAGTTTAGTTAGGCAATGAATCCATTCGCAGTTGTAATCAGCAGGGTATAAATACGATCCCTGGATGTATGTAACAAAAACACGTTCATTCCTCAATACACACCGGCCTTACGCCAAACCCTAGAGTCCTTGTCGTGTCGTCGAGTTCTTCGAGAGGACCAATCGATCCGTCGACCTCCGTGAGTACCGGCAACCTTGTATCATGTCTAGTATCATGCGGTGGATTTAGATCTGATGCAAGTAGTCTTGTTACCATGCTTCGTGTCACGCGGTAGATTCAAGCTTGGTTCAAGAGGGTTTCTTGTTAGATCACGAGCCATGCGGTAGGCTAAGGTCTAGCTCGAAGCTAGTTATCGGCTCTATTGGATTTTGGCAAGATCCAATAGATTCATTAAGTTACCCCGTGTTATCATGAGTTTTACTTTATGTTTTGATTCATGTAACACACTCTTGCCCAATCTAGATAGATTTGGATCGGCTTTTTCCTTGTAAGATCCGTATATGGGCAGGTTTCGTGATTTTGACACGTGGATCTTGTGCTCTCCGATAGCCGAAACCGAATCGATCTAGGTTGTTACGTGTTGCGGGTTCAAGCTTGCTTTGTTAGTATAAATCTTGAAAGAACCGGGTATCATGCGGTAGATGCAGGTTTTTGGGTTGCTTTGGAGCTAGTCATCCGGTGGATTAGATCTCCAATTCAGCTTGATAGATTTATTCACGTGGTAATGTTTGTTCCTTCTTCATGGACCCCGAATCGGTTGTTCAGCCGCATTCGGTTATGCCTTCACGAGTGGATCGCGTGCTTTGTTTATGTTTTAAAAGACGTGTGCTTTTAGCTTTCCATATTTAGGTTGTATCATGCGGTGGATAGATCTATTTGTGGAAAGTGGTGCGTTCTTTCATGCAAGTTGTATCATGCGGTGGATAGATTTGCTTGTGATCGTACCGACGGATCTTAAAGTAATTAGACATGCGGTAGACTAATGCTTTGGATCTATGCATGCTTATTTTAATACATGATCATGCCCGTGCTTTACTTCATTTAATTTTGATCTTCATGAAGATCGGTCATAGCTTTGCTCATGCATCCACGTTTATTCAAAGATCGATTGTTGTCATGCTTACGTCATCCGTTCGGCAATATTCTCTTTTTTCTTTACGGTTACCCGAATGGTCGTGGTTCTTTGACAGGTAGCTTTGCATAGCTACATGTCATCTTACTTGGCTTCTTAGCCGTAAATATGGAACTGCCTGGTACCACCCGGTAAGTTCCAAGCTTTGGTATCTAACTGTTGTTTTTTACCTTTTGTTAATTTTCAGGAAAATTGACTGGCACGTCACTCTCTTCCTGCGCGTGCGAAGCTAAGCTTTTCGGCTTGCTGTGTGATTGGCGCTGAGTGCACATTTTGCGTCAACAGAATCAGGTAGCATTCAAATTTTCTTCCAACTAATAGTTTTTTGTCAATTAAAGTTGCTAATTTTGAATCAAATGTATATACATTACTTATTTTTTATCAGTTAAATTAAATCAGGTTTTTGAATTACACCATTAGTTTACCGAGAGACTAAAGTTCATAAGACACCATATAATCTTTTGTTTCTTCTGCACCTTTACTCGTGTATTCAACAACTTCAGAGAAGCATGCTCATTTTCGTTATTTTAGTTCATTTTGTCTTTCAACTAGTACATGAGACTTTAAGAAGATTTATGTCAAACTTCTAAAAGGTATTAATTGTTAGTACGAGTTACCATATTTGATTACTAGCTGAATAAAAATAATATAATCAAACTTGAAAATTAATATTGAATATGAAATTAAAAAAATTCTAATCAAAATTTAATATTTGTATAAAAATTGATAACAAAGACATAATAGTAATTGCCTAAACACCGAAGGTTCTAGTCCTTACTAAATATTTTTACCATCACAACATGAATATCAATTGTCAAATAATGCACAATAACTTCTTCTGACACAAGTATACTCTAGTTTGATATTAGAAATATATTATTTGTGAGAACATTAAGATTGTAGATGCATCGATGATTGTGCACTAAGTTAAGCATTTTACAAGTTCTTGGACCAGTTTGTACCCACCTATCAAGTTATTGTATGAGATTGATCATTGTACAAGTTGTAGGACTAATCCGCACCCACCTGATAAGTTATTGTACTAGATTGAACATATTACAAGTTATTGGACTAATTTGCACCCACCTTATAAGTTGTTGTATGGTGAACGCAATTTACTCAATTTTAAATTACTATTTCTATAATCATTAATATATTATTTATGTTTTTCTCAAAAATTATGTTATTGTTTATATAAAAAATACTTCCCATAAGGTGTGTCATCATATACTCATATATTCATGAATGAGGGACATATAAGAATACCAATTTTTATGTTGTTCATATCTTAAAATAAAGTGTTCAATTAAATGTAAATCAAACACATATGGAGGTGTTATGCTAAGAGAAAAACCTAACTAAACCTATTACAACTACTAGAATATGTAATAAATGAATGAGAGCATGAGATAGATAATTATAATGATTAGATATTTCTAACTAGCCCGTGCGGACAAGGGTCGATAGACTAGTGAATACTAATAAGTAGATAATGGGAGATTAGAAGCCCCCCTCCCGCCCCTGCCTACGAACACACACACAACCAATGCGTACATCTTTGTGTGTTTTTTAATTTGTGTGATTCGAAACCATAATTAATCATCGCTCCTATCAGCACAATTGAAAACCATAATTAATCGTTTCTCCTGGTAGCACAATTCGCTGATGCATAGTTTGCCAATCTTTATTTCAAAAAGAAAAAGAAAAACTACGTTAACTTAATAAGGCAACACAAGGGAGTGTTTAAGTTTCGATCATTGCCAGGTGATTCATCTCGTCTTTCGGACATAATATACGTGATGCCAAATGATTATTGTAGCATTACTGTAGCAGATCATGGGTTAAGTAGGTTCATTAGATTCGTCGCGCAAAGTTGTACTCATCTCTAAAATGGTTTTGCAAATAGACATTACTTAGCACTCCATGCATGAAAGGTTTGGGGTGATGGACAAATGAGTTTTTAATCAATGCTACTACGCTGTAAATAAACTAAAACGTAAGTATATTTTGGTAATGCTGCCGAGAATGGTCACGTGGTAAACGGGTGCAAAGCGGAGGCGGTGGCACACGGACCACCTCGTCGGTGCAGTGCGGACCGCAGGCAGAGCCGGCGCGCGCGCGCCTGGAAGGAGCGATAGCGAAGCAAGCCAGCCTCGGCGGCGGGCGTTCAGGTCAGGTTCCCTCGCTCCGCTCCTCGTTGATCACCTTTTTTCGGCGGGGCGAAATGATTGCGGGGGAATGCGATAAAAGAAAAACGGGGGGCATTGCGTTTTTGCGGCGCCCGGCGAGGTCCAGCTGGGCTACTGGTGGAGCGATCCCGGCTGGCTGGCTGGCACGTACGACGTACGAGTAGCTGCGGCCTGCGGCGGGGCCAGCCAAGGCCGAGGCCAGGCCACCCTCCCCCGACAGAAAGCGGGCGTCACCGCGTCCGCGCGCGCGCCAGCCAACACAGGCACATGCGCTGCACGGCCACCGCGCGACGTCACGCACGCGGTAGTGCCATCGTCCTACGGCGGCGTACGCGGCTTCCGCCTCTCGCCCCAATACCGCAGCAGCAGCGGTCAATCGGTCTGTCCTGCATCAGCTACTAGCTGGTCAACATGAGCAGTGGACGCATGGCGAGGTTACTTGCGCGGCACAGCAACGCCAGGTCGGACCGGCACGTTACTCGTACGTGGTCGCCGCGCTCGCCGGCCGGCTGGGTGCCACGCTGTCATCAAGCCACGCACTGCACTGCCGCCGAATCCAAATTTACTTTTACTGGAAATTAAATATTCCTGCTAGTATTATACTAGGTTTCGTTCACGGATCGGGGGGCAGAGAGCACCACGCCGCCGCGGCAGGCCGGCCAGGGCGCGTGGCCAGGCCGACACGGCGGGATAAAAAGAGGCTACCACTATTCTATTACCGGCCGGGGCCGGGAGGCATGTGAGGAGGTGGAGGTTGCCGCGTCGTGCGCCGCCGCTCCCGATGCGGACGGGACAAGGACAGCGCCGCCGGCCGGCCGGCCGGCGATGCATGCCTCCCTCCCTCCCTCTCTCTCTCTAATCTCTACCACCACTGCATATTCGCATGCAAATGGAATAAATACTATGATCATCCATCATCAGCTTCCACCAAACACCAGTGTGTGAATGAATGATGCTACCATCCCATGTAGGGCTCTGCTGCATATGCCGTCCGTCGCCCACGCCGAGATGCGAGATGAGATTCCCATGCCAAATTAGAGATTGTTTGTTTGAACGTGATACCTTTTTGATTCTGGTGTGCTGGGCCTGGGCGGTCAACTCCAGCACCGCTGCTGCCAGCGCTGCTTAACGGGGGAGATCCTTTTGCCCCCTTTGTCAAGCCCGTGATTAGACTAATTAACTGCTCTGCTTCCCTGCATGTTCACTCCGTCCGCATGCTAATTAATCGGAATGTGGCAAATTTGTCAATGCCCATATGCGTGCGTACATGCCGCGCTACCTCTGATGGTCTCTGTGTGTGCCCTCTTCTGGTAGAATCAGAATGAATGTCTAGCGCAGGCACCGCGCTGATTTCAGCAGCTGGCTTGATCCCCGCCCCCGCCAACTTGCATGCATGCGCGTACGTCAACCTCGCCGGTCGATCCAGTCGCGCACAGCCGCATGTGGCTACCTCCAGTCAAAGGGACCTCACATCACCTCACCTACTGCGCGCACTAGCTACCTGCAGCGAAATCTTAGTATGTACCCCAATTTAACGTGACACACACAAGTGGACATATATGGTAGAATTGTAGGAAGCATCCAGCTTGCGCGTGAACTTTTGTACGGATGTGAATGAGAGTGGAGTGTCACACGTCAAAAAAAATAAATAATTGTGGTGCACCTGAAAAAACAAGAGGAAGTTCCTTATTTGACATTCAAATATTCAATTCCTGATATTCAAAACGAATTGCACCGAGTTCTATCTTTTATTTTTTTGCAATTTCTGTCACTTTTGTCACATATATGTTCAACAAAACAACAATCTAAGCACCTCTGAAATTTGTGAACATTTTTTGTTATAATAAAAATGAGGATGGTGTCGGTGTTTTAGACCGGCAACCTACCAGGGGGAGTACCCGAGGTAGATGAATGTGGCCTCGCCGAGATCGGTAACTCGAAGGAAGAGACATGTGGCACACAATTTAGACAGGTTCGGGCCGCAATGTGCGTAATACCCTACGCCTTGTATGCTGCGTAGCTCTGGATTGATTGGGTGTGTTTACAAGATGATGCGGATGATGAGAGAGGGGTCCCTGCCTCGCCTTATATATATCCCGAGAGGCAGGGTTACAAGTCGGTTTGAGGAGAGAGTACTAGTCGTGTACGGTTAGGAGTACTTTACATGGATCCGGACATGCAAAGCTTCCTAACCAAGTACTATTCCTCTGCAGTCCTTGCGCTTCACGCCAGCGGGCACCGTGCAGCACAAGTCGAGTAGGCCCGGGGGCCCACCGAGTAATCGGTCCTGATACCTGTGACAACCCACCTAGGAAAATACCATACTATTGCCTAAAACCAATCCACTTTGGTCATTAAGCAATAGTAAAGTATCATCCTGTCGTTGGTTGCCAGGTTAACGCCCGGTAAATCACTTGGAATTCATACAAAGGATCGACATATGCATTAAAACTCACGCGAAGGCGAGTCCAGAGTACAACATGAGTTAAAAACAATTTATTGCAAACCATTATTCATGACATGAAGTAAATGTTCAGAGTTCGAAAACCGCGGAAATAAATTAAACTAGCACAACGGTCAGCATCACAGGAGGCCACCCGTGATGCCATCACTTGTCGTCTTCCACCCGGTTGTTGACGGTGAAAATCCGTCAACCTAGCCATGAATTTACCTTCGGTGTTGGCATAAGTTTTATACCTTATCCATTGGTACTAACCCCCGTGGTATAACAAGTTCACTTGTGCATGTCGGATCTGGAGTTCAATTCGTGTTTATGCAGGGTTTTAGCGTTGGAAGCAAGACTTCCGGGATAAGTTCATTAAGCACCTTGTGACAAGACCTTGAAGCTCCGTACAAGTCATGCAATGAAGCAAACTTGACTCCAAGAAGCCCAGGGACCTAACCCGAGAAGATGACAAACTCCGATGACCTACCCAGAAAAGTGCCGAATCTTGCGGGACAAGGAGCTATGTCCAACTCAGAGAGAAACTGACGACAAGGGCCCACATGCAGAAGGGGAAGGATCCAGAAGACTCTGGAACCGACGCCACGCGAAGGAGGCCGGGAAATGGGCCTCGATGGGCCTAGGCCGGTCGGCCCGGCCCAGTCCAGGGCCCATTTGCCCCCTCCTTTGACCTAGCCGCCATTCGGGCTATTGATAGCCCCAGGGTCGAGAGCCACGCATCGATCAATTCGTCATCGGCCGCCGAGGAGCAGAGAAGAGAGGGACACCATCCCGGAGAGGAGAGGGTCGAGCTAGTTGACTAGGATCTCCCTAGCCGATGTGGGAACCTTGCAAGGAAGACCACGTCGGAGTTCCCGGAGCTAGAAGCAAGATCAAAGTAGGCTCCCGGTGGTGATCTTGTTTATCATTGTACTAGTTGAATTATCAAGTTGAATCGATTTCTAGCGATCAAGCGTTTCTTCGATGTCTTCGTTTTTCGATCAGCTTTGCTTATTCTAGATCTATTCTCGAGATAGATCACATAGGGTGTTCTTGTAGCCGCGGTGGCTAGAGGTACACGCCGGATCTTCCGAAAGAACTCGACTTGTCCTTGGACTCGCCCTAGACTACCCGCATGAATAGGAGTACGTTGTGACAGAACGGTGTGAAAGTGCATCTAGGCCCCTAAGTGGATTTTGGTGAATTGAATGACAAGACGATTAAAGGACTAATGATTTTGTCTAAGATTGTGAGCAGGTTTTCTCTATATATTCACAAGCAATCTTTGATGTACTTAATTGTGGATGAATATTTCGGCTCACATCTTTAAAGACATGTATATGGTGCAAGACTTCATGAGTTTATTGAAAGAGAACAAGATGATGAGTGTACACACCATGGTTCTAAAAATGGAAGCTTGCATATCCATTGTCAATCAAGATCAAGCATTTGGAGCGGGTTTTTCAAATGAAAGGTTAATTGTGTATGAAGCAAAGTGGAACTCAAAGTGGATTGGATAAGTGATGAAGAGACCAACCGAGATGTCTAGGGTGAGGGACTAAGCAATCTTTGGGGTCTTGGCCCGGCCGCCACCAGCGTTTTGCTAGGGTGAAGTTCTAACATCCGTGGGGTCTTCAAGTATCATATCCAAGCCTTAAGCGAGGGAAGCGTTGCAACATATCAAAATGTTATGATTGGCAATATGGAGTGACTTAAGGATTAAAGTGTTCACTCTCATGCAAAGAGGGAAAATCCTAAGTCCTAACTCAAGTATGGAGTTGCTCAAGACATCGACTATGTTAAAAAGCCCTCTCATTGGATTTACAAAAGTACGACAAGATTGAAGATCTACAAACTCAAGTGATCAACCGGTTTTATATTTATTCTTGAGTTTAGGTATGCCGTACTATCAAGAGGGATGCAACATTAGCTCTAAGACAAAAGATCAATAGTGCTCATTAGTTGACCTAAGCGAGAACCAGCCTTGAGAGAGTCTCTGAGTAGTCTAACAAACCTCTAACCCAGCCTTTGCCATTTCAACTCGTGTTGAAGTGCTTGTGAGAAGAGAGAAGGGTTTTGGGGCTCTCTCTGCCAGGGCGGTCTAACCGCCCAAGGGGGGCGGTCTAACCGCCCCTAGCAGCCCAACGGCTAGTTTTCAAACTGACCGTTGGGGGGCGGTCTAACCGCCCTGACCAGGCGGTCTAACCGCCTTTGTCAGAGAACTAACGGCTAGTTTTCCTTGTGAGGGGTATAAGTACCCCACGAGCTCCACTTGTTGGGGCTGCTGATTCTAGGGTTGCTGAGGTGCTTCCCCTGCTGTTTTTCATAAGCCAAAGCCAAAGAAACCCTCCCCAACTCTCTCTTTGTGAGATTAGCTATTCAAGCCATATCCTTGTGTTGGGTTGAGAGTTTAAGCCTTTGTGAGCTTGTGTGAGCTGAGCAAGAGCATCCCATAGCTTGAGCACTTGTGATTCACGTCGGAAAGCCTTTGAAGCATTTGTTACTCTTGGAGGTTTGCCTCCTAGACGGCTAGGCGTCGCCGGATAGCTCCCAAGGTTGTGGTGAGCAAGGCAAGTTTGTAAGGGCTGTGATCTTGCCTCTTGGTGGAAAAGATCGCCTTAGTGGAAGTGAGGAAAGCGGTTGAAAGAGACCCGGCTTGTTGTGGGAGAATTCCCTTACAAGCTCCTCAACGAGACGTAGCCGTTCCTTTGTGGGCGGTGAACTTCGGGAAACAAATCCTCGTCTCTCCTTTGTGGTTTGCCTCACTTGTTTTGATCTCTAGCACATTTACTTTACTTCCGCTCGATCTACTTGGGTGTGCTTGTCTTTGAGTGCAGGGATCATTACCCTGCTCGTGATCATCTACAGGAGCTACTCAAGAATTTCGGTTCGTGCTAGAAGACAAGAGAAGACTTGAGTTGTTTTGCAGGTTTACTAGGCAAGGCGGTCTAACCGCCCCCGGACCCGGTCTAACCGCCCCCTGTGGTTCTGCACATCAGGGGCGGTCTAACCGCCTGGTACGGGCGGTCTAACCGCCTTGGCCAGTGAAGCTCAAGTTTTTCGGGAAAAAGGGTTTTATTTGGTCGTCGCGCCTATTCACCCCCCCTCTAGGCGGCATCAAGGTCCTTTCACGGTGGCTCTGAAAGGTGGGTGTTTTCGGAGTCGGACGGGAAACCACGCTTTAAAGAGGCTTCTAATAAGATTCGATTTGGTACTTCTTTTGCTTGGAACTTCAACAAAAGGCTTAACCCGATCTCTCTAGATCGGTTTATCTACCCTATCTATCTTTGTTACCTCTGGTCTTTAGTAGATTAGATTCGTTTTGTGTTCTTTATCTAGATGCATTAGGGTTTCACTTTACCAAAGATTGAAGTTACTTGGCTTTACTAGATCATCTTTTGCGTCACACATTTGTTCCACGGATTCGACACCTTGGGTTCACCACTCGAGGGAAGAAGGGTCCCTTGGCTACGACGGGAGACTTGTCCGCTTGTATGTCTAAACGAACTTTGATGCAACTATTAACTGTCAACACCGGTCAACAGCACATGCACAACAGTTTTAAAGCAAGGCTGAGTATACTAATACTCAGCAAGACTTAACCGTCGGGTGATAACTACATCACCAAACTCTAGACATGAAAGGCTTTATGGCTAGTGGAGTTCCTTTTGCTGAACAGCAGCGAGAGTAAGTCCTTACTTTCAATATTTTAGCACAACTTCTAGTTGATTACCCTTTCTAAGTGTGCTAACTGATTCAATCAAGAATTGGACAAGCAATTAATTCATACAACAATGTTCACCAAGTTCCATCATTACGGGGTATCATGGCCAGTTGATTAAGCAGTCTCGGATAACGGTGAGAGGCCGACAATCGATTGATTTAAACCTTGCAAGGTAAACCTAAGCACACAGTAGGGTGCCCCCGCGAGGACAACCATCGAGGCAGTTCCCAAAAATCCTCGAGTTGGGACCAATGCTTACAGTCCTGGGTACAAGGCTAAGGCTAACTGACATACCTTGCGAGGCACCCAGTCTCACACATGGACCCCCCTTCCCGGTAGCTATCCGGGTAGGTGACTACTCAGGAGTAGTAAGGGAGAGTTCCCGCGCCGTCTCATTAAGGTACTAGGCTTACCGGTCTCATTCCCGACAAGTTCTTAGTACGTTCAAAAGCTTAGCCCACGAAAGCCACTGGGCCGGAGCCCAAATCTCATGCTCTTACCACATGAGCAATCCATTTATAAAGATCTTATGATTCCACCATAAGAACCTATTCTCACGAGTGACGAACATCACTTGACTTCTACCGAGTCCTATAGCATAGCCGCTATCGACCTACCATACGAGTGATAGAGCATAAGTACCTAGGGATCATGCAACTAGGGTTTCAATTCAACTCCTGAAACGTAAATGCACACTCATAGCAAAACATATTTGCATAATTTGAAAGACGGGGTTAATGATCCGGGTCTTGCCTTCGCTGGCAAGGTTGGCCTTGGGCCCTTCTGGACTTTGATCCATGTCTTGAGTTACGAACACGTGCTGCAGCTCTTTGTCAGCACCTTCGTCTCCTCCTTCCGACACGAGCGTACATCTACCGTCGGAAAGATCTACACGAAGATGCAAATGCAAGATTTATTTGATAATTTTTAATTTAACTAATTATAGTCAACAATTGACAATCATGGGATGCATGATTGACCACATTCACCTAGATAAGAATACATTCAGCATACTCTTCCAAAAAGGAACAATATGTAGCTCTTTATTCTTTATTCTTTTGATAGTGACTGTGTACATATATATGAAAATAATTTAGTTTAAGTTACACAAACAGCCAGGCTGGTATTTATCTTTCTAAAATGATTTTCATCACACACAAGGTCATCAAAGTGGGTTGATGATTTTCCCATTTAATTGACTATTAAGCTTTAATTTGTTTCCATGGATTTTGTTCCAAAAAGTAATTATTAAAATCCAGTGGAAGGGTTTATTAAAGACTTAAACACCTCTAACCAGCCACTGGACACACATGCATGCTTAGGATAGCTAGGAAATTAATTATTTTGAAAATAACAAAAGCTAGCTAGTAAGACAAGGTAAATGCACACAAAAATAAATACTCATCAAAATGATCCTAACTTTCTCACACATGTTATATGGTCCAAAAATAACCTAAGAATGTAGCACATACACCTAGAACTATTATGAATCTTGAGTTATGCATTTTCAAAGAAAATCAAGCATATTTCAAAAATAAATATTTGTGGCGGTTGTAAAATTGTCATTAATTCAACAAAGGTGTAATTTGGCATACCAAGATAACATGCAGAAGTTGGGCACAACAATCTAAATATTTTTAGCTACAAAAAATATCTAGGCAGATTCTGCAGAAAAGGAAAACAATTTTTATAAAATGATTTGCAACATAACTTTGTGCAAATTTATGTAAAGGAGTTAGTAATAACCTAACACACAACATACCCAAAAATTGGATACGGAAGACTCATGGATTTTGAGATATCTTAGATCTGGGTTTTTCACATTTCTATTTTTCATGCCAAAAATATCAGAAAACAGCTCAGGCAAGAACAACAAAAGTTGCAGGATTTTTCACAACAAATCCAAAAAAATTGAGTTTGCATTTTTATAAATTTTCTACGATTTGCTAGAGATTTTACAAGTTCCAGCAAAAGCTGTAACACGATTCAAGAAACAACTTACAAGTAGGCCCCTGGAACTTTTGATTCCTCACAAATATACCCTCGGTTCGTGGTTTAGACCCCACAAAGAATTTGGGGCTTGCAATTGAGTCCCTGGACCAATGGGGCGGCGGGCTCGCCGGAATCCGGCGGCTCCGGCGGAGTTGTTGGTCAGGGAAGATGTGGAGGAGGTATAGGGGCTCACCTTATCTTGGTTTGCATGCTGGTTTGGGGCAAGGAGGCCGGCGGCGAGGGCGCACGGCGGCACAGGGCAGCGGCGTCTACTGCGGCGCAAAATCCGGCGAAGCTCGGGCGACGGCCCCGGTCGGGAAGAGGCGGGTTGGGCTTGCACGAGGTCTAGCCGGGGGTTGGGGTGCTCCTGAGGTCGGAGGGGTGAGCGAAGAGGCCGTTCACCTGCGGCGGCGCCAATGGTGCCGGCGGGCCGACACGGTGAGCGGCAGCCAGGCTCGGACGCGAGGGAGGTGGGCGGCCTTAAGTAAGCGATGGCCAGCTTGCTTCGTGACTAAGGGAAGGGAGCACACCGTGGTACGACGCGCGGGGAGAAGGACCGCGGTCGGTCCGGCGGTCCGACGCGGTGCCCTTCCGGCCGGCGCGACGCGGCGCGGGACCGGCGCGCCGCGCGAGGGGGAGGGAACTTCGAGACGTCTAGGGGTGCGGGGCGACCCGGGAAAGGCGCGCGCGGTCTCGGGAGGCACGCGGCGGGGGTGCCGAGGGCGGGCGGCGCGCGGCCTCGGGAGGCACGCGGCGCGGGTGCCGAGGGCGGGCGGCGCGCGGCCTCGGGAGGCACGCGCGCGGGCACGACACGCGACATCGCGGCGCGGTGCGCGCTCTGCGCGACGCTATTCACTGTGCCCCTGTTTGAGCGCGAAATTCTCCGAACTTTTGAATGAAAGTGCACAAAGCGGTGAATAGGAAAGTTGTAGATCTTACTACCGTCTACCACTTTCACAAAGGTCGTATGGTGTTTTTCTCAACGGATTTTGCACAAATTACTGCCAAACTTTGAATGTCACCACATTCCGGTGAACAGGAGATGTTGACAGTTGATCAGGTTTTTCACCAATTTTCACTCAAAATTTGAAATGCCAATCTGCATGAAAGTTGTGTCCCTCAACAAACTGGACAACTTTCACATTGGTAGTTTTTGAAGTGTTTAGGTGTGGAGAACGCGGCAAAAGTTCCGGAAGACATTTACAGACGTCAGGGTTTTAAGCGGGTTTTGACCGGGTCTTTGACCAAGGGTTGACCACCACGGTGTGCTGACTTGGTCAAGGGGTTTAATAGGGTGTGTCGGCGAGGTTTTCGAGATGATGGCCCAGGTTGACCTAGGTTTGACCAATGTCAGCCGGTTTGACTCGGTTGATTCGGCCATTAGCGTTAATGATGCTAATAAAAAACCTGGGGCGTCACAATACCCACCTGAGTAGTGGGCCCAGGGATGTTCATATGGCAGATGGGTCCATTTTTCTTAAACATGTGCATGTACCTTTGCCATTGTAAAATTAAAATTCATGCACATTTAAATTTCTATGGTGCCAAAACACTTTCCCAAATATTATGGAGAAACAACTAGTATTCCTTACATAAGATGTAAGCACTTATAAAATTGTTGTCTATTATAAGTTACATAAGTAACTACAAGGGTTTTTTAAAGTTTTCCAAAATTTACAGTTGTTCATAGAACTTTATGCAACCTTTTCTAGGAAATAACTAAGTTCCAGAGAAATACTAGTTAGTTATTTTCTTTTAATTTCTTTTGAGTATTGTTATGGTGCTTGGAAGTACCTGTGGTACCTGGAATAACCTACGATACTTGCAAGTACTTTCCTTCCTTATCCTTCTTTGCAAAAAAGAGTTAAATAGATGTCCACATAATTAAAAGGGTACCATAGTAGTAATTTTTTTACTATTTTCTGGTACTTGGTCCCATCAGACCGGAACTTCTGTTTTGGTACTTCCTTTGTTTTCACCATTCAATTTTGTATGATGGATGTGGTTCTCATTTTTCTTTCGAGCACACAGTTTGTTTTTAACTTTTAAAAGTGTACTTGGTGCCAAAAAATTCAGAGGACTTATAAATGTAGCATGAATTGGTGAATTTTATTTTTAAATCGTAAATGTATAAGCGTTTTTTATTAAAATACGAGTTCATATCCATTCCTTGTATCACCCAAAAAGTTTCAAGAGTTTTGGAGGTTATTTATAGATCGTTTCATGTAACTCACTCCCTTCGTTCCAAATTACTTATCATTTTGGCTTTTCTGCATACGTCCCTTTTGTTATCCACCTAGATATGTACTTATGTCTAGATACATAACAAAATAGATTTATTTAGAAAAACCAAAACGACAAGTAATTTGGGACGAGGGGAGATCAACTAACATAAGCGACAAAAATATCAAATAAGGAATGAAAGTAAAAGGCTGATGTTATATTAGGAAAGAAAAACGTTTCGGTGTCAAGGAACAAGTGAACTCAGCTTTCAGTGTCAAATAATAAACTTCCTAAAAACCAGCCCACAATTCTTCAGCATTTTGTAAATTCTAGTTCGCCAGCATCTCATCCTTATGAACAGCGTGCTGTTGATCAAAATAAATTAATAATTTATGTGCGACTGTAACTCTTGCCCCCCTGGAAGAATCTTCAGATAAAGCAAATTAAGGCTACTAGAATCGCATCGATCTGACCTGCGTCGCGAGGTATTTCTTGGCGGCCAATCCATCTGCACATTCCCCTGCTCGGCCACAGGAACAAAACCCCCTACCGCTACTACTGTTATGTTTTTTCTCTAAAAATAATGTTTATATACACATATACAGAAGAGAGAAAAGGAGATCTGGACAGGTGGAATCTTTACCTAGCTTGTCCTCACGACAAACCTCACAATCACCGCCATAAAAGCGATCTCGCTCGCCACAAAGCACGAATCTCCAGGTCCGACGAGGACCGGAGGAAAGCGAGATCCTCGCCGGCGGGGCCCAGCCCAGGCCGAGCTCAAGCCAACCCGAGCCTGGCAGCACCGCAGCAGCAGCAGGAGAGATGGCGCCATCACGGCCCTGGAAAACGCACACGCCGCGTTGGCTGGGTGGCTGGCTCCCAAAAGCTCTCTCGCCAATCACGCACGCGCCGCCGTCGGCGTCTCGCCGTCGCCACACAGCGCCCCCCCCCCCACGTAGTACGTGCCGCCAGCGACGGTCGCCGGCCGGCCGGCGCGGCCGTCGTCGGTCGTCCTTTCCCGGCGCGGCGCCATGTGTCGCCCGCGTGTCCGATCCAGGGCTTCACCGACGCCCGAGCCGCGCGGTACGGTGGTAGTGTCGCACTCGGGTCACGCACGCGTCAAAACCGGGGAGAAAAATTTCGATTGCCTGATGCCAATTAGCTTTTGGCATCGATCGTCCGGTTGTCGCCGGAGAAGACAATGGACGTACGGTAGGTAACTCATCAGCCATCAAGCGCGACAGCGATGGTACATGCATAGTTTTTTTTAATCTTTTCTCATGATCTTCTCATGCATGCATTACTCTCTCTCTCTACTAGCTAGTATATATTGTCTTTACAAAAAGAGAAAGTACTTAGCGCGCGGCTCGGTTTCTAAACAGAGTTAATTTTTTTGTAGGGTTTGATCTAGCTAGCCTGATCACAAATAAACGTGATCGTGGAACGGTGCACCAAACCCATTGTGTCACGGAATGTAGAAACCCTAGCCAAGCAAGCATCCAATCGGCCAGTGTTCATGCACTGGACGAGAATATAATCACATCACCATAATACAGGCAGTGTACATGAATCATGATGATTTTAGGCGTGGACTGAAGAAGGTGATTAAAAGGGGTCAGACCGTGGGGTGATTGCACAAGCGTCACCGCTAGCTATTCATTCCATCATATCGTCAATGGCCGTGGCCATGATTAATTAGCAACATGCTAAAAGAAAAGCCGGAGTTGAGTATGAGGATATGAAGAAGATGCGGCGATGCCATGCGATGCCACCACCGACAGTTTGGGTGGACCGTATTGGATGGAAGCCAAAGAATAAATAAAATACATATAGATGCTGAAAAAGTATTTAGGGGGGAAATTAAAAGAAATCGACACGAAGTTTGCATTTGTGAGGAGGAGCAAAAGAAAGGCCTTTTCAGTCCATGATTGACAGGGAAGGAAATGCTTGGAGGGGGGCGGACGGAGAGGCGGGGGAAAGCAAAGAAAATACTCCAACTGACAAGGGCTTTTTTTAATTAAAAATGTTGTAGCTGTTACCTACAAAGGGCACTGATGTTTTGGAGCTGACGAGTAGCCACATGCATATATAATCAATCCGTGTCAACCCCCCTGACCAATCGGGCCAAAAATTAATTAAACCTCGTTGGAAATAATAATTATAGAGCAAGTACGATTGCAAGCTGGCATCAGTAACACTTGAGCTCGTCCTTTTGCGTCTCGTCGTGTAAGGCTGTAACCTTGAATCGGTTGTACTCCAACAATAGTACATGCTACTACTATTTTAGTGGAAATAATATGTTTATTTTTCCAGCCCCTCTGTTTCTTTACGCTTTCGTTGATGCTCCACAAGAAGAAGAATAGCTTTATTTTTTTAAAAAAAAAGGAGCAAAGCGGGGTCCACTCGTTTTTCTCCCCTCTGATGTTGTACTACTAGTAGTTTCTAATTGACTGCTGCCGGTCAGATAATTGGAAATTGATTTTTTTTTTGTGTGGACGATAATATGGGAAAGCTGGTATTAGAAATTCCATTTCAAGACAAAAACCCTGATACTGGCTGACGTGACGTGCGTTGTGCGATAGCTGTACGAACCAAAAGCTCTGGTTTCTTGATCAATAACCCTGATGGTGCATTATATTACTATGAAGGAATAAATAGGCAAATATTGGCAAGTTCTTGCTGTTTTCTTCTTGGAGCTGGAAATGTGGGAGAAATTAAAGATTCAGTGACGTACGTCATGTGAGTTACGGCACCGAGTCTCGCTCAGGAAATGTGAGCACTTTAAAAAACATACTTTGTTAAACAGGAGTATTTTTTTTAATCCTAGAGAGTTGAAACTCTCAAAGAGGACCAGTAATCTTTTCAGTGACAACGTTAGAGCGAACTCTTTTTGAGTCACACTGATGAGATGGAATCTGTCCAGTTAATGATGAGCCGGAGGCGACGACGACGGTGCCCCCGATCACTTTGCCGAGCCAAGCCAAAGCCGCCACAGCACAGAACTTTCTCTTTCGCCCTACATACACTCGCTTTGGTGCAAGAAGACACGGGAACAAAGATCGGAGCAACATTCCTTGCGGTCACCAGAGCAAAGTACAGTCGCTAAACTTGCCTGCCAATGCATTTTGCCTTTCGCGCGGCCGGGATGAAAAGGGCTGCAGCGACCAGCGATGGATGGATGCTTGTTTCGGAAGCGTCTGCTTGCTTGCTGCTACATTGATGAGGCACCGGATGGCACCAGCAAGGCAAAGCGAAGAGAGAAGTAGATAAAAGGTGGTGGAGTGACGGGTACACTAGCTAGCTAGTGTGTGTACCACCTCGAGTACGAGTGTACCAGCTTCCTATAAATCACACAAGCCATAAACGCCGGCTCTGGATCGATCATGGATGACGGGTGGATAAGTGCATGCAAAAAGCAATGTGTAGTCTGGATAGTGTACGTCCACTGCCACCAACCGTCAGTTTACTACTGTAGCTTGCATTGCAGAGAGATGGCCATGGATCGGATGAGCTCGTCGTCGGACTCCATTGCTACTACGATGACGCATGGCACGAGATCGATGGAGATGGTCATGGCGGTGGGGACGTATACGCACGGCTCGTGCCCATTGGCCATTGGTGGTTAGTTTGCCCCTGGATCGGAACACGCCAAGTGTGTACTGTGACACGTCCTTTTGGCTCGATTCGCTCGGTTACTGTCTCTCCATCCAGAAGAAGCTAGTGAAACTGCCGACAGGGTGCAACCAGGGGGTCACTCGGTCAGAGGACGACGCAGACGACGGACCGACCGGCGGTAGAAGTAGGACTTAGCACACGTGTTTAGTCTTTCAATTTGCACTTCACTTCACTTTTTATCCATCACATTTCCGTGTCTACAGCAGCAGCCGTGCCGACACCACACCACGTACCTCGCCGTGCAAAACCAGACACGAGTCCGCAATCCGGGTTTCTTTCTTTCACACCATGATTGCTAGCCAAGACTGGGAGCCATTTGTTGCGTTGCTCCGGCAGATGCTTGCCAATCATCCATGTAGATGCGCTAGATAAGTTCAGCTAGTTAACTGTAATAGGGTTGTTCGGTGAGCGTGATTTTCGTGGTAGGTGTATGTGCCACTGCGTTCACCGACCTTCGTCAGGGCAGGACCTCTACACTCCGATCCGGGGGGGCACCCTTATCCACCGGCCGCGGTTGGGTGGCGCCGCAGAAGCAGAGCACCTGCGCGGCGAAACTACCAGAGCCGGTGCGTGTACGTGGTAGTAGTGGTTAGGTTTGGTGGCGCCAGGCACCCCGCGTGCCGCCGATGGTCGGTCTGGGTACTAATGTACTATACCCTGCCGGCCAGGCGTCGCGTGTGGCGCCACCACCGCCCGTACGTGTCGCGTCACACGAAAAGGAACGTAGTACTGCTCGTGTGTGTAGGTATTGGCATCGTGTCGTGCTGCTCACGGCCGCGGATTCTCCGCCGCCCGCCGACGAGCACCACCGCATATACATGCACGCGACGGCGGTTGGCCGGCCGGACGCGGACGGACCGTCGGGATCGGAGCTAGGTGACGTTTCCTTTCTTGCACGGCAGCCCGTGGGACCCCCTCTCGCCTGCCTGTGGGGCCAGCTAGCCGCCACGCATGCCCCCGGCTCGCAGCACGCATACACCTCGCACCGTTACCGGCGCGGGCCCACGCACCACGGTGTCCTGTCCCGGGTACCCGGCCGCGCGTGCGTGCCCGGGACGCCGCGCCGCTGCCGGCCGGGCGCGCGCGCGTCGTCGCGGCGGCCTGGCCCAACTACAACGGATGCGGCGTACCTGTTCCGCCCCCGCGACGACACCACCGACGGTACGCCGCCGCCACCGTACCCATGGCGCGCCGCGGCCGTGCGGTGGCGCCAACTTTTCGGCGCGTGCGCGGGGGTGCCGCCAGATGTGACGGCGCACCGCGACGCCGCTGGTCCGTGCGCACACGGTTAGCTAGCCCGGGGGGGCAAGGCGGCGTGCCCTAGGCTCTAGCGAGGTGGCCTGCCCCGATCGGCCGCCATATATAGCAGGCGCGCAAGCAGTATGCCAAAGCAGGTATATTTCCCGATCCGATTCCCTACAGGTAAGCTAGCGAGTACTAGCGACCTACGACGACAACTGCTAGCCTGGACCAGAAGCTCGGATGTCGTCGTCGTAGATTACATTCAGATGTGATACAGGTCGTCGAGAACGAACGAACCGATCGGCGGGTCGCCGGCCACACTCGCCCCCACGCGCAGGCACAGCGGCGGGAGGGTCGGCGGTCGCGGTGTGAAAAGCGGGTAACGAACTAACTGTCGACTCGGTGACGGCGGAGCTGAGCTGATCGAGAGCACGCAGGTCGCAGGGCAATCGGCCAAGCATTGCTTTCTTTGCCAACAGGGGAAGCTCACCGGCGCGGATTGAACCCGCGCGCCCATCTCGACGGATCAGTAGCTTCAGCCTCGCGCCGCCGTAGCTCTCGGCATCTCTCAACTCATGCCGGCTTCAGGGAGAGCTATTACAGTAGGAGCTAGGAGTAGCCATCTTGGGAGGTGCCCGAACGAAACGAATGGCATAACTACCGTGTCACTTCCATCGGACAGTGCTTGCTGCGGCCTGGACCGACGACCGTTGGCAAGTACATGTTGCCCTCGAGCAGAGGTTACCGACGCGCTGCGCCGTTCCCTCATCGTCCATCTCCCTCTTGCGTTGGATGGATATGATATGACATGATGATGGTCGCGAGTCGCAAATCGCAGCATGCACCGCTGCCTGTTTCGCCAGCATTTTGCCCGACGAGCACGTGCGTATACGGACAAGCTAGCGTATACATACAGAGATACTACATGCGTACTCCAGCTGTAGTTTTCCTGGCCGCGCGACGCCTTCTGTACGCGCATCTACGCACGTACACGCATGGTCCCACATCTCTCTTTGCCTCCCGGTACGGCGGCCTGCACGTCAACTTCGCTCTCGGCCCCTAGCGGTGATGGCAGGCCAGCAGCTAACTGCAGGTCTCGAGGTGATCTGAAATGAACCCCGTCGACGATATCATATCGTATCGATCGCTACACGGTAGCGCGTACAGTACTCCGGCGTACGCGCGCCGACAGGTCGACGGCGCCCGTAGTATAGGAACGGCGACGTGCATGTGAGTGAAGAGGAGCTCCGTATGTACAGTACTGCGTACTCGTAGTCGTAGGACCAATCGGCGACCAATGCAGCAACGTACTCGATCGATGGTCGTGGATACATCGATCAGTCGGTGGCGGCGGCGTGCAAGTACAGTGCAACAGCGGCACATGTGCCGCAATTCATTTGCAGTAGTAGTAGGTGGAGTACGTGTACATGATTGGGGATCGATCGTTCGAATTAGTAGTATATGCAATCCCGGGGCTTCCATTGCATGATTGGAGTGCAGCAGCGCCTACCTTCCATGCTTGGAACGGAAGGCAGGAACTAACGTCACAGCAGCAGCAGCCAGCAGCTAGTAGTGTGCGCCGGCGCCGCCCATACCGACCGACGATCCCCACACCCCCGTGTTCGCGCAGCGGTGAAACCCAAGCGACCAAGCCCGGCCGGCCGCGCGGCGCCGCGGTCAGGGTCAGCGGAGACACTGCTGGCATTCAATCGCCTGTCGCCTCGCCGGCCAGTGCGCGCGCGGCACCCAGGCATGGGGTGGCCCCTGCATTGCACGCCCACGGTTCCGGTTGGCCCCGGCCGGCGCGCGCGATCCTGCGGGTTCTGCGTGACTGCGCCTCGGTCTCTCGCGGGACTCGGGAGGTGGGTGCCGTGTTGGTGTCGCGCGGCCGGCCGGCTGGCTCCGGCTGTCCTGTCCGTGTCTGGCCGGCGGCCGCGACGGCCGAGGGCAGGCGACCGTTGGGTGCTGGGGCGTTGCCCACCTCGCGCGTGCACCGCCGCATCCCGGTTCGGTCCTGCCGTCGTTTGGCGTGGCGTCGCCTTGGTGTATGGTTGGTGCCAGGATGGAATTGGAACGGAATGGAAGGGGAAGCTTCCAATCCCAAGCTTGGCATCTCTCGCCGCCGCGCTGGCTGGCTGGCTGGCTGGGCTTCCTCCCACCGCCGCAGGCAGCGCTCGAGATCACACACAAACTCTCACACCCATGTGCGGAACATGCATGGCGTGGAGTGGAGTGGAGTGGAACCCAATCGAAGCATCATGCATCTCTCTCGTTCGGTGCTTGCTGCTGCTGCTGCTGGGCCACACCCACACACTGCCTGGCTTTGCTTTCCTCACTCTGATGCTGTCTGGACCAAACTAAATTAAGCCTGATTAATCTCGGCTCAAGCTCCCCTGATTCCTTTCCCGTCCCTCTCATCACGGTACGCGTATCCATCCCTTCTCCTTCCTTTAACAACCCCAGCCCGGAAAAAGAAAGGGAAAGGAAAATCTCTTGTGCGGCTGGCTGGAGCTCCATGATTGGCCTCGCTCTCTGGTGGGCTCCCCCCAATGCACCCAGAGCCCGGAGCGCCATGCATATGATATGATACGCCGCGAGGTGGATTCGTCTGGTTTTAAAAAATTTTGATTGGTGGTTTTTCAACCGGGTGTTGACCCCGCTCTCCCTTTCGCTTCCCTTTTGGTTTCCTCACTGCACTGACAGCAAAAGCTAGCGGCGGACCACCGCAGCAGCAGCAGCAGCATCTGCAGCGGGCTCGAGCTCAACAGCGACGCGCCAGCCAACCAACCCCGCCGGCGGCACTCGCCAACGCGGCACGAATCATCATCATCCGTCGACGAGTGACGAGCATCTGTGGCCTTCTCTCGCGCCACTGTCGGCCGGCGGGCAGAGAGACAGAGAGAAAGAGAGAAAGAAAATAAATTCGTAAAAGCGAAATGTGATCTTCGTGATCGCATGCCCGTCGCACGGCTCTGTTTGCAACGTGCATGAAAATGGCGCTCCTTGTCTGTTTGTTTTTCGTTTGAATTGATGGCAGCAAAATGGTTTGCGATAATCTATCGTGCCAATTTTTTGTTGCCACGTCGAGCAGACAGGCGTGCTGCAAGGTTCACGGCACAGCCGGACGGGCTGCGAGCTGCAATTCGCACATGCATAGTGCCATACTTCCAAAGCAGTCGCGTGTGGATCAAGGAGGCTAGCTGCCCGTATGTAGTAGTAGCTAGCCTAGCCCACCCTCTGCACGAGAGAATGTGCAGGAACAGGAGTTGGAGTTCCTACTGTAGGATCCGATCCCCACCCTGACGAAACGAATCTTCAACGGTGACCCTGTTTGCCGCGCCAATGCTTCACAGGGCAAGGGATTACAATAATTACATCATTGGAATCGTCGAATCGACCACGCGCGTACGTGTCAGCACTGTTAGCACTTAAACAAGATCTCCCACCACGTTTTACTCTGACCTAGACCTACTACGGAGGAATGTGCAGGAACAGGGGTTCCTACGATCCGATCCGATCCGATCCGATCCCCCACGCGCACGCCTCGGCAGATTCCACCAGACCATAACACAGCACGTGGAATTTCCCAATACTAGCACGTAGAACACGATCAACTGTGAACAATCTGCTGCACTCGGGCAACTCCTGTCGCGAAAAGGAAGTTTGCTGCACACCAGCAGCTAGGCTTCCTCCATTTCAGACGCACGTGAATCACGAGGGCAGCCTCTCAGCTCGACCCCCACGCGCGATCTCCTACCGCGCCACGCTGAGAAAAGGAATTTGAAATAAAAAAAAACAGAGAAAGGAATTGTAGAGGACGGCGTGATCAGAATCGAAGCCTTTGCCGGCATATATTAGTTTGCGGTTACACTCGTTACTGTACTTTCCAACTTGTCATATCTTACGCTGATCTTCCACTGACAAAAGGTGTCTGCTCAACACACAAAATAAAACACGGTCGTCATTGTAAATGACCATATACTAAACATTTTGCACTTCCAATCACTAATCAAACCCTACCTTGAAATAGAAAAGATCAGAAAGAGTGTGGAACACAAACCATTATATATAACCGATTAAATTACGGTTACCACCGGCCGTATCGATTTGCACACTGAGAGTGAGAGGCTCCCATGCGTGCATTTTTCCAGCTTGGATCAACGGATCCGCACGATCTGCCCCCCAGCAAACAACCTGACAATCCGCCATTAACCGATTAGATTACGGTTACTGATACCGGCGACCGTATTCGTTTGCACACTGACAGGCTCCCATGCATTTTTAGATCACCGGGTCACGCCCCCATCAACGCAAACACCCAGACGGCACATCTGAATATCTGATGCATTGTATCTTTCCGTAGAGCCCCGATATTTTCCATTCTCTACAAAAAAGAAAAAGAAAAATGCTGCTAGCTAGGCGCAAATGCACAAGCAAGATCAGAGCAGCGCCTACAGTATGCAAGCTCGACATTCCGTCAGTGTTCAATCATGTCCAAAGTGCTCATCACCCCATGAGAAGACACTTCGATCACCACCACCACCCTATTAGCTCCATCATTAGCGCGAGAGAACTCAACAGAAGCCGTAGTGGTGGAACAAAAGATTGATTAAACAAGGCCAATAATACACGCACGCACGCACGCGCGCACACAAGCAGGAATCATTTATTTGGTTGGCAGGTGTTCCGTGTTCGCTCGCGTTCATACAGTGGCGCCGCGCGCGAGATATCGCTAATAACAGCGATCGATGCTGCTGCCGCTAGGTGACAGCCACTGCGCATCACTCGCTCGCTCGGACGGACGGACAGACAACTCCTTTGGCCATGGGGGGCCCCTGCCTCGCAAGGCCGGAAGGGGGACACCCCAGCTACCGCAACTGGAGAGTCTGAGGGAGGGAGGAGAGCTTGCTTGCCAACATAATGTCGGTGCTAATGCAAATTTAATGAACTTTTTTTTAAAAAATGCAAATGCAATGAACCGGGCAGATGCCGAGGAGATACCGGGCTCAATAATGCATGATGCAATTGACAAGCACACAAGCTACTATTCGTATACATAGTGGTGGAGCTTGAGCATGTTACTAGGGGGGGGGGGGGTCCAACCAAGTTAATTTACTCTTAAAACACAACTGAACAGTAAAAAGCTATTTCTGCTTCTCGAGCAGTATTTATCTTTCTCAGCAAATCAAAAGTGCAAACCAATAGAGGCTGCTTTAAGATACGCAAGATAAAAGAAAAAGATTCAACCCCACCGATTAGGATTAGTGCGGCCGTTAATGCAGCAGTGATAGACTACAGCTCGCTGCAAGCCAAGAGATAAAAGGAGGAAAATGGTCTTGTGTCTCTAGTGTTGTGTACTAGTGCGCAGGCGACGACGACGAGCTGCTAGGACTCTCCAAGGACGACAACATCATCTCTCAGTTTCATATCGCCGGCCCAAGACGTATGTGGTATGTACTCTTCCTGATTCTTAAACCCCCTGTAATAAACCTATAAATAAAGATGTCTTAAACAAAACCGGACGCAGCGACTAATTAGGCGCGGCGATTACCCGCACCAACCGGTGTGTAATGTAATCTGCTACATCTGCATTAGGGGCCGGACGCAACGGAACAAGATCTGCCAGGTCGGGGGAGGCGAGATATACGTACAGTATGTGGGAGAGAAGGCATGTTACATCAATCGCACAGGCACAGCAGCCGCCCATCAACCATATGGCTACACACACACACTTGATGATGGAGCCACACCCAACAGAAACCCATTAATGAAAATAAAAATCAGCTCGTTTTTTTTGCCTTTTTCTATAACGAAAAAAAATCAATCAGCACCATTTAATTCGATGTCCACCCACCGCGATATTCTCCTCCGGAGAACGAGAGATGCGTATCATACGCAGCCTATGCTATGGCCCCCGTGGCCTAGCAGAGAGATATAAAAAAGATATCACGAGGAACAAAATACTCAACAAATAAAAATTCGATTCACCAGTTTTGTTTTTAGAAGTGTTATTTGATTCATCAGTTGAGTGAGGGTGAGGGGGGGAGAGGAAACAAACCGGGGATGCCCATCACACTTGTGGCCCATGGGCCCACCCCCAATCACATTGGCATCATGCATGGACCAGTCAGTGTACCGGGACACTTGAGCTACTATACTCCTCCTTTACTGCTATCGCTTCTCTCTAGTCTCTAGTACCCTCTACTACTAGTCTCGACTACTATGCCGCGACATTACCTTGAACGGTCAGTGAGGCCGAGCCATGGCTTTCGTTCGCGTCCCTCTCCTCCCCGGGGGACACGCATGCCCATCTGTCACGGTTTGCCATGGGGTCGTCTCTACGTACTAATGGCGTCTCGCTCGGTGTCCCGTCGCCAGAATCTCCGTGCATGTGTCCTCCCTGTACCATTCGCAGCTCTCTCCGATGAAGAGCCGAACAAAACGAAGCTCGTGCGCTCGCGTTTGCGTCTGCCTCTCCCAAGTGTCTTGTGCGCCTCACCCTCTCCAATCATGTACGCACTAGTCTCCAACTAGGTGCGTAGGCGTATAGCCTTAGATTCGCGCAGCGAAAGGTACGTGTCGAGGGGAAGGGACTGGAGCCTTGTGCCACCGCTGCACAGCTCACTATTCCATGGCCGCATCCAGGGACAGGCATGCAACACCACAACGTAAACGGACATTGCCATGCAAACATCGCAAAGATGCCACCCTTAATTTGATCCATCCTCACCACCTCCCTTGTCCCTCGCGATCCTCAGTAAGAATGTCCAGTGACCGCAAGAGCTACGGACGCACCCGGTTGCAGAGGATTCAGGGAAGTTCAGACAGTTCAGAGACACTGAAGATATGGTTGGTACTAATAATATATATGCAATGCAGCTGAATTGCCAGATTCCAGGAGCTCCAATAATCCGTCGATCCTCCACCACCACCACCGACTGATGTGTTGTGTTATTTAGTCGCCCATTTTCTAAGGGAGATTGGGGGGACTTCAATTCAATGCCCCTCACATGGCCTTTGTAAGCACAGAATGATTAGCAGCTGGCTTCTGTATGATGCTACGGCAACTGTATGAATGGGCGCCAGTTTCTGAATCTGCACGCATGAATGATTTTCAGGTCTGGTACTGCAGTGCAGTGGCCCATCCATCTGAATGCAAAGTGTAGTACAAAGCACTGCACCAAGGTTTAACCTGGCCCCTTGTCTTCGACCGGTGCACATTACTGGAATCTGATTGCCGGGCAGGAGCAGTTCATTTCGAAAATATATGAAGGACCAGAACACAAAACAGTGGCACGAGAACCACCTTCTTGGCTGTTGAATTGTTTCGAGTGGTTGCTGGTAAGGGTATCCCAAAACATTCCGTTGGCTGTCACCTGTCATAACAAACAGACCAGACCTTGTCTTGAGCTGTGCTGAGCAATCAGGTCTGCACATGCCAGGAGTATCTTTCACTTCTCAGAAAGATGCAGTCGGAATTTCAGCATGCTACTAGCCTACTACTACTGCATGATGGAAAACTTACCAGAACAACCCAGAGATAATAAAAGCTGAAAAGAAGATTCACAATTCAGGCATTAGCATTGTTCTAATTATAACTCGATGGCGCGCGGGTTATGTCGAATAATAATCAGGTGAATCTGACAAGCAACTACAACGGAGGACAGGTAGCGCCAGGATATGAAAGCACAAGTACGGGAGTCTCTATCTGTTGCACAATTGTTCAACTAACTGACTCAAATCTAGGTTTTAGTCCTAGAGGCATTTAAAGGGTTAGTAGATATATCTCAGGACCGTTCCTCTTTACTATACATGCGCGCGCAAAGATCAGCGGTGGCATCAACGGGCGTCGCCACAGCAGCAGCACTTGAAGCAGCTCCTGCAGGAGCAGCAGCTGCCGCAGGAGAAGCAGGAAGGGCGGCAGCACCTGAAGGAACGGGATGTGAAGCAGTTCCTCAGCCCGCAGCAGCCGCAGCTGAAGTTGCAGCTGGGGCAGGTCGGTTTGCGGACTCGGATGCGGCAGCAGCAGTTAGCGGTGAAGGTTGTTGTCGTCGCGGTGTTCACCCGGTGGGCCTTCTTTCTGGGCTGTAGGGACTGCCTAATCTTCTTGAGCCGGATTTTTGTTGTGATGGTCTCCATCTCACGGATGAAACGGGAGAGGTGGCGGATGAAGTCAGGGTACAGCTCTAGGTTGCAGTGACCTCCCCCCTTGATCCAGAGTGGGTCGTAAGGCTCCCTTGCCAGTTTCCATAGCTCCTTACCATGTGACCAGTTCACAACATCATCGTCTGTCCCCTGCAAATATCAGCCAGTGTAACTTAGACAAATATCTTTTAAAACTTGGAATGCAGACGGTGGTATGAGTGATGACAATGTACACCATTTCAATGAAAACTACAGACGAATTCAGATGTATATATTCAGTCACGGCTTACATAGGCAACATGTTCAGTTTTTACATGATTGTCTAATGGGGTCTAGAAAAATTAAATAATACAAATCACTTAGAATGGATATCCATTGATTGTACAAGTGATCCAGGGCTCTAGGTAAAATTGAAAATGCCTATGGCTCATGACGAGACCAGCCAATTACATTAAAACTGTAAATAAGACAATTTCTGATGAACTGTGGCAGACAAGGTGTGACATAGTTTATTGTTAAAGCCTGGAAAACTGAACTCATAAACTGCCTCTTGTAAACCTATGCTTTTAGATGCTCTGATTTTACCTTCCATGTTTTAAGATCGTTGGCTAAGAGTATGCCATTCCAGGCAGCAACAAAAAACTAGAGATGTAGATTCAGTTAGGCCTGTGCACATTTTGGGCCAGAAAAATCCTGACCTTTTGGGCCTATACTGGCTTGGCATGGCTATAAATTTTGCTTGGGCTCCCTCAGCCAAGACAACAAACATAAGCTGTCCAGTATGACAGGATGAACAGTTAAAGGCCAACAACCAGCCAGGCTACGGCCAATGCCCAATTATTCTTTGGGTTACCAGGCTGAGTTAAGTCAATGAGGTCCTACGGGGGCATGAAGTGAGGATACCACATGTGCACAACTTGCACGCTAGGGAACCAAAACTGCTAGTGACATCTCAGCCCATAAAAGGGTTCGCGTTCAATGGACATAGCAGCTGGCTAGGTGAGGCAATGAAGACTTTATTTCTGGCCTTCACAGTTCTGTAGTTTTCTGCTCTACCTATGTACTTTTCAACCTGTCTATGCTTGTACACACCCCTGGTTAGCGTAGAGACCAAAAGTTACTTCCAGCATATGAAAATATGTACACTTTCTTGGCTTCTAATAAAGGCAGGGCTGTAACTTTGGTTCAAAGAAAATTTTTCATAAGCTAAAAATTGGAATACCAAGATTTCAAAGAAGAGAATATCATCAAAGAGAATCCAGATAATAAATGATTTTTTTATACACGTGTTTCAATTGAACATCATCTTTTATTCCAAATATAAAATCACGTATACTCCCTCCGTTCCAAATTATAGGTCATTTTGGGTTTTCTAGATTCATAGATATTATTATGCATCTAGACATAGTGTATATCTAAATGCACAACATCATCTATGAATCTAATAAAGCCAAAATGACATAATTTGGAACGGAGGGAGTGGCATTTATATATGAAAAATGTTTTTGCACTAATGCATGAAGTTTTTCACTACTGTGTATTGAGTAATGATATGACTAATGATATGAAAACAGGATTCAATACTACTACCAATAATTGAACTACTGCTCCAATACATATATTGCCAATAGTAGCAGGAACAACAACTGCACATTGCCATCAGCAAAGATGTGAAAGTGGTAAAATGTTCCAACAGATGGGACATATGAAATCAGTGCATGCTAATTCAAATTCACTACTACTTGTCTAATCGGATAGCAAGTAATGAAGTAAATATACAAAGGACAGATATCCTATTAGAGAACACTTACATGAATAACGAGAACTGGGCATTTGACCTTTTTTATTTTCTTGACATTCTGCAGAAATAGGTTTGACTAGACATTAGTAAAGGCTAACTCTAAAGGAATAGGATGTGCAGACTAAGATAATCAGTTCGAGTTATTTACTTTGTAAATGTCAAAGCATAAAGTAAAGTTCACGTGGCAAACAACACGGAGGCCTGACAGTATAGCGCTGTGGAGAACCACCCCACGCAATCTAGGCAAACGGGAGGCCAAATGTAATGTTGGCCCACTGCCCACAGACTGCCCATACAGGATAATATCTTCCTGGCTGATTCCATACTCAGTTTCTAAGCACTGGTAAACTGCTTCTATGTCTGCATATGTATTTTCTTCACTCGGCTGCATTATAAATAACAAACATCAGATTAATTCCTCCACAATGTATCCCTTTAGAGACACCACAAGCGTATGATAAGTAAAAATACCAGGAACCTCACAGCGAATCAAAATGAAATGAAATGACATTGACATCTGACTTAGCTCAAATGTGCATTTAGCAATATTTTAGCCAATGTAGTACCCAAAACAGAGTTTCAAATTCAAGACAAATAAAGTTTCGTAAGTTGGAAACTGCGCCAGGAGTCTTAAAATGGTAAATATAAAACAAAAAAATCAAAAGAACATGGCTCCAATTTGCTTATCTACTGCTGATTGGGGTAACATTAGCTAAGAACTTAAAAAATTATAAACTGTAGCATGCCATTTTTAAAAATAAATCTTGCATTGAATTGGCTTGTTGGGTCCACATCCCATTCACACAGAACTGCCATATCATGCCACGTCAGTGAGATAGATAGTTTGGAGTTCATGAAGGCTACACGTGGACCTGAACGGAATAAACTGCCCATACATGTAGTTCTACAAAAGCCGATTCCTAAAACTGTAGTCTGAAACTTCAAAAATGGCATCATGTATGAAAATGAAAGGGTTTGAATCTAAACATATGCTGATCATTGCTATCTCTGAGCAGCTTTTTAAGAGCATTGGCCATGCTGTGCCAGAAGTGCACCAGTCAGGCATGGGCCAAAGCCTCTTCACATGCAAGTATATGAACTCGTCCTTGGAATTTGAAACTCAAACCACATTTCTCGAGGTATCTAGCATGTCACATAAGAATCTCAAGAGGAATAGTGCAAAACTGCAAACTTAGGCAGAAAAGATAATGTAAGTAACACAGTTTACACTAAGTTCTTACCTTTCCAGTAGATGCACCATAGCCAGAGTAATCATATCTGCAATTTATAGAAGTACACAGTATATCACATCAGCATGTTCTACACAGGAAACTTCATAGCTACTAGTACATTAAAAGCACAGTGATGAAAACTGAAACATCAAATCATCTTCTGGAAAAGAAAAGCTGATGCAGTTATAGCTACATTAAGAGCGACGAAGATCGCCTGCCGTTGGGCCCGGCGTTGGGCCACTGCCTTGTGGGGCCAGGTCCAAGTGACAGGGACCCAAAGGCAGAGGATCCAGTTCCAATGAAGAGGCAGTCAACTTAGGCCAATTATACATGTAAATGTGATATTTTCAACAACAGAAAAAGGTAAAGAATTAACATTTTCCCATGATAGCCATTCACAACAGAGCCGCATACGCATCCATGTCAACTGAATCTTCTACTGACATCACAATCTAGATTTGGAACAAACAACTGGCAGAACGACTTGAGAAGAACACATAGGTCATCCTCAAAGAGTTGAGACTATGAAAAGTTTTGCAGTCACTGAAAATCCCTGGGGGAAAACTAGAATAACTACATTCCAAATTCCCTTCACTCCAGTAACTGCTTGCTTCCCGGCCTTAGGACATGGTAAATGAACCGATTTATGCAATGCAGCATGCCAGCATCAGTAATTCGCACAATTCAGACAGAGTTTCGTCTTCAATAGCCCTGTCGACCTAACAAGCACATCTGGCACAACATCCTAATAACAAGAAAAATGTTAACTTTTAAAAAGCAACTTCCCTAAACAGATCAAGGAGGATAGCATTTTTTTATAGAAACAGCAGAATAAATGCAACAGAACAAATAATAAACAATGCAAGATCACAAGGATGGTCGGGAAGCACAATGCACCACTAACCCCATCAGATTGACCTTGAGATTGACCTTGAGCTGCACAAAGAGGTCGTAGAGCTGGCCGAGGTCGGCAGCGTTGCCATGCGAGTAGAGCAGGGTGAGTCGTGCGCAGGGGTTCCTGAAGTAGAAGGCCACGACCTTGCTCCCCTTCCTGGTGTCGACGAGCAGCACGTCGAGGGCGTTGTCCCGCGGGACGCCGGAGGCGACGAGGCGACCGGTGACCTCGTCCTTGCGGACGGCGTACGTCGCCGGCTCCGGCGGGAAGAAGGCGAACCGTGCCGCGAGACTGGACACCGAGCACCCCGACAGCATCGGTGGCAGCGCTCACTCATCGACAGGCGGCAATGCGGCTACTCAGAAGAGGACGCCCTCTCCTCTCTCTCTCTCTCCTCTTCTCCCCCACTCCCCTCCTCACGGCGGCGGGGCGGCGGCTGCTGCTGCTGCTGCTTCCTCTGCTCAGATGGATTGAACTGGTTCAGCCAGCGATCAAATAGGACGAGGCGTTTAGGGATTTTGTGGGATGGCAACGGATTTGCGGCGCCTTTCGGCCCTTTCTTGGCTCGAATCGGCTCCAAGCAACAAACTTTGTGGGGGGAAATCTCTCGGCACGGCAAGCAAAGCCAGCACGCACAAAAAAAAAAGTCCGGCTCAATCCTGATTGGATCTCTCCGACGGACTGAATCAAGAAACGGAAGCACCTTATTCCCCCCCTTGTGACCAAGAAATCCGGCCTGATCAAAAAGAAATCGAAGAAGCCCGGTCACTCCCCTCCCCACCGGGCGATTATTGATCACCAACACCTGCCAAATTTCAACAAGGAGATACTGATGAAGAAACACCAAAGGGACGGATTTACACAGCACCAAAGGGTTTGGGAGGGTTTAGCGCCGCGGTTACCAGTGTGGAAAACGAGCGGAGGAGACGAAGCAGTAGGGAGGACCGGACCGGAGGAGCAAGGGAGCCGCAGCACAGCACAGTACACAGCCAGCCAGCGGCTGCACAGCGCAGCACAGCACTAGCTACCTAGGGGAAGAGCTCGCTCAGCCACGCACGCTGCTCACTGCCATTTATTACTCACTGGCAGCACACACACACACACACACCAGGCCCGAGAGCGAGAAGAGAAGAGCCGAGGAGAGAGGGATGCTGCTGGTGTGTGTGCGCAGCGTGCCTGCGTGGCTGCGTGCGTGCAGCAGGGGGGGCGGGGGCGCGCGCGTGTAGGGATGGCAGGCAGCGGCAGATGAAGCTGGAACAGGCACCAGAAAGTGCAGGGGACCCCCCACCCCTCCCCCACGCCTTTGCAAAAAGATGTCGAGCAATTCCTCGCCCCGCCGCACCACCGCCGCACGGACGGACGGCGTGGCGGCTGAACGCCGCCGCTACAGCGCCGCGTGTGGCGTCACCGATCGAGGGAACCCTGGACCGCCCGATCGCCGCATCGGACGGCCCGGGTGAGTAGCCGCAGGGTTTGTTTGTGGGGCGGCGTGGTGGTGTCGTGTTCTCCGGGTTCGCGCGAGGACGTTGGACTTGGATACAGCTAATTTGTTGCGGAGCGGCATGGATTTTCTTCCGTTCTTTTCCAGGGTGTGAGCAGAGCATGAGACTATTGAAACAGCTGAAAATTTATGGTTTGGAGATTTGGTGTGATTCTTGCAATTACGGTCATAATTTTACGTGTCAAGTGTGAGTTTTGTGGTAAATCTCGTGTGAAATTGTGTGTGTTGTTAGGAAGTGCTAGCTTATATAGGGTGTAAATTTCGTGTCGAATAGACGGTTGTGAGCCCGGCTATAATGCTGTCATGCCGGAATCACACACGTCACTTGTGGTCTACAAGTGGAAAACACTACTTTTTTTTGTTGGGTCTCTTCACGGTTGTTCTCGTAACAGTTTGTTAGATTGACGAGGACGATTCATTACGTGGAAAAATATAGCATGTTGCGTGGAAACATGGCGTACTTCTTGACGAAGACGACGATATATGGTTCACTGTGCGAGTGCAACTATACATTGCTGTCCAGGATCTTGACAGAAAAAAGCGTCAAGTGAGAAATGTGATGATATATAGCATTATCAATGCAAAAAAAACATACTGAAAAAGAAAAGTTAAAGAAAAAAAGTTTGGCGGCTCCTCCCAGCTTGATCCACAAGAGGGGTCACCCTCACCACCACATAACCCTAAACTGCATGTGGTGATATAGCATCTACTACTACTCCTACTCTGAAAAAAGAATTTATTAGCTAGGCTGTCACAGGCTATGCACATCAGTACACGCTTCTGGCAAAAAGACAAAGCTCTGTTTAAACTAGGGGGTTAAGGTCACATCAGTTTCAGTATAGGCTGGAATTGAGAGGGTAGTGCACCTACTCGTAGGGGGTTTAGGCTGTCCACTCCAGAATTTTTTTTATTTTTTAATCCTTTTTAATCTAATTTATTAAAAATAACCCGGGCCCAACTAAAATTCCAAAAAGTAGCCCTTTTGGTCGCGCCAGGCCGCGTGGCGCGACTCCTCATTGAGTCGCGCCACATGCCCCGGCGCGACTCGGCGCCACGTCCCCGGCGGCGCGCGCGCGTCGTTGCCGAGGTGGCGAGTGAGTCGCGCCGGGGCATGTGGCGCGACTCAATGAGGAGTCGCGCCACGCGGCCCGGCGCGACTCACTAAGGATACGGGGGGCCGCCGGGCCCCCTTTCTTTCTTCCTCCTCCTTTCTTTCTCCCAAACCGAGCTCCCTCCCATGGCGTCGCCCCCCTCCGCCCCCTCTAGATCCACTCCATCCCTCACCCATTTTGAAGAGGAAAGTGTGGGAAATTGCTCGTGGAAGGTAACTCCTCCATTCTAACCAATTAGTTTTCGCGGATTCCATCATTTTCGTTGGATTTGAGGTGGTTAGGTTTAGTGAATGATTTGAGATAGATAGCGTGATTGAGTACGAATCGGGTATGATTTAGTGAAGTGTATCGTTCAAGTGACCGATGTTAACCTCTTCTTATCGTCTAGTTTCTCTTGCATGGTAGGATTTCATCATTTTCATGTTGGATAGTGTAGATGCTATTGATATGTGAGATGAGTGTTGGTATAATCAATTTAATTTGTGGTTGTGTGTAGATGGATCGTTTAGTACGTATATTTTCGGGTGGCATAGTTGATGACAATGGGGAGTTTAAAAGCATGAGGCAACAAGTAGCAAGATTTGATAGTCCTCCAACTTTTGAAGATATTAAAACCCGAGTGAGTACTTTGTTCAAGGTTGGTAATGAGGGGGAGGAATTAAGGATTCACGGAAGGTTTGACTCCGGTGAGAAAAGAAGTCACTATGTGATGATGCCTATTAGTTGTGGCGATGATTGGTTATTTTACAAAGAGTGTGTGAAAGAATCTCAAGTTCGTTGTGCTGAGTTAGTTGTTGATGTTCACTCTCCGGTTGATTCACCGCATAATGATGAGCCCATGGAACACTTAACTCAGGAAGATATGGTACCCCACAATGAGGTTCATGATAATGAGGATGATGAAGAAGGTGGTGATGATGAGGAATGTTCTTATGGTTCAGATGGGGAAGATGACTTTGATAGATGTGGGTTGAATAATAATTTTGGTGAGTATCAGGATGATGAGGAAGAAGATGGGGATGATATATCCGTGAGCTTTGAAGAAGAAGAAGAAGAACCAACTCCGGTTAGCCAACCAACCCCATCTCCACATAGTCAACCAACCCAACCAACACATATGGCTCGAGCAAATCCTATACGCCAATTTAGTTCTTTGGGTGAAGAGCCTCCATTATTTGGTGAGATGGTAGATGAGGCGTCTAGAGGGTCGGTGTACACTCTATCCGGATTTCGAGTGCCGAAATTCACTCAAAGAGAGTTGAGGCAATTGGAAGGCTGTACATGTTGATGTACCCGAAGTTTCCGTTTTCCATTCGGTACGAGGAAGGCATATTGTGATTCGGGGTTACATCTTAGTGAAGTAGATCCCGACAAGGGTGAATTGTTTATAACCAAGGGAATGCAATTTGATAACTTGGAAGAATTAAAGTTTTTCTTAAGGGATTACTCGGTGCGGCACCATAGGCCATATAATGTGATTCATTCATCGGCCAAAACAAGATACACGGTTGCTTGCCAACAAGATTGTGCTTGGAAGGTGTGGGCGCGTCCACTTCCTGATGATAGGAACAAATGGAGAATCACAAGAGTTGTCCAACCTCATACATGTGGGACGTCGGAAGTGGCACAAGAACATTCTCAATGCACGGCTCGTTACATTTCGAGACGGATTGCTTTGCCATGGTTTATAAGGATCCCGATGTTTCTATAGCCGCCATCATTGAGTCCATCAAAGCTTTCGGCAACTACACGGTGAATTATGGAAAGGCATGGAGAGCTAAGCGGCATGCAATATCCATGTTGTGGGGTGATTGGAAGGATGCTTATGGTAGGGTGCCAAAAATCCTACAAGCAATAACACACTTCAACCCGGGTACGAAGTGGTGCACTCATACTACGGGAAAGGAGGAGCTCCACAAAGGTGTAATGAAGCCAGTAATGGAGCGGGTGTATTGGTGTTTCCCCCAATGTGTAGAGGCATTCAAGCATTGCAGACCGGTGATAAGTGTCGATGGCACATTCTTAACTGGAAAGTACGGGGGTGTTTTGTTGATCGCCACCGGTGTTGATGGTGAGGATAGATTGGTACCCCTTGCATTTGCCTTAGGCCGAAAGTGAGAATATTGAGAGCTGGTCTTGGTTTTTGCATTTGGTCCGTCGGGACGTTGTGGGACGTCTCGGGAAGGTGTGTATAGTTTCGGACCGCCATCAAGGAATACTAAGTGCGGTTGAGGATTACATGGAAGGGTACGAACTCGTCGTGAGTCGCCGGTGCATGCGACACTTTGCGGCGAACATATGGCATAGGCAAGCTAACAAGAAAGTTAGAGAGCAGCTCAAATCGGTGTGTGCGGCCAAAGCGGAGAGGACTTTTAATATTAGACTAGAGAAACTAAAACAAATGATGAATCCGGAAGCAAAAGAGTGGTTGGAGGAGCAGATGGTCAATAAACATAAGTGGGCCAACGCATTTGATGAAGGTGGTTGGAGATATGGTGTGAACAATACAAATCTTTCGGAAGTGCTCAACAAGGTCCTCAAAGGCATCCGTGCTATGCCAGTATCGGCTATTGTGTACACTTTCTACAAGATCAATTCATATTTTGTGCATAGGTGGAATAAAGCAAAAGTGCAAATAGAAAGAGGGTTACGTGGGATGAATATTTTTGGTAAAGCCGCAAAGAAGCACTTAACCGAGCAAGGCAAAAAAGCTGCGAGCATGAGGGCTGAGTTGTTTGATCCCACATTGTATGTGTACTCGGTGAGAACGACTTCCGCTTTGAATGTTGGAGGTGAGATGACGGGCGGACGCATATATAAGGTGGACCTCTCCGGAGTGTCTTGCACTTGTTGTATACCTCGGTTGCTACATGTTCCATGCTCTCATATGATTGCTTGCATGCACTTGTTAGAGGGGTGTCTTGGCTAGCACCAGCGTACACGACACAATTGTATTCTAAGGATTCGGTATTGAAGACATGGGCGGCTCGTTTTGAGCCAATACTAGACGAGACACATTGGCACCGAGTACAATGGTCCCGACTACGTCCCAGATGACGAGAAGAGGAAACTTGGTGTGGGAAGGAGGAAAAAAAGCGATTACGCAATGAGATGGACCAAACAAGTGGGTACGATAGGGATATTTACGGTGCGGGGAGTTTGACCAAGACAAGTCGAAGAACCGATGTAGTGTACGCCACGAGGAGGGTCATCGGAAGGAACGACATAAACAATCTAGTGGAAGCGGGCATACGGTAGCTACTTAGGATTTCATGTCTCTATTTCTTAATTATGCAAATAACATTTTTGTCATTTCCTTTTGTATAAATAATCGATGAAAATTTATGTTTTTTCGGGCAAATGGCGGCGAGCAAAGGCGGGCGTGATGATCCCATCCCACCACCTCTTCCGGTTCCTATGTGTCATTGTGGCATTCCGGCACAAGTGAAGCAATCAAGGGATGAGGCAACAACCTGGAAGGGCGTTCTACACATGTGCAAGAAAGTGGATACTAAATGAAGATGGCGGCCCAAGTCAATACAACATGGCACCTTGCTTTTTCCACCGGTGGATTGATGGACCGGAAAAATTTGACCCTAGGATCCGATTATTTCCGTGGATAGAATCGGTGGTGCAACCATATCATGAGTTCAGACGGTGGGTGCCACCACCACCAAATCCACCAGAAATGACATTCCAAGAAAAACAAGAGGCGGGATGCAAGCGTGTTAGCAACCCTCCATTGTGTCATTGTGGGAGGCCAAGCAAGTTGCAACTACCTGATCTTGACCTTCCCGATAAATTCACACCATTCTTTCGGTGCAACCAAAGAACACATGTAAGGGTCATTGCTCTTCCCGACAAATTCATTCTGCTCGATATTTAGATGTATAGAGGACTTTATTGAATTTGTTGTGCAGGATGGATGGCCCCAATGTGATTTTCAAGAGGACATATACGGGCCGAAGTCTCATTGGCCGTCAAAAGAAGAAGTGCAAGCATTCGAGAGTGGGGAGAAGCCATGGCCATGTGATGAGCCTTATAGGCCTCGTTGCAAGTGTGGAATACTCGCTCGAAAGGGAGTGGTTCCATCTGAGCTTGGATATGGTTGGTTTTGTGGTAACTCGTACGGAGATTATTGGGTAAAGTCACTTTCCTAAATTTTTTATCCATGTGTTGTGCCCACTTAAATGGTTGTGTTGCCTAAAAATGGACATTAATTTTGTAGGAGGGGAGAACATGTGATTGGGAGAGCTTTGCGGGGAGGGAAGCACTTGCGTCTACATTTGGGGCAATGTTCGGGTATTTGAAAATCAAGGAAACAGCCATGAGGAAAAATAAATTAAGAGAAAAATATGATATCCCAATTCCATCGGATAAAGAGTTGTTTGGACAAATTGCAAAGGATAAACTTGCTAGAGAGGAGGGATGTTCACAAACTAGTGTTGGAGAGGGCATTAGAGAGGGCCTCATTGAATTTTGGAGGCGGAATAGGATGAATTATCCACCGCCCCTAAGTGCAAGTGAGAGGAGGAGGAAGAGGTTGAGGGAGGAGGAAGAGGAGAAGGAGAGAAGAGGGAAATGCATGCGTAACATGAGGGAAAAGTGGCGCCGTGATTGGAGTGAGTTTGATCCATCAAGGATATTTGCAAAGGATTCCATAGCCGAGTGGTTCCAAATGGAGGAAGCAAAGAAAAGAGGGATTAATTTGAAGTTGGCTAGAATTGAGGCAAAAATGGCACAATTGCAGGCAATGAAAGCTCTTGTGAGAGAATTGCCAAAATTTACGACACAAAAGAAGTGTAGCAACAATGTAGAGGAAATTGTGGATGCGACTACCAAATTTCAATGGGAGGCGATAAAGAGACTTGCTACCAAGGCGCAAGAGGTGGAGGACAATGGCAAGGGCAAGGAACAAGAGGTGGAGATCAACGACAAGGGCAAAGCCAATATAATTGAGGTGGACGATGACGATTGGAGTGACGATGAATTATTGTTTGATTTTGGGTTTGAGTAGTGACCTTGTGTAGTAATAGACTTAATTATGCCATGTAATGAACTTATGTCGTGGACCTTATGTAATGTTTCAAAAATGTGGCTTCGGGAAATGTTGAATGTTTGGTGTATTTGAACGTTTGGGGTTTGTGATTGAATTGAACTATGCCGGATTTGTGATCGATGTATATATGTGTGAATTGATGTTTGTTAGCCATGTAAATATTTGTGGTCGTGTTCATGAACTCACTCCAAAAAACGGCACGAATTTATCAAATTTCGAACTCACCAAAGCAGCTCCCAGACTTAACCAAATTTCAGCCCCCCAGCCCGGTGCAGTACTGGTTTTGGCTCTCGCCTGGCGCGACTCCTTCATGGGTCGCGCCAGGCGGTTTGGCGCGACTACTTCATGAGTCGCGCCACATCACTTGGCGCGACTCATGAGGTAGTCGCGCCTGCGCACAGCCAGCACCAGTACTGGCGTAGGGCATATGGCGGGCAGTAGTCGCGCCACATCACTTGGCGCGACTCATGAAGGAGTCGCGCCAGGTGATGTGGCGCGACTCATTAAGTAGTCGCGCCAAACCGTCTGGCGCGACCCATGAAGGAGTCGCGCCAGGCGAATTCCAAAACCAGTACTGCACCGGGCTGGGGGGGCTGAAATTTGGTTAAGTCTGGGAGCTTCTTTGGTGAGTTCGAAATTTGATAAATTCGTGCCGTTTTTTGGAGTGAGTTCATGAACACGACCACAAATATTTACATGGTTAACAAACACCAATTCACACAAATATAGATCGATCACAAATCCGACATAGTTCAATTCAATCACAAACCTGCATAGTTTGATCACAAGCCCGTCTACAAAGTCCGATCACAAGCAACAAGCCTACATAGTTCGATCACAAGCCACATAGTTCGACCACAAGCCACATAGTTCGACCACAAGGCACATAGTTCGACCACAAGCCTAAGGGAACGTTCAACCACTCAAACTTAGCACAAGCCTAAGGATGCGGAGTGTAGACTTTCTTCGCCTTTCGAACCCGCCCAGGTTGCGTGTCAACGACATTATGGCTGCCCACATCCGCACGCTCCCGCCTCACACGCCGCTTCGGTTGAGTTTCTTGTGTGGCAACTGGAGCACCCGCAAGTTGAGAGGACCCAATCTCCGCTGCTTCAGTGTAAGAGGGATCTCCCGGCTCGCTGTCTACACTGGCCTCGGACTCGGTTCCGGCTCTGGGGTACGTGGAGGGGATCTAATTACAATCCCCGGTGCACGGCGACGAGATCCTCCTACAAAAACCATATTTTCATCATTGAGGTACCTAACCATATATTAAAAAAAAGACAAACCTACAACTACCAAGGCCACACACCTGAAGTTGATGCACTTTGTGCTCGTCTCGTGGATCTTTGTGCGGACTCTGAAGCTCCAGCAACATGTCTGGGTCCTGGTGCCGGTCTTGACAAGCAATTCAACTTGAACGCCGCTTTTCTACATCCCCGTCTAATCCTCTGTAAAGCACCATAACCAAATTGAGCATTCATCCATAACAACCACAAAACTCCTGCTGAAAATGGATATTACCTGCACAAAACTCCTCAACACACCGGCCTCCTCCGGAGATCCGATCGGGACGACCAAAGCTTGCTCCGCTTCATTAGCAAATCTTCCTAGTTGTTGCCCCTACACGTGGTTCATAAGTTAACATTATGTCACAATACCAAGTGAAATTGCAAACTAGTGAAAAGAGTATCATCACTTACAATATAATCCTCGAACGGACCACGCTCCGGCGCCTCCCACGTCTAGTGATTTCGTCGTACTCGGGTAAAACATCTTCCGGATCGGAAGGTAGGTCCTCAATGTACTCTTCATCCATTGCAACCCTTAACTTTAAGCGGGTGTTTAGTTTTAGCCAATCCAAATACTCATTGAACGGACCGTCACGGTGTCGTGCCCCCCCATGCACTATGTTGTTCGCTCTCGCATTCCATGCATTGACCGCGTGGATGTGATGCTCCAGCCAATTCTTGGCACCCCTTTGCTTACGACGGTCAGTTCTGCATTTACAGTAATTAATCATAGTGAGTAATTTCGTAGACAACCAACAATTTGAAGGGTGTGAAACAAAAAGTACATACTCGTGGAGGCTGTGGCTAGTGTTGTAGTAATCTGGAGGGTAGTTTTGAAGATGCCCAAATTGCCGCTGCACTCTATGTGGCAGATGGTACTCCACAACATAGAAGCAAATCAAAGGGCAAATGTTACGCCAATAATGTTCATCAATTGTGCACATCGGGCTAAAATCTCCCTCAGCAATCTCATTCCTTATATATGGTCGCCAAGTAACCTAGATACACATATTCATTTATCTAAGCAAATGTTGTAACGTATATAAGCGAGTCCTTAAGAAAGAAAGGAGTAGTGGTGAAGTGTATCACTTACATGACTTGGTTGAAGGCGGTCTATGGCGTTGGTGTAGTCCGTGTAGCGCCGTCCCGGGTTCCCATGGACCCTTGCAATGTTGGTCCAAAGATACCCGACAAGGGCCAAGGGAACCTCACCGTCATATGGCAAATCCTACAACATAGTGTCAAGTCTAAATAAGAACTCAAACGGACAAATGCTTAAGAACATTAGAGTTGCAAATTACGTACACCAAATGTGTAGCGCTCTGGCCGACCAATTGGAAGCCGCTCCCACATCCACAGCTGGAGAAGGTAAGCACACCCACCAAGATTAGCATTAGGTCCACTTCTCCTGCATGCATCACACATCTGCCGATACAACCATGCAAGAGTCGCACTCGCCCAACTATAGGTTGCAATGCCATCCCATTCTTGCCCGATGATCGGTATCCACATCCAAGATATTGTATTCCCGCTAGAATCGGGAAAAAGAAATCCACCCACCATATGCCACAACCATGCACGAGCATGCATCCGAATACGGAGCTCATTAGCATGCTGTGGTGGCCGATGACCAAAGTGCTGGGCCAACCAAGACGAGTTTACTCCAGTGGTTTTCCTGTCCTTCACACCTTCTTGCGGTTCTTGTGGCCGCACTCCTAACAATGCCTCGACAATATCCCTCCAATCTTGTGGGTTTATGTGACCGGTCACAGCATACCCGTCAACACGGAGGCCAAACAGCATGGCAACATCCTCCAATGTCACAGTCATCTCACCACAGGGGAGGTGGAAGCTATGTGTCTCGGGCCTCCACCGATCCACTAGCGCAGTCAAAGCAGCATTGTCCATCTTCGGGAGCCCAGTCTTGATCAATGTCGCAAGAGGGAGGAAACCCGATCGGCGAATGAAAGGAGTGTACCTCTCATCCCATTGTAGAGGAGTGTGAGTACGGGGTCGCAAAGGCTTCAAAACCTACAAAAAAAATCACATTCACAAAAAATGATTAGTACACGACAATCCAATTTCAATCCTTCCATGATCAAAATAACAAGTGCTTCCAATCCTACCTCCAAACGCTCTTCTAGCTTCCGCCCACGGTGATTGTCATCGTAGTACTTCTCAAGGAGTGGATACCTTGGATGGTACTGCTCTTGTTGAGCCATGGTCCTAAATGAAGAAAATATTATTTATAACCCACCTAAAAAATGCATGCATATGTGAAATAAAATTAAAATACATAAGAAAAGCTAGCGAAGAAAATAAGCGACAAGATATATACTACTATCTCAAACATGCATCAACTTGTGAAGAAAATATTTCAATCTCCAACATACATACACATAGTGAAAGAATTACTAGTGAAAAAAACTACTAAGTCATGACTAAAACTAGTACCATCACTTGCATTTCAAACATCAATCAAAGGAAAGTAAGTATTGATTTATTCAATTGCAAATCAAATTTCATTCTAAATACAATAGACAAGTGAAAGGTAAGCAAAGATATACTAGTGAAAAATAAATACTACTAAGGTAAGTAACGAAATACTAATGAAAATACTACTCAAAGCTAGTACTACTAATAAAACCAACTACATGAGCCTACATTGCAATTTCAATCGTTCATAGTGCTCAACATTACTTCAACATCTACACCACCAAAATCCATTGAAACCGAAGCATGCATTGCAAACTACACGATAGATCGGTGTTACAATCAACCAATGCATCGATACAAGCCAACTAAAAGTGACCGATTCGTACTCAATCCACCATTGGAGCCACATAGTCAACAAACCCTAGCAATGACTAAACCCTAGGTAAACAACCAAATCGAGAAAAACTAGCCGGTTAAAGTGGAGGAGGTACCTTCAATGAGTGATTTCCCACCCAAAACGACTTGAATCCGGTGGAGGAGGAGTGGATCCGGAGGGGGAGGCGGCGGGGGCGACGGCAAGGCCGCGGCTCGGGTTGGGAAGAAAAGAAAGGAGGGAGGAAGAAGAAGGGGCCGGCGGCCCCGTGGATATTAAGTGAGTCGCGCCACGCCGCCGCGGCGCGACTCGGTCGCGCGGGGCATGTGGCGCGACTCACTAGCCACCTCGGCGGTGGCCGGCGCGCGCGCGGCCGACGTGGCGCCTTGGTCGCGCCAGGGCATGTGGCGCGACTCAATGAGGAGTCGCGCCACGCGGCCTGGCGCGACCAAAAGGGCTAGTTTTTGCAATTTTAGTTGAGCCTGGGTTATTTTTAATAAATTAGATTAAAAAGGATTAAAAAAAAAAAAATTCTCCACTCCAACCCATACCCAGCAGCAAAGCTGGCAACACACTCTTCCGGTCTTCCCCCTCCTTCCTTTCATGATTCCAAACTCGGTTTTGATCTCCTTGTTTCAACGTTCGGCAAGAGGGATTCCTGGCTTTTGCTCCACGATTCTAGGTGTGTGTTCATTTGTGTTTGTAATGGCATTTGATTGCTAGCTTCTGCTGCTAATTTAAGAAAAAAAGTGTACCAGTCCACCATATATTTGTCCTTGCAAACATTTGTGTAAATTCTCAGATTTTGTGGGGAGGCTGCCTGCACTCACCCCCACAAAGATAAGGTGAAGTACTACTACTGTGCGACTGGTACCTCGTTGGAACTGTTTGACTACATTTGGTTTAACTTCTTTTTGCTTCTTGCACATCATTTTTCTTAAAATAAATTAATTGTACAAATAACATTAGTAATTTTCTCTCAGAGTAAAATTACTGTACAAATCATTTTAAAAAATCTGGCCAACAAAAACTTTGATTTCAACGGGGAGTTGTTTGCGGTGAGCCTATCAATAGTGGATTCTGTGCCAAACAGCGCACACGGGCACATCAACTCGGAAGCTCTGTACTTTCCTAAAAAAACAAAATAAAGGAGTTGGACCCATATGTCCTCGTGTCCGGACTCAGAAACAGAGAGAGAAGGCTTTCATACAGCAAAGACCTCCAGTAAGTAGTAGTGGCTGCAACCTGCAACAGCAGCTGAGTAGGTGAAATACGTGTTGGTGGCCAGTAAATCTGCAATTTTAATTGGTGTGTTTGGTTTTACCTGTACTACTTCAGAATGTTGGGCATCATTTGGTTATTAGAGTCCAGACGCTAGCCATGTCTTGATTATGTTAGCAAAATGCGAGAAACAAATCTGGTGTCAATCATCGCCAAACTTGTGTTAACTAACACTTCATGGCTTTCACGGTCGCTAAAGTTACTTCCTTTGACGTTGACGTGAAGTTTTGGACACTATGCTTAGTCTATTGGTCAAGACACTTGCACTGTTGCACGTCACCTTTTGTCGCCATTTTTCGTCCTTATCGCTTACTACTACCAAATTGCTCGTGTCACGAATTGAGCTAAGCATCTCTGATCGATCTCTCATCGCGTTGACGGCGTCACAACATTCACCGTTGTAAAAAGAAGAAGGCGGTGAAACATGAACGACGTGGATGAACATGAACTGGCACCCTGAACAATCTCCTCCTCCTCTGCCGTGCATCTTTTTCACCCCCCTTCACTGCTGGAGTGATTCCAAAAAAGCTTTTAGCTGAACATCGTGGCAGCTTTTGTGTTGGCGTACAGTGCTCGTGCTCGCATCGGCTACATGGAATCCATGGATAGCCTGTTTGACCTTTTGCACCCCGTGCACTTCGTTTTTACAGCGAGCTCATGTGTCGGTTCTTCTTGTACACCGTGCCACGTGCCACCCGAATTAACAGGCCTTTGATGAGCAGTTGAGCACAACAAATTTAGAACCCTAATCCCTGAAATAAAATAGGTTTCAAATTTCATTGTGTGAGTCAAATCCGCATCAATTCCAGTAAAACTGTATTTCCCCCCTTTTTTCTCACTGATGGTAAAAAACAGTGTTTTATTGCATTGCATTGCATTGCGTCTCTCTTTTCGGGTTGATGATGGATAGGGATGGTAAGAGCAACTCCAGTGAGGCCCTCCAAATTGAGGCCTCCAAATCTCTTTTGCAGGTCCAACTTCAAAATATGGAGGCTCAAAATGAAGCCCTAACTCCAGCGGTGAAAGCAATAGAGGCCTCTATTTTGATGTGGCCCACTCATCCCAACGCACGCCTCTGCCCTGCGCCCGCCGTCGGTCGTCGCTGCCGCGCCAGCCCATTCTCCAGTCTCGTCCAACTCCTCTCAAATCTCCCATCCCAATTCGCACATTTTTTTCCAATTCGAATCTCCTCTCAAATCTCCTCCTCTCAAGTCTCCTGATGCTTCTCCTCCAGCCCCGCGCGGTCGCTGCACCCGCTTTGCGAGGGAGGCCGCCGCCACATCGGCCTCGCCGGCGGGCCGGTGCCGCCTCCCGTCGCCGCGGCGTTCGGCTCTGTCGCCGTCGGCTCCGATGAGGACGCATTCACCAAGTGCTCGGGGCCTGTTCGAGGAGGGCGCGGCCACCGAGTCGCGGCTCCCCACCCCTACGACCTCCCGGGCATCGCCGCCGTGTACCGCCACCGGCCGCTCCTCGTGCTCCGACGCTCGCTGCAGATCGGCAAGTGCTTCCCGCCGGCGACGACGAGTACAAGGAGAAGGAGGAGGCAGGGTACTGGATGCATCTCAGAAACGACCTCGCCACTAGCATCAGCGTGAGCGCTGATGGGGTGAGGATGAGGATGGAGAAAAAAAATAAAAAAAAGTGGGTCTCACGTTTGGAGGGGGAATGGAGGGCCTCCAGAAATGGAGGGTGAGAGTGGGAATTTGGAGGAGTATGGAAAATGAAGGTCCATATAGAGGTCCCGCTGGAGTTGGTTTTTTGCCCAAAGCCTCCAAATTTTGGAGTAGAGGCCCATATAGAGGCCCCCACTGGAGTTGCTCTAATAGATCCTCCAATAGCCTAGCAAATTTAAGTATTGGATCCTACAACTACAGTAATTAAGCTATAATTATATACAATTTTAAATGGAGTTAAAAAGTAGTAAGATTTACTTGGATTATGAAAAATGCATTAGGATCATGATTTATTACCATCCTAGTGATGAAGAGAGATCGATGTGGGAGGTTCCAGCTGAGGACCACTTCCAAATCTTGCAGGGAAAGGTGACAAATATTCTAGCAGAGATTACGGCCTTGTCTCCATTACACAAGAAGCATTTCTTTAGGGTATCCAAAGGCCAAAAACAAAGGCTTTTGTTTGCCGCCCTTTTTTCGTTCCCTCTGTTGCTCGCTTGTTTGTCACCTTGTCCGTATGTGGCTATTTATATGCCCAACTTTGGGATCAAGGTAAAAGACTAAAGACTATGGGCCTAGCTTATGTCAAGAATATTGGATATAGGTACTAGTGCGACACGCAGGAATGGTCTGTCAAATCCTTAGCCCCCATCTGAGTATAAAGTGTCAAGTCAGCAAGGGAAAATCAAATACTCATCTTCTTGACCTTTTTTTATTTCATATTTATCATGCATCTATACATACACTATATGTATGTGCATAGCAAAACTAAACATTTAGAAAAGTCAAATTGATTTACAATTTGTAGTGTGATAGTTCATCAAATCCTGGAAAAATAAATGGGCATTTGTTCATGCTAATTTTCATTGGTTGGTACCATTACTTATTTATTTACTTCTAAAAAAATGCGAAAGGGCTTGTAGCCTAGTGGTTACGAGAGCCCCGGTAGCACCTCAGGTCCTGGGTTGGACTCCCCGTGGGAGCGAATTTCTCAGAATTTAACGGTGTTTGTGTTTTCAGTGGTAGGCGACGGTCCCGTCGACAGCGAGGCGCCTGTGGTGACTTCGTCAATCTTGAGGATTTGCCGGCACAGTCTTCGAAGATGCTCCTAGGGGTAGGGTTTGCGTGCATCTATTCATAGGGATGAGTGTGCGTGCGTTGTGAGTGTCTCCGATGTAATTGTGTAATTCGAAAAAAAAAGATATGAAAAAAATGCATGAAACGTGACCTTTTTAAGTAGCATGACATCCATCACCACTTTTTAATTTGAATTCAAAACTCTAGTTGTGATTTGTGAACTCCAATTCGGACCGCTGACTGAATTACCCTGCTTAAATAATCTGAAAAAATATATGACTTGAAATTTTAATAAAGTGAATAATTTTGAATAAAAATCGTCCCTTTTATAAAATTAAATGCATTATATTCTTCGCTTATCAACTTGCTAAAAGAATCTTGAAATCTGTTTTGTGACTGAAATAAACATTTCCTCAGCATGCATAGTCCTGGCAAGACTGTCCTGCCAAAGAAGCATCCTCCTACTCCTACATTGGATGCAAAAGATACACAAGTGCAGTCAAGTGCGTGCTCAACTACTGTTGACTGCCAAACCATTTCTGTCATCCCAATCACCAGCTCCCATATGCCACCAATTCAGCTCAGCTCAGCTCATCACCTCACTGAGCAGCTCAGTTCAGAGGTTGAGCACCCCAAGACCTAAATAGACTCATCCAACCCCATTAACTTAATTAATCCACAATGTGCAGGCAGCCGTCCAACCAGTGTGGCAGCATGATTTGAATAGGGGAAAACCCTTATCCCCCTGCTCTGAACCATGACATATGGAATTATTTCAAGCACCCCAACAACACCTCAAAGCATGTGGCCTGCCACTTAAACAAGTGCTTAGGTGCATGCATATGATAATGCCAAAGGAAAAATTGGGCACTTGCATCGTTAACCCTTGAGCCACTCAACATCGGATCCTCTAGGGCAAAGTGACCGTGATCTTCCAACGGTTAATTACTACCCGGTGATGGTATCGGAGTCCCGAGAAAGGTTAATGCATTGTAGTGACACGATTACTACGCTCAACTCTCACGACTTAAAGGAAGGTCCACATGCGAGTCATCACTCATCAGTGATCGGAGAAAACGTTTTTGAGCGACATGAATCACTGACAGGTGGACCCGTCAAGATCCGATGCACTCGTCGTGGACTCGTGCACACGTGCGTGCACGTGCACGACGAGAGACAGGCAACTTTGAGCAGTGGTAGGAGACAAACACAAGTCCAATAGGACCAAATTGACCGGACAAAACTGCGAGGCGTGATCTGATCACGAGAGATTGGGAAATGTTTGGGTGTTGCTGCAGGATGGGTGTCGGGTTCAGTAGATCGCCTCGCCGTCGCAGCAACAAGAACGGCGATGCGGGAGACCGAGACCAGCGCAGCGACCGATTCATTTCCGGTCAGGAGAATCGCGGAAAGAGAGAAAATATTCAAGTTTCAAGTGTGTGTTCAAGTGCTGTAATCTGAAGCTCTTGGGCATGGCGAACGCTGAATGCTTGAACGCTGCATGTGTGGACTGCAACGAGGCTTAGTTGCAAATGCAAAGTTGTCTCGACAACGGAGCAGGAATGGGAGACAGTGTCCTTCTGTTTTCATTTCGTTAATGATTTAACAGACCCCAAAATTAGCGTTTTGGAGTAATGACATGTTTGATAGGGCGATTGACCTCTGAATCCTTACAATATAAAATGCTATAAAATCTGAACATAAAACTACTACGAGAGCAATCTTCCTCATCAAAATATCATCTGAAAAGCATTGACACTCTCAACATCTTTCAAGTGATTAACCCTAGAGCATTTTCTCAACAGCCTGTATATGCAGGTGAAGGTACATGTCCTGTCCTAGCACACTTACACAACATTCAAGATCTGTGCAATGAATTTTGCAATAATAAGTAGATGTCAGTAATAAGTAGATGTCATCTGTTTCATATCATAGAGCAACTCCAATAGTTTGGCAAACCAACTGCGCATCCAACACTTTGGTAAACCAACTTGGCAAAAAATATAAATTTGGCAAAACTCACCTCCCACGCGCATATATACGCGCGCGGATCGTGGTTACCGTCGGCGTTCCCCTGTAGGTGGGAGGGTGAAAAAAGAAATAAAGAATAGAGAAGGATTCCTGATGTAAGTTTTCAAGAGGTTGAATAACATAAATATAATTTTGTTTCTCTCAGGATTCCTGATGTAAGTTAGATCTGAGTTTGACAAGTGAATTATGTTTGGAGATGAACTTTTTTTTACTTGGCATATCTTTTTAGAAGTTGGTAAAACACAAGATTTACCTAGTAAAATTTGGCAAACTTTTAAAATGCTCTTAGTACTTTACCAACCTATTTTTGGAACATAATAAACCATACGATTTGTATTTTTTTAGAACACAATACTATTTGTATGTCAAATCCTGAACAAATCACACAGAAATCAGTTTTTTTAAGAACCACACAGAAATATGTTGGTCTCTCTCTATGATTCCTCTCTGGTACGAGAAGCCCACTACAATTGTATACACATTATTGGGCCAACAAGGGCCGGGCTTCTTTCGATAGCTTAAGGAAAAAGTTCATTCCACAACCCTTATGTATAGGTGGTGTTCGAATTTCAACCCTCATCATGAAAACCAGACATTCACTACCCACTAACTATTGAAACCGTTTGATTTACCCCCTTTGTCGGTGCGGAATGTAGTCCCGACACTAACTAGTGATAAGCGCTGAGATCTGTCCCTCGATGGTCGGTGCTAAGCAACTAAAGACACGGGGTTTTATCCTGGTTCCGGCCGGGGCCGTACGTCTAGCAGTGGTGTGCTCGAGGCACTGTATTGCTTTGCACCGGGGTGCCTGTAGTGGGGCGGCTACAAGCGAGGCGGGAGAGGAGGCGTGGCCTCCAAGTCCCAGGCGGAGTGATTGAGGCAGATGCCAATGTCGTGGGAGAAGGAGTGTGTGTGTGATGTGTTGTCTCTGATGTCCCCTGCAGCGAGGGGGATCACCTTCCTTTTATAGGCCAAGGAGAGGGTGATTTACAGGCATGCTGCACTATTTAGCTACATGTGGAGGTATGGCGTACAACGCCGGGGAGTTGGCGGCCGTCCTGGCGGTCCTTGCCCCGGTCTTGTCGTCGCGGCGCGTCCCGTACTTGAACAGGGGCGGCTTCGAGGGTGAAGGCGTAGTGGTTGGCTGTGGCGTCCTCAAACGGGCTCGAAGAAGCCGTTGACGGTGATCCATACGGGGTACAGTGGCAGGCGTGGCGGCGTCCCGTCCCCGCGTGTCCAACAGCACCGGAGTTGTTGTAGCAGTGCTCGGCGTGGCGCTACAGGGGCGGGGATGGCGCCCCTGCCGGCCTGACGTCATGGTTTGACCCTGCAGGGTCATGAGAGAGGGGTTCGAGGGTGCGGCCAGCCCCCCTTCGAGGGCGCGGCGTGTTAGCCGTACGGGGAGTGGGCGGCACAGTGTCACAGAGCTGACACTGGCCATGTCGCACAATCCCCCATAGTGGCGGGGATGGGTTCCCCCTAGGGAGTTGGCGGAGCAGCGCCGGGGCGTGATTCCCAGGCGCATGATGGCGCGGCTCTGCCGTGTCAGAGCATTAAATGTCCGTACCCGCGTGCGGGAGCAGGTGAAGGATCGGATGGCGACTAGAGAGGGGGGGAGTGAATAGGAGCCGGATAAAAATTCTTCTCAAAGAACCCGGCCTATACCCTAGTCAAAACCCGGTCACACACAAGCGTTGGAACGAATCACACACCAATCACCAAAACAACGAGTCCTTGAAACACACGCGGAAGCACGAATGAAAGAGGGAGGAATCGAACCAAAGAGCAAAGCGACGAGCTCGCGCTCGCGGACCGTCCGGCCGGGCAGGGGCGGGATCGTCCGCGATGGCCGCGCGGACCGTCCGGCAGGTACCGCGGACCGTCCGCACCCTTGCCGCGGAGCGCGTCCGGCCCGAGCCGCGACCGTCCGTTAAAGCGAACAGAACCACCAGAACCGACCCAAGAAAAACGGACCGTCCGCTACTGAAGCGCGGACCGTCCGCAAACCGACTGCAACGAAAAACTAAAACCAAATCGGATTGAAAGCAAAGCCGAGCAAGAACACGAAGAACACGCGAATAACACTGTACACGCGGACCGTCCGCCTGGCCCTCGCGGACCGTCCGCCAGGCACGAACAGAACTGAAAACTGCTCGACCCCGAAAGTCAACACTCCCAATCCATCACCGGATCTCCCAAACGATAGAAGTTGTTGAGACAAGAGTTTGGGGACATGTAAAGCGTCAACCAAGGATGCTATACCCCAAAAATTTCGTCTCCTAACTCCCTAAATCATCGGGAATCGCGGATCCTTTGAACACCACCAAAAGCTAGAGCACCGAACGAAAATCCTTGAATCGAAGTGGTTTCCCGGCGTTTGAGGGCACAAGATCAATCACAAAGATGCACTAGACATCCATCCATGTTTCCCTCAAAGAGATCCGGGGAGAAACCCACTTAAATCCGCGGAATCACACCAAGAACAAAGGCTCCAAAAACAAGCACGAAAATAGCACAAAAGAGCTTCGAAAAAGCAATAAAAGAAATTCGGGAATAGAAAGATTGGCACAAGATTTAGAGGATGAAATCACTATGAATATCTTGTCCAATCGATTACAAGCCACTCCTAGAATCCAAATCTAAGATGGCAAAAAGCTCCAATCAAAGAGCCACTCACTCCTCTCTCCCTCTCTCCCAAAGCACTCCAAAATGAAAGAGTACCGCAGCCTCTAGCCCAAGAGTTGGCCGAAAATTCAGCCCCCTCCTCCTATATATAGGCCCTCCAGAAAAGACCGAAGTGCCCCTACACTAGGAGTACAACACAAGCCCTCACAGGGGCATTTTGGTCAACACATGAAGTTCACCATCGGACGGCCCGCGCATCCATCGTGCCTTCACGTCCTCCCGACGCAAGCACCTAGATCATGCCGCGTGTCGCCCGCCTCGAAGCTTCCCGACGCACCCGGATACCGTCTCCGTCACGCCGGCCCTCGGGCTCGGTTTTGAGGCCCAAACCGAGAAACCCTCCTCCGATGGTTTTATGGCCAAACCACCAAACCCCGCGTACACGGCCCGGCCCTCACCATGCCAAGCGTCGAGCTCGCCAAGCCTTTCACCTCCGCGCCCCGGACGGTCTACTCGGGGCCTTGCCTCATTCCTTGACTTGGCCACCACCGATGCACCGGCTCCATGTCCACGACTTCGTCTTGCTCTTCTTGCACCATGCGGTTCGCACTTGATCCCGTCGGCCACCGGTCCCTCGAACCAAGCCTACCCGTCTCTCCACTCCTCGGAGGCCCCGCAAGGCTAAGACCTTTCGCGCCCGTTCTTCACCCGCACCAACGCAAACCAAGCCACAACCAACACCCGCAATACTAGGCCAAGAGTCAGTCCACACAACGTTGTCAACCACTCCTCACGAGTGCATTGACAACACACCACATAAACAATAAGGTAAATACACAAAATGAAACACACACAACACAACTCAACACTACACACACAAAGCTTCAAACCATCCGGTCAATCACTCATCACACACGGACCAAGGTACCTCTCAACTTGGTTCCTCAATCTCCCCCTTGATGAGTGCATTGACAAAAGAAGGTCAAAAAGAAAATAAGAACCCATTCAAGCGCCACAAAGCCAATAAAAAGCAAACAAAAGGCCACTTGAAGTGAGAAGGGATAAAAACATGCTCCGACAAATTCCTCTCGAAACCAAAGCAAGCACAAAGGCTAAGCGCAAACGAAGAGACACACTACCAACATGCAACCCCTAAAAGCCATCAAACCAAAATGCTCAACCCAAAGTGCCATAAAACTCTAAACACTTGTCAACCGCTCATCACCATCAAATCAAGGTTCATATTAACTTGATTTTCCAAATTTCTCCCCCTTGAGGAGCGGATTGACAACATGTGAGCACAAAGAAATGGTTTGAGAGCGCAAAGACCGAACACCTCATCCAAGTGAAAGAAACCACACAAGAGCAAAGAACAAGGTCACTTGGCATGAGAGAAACCACAAAGGCCAACTCAATGTCTCGGTCCCCAAAGACATGGGCAACGGCTCAACACAACCGAGACAAGAATGCATGATCCCTCAAGAAGAGGCACAAAGGGCTCAACACCGATCATGGAAGAATCGAAAACATAAGTCAACCGCCGGCTCCTCAAGAAGAGGCAAAGGGGCTCAACACCACCGGCACAAGAGCACAAAACTCACAAGCTCCCCCTAAACACATGAACTAGGACCAAAGAGCATACAAAGCTCACCCTAAACTCATGAGATAGAGAAAAGAGCACACCAAGCTCACAAGCTCCCCCTAAACACATGCACTAGGGACAAAGAGCATACAAAGCTCACCCAAAACACACGTGATAGAGCAAAAAGCAACCACCAAAGCACAACTCAGGCAAACAAAGGAAACTCACCAAAGCTCCCCCTACACAAATGCAAGCCCCCCCTGAACATGTGGATGCAAACTTCCAAATTTTAAATGCAGTTTTCTGAATTTTTCATTAAGCTCACCTCTTCTCCCCCTTGTTGACAATGTATGAATCAAGGTGAAAATGCAGAAATGCAAAACAAAGCATATAAACATCTACATGAGCTTCTCAAATAGGCCAAATTTAGTGACAAAGGCTAGAAATGAGACAAAGAGCACATATATGGATCATAACATAGTCAAAGCATTGCCACAAGTAATATATGGAAATATAGGCATGTGACAAAGCAAATTTTCAGATTTGAATAATTATATCAAAAGATGGCTCACTTCAAATGTAAAAGCCTATCCATGTCATATTCTAGCCAAAAACATGCATATCATCCAGAGATCATACAAGGATATCCAATTCTCAACAAAAGATCATTGCAAACACCCATAAAGCAAAGCATGTCATGTTAAAGCTCATGAGCCATGTGTCCACTTCGGGGAGACTTCTCCACTGGTGAGCATCATGCAACATGTTTTGCACCCATTTGTGAAAGATAAGACATTTTAAGCATAAACATGATGGAGGGAGCATTTTTCAAGCATACACACTTCTTTTCAAGATTAATTCATTTCATGGTAAATGAAGTGCCTTTGCGGCAAAAAGAAGCTTATGCTCCTCCATGAATGCAACATAGGCTAAACATTCACAATGATATCGGCCTTTAGCCCAAATGCAAGAAAGAGACATCCAAGCACAATCTAAGCATGAAAGGCACATTTAGACCAAACAGTGACATGGATATACTACTACACATGAGTGGAGCACATTTCATCAAATTTAGTCAAGATTAGCATTTGATTCAAAAAGGCTATCTCACAACACATATATCTCAAATATTCCAAGAGCATAGCCTCATATAGCCATTTCTCCACACACATGACCAATATCTCACAAGTAGCCAAAGAAACTCAAATGAGGCATATGGAAGAAGCTCATCATCCTAAAATGCAATATGATACAAATGCAACATAGGAAGATATGTACATCAAAAGGAACATGATATATGACAGAATGCGAGACACAAATGTCAAACCTACCAAAGTCTATACATCATGATATATGATACAAATGCAATGCAGAATGCATAGGGAGACAAGGAACTTGACTTAACACCAATAAAGCTCACAAGGGAACACACCAACCAAGAATCGCAAAGGTCCCAATTGAGTACCATAGAAAAAGTACCAATTGCAAAACCGCAAAGATCCCAATTGAATACCATAGAAGGAATATCAATTTAAGGATCACAAAGACTACCCAGAAAGCTACAACCCTTCTTGGAAATTCCCTATCAAAAGAAGCCAAGCTCCCCCTCAACCAGGGGCAACTAACAAAGCAAAAGCTAGGAAAAGGAAGAGCAAGGAAAAACTCTAAAACCAACCGAAAAGAGGAACAACAACACAACTCGAAGACAAGACAAGCCCAAAACTCCAAGGAAAGCTCACAACATGCTACACAATGCATTGATAATATCAATTAACATAAATAGAGCATTGTAACATGATTCCACAAATATGAATAAGCATGGGCAAGCAAGTATGTCAACAAGGTACAACACTAAACCAACATGATACCAAAGAACAACATGCCAAACAATATACAAGAACTAAACAAAGGCATGATACAAGATCACATGGATCATCCACCAACATATATTACCAAGTTAGCATGACAAGAGATACATGGGGGACAAACATGCTAACAAGAAAGGTACCATCGAGCTAGACAAACATGATATGAATGAACAACATGACATATCCGAGCAATCGACCATAAAGCATGACATGATGTTCATAAATAAAATCCACCATAAAATCATACAAAGATAGCAATATAGATATTCAAGATCACAAAGCTATCATGAACAAGGTGGCTAGCCTACCATGGTTTTCACACAAGCAAGACACAAGTATATACAAGAGAGGATAAGGGGAAAAGAAAACTCACTATACATGTGTACAAAGGCTTTCAAGAGCCATCCAAAGTGGTGTGGAGAACCATCATGTCTCCATTGAGCTCATGTTCTCCAACCGCGTCTCCATACCTACACACAAGGAGACGAGAAAGACCGAGCCTTGGATCCCAAAGGGTTAGCAAGCATGTACTTGGGAATCCAAGATTTGGTCACACGGGTAAGTGGTGCACACAACCTATCATGTGGGTTAGCATGATGCAAATGCCGGTTGGAATGAAAAGTCTTTCGAACACCCTTGGAACCATGCCTCAATGAAGTCACTCGCGAAGAAAGTCGAGTGCTACCACAAGCAAAAAGGCAAAGATCCTTCGGGGTCGTAGGAGAAGAACCAACATAAGCACCACGGGAAGCATGTCGCGGACCAACACAAGAAAGAGTGTCATAAAACCCGTCCACAAATCGCGCCTTCTTAGGCTCACAAGTGTTCATGCCATGAGAAGGGCTATGAACAACCAAAGACCTAGAGGCACCTCCTCGCCGTATTCTCCTTGCCCGGCGGTAGCAAAAACTCTCTTGATGCCCATCCTTCCCACAGTGAGAGCAATGGTACAAAGGCCTATCGAGAGGCACGGTCTGAGTGGATGAATCACCATTCTCTTGTAAGTGGGAAGTCCCTTGGGACTTAGAGCATGAAGCATCAACCCCAACATCCAACTTGGTGCCCACATTAGAATCACACGTGCCATGAGAAAGGCTACGTGGCTTCTTAAAAGCTTTGGCATGCACACATCGCTCGTGCTTGACACGGCGAAAGCAAAACTCAACGATATGCCCATCCTTCTTGCAAAAGGTGCATTGGAACCTCGGCTTGCGAATATGAGTTCCAAATATGTGGGAGGCACCCTTTCCATTCAAATCACATTGGGCAACACCGGAAGAAGCAACAAGCTTAGGAGTAGCTATGAGAGAGCTATCCAAAGCACTAGCACACTTACCACCATCCAAAGACTCACACTCAAGAGAAGAAGTCGACTCCGGTTTAGAAGAAGCAAATTTAGAAGCATCAACATCGGAGTGACAAGAGAAGCATGAATCCGAACCTTTGGCACAAAGACTCTTGCACCTTGTGCGCAAAACCTCATTTTGCGACTTGAGGCGCTCACAAGTACCACATGTCATATTTCTCAAATTATTGATTTCTTCTTCAATGCATTTAGCATATTTGGTACGCAAGAGTTCATTTTCTTTCTCAAGGTTGGCACTCATCTCCTCATGCTCAACCAACTTGGCGCTCATATCATCGCGCATTTTCTTTAAAGCCAAAACTTCACTTTCCAAATCAATGCATGAAGTGCAAATGAGACCACATGAACAAGTATCATCATTTACACCCATCAAAGCATCATCATCATAATTATCACAAGAAGTATGGCAAGCATCCTCTACAAGAAACAAAGAGCACTTGCTACAAGGCATGGATTTTATATCACAAATTTTAGCCCTAGCATGCTCAAGATCATCTACACATGTGGTGTGAGTCAATTTTAATTCATTAATTTCAGCATGCAAAGACTCACAAGAAACACATGGTAAAGAAGCACTTGTCTCTAACAAAGCAATCTTACTCCTAGCCATATCAAGCTCATCATTCAAAACAACACGAGAGTTGCAAGGCATAGAAGCATTGGATTTCAACAAGTCAATTTCAGATTGCAAGTTAGCAAGAGATGATCTCAATTCATCATTCTCAAAATCAAGATTGTCGCATGCTCTTCTAAAAGCTTCAACATGCATTTTGCGCCAATTAACTTCATCTTTTAATTTCTCATTTTCAGCACACAAGGCATCGCAAGATTTGCAAGGCAAAGAAGCTTTGAAATTTAACACCTTAATTTCAGATTTCAAGCATGCAATGGAAGCAATCAAAGCATCATTTTTAGCATGCATGGTGTTACAAGAAGTGCAAGAATTCAAAGCACGAGACTTCCAATGAGCCATACCACATTTCAACCTAGTAAGAGAGCATTTCATCTTCTCATTCTTCCTACGCAAGGCATCACACAAATCTATGTTTCTCCTATGCAAGTCTCCACAATCACACTCACAATCATCCAACCTATTGCATAGGATCAAGATAGCTTTGGCAAGTGTACCTTGGTTCATGCCTCCTAGCTTGTGGTAGAGCTCGCCTTTCTTGATGTCACCATATCGATAGTCCTCGATGAGAGATATCATCTCCTCCACTCCGGCTTCCGCCTCAACCGCCATCCTCCTCCCCGCTCAAAGAACCACAAGGAGAAGAACTTGGTGCCATAATCAAAGTACCGGTTAGGATTAGCCGAAAGCAAACTCGAGGAACAAGCAACGATGCAAAGAAAGCACTCAAAATGCCTCAATTCTCTAACAACTACTGACGAGTTCAATAGCAAAGGATCTTATCTTTTTCCCAAAATTTTACCACTGAACAAGGAGCACCAAAGATAGAGGCACAAAAAATGTCAGCTCAAAATAAGGTGAAATGAAGTCTAGAGAAAATCCAGAAGAAACAAGACAAAGCCGCAAGAGACTTAAATGAGGATTTTTCAATTATCTTGTTGATTTTTTCTGAATTTTTGAAGACCCCAAAATCACCTACAAATGGAGTCACGAAACCGCTGTAAAAATTTGAGCCAAAACGGAGCACCGAGCGAAAAGTTATGCCCGTTTTACTGAAGGTATCTCAAGTTATGGTTTTCCAAGGGCACAACTCCAAATCGTCGGACTCAAAACGTGCAAACCAAGGTCGCAAGCAAAAGCACCTCTTTCCTCTAGTCACCCTATGGATTCAAGACTTGTTAGAGCCAAAAGAATCCACAACCGGCTCTGATACCAATTGAAGGATCGGATGGCGACTAGAGAGGGGGGAGTGAATAGGAGCCGGATAAAAATTCTTCTCAAAGAACCCGGCCTATACCCTAGTCAAAACCCAGTTACACACAAGCGTTGGAACGAATCACACACCAATCGCCAAAACAACGAGTCCTTGAAACACACGCGGAAGCACGAATGAAAGAGGGAGGAATCGAACCAAAGAGCAAAGCGACCGTGCTCGGCGGACCGTCCGGCCGGGGCGGGGGCGACCGTCCGCGATTGCCGCGCGGACCGTCCGGCAGGTACCGCGGACCGTCCGCACCCTTGCCGCGGATCGTCCGCCCGAGCCGCGACCGTCCGTTAAAGCGAACGGAACCACCGTAACCGACCCAAGAAAAACGGACCGTCCGAGAAGACCGAGCGGACCGTCTCGCGCGGCCACGGACCGTCCGCTACCGAAGCGCGGACCGTCCGCAAACCGCCGCAACGAAAAACTAAAACCAAATCGGATTGAAAGCAAAGTCGAGCAAGAACACGAAGAACACGCGAATAACACTGTACACGCGGACCGTCCGCCTGGCCCTCGCGGACCGTCCGCCGTGCACGAACGAACCGAAAACCGCTCGACCCCGAAAGTCAACACTCCCAATCCATCACCGGATCTCCCAAATGATAGAAGCTGTTGAGACAAGAGTTTGGGGACATGTAAAGCGTCAACCAAGGATGCTATACCCCAAAAATTTCGTCTCCTAACTCCCTAAATCATCGGGAATCGCGGATCCTTTGAACACCACCAAAAGCTAGAGCACCGAACGAAAATCCTTGAATCGAAGTGGTTTCCCGGCGTTTGAGGGCACAAGATCAATCACAAAGATGCACTAGACATCCATCCATGTTTCCCTCAAAGAGATCCGGGGAGAAACCCACTTAAATCCGCGGAATCACACCAAGAACAAAGGCTCCAAAAACAAGCACGAAAATAGCACAAAAGAGCTTCGAAAAAGCAATAAAAGAAATTCGGGAATAGAAAGATTGGCACAAGATTTAGAGGATGAAATCACTATGAATATCTTGTCCAATCGATTACAAGCCACTCCTAGAATCCAAATCTAAGATGGCAAAAAGCTCCAATCAAAGAGCCACTCACTCCTCTCTCCCTCTCTCCCAAAGCACTCCAAAATGAAAGAGTACCGCAGCCTCTAGCCCAAGAGTTGGCCGAAAATTCAGCCCCCTCCTCCTATATATAGGCCCTCCGGAAAAGACCGAAGTGCCCCTACACTAGGAGTACAACACAAGCCCTCACAGGGGCATTTTGGTCAACACATGAAGTTCACCATCGGACGGCCGCGCATCCATCAGGCCTTCACGTCCTCCTGACGCAAGCACCTAGATCATATCGCGTGTCGCCCGCCTCGAAGCTTCCCGACGCACCTGGATACCGTCTCCGTCACGCCAGGCCCTCGGGCTCGGTTTTGAGGCCCAAACCGAGAAACCCTCCTCCGATGGTTTTGTGGCCAAACCACCAAACCCCACTTACACGGCCCAGCCTCACCACGCCAAGCGTCGAGCTCGCCAAGCCTTTCACCTCCCGGCGCCGGACGGTCTACTCGGTCTTGCCTCATTCCTTGACTTGGCCACCACCGATGCACCGGCTCCATGTCCACGACTTCGTCTTGCTCTTCTTGCACCATGCGGCTCGCACTTGATCCCGTCGGCCACCGGTCCCTCGAACCAAGCCTACTTGTCTCTCCACTCCTCGGAGGCCCCGCAAGGCTAAGACCTTTCGCGCCCCGTTCTTCACCCGCACCAACGCAAACCAAGCCACAACCAACACCCGCAATACTAGGCCAAGAGTCGGTCCACACAACGTTGTCAACCACTCCTCACGAGTGCATTGACAACACACCACATAAACAATAAGGTAAATACACAAAATAAAACACACACAACACAACTCAACACTACACACACAAAGCTTCAAACCATCCGGTCAATCACTCATCACACACGGACCAAGGTACTTCTCAACTTGGTTCCTCAGCAGGTGCGCGTGTGAGGGAGCCTCGAGCGAGGCGGAGGTGAACCCTCGAGCGAGGCGGAACCCGCTCGAGGGAGGCGTGAGCCCTCGAGCGAGGCGGAACCCGCTCGAGGGAGGCGTGAGCCCTCGAGCGAGGCGGAACCTGCTCGAGGGGGCCTTTGACTGGGCCACTCCGGTGGGCCGCGGGGGCCACCGCAGCGTGGGTCGTGCCCTGTGTGTGTGTTTAAGTGAGAGGTGTGTTTTGTTTTTGTTTTTTGCAGGTTTTAAGCAGGATTCACCTGGTTTTTAGGGGACCCTCAGGGCTGTCCCCGACACCCTTCACTGGTTTTGACGATGGTTTTGGATGACGTGGCAGTGGGCTCCACATGTCCCTCCCCTAAACAATTACTCATAACCCCCTAAACTTTTATTCTTCTCGCAGATACGTCCCTTGCCTTCTTCTACTACAGCCACCTCAAGCTCAGGCCCCAGCGGCATGTGCAGGCTCACCGAGGGTGCCGCGGCGCTGCGCGCAGTCTACGAGGCGGAGGCGGAGCACATGCGTTTCGAGGGCACGCTTGACGAGGCGCTGCTCCTCAAGCTCAAGCACCCAGCGCCGCCCGTCGATGACGACGACGTTGCCGTCGCCTCCGTGCTCCCGGCGGAACGCCATCTCTGCGAGCGCGTGCTCGAGTGTTTCGCCAAGATCGCCATTCGCTTCGCCGATGCGTTCTTCCGCTTCGCCGACGGCGTGGCCGCCACCGCGCGCGAGCCGCAGAGGCTGTTCAAGCTGCTAGACATGCTCGACGGGGAGCGGGACCGCCTCGACGATCTCTTCTCCGGCGAGTCTGCCGCTCTAGCCGCCATCCGCGTGCGAGCGCGCGAAGTGGAGCACGCCCTAGTGTGTGATGCAGTCATGTTCTTTGAGTTCGGCCTCCGCATGGAGGCCGACTACGTCAGCGGCACCGACAATGCTGGGCACGTGCCCAAGATCGTGCGGTACGCCGTGAACTACCTGAAGTGCCTCACGCCAGATGACTACCATACCAGCACGTAGCGCTTCCACTCGGCCTCTGTGGCGACGACGACGTAGCTGAACCTGCGGTGGTCCTGATTCGGCTCACGGCGTCGAACTCGCGCCGGAACTCGGCCAGCCGCCGCTGCAAGTCCTCGACGGGGAACGCGGACCTCGTCGCCGCGTTCATCTCGGCACGGATGGCACGCCAGTCGTCCTTGGTGTGGTCGCCCACGGCCCGCCGCCGGTCCCCGCCGTCGCGCGTGTGTCGGAGCAGCAGGTCCAGGAACTTGGCGTCGTGCTGGGTCGTCCACACGTCCACGTGCAGCCACGACAGGATCTTCCAGAGCAAGCACCGCGACACTGGCTTCCTCTTGATGGTGTCCTTGTCGCCGTTGCTGCCGTCGGCTTTGTCGCCGTCGAAAAGAATCAGCCGCTGCTGTTGTTGCTGATCAATCAGTTGCCTCACGGTCACAGGTGGTTGTTTTGGCCGCATTTGCATGGTACGCATCTTCTGCCTTCAGTAGTTCAATTCAGTGTCGACGTCGAACAAGCCACAGCCGTCACAGGAAAATGAGTTGTATAGTACATGGGTGCGTACGTACTGTAAGGAAGCGACGCGGAGGCGTAGGCTGAGGAAGACGACGGAGCCGTGCCACACGCCGTAGTGCGTGATGGGAGGGTGAAGCGTCCCCTCATCAGAGGTGACTACATGTGACACAAATACCAGTCCCAGGAGGCTGGTAACACATTTATTACAATAGGTGGATTAGTCTTTTACATCATGGCGACACAGAGGGCACGGAAGTGCCAACGCTAGAAGGAACAACACAAACGCTAACGACCACACTAAGATAGCAAAGGCTTCCAAAGCCTCATCAGAGCAACACACCATGGAAGCTTTCTGTGGAGGCCCTGGGTACACATGCACGGTTGGGTGTAGGGCAGCGACCTACTCGACGTCTTCGGGAACGAAATCGGGATCCTCCTCTGAAAAACAGTTAGTTAAACAAGGGTGAGCACAAACGTACTCAACAAGTTCAACCCCACCCACGGAGGGGCTTATAACCAGATCATGCACATGATATAAATAACAAGGAACAGGTTAAGGTTTGTTTGCAAACTCATTTACTCATGCAGGGGTTCATTTTCAAAAAGGTTTTCACAAACCAATTTTGTAACCAAAGTGACTCAGTTGTTTTAAGAAAACTACTGTGGAACTACCAGACTCCCCGTCCGCAGTAGCCCAGGCACACAGCCACACAATATTTTCAGAAAAACAACTCACGCCATGAGAAACACCCCAAACCCAAACACTAGTTTTTGTGACCACACTGTGACTCGTCCAATACCGTGGACACGGCTATTTGAATAGGTTTGACACTCTGCAGAGGTTGTACATCTTTACCCACAAGTAGGATACCGTCACACGGACACCTTAGTGCCGGTGCGGATCCAATCAAAGCCATTACCCACCTTAGCTAACCCTACGAGCCATCACGGAAGCTGCAGGCGCGGGGCCGGCCCTGGCGTGTTGCGCCGGCGAGCTTGGCCGGCCGGGCGCGGCCGGAGGAGAGGGGGCGCCGCCGGCCCGGAGGGGGGGCACGGAGGGGGTCGCGCGAGGAAGGGGGGGTCGCAGCCTGGCGCGGCTCGGCCGAGGTAGGAATAAGGCAGGGAAAAGAAAGGAAGGGGAGAAACGAAAAGAAGAAAATAAAAAGAAAAAAAAGAAACGAGAAAAGGGAGAAAAGAAAACGAGAAATAGGAAGAGGGAAAGAAATAGAAAAATGGGAAAGAAAATAGGGAAGAGCTTTAGAAAAATTAGGAGAATTTCACGGGAAAATTAGGGGAAAGGTTTTTGCGGGGTTTTCTGGTTTTTCGGGCATTGGCGTGATTTTCGGGACGGCAGTGATGGCGAGGCGGACCGGCCGGCGGGGCCGCGGTCTTCGCGGGGCGGCACGCGACGGGCGACGGCCGAGCGTAGGCGGTGCCGGCGGGATTCGCGGCACGCACGCCGAGGGGAAAAGAGTCGACCGGTGTTTCGAAAGGGGAGTGGGGGTAAATGAGCTCAGCGGGAAAGTTTTGAAAACACGCGTGATTTATTAGGTGATTTATTAGGAGCTAAAAATGTGGGCGTTACAGACCTACCCCACTTAAAATGAATCTTGCCCTCGAGATTCGGCTAGGTTTCGAACAGGTGGGGAAATTCTTTCTTCAAGGCGTCCTCTCGTTCCCACGTGGCTTCTTCTACTCCGTGTCTGCTCCATTGAACTCTGCACACCCGTACTTTTGATGTTCTTGTTCTTTTGACCACTGTGTCCAAAATCTTGATGGGCACTTCCTGGTACCTAAGGTCTGGCTGTAGATCAATGGTCTCTACCGGTACTCGCTTCTCTTCGAGGACCTTCAAACATCTGCATAACTGAGAGACATGAAACACTGGGTGTATATCTGACATCTCTTCTGGTAGTTCTAACCGGTATGCTACTGCTCCAACCCTCTTCAGCACTTTGTACGGTCCAATGTACCGAGGGGCTAATTTCCTGTGCACCTGAAATCTGCGAGTCCCTCGGATAGGTGAAACCTTGAGGTAAGCGAAATATCCAGGATTGAAGCTTGCTTCACGCCTCTTCTTGTCTGCGTAGCTCTTCTGTCGGGATTGGGTGGCTTTCAACTTTTCTCGGATGTCGGCTACTCGCTCTTCTGCTTCCTTTATAAGTGCGGGCCCAACCAGGGCACGTTCTCCCACTTCTGACCACATCAGATGTGTCCTACATTTCCTCCCATATAAGGCTTCAAACGGTGACATTCCTAGGCTTGCTTTATAGCCGTTGTTGTAGGAGAATTCTGCATATGGTAGACTCTTCTCCCAGTCTTTGCCATAGATGAGGACGCATGCTCTCAACATGTCTTCTAGAATTTGGTTTACCCTCTCGGTCTGTCCATCTGTTTGCGGGTGATACGTTGAGCTGAAATCCAGCTTGGTACCCATGGCTTCACTATGTTCTCTATGTAGAGTTTCGCCAACTTCTCTCCTCCATAAGTGGTCCGTACGGGTAGAAAGTGAGTGACTTTAGTGAGTCGGTCCACTATCACCCATATGGAATCATGTCCTTTCTGAGTCTTTAGCGAACCTACTACAAAGTCCATGCCTATTTCGTCCCATTTCCATACTGGGATGGGTAAGGGCTGCAACAGTCCTGTGGGTTTCTGGTGCTCAGCTTTAATCCTCTGACAAGTATCACAGTGGGCGACGAACCGGGCAATGTCTGCTTTCATTCCATTCCACTAATACTTCTGTTGTAAGTCCATATACATCTTGGTGGATCCCGGGTGAATGGAATATGCCGAGTTGTGGGCCTCATCCATGATGGTCTATCGGAAATATCCACCTTCAGGCACGCATATCCTATTCTTATACCACAGCGTACCTTGATCATTCACTCTAAAGTCTGGGGCCTTATTTTCTCCCGTGTGTTTGCGGATTTTCATCAGACTTTCATCGGTCTCTTGGGCCTTCTGGATCTTCTCATCTAGGGTAGGCCGAACACTCAGTTGGCAGACGTAGCCTTGGGGAACAATGTGCACGTTGAGTTGTGCCATTTCCTCTTGCAATTGGGTACTCTTGGGTGCTGCCTTCTTGTAGGATTTTCGGCTTAGGGCATCTGCTACTACATTGGCTTTCCCTGGGTGGCAGTGAATCTCTAGGTTATAATCCTTGACTAACTCTAGCCACCTTCTTTGCCTTAGGTTCAGGTCGGGCTGGGTGAAGATGTACTTTAGGCTCTTGTGGTTGGTATAGATCTCGCACTTATTCCCAATCAGGTAGTGTCTCCAAATCTTAAGGGCATGCACTACGGCTGCAAACTCCAAATCATGGGTGGGATAATTCTGCTCGTGGGGTTTGAGCTGGCGGGAAGCATATGACACTACTTTCCCATCTTGCATGAGAACACATCCCAACCCTTGTCGGGACGCGTCGCAATATACAACAAAATCCCGTTGAATGTCTGGCAGGGTCAGCACTGGGGCTGTGGTCAATCTTTTCTTCAACTCCTGTAAACTTTTCTCACATGACTCGGTCTAGTTGAACTTCTTCTCCTTCTTAAGCAACTCCGTCATGGGTCGGGCAATCTTGGAAAATCCTTCAATGAACCTCTGATAGTACCCTGCTAAACCAAGAAAGCTTCTGATCTCGCTCACATTGGCCGATTGTCGCCAGTTGGAGACTGTTTTGGCTTTCCCGAGGTCCACTGCTACTCCTTCCGCAGTCAGAATATGCCCAAGGAAGGATATTTTCTCCAGCCAGAATTCACACTTGCTGAACTTAGCGTACATCTTGTTTGCCCTCAATTTATCCAGCACTACTCGAAGATGCTGCTCATGTTCCTCCACACTCTTGGAGTAAACAAGTATGTCGTCAATGAAGACTACGACAAACTTGTCCAGCTCTTCCATAAACACCTTATTCATGAAGTTCATAAAATACGCTGGTGCGTTGGTGAGTCCAAAGGACATCACTGTGAACTCATACTGCCCGTAACGGGTGACAAAGGCGGTCTTGGGGATGTCACTTTCCCTTATCTTGAGTTGATGGTATCCTGACCTTAGATCCACCTGTTGGGGGGATTCGGAATCAAGCCTTTCGTATACCTAAAAATAAAAAGCGGCTATGCGAAAGGTTCGACAGCGAAACCCCAGAAACCGCGGATTCCTTTTCCACCTTCCGGATGTTGCGTTTCGGCCAGTACCCTTCGTCGCCAACGAAGCAGCCAAACGAATCCAGCATAGCACAGGGTGTCAAAGTCTAGCTTGGCAACTTATTCCGCGACGAAACCTCTGGGGCGAATATTTTTCACCCAGGGAGCCTCGGCCTGGGATTCGCTCAGGGGGTTTCGTCGTTCCTAACACTTAACGAGTTCAAACTTGAGTGTGGTTTTTGTTTCAGGTGATGAAGAGTGCTAGGCGAAAGGGGAGATCTCCAAAGGCTCGGGGGTTTTCACCCCGACAGGCGCACGTGATAAGAGCTGGAAAGGCGCCGCGATTTGCGGCGTGACATCATGAAGCGCCGATTACGTGGATACCTAATTGGAGATTACCCGAAGATAGCCTAGCACATTCTGTTTTGATTCGTTTTACACGAGGGTGTTCTCGGAATGTAAAAAGTCCGCCCGCCTCCCTATAAAAGGAGATGGACCGGCACTTGTAAAGGGGATCAGCTTTTGAGAAATCTACTGTTGAGAAAGAAGCCTTTGTTTGTCCTTTGTTCAGCATTTTGGTTTTTGGTTCTTGAGCTTTTGTCTTCTCTCATTGTTCGTGTGCGAAAGCTGCGGCTTTCCCCACAACACCACCTTCGAAAAATACTTGGCTCCTTTCAGCTGGTCGAATAGATCATCTATTCTGGGGAGAGGGTCCTTGTTTTTTATAGTGACTTCGTTCAGCGAGCGATAGTCCACGCACATCCTCATGCTCTTATCCTTCTTTTCCACGAACAGCACTGGGGCTCCCCATGGTGATGAGCTTGGTCTGATGAACCCGCTTCGCTGGAGTTCTCCTAGCTGCTTTTTCAATTCTGCCAACTCAGGGGCTGCCATCCTATAGGGTCTCTTGGCTATGGGAGAGGTTTCGGGAATAAGGTCGATGACGAACTCTATATCCCTATCTGGTGGCATTCCGGGGAGTTCTTCAGGGAACACATCTGGATACTCTCATACTACTAGGACATCCTCTATGGACTTGGCTTCCATGTTGAAAACCATTATGTCTGGCCTGTGTCCTCGGGTGTGGCAGGTCACTTGTATTCCGTTTGGGTTGGTTAGGTGCACTACTTTATCGGCGCAACTTATAAGGCCATGGTGTTGGCTTAACCAATCCATCCCAAGGATCACATCTATTCCCTTGGACTTCAGTACTACTAGGTCCGCTAGGAACTCTACCCCACTTAAAATGATCCTTACCCGGGGGCATCCTAGTTGACACTTAATGTCACCTCCGGGCGTTCGAGTTAATAGGGGTGTTTTTAGTAGTACTGTGGGTATGCTATGCTTTTCCACAAAACTTGAGGATATGAATGAGTGCGATGCTCTTTGAATCAAATAATATGGTTGCCAAGACTGAGCTGACTAGGAACTCACCGAGCACTACGCCTTGTGCTTCTTGAGCCTCCTGTGCGTTGATGTGGTTGACGCGGGCTCGTCCATAAGACTGCTGGGGCTGCCTCATCTGCTGGTTGCTGTTGTTGTTGCCAAAGTTGTTGTTGCTGCGCACCGACATGCGGTTGGCTCCAGACACGAGTGGCCTTGGCCCGTTCACCGAGTTGGAGTAGGTGGAAGCGGTTGGCTTCTTGGCATATGTGCCGTTGGCAATGAAGTGTCCGGTCTCGCGGCAGTTGAAACACACCCGGGAGTTGTTGTTGTTGTTGGCGATGACTGGCTGGTGTTGCTCTGTGGGGGCTTCATTGTGTTCTAGTTGTTGTAGGGCTTGAACTAGGTTTTGGGACCCTGAGAGCTCGTGGCTCGCGATTGGGTGCGGTACTACTTGGGGGCTTGGAATCTGGACATGGGGTGTCCGAAGTTTCTCTGCCTCTGGGATCGCTCTTGCTGTTTGGCCTTGTGCTCCATGAACTTGCGCTTGTTCTCCTTCTTCTCTTCTGCCCTCGCTCTCTTTATGAGTATGGCCATGTTCATGAGGGTGTTGAAATCCGGGTAGATCTGCGGGGTAAGCAGGGTCCTCAGTTCCGGAGTCAATCCCTTCTTGAACATCTCCTGTTTCTTGGAGTCCTTGTCCACTTCTTCTAGGGCATAACGAGCCAGCTCTATGAACTGGTAAGTGTACTCCTCCACGGACATGTTGCCTTGGCGGAGTTCACGGAACTCATCTGCCTTTCGCTTCAGTGTGGCTTCTGGGATGTGGTAGCGGCGAAACTCTTCCACGAACTCATCCCAGGTGATGACGGGGGATCCTTGGCTGCTGCACAGTAGTTCTCCCACCAGGCTAGGGCTGTCCTGGTGAGCTGGTGAGCTGCCAGGAGAACCTTGTCTCAGTCCTCACAGTTGAAGGGCTCCAGTTCCCTTAGAATGGCTCTCAGCCAGTCGTCAGCATCCAAGGGATTCACGGACCCGCCAAAAGTGGGTGGCTTCGTCCTGAGGAACTCTATCAGCTTCTCATTCATGCCCAGAACTCAGGGTCTTGGGCAGTTGACGGCATTGAATATGGCCTCCATCAGTACAGTCTGATTGGCCAAAACTTGTGCCACTTCTATGGGAGTGGGTGGCGGTGGCAGGACAACGTTCTCTCCTCCATCTTCGCCTTGGTTCACTTCCTGGTCGTTAAGGCGCTCCCTTCGGTCGGCTTGCGACCCTTCAGCGTCCATACGACCGGAGCCTTGGTGGGTCCTAGCAGGGCGCCTGGAAACCATCTGTAAAGGAGCGAGTTTTCTAAGAGATCTAGCTTTTATGTGATGTTTGAGTGGATTATATCGGATTTCTTTTTGAAAAGGCAGGGTCTACTCTTGCCGGCAAGCACACAACAAGCACATAGCAACAAGCAAGCACGGACAAGTTTTTATTACAAACCAGTGAGGAGGATACATCCCGACTATGCGACTGACACTACGCGGACACACTACACGACTCAGTACGACAAGAGCTAAGGGTACGACTCTAAACTCGGACCAATCACGGCTTCAATCCCTAGGTCAAGGCAACAGGGGTATGCTACTCGCGCGGAGAGCCTTCTTCCGGGGTTGAGTGCACTTCCAGCGGAATGAGCAGTTCACCGTCGTCCTCGCCCTCGGGGTCTCCATCCCCTTGGGGCTGAGCTGCAACTTCTGCGGTCGCTGCCGGTTGTTCGGTGACTACCGGTGGTGCTGGCGGGGCTTCAATAGTTCCTCCCCATCCTACAAGGGGTGTTCCAAGCAAGACTTGTGCTTCTCCAATGGCCAGAACGGGTGTTCCGTTGTTGGTCCATTCTTGCATGCGCTGGTCTTGGATCCGTCTGAGGCTTTCATGGGCAACGACTTCACTACTTATGGCGGCTGCGGTCCTTGCTTCAGCTTGAGCCACTCAGACTTGGTGCATCCTCACTGTGACTTCCGCTTGCTCGGCCCGACTGATTTGCTCCCTCAAGAGCTTGGCTTGGTCATCAAAGAGTCTGTCCAGGGAGACGAGGTAGGCAACTATGTGGTACAACAGGTCTTCTTGGTGGCGGCGTCGTTCCAGGTTTCTCATGCGGGCCTGCCAGACTGGGGTTCCGATGGCGGGAGGAAAATACCTCATCGGTGTGGGGACAAGGTGTTCCTCGTCAATCCGACACAGGTAGCGGAGGGCTTTTCTGAGGGCCAAAGGGTAGGTGTCTTGGTGTCGAAACCCTGTGGCGGTCACGCGCCATGGCTCGATGTTGGTGTGGCGGTTGCTTCTGGCGACGGAGAGGACCACCCTAGAGCGAAGAGTGCCGAGTTGCTCGTACTCTCTGTTGTAGTACCTAGGGCGCTCAGTGATACCGAGGCGCTCCAGGGAGTTGATAAGAAGGCAAGCAAAACCAGGCTCCTCCTGGCACACGCCTTGGGTCCATCCATCTTTCGCCATCTGAAAACAAGGGTAGAGTTGAACAGGTTGTGGTAGGGTACAAAAGGTAGATAGCTTTATTTTGTAACAAGGTTGGGGTACACTCCTCGGGGTACATTTATTATTACTAGAACACGGCTCTAGCCTAGACATTCTAGTCTATCCTTATGGGGATTCTTCCTCCATCTGAATGCGACGCTTCTTCGGTGGGAGGTCTTGTTCCAGTATCACGTCCTCGGTCTGGGTCCCTTTGTCCCAATGAGTTTCTTCTGGCTCTTCTTCATCCAATTCAGCTTCTTCTCCTCTCCTTCTACGTTCCTTGTGGAGCTCATCCCATAGGTTTTTGTGGAACATCTCAGAACGTTCCCTTTCCCTAAGGTAATCTTGCTCCATGTTTTCTAGGGCAACTTCCGCCATCGTTGTCTTTATCCTTTCAAATTCTATCCTTTGCTCGGCTCTTTCCGCCCTGTCAATCTGTTGCTTCAGTTGTTGGGCCTGTTATTGGTAGAGGTGGTCTAGGCCATTGAGGTAGATGGACAGGTGGGAAACTGCATCTTCTAGGTCTTCTTCCTCTCGTTCTAGTCCCCTCATGCGGTCAATCCATGAGCGTCCTCTACCTCTGGAGGGTGGGGAAAATCCCATTGGAGTCCTTCTGAGATGCCACCTATAAACCACTCGTAGACGTCGCAGGGCCTTCCGAGCAGCCTTTGGGTAGGTGTCGGTGAAGCGAAACCCAGTGGCGGAGACGAACCAGGGTTCTATGTCGGGGTAGACCGTGCTTCAACCCACGAAGATCAACACTTTACACCGAAGGGTGCCGTAGCGTTCGTACTCCCGATAGATGAACTCCGGTGGGTCTCTTACTCCGACGCGCTCTAAGCTGAGTAGCAGCAGGTTAGGGAGGCCAGGCTGGACGGGGCAGACTCCTCTGTTCCATTCTGGGTTAGCCATATAGAATCAGGCAAGGATCAAGGTAAGGATTTAGGAAAAGATGAGCTCAGCAAAGAAAAGGTTAGAGAGGGGCCATAGGAGGTCTCGTATCCTAGGGGTTGCGTCCTACGGCCAACCTACGGCTCTGATACCACTTGAAGTGTCCCCTCATGAGAGGTGACTAAATGTGACACCAGTCCCAGGAGGCTGGTAACACATTTATTACAACTGGTGGATCAATCTTTTACATCACGGCGACACAGAGGGCACGGAAGTGCCAACGCTAGAAGGAACAACACAAACGCTAACGACCACACTACGATAGCAAAGGCTTCCAAAGCCTCATCAGAGTACCAAACCATGGAAGCTTTTTGTGGAGGCCCTGGGTACACAGGCACGGTTGGGTGTAGGGCAGCGACCTACTCGACGTCTTTGGGAATGAAATCGGGATCCTCCTCTGAAAAACAGTTAGTTAAACAAGGGTGAGCACAAACGTACTCAACAAGTTCAACCCCACCCACGGAGGGGCTTATAAGCAGATCATGCACATGATATAAATAACAAGAAACAGGTTAAGGTTTATTTGCAAACTCATTTACTCATGCAGGGGTTCATTTTCAAAAAGGTTTTCGCAAACCAATTTTGTAACCAAAGTGACTCAGTTGTTTTAAGAAAACCACTGTGGAACTACCGGACTCCCCGTCCGCAGTAGCCCAGGCACACAGCCACACAATATTTTCAGAAAAACAACTCACGCCATGAGAAACACCCCAAACCCAAACACTAGTTTTTGTGACCACACTGTGACTCGTCCAATACCATGGACACGACTATTCGAATAGGTTTGACACTCTTCAGAGGTTGTACATCTTTACCCACAAGTACGGTACCGTCACACGGACACCTTAGTGCCGGTGCGGATCCTATCAAAGCCATTACCCACCTTAGCTAACCCTACAAGCCATCACACACAAGCAAGCATGCAATCAATATAGGCACACACAATTTCTCCAGCTGAGGTCGAGGAAGGTAATTAAATAAAATAGGAAAATAAATATCATGCAGGGGGTTTTGGGTGACGGATTGGTGGCGGTATACCCGCTACGGGTGTGAGGAAGTTTGGGCATGATTTGAATTAAAATCGCGCATGAAATGATGGGTTAAAGGAGGTGTTTAGGGTTAATTAGGGGCCTGTTAGTATTTTATTTTAAAATAAAAGGACCTAATTATAGTATTTAAACCTAGCGGGGGTTTTACTAAATAGCCCAGGGGTATAATTGTAAAGGGACAGGGTGGTTTTTGTGGTATAGTTTAAAGTATAGGGTCTGATTTTTAAAGAAGGGAGAGGGGGAAATAGAGGGGGGTTCGGTTTGGAAAAGTGGAAAAAGGGTAGGGGTATGGGCAAAACAACCATCTCTGTCCTCCCCTCCCTCATGATACAGAACAGAGGAGACAGGGAGGCCGACCGGTGGAGGGGGGAGGGGCGCCGGCGACCCGGTGCGCGGCGACGGCCGGGAAGTGGGGCAAAACGAAGAGGAGCTCGAGGACAAGCGATTCCGCTCCTTACCTTGGTTGGGGACAGACTGTGGAGGGAGATCGACGGCCGGCGGTGGGGCTGCTCGCGGTGGTGACCGGGGCGGCACTGGTGGTGGCGATGGAGGGCTCGGGAAGGAGGGGAAATTGGTCGTGGAGGTGCGGGGCGAGGTGGGGAGCCGTTCCGGCCCTTTTATAGGCGCGGGAAGGTCGGTTTGGCGAGGATATTTTGAGCTTCGCGGAGCTCCAATGGCCAGCAATGGAGGTTCGGGAAAAATCACGACATGGACTACGGCCGGCGGGATTCTTAGTCGATTGGGTGTTGTGTGAGTTGACTCGTCGTGCAGGGCTGCTGTGGCCGTGGAGGGGAGACCGTCGGGGGAGTAATGGTGGCCGGTTTGGAGGTGACAATTCGCTGCCTGGTCTTCGTCTGTCAGGGAGAGGGTGTCGTATGGACCTCCCTGGGCCCACTACCTCGGTGGGTACCAGGACCGACTACTCGGTGGGCCCCTGGGACTACCTGACTTGCGCTGCACGGTACCCGATGGCGTTAAGCACAAGGACTGTAGGGGAGAAGTACTCGGTTAGGAAGCTGTACATGTCCCGCACTGTATAGAGAACTCCTAGACGTACTCGACTAGTACTCTCTCCCTAAACCGACTTGTAACCCTGCCTCCCGGACTATATAAGGCGAGGCAAGGACCCCTCTCTCGATCATCTCATCTCACGGCGTAAGATTGCATCATCTTGTAATCGTACCCAATCAATCCAGAGCTACGCAGCATACAGGACGTAGGGTATTACGCACCTCGCGGCCCGAACCTGTCTAAATTGTGTGCCACGTGTCTCTTCCTTCGAGTTACCGATCTCAGTGAGGCCACATTCATCTACTTCGGGTACTCCCCTTAGTAGGTTGCCGGTCTAAAACACCGACAGCTGGTGCGCCAAGTAGGGGATCTCGCCCGAGATCACATGGCGAACTCGACGGCTCCTGTCTACATCAAGCCAACCGTCGCCTTCAACCGCGGCGACACCTTCGTCTTCGGCGCCTGGGTCTGCACTGCTGACGGCACTGGATCTTTCCAACGCCACCTCACCATGCTGCCCAACCTGGAGACTGGCTTCGTGACGCTTCCCGAAGTTGTCACGGGCGAACTCGCCAGCAAGTTCGGCGAAATTTCGCTCTTCGATCAACACGCCGACTTCGAGCTCGGATCCGCTTCCAACTCGAACTCGACGTCCCCGTGGGCTACCGTGTGCGAGCCGGCTGCTCAGCCATCGCATGTGGTTCCCCCACCCCGTGAGCGCTCCACGCGTGGTCCCCACAACCTCTGCAGGGCCCGCACGGAGGCTCCCCCCGCACGCCGGGCCGGCAAGGAGCCCGTACCCGAGTACAACTCGGACTCCGACACCGTCCCCGGCCACGCTTCGGACTCCAACCCCCTCTCCAGCTTCTACTCGGACTCCCCATACGAGTTCGACTTCGGGTCGGACCCTGAGGATCCCGAGTCCGAAGACAACACTATGAGCAACCCTTATCAGGGCTTGCTTCCGGGCTGGTTATAACGTCGACACCGGCCGGGAGATTCGTCTACTGGCCAGACCGCAAGCCTGCCGACCTGATAAGCGGGGACTCACCCTACGTCGCCTACCTCGACTCGCTCCCGTTCCAGGAGGGAACACCACTCACTCGAGCTGAGGAGTACACTCCAACTGAGCTGGCGAGCTCAGACTCCAGCCTTGGAAACCCTGATCGCCAAGTCTTCATGGCTGCCGGCAACACACCAGGACCTTCGGGGACGGCAACTGACAAGTACCTCGAAGACATCTCCGCAGATGAGCTGTCTGCGGAAGCACCCGCAGATGAGACCGACACCAGCAGGGACGCTCGACGTGAGCGCAACCGAAGACGGAACGAACGGCGACGGCGTCTCCGAGCAAGCTTACCCATCCCCAACCTCGCAGAGGCCCTCGAACAAGTCGAGAGCAGAGTACACACCACCCCAGAGCAATGCCTCATGTCGATCATAGCGATCGCACGCCAAGCTCAGGGGATACGCGCTGGAGAAGTCATCGCCAAACTCGCAGAAGACGCCTACTTCATGCGGGTCGACAACAGGGTCAACCAGCCTCCTCCCGCCAGGAACTGCGACAACGAAGCTACAAGTCGTAGCGCAGACCTCGGCCGCAACCGTACTCGAGCCGAGCTACCGGCTCAGCCCAATCCCACTCGTGCAAACGCCGGCGGGCCCTCACAGGGTGGCAACAGCAACCGTGAGATCATCCCTCACCGCGGCCCTGGCGGCGGCGGCCGTCACCCTGGCGGCGGTGGCAGCAACGGCGGAAGCTCCAACCACGGGGCCAACAGGAGGGCCGGCGGCGGAGGCAGTCGCGGTGGTCGAGACCACGCGAACAGCCACACCTCCGGAGCCTCACAGGGCGGCTACGACGCCTGTCAGAAGATCGAAGAGCTGCGGCGGAAGAAGTCCGCCACTGCAGGCGACAATGACGGCTTCCCCGCCTTCTCTCCTCGGCTTCGCAACTTGCTCCTCCCAGACAAGGTTAAACCTTTGGGGATCACCAAGTACGACGCGAAGCAGGATCCCATCCAATGGCTCAGGTGCTACGCCCTCTCCATCGAGAACGCTGGCGGCAACAACGACACCAAGTGCCTCTACTTCCCCTTCTGCCTGGACCAAGCCCCACTCACATGGCTCGAGTCGCTGGACAAGCACTCGATCAACAAGTGGGACTAGCTGAAGGAGCAGTTCACCAGCAACTTCACGGGCGCCATGGGCCGGTCGGGTACTCGCATGGACCTAGCCATGGTCAAGCAAGAACAAGGCGAGACCCTCCACAAGTACATGCGCCGCTTTGTCGACAAGCGCGCCACCGTAGTCGACGTCACCAACAAGGAGGTCATCGACCTCTTCCAAGACGGCCTCTACCACCGTCATACCTTCGAAGACTTCGGTCGCCGCCGCCCCAAGTCCATCCCCCACCTCAAGGACATGATCATGTCCTGGGCAGATGAAGAAGACAAAGCCAACACCAAGTACGACGCCATCCGTGGCAAGAGCAAGCAGAACACGGGCGGCGGCAGCAGCAACAACAGGAACAAAAGGCTACCCGTCGAGAAGTCATGAGCATTGAACCAGCGGTTCCGACGCCTCTCAGGTGGTCGGAGGTACCCGTCACCTTCTCCCGCGCGGATCAATGGACCAGCTTCTCCGAACCAGGGCGTTTCCCTCTCATCCTGAAACCGGTGGTTGCGGGCTCCAAGCTCAACAAGGTCCTTATCGATGGTGGGAGTGGGCTCAACGTCCTTTTCACCAAGACCTTGAAGAAGATGGGCCTCAACATCACACACATGCTCACCAAGGGCTCCTCGCCCTTCTACTGCATCGTCCCCGGGAACGCGGCTATCCCACTGGGCTCAGTGGTCCTGCTAGTTACCTTTGGGGAATCTCGGGACAACTACCGTACTGAGTACGTCAAGTTCTAAGTCGCGGACTTCGAGACGTCCTACCATTCCATCCTCGGCAGGCCGGCTATCGCCGAGTTCATGGCGGTACCCCACTACACCTACTTGGTACTCAAGATGCCGAGCCCAACAGGTGTACTCTCACTCCAAGGGGACTTGAAGATCTCGCACGACTGCGACACGGAAGCTGTGGAGATCGCCACCACAAATCAGGTACCCAACGCTATGATGGAGGTCTACGCTGCGTCGAAGAAGCTTGCCCCAAGTGAACTCGACATCCCGGAGAAGTCAGACAAAGCTAACAAGCTTCAACCAGCTGAGGAGGTTCTGGTCAAGACAATTCACCTCGGGACAGGCGACAGCAGCAAGACCACTACCATCGGGGCGGGTCTCGACCCTAAATAGGAAGACACGCTCTCAACTTCCTCCGGGCTAACCGCGACTTCTTCGCGTGGAAGCCAGCGGACATGCCAGGGGTGCCCAGGGAGTTGATCGAGCATTCCCTCAATGTCGATCCTAAAGCTACCCCGAAGCGACAACACCTCCGCCGCTTCGCCGACGACAGACGGGACACCATCAAGAAGGAACTCGCCAAACTACTCGCGGCCGGCTTCATCAAAGAAGTCTTCCATCCTGAGTGGCTCGCCAACTCCGTCCTCATCCGCAAGAATAACTCGAATGAGTGGAGGATGTGCGTCGACTACACCGACCTCAACAAGCACTGCCCCAAGGACCCCTTCGGGTTGCCGCGGATTGACCAAGTCATCGACTCCACGGCGGGCTGCGACCTGCTCTGCTTCCTTGATTGCTACTCCGGTTACCACCACATCGCGATCAAGGAAGAGGACCAGGAGAAGACCACGTTCATCACCCCGTTTGGCGCGTATTGCTACACGACCATGTCCTTCGGGTTAAAGAACGCCGGCGCCACATATCAACGAGCTATTCAGGCCTGCTTCAAGAGGCAACTCAACAAGAACGTCGAAGCCTATGTGGATGACGTGGTCGTCAAGACCAGAAACTCCATTACCCTCATCGACGATCTTGAAGAGACTTTCGAATCACTGCGCGAGTACCGCTGGAAGCTCAACCCAAACAAGTGCGTCTGTGGCGTACCTTCGGGCAAACTACTCGGCTTCATCATCAGCAACCGCGGCATCGAAGCCAACCCCGAGAAGATCTCCGCCATCACCAGTATGAAAGCTCCCACGTCCATCAAAGACGTCCAGAAGCTGACCGGATGCATGGCGGCCCTGAACAGATTTATCTCGAAGCTTGGAGGACGGGGGCTCCCCTTCTTCAAACTACTCAAGCACCAAGAGAAGTTCGTGTGGACTCTAGAGGAGGACCAAGCCCTTGCCCAGCTCAAGGACTTCCTATCAAAGCCACCAGTCCTCACGGCTCCTCGCAAAGGCGAGCAGCTACTGCTCTACCTTGCTGCGACTACTCACGTGGTCAGTACTGCCATCATCTTCGAGCGGCAGGAAGACGGCCACGCCTACCCGGTCCAGCGACCAGTCTACTTCATCAGCGAGGTCCTGTTAGAATCTAAGACATGCTACCAGCCCGTACAGAAGCTTATGTACGCAGTGCTCATCACCTCGCGGAAGCTACGACACTACTTCCAGGAGGACTCGATCTCCGTCGTCACCGACTACCCGCTCGGCGACATCCCGCGGAACCAAGATGCTACTGGAAGAGTCTACAAGTGGGCAGTCGAGCTCGGCGCCCTCACCATCGACTTCAAGCCACGCACAGCCATCAAGTCGTAGGCACTAGTCGACTTCATGGCAGAGTGGCGGGAGAATCAGCTACCTACTCCAACCGCGCGACCAGAGCACTGGGTGATGTACTTCGATGGCTCACTCAACCTCGAGGGCACAGGTGCAGGAGTACTCTTGATCTCTCCAACGGGCGAACAACTCAAGTACGTCCTGCAGATCTTCTAGAAGGTCTCAAATAACGAAGCCGAGTACGAAGTCTCCTACACGGGCTCCGCCTCGCGGCTTCACTAGGCATCAAGTGGCTACTAGTCTACGGCGACTCCGCAATGGTCATCAACCAAGTCAACAAATCCTGGGACCACAACAAGGAGAACATGGACGCCTACTGCCTAGAAGTCTGCAAACTCGAGAACAAGTTCTATGGTCTTGAGTTTCACCACATCGTCCGTGACAACAACATTGCAGCGGACGTCCTATCGAAGCTTGGCTCTACTCGCGCTCAAGTACCTGCGGGTGTCTTCGTCCACGAGCTTCACGCGCCATCCATCCCGGAGCCGGCGCCACCGACCACTGTCCCAGCGCATCCCCCGGCTAGCCAGGAGGTCATGATGATCGACGAGGACTGGAGGCAACCCTTCATCGACTAGCTCAGCGAGCAGAAGGTTCCCTCGGACAAGAACTTGGCCGAGCAGTCCTACGTCCTCGTCGGAGACAAGCTCTACAGGCGAGGCGCATCTTCCGGAGTACTCATGAAGTGCGTTCCCAGGCAAGAAGGCAAGGACATCTTGGAGGAGATCCACAATGGTGTCTGCGGCAACCACGCGTCATCACGCACGCTGCTCAGCAAAGCCTTCCGGCACTTTCTACTGGCCCACAGCTTTGGGCGACGCTGAAGAACTCGTCAGAAGGTGCCAAGGGTGCCAGTACTTCGTCAAGCAGCAACACATCCCAGCCTACAAGCTAGTCACCATACCGCCAACCTGGCCTTTCACCTCCTGGGGGCTCGACATGATTGGGCCACAACCAACTGCGCCAGGTGGATTCAACAGAGTATTGGTGGCCATCGACAAGTTCACCAAGTGGATCGAGGTCAAGCCGGTCACATGCCCCAAGGCTGACAGAGTACTCGACTTCCTGGATGAACTCATGCATCGCTATGGACTACCCCATCGCATCATCACAGACCTGGGCCCCAACTTCAACAACCACCAGTTCTGGGAGTACTGCGAGAACAGCGGGATCGACGTCCGATACGTCTCAGTCGCCCATCCTCGGGCCAACAGACAAGTTGAGCGCGCCAACGGGATGGTGCTCGACGCTCTCAAGAAGCGGCTACACGACGCTGCTAACTCTAAAGGAGGCAAGTGGATCAAGGAACTACCCAATGCACTTTGGGGGCTACGTACTTAGCCCTCCAAGCCAATGGGACAATCCCCTTACTTCCTGGTCTACGGCTCCAAAGAAATCCTCCCTGCTGATGTCATATGGGATTCACCAGCAGTGGAGCACTACGACGAAGGCGTCTCTGAAGACAGCAGACGAGTTGACATCGACGGGCTCGAAGAAGCTCGCTGCGCCGCCCTCGTCTAATCAGCAAGGTACATGGAGGGTATCCGACGCTACCATGATCGCAACATCAAGGAACGCTCCTTCAACATTGGTGATCTCGTCCTCCGTCGCATCCAGAACACAGAAGGACTACACAAGCTCAGCTCACCCTGGGAAGGTCCCTTCACAGTCGCAAAGGTGACCGGGCCGGGCTCCTACCGCCTCCAGACACTTGAAGGCGAAGACGTCAACAACTCGTGGAACGTCGACCAGCTCTGTCGGTTCTACGCCTAGTCTACACGACTACCCTGGGGGCTCAAGTCTACGCGACTACATCAAGACCCCTCCGCCGTAAGCAGCCTCCGGGTCCAGTCACTAGTCTTCTGACTACTTCTTCACTGTAAGCGGCCTCCGGGTCCAGGCACCAGTCTCCGGACTACACCTCACCAGAATCCAGCCCATGCGGCTACCTACGGATCCTGGCCTGCGACGAGCGACTAAGGACTCTAGCAGCGGTCTACTGAGAGACCATGTACTCCTAGATCCAGCCTATACGGCTACTTACAGATCTACTGTTGTAAGCGGCTATACGCCCTAGCACTACTTAGCCGTAGGCGGCCTCCGGGTCCTGGCGACTACTCTGTAATTACGGCCCTGGCCATCCAGGTGTACTTCAGTAATAAAGTTCTATTGTTCATCAACTGCTTTATTGTTTCCTCCCTCTACGGGACTACTACCGAGTACGACTACTCGCGACAACTCCACGATGGGACTCCGCACTCCAAGATCGCGGCAACGAGTACTCATTGATGGAAATTTTTCTTCATTCATACTTAAACAATTACAATTGTTTTTGTACAACTACTGCTACGAGCTAACTATTACAGGGCTACTGGAGATTGAGCTTCTCGGCGACTTGATCTGCAATAGGCGCCATCTGCTCCAGCAGCTCCGCGTACTGCTCGTCAATGCAGTTGGCGGCTAGTCCGCCGGCGACTACATCTACGGGAGCCTTCGGGAAGTACGACTTCATGAAGGCCAACACTTGGTTCGGGATCGACTTCGCCAAATGCTTCACGTAGGTCGCCAGCCGGCTGGGGGCTTCCTTCAACCGGTCCACCAGCGGCGTTATCTTGGAACCGCCAGGGTGAGGCACCAGCAGCCTCGCGATGGGGAGCGCGGCTTCTTCAAGGTCCTTGAGCTGGGCCCGCAGCTTCTCGCAATCCTCGTTCAACTTCTGCAATGATTTGTAGCAGTTGACGAGATAATGGTCTGATGCAATACGGAGCTCCATGTGCTTGTCGCACTCGTAAGCAAGCTCCTTATAATCTAACTCCAGTACCTGGCGAGCCTCCTGCTCCCGGTAGAAAAGATTCTTCAGATCAGTTTCCGAAGTCTTCAGCTGATCTACCCGAGTCTCAAGCTCTGCAATCAACAAGGCACAGCGGGTTAGACTACCTCTCGACCTCCAACAAGTACTCAACAAGACAACTGGTGTACCTTTGTTCTTGTTGCGGAGAGACTTGTTCTTCCGCACCAAGTCGTCGCTCTTCGCCTGCATCTCTTGGACGTCATTATGGTACTTGGCGAAGGCGGCGTCCAACTTTGACTGCATGGTGGCAGCGTGCTTCCGGGACTTCAAGAGTTTATCCACCAGTGTCTCGGCCCGAAGCACCGCATCGCCGTACCCTTGAAGCATCTTCGACTTCAAACGGGACCTCTCAGCAACGTCCTGCCCAAACAACACACATCAGATGGGTACTGAACGCTAAAGGATTGACTACTCAAGGGTCATGACCACTGACCTTCATCCATTATTCGGCTTGGCGCATCGCTTCCAGGTGCCGAGCCACCGTTGCCGGGTCGACCAGATCGTCCGCCAACAACTCGATCCCGCCACGACTACTCGTAGCGTCTTCGGTCATCGGCGCCGAGCGGATTGGCTCCGCGTCCTGGATCTCCGGTGAGCGGACGACCACCTCCAGAGCGGGTTCTGGCACTGCGTCGTCCCCTCCTCCTCCTGTCGTCGCGGCGGCTTCTCCGGCGGCCACCTCCATCGGCTCGGGGGCTTCTACGGCAGCCTCCTGAGTGTCCGGTGCCACGTCTTCTACGGGCACCGCCAACGGGATCTCACTCCCTTCGGCCTCAGCACCTGTCGACAAGAAGACAAGTGTATCAGTCAACATGACGACTACGACTAATCTACGACGGCACTTCAACCACAGTAGAGTACTCACCTTCAACTACGCTGGCCCCAGGCAATGTAGCCTCAGCAGCCGGCGCCTCGGGCTCCGCCTGAGGGGCGGGAGCGGACTCCTCAGCGGGCGGCGCAGCTTCTTCTTCCGCCACTGCTGAGGTAGGTTCATCCCCCTCCCAGGACAAGTCTGTCGATTTCCTGCAGAGTACACAAGCCGGTTGTCAATCAAGTACGACTGCCACATCAAGTACTACTCGGAGAGCATCAACACTTACAAGCTCGACCGGACCACCGTCATGGTTGGGGCGCCGAGGATGCTGGCGATGTCGACCAGTCCAGCCTCGGCGGGCGCCTCCTCCAGCGCCTCTGCGGCCGCTACCTCTTCCGCAGCAGCAGCAGCAGCGGGTTCCGTGCTCCCCTGAGCAGCAGGGGGTTGGCGCTCCATCTGCGCCAAGAGCTCTTCGACAGTGGGGGCTGGGCTGCGACTACCGGCTGCCTCCCCCACCGTGTCCCACTCGCCTTCGTCGCCCTGATCAACAGGCTCTGTAGGCGGCATCTCCTGCAAGCAAGGAAACTTCATCGTCAACACATGAACTCGAGGCATCAGAACTTGACTACACTACTCAAGACGGCTTACCTCCTGAGACGTGGTTTCCGTGACCTTCAACTTCTTGGCCACGCGCTTGCGGGACGCATTGCGCGGCCTCCTCGGCGGCGCGGGCAGACTAGCCTCCAGGCTAGCCGCTTGATCCTGAACAAGAGGGATGTGAGGTAAGCCAGGACAGCTGAACCTCGACCACAGCTAGAAGAGGTCCTGCAACATCTCCTCGTCGCCGTCCTCTTCGGACGTGTCTTCGATGACAACTATGTCGTCTCCTTCGCCGACTTCACGCCGCTCCTTGGCCTTGTCTTTCCCCTACTCTGGGACCTCGACTAGCTGGGGAGACGGCGGCGGCTCGGAGATGAACTTCTTCAAGTCATCCTGCAGAGAAAAGCAACTCATCAGTGCGACTACTCTCATGCAATGGGTACTCGACTTCGGATGCGGCTTCTAACCTCTTTTGGTGGGCGCGCAGCGGAGAACTCTAGAACGGGGCACGGCGAGTACGCCGGCATATCCTTGAAGATCCGGTCCAGCCTGTCAATAATGTCGTCGTCGTCGACTTCATCTCCAGGCATCCGCGACGTGTCCTCGTCGCCGATGTACTCGTATCCCAGGGTGTCGCGAGCCATCAGCGGCTGCATCCTGCGCTTCATGAAGCTGAAGGCCACGTGCTCGGCCCTCAGCCCGGCTTCCCTCAGCGCCTTGATCCGCGCCAACAGCTCGGGCAGCTGGATCCCTTCTTTCATCGTCGGCTCCGAGTTCCACCACGGACGTTGCTTGGGCTGCTTCCCGCTCGGCTTCGGCAGCCCCGGGGGGTGGTTCGTGACGTAGAACCACTTGACCTTCCAGTCCTGATTGGAGTCTATCAACTTGTACGAGAGGTACTGCTCGGCGGCATCCTCCCTCATCTGGATCCCCGCTCCTCCGACTACTCGCGGGTTGCTGGCGCTGGGTTGCGGCTTCACCCGGAAGAACTTCCGGAACAAGATGCAATGGGGCTTGATCCCCAGAAAGGCTTCGCAAAAATGTACAAAGACGGCGGTGTGGAAGATACCGTTGGGGTTGAGGTTGAGGTACTCGATACCGTAGTACCCCATGAGCCCCTTGAAGAAGTCGCTCGCCGGGAGAGACAGTCCGCGCTCCGTGAATCGCGCGAACATTGGGATCTCGTCCGGATTCTTCTCCATGGGGTACGGATCCCCGGCGGCGGCCCTCCACATGTCCACCTCTTTCTCCCGCAAGAATCCACTGTTGAGAAGGGCCAGCAAGTCTTAGGTCTTCGCCTTGGACTTCTTCCATTCACGGTTTGGATCTGGCCGCGGCGGGGACACCAGCGGAGATGTCCCTGCGGCAAATCCGGCGGCCTCTTCACGGGCCCTCTTCTTTCCGCCGGCGGCCTTCGTGGTCTTCAACGGAGAGGGCTTCATCCTCTAGGTGCACTGTGTCTTCACGCGCATTCGCTCGGGGGCTGCAGTGGTGGCTTCCTACGGCGGCGCACCTGGATCTAAGCTCTACTCAGCGGCGGCGGTGCGCACCAGTGGCGATTCTTGGCTAGATCTGCTGGGAATGACTACAGCTACGTGGGGTGAAAAACCCTAAGGTTTTGGCTTCTATTTATAAGTCAACACGGCCCCTCAACGGCCGGATGGATAGGTCTGCGCTCGGCTGACACAGCGGCCGCGCGTGACCTTTCGAATTCTACTAGTCGACGCACCTCACCTCGGGGGCTCGGCTACTTCTACTCGACTTCCTGGGAAGCGGCAAGATTCAAGAGCATCTCAGGACACATTCTACAAGATGACCCTTCAATTCGAGAGGAAGTACTCGACTCAAGGCTCGGGGGCTCCGTGCCACGTGTCCTTCGGTTTTTCTCCCGGATTTTTCGGGATATTCTTGCCAAAACTTCAGATGGACCCTCAGCCAGAGTCTACAACTCAACCTAAGGCTCGGGGGCTACTCCATATGGAGTGCGATTTTGCAATCGCACTTCCATATCAGTTCCGACTTCAAGACAACACGGGCATTGTTGAAGACCTTCAAGGGCAGCACTCGAGGACACTTGGGACTACTTGAGAAGACTTCAGGATTGCTCAAACATCAGCTGGAGTACATTCCAGCCACGGGATGCTTCGACTACTCTTGAAGACTTTTGACTTGTAGTACTTGGGGACGCTTGAGGACTACTCGTTAAGGCCGTCAAGATTACTTGAAGCTATCCTTCTCGACTACAAAGTACTCGGGGGCTTGTCGTATGGACCTCCCTGGGCCCACTACCTCGGTGGGTACCAGGACCGACTACTCGATGGGCCCCTGGGACTACTTGACTTGCGCTGCATGGTACCCGATGGCGTGAAGCACAAGGACTGCAGGGGAGAAGTACTCGGTTAGGAAGCTGCACATGTCCCGCACTGTATAGAGAACTCCTAGACGTACTCGACTAGTACTCTCTCTCTAAATCGACTTGTAACCCTGCCTCCCGGACTATATAAGGCGAGGCAGGGACCCCTCTCTCGATCATCTCATCTCACGGCGTAAGGTTGCACCATCTTGTAATTGTACCCAATCAATCCAGAGCTACGCAGCATACAGGATGTAGGGTATTACGCACCTCGCGGCCCGAACCTATCTAAATTGTGTGCCACGTGTCTCTTCCTTCGAGTTACCGATCTCGGCGAGGCCACATTCATCTACTTCGGGTACTCCCCTTAGTAGGTTGCCGGTCTAAAACACCGAAAGAGGGGGGCACTGTCGGCCTGCTGCAGGCGCGGGGCCGGCCCTAGCGTGTTGCTCCGGCGAGCTTGCTGGCCAGGTGCGGCCAGAGGAGAGGGGCGGCGCCGGCTCGGAGGGGCGCGCGCGGGGGGTCGCGCGAGGAAGGGGGGTCACAGCCTGGCGCGGCTCGGCCGAGGGAGGAAGAAGGCAGGGAAAAGAAAGGAAGGGGAGAAAAAAAGAAGAAAAGAAAAGAAAAATAAAAAAAGAAAAGAGAAAAAGGGAGAAAAGAAAAAGAGAAATAGGAAGAGGAAAAGAAATAGAAAAATGGGAAAGAAAATAGGGAAAAGTATTAGAACAATTAGGAGAATTTCACGGGAAAATTAGGGGAAAGGTTTTTGCGGGGTTTTCTGGTTTTTCGGGCGTCGGCGTGATTTTCGGGACGGCGGTGATGGCGAGGCGGACCGGCCGGCGGGGCCGCGGCGTGCGCGGGATTCCCGCGTGGTGGCCGACCGCGGTGTTGGGGCGGCACGCGACGGGCGACGGCCCGAGCGCGGCGGTGCCGGCGGGATTCGCGGCACGCGCGCCGAGGGGAAAAGAATCGACCGGGGTTTCGAAAGGGGGGTAAATGAGCTCAGCGGGAAAGTTTTGAAAACACGCGTGATTTATTAGGTGATTTATTAGGAGCTAAAAATGCGGGCGTTACAGAGGGCATCGTTGTCGAGGTGCCGACTGTCGAAGAAGAGCCGCTGCATGTTGGCCGCGACGCCCTCCCACGCCACGACCATACCCTTGACCTGTGCCACCGTGGCGGCGCCGTCGACGTTAAGCGCAACTCGCTCCCCATGCAGCGTCCGCACCACGATCCTCATCGTCACGGCAGGTGCTGGCTCATCCAACTCGCGACGGCTGGCGCGACCGGCGGCCTCCGAGGGCAGATCAAGACCGCGACGGCCAAGGCGGTGCGCGGTGCGTACGCCGGGTTCTTGAAGGTAGAAGAAGGTAAGGGACGTATCTGCGAGAAGAAAGAAAGTTTAGGGGGTTATGAGTAATTATTTAGGGGATGACATGTGGAGCCCACTGCCACATCATCCAAAACCGTCGTCAAAACCAGTGAAGGGGGTAAATCAAACGGTTTCAATAGTTAGTGGGTAGTGAATGTCTGGTTTTCAAGATGAGGGTTGAAATCCGAACACCACTTATACATGAGGGTTGTGGAATAGACTTTTTCCATAGCTTAATCCACGAGAAGAAGCAAGGCCCTGTTTCTCCGGGAAATCCTATACATTTCTCCTCCTCGGCTCGTCCTCGTTCTTTTTCCCGAAAAAATCCCCAGTCTCGCAACTTTTCGGGCCATGGCGGCGCGGAGGCTGCTCCGATCCCGGCGCTCCTCAAGACCCTAGCCCCCGCCGGTGCCCGTGGGGTCTCCATGGAGAAGGCCGTCGGCACCGCCTCCGTCGTTGGCAGCCACACCGCCAAGTGAATGCAGGTATATTTGCACCCCCTCTTCTCGCCGCGCGCCCGTTTGTAGATTCCGATCCGCCTTGGCCTCGCGAATCCTTATCATTTCGGTGCAGTTATCGTCCGATTCGGCGGGAAAGATCATTCCTTGGCTCTGTGTGTAGCTGCGACTGGTTAATTTTTCAGCCATTTTTTTGTTTAAGTCCTCCTCGCTGTTGTAGGGACATTTTGATGAGCTTGAGTGAGCTCTAACCATGATTAGTTGGTACAGTCTTTCTAGTGTACGTTTCATGCTGATGTTTCTTGTCTGTTCCTTGCTAGATCTGCACTGCAGACCTTGTGTTTAGATTTGTCAGGTGCCATTGTATTTTGAGGTAGTGTTAATCACATTAATATTATCGATCAATTGGATACTATCTAAGAATCTAAGTATACTTTGATGCCCTAGTAGGCTCGTAGCATCATTGTAAGTGGCTGTAGGATCATGTTAGTGACTTGTAGTTGTGGTAGGCAGAGCTTTTGTATGGCACCTTGTTTATTATGTTCTTCACATAGCTACATACCTTCAAAGACCCTGATTCACAGAACTGCACTTCAAGATATTCAAAATATAGAATGCACGAGCATGCTTTGCACTTAGAATGAATTAGAATGTGTGCATGACTAGAATTCCGCAAGGTGTTAATGAATTTGTTTGCAACATATATAGTTAAAGTGTCAAGTGTCAGGGGACTAATGGGCCGGGTCTAATAGGCCGGCTCGACATGCCCGTTAGGGTTAGGTTTAGGGATAAGATCGAGTCCTTGCTTAGGGGTCAAGTAATCCTCTCTATTTAAAGAGAGGAGGTGTATCAATCTAATCAAGCAAGAGATTAGAAGGAAAACTCTTCTCTCTTGCCGGCCGTGGGCGAAGCCCCGCGGCCGGCGTTCCTCACGACCCAACAACCCTAGCCTCCCCTCTCTCAGCCCCTCCACGTGAACAGTACTGCGAATACTGTAGCACCACGGTACTGTAGCGCGCAGCCACCACGCAGTTCATAACAATTTGGTATCAGAGACCATGGCTGGATTCTATGCTGTCGGCGCTCATCCATGGGCTACGTTGGCCCTGTTCTCCGCAGCGCCAATGGGCCCTCCTCCGCTCCCCCACGCCCTCTCACCCGAGGAGGTGACGCGGATGCTCCTTGACCACGACGCTGCCATCCGCGAGATTCACGAGGAGTTGGCGCTGCTGCGCGAGCTCCTGACGGGCGGGTCGCCGCTGCCACCGCGTGCGTCCCTCCCTGCCTCGGCGGCGGCAGCACTCCCAACGCCGTCCATAGGACCATTCGCAATGGAGACGACGGAGAACGTGCTTACTCGACGGTGTCCGCGGCAGTGCGGCTGCAGGCTGCAGCACGCGGCCTCCTGGCGCGCCGGCGGGTGGGGCGACTACTCGATCTGCAGCTGATTCAGCCCCACACCTCGTTGCAGTTCCTTCAGGCTGTTCGTCGCCTTGCAAAGGCGTCGACCACGGCAACACAACTTCAGGCGACGTTGCGACTACAGGCGGCGACACACGCTTCCTAGTGCGACGGCGGCTACAAAAGGCACACGAGCAGATGCGGGATCGGGAGGCAGCCTTGGCGGCGGCCGCCTCCACCTTCGATGCAGAAGGATGCGACCTGGACTCGCTCGATGGCTACCAATAATTGTGCTGCTATGTCCAAGGGTGCGCATGGTGTCTTTCCCGCAGACGGCGTACAACTTTGTGGGGACGGTGGTAGGGGAGGTGTGTTCCTCCTTGTCACCAGCGGGGACGCACTGCCTAGCGCCTCAGCTTTCCGTCTCCGACCACCGCGAGCACGTCTCTGTTGGTCTTCGTCGTGAGTGCTTTCAGGTGGTTGTGCCCCTGCGCCCCCTCTCGTTCAGATGGTCTCCATGGGATCCAGGTGGTCGTACACATGCAACTTCGTCATGCAGATGGTGCCTACCGTCGGGGAGTCACACTAAAAAGTCTGAGTATATTTCAGATTAAGAATAATCAAATAAGCCGAGATGTAAAAGGCTTATTTTTAGGTCATAGGTTTGTGTGGAGTCGAGTCATTGGCAAGGTGCCCATGCTGCAGCTCGAGGACGAGCTGCTCGGAAAAGGGCAGGGTAATGTCAAGTGTCAGGGGACTAATGGGCCGGGTCTAATAGGCTGGCTCGGCATGCCCGTTAGAGTTAGGTTTAGGGATAAGGTCGAGTCCTTACTTAGAGGTCAAGTAGTCCTCTCTATTTAAAGAGAGGAGATGTATCAATCTAATCAAGCAAGAGATTAGAAGGAAAACCCTTCTCTCTTGCCGGCCGTGGGCGAAGCCCCGCGGCCGGCGTTCCTCACGACCCTAGCCTCCCCTCTCTCAGGCTCTCAGCCCCTCCACGTGAACAGTACTGCGAGTACTGTAGCACCGCGGTACTGTAGCGTGCAGCCACCACACGGTTCATAGCATAAGAAATTATGCATTTTTGTTGATATGTCTCATGAATGAGCATGTCATCGTCTCAATGACGTGTATGATGATCTGAATATAGTTAATATGTTCAGGTGATATGAACTCTGTAACTAATTTCTTAACATGTATGTTAACCACTTGTATCCAGGAATTATGAATAAATTTGCTAATATGTTCTGGTTATCTGAACTCTGCAACATGTTTTCCCTATATTCCTCTAACCTAAGCTGCCATCCAATTACCTTGGTGATTGCTGGTGTAACCATTATTTTTTAGAAAATCTGTACTGCACCATACGATAAGTGCACACTCGGACTAATGATGACTTTATGACATTGAAATTGCGGATTCCTGTGACCACAGAATGCCCATCTCCGGCGAGACCCGGCGGCGGCGCCGTGCCACGAGATCCCACCGCTGTTGAAGGAAGCAGCCGCTGCTCGCCAACCTTTTCCGCCTCCTGAGCTCCTCATCCTTGGCCCCGCTGTGTCACCGCCGTGCTCCACCGCGACGCCGTTGCCATGGTTGCCAAGCAACCTCGCCGAGAAGGTCAGTGATACATGCAAACCGTTCTTCACAATCAGTTTTCGTTGACTTGCATTGTTCCCCAAACTAACAAAACGTTTGAGTGTTAAGCTGTTTGCTGACCGTGTCCTCTCCACCAGATAGCGAACCTTGCGAAGTCATACACGCAAGAAGAGCCCAGCCTGAGGTCCACGATAAGATCTGTAGTGGTTGCTCTCAAGTCTCATGGTGCTCTCATCGAAAGACAATGAGGACTGGAACTCTCCCAGAGAACCGAGATCTGGTTAGCATCACCCCCTTGCCCCTTGGGTAGCGGTAGGGATAGTGCTTGTAGGTATGGACAAGCGTATGTGATAGGGTTTCTAGCCTTACCAGGGATCTCTCGCAGGGAATACGAGTGATGGTGCTGGAAAGGATCTTAGACCGTGAAACCTTAGAGGTCTTGGCTTGCAGGGAAGGGCTTGCTTTGGAAAGCGATCTGGGGCTACAACAATTTAGAATGGCAAGTAACTGCATCAATGCAGTTAAGAGCATCCAAGAAGGGAGTTTGGGATCATATGGAAACGTGATCAAAGAGATCAGGTTTACCTTATCAACATTTGTGGTACCTAAGCTAGTACACGAAGGGAGAGATGCAAATATTGATGCAGATCGACTGGCGAAGAGCTCTGCATATAGTTCGCTAGGAAGGCATGTGTGGTTTCTTGATCCGCTGGAAGGCGTTTGTAGCTCTCACACTGTTTAATGAATGAAGGTGGTGTGTTCTAAAAAAACGAGTGGGACAGCGAAAATCCACAGCGTTGACAATATTTCTTTCTTCGTTTGCATCGCTTACTGAAAGTTAATAAATAATTGTTAGTTAGGAAATTGAATAATAAAAATGTGGGGATGACCGAGCGGTTAAGGCGCCAGCTTTTGGGTGAAATAGGGCGTGGGTTCAAATCCCACTCTCCACATTAAATTTTTATTCTCTGTTTTTCCTTCGTTCTAAGTAAAATCCTTTCTCTTTCTGAAAATCAATATGAAAATTATTAGTTTAGAGATTGAATAAAAATGTGGGGATGGCCGAGCGGTCCATGGCGCCAGTCTCAAGATCTGGTCCGAAAGGGCGTGGGTTCAAATCCCACTCTCCACATTAAACTTTTATTTTATTTTTTTCCTTCGTTCTCAGTTATAATCCGTTTTTAATATATATTCCATTTCCTCTTTTTTTTAGAATCATATACTTCCTCCTGAAATGAAATACTCGAGCAAAATGGGCCAAAAGAAACCATTCGGCCCAACTCATAGATTCAGCCTACCAGATGTCCTCTTAAGGCCCGCCACTTCTCCTCCTCGGCTCCTCTTGCCTTGATTTTATGCAGAAATGTATGGTGTATATGTTGCCTTCTAGAGTATTTAGAGAGCTTCCTTTACATATGAAAATAGTACTACAACGCAAGAGCTGACTAAGAGAAGGCTTGCATCGCTTAATAAAGATATTAATATATCAAGAACTTGGGGCATTGAATAAAAAATGTGGGGATGGCCGTGCGGTTAAGGTATCAGGTCGAGAGTCTGCTCCAAGAAATAGGGCGTGGGTTCAAAGTCCCACTCTCCACATTAAAGTTTTATATAGTACTTATTTTTCCTTGGCCCTAAAATCTTTTTTATATATTTATCCATTTCCGGATGAATTTTTCCTACTCCTGGGAGTAGCTACTCCTATATTTGTATCTCACAAATTATATGGTTTTTTTTGCGTACTTAAGGTTTCTAAAATAAGTATGTACACATACTTCATTTTCAAAAGTGGTATGTGGACATACCCATTTTTTATATATGAGGAATCACATAGTTTGTGAACATACTCCTTTTTCAATATAGGAAATAACATACATCACAAGGTGCAACAAAAATGAGTTCCACTAAATTTTTTTTCATAGTTATCACTTTAATAAATCTTATTTTAGGTATGTGAACATACTCCAAGTGATAAATGAGTCTGTACACATACACAAAGTGATTTTTTGAACATGGGAGTAGCTACACCCGGGAGTAGAATGTATTTATCCATTTCCTATATATATACTGAAATTCCGATTTTTTATATTTATTTTATCACGATTTTGCAAAAATATACATCTGGCGCTGTGGCCCACGGCGTCAGGGACATAACGTCGTGGGTCGCGGCGCTAGGTGCCGCCAGGAGTGGGCCCTGACGTGGCCCACACCTAGCGCCGTAAGCCGCGGCGTTAGAGGCCTAACGCCCTGGGCCACGGCGTCAGGTCCTAGCGCCACGACTCACGGCGGCAGCAGGCCCCCTAGCACCGTGGGCCACGGCGCTAGAGTTCCCACGCCTATATAACACCGAAATTCAGCCGAAATGTCATAATAATTCGAAAAAAAGAGAGGGGGAAGAGGAGAAGGGAGTGAGGGAGGAGGTGGTGAAGGTGCAAAGCTCTGCCGGTTTATTTTAGTCTCGTTAGAGGTAATACTCTGAAACTTAATAGTTTTACCGTGTGTTTGGTTGGAGAGCTGCGGGAGCGGAGCGGAGCCGACCCTCGTTTTGGGGACGGCTCCGACCCTTCTCATGTTTGGTTGCAAATGTTGGGTTGGAGTGGCTCCAACCTCTTTTTTTGTTTGGTTGGAGGAATGAGATTGGGAATGGATGACAGTTTTCACTCCGTTAACGGGTCCCACATGTCATAGGGTTTAGGGTTCAGTGGGCCCACATGTCATATACGTCATCATCCTCCACCCGCAGGCAACTCCACCCGCCGGCCGCATCCCTCCTCACGCCGGTCGCGCCCCTCCTCCGGCCCGCGAGCCCGCCGGCCGCCGGCGCCGGCTCCGCTAGCCGCGGGGCGCGAGCTCCGCCGGCCGGCCGCGAGCTCGGCCCCCCGCGGCCGCGAGCTCCGTCGGTCGCGGGTCGCGTGCTCCGCCGGCCGCGGGCCGCGAGCTCCGCCCCGCCGCGGGCCGCGTGCTCCGCCCGCCGCAGCCGCGTGCTCCGCCGGCCGCGAGCTCGGCCCGCCGCGGTGGGCCGCGTGCTCCGCCGGCCGGCCGCCGGACCCACCGTGCTCACAGATTGAGAGAGGAGAGGGAGAAACGGGAGGGAGACGGGAGGCAGACGGAGAGGAGAAAGCGGAGCGGAGCCGCTCCGTTCCTCGAATTTTGAGGGACGGAGCCAACCCGGATCTAAGGGGAATATTCCCGCGGGAGCCGCTCCGCTCCCGCCGCTCCCCATCCAAACACCCGGGAGCGGATCCGCTCCGCTCCGCTCCAGCGGTTCTCCAACCAAACACACGGTTAATGTTGATGTGCTTAGTGTTCTAGTGTAGATCTGCTTAGTTAATACATAGTTTTTGTGTAGATCTGCTTAGTAAATACATAGTTTAGTGTATATCTGAGTAAAATCATAGTTGTAGTGTAGATCTGCTTAGAAAAATTATAGTTGTAGTGTAGATCTGAGTAGATATATTTTGTACTTGCAGATCCACTTGTTAATAGCGTTTTATTTTTCGTGCTGTCAGAAATGTCAGATGATCTCAGTGTCAAGTTGTATTTCGGTAATGGAAAGATTAGATATGGTGAACATGGAGTTGACTTGTCAGAATTTAATTCTGTTGACCATGTGATTAAAAAAGCAGCCTCAAGAACTTTTGGGTCCATTACCCAGTTTTTTAGGGCATTTCATGTAGATGCAGAGCAACATGACTTGTCCATTATGGCTCTAATCAACAGAAGTGAGTCATTATGTTGGGAGCTTATGCCACTTCAAGGCACCGGACATTGGAGGAGTTATATCGAAACAACATGTGATATTGGTTTGCCTGTGATGCTGTTTATCCAAGTTGTTCATAAGGCTGGGTCTAGTAGTTAAGTGCATGTGAGTGATGCTCACCAGGGTGAGGCTGAAGTACAAGTAGGAGATGGTCTTGCAACTGAGCCACAAGAAGAAGGAGATGGTGGTTCCAGTGAGGAAGAAGAAGGACATGGTCACTGTAACACCCCGTGTTTTTGCTCAGTGACAAATTGTGCTAATGACCCACTTAATCACTCCTATAAATAACCTTGAGAACCCTAGGTCAACCCTTGGTCAAAGCCCTAACTCAAAACCCCTTTGATTCCCTTAACCCCTTGATGCCATTCTGGAACTTTGGCGCGTTCACCAAAATTTCCCTAAACACTTTAAAACCACCCAAAGAGAAAAATGTGCAGAATGTTGAGGCACACAACTTTGCTGTTGAGTGGCATTTGAGATTTGGAGGAATTCTTGGTGAAACAGGCCTTGGAAGGTGTCCTACTCCTGTTCACTGGCGCCGAGTTTTTAGCCATGTTGGCATGGCGTTCCTGCTCCATTCCTTGGACAAAACCCCTGCAAGCCTTTGTGAAAGTTGTAGAGGGATCCCTAATCTCCAACTTTGCTTCAGATACTAAGGTGCAGTTTAGTTTGGAAAACGGGAGAAAAACAATTTCGAAAACAGAATCATGAAACACTTTTGCACCGAGAGCGTCGGAACGCGTCCAGGGCGCGACGTCGCGCGCGGCCACGTCGGCCACCGCCGTACGAGCCGTACCCGCTTCGAGCGCGCACGCCGAGGCGCCGGTGCGACCGCCGGTCACTTGCGCGGCGCCGGCGAGCACCCGTGCGTGCCGTCCGTGGCAAGTGGAGGGTCCGGGTGGCGCGAATCCGCCGGCCGGCGCACCGTCCGTCCGGCGTGCCATTGGCCGCCGAGCAGCGCACGTCGCCGGCCACGCCCTCGGCCTCCCTACGCAGCCTAGTGGCACCGGCACGTCCCTACCTACCCAACCGACCTCCCCGTGCGCTTATAAGCCAATGCTCGCCGTCCCTCGCGCGCACGCATTCCTACCCGAGCCGCCGCCGTCCGCCATTGCCGCCGCCCGGTGAGCACCGTGCTCCAGCCGATTTCCTCGCGCACCCAAGAGCTCCAGCCCTTCCCTGTGAACCACAACACCTCCACGAGACACGTGTTGATCAAACTGAGCCACCCTTTCGCCGGAGCCCGAGCCTCCGCGGCCGCCGCCGAACCGCCGCCGTCGAGCTCGCTCCCCCGCCGCTTCCCCAAGCCCCGTGACCTGCCTGGTACCTTCCCTGGGTCACATGGAAGCTCCCCGTGCAGCACGTGGACGAGCCCAGGCCATTCCCTCACCGCCGTTGAGCTTCCCGCGGGCGCGCCGCTGCTGCTCGCCGGAGTCCCCACCGGTCGATCCACCACCACCAATCGGTAGCTGGTAAGCCCAATCGACGATCCCTGCAGCACATTCACCTTCCCATGCCCCACCTCGCCGCCGGCGAGCTCATCTCCGCCGTCGGGCCCGAGGGGGATGAACAGAGGGTAGATTTGTGAAGGTTTTAAAAGTTTCAGGGTCCCCGGCGCAAAAAGATTCTTCCCTGTTTTGTAAACTAGTCCAGCACCTTGTAAAATCGATTAAAAATCGTAGAAAAATCCAAAAATAGCAAACCCAATTTTGTTGTGCTCAGTGTGACAAGAACTACAACTTTGTCCAAATATGTATATACTTTTGAGATTTAGTTTTTGCTTGACAAATAGAAATGTGAAATGCTTAGATTGGTGTTTCTGCAAAATCCACCCAAGCTCTTTAGCTGGCTTTTGGATATGTTGTGATCACTAGTATGCCTAGCCTCTGTGCCAAAATGTGCACAAAGTTGCTGAAGGGATCTTCCTGAATAAATTAATTGGTGATTTTGGTAAATCTGCTTAGATAATTTTTGTAGCTGGTTACATAATTATTTTTGAGCCCAACTTATGGCTGTAGTCTTGTTGTGTTAAAAAGCACGTTTGGTGAATTTACCATGATTTTATCTCTGATAGAAGTACTATTTCCTCATTTATGCTTGTTTTTAATCATAAATATGTGTAGCATGTTTCATGAAGGCTATATGTTTGTTTGTTAGTTCTTTAAGCTTGTTTTGGACCAGAGTATGTGTAGGAGAAAGATGGGGCTCATTCCTATGCTATTTATTTTCATATGCATTATCCCTTTTATGCTAACTAGGAGTGCTCCAATTTTGGTGTATTGAAATCAATGGTGCTAAGACCCTTTCGTTTGTTGTCCATGTATGCCTCCTGGTCAGTAGGACCAGTGGGGGGGTTGCTGGATCAATTGTATGCTTTGGTTATGCATGAGAAGCTCAAACTAGAATAATCCAGAAAAGCAAAAATAGGAAAAAGTCCCCTCTCTAGTGCATGCCTTAAGAAGAAGTGTTAGGAAAGTAAAATGGTGCTAGGAAAATAATGGCCTTGCTGTTTGTTTATAAATTAATCATTTCTTTAATAAGATGTGCACACAATCACCTTAAAAGGGTAGGCTAAATAGGCCTTGGTTTAATTCCTTAAAAGAAGAAATGTGTAAATACTTTGTTAAGGTGAATATGGCCAACCGTATACTCCTTGCAGCTCTTTGCTACTGTTTTTGAATTAATCTAAAACAATTACACTCCTAATCCCTGCATTGCATTCCCCGTGTAGAAGTCCCCGACGGTAGTAATACGCTTGTGCCGGCTGACGAGGACGAGGGAACAGGAGGAGACGTGCACTACGTGACCGTAGAGCAAGACCCGGGCCAAAGTCCGGAAGTTTGTGTGTCTGCTTGTGCTGACGAAGGCAAGCCCCGGCTTATTCATTAACCCCTGTGTTTCTTTAAAACTTCTGAATTTACTCCTTGTTATTGTATGTGCATTTACGTTCAGGAGTTGAAATGAAACCCTAGTTGCATGATCCATAAGTACCTATGATCTCTTACTAGCATGTTAGGTCGCTAGCCGCTATGCTTAAGGATCCGGTACAAGTCGAGTGATGTTCGTCACTCGCGAGAATAGGATCTTCTTTATGGAGTCACCATATGTTTAAATGGATTTCTCATGTGGTAAGAGCATGGGATTTGGGCTCCGGTCCAATGGCTTCGTGGGCTAAGTGTTTGAACATACTAAACACTTGTCGGAAATGGGTACGGTAAGCCTAGTACCTAAATGAGGCTGTACGGGGTTTACTATCACTACTCTTAGGGTTGCGGCCCCGGGCTCGCCACCCGAGTGCATGCGTGAGGCTGGGTGACCTTAGTGGTGTAGCCCAGATAAACCTTGTACTTAATACTATGAGCTATTATCCCCAAACCGAAGAATGACGGGAACCGCCTGGTTGGTGAACTCTTAGTGAGGGCACCTCCTGTGTGTTTAGGTCCACCTTGCAAGGTTTTGAATCAATCGATTGTCGGCCTCTCACCGTCATCTGAGACTGCTTACCCGACTGGCCATGATATCCCTTTAAGATGGAACTTTGTGAAAATTATTACTTTGATTAATTGTTTGTACAACTTGGTTGCAATAGTTGCTTACCTAGTAATGATTACTTCTACTAGAACTTGAGCTAAAATGTGAAAGTAAGGTTTCACAACTTGGTAGCTTTTTGGCAAACAAACCCACTAGCCGAAAGCCATGCATGTTTAGAGGTAAAGTCTTTCCTCTAGACGGGTAAGTCTTGCTCAGTATTAGTATACTCAGCCTTGCTTTATAAATGCTGTTTCCAGGTAATGCATGTGATGTGTGGCCGGAGAACTCCCACTGCCCTACCGGGAGCCGGAATGGGTGGATGACTAAGAGTGATCGCATCATGGACAGGCCTCCTATGATGTGACCGTATCGTTTAGTTATCTTCCGCTGTTTTCAATAAACTCTGAACCATTTACTTTCATGTCAAGGAACTATGTTTGTAATAATGACCCTGCGGGGATGTGATGGATAATTTGTAAGGCACTCTAGACTCTTCTTCGAGGGAGTTTTAATGCATTCGTTCGATTCTCTCTGTGTTCCAAGTGATTTACCGGGTGTACACCCGACAACACTCAACGGGATGCTTCTTTATTATCGCTTAATGACCAAATGGAGTGGTTTAGGCGATAGTACAGAATTATCTCGGGTGGGGTTGTCACAGATGGTATCAGAGCGATTGAATGCACCAGAGTGATTAGCTTAATACTAATCACATGTTTTACAATAAAACTTGTCAAGATTGATCGGATTTCGCAAATCCGTTGGATCGTTAAGGAATGATCTAGATCGAGAGGCCCTAAAGGGAATTTTGGGTTCTTTAAGGTGGCATAAGAATCTATGGTTTATTTTGCTAACTTCCAGCACTCTACTTTATGTCAGACTTACTTTGTTGCACAACCAAACTAGATGAGCCACGTGTTTCAAACGTGCGCTCTTCCGCATCACGGGAATTGCGAGGGTTGATGGAGTGATCCATTCCACGGATCCCATCTTCGCGTCTAGATATGAGTTGTGATGTCGCCACGTGTCTCATACGTGTGCATTCCGCATGTCGATCATGTGAGGCAAGGACACACTCCATTCAAACGGAGGGTTTCCGAGGTTGGACGCTGTCCATGCGGCGGCTTGACGCATGGATACCGTTTCTATAAGTGAACGGTAATGTATGTGGACGCTTTCGTGACGTGCTGGCACGAAAGGTTCGTTTTCTGCGGGTACACTAACCACGCTCGTAAGTCGTTAAGTGCGAATCGAATAGCTCCGACTAGTTATTATAAGGAGAGCTGATTATAAGCTTGCCACCGGCACTAACTATGTCTTTTGGATCCATTTGTGTGAGGTTGTTCTAGGCGTGTGCATGCATAATTAAAATCTTGATAAATCTAAAATTGGTTCCCAATTGCTTGAATCATTTTTCCAGGGTGAATTGCTTGATCTTAGATAAGTTTTTCCTCTCTTTTGAATTTAGGAAAATTCGGGCAGATTCTGTCTCTGTCGTTTCTCAATTTTTGTAGCCAAATCTGTAAGGAATCTGAATAGGCATCCTTTAGGAAAGTTGTCTTTTATCAAGTTGAGCATCCACTGTGAATTTTTCAGGATTTTAGGAATTTTCTACAGGGAGTTATGCTCAGTTTAGTGAATCACTGTTCCGCTGTTTTTCAGCACAACCCTTCTGCGAGAGATTTCTTTTTCGAGCATGTTCCAAATCAAATTAGATTTACCTTTGAATACCAAAAGTGTGTGTAAGCATGTCTTTAAGTTGCTGTGGAAAATTGGGAGTTTTTGGGGTCCTGGTTTTTATGATATGAATTTTTGTTCATACCTACCGGATTTTTACCCTATTGCTCGTTGATGTCGGTTGATAGCTAACGTGTAGTTCCTAATTGTTGTACAGATGGCGCAGCCACCAATCTACGAGATCGACACGGACGGTACGATTCGTACCGATGCCCTTCACTAGGAGGGTTTTCCCCATATCTTGTGGGAGACTCTCAGTGAGGTGGGCTACGTTACGCCGCCGCTGTACGAGGTGGTCTCTTTTTGGGACCAGGGTGTTCCCTATGCCCGCACGACCGCTACGGTGCTTCCTCACCCCGAGCACCCGGAGTGGGCAGACTTGAGAATGGTGTTCTTTGCTCACCGCGGTGTGGAGTCGGTTGAGTCCGCGGCCATGCAGATTCTTCACACCTTCCGTGAGCAGCACCCGGACGAGGTGATGCTTACTGCGTTGGGTTTGTTCCCGGCCATGGACCCACTCGACCCAGCTTGGCGTGAGCGTCTCTCGCTCACCGACGTGTTACTCACGGCGGACCCTCCAGCGGTTGTTGTGCGTCAGCTTCTGAGGTTCTTGGAGGCGGTGTACAACATGCAGGTGTTTCGTCTTTCCACTCAGGGTATGCTCTCCGTTGTGTTGATGGACTCCACAGCGATGAGGGATATCCTTACTCTTGACCTTCAGTACGAGTAGGGATGAAAGCGGTCGGGAACGGTCGGGAAAACCTCTCAACCATTCCCGCAACCATATTTTTCTACCGGGAACGGGAGCGGAAACGGGAAAGCCGGACGGGAAAACGAAAGCGATATTACGGGATATCGGGAGCGAAACATATCGGTCGGGAACGTGTCGATTACGATCGGGAATCGACAATTTTAAATCGGGAACACCTACACATGTAACTACTTCGATGTAATATTTACAACCACACACATTAGTAGGGTTCAGTGCATGCATGCAGCGCACAGTCACAGACACTTGCACATAGCAGTACTCCTATAACATTAGTTCAGGCAGCAACAGTAGCGAGTAGCTACAACAACCCAGAAGCATCTCCCGTCACAGGAAGCAACAGTAGCCACAACAACCCAGAAGCATCTCTCGTCACAGGCAGCACCAGCTATTAGTGCGGGCGACGACGACCATCCTGTGACGGAACGTCTGCAGCTCAGCCGCCTGCCCACGGACCGCTTCCTCAGCCGCTTTCTGCCAAGGCTGGATCGATAGCGCACGAGGAAGCGGTGGTGGCCGAGGGCTGGCGGAGGCCGCGCGGGGTGGGCGCCGAGGAGATGCCGACGCAGCGACATGGTGCCCGCTCTGTGCTCGACCGGCGACGCCCAGCACCCCTCTACTCAGCCAGCGAGCGCCTGCTCGGTGCTCGACCGAGCTGAAGGCGGAGGGGCCTGATGCAGGGACTCGGAACGGCTGGACAGGGGTATTCGGTGGCTGACAGCGATAGGACCGGAGAGATAGCGATTGAAGAGTGGGGTGCAGCACGTCGGCTAGGGTTGGGATTTGGGGGAGGTTTGGGGGCTTGGGGCGTCGGGGGTTGGGTCATGCTCGCGGGCGGGTGCGCGGTGAGGGAGTCCGAGTAGTTAGACTGGGCCGAGAAAGTATACGTGGGCTGAATTGTAGTGTAGTGGCCCACGAATACGGGATTTCCCGCGGGAATTTTCCCGGGCGAAAACAAGAACCGGCAATACGGTCGGGAAGAACCCCAAACCGATTCCGCTCCTGCTCCCGCCAGTTTTCTCGGTTTTTTTCCTGTTTTCCCGGTTTTCCTGATCAAACGGTTCACGGTCGGTTTAGACGGTCTGCGGTGCCGGTCGGGACGGGATTTTCCTGTCCTGTTTTCAAGCCTAAGTACGAGCGCCAGACCGTTGCTCACCTCCAGCAGGAGATCGTTACGCTTCAGGACGAGCGCATTCAGTGGCACCAGGAGCGTGCTGAGCTCACGGAGCAGTTGTTTGCCCGAGAGCACGCTCTTGAGATGACTCAGGTGCAGCTCGCTCACACTGAGGCTCAGCGTTTTGCCTTGGTGCAGAACGTGATGGAGATGCAGAACCAGGTAGCAGAGATGGAGATTGAGGTAGAGGTGTGGCAGGCGATGGCCCAGCAGGGTCAGCAGCCGCCGATCGCCCCGCCGGCCGCACCTGCCGCTCTAGACGAGATACAGGGAGTTTCAGGCTTGAGCGAGGGCAGTACTGGTAGTCCACCACCTGACTCTCCGGACACTAGTACTGGCTCCGCTGCAGGTTATTAGTAGTCTTAGCAGTTGTCTCTTGAGGATCGTGTACTCTTAGTTTAGCCTCCTCAGCTAGCTTTTGTGTAAGGGTAGAGGCTGCTCAGAGAGTATAGTGATTGACCTTTTGTTGTACATAAGTGTGTAAGCGGTTCCAGGACTCCGCATCATGTAATGCGTAGATGGATATCTCGGTGTAGTCATGTTTAATGAATAATTCAGGGTTGTTGTGACCAAAATCTCGCCTTGTGTTGAATACCAACCTTGTGTATTATGTTGTGGAGATCATGCTCACCAAAACTCACCACCATCGCATAAGCGTACCGAGAACTATGGCGAAAATAGTGCAGTTCGGTCTACAGCAAAAACAGCTAGTCAGAACCCCGGTGTTGGAATTTTCCGGGCATGTTAACGTTGGATTTGGACCTCGGGTTGAATACCAATGTTGGAGCTCAAGAAATTTTGCACTTGCTGACCAAAAATGGGGAATTTTTCTATTGCGGGCAGAGAGTTATGAATTTTCTAGTAACTCTGTTGTGCTGTCCGGTTTTCCACCAAATTGATGCTATGAGTTTCATTCTGCATATTCTTCTTGTGGATAACGTAAACAAGCTTGCGAGTATGTGACTAATGAAAATCTCATGGATTTCAGATGGTGGGACAAACTCGTGCTTCTCCCAATGGCTTTGGTGTGAGCGGAAGCGACGCTCCGCCTCCCCCTCCCAACATGACCATTCGGGGAGCAGTTTATGGTCACCCAAACCGAGGTGATGAGGCAGCTCTTGCGGACGCGGCAACGGCTTGCTCAACGAGTGCTGCAGAATAACCCTCGTGGGGAAAACATCGGCGGCCGGCCTCGAGTCACCAAATATGAGCATTTCTATGCCATGAAGCCCCCGACTTTTGAAGAGGCCAAGGAGCCACCGGGCCGCCGATGCGTGGATCAAGGCTATTGAAGCCAAGTTCTCTGTGTTCACCTTGCCCCGCTCCGAGGAGCGAAAGGCCAACTTTGCTGCTCTCCGGCTTCGTGGTGCGGCCTTGATATGGTGGGAGAACTTCGGGACCATGATTCCTGCCGGACACCAGATTACTTGGGCTGAATTCAAGCAGGCCTTCAAGGAACATCACATTCCTAAGGGTCTCATGGATAGGAAGATGAAGGAGTTGCTTGCTTTAAAGCAAGGAGCTGACACGGTGTATGAGTATGCAAAGAAATTCAATGCCTTGTGTCAGTATGGTGGTCATCATGTTGACAACGATGCCAAGAAGATAGAGCGTTTCCGTGATGGGCTACACGGGGATCTCTATGAGAGGCTTAATCTTTATGAGCCTAACAGCTATCAGGACCTTGTGAACAAGGCCATTTCTCAAGAAGATGCCATGTCCAAAGCCCAGAGGGATAGAAAGAGGCAGGCCGGATTCACCACTACCGGTGGGTCGGGCAAGAAATTCTGTTTCATCAAGAAAGGTACTCAGGGTCCTCCCCAGTCATCTTCAACTGGACACTGAAGGGTGACCCCGTCTCAGAACAAGTCATCTGGGAACTTCCAGTTCCGCAAGGCACAGCAGCAGCCATTCAAGCCTAGTGCACCCCTGACTAATAACAACAACAATAACGCTATCAAGGATCGTCGCTGCTATAATTGTGGGCAACCCGGACACTATGCCAATGAGTGCCCCAAGCCCAGGCAGAGCAAGCAGGGTGAAAGCTCAGGCTTCCGTGAGGGGAACCAAGTCAAGAAGCCAGTGGTGCAAGTCAAGCAGGGTAAACTCAACTTCACCACCCTGGCTGACGTTCCAGAGGGTGCAGCAGTGCTGACAGGTACTTTCTCTATCCGTGATCACCCCATTAGAATATTGTTTGATTCCGGAGCGACTCATAGTTTCATTAGTGAAAGCCTAGTGAGCAAGTTAGGCTTACATTCTTGTCATACCAAGGACTCTTTCATCGTAGCCACGGCGGGAGGAAGAATCCTCTCCAACACTATAACCAAAGCCGTTCCCTTGCAGCTCGGCAGTAAAACTTTCTTAACCAACTTAATTCATTTGGGATTAGGAGGTCTAGATGTGATTCTAGGAATGAATTGGTTGACCCAACATCAAGTTGTTTTGGACATTGCCTCTAAAATGATAGAAATCCATTCCCCTACCGGTGGTCATACTATCTTGTACCTACCCCAGGTGGAAAACACCGATCCTTGTTCCTATGCTGTCGTAGCCACCCAACTAGAAGATATTCCAGTGGTGTGCAAGTATTCCGATGTCTTTCCAGACGACTTGCCTGGTATGCCACCAGACAGGGACGTCGAATTTGTCATAGAACTTCAACCAGGTACCGCACCGATATCGAAAAGGCCATATCGAATGCCCCCAAAAGAACTGGCAGAGTTGAAGGTTCAGTTGCAAGAATTGCTTGATAAGAGATATATCCGCCCAAGTTCGTCTCCTTGGGGAAGTCCCGCTCTGTTTGTGAAAAAGAAAGATGGTAGTTTGCGGATGTGCGTTGACTATCGTCCCCTCAATGCGGTGACAATTAAGAATAAATACCTGTTGCCCCGCATTGACGTTCTTTTTGATCAATTGGCTGGTGCCAAGGTCTTTTCCAAGATTGATCTTCGATCTAGCTATTATCAAATCAAAATTCGAGCGAGTGACGTACCAAAGATAGTCTTTTCCACCAGATGCAGTCTCTATGAATTCTTAGTGATGTCCTTTGGTCTCACCAATGCACCTGCCTATTTCATGTACCTTATGAACTCAGTTTCCATGACTGAACTGGACAAGTTCATAGTGGTCTTCATCGACGATATTCTCATATATTCCACAAGCGAAGCCGAGCATGCGAAGCATCTTCGTATTGTTTTGCAGCGATTGAGAGATCACAAACTCTATGTCAAATTCTCCAAATGTGAATTTTGGTTGGATAGTGTGAAGTTTTTGGGTCATACGATTTCCAAGGATGGTATCTCCGTGGATCCTAGCAAAGTGCAGGAGGTCATGGATTGGAAGCCACCCAAATCAGTACACCAAATCCGTAGCTTCCTGGGTCTAGCAGGCTATTATTGTCGGTTTATTCCGGATTTCTCCAGAATAGCTAAACCCATGACCGAACTTTTGAAGAAGGGTGTCAAGTTTGTGTAGAGTGAGGACTGTGACCAAGCTTTTCACACCTTGAGGAAACACTTAACCTCAGCTCCTGTATTGACTCAACCGGATATGTCCAAACCGTTTGAGGTGTTTTGTGACGCTTCGGGCACTGGTCTTGGTTGCGTGCTCATGCAAGAAAACCGAGTCATTGCCTACGCCTCACGGGCACTTCGACCTCATGAGAAGAACTATCCGACTCATGATCTTGAGTTAGCAGCAGTCGTCCATGCCTTGAAGCTTTGGCGGCACTACCTGATGGGTAATCACTGCAATATCTACACCGACCACAGGAGTCTCAAGTACATTTTCACTCAATCTGACTTGAATATGAGGCAACGAAGATGGTTGGAATTAATCAAGGATTATGATTTGGAAGTCCATTATCATCCCGGCAAGGCTAACGTGGTTGCGGATGCGCTTAGCCGCAAGCATTGCAACTATGTGACGTTAGAGCCGAAGAATGAAGCTTTATGTGAAGAAATGAGGAAGCTTAGCTTGGAAGTGGTCGAGCACGGCAAGCTTCATGCTGTTTCGATCGAATCCCCTCTCCATGAGAGAATTGCTATAGCTCAACTCAGCGATGAAGAGATTCACAAAATCAACCAAAAATTAGAAGAAGGAGACCCTAAGTATGATTGCTTCCGAAAGGATGACAAGGGAGTTGTTTGGTTCGGACACAGGTTAGTAGTACCACGGAATCAAGAGTTAAAGAAGGAGATTTTAGATGAGGCTCATCTCTCTAAATTCACCATTCACCCCGGAAGTACCAAAATGTACCGAGATCTTAGGGAAAATTTTTGGTGGTCAAAAATGAAGGGTGAAATAGCCGAGTATGTGTCCAGTTGTGACACATGCCAAAGAATCAAGGCTAGTCATCTAAAGACCGCGGGTCAAATGCAACCATTAACCATCCCTGCATGGAAGTGGGACGATATCAGTATGGATTTCATTGTCGGTTTACCTCTCACGCCTCGGAAACATGATTCCATTTGGGTCATAGTGGACCGACTTACCAAGACCGCTCACTTTATCCCCGTCCACACCACTTATTCAGCTGAGCGTTACGCGGAAATCTATATTGAGCTCATAGTGCGACTACACGGTGTTCCCAAGACTATCTTGTCAGATCGTGGCACTCAGTTCTGAGGACCATGTGTGGTTCGAGGACCGGTGGATGGTCGCTTCCTTGTGTGATGAGTGATTGACAACGTTGTGTGGACTGATTCTTGGCTAAGTATTGCAGGTGCAGGTTGCGGCTTGACTCGTGTTGGTGCAGGTGAAGAACAAGCGCGAAAGGTCGTCGCCGGTGAGGCCTCCAGGTGTGGAGAAGACAAGTAGGCTTCGTTCGAGGGACCGGTGGCCGGCGGGGGTCAAGTACGGGCCGCATGGTGGCATGAACGGCAAGATGAAGTCGTGGACGGTTTCTTGGTAGAGCCTCAAAACCAAGGTCGAGCCGGGACTACGTGGGAGCCGAGTCATGAGTGGAGATTGGCGGAGGCTACACCGAGTTCGCGGGGTTTGCGGTGGTTCACCGAGAAAACCACCGGGTTACTCGGTTGAGCCACAAAACCGAGGCCGAAGACTCGACGAGGAGGTGCGGCCACTCGGGCCGGTTCAACCGCCCGGGAGGGCGGTCGGACCGCCCGGGGCGGTCGGATCCACGGGCCGGTCTAACCGCCCGGGGGGCGGTCCGACCGCCACGGCCGCCGCGCGAGAAGCTTCGAAGCGGAGGACACGCGTCGGGATCGCAAGGCTTGCGTCGAGGCTACGCGGGGTGCGGTTGCCGGGCATCCGTCCCGATGGTGAAGACATCAAGAATTCCAAATCCGCCCTTGAGGGGCATGTATCCCTAGTCATTAGTGAAGGGCATTTTAGACATTCGGTTGCCGCCTATATAACCCAAGAGGTGAGAGGTTGGCAGCCAACTCTTGGAACCCTAGCCCATTTGTTTTTCCATTTTTCGTTCTCTATTTTCTCTAGGATTTTAGAAGGCTAGCTTGAGAGCTTCATGTGAGATCCAGAGAGAGGGATGGATGTTTGGGTGGCAAGCTAGACCTTGTACGAACCTTTCATGGCATGTATAGAAGGTTTGGCGTTGCTCCTCATGGTGGTTTTCCCGTCTCTTTGGTGTTGTTTTTCGGAGCTCTTTTTGGCGGTGTTTTGAGAACGATTTCTTGGGGTTTTTGGTGGGTGTCACGTATGAGGATCTTGTGCCTCTTTGGCTGGTGACTTTGCCCCCAAATCCCCTTTGAATCGGACTCGATTTGGTGGTTTTTTCGAGTTGGGCGAGTTCTTGACCTAGAGAAGCGATTTCTTCGATTCCTCTTGATTGTGAGCGTTTCGGGTCGATTCCTTTGAGGTAGAGGTTGCCCAGGAGGTAACCCGACTATCCCCGAAGTTTGGGCGCAATCCGTGGAGTGATTCGGGAGATCGGGCGCGAGGAAGTTGAGGTTTGACCCGCGGGTTCTGTTCGGAAGGGGCGGTCTAACCGCCTACGAGGGGGCGGTCTAACCGCCGGGGTGTTTCCGGGACAAAGTTTTGTTTCGCCGGATTTTCCTCTGTGAGTTTGTTTGCTTTGATCGGAGGAGTGTACGGGTGAAATTTGGAGTCGTTCTCGCGCGGGTTGCTAGGTGTTCTTGGTTGGAGTTCGTTCTTCGGGTACGGGAGGTTAGACCGCCCCGGTAGCCGGTCTAACCGCCCCTAGGCCCTTGGGTGAAGTTTTGGTTTTCGCCAAGATTTTCGGTAGCTAGCATGGCCTTGACCGAGAGATCTCTGCTGGTGAAACCGTGGTGTGTTTTGGTGCTCGGAAGAGGCGTTTCGGAGGATTTCTTGGTTGCCGGGTGGAGGCGGTCTAACCGCCCCCTATACCGGTCTAACCGCCCCCTCGGTTAGCCGGCTTTCGAGTTGTTTCGGCCCCTGTAGGTGCTTGCGTGTGTGTTGTGGTTGCTTTGGTAGAGTTTGTTCCTAGGACCGGTAGCACTCCGGTGGCTACGTGGTTTTGGCAAACGGAAGGTAGAAGTGCGGAGCGTGTGATTTCGGGGGGTCCGACCGAGGCTAGTTCGTCTTGTCGGAGTTTCAATCTCCCTCGAGAAGAATTTTTATCGGCTCCCATTCACTCCCCCCTCCCTCTCGGTCGCCTTATCGGTCCTTCAAGTGGTATCGAGCCGGTTCGGGTCTTTGTTGACTCTAACCGAGTCTAAGATCCAAGGATGGCGTACCGGGAACGGGGTTCGGGTCCTCCACACTTCGATGGCAAGAACTACCGGATGTGGAGCAAGCGGATGGGTGCGTTCCTCCGCGGAAAGGGTCGGTTGCTTTGGGATGTCACGGTGGACACGAGGCTATGTCCGGCGATGGATTTCCTCGCTCCGGGATCGAGGGACGGCTTCGACGCCAACAATAAGGCGGTCGACTACTTGTTTTGTGCTTTGTGTCGGCCGAGTTCGATCGGGTGCACACCGAGCACTTGGCTTGTAGGATTTGGGCGGTGTTGAAGGAGGCTCATGTTGGGAACGCCCGGGGGTTCGAGGCACGGATGTATGCGACCTACGGAGAGAGTACGAGAACTTCACTCATCTCCCGGTGAGTCCATCGATGCCTTGTTTCGAGAGGTTCACGGTGGTTGTGAACAACATGAGGGCCAATGTGGACGTGCTCCCGTACGATGATCATGATAGAGCGGTCAAGCTCTTACACTCTTTGGATCGTACGATTTGGGGCGGAAAGTTCGAGGCCATTGTGGAGTCGGAGAAGTATGACACTCGACCGTGAACGAGTCGTTCTCGAAGCTCAAGTCGGGCCGAGGTGGATAGGGGCATATTTGCCAAGCTCGAGGGTCCGGCCCGACTCCCATAGTCTCGCCCTCGTTGGTGGTTCCAAAGGAAAGGCTAACCCTAACCCATCCACCGGATGTTCTCTTTCTCCTCTTTGATGTCTATGCCGGATGAGGAGTTCGACGAGCTTGGAGAGGACGGGGGGCGCTCCCGACGAGGCGGTTCGAGAGGCCGCACGAGAACCGCGTGAACGAGAGGAGGAACACGAGGACATGCTTCAAGTGCGGCAAGGCCGGACACTATTTCGCCGAGTGTCCAAAGGTGAACACCACGACAAGCACAAGTCCAAGGACAAGAAGAAGAAGCCCGGAAGAAGGATCATGGACATGAGAAGAAGACGCGGTCTCGAGAGAAGATGAAGAGATCGAGCGACATCGAGTCGACTCCGAGGACACGTCTTCAAGCTCGAGTGATGAAGACGAAGAGGATGACAAGAAGAGGAAGAAGAAGAAGAATATCGGCAAGTATCTCAACGGCCTTTGTGTGACGGGCCTAAGCCTCAAGGACGACTTCGCGGCATGGCTCGCGGTTCGAGCGACAAGAGAAGCCGGAGAAGGACGCCTCGGACTTGGATTCCGAGGATGAGGTATGTGATGAGCTCTCCTCTTTGCGCAAGGAGAATGAGGAGTTGGTTGACTTGCTTGATAATCGCGATCACATGCTTAGAGAGGCTAAGAAGCTTAGGAAGGAGCTTAGATCTTCACTCGAGGATGCTAGGACTAGAGTGGGTGAGCTAGAGACACGGGTGCTTGATAGCAAGCTTGAGATTGATTCCCTTAAGGCTAGCCCTGTTGTTTCGGATGAGAACGATTGTCTTGATTGCTCTGTTTTCTGGGCGACTTGGTCGATCTTAGGGAGAAGTATGCCTCCAAGTGTGAGGAACTAGATGTGCTTAGGGTTGAGTTGGGTGAGCTACAATCTAGACCCACTTTGCTTGGTGCTTGCACTTCTTGCCCTAGTTTGCATGAGAAAATTGCTTGAGCTCCGTTCTCGCATTGTTTCGCTTGAGGCTGATTTGAAAGTGCCTATTCCTACTTCTTGCTCTACATGTGAATTGCATGCTATGAAGAATTTGGATCTTGCAAAATGTGTTGGTCGCTTGCAAGATGAGAATTATAAGTTGCGTGAAGCACTGAGTTGGTTGTCGAGTCAAGAACCTCAACTTGGTATGATGATTGCTAGTTGTAAGCGCTTTGATGGTTGGGCTTTGGGATTGGATGAGGTTGGTGAGGGCAGTGGTGAGAGAGAAAGGAAATTTGGGAATGTTTCAGTTCCACCAAAACCCACACCCAAAGACAAGTTTGCATCCAAGCCAAACCAACCGAGAGAAAAACCGAGTGAGAAGGCAAGTGAAAAGCCTAGTGAGAAACCAAGTGGAGAGCATCTCCCCAAGCCTAAGCCCAAACCAATCCTTTTCCATTGTGAGTTTTGTGGGAAGGATGGTCACAAGAGAGAGTTTTGCTATAAGAGAGAAGAGAGAGGCGAGAATGGCTAAGGAGTGGGCGAACAAGGACGGGTACCACCCTTCTCATGGTGTGCACGAGCCTCGTATGCCACTACCTAAGGGAAAGGGCTTTGTGCGTAAGGATCCGGCATGGGGATATGAGAAATCCCGTAGCCACGGTGGTGGTCCGGAGAGGGCGGTCGGACCGGCCCGGCTAGGCGGTCGGACCGGCCCCCGCCGGGGAAGGGCGGTCGGGCCGCCCACTGGCTAGGCGGTCGGGCCGGCCCTCCCCGGTTGCAGGCGATTCTGTTTCCGAGGTCGTGATGTTGGTGGTTTCGGTTCCCTTGGTTATGGTCCGGATGGTAGACACTTTGAGTACGGTGGTGTTGAGTTTGCTGGACGTTCTCTACCTCGTGATCAATACGAGTTTGGGAGACGTCGCGGCTTTGAGTCTCGGAGGGGCTACGGACCATGCCTTCCTTTTCGTGGTACTCGTACTCCTCCGGTGAGACGGGAGTGGTGTTCCCATGGTGGTTCCGGGTTTGATAGGTTTGACGGGATGGATCGGCGTATTGATAGGCGGGGTAGGATGAATGTTGCTAACCCTACTTTTGAGGAAATGGCCGACACCTTGGTTTCACACTTTTGGGACTAACCCCGGTGTTGAGTCATTTCTTTGGTTCTCGCTCTTGGTTTTGAGTTGCGGGTGGGAGGCCGGAGAACATTTGGTTGATATCGGGGGTGGTTCTTCGGCCTCATACCCGGGGGTGACATGTAGGTGCATCACTTTCGGGGATGGTGGACAAGGATGAGTGAATTGTGAAGAAATGATAAAGGTAAGTGCTTTGTGAACTTCGAGTGTGTGGCCTTGGTCAAGCCACTTGGTTTGTTTTGCTCCTTCTCTATATCATGTGTGTAGGGTGAGCTTTGTATGCTCTTTGGCCCTAGTGCATGTGTTTAGGGGGAGCTTGTGAGTTTTGTGCTCCTTTGCTCTTTTGCCGGTGGTGTCGAGCCCTTTTTGCCTCCCCTCGAGGAGCCGGTCTTTTGTGAGCTTTGTGTGTGTGGTTGGTTTCCTAAGTTGGTGGTGAAGCTCCTTGTGTAGCATATGTATAGCTTTCCTTTGTGCATTTATTGCATTTGGCATGACATATGTAACATGATGTATAGGCATCCTTGTATCTTAGATTGCATGCATTTTGTATCATATGCATTTTTAGGGAAAGCTTCTCCTATATACAATGTTTACCATGGGTTGCTATATATGTTCTTGTGAGCTTGTTTGATATGCTACGGTTAGTTTGGCTTAGCTCTTGATGATCTTGATGAATGATCCATGGTTGATGGCTAATTTTTTGAAAAATGTCACATACATGCTCTCTCATGCGTAAATGCCTATTTATGATCTTGACATGTTTTAGTGGCTTTGCTATGCTTACTTTGTGGTTGGATAGTTAGTTTATTGATCATATGGAGCCAAAGGCTCACTTGCCATCATGAATGTTTAGCCCTCTTGCTTAATCTTGTGGAGGGGCATAAGTTCCTTTTTGTCGCAAAGACATTTCATGTACCATTTACAAATCTGAAAATGAAATGAAAAATGCTTGGAAAATATGTTCCCATGTCATATGTGCTGAAATTAATTTGCTTTGGGTGCTAAACCGTTGCATGATGCCTACCAATGAGAAGTCTCATACATAGAAGTAGGCACATGGCTCGGTGGCTTTGACATGACATGAGGTGCTTTTGGGTGTTTATGATGGTCTTATGATTAGAATGGCTGTCCTAGCATGAAGTTTGAGTGGCTTTGCCATTTTGATATGTTTTGCTCATGTTTAGGTATTTGCTTGTGAGAGAGTAACTTTTCGCAAAATTACTCAAATCTTTTTTAGCCTTGTCCAATGGTTGTGAAACTTGGTGATCACGTAGTTAAAGTCATTACGAACCTGTCGAGTATCTAACTTGCTCATTTGGACTTGTGTAGCTCCTTGTGATGAATTTTGTATATTTGAGAAGCTATATGTTGAAAGTTTTTGCATTTTGCCTTGATTCATGCATTGTCAACAAGGGGGAGAAGTGTGTGCATGATTTGGGCACCTGGGAGCTAATGGAAGGCGTCCAAAGTGGTTCGGCAATTTTCAGAGAAGTTTTTGCAGGGCGGTCACATGGGGCGGTCTAACCTCCCCTGGGGCGGTCACATGACCAGGGGCGGTTTAACCGGCCTGTGCAGGCGGTTTAACCGCCCTATGCAGTGTGAGCTTGGTTTGCTCTTTGTCATACATTTCCAAGTGACCTTCTTGCATGCATTGGTTCAGGGGGAGTTTGCATATGTGCAGGGGGGAGCTTTTGTGTGAGTTTTTTGGCTCGTGGCCTTGTGTGCTTTTGGTGGTTTTTGCTCTTTGCTTGAGCATGTTTTTTCTCGGATGTGTCGAGTCGGTTGCCCTTGCCTAAGGGGTCCGAGACTTGTTCTTCTTCAAGTGATCTTGCTCTTTGCCTTTCTTTGGCTTTCGATCACTTGTTGGAGTTTTTCTTTTAGTAGTTTATTTTCTTTTCTTTTTCTCTTTGGTTACAAATCATGTGTGTTGTCGATGCACTCATCAAGGGGGAGATTGAGGACCATGTGTGGTTCGAGGACCGGTGGATGGTCGCTTCCTTGTGTGATGAGTGATTGACAACGTTGTGTGGACCGATTCTTGGCTAAGTATTGCGGGTGCGGGTTGCGGCTTGACTCGTGTTGGTGCGGGTGAAGAACAAGCGCGAAAGGTCGTCGCGGTGAGGCCTCCGGGTGTGGAGAAGACAAGTAGGCTTCGTTCGAGGGACCGGTGGCCGGCGGGGGGTCAAGTACGGGCCGCATGGTGGCATGAACGACAAGATGAAGTCGTGGACGGTTTCTTGGTAGAGCCTCAAAACCAAGGTCGAGCCGGGACTACGTGGGAGCCGAGTCATGAGTGGAGATTGGCGGAGGCTACAGGAGTTCGCGGGGTTTGCGGTGGTTCACCGAGAAAACCCTCGGGTTACTCGGTTGAGCCACAAAGCCGAGGCGGAAGACTCGACGAGGAGGTGCGGCCACTCGGGCGGGTTCAACCGCCCGGGAGGGGCGGTCGGAGCCGCCGGGGCGGTCGGATCCACCGGGCCGGTCCCTAACCGCCCGGGGGGGCGGTCGGCCGCCCGGCCGCCGGCGGCCGAGAAGCTTCGAAGCGGAGGACACGCGTCGGGATCGCAAGGCTTGCGTCGAGGCTACGCGGGGTGCGGTTGGCGGGCATCCGTCCGATGGTGAAGACATCAAGAATTCCAAATCCGCCCTTGAGGGGCATGTATCCCTAGTCATTAGTGAAGGGCATTTTAGACATTCGGTTGCCGCCTATATAACCCAAGAGGTGAGAGGTTGGCGGCCATCTCTTGGAACCCTAGCCCATTTGTTTTTCCTTTTTCGTTCTCTATTTTCTCACAGGTTTTTTAGAAGGCTAGGTTTGAGAGCTTCCTGTGAGATCCAGAGAGAGGGATGGATGTTTGGGTGGCAGAGTAGACGCATGTACGAACCTTTCGTGGCGTGTATAGAAGGTTTGGCGTTGTTCCTCATGGTGGTTTTCCGTCTCTTTGGTGTTGTTTTTCGGAGCTCTTTTTGGCGGTGTTTTGAGAACGATTTCTTGGGGTTTTTGGTGGGTGTCACGTATGAGGATCTTGTGCCTCTTTGGCTGGTGACTTTGCCCCCAAATCCCCTTTGAATCGGACTCGATTTGGTGGTTTTTCGAGTTGGGCGAGTTCTTGACCTAGAGAAGCGATTTCTTCGATTCCTCTTGATTGTGAGCGTTTCGGGTCGATTCCTTTGAGGTAGAGGTTGCCCAGGAGGTAACCCAGCTATCCCCGAAGTTTGGCTGCAATCCGTGGAGTGATTCGGGAGATCGGGCGCGAGGAAGTTGAGGTTTGACCCGCGGGTTCCTGTTCTGGAAGGGGCGGTCTAACCGCCTACAGGGGGCGGTCTAACCGCCCGGGGTGTTTCCGGGTCAAAGTTTTGTTTCGCCGGATTTTCCTCTGTGAGTTTGTTTGCTTTGATCAGAGGAGTGTCTGGGTGAAATTTGGAGTCGTTCTCGCGCAGGTTGCTAGGTGTTCTTGGTTGGAGTTCGTTGCTGGGTACAGGAGGTTAGACCGCCCCAGGTAGCCGGTCTAACCGCCCCTAGGCCCTTGGGTGAAGTTTTGGTTTTCGCCAAGATTTTCTGGTAGCTAGCATGGCCTTGACCAGAGATCTCTGCTGGTGAAACCGTGGTGTGTTTTGGTGCTCGGAAGAGGCGTTTCGGAGGATTTCTTGGTTGCCAGGTGGAGGCGGTCTAACCGCCCCCTATACCCGGTCTAACCGCCCCCTCTGGTTAGCCGGCTTTCGAGTTGTTTCCGCTGTAGGTGCTGCGTGTGTGTTGTGGTTGCTGGTAGAGTTTGTTCCTAGGACCAGTAGCACTCCAGTGGCTACGTGGTTTTGGCAAACGGGAGGTAGAAGTGCGGAGCGTGTGATTTCGGGGGTCCGAGGCCAAGGGCTAGTTCGTCTTGTCGGAGTTTCAATCTCCCTCGAGAAGAATTTTTATCGGCTCCCATTCACTCCCCCCCTCTCTGGTCGCCTTATCGGTCCTTCAAGTTCGTTGCTCATTTCTGGGCACAAGTGCACGAATCTTTGGGGACCAAGTTAGTCCATAGCTCCAGTTATCATCCCCAGACTGATGGTCAGACGGAAAGAGTAAACCAGATAGTAGAAGACATGTTGAGGGCTTGTGTCATTCATTTTGACAAATCATGGGACAAATGCCTTGCTCTAGCAGAGTTTGCTTACAACAATGCTATCAAGCTAGTCTGAAGATGGCCCCGTTTGAAGCCTTGTATGGAAGAAGGTGTCGTACCCCTTTGAATTGGTCACAAGTGGGCGAACGAACCTTGTTTGGCCCTAAGCTAGTGCAAGAAGCCGAAGAAAAGGTGAGTGTTATTAGAGAGAATCTGAGGGCAGCTCAGATGAGCCAGAAGAGCTACCATGATAAGGCTAGAGCTCCCCGAGAGTTCGAAGTTGGTAATTATGTATACCTAAAGGTATCTCCGACCAAAGGCGTACAACGTTTTGGAGTGAAAGGGAAATTAGCTCCATGCTATATTGGACCAAACAAAAGAAGTCACCGAGAAGTTTGGTACGACTGCCTATCACATTCGACTTCCCGACCAATTATCTGCAGTGCACGACGTGTTTCACGTCTCGCAATTGAAGAAGTGTGAGCAAGTCCCTGAGGCACAAATAATTGAAGAGACCAATGCAGAAATAGAACCAGACCTATAGCTAGCGGAGTATCCAATGAGGGTATTGGATCATAAAGAAAGGCAGACTAGAAGACAAAAGGTGAAAATATACAAGATACAATAGAGTCACCACACAGAAGAAGAAGCTACATGGGAGACTGAGCAGTTTCTCAACACCAAGTACCCCGACTTTCTTCCGAGTCAAGCTCGTAAGTGAACTTTTCTCACGCACTCTTTATTCGAATCTCGGGACGAGATTCCCGTTAAGGGGGTAGGTTGTAACACCCCGTGTTTTTGCTCAGTGACAAATTGTGCTAATGACCCACTTAATCACTCCTATAAATAACCTTGAGGACCCTAGGTCAACCCTTGGTCAAAGCCCTAACTCAAAACCCCTTTGATTCCCTTAACCCCTTGATGCCATTCTAGAACTTTAGCGCGTTCTCCAAAATTTCCCTAAACACTTCAAAACCACCCAAAGAGAAAAATGTGCAGAATGTTGAGGCACACAACTTTGCTGTTGAGTGGCATTTGAGATTTGGAGGAATTCTTGGTGAAACAGGCCTTGGGAGGTGTCCTACTCCTGTTCACTAGCGCCGAGTTTTTAGCCATGTTGGCATGGCGTTCCTGCTTCATTCCTTGGACAAAACCCCTGCAAGCCTTTGTGAAAGTTGTAGACGGATCCCTAATCTCCAACTTTGCTTCAGATGCTAAGGTGCAGTTTAGTTTGGAAAACGGGAGAAAAACAATTTCGAAAACAGAATCATGAAACACTTTTGCACCGAGAGCGCCGGAACGCGTCCATGGCACGACGTCACGCGCGGCCACGTCGGCCACCGCCGTGCGCACCACCGTCCCCGCTTCGGGCGCGCACGCGGGCGTCGGTGCGACCACGGCGCGCGCGCCGGCAAGCACCCTGTGTGCGCGGTCCGTAGCGTGGAGCCGGGTGGCGTGACTCCCGCCGCCGCACCGTCCCGGCGTGCCATTGGTCGCCGGAGCGGCGCACGTCGCCGGCCACGCCCTCGGCCTCCCTACGCGGCCTAGTGGCACCCCAAACTTTTGATAGATGGATCTCCCAAACCACTTGGAGTCTTGAGGCGAAATTTTGGGGAGATGATGAACACCCCAAGAAGAGGTTATACCCCAAAACTTACAGCGTCAAACTTCCTACAACTCTCGGAATCACAAATCTCAAGCCTCTACCTCAAGAACACAAAGAACTCGAAAACCACCAAAATCGAGCCCCTTAACTCATGGATTTGGGAGTGGAATCAAAGCCCAAAGAACCACGAAGGGTTCCCACAAATTTCCCCCATCAAATCCCCAAGAGCAAGGTCCCAAAAACACCCCAAGAAAACCACCAAGAGAGGGCTCCGAAAATCACCACCAAGAACAACCGGGAACAACACAACAAGGCCTTGAGGAACCACGCCGAATCATCTATACATACCAAGAAGGTTCATTCAAGGTCTAGCTTGCCGCCCGATCATCCAACCCTCTCACAAGATCTCACCATGAAGCTCTCAAGCTAGTCCTATAGAAATCCTAAGAAAATAGGAAGGGAAAATAGGAAAGCAAATGAACTAGGGTTCCAACAGATTGGCTGACATCCTCTCACCTCATGGGTTATATGGAGGCAAACGAAAGTCTAAACTACCCTTACTAAATAACTAGGTATACAAGACCCTCAAGGGCGGTTTTGGAAGTTTTTATATTTTCTCCATCGGACGGATGCCCAGCGACCGCACACTGCTTAGCCTCGACGCAAGCCTTGCGATCCCGACGCGTGTCCTCTGCTTCGAAGATTCCGGACTGCGTCATCGCACACCGCCGACCGCTCGCTCCACACCGGGCCTCGGACCCGTACCCACCGGTCGACCGGTCGGACCCACCGGCCGACTGGGCCGGCACCGTTGGTGAAGATCGTCTTCGGTTCTCCCGGGCCTTGGCTTTGTGGATCAACCAAGGAACCCAAGTGGGTTTTCTCGGTCCACCACCGAAAACCCCATGAACTCGGTGTAGCCTCCGCCAATCACCACTCATGACTCGGCTCCCACGTAGTCTCGGGTCGACCTTGGTTTTGAGGCTCAACCAAGAAACCGTCCATGACTTCATTTTGTTATTCATGCCACCATGTGGCCCACACTTGACCCCGCTGGCCACCGGGTCCCTCGAACGAAGCCTACTTGTCTTCTCCACACCTGGAGGCCTCACCGGCGACGACCTTTCGCAATTGTTCTTCACCTGCACCAGAGACCCAAGCCGGTTAACCCGCACCCGCAATACTTAGCCAAGAAACAGTCCACACAACGTTGTCAATCACTCATCACACAAGGAAGCGACCATCCACCGGTCCTCGAACCACACATGGTCCTCAAGGGTGACATTTTTTCTTCAACAAAAATGTCATTATTGCCTTAATTACACATAAAATTTCACACGCAAATTAAGTACAGGTTACAACCAAAATCAAAATGAAAGCTCGACAATGTGCCCAGGATCACGTTTATTGTTTTCTACAACATCGCTAGCATAAGCGAAATCGTGTACATCAGTTCTCGGTCTAAGGGGCTCCGTCTTCACAGGGCTCGAAGAACTCGAGGTCGCAGCAGCACAAGCATCGCCTTCTCGAAGAAGAAAAAACGTGGAAAGATGAAAACTCATATAGAAAACTTCAGCAAAACTTCAAGCCAAAAATCGGAAAAGTCTCGATCAGGGTGAGCATCCTTAAACAACAGCCAGGCTTCACCACTAACCACTTGATTTTCATGATGAATTTGCAAGGGTAGCACATCCTGCACAGGCCCACCTTGCAGGACCTATGTAGGTTAAAATTTATAAGACAAATTGTTCAGAGAAGGGTCCGCAACCCACGAATTCACAAGTTTTGTACAAATCGCCTCAAAGGGCAAGTTTTCGAAACATCTCAGCCAGTGATGTCAACCTTTAGAGAGGATTCCTCGTGGTCAAAACTGTCCTCGCCCTTCGGGAGTAAGCCCTTTGGTATTCTTTGATCCTACAAGTTGGATACGTCTGGAGAAGAGCTTCGAAATTTGGAAAATTCATAAAATTGAAAATAAGTAAGGAAACACAAAATTCAGAAGTCGTAGGAAAAGCTAAGACTACAGTTAAGAAGGGTAAAGAATTCGTAAACCTTTTCTACTAAGGGTCTCTATGGTAAATCGGTTAGGAGGTACTGAATCCGAAGAAATTTTCTGTGAGGAAGTAGAGGGTTGCTTTCCCAAGTGGTAAGGAGTCCCAATGAGTGGTGGAGATGTCTGTTCTGAACCTCCTTCTCTGTTTCATCCACGATTTTAGACGAGTCCCATAAAGTTATAAGCTTAGACGTACCATCTCTTGCATCAGCCTTTTCATAACCAACACTTAGCAGTTCGCCCCGATAAGACGTACCAAAACTTTTGTTGAAGGCAATCATCGAGGGAGAAGGGCATGATCCTCAGGAAGATCTTCGCGAGCCTCGACCAAGGGAGCATTCTGCACAGGACTTCCCCCGGTGAACAGTCATCTCCAGTTCCTTGATGAATTCGGGAGAAGCTTTATCTTGGGGATCGGAGGGTCAAGGATCAGCAACTTCATCAGCAGTAACAACAGCAACAAGTGCCATGACCTCCTTCTGAACTTCAGCCACATCATCTAAAAAATTTTCAACATCCACGAATGCATTCTCCGAATTTGGAGTACAATGTCTATGAACATGGAATCTTAAGTCAGGCCACAGGAAAGAGAAAAAACAGAAGGGACCCGCCTGAAAGACATCTAGGCCCTAAGTGGGTTTTGGTGTATTGATTGACAACTAGATTAAAGATCTAATGTCCTTGTTAAGCATGTGATCAGGTTGTAACATATAAATGACAAGGCATAATATATGACATTGGTTTTCTAAATGGTGAAAACAAGCTATGTGTATACAAGATAAGTTGAGGCATGGTTTTAGCCTCATATTGTGAAATGGCTTGACTCAATGATGAATGTCATAATAGTTGATATGTGTGATCCCATGAAGCATATAGATGGTATATGACAAGCTAACGAAGGTTAAGATAGAGACATATTGATTTTGGAACATTGGATGGTCTCTTATTGAAGGACAAAGCTTGTTGTAATAAAAAGGGATATTTAAATTAAAAGAATGCATGATCTCAATAGAATTTCACTCTCGATGTCGAATCAAAGCTTAACTCAAATTGGCAACGAATGGATGAAGAAATCAAGCAAGGGATTAGCAACGAGGTACTAAGCTAAGGTTGTCCGAGTAGTGACTTGGACCATGTGCTTGGCTAGGGTGAAGTGGCTATAGCTTGGAATGTTTCGAGGTATCAAGTCGAGCCTAACCGAGTGAAGCAATGAAGAAGCATTACATATTCATCGAGTCATGTGAAGGGTGACTTAACCGAGAATTGGGTTTCATTCTTATACAAAGATTAAAGTCACTAGCTCAAGGTAGAAGTGCTCAAACCAATGAGACATTGATGGATGGATATCTCACGAGGATATATTGATCAAGTATGGCTTTTCTTGAAAAAGAAGCTCAAGAGTTCTTTTATTGCATTTATATTCGATCTTGAGTATAGGTATGCCGTACTATCAAGAAGGGCAATCTTCGATGGCAAGAAGGGCAAGCGCCCGAGGACACGCCCGCGGAGGGCAGCGGGGTCCAAGGAGCCGCGCCGCAATGACAAGCGGGGCAAGAAGGGGAAGAAGCCGCGCCGCGAGGCGCGCGCGAGCAGGGCGCAACGGCGGCAACGCCGAGGCCCTCGGGCTGTTGACCCGCCCGACGGGGCCCTCGACCGGCTCCTCGAGGCCCGGGGTGTTCGACGACATGATGAAGAAGCCATGCCCCTACCACAAGACCCCCGTGAATCACACTCTTGAGCAATGCGACATGCTCAAGAAGTTCTGCGGCCGTGCCGCCGCGAAGGAGGCGGAGGCCAAGAAGGATGGGGGCGACGGCGACGCAGTGGCTTCCCCCGCCGTCGAAAATGTGTTCCTCATTTTTGGGGGACCTACCGTCGACATGTCAACCCGCGCCGCAAGAAGGAGCGGCACGAAGTCCTCGCCGCAAAGGGCGCCCCTCCGCCTTTCTCAATCGGTCGAAGGATGCCATCACCTTTAGCCGGGATGATCATCCAAACCGCATCCCGAACCCGGCCGCACTTCGGTGGTCGATCCCATCATTGGGAACGCCCTGGTTTTCGAAGGTCCTTATGGACGCGAGGCGTAGCCTCAATATCCTCTTCGCGCATACATTGCGCCTAATGGGGATTGGGTCGGGACCGAGCGCGGCCCAAAGACGAAGCCGTTTCACGGCATCGCGCCCGAAAGCGGAAGTTCAACCCCTCGCATCGATCCGCCCGTCCGGTTCGGGACCCCCCCCAAGAATTTCCGCAAGGAAACCCTCACCTTCGAGGTGGTGGGATTCAAAGGGGGCCTACCATGCCATCCTTGGGCGACCATGCTATGCCAAGTTCATGGCGGTTCCCAACTACACGTACCCGAAGATGAAGATGCCGGTCCAAACGGCGTTATCACCGTCGGGTCGTCGATCGAGCATGCATTCGATCGCGATGTCGAGTGCGTGGAACATGCAGAGGCGCTGGCGCCGGATGAAGCGCCGGCAAACACACCGGAGAAGATGGTCAATGACGACCTCGGCCTCCGCCACCAAGCACGTCGGCACGTTCGAGGCCGCCGAGCAAACCAAAGGGGTCCCACTCGACCCATCGGCCCCCGAGGGCAAAGCATTGAGGGTCGCACGACCCTCGATCCTAAATAGGAAGCGATTCTCGTCGACTTCCTCCGCGCCAACGCCGACGCTTTTCGCGTGGAGCCCCTGGACATGCCGGCATCCCGAGGGAGGTCGCCGAGCACTCCCTTGATATCCTCGCCTAACGCTCGCGGCGTCGTAGGCGGCGGCCGCGCCGCTTCGACGAGGAACGGCGACGGCGACCGGAGTGGAGCCGCGGAAGCTCCTCGAGGCGGATTCATCAAGGAAGTGTTCCACCCGACATGGTTAGCTAATCCGTGCTTGTAAAAAAAGAAAAATGGGAAGTGGAGGATGTGTATTGACCACACCCGCCTCAATAAAGCATGTCCAAAAGTTCCTTTTCCTTTGCCGCGCATAGATCGATCGTTGATTCCACCGCCGGTGTGAACTACTCGTTTCCTTGATGCCTATTCGGGATATCATCAAATAAAAATGAAGGAGTCCGACCCGCTCGCGACTTCGTTCATCACACCGTTCGGGACGTTCGTTACGTCACGATGCCTTTTGGCCTCGTAAACGCGGCGCAACATATCGCTGCGCATGCAGACGTTTTTGGGGACCATATCGGGCGGACGGTCGAGGCTTACGTAGACGACATCGTCGTCAAAACCAGAAGGCGGACGACCCGGCCGGCGATCTTGGCATCGCATTCAGCCCGCTCCCGCGGGCCACGGGGTCAAGCTCAACCCCGAAAAAATGTGTCTTTGGAGTGCCGCGGGCATGCTCCTCGGGATACATCGTCTCCCGTCGGGAATCGAGGCCAACCCCGAAAAGGTCGCGGCCCTCGAGCGAATGGGTCCACCCGGACCTCAAAGGGGTGCGTAAGGTGTTGGGGGTGCCTTGCCGCCCGAGCCGCTTCGTCTCGAGGCTCGGTGAGAAGGGCCTCGCCCTCTACCGGCGCGCTCAAGAAGCACGAGCGCTTCTCTTGGACCGCCGAGGCCCGTGAAGCGCTCGACAAGTCGAAGGCATCTCCCGACGCACGCCCCAATCCTTACGCCGCCACGAGACGGCGAGCCCCTCCAACTCTACGTGGCCGCAACCACCCGTGTGGTCGGCCGCCGTGATCGTTGTGGAGCGCACGGAGGAAGGACATGCCTTGCCCGTGCGAGGCCGGTCTACTACATCGGCGAAGTCCTATCCGGGACACGAAGACGCGCTACCCCCGTGTCCGAGTAAGCGTTGGATGCGGTAGTCCTCGCGCGGCGCAAGCTCCGCCACTACTTCGAGGCCCACCCGAGTACGGTGGTCTCTTCCTTCCCGTTAGGAGAGATCATTCGCAACCCCGACGACGCGGCGAGCACTGCCAAGTGGTCCGTGGAGTTGATGGGCGAGACGCCGCCTACGCCCGCGCGCAAGGCCATCAAATCGCAAATCCTAGCCGATTTCGTCGGCCGAATGGACGGACACGCCACCGCCGCCCCTCGCATTCAAGCGCAGTGCCGGACTCCGTTCTTCGACTCGCTCGGTGATGAAGACAGAGCGGCGCGGGCAGGGCTGCTCGTGTCACCCCTCGGGGAGCACATGCGCTACGCAAGGCGTCTCCACTTCCCCGCGTCTAACAATATGGCGGAATACGAGGCCCTTCTCTCGTGGCCTCAAAATCGCCATTGAGTTGGGCGTCAAGCGCCTCGATGTGCGAGGGGATTCGCAACTCGTAATCGACCAAGTCACGAAGAACGCGAGCCGCCACGACGACAAGATGGAGGCCTGCATCGTAAAGCCGTGCGAGCCCTCGAGGACAAATTTTACGGCATCGAGCGTAATCATGTACCCCGCCGGCACAACGAGGAAGCGGACGAGCCGGCAAAGATAGCGTCCGGCGGACCACCGTTCCCCCGAATGTTTTCGCGCGCGACATCGCGCAGCCCTCTCTAACCTTCGAGCCCTACCCCTCGAGCGACGGCGGACCCTCGGGGGCTCCCCTCGAATCCGGGGGGGTGCGGACCCCATGGAAGAGGACCCCTCGAACGAGGCGTACGTACTCTCCCCCTTCTCGAGGGGTACGCTCCCACGAGGCCGGTGCAATGGACATCGAGCCGGCTCCCGTCCGGGCGGACTGGCGGGAGAAGTACATCGCTCGGATTGCTCGAGGGGAGCTCCCCGTGCCGGGCCACGCCCGGGCGCATCGCCGGATGGCCAAGTCATTCACCCTCGTCGACGGCGAGCCGTACAAGCGCGCCGCGTCGGGCATCCTCCGCCGGTGTATACCCATTCCCGAGGGGCGCGAGCTCCTACGGACATCCACGCGGGGATCCGAGGCCACCACGCCGCGCCGCGCACCCTCGTCGGCAACGCGTTCCGCCAAGGCTTCTATTGGCCTACCGCGGTCGCGGACGCCAACGAAATCGTGCGCACTTGCGAAGGGTGCCAGTTCTACGCCCGCAAGACCAACTTGCCGCCCTCAAGCTCGCAAACGATCCCCGTAACATGGCCGTTCGCCGTGTGGGGATTAGACATCGTCGGGCCCTCGCGGAAGGCGCCGGGGGCTTCACCCACCCGCTCGTCGCGATCGACAAGTTCTCCAAGTGGGTGGAGGTGCGCCCCATTACGAATTTGAGGGCCGAGCAGCAGCCACGTTCTTCACCGACATCGTCTACCGCTTTGGAGTGCCAAACTCCATCATCACGGACAACGGGTCCCGCCCACGGCCGGAAGTTCTTGGAGTTCGCGACAAGTTCCACATCCGAGTGGATTGGGCAGCCGTGGCGCACCCACGTACTCAACGGCCAAGTGGAACGTGCCAACCGCATGATCCTACAGGGCCTCAAACCCCGCACTTCGACCAACTCAACAAATCCGCCGAAAATGGCTCCAAGAACTCCCCCAGCCGTGTGGAGCCTAAGGACTACCCCAAGCGAGCCACCGGGTTCACCCGTTTTTCCTAGTCCATGGCGCGGAGGCCATCCTCCCCACGGACCGGAATACGGGTCGCCCAAGGTTCGGGGCTACAACGAGGATGCTAACCAGCGAGCCCGCGAGGACTCACTGGACCAGCTAGACGAAGTACGCCTTGTGGCGTTGATGCACTCCGCAAGGTATCAACAGTCCCTACGACGCTACCAAGCGCGCAAGATACGTCGCGAGGATTTCGCCGAGGGGGATTTGGTCCCTAAGGCTACGCCAAGACAACCGAGGGCGCCACAAGCTATCGCCCCCATGGGAGGGACCCTACGTCGTGGTGAAGGTGCTCAAAACCGGGCACATACAAGCTTGCCAACGAGGACGGCGAAGAACTCACCAACGCTTGGAACATCCAACGCCTACGTCGCTTCTACCCTTAGCTAGGATTTCCAAGCATTTTCCGTTGTAAAAACGCACGGCCAACGCCCCCGCTGGTGTCACCTATGTAAACACTCCGAATCTAATAAAGGGCAACTCGGCTTTCCCCCGAAACCCAAGTTACCCCTCGGGGACCGCGGGGGGGCACCCCCCCCCCAAATGGTCCCATTTTTTCGCGCAAAAACGTAATAACACGCGCTAAGTTTGTTTACTACTTCAACCACGAGCCACGATTCGAATAGGGCGGAGGTGGGCACAGCGGAAGGAGCGCGTGAGCCGAGAGACACCCCTACGCCGCGCGGCTATGGCCCGTCTCTCTCGCCTCCAACCCGCCGGGCCCCCGCGAAAGGCGGACTCCCCTAACTAGAATCTACTCAGGAAGAAGAAGAAGCAAAAAGCGCAATAAGCAAGCGATTTCATTTACAAACTGACCATGTTCACGAAACTACTTGTTTATTTACAAGAGGCCACGAGGCCAGAGTTCTGATACACATAAACAAAAAACGGGCCTAGCGCCCGTGTGCTTTCGGGCGGGGTGGAGCGGGGCGCCGGCGTCCGGAAGAGGAATTCTTCGAAGGCCCCGGCGAGCGACTCCGCGGCGTCGGCGCAGCAAGCGCGTCCGCACGCTCCATGGCCACCTCGTCCTCGACGCCCTCGGGCACGATGTAGCCTTCCGCTACCGCTCTCGAGGTTGACCTCGTAGTGGGATCGCACCACTCCGAGGGCCTTCTCTGCACGCCCAAAAACGCCCGACGCACCCGCCCCGTGACGTGGCCGCCGAGGGCGCGTAGGCGGCCGGCCGCCGAGCGGCCGCCCGGGCATCGCCTTCCTCGACGACGTGACGGTCTCGAGGGCCGCGTCCCGGCGCCCTCCTCGGCCAGCCTCCTGGCCGAGGGGAGCCGTAGGAGGCTCCTAAGCAGGCCTCGCCCCGCCCAACCGTGCCCCAAAGCCGTGCGTGTGCCCGGAAGCGACAAGACGACAAGAAATCGAAAGGGGGAAACGAACCCTCTAAAGTAAGAACTAACAAGTTGTGGTCGACAAAGAGCCTACCCTCGACTCTGCCTCTTCTCCGCATCGAGGTCGCGCGCGGACCTCGAGCGCCACCGAGATGTCGGGACTTGCCTCGCCTTGCTCGACGAGGGCCATCTCTTGGGCGGCATTGTCGATGGCCGAGGGCCGCCGCCTCATCTTCAACTTCGGGAGAATGCGGCGCTCCGCTCCTCCGCCGACCTCTCCGCCGCGTCTCGCACGCGACGCTCTCCCCCTCCGCCGCCGTCCCGGCGTCGCCTAGGCGGGGCAGCCCTCGCCCCCCCGCCGGGAGCCGCCCCTCGCCCCTCGGGCGGCGATGCGCTCCCCGCCCGGAGCTGCCCCTCGCCGGCAACGAGAGCCGCAACCTTGACGTCGAGGGCGGCCTTCTCGGTGTCATCGGCCTCCTTGGCGCGGCTCGCTCCGCCCCGCGCGCCCGCCTCTCGCCCCCGGCGCCGGCCGCGCCCTCGCGCTCCCTCGAGCGACGTGCGGAGCTCCCGGCTCGCGCGAGCGGGGGCCACCTCCGCCTTCCTGGGTGGCGGCCAACGTCCGCGTCTTGTCCAGTCCTCGCGCGCTGTCTCCACGCTCCTCGTCGCGATCAACGAGGGGCCGCGCGGATCCGCCCGAGGCTCGCGTGACGGCCGTGCCCCGTCCCCGAGCTCCTGGGAGCACGTCGCACCACGCCATCGCCCGTAGACCACCCACACCGTCCGGGCCTAAGAGCCTCCGCAAGCGCGTCGCCGAAAGCGCCGCATTGCCCCCGGAGCCGGCGGCGCCCCGGCGTTCACTCGGTCGACGGGGACGCTGCCGTACTCTCTTCGTGGGCGCGGCGCCGAGCCCCCGGCATCCACACACGTCGAGCCTTTCGTAAGCGCCAAGTCTTGAATACGAGCACAAGCGAAAGAAAGGAAAAGGGAAAGAAGAAAGAGCAACCGTGGCTCACCCCGTTGGAAGACGATCCAGGCCGGCCGGCCCGTGGACCCGCGCGCGCCCTCGTTCTAACGCGCGGCTGAGCGTGGGGCGCGTGGCTTCCGAGCTCGCCCCCGCAGCTCCCCGCTCCCTCCGGGCGCGCAAACGCCGGGGGCCCCCTCCGCCCCCCCCCCCCCCCCCGGGCGGGGCGACCGGCGTGGGAGGACGAGCCCCCGGCGTCGGCGCCCTCGCCCCCCACTATCACGTGACCCTCGTGCCGCCCCCACGAGGGCCCCCCTCCCCGGGGCCTCGGGGGAGTTCACGGGCCTGCGACTGCCCACCTCGGGTTCCACCTGTGGCGCGGCGGGGAGTCATCCGAGAGGCTCCACCACCTCCGCGCCGGGGACCGACCGGGCGGGCGGAGCCGCTCCCGCTCGCGCCTCCGCCGGCGCCCCCCACCGCGCCTCCGCCCGGCCCTGCGGCGCCCGCTGTGGCGCCCCGTTGCCGCCACCTCCGCTCCGCTGCTGCTGCCCCATCCGCGGGCGCTCCCCGCAGTTGCGCCCGCCCGCCTCCCCCTCCGCAAAGGGGCCGCCACCGCGGGCGGCATTCCCTCCACCCGTAGCCGCCGCCCCCGCGCCCGCGCCTCTCGCGGGCGACCTTTTGCGCCGGCCGCCCCCGCGACCTCCGGCCGGCCGCGCCGCGGCGGGGGCCTGATCCACCGGCCGGGGCCTCTGGGCCCCCGCCCGGGCCTTGCGCGGCCGAGCCCGCCGCCGCCGCTCCCTCGTCCCCGGGCGCGACCCCCCGACGAACGCCAACGGGGCTGGGGATCGATGGGTTAGGGTTAGCAATAAAACAAAAATGCGAAAAGAGAAAAATTAGGGTTAATCAAAACTAGATTAGATTGATTTTTTTTTCTTTTGAGGATGATAAAATTTAAGAGATGCAAGAAAATCAAAAGAAAAAGCGAAAAATAAGCGATACTAGATCGGATCTTGATTGCTTGTTCCCCGGCACGGCGCGGAAAAAGGGAGCTTGTTGACGGTTAATGTATCCAAAGTTCATTTAGACTTGCAAGCGGACAAGTCTCCCGTCGTAGTCGAGGACCCTTCTTCCCTCGAGTGGTGAACCCAAGGTATCGAATCCGTGGAACAATGTGCAACGCAAGGATTCAATCTAGTAAAGCAAGGTAGCTATCTTATGAAGACAAGTTGCATCTAATCTACTAGCTCATAAAGAAAACAAATCTAATCTAATCTAATCTACTAAAGAGGTAGCAAGAGAGAGCAAGAGATAGCAGGTCTATAGACTCTAGATCATGCTTATGTTGTAGCTCCAAAGAAGATAGATGAAGATAGAAAAGCGAATCTCATTAAAAGCATCTTTAAATCGTGGCATTCCATCCGACTCGGAAAACGCCCGCCTTTCGGAACCCCCGTTCTGTCACAACGTATCCCTACTCATGCGGGTAGTCTAGGGCGAGTTTCGATAGAACAAGTTGAAAACACTTGGCGAATTCCGTGTGCACACTCCCCCTGCTTAGCCACCGCGGCTACAGAGCACCCTAGCAATCTATCTTAACTATAGATCGTAGAAAAACCAAAACCAAGAAGAAAACAAAATCATCGAGAAGGCACTTGATCGCTAGAAATCGGATTCACTTAAAGACTTTCATGAATGATTACATGAACAAGATCACCCTTTGGGGCCCTACCTCGATCTTGATCCCTCGCTTCCGGAGCTCCGACGTGGTCTTCCATGCAAGGTTCCCACGTCGGCTAGGAGACCCTAGACAACTAGCACGACCCTCATCTCGAGATGGTGTCCCTCGAAGCTTCTTTGCTCTCGGCGGCGGATGACAAATTGGATGATGCGTGGCTCTCGGTCGGGGAGCTAAAGCCGCGAGAAGATGCAACTAGGTCAAAGGGGAGGCCGGCGGGCCCCGAAACGAGGCCCGGGCCGACCGGCTGAGGCCAACCGGCACAGGCCCTTTCGGCCAGTTCGTATCCTCCTTCGCCGGTGTTGCTTTCGCGTCTTCTAGATCCTCTCCCCTTTTGCATGTGGGCCCTTGTCGTCGGTTTCTCTCCGAATTGGACGAAGCTCCTTGTTTGCAAGATTCAGCACTTTTACGCTGGGTCCTCGAGTTTGTCATCTTCTCGGGCTTGGTCCTTGGGCTCTTGGAGTCATGTTCACTTCATTGCTTGACTTGTATCGGGCTTCAAGGTCTTGTCATGAGGTGCTTAATGAACTTATCTGGAAGTCTTGCTTTCAACGTTAAAACTACTGCGTAAACACTTAACTCCAAAACCGACATGCACAAGTGAACTTGTTATACCACGGGGGTTAGTACCAATGGATAAGATACAAAAGTCATGCCAACACCGAAGGTAAACTCTGACTGGGTTGACGGATTTTCACCATCAACAAACATCTCCTTTGCTTCTTGGAGTCTTTGTCCACTTCTTCGAGGGCATAACGAGCCGGCTCTATGAGCGGTAAGTGTGCTCCTCCACGGACTTGTTTGCTGAGGTGAAGTTCCACGAGGAACTCATCCGCCGTACGCTTCGGCGTGGCTTCGGGATGTGGTAGCGGCGAAATTCTTCCGGGGAACTCATCCCAAGTGATGGCGAGAGGGATCCTTGGGCTGGCACCGCACGGTAGTTTTCCCACCGAGCTAAGGCCCCGTCGGTGGTGGTGAGTGGCAGAGGAAGAACCTTGTCTCGGTCCTCACGGTTGAAGGGCTCCCGAGTTCCTTTAGAATGGCTCTCGGCCGGTCATGCGCATCCAAGGGATTCACGGACCGCCAAAAGTAGGTGGCTTCATCTCGAGGAACTCTACCGGCTTCTCATTCATGCCCGAGAACTCGGGGGCCTTGGGCGGTTGACGGCGTTGAATATGGCCTTCGTCGGTACGATGCGATTGGCCAAAACTTGTGCCGATTCTATGGGAGGGTGGCGGTGGTAGGGCCGATGTTCTCTCCTCCATCTTTGCCTTGGTTCACTTCTGGTCGTTAAGGCGCTCCCCTTCGGTCGTCTTGCGATCCTTCGGCACTCATACGGCCGGAGCCTTGGTGGGTCTAGCGGGGCGCTGCAGAAACCATACGCCAAGGAGAGGGTTTTCTAAGAGATCTAGCTTTTATGTGATGTTTAAGTGGATTATATTAGATTTTTGAAAAAAGAGCAAAGGTCTACTCCTGTGGCAAGCACACAACAAGCACATAGCAAACAAGCAAGCACGGACAAGTTTTTATTACAAACCAGTGAGGAGGATACATCACGACTACGCGACGACACTACGCGGACACATACACGACGCGGTATGACAAGAGCTAAGAATGCGACTCTAAACTCGGACCAGTCACGACTTCAAACCCTGGGTCAAGGCAACGGGGGTATGCTTGCACTACGGGAGAGCCTTCTTTTGGGGTTGAGTGCACTTCCGGCGGGATGAGAAGTTCATCGTCGTCTTCGCCCTCGGGGGTTTCCATTCCCTTGGGGGAGCTGTGCGGCGGCTTACGCGGTCGGCCCCTTTAGTGATTCGGTGACTACGGGGTGGTGTGGCGGGGCTTCAATAGTTTCTCCCCGCCTACAAGGGGTGTTCCAAGCAAGACTTGTGCTTCTCTAATGGTTGGGACGGGTGTTCCGGCGGTTGGTCCATTCTTGCATGCACTAGTCTTGGGTCCGCTGAGCTTTCGTGAGCAACGGCTTCCACGCTATGGCGAGTTTAACGGTCACCCCAACGGCAGGCCACTCGGACTTGGTGCATCCTCACGCGGCTTGACTTGCTCGGCCCGGCGGTTGCTCCTCAAGAGCTTGGCTTGGTCATCAAAGAGTTTGTTTAGGGAGGCGAGGTAGGCAACTATGTGTGGTACAACGGGTCTTCTTGGTGGCGGCGTCATTCCCGAGGTTTCTCATGGAGCCTGCTAGTGGGGTTACGATGGCGGGAGGAAAGTACCTCATCGGTGTGGGGACGAGGTGTTCTCGTAGATCGCGACACGGGTAGCGGAGGGCTTTGCGAGGGCCAAGGGGTAGGTGTCTCGGTGTCGAAACCTGTGGCGGTCACGCGCCACGGCTCGATGTTGGTGTGGCGGTTGCTTGGCGACGAGGGGACCACCCTACGAGCGAAGAGTGCCGAGTTGCTCGTACTCTGTGCGTAGTACCTAGGGCGCTCGGTGATGCGGGGGCGCTCCCGGGGAGTTGATAAGAAGGCGAGCAAAACCAGGCTCCTCCTGGCACATGCCTTGGGTCCATCCATCTTCCGCCATCTGAAAACAAGGGTAGAGTTTGTCGTATGGACCTCCCTGGGCCCACTACCTCGGTGGGTACCAGGACCGACTACTCGGTGGGCCTGCGGGACTACCGCTTGCGCTACACGGCTTTTGAAGGCGTGGGGCCCTGGGGTCCCCACAAAAGTAGTACTCGGTTAGGGGTTTGTACATGTTTAGCATTGTATAGAGGACTCCTAGACGTACTCGACTAGTACTCTCTCCCTACTCGAGCTTGTAACCACGCCGGACTATAAGGTGGCGGGGGACCGATCTCGGGATCACCTCATCCAATCTCTCCCTCTCATACAACTCACGGCGCACTATTGCACCATCTTGTAATCGTGCCCTATCAATCCCGAGCTACGCGGCATACGGGACGTAGGGTATTACGCACCTCGCGGCCCCGAACTGTCTAAATTGTGTGCCCGTGTCTCTTCCTTCGAGTTACCGGTCTCGGGTGATCTGCAATCATCTACTTCGGGTACTCCCCGTAGTAGGTTGCCGGTCTAAAACACCGACGGTGGCTTTGAGAGGTCGGGGGCTCTCGCTCGAGATCACATGGCGAACTCGGCGGCTTCCGTCCACTTCAAGCCAAGCTGGCCTTCAACGGCGACACCTTCGTCTTCGACGCACAGATGCCCGCACGGGCGATGGCGCGGGCTCCTTCCGGCGCCGCCTAACCATGCCGGCCCAACCGGGGAGCCGAGCCTTGTGGCCGGCTGCGGAAGTTGTCCCACGAGCGAACTTCTCGCCGGCAAGTTCGGCGAGGGGTCGCTCTTCAACCACCATGCGCGACTTCGAGCTCGAGTCCGTCTCCAACTCGAACCCGACGTCGCCATGGGCCATCACATGCGAGCGGGCGCTCGGCCATCGCGGGCGGCCCTCTCCACGCGGGCACTCCGCGCGTGGCCACGCACCCTCGGTAGGGCCCTTGCGGGGGCTCCCTACTTCGCTGGCCGTGGGCAAGGGCCATGCCGAGTGCAGCCGCTCGGACTGCGACGCGCGTCCCAGGTCGCGCCGGACTCCGGCCCTCTCTGCGAGTTCTGCTCGAACCGGACTACGAGTTCGACTTCGGGTCGGACACGGGGAGCCGAGTCCGAACGACTCAACGAGCTTCCCTTGTCGGGGACGGCCTCGGGCTGGTTGCCAAATCAACGCCGTCGGGAGATGCGTCCTCTTGGCCGGACCGCAAGCCCGGCCTGGTAAGGGAGACTCACGCTACGTCGCCCACATCGACTCGCTACGTTCCGGAGGGAACACCACTAACCAGTGACTCAAATACACCAGCGGTGGCACCCTGCGAGTCTGCGGCACGAGCTCACCCCCGATCGCCAAGTCTTCATGAGTACCGCGGCGACACCCGGACCCTTCGAGGCACGGGCGGGGACAAGTACGGGGGGACATCTCCCCGCCGAACGAGGGCGCGCGCCGCGCCCCCCCGCGAGGCAGAGACCGTCGCCAACGGGGACGCTCGACGCGGCGCGAGCGCGGCGAGCGCGTAGGCGGCTCGGAGACAACCTCCCCATCGCGGCCTTGCGGAAGCTCTCGGGCGGTCGAGGGCGGTACACACCACCCTACGAGCGAGTGCCTCATGTCGGTCACAACGATCGCACGCCGAGCTCGGGGCATACACGGCCCGGAGAGGGTCATCGCCAAGCTCGGCGAAAAGCCTGCTTCATGCGGGTTCGACAACGAGTCCAACTTGACCTCCTCCCGGCTAAACCCCGCGACAACGAAGCTACTGAGTCGCGGCTCCAATGCTGTGGTCCCAACCGTGCTCGGTGACCTTCCGGCCCGAGCCAAACCCCCGCCGCCGCTCCCGCGGCGGCCGGACCTTCCTTGACAAGACCAAGACGCTGAAAGTTGTTCCCCACGAGTACTCCGGCGGGACGCGGCGGCAACGATCTGGGCGGCGGCGGCGGCGGCGACTCCAACCATGGAGCCCGAGGAAGGGCTGGAGGTGGCGGCGGTCGCGGCGGCCGGGCCACGCGACCGGCCACGCCTCCGGCGCCTCGCACGGCGGGTACGACGCTTGCCGAGAAGATTGAGGAGGGCTGCGGCGGAAGAAGTCGACCACGCTGCCGGCGAGGGCGACGGCTTCCCCGCCTTCTCACCTCGACTTCGCAACTTTGCTCCTCCCCGACAAGTTCAAACCTTTGGGGATCACCAAGTACGACACGAAGCGAGGATCCTATCCGGTGGCTCCGATGCTACGCCCTCTCCATCGAGAACGCGGCGGCAACGGCGACACCAAATGCCTCTACTTCCCCTTCGTCCGGACCAAGCACCACTCACTTGGCTCGAGTCGCTCGACAAGCACTCGATCGACAAGTGGGACCGGCTCAAGGAGCGAGTTCACGAGCAACTTCGCGGGCGCCATGGGCCGTTCGGGTCCTCGCATGGACACCGGCCATGATCAAGCGAGGAACGGGAGCGAGACCCTCCGCAAGTACATGCGCCGCTTTTTCGACAAGCGCGCTACCGTCGTCGACGTCACCGACAAGAAGGTCATCGACCTCTTCCAGGACCCTACCATCGCCGCACCTTCGAGGACTTCGGTCGTCGCCGCCCCAGGTCCATCCCCCACCTCAAGGACATGATCACGTCCTGGGCGGATGAAGAGGACAAGGCCAACGCCAAGTACGACGCCATCCGCGGCAAGTCCAAGCAGAACCAGGGCGGCGGCAGCGGCGGCAATGCAAACCAAGGCGGCCGCAACAGCAACAACAAAAGCAGCAACTACTCGGGTCCCAACCGCAAGCGCAAGCCAGACAACACCGTCGCGGCTATCCAGCGCCCCGCGAAAGGGAACTCGAAGAAGAACTCTGGCGGTTTCAAAGACCTGCTGAAGGAGAAGTGCCCGTGGCATCCAAACGGCAACCACACTACCGAGCAGTGCTACCAACTCAGGCATGCACTCAAGGATACCCTGGAGCCACCACATCCTCACGACCAAAAGGGCAAGAAGAAGGACGGCAACAACAATGACTTCCAAGAACCCGAGAAGACCGTCAACGTCCTCTTCGGCGGAGCGCCCGACGGCGGGGAGCGAAGGCTACCCGTCGTGAAGTGATGTCCATTGAGCCAGCGGTCCCGACCCCTCTCAGGTGGTCGGAGGTACCCATCACCTTCTCCCGCGCGGACCAATGGACCAGCTTCTCCGAACCAGGACGGTTCCCCCTTGTCCTGAAGCCAACGGTGGCGGGCTCCAAGCTCAATAAGGTGCTCATCGACGGTGGAAGCGGGCTCAACGTCCTCTTCACCAAAACCTTGAAGAAAATGAAGCTCGACGTCACCTCCATGCTCACCAAGAGCAGCACGCCCTTCTACGGCATCGTCCCGAGCAACGCGGCTATCCCACCGGGCTCGGTGGTGCGCGCGATTACCTTCGGGGCGTCTCGGGACAACTACCGCACCAAGTACATCAAATTCGAGGTCGCGGATTTCGAGACCTCTTACCACGCCATCCTCGGCTGACCGGCCATCGCCAAGTTCATGGCGGTGCCCCACTACACCTACTTGGTACTCAAGATGCCAAGTCCAGCCGGTGTACTCTCCCTCCAAGGGGACTTGAAGATCTCCCACGACTGCGACACAGAAGCCGTGGTGATCGCTTCCACAAACCAAGTACCCAACGCGATGACGGAGGTCTACGCCGCGTCGAAGAAGCTTGCTACAAGCGAACTCGACATCCCAGAGAAGTCTGACAGCGCCAACAAGCCTCAGCCACCTGAGGAGGTACTCGTCAGGACGGTCGACCTCGGAACAGGCGACCCCAGCAAGACCACCACCATCGGGGCCGGCCTCGACCCCAAATAGGAAGACGCGCTCATCAGCTTTCTTCGGGCTAACCGCGACATCTTCGCGTGGAAGCCGACGGACATGCCGGGAGTGCCCGGGGGAGCTAATTGAGCACTGCCTTAACGTCGATCCAAAGGCCACCCCTAAGCGACAACACCTCCGACGTTTTGCCGACGACAGACGGGACGCCATCAAGAAGGAGCTCGCCAAGCTACTCGCAGCTGGCTTCATCAGAGAAGTCTTTCACCTCGAGTGGCTTGCCAACCCCGTCCTCGTCCGCAAGAAAAACTCGAACGAGTGGAGGATGTGCGTCGACTACACCGACCTCAACAAGCACTGCCCCAAGGACCCCTTCGGGTTGCCGCGGATTGATCAAGTCATCGACTCCACGGCGGGCTGCGACACCGCTTGCTTCCTCGGCCGCTACTCCGGGTACCACCGGATCGCAATCAAGAAGGAAGACCGGGGAAAAGACCGCGTTCATCACCCCGTTTGGCGCGTCTTGCTACACGACCATGTCATTCGGGTTGAAGAACGTCGGCGCTACCTATCAACGGGCCATCCGGGCCGGCTTCAAGCGGCAACTCAACAAGAACGTCGAGGCTTACGTGGATGACGTAGTTGTCAAGACCCGGGGACTCCGGTACCCTCATCGACGACCTTGAAGAGACCTTCGCATCGCTACGCGAGTACCGCCGGAAGCTCAACCCGAACAAGTGCGTCTTCGGCGTCCCTTCCGGGCAAACTACTCGGCTTCATCATCGGCCCGGCGCGGCATTGAAGCCAACCCCGAGAAGATCTCCGCCATCACCAGCATGAAAGCTCCCACAAGCATCAAAGACGTCCAGAAGCTGACGGGGTGCATGGCGGCATTGAACAGATTCATCTCGAGGCTAGGAGAACGGGGCCTCCCCTTCTTCAAACTACTCAAGCATCACGAGAAGTTCGTGTGGACTCCGAGGCGGATCAAGCCCTTGCCCGGCTCAAGGACTTCTGTCGAAGCCACCAATCCTCACGGCTCCTCACAAGGGCGAGCGAGCTCTTGCTCTACCTAGGCGCGACTACTCACGTGGTCGGTCGCCATCGTTGTCGAGCGGCGGGGAAGACGGCCACGCCTACCCGGTCCGGCGCCCGGTCTACTTCGTCGGCGAGGTTCTATCGAGTCCAAGGCTCGCTACCCGGCCCCGTGCGAAGCTCTCGTACGCTCTACTCATCACCTCGCGGAAGCTACGACACTACTTCCGGGAGTACTCGGTCTCCGTCGTCACCGACTACCCGCTCGGCGACATCACGAGGAACCAAGACGCCCCCTGGAAGAATCTCCAAGTGTGATGTCGAGCTCGGCGCCCTCACCATCGACTTCAAGCCACGCACGGCCATCAAGTCGCAAGCACTAGTCGACTTCATGGCGAGTGGCGGGAGAACCCGGCTACCTACTCCCACCGTGCGACCGAGCATTGGGTGATGTACTTCGACGGCTCACTCAACCTCGAGGGCGCAGGTGCAGGGGTACTCCTGATCTCTCCAACGGGCGAACAACTCAAGTACGTCCTGCAGGATCTTACGGAAGGTCTCAAACAACGAAGCCGAGTACGAAGCTCTCCTACACGGGCTTCGCCTCGCGGCTTCCACGGGCATCAAGCGGCTACTAGTCTACGGCGACTCCGCGGTGGTCATCAACCAAGTCAACAAGTCCTGGGACCGCAACAAGGAGAACATGGACGCCTACTGCCTAGAAGTCCGCAAGCTCGAGAACAAATTCTATGGTCTCGAGTTCCATCACATCGTCCGCGACAACAACGTTGCAGCGGACGTCCTCTTGAAGCTTGGATCCACCCGCGCTCAAGTACCAGCGGGCGTCTTCGTCCATGAGCTTCACGCGCCATCCATCCCGGAGCCGGCACCACCGACCACTGCCCCAGCCCATCGACCAGCTGGGCAGGAGGTCATGATGATCGACGTGGACTGGAGGCAACCCTTCATCGACTACCTCAGCGAGCAGAAGGTCCCCTCCGACAAGAACGCAGCCGAACAACTCGTCCGCCGCGCCAAGTCTTACGTCCTCGTCGGAGACAAGATTTACAAGCGGGGCGCATCTTCTGGAGTACTCATGAAGTGCGTCCCTCGTGAAGAAGGCAAGGACATCTTGGAGGAGATCCACAAGGGCGTCCGCGGCAACCACGCGTCTTCACGCACGGCCGGTCGGCAAGGCCTTCCGGCGAGCTTTCTACTGGCCCACAGCCCTGGGCGATGCCGAAGAACTCGTCAGAAGGTGCCAAGGATGTCAGTACTTCGCCAAGCAGCAACACGTCCCAGCCTACAAGCTAGTCACCATACCGCCAACCTGGCCCTTTGCCTGCTGGGGGCTCGACATGATTGGGCCACTGCCAACTGCGCCAGGAGGATTCAACAGGGTACTGGTGGCTATCGACAAGTTCACCAAGTGGATCGAGGTCAAGCCGGTCACATGCCCCAAGGGTGACAGAGTACTCGACTTCTGGATGAACTCGTACACCGCTATGGGCTACCCCACCGCATCATCACGGACACCGGGGGTCCAACTTCAACAACCACCGGTTCGGGAGTACGCGAGAACGGCGGGATTGACGTCCGATACGTCTCAGTCGCCCATCCACGGGCCAACGGACAAGTCGAGCGCGCCAACGGGATGGTGCTCGACGCCCTCAAGAAGCGGCTACACGACGCTGCTAACTCCAAAGGGGGCAAGTGGATCAAGGAACTACCCAACGCACTGTGGGGGCTGCGGACTCAACCATCCAAGCCAATGGGGCAATCCCCCCTACTTCTCGGTCTACGGCTACGAAGCCATCCTCCCTGCCGACGTCATATGGAACTCGCCAGCAGTGGAGCACTACGACGAAGGCGTCTCAGAAGACAACGCGGACGAATTGACATCGACAGCCTCGAAGAAGCTCGCTGCGCTGCCCTCGTCCAATCAGCAAGGTACCTGGAGGGTATCCGACGCTACCATGATCGCAACGTCAAGGAACGCTCCTTCAACGTTGGAGATCTTGTCCTCCGCCGTATCCAGAACACGGAAGGACTTCACAAGCTCAGCTCCCCCTGGGAAGGCCCCTTCACCGTGGCTAAGGTGACCGGGCCGGGCTCCTACCGCCTCCAAACACTTGAAGGCGAAGACGTCAACAACTCGTGGAACGTCGACCAACTCTGTCGATTCTACGCCTAGTCTACACGACTACTCCGGGGTTCAAGTCTAATCGACTACATCAACGCCCCCTGGCCGTAAGCGACCCTCCGGGTCCTGGCCCCAGTCTCCGGACTTCCCCTCTCCAGGATCCAGCCCGCGCGGCTACCTACGGACCCTGGGCTGCGACGAGCGTCAAGGACTCTAGCAGCGGTCTACCAAGAGACCACATTCCAAGATCCAGCCTGCGCGGCTACCTACGGATCTACGATCCCGCCTACACGGCTACCTACGGATCAACTGCTGCAAGCGGCCACCCGCTCCAGCGCTACTCAGCTGTAAGCGGCCTTCGGGTCCAAGCGACTACTTTGTAACTACGGCCCTGGCCACCCAGGTGTACTTCTTCGGTAATAAAGTTTGATTGTCCATCAACTTCTTTCTTGTCCACTCCCTACAACGGGACTACCAAAGCCGAGTACTACTACTCGCATCTACTCCACGATGGGCGCTCCGCACTCTGAGATCGCGACTACGAGTACTCATTGCTGGAAATTTTTCTTTCATTGATACTTGAACAATCCATTACAATTGTTTTCCTGTACAACTATGGCTACTAGCTACTTATTACAGGGCTACTGGAGGTTCAGCTTCTCGGCTACCTGCTCCGCGATGGGAGCCATCTGCTCCAGCAGCTCTGCATACTGCTCATCGGAGCAGTTGGCGGCTACCCCGCCGGCGACCACCTCCACTGGGGCCTTCGGGAAGTACGACTTCATGAAGGCCAAGACCTGTCTTGGGATCGACCTGGCCATATGCTTGACGTAGGCGGCCAGCCGGCTTGGAGCTTCACGAAGGCGATCCACCAGAGGAGCGATCTTGGGGCCGCCCGGGTGCGGCACCAGGAGCCTTGCGATCGGCAGAGCGGCCTCCTCCAACTCCTTCAACTGGGCCCACAATGCCTCGCAGTCTTCGTTCAACTTCTGCAAAGATTTGTAGCAGTTGACGAGATCTCTGTCAGAAGCAATCCGCAGCTCCATATGTTTCTCGCACTCGAAGGCGAGTTCCTTGTAGTCGAGCTCGAGTACCTAGCGGGCTTCTTGCTCCCGGTAGAAGAGGTTCTTCATGCTCGTCTCCGAGGCCTTCAGCTGCTCCACCTGGCCTTCGAGCTCTACAACACAGCAACGCAACAGCGGGTCAGATACTTCTCGACTTCCAACAAGTACTCGACAAGTCTAAGGTTTTACCTTTATTCTTGTTGCGGAGGCCCTTGTTCTTCCGCACCAAGTTGTCGCCCTTCGCCTGCAGCTCCTGGACATCGTTATGGTACTTGGCGAAGTCGGCGTCGAGCTTTGATTGCATAGCAGCCGCGTGCTTCCGCGACTTCACAAGTTGCTCCTCCAGCACCTCTGCTCGGAGCACGGTGTCGCCATAACCCTGCAGCAGGTTCGACTTGTCGCGGGGCCGCTCCGCGACATCCTGCGCAAGACAACTCAAGTCACGAAGAGTACTCAACGGCAAAAGGATTGACTACTCGAAAGGCTACGGCTATTTACCTTCATCCATTGCTCGGCTCGACGGATCGCCTCCAGGTGCTTGGCTACCGTCGCCGGCTCGACGAGATCGTCCGCAAGAAGCTCTATCCCGCCGCGGCCACTCGAGGTGGCCTCCGTCATCGGTGCAGAACGGATGGGCTCTGCGTCTTGGATCTCAGGGGAGCGGATAGCCACCTCCAGAGCAATCTCTGGCGACGTGGTGACCGCCTCTCCCCCGGCGGTCTTCTCGACGACCTCCGCCATAGGCTCGGGGGCTCCTTCTGCAGCCTCCGGGGCCTCTGGTGTCAACCTCTGCATTGGCACCCCCGCAGGGATGTCACCACCTTCAGCGCCTGTCAACAAAATGACATGTGCATCACTACCTACGACTACTCCTCCTGGAGCTCCGCAGCTTCACGAAGGGTACTCACCTTCGACTACACTGGCCTCCGGCAGCGACGCTTCGGTAGCCAGTGGCTCGATCACGGCTTGGGCAGCGGGAGTGGTCTCTTCGGCGGGCGGCGCAACTTCTTCCGCCACCGCTGATGAGGGCTCGTCCCCATCCCAGCTCAGATCCGTGGATTTTCTGCAGAAATATTCACGGAGGGTCATCAGACAAGATCGACTACTGCAGCGGGTACTACTCGTGAGGATATGGTACTTACAAGTTCGACCGGACAATGGTCACGGCCGGAGCACCGAGGATGCTGGCAATATCAACCAGTCCACCCTCGGCGGGCGCCTCTTCCTCCGCCCCTGCGGCTACTGCCTCCTCCACGGCGGCGGCGGCCGGCGCAGATGTCTCCTGCGCTCCTGAGGCCACCACCTCTCCAACGGCGGCGGCCACGGGTCCTGTGCTCTCTTCTGGAGCAGGGGGCTGGCGCTCCAGTTGCGCCAGGAGTTCTTCAACAGTGGGGGCTGGACTACGACTTCCAGCCCGGTTCCCCCACCCGTATCCCACACGCCTTCGTCGCCCTCTTCGACGGGCTCCGGCCGTGGCGGCACCTCCACGCATACAAAGACTACTCGTCGGCAACGTACTCGAACAACGGGTACTCGACTACTCTGCTCAAGACAACTTACCTCTCGAGGCGTGGTCTCCGAGACCTTCGTTTCTTCGTCACCCGCTTCTGGTGGGGTCGCGCGGCTTCTGTGGCGGCGCAGCAAGGCTAGCCTCTAGGCTAGCGGGGAGGGTCTTGTACCGGCGGAACATGAGGCAAGCCCGGCGGCTAAACCTCGACCGCAGCTGGAAGCGGTCCTGCAGCGTCTCTTCGTCTTCGTCGTCGTCGTCGGAGGTATCTTCCACGACGACGGTGTCGTCGCCTTCACCAACCTCGCGGCGCTCCTTCACCTTCCCCTCCACCGGGATCTCGATCCCGCTCGGTGGCGGCTGCGGCTCGGAGATGAACCTCTTCACATCATCCTGCGCAAGACACGGGGCGTTAGCAACTCTACTACAAGCAAACACTACTCGACCAAGGGAGTATGACTACTCACCTCCTTGGGCGGGCGCGCGGCGGAGTACTCCTCGACTGGGCACGCCGTGTATGGCGGCATGTCCTTGAAGATCCGCGACAACCTCTCGACGATGTCGTTGTCGTCCAGCTCGCCTCCCGGCATCCGCGACGAGTCGTCGTCGCCGGTGTACTCGAAGCCCAGTGTCTCCCGAGCCATCAGCGGCTGGATCCTGCGCTTCATGAAACTGAAGGCCACGTGCTCGGCCCTCAGTCCCGCCTCCCTGAGTACCTTGATGCGTGCTAGCAGCTCGAGGCTGGATTCCTTCTTGCATGGTGGGCTCTATGTTCCACCACTCACGGTGCCTGGGCTGCCGTCCGCTCGGCTTCGGCAGGCCAGGGTGGTGGTTCGTGATGTAGAACCACCTGGTTTTCCAATCTGTGTTGGAGTCGATGAGTTTGTACGCCAAGTACTGCTCCGCAGTGTCTTCCCTCAGCTGGATGCCGGCTCCTCCGACTACCCTAGGGTTGGAGGCACTTGGTTGCGGCTTGACGCGGAAAAACTTCCGGAAAAGCACCCAGTGCGGCTTGATTCCGAGGAAGGCTTCGCAGGAGTGGACGAATACCGACGTGTGGAAGATGCCGTTGGGGTTCAGGTTCAGGTACTCGATCCCGTAGTACCCGAGCAGCCCCTTGAAGAAGTCGCTGGCTGGGAGCGCAAGACCGCGCTCCACGAACCGCGAGAACATCGGGATCTCATCTTCGGCCTTCTCCATTGAATATGGATCTCCAGTGGCGGATCTCCACATGTCGACTTCCTTCTCCCTGATGAACCCCTTTGTTCGGGAGGGTCGACGGGTCCTCCGTCTTCACTTTGGATTTCTTCCACTCGCGGCTCCGATCGGCCCCGCGGTGGAGACATGGGCGGCGCCGCTCCGGTGGCGGCCCGCGCGGCGGCCTCTTCGCGGCACCTCTTCTTCCCTCGCGGCCTTGGACGTCTTGGACGGCGACGGCTTCATCCTCCAAGTGCAAGGCGTCTTCACTCGCATCCGCTCGGGGGCTACCCTAAAGGCTTCGGGTGGCGGCGCGCTTGGATCTACTACGGCGGCGGCGAGCACGGGAGTGGATTCGCTTCAAGATGCAAATGGAATGGCTGCGGCTCGAGTGGGTGAAAAACCCTAAGGGTTTTGGCTTCTATTTATAAGCCAAATCGGCTCCGCAACGGGCGGCCGGATAAGTCCACGCGCGGGCGACTCGGCGGGCGCGCGTGACTCTTCGTATTCTACTAGTCGACGCGCCTCACCTCGGGGGCTCGGCTACTTCTACTCGGCTACCTGGGAAGCGGCTATTCTCAAGAGCATCTCAGGACACATTCTCCAAGAAGACCCTTCAATTCGAGAGGAAGTACTCGACTCAAGGCTCGGGGGCTCCGTGCCACGTGTCCTTCGGTTTTTCTTTCCGGATTTTTCGGGATTTTCTTGCCAAGATTTCAGATGGACCCTCAGCTAGAGCCCGCGGCTCAAGGCTCGGGGGCTACTCCATGTGGAGTGCGGTTTTGCAAGTCGCACCTCCATACCAGCTTCGACCTCAGGACAAGACAGGCAGTTTTTTGAAGACCTTCGAAGGCAGTTTTCGAGGACACTTGGGACTACTTGAGAAGACTTCAAGATTGCTCAAACATCAGCTGGAGTACATTCCAGCCTCGGGATGCTTCGACTACTCTTGAGGACTTTTGACTTATAGCACTCGGGGGCGCTTGAGGACTATTCGTTAAGGCCGTCAAGACTATTTGAAGCTATCCTTCTCGACTACAAAGTACTCGGGGGCTTGTCGTATGGACCTCCCTGGGCCCACTACCTCGGTGGGTACCAGGACCGACTACTCGGTGGGCCCCTGGGACTACCCAGCTTGCGCTACACGGCACCTGAAGGCGTGGAGCACAAGGACTACACAGGAATAGTACTCGGTTAGGGAGCTGCACATGTTCCGCACTGTATAGAGGACTCCTAGACGTACTAGACTAGTACTCTCTCCCTACTCCGACTTGTAACCCTGCCTCCCGGACTATATAAGGCGAGGCAGGGACCGATCTCTAGCATCCAATCTCCTCTCATACAACTCACGGCGCACCATTGCACCATCTTGTAATCGTGCCCTATCAATCCAGAGCTACGCAGCATACAGGACGTAGGGTATTACGCACCTCGCGGCTCGAACCTGTCTAAATTGTGTGCCACGTGTCTCTTCCTTCGAGTTACCGATCTCGGCGAGTCACAATCATCTACTTCGGGTACTCCCCGTAGTAGGTTGCCGGTCTAAAACACCGACACCTACCTACCCAACCGACCTCCCCGTGCGCTTATAAGCCAATGCCCGCCGTCCCTCGCGCGCACGCATTTCTACCCGAGCCGCCGTCGTCCGCCATTGCCGCCGCCCGGTGAGCACCGTGCTCCAGCCGATTTCCTCGCGCACCCAAGAGCTCCAGCCCTTCTCTGTGAACCACAACACCTCCCCGAGCCACGTGTTGATCAAACTGAGCCACCCTTTTGCCGGAGCCCGAGCCTCCGCGGCCGCCGTCGAGCTCGCTCCCCCGCCGCTTCCCCAAGCCCCGTGACCTGCCTGGTACCTTCCCTGGGTCACATGGAAGCTCCCCGTGCAGCACGTGGATGAGCCCAGGCCATTCCCTCAGCGCCGTTGAGCTTCCCGCGGGCGCGCCGCCGGCGCTCCGCCGCCGCCGCTCGCCGGAGTCCCCACCGGTCGATCCACCGCCGCCAATCGGTAGCTGGTAAGCCCAATCGACGATCCATGCAGCACATTCACCTTCCCATGCCCCACCTCTCCGTCGGCGAGCTCATCTCCGCCGTCGGGCCCGAGGGGGATGAACCGAAGGTAGATTTGTGAAGGTTTTAAAAGTTTCAGGGTCTCCGGCGCAAAAAGATTCTTCCCTATTTTGTAAACTAGTCCAGCACCTTGTAAAATCGATTAAAAATTGTAGAAACATCCAAAAATAGCAAACCCAATTTTGCTGTGCTCAGTGTGACAAGTACTACAACTTTGTCCGAATATGTATATACTTTTGAGATTTAGTTTTTGCTTGAAAAATAGAAATGTGAAATGCTTAGATTGGTGTTTCTGCAAAATCCACCCAAGCTCTTGAGCTGGATTTTGGATATGTTGTGATCACTAGCATGCCTAGCCTCTGTGTCAAAATTTGCACAAAGTTGATGAAGGAATCTTCCTGAATAAATTAATTGGTGATTTTGGTAAATCTGCTTAGATGATTTTTGTAGCTGGTTACATAATTATTTTTGAACCCAACTTCTGGCTGTAGTCTTGTTCTGTTAAAAAGCACCTTTGGTGAATTTACCATGATTTTATCTCTGTTAGAAATACTATTTCCTCATTTATGCTTGTTTTTAATCATAAATATGTGTAGCATGTTTCATGAAGGCTATATGTTTGTTTGTTAGTTCTTTAAGCTTGTTTTGGACCAGAGTATGTGTAGGAGAAAGATGGGGCTTGTTCCTGTGCTATTTATTTTCATATGCATTATCCCTTTTATGCTAACTAGGAGTGCTCCAATTTTGGTGTATTGAAATCAATGGTGCTAAGACCCTTTCGTTTGTTGTCCATGTATGCCTCCTGGTCAGTAGGACCAGTGGGGGGGGTTGCTGGATCAATTGTATGATTTGGTTATGCATGAGAAGCTCAAACTAGAATAATCCAGAAAAGGAAAAATAGGAAAAAGTCCCCTCTCTAGTGCATGCCTTAAGAAGAAGTGTTAGGAAAGTAAAATGGTGCTAAGAAAATAATGGCCTTGCTATTTGTTTTTTAATTAATCATTTCTTTAATAAGATGTGCACACAATCACCTTAAAAGGGTAGGCTAAATAGGCCTTGGTTTAATTCCTTAAAGGAGAAATGTGTAAATACTTTGTTAAGGTGAATATGGCCAACCATATACTCCTTGCAGCTCTTTGCTACTGTTTTTGAATTAATCTAAAACAATTACACTCCTAATCCCTGCATTGCATTCCCCGTGTAGAAGTCCCCGACGGTAGCAATACGCTTGTGCCGGCTGACGAGGACGAGGGAACAGGAGGAGACGTGCACTACGTGACCGTAGAGCAAGACCCGGGCCAAAGTCCGGAAGTTTGTGTGTCTGCTTGTGCTGACGAAGGCAAGCCCCGGCTTATTCATTAACCCCTGTGTTTCTTTAAAACTTCTGAATTTACTCCTTGTTATTGTATGTGCATTTACGTTCAGGAGTTGAAATGAAACCCTAGTTGCATGATCCATAAGTACCTATGATCTCTTACTAGCATGTTAGGTCGCTAGTCGCTATGCTTAAGGATCCGGTACAAGTTGAGTGATGTTCGTCACTCGCGAGAATAGGATCTTCTTTATGGAGTCACCATATGTTTAAATGGATTGCTCATGTGGTAAGAGCATGGGATTTGGGCTCCGGTCCAATGGCTTCGTGGGCTAAGTGTTTGAACGTACTAAACACTTGTCGGAAATGGGTACGGTAAGCCTAGTACCTAAATGAGGCGGTACGGGGTTTACTATCACTACTCTTAGGGTTGCGGCCCCGGGCTCGCCACCCGAGTGCATGCGTGAGGCTGGGTGACCTTAGTGGCGTAGCCCAGATAAACCTTGTACTTAAGACTGTGAAAGTAAGGTTTCACAACTTGGTAGCTTTTTGGCAAACAAACCCACTAGCCGAAAGCCATGCATGTTTAGAGGTAAAGTCTTTCCTCTAGACGGGTAAGTCTTGCTCAGTATTAGTATACTCAGCCTTGCTTTATAAATGCTGTTTCCAGGTAATGCATGTGATGTGTGGCCCGGAGAACTCCCACCCGGCTGGGAGCTGGAATGGGTGGATGACTAAGAGTGATCGCATGATGGACAGGCCTCCTATGATGTGACCGTATCGTTTAGTTATCTTCCGCTGTTTTCAATAAACTCTGAACCATTTACTTTCATGTCAAGGAACTATGTTTGTAATAATGACCCTGCGGGGATGTGATGGATAATTTGTAAGGCACTCTGGACTCTTCTTCGAGGGAGTTTTAATGCATTCGTTCGATCCTCTCTGTGTTCCAAGTGATTTACCGGGTGTAAACCCGGCAACACTCAACGGGATGCTTCTTTATTATCGCTTAATGACCAAATGGAGTGGTTTAGGCGATAGTACGGAATTATCTCGGGTGGGGTTGTCACAGTCACACACACTTTGAGGGTGCAATTGACGAGGGGGAAGTTAATGAAGAACTACTCAGGTAGTTCGAAAATGGAGGCCAATGGGGATGAACATGGATTGGAAGAGGACTCCTCAGATGATGAGGATGACCCGCTAGTTCCAAGGGATTGGGACAATTACAATTTCTCACAGCTATCTGTCAATGCTGGTGAGAATGTGGCCTGGGAGTATAGAGAAAATGCAGTTTCTGTTGGCGCTATGTATAAGAGTGCAGTAGAGGTGAAGGATGCAGTGAAGAGGTGGTCCACCTTACTCTGCAGAGACAGTTCGGGGTAGTGAAGAGTTCTCCACATATATATATGATGTACACTGTCTGAAGCCCACCTGTCCTTTTCGAGTGTATGCTTCCAAGGGCAAGTGGAAAAATTATTGGGAGATCAAATCTGTTGTGGATCACCCTTGTGTACTTGAGCAGCTGGATGCAAGCCATCGTAATTTGTCATCTGGTTTTGTGGCTAGCCAGATGTTTGCTAAGATTGTGGAAAATCCTACTTTTGAGCCTAAGTCCATTACCTTGGCAATTGAGGAGAAATTTAGGTATCACATAAGTTATGGTAAGGCATACATGGCAAAAAAGAAGGTAATGGAGATGAGGTGGGGAACTTATGAAGCATCCTATGACAATCTGCCTCGATTGCTGAACACAATTGTCGCGCTAAATCCTGATAGTTATTATGATATCAAGGCTTATGATTATGTATCAAGGCCAGGGAAACAAGTCTTGCAGCGGACATTCTTAGCATTGGGTCCTGCTATTGCTGCATTCAAACATTGTCGACCAGTTATTTGCATAGATGGCACATTCCTAACAGGAAAATAAAAGGGCACAATCCTTACGGTAAATGTACGTGATGGCAACAATCAGTTGTTGCCATTGGCAATTGCTTTTGCAGAGGGAGAGAATAGTGACAGTTGGTATTTGTTTCTGGAGAGATTGAAACAGATAGTGGTGGGAGATGTGTCAGATGTGTGTGTGATACACGATAGACACAAAGGTATTTTGCAGGCCATTAGTGACATCAAAGAAGGTAGTCAAGAGCATTACAGAGCAGCACAATGGCCAGATGTGCATAGTAGGTGGTGCATGAGGCATATGGGAGCAAACTTTCATAGCCAGTTCAAGAACAAAGAACTTACAAAATTGTTCAAGCGTCTATGTTCGACCAATCAAGAGAAGAAATTCTTCAACCTGTGGCAAAAATTAGATGATCTGACGAAGAAAGCATTAGAAGGGATAACTAAGAAGCTTGTACGTACTGAACCCGGAGAAGAGCCAGTTTCTCTGAAGGACGTTGGGCTAGATGCTCCAAATGTCAGAAGGAGAAGGGGACGTGCTGTGAAGACCTTCAACCAGTGGATTCAGAATGAGCCTAAGGAGAAATGGTCCCTCCTGTTTGATAAGGAGGTGTGAGGCATGGGATAATGACAACAAATTTTGCTGAGGTCTACCACGCTGTTTTGCGTGGTGCCAGAGTTCAACCTCTTGTTAGTATCATTGAGTTCTTCTTGTACTGCACAATGAAGTACTTTCTTGAGCGTGCTAATGCAACACATGCAGCAATGCAGGACCCTCAGAAGATGTATTCAACATGGATGACTGAGTACTTGAACAAAAAATAGAAGGTTGCTCTCTGTAACAGAGCTTACCCAGAACCTCTACGTCGTGAGCCTGGTGATGAAGTGCAGTGGGAATATCAGATAAGTTGTCAGTCCAAATCACAAAAGGCCAATGGTGAAGTAACAATACAAAAAACAATTATTGGCAATCATACATGCTCATGCTCTTGCTAGAAGCCACAACTCCTGCACTACCCCTGCTCACATGTGATCGTTGCATGCCTTGCAACAAAAATCAGCATTGGGGCCGCTACATGCCTAAATACTTTCTGAAGCAAACCGTTCTAGACACTTGGAACCACACCATTGAGGGTTACCTGCATCTTGGAACTTTCACTCAAGACCCCAAAGACAGTGCGTTGTACATACCAATCCAGATCTAGCCATGTGTCAAGGTGTCGGTCGACGCAAGAAAAAGAGAATTAGGAACAACATGGATGAGGCTGAGCTGGACCTCAGGGGCAGATATGCTCCAAGTGCAACAATTCTGGACACTCCTACAAGAAATGCATCGAATCATCTTACTTTTCCACTGCCACTTCTACACCACCTTCATCTAGTGCACATGGACGTCGTTCCAGTCGCTACAACGAAGGAATGCAATGACATTACTTGTTTGTGCTACCGTGTTGTAATAATTGAACTACTTAGGCTGGTTGTCGTCTTGTAATATTTGAACAATTTTATCTTGCAAGGTCTTGTAATATTTGAACTTATGCATGTTATCGCATGTTACTGCGTTGACAACTGTAAGCTTGTCAAGTGCAACGTTCTCGGGTACTGCTGCGGGATGAGGTTCTTCATGTGTGAGAACTACGAGCATGACCCCCTCCCACCATGTCGCAATGTTAGACCAAAAGTAAGAACTAACTGAATTACTAAATAAATATTATATCATTACTATTTTATTATGTGCTAACTTGTCTTTGAAAAAAGACTCCACCTCCTCTCTGTGATTTTATGCAGTGGCTAGATTGTGAGCAGTTCGAACAAGACAAGCGATACGTCGAGGAGACGGGTCGTTCAGCACATGAGAGGTGGCAAAGAATGGTTGAGGCAGAAAAACAAGAACAAAAACGTAAGGAGCAGTAGGAGGAAATTCGCATTCGGCGGGAGATCAAAGAACGTGAAGCGGCCGCGGCCCGTGAAGCAGATAGAGAGAGGAAGAGGGAGAGAGCTCGTCGGGCTAAGAAAGCTGGGGCGGATGCTATGAGGAAGGGGAAATACCCCTATTGTACCCAGTAGGCGTAGAGTACTCAACGTCGAGTGCTACTGTATCCATAAAAAATATGATTTTATTTCATCATTCTCTAGAGTCGGGTTGTATCTTTAAGAACTTGATTTAAGATGCATTTCATATGCGAATAGTAAAACTCGTAGTAGGAAGTGTTTTCTGTGAATTGCTCCAAATATTGAACACATAGGGTGTGTTTTCTGTGATTCACTGCACCAAACAGTGTACCTAGTACTAGGGTGTGTTTCCTCTGAGTCACTGACCGTTTTCTTGCCCTGGATTGAATGGCCCACCATCCAGTCTGCACCTACATATATGTGATCACTCTTCACCATTCTCACTTCACAACACAGCAAGCAACAATGAGTTTCTGGACTGGGGCTGATGATGATGACTCCCTCGATCCAGCACTGTGCAGCCAGCAAGATCCAGAGTTCAACACCAACTTTCCAGTCTTAGACAAGAGAGATTTGAAATCCATGCGTGATGTTAGAAAGTACACACCAAATCAAACAGTGAACTGGCCAAGGTGTGTGCACGGTGAGTTCTGTGTGATGCATGTTTATCAGGGATGGGACAACTCAGGTCGCCGCTTCTGGCATTGCTCACGAGCATGGGTAGGCAAAAATCCATGACCTCTGTCCGTCATCATTTTATTTATGATTTACTAATGTAATCACGGTTTCTGCAGTACTCCGAACAACCAGATAATTGTGGTTTCGTGCAATGGGTGGATCCCCCAGCTATTCACCCGTATCAAGAGTACACCAACTACCTCGAGGATGTTGTCATCTTCAACCTGAGGCAAGAACTCGCGTCGGCATTGGCTTCTCTAAATCCGACATCTACCAACGACGACGACGGACCGGTGACCGGACCAATGGTGGTGAAGACGAACACCGGCTGTGAGGACGAGTACTGCTGCTGTCCGTGCCACGAAAAGAAGGACAACACTCCACCACCAACCCCACCCCGCCACCATCTGATCCAGCTCCACCCCGACGGGGTACTACATGCCCTCCCAGCAGTCCGGCGGGTCTATGATGTCCGGGTTCTCTGGGTATTATTCGTACAATTAGACTACAATTGTTGTAATCGTTTATCTAAATTCCCTAAGGCACGTTAGGACTAGAAGCAGCGGCACAAAGTTAGGGTAACTGTGTCGCATGTGCCATTGCAAATCTATCGTTTATCTAAATTTGTCGTTAAGTATTAATGGTTGGTCGTTTTATCAATCCTTCAACAATTTAAATTAAAAAACATTCCTACCGCCGCAGCCCACGACGACAAGGAATATATACCACCGTGGGCCACGGCGTTACCTTAGCGCCACGCTGACGCTAGGCGTTAGGCTCCTAACGCCGAGGGCCACGGCGTCAGGGCCCTAACGCCATGACCCTTGGCGTTACGGGTAAGGGCCCACTCCTGGCGGCACCTAGCGCCGCGGCCCACGGCGCCAGATGTATATTTTTGCAAAATTTGTGCCGGACCATATACTTTTTGCAAAAACTTGATAAAATAAATATAAAAAAATTTCCTCAAATCCCCCCCCCCCCCCCCAAATGTATGATGAATTGGCAAGCGTAAACTGGCCCAAAGAAACTCTTAGGCCCAACTAGTAGCTTCAGCCCAAATGGCACAGGGGGCGTCGTCACTCGTGGAAAATCCGCAGCGTTTACAATGTTTCTTTCTTGGTTTGCATCGCTTACTAAAAATTAATAAATAATTATTAGTTTAGGAAATTGAATAATAAAAATGTGGGGATGGACGAGCGGTTAAGGCGCTAGGTTTAGTGTCTGGTTCTATAGGGCGTTGGTTCAATTCCCACTCTCCACATGAATTTTTATTTTCTGTTTTTCCTTCGTTCTAAAATAAAATCCCTTTTCTTTCTGAAAATCAATAAAAAATCATTAGTTTAGAAATTTAATTAAAATGTGGAGATGGCCGAGCGGTCCAAGGCGCCAGTCTCAAGATCTGGTCCGAAAGGGCGGGGGTTCAGATCCCTCTCCCCACACAAAAATATATTTTCTATTTTCCTTTGTTTTCAAATTAAATCCGTTTCTTACTAAATAAAACCTTTTTTATATCCTCCCTACTATGCGAGAGGACTGGAAAAATAACGGTAATGCTTCACCACGTACGTCCGACGCGAAACCAAAACATCGACACCTCACGCAGCAGGATCAGCACGTGGTGGACCCTAAACATCTCACCTTATCACCTCACGCGCACCTCTTTCCACCGTTCGCTTTCTTTTTTCACACGCACCTCTCTCCTTATCTGCTTGACGGAGTGGCGAGCAGCTCGAGCGGCGCCACCGCAGGCACGACAGCGGCAGCCCCCCGCAGATCGTCCCAGCAGCGCGAGCGGCCCCGCCCCCATCTCCGGCGGCGGGCGGGCGTGCGAGTGGCCGCCTCTACACGGTGCTCGCTAGGCGGAGCTCCTTGTGGCCGGGGCACGCGGGTGGCTGCCTCCGCACAGAGCTCGCCTGTACAGGCGGAGCCCGGGCGTGCAGGCAGTCATCGCTCCCCAACAAGATCTCGACGACGCAAGCGCAGGCTGTTGTTCCCCAGTGATCTCCTCTAGCGGTACGAGCATCCACAGCTAACCCCATCCCGCCACCCATGGAAGCAGCTCCGCTCCGCCACGCATGAAGGTCGCCGCATCTGGAGCACGCTCTGTCGGGCATGACAGGGACGACGAGCTGGGGCGCGGTGGCCGTCGGCGGCGGTCCCGCCGATCCACCTCCTGGTCGTCGTCGGCGCCGAATAGGGAGAGAGGCTGCGGGCCCCCGGCTTCTCCCAGGAGGAGGGAGCGGCGTCGGAGGTGAGCGGTGCAGTGAGTTGGGGTGCGGTGGCCATCGGCGGCCCGCGAAGCTCCAGACCGGCGGTGAGCCGCACCAACCGGATGCCATCCCCTCCTGCTTCATTGATGCAATGTTGCAAACATGTGTTTTGGATGTTTCAGACGTTCAAGAGCAATGTCCCAAACGTTTCGTGTTGATGTTGCAAAATAAATCTTGATGTTCGATGTTGCATGAAGTGATTTGAGATGTTTCACTACTGTTTTGATGATGTTGCAACATTTGTTTCCGTGTGTTCAACTACTACTTTTTCATGTTGTGACATATGCATGTCAATGTTTCACTATGTTTTTAGCGAATGTTACGGATGTTGAGTTTCAATGTTGCAAACACGTGATGTTGAGTGTTGTGTCGAGAGGGGAGGGAGGAGGCCCCTGATGTTTGGATGTTGCACGCGACACGGGTCACAACATGGTCGCAATATAGTCGCAACATGGGGGGAGACAAGAATACTCCTTATGTTGGATGTTGCACACCCTGCTGCTCGCAACATGCCACACACAAACTCGCAACATTGATCCCAACATCCCTCGTTGAATGTTGCGAGCACGACGGTTCGCAACATGGGGAAGCTCTTCGCAACATTTCAAAAGTTTTTCGCAATATTTGCTACGCCTGCAACGCGATCGACGGCTGATACGCTCCCTCATCTGAATCGTGCGGCCCAGGACCCGTCCGATGCTACAAAAAATAACCCCATATCCGCCCTTGCCTTGCCTTGCCTTGCCTTCGGCCCAATTCGTATCTTGAGCCCACCAGATGGCCTCCCTAAAGGCCCGCCCGCGCCCCTTCTCCTCCTCTCGGCTCTTCGTCGTTTTCCCCCGAATTCCCCAGTCTCGCAACCTTCTCCAGCCATGGCGACGCGGAGGCTGCTCCCGGCGCTCCTCAAGACCCTAGCTCCCGCCGGCGCGCGGGGCCTCTCCACCGAGAAGGCTGTCGGTGCCGCCGCCGTCGTCGGCAGCCACACCGCCAAGTGGATGCAGGTACATACCCCCCCTCCTCGCCGCGCTCTCCAGCTTCTAGATTCCGATCCGCCCTGGCCTCGTGAATTCAGATCATTCCTGTGCGGTTCTAGTCCGATTCGGCGGGAAATATCATTCCTTTAAGTTCCGTGTGCCGTTTGGCTGTGTGTAGCTGCGGCTGGTTAAACTTTCAGCTTTTTTTTTTTTTTTGAAATCGTCCTTTGTCCTTGGTGTTCTATAGAGACATTTTGATGAGCCTGAGTGAACTCTAAACATCGATTTACAGTCATTCCAGTGTACGTTTCATGCTAATGTTTCTGTCTGTTCCTTGCTAGATCTGCAGACCTTGTGTTTAGATTTATCAGGTCATTGTATTTTGAGATCCTAGCATTTATCTCATATCAATATTATGGACCAGTAGGACTATCTTAGATTCTAATTATACTTTGATGCTCTATAGCATTGTGAATGGCTGTGGGATTATGTTAGTGTGTTGTAGTTGTGGTAGATAGAGCTTCCATATGACATCTTGTTTTTTATGTTCGTCAGTTCGTCACATAGCTATTACCTTCAAAGATCTGGGAATGGAATCCGTAAGTGTTTTTGGATGTAGCTATAAGCTTAACGTTTACTGGGTCTACCTTTTGTAAAAGGTAACTGTTACCTGACGTGGAATGTTTGTTTTATATAGGTTTACAGACTTAAAGTTGTGCTTGGATTAGATTTGAGCTGTCTTTAGTTGTTTCATAGGGTAACTACCATCTTAATGCACTATGTATTTGGTGTTTGTGGATGCTGCTGATTTGCTTCAGCTGATAAATGGCAGATTACTATTGAATTTTTGAATTGCACAATTTCGTGCCACAGGTTTAACTTGTCCTGTAGGTTATTCTGTTCTCTTGTGTTGAGATGGGTTTCCATTGCTGATAACATGAAATAATTTTTTTCACTTACGAAAGATTGTTGGTGCTCAACACTCAACAGCCTTTTAGTCATACGATGTCACATCAAGCATATCCCAAGTGTTGAATATACCTGAAATGATGAAAATCTTCACGATGTGTGCTTTCTCTGAAATTGTTTCTATTATCTAGAACCAACACTCCCAAAGGGAAAAGGGTGGAGTAAAAACCAACTTCCTTGTTTTTAATGACTATTGGAAATGAATTATTAATTGTGTAGCCTATTCTGTTGAAATTTCGAACTACTTCCGGGATCTGTATCTATATCTGGTGGCTAGATCATTAAGATCCTTGTTTGTATTGGAAAGTACAGCCAGGATTTGAACCCTGGACCAGCAGACCATCCGAACACATGAGAAGAGCCTTACATACCTCATTTAGTTAGTTGTTGTTAGACCATGACAAAGTGAAAATATGATTTTTGCTGTACAAATCAGTTTTCTTCCAACCATCATTCACTTTATTTGTTGTAGGACACGAGCAAGAAGTCACCAATGGAACTGATCAATGAGGTACCTCCGATCAAGGTTGATGGTCGCATTGCTGTCTGTGAAGGGGGTAGGCAACAAAACTGAACCATGCAAAATCTACTCATCCATACTATGCTAATTCGGATGATCCGATGATCCATTTTATGCAAAAGTGACATACCCCTACACATGTGTTGTTTTGTTTCAGCTTCTGAAGGCGTGGGACTTGGCCACCCAATTGAGTATATCTGCCTTGATCTGGAGGCACCTAATGTGTGCAAGTACTGTGGTCTTCGTTACGTTCAAGTTCACCATCACTAAGTAGAGAAGATACTCCATTTTGCAATGCTGAAGTTTGGAGTTGCTGCATCCACATTTGTTCCGCAATGTTCTGCTAGTATACTCTGTACTGTGCTTGATGGCATATTACCTTTGATGGTCGTCCTTTTCCTGGGTGACTGATAATAAATCCAATGTTAACTGTGGAATTATTTTCTACAGATGAATTCTGTGCCATTTATATGCAAAGTTGTATCTAAATCTCGTTTCTGGATAGGGAAAGCACGGGATTAATTCAGAAAGCAGTTTAGATCCAAAGATTCATCTGTTTTTTTCGCTGAAGATCTGTGATCCAAATGCGAATAGTTTCCCCGCTGAGCCAGCTTCGCTGATCGCAATGTTCTGTGATCGTTATAAACTTTTGCATGAACAAATGACCTCTAATACACGTAGGGTCTATAACGCAGTCTGCTGGGTTTGTCATGTTTCAGATATCCATTCGCAATGCCTTCAAATTTAGTCAAGGGGTAAAATGGTAACAGATGGATGCTGACAAGGACCAAAGTGCAAAAACAGCCATTAACTGAAAATAACTTCCTTCCACTGGCCACACGAGAATCAATTGCCGCTCACGTTCCGGTTCGTCCCAGAAGAGGCAAGGATTTATTCAGGCCAAGTGATCTTTCTCCCATGCCTCGCAACACAAATCCATTTGATGACGAAAATATCAATCCTACCGCGGTATATCCGGATTAATTTTTTCTGTTTTCTATTCATATTCTTTGGGCTCCAAATCGTGATGTTCTCGATCCCTCTAGAAACATCATTTCCTAATGTCAGGTTAACTGTTGTTCAAGAAGCCATGCGTTTGATGGTCTTGTTACCAACATTATCTTGAGTTACATGCTCGATTTGTCCTGTTCTTCTTCTTTGCCAAAATTTGGCCGGCTTTTGTCCTGGACGGGAATGCCGATTTCTAGTGAAAAATCTCGCATTTTGATCTGTTTTTTCAAGATTCACTGAAATTCACTACACTGTCAGCCTGATCATCTTCAATGTCTTTCAGAATGCAGCAGTGGCAACAACGTCGGCTTCTGTACCGTCCAGGAAATCATGGATTCCGGCAGCCCTGGGGGGAAGCGGCAAACACGGTGCCACGATCGACATTCCCCTCGAGGTACCTTGTGGAATTATTCAAATTTCTTGCACCGATAATCTGGGTTTTCTAGTAAGTATTGCATGGTCGTGTCTTAAATTACAGCATATTGTTGCATGTAGGATCCAAAGAAGAAGGAGAGAGAGCTGTTGTCATGGGAGCAGGATTTGAAGCGACGAGAACAGGTCCGAGTGGCTATTGATCCTATCAAATCACTTCCATAATGATCTGTAATTCTAGTTTCTATAAACTTCATTCTTCATGTTAAATTTAATGATCAAGTTCTCAAAAGTTTGAGATTTTCTGCAGGACATTAAGCGAAGGGAGGATGCAATGAACAGAGGTAGATTTTCTTTAAGTTTCACCATGCTCTATTTTTTTCAGAGTACATACTGAAGATGCATTTGTTTGTGCAGCGGGTGTCACCGTGGAAGTGAGAAATTGGCCAGAGTTCTATCCCATCATACATCATGATATAGCCAACGAAATACCAATCCATGCTCACAAGCTGCAATATGCGGCATTTGCTAGTTGGCTAGGTATTTGACCTTTAATCTATCTATATGTATCTACATTTACTACTTGAGATCACAATTGATGATTTCTTCACCTTAAATAACCAAAATTTTTACAACTCTGTTTTTCAGGATTGATTGCGTGTCTCGTTTGGAACTTTTTTGCTGTCTTAGCTGAGTCAATTCACAGCAAAGGTGCTAATATCTCAACCATCATCCACACAATCTTCAAGTTGCATGCACATGTTTTTCCTGATGGATTTTCTGATTTGCAGATCTTGTTATTTTCCTCCTCGCTGTAATCTATGCAATATCCGGGTGTCCTCTTTCATACATACTTTGGTACAGGCCTCTATACCGTGCAATGAGGTTTCTCTTCAAACTATAATTCCTAGTTTCAGTCATATCAAACATGGTTCTATGGATAATTATTTGAATGCAGTTTCTCTGCTTTTTGCTGTCCAGAACTGACAGTGTGGTAACCTTTGGCCAGTTTTTCATCTTCTACTCGGTAATTTTACTTGTGCAATGCTGTTTCATGTGTTAGAAATCTCAATCTGAAAATCTCGGAAAATTGTAGAGCAGCAAAATTTTATATTATGTATTTAATAATTTCTCACTCCTTATCTTCTGATCTTATATAATGGAATTCTAAACTAAGCATCTGGCTTTGATATCTGCCAGATACATGTTGGATTTTGTGTTATTGCTGCAATTGCTCCTCCAATATTTTTTAGGGGGAAAACTCTTACGTAAGTGTAATCAGTAAAGTTCTCTTCGTCCCCGAGTTTCCTTCTGCAACAATTCTCATTCCAGTTTCTTTACCTAAATCAGGGGCATTCTTGTTGCTATAGAAGTTTTGGCTGAAGATATGTTTACTGGGGTAAGTTGTCTTGCATTAAATTTTACTCTTTGAATTGACTTAAACGTCCATATGAAAATTGTTTATGACCCTTTATTGTAGGTACTTTATTTTATCGGCTTTGTATTCTTTACCTTGGAGTCTCTTATAAGCATCTGGGTGCTTGAGGTTACTGCCTATTTCTTCCCCATTCCTTTTCAAACTCTTTCTTGTTTTGTTTTCTGCTCATTACCAACCGTTATTAACTCCTGATTTGACAAATGCGCATGCATTTTTAGTCTTAACTTATGAACTACTGTTCCTCATTCCAGTAATCTCCAAACAATTTCTATTACTGTACGTTCTTTCAGTTATGACTCCCTCACACTACCATTTCATCTGATAAGTTTTTGCTGTGTCATTATCAACTGAACGCAAAAAAATAATAATAAAATAAAAGTGGTACTAGTTTCTTGATATCCTTCCCTTTTCTCCTGCAGAGAGTGTACATGTACTTCAGAGGGCACAAGTGAAGACCAGTAATGAGATGAAGAAGTTGTCCACAGAAGGAGCTTTTCTGATACAAATGTCAGGGTGTAAAACAGAAAGTTTAAGATAGAAAAATAATGAATTTTCTGTTGCCTAGTTCTTACTCTGTCTAGGTCTGTTATCGCTATAAGGTTTATTTTAGATAACATTAATGTAGTTTACGGCTACCTCATTATTTTTTTTGTATTGTATTAATCTTTTTCTCTCAAAAGTCAAAAGTATCAGTTGCAGAGTTGTGCAGAGGAAATGTTTTGATCAGACGTTAGCCATGGTCAAGGTAGCATGTGGCAGTGTTGCTCCATTTGACATTTCTGAATTCTCTGTATTTATGCTTTCAGTGATCAATTCAGTATGCTGTGCAAACAGGTTTAAGACTTCACAGCATGCATCCTTCGAACATTTAACTTAATACTTGCTCATCTGATACTTATGTCCTGATGCATGGAATAGTGTTTATCTGAAAATTCAGTAATTTGCTTAAAAAAACTCAACATGCAGTAAGGCATTTTGCTAAGAACAAGACCTTCTCTCGGGGATGAATGAACGTCTCCGTGTCCTGTCTATACAAAGGCACTATAGCTCCAGTTTAAGATCCTAATGGCCACGAAACTAGAGTATGATATCCACATTAGGCAATACCCATAAATTTATTGTTGTGGCCCAATGGACGATGAAAGAAAAGAGTAATGCACAAACAATATTTAGTTGGCAGCGTAGCACATAGCCAGGCACAAAGATATTCAGAACAAATGGGTCATATTCTCCGCATCATTAGTTCTATGAAAATGGTAATATACCTAGCAGTGTGCCAGATGCAGATGCTCAATTAAAGAACAGTAACTCGTGACATACAGAAATATGATTGCTCTTATTAGTACATAATCTCCTCATACAACTAAATCATGACCCCTAATATCCTACAATAACATGCTAATCCATCACATACTATATTGCACAAACTTTAGGAATATGATCTCCAGTTCTCCTTCTGTCTAGTTTTATCAGCATATTACAGGACATTATGAGTCAGAATCCTCTCCAGAAAGGTTCGCCTCCGACCTGCCTTGCCTCTTCAGCCCCTCCTGAATTCGATCTTTGATCGCAGTTTCCTGTCCAATTGACAAAACTAAATAATACACAGTCCATGATCACAAATTGCTTTAACAGGATCGAGAGATCACTTGTAAATTCCTTGTGACTTGCTTACCATCATGTGGCAACCTTCCTCAAATTTCTCAAGGAACCCAACAATCCAACGGTCAGCATTCTCCATCCACTCCACGGGGTTGCTTCCAGCTACCTTCGCCGCACTATGAAACTGCGTATGTAACACGTTTGGCATCAGGATTTTGTAAACCATAAGATCTGTGTCAGAAGAATTGTGAAGCGACTTGGTCACCTTCTCTTGATGCTCCTTCACCTTCTCCCTTAGCTTGCTAATCCCCATGTTCACTCTAAGTTGCTTCTCCTGATCACATTAAAATCAAATCGCAAATTTGAGTAATTTTGTCTTTCTAGTCTTCTGAAGCAGCTTTTGATAGACGAACAGATCACCTTCACATAGCTCACGCCGAGGTCTTTGCGGCTGTATCCACGGGTCAGATTCCGCATGATGTACTGGTTGTAGTCCTTTAGTATCCTCATGATGATGTCCGATGTTGAGATGCCCTCAGTGCGCTTTGTCTCCTTGAATTTTCCAATGGCTTTCACCTGCAGAGACACAGAAATTAGGCATTCTCTCACCTTATTGTCAGAATCCGTAGACGCTTAACTGAAACAGGGGGGAGATTCAGAGGTCCTAACAAATTCATAGACATCATTGGCAGCTCCACTCGTGTCAGCATACCTGAAACACACACACACACACACACTATGTTAATTATTTTCCTCGGATGAATTGGCCAAACTTGGTACATAAACATACACTTACGGAAGCGCATCGTGAGCGACATAGTCAATGTTGTGCTTATCAATGAACTCCTGATTGATAACCCATGGTGCATCCGGTATAACCTCGTCAACCCACCTTTTGATTTTTCAACCCGGGCAACAAATTAGTCATACCCTCGCGGGGCATTTTCATGAGTGCCAGTGGCACCAATATAGTGTGACACTGAAAATGGAGGTGAAGGCATACTTGCAATGCCGAAGTGATTCATAGCGCTCGTCTTCAGTCATGACGGTCTTTCCTTTGTACATATGGGTGATCTCGTCACTGCAGCAACCGACTAGCAAGTAGGTGTTGGGGAATCTGCAGAGAAAAGTTCAGAGAATTATGCAGGACAAAATGGACACTGCAAATATGAATTGTACCCGTACTTTTCATAAGCAATGCATTTTTAAATCATCATAAGAGGAAGTGCATCAATCTACCAACTTTTTCAGGAAAATGGCAGCGTGCAGCATCATATATATTCGATCACATGCACATAAATTTCTATGTCCAACTAAATCAATAAATTCAAAGAAAATGTCTTACAAAAAAAGGTGGCTCAATATAAGATCAAAAGAATGAACTAATCTAAAGGCCACAGCTGTTAGTAACAGAAAGCCACATTTCATGGAATCTATTCCCCTAAAAGAATGCAAACAGAGAAAATTAGCATAGTAATCTTCAAGCAATAGGTTTTTTTTAAAGGAACCAAGCAATCGGGTTGACGCAGAAATTACAGGGGTAAGTGAGGAGGATCTCACGATTTCTTAGCCTGTTCGAGCGCGCGCGCATGGCCGAAGTGGAAGAGATCGTAGATGCCGTCCGCGTACACCCTCAGAGGCCGCGCGTCAGAGCTCACCGACGGCGAGGTCCCCATCGCAGCCTCCACCGCCGACTGCTGATGCGGCGCCGGCGCCGGCGGCGACATCGGGTCGTACCACTCCGTCTGCGCCGCCGCCGTCTTCTCCGAGACGGCCGCGTCCTCCGCCGGCTTCATCGGCACCGCCCGATCCTACTTCGACGGCTGTGATCCACTCCGCCGTGATCCGTGGCGACGAAAAAGGCAGCAGCGGTTTCTTTGGACGCGGGAAAATAACGACCGGCAGACTGGAACAGCGTGGAATGGAACGGAAAAAAACGATGGTTTTTTAGATGACAGGGTGCGGTGGGGCCCACAATTCGAGGGAGGCCGTTGCTATTTACGGAACGGCCAGGTCCCCTTCTATCTACTACTGAGAAACGCGCATGTTGTGTGGTACAATTCATTTGTAAAATTGCTAATATATAGGAGTAATGAACAAAAAAATAACTGGAAAACCTTCAAATTTTATTCTTTTTAATAGGATATTTTTCTTTGGAGATTTTGGGATTCTATTCGACTCGTGTTATTGCATTGAAAGGTATTGTTTGCCTGCGAAAGAAAAGAAATAGAGGGGAATGCAATGATTTTGTTGCTTCTCACATTTTGGAAAGTTTAATGTTCCTGGACCTTTTTTCTTGCACGATGAATCCTCAATGCACAGAAGACGAATCATTTGTCTGCGTTCGGATGTATAAACTAATGCAGGGCTACATATTAAGTGGTTAAGTCCAGAGAATTCAATTTTTTTGCGCAGCACCCTGATAGTAACCTTCACTGTTACAAAATGCAGATATCAGGTTGGGTACTTCAATGAATAGAATTCATAGGAAAAGGCGATTGGACAAGCCTAACATAGGAATCTGCAAATGAAGGCACAAGGAAAATACTTTTGTATTACACATGTGGTCTTCAATATTTCTATTTTTCCTAATAAAGAAAAAACAATCTGAAAATAACCGCAAAGGAAAATGAACTAATTAAACATACAAACCAACTGAAGAAAAAACTCAAGAACATCTGAATTAGTCTGCATTGTATGGGGGGCTATGGGACTGGTCATTGATGTTTTTTTTAGAGTGTGCTCACTGCTGCTGAGGTTGACCTCCAAGAACTTTCCTAATGTTGTTCCTCTGCTCTGACGATAACCTCTTAGGGAAATCGATATCGAATTTGATCCTCAGGTTGCCTCTTCTCCCATTCTCCTTGACAATAGGCATCCCCTCCTTAGCAATCAGAAGCTCATACCCGGGTGTCACCACATCCGTGACCTTAATCACCAGGTCACGCCCATCGAGGGTCTTCAGATTGACTGTAGTTCCTGCCAATGCATCCACCAAAGCAATCTTCCGGTGGACTAGGAGGTCGTTGCCTTCTCTTGTGTACAGATCATGGGGCTTCTCATCGATAACAAAGACGAGATCAGCAGGGAGCTGGTTTGGATGCTCATTGCCCTTGTCTGGGAATGTGATCTTGGTCCCCTTCTTCCAACCAGGCTTTATATCAATTGTCAAAATTTCGGAATCCGTCCCTATCTGCCTGTTTAACAGCCAGCAAGAGGGGAACATAAATTAGGAGCCAAGGAAGTCAGACTGCATTGGTATCTTAAAATCACCATTTTTAGTTGTTTATAATTTCCTTGTGCAGCCATGTAGAGATGAGGTTAACTGACAATTGGAACACATTTTATTGTAGCCCAAAATAAAGGAAATAATAGCATACTTTCAATCTTTCATAGGCTTGCGAACCAGTCTGCTACAGGTACAGGAATCCACCAAGAAATATGCTTACCCGTTCGGCTTCACAACATTCCTAGATATCTTCATCTTGCGTGTTGAACCTGCATACAGCTCTTCAAGTGAGCAGGGGAGTTTGGTTTCCACAGGCAGTGGCTTCCGAGCCTGATTTGAACTCGTTCCCGCAGAATCATTGTGTGGTCTGAACTTGTTCTCATTCCGGCCAAACCCACCGAAAGTGCCAGCACCTTCTGTCTGGAACCTCATTGACTTTGCTCGCCCCATGTGTTCGAAAGGCTTGCTGCTGCCAAAGAACTCAGCAAAGACATCTTCAGCGTTGCGAGGATTGAAACGTTGGTTGGCAGACCCATTCATGGATGAGGAACCCCCACCATCTGCAGAAGCCTTCAGGCCCTCCTCACCATATTGGTCATATATCGCTCTCTTCTGGGGATCACTCAAAACCTGAAAGCATTCAACATTGAACATGAAAATCTGTCTGAAGCTGAGAGCTTCGTTTCACAGGTTTATCTGTCAACTCATTTTGTCACACCTGAAGAAGCAGAAATGACCAAGCATATACATGATCCACAATGTAAACTCAACCCATGAACACAGATACATCATCGATCATCGTACCACAGAGATGCACAATCAAGATGCAACGCACAATGCACACAGCTGACACAACTCTCTGGCGACATTTCCGATTCCCGAGCAAAACAAATTTCACGACCCACCCAAGCTCCCATCAGAACGCACTTTCTTTGTAGCAAGTACAAGGTCAAGGATAAACAAATCAAAAAGGTCATCATCTACACCGACATCTACCAAATTCGATCGCAATAACATCGAAAGCTACGTGGGTGCTGCAATTTCGTCCAGGTGTAAAGTAAAGTAAAACCGGTGCTCAATTCCGTACCTCGTACGCCTCGGAGATCTTCTTGAATTTGGCCTCGGACTCCTTCTTGGCGTCGCCGGGGTTCTTGTCGGGGTGCCACTTCATGGCCAGCCGGCGGTATGACTTCTTGAGGTCCTCCTCCGTCGCGTTCCGGTTCACCTTCAGCACATTGTAGTAATCCGTCCCCATCTCCAACGCTCATGCCAAGAACAGCAACGGCCACCCGTGTCCCGACGCAATCAAATCTTCTCTCGATCCGCGCCAGGCGCCGCCGCCTCCTTCACGCCAATCCCACCAGAAATTCAGTCGGAATCCCCCAAGAATCGCGTGGGATCACGAACGAAGTGTGAGCCAAATGCGATTTGGGGGGGGGGGGGGGGGGGGTAAAAGTTGGCTCCTTTGACCTCGCTTCCCCACCACTCCCCACACAGGGTCAGAGGAAGCCTCCGCCGCCGCCTCGCTCCACGAGCACCGCCGTCGGCAATCAACTCAGCGCGACCGCGTCGCACCAGGACGCCAGCCACCTTTCGCTGTGCTCTGGCTCCAATCCGGGGGGAACAATTAAGCCAAGAAACCGACCACGGCACGCTGCAAACCGCGGAGGCAGCAACTTGGCATAAAGAACTGGGGAATGGATGTTCCGGGAACGGGTCAAGGCAAGGCGGCGACGAAATCCGGTGCCGGAGATGGCCGGGGGAAGGGGACGAGGGTGGAGATCTTGGGAGGCGGAGGTAGCGGGAGGAATGGACGTAGACGACAGAGAGAAGGAACAGGGGAGACGCGCTATTATTGGCCCAAAATCCAGCTTCCGTTTGCAAAAATAGCTACGCGCCATCGGGAAACGTACCCCACTGGGGCCGACATGTGGGCCCCACGAGATCCACCTGGCTCCCAGGTTTGTTTTGTGTGCTTCTCGATTTTATAGATGGTTTTATTTGTCCACCGACAGCGACATTCCTCGTTGTAGAATGGTCGATGAGTATACGTGTTTGAAGCCGTCCTTGTAAAAGTTTAGTGAGAAATGATGATTAACCATAAATAGATTCCTTTTCGAAATGTGATAGAGTTTTCCATATAGTGTTACAAATCGTATAAGTTCCCTTACAATAGAAAAACAAATGCGTCTAGCTAAGGCTTGTGCATAACTTTTTAAATTACCAAAGCAAAGGTGGTATTCTTCTTAAATTTGTCAAAGCAAGACCAAAATGAAAACATTTATTAGTAGTTAATCATATACAATGGTCATAAATAAGCAATGCTCACTCTCTCTTGTCTAGTTGCGGGTTCAGAATCCTCTCGAAGCTAGTGTTTGTGACAATAAAATTCCAAATTACTTATTCATTATTTCAGTTGAAAAAGACACGTTGAGACTTCCATGTTGTTTTTTTGTTTTTTTGCAAATAAGGGGATGTTATTCATCATTTCATTAGGATTAGTCATCAACTCGGTTGAGATCAGAGGTATGTGAGATATAGATACTTTAAGATGATGCAGAAGTTTTGGGTTTTGATGGTAAAGGGAGTACGAGCAATCTCATGAAGTTGTTTCTTGTAGATAGAACGCAGATTGGTAGGCAATTTTGAGTTGTATGTTGAGTCTAACATCGTGTGTTGCTTCGGGATGACTTGTTCAAAAATAGGTTGAGGAGCCTTCCCGCTTCCTAGGTCCCCCCCTATTGGCTGACATAGGTTAAAACTTTATGTTTGACTGAGGTGATACTCCACCTGATGCTGCATAAATTTTTAAATAAAATTTTAAGATGCAATGTGAAAGTAGGAACACCAAAGTGATTTAGTGACTACATTCTTTTGTAAACAACATTATACATTGAAGCATGCTAATTTTGTTGAGAGAGCCATTTTAAATTATTGATTCTACATTTTTCTCTACTACGGAAATTTTGTAGCATGCTATTCACAACGACATAATATTACCCACAGAAAATTGGTTGAAGACATAAATATATGATCCAGTGGATCGTGACATGACGCATGGTTGGTGTTAACGTGAAATGATTGCATGTTGAGAGAATCTATCCATGACTTGTAGTGGGTCTCATCTATATAGTTGTTATAAATATATAAATAGATAGATAGATAGATAAACAGATACATCTTTCTTTATCAATAATAGTTATTATGCAAATCAGTAAATGTGTTATGACAAACACAGCAAAAATATGGTACACATCGTACGCGGTGGCCGGTGGGTAAGCGAGGAGGGGTGTCGGTAGCAAGAGACGGCAGCAAAAGCCTAGTTGAGGCAGGCACGATTAGGATCTCTGCACGTTGCCGCCCGTACAGAGAAGATGGGAAAACAAACATGCTCGACCTATCGGTGCTACAAGCTGGGGAATAATCCTCTGTTCCCTCCCTTTTCGTCACTGTGTACTCGACCTATCGTTAGTAGAAGGTTTATTTGTTGTCTCTCTCTCTAGCTTTGCTTAGTAGCACAAGAGCTGAAATACCTGGGAGCATATAAGAAATGCAATAGCATCACACGGAGTAGAACAATTTGGAGACATTGTGATTAATAAAACTGGACTTAAAATAGAAGGTTATTCCTCTATTGTGTCAATGGAAGGTTGGTCGTGCTTTTTGTGACTATGAAAGATATCCTTTAGATGCTCCAATAAAATTTTACACTACAATACAAATAATAGTTGTAAGGTCAGTCGCAATATGCACAATTATGAAGATTGAGAACTATGAACTTGTGCCATTTGGGCGTCATGGAGATGAAACTCCTCTCTTATTTGATGAACCCCCCCCCCCCCCCTAATTACTGTGTCAAGTCAACAATTCTGCTGATGTATCATTTTAATTAATGTTATGAAACTCTTCGTTAGACTGGCCTAAGTAGTATATCATGATTCATACACACCCCTTTCATTCATTGGAATCTTGGTGAGATAACGAACTCCTATCTTCTTTCTTCAAAAAAAAAGGAACTCCTATTTTCTGTTTCCAAACCTCAAACATGGACAAAATATGTCCCACTCATCATATCTGGTTCCCTCCCTCAATTTCCCAAAAAAAAAATAAACAACACCCAAATTTTTTTGCAAAGGTTGTAAAAGGATTGCGCAACTAAAAAATATAAGTAAGAAAGGGAATATGCATGTAAATTTGAAGAGCAAACCATATTAGGCTATCAGCAGCCATACACTACATTTATTTTTGAGTAAAACACACCGGCATTTCTTGAACTTGTTTTGAATCCAAAAATCTCAAAATACATTTTTGGTTCTCAAAGTATCGTGTGAGTCTCTAAACTCTCGAAGTGCCTATCTAGACACCCAAACTTGTCCTCAGGATTTATATGGCTTTCTAAACTCTCAAAATATATCCAAATCTTAAAACTTGTCATCCGACTCAATAGGACTTACTCCCTCCCGTCTCAAAAAGAAAGGTGTTTTAGAACTTATGTTGTTCACATTTAACCGTCTTATTCAAAAAAATTATAAAAATATTATTTATTTTGTTATGACATGTTTAATAATCATGTATAGTTTAAGTATACCATAATTATTTAAATGTTTTCACAATTTTTTGAATAGTTAAACGTGAACAGCAGCAACAACAAGTCCAAAACATCTCTTTTTGAGACGAAGGGAGTATTCTATTAAAGTTAATATATGAATGTACTTGTCTCCATGTTTCAGTCTGGGCGCCATACTTGGGAAAGTGTAAAGAAAGTGGAGAAATATGTATCATTTACTCTCTCCGTCACATTACGAGTTCAATTATAGTTTTTCAGAACAAATTAGTGGTGGAATGAAATGAATCTGATGGCCTGCAAGTCTAGTTTTTCGCATGCAAATCATATCTATCCTCTTAATTAGACATTTAGTTATATATATTTTTAAAATGCACTCTTTTGTGATTTTTTTTTCAAATGCTAGAATTATTAAAAACTCTTCATGGGACGGATGAAGTAGCCTCATCACACATATAATATATAGAAATACGTAAAATTATGGGATCCATAGCTTTATTGACACAATTAGACAAGTTTAACGATCATAACTCACATTTTCATGAGTTGAAGACAAATTGAAATATAAAGATAAGTAAGATGACTCTATATGCATTTTACTCTAGACAGCCAATTAAAATATCTTGAATGGGCAAAATTGATGGGTGATATGCAATATGCTTACCTCTTTTATAGTTTTATTATCATAATCTCTTTTAACCAAACAAACCATGCTTCAAGCAAACTCCATTCCGAGCTCTGCCGAACGCAATCAAGCTGCAGAATTTAGAAATCGCAAGTCTCCTGAAACCAAGACAAAAAAGAATTAGAAGTCAAAGGACAAACACGTCCGGTTTTTCTATTACACTCTTCTTCCTCTTCTTGCATAGTAGGAGAGATCCAGGAGATTTTTCTTCACTCCCGTGCTGCTTGACCTGACCGAAAGAGATTGTATTTTCAATCCATTTCCTCCCACTTCGGCTCTTCCCCCCAAAATCTCCACGAGCTTTCCTCCCCAGCAGATCCCGGCCGTTTCCTCCCCAAGAACCCCGCCCCCGCCGACCGGTTCCTACCCAAATCCGCCTCCGCGCCGGGGCGGCACAGAAACGGCGCCATCTGCTCCGCCGCGGGGTTCGGGCGCGCTCCCGCTGTGGATCTTTGGTAAGGATCCGAGGAGGATCTGCAGGTGGTTCCCTGGTGCGGTGGAGATGTCCCTGAATTTTGTCGGTGCTCTTGAACAGGTGCCAGTGGAGATGGCGAGGGCGGGGGTGGGCGTTGTTCTTGCGGTGCTGATTTTGTCTTGTGCGACGGGAGCCAGAGCTGATGGCTCTGATCACAAGTACAAGGAGGGGGATCATGTCCCACTCTACGCGAACAAAGTCGGTCCTTTTCACAATCCAAGGTATGTGCAAGCTTTATTTTTACGTGGTCTGTTAAAAAAAATAGATATTTTGGCCAGCTTGTGTTGTGCTATGTTTTCCAGTTTTTGAGTACAATGTGTAGGGATGAATATTTCAGACTGCTGTTTCTGTCGGCAATTATGGTTACTCAGAGTAGTTTTTCTGCTAACCTGTAAGCATTAGTGGAAGTATAGCTATGGATTATAGCTAATGTGATGTTCTGCAATTATATGAAGATAACTCTAGGTTCAAAATGTCTTTGTGATTTCACATGCATAATCTGGAATAAGCTGTATGGATATCTCAATTAAAGGGAAATGTGCCCTAGATTGTCAACAAGGGAGTAACCATGTGCCTTTTGCATTTAGCTGCTTGTTCAAATCGCTTTGCTCCCTGTTCGACCATGATCATGATCGAGTTGCATGATGTGTATTGCAGTGAGACATATCGGTACTATGATCTGCCCTTCTGTGCACCAGGTATGCAATTACCAATGTTCTCTGCGTTTTACTTGCTTGCTTCAGCAATCCCTTTGATTCTGGGCACGCGTTGTTTCTTTCTTGTTAACTGCTGACTTGCAACAGAACACCCAAAGGACAAAAAAGAAGCTTTGGGAGAGGTTCTGAATGGTGATCGGTTGGTTGATGCGCCATATGAGTTGAACTTCAAGGAAGACCAGAACTCCAAGATTCTCTGCGAGAAAACATTGACAAAGGAGCAAGTTGCGAAGCTCCGGGATGCAGTTGCCAAGGATTACTACTTCCAGATGTACTATGATGATTTGCCTTTATGGGGATTCCTTGGTAAAATGGACAAGGATAGAGAGCAAGGGGATGTGAAATACCTACTGTTTAAGCACATCCACTTTGACATCATGTATAACGATAACCGTGTCATAGAAATCAACGTCCAAACTGATCCAAATGTAGCTGTAGATATCACAGAGGACAAGGAAGTGCCAATAGAGTTCTCTTATTCAGTGACATGGAAAAAGACAGATATTCCTTTTGAGAAAAGAATGGAAAAGTATTCCAAGTCTTCCTCTATGCCACAACATCTTGAGATCCATTGGTTTTCCATAATTAACTCATGTGTTACGGTACTCCTCCTTACTGGCTTCCTGGCTACAATCTTGATGCGTGTGCTCAAGAATGATTTCATCAAGTAAGACCTTCATTATTGCATTCCATTCTAGTCACGCAGGTGGTAGTTACTAGACGTCTTTAAAATTTGGCGACTTCCTTTAAAGGTATTCACATGATGATGAGTCCCTTGAAGATCAAGAGGAGAGTGGATGGAAGTACATACATGGCGACGTCTTCCGCTTCCCGAAGCAAAAGTCCCTTTTTGCAGCAATTATTGGATCTGGAACTCAGCTTCTTGCCCTGTAAGAACCTTGTAGTTTAGATTATGTTACGAGTCAAATCAAACTTTGAAATGATTCTGACTAGTAATAAACTATTCTTGTTTCACAGTGCGATTTTCATCTTCCTCCTCGCACTTGTTGGTGTCTTCTACCCATACAACAGGGGTGCTCTTTTCACTGCGCTTGTTGTCATATATGCCCTTACATCTGGTATTGCTGGATACACAGCCACTTCCTTCTATCTTCAACTGGAGGGAAAAAACTGGGTAAGTCATACTTTAATGCTCGTTTTTCTTGACCCGTTTTACTGCTATATGTGTTTACACATCCTGTCTAAACATTTCAGGTGAGGAATCTGATATTTACTGGCTGCTTGTTCTGTGGTCCTCTCTTCCTTACATTCTGCTTCCTAAACACTGTTGCGATAGCATACAGTGCTACAGCAGCTTTGCCTTTTGGCACAATCATTGTCATTATTCTGATATGGGCACTTGTGACCTCTCCACTCCTTGTATTGGGTGGTATTGCTGGGAAAAATAGTAACACAGAATTCCAAGCTCCCTGCCGCACCACCAAATACCCAAGGGAAATCCCTCAACTTCCATGGTATCGAAGCACCGTTCCTCAGATGGCAATGGCAGGGTTCCTCCCCTTCAGTGCTATTTACATCGAGCTGTACTACATATTTGCTAGCATATGGGGGCATAAGATCTACACCATCTACAGCATCCTTTTCATTGTGTTCATTATCCTCATCATTGTCACAGCCTTTGTCACAGTAGCCCTCACATATTTCCAGCTTGCTGTTGAGGATCACCAGTGGTGGTGGAGGTCAGTGTTTGAAATATTAATTCATCTTTTTTCTTTATCCCCTTTTTTGTTCTTATTTGTGTTACTAGTTTACCTCAATTGTGTTTGCACACTCCAACTATCAAAACTGGAAGTCAGAAGCATAGGGAAGGTGCACTCGGTAGCAACTAGGAGTATTTTAGTAAATAGATTGCTATATCAGAGTTTATGCGAGAGGTGTCTATAGAAATTGCATTTGTGCGAGCTTAATAAACACTTAGTATCCGGATAAACAAACTTATAAGGCACTACACCTTTAAGAAGTTATTTCAGCAACAACTCTGAATTGATCTTTCATCATTCGTTGTTTCATAGAAACTGAAGTCTGGACAATTGGCGCTAGAAGTCTGATGAATATAGGACAGTTACTAAGTTGACTCGTATAATAAATATTATGAAAAGATAAAATCGAATTCTTTCTTGCAGCGATCAGAATATTAGTATTACCTCTGCTCCTTTATTTCCTGGTTTATGTTGCCATACTCCCTCTTGCGCTTTGATAACAAAACTTCTGCTTGCCTGCGTCAGGTCTGTCCTGTGTGGAGGGTCCACTGGTATATTCATCTTCTTCTACTGCATCTACTACTACCACGCTCGGTCCGACATGTCAGGCTTCATGCAGACATCCTTCTTCTTCGGCTACATGACCTGTGTCTGCTACGGCTTCTTCCTCATGCTAGGGACTGTCGGTTTCCGTGCATCACTCTTCTTCGTGCGGCACATCTACCGCTCAATCAAGTGTGAGTAAACTACAAACTTGACCGTGGCTAGATTCGCTAGCGCCTGTCGCGGGGCAGCTTCAGAACCAAATGGAGGAAACCGTCACCAGAAGGATTGAGCCTGAATTTTCTGCCCCTGTCCCCAGTGTGAACTGTGAACATCTGGTCTGTTTTTCTTTTGACCTTTCTATCTTGCAGCTCCATGAAAGGAGGATGTAGTGTAGGTAGGAGTGATAGTCTGATGCCAGAGTCCGTGTTATATTGACATGTCTGTATTATCTATTACTCTTATCCAATGTAGGCCAGTGTTACCTCATGCTGTTGTTCCTGGTACCTGTGTTTTGCTCGCTAGGATACTACACAGTTCAGTAGAAAGGTTTGGCACAAGTTTGAACTAATGGGCTCGCATTGTGGGGCTGGCTGTGTGAAAACTGAAATGGGCCTAGAAAGGCCCTTATAGCAAAGGCCACATCTCTCTTTCCCACATTTGTAAAAGGTCCTCAATTTTTCGATCCAATGTGCAGCAGACAGCAGGCAGAAATAGAACAGATTGTTCTTTTCAGCAGAAAGAGCTGAATTTTTTTCAGAGGTGAGGAGCCTGGTAGGATTCTTCAGAATCTTTCAGCTTTGCTCTCAGATCTTCTAGCTACAAGAATGAATTCTAACCAGAGGAACTTTTACCAAGGATCTCTAGCCTGATGCGAGAACAGCCTTCTCAGAAAAAATGACAGGAAAGTGCATCCTTCGGAGAGCTTTCTGAGGCCTCGAATATTTTATCTCCTCCTCCAGTGCATCCGTTTCAGCAGAAAGAACTTGAGTTATTTGCAAACGAACCTGACAGTATGCTGGAGAATCTTTTAGCTTTGTTCCCAAATCTTCTAGCTCTCAGTTTTCATATCACATTATGAGATATCCAAGATGAAATTCTTCTCTCAAACATCAGATAAACTTTCATAATTAAAATTCAGTCCTTATGTGAATTATATGTTTTAACGTGATATGAACATTAGTATTATCTGTTTGTCTAAACTTGTTCTAGTTTTCACTCCAATTCATTTTGCATTTCACTCCAGTTTACCTGTTTATTAGAATTTTTTATATTTAATTTGTCATGATTTTCGAAAAATAAATGGTTGAAACAAAATTTTCGACAAATGTACATCTGGCGTCGTGGCCCACGGCGGCTGGCTCCTGCCGCCGTACCCCAGGGCGTTAAGTCCCTGCCGCCGTGGGACACTGCGGCAGGAGCCTAGTTCCTGCGCCAGGGCGAGCCTTGGCGGCGCCAGGACCCTACCGCCGGGCGGCACAACGATAGTTTTTTTTAGTTTTTGATTTTTAAAACACTTTTAACTTTTTGAAAACGACAAATTAATAAGTGCAAGCATAATCACAAGGGAATATCCTAATCAACGACGAAGGATTAGTCACAAGGGAATATACATATTACAAAGGGAAAAGTTTATACAAAATCATAGTCCTACATCTAAATGCGCGGGCCCCTCTTCACCCTAACAGCTCTAGCGCCAGCACAAGTCTGGTCCCGGTCGTACGTCCAGGGGTCCGGTGCCCTGACGACCCGCGGTCCTAGCTGGTCGGGAGACGGTGTCGCCATGGCCGCCTGCGACGAGCCTGCAGCATCCGGTGTCTCTCTGCCGCCCGCGGTGACGCTCCTCCGCCCGCCGGTGTCGCTGCGCCGCCCGTGGTCGCTCCGCCGGCCGCCAACTGTGACGGCTGAGTCAAAACTGGTGGTGGCCGTGTCAACTGTGACGCGGCAAGCTCGTCGTCCTGCTGCGGGGCCCCCTCCATGGTCGTGAGAATGTCGTCGTACCGAATCTCATCCCAGGCCAGCTGGTCCTCGGCGCCCGTGTCGAAAGTACTAGGCTGAGCCTGGAACATAGGCGGAGTGGACGACGAAGGAATATCTGTCTTCGGAAGCTGAAATGTCGGCTGTCTGGAACCTCCTAGCGTATACATCGTCGGTGGCGGCTGCTGTCGAGGCCCGGCTGTCGGAATAGACGGCGGTCGCCCTGTTCGATTAGAATATAGTATAATCACAAACCTACAATAATTGCGTCCATTAGTTGAAAATAAGGTCTACTGAAAGTACCTGCGCCGGGTGGAGCAAACGTCCGCTGCACGTAGGCGTGCGGGCCCTGCACCTGTGGGAGCTAATGTACCCTCGGAGCCGAGAACCCACTGGCAAAGGTAGCAGGCGTCGGCTGCGAAGCCGCTGTCAAGGCGGAGCTCGAGGACGACGCTGGGTGGGGCGGAAGGAGAGGAATCAAATTTCTACGAATTTAAATAATTTTCCACAAATTTTATAGCAATTTAATCAAATTATGTCCAGTATAACCATTTCCTATAAGTGTAAAACAAATTTAAATGATTATGTGAATTTAAATAATTTTTTATGAATTTCATAGCAATTTAATCAAAATATGTCAATTATACTAATTTTTCTAGAAGTGTAAAACAAATTTAAACGAATTATGTGAATTTAAATAATTTTATACGAATTTTATAGCAATTTAATCAAATTATGTCAATTATAACCGTTTCCTAGAAGTGTAAAACAAATCTAAACTAATTATGTGAATTTACATAATTTCCTACGAATTTTATAGCAATTTAATAAAATTATGTCAATTATAACCATTTCATAGAAGTGTAAAACAAATTAAACGAATTATGTGAATATAAATAATTTCCTACGAATTTTATAGCAATTTAATAAAATTATGTCAATTATAACCGTCTCCTAAAAATTTAAAAAAATTAAACAAATTATGTGAATCTAAATAATTTCCTACGAATTTTATAGCAATTTAATCAAATTATGTCAATTATAACAATTTCCTACAAATTTAAAACGTATTAAAACAAATTATGTGAATTTAAATAATTTTCTACGAATTTTATAACAATTTAATCAAATTATGTCAATTATAACTATTTTCCACAAATTCAAAACGTATTAAAACAAATTATGTGAAATTAAATGTACCTAAGTTAACTAAACTAAATTTCTAAACTAAATTTAACTAAACTAGGTTAACTCAAATAAATTTCTAAACTAAACTAATTTGACTAAACTAACTAACTAATCTAAGTTAACTAAACTAACTAACTAAACTGGACTAAATTTTAAAACATACTCCCTCCGGTTTGCTAAAGGAAGTCGTTCAGGACAGCGACACGGTCTGCAAAGTACAACTTTGACTTTCTATTTTTACAAAAATAAATATTAAGAACTAAGATATTTATACTTTTATGAAAGTATTTTATAAGACAAATCTACTCATGTAGTTTTCACATTTCCAAAGTCAACAACTTAAAAGTCATTCATGATTTATATTCCTAATGTTTGACTCAAACCTTGTCCAAAACGACTTCTTTTACCAAACTGGAGGGAGTACCTCAGATGCGCTTCGAAGAGGTTGAAAGCCGAAGGTTTGGAGGGAGGAGTGAGGGGCCGACGGCAGGGGCTCGACCCCTTATATAGCCGCGCTGCCGCCGCGGCCCACGGCGCTAGGGTCTTGACGCCGTGGCACACAGTGCTAGTATTTCCTGACGCCGTGGGTCGCGGCGTCAGGACCTGGCACTAGCAAATTAGCGTGCTGGCGGGTACAACTATCAACCTCTAGCAAAGTGGGGCGCAGGGACAGCAGCCGCCAGCATTGAAGCATCACTGCTGGCGGGCGACATAATCCACCCGCCAACACAAATGGTACTATTTATGCTGGCGGACGAGTTATGTCGACCGCCAGCATAGAAGGTTTAGTGGGGGCGGCCTACATAAGCCAACCGCCAGCACACATGGTCCCATTTCTGCTGGAGGGTGGCTTATGTCGACCGCCAGCAGGGATCTTTACTACTGGCGGTTTTCATATGCACCCGCCAACACAGTGAAGCTGAAAATAGCTTGAAATTGATACAAGTCACAAATATTTCAACATGCATGGACAACAACAACAAGTAAAATTCAAACTGAAATATCAACATAAACAACACCTTAGAAAGATTTATTTCATACAAACAACATGCATGATGACAAATGTTTCAAAACACACTTAAAACAAACACAAATTAAAGTACAATACTTTAGGGGCCTCACTCACAAATCAACACAACTTTGGCTCACTCAAATTGTTTTGACAGTCCGGCTGTGATATAGCTACCAAGCACTAAACCTATTATCAAGACCACAACAGCGATGATGGTGCCCTGCATGCAGAATCCTTGATTTTTATTGCGCTTCTTCCGATAGCCAATTTCCGCCATAATGTCAATAAGTTGCCCTCTATGGTCTGCAAGTTCAAGACTCGTTTCATTACTCGCTATCTTCAAATCACTCATCCCCACCTTCAGATCAGAAATGACACATTTCATCTGATTCCATTGTTCCGGAAATTCTGAATTTGTTAGTGGTGGCTCCTGCACCTGCCCCGGCGAATACACAACACTAGACGGTTGTGCCGCTCCTGGTGCTGGCGTTGCACCAACTAAACTGCTGAACGACTGATAGTTTGGCGGCAGCAAATGAGGGTGAAAATTTTTCAAATGGTTGATGTATTGATTTTCAAAATAAACTTCCTGACATGAATTAGGGTCCCCCTAAAAGAATAAACAACTAATGTGGCTTCCATCAATAAATTGGATAATTCTATAGACATAAAATTTTATTAACCAAATCATTAATAATCAACAATTGTGGATAATTCTATATCTACCGAATCAATAATAATCAACAAATCTACTAATATTATATCAACCAAATCAATAATAATCAACAAATCCTACTAATATTATATCAACTAATAATCACTACTATTATATCAACCGAATCAGTACTAATCAAATGAATTAGGGCATGAGATGAAAAACAAACCAAGTGGTTGTTCGGGCACTTGTAGATGATGCTATTTGTCTTGGTATTGTACCAAATTAACCGGAGCCGACACGATGGGCAGATGGGGGAGAGGCACGAATTGGCTAATGTTCAATGCGACCGAGCTGCTCGCCATGCGACGGCGGTGAACCTGCTCGACGTCGGTCGAGGAACTGGAGGTTGAAGAGTGGGTCGACAGTTTGCCGACGGCAGCGGTTGAGGCGCGGCGGCACGCGGGTGAAGCTCACGCACGAGCGGCGGTGGCAGGGGGCAGGGTCGGTTGCGGCGGCTCACGGCGGCGGCTAGGGTTGCGAGCGAGCGAGTGAGTGAGGGAGTGAGTAGTTGAGTCAAACCGCGTTAGGACCGAAGATATTCAGACCAGTGTGCTGGCGGGTGGCTTAATAGCCCGCCAGCAGAGGCATCAGTGCTGGTGGGTGGCTTAATAGCCCGCCAGGAGAGGTATCAGCGCTGGCGGTCAGCTTATGCCACCCGCCAGCATAAATGGACACAGTGCTCGCGGTCAACATAAGGATTTGCCAGCGCAGAGATTACTGCTGGAGGTTGCCTTATGCCAACCGCCAGCACTGTGTCTTCTATAAATTATACCAGCCCCTTCTTCCCAGCAACCTTCCAATGGCGTTGTGCCCGAGAGGAGCTCGGGAAAAGCTCCAAAAACACCAAATCTAGGGGGGAAGGTTTTGCTCTTGATTTTCTTGGAGGAGGTGGCTATATAAGGTGAGTCTGTGCTATTTTAACCTTAGTTTTCTCCTTTTAGTAATGATTTCTATGTAGTTAGGGATCTAGATCTAGACCTAGGGTTAGCTAGGAGAGAGAGGGGAGTGAAGAGAGATATTGATTTAGAGATTTATTTTTTAAATAGCTTTAGATTTAAATTATATTTAATTATTATTGCAATTATAGAAGCAAGTATGCATATTAAATTATTAGTTTGTAATTAAAATTATTATCTTCAATAATTAAATTTATAGAATTTAGTTTTGTTTCCGTTTTTTACATATTAATTAAATGAAGCATAGAGCATACAGAGTTTATAATTAATAGAATTACTTTTATAGGTTATTTAAGATGGAACATAGAGCGTGGATGTATGGCATACGGAGAAATTCGTCTACATTCTTGACAGAGTTAACAAACTTTCTTTAGGTTGCGCAAAAGCATGCCCAAATTTCTAGGACAAAGCAAATACATTATCCATGTTGTGATTGTTGCAACATTAATGCCATCAAGATGTATTTGATAAAGCGTGGTTTTGTGAAAGGATACAAAACTTGGTCCCACCATGGTGAAGCAGAAAGTACTTTCAACAATGCTAACATCGACATCAGGTATGATGAAGTGGGTGATGAAGATGCAGATGAAAATGATCATGTCATGACGGATGATGCTTTTGGCTGTGAAGATCAAAATGATGATCAAACAGATGCACCACAGGTGGACGAGGAATGTGATGTTGATATGGAAGAAATGTTGCGCCACATTGAACCGGAGGTGTTGCTAGGGAGTGCTAAAGGGTTAGAAAATTTTGAGACACTAAAGAAGGCAGCAAAGGACCGTATGTATGAGGGTTGTGGGAAGGAGTGGACCGTGTTGCGTTTCATGCTCCATCTTCTGATTGTGAAGGCAAAATTTGGATGGTCGGACAATAGTTTTAACGAACTCCTTACTTTGTTGGCCAATCTACTCCCGAAGCCTAACTTGGTCCCAAGAAACACATATGAAGCAAAGAAGATTATCAACCCATTGAAGATGCGAGTGTAAAGAATACACACATGTAGGAACCATTGCATATTGTACCGCGGTGACTATGCAGAACTAGAGAAGTGTCCAAATTGCGATGCTAATCGTTACAAAAGTAACGCCGATTTTGCTGTGGAACGGGTCATTGCATCTAAAGGCACAAAGAGGAAGGTTGGTGGAAATAAAAGTGCAATTTCTCAAGTTGAGGAGGAGTATAGTATTGGTACTGACACTGCTACTCAACGTAAAGTCCCTGCATTGGTGATGTGGTACTTGCCGGTGGAGGATCGTCTAAAGCGATTGTTCTCGAACCCAAAGACCGCTGACTAATGACTTGGCACACAGATCGCCCAGAGAAGTCTGATGGGAAGCTTTGACATCCTTCTGATGCTCGGCAGTGGAGGACCTTTGATTCCAAGTACAGATGGTATGAATCCATTTGGTGAAAGAAGCAGCACGCACAACACATGGCCAGTGTTGATGACCATATACAACCTCCCCCTGGCTATGTCACAAGAGAAAGTTCCTTTTGCTTACCATTCTAATCCAAGGACCGAAGCAACTTGGTATTGATATAGATGTCTTCCTGGAGCCATTGATGGAAGAAATGGAGAAGTTTTGGAAACATGGGGTTGAGATGTGGGATGAGTACAGAAGGGAGACATTCACACTTAAGGCAATTATCTTTGTTACCATTAATGATTACCCTGCCCTATTTTCTTTGTCTGGTCAGAAAAAAGGAAAAACAGGTTGTGTAGTTTGTTTGAATGGCACAATATCTGTGTACCTGAAAGGATCTCAGAAGACAGTGTATATGGGTCACAGACGCTGGCTACTAAGGACTCACAAGTACCGTAAGATGGCAGACTATTTCGATGGAAAGATTGAGAACTACTAAGGCTTAACAGGAAAGGTAAAAGACGGACTGAAGTCGCGTAAGGATCTTGTTGACCTAAAAATTAGGCAAGAACTTCACCCACAACCACGTCCTAATGGTAAGCAGTACCTTCCACCTGCTAGCTTCAACTTAACACAACATGAGAGGTTGGCTATCTGCAAATGCTTGCGCGGGCTGAAAGTGCCAACCGGATTCTCATCCAACATCCGATCATTGGTCTCGTTGAAGGACATGACGCTTACTGGTTGTAACTCTCATGACTGTCATGTGATGATTACTGTTTTTCTCGTGATTGCGATCCGAGCTGTCAAACCAATATTCCTTAAGATGGTCATCACAAGGATGTGCTACCTTTTCAACGTCATTTCGCAGAAAGTGATAGATTGTGTAGAGTTGGCAAGGCTTCAGCTGTTTATGTCAGAAACTCAAGCCCAGCTCGAGATGTGCTTCCCTCCGTCATTTTTTGATATCATGGAACATTTAATGATCCACATGGTCGAGCAAATTACTGAACTAGGACCTATGTAGTTTCATCAGATGTGGACGTACGAACGGTTCATGTCGATTCTCAATGGATACATGAGAAACAAGGCATTTCCAGAGGGAATCATGATCGAGAGCTACCATACAGAAGAGAGTGTTGATTGTTGCATAGACTACATAAAAGATAAGAGAGCGATCGGTTTACCGGAATCTCGACACGAAGGCAGATTGTCAGGGAAAGGGACCATTGGAAGGAAAAGATTCATTGACGAGGACAACCAACAACTGGAGAAAGCACATGCTAGTGTTCTGCAACAACTTGCAATAGTGGAGCCATTTATCGTGCAACACAAAAATGAGATTCGTGAGGAAAATGATAGTCGGACCGAGGATTGGGTCATCAAAGAGCAAAAGCGTCGTTTCCCATCATGGTTAAAGGAACATGAGCATCTATTTCAAGGAAATTCCATAGATGACACAACGTTGACTAAGTTGGCAGCTGGTCCATCAAGCAATGTTACCTCATGGCAAGCACACAAAATTAATGGGTACACCTACTATACGAAGGCGAAAGACAACAAGAGTGTTGTATATCAAAATAGTGGTGTTCGCATAGATGCGATTGATAAATCCGGAAACAACATCACTTACTACGGGTTCATAGAGAAAATATGGGAACTTGACTATGGAGAGAATATCAAGTTCCCCGTGTTTCGGTGCCAATGGGTCAAACACCCGAATGGCGTCACAGATGACAATTATGGATTGACACTTGTAGACCTTGCCAATGTAGGTTACAAAGATGATCCATGGGTACTCGCCGAGCGTGTTGCACAAGTTTTCTACATAGCTGATCCTATGAATGTGAAGAAGCACATTGCCGTCTCCGGAAAACAAAGAATTCTAGGAGTAGAAGGTGTAATTGATGTTGAGGATTACAATCAGTTCGAGGAACTAGTCTTGTTCAAAGATCATGAGAAGAGAATAAAAAAATTGAAGCCACCATTCCTAAATCGGAGAAGCCATGGTTACGTACAGACTGTGATGGGAGAATTGTTAAAGGATAAACTTGCACTTCTTATTAGTCGGGCTTGATGTATCACTTGTACGACTTTATATAATTAGTGTTGTTGTAAGACTTTCAATCAATTTAGGAGAGTTTTGGAAGTTTTGATGAAATGAGACTCTCCTCCTGTATTTAAATTCAAATTATGGAAATTATGGTTTCAGTTAGTGTTTGAATATTTGAATTATGTATATGAGGTGTTTTGTCATAAAAAAGGTTTGCATTTGAAAATGATAGTTCAAATGAGACTCTAGGGTTAAACAACCCAAAACTCATTAGGTGTATAAACCTATTTGAACTAACCTTTTCTAACTAGGACATATTTTACAAAAAAAAACACACCCCCTATACTTAAATTGAAACATTTTATGATACATTGGGAAGTTTCAATGAAATTTGAATAATTTAAGCCCCTGTTTCAAATTTTGCAAATTATGGAAAAACACTATGCTCGCGGTTATCATAAGTCAACCGCCAGCATAGTGGTTTGCCAAAATTTGAAAAATTGAAATCCTGTCATGAAAATGTTCAAAATTCTTTGAAACTTCCAAAAATTATCATAAAATATTTGAATTTATGTATAGGAGGTGTTTTGTTATAAGAATAGGTTTGAATTTGAAAAGGTTAGTTCAAATGAGACCCTAGGGTCAAACAACCTATAACTCATTAGGTGTATGAACCTATTTGAACTAACCTTTTCTAACTAGGACTTATTTTACAAAAAACACACCCCCTATACTTAAATTGAAATATTTTATGATACATTGGGAAGTTTCAATGAAATTTGAATAATTTAAGCCCCTATTTAAAATTTTGCAACTTATGGAAAAACACTATGCTGGCGGTTATCATAAGTCAACCGCCAGCATAGTGGTTTGCCAAAACTTGAAATTTTGAAATCCTAGCATGAAAATGTTCAAAATTCTTTGAAACTTTCAAAAATTATCATAAAATATTTGAATTTATGTATAGGAGGTGTTTTATTATAAGAATAGGTTTGAATTTGAAAATGTTAGTTCAAATGAGACCCTAGGGTAAAACAACCTATAACTCATTAGGTGTATGAACCTATTTGAACTAACCTTTTCTAATTAGGACTTATTTTACAAAAAACACACCCCCTGTACTTAAATTGAAATATTTTATGATACATTGGGAAGTTTCAATGAAATTTGAATAATTTAAGCCCCTGTTTCAAATTTTGCAAAATATGGAAACTATGCTGGCGGTTATCATAAGTCAACCGCCACCATAGTGGCTTGCCAAAATTTGAAAATTTGAAATCCTGGCATGAAATGTTCAAAATTCTTTGAAACTTCCAAAAATTAGCATAAAATATTTGAATTTATGTATAGGAGGTGTTTTGTTATAAGAATAGGTTTGAATTTGAAAAGGTTAGTTCAAATGAGACCCTAGGGTCAAACAACCTATAACTCATTAGGTGTATGAACCTATTTGAACTAACCTTTTCTAACTAGGACTTATTTTACAAAAAACACACCCCCTATACTTAGATTGAAATATTTTATGATACATTGGGAAGTTTCAATGAAATTTGAATAATTTAAGCCCCTGTTTCATATTTTGCAAATTATGGAAAAACACTATGCTCGCGGTTATCATAAGTCAATCGCCAGCATAGAGGTTTGCCAAAATTTGAAATTTTGAAATCCTGGCTTGAAAATGTTCAAAATTCTTTGAAACTTCCAAAAATTATCATAAAATATTTGAATTTATGTATAGTAGGTGTTTTGTTATAAGAATAGGTTTGAATTTGAAAAGGTTAGTTCAAATGAGACCCTAGGGGTCAAACAACCTATAACTCATAAGTTGTATGAACCTATTTGAACTAACCTTTTCTAACTAGGACTTATTTTACAAAAAAAACACCCCCTGTACTTAGATTGAAATATTTTATGATACATTGGGAAGTTTCAATGAAATTTGAATAATTTAAGCCCCTGTTTCAAATTTTGCAAATTATGGAAAAACACTATCTTTGGCGGTTATCATAAGTCAACCGCCGATAGTGGTTTGCCAAAATTTGAAAATTTGAAATCCTGTCTTGAAAATGTTCAAAACTCTTTGAAACTTCCAAAACTTATCATAAAATATTTGAATTTATTTATAGGAGGTGTTTTGTCATTTGCATTAGAAAAGCTTTGCATTTGAAAAGTTAAGTTTGAATTCTTTCATATCACAGTGCTGGCGGGCGTTTATGATAACCGCCAGCGGGAATTCTCACCACTGGCGGTTGCTTATGTGACCCGCCTGTGGTAAGGTTCACCGCTGGCGGTTGGTTTATGTGACCCGCCAGCGGTGGTCTACCGCTGGCGGTTGCCTTATGTTGCCCGCCAGTGGTGACTCCATCTATATATACACGAGACACGGTCTCAAAAATTTTCTAAGTCTGGCGCGAATACGAAACGACGCCGTCAAGATGCCAAATTTTCCCGCGGAGCGCCGCCGTCGTTCCCGACCGCCGCCGCCCCTCCGACCACCCCGCCGTCATCCGGGAGTGCCGGCCCACTTCCACGAGCGCCCCGCCGTCATCCGCGAGGGCCCCGCCGTCTTCCGCGGTCGCCCCCGCCACCCCTTCTCCCGTGGACCGCCGCCGCGCCGTCGTCCGCGGTCGCCCCCGCCGCCCCCGCCGATCGAGCGCCACCACCCCTCTTCCCCGCCAGGATGGCGTCCTCCTCCCCGCCGGTCGCTTCCCCAACCGGCGGCCGGGACCCGCCGGCGGCCCCCGCTCCCGCCGCCGCCGGCCACCGCCGCCGCCTCCGCCGACGCGCGCCGCCCCCACCTCCGCCGACGGCGCCGCCCCCGCCTCGCCGACAGTGCCGCCCCCGCTCGCCACCGACACCTCATCTCCTCATCGCTCGGGACGCATGGAGGCCGGGGATAGGGCCGGCGGCGCCGCCCCTGCTTGGTTGGTGTTTTTTTCTTTTTTTTCAAAATGCAATTACATGTGTTTAAAATGTGGATAAATAGATTGTGGATAAATGCAATTACATTGATTGTGGATGAATAAATTTAAAAATGTTACAAATGGACTATGGATTTTATTTTATTAATTTTGTTGTATAAATAAATGGATGATGCATTTTGTATAAATAAATGGATGATGCATTTTGTATAAATAAATTTATTATAAGTAAGCACTATGGATTGTGTCTAATTTTTAAATAGATTTATTATATAAAATGGACTATGGATTTAATTTTATTAGTTTTGGTGTAGAAATAATGAAATATGGAATATGGATTGTTGATAAATATTTTTTTTTATAAAAATGGATTGTTGTATAAATATGGACTATGGATTATTGTATAAATATGGACTATGGATTATCTATGATCAAATGTTAATAGTGAACAATCCGGTGAGGAGGAATCTAGTGATAGTGGTATAATTGGAGACTATGAAACTCCCTCTGAGTACGAACCAAGCGAACCACGACCTCGTAGGCGTCCCGAAGACGATGATGTTGATTACGAACCAAGCGATAATGAGGTCTGCAGGCACATTCACTCAACTTAATGTTTGTTTATTCAATTAATATATACTTTAAATAGTGTTTTATGTGTAGAACAATGACCGATCCCCGCGACGACGTCGTAGAGCCTAACATTCGTGCCCAAGAGGCAGAAGTCATTTCAGAACCAGAACATTCAGATACTACTAGTTCTAGTAACCTGAAAAGGAAACGTGGTCATAGAAGAAGAAACCAGATCCCTGAAAGAGGACAACTTGTGATAGAACGGTTGGGTGACAAAGGTGAGCCCGTCGAACCTAAGGGGATAGCTGCTAGGTTTCGAAACATCGTCGGTGCAATTGTCAGAGACCAATTGGCGTCTTGGATCACAACTACTAATTGGAAGACGAGTCCTAAGGCTACGAAGGATGTATTATGGGCCAAAGTGAAAGAAAAATTTGTTTATCCGGAAGGTACAGAAAATGCAGGTAGAACTTTTGCTGAGGGCCTTTGTGGAAGAGCTCTTAGGAATTGGAGGTCTACACTTAATACTGAATTTGTCCAGAAAGGAAAGGATGCTAGGGATGTGTATGGTAACATTCCGCTAGCAGTCTGGGAACAATTCGTAGATCAGAAGAAGACGACAGAAGCAGTAGCTCTGAGCGTCCAACAAAAGGAGAAGGCTATGAAAGCTGCTGAGAACCCCCATCGCTTGGGTTCCGGAGGATATGCTGCCAAAATGGCAAAATGGAGGAAGGAGGAAGAAGGAAGAAGAAAGGCGGGTAGCTGGTTTACCAACTATTTTTGAAGGCATGGATGAGCGTAGCAGGAATTGGATGCTTGCTCGAGTTCCGGCTATAGCACCTGACGGTAATGTTTCATTCCAGAAGCCCTCAACAGAACAAATTTATCAGAAGCTAGAAGAACTTGCGGAATTGCAAAAGAAAGGTCTTTCCGTGCCCGACAGGGAGAAAGATATGCTATCCGCCGCGATCGGAACGCCTGAGCACCCTGGCCGTGTTCGAGGGATTTCTTCTACCTTGCCCTGGGGTAGAGCATTTCGTGAACACCGGTCAAGTTATAAAAAGCAAGACCGTTATAAGAAGAAGCTTGAAGACAAGATGAGTGAAATTGCCAAGCAAGAATTGATAGGCTTCTGTTGACGGATAAAAGACGTATCCCTCTACGATCCGCAAGCGTACGGAACCCACACCTTTTTCACCACGGGATTCCCAAGGTTCTTGTCAATCCGCGGAGCAAGGGGATTACAAGCGTTCGATCAACAACGACACACTAGCTACTAAAACCCTAACTTACTATTAAACTAGAAAACAACTAAACACACTAGAGAGAATGATAAACGATCAAGGTAGAAGACACTCGCCCACGGGTCTACGATACTAGAGCATGCAATCGCTTAAAGACATGAAAACCAATCTAATCTATCGGGGTTGTGACCACGGTTTCGCCCTTTCCCTCCTCTCGTACTGTCACTACGCGAAGGTATTCATGACTAGACCTTTGATGGACACGGCGCATTGAATGGATCCAAGGAAGCATTGAGGCCTTACTTCCTTTACGGCAAGGTAGCTAACCTTAAACATTAAAGCATATTCAACACAAGATGATAGGTAGATAATCCGACAAAGTGCGATTACATCTCAATATCGATTACAACCCATGGACGAATGAGAAGATTACCCCATCAAGGTGCTGATCATGGCACCGTTGATCATGGTTTCCCTTCCGCCGGTGTCTTCCTTCTTCTCCACGAGAGGGTGCTTCCTTCGAGGTGGTTGATCTCCCGCCGGAGATCCTCCTCCTCTCTCTCTAGCTTGTGGATGGCCTTCTGCTGCGAATGACTCCTCCCTCGGGTGTTGGCGGCGCCTCGGGGCTTTTAGGGTTGAAGATCCTTCGAGAGCAAGGAAAACGGGACCGAACCGGTGCCGGAACTGGGCTGGGCCGGCCGGCCCCAGGCCCAATTCGGCCCGGTTCGGTCGCCCCTTTTGCTCTGTGGGTCCTCGTGCACTTATGTACTTTGCCCCCTCCACTTGCATGATTTTGATGCTGTTATCCTCGCGTCCAAGATGTAGGCTCTCTTTGCATGAAGTTTGATCTTTTACACTTCAATCCCCGGGGGTGTTCCTCGTAGCACTTCGGTCCTCGCCACCATTGGAAGTGATTTCATCAAGCTCATGAACACGAACAAGACTCCGTAAATTCTCCTTTGAACTTGTTGCGAATCCGTCCTTTATGTCCATGTTTTCCTACATAAACACAACACTTCCAAATGCATGCACAAAGATGAACTTGTTATATGATTAGTGTGCCTAGTGGCGGGTTAGTTCCATAATCAAATCCAAACCAAAGTGTAATGAACATGCTAGGTGCACCAAAATACACCGTCAACATCTCCCCCACACTTAGCTCTTGCTCGTCCTCGAGCAAGTACTTGTAAAAGAATTTCGTCCAAAGTGTTGTAATCATATACCACTTATCCTTCCTCACAAGTTAGTCAATCCCTTCATCTTTAATACATAAACACAAAGTAATGATAATCAAACATAAACATGGGCGTTTAGAATTTTTACCACGTCAAGTTTTACCCCACAACTCAAACTTTTCACTTGAAGTCTTCAAATTCGGCCATGCTTACTTCTTTGCTTCCATCGGAGGGTTTTTATGATTTTCAAAACAAAAATTCCTGCAACAAGTATTAGGCAAAAACCTTTCTCCAAGCTCTCTCAAGTCACTCATATGAAGTGGCTATCCTAACCAAATTTTATAAAACTCTCACCTCCCATTAATCTCTCACATATCACGTAAAGTGGAGCTATAGGTAGGGCTAGCGCAATCAACACAAGTATTGTCAAACTAAGAACTTCCTCTAATGATCATGAGATTTAACCATATGTAGGGATATCAAGGATTAGAAGATTTAGAATGGTGGACATGTGCAAGGGCAAAAGAAAATTGTGACTACAAGGCACCAATGATGTCCTCGTTGTCGGATTGCACATGGTTGGAAATAGAGTAAAAGTTTCGTCTCACAATCAACGTGACACCCTTCCTTGCACTTTATTTTTCTTTTCTTTCACTTGATCCATCCCTCTCATATCTTCATTGCTACCTCATCTTTTTCTCTTTTTTTCTTCTTTCATTCACATATGATTCTTTTTCTTTCTTTCTTTCTTTCTTTCTTTCTTTTCCATACACATACTTTTTCTCTTTATTTTTCTCTCTCTTGACAACTTTTCAAAGCTTTCAATTCTCTCTTTCCTCGCATGCATACAATCTGAATTTTTAAATAAATCATGCTAGAGACGAGACGAAACTCTGAAAATAGGTTGTGTTCAAGGAATACGATGTACAAAAGAGATGTATAGGGTTGGGTATGGAATCCGGCGATATACGTGACTTCCGTTGTGAAAGTCACGTGACCGAATATATGACGAGGCTAGCAACAAAAGATAAGCACAAGGACATGATCATTGCTCGAAATTAAAACTCACCAAGAGAGAAGGGTCCTAGCCTAACTCATCGTGCTAATCACACTTATGGTGGAGCGAAAAAATAAACTTGGCTTTGGATAGGAATTTTTTTCTTACTCTCAACTTGGAAAAAGAGGTTTTGCTAACCTTTATTACAAGGGTTTTAAGATAATTTTCAGAACTGAAATCCTCCAATTTTTAGCATCGAACATAGCACAACTAACATGTGAAGCTCAAGATCGAAGTGCGGTATGGGTACTTTAAGTAGTAGCGATTCCACTAAGCACCACGGTAAACGTTTTTCAAACCACATACTTGTGTTCATATATCAAGAATCGGAGATTAAACAAACAAGTAAATAAAGATAAGCAATACATAAAACACAAAGATATATATAAAGACTCTTTTTATTTGGTTTTCTTGACTCAACACTAATTTAAGACACTTGCAAAAATTTTAAAACACACTCAAAAACTAAAGACTCATTAAAACACTAAGACTCACACACGAAGATTAAACCGAACCTAAACTTGAAGTTCAAAAGCTAAGGCTAGCGAGCTAGCTCTCCCCCACACTTAAAACATACGACGTCCTCGTCGTATCTTACAAAAATCCTAAGGGGAAAACTAGATCTAGTGGTACTTCAAGCAAGTTTTGCACCACTTGCCTCTCATGTTTCCAACCATGCCGAAAAGTTTGTGCACGTTGCGGTTAAGGAACTTGTAGTCGTCTTCAACTACGCGCTCCAAGTCCTCCATACGCTGCTTCATCGCTTCCATGGCTTGGAGACATTCGTCGGCCGACGTGTAGAGATCCGCGATGGATGGACAACAAGCTCGACAACACATCGGATGCAATCCGTCGTCGCCATAATCTCCACCACCGTCACCACCGTCGTTGCCCCCTCCATTGTCGTCGCCTTCGTTGCCATCGGTGCCGTCGCCGTTGGGGCCTTCGGGAGTCCTTTCCTTGGGCTGCTCATCCCAATCATCATCATCTCTACCGGCAGCCGCCCACGAGCTCGGGCTATGATCGTCGGAGTAGTCGCTATCCCCATAATCCTTAGGCTCTGGCGACACCTCCTTGTAGTCTTTGCGCTTGATGCCTTGGATGCGTGCCGACCTTCGGATGGGTGTAGGGACCTTCTCTCCTTCGACGGGGTTGCGAGATGCAAGAGCTCCGATCGGGACACGCCCTCCGCAACGGATGTGTGCGGTCCTCTTGACGGGTAGCTTGAGCTCGCATCGCATCGCCTCCTCCATCGATGGCTTCTTGGCTTCTAGCTTCAACTCTAAGCTTCTTGGGGGCACAATGGCTGCTACAAGGGTGCAAAATATTGCTTGAAAGGTTTGATCCTCGAGCTCCCAATTCGGCCAAATAAATAGTCCCGAGAGAAAAGCCACGGGAACCTTATTTTCCTTTTTTACACTTCCCTTAAAATTTTCGACCAAACAAGGAAGTCAAAAAGGAGCAATTCGGGCGAAATTCGGCGTCATCGGACGTCGGGCCCCTCCGGGCCGGTCCGCTCGGGCCGGCCGGCCCACCCCCTCGGGGGCGGGCCGGTCCGGTTTTTGCACACCGCCCTATTTTTTCTTCCTTAGCCCATGGGAAAAAGTTGGCCCCGGTAAATCTTCGTGAAAAACTCCGGAAAACTAAAAGAAAAATTATTTACGAAGTTGATGCCTTGTTTTTCGTCCTAGGCGGGACGTTCGGGCTCTTCCTCCATGGTGAAGACGTCAACATGGTGAAGGGGCATGACATCGGGTTCGTAGTAAACCTTAAGCTGCTGTCCATTCACCACAAATTGATCGCCGTTTATATCCATAATGGTTACCGCTCCGTTGGAGAACACCGAATGCACAACATAAGGTCCGTCCCACTTGCTTTGCAATTTCCCCTTTCCGAAGGTTTTAAACCTCGAATTGTAGAGGAGGACCTTATCTCCTTCTTTAAATTCTTATTTCTTTAATCTTTTATCATACCACCTTTTGATTCTCTCATTGTATATGCTTGCGTTTTCATATGCTTTCAACCTCAACTCCTCTAGCTCGCTTATTTGAATTCTTCGTTTCACCATCGCGGCATCGAGATCAAGGTTCATCTCTTTAATCGCCCAATAGGCTTTATGTTCCAACTCAACCGGAAGGTGGCAAGCCTTTCCATAGACGAATTGATAAGGGGTCATACCTATCGGTGTTTTAAACGCCGTTCGATAAGCCCATAAAGCTCCGTCTAATTTCTTTGACCAATCCTTGCCTCCCTTCTCTATGGTTTTGTTGAGTATGCTCTTTAATTGCCTATTTGACGTCTCCGCTTGTCCGTTGGTTTGTGGGTGATAGGCCGTGGAGACCCTATGCTCAATTCCCAACTTGGACAAGCACTTTTTGAAGTTCTTCCCGGTGAAATGAGTTCCTCCATCACTTATCAAGATCCTCGGTGTACCGAAACGGGGAAAAATCACGTTCTTGATCATAGTGATGGACTCCTCCGTGGAAGCTTTACGACATGGTATTGCCTCTACCCACTTGGATACATAATCAACCATGACTAGGATGTATTCGAATCCAAATGAGTTTTTAAAAGGCCCCATGAAGTCTATGCCCCATACATCGAATATGTCGATTTGCAAGTTGTATTTCAAAGGCATAGAATTTCTTTGAGAGATGTTTCCGGTCCTTTGGCATTCGGGGCATGATGCAACATATCTTTTAGTATCTTCATGCATCTCCGGCCAATAGAATCCGCTCGACCATACTTTTGCTTGGGTTCGAAAATGGCTATAGTGTCCACCGTACTCCGCCGAGTGGCACTTTCTCAAAATCTCTACCCTTTCTTCTCTTGGCACACATCTTCTCATTACTCCGTCATTGCCAAGTTTGAAGAGGTATGGTGCATCCCAAAAATATTTCTTACTTTCGGAGATTATCTTCCTTTGAGTGTTTTTATCTAGATGATCGAGGGGCATCTTTCGAATTGCTCGAATGATGTCGATCATCCAAGTATCTTTATCAAGCACTCTATAGAGGTGGTCATCTCTCATTTTATCTTCTATGGGCTCTTTATCATCTTGTCCACAATTCATCCTAGACAAATGATCGTCCACAACATTTTCCACCCCCTTTTTATCACGAATTTCAACATCAAACTCTTGAAGAAGAAGGATTCAACAAATCAAACGTGGTTTAGCTTCCTTCTTAGCCAGGAGATACTTGATGGCTGCGTGATCGGTGTAGACAATGACCTTCGAGTTCACGATGTAAGATCTGAATTTTTCGAAAGCGAATACCACCGCTAGCAACTCCTATTCCGTAGTGGCGTAATTTAATTGTGCCCCACTAAGAGTTTTGCTAGCATAGTAAACGGCGTGAACTCGGCCTTCCTTTCTTTGACCCAAGACCGCGCCTACGGCGTAGTCACTTGCGTCACACATGATCTCGAAAGGTTGGCTCCAATCTGGAGGTTGGATGATGGGAGCACTCACCAACGCATTTTTCAAGGTCCGGAATGCCGCTAGGCACTTCTCATCAAAGTCGAAAGCCACATCCTTTTGAAGAAGATGCGTTAAAGGCTTAGTGATCTTCGAGAAGTCCTTTATAAATCTTCTATAGAATCCAGCATGGCCTAGAAAGCTCCTTAAGGACTTAACATCCGTAGGAGGTGGGAATTGCTCAACCGTCTCTACCTTAGCCTTGTCCACTTCAATTCCTCTCTCGGATATGACATGTCCAAGCACTATGCCTTGCTTAACCATGAAGTGGCACTTTTCCCAATTTAATACCAAGTCTACCTCCGCACACCTCGTGAGGACCTTTTCTAGGTTTGCTAAGCAATCCATGAACGTCTTCCCGTAAACGGAAAATTCATCCATAAACACTTCAACAATTTCTTCGATGAATTCCGAAAACACGGCCATCATGCAACGTTGAAAAGAGGCCGGAGCGTTGCATAGGCCGAAGGGCATCCTCCTATATGCAAACGTTCCGTAAGGGCACGTAAACGTTGTCTTATGTTGATCTTCCGGGTGAATAGGAATTTGCATGAACCCCGAGTATCCATCGAGAAAGCAAAAATAAGCATGGTTTGCTAACCTCTCGAGCATCTCGTGTATGAACGGTAGGGGGAAGTGATCTTTCTTCGTCGCCTTGTTAAGCTTACGATAATCGATACACATCCGCCACCCGGTCACGGTTCTTTGCGGTATCAACTCGTTCTTCTCATTCTTCACCATGGTTAAACCTCCTTTCTTCGGTACACAATGTACCGGGCTCACCCACTCGCTATGCGGAACCGGGTAGATGATTTCGGCATCAAGTAACTTGATAACCTCTTTCTTTACTACCTCTCACATGGCATGGGTTAGCCTCCTTTGGTGGTCCACTACGGGCTTACATTGGTCTTCCATTGGTATACGATGAGTGCAAAAGGCTGGGCTAATACCTTTGAGATCATTAATTGAATATCCAATCACCTTCCTATGTTTTTTAATAAAATCAGCAACGCTTCATTTTCTTCGGGACTTAACTTGTCGCTCACAATGACTGGATAAGTTTTGTCTGGGCCCAAAAATTCATATTTTAATCCCTTGGGCAAAGGTTTAAGTTCTACCTCGGGCACTTGTGGCTCCTCGGGTTTTATTTCTCCTATGTCTTCGAATTTCTCTTCCTCCATACTACCATCATGCGGCTCTAAGCCTTTTGTTGCTTCCTCTAGTTCTTCATCTTGTTGGTTACTAATTTGATTTTCCATCGCTCTTTGCAGCGGGTCTCTAAGGGTTTGAACAAAACAAAGACTATCTATCTCTTCTAGTTCTTCATCTTCGGGAGGAAAAGGTGTAAGGTGTTTATAAGCACGAAGAAAGTTATATGTGTACTTTGTTCCATTAAGGTTCATTGTTACTTTGCCTTCTCCGGCATCTAACACAGCATCAACCAACTTAAGAAAAGGCCTACCTAAGATTATATGATCATGATTACTATGGTGAGCATCAATAACAAAGAAATCGGTTGGTATATAGTTTCTAGAGATTTTTACTTTCATGTTGCAAGCAATACCTAGAGGTTTGATAGTTCTACCATATCCCATAATTAATTGCGTTGATGTTGGAGCTAAGTCTAGGTTGTGGTATTGAACTTTATCGTAAATTTTAGAAGATAGAACACTTACTTGGGCTCCGATGTCGCATAAAGCTTTGCATTGAACTCCGTTGATCTCGCAACTCAAGTGTGGTGTCATCTTCTCTTCTTCTTCGGATCCTATCGCGTAAATTTCAGCGAGGCGAGCGTATGGTGATGCTTCGGGCTTGATCCCCATGATTCTCTTCACCTCGGCAATATGTTCGGATCCACCACGTCATCTCCAAAGAGCTTTTCAAAAATCTCACCTAGGTGGTTTCGAGGTCGTATGAATTTTCAGCTTTCTTCTCCGGTGGGAAATCCACTTCCAATGCTCTTGCCATTCCCTTTTGATTAGGGAACGGTCTTCTCTTGTCGAATACTTCTCCGTAGTCAATAGGAACCCAATCCATTGGTTCGAACTCCCTTAGTGGCTTCGCGCTTGACATGCTTCTCTTGTTCGTCTCCTTTGGTACGGCGAAGTCGACGTTTGGTGTAGTTCTTGACTTGATGTGTTCTTGTTCAAGCTTTTCTATGATTGGTTCCTCTTTTGTGACTTCCGGGGTTGCCTCTTTAGAAAAATCAGCAAGCTTCTTCTTCCTTGAATTGTATTCCGGCTCTTCCGCAAGTCTTGTTTCCCAATCTCTTCACATGGCAGCCGCTTTACTAACTTTTTGTAGAAGTTGGGCGGCTTCCGTGAGTGTTTTCTCCATGAGATCCCCACCTGCACACATTTCGACGTGTCGCATGAAACTAGGGGTTAGGGAAAATAAAAATGTATGCAAGAGTACGTCACCGGTGAAGCCGAGTTTTGGTCCTTGTTCGATTAATTCATTAAACCTATCCCAGGCTTGGTCTATCCCTTCCTCTTCTCCTTGCATTAAAGTGATCACTTGCCTCCTTAGATGTTGAACCTTGCTAATTGGAAAGAACTTCTCGCAAAATTTCTTTGTCAACTTGTTCCAATTGCCTTCAACTTCAAAGGACGCAACCGAATACCATGTCTTTGCTTTGCCGGCAAGTGAGTAGGGAAAGAGATTCCATTTGAACCATTCATCGGGAACTCCTTCTTGACGCACCGTGTTGCATATTGTCGTGAAATCCCTTATGTGTCTATATGGGTTCTCCGTAACCATCCCTTCAAATGGGTTTTCCGCCACCATCTTGATGATCTTGGATTTAATTTCGTACTTGGTCGCTTCGAGCTTCGAATCCGACTCTTGTACTTTTATGTCTTCACATCGAGGGCTAGCATAATCCCTTAATGATTTCTCCGGTTCTTCCACGGGTTGATTAACGAACTCCATCTAGACAATAAGATAAAAACAAAAACAAAAACGAAACAAGTGTTTTTCTAGATAATATATGTTAGATATAGCAAATAAAAGATAAACTAAATATAAAACTAAGTTAGATGCAAATCAAACGATGTAAACTAACTTGCTCCCCGGCAACGGCGCCAGAAAAAGGGGCTTGTTGACGGATAAAAGACGTATCCCTCTACGATCCGCAAGCGTACGGACCCCACACCTTTTTCACCACGGGATTCCCAAGGTTCTTGTCAATCCGCGGAGCAAGGGGATTACAAGCGTTCGATCAACAACGACACACTAGCTACTAAAACCCTAACTTACTATTAAACTAGAAAACAACTAAACACACTAGAGAGAATGATAAACGATCAAGGTAGAAGACACTCGCCCACGGGTCTACGATACTAGAGCATGCAATCGCTTAAAGACATGAAAACCAATCTAATCTATCGGGGTTGTGACCACGGTTTCGCCCTTTCCCTCCTCTCGTACTGTCACTACGCGAAGGTATTCATGACTAGACCTTTGATGGACACAGCGCATTGAATGGATCCAAGGAAGCATTGAGGCCTTACTTCCTTTACGGCAAGGTAGCTAACCTTAAACATTAAAGCATATTCAACACAAGATGATAGGTAGATAATCCGACAAAGTGTGATTACATCTCAATATCGATTACAACCCATGGACGAATGAGAAGATTACCCCATCAAGGTGCTGATCATGGCACCGTTGATCATGGTTTCCCTTCCGCCTGTGTCTTCCTTCTTCTCCACGAGAGGGTGCTTCCTTCGAGGTGGTTGATCTCCCGCCGGAGATCCTCCTCCTCTCTCTCTAGCTTGTGGATGGCCTTCTGGTGCGAATGACTCCTCCCTCGGGTGTTGGCGGCGCGGGGCTTTTAGGGTTGAAGATCCTTCGAGGGCAAGGAAAACGGGACCGAACCGGTGCCGGAACTGGGCTGGGCCGGCCGGCCTGGGCCGGCCGGCCCAGGCCCAATTCGGCCCGGTTCGGTCGCCCCTTTTGCTCCGTGGGTCCTCATGCACTTATGTACTTTGCCCCCTCCACTTGCATGATTTTGATGCTGTTATCCTCGCGTCCAAGATGGAGGCTCTCTTTGCATGAAGTTTGATCTTTTACGCTTCAATCCCCGGGGTGTTCCTCGTAGCACTTCGGTCCTCGCCACCATTGGAAGTGATTTCATCAAGCTCATGAACACGAACAAGACTCCTTAAATGCTCCTTTGAACTTGTTGCGAATCCGTCCTTTATGTCCATGTTTTCCTACATAAACACAACACTTCCAAATGCATGCACAAAGATGAACTTGTTATATGATTAGTGTGCCTAGTGGCGGGTTAGTTCCATAATCAAATCCAAACCAAAGTGTAATGAACATGCTAGGTGCACCAAAATACACCGTCAACAGCTTCTTCATACAACAACAACAAGCTTCTGTTGGGCCTAGTGCAGAGAATCTAGTATCTGGTGGTTCTGGACAGGTTCCTCCAAATTTGATGATTGACCAGATCGGAGCCATCCCGACTCCAAGTAGTGTTGGTTCTATTGCTATCGCCAAGCATCCTGTGGATGACATTGTAGAGGATACACCATGCAAGTTGGTTATTCCATATGGAAGAAAACTAGATAAGTTTCGAGAAGTTGGGACAGCCATGGCACTAACGGGTCGTGTGTTTCCGAATCCACCACCGCCAGAGTACGCATGGGTTCAAGTTGTTTCGGTTTCTGATGAGTCGTGCAAGATTGATATCCCTACTGAGGATGGGATCGCGTTTCTCGGTGATGCGAGGAACCAATTCATATTGTGGCATCGTCGAGATATCATAATTAATACATCACCAAGTCCCTGCTTGCGACCTAGCCAAGAACGAGTACCCCCCAGGATCCAGATGCTGCAATGGTCGAGTACACAATGGGTGGGGAACATGGAGGCGGTAACAATGGCAACAACATGATGGTTGTGGAGCAGGGAGTTAACGATAATGACAACAACATGCCACAAACTCCTCCGGCATTAGGGGCAGGAGCATCATCATCTCCGAAATCCGATCCAAGACCACAAACTCCTCCGACGACATTAGGGGCAGGGGCAGGGACATCATCTCCGAAATCCGATCAAAGACCACAAACTCCTCCGACATCAGGGGCAGGGGCAGGGGCACCACCATCTCCTCTGCCATGTCCAAGACCACCATCTCCTCCTCCAGCAACCAAGACGCCAACAACAATACACCGGATGATAAACTCATCTGATGTTGACTTGTTCTTGAAAGTACTGAAGAATAAACCTAAACGGGCTCCAACATTCGGTAAAGAATCACATAATGTTCAAGTACTCAAGAAGGCACCAGATGAAAAGTCTTTATCCCGCACCTCTTTACAAAAACAAAAGGAGGAGCACATAAGTATGTTTTCGTCGGATGAGTTGCCCGACAAGTATGAGCATGGCAAACCATTCTTGTTTAGGTGGCAACTGAACGAAGGGCCTTCAGAATTAATGAGGCTGCATACTTGGATCATGCACGCCATGAAGCAAGGCATTCACACTATCACCGCCAATCTCCCGAAATGGGTGTTCAGTAGCTCTTATGACCGGAAGGTTGCAATCGATTTCCCCGATTTGCATGTGATGTTCCGTCGTGAAAAACTCGACATCAATCCCGTCACCATTTGGTCCATGTAAGTCAACATCCCTATACGACATCCAAATCTATTCCATATGTATTGTTATTACCATCCTAAATAAACTTTTTTGCGGGATGCAAGCGTCTGATGAAAAGAAACAAATGGGAGGTGGAAGGTAGCATTTATTGACCCACAACAAGTAACCAAATCACAACACACGTTCATAATGAGGGATGAACTAAGAAAGAAAATAGAGGAAGAAGCAAAGACACCAGAAGAGAAAGAAAAATTAATAAAGAATTACGAGAAAGCTAAACTTCACGAGGTGTCTGTATACATTTCAACGGTCATGAGGAAAAACCAACATAAGGATTCTATCAAGTTTGCTTACAATTTTGAGTAAGATCCTTTAAATAATTATTTCATCATTTGCCTTCATTTTTTAGTCTATTTAAATTAATTATTTTAATTTTATGCAGTGATCATTTCATTTGCTTTCACATGTGTCCGAAGTTGGGAACTGTGGGGGTCTTCGACTCATTACACTATCCATTGTCTTCTTACAAGACAATCATTGATATTATAAAAAAGTAAGACAACTAAGTGCAATATATAATCACTAATGCATGCGTGTATCAACTATATTTCAAATTGTATTACTAACTTATGTTTTTATATCCTTAAAGTGCGTATAGGCTATACATACTCAATGGCGGGGAGCACAAGAAGAAAAAATTGGTGATACGCAATGTCAAATGGGTAAGAACACTTCTGTTAATAAGTATCAATCATTTTTATCAGAGTTGGTACACTTCTGTTAATTAGCACCGATCATTTTTTATTTGGTTGCAGTGCTACAAACAACCTCCTGGCAGTGTACTATGTGGATATTATGTGTGTGAGGTTTTGAGAAATAATGGGAGGTACCGGACGAATCCTGAAGACGTAAGCCTCTAATTTGTACACAACTATGTATGTGCTAATTATGGTCCTGATGGTAATGCATAACAATCTTCATTTATTGTGTTTACGTGCAGATGCCTACCATTGACAAATCATGGGGGCAACTTGGTGACAATCAAATCACCAACATTTGTGTGGACATGGCTAGATTCATCCTACGTGAGATTTGCCACGAGGATGGAGAATTCTTCGATGAAGAAGGAGTTTTGTCATTAGACGATGCAGAAAGGTTACCAAGATGGGTGTCTTAGGGTTATCTATTATGCACAATGTGTTGTAATGTGACTTATGTATACATTTTTTTATTTGAGTTTGGATTATGTGTTTGTGAGACATATATATGGATTTGGCGGTTAAATACAAATTAAATTACAGTAAATTAAAGTGAATTTAGCATACAAATGCCAATGTGAAAAAAATAATAGACCAAAATGACAAATTATATACAAATAATAAACAATTATGGGGAATTATATAGCAAATGGGAAAAATGCTTTACGTGGGCGGGCGGTCTAAGCAACCGCCGATAAAGATGACCCTTGTGCTCGCGAGTTCACTTAAACGACCGCCAACACTGATGACATTTGTGCTGGCGGTCGTTTAAGTGACCCGCCAGCACAAATTGATCTGTGCTGGCGAGCCGGCCACCCGCCAGCACAAAGGGCCATTTGTACTGGCTCAAAGTTGCTGGCGGGTGCCGTGCCCGCCAGCAAAAACCGGTTTTAGCCGCCAGGACAAATCGTTTCTGGCCTACCACGCTTATTATTGGCTTGTCAGTTGCTGCCGTTTGTTGCAGTTGAAATAGTTCACTCTTTTAGTTAAAACTGATTTATTTTTTTAACTGAAATAGTTCACTCTTTTAGCTAAAACTGATTTTTTTAAAGATAGCTAGCAATGGTAATTAGTAACCAATGAGCTTTGTCAGTTTTGTTGATAGTAACTCCGAAGAATCAAAGATGTATGGCATATTGGCATGTTTTAATAGATATACTACCTCCGTTCGCCAATATATGATGCTGGTTATTCATTTTGTAGTTAGCCAACGTCATATGTTAAAGGATGGAGGTAGTATCAAATTGCAATATACAAATTGTAAATCGTATGTCTACCATGCTACTTTGAAGGCATTTATATTAGAAAGTTGTGTTGTGAAGAGTCTAAATGACACGTTGGTCAGAGGTAATTGGTGGGAGGGAAAGAGAGATTGGGTGTGAGAGATTAAAATTCCGAAAGAAGGTTTTAAAAGGATGAGGAATCAGAGTTTAGAGAAGCAACTCCCGCCAATTACTTCCCTGGATAGAGGTGGAATTTTTTTTTAGGTGGAGGATGGATGCATCTGCATCATTAAGCTTAAGCATGACCTAACATATAATTTTCACGAGTGAATTTCACTGTAGGTCCATGAACGTTTCCTAAGATCTCATCTAGGTCTGCAAACTAAAAAAAGCGATCATCTAGGTCTATAATTTTTTTCTGAGATCTCATCTAGGTCCGCAAACTAAATAAGCGGTCATCTCGGTCCATAAACTTTTAAAGGACGGTCATCTAGGTCCATGAACTTTTAAAGAATGATCGTCTAGGTCCAAAACGGTGGCGACGAGCCTCCTGACGGCGGGAGACGCGTAGGTGGTGCTGCTTCGACGGTGGAGTGGGCTGCACTGTGCCCCTACCCTGCGGCCACGCATGGTTCGTCGCCACCATTTTGGACCTAGATGACCGCTCTTTAAAAGTTCATAGACCTAGTTGACCGCTTATTTAGTTGGCGGACCTAGATGAGACATCGGAAAAAGTTTATGGACCTAGATGATTGTTTTTTTAGTTTGCGGACGTAGATGAGATCTCGGGAAAAGTCCGTGGACCTACAGTGAAATTCACTCAATTTTCACCTCTAAACCCCACATCAAACAAAGGATTTGAAGTCTCACTTAATGTCCCACTCTTAATTCCCTTGAAAAGACAAACAAAATGGTACAAAAAATTCTTATTATCAAGTGAATTTCCTTGGCCAACTCCCACCACTAATACCCCCGCACCTTCCCATTAGTTGCCAAACACACACTCAAGGCTTAAAATGAACTGCTTATTTCCATGTGACAAGGGATAAGTTCGGTTATTTTTTTTATTTTAGATGTCGTTAAAAGTGTTTAGAGTGATTGGTGTCTTCATAATAAAGAGAGAACATTTGGCCCAATGGTTGCTTTGCCTAAGCAAGTAGTCATTCTGTTCGTCTCGAGAGAATATTTGCAGTTTTTGAAGTCTAGTTTTGTTTATCTCATTCCATCCAAGATTAGCTTTTACCTTCTATATTTGAGCCATGTCAATAAGTGATGTTGTGATTTGTGCACATGTTATTAGTACCATCAAATAAGTTAGATTTGATAAATTTCCAATTAATTCATGATTTTTTTATTTGCTCTAACATCTTGTGTTGGGCATCTTTACTCATCTTTTTATTGAATTTTGCAGATTGTTGACCCATATCTTGCATCCTATCGTTTAGATGAACCAATTTTATCAATGGTAGAATTGACACGTGCAACCATGAGTAAAGAGCTTCAAAAAATAACCTTGGATAAAAAATTTATTTGGAAGCATAAGTTGAATTATAAAATGGTGGTTTAACTTCTTCTTAAGTTCTTTGATTTTTTTCCACATTATTTGGTGTGAAGAAAATGTATGCAGGCTGTTTGCTCGATTGCACATTACTTTTATTTCATATTCCAATTGTATTATGTCGCTATTAGAATTTTTTTGATCTTAGTTCATGCCTACTTAAAACATGGTATGTGCTTATATTCTCATGGTAGAAAAGTGTGCCAATATTTCTAGGGGTTGGTGGGTTAATAAAATACAATATAGAAAGAACATATGAACCATATGGCAAACTATTGTTGTTTCAATGTTTTAGTTTCTCATACCTTTTGTATCATACACCAATAGTCGGAGGACGTAAAAAGATAACCATATTGTTCGCCTAGCTTGTCAGTGGTATTTAATTTTTTTTCTCACAACAGCACGAGCCACCGACCACTAGCCAGCATGTACACTACACTTTATTTTTAAACATAACCTTGGTTGTACACTACACTTTTTTATGTTTAAACTCCTCAAAGTAAACATGTAAACTACTATGTTTGTCTGCCCCCACCCCTACTATACCTTATGCTTGTTTATTAACTCGGTCGGATTTACGATTAGTTTTCTGGACTGCTTATTAACATTGTTAAAAAAATTCTGCAGTTTTTTACTATTTGATTAACATCAATTTTTTATAGGTGGCCATCAACGATCTTACAACCAAATGGGGCATAAAGGTTTTGCGTTATGATATAGGTATGCTTTTTCATGCCTTTTGTTTGTGTTATACCACCTCCGTCACATCTAGGATAAGCTAGTTAGTTCAATTTTGAACTGACTAGCTGGTCGTGAACTTATATGGACGGAGGCAGTACTATTATTACTTATTATATATTTAAAAAATGTGGCATGTAGGGGATGTCTCTCTCCCCAGCCTATTCATGCAGTCATTGGAGGTTGAAGCTATTAAGGAAAAGCTAGCTCAAAAAAGTTTATGAGAAGGTGATATTGCATGATCTGTTTCATTTTATATGTTGATATATTCTAATTTTTTCTTTGTGTTGGATATAACCTTACCACATCAACTTGTGTGCAGTACGTAAGAGAAACTCTACGTGATACCCCTCGTTGCCGCAGGAATTTCTTAAAGAAAATTTGAAGGTGAAATTTGAAAGTACAAACACTATTGTGATTGCATAACAACATTATTTTGCAAAATACATTATACATGAAAACATGTTCATTTTATTGAGAGGGAATGACTCTGAAATGATTGATCCTCTATGTATTTATACTGTGAAAATTTTGATGTAATGTGGTACTCAGACTGATAAATTACATGTATGGAAGCTATTAGTCACAAAAAAACATGGTACTGTTGACATTAATTGTTAATTTGTTTTGTACCTTGGGGTAACTCAGTCTCAGGCAAATCATGCGCAAGGTATGTGACATTCCGTTTTATATTAGCACTTTTTTATGTCTTTTTTATTTTTAAAACTGTCCAGCGGTATACTTGGTTGGTTGTCTATCGCCACGGCTATTGCAGTGAATAAGTTAGAATGGTGATTTCTTACAAATTTTCTTTGCTCGCTTAAGTTCTAACACTTTGTATCTCTGTAAGGCTTCGATACAAAGAGGGTTGAGGTGGACATCTTAGAGCTTTGTCAGGCACCAGGGAACTCTGTACTCCTTGTAGCAATAGTTTAACTTTTGGTTGTTGCCTTTTGATGTTTTGGTGCGGATCGGACCTCGTGGATCAGCTCAAGGTATCTGTCAATATAATTTCAAATCATTTGCCCGACGCGGTGCCTTTTGTCATAGATTGCTCGTTGCGATTGAATTTCTGAAGGCCCATCACATTGCGTTGCATCATGCATTTTGCCACTCTCCTGTCTACAAGTTCACCCCCCGGGCCCGTTTAGTTCGCGGAACGAAACTTTTGGGTCTCCTTTCAAGATCTACTAGGTGTATTAAATGTAGATTATTTACAAAAATAATTACACAAATGGACAGAAAATTGCGAGATAAATCCATTAAGTCTAATTAATTCGTCATTAGAGATTGGTTACTGTAGCACGACGTTGTCTAATCATGACATAATTAGACTTTTTAGATTCATCTCGAAAATTAAGGTAGGGGTTGTGGAATGGGTTTGTCATTAATCTACATTTAACACTCCGAATTAGTGGAAAGAAGATTGATGTGACGGATAGTTGATGAATATTCGGGGAACCGGTCTCACATGTCGGTGGGCCAACTGCAGAGGAACCACGTCTGCAATGGTACTATACTACTAGTATGTCTCTGCTGTCTAGTTCCAGGTTCCTTGTTCCCTTCCTACCTACGGAGTATTCTCGTATTCATATAGATAGATAAATACGCCCCTCTTTTGTTTCTTTTCCCATCAGAAACGGTGACACAGCGGAGTGAACCAAACATCTGAACCACACCCAATTTTATTTCTTTATTATATGGCTTGTTTGCATTGGGTTGGTCAGGATTACACGTAGTAACGTGCAGGATGCTTTCCAGTGGATGCTACGGGCCTCACTACTCAACCAACGACCTACGGGCACACAGTGGTGATGCTGCTGTAGGGAAATTGTTGGAAACTTGTGCTGTGCTAATGCTGTGGCATGTGTTGGCACATGCTACAGCTACAGACGAGCAGTACGTTTCTGCTAAAATTGTTAGACGTGTGCGTGCGCTGATGGTCCAAAAGCTTGTGTTCCTGATGCGCATGCATGATGCATGCAAGATCTAGTTTGTCAGAAACCTTCACCCTGCAAGATCGCAAAGCGGTTTCCCTTCCCTTTTGGCATCCATCCTCTCGGTAAGTTCAGATCTGTAAGTACAGGATTTCAAGCAGAAATATGCACACTTTTTTTTTTGAGAATTACATGCACACATGACATGCATATAAGATTGAGCTAATGGGCTCACGTACATGGGCTCCATTTTTTTTATCGGCGCGTTAACTGGGCTTTGGGAAAGTGAAATGGGCCTAAAAAGCCGAACATTAGCTTTTTTTCTGTTCTCTATCTACATACAGTAGCTCTGTTTGTGTCTGTGTGTGCAAGTGAGATGTGACATGAGATCAGATATTCTCTAGTTCAATTTTAATACGTACAACCTGAAAAGGACATGCGTCGGGAGGAAGTAAAAGGACATGCCTTGGCATCTTGATTCTGTCGATGTCACATCACCTGCCCATGTTGTCAAATATATTTTGTGTCGAGATTCATGCAAGAGCTCGATCAGAAAACAAAAGTGATATCGAGCTTATCTTTAAGAAAACGCATCGCCAGTGCTCCTGATCTTAGACAAGGAGGGGGTCGCCATCGTCCATGATATATATCCTCTGCCGCCTCAAAGTCTCAACACGTTGCATATCGCACCATACATATTTGCCACTCTTTCTCTTGCCTCAAGTTCTTCCAAATTAAAGGTTGCAGGGCAATGCTGCGTACTCTCATGCTATCCGGATATATCCTTGTAGCTTCCTTGTTCCGTTTCTCCTCTTCCTCCATCATAGTATTCAACAGATTATTTTCAGACACGGGGAAATTAGCATCGAGCATCCGAGCGATTCGCCGCAGCTCTGTTTGGTTGGGTAAATTCATTCGCAACTTTTTTTTCCTATTGTAACACTATTCATACGCGTAATTTGCCGAACTAAACGAGCCATCGCAGCAACGACGTGACAACTCAGCGTCAAATCTTTGGACCCGCATCGTATCGTACAAGGAATTACGTACAGAAAACGCAGCGTCGGCCGTAGTGGAATTTCACCTTTCACCGAAAGTCAAATCCGCAAACTTCTTCCAACAGTCACTCGATTTTAAAAAATATTCCAAAGAGAAAGTAGTAAATGAACAAGTGAATGGAAAACCACGTTCATGGTGGGGGAGGAGGAGGCAGGAAGAGTGATGGAGAAGGGGTCCAAGAGATGCGATGCGGTCCACCCAACCCAACTCCCAACCCCATCCGTCCTTGTCACCGAAACAACAAATTCCCAACAGTAAAATTTATCGCCCGTTGTCCGTCCGTGCAGGTGCAGCAGCAGCCAGCAGGAGGAGAAGGAAATTTCAAGACAGCGATGGAGTTGATGCGAAGCCACCTCCCCTCGTCTCGTTCTCGTTCTCGTTCTCGTGGCGCGGCTGCTCCCGTCGTCCTCTCGTCGGCGGCTAACGCGAGATCACCGAGGTTTACCGCGAGATCTCCGGCGACGCACCGCGAGATCTCACGCGAGGAGGAGAGAAGGAAAGAGAGAGCGTGGCGCCGCCGTGCGAGCCGCGAGATGGATGCGAGCTCGGTTGGTTGGGATGGATCATATGGATGGGTTGAATGAGTGGATCCATTCCATTGCCTCATTTCTTTATGGATTGATGGCGATGTGATTAGCCCACTAATCAATCCACGGGGGCTTTGTTTTTCTTTTTTCAGAGATGGTGTCATTTGGGATTTGGACAGAGAGAGATTCTGTAGCCTGCTGCTGGTCTAGGCGAGTGTGAGGTGTGAGTGTGAGGGGCCTTCGCTCTCCGATGTTGACGTGCTCCCACCCAGACCCAGCACCGTACCCCTATCTCTCTCTACTCGCTAGAGGCTATAGGGGCCTAGGGCTACTCCCTAGAGGGAGAAACACAGTGAAAGGGACCCCTGCTACGTGCTAGTACTGCTAGTGGTTGCTATTGTGAGAGTGGTGCGTGTGTGTACTGTGTACTAGGACTGGGGACCAAAACCATGCACTGTTATATGCTACGGGTACCATACCAGCAGGATCGGCGGCAAGATGATCTATCATGTGCAGGTGGTGGACTGCGACTCATCTGTCATGTGGTCCTACGTGATTTAGGTAAATGGGTGTTTAATTAATGCGCTTGCTCACGGGCATGAGCCACGAGTTGGAGTACCAGATTAGACATTTAATTAGCTACCTTCCTTCGAGCTTTGCGATGTTTGTCGATACCACACCATGTGCACTGTCAGTATGTACTACTGCTATACCTCTATAGATTGAATAGTATAATACTCCACCACCTACCAGTATTATCAACTAAAAAGACTACAATTAGTGGAAATATTTTGCTAAGTACATTGTTCATATCATCAGCTAATAACAAGCATTATCATGAAGCATTTTTTATCATGAGGTCATGGGCAAACAAAGCGGAACAGGTAGAGTAACAAATCACGTAGCGTGTGGTCAATGACACTAGGAATGCTCATGTAACATTGAACCAATTCACTGTTAACATATATATGGCCCTTTAAACTTCATGCAAATTGTTTGCACGCTTGGAGAAACATGTATCGAGCTCCGTCGATTAAAAAAAACCTATGAAGCATTTACTCTTACCCATCATAGCTTAAGCTATTATTTCAGTGTGGTTTCATACTAGTACATTATTTTTTATTTAAATCATGTCGAGATTTTTGGATTTTGAGTATAAGTTTGACTTTAGATACCCTTCTATATTTTCTATATAAAAGATAAATCATGGTCTTGACAAGATAATTACCAATACTGTACACAGTTGTTGCCGGACCATGGTGCATGTGAGGCTGTGGACACAATATAAAGCAAAGCAGAGACCATGATTTCGTCCAATGGCAGATGGACAGCAGATGTGGTGGAAACAAAGGTGGCCAAAGTTTGCCAGGCAGTGTACCGGCCAGACGGGTCTAGTCTAATCAAACAATGCAACTACTGTTTCAGTGTACCACTCGATCGTTTGGCAGGCTACTGTGTGAAGGCTGGGAAAAGGATAAGGTCACTGGCCTGCTGTACCAGAGGGAGGGGGGCGGGGTATAGAATGAGAAGGAAATGTGTGTGGAATTTGTTCCTTCCTTTTGTGGTAGCGTATGGTTGGATTGGTTATCTAAAATGGTTAGGTACGGTTCCCTACAGCATGATGCAAATACAAGAAATGAATCTGTAATGATATCATTGGAGAAGAAGCTTTCATGATTAAAGTGACTCCAACACCTTTTCAAATAATGGTTACGGAATATGTCTTGTTAGTAATTGCGTAATGAAGTGTGCTTTTAAATTTGATCCTTCTAGAGGAACCTCCAAAACCTACCATTCTACTTTAATAAAAGAGTACGGATATTTTTAGGAGACCTGAAAAGGTACGAGAAAAGAAGCTAGCTTGAGATCAATTCGAGATTTTGGCGGTAGCTACCACGGTTGGATTCGTTGTCTAAAATGGCTGGATGTTATGAAAATGGAAGTCGTGTTTAAAGACAATTATATTAACTCAAGAATCATGACAAGGATGGCCTTCCACATGCTAATATAGAGTAGCATTCATGTGAACCGCAACAGAATATGTGTTGCTACATGGTGGTACCATATACAGGTATGTAATTTGTTTAATTATCAGAGCAATGCTAAAAGTACATTATCCTACTATTCCAATTGTGTTTGCTAAACAAGAGCCTTTAATAAGGAGGATCACTGCAAGTCTGCAGCTACACTAAACTAGCACAAGCACAACTAAACCTAAAAACAAAAGATGGCAAAAGTAAAAAACACTGCAGAAAAGGCCTAAGAGAACATCTCCCAAAAAGCGATAAAGAAACACGCAAACGCATTACGCGTTGCGGGTCAGGAGAGGTACCCGAGCTAGGGAGGCCAAGGTGATTTTCAGATTTAGCATGATGCAGGGCAGGCACAGGCGCAGGCGCCCATGTGCACGGTGCGCTGCGTACCAGCCAAACCTGCTGTTGCAGAACACTGTGCCGTACCGGCAAAGTAAAAAGGTGTCCCCGAGGAGGTGTCGCACTCGCAGCACAGGGACATGCGCGCCCAATCTCAACCGCACCCACTGTTACCATGGAGATGGCAGTGCAGCCGTGAACAGCTATCTGTTCTTGCGTTGCGTGTCTTCGTTTTCACAAGCCGCTGGCGCTAGCCCGGGATTGTTCAATCTACTTCAAACAGTAGCTAGAGATCCCCTGCGATCCACTCGTATCGAGAGATGAGATTGTGGTGAAAATCTAATTGGTTTTTTTTTCACTTTAATCCATATGGATTGAGAACTCCAAGAAAAACCTCAACGAAATGTGGTTCATTGCACGACTTTGATTAATTAGGATATACAACACATACTTTGGATTAATAAAAAAATGTGGGTTTGATGTGTGCAAAACGATCTACAACTAGGTGATACCCCGCGCGTTGCTGCGACAACTTCTAAACAAAGTTGTAAGGTGAAAATTTGAAAGTATAAACTAAGATGATTGAATTACAATATTCTTTTAGAAACTATATATAAAAATATGTTCATTTTGGAGAGAAAATGGTTCTTAAATGATTGATCTTTCACGTATTTTTTTATTGTTAGAATTTTGGAGCATGATACTTGCAAATTTGTATGTTGTTAGAATTTTGGAGCATGATACTTGCAAATTTGTATGGATGCTATAGTCACAGAAAAGCGGTGGATGACATGTAGTGGATGATGACGTGACATCTGAGGTGGATGGCTTGTATGTTGAGAGAAATATAGTTAATGGCTCCCAATAGGTTCCATCTATGCAGGTTATGCAAATTTGGATCGATCTATGATTACAGAGAAATGTGGGTTGACTTGTGCAATAAATTTACTATAGGCGTGTTCTCGTGCAACTTATTTAATCTTAGAAGGAAGGAATTGTTGTCGTGGAACATGTGAAATAAAAGCATTAGATGTGTCCTTTGATCTAAAAAAACATATGTCAATAGCCAAATTAATTGTTTTTAGGAAGCTCCTACCTACTTATTGAGTACCATGGAAGTTCAATTATGTAATGGGTTCTGAAATTAGCCGAGCGTAAAATGCATGTATATGCACATTATGACTAGCTATTTCAAGATGAATGAAGCCACGCAGTTATAGGAGTACCGACACGATTAGGCCACACATATCCTTTTTGTCGTGCACAATATAATTGCAAATAAAGAAACACCACTACTGCTACTCTACCACCCCCATTACCCAAAACGCCACATACTTGCCAACAACCACCACCATTCATCGCTGCTTTTCCCCCCAGCAGGTGTGTGTAGTGTAGTGTAGCCCTAGCTCCCACACATATGCCCCAAAAAGTGTGTGTAGGTCTACCAACAGGGCATATGTGCAGTATAATCTTTTCCACCTTAGTTTGACATTCATGGGTATGGGTGTGCAACAAGGCCAGGTCCTTGTCCCGTTGTCCGAGCTTTATAGTTTGGTCTTATTGGCGACAGGGATATACAGACGGACGGTGGGATGTTGCCCACACCGGCCCCTTTCATGTCCAAGATGGCGACCCTTGCCTAAAGCAGAAGCAGGGCATTGAAGAGTTTCGTTTAGAATTTCCCCCTTCAATTATTTGGCGAGCAGATATGCACCATATATATCACTATGTGGTCCGGAGGCTGATGTGGGGGTGACGTGGAGGGTATGTTGGTAATTGCACGATATCGGACTCGTAGTCTCGATTTATTTCGACTTGTTATGCAATATTTTTCTCTCACAAATATAAGTCGAGATGTCAGTCGTCAGCCAGCCGAACAGGCTCGGGAAGAACTTTTGGCCTCAATTCGAGAATCAAGATGGATGGTTTTCTATACGAGAACACTTCCATGACCACGTATATATAATGATATGAAGTTGCCAAAATCATCAGAAATTTAGTGCAGAGAAATTTTAGCTAAGAATCTTTCTCCAAAAAATTTGCAGGTTAGGTGTTACTATATGTGTGTAAACTGTCATGGAGTTAACCTGAACGACACACACAAAAAAACATCTTTTTAAACACAAAGACATTCACTGAATCACTGATGTTGACATGCTTATAATAAGAAACAAACAAGCAACCATGCAAACAAAGTGCCGGAATAAGTGACCGATTGAGTTCAATTGAATATTATTGCACGTCAAGCCGGAGCCGCTGGCTTTCCCTTTCGCCGGTAGCTTTTCGCGAACCGACGTGTGTGGTTTTGCTTGCCGTCGCACCGTACCGGACGGAGGATTAACGAAAGATTAATTTTTGCTTTTCTCCCGAAAATAGCCCTGCTGCCGGGACGATGGGTCACGAACTGACCCAATCGCTAGCTGCCGTCCTTTCCTGACAGCGACCAGCGGCGGCTCGCATGTGATTCCGATCGCGCGCCTTGTGCTCGATCCAAAATACACGGCCTGGTCGACGTCAACAAGGGTAACCATCCCTGGCAACCACAAATTCTTACGGAAGTTCTAGGTGTCGGCATCGGCGGCGTGGTCGTCGCCAAGACTATGTACTGACTTTTACCGTTGATTTTTACCAGTAACGTACGTATGTGTAGCTTGCATTTTCGTAGCATATATGTTTACTCCGTCAATGCATATTTGTAAGTATGTATAGTGTGAGAGTGACATGCTTAGTGTGTATTTTCTAACAACACAGGAGTAGGTAAGGTTTAACATGTTACATGTTTGACCCGAAAAACGTGCACGTCTTAAAAAAACATGTTTGACCCGATCAAAAGCGAGAGCCTATATTCCCTCCGTTCCAAATCATAGGTCGTTTGACTTTTCTAACTCCAAAGTTAACCGCTCGTGTTATTCAAAAAAATTGTGAAAATGTAGTCAAATTCAAATCGTTCTTGAAGTTTTTTTATTAATAAAGCAACCTACAACAAAAAAATATCAACACTAGAAAAACGACATTCATTACCGGGTATGAACCCCAGTTTAGTACCAGGTGTTAAATCAGTAGTGTCACATCGGCACTAGGGGGGACTTGAGTAGGGCTGTCAACGAGCCGAGCTCGAGCCGAGCCTGAGATCCTTGCGAGCTTAAAGACAGGCTCGAGCTCGGCTCGTGAGAAGATCGTGAAAGCTCGAGCTCGGCTCGACTAAGCTCGTCAACAACTAACATTCAAACTTTCATATTTCAGAGGTGAAGCAAGCAAGAAGTTGTTGGCTCAGGTGACAAGCTCACATCAAATTTACAAAGTACATATGACAAAAATGATGGCTTATACGATTATATTGATTACAAATAACAACAGCAGCATACAACATCTTACAAATTAGGTGTGATTTCTGTTGGCTCTCTATTGTCGAGCCTCAAGTCAGACTCGAGCTCGGCTCGACAAGCAAACGAGCCGATCTTGAATCAAGCTTTTAGCGAGTCGAATTCGATCGATTCACGAGCCTCGAGCTTTTTTGACAGCCCTAGACTTGAGTACCCAGTTGGGTCACCAATCAGTACTCCCCCATCACTTGTGTCGAGCTTATATACACAAATTACACATATATACATCTCACAATCACAAGCACAATCTTTCTCACAATCACAAACACAATATTTCTCACAACCACATACACAATCTTGAAATCATACATATACACACAACGCAAGATTCACAACATAAGTCACGATTTAAAACTAAGTCGGTAGGGTTAAGACTGTCCCACAGTTTTCATTAAGAGAACATCATAAGTCTAGATTTACAATACAAAAACAATATTTATTAGATATTCACAAAGCAAACAAAAAGAAACAGATCGACGACCCTTGGCCGGCCTACGTCGACGCCGCACCTGGCCACCTACCCTTGGATGATGCACCGCAGGCCAGCTCCAAGTTTCCCATTGGATCAACCGCCCTCCCACGACTCTGAGAAGGAAGAGAGAGAGAGAGAGAGAGAGAGAGAGAGAGAGAGAGAGAGAGAGAGAAGTGAGGAGTGAGTGGAGGAGATGAGCGCGGGGGATAACATAGATGCAGAGGGTGAGAGGGCCGCGTGGGGTAGGTGGGAGAGGACATTAGTACTGAGGTTTCCCTCTTCCTAGTACTAATGTGGCCCTTTTAGTGCCAGGGTTTTTCTGCACCCGGTCTGACCTTTTACTACCAGATGGGGTACTAAATGGGGGCCGTAAGTACCGAGTGTCGCCCCCACCCGGTAATTAAGTGGTCGCGAGGGGGGTCTAGGGTCCTACGTTTGCATAAATACTCGGTATTGTGGCTCGGGATAGAAAGTCGATTCTTTACTAGAATATGAGTTTTTTGCATAATTTTTGAATAAGATGAGTGGTCAAAATCAAGATTAAAAAAGTCAAATGAATTATAATTTTGAACGGACAGACAAACTTGTATAATTGTGCACAATCATGTTGCTGTCCGTCGTAGTCAGGAGTACGTACGCTACTTAGGGCTTTTTAAAACTGAAGTCTGGATTATAGACCAGTAATGATCAGGCCACAAGAGATCGACAAAACATGGATTAGACACCGTACGTACCAGCAGTCAGCCAAAACAAACTAATTTAATGGTCAGAGACACGTACGTACGCCGGCCATTTGTTTCTCAAATTAAAAGCGCTCAATTAAAACTATACGACATCAGAGGTGACCGCTCGATAGAGAGAGGAACTTGTACCCGGGCGCGTTCTTGAATTTGGGTTGGACTCTCAAAATATTTTTTTAGGACAAAAGTTAAGAGAGGTTCCTTTCAGCCTGTATTTTCACAAGACTAGCTGGAAAAGGACACGTCAGGTGCGGTGCATGAACCATGCATAGAAGTGGATGTTACTCGGACAGTGATGCTCTGGGAAAAGACGGATGATTAATCAATGGTCACTGCTAGCGTGGGAGGGGTCCGTGGCCGTGGCCGTTAGATCTTGAAATTCTTAATCGTCAGCCGTTAGATCTAAAGACTAACAGGTAAATGTTGCGAGCGTGTTGCGAATGTGTTAGGAAAATGTTGCGAACACGGTTGCTTGCAACATCCAACCTCAGGAGTCTTTCTTCTCTCCTCCCCCTGTTGCGAGCATGTTGCGACTATATTGCGGCAACATCCAACATCAAGAGCTTCTTCTCCCTTCTCCTCAACACAACACCCAACACCACATGTCTGCAACATCGAAACGCAACGCCTGCAACATTGAAAAATAATGTTTGCAACACCCAATAACACATGTCTGCAACATCGAGACTCAGCATCTGCAACATCGAAAATTAATGATTGCAACATCGAAAAATTTAGACCTAATTTTGAAACATTCGCATAAGACACTTGCAATATGTCAAGAACACGGATGCAACATGTGCGTAATGATTTGCAACATAAACGAGAAACGATTATATCATGAAGACGAATGATTACAACATGTCAAGAACATTGTTACAACAACGATATACAACATTTGCAACATAAAAAAACAGGAGGAGGCACGTTCTTCGCGGCCAGTGTGTGGAAGTGGTGGCCGGCCGGCGAGCTCGGATGCCTCGCATCCGACTGCGGCCTTGGCCAAGGGGGCGGCCCGCTGATGGCGAGCTAATGTCTCTATGAAAAATCCAACATTCATATAACACACTTGCAACACGCGCGAGGCACATATGCAACATTGCAACATCAAGATCTACTTTTGCAACATCATCATGAAATACTTGCAACATTTTTTCGAAAAATTGAAACACGTCGGACATTCACTTGCAACATAGGCGTCAAACCTAACATCCTCACTTCGGAGCAGTTTGCGGCGTGGCTCGCCTCCACAGCCGTTGGGGAGCGCGCGGCCTGCACAGCTCACCCCCAGCCGCGCCCAGCACCCCCTCCTCCGTGCTCGGCGACATGCAGCCCGCGCGCCTGGCCGTGGAGGGGAGCGCGCGGCCTGCGCTGTGAAGCAGCTCGCCGTAGGAGAGCGAAGGCCAACGAAATCCCTCCCCAACGGAGCGCAGCTCCCGTCCATGGAACGGCCTGAGAGAGAGCAGGGAGCTCAGATAGAGAAGATGAGGGGCAGGTGAACCGGAAAGCTAGAAGGCTAGTACGCGGTGGAAAGAATAAGTATGTTACACGCGTGGTGGGCCTGCGGACGGAAGCGTCCGCCCGACGCGCGTCGGACGCCCGATACGAAGCATTACCGTTAATTAATTTGTACTTACAGGAAACAGCACTCCGGCTAGTTTGGCTCGTTGCTGGTGGCTGGTTTGTTCTGAGAGAAAAGAACCGCTGGCTGATAAACCAAACGAACACGGCATTATTTCTTTCCAAGAAGCTACTTACAAAACAGTACGTTCAAGAGGTTGCGCGTCGTGGAAGCAACAAACTATGTGTGATCAGATCATGATAGCTAGCTTTAATTTGTTCTCATCCACAAATTATTGGAATGGGTCATGTAAAACCTTATTACCGAGGGACTGCCCTGCTAAAAAAACTTACTGAGACACTGATCGATCTTACAAAACTGTCCTTGTGCCAATATATCAAGCTATAAATGGAACTTTATACTTTAAGGTCGTTGCTATCTTGAATTCATCAGAAAATTATTCCGAAATGTTAACGGCATCGAGAGTATAATATATAGCAGCAAATCCAAGTATTTCTCCCACCCACAGTATTTATTTATGTTATCTTATTTCATTCATTGTAACCCAAGGCACGCAATAACCACCAGCTAGCCCAACCATTTGTACCGCCAAATACCAAAATCTTAACTTGTGCTACATCAGTGTTAGCTGCCTGTACCAGCTTTATGGTTTAGTAGTACACCTGCGTATCTACAGGATTATATCAGATTTTAAGGTTATCTGAACGTAGCGTAGCAAGAGGTACACAACACAGTTCTTCTCCGGCCGTGAGTCTGTGGCAATTGACAAATAGTCGTCAATCCGTCCCGATTTACTTTCGTTTTGGCTTTCCTAAGGAGATCTATTCGTTTTGTTATGTATCTAATCTAGATGCATAACTAAAAAAATAGATATAGAAAAGTGAAATCGACAAGTAATTTGGGATGGAGCTAGGGACTAGTAGTGCTGAGCAGTTGGTTGACGTGTATTTGCATGGTGGATTTTCAGATGAAAAGTTAATCGATTCATAGATGCAGACATAGAGTGGAGCAGCAAGCGACACGTGGGGTGGTCATGCACCTACTAGATAGCTTACTCTCTTCCTCCCTGATGGGATACATGGAAAAAAACAAGCAAAGACGACACGCGAGGGTCGGTTTCAGTTGTCCATCTCAGACGATCGACAAGTAGCGCATCCACTGCCCTGCACCTCGATTGTTTTCTTGCCGCCATTCATTTCGATTTTTCCCGATCGATGGTCCTCAACGAAAGCGCCACCACCCCCGACGGCGACGCCTCGCCAATCAGAGCACTAAGACAGTAAGACGACGTACTCCTCCTACGCTCAATCCGGCCTCGCCCTGATCGTCATACACAGTCGTAAGCGAAATGTTTAGGGGTGTTTACACGGGTGACTAGAATTAGTCTGACTAAAAGTTTTAAGTCAATTTTTAGTTGGATCTTTCCTGGAGATTTAGTCCGATGACTAGTTTTAGTCACCTTTTAGTTCCATTTGTTTGAAAATTCAGTCTCCTAAGATGACTAAAATCAATCAGACTGGTTTGGATCCCAACTGATACACTAGCTACATCTGCATGAAAGAGCAATAATGCGTAGTAGTATGCATGCTAGCGTGTTTTCTTTTTTTCGCCCATCTTCTTTTGAAGGAAAAGGGAGAGGTCTGCAAAGCCTTTGAGATCGAGAGATTCTCCTGGCGTCGTTCACACCTCACTTTTGGGGTCTTCACCCACCATCGCAAAAATTGACTCATGCAACTTGCCAAGCATCTAGATCGCACCATAAAGCACCAAAGAGTATAATATGTGTCCTGCTCTTTTGAGTAACCTACTCGCTCGATCAGGGCCGTCTCCAGAAATTTGAGGCCGTGTGCGAAATTTCAAATGAGACATTTTGTGATACAGTAACAGCCTCTAGTCTTTGTTTCGATTTTCAGAACAACAATAGTATTTCTAATTTACGTAGGTAGTAATATTTTTTCATAAATCACAAAAAACAATTTAAATTAAACTAGTTCAAACGTGTATATATACAAGAATTAGCAGTGTTGTTTGGAGCTACGGAATTACGGATGACCAAAATTCAGAAACCAAGAAATTATGCTCACAAACTTGCATCACACTAGCCATTGGGTGTTGCCGACTTGTTGCTTCCCAGCCACCAATCTTGCTCGAGTGCTTGCTGCCACCTACCATCATGCACATTTGTGTTGTGAGACGCAGAGTTTAAGATCTCAGGACTTCTTGTCGGCAACGCCGAGTCGGCGACGGATGACAGCATTGCAGACTGCAGGCAGATTGTTTTTCATCTATACCATCATGACTCACGACTCGGGACGTAAAATTTTGGAGGCCCTTTGTTTCGGAGGCCCCTGAGCGGTCGCTCACTCTGCTCCTGCCCATCGATGGGCCTGCGCTCGATGCATATGTCAAACAGTTAGGCAATAAAGCACAGTCGGCATTATTATACCCCCATTGCAGTTAAAAAAACACATATACGCACTCTAAAACATTGGCACGCTGCCACATTTTAAATAGGAAAAATCCACCATAAAACCATTTCATGATGAATCATGTAGCAGCTGCAGAATTATCTTGCAAAAAAATTTTAGAAAAGAAAACTAATGATGGTCAAAGTTATTTAAAAATTGGCTTCGCTCCTTTTATAGTAACGAAGATGATATTAAACAGTTTTGGGTCTCCTTTGCAACCAAACGAATTTTATATGGACCCGTTTTCACATGAACATCATGAATATGTGGTCCACCCAAATCTCTCCGAAATCTACGACAACATAAAAAAATGAAAGAAAATTATTATAATATAAATTACGTGAATGAAAAAAAAGAAAAGAAGAAAAAGAAAAGATGCGTGTGAGGGTGGGAGAGTGGGACGTGATGGGAGTCCTGGAGCTCACGTTAGCCCCCTGACACCTCCTGCCAGGGTGGTGACCTGGGAACAACCAATGCATCGCCGTCGGTTCCGCCGCGAGCGAGAACCCCACGCGATCTCGCGGTTTCTCCCGCGCGACCGCGATATCTCTCTCTCTCTCTCTCGCCGAAGGGAGAGCGAAAGATCTGACCCCAAGGAAAATGAAAGCGGGGTTGTCACGACCCGCCTGCATTATTATTCGCGGTTCTCCATTTTAAATTTTTTTATAAGCTCCCCGTCACAGTCTTCTTCTCCCTCCTCCCCAGACCCCAGTGGGGGCGGAGTACGGACGGGATTGTCCTGACGCGAGAATCCTATGCGTCCGACCGCTCGATGTGCACGCCCTGTGGCCGCGGCGCCGTCCATCGTCTCAGGTCCCTTGCTTGACCGGAATTACTAGGGTTTGGCGACCCGCTGCCGTTCGCGGCTTCTAGCAGCCTAGCACGACTGGCTGCACGAGAGCATGACCATTCCAAGCCGTTCTTACGGAACGGTAGGTTTGGGTCGCTGTCGGGCTAACAGTAGAAGCCATGCATTTGTTTATGAAGGGTGGTGGGTTTGATTAGATGTGGATATGTCGTCTGATTTGTCTAATGTAGTGTGATATCCACTACACACGTGACACTTTGTGTTTAGGTTGTATCTTTCAATTGATTGTCCGCACAACTCTTTTCGATCCATATATTTTTTCATAAATCCATCACGGATTTATTATGCTGATTTTCCCATATAAAAAAGCTTTAAGCACTACAATTGTGTTTCAGAAAATCTTATCGATCTTTTTAATAAATGGACATATCTTTATAGATTTGTAACAAAAAAGGGTCCAGCATATCATATCATTGCAAAGTATAGCACAGCAAAAAAGGTATTTTCAAAATAATGAGGTGTGCATGCCTCCATCGCAGACCAACGATTCAACATGGTGGCACATGTCATTTTTCCAATGTGTTGATTGCACGGTTTATCTGGATATCTTAGATACAGATTAACATAACTTGCATACTATGCTATCTTGAAAGTAGACAAAATCCTTTGGAATACAAATTCAATTGTCAAAGTTATTTTTGAAGCATAACTTGCACACTTGATCTTATAATTCGACGCAGTCTTGAGAGAATGATTCGCGCAACTCTTTTCATGCGTAAATCTTTCGTTAAGCATTTATGCTGATATTTTTCCATAAATAGCTTTAAGTACTACAGCTGTGTCTGAGAAAATTTTATTAATGATTTTGAAGTGCACGTATCCTTTTAGATTTATTATAACAACGGAAACGGAAATCTGAGAAATGAAGATGACATGCGAAATACAAATACTAGCACCTTGTATTAATTAAAGCAAAACGCTCTCGCGGCCTCTCCAGCAACAGGCTAGGCAAACCCAAGCGAAGCGGGCAAGGCAGCCGCAACGGCTACAAAAAGGAAGCGTCCAGATGATGCGAACGCGTAGCCAGAAACTTTTGACCCGTTAGCTGGCACTCACCGCCCGCTAATCTCTCTCTCTCTCTCCGGTTGGTTTCTCTCTTTGGGCTCTTGGCTTGGCTTGGCTTGGCTTCCCCCTTTCTCCGCAGACATGAAAGATGCGTACAACCCCAGCCTTTAAAAAGACTCCCCCTTTCACCACGCCCCACGTACGCTCGCTCAGCCCCCCACCCCCCTCACTCTCGCGAGAAACCGCGCCAACATCTCGCGCCTCCCTCTCTTTCATCCTCCTGCTCCCTCGAGTCCCGTCCCTCTCCACACCTCACGTCCACAGGACGACGATGGGGACTGGGGAGGGAGAGAGAAACAAGAGGCTGTGCATGTGAGGAGGAGGAGAGCAGGGGCTGCGAGTCGCGCGCGAATCGACCGCGAGATACCGGCGGGTGAGGAGGAGAGAGAAACAAGAGGGAGAGGAGGTGGGCCCCCCGTCCGGAGGGGGTGGGGGGGGGGCGAGGTTGGTCCCCCCACGCAAAGGACGTCGCCCGGCCGGCCCCATGTGACGAGACGATTCTGCCCCCCGCGCGAGGGCAGAACCGTCACTTCCTACCCACGCGGCGGTAGTACTGACACTGTCCTCCCCTCCTCCGGTCCGGTCCTCCCAGCCGGGGCCCGCCCCCTGGCGCCTCTGCGCAGCTCTGCACGCCGCGGAGAGAGAAGCGGAAAGCGACGGGTGGAGAGAGAAAGCGAGGAGGGCGTGAGGAGGAGAGAGAAGAGGGGATGTGCACTGCAGTGCAGAGGTGATTCGAGCAGCGGGGCCCACGTGCCCGCACGCCCGTACGTCCACGAGCAGGTGTTGGGCGCGCTAGGCGTACCCCGCCGCCGTCTCGCGCACGATGTCAACCCCCCGGAGCGGAGCCCGTGCGGGCAAAATGTGCATCTCAGATCGGATCTGCGGTACAGATTCCTTTGTTTATCGATATCGTAGCAAATCCCTCCTGCTCCCATTCAAGTTGATAGGTGTAAAAAAATATTAGCACCTTGGGAATTTGCTCCTACGCCTGTTGTTTTTATCCCTTGTCCATATTCAATTCCACACCCACCTCAAATGGGGAGGGTATGGGTAGAAAATAAGGACCCGTTTGGTACAGCCTTCACGAGCGAACACAACTTCAATAGCCAAACAAACCCAACTCTCTCGCCTAACTCTCGGTCGCCTTCTCCGAAAACTCACTCTCACAGAGTTAAGCACATGGTGAAGCTGCAAAAACATGACTCTCTCCCCCGCTCATGAAGTTGCTCATTGAGTTGTTTTCTAAGAAACAGCTCTACAGGTGAAGCTGAGCTGTGCCAAACGGGCCCTAATTATACATTGAAGAAATGAGGAGGGTAGGGTGTGGGGAGGGTGCAAATAATCGATTGGGTATGTGTAGAATCTAGTACAAAACTAGTTATCCATTAGATATGGGTGGGAATGGGGAGGGTAAGAAGTGAATAATAATTATTTGGATTTGGGTATGAACAAGAGTGGATCTGTCCATACCCTCCCCAGTGGCAGGCTTATTTGCTCCCTCCGTCCAAAAAGTAAATAAAGCAAATGATAAAATGTGAAGCGACAAAAGATGTACTCCCTCCGCCCCGAAATATAAGGACTTGGAGAGTTCAAACTCAAGGAATAACAGTGAGAGGAAATGACTTCTATACCCCTCATTTTACACTACCAACCAACTCTTCACCTACTCACCAACCTCATTCGATTTTGTCTTATCCTTACAGGACCTTATATTTTGGCACAAAATTTGAACCCTGTAGGACACTATATTTTGTTCACCTACTCACCAACCTCATTCGATTTTGTCTTATCCTTACAGGACCTTATATTTTGGCACAAAATTTGAACCCTGTAGGACACTATATTTTGGGACAGAGGGAGTAAATATTTTGGGAAATGGGGTAATTCAGAGCACGCGTGCTAATACACTATTTCAACACAACGCCAAGTCGCTTTCGCTGGCATCGACTCCACTTTCCTTTCCCTCTCGGTGAAAAAAACTGCAAAAATAAAATAAAATAAACGCCGGAAGCAGAAGCAGGAAGGAGCCAAGCGCCCGCCGCGGCACAGTAAAAAAACTGGAGCCGGACAAAAGAGGCAAGGGGAGCATCCGTCCACATGCATCGACGCCACTCGTGTCACCTCCATCCTTTCGCTGTCCGCTGGCGCTGGTGGTGGTGGTGGGTGTGCTGTGCAGTGCTCTTCCTCCTTGGAAACAGCAAAACGCAGGCAGTAGGCGTCACACCGACGGAATTGACGCCCATGTGACGTGCTTTGCGCTTTGTTTGGCACGAACATATAGGGAATACAGTACAATACTTTTCAAAATACATGCCATCATTATTTTTTTTCTGCAACTCTTATCTTGCTCTATGTTTTAATGTTTTATGTATTTTAAGTTTGACTTATCGTTTTACATATTTGCGATAATTCTTTTTAATAAACTAACGGTCAAAGTTGAAAGAAAAATCAACAGCGACAAGTATTGTGAAACGGAGGGAGTAGTATAGCTCCTCTACCACCAGAAATTAAATTATTTCTTACCTGAAAACATAAATTAATTGTTCAAGAAATGTGCAACCACCCCCATGAGGTCGGTGAATTTCCGCAATGTTTGCCCGGCATAGTCTCCGGATAAAAATATTTCACTATACTTGTTCATTAAAAGTGTGTAGAGAGCGGATATTACAAAGTCACCTGTTTTTTTTTATCTCGGAAGACACATGGGACTTGTTTTTTTGTGCGTGATGGGGTGGGATAGTGTGCTTTTCTTCTTGATGAAATGTGCTGCCAATTTTTTTTTTTGAGGGCGAGTGTGCTACCAATAATATTTTTTTTGAGAATAGTGTGCTACCAATAATCGACAAACATCCATTTCACGTTTCCACATCGTTGCCAATAATTGGTGAACAATTGATGGGTTTATTCAGCTATTGAATGATTAGTCGCAGAACAGTTGGAGAACTCTCCTTTTGGACCTACTCATACTATTGTTTTAGCTCTTTGATCACTAGAAATCCTTTTTTCCCCAAAAAAGCTTCGTTACCTCCGAAGAGAACGAAGCTAAACACGCAGACTTACGTAGGCATGTCTCACAAAGTGGAGAATGTATCGTACTTCGTTTGAACGGCAAAAGTTAACTCTCAGATCAGACCTTTGTTCACGATGATGACCATTTCGCCTCGCGATATCACGCCCAAAATTCATAATTTTTCACGTGTCATGACCGGAAAAAAAATTCAAATGGCGTCGCTGTTATTGGAAGCAAACGAAAACACATTTTGATTTTTTTTTTTGGTAGCCAACCTGCGCCACAATTTTTTAGGAGGAGTCAACATCAGCTATCGCTTTCCAATTCCGATCCATCCCTGATTAGCCACCCTGACCGTGCCCATCCGGCCATCCCTACCGGAGAGCAAGTGTGGTGGACTGGTGGTACACATGGATGCTGGGCCCCCTCTAAAACAGGTGAGAACTTGCTTCGTGCTCGACCATTCTTTTTTTTCGTCTCGTGAATGGTGACGTGTCAGTTATTTATTTTAAGCAAATGGAGGAACAAACGGGGACGCCAGGACGCAAGGAGAGAAAGGTCTTTATTAGGGGTCTGGGGTACTGCACATCCGATGTTTCGCTGCGTTTGGTAGGTTTATGCTGATTTGTAGGAGTACTGTCAATCTATTTTGAAAAAGATATATTATATACTGACTTGTACAGTAGACTTATTCTTAGAAAAAATATTTGTAAAACGCAAGCCGAACAAAGCCACTTTAGGGCCAAGTGCGGCTCGAAGTCAAATTCTATCAAATATTTTGATTAGAAACAACTTCATCTTTTAAGTACTAGAGGAGCCGAAGCCGTTTTACATGAGAAGTCGGGCTTCTCTACTACCTTCTTCCTTTATTTTAAGATAAGTCAAAACCTTAGAAGGAACAACCCCATCTTCTCCCCAGAACTGCCCCAGCTCTCCGCAGCGGGAAGGAGAGGGCCCCACCTTAGCTCTCCTAGTAGTAATTTGCAACTTGTAGATCTAGTATTGTAGTTTGCCTATATGGCTTGTGCCCTTTGGTGTCTGTCCTCCTTGGCTGTCGTCGTTGCCATCGCCGTCGTCGACCTCGTCGGCGCCGCCGCAAGCTTCAAATCCAAGGTATGGTTAAATAAACTTATCCCACCCTCACAAGCATCTCCGCCCCCCCCCCCACCCCAATCCCTCCAGTGCTTGAGCTGCTCCAACCACCGTCGTCGATCCGGTCGAATTTGCAACTGCTCCTGGCCCGTCTTGTCTGGATCTGGATCCCCTTTGGGCGGATCTGGAACTGGTGACAGTCCTAGGTCGCGGCCCCTCTTCGACTGAGTTCGTCGGCACCCTCGTCACCACTACCTACCTCTGCCTCAACATCATTCAAGCAGCCTTGAAAGTTCATCATGGCGGAACGACCCCTGGTGCTGACCTAACGAACTCGCCTCCCCTTGGGCTTCGACTCTGAGCATCACCATGTACCGCCGGCGACGAGCTTCCACCATATTCTTCGGTCGCACAGTGTGGATTTCAACAACGGCTTTGTCGACCCTGTTGACACCGTTTTTTCGAAAAAAAAGGGTCAGAAAGGATAAGGAAAGAGTAGCCGATGAGAGAACAATATAATCGACCGACTGAAGAAAAGAGAAGTTAGTCAACAGAGGATCACCGATGGTCAAGCAGTCCAACCATGGTCATATGGGTCCAACTGATCGGTCGGTGGCTAACCAGAGAATCGACCAATTGAAAAGAAGAAGGCGACAATCAAGAAATACACCAAAGGTAAGGCACGACGGAGGCGGTCAATCCATGATTGGCAACGTGTCAGAGTCGGTTTTAGGATATTTTTGACTCTCACATGAGTCCTTTTCTATTTTTAGTAATGTTTATTTTCTTTAGATGCAAGTAAATAGTGCAGTAATCAGCTAGGAGTCGGGTTGTCCCCAGGACATAAATAGCGACCCTGTGTGGTCGGAAAAAGGGTACGCACCAATATCAAACAAACTGCCTCCGGGCAAACCCTTTACAATTTACAACATCTACTTTTCGGTGACTTCGCCAATGCATTTTTTCTTTTCTTCAACGTCATCCTTCAAGTTCGTCGGGCTGCATCAATCGATCTCTGACAAGCTTGTGATACCGTTTTATCGAATAATCCTAGGCTTTAACCTCCAGGCGCATCGCTGAGGTTTCGTCTAGTTCTTTACCGATATCAGCTAGATCTACAAGTTGTCGTACCAATTCTTGTGGATTTTAGCTTTTATCACCAATTTATCCAGCTCGATGTAGATCTTGTCGGCTTTCACTATCATAACCGATCTGACTCGTTCGATTGCTGACGTCACGATCGGTCGATCCAGCCAATCTCTTTATTTACGCTTTTGCGCTTCTGTCGCTTTCGAGCCTGTCAATCCCGCTTCTCTGTATTGGCCAATTGGCAGGTACACGTACTGTTGAAGATCCATCGGTTCTCTAGTCGATGCTTAATATTTTTCATTGTCAATCAATAGGTCATATTGGCTGGCACGCCTCGCTACAGACCGGGGAGTCACGTGTGTCGCATGTGGGGGTGACGTCCTATTTTCGCGTCAACATACCCTACTTTAACCGACACACGACGCGGTCCTCCCATCCGGTTGTCCTCGCCTCAGGCGAAACATCAAGCTTTTCGCTGGCGAGTTCATCTCCGTCACCACCACTTGTTCAGTTGCATTCTGGTCGTTGGACCAACTTGTAATACAACATTCTTTTTTCTTTGAAGGTCTGTTTTGTAAAACAGTTGCTTAATTGTGACAACCCGCCCATGAAAATACCGTACTATCACCTAATAACCCATCCACTTTGGTCATTAAGCAATAGTAAAGTATCATCCTGTCGTTAGTTGCCAGGTTAACGCCCGGTAAATCACTTGAAATTTCAAACAGAGGATCGAAATATGCATTAAAACTCACACGAAGGCGAGTCCAGAGTACAACACGGATTAAATCCAAATTATTACAAACCATTGTTCATGACAGGAAGTAAAGATTCAGAGTTCGAAAACCGTGGAATAAATAAACTAGCTCAACGATACACATCACAGGAGGTCATCTGTGATGCCATCACTCGTCCTCTTCCACCCATTCCAGCTCCCAGCCGGGTGGAATCTCACAAAGCCAAACAACACCTGGAACAACATTAATAAAGCAAGAGTGAGTATACTAATACTCAGCAAGACTTAACCGTCAGGTGATAACTACATCACCAAACTCTAGACATGAGAGGCATTTTGGCCGGTGGAGTTCTTTTGCTGAAAAGCAACAAAGAGTGTGTCCTTACTTTCATTATTTTAGCAAAAGTTCTAGTTGATTACCATTTCTAAGTGTGCCAACTAATTCAATCAAGAATTGTACAATACAATTAATTCACGCAGAAGCATTCACCAAGTTCCATCATTAAGGGGATGTCATGGCCAGTTGATTAAGCAGTCTCAGATAACGGTGAGAGGTCGACAATCGCTTGGTTTATAACCTTGCAAGGTAGACCTAAACACACGGAGCGGTGCCCCAACAGAGCTGACACCGACCATGCGGTTCCCAAAAGTTCTCAGTTTGGGATCAAAGCTTACAGTCCGGGTACAAGGCTATCTAGCATGCCCCACACAGTACACCCAACCTTACACATGTACCCACCTCCCGGTTGCAAAGCGGTAGGTGATTACTCAAGAGTAGTAATAGTAAGTTCCCGCACTGTCTCATTAAGGTACTAGGCTTACCGGTCCCATTCCCGACAAGTGCTTAGTACGTTCAAAAGCTTAGCCCCCGAAAGCCACCGGACCGGAGCCCAAAACCCAACTCTTACCACATGAGCAATCCATTTATAAAGATCTTATGATTCCAACATAAGAACCTATTCTCGCGAGTGACGAACATCACTCGACTTCTATCGGGTCCTATAGCATAGCAGCTATCGACCTAGCATACTAGTGCTAGAGCATAGGTACCTATGGATCATGCATCTACGGTTTTAATTCAACTCCTGAAACATAAATGCACAATCATAGCAAAAGATAATTGCATAATTTTAAAAGACGGGGTTAATGATCCGAGGCTTGCCTTCGCTGGCAAGGTTGGCCTTGGGCCCTTCGGGACTTTGGTCCAGGTCTTGAGCTACGTCCATGTACTGCAGCTCTTCGTCAACACCTTCGTCTCCTCCTTCCGGCACGAGCGTATATCTACCGTCGGGAAGATCTACATGAGGATGCAAATACAAGATTCAATTGACGATTTTTAATTACAAATAGCAACTGACAACCATGGGGGTGCATGGTTGACCACATTCACCTAGATAAGAAATACATTCAGCATACTCTTCCAAAAAGGAACAATATGTAGTTCTTTATTAATTATTCTTTTGATAGTGACTGTGTACATATATATGAGAATAATTTAATTTAAATTCACAAACAGCAATGAGTTGGTAACATTTAGCTTTTTAATAGGATTTACATTCACACACAAGGTTATTAAAGGTGGGTTGGTGATTTTCCCCATTTAATTGACTATTAAGCCTTAAATTTCTTCCATAGCTTTTGTTCATACAATTAATTAATAAAATTCAGTGTAAGGGTTTATTAAGCACTAGACCACGGTACGGGGCGGGATGACTTCGATGAGCCTCGGTTCGAGTGCGGCTTGGGAAGGTGTGGAACCTCGGGAAGGCGCGGTCTTGGGATGGCGCGACCTCGGGAGGCGGCCCGGGGCTCGGACACCGAGGGCGGGCGCGGCCTGGCGCGCACGCGCGTGGGCGCTCCGGCGGCGCGACGTCGCGGTGCCGGTCGGTTTCAGCGTGACGGTTTCGACTTAGGTCACTTTGACCAAGTTTTTCTCCCAAAACTTGAACTGCAGTGCATCGAGGTGTAATATAGCAAAGCGGTAGATCTCACTACCCTCTACAACTTTTACAAAGGCTCTATAGTGTTTTTCCCAACGGATTGTGCACAATTCGCAACTAAACTTTGAATGTCACTCTGTTTTGGTAAACAGGAGTTGCTGGCAGTTGACCAAGTTTTTCGCCTTTTTCCTCTCAAAATTGGAAATGACAATCTACATGAAAGTTGTGTCCCTCACCAAACTGGACAACTTTCATAAAGTTAGATTTTGAAGTGTTTAGGTGAAATTTGGAGAATGCGGCAAAAGTTCCGGAAGATATTCACCGACGTCAGGGTTTAAGCGGGGTTTGACCGTGTCTTTGACCACGGGTTGACCACGAGTGTGTGTTGACTTGATCAAGAGGATCAATAGGGGTTGTCGGCTCGGTTTTCGAGGTGATGACCCAGGTTGACCTAGGTTTGACCAGTGTCGGCCGGTTTGACTTGGTTGATTCGGCCATTAGCGTTAATGACATTAATTAAAAATCTGGGGTGTCACATTAATATATAAAGTTGTTTATTGTAAAAAAAACACTACTAAAGGGACCACAATACGTGGCTATAATTGCAGGTTTTATGCCCTCATATGCTTGTATGCAACTCATTGGTGTATTATTAGATTGAGTTGTCTATATATAGCTTAACTATATGTCATTTAGATTTAAGTTGTTGATTGAATTTACTCACTAGCTGATATTATAGATTTTTTTCTATCGATTAAAAATAGCGGTTAGTCTCTAACAAATGACAAATAAGAATCCTTCCCAATCCAACACAACACAAATACATTAAATCTAACTATTTCGTTATTAGAGATTGTTTACGGTAGCACAATATTGTCTAATCATGATATATTAGGCTCATTAGATTCATCTCGCGATTTAAGACGGGAGTTATGAAATGAATTTTGTCATTAATTCAAGATTAATACTCTTATTAGTGTCGTTATAGTTTTGATGTGATGAATGAAAATTTTTGGATGGCGCCCGCAGGTTACGCCGCATGCAATTTCTTAGACATCTTTGTAGCGCCTCACAATTGTATTTCGGAAAAATCTACTTCACCCCCAACCTATGAGGGTTGGAACACATCACCTCCCAACTTATGGAAATGGATTTTTTACCCCCTGAACTTTCTAAAACAGGGCAAATCACCCACTGAAGCAGTTTTGAAAAAATCATAGAAAATCACAGAAAAATCATAAAATGAAAAATTAAATTGTGTTGGACTTCAGATTAGTAGTTCTACACAGTGAGCATACAATATAGAATGCTTTAGTACATAATTTTTATTGTAACTTCAGATCTTTGCTTTTCTCCATAACTGTAAATAAATGTACTAAATATACCATATTATATGCTCATTGTGTATATGTAATTATTTAGAATCCAACAAAATTATATTTTCCATTTTATGAATTTTCTGTGATTTACTATGATTTTTCAAAACTGCTTTAAGGGGTGATTTGTCCCGTTTTAAAAAGTTCAGGAGGTAAAAAATCCATTTTCATAGGTTGGGGGTGATGTGTTCCTACCCTCGTAGGTTGGGGGTGAAGTGGACTTTTTCCATTGTATTTGTTGCTAAAAGTTTAGTGCATGTCCGCCAGCGCTGTTGGAATTTGGTCCATGTGGCCCATTTAGTAAATTCTAAAGCATGCACAATAATAGTCCCGTATTGCCAAGACAAGGAGAGGTTGCCTTGTTTAAATATGGGAGTCTCCTATCATAGCAAAATAGATGCATGTGAGAGAAAAGGAGACTGTTGATACACGCACGCGCAGCCCGCGCATTTTCGCGTAAATTATCGCGTGACTTGTGACTTGTGACTTGTGACTTGTGACTTGTGACTTGCGCGACGCGTACGTGTACAACTGGCTATTACAGGTGCATTTTAATTTTTGTGTTGTGTCAATGACGTTTCAGTTTCGACTGCTTAATGGTGACAGATTTACTGCAATCAAATAGCGGTTTCACCGCTTGATAAAGGTGGCGCTTTTCGCTTGAATCAATTGAGCGGTTATCGGTCGATTGATGAGAGGAATATGAAATGTTGGCCGGAGCCTATAAACACCGGAGACGTCTTGGTGGCCGTGACACGAGTAGACATACACTTCATCTCCCACGCGTTCGCCGTTCGACCGCTAGCGCCGCGCTTCGTCGACCTTCGACCTCGGCGTGCACCGGGCTTGGAGGAAGCGGGATCTCCGAAACCACTACCGCAACATTCCCCGCACGGGGCGGTAATCAGGTTTTTGGGCAGCGTCACACGCGACCGCTTGGTGGATCTGCAACTACTTCTTCGACGCGTTCGTCGACTCACTGCGCAAAGAACTGTGAGTAATTTCTTAAAATGTGGCTTGTTCATTTGTGTTGTGTAATTGCATCATTTTTAGTCAATATGCATTTCCTCAACATTAAATCTGGATTATTCATAATTAGGCTGTTTTTTCCAACAAGCGCGACCAGAATCATGGCATGGCATGGTTGGAAATGGACCAAATAACACCCTAATATAACACGTTGTGTCGCCCCTCCTCGTCTAGTCAGAACAATGCTAAGTGATTCAAGTGATCAAGTCATGTTGTAACCTCTTTTTTCGTTATCGCAACTGCCGCGCTACTTTTGAGCCAGCAACGATGAGGTGGTTACAAAGCCGTGCGACCATATCTAAACTCAACCATGTCCTAAGTATCTGATCCAGTTTAAAAAAACTAGGTCGCTAGGTCGGTGGGGTAAGACCACCATACAAGTTTTCATTAAGAAGAAGGAACATTCTCTCGACCTAGAAAATAAAAAAAACTAAGTCGGTGGGGTAAGACCGCCCCGCGAGATTTTCATTAAGAAGAAGGAACATTCTCCCAACCTAGAGAATTCCCGAACCTCGATTTCATTGACGAGATGATTTTTTAAAAACCAGCTCCATAATCCGCTCAGATGAGGAATTGAACCACAACCTTCCGGCAGAGACCATACTTCAGCCCCTCTAACCAACTATACCTCAACATTTTTTGGGCCAGGCCAGAAAAAACCCGATTATTTTGGGCCGAGAAAATCCCGCCCACGACCGTCCCACTAGACACGTCGGGCCTCAATTTTCGGGCTGGGCTCAGGCGGGGCCGGGCTTGGGCCGACCGCAAATGCATTTTGTAGTGTAAAATAGCTAAAAACAACATTCAAGGCCGGGCTCGGGCCAAGATTTTTTTCTCGAGATGCAAGATCTGTGTCCAAGTCCGTCCAGTAAGGTCCGTGGGTGGGCCGAGCTAAAAATGTTTAGATATATAACCAACGAGGCTAGAAGAACTTCGGTAATGCTCCTAATCGGGTGTCCGACGCGGGAAAAAATCGGACGCCTTCCCCACCGCTACTTCGATGCGGCCGCGCGGGTCAGCCACGCGCCCCCGGTTTGCCTTATACCTTTGGGAAACCGTCATCCCTTCCGTTCCCCACAATAACCATCCACCATCCCCATGTCTTTCCCTCTCTCCTCCGATGCAACCGGTGCAAGGCGGCGCAGAAGCGAAAGCTCGCGCGGCGGAGCGGTCGAGCATGGCCCGCTGCTCCCCGAGACCAGGCGCCATGTCGTCGTGCCCTCCACGGCCAGGGGGTGTGGCCGGGGACGCGCGAGCCGGGGGGCTCTCGCACGGGGAGCGGCGCAAGCTCCGCGCGGGCCGCCGTTAGAGCTCCGGTCGAGGGAGCTTCGCGCGCCCGTCAGAGCTTCGTGCGGTGCCGCCGTGGGGAGCCTCATCCGCATGAGCTCCTCGATTCCCCGACGACTCCCGGCGGCGAGCTACACCGCCGGCCAGGGGCGGATGAGCGGAACCAGCGGGGCTTGCTCATGGCATGCCGCGGCCCGGTGGAGCCCTGCTGTGGCGGCAACGTTTCCCTGGTGGCGGCCCGTTGTGGCTCCGCGACCGATACTCTTTTTCGCATGTTGCAATAGGTACCGCGTGATGTTTCAATGGAGATTTTTGGATGTTGCAAGATTTGTAGATGCTTTTTTTCCATGTTGCAATAGGTAGCCCATGATGTTTCGATGGAGATTTTTAGATGTTGCAAGATTTGTAGATGCTTTTTTTCCGGTGTTGCAGACGGATGTTCGATGTTGCAACGATTAAGAATTGATGTTTCAACTATTATTTTTACATGTTTCGCAACGAATGTTGTGAAACATACTATGTTGCAAGTTTCTAGATGTTGCAACTATTTTATCTAGATGTTGCAATAGCCTTATCTTCATGTTGCATATGTTTTTGCAATGGATTTTCATTTTACGCACCTACACCGCATGCTTGAATGTTGATAATGTTGCAAGTGCTTAATCTTAATGTTGCAAGTGTTAAATTTGTTGTTGCAAATGGGGTCCACACCGCTGCAACTGCTCAGTGGTGGCGTGCCGCTGAGCGAGCGCAGTGCATGAATGTGCGGGCGAAGCGTGCTCGAGATGTCCTGAGCGGTCCCATGTGCAGGGTTGGATGTTACGTCGCTTTCGTGAGTGGGGTGATCAGTAGAGTAATAATTAACGTGGGCGTCCCTAGCTAGCGTTCGAACCGTTGATCTTCAAGATCAGATGGCTGCGCAGGCGTCCGGAGGAGGGCGCCTCTCCGGACGTCCGGGCGCTAGCACACCCCCGAGGAACTCTGGTAGTTAACGTCCGGGCGCTAGCACACCCCCGAGGAACTACCAGGTAGTTAACGTCCGGGCGCTAGCACACCCCCCGAGGAACTCTGGTAGTTTTGGATAAAGTTATATCTGGTTTTGTCCGAACCCTAAACTCGCCTCGGGTCATTATAAGCGCGTGTGAATTGTTGTTTTGCAAGTATTTTGGATGCAAATTTCTGTAATGTTTGTGCGAAGTAGTTAGGTGTGCAGGAACCAGATAAATAATTAATGCTGCGGTGTATGAAGATGGCCGGCCCTGGCTCCCCGTGAGTGTGAAGTCTGCACACAAACGAGTACTAGTAGCACGCACATGATGACGGTGTCCCCACCAGCTATGCCTAGACGTACTGTACCACCAATTATGGTGTACCAAACAGTTACCACCCATCATTTTCACATTCACCACCACCTTCTCCAGTTCTCCCTACCTGTACGCGTGCGTTACTCTCTCTCTATCTCTGTGCACTTTCTCTAGCTTCTCCGGTTTGAGTGTGAGTGTGAGTGTGACTACTCGTACTCTTTCTTCCCACTCCTCGTCACGCCAACTCAAATATCCTACTTTTAGATCATCAAAATTGGACGAAGAAACAATGTTGAGGTGCGTGTTGTAAGAATAACTGAATATGACAGGATGTAACAGGTGAATAATGAATTGCAGTCTAAATTGGAGGAACTAAACAGACCAGTCCAGTGCACAACACATTAAGGATGGTTCCCCTCTAATTTGTGCAATCCATGGATGAGTTCTCAAAATGTTTAAGGTCAATCTCAGTGCACAGTTTTATTTTGTACAGTTATCTACATTGATAACTACTCCCTCCGTCCCAGAATGTAGTCATCGTTGGTGTTCGTGTCACAAGAACTTATAGAAAATACATACAACATTTGACCAAATATCTATCTAATGATATTAATTTTGTATCATAAATATTAATATATTTGGATATATATTTAGACTAAGTTGTTTCTCGGGAAGCGAAAACAAGCGAGACAATAGGAGTACGTTAGATGAATGTCATGAGGGTGAAACTCTTCCCTCTTCTAATAAAAATTTCTCCATTAATTATATTGTCACACAGTTTCGTTGTACAATTACCTCCAAGAGTTTGACAAATTTTACTTGGCAAATCTTGTGTTTTGCCGACTTCTAAAAAGATATGCAAAGTAAAAAAAGAGTTCATCTCCAACACTTTGACATAATTCACCTGCTAAATCCAGATATAATTTACATCAGGAATCCTGAGAGAAACAAAATTATGTTGGTGCCCTTCTACATCTTGAAAACTTACATCAGGAATCTTTCTCTATTCTTTATTTCCCTTTTCACCCTCCCACCTACAGGAAACGTTGATGGCAACCATCATGATCCGCGCGCACATATATACGCGTGGGGAGGTGAGTTTTGCCAAGTTTCTATTTTTTCTTTGCCAAACTGTTGGAGACCAATTTTTATTTTTATTTGCCAAAATTAGATAGATGCCAAGTTGATTTGCCAAATTATTGGAGTTGCTCAGAAAACTAATGCTCATCAGATGCTGTCAGATCCCATCTAGCATTGAGTAACCGGCATTTAAACTGGCCATGTTGCTAGATTACTCGTAACTCCACGGAATAATGCAATGATTGCAATTCATCTTTGGCACGTTTTCCCGCATAGCGACAAAAGCCAAGCAACGAGCAACGCCATGGGTCGATCAGCCGCCGCAGAAGATCCAGCGGCCACGGCCACATGTGATCTCCACTGCCGCCGCGATACGGACGGCCTCGATCGCGGAGAACCCAAGACAGGGCCGGACGCGCGGGGGTCCCGGTCTCGGCTCCCGACGCTGCCCCTCCCACGTCTCGATCGCGCCAGCTAGAGGCAGTGGCAGAGCGCCGTAATTATCCGCCAACTTCCTGGGTGTTTACGGGAGCTGTACGACCCATGGCCATGCCATACACGCCGCGCAGTCGGCGTCGTCAAAGAAGGGGCGGCACGTGACAAGGGGACAGTCAACATACACGCCGCGTGTCGGACAGAGAGTGGCACGTGCGACGTGGAGGTGGAGTTGCAGGATCTCGGTGCGGTGCGGTTCGGGCGTTGTTTCCTTTTCCTTTTCTCTTCCCGCTAGAAAAGGAGTGTGAAAGAAATACTGGACCCAGTTGCGTTGCCAGTTGGATGATAAGCAACTCTACTTATATAGGTGGTGGTGATAGGTTCAGCTACTTATCATATTAAAGGCTGGACAGCTACTCGCGCACTAGGGGCGCAGCGGGAAAGCGACAGGTCTGGAAATCGAGAATTATTGCGACCGAATCTCGCCGCGCTACACGTACCCGGGACATCCGCATGCTTTTTTGATTACCGTATATATCCTTACCTTCTCTTTGTCCTCACCCTTTTGATTTCGGTGGGGATACTTGTCAACCCTGCCATTTTATTGTACTCCTATGTTATATAGTTGGTAGTAGTATGTGTAATTACATTTTTTTGAAATGTGCATCGTGCGCTATCTGATTTTCTATTGTGAGTGTCACTTTTAAAAAATTTGTACGATTTTGTTGCAAGCCAACAAATTAGCCGCTGCAGTCTCTTGTGCCACATGTTGATGTAGACCACCTGGTCACCACAATCTTGTCCATGTCGGCATGTCGCTATAGACAAGCTATCTGCGACATTCTTGTTCACATGCTTGCGCAGACAAAATCTAGCCACCATGCCTGTCAATCCAGACAAGCTAATCGTCGTGATTTGTCCGCATGTGAACGCAGGCTAACACGGTGCCACGATCGTGTTCGCGTGTCGCTGCAGATGGTAATTTGGTGTGATCTTTGTCTTCATGTCAGCGCAAACAGTCTAGCTGTCGTAGTATTTCCAATCATTAATGTAGACAAACTGGCATGTGTTGTTTTGTCTACAAACGTTAGCGCTAAATTAGTTGGCCGCTGCGGTTTTGTCCGCAAGCTGGTGCTGACTAGGTTGCGCCGCGGTTTTGTCTGCACATTGGTGCAACCCAGTTGTCCCGCTGTGGTTTTTCTGCACGTCAGAAAGGCAAGATGGCCTCCACGATATCTCTGCACGTCGTGCAAATCAGCTAGCCATCTTGATTTTCTCCGCACATCAGTTCACCTCAACTGCCACCTCGTTTTCACTCGTGTTGTCACATTCCAATTGATCGCCGTGGTTTTATCCACAGTGTTGTGATTTTGTACGAAGTTCATAAATCGAATTGACACGATGTCTGGGTGTGCAGGCAAGCCAGCAATTACCTTGCATTGAAACACTTCTTTTTAGCATGTGGGCGCAAAATTAGCTATCCACCACATTTGGGTGAGTGCATAAAATCAAATAGGAATGATGACTTGAATGAACACGAGAAACCCTTAATCCCATATAGAGGGTTTCACAAGTATTTAATTTATATCATTAAAATTATCTACATCAACAAACAATGTCCACAAAAGCAAACGGTTCTATTCTGTCTCGTGTCATTGTCAAACTGAGTACACACCTGGAAAGTTGGGTAGGTGTCCTGGGTGCGCCTACCACGAAGTGGTCGCGTTCAAAATTCGAAACCGGCGATACGCCAGAAAGCCGAAAGCGATAGAGAGGGGGAGGAAAAAAAATGGCAAGAAAAAGAAGTTAATGGGTACGAGGAAGGATGACGTGGCAGCAGGGAAAACTTACAGTAGCTGGCGCCCAAATGACCATTCGACCCTCGTCGGACCCACGATCGCTGCGGGCCCCACAGCCACCCCCAGATGCTCCCCTAATCTCCCGCGCCGAATGACCGAAACGCCCCTCCCCGCCTTGCAAGCGACCGCGCGACCGCCCCACTTCCGTTTCTGCCCTCGCCGAGAGATTTACGGGACTACCCCTGGACTACCTGCCTCGACAGTGGCAGCTGTGTGAATTGAGCGGCTGCTGCTTGGGTGTTACCGTAATTTCTCGGGTTGTCTGGGTTGCTATAAATGGGGTGCCTGGTCGAGGTGGTTATAAAACGCGGTCCAAAAACCAAAAGGAGAGAGAGGAAAAAATAGAGTGAGGGAAGTTTTCGGAGAGAGAAAGCAAGAGAGAGAGGGACAGGGAGAGATAAGGGGAACGCGGCGGCTGGAGCTGAGGTGTGGAGACGGAGGCGGCGGCGGCGGCGGCGCGGCGAAACCCTAGCTTGTGGCTCGCGGTCGAGGCGGGAGCTCCTGCAGGCGCCGCCTGGCGGCCGGATTCGAGCCGCCGGCGTCGGCAGCTGCAGATCGGCGGTCGCGCCGACGGAATCGGCCCGGGATCCCGGCGGGATGGGCACGGCGAGGCCCGTGCTTCGGTTGTGAGTTTGCTTGGCCCGTGGGTTCTGGCTCTGAGCTCGGGAGCTAGGCTTAGGCTTTGAGCTCGCTGCTGGTGTCTGCTGTGGTTTTGGGGGGCCGTTTGGACTTTGGAGCGGGTTTTGTGGGGGGATTTGGGAGGGGATCTGCCGACTGCCGGGAAGGCCGGAGGTTTACACGGGTTTTTGAGAGCTGGAGGCTCCGGGTGGGATCGGGGGAGCCATGTCGTCTCTGAGCAGGGAGCTGGTGTTCCTCATCCTGCAGTTCCTCGATGAGGAGAAGTTCAAGGAGACGGTCCACAAGTGAGTGTCCGCTATGATCGTGAATGGGTATTTTTGGGAGCCCTGGCGTGTCGGGTGGGCTGAGATTCCTGATGGGTTTTTTTTTTTCCTGTTGCTTGCGCAGATTGGAGCAGGAGTCGGGCTTCTACTTCAACATGAAGCACTTCGAGGACCTTGTGCATGGAGGCGAGTGGGACGAGGTGGAGAAGTACCTCAGCGGCTTCACCAAGGTGGAGGACAACCGCTACTCCATGAAGATCTTCTTTGAGATCCGCAAGCAGAAGTACCTCGAGGCCCTTGATAGGTGACTAGCTCATCATTATGCTACTCTTGGTGCTTGGTCCTTGTCAAGGTTGATTTGTGCTGAATTTGCTGTTGGTTTCACAGACATGATAGGGCCAAGGCTGTGGAGATTCTCGTCAAGGATCTCAAGGTGTTCGCCTCCTTCAATGAGGAGCTGTTCAAGGAGATAACACAGCTGCTGACCTTGGAGAATTTTAGGTAAAGCCAAAGTTCCTCTCGAAAGCAAAATGTTTGCTGCATTTGCTCGATCTGGACGTGATTGTGTATCGATGATGAAAACAGGCAAAATGAGCAACTATCCAAGTATGGGGACACAAAGTCCGCTCGGAATATCATGCTCGTGGAGCTCAAGAAGCTTATTGAGGCGAACCCACTCTTTCGGGACAAGCTGAATTTCCCACCATTCAAAGCTTCAAGACTTCGCACATTGATAAATCAAAGGTGCTCGGTTGATTTAATTTCGATATGCTTAGTCGCATGTATTGCCCTTCTTTGAAATGCTAGAGCAATTAGTGAATGACAATGGTATTCTTTGGTATCAATTTAATTAGATTGTATGGTAGCATTTAATTTTCACACACACACAAAGTAAATAAAAGAACTCTTGTCACATAACTGACATGCTGAGGTTTAAACTAGTTTTGCTCATTATCTTTTTTTCTGGTTATTCTGATGCTAAATAATGTGTTTGCATTACTTCCCTTATTAATGATGGATGAATAAGATAAAGGGAGCAGAATGTTAAGTTCTAGCACTGAACCATTAAAGGATTTTTAAGGGAGCAGGCTGATTGACTACATAATAAATATGCATTCTCTGTCACTTTGAAATTGAGCTTTACTGATGGAGGGAGTGATTAAATGTAGTCAATGCTTCCTTGGCTCTTTGACTTGTTGGGATTTTACTTCTGGCTGTTACTGCAGATTTTCTTATAATCTTTCTTTTGAGATTGTTTCGTGTGGTTTGGACATCTCCATCTGTTTATCCCAATAGCTTTGACCAAATAAGACAATATACAAACAAATTTGTCTTTTTGTAGGGGTTCTAGCTTTAGATGCCTGTAGCAGACACCATCCTTTTTCTTATCCTAATGTCGTATCTATGCATGCCATAATTGGGATGTATCTGCTTGCGTACAAGTCTAAATATGCTTCCACAAACACATTTTGTACCTGTAAAAGGCGATGCTAACCAAGGTTTGTTTTCTTTTGACTTTCAGTCTGAACTGGCAACATCAGCTCTGCAAGAATCCCAGACCAAACCCTGACATCAAGACCCTCTTTACTGATCACTCTTGTGCTGCTCCTACCAACGGAGCAAGAGCTCCTCCGCCTGCTAATGGACCCCTTGTTGGATCCATCCCTAAGTCAGCTGGATTTCCACCAATGGGTGCTCATGCTGTAAGTATTGCTACAAGCAGACATTTTACTTATCCAAACCATCAATTACTTGGCTGTGCGGTCTTAGAGGCTGGAATCTTTTCCATTTTCAAAAAAAAACCATCAATCACTTATGATGCTTCAATCTTGCAGCCATTCCAACCTGTGGTGTCGCCATCTCCGAACGCTATTGCAGGTTGGATGACAAATGCCAATCCATCTTTACCTCACGCTGCTGTTGCACAAGGACCGCCTGGTCTTGTTCAGGCTCCAAACACAGGTAAGTTACATGATTGAGCTAAATGCTAGTCACCAGTGGCAGTGTTTGATCCTTTCTGAACTTTCTGTTTCCTTGCAGCGGCATTTCTAAAGCATCCAAGAACCCCTACAAGTGCACCTGGCATTGATTACCAGTCTGCAGATTCAGAACACCTCATGAAAAGAATGCGTGTAGGGCAACCAGATGAGGTACTGGATGAACTCAGAGACATTTGTATTTAGCCTCACTCCTTTTCTGCATTTCCATAATCAAGTTATGATTCATTACAACTATGACAGGTATCTTTCTCTGGTGCAAGTCATCCTGCCAATATGTACACACAAGAAGACCTTCCCAAACAAGTGGTTCGTACCCTTAATCAGGGTTCTAATGTTATGAGCCTGGATTTCCATCCTGTTCAACAAACCATTCTTCTAGGTACTTGCTAGGAACACACCCCTTAGCTGTTGAACTGTTACTTTGGTAACTGTCCATTACATTTAGTTTTCTTATCTACACAGTTGGGACGAATGTTGGTGACATTGCGGTATGGGAAGTTGGTTCACGCGAAAGGATAGCTCACAAGACTTTCAAAGTTTGGGATATTAGTTCCTGCACATTGCCTTTGCAGGTGACTACTTAAGTTGCTGTTGTTACCATGTTTCATACTGCTGGAAGTAGCAGCTTGGTGTCTTGAAGTGGTGTGTTCTCGTGCTCAGTTTGTGTTTATGTGCAGGCTGCACTGATGAAAGATGCTGCAATATCTGTCAATAGATGTCTGTGGAGCCCTGATGGAACTATTCTAGGTATGGAGTAGTTTACTTCAGTGCTACCATCCACATTTGTGCATGCAATTATGCGTCATTATGGCATACTTACGGGCTATTTTCTCTTGGATCCTTAATGGATATATTGGGTTCCTCCTGTCTCATATAAGTGCGATTTGATTTCCAGGTGTCGCTTTCTCAAAGCATATTGTTCAGACGTACACATTCGTACCTAATGGAGACTTACGACAGCAAGCAGAGGTGTGTGCATATGCTAATACTGATTGGGGGATAAATGCAAACATCCTTTAAGGTCTTGTTAACTCTTTTTCAAATGTAACAGATTGACGCACACATCGGTGGGGTTAATGACATAGCTTTCTCTCACCCCAACAAGACTCTATCTATCATTACGTGTGGTGATGACAAACTCATTAAGGTTAGGATATTGTATGATCTTTTATTTTTCTCAAAACAAACTAGGCTTTGGTATATTTATACATTGGGTTTGGTAGGTTTGGGATGCTCAAACAGGACAAAAGCAATACACGTTTGAAGGCCATGAAGCTCCAGTGTATTCTGTATGCCCGCACTACAAGGAGTCAATTCAGGTACCCTTGGAACGACTTCAATGTTGATGTTCTCGATATCCTTCTATTTATTTTGCACTGCCATTGCAGGTTGTATTTATTAGTTATTCTGGCCATTGTGCCTCCCTTCCTTCTTTTGATAAAAGACATTTGCATTTCTGTTTGCATCAACTACTTCATTTCCTGTAGCTGTAATGTTTGACACGTAAAGGGTCTGTAGATTATTTGTAGTAGTTGTGATTGTTGTATTGATTTCTCATTTAGCTTTCTAACTTGCCCTGTAGTTTATCTTCTCGACCGCCATTGATGGAAAAATCAAGGCATGGTTATATGATTGCTTGGGCTCAAGAGTTGACTATGATGCCCCCGGACATTGGTGTACTACTATGGCTTACAGTGCTGATGGGACAAGGTGAGACATAGCAATTGTTATATGCTATCGTTTAATAGCTGTTGAAGAGTAACAAAATATGGAAGCATCTTGATTCATATTCAGTTTTCAGTCATTGCAGCTGTTCACTTATAAATTTTTTTTGCAGGCTCTTCTCTTGTGGTACCAGTAAAGAAGGTGATTCCCACTTGGTTGAGTGGAATGAAACCGAAGGGGCTATTAAGAGGACATACAATGGCTTCAGGAAACGTTCGCTTGGTGTTGTTCAGTTTGACACAACTAGGAACCGCTTCTTGGCTGCTGGAGATGAATTTCTTGTTAAATTCTGGGATATGGATAACACTAACATACTAACAACAACAGATTGTGATGGTGGACTGCCTGTCAGTATCTTCTTTTTGGTCTATTATCTGACTTGTCATACTGAATATATTCTCAACACTCTTTTACTGATAATTTACAGGCAAGCCCTCGTTTGAGATTCAATAGAGAAGGCTCGTTACTCGCTGTTACAACAAGTGACAACGGGATAAAAATTCTTGCCAACACTGATGGACAACGGTTGCTTAGGATGCTGGAAAGTAGAGCATTTGAGGGTTCTAGAGGACCTCCTCAACAAATAAATACCAAGGTAGTGTTACATAAACTTAATGAGTATTACTATTACATAATTTTGTTATATTTACCTTTATCCTCTGTGTCATGCTGAAAATTTTGTTAGACCCTAAGAGCCCCCCTTGGTTCAGTGCTGCACTTTACCACAACCACAACTTAGGCAAAGGTGCCTATCGGATGCTAGTATCTTGATTGCTGCTTCTAGAGTTGTGGTGAACAACTGGGCATAGTTAGTCATTGTTGCCACACTTGTGGACAAAAACTAACTCGTTCTGTCTTGCTTATGGTTCTTTGAGAAGAAGACTAGAAGGGTTTTTGAGTTAAGTAGTCAACAAATTTGCTTGATTAGAAACTTCACCACTTAGCTGCCTACTTTTTCTGTTAACAAGCTGGGAATTTAATGAACATTGACAAGGTTTGTTATTATCTTATTTCCATGTTTGGTTTAATGCAGCCTCCAATTGTTGCCCTTGGTCCTGTTGCAAATGTCTCCAGTCCTATAGCAGTGAATGCCGAGCGGCCCGATCGGATCTTGCCTGCAGTGTCAACAAGTGGCTTGGTAATTTCTTTCTGCCCTGCTGTCCTCTCTTGCTGTTCATTATGTAGGTTTGCTAAATGGTAAACAAACTGCAGGCACCTATGGATGCAAGCAGAACTCCAGATGTTAAACCAAGAATAACTGATGAATCTGAGAAGGTGAAAACTTGGAAGTTGGCTGACATTGTTGATAATGGACACCTTCGATCCCTGCATTTGTCAGACCCGGACGTGAACCCAAGCAAGGTATGTTAACTTATGTTTTCTTGCACATCTTTTTATATCACTGTACTGTGATTGAATTATACAGTTTGGTCAGACAATCAATCTTACAAATGATCTGTTCTCTATATTAAAATGAGGGATACATAGGTTTATCCTTTGATGTGAAAGGATGATAGTCTGGCGGACTGTTGCATAGCATAAAGTTGTTTTTGGCGTGGTTTGATAGACAGTATAATCAAGTACGTTGATGTTCTGGGTTTCGGAAATTTCTGATAATGGATATGCTTATTTCTCTGATCCACAGGTTGTCCGTTTGTTATATACAAATAATGGGATTGCACTGTTGGCTCTTGGCTCCAATGCTATTCATAAGTTGTGGAAATGGCAAAGGAGCGACAGAAATCCTAGTGGCAAGGTTAGATCAGAGTACTTCACTTTCTTCAATCTAAATGCAATCTTGTTTGCTTGTTTCTGAATTTGTTGTTTTGTGTCCTGTAGTCTACTGCATCTGTTGCGCCTCAAATGTGGCAACCAGCAAATGGGATTCTGATGACAAACGACACTAATGATGGCAACCCAGAAGAAGCAACTGCTTGCATTGCTTTGTCTAAAAATGACTCCTATGTTATGTCTGCGTCTGGTGGCAAGGTGTCTTTGTTCAACATGATGACATTCAAGGTAGATGTCCTTTTCAGCACCTGCCGCAACAATTTTGTTAGTTCCATACATGTCCATAAGTATGTGTAATGCACAATATTTTTTTTGCTGATAACTTGTCAGATAAAAAAATGTTATTCCTTGATCACACCACTATCAATTTCGTTAGTTCCATGGATGTCCATGACTATGAGTTATAACACATAATATTTTTTGCTGGTAACATAAGATAAAAAGTGTCACTCCTTGATTGCGCCATTACTGATGTCTGTTTGGCTTGGATCCGGGATCTTCACAGGTCATGACTACTTTCATGGCGCCTCCACCTGCTGCAACTTTCCTTGCATTCCACCCACAAGATAATAATATCATCGCTATTGGAATGGAGGACTCTACCATTCAAATCTACAACGTCCGCATTGATGATGTAAGCTATTGTCTCCTTTTGCTCATTATTACTCCATTTGGGACTTTATATTTCACTGCTAAGACTTACAAAGCTTAGCTTGATCATTTGATTTGTGAAAAGATGGTACTAAAGAATTTGCTATGAGCTACATGCATTTATATTTTGTTGCTGACATATTACTGTGGAAATTTGCAGTCAAACCTATTTATTGGAAACTGTTTAGTGAGTCATAAACTCATAATACATACTTTATGGTGTTTTGTAATGGAGGTTGGCGGATCTTGTAAATACTATTTTTCACACTTACTCCCTCTGTCTCAAATTACTATCCAATTTTTGCTTTTTAGATACATAGCTTTTGCTATACATACATCTAGATCCAAATCAAAAAGTTCTGTATTTGGAAAAGCCAAAATGAATGGTAATTTGGGAGTTGGGACGGAGGGAGTATATTTCAATCAAATACGTGCTACGAACACTCAGTGGTATTCAGTTAGCTAACCTTCAAGAGTTATAGGCTTGGGAATTTGTTGTCTCACTAACTCTTAATTCCTGTTATTGCTGAATTTCAGTGCATACTGATTGTTAGTCTTAGTTTTAATGTGTCTATCAAACCTCATCAGGTCAAAAGTAAGCTCAAGGGTCATCAGAAAAAGATTACTGGGCTAGCGTTTTCTCAATCAATGAATGTGCTAGTATCATCAGGTGCTGATGCTCAGGTATGATAATATGGATTTTGCTCTATCAAATTCAAATGGATATAAAATCAAATGCTAGAAAGCTGCCTGTTATGCTGTTTCCCATCTCTACATATTATACTTAGCAAAATCTTGTTTGCAGTCATTGTGACAAGAATGGGTTACTTATATGTTTCTGATTAGTTGATTAAAAATATCGCAGCTATGTGTATGGAGCATTGATGGTTGGGAGAAAAAGAAATCAAGATATATCCAAACCCCTGCGAACCGGTCTGGCCCTTTGGTTGGTGATACAAGGGTGCAGTTCCACAATGACCAGACGCATCTTTTGGTAGTTCATGAGAGCCAATTGGCAATCTATGATGGAAATCTTGAATGTTTGCGCTCGGTTAGTTTCTTTCAACTTCTGTTGATCTACTAGTGTTCTGACTTTGCCAGTTTTCCAAGGATGAATGTCATTTGTTCATTGATTTTTCCTCATTTGTAATCCAGCCATTTCTTTTCTTCTATTATTACTGTGGATATTCACATTTTCCATGAATGTTTACTAATATTAACTAATAATGATTTCATAACTGAAATTTTTACCTGACGCACGATCAATTTGCATCTGTTGCATACTCATACATCAAAGTAAAACATTGTAATTTGCATCATGTGTGCCTTAGTAATGCTATGCTACTACTATTTTTAAACTATATTTTTATCAAGGGATGACTTAAGTATATTTATCGTTATATGACCAAGGGAGCATTGGGTCTTGTCATACTTCCATTGAATTTCTATTGGTATTTGAATATGCAGTGGTCCCCAAGAGATGCACTCCCAGCTCCAATCTCAAGTGCAATATACTCATGCGATGGTCTCTTGGTCTACGCTACATTCTGCGATGGTGCCGTTGGAGTCTTTGAAGCGGAATCCCTTAGATTACGTTGCAGGATTGGGCCTTCTTCATACATTCCACCTTCAATTGTACCTCCGTACGTGTATCGGTTACACTACTTTATTCAGGCTGTGTTGTCTACTAATGTTTCTGCAAGCTATCAATGTTCTGGTTGCTGTTTCTCACTCGATCCCTCTTATCCAACAGTTCTGGACGTGTTTACCCATTGGTGGTTGCTGCTCATCCCGTGGAGCCTAACCAGATTGCACTCGGCATGAGCGACGGTAGAGTCCATGTGATTGAGCCATTAGACGCGGACCCAAAGTGGGGGACAGCACCGCCTCAGGACAATGGAGTGCACCCAGCAATTACAGCCGCACCATCAGCTGCTAGCATCCAGGCATCTGATCAGCCGACAAGGTGACTCACCTGCAGCATTGAGATTCCTTAGCGCAAAGAATGGTAGGACCTGTAGGAGATAGGGAGAACAGACAAACAGTTAGATTATCAGAGGTCATATTTATCAAGTCCACAGCGTCTCCTTGCTCGTGGTGGCAGCCGCCCAGGTAGTGATTGATGATGACATTGCTAGGTTAGGTCTTTTTGGTTCTTTTCCTCCCCTGAAAATCCTGACCGCAACCTGGTGCCGCCATCGCATTCGCGGAGATGGTCTGCTGGCATCATCTTCCTCTTTTGTAAAGCTTTTCCTGCTCTGAGCTTAGTAGTGGTACCTTAGATTGTTCATTTTCTGCCTGGTTGTTGGGGGCAGCTATTTGTAGTGTACAAATATGGTGGTATGTTGGATGGTGATATTTTGCGTGGCCTGTGATAACGGATTCCACCAACTTAGAGGGTCTATTTGATTTGATGGGTGTTTGCTGACCATGTCTGGATCGTTCGATTTATCGTGTGCCTGTGCCGTGTTCTGGATTTGTCACCTCGGAGGACACAGCGTGGTTTCATCTTGAACTTCACTGCTGTTTCGTCGACCTATATACCAGATTCTAAATGTGCTGTTTGAGTCGATCGTTGTCCCGTGTGTTGTACATGATGCGATGCAATTGGTGAATTCTCCGATCGCAATTGGTAAATTTGTAAATGTTTGACTCAAATGAAATCTTTACGAGACCTAAAAGGGGGCGATTGTTGCCCTCCCATTGGGTAAAAGCGCCCTCCCATTGGGTAAAAGCCTTCACCCTCGAATCTTCGGAGGAATCACCCTCGGATCTTCGGAGGCTTTATGATTCTTATGAATTTGGCGATATAAGCAAGAAAGAGCCAAGCTGTGTATTCTGTCCTGAGATTTTTGAAGAACCCAGTCTTGACCTTCACGAAATATTACTTGTGCTTAATATTGACGAAAAACTTTCTAACCCTGTTGAAACCTTTGGGCGAAATGTTTGCTAAAGAAGCTTTGGCTCGTGAAAATATTTGTGGATTTGTTCACAGTTTCAGGAAGACGAGAACTTCAGAAGATCTCACGATCCAGGAAACTTTGGCTTCGGTGCCAAGTTCGGATTATCGGGGCGGGAATCTGTGCACTCGGTGATCGTCGCCAACGAGGACAGAAGCTGCGAATGAGCCAAGTCAAAGAAGCGGTATCAAAAGTCCGGGTTCGAGGTGTGAATAGATGGCAGACTTGTAAACATCTAAAATTAGCTCCGCAAATTACGGGATGTAAATGACATTTATGTACCGACGAGGGCCCGGATTAGGGACCTCCTTTAACGACGAAAAGATCTCTCTGATCACAAGGAAGTCCAACACCATTGACAACATGAAGGCCAAGATTGACAATGTCAAGGCCAAGATCCGAGACGAGGAAGACCGAGGACCCCAGTCAAGACCCACACTGGCAAGACGTCACGATTCCGACCAGTTGGCAACATCTCCGACCAATTCCCTACAAGAGGGACTCCCACGACAAGTCTCCGTCTCGCACGACAAGTCTCCACCTCGCACGAGCTCCCTCCGACTCCGACTGGTACGTGGGCCGTGACACGTGGCGCGAGCCTCAGGCGTAAGTACCTTCGCCATGACGCGTGGGGGAACGACTCCCCGCGCCATGCAGATGCACCAGCTGGCGGCCATGCAAACAGCTGGCCCCGACAAGAGCCTTAATGCGGGTATGTCCGGCTGTGCAACCATGACATCGATATCATCTCTAACTCTGCCACACGCAAGCTCAGCCCGAGGCACTCAAGCACCCCCTACGGCGAGCTCAAGCCTAGACTTAGGCCTTAGCGTGGCGGGCTAGTCAAGTACTCGAACAGGCTAAGACAACGGCAAACTACTCGGAGGAGATGCCAGGCGTCCTGGGGTGAACAGCCACACCCAACCACGCGGTGGCTCCTACGACCAAGTAGTACGCCTCCACTTCAATGCGCTCCGACGGACAGTGGCGCGCGACGGGACATCCCAACAACCGAGCATTGTACTTCTTTTCTACTTCCCCCCCTTGTGCCCCTCCCCTTGTGACTATAAAAGGGAGAGGAGAGCAACCGTTACAAGGGTTAGACCTCATACAGATTGAACGCCACTTCAAGGGATTTGGGTCCGACACCCTCTCCCGACCAGTTTGTAACCCCTACTACAAACACCCCTAGCTCGGGAACACGACAGCTCAACACTAGATGTAGGGTATTACTCCTCGGAGGCCCGAACCAGTCTAATCCCGTTGTCTCCTGTGCTAACCATCCGAGCCCGAGCACGATCTACGAATTTACTGCCGGCGGTAGAGAACCCGAACAGTTGGCGCGCCAGGTAGGGGCACATCGTGTGTCTCGACGAACTTCAGCGGATCAGATGGACGGCCGCAGGATCTCATTGACTCCTGGGGCCGCCTTGAGCTTTGGCTCCCTCGGCTTCACCTACACCGGGCCGGCGGAGTCCGTCGTTGGGCGTACCTTCGCCCAACCGCCTCGTCCCAATGTCCTGACGGGGGCTGCGGGACGCGAGGCTTTCGTCTGAGGCTTCTCCGACGAGACCATCATCGGTATGTTGGGGCCAAACCCGACGCAGGAGCGTTTTAGGCTCGTCGCCTACTACCCCACCGACCTTTCCTTCCAGGCTAGAGGGGCCGAGCCGCTAGCCTGGGGGAGTTCATGGAGCGGTACACCGCGATGTACCCACGTGGATAGCCCGGCCTCCCGGACGATCCGGTGACGGCCTACGTCAACAACCTTCGCGCGACCGGCGCCGCCCCTGGGTCTACGAGACTTGGGGGCACGGACCACACGGTGGCACGATCCCACGCGGGAGTGCAACATCTGCGTTGCCTCGGCGTCAAGCAGCTCCGAACCAGAGCCAGCACCGTGCCACTGCACCGCCAACGCCCAACGACGGGTACGGCTCGACGAGCTCGCGGAGGCCAAGCGCTAGCTCGACGAGGAGCTGGCCCTTCTCCACCAAGAGCTAGGGATGGACCCTGAGCCCCACGACCGACAACCTGCACAGGACATCCCCGTGCAGGAGCAGCCCTGTGAGGGGAATGGCGAGCGGCGCGAGCGCCGCCCGGCTGCCGAGCAGCCACGGGCCCCGCACCAACGCCACCGGCTCCGGGGCGAACGCGCGAGAACAACTGGTGCACCAACGAGGGCGCCAACGTCGACGCCAACCTCGATGCTGACGCCCCGCCGCTCTTCAGGCGAACGTCGCAGAACCTTGCCGCAACAGCCATGTTGCTGCACAGCTGTCAGGAGGCGGCGACCTCCGAGGAGCGATGGGTGCGCCAGCAGCTGAAGGTGCTACTCGAAGCGGCGGCGGCGCAACAAGCGGAGAGCTCAGCCTCGCGCCAGTGCTCAGAGCGTGGGAGGGCAGAAGCACCGTCCACACATGGCCCGAATCCGCCTCCTTCCCAGCATCGAGAGCGCGGGGAGGGGGCGGAGTCGCTGCATCGGCACTCAGAAGCCGCCTCGGGCCCAACCGCAACATGCGGGACACTATCGAGGCCCGCTGACGGACCGAGAGCATCGACAACCACCACGACAACCGCTCGCGCCACCACGACGATCGAGGATGCGGGCGGCGTCACGACAGCGACGACGACCGCGACCGCAGCTGGTCACCAAACCAGAGGGGTCCGCGGGCCTTTAGCCAAAGCATCCGAGACACGAATTTCCCCTCGCGTTTCCGTGCTCCGACAAACGTGCCTATGTACGACGGGGACACTAACCCCAGCGTATGGCTCGAGGACACCGACTCTCCTGCCACGCTGGGGGAGCGACGGACGACCTCTTCGTCATCAAGAATCTGCCGCTCTACCTCAGCGACTCCGCGCGGACATGGCTCGAGCACCTACCACGGGACAAGATCCACGACTGGACCGACCTACATCGGGTCTTTGTCGGGAATTTCCAAGACACTTACATGCGCCCCGGCAAGCAGTGGGAGCTACGCAACTGCAAGCAGCCGCCGGGGGAGAGCCAGCGTGAGTACATCTGATGCTTCTCCAAGCGCTGCACCGAGCTCCCCAGAGCGACCGACAATGACGCCATCTCGGCGTTGCAGAAAGGCATGATGTGCACGTCCCTCATCCGCCGACTCGGGCGCCGCATGCCTCGCACAACCCGCGGGCTCCTCGACATCGCGAGCAACCACGCTGATGGCGAGGAAACGGTCGCCGCAACGCTCAACACCCCTCAAGGCAAGGGGAAGCAAGTCGTGGACCACGACGAAGGGACGTCCTCGTGCTTCAAGAAGAAGAAGAAGAACGACAAGTGCCGTCGTGATGACAACCTCGTCGCGGCGGTGGAGCGCAAGACGTCGCGCCCCAAGGGCAACCCGACCAAGCCCGCACCATCTAAGGACCACTTCGAGAGGCTCCTGGATGCACCGTGCCCGCAACCACGAGGTCCCCGTCAAGCACTCGCTCAGGGATTGCCGACTCATAAAGAACTATGTCGACGACACCCTCAAGCAAAGAACGGTGGACCAGTCCAAGAAGGGAGGGCCACCCCCCGACAACGACGACGACACGGGGGCTGCGTACCCGGGTGAAGATGGCGCAGTGCATGTGATCTTCGGGGGATCTCCGGCAAGACCCTCAAGGCGGCGCGAGAAGCTCATCCAGCGAGAAGTCTTCAACGCTGACGTCGCGAAGCCGTCCTACCTAAAGTGGTCGGAGGTTCCGATAACCTTTGACCGCGAGGACCATCCCGACCACGTGCCTCAGCCTGGATCCTACCCACTAGTGGTAGCTCCCCTATTCAAATCTAAAAGGGTCCACAAGGTCCTGATGGATGGGGAAGCGGAATCAACGTGCTCTATGTGTCAATGTTGACGACATGGGAATCCCGCGGTCCCAGCTGAGGCCGTCGACCACACCATTCCACGGGGTCGTCCCTAGGATGGAGGCGCTCCCCATCGGGCAGATCGACCTGCCCGTCACGTTCAAGGACGTGCGGAACTTCCGCACTGAAATCCTCACCTTCGAAGTGGTGGGGTTCTCGGGGACGTGCCACACGATCCTCGGGAGGCTGGCATACGCGAAGTTTATGGCCGTGCCAAACTACACATACCTGAAACTGCAGATTCCTGGTCCAAAGGGGATCATCACAGTAGGGCCTATGTATCAGTGTGCATATGAGTGCGATGTTGAATGCTTTCAGTTCGTTGAGGCAATCATTCGGTCCGAGAGGCACCACGCTGAGCCTCGATCCGAGGACCAGGATGTCCCCGAGTCGTCCAAGCGAGCGGCCTGCTCTTTTGAGCCCGCCAAGGACGTCAAGGATGCGATTGTCTCCGACGACGGCAGTACGCTCCGTATCTGGACGACGCTCGATCCTAAATAGGAAAGTGCGCTCATCGACTTCCTCAAAGCGAACCTCGATGTGTTCGCATGGAAACCCTCTGACATGAAGGGGATCTCGAGAGAGGTTGCCGAGCACAAGCTAAACATCAAGCCGGGATCGAAACCAATGAAACAGCGCCTTCACCGCTTCAACGACGAGAAGTGCAAGACGATTGGCGAGGAGATCATGAAGCTCCTTAGTGCAGGGTTCATCCGAGAAGTTTTCCACCCCGAGTGACTAGCAAACCCTGTACTTGTAAAGAAGAAGAATAAGAAATGGAGGATGTGTGTTGATTACACGAGCCTTAACAAGGCATGTCCCAAGGATTCATTTCCTTTGCTTCGCATAGAGCAGGTATTCGATTCGACAGCTGGGTGCGAAACCCTCTGTTTTCTCGACACGTACTCCGGGTACCACCAGAGAGTGATGTGCATAGCGGACCAACTCGCAACTTCATTCATCACTCCGTTCGGTGCGTACTGCTACCAAACGATGCCCTTCGGGCTCAAGAACGCAGGCGCCACTTTCCAGCGATGCATGCGACGTGTCTTTGGGGAGTTGATAGGACGCATCATAGAAGCGTATGACGACGACATCATCGTCAAGTCAAAGAAAATGGGGGATCTGGTTTCCGACCTCACCGAGGTCTTCGCGAAGCTGTGACAGCATGGGGTGATGCTAAACCCTGAGAAATGCGTTTTTGGGGTTTCGAGGGGCATGCTCCTCGGCTTTGTCGTGTCGGAACGTGGTATTGAGGCTAATCCTGAGAAGATCTCAGCCATCATGGACATGGGGCCGATCAAGAACCTGAAGGGTGTACAATGCGTTACGGGCTGCCTCGCGGCTCTGAGTTGCTTCATAGCGCGGCTCGGAGAGCGCAGCCTGCCACTGTACAAGATCATGAAGAAATCCGACCACTTCACGTGGACCCTCAATGCACAAGAGGTGCTCGACTCTCTCAAGAATCTGCTCAAGAGCCCTCCGATCCTCACCGCTCCGACCCCTGAAGAGCCGATGCTCCTATACATTTCAACGACCCGTGTACTTCGTCAGCGAGGTACTCTCTGACTCCAAGATGCGTTACTCCCAAATGCAAAAGCTCGTATACGCGATCTTTATGACCAAGCGCAAGCTCCGCACTACTTTGTACGCGTACCCCATCACAGTGGTGTCCAAGTACCCGCTCGGGGAGGTCATCCAGGACCCCGAGGCCGAAGGGAGGATCGCTAAGTGGGCACTCGAGCTGATGGGACAGAACATCACCTATGCACCACGCAGTGCTATCAAGTCACAAATACTCGCGGACTTTGTGGCCGAGTGGACGGTGTCGGTGCGGAATGTGGTCCCGACACTAACCAGTAATAAGCGCCAAGGTCTATCCCTCAATGGTCGATGCTAAGCAACTAGAGACACGAGATTTATCCTGGTTCCGGCCGGGGGCCGTACGTCCAGCAGTGGTGTGCTCGGGGCACTATATTGCTCAGCACCGGGGTGCTTGTAGCGGGAGAGAAGGCGTGGCCTCCAAGTCCCTGGTGAAGTGGCTGAAGATGTTGTGGGAGAATTGGGGAGCGTGTGTGTGGTGTGTCGTATGTTGCCTGTTGTCTTGTGCTCTGTCTCGTGTCCCCTGTGGCGGGGGAATTCACCTTCCTTTTATAGGCCAAGGAGAGGGCAAATTACACGCATGCCGCACTATTCAGCTACATGGGGAAGTATGGCGTGCAACGCCGTAGAGTAGGCGGCCGCCTTGACGGTCCTTGCCGCGATCTGGCCATCATGGCGTATCTTGTACCCGAACAGTGGTAGCTTCGAGGGTAGGAGCGCAGTGGTTGGCCGTGATGTCCCCAGGCGGGCTCGAGGAGGTCGCTGACGACGATCCGTACGGGATACAGTGGCATGCGTGGTGGCGTCCCGTTCCCGCATGCCTTACAGCACCGGAGCTGTTACCACAGTGCCCGGCGTGGTGTCGTACACACGGGGGCAGCCGCCTGCAATTAACAGTGGCAGGGATGGCGCCCCGCCGGCCTAGCGTCACGACCTGGCCCTGCAAGGTCACGTGAAAGCATTTCGAGGGTGTGGCTGGCCCCCTTCGAGGGCTCGGCGCGTTAGCCGTACAGGAGTAGGCGGCGCGGCGTCACGGGGCTGACACCGGCCATGTCGCACAGTCCCCCACAGTGGCGGGGATGGGTTCCCCCTAGGGAGTTGGTGCAACAGGGCCGGGGCGTGAGTCCCAGGCGCATGATGGCGCCACCCTGCCGTTGTCAGAGCATTAAATGCCCGTACCCGCGTGCGGGAACGGGCGTGCGCGTGCGGAGCACCCTCGAGCGAGGCGGAGCTCGCTCGAGGGAGGCGTGCACCCTCGAGCGAGGCGGAGCCTGCTCGAGGGGACCTTTGAGTGGGCCGCCTTGGCGGACCGCGGGGGCCATCGCAGCGTGGGCCGTGCCCCGTGTGTGTGCTTAAGCAGGATGCATTCAGCTTTGGTTTTTTTGCAGGTTTTAAGCGGGATTTCCCCAGTTGTTTTAGGGGACCCTCAGGGCTGTCCCCGATAGACGGAGATTCAAATTCCCCCGACGTCAATCGAGCACGAGATGTGGATCATGTATTTCGACGGTTCAGTCATGAAGGAAGGAGCCGGTGTAGGCCTTGTCTTCATCTCGCCTTTGGGCGTGCACATGGAGTACTTGGTATGACTACACTTCCCGACATCGAACAACGCCGCCGAGTACGAAGCCCTGATCAATGGCCTCCGAATCGCTATTGAGCTCGGGATCAAACACCTCGAGATCAGGGGTGACTCAGAGCTGGTCGTGGACCAGGTCATGAAGGACAAAAACCGCGTGGACCCGAAGATGGCAGCGTACTAACAAGCCGTGCACGATCTATAGGACAAGTTCCACGACCTCGAGCTTCATCACGTGCTGCGCGACTACAACAAAGCAGCCGACGTACTCGTAAAGACCGCGTCCAGTCGTAGCCCGGTGCCTCACGGGGTCTTTGCAAGTGATCAACACGCCCCTTCCGTCCGCACAGAGGGAGAGAAGCCACCCGATGAGGAAGAACCCGAGGTCATGGCGGTCGATCAGCCGCCCGAGCTGAACCTTGAAGATCCTGACTGGCGGTTTCCAATCCTCCAGTGGCTAGTCGAGGGGAAGCTTCCTCCCGACCAGATAGAGGCTCGACGCATTGCCCGCCGAGCAAAGGCGTTCATCCTCATTGACGGCAAACTCTACAAGCGTGGGGCCACTGGCATTCTCACGAGGTGCATTCCCGGAGACCAGGGCCACGAGCTGTTACAAGAGATACATGCCGGCGCCTGCGGTCACCACGCCGATCTGAGAACACTTGTCGGAAAGGCTTTTGGACAAGGTTTCTATTGGCCCACAGCGGTCGTAGACTCCAAGGACATCGTGTGACACTGTGAAGGGTGCCAGTTCTATGCTCAACAAACTCATCTCCTGGCGTAGGCGCTCCAGACCATCCCCATAACGTGGCCTTTCACCGTGTGGCACCTCGACATGGTCGGACCGCTCCGACAAGCGCCTGGGGGCATCACTCACCTCCTCGTAGCGGTCGACAAGTTCTCCAAGTGGATCGAGGCTCGACCCATCGTTAACATCCGCTCCGAGGAGGTGGTATCTTTCTTCACCGACATCATCTACCGCTTCGGCATACCCAACACGATCATCACCGACAACGACACCCAGTTCACGGGGAAGAAATTCCTCAACTTCTGCGACAACAACAACATCCGTGTGGACTGGTCGGCTATTGCTCACCCAAAGACGAACGAACAAGTCGAGAGGGCGAACGACATGATCTTACAAGGCTTGAAGCCATGAATCTTCAAGCGACTTGAGAAGTTCCGAGCAAGATGGGTGGCTGAGCTACCGTCCGTGCTATGGAGTCTACGTACCACACTGTGCTGAGCCACGGGCTTCACGCCCTTCTTCATGGTGCATGGCTTTGAAGCAGTATTGCCCACGGACCTCGACTACGGCAGTCCGCGAGTACGGGCCTACACCGAGAAAGGCAACCAAGCTGCGCTTGAGGACGCGATCGACTAACTCGACGAGGCGTGGGACGTGGCACTACTACACTGCGCCAAGTACCAGCAGGCCCTGTGGCGCTACCATGAGCGCAACGTGGCCCTCACGAGTTCCACGTCGGAGACCTTGTGCTCCGTCGAGTTCAAGGCAGCAAGGACAAGCACAATCTATCACCACCTTGGGAGGGGCCGTTCATCATCCATGAGGTGCTCCGACCAGGGACATACAAGATCCAGTACGAGGATGGGAGGGTTGTCTCCAACGCATGGAACATCGAACACCTGCACCCATTTTATCCTTAAGTAACTGTTCAAACCTCGTACATCAATAAATAGATGCTACACACCTTGTTCACATGTCTTTGAGTTCAGAAACTTATCGTTGGATGTGTTCATGAGTTTGCAACAACATTTGGGGCTGAGCAGCGAGCGTCTTTGCACCAGTGCAAAGACGCTCCCTGCACGGGGGCTACCCAGGGCACGATGCCCTCCCTCCATTTTTATGAATTTTTCAAAAATCCCGACAATCGTGTCGAGACCGATCGCACGAGCGAAAGGTTTTTTGACGGAAGCTCGATCTTGCGAGAAGTAAAGGCGACAACCTGCGTGGGGTGAGGAGCTGCTATTCGTTCAAAGTTCCTAGTGCCTACGCCTCCGCGGCTACAACACGAAGGCTTGCGAACATTGTCCGAGTCCTCAGGTCTTCGCCTGACCTCTTTTCAAAAGCATTCGGGTGACCGCCCGGACTCTAGTCCAAAAAATGACTTTACAAACAAAACCACGCCAAGTTACCTCCCGAACCTTTCGAGTTCTCGGGGGCTTCAAACGAGTGGTTACCCATAGCGGATTGAGGGGGCCGAGGTTTTCGACTCCTACGCCTCCACGGCTCCAGAGTAAGGCTCGGTCGTTTCGGTTTTCTAAGATCGACTACGCGTTGTTGCAGTCGTCCTCGGGCGCTCGGAAGTGATCAGGGTGTAATGCAACTTGAGTAAAGTTCATAGCTACACGGCTAGTAGTGTTACGACTTGTTCCGGTCATCACATAAAACAAAATATGATACAATTAACTTGAGGGCTCGGGGGCTTACGGGTCCTCTGATGCATCCCGTGGCAGCAGCTCCAGGTCTTTCAGGGCAGCATCGGCCATGTCGCGGGCGAAGGAGGTGCAGTCTTCCTCAAGCTCGTCACACTGCGCGTCGGAGATGCCAGGGGCCCAGCCGCCGCTCAGCACCATGCGATCCAGCCCCTGGTAGTGCGACTCGAACATGGCGAGGACTCGGTGCACTGCTCACCGGGTCGTCGCCAACTCAAGCTCCCGGACCACGTCTAGGAGGCACCCGACGTTTTCAGCCAGCACCTCGGGTGCTATCGACCCAAGTGACGCGCCGAGCCTTGACATCGCCGCACTGATAGCCCTTCCAAGCTTGGCCGCATCCTCGGTGTTCTTCTAGCGAGCAACCTCCGACTCGCGCTGGGTGTCCCGGGCTTGGTGTCGGTGTGGAAAGTAGTCCCGACACTAACTAGTAATGAGCGCTGAGATCTGCCTCTCGATGGCCGGTGCTAAGCTGCTAGGGACACTTGGTTTATCCTGGTTCCGGCCGGGGTTGTACGTCCAGCAGAGGCGTGCTCGGGGCACTATATTACTTGCACCGTGGTGCTCGTAGAGTGGTGGCTACAAGCCAGGCGGGAGAGAAGGCGTGGCCTCCAAGTCCCAGAGGTGGTGATTGAGGCGAGTGCCAATATCGTGGGGAAGGCGGAGAGCGTGTGAACGTTTGCTGTCCGTCGTCCCGTGTCTGTCCCCTGCGGCTGGGGGGCTACCCCTCCTTTTATAGGCCAAGGGGGGAGCAACTTACATGCACGCAACAATATTTCGATACGTGTAACGGTATGGCAAACAGTGCGGTGGAACTGACGGCCGTCCTGGCGAATCCCGCTCCCGTTGAGGCGTCGTGGTGCGTCTTGTGCGCGTACAGGAGCGACTTCGAGGGTTGCGGCGTAGTAGCTGGTTGACCGGCCGCCGTGGTGGGCCAACTTGAGGGTGCCGTTGATGGGGAGCCCGTACGTAGTGCAGTGGCCGTTGTGACAATGTCTCGTCTCCGCACGTTCCAACAGCGCCGGGATGTCGCCACAGCGCCTGGCGTGGTGCAGCAGTGGCGGGGATGGCCGCACAGGACTGACAACGACGGGGATGCACGATCCCGCCGGCCTGACGTCACGGCGTGTCCTGCATAAGCACGTGGAAGATATTCGAGGGTCTCACCGGCCCCCCTTCGAGGGCGCGGTGTGTTAGCCATACGGGGGCAGGAGGCACAGTGTCACGGAGCTGACACTGGCCTTGCCGCACAGTGCCGAACAGCGGCAGGGATGGCCTCCCCCCGAGAGTTGGCGAAACAGCACCGAGACGTGATTCCCAGGCGCGTCAGAGTAGTGGCGCGACCTGCCGCGTCAAAGCATTAAATGCCCGTACACGCGTGCGGGAGCAGGTGCGCGCGAGGGCGCGGGAAAGGTGTGCGCGGGTGCCCTCGAGCGGAGCGGGCCCTGCTCGAGGGGGTGCTCAGCCCTCGAGCAAGGCGGACCTCGTTCGAGGGGCGTGGTGGAGCCCTCGAGCGAGCCGGACCCTGCCCGAGGGAGCGTGAGGGCCTCGAGCGAGGCGGACTTCGCCCGAGGGAGCGTGAGGGCCTCGAGCGAGGTGGACTTCGCCCGAGGGAGCGTCTACCCCTCGAGCGAGGCGGACTTCACTCGAGGGGCGTATGCTGTGTCGTCCTGGCGGGCCGCGGGGGCCACCAGGATCGTGGTGGTGCCGCGTACGTGCGTTAGGTGTGCAAGTTGATTTTGTTTTGCGTTTGTTTTGCGGGTTTTAAGCGGATTTCCCCTGGTTATTTAGGGGACCCTCAGGGCTGTCCCCGACAGTAGCCCCGAGCATCTGTCGGTGTTTCCGTTAGGATCCCGCAGATGCTGGAGTCCGCTGATAGTACGTTCTTCCCTCCTGGTTGCAAATGCCTTTCCGTGGGGCCGCGTCAGCGACCCGCGGAGTCCAGCCCTCGAGCCCGCAGAGCGTGAGTGCTCTCTGCAGGGGTTTTTTCGCGAGTTTTTACCAGTGTGCGGGGCATTTGTTTCAACCAGCATCGGCGATGTTCCAGCCGGCCTCGGTCGCTCGCGCATGACTGGCAATTCTCGCGTCCGGTGCACCTCAGGAGGTGTAGCTGTGCATCGAGCTCCCGAGCCTGGGCCCATTCGAGGCGATCGGGGCGAGCTCTCCGTCTTGTTTTAAACGTGCCCTCGCCGTCCCTCCGCGGGACGGAGGGTGAGGTTTTCACAACCCCCATCGATCGGGTCGCGATCGTGCATTCCTCGTCGAGCTGCTAGCGGGTAGTTCAAGTGGACGCCCATGCCCCGTTCGATAAGGGTAGGCTCGTGGTTCGGAGACTCGTCCATTAAAGTGCTGGCGTGGGTTTGCTAGGTGGGGCTCGGTCCCATTCACTAGGGACCGAGGGCGCAGAAGCTCTCCCTCGGTGGGATCCCCCCGACTAGCAGCCCTCGCTGGCTCTCGAACACGACATGTGGGGCTCCCTCGAGCCGGTGGGCTTCGAGGAAAGGCTCGAATGCGCACACCCTTGTCGTCCCTGACTCTGGTGATCTGGGGCACCTGTTCAAACCCTTCGAGGGTCAGGTTTCGAACCCCTGATCAATAGGGCCGTCGCGGAGTGGCAGCTAGGTGCCCCCGCCCTTTTGCATCTGCAGGTTTCGGGGGTTCCCAGCTGGGCTGACCCTCGAACCGCTGATCAGTAGTTTTTTTCAGATCGAGGGCACCTGTGGCGCTCGTCCCTGCCGAGCGGGCTTCGAGGCCACTGGTCAGTAATTCGCACTCTTCGAGAGTCAAGTTTTTCGAGCCTGGGGCTCGGGCCGCTTCGAGGGTCATCCTTACCGTGTAAGGGACCGGGCCATTTAATGCACGCAGTCGCGGCCGCAGTCTCGCACCGTGGGCGCGCCTTTTCAGGCGCTGCGGCTGCACGCGTAGTGGGCGACGTGGGCAGGCAGACGTGACCGCCTGCCGCGGCCGTTCGGTTACCGCGCCATAATGATAGCGCGCGTGCAGGTGTGCGGCCGCCTCGGTCATGGTGGGTCCCGTCCGTCAGCGACCGAGTTTTTTACCTGCAGTTAATGCGTGCGGGGCGTGCGCTCCGGAGAGCACGTCCCGTGGATCTATAAATCCAATGGAGGGAGGCGAGGTGGGTTTTTACCTCTCGCTCTTAGCATCTGCCGCTCTCGCCCCTTGTGCTTCCGCTCCCGAGCTTTGCTTGCTCTCGCGCCGGCGCATCGTTCTTGCTCCACGCTCCTCCTTCCTTTGCCAACTCGCATGGCTCCTCCCCAGCCCATCACCATTATCGACGCGCTGCCGTGGCGCGCTCAACGGCGACGCGACTCTCCCTAAGCGAGCTGGTGACCGCCGGCCAGCTGGCGGCGAACGAGGATGGGCGTCCCGCGGCGTGGATCGTGCCGCATCCGAACGAGCGGGAGCCCAACCCGCCATTCGGGTATGTCATCAGTTTCATCCGCTTCCACGAGCGGGGGTTCGCGGCGCCGGCGAGTCGCTTCATGCGAGCGCTATGCTACCACTACAGCGTGGAGTTGCACAACTTCACGCCGAACACGATCTCGCAAGCGGCGACGTTCGTCGGCGTGTGCGAGGGATTCCTGGGGATCCCGGTCAACTAGGATGTCTGGGTGCACCTCTTCTGCGCGGAACTGCACACGCTGACCACGCCGGAGCCGAAGACCTGCTGCGCGGTGCGCGCCGGCGGCATGACGATCGCGCTGCGGAACACGCGCAAGGAGCTCTACATCCCCTGCACGATGACCTCCAATAATTTGGAGTGGGAGCGGGGGTGGTTCTACCTCTGCAACGACGGCGCCGGCCTCCCCTCCTACTCCGGCAAGGTGCTGAAGGACAAGGCCGACTCCTGGCACCAGGGGTGTCGCCGCCTTCGCACCAGACGCGACTGGACTCGCTCCTGAACGCGTTGAAGGACCTGGCGGATGGCGGCCTGACTGCGGGGTGCGTCCTCGCGAACCTCCATCACCGGCGGATCGTCCCCTTGATGGAGCGCCCGCTCCGCATTTTCGAGATGCACGAGGACGCGGACCCCGTCGCATTAGCGCAATCACAGTTGCTGCCGGGTCTCTTCCCGCGGGAGTACGCGGCCACCCGGGCGCGACGCGCCATCGACCTCCGACCCGGTCGGAACGACGACGCGACACTCTGGGCGTTCACCATGCTCCCCGTCGGCCTGTTGGTAAGTGGACCTCCACTTCCCCTTGTTCTGCCGATTCGCGGGGCGTTGCATGTCTTGAGATTTTGCCCGCTCCTTTGTAGATAAGGGCCGTGAACGCCGCGCAGTCCGACCCGCCCGCCCCCGATCTCGAGCGCACGCGCGTGCAGCGCAGCGACGGGAGCAGGAGCGGGCGGCGCGTAAGAGGGAGCGAAGCCTCCGACGGCGAGAGCGCCAGGAAGGAAGGAGCGAGGAGTTCCGGCTGCGCGAGCAGCAGGGACTCTCCTCTCCCGGGACCGAAGAGTACTCGTCATCAGGCGAGGAGGAGGAGGAGAGCGATGGGGGCCAGGCTCCCCCCGAGAGGTGGCAGCCTTCGCCCCCTCGCCCAGAGCCGCGGAGGCGGCGGAGGAGACGGTGCCGGGCGGGCGCAGGAGCGCCCGCCGCCGGCAACCAATGAGAGGGGCGATGCGCACCGCGGGGCGCCGCGCGCGCGCGCCGCGAGGCGACCGGGGATGCGGCGGCGGCCGCCACGGCGGCGGCAACGACGTCCGCCGAGCCCCCGAGGAAAAGGAAGAAGGGATTTTCCACCCTGAGGTGAGTGATTGCTTCCCCTCGCACGCGTTCTTAGACTGGCCAGGGCCTAAATTTCTTGTTTTCGTGCTCGCAGGGTGGCTCCCACCGTGCCCCCTCTTGCACCTGCCAAGGTGCTGAGAACGGACGCGGTCGTCCCCACCAGGCGGCGCTCATCGAGGGCGTCGCGGGCGGACGCGGGCACGATGTCAGCGGCGAGCGGCGGCTCGCTCGGCGCGGCCGAGGCCACGGGGCCGCGGCCGGTGGCGACGGCTACGGTGCCGCCACCGGCGACCGGCGAGGCACCGGCAGCGACAGGGGTCGCGGAGCCGCGCAGCGGCCGACAACCGAGGTGGGGCCGCAGCGGCCGGCGGCCGAGGGCGGGGCCGCGGCAGCCCGCGGTCGTGGTGGGGCCGCGGCCCGCCGCGCCGGTGGACGGAGGCGCCCCGCGCCACGCCGGCCGCCGCGCCGCCGACTTCGCCGGCGCCGCCGCGGCCGGCGGCCGGGGGCGGCGGTGGTGGAGATCCCGGACGACGACAACGTCCCGCCGCCGGCCGGGGACCGGTGGGCGAGCGTGATCGCACCGCCCCGAGGCCCCCGGCGGGGGTACCGTGGCTCGGAGCGACGCCGGCGGCGCCGGAGCGCCCGCCGGACGGCGTTGGGCCCTCGTCTCCGCGCGCCGGGACCCGCCCGCGCGCCCGGGAGTGGGGGGGGGGGCAAGATGTGGCCGACGCCCCGCCGACCCATTTCATCGATGCCCACGTGGAGTAGGGGCTCTGGGAGGAGCTCCGCGACCACGGCGCCTCGCTCAACCGGGCGCTGAACGAGGCGTTGCGGATCCATAGCGGTCCGGCGTGGAGCGCCTTCCAGGTCAGTTGAGCTTCATGGGGCTTCGCAATTCCTTCCCCTGTTTTCTCTTCATTCACGTCTTTTCTGACGCCCACACCTCTCGCTCTGCTTGTTGGTGGCAGGAGCTGGAGCGCCGGGCCCAGGATCAGTACGCCGTCCTTGACCGCGTCGACGCCGATTACCGCTGGTACCGGGGGCAGTATGAGGCCCTGGAGTCCCTTGTCGAGGCCCACAGGTCACCTGACCAGTGGCTGGCGTACAGGGCCGAGGCCCTGATGGACTCGCCCCTGGTGCAGGGCACCCAAGCCACGGAAGGCGCCTCCGCGGTCGTGAGGGTGCGGACAGTGTTGGTGGAGCGCGACGACGCGGGCCGCGCCGGCTCGCGAGGACCTCGGAGGGGGCGCGCTCCCTCACGTCAACATGGGAGGCGGAGGTCGTCACCGCCCGCGCCCAGCCTCCGGCAAGGCCGCGCGGCGCTCCAGAGGCCGAGGGGTCGAAGGCCACCCCGGCGGACAAGGCCGCCACGCTCACCGCGGCTGGGGAGCATCTCCGGCAGGAGCGAGCCGCCCGCCAGGAGGCGGAAGGCGAACTCCAGCGGGAGTGGGCCGCGCTTGTCGAGGTCCGGGCCTCGCTCGAGCAGGAGCGGATGGCACGCGAGGAAGAGCTGGGCCAACTCCAGCGGGAGTGTGCCGCGTTCGAGGAGACGCGGGCCACGCTCCAGAAGCAGGAGGAGGTGTCGCGCCTCAACGGGGAGCTGGTGCAGATCAGCATCTCGCATGAGGATCAGCGCCAGGCCCTCGAGGAGAAGGAGGCCTCGTTCCTCAAGCTGCGGCGCGAGGCTGAGGAGACGTGCCAGTTCCTTGAGGTGGAGAAGAAGCAGGTTGAAGGTGAGTTTGTTTCCGTTCGGCTTTCGTTCGTTGATTCGTTCTTTTGGGGTCCGTTCCCAACTTCATCTCTTTTCTTGTTCGTGGCTTCCAGGCCTGCGGACCGCCCTGGGGCACGCGACCACCCGAGCCGAGACTTTGCAGGCGTCCTACAACTCCTCTCAACAGGAGTTGGAAGAGTTGCGGGCCGTCGCCCTCGAGACCTGCCAGGCCATTGAGGAAGGCGAGGTGCAAGCTGGGAGCTCGCTGGCGAGCCACCTGCGCGCTCTTGGCGGGCACGTCGCGAGGCGGATGCGCCGCGCCCTCCACTTGGGTGTCAAGAAGGCCCTCGGTGTGGTGAGGTCTCACTACGAGGTGAACCTCGAGGACGTGGCGTCGGGCTACGTCGTCCCGGAGGGTGTCGAAGATGAGGTGGCGATGGAGTGCGCGGATGCGCTCACCGCCGCAGCTGCTGAGACGCTCGCCGAAGACTTCGAGGACTTCCTGTTCCCCGACGCTCCTGACGCCGGCGAGCCCCAAGCCTGAAGATCGCTGGGCGCTGGGCCCTTTTTTTGGCTTAAGTATTAGAGTCTGGGCCGCGTGGCTGTCTAAATAGACAAGTAAACTTTTGAGATGTTCAAACACTTGTAAATGTAAGTGGTGTTTTTGCTTCGCTTGTCGCTGAAACGAACCGGATTTCCGCGGACGGAAACCCGACTCTTAGCACCTCGGTGGTAGTCCCAGGAGGGCTACCACGTGCAATCCCTGTCTCAGCGATGCCAAAATCCATACAAAAAGACAAAACAGAATGGAAAGAGTACATCATTTATTTAATTACATTAATCAGAGAACATCTCTTCGGCACATGTCGGGTACAAGTCCATCAGGATTGAATCAAACATAAATAAAACGTCTAGCAGCGGCTCCATGAAAGCGCGAGGAACTCCAAATCCGCAGGCAGCTCGAGTGTAGGAAGAGCTCTAGTCCACCCATCCGTCGTTGTCGAAGTCGTAGTCCGGCTCTGTGTCAGAGACACCAGGATCTACCCGATAAGTGGGTAGGTCATGTCAGCTTCCCAACAAAGAGGCAAAAGCGGTGTATATTCTACTATGCATGAATTATCCCTACTCTGGCTGTAGAAGGCTTAAGCAAAGCAGCAAAGCAACGTTCAAGGTAAGCAGAATTCAGCTGTGAGGTGCACACCTCGGAGAAGCTCACACTTCCGAGGTCCACACCTCTGGGGTCCACACCCCGCTCAAGGTAAACCACACCAAAACACCGGATCTCAACCACGATCCAGATCCCAACTCTCATTTGCGATGTGGGGCCCACCTGCTCCTATCCCCACATCTCAACGGTCGAAGCCGGGCTCACACACTCGGGGGAGAGAAGAAACACAAGAGAAGAGTATCTAGCCAGCATAACAGATCTTAGGACTGTCCATAACCAGTGGACACGGACTATAGCTATAGGTTTAAACACTCTGCAGAGGTTGTACAACTGTACCCGCCCGAATAGGACTGGAACCGTCCGTCACCGATTCCAAGCCCTACCTTACGGCTGAAGGCCAAGTAAGTGGATAGTACCCTCCCGCGTCACCGAGCCTGGCTCAGCCTCCGCGGCAGAGCTCATACTACCCGCGAGAGGTCCCTCGAAGCTGTGGAACCCTTCCCCGGCCTCGCCGGGGCAAAGTCTTCTAAGGAGGGAAAGACCACTCCCGACACGGTCACACCGACCCGCCTACAGGAGGGACGCTATCCACTACAAGTCTCACCCCACACCCCCGCCCATAACAAGGCGGGCGGTTTGTACGGTAAGAGTCCATAAAAGCATGGTTAAACTGACGATCGGTCCTTAAGGGCCGAGAGCAAGCACTCACCATCTCCATCCCATACGACATGTCCCTCGGGTTAGAGGCCAGATCGCATCTTCCCTCGGCAGACGTTCACGAGTAACCAAGCGGCTCGCTCCCGCCAAAACACAGCAAGGAGATACGCACCCAGAACGCACGCTAGAAACACACCGAGATATCCACATCTCAGTCCAAGCCTAGAGTGCCATCCATAATCAAGCAACAAAAGTATGGATAGTAGAGGTAAGGGACTAGCTAGGGGTCTATAGCTAGTCCCGCAGGAAGTAAAACAAGGAATCAGGGTATAACAAAATATCAAGGCATGGTTATTAAACTGGTTATGCAATTCATCAGAGCAATGCATATAAAGTAAAGCACTAGCATCTAATTAACAACATGGGATCTACATGGTTGGGAGTGACATGACACCTTCATTGCCGTTGAAGCAGTCGCTGTCCGGAGCAGTGTACTCGGGGTCCTCCGCGTCCTCCTGGTCGAAGCTCGGGTCTGCGGCACGAGATTCGACGCGGAAATAAGAATACGATGCACATCTAAGCAATAAATCCAAATAAGAACAAATTTTTAGTAGATCCAAAAGAGCTCAAAGTACCTACAAACAGCAAGGTTTTGAAGATACGAATTTATAGAAATTAGTTTTATATTTTTTTGAGCTTCCTATAAATAGTTATGAATTTTGAAAGGTTAAAACCATTTATTAAGCATTTCTGGAAATTAACCCAGAAAAAGAAAAGGATTTTTAGAAAAGATGTCGCTGACGTCAGCATGACGTCAGCGACCCGCGATTATCAGGCAAAAGATGGGCCAGAAGTGTCACTGGGCCGTAGGTGGCCCAGTGGACTCGGTCCAGATAGTTGGTGGGTCACGACCCAGTTGAACCGGGCAGCACAGCCCATTAGGCAAACCATCAGAAGTTCGAAAAACACCCCCAAACATCCCATGCGCGGTGCCGATGGCCCGTTAGGGGTTAGCTGGGCTTAGGGCCCAGATCTGGCCGGCGGCCCACCTTCCAGTTTACTTCAACGTTCAAGATTCGCAGGCACACCAGGTGTTCGACGATATGCCAGGCATCCCTGCGGCCGTGCGGCGTGTCGCCGGTGACGGGCCTAGGTGTCTCTCGCCCAGGGACGACACGAGCAGGAAGGTTCCACGACCAGGTCGCGGCTCAGCGCTGGGTGCGCCGGCCGGACAGCGCCCGCGCCCGTGAACTCGCGCCGCGCGCGCGCGCGTCGACCCGGTGGCCCGGCTCGAAGCCACGCCCGCCGACGCATCACGGCACGGCGCGTCAACGCCTTCCACCCGCAACGAACGCACGGGCCGGCGCCCGGCTTAACACCCGTGCACACGCGCATCGGCGACGAGCCCGGTCAAAATCACCCCCGAGAACTCGGCGCGCCGCGGCGGCGTCCCTCGCGGCTCGGCTGGCCAGTGTCCTAGCATGGAGCTCGCTGGATGTGCGTGGGCTAAAGCGGTGCATAGCGCATGCGCGGCCTCGTCTTGTTCACTCGGCGCGGCCACCTGGTAACCAGGGCGCATCACGAGGCGAAGCGGCGGCGCACAACATCTCCTGCACAGCGCGCTCGGCTCGAAGGCCAGCAATCACGGATGGTCCTAGCACGGCGACGGCGGGCCCGGGGGCATGGGTGGCCCGAGAGCTCCACACGAACGCGGTGCGGCAGTACTGCGGCTCGAAGGCCAGCATCCAGGCATGGACACGCGACGGTGCACCCCGACGCCACCGGTGCCAAACAGAGAAGAAATCAAGGAGGGAGGAAAGAGGAAGGTGGCTGCGGTGATGCTCATGTCGGGGCAACGGTGTAGTCGTAGCCGGCTCGAGGATGGGCGGTGGCGTGTGTTGACGGTGAAAATCCATCAACCTAGCCATGAGTTTACCTTCGGTGTTGGCATGAGTTTTATACCTTATCCATTGGTACTAACCCCCGTGGTATAACAAGTTCACGTGTGCATGTCGGTTTTGGAGTTTAATGTTTATGCAGGGTTTTAGTGTTGAATGCAAGACTTTCGGGATAAGTTCATCAAGCACCTCATGACAAGACCTTGAAGCCCCGTACAAGTCATGCAATGAAGCAAACTTAACTCCAAGAAGCCGGGGACTTGATCCGAGAAGACGACAGACTCCGAGGACCTGACCAGAAAAGTGCTGAATCTTGCAAGACAAGGAGTTGAGTCCAATTCGGAGAGAAACTAAGGACATGGACCTACATGCAGAAGGGGGAAACATCCAGGAAGCAAGGGAACCGACGTAGAGCAAAGGAGGCCTCGGGCTGGGGCTGGATGGGCCCAGGCCGGCCGGCCCGGGTCCGGCGGCCCATGCCCATCCAGGGCCCATTTGCCCCCTCCTTTGCCCTAGCCGCCAATCGGGCTATTTATAGCCCTCTGACCGAGAGCCACGCATCATCCAATTCATCATCGGCCGCCGAGGAGCAGAGAAGAGAGGGACACCATCTCGGAGAGGAGAGGGTCGAGCTAGTTGACTAGGGTTTCCCTAGCCGACGTGGGAACCTTGCACGGAAGACCACGTCGGAGTTCCCAGAGCTAGAAGCAAGATCAAGGAAGGATCCCAGTGGTGATCTTGTGTATGTATCATTGTTATAGTTGAATTATCAAGTTGAATCTTTTCCTAGCGATCAAGTGTTTCCTCGAAGATTTCGTTTTTCGATCGGCTTTGCTTATTTTAATTCTATTCTCGAGATAGATTACATAGGGTGTTCTTGTAGCTGCGGTGGCTAGAGGTACACGCCGGATCTTCCGAAAGAATCTCGACTTGTCTTTTGACTCGCCTTAAGCTCCCCGCATGAGTAGGGATACGTTGTGACAGAAAGAGGGTTTCGAAAGGCGGATGTTTTCGGATTTGGACGGGAAACCATGATTTAAAGAGGCTTCTATTAAGATTCGATTTGCTACTTCTTCTCTTGCTTGGAACTTCAACAAAAGGCTTACCCCGATCCTTCTAGATCGGTTTATCTACCCAATCTTACTTTGTTTTCTCCGGTCTTTAGTAGATTAGATTAGTTTCGTGTCTTTTACCTAGATGCATTAGGGTTTCTTTTATCGAAGATTGAAGTTACTTGGCTTTATTAGATTGAGTTTTGCGTCACACATTTGTTCCACGGATTCCATACCTTGGGTTCACCACTCGAGGGAAGAAGGGTCCCTTGACTACGACGGGAGACTTGTCCGCTTGCAAGTCATAAACGAACTTTGATATAATTATTAACCGTCAACAAGCCCCTTTTTCTGGCGCCGTTGCCGGGGAACAAGTGATCAAGATTTGATTTTTTATTGCCTTTTCGTAATTTTCAGTTTTCTTTTTGTTTTTATTTTTGCATCTACTAAATTTTGATCATCCTCAAATTACATCTAATCTAGTTTGTCTAACTCTAGTTTTTATAGATTTGTTTTTACTTTCTAGTTTTTGCATACTTTGTTTATTGCTAACCCTAACAGGAGATGGACGGCTACCTCTCCAACAAACCCGATAATTTTGTGGATGATCCAGAAAAACTTTACAAGCTAAGGAGACGCGAAGCACATCAAGCTAAAAAGCTGGATTTTGTAGATTCGGAGTCGGAAGACAAAGGATCGCAGAATCTCCGAAGAATTCACCACCTCAAAGTCCTCGGGAGAATCGACTTCCACCAATGGGTGACCAACCACCGCAAGAACGCAAGATTGGGGAGCTATGCACCCCGTACATCATCGACCTACCAATCTTGAACCTTGAGGAGATCGGAAGACCGTTCGAGATCAAGACCTCAACAATCCGCATGGTGCAACATTCACCCTTCACCGGTAAAGAGGATCCGAACCTTCACCTCCAAGAATTCATTCAACTATGTCAGACTTTCAACATGGATGGGGTGACTCAAGACCAAATGAGGGCAAGGCTTTTTCCGTTCTCACTACTCGGGAAGGCTTTGCAATGGTTCCACTCTCAACCGGCGGAGACGGTGCAAAATTGGAACACGTTGATGAAGGCTTTCATGAAGGAATACTACTCACCGGGTAAAACTCAAAGCTTGCGTAATAAGATTGCCACCTTTGTTCAATATCCTACGGAAACTATCTCGGAGGCATTCGAGCGCTTCAACGAGTACACCCGGCGGTTCCACATCACAAGTTCCCGAAAGAAGACCTCGTGCAAAAGTTCTATCAAGGACTCACCATGGCGTCAAGGACGATCATCGATGCATCGGCGGGAGGATCCATCATCGAACTTACACCGACGGAAGCTTTCACTCTATTCAAGAAGGTCGCGGATAATGACACGTGGGCGTCGTCCGGCGCCTACATCCGGTTCAACCCACGGGGAACGTCAAAGGAGTCTTGCAAGTGGAGAAGGAGAACATACTTGAAGGCAAGATCGACTCGCTCATGAGGAGGTTGGAGAAGATGGAGATGGAAAAGAAAGAGGCTCAAGACTTGAAGGCCGCTGAAGCAAGGTCCACATGCGAAGAATGTGGAGAGTATGGCCATGTCTGCAAAGATTGTTTGGAGGAAGCCAAAGTGCTCGACTACATGAGGAAGGGAGAATTACCGAACTTCCGCTACGGGCAAGGTAGGCCTCAATTTAATGCAAGCTCATCTATTCCTATACAATTGAAGGAGTTCATGGATGAGCAAGCTAAGATCAACAAGGACACCGTCACCAAGTTCAAGACCATAGACAAGGTGTTGGAGAACATCGATAGCAAAGTGACGGAGGTCGGAAGTTCCAATCATCAAGTTCTCAACATGATGAAGATGCTCGAGACGCAAGTTGGACAACTTGCGGGGCGCCTCACTAATGATGAAGGGAAGCTTCCGGGACAACCCAAAAGTCCCGAATCGGCGAAGGCCATTCAAACACGTTCGGGGAAGGAGACCGAAGATCCGGAACGTTCCGCGGGAGCGAGGAAGCTTAAACCATCCACCAAGGTGGAAGGAGTTGCTAAAGAGAAGGTTACGGGGATCGTCACCGAGGAACCCGAATTTGAGATGTCGGAGGAAGACACGAGGATACCGCAACTCAAGCCACGCTTCTTCCGAGGTAAACTTGACAACCACTTTGAGAAGTTTGTGGAAGTTGTGCGTAGACTTAGCATCAACATGCCATTACTAGATGCCCTACAAGTACCTACATATTCTCGTTACTTTAAAGACATACTTGCAAATAAATATGAGATAGCAACACTCGGGGTAGATCATGTCAAGATGTCCGAGGAGTGTAGTGCCGCTATTGCTAATGGGCTAGAGAAGCAAAAGGACCCCGGGTGCCCTACAATTCCATGTTCGGTTGGTTCTTTCAACTTCGAGAAGGCGTTATGCGACCTTAGAGCTAGTGTGAGCGTCATGCCGAGGGATGTGTTCGAGAAGCTACGCCTACCAATGGAGCCTATGGGTATATGTTTGGAGTTGGGTGACAACTCCATTCGCTATCCCTTGGGCATTGCTGAAGATGTACCCGTGAAGATCGGACACCACTTCATCCCCGTCGACTTCGTTGTGCTCGAGATGGGAGAGAGGGAGAAGCCGCCGCTCATCCTAGGGAGGCCTTTCCTCAAGACCGTGGGAGCTACTATTGATGTTGGCAAGGGGGAGATCATGTTCGATATCAACGGAGAAAGGAGTTCCTTCAAGTTCCGTCCAAGAATCGAGGCATGCAACATGATTGGAGTGAAGGGAGAACCAAAACAAATGGAGGGGCTGAAAAAGAAGAAGGATCCGAAAAAAATGAACGTAAAGAAAATCAAAGAAGGTGTTGCATCCATCAAGGCAAAGGAAGAAAAGCCGCCTGTGAAGACCAAAAAAATGACTAAGCCGGAAGACAAGCCCGCGCCCAAGATGGTGCGGAAGTGGGTACCCAAGATTGCAACGCCCGCAAAGAGCGTTGATCCGGAGTAATCAAGTGAAGAAGTCTAGCTATAGACTATAAACGAAGCGCTAGGCGGGAGGCAACCCGTTTCGTCGAGTCAAGAATAAGCTACCGGGAGGACAACCCGATTCTAGGTTTTTCGAGTATTTTTAATAATTTAGTTTTTGAGTTTTATTACGCAAAGACATTAGACTTAGAAGTAGTTGAACAATATTAGAGGCATAATTCTTAATTGAATGTTTGCTTTATCATAAACCCTTTGCATGAACCCTCCTATGTGCTTGTTTGTTCTTTTCTTTTCGAGAAACCTCAACCAAATAATTTCAGAACCTAACTTAACCTTTCACCCTCATTATGGTGCTGAGGTTAACTTATTTTTCATGCTAAAACCACACGAGTAGAGCCACGATTTATATTTAAGTGTTAATAAAATTCAGCACGTAGTCGGACTCGCGTGAACCTAGAAATCAAAACTTTTGGTTGGTTTTAAATCTAAATCCTTGGTTTCTCTAGGATTAGAATTTTTCTAAGCCCATTCTAATTTTGTTTTATTAAAAACCTTTCTTATTTAGCCAAAATTAGAACCTAAACCTATGCCCCCATGATCAAGCCGGGAAAAGTTTGCTCTCAACCGATGAAGGCAAACTATACCGGTGAGACCGAAATCGACGTAGTCGAAAAATATTTTCGACTTACATTTGTTTTTAATGGGTTAAAAACTTCTCTAAAATTATGTTTGAGCTCTTGCATGGCTCTGAAAAATATTTTAAATTTCGAATTAGAGGAGTGCTTAACCTTGAACACACCTTAATGGAGGCAATCTAGTTTGAATTAATCATGCATGCACCATTGGATTCCCTTTTATCAACTTTCACCAATTCCACATGCAAAGGACAAGCATGGTGGGCAGCAAGCATCAACTTTGCAGGAATTTCATGGTGGCATGTGAAGCAAGTGGAGCTAGGGAGCATGGACATGACCCAAAGCATGAAGCATCAAGTGGAAGGACCAATAATGCAAGAAAAGGAGTGGACGAGAGCGTTTGGGCGGTGCAACTCGTGGAGCACGTGGGCGGGGAAAGTTGCGAGAGGCGAAATGATCGTGCTGGAAGAAAGACGAGGCAGGGAGGAGCACCGAGGCCCCCAGGCCGGCCGGCTCGGGCCGGCCGGCCTCCCCTACATAAGGAGCCCCCGGCTCCCCCGTTTTCTGCGAGCAAGCTTCCCTCTCCTTCCTTTGTTTGTGTGTTCAAGTTTGTGTGCTCAAAACCTCCGTAGACATAGCCAACCTTCCCAAGCTTGATAACTCAAGAAAAAAATCCACATCCTTAATCCACTCAAAGTCCACATCCGAAGCAAAGAGTTTAAGTGCCTAGTTACCGGTTGCAACCCGGAGTTTTAGTTGAAGAAAAGAGTGCAGCAACCATGTGGAAGAAAACCACAAGTCTCTTCTCCAAGAAGAAGAGTTCGTCGTCGTCCAAGCCGTCATCAACCACGTCTTCGAGGAGGCACTCGGTTTCCGAGTCTCCCCGAGCATGGAGACGGATACGGCACCACCGAGGAGGAACGATGCTCTCCTCCTTGGTGGTATGAGGGCTGCAAGAAGCACGTCCATGAGGTTTACCGAACCTCGTGGGCACACGGAGGAGCAGCCCGCGCCACCATGACGATCGACCCGTTCAACCGCGCCACCTCCTTACACTCCGACATACTCTTCGTACGGCTTCATCATCTTGTCATCGGAGGAGGAGGAGAGGCTCTCTAATCTTGAGAAGAGGCTTGTGCCCAACGTCGAGTTCGACGACCAAGCACTCTACACCTTGGGTTTTGGCACCGACATATACTATATGTTGGGGCACCTTGGACGGGTGCAGTTCTCCAACGGAGTATTGGTGGACACCCACTTGGGGTTCGCCTTGGAAATTTTAATGACCATTGCACCTATCCTTGATGATGATGGGGTGCAAAGCTTGTCATTCCGTTTGGAGGGAGTCCAACAAGTGGTTCCCTACGAGCACGTTAGGGAGCTGCTTGGATTCCACAAGGGAGCTCCGGAGAAAGTTGACGTGCCACCCGACATGTTAGTGGGATTTTGGAATATGATCTCCGGGGAAGCCCATCAACAACGCAATTGCATCCGCAACCCCATTATCCGGATATTTCACTCTTGGATGTGCAAGAGGGTATTGGGGAGGATGAAGGAAACGAAGGTGACCAACACGGAGTTGAATTGGCTATACTCGGCTTTAATTGCCAGGCAGCCAATAGACCCCTCTTACCTCATGATCAACCGTTGGTGTTGTGCAGCAACATCGGGGGCGGGAAATATTGGTTCGGGGTGCTACCTCTCCATGTTGGCCTTCTCCTTACGGCCGGGGATCGCAAGAAACCCCGACCATCTTTTGCGTGGTACCTCTCTCGGTATTGAGTATTTGTGGCAAGGCAAATACATTAGTGGAGATGAGAGAGGAGGTTATTGGTTGGCCATAGTGAACCTACCCCTTCCCAATGAGAGGCTTAGGCTTTTCATCGAAGGAAGAGAAGATTGGTTGGAAGAGGGACTCCTTGTCCCTGCAAGGAAGAACAAAAGAGGAAGAATCGTAGAGGAGGGAACATCCTCCGCACAAGCGAGTGGAGCACAACCCAATGTGCAACCATTCGGCGGGATCCCTCCTCCGCCAAGTTATTACGGAGGGCCACAAGAGCAAGCATGGGGGGGGGGTGGTGCACCGGTCCCCCACCAAATTATGTTGTGCCCAACGCTAACTTCGCGGAGCCCTACGCACATCATCCCCAACCACAACAAAGCATGGCCATAATTGGAGGGTATGCTGCAAGAAACGCCCAAAACATCGCAGCCATCCAAGCTAACGCAGCTCAACTTGGTGAAGGCAATGCAAATATTGCCTTTAAGCTTGGACGCCTTCACCTTGTGGAGCCAAATCAATTCGTCGGAGGAAATGTCCAATCATATTATGAGCAAGGGTATTATTATCAAGATCATCAACATCAACCACCGGTGGAGGACTAGAAGATTTAGGAACTTTAGCTTTCTTTTCTTTTCTTTTTCTCTGTAATTTTCAGCTTTTGCTTATGTGTGTTTGCGTAGTATTTTCTGTTTTTATTTAAATTTCAGCAAGCATGTTTGTTTATTTTCAGTTTGTATTTCAACTTGATGTCATCATTAATAAAGACACCACCTTGATTATATAATTGGAAAAGTTACAAAAATTTGTGCCATGATGATATATGATTATAATTGCAGCTTTGTTCATCTTTGTAATTGATCTATGCATGTTTAAGCTAGTGCTCTCTTAAAAATACAAATCTGAATTTATTTAAATGCTAGATTAATTTTCAGCGGAGGTTATGATTAAAATAAAGACCCATGGTGTTTTATGTGCTCTCAAGTTATGAATAGATTAAAGATGTCTTTTATGCTAAAAAATATCGCTAACCTTGTCATAAATATCACATGTGTGTTGCTCAACCTATCCAAAGCCTTATATATATTTGAGTGCATAAACCTTAGTGTACAAGATTTATTTTTGAGTGAGTTATTGCAGGCCATGATTTCTCTGGCCCGAGACTAAGAAGTTGGTCATTCCGTTTTTGCGTATCTATCTTTTTGCTAGCCTTTTATCTGTGCATTGTGTATCCCCGCATTGGAGATCTCACAAACCTCGCCGGATATCCACCCTTAAACCAAATATCATCTTTTGTGATTACCTCCTTTACCACAACCTATTGTTGAGAATGGATCATCAATTCAAGGAAGATTGCAAGACGGTGCCGACATTGAAGATTTCAAGTATCTCTCCAAAGGAAAAATATTTCCGGTACCTACCTTATTTTTCGCCTCTTTGCTCGAGGACGAGCAACGTCTAAGCATGGGGGAGGAGGTAGGTACGATGCAGTTTTAGAGTTCAAAAAGGGAGTATTTAAAAAAAATGAAATGATGAATGAAAGAAAAAAAATTTTCGGCGATGTACGTGACTTCCAAGGTGAAGGTCTCACAAGAAGAAAGAAAAAAATATATATAATGAATGAAAGAAAGAAAGAAAGAAAAGAATGAGAAATATGAGAAAGAGAAAAAAAATATGAGTATGCGTAAAGTGAACTCCCCGGTTCTCTAAGAGTGCATTCAAGGCTTCAAGTTAAAAAGATCCATTCTCATTTTCCAACCATGTGCAATCTGATAACGAGGACTTCCTTTGTGCCTCGGGATCACTCTTTGCCATTTGCACATATCCACTTATCTAAAGTGTGTGTATTTTTCTCTTTCCTCTCCTTGATTTAACATTATTTTCCAATGACCTTTTTGATGAGTTTCGGTAAGACCATGAGAAGCTTGTCTTGTTTTGACAACACCTCATTTATAAAATCTTGTTAGGACTAAACTTTCCCAAAGCTCCATATAAAGCCTACCACACATATATGTTATGAGAGGGAAAGGAGTAGAATATATAGGCTTGAGAGACAAGCGAGATGAGAGTTCATGAGCAATATGCAAGATGATTTAAATTTGTGAACTTGGTTTAGCTTTTCTTTATCTCGTTCTTTATTTCAAAAATTCTGAGATCTATTTAAACTTTGTGAGCATGTTAATACTTGTGGGATAAGCTTAAATAAGAATCTACCCTCCGTAGAGATGAAGGCTAGTACATTATGGAACTTTAATGAATTTTGAGAGCATTATGTTTTCTCATGTATGATCAAGTGCAAGGTTTAAACATTGTTTGGCAATGATGATATCCATCGAAGGCTTACTCGAGGACGAGCAAGGTTTAAGCATGGGGGAGATGTTGACGGTGAAAATCCGTCAACCTAGCCATGAGTTTACCTTCGGTGTTGGCATGAGTTTTATACCTTATCCATTGGTACTAACCCCCGTGGTATAACAAGTTCACGTGTGCATGTCGGTTTTGGAGTTTAATGTTTATGCGGGGTTTTAGTGTTGAATGCAAGACTTTCGGGATAAGTTCATCAAGCACCTCATGACAAGACCTTGAAGCCCCGTACAAGTCATGCAATGAAGCAAACTTAACTCCAAGAAGCCAGGGACTTGATCCGAGAAGATGACAGACTCCGAGGACCTGACCAGAAAAGTGCTGAATCTTGCAAGACAAGGAGTTGAGTCCAATTCGGAGAGAAACTAAGGACATGGACCTACATGCAGAAGGGGGAAACATCCAGGAAGCAAGGGAACCGACGTAGAGCAAAGGAGGCCTCGGGGGCCGGGCCCGGATGGGCCCGGCCGGCCGGCCCAGTCCGGTCGGCCCAGGCCCATCCAGGGCCCATTTGCCCCCTCCTTTGCCCTAGCCGCCAATCGGGCTATTTATAGCCCTCTGACCGAGAGCCACGCATCATCCAATTCATCATCGGCCGCCGAGGAGCAGAGAAGAGAGGGACACCATCTCGGAGAGGAGAGGGTCGAGCTAGTTGACTAGGGTTTCCCTAGCCGACGTGGGAACCTTGCACGGAAGACCACGTCGGAGTTCCCGGAGCTAGAAGCAAGATCAAGGAAGGATCCCGGTGGTGATCTTGTGTATGTATCATTGTTATAGTTGAATTATCAATTTGAATCTTTTCCTAGCGATTAAGTGTTTCCTCGAAGATTTCATTATTCGTTTGCTTATTCTAATTCTATTCTCGAGATAGATTACATAGGGTGTTCTTGTAGCCGCGGTGGCTAGAGGTACACGCCGGATCTTCCGAAAGAATCTCGACTTGTCTTTTGACTCGCCCTAAGCTCCCCGCATGAGTAGGGATACGTTGTGACAGAACGGAGATTCCGAAAGGCGGATGTTTTCGGATTTGGACAGGAAACCACGATTTAAAGAGGCTTCTATTAAGATTCGATTTGCTACTTCTTCTCTTGCTTGGAACTTCAACAAAAGGCTTACCCCGATCCTTCTAGATCGGTTTATCTACCCAATCTTACTTTGTTTTCTCCGGTCTTTAGTAGATTAGATTAGTTTCGTGTCTTTTACCTAGATGCATTAGGGTTTCTTTTATCGAAGATTGAAGTTACTTGGCTTTATTAGATTGAGTTTTGCGTCACACATTTGTTCCACGGATTCCATACCTTGGGTTCACCACTCGAGGGAAGAAGGGTCCCTTGACTACGACGGGAGACTTGTCCGCTTGCAAGTCATAAACGAACTTTGATATAATTATTAACCGTCAACAGCGTGGCGAAGGCATTTGTGGCGAAGTAGGCGTTCCCGGCGGTGTAGATGTCCCTGCTCCGGTCCGGCTCCCTCTCCCGACGCGGACGGCCTCCTCTCCTCCCCACGGGTGGCGGTTGAAGTCGTCGACCTCGGCGTGTCGATGGCGTCCCAGTGCGTCCGCGCCTTCCCCCGGCTCGACGCGGCGGCGACGCATCTGCTCCCTCTCCCTCACGGCGTGGCCTCCTATGTAGGAAGGAAAACCCCAATGGGGTTGGTGGTTGGTGCGCTCGGGTTGCGGCCTCACCCTGCCTTTGAATCCCGGGGCCGCGGCCGTCAGGGCGAAAGCCCCAATCTACCCCGGGCTAGACCGGCCGGGCTGCCGAGGCGGCGCGGCTTCCCTCGCGTCGGACGAGGCCGGGCAGGGGCGCGATGCGAAGGGTGCAAAAGCGGGATTCCCGCCCCGAGCCGAGGTTGGGTCCGTGCGCACACACGCACGGCCCCTCGACGTGCGGGCCCGCCGAGCGGGGCGCGCGCCCCATCCCGCGCGCGCGGTTGCGGCGCGGGTCACTTGGTGCATCGCATCCGAGGCGGGGAGAGGATAGGGTAGGAGAAGAAGGGGGAGAGTGGCGGCTGACGCGTGGGCCCTGCCCGTCAGCGAGTGAAGCAAGGATGAGATGAGAGGGTGAGGATGGTGGGCTGAAGCGGCTGATTGGGTTGCTGGGCCGGCGAGGTAGATGGACCCGCAGCGGGCTTTAGGACAGGCCGGCCCAGTAAGCCGTTTAAGACTTTGGGAAAAAGATTTGGTTTAAACGCTAAAGTTTAAGTTTGAATTTGGATTATTTCCAAATTCAAACCACACACAAATAAGATCCAAATTAAACCAGAAAAGTCCAACTCACTTATTTTACCATAGTTTGAATATATGTTTTTATAAATGGGTCAAACAGGTGGAGAATTTAGAAGAGGGCTAGCAATTTGGCTTGAAAATTGATAGCACTCAATTTCAGTCAAAAAGTTTTAAATTTTTGCAAAATTTGCACACCTAAATTCCTGGGTTGTTACATTCTCCCCCACCACCGAGAATCTTGTCCTCGAGATTTTGTCCTCGACCTCCTCCGTGAACAAGTGAGGGTACTCGTTTCTGAGATCCGCTTCTTTTTCCCAAGTTGCTTCTCGCTCTGTGTGGTTGCTCCACAACACTCTACAGAAGGGAATGGTTGTTCTCCTTGTCTCCTTGACGGCTTGGCTGGAGTCTGGAACTGAGAGTTGCGGTTTTGACTTCCTGGTTGCACCTGCTGTGGACACTCGAACGACTTGTGCCCAACATGACGGCAGTTGAAGCAAGTCACCTTAGCCCTGTCTGCTGACTGCGGTGGTGGTCTCGGTCTCCAGTTGTTCTGTCCTCCACTCCCTCCCCGGGTTGGCTCGCTCTCGCGGGCGCGTGACCGAGTGACATGGTGTCTCTGCTGTGTCTGGTGGCCCTGAGCGTAACCTGTCCTCTGCCTCTGAGGTGGACCTGAGCGTCCTGCCGTCTGTGCGCTTGGACTTGCTTCCACGAACCTCCATGTACTCGAGCCTCGACCTCTCAACGATCAGTGCCTTGTCGATAATGGAGCGAAGTGTCGGGCAGTCGTGTGCGGACAAGTGGTGTGCCATCCCCTTGTGCAGTCCCTTCCCGAACCAGTAAACCTTCTTCTTCTTTGTGTCGGTGTCGTTTGGCACGTACCTCATTAGCTCTTGGTAGTGGTTGGCATACTCCTGTACTGACATACTTCCCATCTTGAGGTGCCTGAACTCGTCAGCCTTCCTGTCCATCACTGCCTCTGGAATGTGGTGGCTCCTGAAGGCCTCCACGAACTCGTCCCACCCGATGTGCAACGGGTCCGGTGCGAGTCACGAGGCCGTCCCACCACGCACCGGGCCGTGCCGATTAGCTGGTGCGCTGCCACGGTCACACACTCCTCCTCAGTGAGCTCAGTCAACTCCAGCTTCTTCTCAATCTCTCGCAGCCAGTTGTCCGCGTCCATCGGATCTGCTGAGTGGTCGAAAGTTGGCGGTTGCAGCTTGTTGAAGTTCTCAACCTTCTTCTGGAAACGTTCTGGCGTGTTGCGGTGCTGACCCCTGTGGTTGTTGTTGTTGTTGTTCTGAGCTAGCATCTGGGTGATCGTCTGCATCAGCTGGGTCTATACTGCCATCACGTCGGCCAAGTTCGGGGGAGGTGGCGGTGGTGGCACCTCGTGTCCCTGAGCCTGGCCTGCTCCTCCCTCGGGCTGGGGTACCTGCTCGTGCTCGAGCTCCTGCTGGGTTAGGGGCATTTCCCCCCGTTGTCCCCAGCGACCTCCTCGAAACGGGCCAGGAGTCGCCCAGGCCTCCTTGCCCCCGACATCTGTTCCATTTGCAAGAGTCAGTAGTGGTAGGGAGAATATTATTAAGGTTATTTAACTATAAAGGAGTAATCCTGCTAACAATCAGAGAATTTCATTCAGACATAAAGAAGCATGAAATCCGAGAAAAACCATGAAGATCCATGTCACTCAATCAATGCCACCATACAAAAAGGGGTGCACCTCGAGGTTTACTCCAACGACCTTCGAGGGTACACGACAACACATCACGCTAACGCATGGTACATCATGGGGTAGCTACTACAGGCATGACAACATGAGCGGTAGCATTACAACTAACTCATTAAGACGTCTCAGAATCTACTGCTAGATCTCTACTCCCGTCACGGGGTAATCTGGGGTGCCTCTGGGCTGGAGTCTGGTGGAACTGAGTAGAACGGTGGCGAGTAAGCCCCTGGGTAACCCGGCATCCTGATCGCCGGTCCTCCGTAGTAGTCTCGGGTATCCTGAAGAGCACGGTCCATCTCTGCTGTGTCCTGGGAGCCTCTCGGGTACGGGCGTAGACGTGGTAGGAGTGTCGGGGGTAGCTCAAGGGTCTCTGTCCGCAGTCGTGGTCTCTTCTTGGGCGGTAGCTACGCGGAGAGCTCCTCCAGCTCCCTCAGCCTCTGCTGGTCGGAACGCTCCCAGGCCATGCGGGTCCTGGCAGCTCGGTCCCTCTCCTCGTAGACCAACCCACCGAGGTAGCACAAGTGGTGGTAGTTGTGTCAACTCGCCTTCTGTAGGTCCCACGCCCTCACTTGATAGTCAGCTGCTGCAGCTCCAACCGACTCCAACTGGTCCCTCGCCTCTGCAAGCCTCTCTCTGTCCTCGCGCGTGGCCTCCACTGTAGCTCGGTGCAACTCCTGTGCTGACCTCAGTCGTGCCTCCAGTGTGGCGATCCTCCTGGCGTCCCTCTCGGTGCTAGCTCTGGCTGCTGCTAGCCCGAGCTGCACCAGCTCACCGTTCCTCTGGTGAGACTCCTCCAGCCGGTCGGCTAAGTCCAGCCTCTTCATCTCCATCTCCTGGGCAAACTGCAGACACTCGTCCCACTTCCACCTCAGGTAAGTGATCTCACTGTCCGCCCAAAAGAGCGCCTGGTCCTGAGCCAGGATGCACCGGTTGGCCGTGTGCATCTTCTTGTTCTCCTCCTCTGCAGTCACCTCAAGGTACTGAGCTTGGTCGCACGTGTCCCAGCGACTCGAGTCGTAGACCCCCGTCGGAAGAATGCTGAACGGGTGTCCTTAAGCTTCTCCCCAAGCTGGACACAGACCTCCTTGAGAGCTCAGCGTGCGCAAGTCTGGTGTGCCTCCATGGTAGAACTCTCAAAGCAGTGCACCTTGGCTCCCTTGAACTCTGGCACTCGTGGGTCCACCGGTACCGTGACGGTCAGGAACGTGGTAGACTGGTCCAGGGGCCCCATGGTCCTCCCCTCGTAGCAGACCCGGTCGGTCCCCACTCCCGCTGCCTTCAGGCACTCCCTCAGCAGGTGGCAGAAGCCTCCGGCCCACCTGCCGTCCGACTCCAGAGGGATCCACGCTTCCTCCGCCATCTGCACAACGCTGTTAGAGCGTAGTTAGTAAGGTAGTTAGTTAAAGTTAATCAAGATAATGCATATATATATATATATACGGAAGCCAAGGGGGTTTATATAAAGTTCCAAGGTTCAAAAACGGCTTCCTAAGCTATCGACCATTCCTGGGGCTCGTCCTACAGTCAAGCATGGCTCTGGTACCAACTGAAACGAACCGGATTTCTGCGGACGGAAACCCGACTCTTAGCACCTCGGTGGTAGTCCCAGGAGGGCTACCACGTGCAATCCCTATCTCAGCGATGCCAAAATCCATACAAAAAGACAAAATAGAATGGAAAGAGTACAACATTTATTTTATTACATTAATCAGAGAACATCTCTTCGGCACATGCCGGGTACAAGTCCATCGGGACTGAATCAAACATAAATAAAACGTCTTGCAGTGGCTCCATGAAAGCGCGAGGAACTCCAGATCCGCAGGCAGCTCGAGTGTAGGAAGAGCTCTAGTCCACCCATCCGTCGTTGTCGAAGTCGTAGTCCGCCTCTATGTCAGAGACACCAAGATCTACCCGATAAGCGGGTAGGTCATGTCAGCTTCCCAACAAAGAGGCAAAAGCAGTGTATATTCTACTATGCATGAATTATCCCTACTCTGGCTGTAGAAGGCTTAAGCAAAGCAGCAAAGCAACGTTCAAGGTAAGCAGAATTCAGCTGTGAGGTCCACACCTCGGAGAAGCTCACGCTTCCGAGGTCCACACCTCTGGAGTCCACACCCCGCTCAAGGTAAACCACACCAAAACACCGGATCTCAACCACGATCCAGATCCCAACTCTCATCTGCGATGTGGGGCCCACCTGCTCCTATCCCCACATCTCAACGGCCGAAGCCGGGCTCACACACTCGGGGGAGAGAAGAAACACAAGAGAAGAGTAGCTAGCCAGCATAACAGATCTTAGGACTGTCCATAACCAGTGGACACGGACTATAACTATAGGTTTAAACACTCTGCAGAGGTTGTACAACTGTACCCGCCCGAATAGGACTGGAATCGGCCGTCACCGATTCCAAGCCCTACCTTACGGCTGAAGGCCAAGTAAGTGGATAGTACCCTCCTGCGTCTCCGAGCCTGGCTCAGCCTCCGCGGCAGAGTTCATACTACCTGCGAGAGGTCCCTCGAAGCTGTGGAACCCTTCCCCGACCTCGCCGGGGCAAAGTCTTCTAAGGAGGGAAAGACCACTCCCGACACGGTCACACTGACCCGCCTACAGGAGGGACACTATCCAGTACAAGTCTCACCCCACACCCCCACCCATAACAAGGCGGGCGGTTTGTACGGTAAGAGTCCATAAAAGCATGGTTAAACTGACGATCGGTCCTTAAGGGCCGAGAGCGAGCACTCACCATCTCCATCCCATACGACACGTCCCTCGGGTTAGAGGCCAGATCGCATCTTCCCTCGGCAGACGTTCACGAGTAACCAAGCGGCTCGCTCCCGCCAAAACACAGCAAGGAGATACGCACCCAGAACGCACGCTAGAAACACACCGAGATATCCACATCTCAGTCCAAGCCCAGAGTGCCATCCATAATCAAGCAACAAAAGTATGGATAGTAGAGGTAAGGGACTAGCTAGGGGTCTATAGCTAGTCCCGCAGGAAGTAAAACAAGGAATCAGGGTATAACAAAATATCAAGGCATGGCTATTAAACTGGTTATGCAATTCATCAGAGCAATGCATATAAAGTAAAGCACTAACATCTAATTAACAACATGGGATCTACATGGTTGGGAGTGACATGACACCTTCGTTGCCGTTGAAGCAGTCGCTGTCCGGAGCAGTGTACTCGGGGTCCTCCGCGTCCTCCTGGTCGAAGCTCGGGTCTGCGGCACGAGATTCGACGCAAAAATAAGAATACGATGCACATCTAAGCAATAACTCCAAATAAGAACCAATTTTTAGAAGATCCAAAAGAGCTAAAACTACCTACAAACAGCAAGGTTTCGAAGATACGAATTTAGAGAAATTAGTTTTATATTTTTCTGAGCTTCCTATAAATAATTATGAATTTTGAAAGGTTAAAACCATTTATTAAGCATTTCTGGAAATTAACCCAGAAAAAGAAAAGGATTTTTAGAAAAGATGCCGCTGACGTCAGCGTGACGTCAGCGACCCGCGGTTATCAGGCCGAAGATGGGCCAGAAGTGTCACTGGGCCGTAGGTGGCCCAGTGGACTTGGTCCAGATAGTTGGTGGGTCACGACCCAGATGAACCGGGCAGCACAGCCCATTAGGCAAACCATCAGAAGTTCGAAAAACACCCCCAAACATCCCATGCGCGATGCCGATGGCCCGTTAGGGGTTAGCTGGGCTTAGGGCCCAGATCCGGCCGGCGGCCCACCTTCCAGTTTACTTCAACGTTCAAGATTCGCAGGCACACCAGGTGTTCGACGATATGCCAGGCATCCCTGCGGTCGTGCGGCACGTCGCCGGTGACGGGCCTAGGTGTCTCTCGCCCAGGGACGACACGAGCAGGAAGGTTCCACGACCAGGTCACGGCTCGGCGCTGGGTGCGCCGGCCGGACAGCGCCCGCGTCCGTGAACTCACGCTCGGCGCGCGGCACGTCGACCCGTGGCCGGGCTCGAAGCCACGGCCCGCCGGCGCATCACGGCACGGCGTCAACGCCTTCCACCTGCAACGGAACGCACGGGTCGGCGCCCGGCTTAACACCTGTGCACACGGGCGTCGGCGGTGAGCCGGGTCAAAATCACCCCGAGAACTCGGCGCGCCGCGGCGCGTCCCTCGCGGCTCGGCTGGCCAGTGGCCTAGCATGGAGCTCGCTGGACGTGCGTGGGCCAAAGCCGTGCATAGCGCACGCGCAGCCTCGCCTTGTTCGCTCGGCGCGGCCACCTGGTAACTAGGGGTGCGTCACGAGGCGAAGCGGCGGCGCACAACATCTCCTGCACAGCGCGCTCGGCTCGATGGCCAGCGATCACAGATGGTCCTCGCACGGTGACGGCGGGCCCGGGGGCATGGGTGGCCCGAGAGCTCCACACAAACGCGGTGCGGCAGTACTGCGGCTCGAAGGCCAGCATCCAGGCGTGGACACGCGACGGCGCACCCCAACGCCGCTAGTGCCAAACAGAGAAGAAATCAAGGAGGGAGGAAAGAGGAAGGTGGCTGCGGTGATGCTCATGTCGGGGCGACGGTGTAGTCGTAGCCGTCTCGAGGATGGGCGGTGGCATGGCGATGGCGTTCGTGGCGTAGTAGGCGTTCCCGGCGGTGTAGATGTTCCTGCTCCGGTCCGGCTCCCTCTCCCGACGCGGACAGCCTCCTCTCCTCCCCACGGGCGGCGGTTGAAGTCTTCGTCCTTGGCGTGTCGACGGCATCCCGGTGCGTCCGCGCCTTCCCCCGGCTCGACGCGGCGGCGACGCGTCTGCTCCCTCTCCCTCACGGCGTGGCCTCCGGTGTAGGAAGGAAAACCCCAATGGGGTTGGTGCGCTCGGGTTGCAGCCTCACCCTGCCTTTGAATCCCGCGGCCGCGGCCGTCAGGGCGAAAGCCCCAATCTACCCCAGGTTAGACCGGCCGGGCGGCCGAGGCGGCACCGGCTTCCCTCGCGTCAGACAGGCTGCAGGGGCGCGATGCGAAGGGGGCAAAAGCGGGATTCCCACCCCCGAGCCGGGTTGGGTCCGTGTGCACGCACGCACCGGCCCCTCGACGTGCGGGCCCGCCGAGCGGGGCGCGCGTCCCATCCCGCGCGCTCAGTTGCGGCGCGGGTCGCCTGGTATGTCGCATCCGATGCGGGGAGAGGACAGGGTAGGAGAAGAAGGGGGAGAGTGGCAGCTGACGCGTGGGCCCTGCCCGTCAGCGAGTGAAGCTAGGAAGGGATGAGAGGGTGTGGCTGGTGGGCTGAAGCGGCCGGTTGGGTTGCTGGGCCGGCGAGGTAGATGGACCCGCAGCGGGCTTTAGGACAGGCCGGCCCAGTAAGCGGTTTAAGACTTTGGGAAAAAGATTTGGTTTAAACGCTAAAGTTTAAGTTTGAATTTGGATTATTTCCAAATTCAAACCACACACAAATAAGATCCAAATTAAACCAGAAAAGTCCAAGTCACTTATTTTACCATAGTTTGAATATATGTTTTTATAAATGGGTCAAACAGGTGGAGAATTTAGAAGAGGGCTAGCAATTTGGCTTGAAAATTGATAGCACTCAATTTGAGTCAAAAAGTTTTAAATTTTCGCAAAATTTGCACACCTAAATTCCTAGGTTGTTACAGTCATGCTGTTCTGTTCTTTTCTTTGCCTGGGCGAATTTGGGTTGGGGGAAGTTTGGTTTCGCAAGCGGCCCGCTGGGTCGGAGGCAAGAGAGAGAAGGGCCGTATCCTCGTGGAGGCGTAGGCTATCTCTAGCTTGCGCGCCCTTTCCGCTTGGCCACCCGCGCCCCGCCCGAACTCGTTCGAGGCTAAGGTCGAATCGTACTTAGCGCGTTTGCGAACTTTTGCGAAAAAATGGGACCATTTTTTTTGGGGGGGGGATGCCCCCCGCAGTAGCCCCCGAGGGTGACTTGGTTTTCTGTGGAAAGCCAAGTTGCCCTTTAACTTTTATTGACTTGTTGGTTTTTTACATCTAGGCTGCCAACTGGGGTGTTGGGCATGTAATTTACAACAAAAAACTTGGAAATCCTCGCTAAGGGTATAAGTGATGTAGCTGCTGGATGTTCCAAGCGTTGGTGAGTTCCTCACTGTCCTCGTTGGCCAGCTTGTACGTGCTGGGCTTGAGCACCTTCACCACGACGTAGGGTCCCTCCCATGGGGGCGACAGCTTGTGGCGGCCTCGATTGTCTTGGCGTAGCCTTAGGACCAAGTCCCCTTCAGTGAAGTCTCATCGCCGCACCTTCCGGGCTTGGTAGCGCCTCAGGGACTGTTGGTACCTTGCGGAGTGCATCAGGGCCACGGTTCGTGCCTCATCCAATTGGTCCAGCGAGTCCTCACGGGCTCGCTGGTTGGCATCTTCGTCGTAGCCCCGGACTCTGGGCGACCCTACTCCAAGTCCGTGGGGAGGATAGCCTCCGCGCCATGGACCAGGAAGAACGGGGTGAACCCAGTGGCCCTGCTTGGGGTGGTCCTGAGGCTCCACACAACTGCCGGCAGCTCCTGGAGCCATTTCCAACCAGACTTATTCAGCCGGTCGAAAATCCTGGGCTTGAGGCCTTGTAGGATCATGCCATTAGCACGCTCCACCCGACCGTTGGTCTGTGGATGCGCCACGGCTGCCCAGTCCACGGGGATGTGGAACTTATCACAGAATTCCAGGAACTTCCTGCCCGTGAATTGGGACCCGTTGTCGGTGATGATGGAGTTGGGCACTCCGAAGCGGTAGACGATGTCGGTGAAGAACGTCACCACCTGCTCTGCCCTGAGATTCGTGATGGGGCGCACCTCCACCCACTTGGAGAACTTGTCGATAGCAACCAGAAGGTGGGTGTAGCCCCCGGGCACCTTTCGCAGGGGCCCGACGATGTCCAGTCCCCACACGGCGAAAGGCCATGTAACGGGGATGGTCTGCAGGACGTGCGCAGGGAGGTTGGACTTGCGGGCGTAGAATTGGCACCCTTCACAGGTGCGCACAATTTCGCTGGCGTCGGCGATCGCGGTGGGCCAGTAGAAGCCCTGGCGGAACACGTTGCCCACGAGGGTGCGAGGTGCTGCGTGATGGCCGCACAGGCCCGCATGTATATCCCAGAGGAGCTCGCGCCCCTGAGGGATGGGCACGCATCGCTGCAGGATGCCAGAGGCGGCGCGCTTGTATAGCTCACCGTCAACGAGAGTAAATGACTTAGCCATCCTGGCGATGCGCCTAGCCTCGGACCGGTCCGCGGGGAGTTCCCCTCGATCCATCCAGGCGATATACTTGTCGCGCCAGTCCGCGTCGCTGGGGGCTGGTTCGACGTCCATGGCCTCAGCCTCGTCGGCGCCGTACCCCTCGAGCAGGGAGAGCACGTACGCCTCTCTCGAGGGGTCCTCGTCCATGGGCTCCACACCTGTTGGGCTTGAGGGAGCCCCCGAGGGTTCCTTGCGGCTCGAGGGGCAGGGCTCGAAGTTGACGGACGGCTGGGCGACGTCTCGTGAAAAAACGTTCGGGGGAACAGTGATCCACCCCGACGTGATCTTGGCGAGCTCGTCCGCCTCCTCATTATACCAGTGAGGTACGTGGTTGAGCTCTATCTCGTAGAACTGGTCCTCGAGGGCGCGCACAGCCTTGCAGTACGCCTCCATCTTGTCGTCGTGGCAACTCGCATTCTTCTTGACCTGGTCGATCACGAGCTGCGAGTTCCCCCGCACATCGAGGTGCTTGATGCCTGTTTCTATGGTGATTTTAAGGCCGCAAAGGAGGGTCTCGTACTCAGTCATGTTGTTTGACGTGGGGAAATGGAGACGCACGGCGTATCTCATGTGCTCCCCGAGGGGTGAGACGAAGAGCAGGCCCACGCCTGCCCTAGTTTTCATCACTGACCCGTCGAAGTACAGCGTCCAACACTCGGCCTGAATCTGCAGCGGCGGCAACTGTGTGTCCGTCAATTTAGCGACAAAATCTGCCAAGATTTGGGACTTAATGGCCTTGCGCGGCGCGTAGGCGAGCGTTTCGCCCATCAGCTCCACCGACCACTTGGCGATCCTGCCTGCCGCATCCGGGTTCCTGATGATTTCTCCTAACGGAAAGGAGGAAACCACCGTGATCGGATGGGCCTCGAAGTAGTGGCGGAGTTTGCGCCGCGTGAGGACCACTGCGTAAAGCAGCTTCTGGACTTGTGGGTAGCGCGCCTTGGTTTCAGACAAGACCTCGCTGATGTAGTACACCGGCCGCTGGACCGGCAGTGCGTGCCCTTCCTCCGTGTGCTCTACCATGATGACTGCGCTAACCACCTGGGTGGTCGCAGCCACGTAGAGGTACAGAGGCTCGCTGTCCTGAGGCGGTGTGAGGATTGGGGCGTGGGTGAGGGACGCCTTTAGCTTATCAAGTGCCTCCTGGGCCTCGACAGTCCAGGAAAACCGCTCGTGCTTCTTCAGGAGCCGGTTAAGGGGCAGGCTTTTCTCACCGAGCCGCGAAATGAAGCGGCTCAAGGCAGCAAGGCACCCCAACACCTTCTGGACCCCCTTGAGGTCCCGAATCGGACCCATTCGTTCGAGGGCTGCAACCTTTTCGGGGTTGGCCTCGATGCCTCGCTGGGAGACGACGTATCCTAGTAGCATGCCTCGTGGCACGCCGAAGACACATTTTTCGGGGTTCAATTTTACCCTGTTGGCCCGTAGGCAGCCGAACGCGATGTTAAGGTCGCTAACCAGGTCGTCCGCCTTCCTGGTTTTCACGACTATGTCATCCACGTATGCCTCAACGGTTCGCTCGATGTGATCCCCGAAGACGTGCTGCATGCATCGCTGATATGTCGCGCCCGCATTTTGGAGACCGAATGGCATCGTCACGTAACAGAACATCCCGAACGGCGTGATGAACGAAGTCGCGAGCTGGTCGGACTCCTTCGTCTTTATTTGGTGGTACCCGGAATAGGCGTCAAGGAAACATAAAAGTTCGCACCCGGCGGTCGAGTCAACGATTTGATCGATCCGTGTCAAAGGAAAAGGAACTTTAGGACATGCTTTATTAAGACTAGTATAGTCTACACACATCCGCCACTTCCCATTCTTTTTCTTTACTAATACAGGATTAGCTAGCCATGTGGGGTGGAACACTTCCTTGATGAACCCAGCCTCGAGGAGCTTCCGCAGCTCTGCTCCGATCGCCCGGTGCTGCTCTTCGTCGAAGCGGCGCAGCCGTTGCTGGACAACGCGGGAGTGAGGTAGGATGTCAAGGGAGTGCTCAGCGACCTCACTCGGAATTCCTGGCATATCCGAGGGGCTCCACACGAAGATGTCAGCGTTGGCGCGGAGAAAGTCGACGAGCACCACTTCCTATTTCAGGTCGAGGGTGGAGCTGACTCTCAACGCCTTGCCCTCGGGGGCAACAGGGTCGAGGGGCACTACTTTGGTCTGCTCGGCAGCCTCGAAGATGCCGGCGTGCTTGGCAGCGGAGTCGAGGTCCTCGTTGACCATCTTCTCCAGGTTGGCTACGAGCCTTCATCCAGCGCCAGCGCCTCGGCATGCTCCACGCACTCGACGTCGCAGTCGAATGTGTGCTCGATGGATGAGCCCACGGTGATGACACAGTTGGGCCCCGACATCTTCATCTTGAGGTAAGTGTAGTTGGGGACCGCCATGAACTTGGCGTAGCACGGCCGCCCAAGTATGGCGTGGTATGCACCCCTAAACCCCACCACCTCGAAGGTGAGCGTCTCCTTGCGGAAGTTGTCTGGCATGCCGAACCAGACCGGCAGGTCGATCTGCCTGAGGGGCTAGACGCGCTTGCCCGGCGCGACGCCATGGAACGGCGTCGTGCTGGGCCACAGCTGGTCCAACCCGGTCCCCGGCAGGCGCAACATGTGTGCGTAGAGGATGTTGAGGCTGCTGCCTCCGTCCATCAGCACCTTCGAGAACCGTGCATTCCCGATGACCGGGTCAACCACCAGTGGGTATTGACCCGGGTTGGGAATGCAGTTCGGGTGATCCTCGCGGCTGAACGTAATGGCGTCCTCCGACCAGTCGAGGAAGGAGGGAGGCGCCTTTTCCGCGGTGAGGACCTCGTACCGCTCCCGCTTGCGTTGGCGGCTGGACATGTCGACGGTCGCCCCCCCGAAGATGAGGAAGAAGTTTTCCACAACGGGGAAGCCACTGGCGTCGCCGTCACCCCCATCCTTCTTGGCCTCGCCGTCCTTCGCGGCGGCGCGACCGTAGAACCGCTTGAGCATGTCGCACTTCTCGAGGGTGTGGTTGACCGGCGTCTTGTGGTAAGGACATAGCTTTTTCAGCATGTCGTCGAATACCCCAGGACCTCGAGGGGCCGGTCGAGGGCCCCGTCGAGCTGGGTCAACAGCAAGAGCCTCGTCGCCGTCGTTGTCGCGCCCCTGCTCACGTGCCTCGCGGAGCGGCTTCTTTCCCTTCTTGCCCCGCTTGTTCTTCTGGTGAGGCTCCTTGGACTTGCTGCCCTCCGCGGGTGTGTCGTCCACGTGCTTGCCCTTCTTGCCGTCAAAGATCGCCCCCACCGCCTCTTCGCCTGAGGCAAAGCTGGTGGCGATGTTGAACAGCTCGTTCGAATCGGCCGGCGGGCTACGCCCGAGCTCGCGCACGAGATCACGGCACGTGGTGCCCTCGAGGAAGCCGTGCATGATCTCGGACTGAGCCACGCTTGGGAGCTCCGTGCAGCGCTTGGAAAAGCGCCTTATGAAGTCCCGAAGTGATTCGCCGGGCTTCTGAGTGCACGCGCGTAGGTCCCAGGAGTTCCCAGGGCGCACGTACGTGCCCTGAAAGTTCCCCACGAATGTGCGGACCAGATCGTCCCAGTTGTGGATCTGGCTGGCCGACAGGTGCTCGAGCCACGTCCGCACCGAGTCGGCGAGGTGCAGGGGGAGGTCACGGATGATGACCTCGTCGGTGGTGGCCACGTCCAGCTGACACGCCAAGCGGTAGTCGTTAATCCATACACAGGGGTCCGTTTCCCCATTGTACTGGCGGAAGCGCTGAGGGAAGCTCGCCGTGCGGATCTCCCGGCTGAACACGCAGGTTCCCGGTGGCTCCAGCGTCGGCGAGGTGTCCTCCCGGCTGTCGTAGCGCCCGCCCCGTCGAGGGTGGTAGCCCGCCGTCGCATGCGTTGCCCGTCTGCCGGGCGTTGATGACATTGCGGACGTCGCCATCTTGGGCTTGCCCGCGCGTGTCGAGGAGCCGCTCTTTGGCCGGCGTGCGCCCGGGTTGGCGGGACGCTCGGGCCGCGCCGCGGTGTGCACCGAGGGCTCGGGGCCTTGCGCGCCCCCGTCGTCCCGCGCACTTCCTTGCCGGCGGATGCGGGACGCCGAGCTTTCGGCCCGCCGGACGGCCGCTTGCTCGATAAGCGCCCGCACCTCGCGGTGCAGGTTCCGCGCCTCGGGCGTCGAGGGGGCGGGCATGGCCCGCGCGGCCGGCGTCACGGCAGCGATGAGCTTCTGGCTCACTCGCGGGGGTGTGCTCGGATCGTCGACGTTGAAGTCGGTGTTGATGCGGTCGCGGGCCTGTCGGCCCAACTTGCGCGCACGTTCGCCGCGCGCGGAGGCCTCTCCGGCGATGAAGGCCCGAAGCAGCCGCACCGCGCGGTATTCCTCCGCAAGCTTGGCCTCAAGCTCGCGTGCTTGGGACAACTGTGCGTTGACGTTGGCCCCCCTCGGTGGCGAGGGGGGAGGGGCACTTGGCCCCGCACCCAGGCGCGGTCCGGTCCCTGGATCGGTCGGAACTTCTCTATTGCCGGCTTCAGCCGCGTTAGCAGCGTTCGCCTGGTCATTGGTGATCACCACGCAGCACTCCCGCGCGGGGTCGTAGCTCCCGGCCCTGGAGTCGTCGGAGTAGCCGAACCAGTAGTCCGTGGCGTCAAGGAACCACCAGAACATGACTGGGTCGGGGACGTCGGAGAAATCCCATTCCGCATATCCGTGCGAAGTGGCCGGTGGTAGCTCGTCGGTGGAGCCTTGGGATGACTCGTCACCGGCGGAGGTGCTGGGATCCCTGGCGGCCGGGACGTGGTGGCCAGGGCAGGCCCTGCGCATCGCTGCACCGGTGTTGGCGGAGGCGACGTACGCCGTTGTAGCGCCGCGCTGGCCAACGGGGAAGCGCGGTCCCGAGACCGAGCGCTCCCCCGATGTGGCGGCCGTTGTCCCACCGGTGAGCACGTCGCGTTGCGAGGTGACGCACGTAGCATGCCGGCGCTTCGACCGCGCTTGTCGCGAGCGCGGCCGGAGCGTCCAACGGCGTCGTGGCGCCGAAGGACCCGCGCATCCGTGCTGGCAGGTGTTGGTGCCGCGGCGACACGTGCGGTGGCGACCTGTACGGACCCGGCTTCGCGCCGCGCACGGAGCTCCTCACGGTTGGTGAGGCGCATGAGGTAGCCGTTCCCCGTAGCCTGGAAGTTCAGGCTCCCGAACCAGATTTCGAATCCGGCCGGGAGGGGGTCCGAGCTGACCATGGAGTACCTCTGGCCGCGATACTCGGTGCGAATCCCCATCGAGAGGGCTGGTGACGAGCCGATCTTCAGCGCGATGCCCCTACCTGGCGCGCCAACTGTCGGTGTGGAAAGTAGTCCCGACACTAACTAGTAATGAGTGCTGAGATCTGCCTCTCGATGGCCGGTGCTAAGCTACTAGGGACACTTGGTTTATCCTGGTTCCGGCCGGGGCCGTACATCCAGTAGAGGCGTGCTCGGGGCACTATATTACTTGCACCATGGTGCTCGTAGAGGGGTGGCTACAAGCGAGGCGGGAGAGAAGGCGTGGCCTCCAAGTCCTAGAGGTGGTGATTGAGGCGAGTGCCAATATCGTGGGGAAGGCGGAGAGCGTGTGAACGTTTGTTGTCCGTCGTCCCGTGTCTGTCCCCTGCGGCTGGGGGGCTGCCCCTCCTTTTATCGGCCAAGGGGGGAGCAGCTTACATGCATGCAACACTATTTCGATACATGTAAAGGTATGGCAAACAGTGCGGTGGAACTGACAGCCGTCCTGGCGAATCCCGCTCCCATTGAGGCATCGTGGTGCGTCCTGTGCGCGTACAGGAGCGGCTTCGAGGGTTGCGGCGTAGTAGCTAGTTGACCGGCCGCCGTGGTGGGCCAACTTGAGGGTGCCGTTGACGGGGAGCCCGTACGTGGCGCAGTGGCCGTTGTGACAATGTCTCGTTTCCGCACGTTCCAACAGCGCCGGGATGTCGCCACAGCGCCTGGCGTGGTGCAGCAGTGGCGGGTGTTGACGGTGAATTTCCGTCCACCTAGAGTACTTGTTATACATTGGTTTCGATTATGATTTGCAACTAACCCTCCACTAGGCATACTAATGCTGTAACAAGTTCACACTTGCATGTCGATTTTGGAGTTTGTTGTTTACGCAGGAAATCTACGCTAAAGAGGAGACTTTCGAGATAAGTTCACCAAGCACTTTGGAAGAAGATCATGAAACCCGACGAGTCAAGACACGCGATGAACATGACTCCAAATGACCCGAGGACCGAAGCGTCAACGTGCAAATCTTCAGGGACTCAACCAGAAAACAGCGAAGCTTGCATAGCAAGGATTCAATCCTTAACCGTGAAGGAAACGACGTCAAAGGCCCACATGCAAGTGCACACGAATAAGGGATCACGCGAGAAGCAACCGGGGAGGAAACCGGGGCCGAACCGGGCCGAAGTGGGCTCGGGCCGGCCGGCCCGGGCTGACCGGCCCAGCCCACTCCGGGGTCGGTTCGGTCCCCCCTTTGCCCTAGGTGTTCGTCTATTTATTGCCTCCGCCGCCGTCGGCCGCCACATCGAACAAATCATCCTACCGACGCCAATCACCAGAAAAACCGCCGCCACAAGATGAGGGAGAGAGTTAGATGAGCTCGTCGCAAGGATCAACACCGGCGGAGAGAAGGAAGCAAGAGGAGGACTCCAAGCCGTTGGCCTAGGGGTGTTCCCAAGCTCCATCGCCGCCATCTTCATCGACGACGTTCTCCGGAGTCTCCATCACCCCTATGTGCTTCAATCCATGTAAGATGATGGGGTAATGTCTCCGTTCATCCCTAGGATTAGATGGATACATGCTATGTGATCGCTACTCGATTTGTGGTTTCAATCTATTGTTTTCATGTTGATGATGCTTTGATGATTAAGGTTAGCTACCATGTTTTTCGGGAGTATGATATCTGCTACTCCCATAGATTCCATCAACATACCGTGTCCATCATAGGTCTAGTCATGAATACCTTCGCGTAGTGACAGTACGAGAGGAGGGAAAGGGCGAAACTGTGGTCACAACCCCTGGTAGATTGGTTTACCATTCTCGTGTAGTAGATGCATACCATGTTATCCTAGATCCTAGGGAGGGAACACTTATCTTTCTTAATCACTCTCTTGTGTTCACCCCTTTACCATCTAGTTTAACCCTAGATTTGTTTGATCAACTTAACTTAGATTGACTTAGGTTAGATTGTTTTACCTTTAGATTAATACTCTTTCAAAGGTTTTCCATTCAACTAGATTAGTGCTTGGTTAAGCGCTAGCAATCCCCTTGCTCCGCGGATTGACAAGAACCTTGGGAATCCCGTGGTGAAAAAGGTGTAGGTCCGTACGCTTGCGGATCGTCGGTGGATACGAGTTTTATCCGTCAACAAGCCCCTTTTTCTGGCGCCGTTGCCGGGGAGCAAGCCAGTTTGCTACGTTTAATCTAGTATTAATTTTGTTGATTGCTAACACCTAACCCTTATTTTCTAAAAAAAAGAAAAAAATCTGTTTTGTTTTTCTTTCTACTTTTCTTGTGCCTAGATGGATTTGTTCACCTCACCATTGGAAGACGTAGAGATGTCGCTAAGGGAGCTAGCAATGCCGTCAATGGAAGACATTGACATGCAAAAATCAGATTTGACGTTTGCTACAACCCAGTATGAAGTGAAGCCTGGAATCATCAAGTTAGTGGCGACAAAACCATTTAGAGGATTGGAGGATGACAACCCATATAGACACATTAAGGAATTCATGATGTTATGCAACACGGTGCAACAAAAAGGAGTTCCGCCCGCTTGGTTCAAGTGGAATCTTTTTCCATTCTCTCTCGAAGATGAAGCGCGAAGATGGTACACACTTGCGTCCGTTGAAGCAAAAGGAAATTGGGATGAGCTAGTGAAGAAGTTTCTTTTAAAGTTCTTTCCCATAAGCAAGGTCCAAGACTTAAGGAGGCAAGTGCTCACTTTCAAGCAAGGAGAGGATGAAGGAATTGATGAAGCATTGGACCAATTTAATGAACTACTTGAGCGAGGCCCGAACTTGGGATTTTCCGGTGACTTGATGTTGCATACCTTTTATTTTTCACTAACCCCTAACTCGTCTCGTTTTGTAAGCATGTGTGCAGGTGGTGATATAATGGATAAAACAATTAGTGAAGCCGCACAAATCTTACAAAGGATAAGCAATGGACAAAGAACACTACGAGATTGGCAAAGATGTTGTCGAGAGGAGCAAAACGACAAAAGCAAGCCCAAGGTGCTTGCTGAAATTTCTGAAAAAGATGAACCGGAGGTCAAGGAAGATGAACCGACCATTCAAGAAATTGAAGATCCACTTCCCAAGGTAAGAGAAGTCATTTCGGATGTTAAAAATGTTGAAACTAACATGAATGTAGGACGAAGTATGTGGAATTCTAGACCATTGGCGGAGTTCATTCAATCCGGTTGGGGTCAAGTTGATTTCACCCCACTAATTAACTACCGAAGGAAGGAGGAACGCCGACATGTCGCCAAACTAGTTGAAGATATATTTGATCAAGAGATGAGTGGAGAGTCGATCCAAAAGATGTTTGAAGAAGAAAGAGAAGAAGGAGATGAAGGATGGATCGACCGGTTTGATAACTCAAAGATTTATGATGAAGGGAGAGAAGAGTACAACCGTGATTAGCCTAGTGACTCAAAGGATAAATGGGAGGAGATAGGACTCAAGCTAGATGATAGTTTGTGTGCTATTGAAGCCTACACACTAACAAATCAAGACATGGAAGTACTCAAGGATGAAGGAAAGAGTGAATCAACAATGAGCGATCTTGACGACATGTGGTACATGGAAGATAAAGAAAGCAACATACAAGTCTTTGAAGATGAAGATCTGGTTGATAAAGAAGACTTCAAAGAAGAGATGAATGCGTACATTGTTGAAGTATTACATGTTCCACATGATGAGTTGAAGAAATTGCAAGATGGTGATGAAGAGGCAACTACACTTGTTGAGATCGATTCGCCGTCAACACCGCTAGATGAACCAAATATCACTCTTGTTGAAAAAGCTCTAAGGCCAAGGTACGTGCTGAAATCTCAAGATATTATTGGTATTGATGTTGATAAATTCAAATACTCATGCTCAACCAATAGTATGAATGATACTTTAATGTCTATGCCTTGTTCCAATAGTGATCATGTTGACAGGCTAGATTTTTTTGAGAATGAAAAAGAGGAAACATTTATTTTTGATCCAATTAATCTCACACCTAAACAACCTTTGCCTAATGATGAGCTAAGTGCTATGCATGAAACATATGCTTCTTTTATTTACACCTTGACTTGTTGCTACAATTCACATGTGGTGTTAATTATGGACGCGTATGTTTACAATAAGTTTTGTAAATCTCGATCATGCTTTGCGCTTGGTCAAGCTAATGACCTTAAAGAATCATATGTTGGGAAAGGCCCTATTTTCATTAACCATGTAGACAAGGCTTGAATAATGAAAAAAAGAAGTCATGACTAAAAGAGTTGCAAGATAAATCATCAACCTCTCCGAATCCCGCGATGGATGCTGCTGTCTTCATCAATTTGAGAGCTTGTTCAGAGGTGTACAAATGAAGAAAATGAGATATTCAGAAGCTCCATCAAATTACCATTCCAACGCATCAAGAACTAACAAGTTTGAAGACCCGTGCAAGGAGTTATGGAGAAAACATTGAGCGTTGCGCGTTCTGAAATTTCAGGACATATTTCATCGCCGAAGTAAAACGGACGTAACTCTCTTGTCCGGAGTCCGATTTGAGCAAATAAAGACTCGTTGGAAAGGAAATTTTGTGCACTGTGCAATGGAGTAGAGCTTGAGTATACTCTCTGTTCTGGACATCAAAAAAAAATTCATAGAGTGAAGGCAGCACTGAAGGATGATAAAGAAGGAGATAACGATGAAACAAAAGGATGCTTTGGGCAAGTCTTCTATAAGTGATCAAGCACAACATGGGATGTAAATTAAAGCTGCATTTGTACCTTTTATTCTTGCATGAAGGGCCATGGCTATGCAACGAAAAGAAGGTATGTGAGAAAGTCGAGCTCTATGACTTTAAATGAAGCGCTTTTCGGGAGGCAACCCGTTTCTTTATGTTTTTATTCCTTTCTTAGAGAGAATAAAGAATGACACCATCTTATGATGATCAACTTGTGGTTATTAATCTAAGTTTAGTTTTCTTTTTAGAACCACCATCATGTTCATGCTCATATTTATTTATTTGCATGCATTGCATTTTGTTATCAACATGATGTTTCTTTGCATGTACATGTTTTGCATATAGTTGGCTTGGTTGTTTTAAGGCTCAATGATGTATGCTTTCATATCCATGTTAATGCTCCAGCTGGGCATTTTCCTTTTGTGATCTTGTGTAAACGTGGTGTTTAAACATGATTTCGGACCATCATCATTAAGTTCGATAAACCTTGCTAGCTTTTCATATGTTTTCATGTTGCATTGGTTAGTTTATAAGCTCCGCAATGCGCTTAATTTTCCTTGTGCTATAAGGGTTATTGATTTAGGGATAGACATGGTGTTTTAACCCTTGATAAATAAACCTTTATGGCTATGGAAAAATTCGGCAACCTAGTTGTAAACATGGTGTTTAGAACTAGGTGAAAACATTGTCTTTGTTTATATGCTTTCCTATCATGTGCATACACACCTTGCACCACGTACACTCATTAGGTTTTTATTCCTCATTAAACTAATTATGCCACAAGTTAAGAATCTTAGGAGACATTGTTGGATTGTTGGCAATTCTATCTACTCCCAACCGTCACCTTGGGGGTAGAATGTGCGTTTAAAACATCTTACAGGCAAGATAAAGACTCTCACTACAAGGAAATTGAAGGATGGCTAAGAAGTGCTTTGTCTTCTTCTTCCATGACTAGCAAAATGCTAAGCATGGAGGAGACCCTAAATCTTCAACACGGAAGTGCAACATGACACTCTAGAAGATAGAATGATAAAGATCGTTAACATCTCCGGATCAATGCGCAAGAAGCCACCAATCTTGTCAAAATTCTGAATGGTCTCGAAGGGAAAACACTGGATATTTTTGGATATTTAGAAGCCCTATGAAGTTACGATTCCAACAAATCGAGAATCAAGACAATCGGAGGTTCCTACAAGCGGTTATGCCCGAATCACCGAGTGCAACACGTCCTGAAATCAGTTTTGGACAGCACGCATCGCTGAAGTAAAACGGACATAGCTCCTTGTTTGAACTCCGTTTTCGATGAATGACCACACGTTGGAAAGGTAATTTCATAAACTTTTCAATAGAGCTATATTTCGATATATGTTCTGTTCTAGACAGAGGGGGAGATCCATGAAAAAGAGATAGCAAGGAGACGATGAGAACAAGAAAGAGGAGATGGTGATGACAACATTGAAGAGAAGGGTGACCAATGACTCCATTAAGCACACAAGATCAAATTCAGAAGTTTAGGAGCATTAATAAATCAAGACAAAAGCAAAAGCCACATCGATACATGGAGATGTTGGAAGAAGGCAACAAAGAATTACAAAGGATGGTAACATCTCCATGGACCTTCTCTTTTCCAAACACAAATGCTTGTAAGTATGCCTTCAACATCAACTAGGTGCAACCTTTTGTTTTTCTCTTCAAACAATAACATGGCTACTAGGAGGACAACCTAGGTTTATTTTTACTTTCAATAGATAAGCATGACCATGTGTTCACCTCGATGTTCTATATTACCTATGCTTACGGAAAGATGATGAAAGTTGCCGCTTTGTTTTACCTACATGAAGTTATACATGTCTTGGCTAATTGCTCTAGATAATATGATCTGAAATTAATTTAAATACCGGCTCTTTTATTTGTGGAGGTGAAATGACTATGCTCGAGACCCACATACACATCTTTGCTCTTTGATTTAAGTTTATTGATAGCCGGATAACTTGTTGTTTTTATGAAAACTTAACTTTTATGCTACCTACATATTTGTGATGCTCTTGCAAAGTTCTACCTACCAAAGCCATATACATATATCTTTTATGATAACAAAACCCGTAGATTGCAGACATATGTTTTGATGAGTTGGATTAGGATTGATTTCTATGGTTCGAGACTAAGAAGCTGGTCATTCCTTTGTGTAACTTTTTCATGCTAGCCTTTTTGTCCATGCATTGTGGGTTTTCACATCGAAAATTCCACAAACTTCGCTGGGCATCCACCCTAAACGAAAAACATCTTTTTGTGATCACCTCCTTGTCCACAACCCAATTTGAGTATGGAGTAAAATTCTCGATGGAGATTCAAATATTCCGCAAGATTATGGAATTTATACTTACTTTAGCAGTCATTTCCCCTCTCTGTTATGCTCGAGGACGAGCATCGTTCAAGCATGGGGGAGGAGTCATTCTCTGACACAAATGCTATGTAAGTATTATGTTGCAAAAAGTTTTGAGGAGAGCAAAAGAAAAAAAAGGAAAAAAAGAAAAAAAATGAAAGAAAAAAATTATTATGATGAGAAGAAAAGAAAAGTAAGAAAAAAGGAAGAATAAAGAAAAAAGAGAAAGAAATAACGAGAGAAAAATGAGAAGGAAATAAAATAAAAATAAAATAATAATAATAATGCTCCTCGGTTCTTTTTGCTTCATAAGTTCTCAAGTACCTTGATGACAAATCCATACTCAAATCTTCCAACCATGTGCAATCCGATAACGAGGACTTCACTCGTGCCTCGGGATCATCCATTTGCCACTTGCACATGTCCACTTATCTAAATGTGTGTGTTTCGTCCCTCTCTCTTTCCAACATTTATTTTCCATGGCCTTTTTGACGAGTCTCGGTAATTCCAATATACTTCTCTCTTAATTTGACAATATTTCGGATGTATGTTTTGCTAGGATTGTTTTTAACCTTCCAAGCTCCTCATAAGCCTTCCACTATCACATATGAGTAGAGTAAGTTGAAAATAATCTAGTATAGGCTTGAGTGACTTGATGAGATGAGTTTTCCATGAGCTCTTGCTAGAGATTTTCACTTATGTTGGATATGCATCTTTTTGAAAATCTTCCATGTGACAAGGTAATGGTTTGAAGTTCACTTAAGTTTGAGAGCATCATGTTTATTAAATGTGGCTTGTTCTTTATTGTTAGTCTATCTTCCATAATGAAAAAGAAGCCGGTCACAACTTGAACTTTAAAAATAAATTGAAGAGAGAGCAATTTGTCTCGTCATGAATGACAAAGTGCAGGGACAACGTTGGAAGGCAACATTGATTTCCCTTTTAAGCAAGGATTACTTACTCGAGGACGAGCAATGTTTAAGCATGGGGGAGATGTTGACGGTGAATATCCGTCAACCTAGAGTACTTGTTATACATTGGTTTCGATTATGATTTGCAACTAACCCGCCACTAGGCATACTAATGATATAACAAGTTCACACTTGCATGTCGATTTTGGAGTTTGTTGTTTACGCAAGAAATCTACACTAAATAGGAGACTTTCGGGATAAGTTCACCAAGCACTTTGGAAGAAGATCATGAAGCCCGACGAGAGTCAAGACACGCGATGAACATGACTCCAAATGACCCGAGGACCGAAGCGTCAACGTGCAAATCTTTAGGGACTCAACCAGAAAACAGCGAAGCTTGCATAGCAAGGATTCAAGCCTTAACCGTGAAGGAAACGACGTCAAAGGCCCACATGCAAGTGCACACGAATAAGGGATCACGCGAGAAGCAACCGGGGAGGAAACCGGGGCCGAACCGGCCGGCGTGGGCCTGGGCCGGCCGGCCTGGGCCGACCGGCCCAGCCCACTCCGGGGTCGGTTCGGTCCCCCCTTTGCCCTAGGTGTTCGTCTATTTGTTGCCTCCGCCGCCGTCGGCCGCCACGTCGAACAAATCATCCTACCGACGCCAATCACCAGAAAAACCGCCGCCACAAGATGAGGGAGAGAGTTAGATGAGCTCGTCGCAAGGATCAACACCGACGGAGAGAAGGAAGCAAGAGGAGGACTCCAAGCCGTTGGCCTAGGGGTGTTCCCAAGCTCCATCGCCGCCATCTTCATCGGCGACGTTCTCCGGAGTGTCCATCACCCCTATGTGCTTCAATCCATGTAAGATGATGGGGTAATGTCTCCGTTCATCCCTAGGATTAGATGGATACATGCTATGTGATCGCTACTCGATTTGTGGTTTCAATCTATTGTTTTCATGTTGATGATGCTTTGATGATTAAGGTTAGCTACCATGTTTTTCGGGCGTATGATATCTGCTACTCCCATAGATTCCATCAACATACTGTGTCCATCATAGGTCTAGTCATGAATACCTTCGCGTAGTGACAGTACGAGAGGAGGGAAAGGGCGAAACCGTGGTCACAACCCCCGGTAGATTGGTTTACCACTCTCGTGTAGTAGATGCATACCATGTTATCCTAGATCCTAGGGAGGGAACACTTATCTTTCTTAATCACTCTCTTGTGTTCACCCCTTTACCATCTAGTTTAACCCTAGATTTGTTTGATCAACTTAACTTAGATTAACTTAGGTTAGATTGTTTTACCTTTAGATTAATACTCTTTCAAAGGTTTTCCATTCAACTAGATTAGTGCTTGGTTAAGCGCTAGCAATCCCCTTGCTCCGCGGATTGACAAGAACCTTGGGAATCCCGTGGTGAAAAAGGTGTAGGTACGTACGCTTGCGGATCATAGGTGGATACGAGTTTTATCCGTCAACAACGGGGATGGCCGCACAGGGCTGACAGCGACGGGGATGCACGATCCCGCCGGCCTGACGTCACGGCGTGTCCTGCAGAAGCACGTGGAAGATATTCGAGGGTCTCACCGGCCCCCCTTCGAGGGCGCGGCGTGTTAGCCGTACGGGGACAGGCGGCACAGTGTCACGGAGCTGACACTGGCCTTGCCGCACAGCGGCAGGGATGGCCTCCCCCCGGGAGTTGACGAAACAGCGCCGGGGCGTGATTCCCAGGCTCGTTAGAGTAGTGGCGCGACCTGCCGCGTCAGAGTATTAAATGCCCGTACACGCGTGCGGAAGCAGGTGCGCGCGGGGGCGCGGGAAAGGCGTGCGCGGGTGCCCTCGAGCGGAGCGGGCCCTGCTCGAGGGGGTGCTCAGCCCTCGAGCGAGGCGGACCTTGTTCGAGGGGCGTGGTTGAGCCCTCGAGTGAGGCGGACCCTGCCCGAGGGAGCGTGAGGGCCTCGAGCGAGGCGGACTTCGCCCGAGGGAGGGTCTACCCCTCGAGCGAGGCAGACTTCACTCGAGGGGCGTCTGCTGTGTCGTCCTGGCGGGCCGCGGGGGCCACCAGGATCGTGGTGGTGCCACGTACGTGCGTTAGGTGTGCAAGTTGATTTCGTTTTGCATTTTCTGCGGGTTTTAAGCGGATTTCCCCTAGTTATTTAGGGGACCCTCAGGGCTGTCCCCGACACTTGGTTCAGGGCGGCAGCGTCCTGCTCCCGAGCCATCTACGACTGCTCTAGCTCAGTTTTGGTCTCTGAAAGATGAACAGAGTGATGAGTTATGGTGGGTCCACAGAAAAAGTGGAAGACAGAATCAAGGTCCGACACTCACTCCGAAGCTGCTTCGACACGCGCCCGATTGCACCATCCTTCTCGATGACCTTGAGGAGGGCGGTGTTTAGCTCCTACTTCAGCTCCGCCAACTTCACGGTCATCCCAGCGTGATACATGCGCGCCCCTACGACGGCGACTGACGAATCAGAGCACGACAAGAAACGGGCAGCGAAGGAGACGAAGAAGGAAAGCAACTGTATGACTCACCCTCGAGGTCCTCCGAGAACTTGACGTTGCTCTCGCGCAGCCGCGTTGTCTCCTCGGATACCTCCTGAAGCTGGTTGGAAATCTGGGAGAACTGGCGGCTGGCCGTCGCCAGATCTGCAGTGGCGGTGCCCAGGTTAAACTCCAGCTCCGACACCCTCGCTTCAAGCGTAGCCTTCTCGCGAGCTGCAGCCTGGGCGGCGTCCCGGGCGGTGTTTTAGGTGGTGGCGGCGGTGATCCTGGCCCTTTCGACGGCCTCTTCGGCGGACGCCTAGGCCGCGCGGAGCTTCTCGACCTCGGCCTCGGTGAGGGCCAGCCTCGAGGCCAGCGAGTCCCGCTCGGCCACGACTGCAGCAGCAGTGGTCTGGGTAGTGCTGGCGTGGTCCTCCACGGACTGCTTGGAGGCTTTGAGGGACGTCTGCGTTGACGCCTTGCTCGCCACCGCTGCAGCTGCCGCCACCCGAGCCATGACGAGCTGCATCTCCAACTGAGCTCGCTCTGCACGGAGCTCTTGTGTCACGCACGCTCGCCTCCGACCTGACACCGCGAGGGTCTTCCCCGAAGAAGTCGAATGTGAGACACACTTCTCGGAAGAATTGGGAACTCGGAAAACAAGTTACTTAAACAGGAAAACTTACCGACGTCGCAGGGAGGATCAATTCGTCGAATGCGCGGTGTGCCCACACCGGCCCACGCTCCAGGGTGTTTCACGCCGTGGCCTCCTCGTCATCCTCGGTGTCATGGCCAGCCTCGAAGGCGTCCGCCCACGGGGCGCAGGCAAGCTCGAGGACATGGGCCTCGCCGCTTCCAACGCATTGCAACAAGGCTGCGCCTGAGTTCTCCTCGGCCTCCTGGATCTCAGGGGAGGCGGCCCTTGTTGCACCCTCAGGGGCGTCGCACTCTTGAGGCGTCCCGCTCCTCCGACAGCACCCTCCACAGTGTCGACCACCGAAGCAGTAGGCGCGGCTGCGACTGCTTCAGCGGGTTGGGGCAGGGACGCACCCGTGCCCTCCCTGGCCGGTGATTGAGGGGACACGACCATGACCAACTCTATGCCGGCAGCGGACTCCCTGAGAACCCCCTCTGTCGCCTACGACAAGGGCGGGGGGCGCCGAACCGCCTGCACCCTCGTCCTGACACAGCGTCGACGCGACCGACGCGATGGTGTCCAGGATCGACGGGTCGGCGAACATCTACTCTGTCAGCACCTCCAACATCTCCCGGTCGTTGCTCAAGAGTTCGGTGGTGTCGAGATCAATGGTCCTGATGCCAGGGAATTCCACGTACCGAGACGATGACAAGTCCGCTGCGCCCTCGACCGACACAGCACCCACGGTCGGTGAAGGCTCAGGCGCCGTTGACGCTGCGACGTCATGCTCCCCCGCCGGTGGGGGTGGCGCCGAGCCATCATCCGCAGGCACCATCACCACGTCCTCGCCACCTCGTCCCAATGCCGCTTGGGGGCGGTCGTCTCCGTGACTGTCCTCTCGTCCACGATGATGGCGGTGGCCATTGGCGGGGGCGGCGTGACCGACTCCTCCACCACAGTGGCCACAGCCAGCCCCTCATCGACCTGCACCGGGAGCGGATCGGCGTATGGAGGCTGGGGATGAGGCTTAGAGGGCACGACCCGTGCGCTCAAGGCCAAGCGCTTCAGGGGTGTGAGGCTGAGGACACTGGTGTTGGCATTACTGCGAGAAGATGGAACCAAGTTTAACAAGCAAAACAAGTTGAAGAGTTCGTGATGGAGGCTCCGAGGACAAAAACTTACATTTTGGAGCACACCCGGGACTTCTTCGCCGAGCGACCTAACGAGCCCTGCTCGGGGGCTGTGCGCTTGGAGCCCACCGACTTGGGGGCTGCCCCACTTCAATCCGCCGCCTCGATGGTGGCGCTGCACTCCCCTGACTGCTCGAGGGCTGATCTTCCGACCTCTGCCACGACTGGGGTTGGTCCTTGGCCCCCACCAGCAACGAGGGAAACATGTACATCCAGGGCTCCACCGCCCCGGATAAGCAATGACTGAACGCGCCGCGGGGCAGCGCCGGAATCTGCCTCCCGCGGCACGCTCGGCGTCGACGCCGAGTCTGTCGACCTCACCCGTGACTGGCGCCTCTGCAGGGAGTCCGAGTCGGGGCGGTCGGAGCTGTCGAAGAGATGGCATGTTGGAGTTGGACGCTCCTCTGACCACCTCGGAGGGTCGGCCTGACGAGGCGGGGCTCTCTGCGCCTCGGGGGCACCCGTCCCGCTGGCCGCCACGTGGGGGCGGACCACCCACTGGTCCTCTCGGGTGGGGCGAGCTGCAGATCGTGAGCTCGACCCTGCATTCTTCTCGCACACAGCTATCTATGGCCGCCGCGACGATGATACTTTGGTGGCGTGGGGAGGCGATGACGAGGACGACCCCGACATGTCGCTCCAATCCACCGCCACGCTGGCCACGTCGCCGCTCCACGATGGCTTTGGCGATGGATCTTCGTTGGAGGAGACGTCACACTCCCCTGCTTTCCGCATCTTGATGTGGTTGTCGTTCCGATCACACTTGGGGATCTTGAGTTCTTTGTGCTGCGCCTTGCGCGCGGCACGCTGCCTCTCCGTGGCCGCTTTGTTCCGGTTGAAGATCGCCTCCTCCGGGAGAGGCGCCTTGGCCGGAACGAGGTGGGCACACCTCAACTGCAACGACAAGAAGGTGGAGGGATTAGCCGGAGTAGAAGATCCCGGGAAGACCAGCAACACAGCTAAGAACATAGATCAACCGAAATCTGTCAAAAAGACGGTCACTTACAAGTTTCTCAGTCCCCTCGTGGGGGAGCATCGGGAGCAACTGCGTCGGCGGCCACGAGTAGGTTGACCTCTTGATCGCCTACGCCATGCGGCGCTGGACCTCAAGCGGTGACGGGAGGATCGGAGCGGTCACAGTCCATGTCCAGGGCCCGGTCGGCCGTCATCTCACAGAGACGAAGCGGCCGCCTCCGGAGCGGCATAACTCCTCGGGCATGGTACTGCCTGAGGACCTCAGACAAGGTGACCTCGGCTCCTCGGAGACGCCTCAGCACCGCCCAATGATCCTTGAGGATCTTTTCTTGCTCTGCCTTCGCGGGGCCGTCCGACCAGTTCCTCCGCGACTGACCGATGGAGTTTAGGGTGAACGCCGGAAGCACGAACTTAGGGTCGTTCCACAGGTAGAACCACCCCTTGTGCCAGCCGTTGTTTGAGCTGGTCAGGTACGCCGGGATGTAGTCATCACCCCGGCCTTGCTTCATCTGGAGGTTGTCGCAGCCGATCGTCGCCGCCCGAGAGCCCTCCTTCAAGCACGTAAACTTGAAGAAGTACCGGAAAAGGTGTCAATGGGCACTGATTCCCATGTACCCCTCGCACATCACCTCGAACGCCGCCATCTGCTGGATGATGTTCGGGTTGAGATGCTATAGATGGAGTCTGTACTCGAAGAGAACTCCGCGGATGAACTGCGCACCGGCGATGGAGAAGCCACGCTCGTGGAAGGCCACGAACGAGACCACGAACCCCTTGGGAGGGCGCAGTACGTACTCGTTACCGGGCACCTTCCACTCCACGGCGGTGGTGAGCGGAGGAAGATGGCCCGCCTTGACGAGACGAAGCAGCTCTAGCGGGACACATTGGACCGCGTCCAGATCGACATCGCGGCGGCGGAGTCTCGGGCCAGCTGGAGATGCAGGAGGTGGCGGCGCTGTGGATGAGAAAGAGCACGGAGTGCAGGATGCGAGCACAGAGGAAGAAGATAATGGGAAAGCAAAGTCCCGAACCCATGCCCGATGCGCGGTTGTAAAGAGATGAGTGCGGCCGCTCGCCTTCAGCGTCGGGCCCACTGTGTTAGCGAAACGTTCGCCCACGCGCGCGCCCTGGCAAAACAGGCGCCCACTCACATGACGCCTCGATCCCCGCGGGGTACAGACTTGCAACGCCTGGGTGCGGTCATGTCAAATGGTCACGTCCGTCACATCGGCCGAGATGCCCGCGCCCACTACTTCGCCCGCATTTACCACGTCGCCCACGGCGACCGTTACAACCACGACGCCCACGGCGACCATTACAACCACGACGGCCACGACTACCCCGACAAGGTGCCCCCGGGCTACCACAGCTACAATTACAAATAAAAGCCTATGAGCGAGTGTTGAACTCACTCACGAGCTCGGGGGATACATCCGGCGGATGCGCTCGCGCGCACCCATCGAGAACAACGAATAACAACACCAACACCAAGCCCACTCAACTAAGCCTAAGCGCAAGTCAGAAAAAGGGGCTTGTTGACGGTATATATTCGTGTTAAAGTTCAAGTAGACTTGCAAGCGGACAACTCTCCCGTCGTAGTCAAGGGATCCTTCTTCCCTCGAGTGGTGAACCCAAGGTATCAAATCTGTGGAACAATGTGTAACGCAAGATCCAATATAATAAGCGGAAAACACTTTGATCTTGAAAAGGGGTTTTTGCATCTAATCTATGGAGGAACCATAAAACGCATCTAATCTACTAAACACCGGAGGTAGCAAAAGAAAGAGAGATAAAACCAATCTAGAGATTGGATTAGGTCTTTTGTTGAAGTTCCAAAGCAAAGAGGAATAAAGCAAACGAATCTCATAACTAGCCTCTTTAAATCGTGGCTTCCGTTCCAACTCCGAAAACGCCCACCTTTCAGAGCCACTGTTCTGTCACAACGCAACCCCATTCATGCGGGTAGTCTAGGGCGAGTTCAAGAAGAACAAGTTGAAAACGCTTGGTAGATCGGGTATGCACTTCTAGCCACCATGACTACAAGAGCACCCTAAGCAATCTAGCTATAGACTAGATTGGGGAAGAAGCAAACCCAAGCGAAGACAAAGTCATAGAGAAAGCACTTGATCGCTAGAAATCGGATTCAACTTGCAAATTCAACATGAGAGTATAATACATGGACAAGATCACCACCGGGATCCTACCTCGACCTTGATCCTAGCTCCGGGAACTCCGACGTGGTCTTCCATGCAAGGTTCCCACGTCGGCTAGGGGAACCCTAGTCAACCATATCGACCCTCTCCTCTCCGGAACGGTGTCCCTCTCTTCTCTGCTCCTCGGCGGCGGATGATGAATGGATTAATGTGTGGCTCTCGGTCAGGGGGCTATAAATAGCCTGAGAGGCACCTAGGTCAAAGGGGGCCGACTGGGCCCTGAAATGGGCTGGGCCGACCAGCCTGGGCCCATTTCGGCCCAGTCTGCGGCCTCCTTCGCCCGGTGTCGGTTCCCGAGTCTTCTAGATCCTTCCCCCTTCTGCATGTGGGCCCTTGTCATCAGTTTCTCTCCGAATTGGATGAAGCTCCTTGTCCCGCAAGATTCGGCACTTTTCTGACCGGGTCCTCGGAGTTTTGTCATCTTCCCGGGCTTGATCCCTGGGCTTCTCGGAGTCATGTTTGCTTCATTGCATGACTTGTACCGGGATTCAAGGTCTTGTCATGAGGTGCTTGATGAACTTATCCCGAAAGTCTTGCTTTCAACGCTAAAACCCTGCATAAACACTAAACTCCAAAACCGACATGCACAAATGAACTTGTTATACCAAGGGGGTTAGTACCAATGGATAAGATATAAAACCCATGCCAACTCCGAAGGTAAACTCATGGCTAGGTTGACGGAATTTCACCGTCAACATCTCCCCCATGCTTAAACCTTGCTCGTCCTCGAGTAAGCCTTTGATGGATATCATTGTTGCCCTTCATTGTTTAAACCTTGCACTTGATCATACATGAGAAAACATAATGCTCTCAAAATTTAATTCATTAAGGTTTCATAATGTACTAGCCTTCATCCCTACAGAGGGTAGATTATTAAGTAAGCTTACCCCACAAGTATTAACATGCTCCCAAAGTTTAAATAGATCTCAGAAATTTTGAAATAAAGAATGAAATGAAAATGAGCTAAACCAAGTTCACAAATTTAATTCATCTTGCATATTGCTCATGAACTCTCATCTCATCTTGTCTCTCAAGCCTATTTATTCTACTCCTTTCCCTCTCACAACACACACACACACACACACACACACACACACACACACACACACACACACACACACACACACACACACACACACACACACACACACACACACACACACACACACACACACACACACACACACACACACACACATTTATATATATATATGTGTGTGTGTGTGTGTGTGTGTGTGTGTGTGTGTTAGGCTTTATATGGAGCTTTTTGGGAAAGTTTAGTCCTGCCAAGATTTTATAAATGAGATGTTGTCAAAACAAGACAAGCTTCTCATGGTCTTACCGAGACTCGTCAAAAAGGTCATTGGAAAATAATGTTAAATCAAGGAGGGGGAGAGAAAAATACACACACTTTGAGATAGGTGGACATGTGCAAATGGCAAAGAGTGATCCCGAGGCACAAAGGAAGTCCTCATTATCGGATTACACATGGTTGGAAAAATGAGTTAGGATCTTTTAGTCTTGAGTCCTTGAAATTCCTAATGCACTTTAGAGAACCGGGGAGTTCACTTTATTTTATTTTTACACACACTCATATTTTTTCTTTTCTTTCTCTTTTTCTCATACTCATATTTTTCTTTCTTTCTTTCTTTTTCTCATTTTTTCTTTCTTTTTCTTTCTCATAAATTTTTTTATTTGCTCCCCTTTGAAGTCTAAAATTGCATTGTACCTACCTCCTCCCCCATGCTTAGACGTTGCTTGCCCTCGGGCAAAGAGGTGATAGAGATAAGTAGGTACCGGAAATATTTTTCCTTCGGAGAGATACTTGAAATCTTCAATCATGGCACCGCCTTGCGATTTTCCTTGAATTGATTATCCATACTCAACAATAGGTTGTGGTCAAGGAGGTAATCACAAAAGATGATATTTGGTTTTAAGGATGGATATCCGGCAAGATTTGTGAGATCTCCGATGTGGCGATACACAATGCACAGATAAGAGGCTAACAATAAGATAGATACGCAAAAACGGAATGACCAGCTTCTTAGTCTCGGGCCAGAGAAATCATGACCTGCAATAACTCACTCAAAAATAAATCTTGTACACTAAGGTTTATGCACTCAAATATATATAAGACTCTAGATAGGTAGAGCAACACATAAGTGATATCCATGACAAGGTTAGCATTACTTTTAGGAATAAAAATCATCTTTAATCCATCTAAAACTTGAGAGCATATAAAACACTATGGGTCTTTATTTTTCTCATAACCTCCGCTAAAGATTGAACTAGCATTTAGATAAATTCAGATTTGTATTTTAAGAGAGCACTAGCTTAATCATGCTTAAAACAAATACAAAGATAAACAAAGCGGCAATTATAATCATATATCATCATGGCACAAATTTTGTAACTTTACCAAAGGTAAAAACAAGGTGGTGACTTTATTCATGGTGATCTTAAACTAACTCTACTATTATCACACATGCTGAAAATAAATAAAAACAGAAAATGCTGCACATATATAAAGCTGCACAAAAGCTGAAAATAAAGAAAAGTAAAAGGAGAAAATCAAACCGAATTATTATTATCTTTTCTTCCTCCTTCTTCCCTTATTTTCCGGTGGTTGATATTGATGGTCCGGCACGTTGTATCCTTGCTTGTATTGTGATTGCGTCGGTCCTCCTCTAAATTGCTCCAATTGTAAAGGCGACCAATTTTATAGGCGATGTTTGCGGTCCCTTCTTCTTGCATTTGTTGGATGGAGCACCATGAAAACCTCATGAGGAACATGTATGGTGGAGGATGTGGTGGCGTGGCTGCCCCACTCCCCCATGCTTGCATTTGACATACTTCAAAATATGGTGGAGGCATTGGTATCCCTCCATGTGGTTGTTTATTAGTTTGATGTGCAGCCCCTCATCTTGGGCTACGAAGGATGTTCTCTCTTACACAATTTCCTTTTAATCTTTTTTCATCAGCACAAGAAATCCTTCCTCTAACCAATTTTGTCTCCCTTCAAAACAAATAAATTCGGCCCCATGTTGGAAAGAGGAACATCAACTTGCACCCTCTCCTCTCATCTCCACTAATTTATTTTCCTTGCTTCATGTACTCGATCCCAAAGAAATCACGACAAGGAGAAATTTTGGGTTTCTTGTAATCTTCTCTCGAAATCACCCCCCCCAAAAATCCTTCTAACATTATTTTCTTGGACATTAACTTGCTCCGGGCTTCCTTCTTGTGACCGAGTTGTTCTCCAATATATCCATAAGGAACTAGTTGCTCTTCATCTTCAAGGCAGAAAGAGAGGCACACCACTCCTTCACTAATGACCGGTGCTAATGCCATAAGAACTTCCAAATCAAGCTCCTTGTGAGTATTCACACTAACTCCATAAAGAATTGCACCAATCCAAGGTTGCTCAAGATTTGAGTAGAATCCAACACTTGGAGGACATCATCAAAATCAACATTTGGCTTGAGCCTCTTCTCAAGATGAACACGCCTCTCCTCCTCCTCCTCCGCCTTCATGATACATCGATTGGAACACCTCGGAGTGTATGGTGGTGGAGCGGATGAACGAGTTGAGCATCATGGCAGAACGGGTGGCTCTTCCGTGTGTCCTTGCGGTTCGGTGTACCGCATGGATGAACTTCGTATACTCCTCATGCCACCGAGGGGCAGCGTTTCGCTCCTCGGTGGTGCCACATCTTCCTCCATGATTCGGGGACACTCGGATACCGAGTGCCTCCTCGAAGAGCTTGATGATGGCGCCTTCGATGATCGTGTCTTCTTTGGGAAGAAATTGGTGGCCATCTTCCACATTGTTGTTGCACTAACTCACAACGAGTGCACCGGGGGTTGCTTGCCGGTGGGAAAAAACACAAGAGAAGTATATGGAGGGTGGAGTTTATTATTATTATTATGATTTTTTTGAGATGCACAAGATAGGATTGATATTAGCCCATAGGGTTTGTGGATTCTTGAATTGTTGACGGTTGAAACACGTAACAACCTTCGATCCGCAAGCGTACGGACCTACACATTTTTCACCACGGGGTGACCCCCAAGGTTCTTGCCAATCCGCGGAGCAAGGGGATTGCTAGCGCTTAACCAAGCACTAATCTAGTTGGTTGGAAAGCCTTGAAAGAAAGGATACTCTAAGGTAAAAGCAATCTAACCTAAGTTAATATAAGAAGTCTAAGGTTAAACTAGATGGCAAAGGGTAGACACAAGAGAGAGAGAGGTTAAGATAGATAAGCGTTCCCTCCCTAGGGTTTAGGAACACATGAAGATGCATCTACTACATGAAAAGGGTGTTGCCTAAACTAGCTTCATGGCGGTTATGCGGCCGCTAAGCCTTTTCCCTCCACCGTACTGTCACTACGCAAGGTAATCAAACACTTTCACGTATAACCGCATCTATACCTAAGCATCCATAGGGTTAAACTAATCACCACGATTACCACAAACCCTACTAAGACCACATGTTGCGCAAACATATGTAAACAAAGCATACACGAAGACATAGACCATAAAGCATTGATTGACATAAGGTTCATGTATAGATTACATATCATGCATCCATCTAACCCTAGGGACGAACGGAGACATTACCCCATCATCTTACATGGATTGAAGCACATAGGGGTGATGGAGACTCTGGAGAACGTCTTCGATGAAGATGGCGGCGATGAAGCTTGGGAACACCCCTAGGCCAGCGGCTTGGAGTCCTCCTCTTACTTCCTTCCCTCCGCCAACATTGATCCTTGCGACGAGCTCATCCAACTCTATCCCTCATCTTGCGGCGGCGGTTTTCTGGTGAATGGCGTCAGTAGGATGACTTGTTCGATGTAGCGGTGGACGGAGGAAGAGGCAATAAATAGACGAACACCTAGGGCAAAGGGGGCGCCAAACCGGGCCCGGAGTGGGCTGGATCGGTCGGCCTTGGCCGGCCGGCCCAGGCCCATTTCAGCTTGGTTCGGCTCCGGTTTTCTCCCCGGTTGCTTCTCGCGTGATCCCTTATTTGTGTGCACTTGCATGTGGGCCTTTGACGTTGTTTCCTTCACGGTTAAGGCTTGAATCCTTGCTATCCAAGCTTCACCATTTTCTGGTTGAGTCCCTGAAGACTTGCACATTGACGCTTCGGTCCTCGGGTCATTTGGAGTCATGTTCAACGCATGTCTTGACTTGTGACGGGCTTCATGATTTTCTCTTGAAGTGCTTGATGAACTTATCCCGAAAGTCTCCTCTTTAGCGTTAATTTCCTGCGTAAACAACAACCTCCAAAATCGACATGCAAGTGTGTTGACGGATAAAACTAGTATCCACCTACGATCCGCAAGCGTACGGACCTACACCTTTTTCACCACGGGATTCCCAAGGTTCTTGTCAATCCGCGGAGCAAGGGGATTGCTAGCGCTTAACCAAGTACTAATCTAGTTGACTAAGGAAACCTTTAAAGAGAGTATTAATTTAAAAGTAAAACAATCTAACCTAAGTTAATCTAAGTTAAGTTGATCAAACAAATCTAGGGTTAAATATATGGTAAAGGGTGAACACAAGAGAGTGATTAAGAAAGATAAGCGTTCCCTCCCTAGGATCTAGGATAACATGGTATGCATATACTAGTGGTAAACCAATCTACCAGGGGTTGTGACCACGGTTTCGCCCTTTCCCTCCTCTCGTACTGTCACTACGCGAAGGTATTCGTGACTAGACCTATGATGGACACGGTATGTTGATGGAATCTATGGGAGTAGCGGATATCATACACCCGAAAAACATGGTAGCTAACCTTAATCATCAAAGCATCATCAACATGAAAACAATAGATTGAAACCACAAATCGAGTAGCGATCACATAGCATATATCCATCTAATCCTAGGGATGAACGGAGACATTACCCCATCATCTTACACGGATTGAAGCACATAGGGGTGATGGAGACTCCGGAGAACGTCGTCGACGAAGATGGCGGCGATGGAGCTTGGGAACACCCCTAGGCCAGCGGCTTGGAGTCCTCCTCTTGCTTCCTTCTCTCCGCCGGTGTTGATCCTAGCGACGAGCTCATCTAACTCTCTCCCTCATCTTGCGACGGCGGTTTTCTGGTGATTGGCGTCGGTAGGATGATTTGTTCTATGTGGCGGCCGACGGCGGCGGAGGCAATAAATAGACGAACACCTAGGGCAAAGGGGGGGACCGAACCGACCCCGGAGTGGGGCCGGGCCGGTCGGCCCGGGCCGGCCGGCCCGAGCCCACTTCGGCCGGTTCGGCCCCGGTTTCCTCCCCGGTTGCTTCTCACGTGATCCCTTATTCGTGTGCACTTGCATGTGGGCCTTTGACGTCGTATACTTCACGGTTAAGGCTTGAATCCTTGTTATGCAAGCTTCGCTGTTTTCTGGTTGAGTCCCTGAAGACTTGCACGTTGACGCTTCGGTCCTCGGGTCATTTGGAGTCATGTTCATCGCGTGTCTTGACTCTTGTCGGGCTTCATGATCTTCTTCCAAAGTGCTTGGTGAACTTATCCCGAAAGTCTCCTCATTAGCGTAGATTTCCTGCATAAACAACAAACTCCAAAATCGACATGCAAGTGTGAACTTGTTATATCATTAGTATGCCTAGTGGCGGGTTAGTTGCAAATCATAATCGAAACCAATGTATAACAAGTACTCTAGGTTGACGAAAATTCACCGTCAACATCTCCCCCATGCTTAAACCTTGCTCGTCCTCGAGTAAGTAATCCTTGCTTAAAAGGGAAATCAATGTTGCCTTCCAACGTTGTCCCTGCACTTAGTCATTCATGACGAGACAAATTGCTCTCTCTTCAATTTATTTTTAAAGTTCAAGTTGTGACCGGCTTCTTTTTCATTATGGAAGATAGACTAACAATAAAGAACAAGCCACATTTAATAAACATGATGCTCTCAAACTTAAGTGAACTTCAAACCATTACCTTGTCACATGGAAGATTTTCAAAAAGATGCATATCCAACATAAGTGAAAATCTCTTGCAAGAGCCCATGGAACACTCATCTCATCAAGTCACTCAAGCCTATACTAGATTATTTTCAACCTACTCTACTCATATGTGATAGTGGAAGGCTTATGTGGAGCTTGGAAGGTTAAAAACAATCCTAGAAAAACATACATCCGAAATATTGTCAAATTAAGAGAGAGATCTATTGGAATTATCGAGACTCGTCAAAAAGGCCATGGAAAATAAATGTTGGAAAGAGAGAGGGACGAAACACACACATTTAGATAAGTGGACATGTGCAAGTGGCAAATGGATGATCCCGAGGCACGAGTGAAGTCCTCGTTATCGGATTGCACATGGTTGGAAGATTTGAGTATGGATGTGTCATCAAGGCACTTGAGAACTTATGAAGCAAAAAGAACCGAGGAGCATCTTTATTTTTTCTTTATTTTATTTCCTTCTCATTTTTCTCTCTTTCTTTTTTTCACTTTATTCTTGCTATTTTTCTTACTATTCTTTTCTTCTTATCATATTTTTTTCATTTTTCATTTTTATTCTTTTTTTTTCTTTTGCTCCTCAATACTTTTTGCAACATAATACTTACATAGCATTTGTGTCAGAGAATGACTCCTCCCCCATGCTTGAACGATGCTCGTCCTTGAGCATAAAAGAGAGGGGAAATGACTGCTAAAGTAAGTATAAATTCCATAATATTGCAGAATATTTGAATCTCCATCGAGAATTTTACTCCATACTCAAATTGGGTTGTGGATAAGGAAGTGATCACAAAAAGATGTTTTTGGTTTAGGGTGGATGCCCAACGAAGTTTGTGGAATTTTCGATGTGAAAACCCACAATGCATGGACAAAAAGGCTAGCATGAAAAAGTTACACAAAGGAATGACCAGCTTCTTAGTCTCGAACCATAGAAATCAATCCTAATCAAACTCATCAAAACATATGTTTGCAATCTACGAGTTTTGTTATCATAAAACATATATGTATATGGCTTTGGTAGGTAGAACTTTGCAAGAGCATCACAAATATGTAGATAGCATAAAAGTTAAGTTTTCATAAAAACAACAAGTTATCCGGCTATCCATAAACTTAAATCAAAGAGCAAAGATATGTATGTGGGTCTAGAGCATAGTCATTTCACCTCCACAAATAAAAGAGCTGGTATTTAAATTAATTTCAGATCATATTATAGAGAGCAATTATCCAAGACATGTATAACTTCATGTAGGTAAAACAAAGCGGCAACTTTCATCATCTTTCCGTAAGCATAGGCAATATAGAACATCGAGGTGAACACATGGTCATGCTTATCTATTGAAAGTAAAACGAAACCTAGGTTGTCCTCCTAGTAGCCATTTTATTGTTTGAAGAGAAAAACAAAAGGTTGCACCTAGTTGATGTTGAAGGCATACTTACAAGCATTTGTGTTTGGAAAAGAGAAGGTCCATGGAGATGCTACCATCCTTTGTAATCCTACGTTGCCTTCTTCCGGCATCTCCATGTATCAATGTGGCTTTTGCTTTTGTCTTGATTTATTAATGCTCCTAAACTTCTGAATTTGATCTTGTATGCTTAATGGAGTCATTGGTCACCCTTCTCTTCAATGTTGTCATCACCATCTCCTCTTTCTTGTTCTCATCATCTCCTTGCTATCTCTTTTTCATGGATTTCCCCCTCTGTACAGAACAGAACATATATCGAAATATAGCTCTATTGAAAAAGTTTATGAAATTACCTTTCCAACGTGTGGTCATTCATCAAAAACGGAGTTCAAACAAGGGAGCGATGTCCGTTTTACTTCAGCGCTGCGTGCTGTCCAAAACTGATTTCAGGACGTATTGCACTCGGTGATTCGGGCATAACCGCTTGTAGGAACCTCCGATTGTCTTGATTCTTGATTTGTTGGAATCGTAACTTCATGGGGCTTCTAAATATCCAAAAATATCCAGTGTTTTCCCTTTGAGACCATGCAGAATTTTGATGAGATTGGTGACTTCTTGCGCATTGATCCGGAGATGTTAACGATCTTTATCATTCTATCTTCTAGAGTGTCATGTTGCACTTCCGTGTTGAAGATTCAGGGTCTCCCCCTTGCTTAGCATTTTGCTAGTCATGGAAGAAGAAGACAAAGCACTTCTTAGCCATCCTTCAATTTCCTTGTAGTGAGAGTCTTTATCTTGCCTGTAAGACGTTTTAAACGCACATTCTACCCCCAAGGTGACGGTTGGGAGTAGATAGAATTGCCAACAATCCAACAATGTCTCCTAAGATTCTTAACTTGCGGCATAATTAGTTTAATGAGGAATAAAAACCTAATGAGTGTACGTGGTTCAAGGTGTGTATGCACATGATAGGAAAGCATATAAACAAGACAATGTTTTCACCTAGTTCTAAACACCATGTTTACAACTAGGTTGCTGAATTTATCCATAGCCATAAAGGTTTATTTATCAAGGGTTAAAACATCATGTCTATCCCTAAATCAATAACTCTTATAGCACAAGAAAAATTAAGCGCATTGCAAAGCTTATAAACTAACCAATGCAACATGAAAACATATGAAAAGCTAGCAAGGTTTATCGAACTTAATGATGATGGTCCGAAATCATGTTTAAACACCACGTTTACACAAGATCACAAAAGGAAAATGCCCAGCTGGAGCATTAACATAGATATGAAAGCATACATCATTGAGCCTTAAAACAACCAAGCCAACTATATGCAAAACATGTACATGCAAAGAAACATCATGTTGATAACAAAATCCAATGCATGCAAATAAATAAATATGAGCATGAACATGATGGTGGTTCTAAAAAGGAAATCTAAACTTAGATTAATAACCACAAGTTGATCATCATAAGATGGTGCCATTCTTTATTCTCTCTAAGAAAGTAGTAAAAATATAAAGAAACGGGTTGCCTCCCGAAAAGCGCTTCATTTAAAGTCATAGAGCTGGACTTTCTCACATACCTTCTTTTCGTTGCATAGCCATGGCCCTTCATGCAAGAAGAAAAGGTACCAATGCAACTTTAATTTACTTCCCATGTTGTGCTTGATCACTTATAGAAGACTTGCCCAAAGCATCCTTTTGTTTCATCGTTATCTCCTTCTTTATCATCCTGGTGCTGTCTTCACTCCATAATTTTTTTTAATTTCCAGAACAGAAAGTATACTCAAGCTCTACTCCATTGCACAGTGCACAAAATTTCCTTTCAAACGAGTCTTTATTTGCTCAAATCGGACTCCGGACAAGGGAGTTACGTCCGTTTTACTTCGGCGATGAAATCTGTCCTGAAATTTCAGAACGCGCAACGCTCAATGTTTTCTCCATAACTCCTTGCACGGGTCTTCAAACTTGTTGGTTCTTGATGCGTTGGAATGGTAATTTGATGGAGCTTCTGAATATCGCATTTTCTTCATTTGTACACCTCTGAAAAAGCTCTCAAATTAATGAAGGCGGCAGCATCCATCGCGGGATTCAGAGAGGTTGATGATTTATCTTGCAACTCTTTTAGGCATGACTTCTTTTTTCATTATTCAAGCCTTGTCTACATGGTTAGTGAAAATCGGGCCTTTCCCGACATATGATTCTTTAAGGTCATTAGCTTGACCAAGCGCAAAGCATGATCGAGATTTACAAAACTTATTGTAAACATACGCGTCCATAATTAACACCACATGTAAATTGTAGCAGCAAGTCAAGGTGTAAATAAAAGAAGCATATGTTTCACGCATAGCACTTAGCTCATCATTAGGCAAAGGTTGTTTAGGTGTGAGATTAATTGGATCAAAAATAAATGTTTCCTCTTTTTCATTCTCAAGAAAATCTAGCCTATCAACATGATCACTATTGGAACAAGGCATAGACATTAAACTATCATTCATACTATTGGTTGAGCATGAGTATTTGAATTTATCAACATCAATAACAATAATATCTTGAGATTTCAGCGCGTACCTTGGCCTTAGAGATTTTTCAACAAGAGTGATATTTGGTTCATCAAGTGGTGTTGAAGGCGAATCTATCTCAACAAGTGTAGTTGCCTCTTCATCACCATCTTGCAATTTCTTCAACTCATCATGTGGAACATGTAATCCTTCAACTATGTACGCATTCATCTCTTATTTGAAGTCTTCTTTATCAACCAGATCTTCATCTTCAAAGACTTGTATGTTGCTTTCTTTATCTTCCATGTACCACATGTCGTCAAGATCGCTCATTGTTGATTCACTATTTCCTTCATCCTTGAGTACTTCCATGTCTTGATTTGCTAGTGTGTAGGCTTCAATAGCACACAAGCTATCATCTAGCTTGAGTCCTATCTCCTCCCATTTATCCTTTGAGTCACTAGGCTCATCACGGTTGTACTCTTCTCTTCCTTCATCATAAATCTTTGAGTTGTCAAACCGGTCGATCCATCCTTCATCTCCTTCTTCTCTTTCTTCTTCAAACATCTTTTGGATCGACTCTCCACTCATCTCTTGATCAAATATATCTTCAATTAGTTTGGCAACGTGTCGGCGTTCCTCCTTCCTTCGGTAGTTAATTAGTGGGGCGAAATCAACTTGAACCCAACCGGATTGAATGAACTCCGCCAATGGTCTAGCATTCCACATACTTCGGCCTACATTCATGTTAGTTTCAACACTTTTAACATCCGAAATGACTTCTCTTACCTTGGGAAGTGGATCTTCAAATTCTTGTATGGTCAGTTCATCTTCCTTGACCTCCGGTTTATCTTTTTCAGAAATTTCAGCAAGCACCTTGGGCTTGCTTTTGTCGTTTTTCTCCTCTCGACAACATCTTTGCCAATCTCGTATTGTTCTTTGTCCATTGCTTATCCTTTGTAAGATTTGTGCGGCTTCACTAATTGTTTTATCCATTATATCACCGCCTGCATACATGCTTACAAAACGAGACGAGTTAGGGGTTAGTGAAAAATAAAAGGTATGCAACATCAAGTCACCGGAAAATCCCAAGTTCGGGCCTCGCTCAAGTAGTTCATTAAAACGGTCCCATGCTTCATCAATTCCTTCATCCTCTCCTTGCTTGAAAGTGAGCACTTGCCTCCTTAAGTCTTAGACCTTGCGTATGGGAAAGAACTTCAAAAGAAACTTCTTCACTAGCTCATCCCAATTTCCTTTTGCTTCAATGGACGCAAGTGTGTACCATCTTCGCGCTTCATCTTCGAGAGAGAATGGAAAAAGATTCCACTTGAACCAAGCGGCCGGAACTCCTTTTTGTTGCACCGTGTTGCATAACATCGTGAATTCCTTAATGTGTCTATATGGGTTGTCATCCTCCAATCCTCTAAATGGTTTTGTCGCCACTAACTTGATGATTCCAGGCTTCACTTTGTAGTGGGTTGTAGCAAACGTCAAATCTGAATTTTGCATCTCAATGTCTTCCATTGACGGCATTGCTAGCTCCCTTAGCGACATCTCTTCGTCTTCCAATGGTGAGGTGAACAAATCCATCTAGGCACAAGAAAAGTAGAAAGAAAAACAAAAAAATTTTTTCTTTTTTTTTAGAAAATAAGGGTTAGGTGTTAGTAATCAACAAAATTAATACTAGATTAAACGTAGCAAACTGGCTTGCTCCCCGGCAACGGTGCCAGAAAAAGGGGCTTGTTGACGGATAAAACTAGTATCCACCTACGATCCGCAAGCATACGGACCTACACCTTTTTCACCACGGGATTCCCAAGGTTCTTGTCAATCCGCGGAGCAAGGGGATTGCTAGCGCTTAACCAAGTACTAATCTAGTTGACTAAGGAAACCTTTAAAGAGAGTATTAATCTAAAAGTAAAACAATCTAACCTAAGTTAATCTAAGTTAAGTTGATTAAACAAATCTAGGGTTAAATATATGGTAAAGGGTGAACACAAGAGAGTGATTAAGAAAGATAAGCGTTCCCTCCCTAGGATCTAGGATAACATGGTATGCATCTACTACACGAGAGTGGTAAACCAATCTACCGGGGGTTGTGACCACGGTTTCGCCCTTTCCCTCCTCTCGTACTGTCACTACGCGAAGGTATTCGTGACTAGACCTATGATGGACACGGTATGTTGATGGAATCTATGGGAGTAGCGGATATCATACGCCCGAAAAACATGGTAGCTAACCTTAATCATCAAAGCATCATCAACATGAAAACAATAGATTGAAACCACAAATCGAGTAGCGATCACATAGCATGTATCCATCTAATCCTAGGGATGAACGGAGACATTACCCCATCATCTTACACGGATTGAAGCACATAGGGGTGATGGAGACTCCGGAGAACGTCGTCGATGAAGATGGTGGCGATGGAGCTTGGGAACACCCCTAGGCCAGCGGCTTGGAGTCCTCCTCTTGCTTTCTTCTCTCCGCCGGCGTTGATTCTAGCGACGAGCTCATCTAACTCTCTCCCTCATCTTGCGGCGGCGGTTTTCTGGTGATTGGCGTCGGTAGGATGATTTGTTCGATGTGGCGGCCGACGGCGTCGGAGGCAATAAATAGACGAACACCTAGGGCAAAGGGGGGACCGAACCGACCCCGGAGTGGGGCGGGCCGGTCGGCCCGGCCGGCCGGCCCGAGCCCACTCCGGCCCGGTTCGGCCCCGGTTTCCTCCCCGGTTGCTTCTCACGTGATCCCTTATTCGTGTGCACTTGCATGTGGGCCTTTGACGTCGTTTCCTTCACGGTTAAGGCTTGAATCCTTGCTATGCAAGCTTCGCCGTTTTCTCGCGTTGAGTCCCCGAAGACTTGCACGTTGACGCTTCGGTCCTCGGGTCATTTGGAGTCATGTTCATCGTGTGTCTTGACTCTTGTCAGGCTTCATGATCTTCTTCCAAAGTGCTTGGTGAACTTATCCCGAAAGTCTCCTCATTAGCGTAGATTTCCTGCGTAAACAACAAACTCCAAAATCGACATGCAAGTGTGAACTTGTTATATCATTAGTATGCCTAGTGGCGGGTTAGTTGCAAATCATAATCGAAACCAATGTATAACAAGTACTCTAGGTTGACGGAAATTCACCGTCAACAAAGTGTGAACTTGTTACATCATTAGTATGCCTAGTGGCGGGTTAGTTGCAAATCATAATCGAAACCAATGTATAACAAGTACTCTAGGTTGACAGATATTTACCGTCAACATCGACTCACCCACAGGCTCGGGGGCTACTGACGAGGGCCCAGATTAGGGACCCCCTTTAACGGTGAAAAGATCTCTCTGATCACAGGGAAATCCAACACCATTGACAACGTGAAGGCCAAGATTGACAATGTCAAGGCCAAGATCCAAGACGAGGAAGACTGAGGACCCCGGTCAAGACCCACACTGGCAAGACGTCACGATTCCGACTAGTTGGCAGCATCTCTGACTAGTTCCCTACAAGAGGGATCCTCCCCGACAAGTCTCTGCCTCGCACGACAAGTCTTCGCCTCGCACGAGCTCCCTCCGACTCCGATTGGTACGTGCGCCGTGACACGCGGCACGAGCCTGAGGCGTAAGTACCTTCGCCATGACGCGTGGGGGAACGACTCCCCGCGACATGCAGATGCACCAGCTGGCGGCCATGCAAACAGCTGGCCCCGACAAGAGCCTTAATGCGGGTCTGTCCGGCTGTGCAACCATCACATCGACATCATCTCCAACTCTACCACACGCAAGCTCAGCCCGAGGCACTCAAGCACCCCCTACGGCAAGCTCTAGCCTAGACTTAGGCCTTAGCGTGGCGGGCTAGTCAAGTACTCAGGCAGGTTAAGACAATGGCAAACTACTCAGAGGATATGCCAGGCGTCCCGGGGTGAACAGCCACGCCCGGCCACGCGACGGCTCCTACGACCAAGTAGTATGGCTCCACTTCAATGCACTCTGATGGACAGTGGCGCGCGACAGGACATCCCAGCAACAGAGCACTGTACTTCTTTTCTACTCCCCCCTTGTGCCCCTCCCCTTGTGACTATAAAAGGAAGAGGAGAGAAACCATTACAAGGGTTAGACCTCATAAAAATCGAACGCCACTTTAAGGGACTTGGGTCCGACACCCTCTCCCGACCAGTTTGTAACCCCTACTACAAACACCCCTAGCTCAGGAACATGACAGCTCGACACTGGACGTAGAGTATTACTCCTCGGAGGCCCGGACCAGTCTAATCTTGTTGTCTCCTGTGCTAACCGTCCGAGCCCGACGCACGATCGATACAAATTTACCAGCGGCAGTAGAGAACCCCGACATGTACATGTTCCCAATTGGAATATTCTTCGGATCTGAAGGCAATATCAGAATGTAAAAGTCCCTTCGTCTCTCTATAAAAGAGGGTCCGAGGGCACGTGTAAAGGGGTTGACAACTTTTGAGGAGAACACAGACTTTCGAAGATTCTTTGTCTCCTACTTCCGAACTTCTTTTGTGTGATCATTCCTGAATCTTGCATCTCTTGTGTTTGGGGGTTCTATCCGATTTTCGAATCCCCAACACACATCATCAATAAATGGAGAATCGTCTGATCACTCGTGGATGGCTAGGATTATCCACATATACTATTTATGTGGGACCCACGTGGATTCATGAGATATTTGTATGGGACCCACACATTTTTGTTTGTGGGACCCACAATTCTATGGTGGTATTCTTGATTAAAAATTATATTTTCTCATTCTGTAAGCGGAAAGACCATAACAACATTTTTTAAAATTATGTATTCAATATTTTCCCTCAGATTTTATTTAGTTACAAATGACTTCTCAAAAAATATTATTCAATATTATGACCGGCGAGGTGTAGCGCGTGTATCATGCTATGTAGTATTTGATCAAACAACCTCTCAGGTTTTGTGGAAAACTCCTCGAGTTTTGAAGGAATGCCAACATGGCTTCCATTTTTACAAAGTCACACTAAAACTTTATCAAAATTAATATGTACTACAACCCACAAAGATAATTTTATGAAAACCCCCTCGAACTTTGCAAAAATATATTTTCATTCCAACCACCACTAAGACAACTTTATGAAAACCCCCTATAACTTTGAAGGAATGCCAAGAGGGCTGCCAATTACATAGAACACACTCAAACTTTATCGAAAATAAATAGTAGTCCAACAACTCCTCTGACATTTTAATTAAGGTCCCTCAAGTTTTAAAAACTAACATTTCGTTAAGCCCACTTTCCAAAAATTTGACGACATCTACTTCGATTAAGCCACCTCTCATGTAATTTTATATAATAATTAGCCTGTGATCCATGCATCTCCAACAAACTTGAACTTTACAGGAACTAATACATGGTCCTCAAAATTTTATGGAAAAGACCATAAACTTTCTACAAATCTAACCACAACTCAAAAATTTTGCGAAAAAGTCTCCTAACTCTATCATAATGAATCCACAGTCCCGTTTTTTTACTAAGAAATATCATAAACTCTTAAGGAATTAATCCACAACCTAAAATCCTGCAAAATATCCATAACCTTCCTACCAATCACTAGGCTACATGTCATGATAATCAAATCAAAAGTTGGGCTACCAAAAGTTGTCGCACACCAGTCTTTCTAGGGTGTACTTATTGTAAAGAATATACATAATCGCCCTGTTCATTTGGCTTATCAGCCATCAGCCAGCAGTACTTTTCTCTCAGAACAAACCAGCCACCAGCAACCAGACACCAATACATTTCTCTCAGAACAAATCAGCACCAGCCACCAGCCAAACGAACATACTGTACATTCCAAATGATCAATTAAATGGGTAATTAGCAACTGCCAATAGCAGTTACTAGATGCTCCAGTAACCGGCCTCCATGGCCATTTGTATATATAGAGACCATTGTTCATCAATAAAGAATACATCCCGATTGCTATTCATTCTATTGTTCCTACTATTCACTTTACTGTTCCCGATTACATTCAACATGTTATCAGCGCTCTAATCACTAAGAAGAAAAAAGAAGGCCGGGAGCAGTTTGTGTTCATGAAGAAAGGTGGTCGTCCATGAAGAAGTTCATCGTAGTTGCTCACCGGAGAAGGAGCGCGCAAGTGCAAGGTAGAATCATGCCTTCGATGCTGAATGTTCCTTCATCGACGCTCGTTCTTCGACTCATGTTCATGGTCACTGCAAGCATTGTCTCCACCACCATCTTCCCCACCTCCGAGGACTTCCAATGCGCGAAAGGCCATGCCGACATGAGCATGAGCGGCGGCGGCGGCACATCTCCTTCCGAGGAGGGGCACACCCCCCTTCCGCTTGACGCAGCAACCGAAGGTGAGAGGGGGAGCGGCTGATCGCCAGCTCGATCCAGCGTTGTGACAACCCCATCTGCGATAATTCCGTACTATCACCTAAACCACTCCATTTGGTCATTAAGCGGTAATAAAGAATCATCCCGTTGAGTGCCGGGTTAATGCCCAGTAAATCACTTGAAACACACACAGAGGATCGAACGTATGCATTAAAACTCCCACGAAGGAGAGTCCAGAATACCTTACAATTTAAAGCAATTCTTCCCTGTAGGGTTTAATTATTACAAACCATGGTTCTTGACATGAAAGTAAATGGTTCAGAGTTTATTAAATAGTGGAAGATAACTAAACAGTACGATAAACATCATAGGAGGCATGTCCATGATGCAATCACTCGTCATCATCCACCCATTCTAGATCCTAGCCAGGTGGAATCTCTCCAGGCCACACATCACACGCATTATCTGGAAACAACATTTAAACAGCAAGGCTGAGTATACTAATACTCAACAAGGCTTACCCGTCTAAAAATAAAAGACTTTACCTCTAATCATGCAAGGCTTTTGTCTAGTGGGTTTCTTTACCAAAAAGCTACTAAGTACTGAATCCTTATTTTCACATTTTAGCTCAAGTTCTAGTAGGAGTAATCATTACTAGATAAGCAACTATTGCAATCATAAGTTGTACAATACAAATAATCAAATAATAATCTTCAAAAAATTCCATCATAAAGGGATATCATGGCTAGTAGATTAAGTAGTCTCAGATAACGGTGAGAGGCCGGCAATCGATTGATTCAAAACCTTGCAAGGTGGACCTAAACACACGAGAGGTGCCCTCACTAAGAGTTCACCAACCAGGTAGTTCCCTTCATTCCTCGTATTGGGATCAGATGTTACAGTCTCAAGTACAAGGTTTACTAGGCTACGCCACTAAGGTCACCCAGCCTCACGCAAGTACTCGGGTGGCGAGCCCGGGGCCGCAACCCTATGATTACTAGCGCAAAGTTCCCGCACCGTCTGATTTAGGTACTAAGCTTACCGTGCCCATTTCCGACAAGTGCTTAGTACTTTCAAACACTTAACCAACGAAGCCATTGGACCGGAGCCCAAATCCTATGCTTTTACCACATGAACAATCCATTTATAAATATGGTGATTCCATAAAAGGAGATCTTATTCTCGCGAGTGATGAATATCACTCGACTTGTACCAGATCCTTAGAGCATAGCAACTAGCGACCTAGCATGCTAGTAAAAGATCATAGGTACTTAGGGATCATGCAACTTGGGTTTCAATCAACTCCTGAATGTAAATGCACATAAAATAATAATGATATATTCAGAAGCTTAATTTAAACACATAGGTTAATGATTAAACTAGGGCTTGCCTTCTTCAACACAAGCAGTCACACAAACTTCTGGACTTTGGTCCGGGTCTTGCTCTACGTACATGTAGTGTACGTCTCCTCCTGCTCCCACGTCCTCATCAGCCAGTACGAGCGTGTAGCTACCGTCGGGAACTTCTACAGGGAGGATGCATATGCAAATATTAGGGGTGAAATTAATTTAATTTAATCAAAACAGCAACAAGCAATCCACAAGAAGCATATGGTTGACCATATTCACCTTGACAACAAAATTCATCACTTTTCCCTTTTAGATTATTATGGAAGCTTATTTATTCTTCTCTTTATGGTGATTGTGTGTCACACCCGATTTTCCGAAGAAAATCAAGTGCTACCTATATGTATGCCAGGATCTAATTTCATACATATAGTGACATCATAGTGAATAACAGAAACAATATCACGTAAAGAAAAGAGATTATCAGAGATTTACAGCGGAATCCTGGGAAACAAAAGCTCCAAACTTCACAGGCAGTCGACTGGGGGTTGCGTACGCCTAGCACCATCTTTTGGACATCATACACCTTCTTCTTCTCTGAACAGCGGGTAAGCAAGGGTGAGCACACTTATGGTTGGAGCTCAGCAAGTGGGGGAAGATGCAAGGCTATCAAGGATAGGCTAAGAGTTTGCTGCGGTTAGCATTTTAATGTTGGTCAACTTTTATTAGCAAGCACCTATTTACTAGATGTAAGTTTATACCAACCCACTTAAGCATTTAGGAAAGCATCTCCTCTCAAAAACCCACAAGAAACCACGATTTAATTCCATCTCCAAGTTTATTAATCATGTGAGGGTCCGGGCCGCTCTTGACCGTGAGCACGGCCGATCAATCGGCTTTACACTCGCGAGGTTGTACACTTTACCCACGGTTCGTGTTCCCCATGTCGCCGGGTTGATCGACCCTTAAACACTTCCGAGGTGAGTGGCTAGGGGTCCACTACGAAGCCTTTACAAAGGAAAGAAGAGAAACCAACGACCCCGCAACAAGTACGGCGGCGGAGCGGACCATAACCCTCCCTAATGGTCGCACCTTAGCCAAGGTCGCTACCCCAAAAGAACCGGGCTATACCCCTTCAACTCCGGCCCCCTGTGCCCCTCTCGGAAAAGAGCTATCGGCTAACCCACTCTCCTAATTAATCGGCTAAGCCGAGCCATGTGGTCCGTGGTTGTACTGTTATCCTGGGTGGTTCTCCATGTTCCGATTAAACCATATGATCTTGTTATTAACCATAAGCACACACATACATGTATATCATCCAAGTTATCATGATCAACATTCATCATATTGCATAAGATTCATTTTAACCATCCCAAGTTATAGCAACTAAGCATTACTACCCAAAACATTTATTTAAAAGGGTTGTCCAAGGTAATGAAGGTAAAAGTCTAGTCATGTCCTTAAAAAGGTAATTTCCCATCAAATTTATGCATAGCAACATTTAAAAGTAAACTTAGTTATCATGCAAGTTGTGTGGGACAAAATAGAATATGCAGGGGGAGAAGTCCACTTGCCTTTATCCAACAAAAACTACTCTTATGTTCTTCCACTCTTGCTCTTTCATACACTTGATCTTCATGACTTTCGAACAACAACTCGATCTTCTACTCGAAGCAAACATCGGGCACAAACATGCAAAGCAGACAAACAAGAACAACTAAGACAATGCACCAATCAAGAAAAGGCTTTAAAGAAAGAACAAGGGTTGGCTCAAGGACCGTGAACGCAAAAACACTCAGGACTATCAGGAGATTTAGATCATATCACACAAGGCTACGTGCTTGGTATATTTTAAATCAATAAAATCATGTGTATAGGTCATTTCAAAGAAATACCCTATTTACAATTAAGCGAGTTATATTTGTATTAAAAGGAACGGTGTATAACTTATTCCAATTTTATTTATAAATATTCAAGTATGAATTATGCAAATTAAATATTTAATTTTAAAGAAGCAAGTGAAAGAATCTAAGCGGACACTTTATTTATATTTCGAGTTGAACTAATCAAATTATAATTTAAAAACATGTTTATATTTATATTATTCAAATTAACATTTAATTAAGAAAATTCAAGATAGCCTATATTGCTTTTATTTAGAAAGCAAATTGAGTGTTTATTAATCATCTTAAGATTAACTTAATAAAACCCGAGAGGCACTCTAATTATATTTTATTTAGAAAACATCATTAAGTAAGATTAGTCAACCTAATTTAGAATGGATTCTCAAAACACCTTTTAGGGTGAACATCATGGCTAGCACGTATTTTATCATGAGACCGATCTAACATAACAAGAACGAGATTAAACGGAGCTAAACCGTGGCATCTAGGGATTAAACAAGGATTAGAGATCTAATCACGATTAACTGTAGATGTGGAGGACTATTATAGAAGATTGGCAAGACACAAAGATTTGGTCAGATATTACAAGATTCTTCAAGGCTTAGATTGTAAGATGGACATTTATAGAATTACACGATAAAAGATATTTTCAGGGTATATGACATCAGCATGATGACAAGATGACATCAAGCAAAGTATTAGCCGAACGCATAAGTGAATCTAGCTACAATTATTAGCTTCTCATGCTTGTCAAAAAAGAGCACATGCACGTACATGATTGTGAGCAAGATTCGACAAGAATGAAACTCGTTAGAATTCACGGTGACATCAAGTCCGTATCCATGCAACATGCATGTGGTGGCTTGCTTCTTGGAACATAGGCATGCGTGTTCGAGAACTATAGATTGCTAGATAAAATAGACCATTACGATTGAGTAGTGATGGAGCTTGGTACCTTGTGATGACGGCAAATGACGCCGCACTAGCTTGGTACACCGGCCGCCGAACAACAACAACAAGTTTTAGTGGCCATCCTTGCCGGGCGTGAAGATCGGAAGACACTGATGCTAGCTGTGTAGAGATTGAAGGAATGAGAGCCTGCATATATAGGCATGAAGGGGAACAGGAAGACACTAAAGCACGTACATGTTGATGAGGAGCTCGCCAACGGTGGAGGACGAAGGCGGCCGGAAAAGAGAGAGCGGACGAGGAGATGGTGTGTCGGCCGGCGGTTCGGGGACTGACGATGGCGACCGGGACGTGGACGACAAGCGACGGTAGACGGCGAAGCTCCGGGTTGAGGTTGACGCCGTGGTTCTTGCATTGTGATGGCGCCAGCTTGGCTCCAGGCAGCTTCGGCTCCGTCGAAACGGCCATGAACACCGGCGGCGATGGACGACGAGGTGGCCGGACTCGGCGACCAGGGCGACGGACGGCGGCAACCGACGGAACGCGGCAACCGACGGAATGGGTGCGGCTCGGCGACGGCACCGCGCCGAAGAAGGCCGCTCGTGTGCCCATGGCCGCGGGTGCTCCGGCGACAAGCGGACGACGACGACGAGCAGCGGCGGCGGGTGTGCGGCTTGATGACACGGAGGTCCCGGTGGCGTCGGCCTTGTCCAGCAAAGATCCGGCCGCGACGGAACGTCATTGGCACTCGGCGGACGGCGTGAAGGTCCTCTCCGCGACGGGATGTTGACGGCGACGAGCGGCCGAGCGTGCGGTTCGACGTTGTCGATCCCATGGTGGCCTCAGGTTGCACCGGTGGTGTGTTGGTTTGGCACAAGGAGGAGGCGACGCTCGCTCGGCTCGACCGGCGGGCATGCAAGGCATGAAGCCCGTGGTGATTAGCAGGCGAGGCAGCAAGAGGCGAGCGGCCGGCGAGCATGGCCTGGAGGGAGCCGCAGGAATAGCGCAAAATGAATGGAAACGGAAAATCGCCATGGCCATGATTACTCGCGCATTGAAAGGGGATATTGATTGAATGGAGCAAAAGTTTCGGTGTTGTGTCTACGTGCGGTGCGGGAGAGTGAAGGAAATGGCGGTCGCACCGATGGACAATTGTCGTTGATGACATGGTGTGACTGCGGACGTTTCTGGAAGGAGAGGAAGGAACGTCAGGATGGAGATTGAATGTTGGTGATGGCCCGCCATTTATGGCCTTAGTGGCAATGACCGTTACTAGTTACTGGTGATTTGATTGTAGGGAAGAGACGGTCAGACGGCTGATGCATGCATGCATGCGTGGGAGGTGATGATAACTCTCGGCTATTAACTAGCTGATGGAGGTGGAGCGTTCCTTGTTGGAGGACGACAGAACGCTGCTTGCGAGAGACCCGGGCGGGTGGCGTGCGTGCGGGGGTAGGAGCGAGCGGCTCGGCCGGCGCGGGCGTGCGAGCCTAGGCGTGCGGCGGGCGGCCAAGGACGTGCATGCACGAGGGCCGGCGAACGGCCGCGTAGGCACGAACGAGGTGCAAAGCCGGCAGGTAAAGGAACGCGGACGTGTGAGGGGCGGGCGAGCGGCGGCAAGCGGCCGAGGTTGCGAGGATGCGGTGAGGGTGGCCGATCGACACGGGCTCGACACATGGGTCGGTGCGGGCTCGAGCACGGGCGGCCGAGCGGTGTGAGGCGCACAGGCGGACATGCATGCGCGGGAGGGCGAGCGTCGCGGCATGCGGGTGGACGACTACGCGCGGAGCGAGAAGCGAGTTCGCGCGGAGGCGGTACAGAGGGAGAGGACGATACGGCCAATCATTGATGATTTGATGGTCAACAACTCATCATGGTGCATGCGTTACGATGGAGGAATGAAGGGGGCGATGACAGCTTTAGGTGCGGTGCCGTCACGTGTGCGGAAGGACAACATGCACGACTTGGAAAATGAGTGGTTGCAAGGGACAGGTGTGGCACAGGGTGCGACGACGCGCAGGTGACACGATGCGGGCAGATGTGCGGCAGCCAACTCAGTGGCCGGCGGTATTCTGGCGACGAGCGATAGGTGCTGCGCACATGAGTGGGGTGGCCGTGTGGTTTGGGAGCAGCGCACGAGCGCACATGGGGCACGCGGGGCGACATTGTCGCATGGGCGGTGCTAGCGGCCGGCGCGACGTGCCGCGCAGGTGCGCACAATGAGATGACAACGGCACGTGGATTGGTTCGGGTGGCACAGTCAGATGCGGCTGAAGGTTGGGAATGGTCAGGCGCATGGGCCCAGGTCATCACGGCACGCAGGTAGGATGCAAACAAGCACAGGGGAGCTTAGCAAGTGTGGTGGTACTGCAGGACGGGCTGCAGAAAGGCGGAGCGGCACGAGAGCTGAGTGGCTCGGGCACAGATGAGCGCCGATGCAGTGCACGGGTACGTAAAACTGAGCCAGCGTGCGGCGTGAGGTAGACGGCAAGAGAAGTGCGAACACGAGGGCCAAGCGGGCGATGCACTGTGCAGGCACATGAGAGTGCACGGCTCAGGTGCGAAGCACAACGCACGGGAGTTGGGTGGGTGTAGGAGCACGAGTGCGACACGGTCGTCGACCGGATGTGGAGGATGGAACTGATGGGTGGGCCCGACTGTCAGTGACTATGGAAGAGAGGGAGATGAAGCTGAGCGGCGAAATGGATTGAGACGACTGTTGGGCCAGTCGAGAGAAACATGCTTGCAAGAATTAAAGGTGGGTCGCACGTGATTGCTGGTCTAATAGAGAATAGAGGCCAGATTGGGATAGAAAAATATATATATAGAGAGAGAGTATGAGTTGGACCATAAAAAGCTACAGAGAAAGATTGAGAGAAATTTGGGTCTGATATTTTTATGATTTTTTTTGAAACCACATGCAACAATAAAAAAAATCATGCAAACGAAATGAATGCAACACTCGTAGAATTAATTTATTTATTCCAAAAGACAATCAATTATTTTGCTACAATAAATTTCCTGTAAACAAAACAAATGTTGGTAAAATTTTTAAATTATGAGAAATCGTTCTTTAATTATTCTTCCTAATAACATCCTGAAATCATGAAATTTCAGGGTGTTACAAATCTACCCCCCTTAAACAGAATCTCGTCCCGAGATTCGGAGAGAGAAGAAACAAGGATCAGGGAGACAAACAAGATTTTGATGGCATAGTTTTACATCTTTTCGTGTGGCATGTTGAAACTTCATGCTTTAATCTTCATCTTGGTTCTTGTAACCTTCAACAGAGTGAGATTATGGAGATGAGAGTGAGGCCTTCATTTCTTGTACTTGCTTCCGTGTAGAAATTGGTGATGAAGATCACATTTGCTTGTTGATGTTGGTGTTGGCTTTACCTTCCATCTTGATGTCCTCCATTGAAATTTTCCAAAGAAAGGATGATAACAAGGAGGTGGGAGGTACAAAAGATGAACCCATCTAGGCAACTGATGTCATTGCAGGTCGAAGACCCACAATACACCAACAATCAATACAAAGAACCAACTCAAGCAAGGTCATAAAGACAAGCATCATCAACCAAAGCACGAGAATTTCACCGGTGATCACACATACAAGGATCGATGCTAAACGTTGTAATTTGGGCTAGAGGGATCCTCCTAATCTTGACCGTGATGTTAGAATTCAACTTCCTTTGCAAGGACTTACTTCTTCGCTCATTGGATAGATGAACCGGTAGTTTCGGTCTTCGGGTGACTTGAAAAGGTTTTATGTCGACGGCATGGATCATAAAAACATTTTGAATAAAAGGAGCAAGATATCACTTTGGAATAAGGAACATCCAAGGTGATACAACTAGAGAAGCAAGAAGAGATTCAAATGGGGAGATAGGTAAATTGAAAATGAATTCAAGGAGGATATAGGTGTACAAGAATAAATTAGAAATAAGAATATCAAGAGGATTTGAGAAAAGAAAACAATCAAAGGGTGAGAATAATTCTCAGAATGGTCAAGGGCAAGGTAGGAATTGGTTTTAGAGTAAAGGAGACCTCAGAAAGCAACCATTTCTATCTAGGCTTACGTCCTACGATCGATACAGCTATGATACCACTCTGTCACACCCGATTTTCCGAAGAAAATCAAGTGCTACCTATATGTATGCCAGGATCTAATTTCATACATATAGTGACATCATAGTGAATAACAGAAACAATATCACGTAAAGAAAAGAGATTATCAGAGATTTACAGCGGAATCCTGGGAAACAAAAGCTCCAAACTTCACAGGCAGTCGACTGGGGGTTGCGTACGCCTAGCACCATCTTTTGGACATCATACACCTTCTTCTTCTCTGGACAGCGGGTAAGCAAGGGTGAGCACACTTATGGTTGGAGCTCAGCAAGTGGGGGAAGATGCAAGGCTATCAAGGATAGGCTAAGAGTTTGATGCGGTTAGCATTTTAATGTTGGTCAACTTTTATTAGCAAGCACCTATTTACTAGATGTAAGTTTATACCAACCCACTTAAGCATTTAGGAAAGCATCTCCTCTCAAAAACCCACAAGAAACCACGATTTAATTCCATCTCCAAGTTTATTAATCATGTGAGGGTCCAGGCCGCTCTTGACCGTGAGCACGGCTGATCAATCAGTTTTACACTCTGCAGAGGTTGTACACTTTACCCACAGTTCGTGTTCCCCATGTCGCCCGGGTTGATCAGACCCTTAAACACTTCCGAGGTGAGTGGCTAGGGGTCCACTACGAAGCCTTTACAAAGGAAAGAAGAGAAACCAACAGCCCGCAACAGTTACAGCAGCGGAGCGGACCATAACCCTCCCTAATGGTCAGCACCTTAGCCAAGGCTGCTACCCCAAAAGAACCGGGCTATACCCCTTCAACTCCGGCCCCCTGTGCCCCTCTCGGAAAAGAGCTATCAGCTAACCCACTCTCCTAATTAATCGGCTAAGCCAGAGCCATGTGGACTGTGGTTGTACTGTTATCCTGGGTGGTTCTCCATGTTCCGATTAAACCATATGATCTTGTTATTAACCATAAGCACACACATACATGTATATCATCCAAGTTATCATGATCAACATTCATCATATTGCATAAGATTCATTTTAACCATCCCAAGTTATAGCAACTAAGCATTACTACCCAAAACATTTATTTAAAAGGGTTGTCCAAGGTAATGAAGGTAAAAGTCTAGTCATGTCCTTAAAAAGGTAATTTCCCATCAAATTTATGCATAGCAACATTTAAAAGTAAACTTAGTTATCATGCAAGTTGTGTGGGACAAAAATAGAATATGCAGGGGAGAAGTCCACTTGCCTTTATCCAACAAAAACTACTCTTATGTTCTTCCACTCTTGCTCTTTCATACACTCGATCTTCATGACTTTCGAACAACAACTCGATCTTCTACTCGAAGCAAACATCGGGCACAAACATGCAAAGCAGACAAACAAGAACAACTAAGACAATGCACCAATCAAGAAAAGGCTTTAAAGAAAGAACAAGGGTTGGCTCAAGGACCGTGAACGCAAAAACACTCAGGACTATCAGGAGATTTAGATCATATCACACAAGGCTACGTGCTTGGTATATTTTAAATCAATAAAATCATGTGTATAGGTCATTTCAAAGAAATACCCTATTTACAATTAAGCGAGTTATATTTGTATTAAAAGGAACGGTGTATAACTTATTCCAATTTTATTTATAAATATTCAAGTATGAATTATGCAAATTAAATATTTAATTTTAAAGAAGCAAGTGAAAGAATCTAAGCGGACACTTTATTTATATTTCGAGTTGAACTAATCAAATTATAATTTAAAAACATGTTTATATTTATATTATTCAAATTAACATTTAATTAAGAAAATTCAAGATAGCCTATATTGCTTTTATTTAGAAAGCAAATTGAGTGTTTATTAATCATCTTAAGATTAACTTAATAAAACCCGAGAGGCACTCTAATTATATTTTATTTAGAAAACATCATTAAGTAAGATTAGTCAACCTAATTTAGAATGGATTCTCAAAACACCTTTTAGGGTGAACATCATGGCTAGCACGTATTTTATCATGAGACCGATCTAACATAACAAGAACGAGATTAAACGGAGCTAAACCGTGGCATCTAGGGATTAAACAAGGATTAGAGATCTAATCACGATTAACCGTAGATGTGGAGGACTATTATAGAAGATTGGCAAGACACAAAGATTTGGTCGAGATATTACAAGATTCTTCAAGGCTTAGATTGTAAGATGGACATTTATAGAATTACACGATAAAAGATATTTTCAGGGTATATGACATCAGCATGATGACAAGATGACATCAAGCAAAGTATTAGCTGAACGCATAAGTGAATCTAGCTACAATTATTAGCTTCTCATGCTTGTCAAAAGAGAGCACATGCACGTACATGATTGTGAGCAAGATTCTGACAAGAATGAAACTCGTTAGAATTCACGGTGACACTGTCCGTATCCATGCAACATGCATGTGGTGGCTTGCTTCTTGGAACATAGGCATGCGTGTTCGAGAGAACTATAGATTGCTAGATAAAATAGACCATTACGATTGAGTAGTGATGGAGCTTGGTACCTTGTGATGACGGCAAATGACGCCGCACTAGCTTGGTACACCGAACCGGCGAACAACAACAACAAGTTTTAGTGGCCATCCTTGCCGGGTGTGAAGATCGGAAGACACTGATGCTAGCTGTGTAGAGATTGAAGGAATGAGAGCCTGCATATATAGGCATGAAGGGGAACAGGAAGACACTAAAGCACGTACATGTTGATGAGGAGCTCGCCAACGGTGGAGGACGAAGGCGGCCGGAAAAGAGAGAGCGGACGAGGAGATGGTGTGTCGGCCGGCGGTTCGGGACCGACGATGGCGACCGGGACGTGGACGACAAGCGACGGTAGACGGCGAAGCTCCGGGTTGAGGTTGACGCCGTGGTTCTTGCATTGTGATGGCGCCGGCCTTGCTCCGGGCGGCCTTCGGCTCCGTCGAAACGGCCATGAACACCGGCGGCGATGGACGACGAGGTGGCGGACTCGGCGACCGGGGCGACGGACGGCGGCAACCGACGGAACGCGGCAACCGACGGAATGGGTGCGGCTCGGCCGACGGCACCGCGCCGAAGAAGGCCGGCTCGTGTGCCCATGGCCGCGGGTGCTCCGGCGACAAGCGGACGACGACGACGACGAGCGGCGGCGGCGGGTGTGCGGCTTGATGACACGGAGGTCCCGGTGGCGTCGGCCTTGTCCCGGCGGCATCCGGCCGCGACGGAACGTCATTGGCACTCGGCGGACGGCGTGAAGGTCCTCCCCGCGACGGGATGTTGACGGCGACGAGCGGGGCCGAGCGTGCGGTTCGACGTTGTCGATCCCATGGTGGCCTCGGGTTGCACCGGTGGTGTGTTGGTTTGGCACAAGGAGGAGGCGACGCTCGCTCGGCTCGACCGGCGGGCATGCAAGGCATGAAGCCCGTGGTGATTAGCGAGCGAGGCAGCAAGAGGCGAGCGGCCGGCGAGCATGGCTGGAGGGAGCCGCAGGAATAGCAAAGCAAAATGAATGGAAACGGAAATCGCCATGGCCATGATTACTGCGCATTGAAAGGGGATATTGATTGAATGGAGCAAAAGTTTCAGGTGTTGTGTCTACGTGCGGTGCAGGAGTGAAGGAAATGGCAGGCTGCACTGATGGACAATTGTCGTTGATGACATGGTGTGACTGCGGACGTTTCTGGAAGGAGAGGAAGGAACGTCAGGATGGAGATTGAATGTTGGTGATGGCCCGCCATTTATGGCCTTAGTGGCAATGACCGTTACTAGTTACTGGTGATTTGATTGTAGGGAAGAGACGGTCAGACGGCTGATGCATGCATGCATGCGTGGGAGGTGATGATAACTTTCGGCTATTAACTAGCCGATGGAGGTGGAGCGTTCATCGTTGGAGGACGACGGAACGCCGCTTGCGAGAGACCCGGGGCGGGTGGCGTCTTCGTGCGGGGTAGGAGCGAGCGGCTCGGCCGAGCGCGGGCGTGCGAGCCTAGGCGTGCGGCGGGCGGCCAAGGACGTGCATGCACGAGGGCCGGGCGAACGGCCGCGTAGGCACGAACGAGGTGCAAAGCCGGCAGGTAAAGGAACGCGGACGTGTGAGGGGCGGCGAGCGGCGGCAAGCGCCGAGGTTGCGAGGATGCAGGTGAGGGTGGCCGATCGACACAGGCTCGACACATGGGTCAGTGTGGGCTCGAGCACGGGCGGCCGAGCGGTGTGAGACGCACAGGCGGACATGCATGCGCGGGAGGGCGAGCGTCGCGGCATGCAGGTGGACGACTACGCAGGAGCAGGAAGCGAGTTCGCGCGGAGGCGGTACAGAGGGAGGAGAGGACGATACGGCCAATCATTGACGATTTGATGGTCAACAACTCATCATGGTGCATGCGTTACTGATGGAGGAATGAAGGGGGCGATGACAGCTTTAGGTGCGGTGCCGTCACGTGTGCGGAAGGACAACATGCACGACTTGGAAAATGAGTGGTTGCAAGGGACGGGTGTGGCACGGGGTGCGACGACGCGCGAGGTGACACGATGCGGGCAGATGTGCGGCGCCCAACTCGGTGGCCGGCGGTATTCGGCGACGAGCGATAGGTGCCGCGCACATGAGTGGGGTGGCCGTGTGGTTTGGGAGCAGACGCACGAGCGCACATGGGGCACGCGGGGCGACATTGTCGCATGGGCGGTGCTAGCGGCCGCGCGACGTGCCGGCGCAGGTGCGCACAATGAGATGACAACGACACGTGGATTGGTTCGGGTGGCACGGTCGGATGCGGCCGAAGGTTGGGAATGGTCGGGCGCATGGGCCCGAGTCATCACGGCACGCGGTAGGATGCAAACAAGCACGGGGAGCTTAGCAAGTGTGGTGGTACCGCAGGGACGGGCCGCGAAAGGCGGAGCGGCACGAGAGCTGAGTGGCTCGGGCACGGATGAGCGCCGATGCAGTGCACGGGTACGTAAAACTGAGCCAGCGTGCGGCGTGAGGTAGACGGCAAGAGAAGTGCGAACACGAGGGCCAAGCGGGCGATGCACTGTGCAGGCACATGAGAGTGCACGGCTCAGGTGCGAAGCACAACGCACGGGAGTTGGGTGGTTGTAGGAGCACGAGTGCGACACAGTGTTGACTGGATGTGGAGGATGGAACTGATGGGTGGGCCCGACTGTCAGTGACTATGGAAGAGAGGGAGATGAAGCTGAGCGGCGAAATGGATTGAGACGACTGTTGGGCCAGTCGAGAGAAACATGCTTGCGAGAATTAAAGGTGGGTCGCACGTGATTGCTGGTCTAATAGAGAATAGAGGCCAGATTGGGATAGAAAAATATATATATATAGAGAGAGTATGAGTTGGACCATAAAAAGCTACAGAGAAAGATTGAGAGAAATTTGGGTCTGATATTTTATGATTTTTTTGAAACCACATGCAACAATAAAAAAAATCATGCAAACGAAATGAATGCAACACTCGTAGAATTAATTTATTTATTCCAAAAGACAATCAATTATTTTGCTACAATAAATTTCCTGTAAACAAAACAAATGTTGGTAAAATTTTTAAATTATGAGAAATCGTTCTTTAATTATTCTTCCTAATAACATCCTGAAATCAAGAAATTTCAGGGTGTTACATTGTGCACACATCTAAAATAAATAATTAATTTAATTGCACAGACAACAAAAAGGTGGTTTTCAACACTGAACTTATTTTTATAACACATTCATAGGGTTCAAAAAGATATAAAGGGGTTTTTTCCAATTAACTTATTATTAAGCTTAAAAAGGCTTCTCCACTTTTATTCATCAAAAAGCTTTATAAAAAGCCTAGGTTGGTACCCACTGATGTTACTGACCTATCATAAGCTATTGAACAACAAGCACACCATTTGGAGCTTTGAAAATAAAATATACAAAGAATAACATTTCTAGTTAGCATAAATGAGATAAATGCACACAAAAATAAATACAATAATTCTGGAGCCAAACTTTCTCCTACATCCTCTCTGATAAAAAACAAGCCTAAGAAACCAACAAACACATCCATAGCTATTATAATTCTTGAACTACACATTTATGATTAAAAACAAGCATAAATCAGGAACAAATATTTCTAACAGTCCAAAAATCATGATTAATTCAGGTGCATATAGGCATTATATGACTATTCCCAGAAGTAGAGCTCAAAAATCCACTTACATTTTGCTACAAAAATCATTAAGGATGAACTAGCATTAATACAAGATGAATCATAATAAAAGATTTTTCAGTAACTTTGTGCCAATATTTGCACAGAGCCTACACATGCTAGTACTCACAACATATCCAAAAATCAGCTCATGAACATGTGTAGATTTGCTGTACAACAAATCTAGGTTAAAAGGATTTCAATTGTTCATGCAAAAACTATAACTCAAAAGTATATACATGCTTTGCAAAAGATGTAGGTCTACTCACAAGGAAGACAGCAAAATTGGTTTTACATTTTTAGAATTTTTCTACCATTTTATACAACATTTCCAAGCCACTGGACTAAAGCACAAAGAAACTAAGAATCTATTTTTACTTCAGACCCTAGAAATATTTGAAAGTTCACACATCTGCCCTTGGTTTGCACAAAAGTCCCTACAAAGAAATTAATCCTCGCAAGGGTGCCCCTCCGGCGTAGGGGGAGCTCGCCGGCGGAGATAGCCGGCCGAACCTGGCCAACAAATGGTATGAGGCACCACAGGTGCTCACCTGAGCTCGATTGGTGGCGGAGGTTGGGTCAGTCGGAACAGCCTCTGGCGATGGCCGGTGGCGAGACAGTGGCGGCACGGCCGCCTCGGCCCGGATTCCGGCCAAATGTGGGGTGGAGCTAGGCCATACGTGTGTGTGGGAGCTTAGGTGGGGGCTAGGGAGGATGTTTGAGCTATCTGTGGGTCACGGGCACGAGCGGAGCACGGTTCTCACCGGTCGGCGGCAATGGTGGGCGGTGGCGACGTGCAGGCGCACGCAAGAAGAAGGAGGGTGGGGTTTTATAGGTAGACCAGCGTGCCGAGGCGGTTTTTCCCGACCCTCGTCGTCCACAGGAGCCACTGTAGGGGCGAAGGGCGGTGGAGTCGTGGGGGGGGGGGGGGGGGGGGGTCGCTGGCCAATGGCGGCCTCGGCGTGCGGGCGTCGGTGCATGTGAACGCGTCGCGTGGCACCGACCTAGGGCCAGGCGGCGTGTCACGGCCTGTAGGCACACAGTGCCCACGGAGCCCGGCCTTGGACCGACGGTCATACTGTTTAGTTAATTCCGCTATTTTAATAAACTCTGAACCATTTACTTTCATGTCAAGAACCATGGTTTGTAATAATTAAACCCTACAGGGAAGATTTTCTTTAAATTGTAAGGTACTCTGGACTCTCCTTCATGGGAGTTTTAATGCATACGTTCGATCCTCTCTGTGTGTTTTCAAGTGATTTGCCGGGATTTGACCCGACAACACTCAACGGGATGATTCTTTATTATCACTTAATGACCAAATGGAATGGTTTAGGCAATAGTACAAAATTATCTCGGATGGAGTTGTCTCAAGTGTGATCTGGTTGGAGTCGCCGGGTCGGACCCTTTCCTGATCTACACCGGACTTGACTTCCGGTGGTAGAAGAATGGCAGGAGGGCGGCGGTGCCAGCGACGCCAGGCCGGTTGGGCCGTGCGGCTGAGCTGGGCCACCTTCATTTTTAATGTTTCTATTTGTTTTTAATTTTTCAGCAGCTTTAATATTTGATCATAGCTATTAGACTATGTTAATTACTGATGATTATCACTATTTAGTCTTGCTACTTGATTAAGTCTAGATCTATCATGTGATGGTTATGTATAAATGTGTTTTTATCACCTATGTACTTTGCAATTTCGAATATTAATGCTAGTATGTTTGTGTAAATTTGTCACTTTCATACTCCATTTCGTTATTGCCATAATTTTTATCGCATACACCATCTCAACGCTGTGATTCTATTCATTCGTAAAATATTACTAGTGATTTTTGCAATTAATTTATGCATTTCTCTCAAAATATTTGGGATACAAACATTAGGTGATAGAGATCATATCCATGTATATGGATTTTGACAGTCTATTACTAAAGGTCTACATCATGCTCATTTTTGAAGATTGATGATTACCTATATAATGTTCCCAAAACAAGGATTAAATATTAAAAAATTACAATGGATTACACTATTGCAATGATTACCATTGAGATTTTTGGCCTACACTATTGTAGTGGTTACCAAATTAAATGCTCAATCATTAACTTTTGTATACATATGGTGTGGTAGAAACCTTAGCAAAGGCTGCATTTAATTCAAGTTGAATTATTTGCCTTGAGATCATGCTTTGGAAGCAATTTATTTGCCTATCATTTTGATCTACTCTATGTCCTACGTCATTTGAGACTATCTACCATGTATACAAGTTGATGAAATTAAAAATTGAGGGTTTACATGCTATTTGATTACCTTGTACTTTTGTTAATCCTTGAAGAGTTATGTTATTCAAATTAACTTGCATTTATTACAACATTGTTTAGCCACTTGATTACATTTCATGTATGAATTATTGAATCATGCGGTCCTGATTTGTAGGCTATGGCCATGGCAAAAGAGTTCGACGAACTTGCCGTTGATGGTCACAATTACCCCACTTGGACTTCGGATATAAAGATTAACTTTGCATCCCACAGAATTTTGCCATACCTTAGAGAGTCTACTGCAGGTGTCATTTTGGATGAACAAAAGAAGTACGGTGCCTTAATGCTCTCAATGTTTTGCATCCATAAGGATCTCAAACAAGAGTACCTTATGGAGATGAATCCTCATGTTTTGTGGCTTTCTCTTAAATAGTGTTATGACCAGCAGAAGGAACTCATTTGGCCAGAGACTAATCATGAGTGGAATCATTTGTGTTTGCAGGACTTCAAGTTTGTTGCAGACTACAATCATGTTGTTCATAAGTTGCTCTAAGTTGAAGTTTTGTGAGAAAGAACCAACGAATGCTTATAAGATTGAGAAAACTCTTTCTACCATGCTTCCTGCGGATCGAGTATTGCAACAACAGTATCGGGCTAATAAATACACTCAGTATTCTCAACTTATCCACACGTTAACTTAGGCTGAAAAACATGATGAACTTTTGATGAAGAACCATCATAAGCATCCGATTGGTGCAGAACACCTTCCTGAGGTTCATAATGTGCAAGATAAGAGAAAGTTTAAGGGATCCCATTCTGGTGACCCAAATAATAAGCCTGAGATGCAGCATTTCAACAAAAAGCAAAAGCCCAATCATAAGGGTAAGCGAGGTGGTGATGCTAAGTCAAAAATGACACTAAATGTCATAGATGTGGCACTTTCAATCACTTTGCTAAAGATTGCCGTACTCCAAAGCATTTGGTAGCTCTCTACCAAAAGTCCTTAAAGGATGCAAAGCAAATCAGGGACAAAGCACCAAGATATGAAGCACATTTCAATCTTGCTCCTGCTGTGATTAGGGAAGTGGGCTGTTCAGACAACAATGACAACCTGGATCTCATGAAGGAGAAGCTTCCAAGTTCTGATGATATGCTCATGGAGTTTACCTCAAATGACATGTTTGGAGACTTAGAATAAATTGTCTCAAATCCGAAGTTGCTATCTATTTAATTATAGTGTGGGATTATTAAAGTGTTGTAATAATTTAAGTTGTGCAAACTCTAAGTGTGTGAGAGATGCAAACTTATTTGATGGATGTATTGTGAGCACATATGTATTGTAATGTCATACTCATATGTTGGATATTGTAATACATTTGTGTGATTATGTATGTTTTTCTATATGTTTAATAAGAAGTTCTTTTTCGTATGCATTCTTATTAGACTATAGAATATATTTGATGTCAATCCAATGTAGGATGGAATTATGTATAGTTGATAGTGGTACTAGAAACTATATTCTTGGGGAGTTGAATTTTTTTCGGACTCTTAAGAAAAGAGAAGGAAATATTATGATCATCATTGTATGATGTTTCAATAGTTGGTTTAGTTTAATCCACTATTATTCTCCCTAAGAGTGCTCAATTAATGAGAGAGGATACCTCATTGTATCCAGGATTAACTTGTACCCTATTATGCTATAAAGACATCCGTAAGAATGGTCTTCATGTGGAAACACATGTAGATGGGAAAGAAGAATTATTTACTTCACTAAGCTTATGGGATATGGCAAATAAATTTGTGAAAATTTCATCCCTGGAATATGTATTGTACTATACATACATAAAACCTATATGTTTTGTTGCATATAAAGTAATCTTCCGAAACATAAATTCATTCCAAGCATGGCATGATAGACTAAGTCATCATAGAGTTGAGTGATGAGAGAGATTATTGGCAATTCCATTGGTCTTGATTTGCATAAAGCAAAGTTCCCACAATGTTTAGATTTATATGCAGTACACGTGCTAAAGGGAAGTTGAATGTTGAAACAAAACAAATTACTTGAAAGAATTCAAGGTGATATTTGTGAACTGATTCAGCCTGATAGTGGTTCATTCAGATAATTCATGGTATTTATAGATGCATCTATAAGGTGATATTATGTGTCTCTTTTATTGACAAGAAATCATGAATAAAGCTAGCTAAAATAGTCTCAACTAATACAGTTGGAGACTCATTATTCTGAATGTCGAATTTAATTGATTCGAATGAACAATGTTGTTGAATTTCCTGTTGGGAATTCAAGTTCAACATTGTATACCATATATCCACATTAAGAATGGCTTGCCGAAGCCATTGATTAAAGCGTTTTAAACTCGTATCAAGACCAACATTGATGAATGGAAGTTGCCTACATTATGTTGGGATTTCATGTAGTACTGCACACTACTGAATCAATCCAACCATGACTAACTACATATTATAAAGATTCCCTCTTACAATTGGTGCGTGGAAATTAAACAAGTATTTCCCATTTGCGTAAGTTTGGGTAAATGGTTTATGTACCCATCTCACCACATCATTGACAACAATGGGGCCATTAAGAAATTTGGGGATCTTTTGTCAGATTTAAATCTAAGTTGATCATTTAGTATTTTTAATAAGGATCATTTTCCGGCATTAAGGGGGATCGTAGCATAATATTGAATGCCGGGAATTAATTAAATGCTAGAAAGCATGCCATTTTTATGGTCCGCGCACTATGGAAACTGAATTTCAAGTTCATAAACTTATAGATTTGCAAATGTTGCAAATAATCTGCCATATTTGTTTACCAGTTACAAAGGTGTTGTCAAACCGTTTCATCTTGCAAGGAAAATGCCTGAAAGAGTGAATGATCCTAAAGATAACCACTCGAATAATCCCTCTTGGATGCAAGAGGGGGAGAGGTAATTCTAAGATGCAAGATACGAAATAAAAGAAAGTGGTAAACGGAGATGAACTTTTGTTGATATAAATCTTTTAGTAATCAATTCTTTCGAGAGATATTTGATTGTTACCCAGCTCATATATGCGCATAAATTATGAGACTGGGACATCTAAAGAACCTAGATCGATTGTTTTGGGAAATCATGATGATCTATTAAGGGTTTGCCATTAACTACATAGAGACTGGAGAGTCTTATTATCATTGTCGACAGTTATTTCTCTGATAAATTGCTGAAATCCTTCAAAGTGATCCAGATTTTAAATCCATGGTAGAGTGCCTGATGCGCTCAGACTAGAACATATTGAAAGGATGCAAACGAAACAGAGATAGCCTAGCTCACTAAGGGAAGTGTTTTCTGGCGTTAAGCCAACACCTCCAGTGTCCATCCTATTGGATATAAATTTATTTTGTTCGAAAACGAAATGAAAACAATGAAATGGTGAGATATAATGCAAGGCTAGTTGCGAAGGGTTTCACGCAAAGGCCTGATGTTGAGTTTCAATGAAATTTATTCTCCGGTTATAAGTGGCATAACATTTAGATACTTAATATCTCTGGCAGTACAAAATCGTATATCTATGCAGTTGATGGACATAATGACCACATATTTGTATGGGTCATTGGATTCTAAGATATAAATGAATGTTCCTGATGGAATAAGTATATCAAATCCTAAAGCAAATAGCAACGTGTTTTTGTGTTAAGTTGCAGAAGTCATGATATGACTTAAAACAATCAAGCTGAATGTGGTACAATCGGTTGGGTATACCCATAAGTCTAAGGGATACATAAACAATAATGATTGTATATGTGTTTTCGTCAAGAAAACTGCAACGTATATTTTCATTGGGTCTGTCTACGTTGATGATATTAATATCATTCGTAACAAACATGACATCAAGGAAGCTCGTCATCATTTGACAATATTTGAAATGAAAGATTAGGATGAAACCAAACTTTATTTAGGCTTACAGCTTAAATGTATTTCATATGGAATATGTGTATAGCAAGGTAGCTATACATAGAAAATATTGGCTATCTATTTGATCCCCATAACAGTAGATCCCAGACTGCCTTTATATTTTAAATGGTGGGACTATTATTTCTTGGCAATATTCTGCTAATCATTATGAGATAATTGCATAGTATGAAGCATCACATTAGTGTGTTTGACTTCGCAGAATGATTGGCCACATATTAAAATCATGTGAAATTGACGCACTTGATGCACTTGAAGATAATGTTGCTTGTGTTGCACAAATAGAATCATGTTACATCAAGTGTAACTTGACTGAGCATATTACTCCCAAGTTATTTTATCCTCATGAGTTATAACAGGATGGGGGAATAGAGATTTTGCAAACTGTGTCATGTGGTAATCTTGCTGATTTATTCACAAAATCTCTACCATATTCATCATTTCATAAAATGTGTTGAAAGAATTGGTATGAGAGACTTGCAGAAATCTGGGGGAGTAAATTTGAATACATAAATCCTTTGTACATTGTATTGTACTTTTTCTTTATATGAGTTTTACTTTGATGGTTTCTCATATGAAGTTTTTAACGAGGCAATAACAACATTATGTATGTCATATCATCTTGTTTTTCCCCACAGAGGTTTTTTAGGATGATATTGTAAAGGCATACATATGATTATCATGGTGTTTTCTCTATAGTTTCCCATTGGGTTTTTAAGGACTTTTATCCTGATATATCAGTGCATATCTAAATTTTTCCCACAGGGTTTTTCAAAATTAAATATTATGATGAACATTGGAGTATCCAGAAGATAATTGATCAGGAGAGTATTAAGAATATACTTAATATTCTAAATGATCAATGAAATGGGTAATTAGCAACTACTAATAGCAGTTACCAGATGCTCTAGTAACCGGCCTTCATGGCCATTTGTATATATAGAGACCATTGTTCATCAATACAGAATACATCTGGATTACTTCCTCCTTTTCTTTTTATAAGGCGCGCACGCAAATTATGATTCAAACTTTACGATCTTTGACCAATAATTTACGTATCAATTTTTTATTTTTGTAGTATAAACTTTATATGGTTGGATTTGTCATCAAATATAGTTTGGTAAAGACTTCTTCCAACCGGCTGTACCGAGAGAGAAAAAATAGATGGGCGGGGGCCACCTTATATCCAGACAGAAGCCACCATCCCCGCAGTGCTGCTTCGCATCGCTCCCTCACGTCTCTTCTCTCCCTCGCACTCATTCTCCCTCCTGACGCGCCCGGCGGAGGACTGCAGCGGCGCAGATGCCGGCGAGGTAGGTCCTCCCCTATCTTCCTCTCTCTCCCGCACCCCCACATCTCTCCCTCCCTCCCTCATATCGGATCTCTCTCCTCTCTCCCTCTCTCTTCGATGGCCGGGGGCAGCCAGGGTGGGAGGTGGGTGGAGCGGCCGACGGCGATGTCGCCGCCGGTGGTGGTGGTCGAGGCGGCGGTGGGGGTTAGAGTTCGGGGTTGCTGGGGGTGGGGGTTCCCCGTCGAGGTCCTGTGACGACGTCCCCCATGGATGCTCGCGCGGATCTGAGCAGACGCTGCTCAATCCACGAGTCGAGGCGGCTCAGGCTGCCCTGGATTTATTCCCTCATCGTCAACGAGTTCCCCACATCAACGAAGCCAAGGTTGCATCCTTTTATTCCCCTCATTTCCCCTTATTGCACATGCTGCTTTGAGTTAGGTCTCATTGGGGCCGTTCAGCTCGAATTAGACCAGTGGGAATTTCAGGGTAGTTCTTTATGACTAGACATCCCAGTTTGTAATTAGATTGCTGCTACATCCATGGATCTGACACATACATAACTGACATTTTTTATCTTTCTATTTTTCAGTCACAAAGCCAGCCACCAGATCATGCAGAGCATGAGGTACAGTAACCAATATCAATGCCATGGTTTCAGAAAATATCCATGTGCCCATTCATTTGCAAATGGTATGGTTTAGCTATCTCAAGTTACGTTGAAATAAAAATTCTAGTGAGAGACTGACAATGAGTGAAGTAGATAGCAGCTCATGCATTTAAGCTTTGCGTACTGCCAATGGTAGAGCCTAATAGAATCTTGCCATAGCATCGTGATTAAGGCTTCTAATTTGTATGATTTGGAGAACACTGTCCTTTTCATGCACGCACAGTATTGTAGAACTAAATGATTGTTCTTTAGGCTGTGTAGCCTGAAATTTGTCTCTGTGCTGTTTGTGGTGCAGAGTGATCTATGTCGTGCTGGGTGACTGGAATATGTGCCTTGCCTACTGATGCAAAAGGATTATGAAGCAGCTGTTTGAATCCGAGCTTACAGGTGCCCTTATCTATGTGAAGCTATCGCAAGTTTCAGATGTTTTTAGGAGTATGGTGTTTGGGGAACACTGCCCTTTTTCATGCCTAGTATCATAGGACTAGATGAAATACATTGAGATGGACAATAACTTCTTCATTCTGTTTCTTTATGGATAGACTAATCTTCCGGATTTTTTGGGTTATCCATGCATATGAGGTCTTAATGTAGTTGTCATTTTTTTGCTTCTTCCTACCTTTTTCTGATAAGTTGCATGACAGTATTATCTATTTTGAGACATTAATCACTGTTGACGGATAAAAGACGTATCCCTCTACGATCCGCAAGCATACGGACCCCACACCTTTTTCACCACGGGATTCCCAAGGTTCTTGTCAATCCGCGGAGCAAGGGGATTACAAGCGTTCGATCAACAACGACACACTAGCTACTAAAACCCTAACTACTATTATACTAGAAAACACTAAACTACACTAGAGAGAATGATAAACGATCAAGATAGAAGACACTCGCCCACGGGTCTACGATACTAGAGCATGCAATCGCTTAAAGACATGAAAACCAATCTAATCTATCGGGGATGTGACCACGGTTTCGCCCTTTCCCTCCTCTCGTACTGTCACTACGCGAAGGTATTCATGACTAGACCTTTGATGGCCACGGCGTATTGAATGGATCCAAGGAAGCATTGGAGCTCTACTCCCTCTACGGCACGGTTGCAAGCCTTAAGCATTAAAGTATATTCAACACAAGATGATAGATAGATAATCCGACAAAGTGCGATTACATCTCAAGATCGATTACAACCCATGGACGAATGAGAAGATTACCCCATCAAGGTGCTGATCATGGCACCGTTGATCATGGTTTCCCTTCCGCCGGTGTCTTCCTTCTTCTCCACGAGAGGGTGCTTCCTTCGAGGTGGTTGATCCCCCACCGGAGATCCTCCTCTCTCTCTCTAGCTTGTGGATGGCCTTCTGGTGCGAATAACTCCTCCTCCCTATGTTGGCGGCGCGTCGGGGGTTTTAGGGTCGAAGATCCTTCGAGGGCAAGGAAGACGGGACCGAACCGGTGCCCGAAGTGGGCTGGGCCGGCCCGCCTGGGCCGGCCGGCCCAGGCCCAGTTTCGGCCCGGTTCGGTCGCCCTTTTTGCTCCGTGGGTCCTCGTGCACTTATCTACTTTGCCCCCTCCACTTGGATGATTTTGACGCTGTTATCCTCGCGATCAAGATGGAGGCTCTCTTTGCATGAAGTTTGATCTTTTACGCTTCAATCCCCGGGGGTGTTCCTCATAGCACTTCGGTCCTCACCACCATTGGAAGTAATTTCAGCGAGCTCATGGACACGAACAAGACTCCATGAATGCTCCTTTGAACTTATTGCGAATCCGTCCTTTATGTCCATGATTTCCTACATAAACACAACACTTCCAAATGCATGCACAAAGATGAACTTGTTATATGATTAGTGTGCCTAGTGGCGGGTTAGTTCCATAATCAAATCCAAACCAAAGTGTAATGAACATGCTAGGTGCACCAAAATACACCGTCAACATCTCCCCCACACTTAGCTCTTGCTCGTCCTCGAGCAAGTACTCGTAAAAGAATTTCGTCCAAGGTGTGTAATCGTGTATCATTAATCCTCCTTCACAAGTTAGTCAATCCCTTCATCTTTAATCCATAAACACAAAGTAATGATAATCAAACATAAACATGGGCGTTTAGAATTTTTACCACGTCAAGATTTACCCCACAACTCTAACTCTTCACTCGAAGCTTTCAATTTCAGCCATACTTACTTCTTTGCTTCCATCGGAGGGTTTTTATGGTTTTCAAAACAAAAATTCCTGCAACAAGTATTAGACAAAAACCTTTCTCCAAGCTCTCTCAAGTCACTCATATGAAGTGTCTATCCTAACCAAATTTTATAAAACTCTCACCTCCCATTAATCTCTCATATATCATGTAAAGTGGAGCTATAGGTAGGGCTAGCGCAATCAACACAAGTATTGTCAAACTAAGAACTTCCTCTAATGGTTGTCTACCTTTCAAAGCCAATGATCATGAGAATTAACCATATGTAGGGATATCAAGGATGAGAAGATTTAGAATGGTGGACATGTGCAAGGGCAAAAGAAAATTGTGACTTCAAGGCACCAATGATGTCCTCGTTGTCGGATTGCACATGGTTGGAAATAGAGTAAAAGTTTCGTCTCACAATCAACGTGACATCCTTCCTTACACTTTATTTTTTTCTTTTCTTTCACTTGATCCATCCCTCTCATATCTTCATTGCTAACTCATCTTTCTCTCTTTTTCTTTTCTTCTTTCATTCACATATGATTTTTCTTTCTTTCTTTCTTTCTTTTCCATACACATACTTTTTCTCTTTATTTTTCTCTCTCTTGACAACTTTTCAAAGCTTTCAATTCTCCCTTTTCTCGCATGCATACAATCTGAATTTTTTAAATAAATCATGCTAGAGACGAGACGAAACTTTGAAAATAGGTTGTGTTCAAGGAATACGATGTACAAAAGAGATGTATAGGGTTGGGTATGGAATCCAGCGGTATTCATGACTTTCGTTGTGAAAGTCATGGACTGAATATATGACGAGGCTAGCAACAAAAGATAAGCACAAGGACATGATCATTGCTCGAAATTAAAACTCACCAAGAGAGAAGGGTCCTAGCCTAACTCATCGTGCTAATCACACTTATGGTGGAGCGAAAAAAAACAAACTTGGCTTTGGATAGGAATTTTTTTCTTACTCTCATCTTGGAAAAAGAAGTTTTGCTAACCTTTATTACAAGGGTTTTAATATAATTTTCAGAACTGAAATCCTCCAATTTTTAGCATCGAAAATAGCACAACTAGCATGTGAAGCTCAAGATCGAAGTGCGGTCTGGGTACTTTAAGTAGTAGCGATTCCACTAAGCACCACGGTAAACGTCTTTCAAACCACATACTTGTGCTCATATATCAAGAATCGAAGATTAAACAAACAAGTAAATAAAGATAAACAATACATAAAACACAAAGATATATATAAAGACTCTTTTTATTTGGTTTTCTTGACTCAACACTAATTTAAGACACTTGCGAGAAAATTTTAAAACAGACTCAAAAACTAAAGACTCATTAAAACACTAAGACTCTCACACGAAGATTAAACCGAACCTAAACTTGAAGTTCAAAAGCTAAGGCTAGCGAGCTAGCTCTCCCCCACACTTAAAACATACGACGTCCTCGTCGTATCTTACAAAAACCAAAGGGGAAAACTAGATCTAGTGGTACTTCGAGCAAGCTTTGCACCACTTGCCTCTCATGTTTCCAACCATGCCGAAAAGTTTGCGCACGTTACGGTTAAGGAACTTGTAATCATCTTCAACTACGCGCTCCAAATCCTCCATACGCTGCTTCATCGCTTCCATGGCTTGGAAACATTCGTCGGCCGACGTGTAGAGATCCGCGATGGATTGACGGCAAACTCGACAAAGACACCGGATGCAATCCGAAGGGGTCGTCGTCGCCATAATCTCCACCGTTGTCACCACCGTCGTCGCCACCTCCATTGTTGTCGCCTTCGCCACCGCCGTTGCCATCACCATTGGGGCCCTCGGGAGTCCTTTCATAGGGGCCGCTCGCCCCAATCGTCATCGTCTCTACCGGCAGCCGCCCACGAGCTCGGGCTACGATCGTCGGAGTAGTCGCTATCCCCATAATCCTTAGGCTCCGGCGACACCTCCTTGTAATCTTTGCGCTTGATGCCTTGGAGGCGTGCCGACCTTCGAACGGGTGTAGGGACCTTCTCTCCTTTGACGGGGTTGCGAGATGCAAGAGCTCCGGTCGGGACACGTCCTCCGCAACGGATACGTGCGGTCCTCTTGACGGGTAGCTTGACCTCGCATCGCATCGCCTCCTCCATCGATGGCTTCTTGGCTTCTACCTTCAACTCTAAGCTTTTTGGAGGCTCAATGGCTGCTACAAGGGTGCAACACATTGCTTGAAAGGTTTGATTCTCGAGCTCCCAATTCGGCCAAATATATAGTCCCGAGAGAAAAGCCCCGGGAACCTTATTTTCCTTTTTTACACTTCCCTTAAAATTTTCCGACCAAACAAGGAAGTCAAAAAGGAGCAATTCGGGCGAAATTCGGGGACATCGGGCATCGGGCCACCCCCGGGCCGATCCGACGGGCCGGCCGGCCCACCCCCTCGGGGGCCGGGCCGGTCCGGTTTTTTTGCACACCGCCCTATTTTTTCTTCCTCGGCCCACGAGAAAAAGTTGGCCCGGTTAATCTTCGCGAAAAACTCCGGAAAGCTAAAAGAAAAATTATTTACGAGAGTTGGTGCCTTGTTTTTCATCCTAGGCGGGACGTTCGGGCTCTTCCTCCATGGTAAAGACGTCAACATGATGAATGGGCACGACGTCGGGTTCGTAGTAAACCTTAAGCCGCTGTCCATTCACCACAAATTGATCGCCGTTTATATCCATAATGGTTACCGCTCCGTTGGAGAACACCGAATGCACAACATAAGGTCCGTCCCACTTGCTTTGCAATTTCCCCTTTCCGAAGGTTTTAAACCTCGAATTGTAGAGGAGGACCTTATCTCCTTCTTTAAATTCTTTTTTCTTCAATCTTTTATCATACCACCTTTTGATTCTCTCCTTGTATATGCTTGCGTTTTCATAAGCTTTCAACCTCAACTCCTCTAGCTCGCTTATTTGAATTCTCCGTTTCACCACCGCGGCATCGAGATCAAGGTTCATCTCTTTAATCGCCCAATAGGCTTTATGTTCTAACTCAACCGGAAGGTGGCAAGCTTTTCCATAGACGAATTGATAAGGGGTCATACCTATCGGTGTTTTAAACGCCGTTCGATAAGCCCATGAAGCTCCGTCTAATTTCTTTGACCAATCCTTGCCTCCCTTCTCTATGGTTTTGTTAAGTATGCTTTTTAATTGCCTATTTGACGTCTCCGCTTGTCCGTTGGTTTGTGGGTGATAGGCCGTGGAGACCCTATGCTCAATTCCCAACTTGGACAAGCACTTTTTGAAGTTCTTCCCGGTGAAATGAGTTCCTCCATCACTTATCAAGATTCTCGGTGTACCGAAACAAAGGAAAATCACGTTCTTGATCATAGTGATGGACTCCTCCGTGGAAGCTTTACGACATGGTATAGCCTCTACCCACTTGGATACATAATCGACCATAACAAGTATATACTCGAATCCAAATGAGTTTTTAAAAGGCCCCATGAAGTCTATGCCCCATACATCGAATATGTCGATTTGCAAGTTGTATTTCAAAGGCATAGAATTTCTTTGAGAGATGTTTCCGGTCCTTTGGCATTCGGGGCATGACGCAACATATCTTTTAGTATCTTCATGCATCTCCGGCCAATAAAATCCGCTCGACCATACTTTGGCTTCGGTTCGAAAATGGCTATAATGCCCACCGTACTCCGCCGAGTGGCACTTCCTTAGAATCTCAAGCCTCTCTTCTCTTGGCACACATCTTCTCATCACTCCATCATTGCCAAGCTTGAAGAGGTATGGTGCATCCCAAAAATATTTCTTACTTTCGTAAATTATCTTCCTTTGGGTGTTTTTGTCTAGATGATCGAGGGGCATCTTTCGAATTGCTCGAATGATGTCGATCATCCAAGTATCTTTATCAAGCACTCTATAGAGGTGGTCATCTCTCATCTTATCTTCTATGGGCTCTTTATCATCTTGCCCATGATTCATCCTAGACAAATGATCGGCCACAACATTTTCCACCCCCTTTTTATCACGAATTTCAACATCGAACTCTTGGAGAAGAAGGATCCAACGAATCAAACGTGGTTTAGCTTCCTTCTTAGCCAAGAGATACTTTATGGCTGCGTGATCGGTGTAAACAATGACTTTCGAGTTCACGATGTAAGATCTGAATTTTTCGAAAGCGAATACCACCGCTAGCAATTCTTTTTCCGTAGTAGCGTAATTCAATTGTGCCCCACTAAGAGTTTTGCTAGCGTAGTAAACGGCGTGAACTCAGCCTTCCTTTCTTTGTCCCAAGACCGCGCCTACGGCGTAGTCACTTGTGTCACACATGATCTCGAAAGGTTGGCTCCAATCCGGAGGTTGGATGATGGGAGCACTCACCAACGCATTTTTCAAGGTCCGGAATGCCGCTAGACACTTCTCATCAAAGTCGAAAGCCACATCCTTTTGAAGAAGGTGTGTTAAAGGCTTAGTGATCTTCGAGAAGTCCTTTATAAATCTTCTATAGAATCCGGCATGGCCTAGAAAGCTCCTTAAGGACTTAACATCCGTAGGAGGTGGGAGTTGCTCAACCGTCTCTACCTTAGCCTTGTCCACTTCAATTCCTCTCTCGGATATAACATGTCCGAGCACTATGCCTTGCTTAACCATGAAGTGGCACTTTTCCCAATTTAAAACCAAATCTATCTCCGCACACCTTGTAAGGACCTTTTCTAAGTTTGCTAAGCAATCCATGAACGTCTTCCCCGTAAACGGAAAAATCATCCATAAACACTTCAACAATTTCTTCGATGAATTCCGAAAACACGGCCATCATGCAACGTTGAAAAGAGGCCGGAGCGTTGCATAGGCCGAAGGGCATCCTCCTATATGCAAACGTTCCGTAAGGACACGTAAATGTTGTCTTATGTTGATCTTCCGGGTGAATGGGAATTTGCATGAACCCCGAGTATCCATCGAGAAAGCAAAAATAAGCGTGGTTTGCTAACCTCTCGAGCATCTCGTCTATGAACGGTAGGGGGAAGTGATCTTTCTTCGTCGCTTTATTAAGCTTACGGTAATCAATACACATCCGCCACCCGGTCACGGTTCTTTACGGTATCAATTCGTTCTTCTCATTCTTCACCACGGTCAAACCTCCTTTCTTCGGTACACAATGTACCGGGCTCACCCATTCGCTATGTGGAACCGGGTAGATGATTCCGGCATCAAGTAACTTGATAACCTCTTTCTTTACTACCTCTCGCATGGCATGGGTTAGCCTCCTTTGATGGTCCACTACGGGCTTACATTGGTCTTCCATTGGTATACGATGAGTGCAAAAGGCCGGGCTAATACCTTTGAGATCATTAATTGAATATCCAATCACCTTCCTATGTTTTTTAATAAAATCAGCAACGCTTCATTTTCTTCGGGGCTCAACTCGTCGCTCACAATGACTGGATAGGTTTTGTCTGGGCCCAAAAATTCATATTTTAATCCCTTGGGCAAAGGTTTAAGGTCTACTTCGGGCACTTGTGGCTCCTCGGGTTTGATTTCTCCTATGTCTTCGAACTTCTCTTCCTCCACGCTACCATCATGCGGCTCTAAGCCTTTTGTTGCTTCCTCTAGTTCTTCATCTTGTTGATTACTAATTTGATTTTCCATCGCTCTTTGCGGCGGGTCTCTAAGGGTTTCAACAAAACAAAGACTATCTATCTCATCTATTTCTTCATCTTCGGGAGGAAAAGGAGTAAGGTGTTTAGAAGCACGAAGAAAGTTATATGTGTACTTTGTTCCATTAAGGTTCATTGTTACTTTGCCTTCTCCGGCATCTAACACGGCATCAACCAACTTAAGAAAAGGCCTACCTAAGATTATATGATCGGAATTACTATGGTAAGCATTAATAACAAAGAAATCGGTTGGTATGTAGTTTCTAGAGATTTTTACTTTCATGTTGCAAGCAATACCTAGAGGTTTGATAGTTCTACCATCTCCCATAATTAATTTCGTTGATGTTGGAGCTAAGTCTAGGTTGTGGTATTGAACTTTATCGTAAATTTTAGAAGATAGAACACTTACTTGGGCTCCAATGTCGCATAAAGCTTTGCATTGAACTCCGTTGATCTCGCAACTCAAGTGCGGCGTCATCTTCTCTTCTTCTTCGGATCCGATCGAATAAATTTCAGCAAGGCGAGCGTATGGTGATGCTTCGAGCTTGATCCCCATGATCCTCTTCACCTCGGCAATATGTTCCGGATCCACCACGTCATCTCCAAAGAGCTTTTCAAAAATCTCACCGGTGGTTTCGAGGTCGTATGAATTTTCAGCTTTCTTCTCCGGTGGGAAATCCACTTCCAATGCTCTTGCCATTCCCTTTTGATTAGGGAACGGTCTTCTCTTGTCGAATACTTCTCCGTAATCAATAGGAACCCAATCCATTGGCTCGAACTCCCTTAGTGGCTTCGCGCTTGACATGCTTCTCTTGTTCGTCTCATTTGGTGCGGCGAAGTCGACGTTTGGTGTAGTCCTTGACTTGATGTGTTCTTGTTCAAGCTTCTCCATGATTGGCTCCTCTTTTGTGACTTCCGGGGTTGCTTCTTTAGAAAAATCAGCAAGCTTCTTCTTCCTTGAATTGAATTCCGGCTCTTCCGCAAGTCTTGTTTCCCAATCTCTTCGCATGGCAGCCGCTTTACTAACTTTTTGTAGAAGTTGGGCGGCTTCCGTGAGTGTTTTCTCCATGAGATCCCACCTGCACACATTTCGACGTGTCGCATGCAACTAGGGGTTAGGGAAAAGAAAAATGTATGCAAGAGTACGTCACCGGTGAAGCCGAGTTTTGGTCCTTGTTCGATTAATTCATTAAACCTATCCCAGGCTTGGTCTATCCCTTCCTCTTCTCCTTGCATGAAATTGATCACTTGCCTCCTTAGATGTTGAACCTTGCTCATTGGAAAGAACTTCTCGCAAAACTTCTTTGTCAACTTGTTCCAATTGCCTTCAACTTCAAAGGACGCAACCGAATACCATGTCTTTGCTTTGCCGGCAAGTGAGTAGGGAAAGAGATTCCATTTGAACCATTCATCGGGAACTCCTTCTTGACGCACCCTGTTGCATATTGTCGTGAAATCCCTTATGTGTCTATATGGGTTCTCCGTAACCATCCCTTCAAATGGGTTTTCCCTTCAAAGTAATGAACATGCTAGGTGCACCAAAATACACCGTCAACAATCACATGGACCAGATATACATGGATAGTCATGTAACCTCGAACACTTCACCAGAATCATTGCTTTGCCATTTTACATCAGCCATCCTAATTCATTTGTTGCTTTAGCTTTGTTATGCATCTTATGCTATCAAGTTCGTTTGTGATGCAAGTAATTCCTATTACTGATACATGGGTTCATTATGCAGGTTTGAGTGTCTGAAGAGTGAAGAATCAAGCATTCGAGGAGTGAGCAGGTTGCAATCCAGTGAGGTTCAACATTTTTGCCCCTCCAGTGTGCTGTTTAAGATTTTACTTTCATGTGTACATGTGGTTTTAGAATTTGGAGTGATCTGTTTTATAACTTTTAGGCAAATCACTGCACTTAGATAAGCAAATACCTATTATTAGTCAAGCAAAGTACTATTATTAGTTAGGCAAAGTATTATTTTTAGTTAGGCATACTACTGTTCTCCATTTTGTTCCTTAGTAGCAGTTGTTTCCTTTTGTTTTAGGTTAACATCATGTACTATATTTTTCTTTATGCGTTTTATGTGTGTGCTCAGCCATCCTATTTTTTAGTGGTGCCTGGCTTTATAGTATATGTATCCTGCTCAATTCACTATCTTATACACACCTAGTCTTCAACACAATTGATCTCTTGGTGAAATTGATTTGGTGCAGGTAATAATCAACTTCTTTTCATATAGCTTAACCTAAGCAGTGCATACAATGTCTCCTATATTGATGTGAATGCCAGAGGCTTATGGATCAATGCAAGGTGATTGTTTCTAGTTCACTCTGGGCATATTACCCGTTACCCGAACCCGAACTACCCGGAACCGAACCCAAACTACCCGAACCCGTACTACCCGATGCTAATTCGGGTAGTGAATCTAATTACCCGAAGTTTTATTGGGTAATTCGGGTAGTGCGTCCCGATACCCGAACAACCGTAGTACCCGAACTTTGCAAACATCTATGATTCCACTCCTGGCCGGCTGGCCTGGCCCAACATCGGCCCAAGTTGGCATCCCATCGATTATGTTGCCGTGTCGTACACGTACAGCACTACTGTACTGCTACTCTACTAGTACTTGCATGTTTGTGGTTGAAAACTTTATATCAATTATGTTGCTGAAAAATTCTATAATGTTTGAGGTTTTTTTATCAATTTACAAATTTCGGGTAGAATGGGAATACCCGAACCCGAACCCGAAATTATGGGTACCCGCAATTTCGGGTAATACAATTTCGAGGCTGACATCGGGTAACAGTTTCAATTACCCGAACTTTTCATTACCCGAATTACCCGACCCGATCGGATCGGGTAACCCGAACGCCCAGAGTGATTTCTAGTCTCTAATGTTTAGCTTTTATGTATAATTTCATTTTTCTTGGCTAGAATTAATAAGTAGATTTGTTAAATACATTTTCTATTCAAACATCTTCTTTACTGAAGGATCACATGTGTTGGTACTTGTTCTTAACATACTATATAGATGTCAATACATTCTAGAATTGGTTTCCCTTTATCATTTATTAAAGAACTACTCAATCACTTATAGTCATTTGATGATCCAACTTAGAGGAAAATGTATTTGTCTGCCACCTCGTTTTTCTGATTATTTGAACTGAAACTTACGATGTTCCCAGTTTCCAAATGAGATCAGAATATTGCTTGCCCTTTCATGAATATACATTTTCTCTAAATCATGAATATAGATAATCACAAACAAGTCTTTTAATGAAACTTGTTAGGAAATATTCCAACCCTTCTTGAATCTTTTTATGAAATAGTTAGGCAACATGCCAACTAATGTTAAATATTTTTTATTGAGCCATGTCTGTACATAATAAACTTTAAAAATGGTTTTCATTATTGTTCCAATACTGTCGGGGACAGCCCTAAGGGTCCCCTAAACAACCGGGGAAAACCCATCTAATTTCGTAAAAAATGCGAACGCAAACTAACCCACGAAGCCGAAACACAAGCATGACACAATCATGACCACGGTGGCCCCCGCGGCCCGGCTGAACGCCCCCTCGGGTGAGGTCCGCCTCGCTCGAGGGCTGAGCGCCCCCTCGGGCGAGGTCCTCCTCGCTCGAGGGTCCCCGCGCGCACTACGCCCCGCTCCTGCTCACACGTCCGAGCATTTAATGCTCTGACACCGCGGGACTGCGCCACGACCCCGACGCGCATGGGAATCCTGCCCCGACGCTGTTATACCAACTCCTGTGGCGCGGCCATCCCCGCCACTGTACAACGCTGTGCGAAGAGGCCAGTGTCAGCTCCGTGACACTGCGCCACCTACTTTTGTACGGCTAACACGCCGAGCCCTCGAAGGAGGGACGGCGGAACCCTCGAAGGGGGACGAATACGTTTTCTATGGCTACACAGGACTACGCCATGACATCAGGCCAACGGTCCTCTCCGTCACCATCCGCCCTATGCAGCCATCCCCGCCACTGCAGCATCACGTCGGGCACTGTGACGACATCCCCGATGCTGTTGGAGCGCACGGGGACAGGACGTTGCCACGCTCGCCACTGTACCTCGTACGATCTCCCGTTGACTCCACCCTCGAGTCGGTCCACGGGCGGTGACCGGACGGCCAGCCTCTACGCTGCTACCCTCGAAGTCGCTCTTGTGCGAGCACAGGACTCACCACGACACCCCAACGGGAGCGAGATTCTCCAGGACAACCATCAACTCCGCGGCACTGCTCGCCATACTTCTACACTTAGGCAAAATAGTGCGGCACGCCTGTAAATTGCCCCCTCCTTGGCCTAAAAAAGGAGGGGCAATCCACCAGCCGCAAGGGAGGACAACAGAGACGATCGGCATACTTACACGCCTTTCGCCCCTCACCACGATATTGGCACTTGCCTCAATCAATACCTCTGGGACCTGGAGGACCAGCCTCCTCTCTCGCCTCGCTTGTAGCACCCCTCTGCAAGCACCACGGTGCAACACAATATAGTGCCCCGAGCACACCACTGCTGGACGTACGGCCCCGGCCGGAACCAGGATAAAACTCGTGTCATCTAGTTGCTTAGCACCGGCCATCGAGGGATAGATCTCAGCGCTCTTACTAGTTATTGTCGGGACTACTTTCCGCACCGACAGTTGGCGCGCCAGGTAGGGGGCTTCGCGCTGAAGATCAGCTCCGCAAGCCCTCTCGATGGTGATCTGCACCGAGTACAGGGGTGTTGACGGATAAAACTCGTATCCACCTACGATCCGCAAGCGTACGGACCTACACCTTTTTCACCACGGGATTCCCAAGGTTCTTGTCAATCCGTGGAGCAAGGGGATTACTAGCGCTTAACCAAGTACTAATCTAGTTGACTAAGGAAACCTTTGAAAGAGAGGATTAATCTAAAAGTAAAGACAATCTAACCTATGTTAATCTAAGTTAAGTTGATCAAACAAATCTAGGGTTAAACTAGATGGTAAAGGGGTGAACACAAGAGAGTGAGTAAGAAAGATAAGCGTTCCCTCCCTAGGATCTAGGATAACATGGTATGCATCTACTACACGAAAGCAGTAAACCAATCTACCGGGGGTTGTGACCACGGTTTCGCCCTTTCCCTCCTCTCGTACTGTCACTACGTGAAGGTATTCGTGACTAGACCTATGATGGACACGGTATGTTGATGGAATCTATGGGAGTAGCGGATATCATACGCCCGAAAAACACGGTGGCCTACCTTAATCATCAAAGCATCATCAACATGAAAATAATAGATTGAAACCACGAATCAAGTAGCGATCACATAGCATGAATCCATCTAACCCTAGGGATGAACGGAGACATTACCCCATCATCTTACACGGATTGAAGCACATAGGGGTGATGGAGACTCCGGAGAACGTCGTCGATGAAGATGGCGGCGATGGAGCTTGGGAACACCCCTAGGCCAGCGGTTTGGAGTCCTCCTCTTGCTTCCTTCTCTCCGCCGGCGTTGATCCTTGCGACGAGCTCATCTAACTCTCTCCCTCATCTTGCGGCGGCGTTTTTCTGGTGGTTAGCGTCGGTAGGATGATTTGTTCGATGTGGCGGCCGACGGCGGCGGAGGCAATAAATAGACGAACACCTAGGGCAAAGGGGGGACCGAACCGACCCCGGAGTGGGCTGGGCCGGTCGGCCCAGGACGGCCGGCCCAGGCCCATTTCGGCCCAGTTCGGCTCCGGTTTCCTCCCCGGTTGCTTCTCACGTGATCCCTTATTCGTGTGCACTTGCATGTGGGCCTTTGACGTCGTTTCCTTCACGGTTAAGGCTTGAATCCTTTCTATGCAAGCTTCGTTGTTTTCTGGTTGAGTCCCTGAAGATTTGTACATTGACGCTTCGGTCCTCGGGTCATTTGGAGTCATGTTCATCGCGTGTCTTGACTCTTGTCGGGCTTCATGATCTTCTTCCAAAGTGCTTGGTGAACTTATCCCGAAAGTCTCCTCTTTAGCGTAGATTTCCTGCGTAAACAACAAACTCCAAAATCGACATGCAAGTGTGAACTTGTTATATCATTAGTATGCCTAGTGGCGGGTTAGTTGCAAATCATAATCGAAACCAATGTATAACAAGTACTCTAGGTTGACGGAAATTCACCGTCAACATCTCCCCCATGCTTAAACCTTGCTCGTCCTCGAGTAAGTAATCCTTGCTTAAAAGGGAAATCAGTGTTACCTTCCAATGTTGTCCCTGCACTTAGTCATTCATGACGAGGCAAATTGCTCTTTCTTAAGAATTTATTTTTAAAGTTCAAGTTGTGACCGGCTTCTTTTTCATTATGGAAGATAGACTAACAATAAAGAACAAGCCACATTTAACACGATGCTCTCAAACTTAAGTGAACTTCAAACCATTACCTTGTCACATGGAAGATTTTCAAAAAGATGCATATCCAACATAAGTGAAAATCTCTTGCAAGAGCTCACGGAACACTCATCTCATCAAGTCACTCAAGCCTATACTAGATTATTTTCATCCTACTCTACTCATATGTGATAGTGGAATGCTTATGTGGAGCTTGGAAAGTTAAAAACAATCCTAGGTAGAGCAAAGATATGTATGTGGGTCTAGAGCATAGTCATTTCACCTCCACAAATAAAAGAGCCGGTATTTAAATTAATTTCAGATCATATTATAGAGAGCAATTAGCCAAGACATGTATAACTTCATGTAGGTAAAACAAAGCGGCAACTTTCATCATCTTTCCGTAAGCATAGGCAATATAGAACATCGAGGTGAACACATGGTCATGCTTATATATTGAAAGTAAAAAGAAACCTAGGTTGTCCTCCTAGTAGCCATGTTATTGTTTGAAGAGAAAAACAAAAGGTTGCACCTAGTTGAGGTTGAAGGCATACTTACAAGCATTTGTGTTTGGAAAAGAGAAGGTCCATGGAGATGTTACCATCCTTTGTAATTCTTCGTTGCCTTCTTCCGACATCTCCATGTATCGATGTGGCTTTTGCTTTTGTCTTGATTTATTAATGCTCCTAAACTTCTGAATTTGATCTTGTATGCTTAATGGAGTCATTGGTCACCCTTCTCTTCAATGTTGTCATCACCATCTCCTCTTTCTTGTTCTCATCATCTCCTTGCTGTCTCTTTTTCATGGATTTCCCCCTCTGTCCAGAACAGAAAATTTATTGAAATATAGCTCTATTGAAAAGTTTATGAAATTACTTTTCCAACGTGTGGTCATTCATCAAAAACGGAGTTCAAACAAGGGGGCTATGTCCGTTTTACTTCAGCGCTGCGTGCTGTCCAAAACTGATTTCAGGACATGTTGCACTCGGTGATTCGGGCATAACCGCTTGTAGGAACCTCCGATTATCTTGATTCTTGATTTGTTGGAATCGTAACTTCATCTGGCTTCTAAATATCCAAACATATCCAGTGTTTTACCTTCGAGACGATGCAGAATTTTGATGAGATTGGTGGCTTCTTGCGCATTGATCCGGAGATGTTAACGATCTTTATCATTCTATCTTCTAGAGTGTCATGTTGCACTTCCGTGTTGAAGATTCAGGGTCTCCCCCATGCTTAGCATTTTGCTAGTCATGGAAGAAGAAGACAAAGCACTTCTTAACCATCCTTCAATTTCCTTGTAGTGAGAGTCTTTATCTTGCCTGTAAGACGTTTTAAACGCACATTCTGTTGACGCAAAAAGTGCACTCAGCGCCAATCACACAGCAAGCCGAAAAGCTGGCTTCGCACGCGCAGAGAGAGAGTGACGTGCCAGTCAATTTTTCCTGAAAATTAACAAAAGATAAGACAGTTAAATACCAAAGCTTGGAACTTACCGGGTGGTACCAGGCAGTTCCATATTTACTGACTAAGAAGCCAAGCAAGACGACATGTAGCTATACGAAGCTACCTGTCAAAGAACCACGACCATTCGGGTAACCGCAAAGGGAAAAAGAACATTGCCGAACGGGTGACGTAAGCATGGCAACGATCGATCTTTGAATAAACATGGATGCATGTGCAAAGCTATGACCGATCTTCATGAAGATTAACATTAAATGAAGTAAAGCACGGACATGATCATGTATTAAAATAAGCATGCATAGATCCAAAGCATTAGTCTACCGCATGTCTAATTACTTTAAGATCCGTCGGGCACGATATCAAGCAAATCTATCCACCGTATGATACAACTTGCATGAAAAAACGCACCACTTTCCACAAATAGATCTATCCACCGCATGATACAACCTAAATATGGAAAGCTAGAAGCACACGTCCTTTAAAACATAAATAACGCACGTGATCTACTCGTGAAGATATAACCGAATACGGCTGAACAACCGATCCGGGGTCCATGAAGAAGGAACAAACATTACCACGTGAACAAATCTATCAAGTTGAATTGGAAATCTAATCCACCGGATGACTAGCTCCAAAGCAACCCAAAAACCTGCATCTACCGCATGATACTCGGCTCTTTCAAGATTTATACTAACAAAGCAAGCTTGAACCCGCAACACGTAACAACCTAGATCGATTCGGTTTCGGCTATCGGAGAGCACAAGATCCACGCGTCAAAACACAAAACCTGCTCGTACAAGGATCTTAGAAAAATATAGCCGATCCAAACCCATCTAGATTGGGCAAGGGTGTGTTACATGAACTAAAACATAAAGTAAAACTCATGATAACACGGGGTAACTTAATGAATCTATTGGATCTTGCCAAAATCCAATAGAGCCGATAACTAGCTTCGAGCTAGATCTTAGCCTACCGCATGGCTCATGATCTAACAAGAAACCCTCCTGAACCAAGCTTGAATCTACCGCATGATACGAAGCATGGTAACAAGACTACTTGCATCAGATCTAAATCCACCGCATGATACTAGACATGATACAAGGTTGCGGTACTCACGGAGGTCGACGGATCGATTGGTCCTCTCGAAGAACTCGACGACACGACAAGGACTCTAGGGTTTGGCGTAAGGCCGGTGTGTATTGAGGAATGAACGTGTCCGTTACATACATCCGGGGATCGTATTTATACCCTCGCTGATTACAACTGCGAATGGATTCATTGCCTAACTAAACTCGATCGCCTATCCATCCATTCGCTTCCTCTCGATTGAGCCACGTCACCGTCCAATCCCGCAAAATCAGCTCTACTGTTCTTTTGCCGAACTGGAGCAGATAGCCGACCGCGGATCCTTCTGCCGAAAATCTCTGAAAATATCTTTCCTTCCACCAGACGGACTCTTTTTCGAATCGGACCCACATGTCATATTCCTTACCAAATTTTGGTGTTAACACATGCCCCTTCAATTGTGGGATAAAAGTAATTTTGTTCCATAATTGACTCTAACCACGATTCCTTGAGCCAAACCTGTCAACACCTGTTCTTCGCAATCCGCCGGATTCTTCGTTCAGATCCAACCCTAGATCCCCTTCGTTCTGAGCTCGAATCTCCAATGGCAACTCAGAACCAAGCTGCTCAAGTAAATTCACCCCTCCAAACCTTTGTTCGGCATTAGGTTTTCAATTTTACCTGAGATTTTCCTCTTCCGCTCTCCTCCAGGAACCTTCTACTGCTCTTCTGATTCCTATTGAGGCCAATTCGCAGTCTTATTATCTTGGTCCCGAAGGGAATCCTGACCCCCGAGATTTTATTGCCGCTGAATCTCAGAGAATCCCTTTCAAGGTAGCTTTATCTCCACCTCCCCAGTGGCAAGATGCGTTCAAGAACTGGCCTTTGCCCCCAATTGCAGGCTGGAAGACTTGGTATCGGAGGATTCTTGCGGATAAGAGTGGATTGACCAATCTGGATGCTCTCCGCATTGCTCAATGTCTGGAGTTATCCGTAGCTGAGACACCCAAGAATGAAGATCTTCTGATAGCCGCATGCCACTTCTGGTCAAATGGCGTCAACGCCTTCCTTTTTGCCCTTTTATGTTCCCTTGAGGCGCACTTGGAGGAAATTGCGCTCCCGTCCGGCCATTGAAAAGGAGAAAACTGATGCTGAACATGCCATGAACGGGGTACAATCCCAAGCAGAAAGCCATAAAGATGCCTTGGCTGACCTGCAAGCTTCTTACGATTTGAAAGTCGCCAGAAAGGCTGCTCTAGAGGCAGAATTGAGAAGCCTGTCAGCGGAGATGGAGATTGACCAGAAGAAAATAGCCGATCTTCCTGGATTGATAGCAAAGACCCAAGCGGAGGTAGAATCGGCTGTCACCAGAGTAAAGCAATGCGATGCAGAGCTCACTGACTTAGCTGGTGCCCAAAAGGACTACCAGGAGATCCTGGATAATTCCCACTTGATAATATCCAATGTTCGTCACGCACTCGCAAAACTCCTTAGTGCTTGAATGTCCTTATTGATGTATACCTGGACCGGTCGTTCTTGTAATATTTCCTTTGCGATTTGTTTCCTTTCCTTTGCGTACTTTGAGATGTAATGCTGAACGACCCATTCGGTAGTGAAATGCTAACTCCCGAACAACACCTTGATTTCCTTTAGCCGAAACAATCGATCCGCACGCGTTTCAGCTTAGAACTCCAAACGACCCACCGGCGGGTTGGTCAAGGAAATCTTTCCACCTTCCGATTTTATTGGGACGTGCGCCACGATCCACAGCCACGACTCGAAGCCACGATTCATCCTGCCAGGCCTATAAATGTTAACATAGGTGCCCCTAGCTCTCCACCAGGCCTTCTAGCTCTCGAATCTTTGCCAATCTTTGGTCTTCTTGTAAACAGTGCACATCCCCAAACCGCAATGGTGCGCCACCTCAACCGCCGCCGCGCCTCCGACGAGGCTGAGGGAAGCAGCGCTAATGCGCGCAGGCGGTGATGATCATCAATTTCTCCTCTTCGATCCTCCTCTTGATCTTTTGCCTTGACAATCATCTCCCTTTTTCAGGTTGATTCAGTGGAATCCGCCTCGCGCGCCGGCCAATCAGCCCCTCCCTGACGACTCTTCGAGTCCGATGGCCACTCCCCGTGCCGTACGGGGGAAGCGGATGCTATTCGCTTCAAGGAGGAGCTAGAGGCGTCCCGTCTCGAGCTGGAGGACGTCTCCAAAAAAGCGGGCGTGGCCGAACTAGAATGGGAGGACCAGCGCAAACAACTGTTGGAGGCCATTGACGGTATGGCCCTGAGATTGATTCTTGGTCCAGCTCGGCCTTTGATGCTAATCCCTTCTGCTTGTCTTTTGCAGCCCGCGACGCTGAGCTCGACCAGCTAAAGACGCTGGTAGAGCAATTGGCCGAGAAGGTGAATGCCCACGGCGACACGCCGGCGGAGCGCCTGGCCGCAGTGGAGCGTCGCGTCGACGAGGTGGCCGTTCATGGCGTTCGCCCGGGCACCACCTTGGGCCCCGGCCGCGATGGCGACGCATACGGACGTCGACTACTCCACCGAGCCGCGTGGCTTCCGGGCGGCGCGCGGGAGGATATCGACGAGATCGAGCTCATCCCGGAGCGCCTCGACGGCCACGGCGACGCCATTGCCGAAATTACCCATCCCCAGTCTGTGTTGAACAGACTCTTTGACTAGATTGTACTAGGGATGTGTAAATGTCGGCAATATATGATGAACTTTTGAATTCTGCATTTGTTCCGTGATATCTCCCTTCGCATTTGCATCTGCGAATTTTGTCTTCTTTGAATGCATCTGGGAACTGTCTTTAGCCGAACGCTCGCAAACAACTGCCCCTCGGCGCAAGATCCACAAAGGATCCCAATTCGGCAATCCGTAAACACTGTTCAAAAGAAAACCCTTCGCACTCGGTGGAAACCCCTGCCGCTTGGTATTCCAACAAGTGTGTACGGCCGGATCATCACTCCCAATGCGCCTCCTTGGTCAATAAAATAGCCCGTGGGGTGCTCGCAAATCCACTCGCACACTCCTCCATCACTTCTCGTCTCTTCCTCTCTCGCTCGCTAGAAGAAAAAACCCCAACGCCATGGACAAGGGTAAACGGCCCTCGGGGGAGCGGCTCGTCAAGGAAGCGTACGATTCGGAAGTAAGTTCTTTCTTGATCCGCTCCTTGTCCTCCCCGGCTTGATCTTGCGCTTCATGTTTTCCCTCTTGCCTCTTTCGGTCTTGATTTGCTTCCGAAGAGGTCATCGGAACCGAAGATGTTCCCGAGTACATCTCCTCCGATTCTTCTCTCCGAGGCGGAGGATGCCACGCCCGAGCAAAGGGCCATTCATCGAGTTCGCGCGCCGTGCCCGGCACCTGGAGCGTGGCCTCAGGGACATGTCCGTCCGTTGCCAAGCCGAGCGCGAGCGTCGCATGGCGCTGGAAGCACTAGTAGGGGGTAAACGCTTCTGACCCCTTCATGTTTGCATCTGGATTTCTTGCCCCTAACTTGATTCTTTCGCTCCAGATGTCTCTGACAGGTACAGCAACCTGAAGGCGGCCTGGGATAGCCTGGTAGAGGCCGCCAATCACGGTCATCCTCGTGCGTTCCAAGTCGCCGTCACGGTGGTCTCGGAACAACCGAAGAGGGAGCAGCGACGGCGAAGAAGCAAAGAAAAGATTGAATCATACTTTCGCTTCTTTCTCCACGCCTTCTGCTTCCCACCCTTTAGGGGACCTGACCATCAGGGCTGCTATATGTAATCTTGTAAGAAACCGTTGTAATGTAGTATTGAGCTAAGGGCAATGCATCAGGCACTGGCCATTTTCTCTTGTTCATGGATTTTGTTCTAAAGGCGGCCTCATCCTTGAGCGCCGCCGTTTCGTGTCGATGTGTATAATCATCGATCGATTTCAATGCTAGGATAATACTTCTTCGGATATCTTCCATTTATTGCGGCGGAAAATTCCTCTCCTAGCAAAGTTTTCAATATGTATGCATTGCCGTGAACGCATCCGACCACACGAAAAGGCCCCTCCCAGTTAGGGGACCATTTGCCGAATTCACTGTATTTAGTTCCAATCGGCAATAGCGCTTTCCACACCAGGTCGCCTTCTGCAAATTGCCTTACTTTTACTTTCTTGTTATAATATTTAGCGACCCGTAGCTTGTTTTTCTCGATGTTCTCCAGGGCCCTGAGACGGATCATATGCAAATCTTCTAACTCATCCATCATCAGGCCACTGTAATCCTTGGAGCTTAACTCATTCTGCAGCACTACTCTCCTCGAGTCTGATTGCACTTCCCAAGGCAGGACTGCATGATGCCCGTAAACTAACTCGTAAGGAGAAGTTTTTGTAGCTCCATGGGGGGCCATTCGGTAAGCCCACAGCGCTTCACTGAGTACCGAATGCCACCTTCTTGGCTTCTGATCGATCTTCTTCTGTATCAGCTTGATCATGATCTTGTTAGAAGCCTCTGTTTGACCATTAGCTTGGGCGTAATATGGTGAGGAATTAAATAATTTGATTCCCATGCTTTCGGCAAAATCTCTGAATTCCAATGACACGAATTGTGCCCCTTGGTCAGTGGTAATCGTCTGAGGAATCCCAAATCGATAGATGATGTGTTCCTTGACGAATTCGATCATGTTTTCTCGACGTCACCTTCTTGAGTGGGATTGCCTCGACCCATTTGGTGAAGTAATGCTGTAGCCAAAAGCACGAACTTATGCCCCTTGCTAGATGGTGGATTAATTTGGCCAATCAAGTCTATACCCCGGCCCCCGAATGGCCATGGCTTGATGATGGGATTCAATGCCGATGCGGGGACCCTTTGAATATTCCCGAACCTCTCGGCAATCTTGACATCCCTTGTAATACTCAAAGCGGTCCTCTAATATCGTCGGCCAAAAGCATCCAGCTTGCCTAATAACCCATTTCATCCGATAGGCCGATTGGTGCGCTCCACATATCCCATCGTGCACCTCGCTCATCATGTTCTTGGCTTCTTCGGACCCGTGCATCGTAGCAATACTCCATCTAATGATTTATAGAATAAATTATCATCCGGAAGAACGAACTTGATTGCCTTGTACCGAGCTTCCTAGAGACTTTTCGGGATGGATCTCTCAAATAATCAACGATCTCTTTCCTCCAATCATCTTCTGTAAGATCCGTCCCTAGTGCACTCACCTCTGCAGCAAATGCTTCTTGACTCTCTTTATAATCAGAGGCGCTCTGAGCCAGCCTGTTTGCTTCCTCGTTATGCTCTCTAGGAATGTGCTGTAGGGTTACCAGTGGAAAGCCCTTCAAGATTTCTCTGCATTCCTCGTAGTAACTCCTCAGCGCCTCGCTCCTGCACTCGTACTGGCCGTTCAATTGCTTGATGACCAACTCTGAATCTCCATAAATTTCAACTGAAACGGCCCCGGCTTCTCTCAAATATTGAAGCCCTCGAAGCAATGCCTCGTACTCAGCCTGGTTATTTGTGACAGTGGGTTGTATAGGAATGGCGAATTCAAACATCTCACCTCTGGGAGAAATTAGTAGGATCCCTACTCCCCCACCTTTGGCACATGATGACCCATCAAAAAATAGAGCCCAAGGGGTAATTTCAAGCAGATCAACTGAAGGGTCACGATGCTCAGTAATAAAATCGGCAATGACCTGACCTTTGATGGCTTTTGCCGATTCGAACTTCAACTCGAATTCTGATAAAGCTAAAATCCATTTGCCGATCCGTCCATTCAAAATTGGCATAGATAACATATGTTTTATCACATCAAACTTCGAGTATACAGTGCATTCGGCATTCAACAAGTAGTGCCGAAACTTTGTACATGAGTAGTATACGCAAAGACACAGTTTTTCCATAGCCGAATACCTGGTTTCAGGATCAAGTAATTTTCGGCTAAGGTAAGCTACTACCCGCTCCTTTCCTTCGAATTCTTGGATAAGGGCCGATCCAATAGTTTGGGTATCGGCCGCCACGTACAACTTGAAAGGCTTGTTTAGCTGAGGAGGAACCAGCACCGGCGGCTCCTTCATGTATTGTTTGATTTCATCGAAAGCCTTTTGTTGTTCGTCACCCCATGTGAATTTCTGATCCTTCTTTAGCTTCAGCAACGGAGAGAACGGCAACACCTTCTGTGATAAATTTGGGATGAACCTTCTCACGAAGTTGATCTTGCCGAGCAGTGATTGCAACTCCTTGAGGTTGGTTGGAGAAACGACTTCATCAATGGCTTTCATGCTCTTTTTGCCAACTTCGATTCCCCCTTCGTGGACCAAAAACCCCAAGAACTCTCCAGCTGACACCCCGAATGCACACTTGTTTGGATTCATCTTTAGGCCATGCTTCCGGTGCATTCCAAGGTCTTCTTCACATCTTCCGGATGGGTGTCATGACTTAAGGACTTGATCACTACGTCGTCAATGTAGATTTCCACGGTCTTGCCGATCAACTCATGAAAAATGTAATTCATGGCCCGCTGATAGGTTGCACCGGCATTTTTCAACCCAAACGTCATGACTATCCATTCAAATAGGCCTATATGACCAGGACACCTGAAGGCCGTCTTTGATACGTCTTCTATTGCCATGAAGATCCGATTGTATCCCGCGTTGCCATCCATGAAGCTAATCACCTTGTGCCGGCAAGCGGCGTCAATCAACAAATCGGCAATAGGCATCGGATATCCATCCATGGGAGTAGCTCCGTTTAGGTCCCCCGAAGTCTATGCAAACTCTCATTTTTCCATTTTTCTTATACACGGGGACGATGTTAGAAATCCACTCCGCATATCTCGAGCCGAACGAAGTTTGCGTCAAGTAATCTTTCGATCTCCTTCTTCACATCGGCCAATACCTCATCCTTGTAGATTTTCCGGGGCGGTTGCTTATATGGTTTGAAACCAGGCTTGATTGGCAACCGGTGCTCGACGATGGAACGATCCAATCCAGGCATCTCCGAGTAATCCCAGGCGAAGCAATCTTTATATTCTCTGAGAAGCTCAATTAAGTTCTCCCTGAAGTCTGGTTGCAAATTTGCACTGATGAACGTCGGCCTTGGTTTATCACCGTTCCCAATGTCAACTTCTTCCAGCTTATCGGCCGACATAAATCCTCGTCCTAACTTGCCATCAGTGCCATCCACGGGGTTCTCCATTAAAAATTACTATAAGAGCCGACTGCTTGAATCGGCTGTTGGTCACTGCTGACAGGTTCAACAGGACCTTCTCCCCAGTCCTTCCCTGAGAAGCAATCGATGCCTTGGTACTCCCAGAAGGCTGGTTCCATGTTAGCCACGCTCACGGAGTCATCCGCCTGGACGACCTCGATTTCATCGTCCACCCACTGGATCGGTCGTTGATGCATAGTGGATGGGACGCGAGCGGCTTGGCGTGGATCCGGTCCCCGCCCAAGCGAAGGTCGTAGGCTCCCTTCCCTTCGATGACGAAGAAGGTGGTGAGCAGCGTCTTGGACCCGATCATCAAGTCCACGTGAGCGCATCCTTTGGTGTCTGAGGGGTTCCCGGCAAAGTCGTTCAGGATGATGCTTGTTGGTGTCAGATCGCTCGGGGTCATGCCAAGCTTCCTGAAGGTGGTGTATGGCATCACATTGACTGCCGCGCCACCGTCGACGAACATCTTGGTCAATGGCTTGCCATTGACGTACCCCTTCAAGTACAGCGGCCTCATATGGCGATTCTTGGCCGGCTTGTCGAAGACGGCCTGCTTGGCGAGCACTAGTTGCGCCATCATCTCCTCGGCGTGCTCGTCGTCGAAGGAAACTTCCTCCTGCATGACCTGGTTAGCAGGAGCCATGAACTCGTTCGGTAGGAAGTATACCATGCACGTAGGGGCCGAACGCTTCGATCCTTCTGGCTGATCCTTGGGGCGCCACTTCTGCCTCGTCTGGACCCCGGCTTGTTTCATCTCGCGGTTCCTCAAGCGTTGGACCCGCCTCTTCTGGCTCTTGCGTAGACCGGGTGGGCACCACTGCCCCTTCTGCCAGACGTAGACATCTTCGTCCTCCTCCTGGTCAGCCCATCTGAGATCAGCTTGGCGCTTCCTGGGGTGATCTATAACCTCAATTTTTTGCCGCCGATCCCCATTTAGGTGGACCCTTCCAAGTCTTTCATGGACGGATCGGCGATTGGCAGTTTCCTGCCTGTACTCAACATATCTGTCGCTGCATTCAGGACAGTTCCTTAATGTGGGCAGCTTTAGGCCCTCATTCCAGCAGTGCCTGAAGAAGGCGCACCCCTAGTGGGCGCGCTCCCCGCTCGCGCGTGTGCTTGTTCTTGATTCCATCTCGCGCGCCTCCTCTTCGCCCTGCGCCGCTCCTCCTCGTAACGACGCTTTTGGTAGCGCTCCTTTTCCATCTCGGCGCCGCCATTTGTTGAGGAGAATGCGTGACGTCACCTTGGGTTTAGGCACGGACGATTCCCCGATCTCGATGTGGCTCTTGAGAACGCGGGGGCGTCGCCCCGCACTTGCTCTAGGGTCCCCCCGGCGCTCCGGTCGACCGATCCATCTTGCTTGGACCCGGGCGAGGTCGGGACCTTAACTTTCCCCTTCTCTTCGGCCGTTATCGCATTGATAGAAAAGCCGAGCATGTTCTCGGGGAAGGGGTGGCCATCCGGCTTCATCTTGTTATCGAACTTGAGGTGCCCTTCCGGATAGCCTTCGGATCCTCATCCCGAAGACCCCCGCAATCGTTGATGGAGTGCGAGTCCCCGTCATAGAAGCCGCGAGTAACGTTTCGCTTTGACTCCATCGGGCCGAAGCATAGAGTGCCCTTCGGGCGGCTTGATTCGGCCTTCCTTTACCAAGAGCTCAAACAACTTATCGGCCTTTGTGATGTCGAAGTCGTAGGTTCCTTTGGTCTGCGCCCGACCCACCGCCGATTCATTGTCAAGGGCTCTTTACCCCACAAGATCTCTCGCTGCGGCCTATCTCCAATTCGTCGTCGAACCTTCGCACAAATCAGCCTTGTCCAAGAATTGGTTGTAGATGTCGGCGATGTCATGTTTGCTTGCCAAACTTGGGGTCCTTCTTGAGGCCATATGCTCGATTGCTCATCAAGGATAACTTCTCGCGATAGTTGGCCCAAGTTTTCAAACTCCATCCCAAATAGCTTCTCGCGCACGGCCGGCAACATCCCGGCGACGGCCATATCGCCCACCGATCGTCCGGCAAGTTCAATGAGAAGCACATGCCCTTGACTTCTCTGAATCTTCTAAGAAACTCCAGCGGCGTTTCACTGTGCCTTTGCTTCAGGGTGGCGAGATCAATCAACTTCTTCTCAGAACTGCCGCTGAGCGTGGAATTTACGCTCCAAATCTTTCCACCTGGCCACTGATTCAGGCGGCAAGGACGAGAACCACTGAAAAGCTGGACCCGTCAGCGAGGCGGGGAAGTAGCGAACCCTGAATGCCTCTTCGGCCGAACATTCCCCAAGCTGCATGAGGTAACGAGCGATATGCTCGACCGTGCTTGTCTCGTCTTGCCCAGAGAACTTTGTGAATTCCGTCGGCGGTTTCACCCTTGGTGGCAGGAGCACGTTATAGTACCACTGCGGGAACGGCGGCTCGTAGGTGGGGCCCTCGCATCCTTGGCTTGAGGCCGAACCGATTCTCGCATCAATTCGGCCATCTTGCGTGCTAGGGCATCTTCCTCCCCGAGCGCCCGCGGCCGCGCGTACCACTCGGGTGCGGGAAGGCATCGAACGCTCCGTAATTTCCCACTTCATGATAACCACCGCCGTACAAATTCCTCTCGGGAGCCGCTTGGTCGACGGAGCTATTCTTCGACCGGGGTCGAGTGGGGCCCCGGATGAGCCGAACGCTAGGTCTCCGTACGTAGGCCGGTACGGATCGGGCCGCGTACGGGCCGACCCGTGTTGCTCGTGGTGGTGGCGGGGATCGGTTGACTTCCCCGAAGCTTGCGGCGGAGGGCGAACCGGCCGCCCCCGGCGCCCGCGGAGGAGGTTGGAATGTCTCGCTCCCGAGCTTTGAGGGGGAGGCCGCTGCACTCGGCTTCGTAGCGGCGGCTGAGAGCTTGATTCACCCAGCTCCACGGTGCTTTTTCCGGCGTACGCCTTTCCGAACGCCTGCCCCGCGCCCGGGCCAAAGAGGGCCACCATCATCTGTTGGAGCGATCCGAGGAAAGCTTGGTTGTGCTTGGTGAGCATGTTGTCTACTGACTCTTGGAAGATCCGCGCGCATTCTTCCTTTTCTTGTTGGGTTGTGGCGTCGGTCTCTCCCGGCAACGACTCTCGGGCGGTGCCACTCTTCAGATACGGTACACCACTTCGATTCTTCTTAAATGACATGAGACACTTTTGCTGAAACTGATTCACAGCGTCTAGGAGCTGCTGATGCTGTTCTGGAGAAAGCTCTTCGATGTTGACATCCAGGAGGTCTGTGATCTCAGGCATCCTGAACCAATTCGGCTGTTGGTCCCACTGGGCGTGCCAAAAAGTGTGTTGACGCAAAAAGTGCACTCAGCGCCAATCACACAGCAAGCCGAAAAGCTGGCTTCGCACGCGCAGAGAGAGAGTGACGTGCCGGTCAATTTTTCCCGAAAATTAACAAAAGATAAGACAGCTTAAATACCAAAGCTTGGAACTTACGGTGGTACCGGGCGGTTCCATATTTACGGCTAAGAAGCCAAGCAAGACGACATGTAGCTATACGAAGCTACCTGTCAAAGAACCACGACCATTCGGGTAACCGCAAAGGGAAAAAGAACATTGCCGAACGGGTGACGTAAGCATGGCAACGATCGATCTTTGAATAAACATGGATGCATGTGCAAAGCTATGACCGATCTTCATGAAGATTAACATTAAATGAAGTAAAGCACGGACATGATCATGTATTAAAATAAGCATGCATAGATCCAAAGCATTAGTCTACCGCATGTCTAATTACTTTAAGATCCGTCGGGCACGATATCAAGCAAATCTATCCACCGTATGATACAACTTGCATGAAAAAACGCACCACTTTCCACAAATAGATCTATCCACCGCATGATACAACCTAAATATGGAAAGCTAGAAGCACACGTCCTTTAAAACATAAATAACGCACGTGATCTACTCGTGAAGATATAACCGAATACGGTCGAACAACCGATCCGGGTCCATGAAGAAGGAACAAACATTACCACGTGAACAAATCTATCAAGTTGAATTGGAAATCTAATCCACCGGATGACTAGCTCCAAAGCAACCCAAAAACTCGCATCTACCGCATGATACTCGGCTCTTTCAAGATTTATACTAACAAAGCAAGCTTGAACCCGCAACACGTAACAACCTAGATCGATTCGGTTTCGGCTATCGGAGAGCACAAGATCCACGCGTCAAAACACAAAACCTGCTCGTACAAGGATCTTAGAAAAATATAGCCGATCCAAACCCATCTAGATTGGGCAAGGGTGTGTTACATGAACTAAAACATAAAGTAAAACTCATGATAACACGGGGTAACTTAATGAATCTATTGGATCTTGCCAAAATCCAATAGAGCCGATAACTAGCTTCGAGCTAGATCTTAGCCTACCGCATGGCTCATGATCTAACAAGAAACCCTCCTGAACCAAGCCTGAATCTACCGCATGATACGAAGCATGGTAACAAGACTACTTGCATCAGATCTAAATCCACCGCATGATACTAGACATGATACAAGGTTGCCGGTACTCACGGAGGTCGACGGATCGATTGGTCCTCTCGAAGAACTCGACGACACGACAAGGACTCTAGGGTTTGGCGTAAGGCCGGTGTGTATTGAGGAATGAACGTGTCCCGTTACATACATCCGGGGATCGTATTTATACCTCGCTCGATTACAACCGCGAATGGATTCATTGCCTAACTAAACTCGATCGCCTATCCATCCATTCGCTTCCTCCGATTGAGCCACGTCACCGTCCAATCCCGCAAAATCGCTCTCTTGTTCTTTTGCCGAACCGGGCGCGATAGCCGACCGCGGATCCTTCTGCCGAAAATCTCTGAAAATATCTTTCCTTCCACCAGACGGACTCTTTTTCGAATCGGACCCACATGTCATATTCCTTACCAAATTTTGGTGTTAACACATTCTACCCCCAAGGTGACGGTTGGGAGTAGATAGAATTGCCAACAATCCAACAATGTCTCCTAAGATTCTTAACTTGTGGCATAATTAGTTTAATGAGGAATAAAAACCTAATGAGTGTACGTGGTGCAAGGTGTGTATGCACATGATAGGAAAGCATATAAACAAAGACAATGTTTTCACCTAGTTCTAAACACCATGTTTACAACTAGGTTGCTGAATTTCTCCATAGCCTTAAAGGTTTATATATCTAGGGTTAAAACACCATGTCTATCCTTAAATCAATAACTCTTATAGCACAAGAAAAATTAAGCTCATTGCAAAGCTTATAAACTAACCAAAGCAACATGAAAACATATGAAAAGCTAGCTAGGTTTATCGAACTTAACGATGATGGTCCGCAATCATGTTTAAACACCACGTTTACACAAGATCACAAAAGGAAAATACCCATAGGGCCCTATGAAGCATTAACATGGAAACTGAAGCATACATCATTAAGTATAGAAAACAATCAAGCCAACTAAGTGCAAAACATGTATACACAAAGAAACATCACGAGGACAACAAAATGCAATGCATGCAAATAAATAAATATGAGCATGAACATGATGGTGGTTCTAAAAAGGAAAACTGAACTTAGATTAATAACCACAAGTTGATCATCATAAGATAGTGTCATTCTTTATTCTCTCTAAGAAAGTAGTAAAAATATAAAGAAACGGGTTGCCTCCCGAAAAGCGCTTCATTTAAAGTCATAGAGCTGGACTTTCTCACATACCTTCTTTTCGTAGCATAGCCATGGCCCTTCATGCAAGAAGAAAGGTACCAATGCAGCTTTAATTTACTTCCCATGTTGTGCTTGATCACTTATAGAAGACTTGACCAAAGCATCCTTTTGTTTCATCATTATCTCCTTCTTTATCATCCTTCGGTGCTGCCTTCACTCCATGAATTTTTTTAATGTCCAGAACAGAAAGTATACTCAAGCTCTACTCCATTGCACAGTGCACAGAATTTCCTTTCCAACGAGTCTTCATTTGCTCAAATCGGACACTGGACAAGAGAGTTACGTCCGTTTTACTTCGGCGATGAAATCTGTCCTGAAATTTCAGAACGCGCAACGCTCAATGTTTTCTCCATAACTCCTTGCACGGGTCTTCAAACTTGTTGGTTCTTGATGCGTTGGAATGGTAACTTGATGGAGCTTCTGTATATCTCATTTTCTTCATTTGTACACCTCTGAACAAGCTCTCAAATTGATGAAGACAGCAGCATCCATCGCGGGATTCGGAGAGGTTGATGATTTATCTTGCAACTCTTTTAGGCATGACTTCTTTTTTCATTATTCAAGCCTTGTCTACATGGTTGAGATTTACAAAACTTATTGTAAACATACGCGTCCATAATTAACACCACATGTGAATTGTAGCAACAAGTCAAGGTGTAAATAAAAGAAGCATATGTTTCATGCATAGCACTTAGCTCATCATTAGGCAAAGGTTCTTTAGGTGTGAGATTAATTGGATCAAACTTAAATGTTTCCTCTTTTTCATTCTCAAGAAAATCTAGCCAATCAACATGATCACTATTGGAACAAGGCATAGAATTTAAACTATCATTCATACTATTGGTTGAGCATGAGTATTTGAATTTATCAACATCAATACCAATAATATCTTGAGATTTCAGCGCATACCTTGGCCTTAGAGCTTTTTCAACAAGAGTGATATTTGGTTCATCTAGCGGTGTTGAAGGCGAATCGATCTCAACAAATGTAGTTGCCTCTTCATCACCATCTTGCAATTTCTTCAACTCATCATGTGGAACATGTAATCCTTCAACTATGTACGCATTCATCTCTTCTTTGAAGTCTTCTTTATCAACTAGATCTTCATCTTCAAAGACTTGTATGTTGCTTTCTTTATCTCCCGTGTACCACATGTCGTCAAGATCGCTCATTGTTGATTCACTCTTTCCTTCATCCTTGAGTACTTCCATGTCTTGATTTGGTAGTGTGTAGGCTTCAATAGCACACAAGCTATCATCTAGCTTGAGTCCTATCTCCTCCCATTTATCCTTTGAGTCACTAGGCTCATCACAGTTGTACTCTTCTCTTCCTTCATCATAAATCTTTGAGTTGTCAAACCGGTCGATCCATCCTTCATCTCATTCTTCTCTTTCTTCTTCAAACATCTTTTGGATCGACTCTCCACTCATCTCTTGATCAAATATATATTCAATTAGTTTGGCAACGTGTCGGCGTTCCTCCTTCCTTCGGTAGTTAATTAGTGGGGCGAAATCAACTTGAACCCAACTGGATTGAATGAACTCCGCCAATGGTCTAGCATTCCACATACTTCGGCCTACATTCATGTTAGTTTCAACATTTTTAACATCCGAAACGACTTCTCTTACCTTGGGAAGTGGATCTTCACTTTCTTGTATGGTCGGTTCATCTTCCTTGACCTTCGGTTCATCATTTTCAGAAATTTCAGCAAGCACCTTGGGCTTGCTTTTGTCATTTTGCTCCTCTCGACAACATCTTTGCCAATCTCGTATTGTTCTTTGTCCATTGCTTATCCTTTGTAAGATTTGTGCGGCTTCACTAATTGTTTTATCCATTATGTCACCGCCTGCACACATGCTTACAAAACGAGACGAGTTAGGGGTTAGTGAAAAATAAAAGGTATGCAACATCAAGTCACCGGAAAATCCCAAGTTCGGGCCTTGCTCAAGTAGTTCATTAAAGCGGTCCCATGCTTCATCAATTCCTTCATCCTCTCCTTGCTTGAAAGTGAGCACTTGCCTCCTTAAGTCTTGGACCTTGCTTATGGGAAAGAACTTCAAAATAAATTTCTTCACTAGCTCATCCCAATTTCCTTTTGCTTCAATGGACGCAAGTGTGTACCATCTTCGCGCTTCATCTTCGAGAGAGAATGGAAAAAGATTCCACTTGAACCAAGCGTCCGGAACTCCTTTTTGTTGCACCGTGTTGCATAACATCGTGAATTCCTTAATGTGTCTATATGGGTTGTCATCCTCCAATCCTCTAAATGGTTTTGTCGCCACTAACTTGACGATTCCAGGCTTCACTTCGTAGTGGGTTGTAGCAAGCATCAAATCTGATTTTTGTATCTCGATGTCTTCCATTGACGGCATTGCTAGCTCCCTTAGCGACATCTCTTTGTCTTCCAATGGTGAGGTGAACAAATCCATCTAGGCACAAGAAAAGTAGAAAGAAAATCAAAAAGAATTTTTTTTCTTTTTTTAGAAAATAAGGGTTAGGTGTTAGTAATCAACAAAATTAATACTAGATTAAACGTAGCAAACTGGCTTGCTCCCCGGCAACGGCGCCAGAAAAAGGGGCTTGTTCACGGATAAAACTCGTATCCACCTACGATCTGCAAGCGTACGGACCTACACCTTTTCCACCACGGGATTCCCAAGGTTCTTGTCAATCCGCGGAGCAAGGGGATTACTAGCGCTTAACCAAGTACTAATCTAGTTGACTAAGGAAACCTTTGAAAGAGAGGATTAATCTAAAAGTAAAGACAATCTAACCTATGTTAATCTAAGTTAAGTTGATCAAACAAATCTAGGGTTAAACTAGATGGTAAAGGGGTGAACACAAGAGAGTAAGAAAGATAAGCGTTCCCTCCCTAGGATCTAGGATAACATGGTATGCATCTACTACACGAAAGCAGTAAACCAATCTACCGGAGGTTGTGACCACGGTTTCGCCCTTTCCCTCCTCTCGTACTGTCACTACGCGAAGGTATTCGTGACTAGACCTATGATGGACACGGTATGTTGATGGAATCTATGGGAGTAGCGGATATCATACGCCCGAAAAACACGGTGGCCTACCTTAATCATCAAAGCATCATCAACATGAAAATAATAGATTGAAACCACGAATCATGTAGCGATCACATAGCATGAATCCATCTAACCCTAGGGATGAACGGAGACATTACCCCATCATCTTACACGGATTGAAGCACATAGGGGTGATGGAGACTCCGGAGAACGTCGTCGATGAAGATGGCGGCGATGGAGCTTGGGAACACCCCTAGGCCAGCGGCTTGGAGTCCTCCTCTTGCTTCCTTCTCTCTCCGCCGCGTTGATCCTTGCGACGAGCTCATCTAACTCTCTCCCTCATCTTGCGGCGGCGGTTTTCTGGTGATTGGCGTCGGTAGGATGATTTGTTCGATGTGGCGGCCGACGACGGCGGAGGCAATAAATAGACAAACACCTAGGGCAAAGGGGGGACCGAACCGACCCCGGAGTGGGCTGGGCAGGTCGGCCCAGGCCGGCCGGCCCAGGCCCATTTCGGCCCGGTTCGGCCCCGGTTTCCTCCCCGGTTGCTTCTCACGTGATCCCTTATTCGTGTGCACTTGCATGTGGGCCTTTGACGTCGTTTCCTTCACGGTTAAGGCTTGAATCCTTTCTATGCAAGCTTCGCTGTTTTCTGGTTGATTCCCTGAAGATTTGTACGTTGACGCTTCGGTCCTCGGGTCATTTGGAGTCATGTTCATCGCGTGTCTTGACTCTTGTCGGGCTTCATGATCTTCTTCCAAAGTGCTTGGTGAACTTATCCCGAAAGTCTCCTCTTTAGCGTAGATTTCCTGCGTAAACAACAAACTCCAAAATCGACATGCAAGTGTGAACTTGTTATATCATTAGTATGCCTAGTGGCGGGTTAGTTGCAAATCATAATCGAAACCAATGTATAACAAATACTCTAGGTTGACGGAAATTCACCGTCAACAAGGGGTCAGAGGTATTCCATGGGCAGCTCGGACCCCCTCCCAGCCAGGTTCGAAATACGGTTCGGGTGCCTGAACTTCCAGGCCACGGGGAAGGGCTACCTCATGCGCATTACCAACCTCGACGAGCTCCGTGCATGGCGGGCGATCGAGCCAGGCCCGGTCCCCGTCGCACCCGCTGTCGACGCCTCGGCGTCCGCCCAAGCGGACGTTGTGGGCCCCTCAGCACCTCAACACCGACGACGCTCCGGCCCGGCGCTCCCGACAGGGCGCGGGCGGAACGACGATGGGCGGCGCGTGTTGCCACGCCGCGCGACGCGATCACCGGCGAGACGACAGCCGCTCCGACGGGGGAACGCACGGTTTCCGGACCGCGGTTCCCCCTCGGCCTGCGCGGAGCCACGACGGCATACATCGCCTCCGCCAACACCGACGCGGCGACGCGCAAGGGTCGTCCTACCCTCCATGCCCCAGCAGTCAGGAACCCCAGCGCCTCCACCATCGATGAGTCGTCCCACGACTCTGCCAGCGAGTTGCCACCTGCCACCTCGCACGGGTACGCGGAGTGGAACTTCTCCGGCGTACCAGACCCAGTGATGTTCCGGCGGTTCCTCGACGCGATGGACTACTGGTTCGGCTACTCTGACGACTCCAGCGCCGGGAGCTACGACCCCGCGCGTGAGTGCTTCATAGTGGTCGCCAACGGCTAGGCGAAAAGAGCGAATGCGGGGGCCGACGATGAAGAAGCCCTTCGCCGCCCGGAAACTGGACCACTCCAGGGCGCGGGGCCGAGCGCACCCCCTGTCTCACCAGTGAGGGGGGCCGACATCAACACGCAGCTAGCCCAAGTGCGCGAGCTCGAGGAGAAACTCGCAGAGGAATACCGCACGGTGCAGCTGCTTCGCGCCTCCATTGCGGGAGTGGCCTCCGCGCGCGGCGAACGCGCGCGTCAGCTGGGCAAGCAAGCCCGCGACTGCATCAATGCCAACTTCGACGTCAACAACCCGAGCACGCCGCCACGAGCAAGCCAGAAGCTCATCGCAGCTGCGGCGCTACTGCGGGCCATGCCCGCTCCATCGACGCCCGAGGCGCGGAACCTGCACCGCGAGGCGCAGGCGCTCGTCGAGCAGGCGGCTGTGCAACAAGCTGAAAGCTCGGCGTCTCGCATTCGCCATCAGGGTAGCACGCGCGACAACGGGGGCATGCAAGGCCCTGAGGCGTCCGTTCACGATGGTGGCGCGACGGGGCAGCCTGCCAACCAAGGCCGGACGCCAGTCAAGGAGCGGATCCTTGACACGCGAGGGCAGGCCAAAGACGGCGACGCTCGCAACGTCATCAACACTCGGCGGACGGGAAACACGGAGGCATGGGCGGCGGTAGGCTACCACCCGCTTCGGGGTGGGCGCTATGACAGCCGCGAGGACTGCTCACCGACACCGGAACCCCCGGGGACTCGCGTGTTCAGCCGGTAGATCTGCACGGCGAGCTTCCCGCAGCGCTTCCGCCAGCCCACGTCCATCGACAAGTACACAGGGGAGACGGACCCCCGTGTGTGGCTCAATGACTACCGTCTAGCGTGCCAGCTGGGCGGAGCCACCACTAACGAAGTCATCATCCACAACCTGCCGCTGCACCTCGCTGACTCGACACGGACATGGCTCGAGCACCTGCCAGCCAGCCAAATTCACAACTGGGTTGATCTGGTCCACACCTTCATCGGGAACTTCCAGGGCACGTACATGCGCCCTGGAAACTCCTGGGATTTGCGTGCATGCACCCAGAAGCCCGGCGAGTCGCTCCGGGACTTCATACGGCGCTTTTCCAAGCGCTGCACGGAGGTCCCGAGCGTGGCCCAATCCGAGATCGTGCACGCCTTCCTCGAGGGCACGACCTGCCAAGACCTCGTGCGTGAGCTCGGGCGTAGCCCGCCCATCGACTCCAACGAGCTGTTCGACATCGCTACCAGCTTCGCCTTCGGCGAAGAGGCGGTGGGGGCCATCTTCGACGGGAAGAAGGGCAAGCGCGTGGACGACGCACCCGCAGAGGGCAGCAAGTCCAAGGAGCCCCGGCAGAGGTTCAAGCTGGGCAAGAAAGGCAAGAAGTCGCGCCGCGAGGCGCGCGAGCAGGGGCGCGACAACGACGGGGACGAAGCCCTTGCTTTTGACCCAGCTCGACGGGGCCCTCGAGCGGCCCCTCGAGGCCCTGAGGTTTTCGACGACATGTTGAAGAAACCCTGCCCGTACCACAAGACGCCGGTCAACCACACCCTCGAGTAATGCGACATGCTCAAGAAGTACTACAGCCGCTCCGCCACGAAGGAGGCCGAGGCCAAGAAGGACGGGGGTGACGACGACACGGCGACTTCCCAGCGGTGGAGAACGTCTTCCTCATCTTCGGGGGGCCAACCGTGGACATGTCCAACAGCCAGCGCAAGCGGGAGCGGCACGAGGTCCTCGTCACGGAGAAGGCACCTCCCTCCTTCCTTGACTTGACTGGTCGGAGGACGCCATCACCTTCAGCCGCGAAGATCATCCGAATCGCATCGTCGACCCGGTCATCGGGAACACGTGGTTCTCCAAGGTGCTGATGGACGGGGGCAGCAGCCTCAACATCCTCTACGCGCACACCCTGCGCCTGCTGGGGATCAGGTTGGACCAGCTGCGGCCCAGCACGATGTCGTTCCATGGTGTCGCGCCGGGCAAGCGCGTCCAGCCCCTCGGGTAGACGCTCACCTTCAAGATGGTGATGCTACGCCAAGTTCATGGCGGTCCCGAACTACACCTACCTCAAGATGAAGATGCTGGGGCCCAAGGGTGTCATCACCGTGGGCTCATCGATCAAACACGCGTTCGACTGCGACGTCGAGTGCGTGGAGCATGCTGAGGCACTAGCGCTAGACGAAGCGCTCGTGGAGGGCTTGGAGGAGCTGGTCAACGAGGACCTCGACTCCACCACAAAGCACGTCGGCAGCTTCGAGGCTGCTGAGCAGACCAAGGAGGTGCCCCTCGACCCTGCTGCCCCTGACGGCAAGGCGTTGAGGGTCAGTTCGACCCTTGACCCGAAATAGGAAGTGGTGCTCATCGACTTCCTCCGCGCCAATGCCGACATCTTCGTGTGGAGCCCCTCGGATATGCCTGGCATTCCGAGGGAGGTCGCCGAGCACTCCCTTGACATCCTACCTCACTCCCGCGTCGTGCAACAACGGCTGCGCCGCTTTGACGAGGAGCGGCGCTGGGCGATTAGAGTGGAGCTGCGGAAGCTCCTCGAGGCTGGGTTCATCAAGGAGGTGTTCCACCCTACGTGGCTAGCTAACCCTGTATTAGTTAAGAAAAAGAATGGGAAGTGGCGGATGTGTGTAGACTACACTAGTTTGAATAAAGCATGTCCTAAAGTTCCTTTTCCTTTGCCACGAATCGATCAAATCGTTGACTCGACCTTGGGGTGTGAGCTCTTATGCTTCCTTGATGCCTATTCCGGGTATCACCAAATAAAAATGAAGGAGTCCGACCAGCTCGCGACTTCATTCATCACGATGTTCGGGATGTACCGCTACGTGACGATGTCGTTTGGCCTCTGAAATGCAGGTGCTACTTACCAGCAATGTATGCAGCATGTCTTCGGGGACCACATCGGGTGGACCGTCGAGGCATGCATAGACGATATAGTCGTGAAGACCAGGAAGGCGGACGACCTGGTTAACGACCTCCGCGTCGTGTTTGGCTGCCTACGGGCCAACGGGGTGAAATTGAACCCCGAAAAGTGTGTCTTCGGCGTGCCGCGAGGCATGCTATTAGGATACATCGTCTCCCAGCGAGGCATCGAGGCCAACCCTGAAAAGGTTGCCGCCCTTGAACGAATGGGTCCGATTCGTGACCTAAAGGGGGTCCAGAAGGTGTTGGGGTGCCTTGCCATCTTGAGCCGCTTCATTTCACGGCTCGGCGAGAAGGGCTTACCCCTCTACCGGCTCCTAAAGAAACACGAGCGCTTCTCCTGGACCGTCGAGGCTCAGGAGGCGCTTGACAAGCTGAAGGCGACGCTCGCCCACGCCCCGATCATGATGCCGCCTCGAGGCGACGAGCCTCTGTACCTCTACATCACCGCAACCACCCAGGTGGTCAGCGCCGTCATCGTGGTAGAGCGTACGGAGGAGGGACATGCCCTACCAATCCAGCGGCCTGTGTACTACATCAGCGAGGTGCTGTCTGAAACCAAGGCACGTTACCCGCAAATCCAAAAGCTGCTCTATGTAGTGGTGCTCGCGCGGCGCAAACTTCACCACTACTTCGAGGCCCATCCAGTCACGGCGGTCTCCTTTCCGTTGGGAGAGATTATCCGAAATCCGGATGCGGCAGGCAGGGTTGCCAAGTGGCCGGTGGAGCTCATGGGCGAGACGCTCGCCTACGCGCCATGCAAAGTGATCAAATCCCCGATCCTAGCGGATTTCGTCGCCGAATGGACGGACACGCAGCTACCGCCGCCGCAAATCCAGACCGAGTGTTGGACCCTCTACTTCGACGGGTCGGTGATGAAAACCGGGGCGGGCACGGCTTGCTCTTCATCTCACCCCTCGGGGAACACATGAGGTACGCGGTGCGCCTGCACTTTCCCGCGTCAAACAACATGGCAGAGTACGAGGCCCTCCTTTGCGGCCTCAGATTTGCCATCGAGACAGGCATCAAGCGCCTCGACGTGAGGGGAGACTCACAGCTTGTGATCGATCAGGTCATGAAGAACGCGAGCTGCCATGACGACAAGATGGAGGCGTACTGCAATGCCGTGCGGGCCCTCGAGGATAAGTTCTACAGCATAGAGCTCAATCACGTGCCCCGCCGGTACAACGAGGAGGCGGACGAGCTCGCCAAAATCGCGTCGGGGTGAATCACCATTCCCCCAAACGTTTTTGTGCGAGACGTCGCCAAGCCGTCCATCAACCTCGAGCCAACCCCCTCGGACCAGGAGGAACCCTCGGGGGCTCCCTCGGACCCAACAGGCGCGGAGCCTATGGACGAGGACCCCTTGAACGAAGCATTCGTACTCTCCCTACTCGAGGGGTACGGCACGGGCGAGGCCGAAGCCATGGACACAGAGCCAGTCCCCCACGCGGAGGACTGGTGAGACAAATACATCACCTGAATGGATCAAGGGGAACTCCCCTCGGACCAATCCGAGGCCAAACGCATCGCTGGGATGGCCAAGTCATTCACTCTCGTCGACGGCGAGCTGTACAAGCGCGCCGCGTCGGGCGTCCTGCAGCGATGCATGCCCAACCCTCAGGGGCGCGAGCTCCTTCGAGACATCCACACGAGCGTATGCGGACACCACGCGGCGCCACACACCCTTGTGGGCAACGCGTTCCGCCAAGGCTTCTACTAGCCCACTGCGGTCGCTGATGCCAGCGAGATCGTGCGCACCTGCGAAGGGTGCCAGTTCTACGCCTGCAAGACCAACCTCCCTGCGCACGTCCTGCGGACCATCCCCGTCACGTGGCCCTTTGAGTGGGGGTTGGACATCGTCGGGCCTTTGCGAAAAGTGCTCGGGGGCTTCACCCACCTACTGGTCGCCATCGACAAATTCTCTAAGTGGGTCGGGGTGCGCCCAATCACGAACCTCAGGGCGGAGCAGGTCGTGACGTTCTTCACTGACATCGTCTACCGGTTTGGAGTGCCCAACTCCATCATCACCGACAACGGGTCCCAATTCACGGGCAGAAAGTTCATGGAGTTTTGCAACAAGTTCCACATCCGTGTGGATTGGGCGGCCGTGACGCATCCACAGACCAACGGTCAAGTGGAGCGTGCCAATGGCATGATCCTACAAGGTCTCAAGCCCAGGATTTTTGACAAACTAAACAAGTCTGGCCGAAAATGGCTCCAGGAGCTACCGGCGGTCGTATGGAGCCTCAGGACCACCCCAAGCAGGGCCACGAGATTCACCCCGTTTTTTCTTGTCCATCGCGCGGAGGCTATCCTCCCCACAGACCTGGAATACGGGTCCCCCAGCGTTCAGAGCTACGATGAGGGCACCAACCAGCGAGCCCGCGAAGACTCGCTGGACCAACTGGATGAAGCCCGCACCGTAGCCCTGATGCACTCCGCGAGGTATCAACAGGCTCTAAGACGCTACAAAGCCCGGAAGGTACGGCGCCGAGACTTCAGCGAAGGCGACCTGGTCCTGAGGTTGCGCCAAGACAATCGAGGCCGCCACAATGTCACCCCCATGGGAGGGACCCTACGTCATGGTGAAAGTGCTCAAGCCCAGCACGTACAAGCTGGCCAACAAGGACGGTGAAAAACTCACCAACGCTTGGAACATCCAACAGCTACGTCGCTTCTAACCTTAGAAAGGAATTCCAAGTTATCTTCTGTAAATTACATACCCAACACCCCAGTTGTCTGTACAAATGTAAATTCTCTCGAATCAATGAAGTTGAAGGGCAACTTGGCTTTCCCCAGAAAACCAAGTCACCCTCGGGGGCTACAACGGGGCATCCCCCCACCCGAAAAAATGGTCCCATTTTTTCGCAATTCTCCAACGCGCTAAGTACGCCTCGACCTAAGCCTCGAGCAAATTCAGGCAGAGCACGAGCGGCCAAGCGGGAAGAACGCGTGAGCCGGAGATAGCCTACGCCTCTGCGAGGATACGACCCTTCTCCCTCGCCTCTAGACCAGCGGGCTACTCGTGAAATCGAACCTCCCCAGCTCAAATTCATCCGGGCAAAGGAAAAGAGCAGTGAAACAGTGTGGCAAGCGAAATAAAAAATTACCTCAATTTACAAATGTTCAAACAATTCAAACAAGTAATTGTTCATTACATGGCTGCGCAGCCCGAATACTAACACTTAAACAAAAAAGGGCTCGACGCCCAGTGGTCTTCAGGCTTGAGGGTCGCCGGCGCCGGGAGCGTCAGGGAACAAGAAGTCGGCGAAGTCCTCGGCAAGCATATCAGCACCAGTGGCGGCGAGTGCGTCCGCGCGGTTCTTCGCCACCTCATCTTCAACGCCAACCGGGATGACGTAGTCTGAGGATACAGCCTCGAAGTCCACCTGATAGTGGGACGCCACCACGCCGAGGGCCCTCTTGATGCCCAGGTGAAGGGCGCGGCGCATGCGCTGGGAGACATGCCCACCGAGGGCGCGCAGGCGACTCGCCAACGAGCTCTTGGCCTGCGCCTCGCCTTCTTCAACCTCCTGGTAGACCTCGAGGGCGACGGCCCGCAACTCCTCCAACTCTTGTTGTGAGGAGTTGTAGGCCGCTTGCACAGCCTCGGCTTGAGCGGTCGTACTCTCGAGGGCGGTCTGTAGGCCTGAAAGCCACAAACGAGAAAAAGAAAGTCGGATCCCCGAAAGACAAATCCACAAAGCAAGCCAAATCGACGAACAAAAAGGGGCGGAGGACAACTTACCTTCAACCTGCTTCTTCTCCGCCTCAAGAGCCGGCGCGCGTCCTCGGCCGCCCGTTGCAGGCTGAGAACCATGGCCTCCTGCTCCTCGAGTGACTGCCGCGCGTCCTCCAGCGAGACGCTGATCTGGACCAGCTCCCCATTGAGGTTCAACGCCTCGTCCTCCCGCTGCTTGAGGGTCGCTTGCGCCCCCTCGAGCGCGGTGCGCTCTTGCTGGAGCCGACCCAGCGCCTCTTCCCGCGCCAAGCGTTCCCGCTCGAGCGCAGCCCGAGCCTCGACGAGGGCAGCCCGCTCTTGTTGAAGCTGGCCTTCCGCCTCCTGGCGCGCCACTCACTCCTGCCGGAGTTGCTTCTCCGCCATGACGACCGCAACGGCCTTGTCCGTCAGGCTGACCCTCAACTCCTCGGCCTCCTTGGCCCTCTGCTCGGCTTGACTCTTCCAGGCCCGCGCTCCCTCGAGGGCTGCGCTGTCCTGCTGGAGCTAGGCGTGAGCAGAGACCACCTCTGCCTCCCACTCTACTGCAATGGTGCCCCCCCGCTAGATCTTCCCTCGCCCTCCGCAGCGCCTCATCCCGGTCCACGAGCGTTGTACGCACCTTCTCGACGGCGGAGGCCCCTTCCGTGGACTGGCCTTCCAACTCCAAGAGCTGGTCCCGCAGGGCTTCCGCCCGGTACGCCAGCCACCCGTCGCCCGTCCTCAGGGCCTCGACGAGGGCGTCGAGAGCGTCGCGCTACTCCCGGAGCCGGCGGAGCTCGAAGCTCATCTGGTCGAGGGCGCCATATCTCTCCCTGGCGCGATCCTCCAATTCCTGCCACCGGCGGATGAAAACCAATGAGCGCTGGTTAGGAGAAGCATGGGCGCGAAAGAAACAAGGGGGGAAGAACCACAAACTCAATGAACAATGACGTACCCGGAAGACGCGCCACGCAGGACCGCTGTGGATCTGCAGCGCCTTGTTCAGCGCCCGGTTGAGTGAGGCGCCGTGGTCGCGGAGCTCCTGCCACAGCTCGTGCTCGTCCTGAGCCTCGGCAAAGTGGGCCAGCGGCGCGTCGACGCGTTCCCGTTCCGGGCTCACCACGGAACCACCCGAAGCCGGGAAGGCGGCGCGCGATGACGAGGCCTCGGCGCCGTGCACCGGGTGCCCCGGCATCACACAGCCGCCCTCCATCATCACGAGCACCCCCGTCGGGGGCTCGGGGGCTGGTGCGGGTAGACTCCCCCACTGGTCCCATCCGGGCGGCGGGGCGTCATCATCTGGGACCTCCACCGCCGCGACCTGAGGGCCGCCGGAAGGGGTAGCGCTGGCAAAATCGACGGCGCGGTGACCGCCGTGGTCATGACCGCTATAGTGACCGTCGCCACCTGTTGTGGCTCCGTGGTCGTGGCCGCGCCGAGCGGGGCTGCACTCGTGGCCGTCGCCACCTTCTGTGGATCCGTGGCCATGGCCGCGCTGCGTGGGGCTTCCCTCGTGGCCGCCGCCGCACTCCCAGTCGCCCGCGGTGCCCTCGATGAGCGCCGCCTCATAGGGATGGGAGCATCTGACCTCAGCACATTGGGGCGCGAGGGGGGCATGGTCGGCGTCACCGTGTGAACGCAGAGACAGGAAAATCAAGCTTTCGCCTCTTGAGGACGGGGTGTTTGGGGAGCGATTGTCTACCTCGACGGGCGTGGCGGCCGCGGCCGACGTCGCCACCGCCGCACCTCCCGGTCGCCTCGCGCGCGCGCGCGGCACCTCGCGGCGCGCGCCACCTCTCTCACGGACTGCCTGGCGGCGAGCGCTCCCATGCTCGCCCTAGGCGCTCGCTCTCCAGCCGCCTCCACGGCCCTTGGTGAGGGGGGCGTGGGCTCCCACCTCTCGGGGAGAGCTCACCCCCCATCACTCTCCTCCTCCTCTTCTTCCTCATCCGACGACGAGTACTCCGAGGTCACCGGGGGAGAGAGTCCCTGCTGCTCGCGCAGCCGAAACTCTTCACTCCTCTACTCCCGGCGCTCCCGGCGCCGGATCCTCTTCTCCTTCTTGCGCGCCGCCCGCTCCTGCTCCCGCTGCTGAGCCGCGCGCATGCGCGCTCGGGCTCGGGGCGTGGGCGGATCGGACCGTGTGGCGTCCACGGTCACCAGCTGCGGAAAGTGAGTGAGAGCTCAGGCCATGATGGCGGCTCATGGACAAATAGTGGGAGAAAGGGTAGAAATCCACTCACCAGCGGACCGTAGGGGAGCATGACGAACGACCAGAGGTCATCGTGGCTGTACTTGACGGCCCTGAGGTTGATGGCGCACCTCGCCCTCATGGCCGCATACTCCTGCGGGAAGGGGTCGGGCAGCAACCGCGATTCCGCCAGCGCCACGGGGTCGGCCTCCTCGTCCATCTCGAAAATGCGGAGCCGCCTCTCCATGAGGGGGACGATTCGCCGATGGTGGAGGTGTTAACACCAAAATTTGGTAAGGAGTCTGACTTGTGGGTCCGGTTCGGTAAAGAGTCCGTCTGGTGGAAGGAAGGATATTTTCAGAGATATTCGGCAAAGAGATCTGCGGTCGGCTATCTGCTCCGGTTCGGCAAAGGAACAGTAGAGCTGATTTTGCGGGATTGGATGGCGACGTGGCTCAATCAGGGAGGACGAATGGATGGATAGGCGATCAAGCTTAGAGATAAGTTAGGCAACGAATCCATTCGAGGTTGTACTTGACAGGGTATAAATATGACCCCTGGATGTATGTAACGAACACAATCATTCTTCAATACACACCGGCCTTACGCCAAACCCTAGAGTCCCTTGTCGTGTCGTCGAGTTCTTCGAGAGGGCTTATCGATCCGTCGACCTCCGTGAGTACCGACAACCTTGTATCATGTCTAGTATCATGCGGTGGATTTAGATCTGATGCAAGTAGTCTTGTTACCATGCTTTGTGTCATGCGGTAGATTCAAGCTTGGTTCAAGAGTGTTTCTTGTTAGATCATGAGCCATGCGGTAGGCTAAGATCTAGCTTGAGGCTAGTTATCGGCTCTATTGGATTTTGGCAAGATCCAATAGATTCATTAAGTTACCCCGTGTTACTTTGAGTTTTACTTTATGTTTAAATTCATGTAACACATTTTTTCCCAATCTAGATGGGTTTGGATCGGCTTTACCTCTTTTATGATCCTTGTTCGAGTAGATTTCATGTTTTGACATGTGGATCTTGTGCTTTCCGATAGCCGAAACCAAATCGATCTAGGTTGTCACGTGTTGCGGGTTCAAGCTTGCTAATGTTTGTATAAATCTTGAAAGAGCCGGGTATCATGCGGTAGATGCAGGTTTTTGGGTTGCTTTGGAGCTAGTCATCCGGTGGATTAGATTTCCAAATCAATCTGATAGATTTATTCACTTGGTAATATTTGTTCCTTCTTCATGGACCCCGAATCGGTACATTCGGCCGTATTCGGTTATGTTTCTTCACGAGTAGAACATGTGCGTTATTCATGCTTTAAATGATGTATGCTTTTAGCTTTCCATATTTAGATTGTATCATGCGGTGGATAGATCTATTTGTGGAAAGTGGTACGGTTTTTTCATGCAAGTTGTATCATGCGGTGGATAGATTTGTTTGATATCGTACCCGACGGGTTTTAAAGTAACTAGACATGCGGTAGACTAGTGCTTTGGATCTATGCATGCTTGTTTAATACATGATCATGTCCGTGCTTTACTTTATTCATTTATTTAATGCTAATCTTCATGGGGATCGGTCATGGCCTCGTGCATGTGCATCCTTGTTCAAACAAAGACCGATCGCTGTCATGCTTACGTCATCCATTCGGCAATATTACTTTTTCCCCTTTGCGAGTTCCCGAATGGTTGTAGTTTGTTGGCAGATAGCTTTCTATAGCTATGTGTCATCCCATTTGGCTTTTTAGCCGTAAATATGGAACTGTCTGGTACCACCCGGCAAGTTCCAAGCTTTGGTATCTAACTGCTTTGTCTTTTGTTAATTTTCAGGAAAAATTGACTGGCACGTCTTTTGCTCTTTGCGCGTGTGAAGCCAGCTTTGTTCGGCTTGCTGTGTGTTTGGCGTCGAGTGCACTTTTTGCGTCAACACACTTTTTGGCACGCCCAGTGGGACACAGCCGAATAGATTCAAGATGCCCGAAATCGCAGACCTCATGGATGTCAACCTTGAAGATCTCTCTCCCGAGCAGCGGCAGCAACTCCAAGACGTCATGGACCAGTTTCAGCAGAAATGTCTACTGTCGTTCAAGAAGAATAGAAGCGGCGTCCCGTATTTGAAGAACGAGATGCCCAGGGTGTTGCTGCCAGGGGAGAGCGATACCACAGCTCAGCAGGAAAAAGAGGAGTGCATGCGAGTATTCCAAGAATCTGTAGATTACATGCTTAGCAAGCACAACAAAGCTTTCCTTGGAGCGCTCCAGCAGATGATGGTGGCCGTCTTTGGCCCGGGCATGGAGCAAGCGTTCAGCAAGGCACCCATCCAGGGGGGGCACCGTGGAGCTGGGTGAGTCAAGCTCTCAGCCGCCGTTACGGAGCCAGCCACAGCAGCCTCCTCCTCAGAGCTCTGGAAGTCAAGCGTTCCAGCCTCCTCCGCGAGGCACCGGGGGGCGGCCGGTTCGGCCCCCCCCATTACAAGCTTCGGGAGGGCGACCAATTCGGCCACCACCACGGAGCAAAGACGGGTCGGCACCGTGCAACGCGCCCGAATCCGTACCAGCCTACGTATGGAGATCTAGCGTTCGGCTCGTCTGGGGCCCCACTTGATCCCGGCCGCAGGATTGCTCCGGCGACCAACTGGCTGCAGAGGAACTTGTACGGCGGAGGATATCATGAGGTTGGAAACTATGGAGCGTTTGACGCCTTCCCACATCCAGGATACGCGCCAGCTGCAGGCGCACAAGAGGATGACGCCCTGGCGCGGAAGATGGCCGAATTGATGCAAAATCAGTTCGGCCTCAAGCCAAAAATGCAAGGACCCGCCTACAAGCCGCCGTTCCCAGAATGGATACTACAATGTGCTCTTGCCGCCAAGGGTGAAGCCACCAACGGAGTTCACAAAATTTTCGGGGCAAGACGACACGAGCACGGTCGAGCACATCGCTCGTTACCTTATGCAGCTCGAGGAGTGCTCGGCTGAGGAGACATTCAGGGTCCGCTACTTCCCCGCATCACTGACAGGTCCAGCGTTCCAGTGGTTCTCGTCCCCCCCCCCGAATCGGTTGCCGGATGGAAGGACTTAGAGCGGAAATTCCACGCTCATTATTTCGGTGGCGGTTCGGAGAAAAAGTTGATCGACCTTGCCACCCCGAAGCGAGAGGCACGGCGAGACGCCGCCGGGAGTTTCTTAGAAGATTCGGGGAAGTCAAAGGCATGTGCTTCTCGCTTAACTTGCCGGACGACCGGTTGGTCGATATGGCCGTCGCCGAATGTTGCCGGGCCGTGCGCGAGAAGTTGTTCGGGATGGAATTTGAGAATGCGGGCCGCCTATCGCGAAGCTATCACCGATGAGCAATCGGCATATGGCTTTAAGAAGGACGTCAAATTTGGCAAGCAGCACGACGTCGCTGACGTCTACAACCAGTTCTTGGACAAGGCTGATCTCTTCGAGGATTCTGATGATGAATTGGATGTAGCCGCAGCAGAGATCATGTGGGGGAAGGAGCCTTTGACAATGAATCAGCGCTGGGTCAAGCAGACCATGGGTACTTATGATTTTGATATCACGAAAGCTGATAAATTGTTCGAGCTCTTAGTGAAAGAAGGCCGAATCAAGCTGCCTGAGGGGCATTCCATGCTTCGGCCCGAAGGAGTTAAAGCAAAACATTATTGTGGCTTCCATGACAGGGATTCACACTCCATCAATGATTGCAGGGTCTTCAGGATGAGGATCCAGAAGGCCATCCAGGAGGGTCACCTTAAGTTCGACAACAAAATGAAGCTGGATGGCCACCCTTTCCCTCAAACATGGTGGGCTTTTCTATTAACGTGATAACTGCCGAGGAGAAGGGAAAAGTCAAGGTCTTGACCTCAGCCAGGTCTAGACAAGGTGGAGCGGTGGACCCAGAGCGCCAGGTGACTCTGCAACAGGTGCAAGGTGAAGCCCCCCGCATTCTTAAGAGTCACATTGAAATTGGGGAGTCATCCAGAGCCAAGCCCAGGGTGACATCGCGCATCCTCCTCAACAAATGGCAGCGCCAGATAGGGAAAGAGCGCTACCAGAAGCGGCGCTACGAGGAGGAGCAACGCAGAGCCGAAGAAGAAGCGCACAGAAGGGACCAGGAGCAGTACACGCGCGAGCAGGAGCGCGCACACTGGGGATGCGCCTTCTTCAGGCATTGCTGGAATGAGGGTTTAAAGCTGCCCACGCTGAAGAACTGTCCTGAATGCAGCGACAGGTATTTTGAATACAGGCAGGAAACTGCCAATCGCCGATCCGTCCACGAGAGAATTGGAAGGATCCACCCTAATGGGGATCGGCGCCAAAAAATTGAAGTCATCGATCACCCCAGGAAGCGTCAAGCTGATCTAAGGTGGGCTGATCAAGAAGAGGATGAGGACGACTACGTCTGGCAGAAGGGGCAGTGGTGCCCGCCTGGCCTACGCAAGAGTCAGAAAAGACGGGTCCAGCGCTTGAGGAACCGTGAACTAAAGCAGGCCGGGATCCAGACGAAGCAGGTGTGGCGCCCCAAGGACCAACCGGAAGGATCGAAGCGTTCGGCTCCAGCATACATGGTATACTTTCTGCCGAACGAGTTCATGGCTCCTGCTAACCAGGTTATGCAGGAGGAAGCTTCCTTCGATGATGAGCAGACCGAGGGGATGATGGCACAACTGGTGCTGGCCAAGCAGGCCATCTTCGACAAGCCGGCCAAGAATCATCATATGAGGCCGCTGTACTTGAGAGGATACGTCAATGGCAAGCCATTGACCAAGATGTTCGTCGACGGTGGAGCGGCGATCAACGTAATGCCGTACACCACCTTCAGGAAGCTTGGCATGGGCCCGAGCGATTTGACGCCTACAAGCATCATCTTGAATGATTTCGCCGGGAACCCCTCAGACACCAAGGGATGCGCTCACGTGGACTTGATGATCGGGTCCAAGACGCTGCTCACCACCTTCTTTGTCATCGAAGGCAAAGGAGCCTACAGCCTGCTGCTTGGGCGGGACTGGATTCATGCTAACTGTTGCGTCCCATCCACCATGCATCAACAGCTTATCCAGTGGGTGGACGATGAGATCGAGGTCGTCCAAGCAGAACTTCTGGGAATACCAAGGTATCGATTGTTTCTCAGGGAAAGACTGAGGAGAAGGTCCTGTTGAACCTGTCAGCAGTGATCAACAGCCGATTCAAGCAGTCGGCTCTTATAGCAATTTTTAATGGAGAACCCCGTAGATGGCACTGATGGCAAGTTAGGGCGAGGATTCATGTCGGCTGACAAATTAGAAGAAGTTGACATTGGAAGCGGTGATAAGCCAAGGCCGACGTTCATCAGTGCAAATTTGCAGCCAGACTTCAGGGGGAATTTAATTGAGCTTCTCAAAGAATACAAGGATTGCTTCGCCTGGGATTATTCGGAGATGCCTGGATTGGATCGTTCCATCGTCGAGCATCGGTTGCCAATCAAGCCTGGTTTCAAACCATATAAGCAACCACCCCGGAAAATCTACAAGGATGAGGTTTTGGCTGATGTGAAGAAGGAAGTTGAAAGATTACTTGATGCAAACTTCGTTCGTCCATGCAGATATGCGGAGTGGATTTCTAACATCGTCCCTGTGTACAAGAAGAATGGAAAAATGAGGGTTTGCATAGATTTCAGGGACCTGAACAGAGCTACTCCGATGGATGGATACCCGATGCCTATTGCCGATTTGTTGATTGACGTCGCCGCTGGACACAAGGTGATTAGTTTCATGGATGGCAATGCGGGATACAACCAGATCTTCATGGCAATAGAAGACATATCAAAGATGGCCTTTAGATGTCCTGGTCATATAGGCCTGTTCGAGTGGATAGTCATGACATTTGGGTTGAAGAATGCCGGTGCAACCTATCAACAGGCCATGAATTACATTTTTCATGAGTTGATCGGCAAGATTGTGGAGATCTACATTGATGACGTGGTGATCAAATCCCTAAGTCATGACATCCATTTGTAACATGTGAAGAAGACCTTAGAGTGCACCCGGAAACACGGTTTGAAGATGAATCCAAACAAGTGCACTTTTGGGGTATCAGCTGGAGAATTCTTGGGGTTTTTGGTCCACGAAGGAGGAATTGAAGTTGGCAAGAAGAGCATGAAGGCCATTGATGAAGTTGTTCCTCCAACTAACCTCAAGGAGTTGCAATCACTGCTCGGCAAAGTTAACTTTGTGAGAAGGTTCATTTCAAATTTATCACAGAAGGTGTTGCCATTCTCTCCATTGCTGAAGCTGAAGAAAGATCAGAAGTTCACATGGGGCGACGAACAACAAAAGGCTTTTGATGAGATCAAGCAATACATGAAGGAGCCACCGGTGTTGGTTCCTCCTCAGCTAAACAAGCCTTTCAAGTTGTACGTGGCGGCCGATACCCAAACCATTGGATCGGCCCTTATTCAAGAATTTGAAGGAAAGGAGCGGGTAGTAGCTTATCTTAGCCGAAAACTACTTGATCCTGAAACCGGTATTCGGTACAGAGAAATTATGTCTTTGCGTGTACTACTCGTGTACAAAGTTTCGGTTCTACCTGTTGAATGCCGAATGCACTGTGTATTCCAAGTTTGACGTGATAAAACATATGTTATCTATGCCAATTTTGAACGGCAGGATTGGCAAGTGGATTTTAGCTTTATCAGAGTTCGAGTTGAAGTTCGAATCGGCAAAAGCCATCAAAGGTCAGATCATTGCCGATTTCATAACTGAACATCGCGATCCGTCAATTGATTTGCTTGAGATTACCCCTTGGGCTTTGTTTTTTGATGGATCATCATGTGGTAAAGGTGGGGGAGTAGGGATCCTGCTGATTTCGCCTAGAGGTGAGATGTTTGAATTTGCCATCCCTATACGACCTTCGTCACAAATAATCAAGCCGAATACGAGGCATTACTTCGAGGGCTTCAATATTTGAGAGAAGTCAGGGCCGTTTCGGTTGAAGTTTATGGAGATTCGAGCTTGTAATCAAACAATTGAACGGCCAATATGAGTGCAAAAGTGAAGCGGCCGAGGAGTTACTACGAAGAATGCGGGGAAATCTTGAAGAGCTTCCCGTTGGTGACTCTACAGCACATTCCTAGAGAACATAACGAAGAAGCAAACAGGCTGGCTCAGAGCGCCTCTGGTTACAAAGAGAGTCAAGAAGCGTTTGCTGCAGAGGTGTGTGCACTAGGGGCGGATCTTGCAGAAAATGATTGGAGGAAAGAGATCGTTGATTACTTGAAGGACCCATCCCAAAAGGTCTCTAGGAAACTCAGGTACAAGGCAATAAAGTCTGTTCTTCTGGATGATAATTTATTCTATAAATCATTAGATGGGGTATTACTACGTTGTCTGGGTCCAGAAGAGGCCAAGAACATGATGAGCGAAGTGCACGATGGGATATGTGGAGCACACCAATCGGCCTACCGTATGAAGTGGGTTATTAGACAAGCTGGATGCTTTTGGCCGACGATATTAGAGGACTGCTTCGAGTATTACAAGGGATGTCAGGATTGCCAAAGGTTTGGGAATATTCAAAGGGTCCCTGCATCAGCATTGAATCCCATCGTCAAGCCATGGCCATTCAGGGGTTGGGGTATAGACTTGATTGGCCAAATTAATCCACCATCTAGCAAGGGGCATAAGTTCGTGCTTTTGGCTACAGATTACTTCACTAAATGGGTTGTGGCGATCCCACTGAAGACGGTGACGTCAGAAAACATGATTGAATTCGTCAAGGAGCACATCACCTATCGATTTGGAATCCCTCAGAAAATTACCACTGATCAAGGGGCACAATTCGTGTCACTGGAGTTCAGAGAATTTGCCGAAAGCATGGGGATCAAATTGTTTAATTCTTCTCCCTATTATGCCCAGGCTAATGGTCAAGCAGAGGCTTCGAATAAGATCATGATCAAGTTGATACAGAAGAAGATCGACCGAAGCCAAGAAGGTGGCATTCGGTCCTCGGTGAGGCACTTGTGGGCTTACTCGGATGGCCCCCCATGGAGCTACAAAAACTTCTCCTTACGAGTTGGTTTATGGGCATCACGCAATTACGCCTTGGGAAATGCAATCGTATTCAAGGAGGGTGGTGCTACAAAAGGACTTGAGCTCCAAGGATTACGAGAGGTCTAATGATGGACGAGCCGGAGGATTTACATATGATCCGTCTTAGGGCCCTGGAAAACATCGAGAAAAACAAACTGCGGGTTGCCAAGTACTACAATAAGAAGGTAAAAGTAAGGCAATTTGCAGAAGGTGATCTAGTGTGGAAAGCGCTACTGCCGATTGGAACTAAATACAGTGAATTCGGCAAATGGTCCCCTAACTGGGAAGGACCTTTCCGTGTGGTCAGATGCGTCCCTGGTAATGCGTATATATTGAAAACTTTGCTAGGTGAAGAATTTTCCGCCGCAATAAATGGAAGATATCTGAAGAAATATTATCCTAGCATTGAGATCGATCGATGATTACACACATCTGGCGCAGAGATAGCTGGCGCTCAAGAATGAGGCCGCCTTCAGGACAAAAAATCCATAAACAGAAGAAATGGCCAGTGCCTAGATGCATTGCCCTTAGCACAAAAACTACATTACAACTGCTTCTTGCAGGTTTACATTTAACAGCCCTGGTGGTCAGATCTCCAAGGGGGTGGGAAGCAGAAGGCGTGGAGAAAGAAACGAAAGTATGATTCGATCTTTTCTTTACTTCTTCGGCTGCTCCCTCTTCAGTTGTTCCAGGACCACCGTGACGGCAACTTGGAACGCATGGGGGTGACCATGGTTGGCGGCCTCCACCAAGCTATCCCGGTGCCGTCTTCGGGTTGTTGTACCTGTCAGAGACATCTGAAGCGGAGGAATCAAGGTTAGGGGCAAGAAATCCAAATGCAAGCATGAGGTCAAGAAGAAATCAGAAACGCTTACCCCCTACTAGTGCTTCCAGAGCCATGCGACGCTCGCGCTTGGCTTGGCAACGGGCGGTGATGTCCCTGAGGCCGTGCTCCAGATGCCGAACGCGGCGGCGCAGCTGATGGTTGGTCCTCTGTTCAGGCGTGGCATCCTCTGCTTCGAGGGAGGAATCGGAGGAGATGTACTCAGGCACATCTTCAGTCCCGATGATCTCTTCGGGAAGCAAATCAAGGCTGGAAGAGGAAAAGAGGAAAACATGAAGCACGAGATCATGCGGAAGAACGAAGAACAGATCAAGGAAAAACTCACTTCCGAATCGTACGCTTCTTTGATGAGCCTCTCTCCTGGGGTTGCTTACCCTTGTCCATGGCTTTGGGGTTTTCTCCTCTAAGGACAGGGGAAGAGATGAGAAATGATGGATGAGTGTGCGAGTGGATTTGCAGAGCATCCCGACAGGCTATTTTATTGACCGAGGGGACGCGTTGGGAGTGATGACCGGCCAGTACACACTGTTGGAATACCAAACGGCAGGGTTTTCTCCCGAGTGCGAAGGGTTTTTTCCTGAACAGTGTTTATGGATTGCCGAATCGGGATCTTCTGTGGATTTTGTGCCAAGGGGCAGTTGTTCTCGCGCGTTCGGCTCAAGATAGCTCCCGAGTTCATTCAAAGAAAACAAAATTCGCAGATGCAAAATATAAAGGGAGTCATCACAAAACAAGCACAGAATTCAAAAGTTCTTCATTTATTGCCGATATTTACACATCCCTAATACAATCTAGTCGAAGAGCCTATTCAACACAGATTGGGGATGAGTAATTTCGGCAATGGCGTCACCATGGCCATCAAGGCGCTCCAGGATGAGCTCGATCTCCTCAATGTCCTCTAGCGCGCCACCCCGGAAGCCGCGCGGCCTGGTGGAGTAGTCGATGTCCGTGTGCGTCGCCATGGCAGCCAGGCCCAAGGTGGTGCCCAGACGAACGCCATGGGTGGCCACCTCATCGATGCGGTGCTCCACCGCGGCAAGGCGCTCCGCCGGCGTGTCGCCGCGGGCGTTCACCTTCTCGGCCAGCTGCTCTACCAGCGCCTTCAGCTGGTTGAGCTCAGCGTCGCGGGCTGCAAGGAGCAAGAAGAAAAAGATTAGCATCAAAAGCCGAGTTGGATCAAGAATTAATCTCAGAGCCGTACCATCGATGGCTTCCAGCAGCTGTTTGCGCTGGTCCTCCCATTCCAGCTCGGCTATGCCCGCCTTCTTGGAGACGTCCTCTAGCTCACGCCGGGACGCCTCCAGCTCCTCCCTAAAGCGGAGAGCGTCTTCTTCCCCGTACGGCACGGGGGAGTGGCCGTCGGACTCCGAGGAGTCGTCTGGGAGGGGTTGACTGGCCGGCGCAGGAGACGGATTCCACTGAATCAATCTGAAAAAGGGGATGATCGTCAAGGCAAGAAGAAGATTAAAAGTCGAATCAAAGAGGAGGAATCGACGATCATTGCCTCCGGCGCGCGTTGGCGCTGCTCCCCTCTGCCTCGTCGGAGGCGTGGCGGCGGTTGAGGCGGCGCACCATGATGGTTTGGGATGTGCACTGTTTGGAAAAGAGAAAGGACTGAGATTGGCAAAGATTCGAGAGCTAGAAGGCCTGGTGGAGAGCTAGGGGCACCTACGGTTGCATTTATAGGCCTGGCGAGGTTGAATTGTGGCTTCGAGTCGTGGCTTTGGATCGTGGCGCATATCCCAAGAAAATCGGAAGGTGAAAAGGTTTCCTTGGCCAGCTCGCCGACGGGTCGCTTGGAGTTCTAGGCGGGGCCGCACTCAGTTGATTGGTTCGGCTAAAGGGAATCAAAGTGCCATTCGGGAGTTGGCGTTTCTTTGCCGAATGGGTCGTTCAGCATTATATTTGAGGGTATGCAGAAGAAAAGAAAGAAATTAAAAGAAAATATCACAAGAACCGCCAATTCGGTTATACATCAATGGGGGCATTCAAATGTTCAAATGTCTCGCAATCACACCACGAACATTGGACGTTGTTAGACGGAAATTGTCCAACAGCTCCTGGCAATCTTTTTGAGTACCAGACAAGTCGGTGAGTTCTGCATCGCATTGCTCTATCTTGGTGATAGCTGATCTTGCTTCCGCTTGGGTCTTTTCTATCAATCCAGGGAGCTGGGCTATTTTCTCTTTGTCAGCCTCTATCTCCACTGACAGGCTTCTCAGTTCTGCTTCTAGAGCAGCTTTCCTGGCAATTTTCAGATCATAAGAAGCCTGCAGGTTAGCCAATGTATCCTTGTGGCTCTCTGCTCGGGATTGTGCCCCGTTCATGGCGTGTTCAGCATCGGCTTTCTTCTTTTCAATAGCGGGCGGGAGCGCAATTTCCTCAAAGCGTGCTTTATGGGCGCATAAAGGGCGTCTAAGCCATAGATAGATGATAGAGAAGCTCTGATGTCTTCAGGAAGTTCTTGGCTGATGGATTCAAGCATCTCCTCGAAGTGATCAAGATCTTTGAATTGATCTTGTACATCTCTTTCTAGCTAGGCAACAATTTCTCTAAGCTTTGATAACACTTCATCTGACAGAGGCTGGTATACTCCTTCCATCGCCTCGGCAGCTGGATTGCTCTCCGATGGCAGGCTTGATGATGATGGAGCCTGATCCTGAGAAGCGATATTGCCGAGTTAAGAAGTACTAAACGTGGAGGTAGCGAGTTAAGTGCGGATGAATACCTCATGGCCGGTTTCTCGAGCGGGGGCAATCACGGGTGAAGGAGGTACTCCGGTAGAGCCGAAGCTTCCAAGCCGGGAGGTGTTGATGCGGCCTCTTGGTAGCTCGTGGGCTTCGGGGCGATGAGGAGGCGGGTCTACCTCTCGTTGGGATTGGAGTCTCTCGCATGACCAACGGTGATTGTGCCCTTGGAGGACTTGATGGCTCCTACCGGGTTGGGAGATTCATCACTGGAGAATTCATTGCTTCTGCAGAAGGTGATGAAGATGAAATCTCCACTGGGATAGGTAATTCAACCCTGGGTGGACTTGCTTGTTGAGCCACTGGGACATCTACGAGCTGTTCTTCCATTGTCTCCTCTGCAAATGTCAAATTGAAAAGGTAAATGCCAGTGTTCATCCTTAAGAAAGGACAGTAGAGGTCATACTAGTGGATGGGGCATTGGCAGGTGTTGGTACTGAGGGCTGCTGGGCTCTGGTCTGAAAATGCGCAAAGATATGATTTATCAAGAACAGGGTAATCTTGTGATCAAGAAGGTAAAGGATTTTACCTCAACAAGCACTTTCTTGACAGTTCTTCTCCTCTTAGCATTTGGAGGGGCAATCAGATGCAGACCTTGCCTCCTGTCAGCAGCAAGGCTAGAAAGGCTGGGGTCTGTTGTAGCATACCTGGCCATTAGTTGAGCCGAGTTGTGGACTTGAATCCCGATCTTTGAGATTGGGCCTTCAGCATTGTAAGCGATATCCCTGGCTCGAGGGGCAGGCACCGTGTTCTGTGGACAAGAAGATGAAGGTTAGAATCGTGATTAAAAAGGACATGTCTGATCCAAAGGTTCATTATATTACCTCTGAAGTTGACAGGAAATCAGGCATCAACTCTGCGCAGAACACGTGGACAGGCTCACTGAAGATGTGATCGTGGAATTCTTGCCACCAGGAGTTAAAGGTGGGATGAGCTATGGTTGTGGGCATGAAAGGACAGGTGTAGATAGTAGGACTACACACATATTGGAAGACCCTGCTGCTATGCATACTCTCTTTGATTTCCTCCCTAGGCTTAAGGAATTCATGCAGAAATAGCCTTGGGGGCATCTGTCCACATCCAATTTGCCTGGCCATTACGTTGGGCTGATAATATTCATAAGTGCTAGCATTCAGCCTTCCTCCATTGAACTCAACCGGCAGGATGCATGGGCGGATTATGATGTTGAGAATCTCTAAGAATCTCCCATCTTGACGGCCGGGCTCAAAGGAAAATTCAACAGGGAAAGTCAAGGTGTCATTATCCAGATAAGGAAGCCAGAGAGGATTTGGGAAACCTTTGAAGAATAGCTCGAAAAGTTGGCTAATGTCTCGTCGAACAAGAACAATTGAAGCCGCTTCTCCATAATTCGGCATCCTCTCGGTAGCTTGAGGCTCTCCTTCGGGGTGATTGGATAAGGGGAAGAACTCGGAGTTCAAATCGACACCAATGATCCGATGCATGTGGAGGCTGCGGCCACATTTGAACAAACCACCAAGGGCCGTTGACACATGCTATCCTTTGGCTGGTATACATCTGGGTGACGCGTTTGGTGAAGCATATGGTATACGCTGCCCAAGAAGAATTTTCCCAGGGGGAGGCGGTTGCCACTGGCCAAATGAGACGCCATTGCGATGTGGTTCAGGGTAGGCTCGTTGGCTTTACCACAGAAGACAAATCGCACGGCCCACATATTCGGAAATGCCCTGTATTCAACAAGCACCAAGGGGATTGTCTTTCATGTGTTTCAAGATGTAATTCTTGTATCCGTTCCCCGGCTTCACCCCCGTTTGCCGTGAGGAATTTTTGAAGTTCCAAGGTTGAACGGACCACCCCGTAATGTCAAGGCCGGTGATCATATATACATCGGCCAAGGTTGGAGACATTGGGCCGTGGCCAAAAAGGAAGGCGTTGACACCGTTTGACCGAAGTGGCGGTCGCTATCGGGAGGTCTTCGTTCTTGGGGGTCTCCGCCATGGATAACTCCAAGCACTGGGCGATACGGAGGGTATCCAGGTTGGTCAATCCACTCTTGTCTGCAAGAATCCTCCGATACCAAGTTTTCCAGCCTGCAATTGGAGGTAAAGGCCAGTTCTTGAAAGCGTCTTGCCACTGAGGCGGTGGAGACGAGCCGCTTTGAAGGGGATTCTGCGAGATTCGAGTTTGCGATGAAATCTCGAGGGTCGAGTTCCCCACGGGACCAAGATAATAAGATCTCGAATTGGCCTCGGTGCGGATCAAAAGCTCAGTAGAAGGTTCCTGGAAGAAAAGCGGAAAAGGAAATCTCACGTAAAATTGAAAACCTAAATGCCGAACGAGGTTTACGGGGGATGAATTTACCTGAGCATCTTGGTTCTGAGCTGCCATTGGAGATTTGAGCTCGGAACGAGGGGATCTAGGGTTTGGATCTGGATGAAGATTCCGGCGGATTGCGAAGAACAGGTGTTGACAGATTTGATTTGAGGTATTCGTGGCTGGAGTCAATTGTGGAACAAAATTACTTTTATCCCACAATTGAAGGGGCATGTGTTAACACCAAAATTTGGTAAGGAGTCTGACTTGTGGGTCCGGTTCGGTAAAGAGTCCGTCTGGTGGAAGGAAGGATATTTTCAGAGATATTCGGCAAAGAGATCTGCGGTCGGCTATCTGCTCCGGTTCGGCAAAGGAACAGTAGAGCTGATTTTGCGGGATTGGACGGCGACGTGGCTCAATCAGGGAGGACGAATGGATGAATAGGCGATCAAGCTTAGAGATAAGTTAGGCAACGAATCCATTCGAGGTTGTACTTGACAGGGTATAAATATGACCCCTGGATGTATGTAACGAACACAATCATTCTTCAATACACACCGGCCTTACGCCAAACCCTAGAGTCCCTTGTCGTGTCGTCGAGTTCTTCGAGAGGGCTTATCAATCCGTCGACCTCCGTGAGTACCGACAACCTTGTATCATGTCTAGTATCATGCGGTGGATTTAGATCTAATGCAAGTAGTCTTGTTACCATGCTTTGTGTCATGCGGTAGATTCAAGCTTGGTTCAAGAGTGTTTCTTGTTAGATCATGAGCCATGCGGTAGGCTAAGATCTAGCTTGAGGCTAGTTATCGGCTCTATTGGATTTTGGCAAGATCCAATAGATTCATTAAGTTACCCCGTGTTACTTTGAGTTTTACTTTATGTTTAAATTCATGTAACACATTTTTTCCCAATCTAGATGGGTTTGGATCGGCTTTACCTCTTTTATGATCCTTGTTCGAGTAGATTTCATGTTTTGACATGTGGATCTTGTGCTTTCCGATAGCTGAAACCAAATCGATCTAGGTTGTCACGTGTTGCGGGTTCAAGCTTGCTAATGTTTGTATAAATCTTGAAAGAGCCGGGTATCATGCGGTAGATGCAGGTTTTTGGGTTGCTTTGGAGCTAGTCATCCGATGGATTAGATTTCCAAATCAATCTGATAGATTTATTCACTTGGTAATGTTTGTTCCTTCTTCATGGACCACGAATCGGTACATTCGGCCGTATTCGATTATGTTTCTTCACGAGTAGAACACGTGCGTTATTCATGCTTTAAATGATGTATGCTTTTAGCTTTCCATATTTAGATTGTATCATGCGGTGGATAGATCTATTTGTGGAAAGTGGTACGGTTTTTTCATGCAAGTTGTATCATGCGGTGGATAGATTTGTTTGATATCGTACCCGACGGGTTTTAAAGTAACTAGACATGCGGTAGACTAGTGCTTTGGATCTATGCATGCTTGTTTAATACATGATCATGTCCGTGCTTTACTTTATTCATTTATTTAATGCTAATCTTCATGGGGATCGGTCATGGCCTCGTGCATGTGCATCCTTGTTCAAACAAAGACCGATCGGTTGTCATGCTTACGTCATCCATTCGGCAATATTACTTTTTCCCCTTTGCGAGTTCCCGAATGGTTGTAGTTTGTTGGCAGATAGCTTTCTATAGCTATGTGTCATCCCATTTGGCTTTTTAGCCGTAAATATGGAACTGTCTGGTACCACCCGGCAAGTTCCAAGCTTTGGTATCTAACTGCTTTGTCTTTTGTTAACTTTCAGGAAAAATTGACTGGCACGTCTTTTGCTCTTTGCGCGTGTGAAGCCAGCTTTGTTCGGCTTGCTGTGTGTTTGGCGTCGAGTGCACTTTTTGCGTCAACAGGAGGTTCGCAAGGACCGAGGCCGCGCCCAACCCGGCATCCGTCAGGTTCTTCAACACGGTTAGGAGCGAATCCAACCGCGCCTGGTGCGAGGAGGGAGACACGCCGTGGTGCCAGGAGTCGGCCTTCTCCTTCAGCATCTTGCCGGTGTAGGGGGGAGGCCGGCGCTGTCGTTGCGGAGGTAGAACCACCCCCGCTCCCACTCCGCGTTGTTGGAGGTCATCGTGTAGGGAATGTAAAGTTCCCTGCACGGCGAACCTTCGGCGACGGCGTGGTGAGTGTGTGCAGCTCCGCGCGGAAAAGGTGGACCCAGAGATCCCAGTTCGCTGGGATCCCTGGGAATCCTTCGCACACGTAGATGAAGGTGGCCGCCTGCGAAATCGCGTTCGGCGCAAAGTTGTGCAGCTCCACGGCGTAGTGGAAGCATAGCTCGCGCATGAAGTGGCTCGCTGGCGCCGCGAAGCCACGCTCGTGGAAGCGGACGAAGCTGACGACGTACCCATACGGCGGGTTGGGCTCCCGATCCGTCGCCGGCGGGACTATCCACGCCGCGGGCTGCCCGTCCACGTTCAGCGCCAGTTGGCCGCCATTCTCAAGCTCATGTAGCGCAAGCTTCGTCATCGTCGAGCGAGGCCACGGAAATGGGTCGATCACGACGATGGATTGTGGAGGATCCATGCGGATCAGCGAGGGAGCGCAGAGCGCGAAGCGAACACTAGGCGAAAGCGAAGGGGCGCGCGGCGCTCTGGAACGAAAGAGAAGAAGATGGGAGCGGTGGGCGCTAAGTGTTGAGGTAAAGGTCTCGCCCCTTCCTCCTCTCGGATTTATAGATCCCCAGGAGCAACCCTCCCCGAATCGCGCGCTCTACACGCATTAACTGCAGGTGACGGCGTCCGTCACTGACGGGCGGGTCCCACGACGACGGAACAGCGCACGCGTGCGATCATTAGGGGCAACAACCGAAGAGCCACAGCGGGCCGTCACGTCCGCCTACCCACGTCGCCCACTATGCTCGGCCGCAGCGCCTGAAAAGGCACGCTCGCAGCGCACGGTCCCTGCCATGACTGTGGGCATTAAATGGCCCGGTCCTTTACCAAGTAAGCGTGACCCTCGAGCGGCCCGAGCCTCGGGCTCAAAAAACCTGACCCTTGAAGGGTGTGAATACTGATCAGTGGGCTCTAGACCCGCTCGGCGAAAGCGGGCACCACATATGCCTTCGATCCAGAATTACTGATCAGCAGCTCATGGGCCACTTCGACCGGGTGCCCGTGAGTCCTGCAGATGCAAAAAGACGGGGGCACTTAGCTGCCACCCCGCAACGGCCCTACTGATCAGGGGTTCGAAACCTGACCCTCGAAGGGTTCGAACAGGTGCCCCAGATCAACAGAGTCTGGGACGATGAGGGCGCGCGCATTCGAGCCTATCCTCGAGCTCACCAGCTCGAGGGCGCCTCACATGTCGTGTTCAAGAGCCAACGAGGGCAGCTAGTCGTGGGATCCCACCGAGGGAGAGCTTCCGCGCCCTCAGTCCCCAGCGAACGGGACCGAGCCCTGCCTAGCACACCCGCGTAAGCGCTTTCATGGACATGTCTCCGGACCACGAGCCTACCCTTATCGAACGGGGCATGGGCGTCCACTTGAACTACCCGATAACATCTCGAAGAGGAACCTGCGATTCGCGACCCGCTCGATGGGAGTCGCAGACACCTCGCCCCCCGTCTCGCGGGGGGATGGCGAGGGGACGTACGGAAAAAGTTGGAGAGTCCGTCCCGATCGCCACACGCGTACGGCGCTGCCAAGGCCGGCTGAAATATCGCCGATGGCGACTGAGAAAAATGCCTCACCCAAAGACGACGCTGCGAATAAAACCTTGAAGGAGTGTCTCACTCCTCCAAGGCTTCGGGGGCTAGACTCGCGGGTCCGCTAGTGCATCCCCACGGAATAGCACAGCAACCGGGAGGGAAGAACGTCCCATCAGCTAGCACCAACATCTACGGGACCCTCAAGGATGCCCCGCAGATGCTCGGGGGCTACTGTCGGGGACAGCCCTAAGGGTCCCCTAAACAACCGGGGAAAACCCACCTAATTTCGTAAAAAATGCGAACGCAAACTAACCCACGAATCCGAAACACACGCATGACACAATCACGACCACGGTGGCCCCCGCAGCCCGGCTGAACGCCCCCACGGGTGAGGTCCGCCTCGCTCGAGGGCTGAGCGCCCCCTCGGGCGAGGTCCACCTCGCTCTAGGGTTGAGCGCCCCCTCGGGCGAGGTCCGCCTAGCTCTAGGGTCCCCGCGCGCACTACGTTCTGCTCCTGCTCACATGTCCGAGCATTTAATGCTCTGACACCGCGAGACTGCGCCACGACCCCGACGCGCATGGGAATCCCGCCCCGGCGCTGTTACACCAACTCTCGTGGTGCGGCCATCCCCGCCACTGTACAACGCTGTGCGAAGAGGCCCGTGTCAGCTCCATGAGACTGTGCCGCCTACTTTTGTACGGCTAACACGCCGAGCCCTCGAAGGAGGGACGGCGGAACCCTCGAAGGGGAATGAATACGTTTTCTATGGCTACACAGGACTACGCCGTGACGTCAGGCCAACGGTTCTCTCCGACACCATCCGCCCTGTGCGTCCATCCCTGCCACTTCAGCATCACGCCGGGCACTGTGACGACATCCCCGATGCTGTTGGAGTGCACGGGGACAGGACATCGCCACGCTCGCCACTGTACCTCGTACGATCTCCCGTTGACTCCACCCTCGAGTCGGTCCGCGGGCGGCGACCGGACGGCCAACCTCTACGCTACTACCCTCGAAGTCGCTCCTGTACCAGCACAGGACTCGACACGACGCCCCAACGGGAGCGAGATTCTCCAGGACAACCGTCAACTCTGCAGCACTGCTCGCCATACCTCTACACGTAGGCAAAATAGTGTGGCACGCCTGTAAATTGCCCCCTCCTTGGCCTATAAAAGGAGGGGCAATCCCCCAACCGCAAGGGAGGACGGCAGAGACGATCGGCATACTTACACGCCTTTCGCCCCTCACCACGATATTGACACTTGCCTCAATCAATACCTCTGGGACCTGGAGGACCAGCCTCCTCTCCCGCCTCGCTTTTAGCACCCCTCTGCAAGCACCACGGTGCAACGCAATATAGTGCCCCGAGCACGCCACTGCTAGACGTACGACTCTGGCCGGAACCAGGATAAAACTCGTGTCATCTAGTTGCTTAGCACCGGCCGTCGAGGGATAGATCTCAGCGCTCTTACTAGTTAGTGTCGGGACTACTTTCCGCACCGACAAATACCATGTCATGGTTAATGATGCCTTAGCAGGCTCTCCAGATGGCTAACTAAATCACTTGTGCCTGCTAGGAAAACAGAGGAGCCATTCCAGTTTTCTTATTGTTGCTATTGCGGCTTCTTTTTATTATTCTCCATTTTTTGTGTTTTCATGCATGATTGGTTGGGACTAGGATTCATTCAACATGTAACAATGTTCTTTTAAATCATGTACAAGCATTTGGTGCTGCTCAACAAATTTACATACAGGTTCAACTGCTAAAGCATTGGGAAATAATTTATATGATTGTTAACTAAGCAAAATCGGTTTGAAGCAATAATTAATATGATTGGATTATATTGGCTGAAGCGATGGGGAACTTGAAGTGTATGGATAGACCTTTCCAACAGGTTTAAGGTTAGTCTCAGGCATGTGTTATAGTACTGCTTGTATATGTGATGGGTGTGCAAATACATTATGCCGATATATGAATTTTCTAACATGCATATATGATTGGATTAGGTATGTTGGTATTCTTTGTTAGGCAAATTATTATACTTAGATAAGCAAAGTATTTGTTAGTGAGTAAGCAAAGAATTGTTATTGAGTAAGCAAAAGTATTTTTTTCTCAGTTAAACATATTGTTGTTCTTCATTTTATTTTTAGCGGGCAAAATATTATTGCTTAATAGTAGTTAATTCCTTTGTTGTTTAGTTTATTCCGCCGTTTGTGTGTGCCAAGCAATGTTCTGCCTGCCATCATGCATTTTGTAGGTAGAAATTATGTTTTGCCTGCCATCATGCATTTTGTAGGTAGAAATTGTGTAGATAACTAGATATCTTGTTGCATGTTACCTTATCACGAGGTTTTATCATGTGGTAGATGCAACACATTTTGCTTAAGAGAAAGTCTCTCAAATGCCCTGTCTTTTCCCTATTTTGTTTATCAGATTCTCTCAGGCCCTAACTTTTCCCTATTTTGTTCATCAGATTGCTACTACGCAGACGTAGCAGTGAATTTGCAACTCAACATTGATCTGATTCGTGCATCGTGGTCGAAGTTGTAGTAGCTCCAATAACTTTTTTTTGGTAGTCGATACAACTTTGTATGTATTTTTTAGACTGAACGTTTAGAATTAGAATTGAACGGGTGAAAATGTCTTTTGTACATGTTCTAATTTGCTTACGGTTTTTCCAACATTTGCTTTATAAGATTTGAAAAGTTTCTTTTTAATTCAACCATTGTTGTAATATATACCAGTACTAAGATGGTAAAATAAGTGTCCCGAAAAAACTAGCAACATGCAGCGATAGGGTGGCTGCAATCCGCACATGAGTAAATATGCCCTTATTTTTTTCCGGAATGGGAAAGGACAGACCGTGACTGAGTTTTGGCTTCCTTAAAATAGGGTGGCTGTACCGAAAGAAAGACAGACTGTGACTGGGTTTTGGCTTCCTTAAAATAGGGTGGCTGTACCGAAAGATCAAATTACAGCTGACTGTAAATTAGCCAAGCCCATATACTTTTTAGTGATTATATGTTTATAACCATAAAATTATAATATAAGAGAAATAGATGGTCAAAGTCTAATTTTGAAGACTGTGTCATGTCACGTCACGCCTTATAAAAAGAAAAGGAGAGAGTACTATTCATTCTGCCGTTCCTACTGTTCACTTTACTGTTCCCAATTACATTCAACACTTATTGTGAGGCGGATGGAGTTGTTAGAAATCAGTTTCTTTGGGGGCACTTAGAACACAGAACACAAGGAGCACAAGCACACATAGATAGAGTAGAGAGGGTGAGAGAGGGGCTCTTGTATTATTCTCTTTCACTGGATGTATCTTTACAAAGGGGCAAAGGACCCCTATTTATAGATGAGCATTAGGAGGAGAGTAAATACAGTATTTACTCTGCTCCATATCTCCCACTTCTCATCTCTCCATCCTCTACTCCTCTCCATTAATTGGTCACATTAAACTTGATTCATAACACTCCCCCTTGGCCAATTACATGCCATGTGTATGCCTCGTTAAAAACTCCCCCAAAAACCCAGTGGGAAAAAAGGTAGGAGAAAAGAGTACATCACATGCCTCACTTATGTTGCACCTGTTGCCTTGTTACAAACCTTGCATGAGAAAACCTAGTGGGAAAAAACTCATCAAGGGAAAAAGAGTACAACAGTCGATGCTCGAGTCAGGTCTTCAGGACCGACTTGTGATCTTCAGGATCACAAACTTGGGCTATGGCTCTTAGGGTAAGTCTCCCCTTGAACCCTGCAAATCTCTAAGCCGCCTCATTCCAATTCCATAAATGCATTTATAGAAGTTGGAGGCCGGTAGAGATTTTGTGAATAAATCTGCAAGATTGTCACATGATCTTGCTTGTAGGATCTTAATTTCCCCGCTCTTCTGGAGCTCGTGGGGATAAAAGATTTTTGGAGCAATATGCTTCGTGAGATTGCTCTTCACATAGCCCATATGCATCTGTGCAACACAAGCAGCATTATCTTCATAGATAATGGTGGGGGTGTTTGTAAGGAATCGGATGCTCGTTAGCCTAAGAGGGGGAGGGGGTAATTAGGCAACTTAAAAACTTAGCCTATGGCTTCACTAAATTTACACAAAGATAAACTAGAACATACTATCTAGATGTGCAACTAGGGTCGTTCTAGTGTGAAACTCCCATCCCAAAACAAGGTTTGCAACCTATAGCCAATCCTAGCATGATACTACTCTAGGAAAGTAAAGGCAAGCAAAGATTGCAATAGAGTAAATGCGGAAACGTAGAGGGGATGAGAGGAAGCAAACTCTTGACACGTGATTTATCTCGTGGTATCGGTAGGCACTAAGCCACCCCTAGTCCACGTTGTTGAAGCACTCACACAAGAGTATTGCTTCCCGGTCACCAAGTCTCTCCCAAGAGCACCACTTGACTTGCCACAAAGGCTATCCACTTAGGCACTTGTCAAGCTCCCTTGGTCACCTTGATGCCGCCTCCACTAAGGAGCTTCTCCACCAAGGAAGGGGGTCTACACATCCCCCGCACAAAGTGTCCTCGCCGCTCCACACCAAGCCGGAGGGTCGATGACGATTGCCGATGAGCCACCTAGGCCCCAAGGCTTCCGAAGAACCTTGTACACCTTGATTCACTCAAGAATCACCTCACAAGGTAGGCACAACCTTGCACTCAATCAGCTCTAAGCTAAGCCTAGCACTAAGCACATACACAAAGCATATGCAAGTCTAAGGATGAGCAATTAAGCACTTGGATGGATTGGATATGATCTTCAATGTGTCTTGAACTCCTCTGCACTTCCACACAATCCAGCATCCTCAAATGGGTGAGTGGAGGGGGTATAAATAGCCCAAGGCACTCAAAGAGCCGTTGGCTAACGGCCACTGAAAAGTAAGCGTCGGGTGAACTAATGCTAGCTTTTTCAAGGCGTCGGTTCATTCGAAGCCCCTCCCACGTCACTTAGCCATTGAGATTCTCTGACACAACTGCTCCGACGTTATACACCAACGGTGCATCGGTTCATCCGGTGCTGAAGATCCCGCGACCAAGTCGTCTCTGTTAGCTTCCACGCGACCGTCGGATAGACCGACGCTTCCTCTTGACCAAGGCGTCGGATCATCCGGTGCTGAAGGCTTCGCCTTGGCGCGTCCCTATCTTGATTCAAACTTAGCGTCGGATAGACCGATGGTGTCCTCGCTCAGACCGTTGGATCATCCGGTGCTACTGTCTTCGCTGCTCTTCCTCTGCAACTCGTCCGACGCAACTAGAAATGGGATCGTCGGTTCATCCGACAGTGCCTAGGGTTTTACCCAGTGAACCAACTCGTCCGACGATTGCACCGACGCTTGCTATTTGGGTAACATAGGTTCATCCGACGGTGTATTTTCTTTTGCTTTCTTGCTCGGTTTTGACCCTTGATCTTCTCATTTTGGCATGTGGTTTTCTTCCATCATTGGGACCTAGGAGTGTCTACAAAGACATGCTGAACAATAAGGTTAGTCCCAATGATCATGTTGTCATGAATCACCAAAATCAAAATCGAACTAATGGCATATGGGGCCATGTTCGCTACAATCTCCCCCTTTTTGGTGATTTATGACAACACAACCAAAGCAAGCATAAATTTGAAAAAATTGACAGAATTAGAACCACTTACACTTGCTTGGATGCTTACCATCATCCAAAACTCCCCCTAGATCAAACTTCCCCCTTTTTTTGATCTTCTCTTTCTATGTTCACACATAGCTTGCCTCTTCCCCTTTGGAACCACTTAGATGCTTTGGTCCCACATTCTCCCCCTTTGGAATAATATCTCCAAAAGGTCCAAAACAAAAGGGTTCCAAGGAAACTATCAAGACCTAGCAAGCATATCTCAAAGAGAAATGTTAAATGCAAGGGATAAAGCCGCATGAACCATGATCCATATGTATGATATCAATGAAGATACCACATGTGAGAATAACTAAGGTGGACATGAGACTAGCATGATACAACCTAAGCTCCCCCTAAGTGTGTGCACAAAAGGATAGTGTGAAAAACAAGTGCACAACTACCAACTTGTAAGACAAGGAAGCTTAGAGCATATCATGCAAGGAGGTAGCTTAGAGGACAAGAGACAAGACAAATGGGTTCTTGTTACGTTACCACTTGTAGATATCACTTGTAGTCTTTTGATCATTGCATACCTCCGGGGGATGATCCTCTTTACCTTGTTGGCACCACTTTGAGATGAGCCACTTTGAAATGATATCACTAGGTGACACTACTTGAAAGAAGCTTGCATAGGAGACACTTGAGGTACCACAAGGACTAGGAATGTATGAGTACATTGCCTTTGAACTTATATAGAGACATAAGCTCGCAAGGACATGACTCAATAACATGAAGCTCATATTGCTATATTCACTCTTTTAGAGATGTTAGATCACATTGAGAGTGAAATAGCGTTCTCTTAGAATGAAGTGTTGCACCAGAACGCGTCTCTAAGGGACTACAAAAGATAAGCTTGAAACAATGTTAGTCCCATAGCCAAACCATAGGATGAGCTCCCCCTAAATGTGTGCATTTGGTGTTTGAATCACCAACCAAATGTATGCACATTGTTTATGACAACAAAAGGGAAGCTAACCCTATAGCTTGCTCATGATGCAAATAGATATATATGAAAACATGCACCACAAAAGAACAAGTGTAGCTTTCCTACACATTAATCAAAACATGTAGATTGCTCATGGGTTAGCACATGACACAAGCAACCTACCATATGTAAACATTGCAACAAATGCAACCTAAACAAGGCAATGGAGCTATAATGATACAAGAGATAGGTTCTAGTTTCCATTACCTCAACCGGGGAACTTGGGCAACACATGTCCAATTTGCAAGCTTGGCTTATAGGCTTGAATCTTCTCATCTTGATTGTGCCAAGCCTCCCAAGTCCCCGCTCTCAAGGCCTTCAAGTGGCCTTTGGAACCCAAACCATTTGAGGCCCCTTCATGTTGATGATGACTTCCTTGGGCACCCAAATGGGTTGGTTCCAACCCCGCTCCTCCTTCATCTTCCCAACCTTGTGTGCAACCACCTTGCCATTTGCCTTCTTTTTGATGACGTAGGTGTTGCTCCTGGTCTTGTTCTTGCGGTTGGGCTTGGTGTAGATGAGGGAGCTCTTGATGGTGGGCTTCAACTTCTTCTTTGCGCCCTTGTCCATCTTCTTGACAAATTGAGGGCATTTGTAGAACTTGTGCCCTTCTCCATGACACTTGTAGCAAGTCACGGTTGCACCCTTCTCAAGCTTCTTCACCATGGGATCACGATTATCTTGAGAAGGTTGGACTTTGCTCTTCATGTCTTGAGAGATGTCCACTTGTTTCTCATCGTGCTTGCCCTTACCCATCAAGCTTGCCAACCTCTCTCGGAGCCATTTCACTTCTTGCTTAAGCTCATCATTCTTCTTGACTATGAGGGAATCACATGTTTCTACAACAACATTCTCATTGCAAGATGGTGAGCAAGATTCATCAAATAAATCAATGCAAGAAGTTGAAGCATCTACCTTGGAGATAGGAATTGCACAAGGAATAGACGATTCATCAAGCTCAAAGGAATTACTTGTTTTAGTCTCATTGCTCTCAAGCTTAGATTTTAGCTCATCACACTCCTTGCTAAGCAATTTGAATTTGCACAACAAATGTTCATAATTTGTAGCAAGGGTGGCACTAAGATCATTGAGAGCATTGAGTTCTTTAATTTCATTTGCTTGTTTCTTAAGCATTCCTTTTGCTCATGGACTAGCTCAACAAGATCATCAAGAGAGGTGGTGTCAGATTCATCATCACTTACATTGCTCTCCATACCTTTGGCCATAAGGCACATGTGTAGTGATGGTGAAGGACCTTGCATGAAGCGAGTGGTGAAGTTCTTTCTTGATTCATCACTTGAGCTAGAAGAACTTGATTCTCCACCACTTGTCCACTCACGGACGGCGATGGTTTCTTCTTGCCTTGGTCTTCTCTCCTTAACCACCTTGTTCTTGGGCTTGTGCTCGATCTTGATGAACTTGATGTGTTGATGATGACGCCCTTCTCTCAAGTGGACATTGTAGCCGTACATGTTGACTCTCTTCACATACTTGAAGATCTTCTTCACGTACTCGACCACCATAAATTCAACCTCTTCATCACTTGAGGAATATCCATCATCACCATCATCACCATCATCCTCACTTGAGCTTCCATGAGTAGCCATCCTACTCAACATCTTCTCTTGTTGGCTTGAGAGAGCATGGCTTGTAGTTGGAGAGGATGGTTCATGGGGCTTTTCTTGGGGCGCCTTCTTGGACTTGGGCATGATTTGAATCTCATGTGCCATGATCTTGCTCAAGATATGAGATGGCTTCAATTCTTCGAGCTTCTTCTCATAGATGATGGCTTTCACCAAGTCATAATCGGGCTTCCGGAGACTTTGAAGGATCTTGCGGTTGATGTTCAAGTCCGTGATATCCTTCACACCAAAAGCATTGATCTCATTGACAAGCACATTTAGGCGTGAGTACATAGATTCTGCATTTTCATTAGCAAGTTGCTTAAAACTATTGAATTCCTCAAGGAGACAACCGTAGCGTTCATTAGCAACTTCTTTTGAACCCTCATTTTGCTCCTTGGTGGTTTTCCATAGCTCATGAGCATGTTCACAATTAAAAACTCTATTGAAAACGCCTACATCTAGTGAGGACAAAATGATACTCTTTGCAATCACATCAAATTGCTTTTCCATCTTAGTACCATTTCTCATGCCCTCATTGGTGACTCTCCAAACATCAAGGTCCCTTGCTTGGAGATAGGCCTCCATGAGAACCTTCCACCGAGGATAGCCCGTGCCATCGAAATGTGGAGCCAAACCTAAGGTATCCACCCCTTTCATTCCCTTATAGAGCAACTTACTAGGCGGTGAAGCCTAACCGTTCCAATGAGCCGGCTTTCACAATTTACCAATCGAATTGGCGTTTCCTTGTGAAGGAAGTGAGTCCCCGCTCTGATACCACTTGTAAGGGATCGGATGCTCGTTAGCCTAAGAGGGGGAGGGGGTTGTTAACACCAAAATATGGTAAGGAGTCTGACTTGTGGGTCCAGCTCGACGAGGAGTCCGTTTGGTGGAAGGAAAGGATTTTTTCAGATATATTCGGCAAAGAAGTCTGCGGTCGGCTATCTGCTCCCATTCGGCAAAGGAACAGTAGAGCTGATTTTGCGGGATTGGACGGTGACGTGGCTCAAGCAGGAAGGACGAATGGATGGATAGGCGATCAAGCTTAGAGATAAGTTAGGCAGTGAATCCATTCGAGATTGTACTTGGCAGGGTATAAATATGAGCCCTGGATGTATGTAAAGGACAATCATTCTTCAATACAAACCGGCCTTACGCCAAACCCTAGAGTCCTTTTGTTGTGTCGTCGAGTTCTTCGAGAGGGTTCATCGATCCGTCGACCTCCGTGAGTACCGGCAACCTTGTATCAAGTCTAGTATCATGCGGTGGATTTAGATCTGATGCAAGTAGTCTTGTTACCATGCTTCGTATCATGCGGTAGATTCAAGCTTGGTTCAAGAGGGTTTCTTGTTAGGTCATGAGCCATGCGGTAGGCTAAGATCTAGCTTGAAGCTAGTTATCGGCTCTATTGGTTTTTTGCAAGATCCAATAGATTCATTAAGTTATCCCGTGTTGCTTTGAATTTTACTTTATGTCTAAATTCATGTAACACCTTTTGCCCAATCTAGATGGGTTTGGATCGGCTTTATACCTCTCATGATCCTTGTACGAGTAGATTTCGTGTTTTAGCATGTGGATCTTGTGCTTTCCGATAGCCGAAACCGAATCGATCTAGATTGTTACATGTTGCGGGTTCAAGCTTGCCAATGTTGGTATAAATCTTGAAAGAACTGAGTATCATGCGGTAGATGCAGGTTTTTGGGTTGCTTTGGAGCTAGTCATCCGGTGGATTAGATTTCGAATCAATCTGATAGATTTATTCGCTCGGTAATGTTCGTTCCTTCTTCATGGACCCCGAATCGGCTGTTCAGCCGTATTCGGTTATGTTTCTTCACGAGTAGAACACGTGCGTAATTCATGCTTTAAATAACGTGTGCTTTTAGCTTTCCATATTTAGATTGTATCATGTGGTGGATAGATCTATTTGTGGAAAGTGGTACGATTTTCATGCAAGTTGTATCATGCGGTGGATAGATTTGTTTTGGCATCGTACCCGACGGATTTTTAAGTACCTAGACATGCGGTAGACTAGTGCTTTAGATCTATGCATGCTTATTTATTACATGCTTGTGTTCGCGTTTTACTTTATTCATTTATTTAATGTTGGTTATCATGGGGATCGGTCATGACCTCGTGCACATGCATCTTTACTCATACAAAGACCGATTACCATCATGCTTACGTCATCCATTCGGCAGTGTTACTTTTTCTTTTTATAAGCTCCCGAATGGTTTCAGTTTATTGGCAGATAGCTTTTTATAGCTATGTGTCATCCCATTTGGCTTCTTAGCCGTAAATATGGAACTGTCTGGTACCACCCGGCAAGTTCCAAGCTTTGGTATTTAACTACTTTATCTTTTGTTAATTTTCAGGAAAAATTGACTAGCACGTCTCGTGACTCTTTGCGCGTGTGAAGCCAGCTTCGTTTGGCTTGCTGTGTGCTTGGCGCCGGGTGCACATTTTGCGTCAACACACTTTTTGGCACGCCCAGTGGGACCTAGCCGAAAGGATCAAGATGCCTGAAATCACGGACATCATGGACGTCAACATTGAGGACCTCTCTCCTGAGCAGCGGCAGCAACTCCAGGACGCTGTGAACCAATTCCAGCAGAAATGTCTACTGTCCTTCAAGAAGAACAGGAGTCGCGTCCCCTACCTGAAGAACGACATGCCCAGGGTATTGATGTCAGGGGAGAGCGACGCCACCCCCAGCAGGAGAGAGAGGAATGCCTGCAAGCATTCCGGGATGCGGCAGATCTCGTTTTGAGCAAGCACCACAAAGCTTTCCTTGGTGCGTTTCAGCAAATGATGGTGGCTGTCTTTGGCCCAGGCATGGAGCAAGCATTCAGCAAGGCACCCGTCTAAGGGGGCACCGTGGAGCTGGGCGAATCGAGCTCTCAACCACCACTGCGGAGCCCGCCAATTCAGCCTCCTCCTCAGAGCGCTGGAAGTCAAGCTTTCCAGCCTCCTCCACAGGGCGCTGGGGGTCGGCCCGGTTCGGCCCCCCCCCGCGGGCCTCGGGAGGACGGCCAATCCGGCCACCACCGCGGGCGGCACGGGTCAACCCCGTGCAACGGCCGAATCCGTACCGTGCCGGCCCACGTACGGAGACCTAGCATTCGGCTCGCCTGGGGCCCCATTCGCTTCCGGTCACAGGATTGCTCCGGCGAACAACTTGCTGCAGAGAAACCTGTACGGCGGAGGCTACCACGAGGTTGGAAACTATGGAGCCATTGACGCTTTCCCGCATCCAGGTTACACGCCGGCTGCAGGCGCATAGGAGGACGATGCCCTGGCACGGAAGATGGCCGAGTTGATGCAAAATCAGTTCGGCCTCAAGCCAAAAATGCAGGGACCTGCCTACAAGCCGCCGTTCCCAGAGTGGTACTTCAACGTGCTCCTCCCGCCAAGGGTGAAACCTCCAACTGAGTTCACGAAATTTTCCGGGCAAGACGGCACAAGCACAGTGGAGCACATTGCTCGTTACTTGATGCAGCTCGGGGAATGCTCAGCTGAGGAGGCGTTCAGGGTCAGATACTTCCCCGCGTCGCTGACAGGCCCGGCGTTCCAGTGGTGCTCATCCTTACCCCCTGAGTCAGTTAGCAGATGGAGGGACCTGGAACGGAAATTCCACGCCCATTATTTCAGTGGCAGCTCGGAGAAGAAGCTGATCGATCTTGCCACCGTGAAACAGAGGCACAGCGAGACACCGTTGGAATTTCTCAGGAGGTTTAGGGAGGTGAAAGGCATGTGCTTCTCGCTCAACCTGCCAGACGACCAGCTAGCTGACATGGCCGTCGCCGGGATGCTGCCGGCCGTACGTGAGAAACTGTTCGGGATGGAGTTTGAAAACCTGGGCCAGCTGTCTCAAAAGCTATCGTTGATGAGCAACCAGGCGTATGGCTTCAAGAAGGATGCCAGGTTTGGCAAGCAGCATGATGTGGTGGAGATCTACAACCAGTTCTTAGACAAAACCGATCTGATCGAGGATTCTGATGATGAACTGGATGTGGCCGTAGCTGAAATCATGTGGGGGAAGGAGCCTTTAACGATGAATCAGCGTTGGGTCAAATAGACTAAGGGCACCTACGATTTCGATATCACGAAGGCTGACAAGCTGTTTGAGCTCCTAGTGAAGGAAGGCCGAATCAGACTGCCTGAAGGGCATTCCATGCTTCGGCCCGATGGAGTCAAGGGGAAACGTTACTGTGGCTTCCACGAAAGGGATTCGCACTCCATCAAAGATTGCAGGGTCTTCAGGATGAGGATCCAGAAAGCCATCCAGGAGGGTCACCTCAAGTTTGACAACAAGATGAAGCTGGATGGTCACCCCTTCCCTCAGAACATGGTGGGCTTCTCTGTTAACATGGTGACGGCTGAGGAGAAGGGAAAGGTCAAAGTCTTGACCTCAGCCAGGGCTAGACAGGATGGAACAGTGGACCCGGAGCGCCAAGTGACTCTGGAACAGGTGCACGGTGAGGCCCCCCGCATTCTCAAGAGCCACATCGAAGTCGGGGAGTCATCCAGAGCCAAGCCCAGGGTGACCACGCGCATCCTCCTCAACAAGTGGCAGCGCCAGATGGAAAAAGAGCGTTACCAAAAGCGCAGATACGAGGAGGAAAAGCGCAGAGCTGAAGAAGAGGCACACAGAAGGGACCTGGAGCAGTACACGCGCGAGCAGGAGCGCGCGCACTGGGGATGTGCCTTCTTCAGGCACTGTTGGAACGACGGTTTGAAGCTGCCCACGCTGAGGAACTGTCCGAGTGCGATGACGGGTATGCGCGAGTACGGGCGGAGAGCGCCAATCGCCGATCCGTCCATGAGAGAATTGGGAGGATCCACCCTAACGGGGATCGGAGCCAAAAAATTGAAGTCATTGATCACCCCAGAAAGCGGCAAGCTGATCTAAGGTGGGCTGATCAAGAGGAGGATGAGGACGAGCACGTCTGGCAAAAGGGGCTGAAGGACCGATTAGGCGACCAGAGAGGGGGGAGTGAATGGGAGCCGATAAAAATTCTTCTCGAGGGAGATTGAAACTCTGACAAGATGAACTAGCTCGGTCGAACCCCCAAAATCACACGCTCCGCACTTCAACCTTCCGTTTGCCAAAACCACGTAGCCACTGGAGTGCTACTGGTCCTAGGAACAAACTCTACCAGCTACCACAACACACACGCAAGACCGACGGCGGAAACAACTCGAAAGTCGGCTAACCGGAGGGGGTGGTTAGGCCGGGTATAGGGGGCGGTTAGATCGCCTCCACCTGGCAACCAAGAAATCCTCCGAAACGCCTCTTCCGAGCACCAAAACTCACCACGGTTTCACCAACAGAGATCTCTAGTCAAGGCCATGCTAGCTACCAGAAAATCTTGGTGAAAACCAAAACTTCACCCAAGGGCCTAGGGGCGGTTAGACCGGCTACCTGGGGGCGGTCTAACCTCTGTACCCGGCGACGAACTCCAACCAAGAACTCCTAGCAAACTGCGCGAGAACGACCCCAAATTTCACCCAGATGCTCCTCTGATCAAGGCGAACAAACTCACAGAGGAAAATCCGGCGAAACAAAACTTTGACCCGGAAACACCCAGGGCGGTTAGACCGCCTCCTGCAGGCGGTTAGACCGCCCCTTCCAGAAAACGAACCCGCGGGTCAAACCTCAACTTCCTCGCGCCCAATCTCCCGAATCACTCCACGGATTGCAGCAAAACTTCGGGAAAAGCTGGGTTACCTCCTGGGCAACCTCTACCTCAAAGGAATCGACCCGAAACACTCACAATCAAGAGGAATCGAAGAAAACGCTTCTCTAGGTCAAGAACTCGCCCAACTCGAGAAATCACCAAATCGAGTCCGATTCAAAGGGGATTTGGGGGCAAAGTCACCAGTCAAAGAGGCACAAGAACCTCATACGTGACACCCACCAAAAACCCCAAGAAATCATCCTCAAAACACCGCCAAAAAGAGCTCCGAAAATCAACACAAGGGAGACGGGAAAACCACCATGATGAACAACGCCAAACCTTCTATACATGCCATGAAAGGTTCGTACAAGGTCTAGCTTGCCACCCAAACATCCATCCCTCTCTCTAGATCTCACATGAAGCTCTCAAGCTAGCCTTCTAAAATCCTAAGGAAAATGGAGAACGAAAATGGAAAAACTAAATGAGCTAGGGTTCCAAGAGTTGGCTGCCATCCACCCATCTAATGAGTATATATGGAGGCACCCAAAAGACTAAACTACCCTTCACTAATAACTAGGGATACATGCCCCTCGAGGGCGAATTTGGAAGTCTTCATGTCTTCACCATCGGACGGATGCCGGCGACCGCAACCCCGCTTAGCCTTGACGCAAGCCTTGCGATCCCGATGCGTGTCCTCCGCTTCGAAGCTTCTCGGCGCCGGCGGCCGGGCGGTCCGACCGCCCCCCCCCCGGGCGGTTAGGCCGGCCGGGGGATCCGACCGGCCACGGGCGGTCCGACCGCCCCTCTGGGCGGTTGAGCCGGCCCGGGTGGCCGCACCTCCTCGTCGAGTCTTTGGCCTCGGTTTTGTGGCTCAACCGAGTAACCCGGTGGTTTTCGGTGAACCACCTGCAAACCCCGCGAACTCGGTGTAGCCTCCGCCAATCTCCACTCATGACTCGGCTCCCACGTAGTCCCGGCTCGATCTTGGTTTTGAGGCTCTACCAAGAAACCGTCCACGACTTCATCTTGCTTGTTCATGCCACCATGCGGCCCGCACTTGACCCCGGCCGGCCACCGGGTCCCTCGAACGAAGCCTACTTGTCTTCTCCACACCCGGAGGCCTCACCGAGCAACGACCTTTCGCGCTTGTTCTTCACCTGCACCAACACGAGTCAAGCCGCAACCTGCACCTGCAATACTTAGCCAAGAATCAGTCCACACAACGTTGTCAATCACTCATCACACAAGGGAGCGACCATCCACCGGTCCTCGAACCACACATGGTCCTCAATCTCCCCCTTGATGAGTGCATTGACAACACACTCAAAGAGGTAACACAAGAGAAAAGGAAAAGAAAAGAAACAAATAAAAGGAAACCTCAACAAGCGATCGAAAGCCAAAGAAAGGCAAAGAGCAAGATCACTTGAAGAAGACAAGTCTCGGACCCCTTAGGCAAGGGCAACGGCTCGACACATCCGAGACAAAACACAGCTCAAGCAAAGAGCGCAAACCACCAAAGCAAAGCTCGAACACCACAAAGAGCTCCCCCTGCACATATGCAAGCTCCCCCTGAACAAATGCAGCAATGCAACGCGGGAAGCAACAATGAGCAAAAAACCTGCTCACACTGCCCAGGGCGGTTAGACCGCCTGTACAGGGCGGTTAGACCGCCTGTGCCTGATCTCGATTTGCACGGGGGCGGTTAGACCGCCCCAAGAGACCGGCCCTGCACCAAACTGCCCAAAATTTGCCCGAAACAATTGGAACACCTTCCAAACACTCCCAGGTGCCCAAAACATGCACAAACTTCTCCCCCTTGTTGACAATGCATGAATCAAGGCAAAATGCGAAAACTTTCAACATATAGCTTCTCGAATATACAAAATTCATCACAAGGAGCTACACAAGTCCAAATGAGCAAGTTAGATACTCGACAGGTTTGTAATGACCTTAACTACGTGATCACCAAGTTTCACAACCATTGGACAAGGCTAAAAAGGATTTGAGTAATTTTGCGAAAAGTTACTCTCTCACAAGCAAATACCTAAGCATGAGCAAAACATATCAAAATGGCAAAGCCACTCAAACTTCATGCTAGGACGACCATTCTAATCATAAGACCATCATAAACACCCAAAAGCACCTCATGTCATGTCAAAGCCACCGAGCCATGTGCCTACTTCTATGTATGAGACTTCTCATTGGTAGGCAACATGCAACGGTTTAGCACCCAAAGCAAATTAATTTCAGCACATATGACATGGGAACATATTTTCCAAGCAATTTTCATTTCATTTTCAGATTTATGATTGGTACATGAAATGTCTTTGTGACAAAAAGGAACTTATGCCCCTCCACAAGATTAAGCAAGAGGGCTAAACATTCATGATGGCAAATGAGCCTTTGGCCCCATATGAGCAATAAACTAGCTATCCAACCACAAAGTAAGCATAGCAAAGCCACTAAATCATGTCAAGATCATGTAAAGGCATTTACACATGAGAGAGCATATATGTGACATTTTTTTTAAAAAAATAGCCATCAACCATGGATCATTCATCAAGATCATCAAGAGCTAAGCCAAACTAACTGTAGCATACCAAACAAGCCCACAAGAACATATATAGCAACCCATGGTAAACAATGTATATAGGAGAAGCTTTTCCTATCCAATGCATATGATACGAAAAGCATGCAATCTAAGATACAAGGATGCCTATACATCATATTACATATGCAATGCCAAATGCAAGAAATGCACAAAGGAAAGCTATACATATGCTACAAAGGAGCTCCCACACACCCAACTCAAGAAATCAAGCACACACCAAGTTCCCCCCGCAAACGAGTGAAAGTTGCTTGATCTAGGGGTTTGGTGAAAATATCGGCTAGTTGGTCATGTGTGGGTACATGGATCAAAGCTATCTTCCCTTTCTCTACGTTGTCTCTCAGGAAATGATACCTCACTTCTATGTGTTTGGTTTTGGAATGGAGCAACGGGTTCTTTGCAACGCTTATGGCACTTGGTGCTATCACATTGAAGTGGGACATGGGTATACTCCTCACCAAAGTCACTCATGGTGTAGGTGATCCAAAGGAGCCGAGAGCAACAACTAGCGAGCGGCAACATACTCGGCTTCGGTCGTGGATTGAGCAACACTCGGCCGCTTGCGGGAAGACCAAGACACCAAAGAAGAACCCAAAAGCCGGCAAGTCCCGAAGTGGACTTCCTATCCAACCGACACCCGGCAAAATCCGCGTACGAAAAACCATGAAGCGCCAAAAAAGAGGACGCGAGTACCAAAGGCCGAAGTCGGGAGTGTGACGCAAGTGCACGAAAATTCTCTTCACTTTGCTTGCCGATGCGAAGTCCTCGGAGACGCTTGAAAACGAGCGCACAGACACACCGAGAACTGTATGTCCGGCCTCGTCGCCGTCAAGTAGAGGAGTGACCCGATCATGCTCCGGTACTCCTTCTGGTCCACGTGTTCACCTTCCTTGTCCGCATCAAGAGCTGTAGTCGTACTCATCGGCGTCGTCATAGCCTTGGAGTCCTCCATCTTGAACTTCTTCACAATGTCCTTGGTGTACTTATCCTGGTGCACAAATGTTCCTTCCTTTGATTGCTTGATTTGTAGCCCGAGGAAGAACTGCAACTCACCCATCATGCTCATCTCAAACTCCCTGCTCATATCATCTGCAAACCTTGCAACAAGAGAGTTAGACGAGCCACCAAAGACAATGTCATCCACGTACACCCCGCACAATCGGGATATCTCCGCCCTGCCTCGGCAAAAATAAGGTCGATCGACCTTCCCCATCTCAAAACCTCTCTCAAACAAGAACCCCCTCAACCTGCCATACCAAGCTCTAGGCGCCCGCTTCAACCCATACGGCGCCTTCCTCAACTTGTACACCGGTGGGGGTACCTCTCACTCTCAAACCCGGAGGTCGTCTCACATACACTTCTTCCTCCAACACTCCATTCAGAAAAGCACTCTTCACATCCATTTGGTGCAACTTGAACCCTTTAGCCACAGAGAATGCTAGAAGGATCCTAATCGCCTCCAAATGGGCTACGGGAGCAAAGGTCTCCTCGTAGTCGATCCCCTCCTTCTGACTGAACCCTTGAGCAACAAGTCTCGACTTGTTCCTCACAACCTCACCTTTCTCTCCCTCTTTGTTTTTCCACACCCACTTTGTACCAATCGGCTTACACCCCCGGGGAGGGTCAACCAACTCCCACACCCGATTCCTCTCAAAGTTCTCCAACTCCTCATGCATCGAGTTAACCCAATTGTGATCAGATAGTGCGTGTCCAATGTCTTTGGGCTCGAAAGAAGCAACAAACGCAGCATGAGCAAAATGGGAATTGTTTCGAACCCTCGACCGTGTAGTGCGTTCATTCATGTCGCCGATGATCCTCGAAGCTGGGTGATCCACTTGAACTCGCCGGGGAGGTTCTTGCCTCGAAGCTACCTCTCCCTCAACATCAGCTCCTCCTCGTTCTTGATTTGTCGTCGTAGGTGTAGCAGAGGGTCCATCCATCATCGTAGTTGAAGTAGTGGGTACATGTTCAGCCGGGGGCACCGCACCGCCATCCTCATCATCACCATGTTCATGCTCCTCCTCCTGAAAAATCTCCTCGCCAAGCTCATCATCACTTGCACACTCAAAGACAAGCTGACTACGTGGCTCTGTCTCGTCGAAGGTTACCTCGCAAGTCTCCACGATTTGGTTAGTTTCAAGATTGAGCACACGATATGCTCTAGAATGAGATGCATAACCAAAGAAAATGCCATCGACAGACCTAGCCTCAAATTTATCCAACTTCCTCGCCTTTCTTCGAATGAAACACTTGCAACCAAAGACATGGAAGTGACTCACCTTGGGTGTGCGCCCATGCATCAACTCATAGCATGTCTTCTTCTTGTGCACTCGAGGTATATCTTGTTCGACACATAGCACGCGGTATTCACCGCCTCAGCCCAATACCTCCTCGGAGTCCTATGCTCATCAAGCATCGTCCGAGCCATCTCGCACAAGGTCCTGTTCTTCCTTTCCACAACACCATTCTGGGGAGGCGTATACGGACTCGAAAACTGGTGCTCAAGACCCAAGTCATGGCAAAAGGTTTGAAAACGAGAGTTCTTGAATTCTGAGCCATTATCACTGCAGATAGCTCGTATGGCATCTCCGTGCCTCTCGTTCCTCAACCTCAAGACTAGATCTCGAACAAAACCAAACGTCTCCCCCTTATCCTCAAGAAAGAACACCCACGCATACCGAGAATAGTCGTCCACCACAACAAGGACATACCACTTCCCACCCGCAGATCGCACACAAGCTGGGCCAACAAGGTCCATATGGAGCAGCTCGCATGGACGCTCAGTCATCACATCGATGAGAGGCGGGTGAGAAGAGGCCACCATCTTGGCATGCCTACACGGAGCACAAACCAACTCTTTCTCAAGCCTCAACCGTGGCAATCCTCGGACCAAATTGAGTTTACTCAAGCGTGACAAAAGGTCAAAGCTCAAGTGACCCAACTTCCTATGCCACTTCCACAACTCACTCGAAGAACCGACCAAGAAACAACGCTCCACACCCGAAGGCGAGAAAAATCAGCACGAAACACCCGACCCTCGGGAACGACCATACAAACAAGGTCCCCTCGAGAGTCCACAATCCGAGAACCACCTGGCCGAAACAACACCTCAAAGCCCTCATCCAACAAGCCGGGACACGAAAGCAAATTGTACCCCGGCGATTGAACAAGAGCAACACGCCTCAGAGTGATCTTGTCACTCACTTTTATCTCACCTTCTGAAAGCACACGCCCACGCCCATTGTCCCCAAAGGTGATGTACCTCTTCGTCACCACCGGGACGAGACTTGAGAACCACCCCCTGTCTCCGGTCATATGCCTCAAACAACCGGAGTCAATCAACCAAATGTTCTTCAAGTCTCCCACCTGAAATTCAAAAACAAGCACGTGAGCGAACAAACGACTCAGCACTGGGGTTAGTACCAAAAGAGGAAAACCAGTGCCGAGCCATTTGCTCGAAAGTGGGGTTAGCACACATCAAGCCATCTTTCCTATCATAACCACCACTACGAACATCACCTCGGTAACCACTCCGAGGAAACCACCCCTCACTGCCTGGAGGAGGACCAAAACCACGGAAGACAACCCGTGGAACGTCCCTCCTCTCCTTCTCAAAGCTACGACTCCTCCCATCCCCGTAGTGACCTCGAGGGGGAGAATGCCTAGAAAACTGACCACCTCTCGTCTCTCCCGGACCAACCACCAGCAACTCCACCTCCCGGACACGAAACCTCTTGACTCACCACCTCGAAAACCACTCCGCCCGGGGGGCGGGGGGGGGGGGGCAGTTAAACCGCCTAGCCAGGCCGGTCTAACCGCCCCCTCTGGGCAGGGCCGGTCTGACCGCCTAGCCAGGCCGGTCTGACCGCCCCCTCCAGGACTGCTCCTCGGCTGCGGGAACTCACATCTCCCCATGCCGGAACACTTCTCACCACAGCTTTACCCCTGGGCAGTGGCATACGAGGCTTAGGTACACCATGGGAAGGGTTGTACCTATCCTTGTTCGCCCACTCCTTTGCCATCCTCTCTTCCCGCTTCCTCTTGAAGCAAAACTCATCCTTGTGAACCTCTTTCCCACAATGGCCACAACGGAACCTCACAAGCTTAGGTTTAGGCTTGGATTGGGGCTGCTCGCTTGGTTTCTCTCCACTCAACTCCTCCACTGATTTCTCCTCACTTGCCTTCTCACTCACTTTCCCAAAGAACACTTTCCCGGAAGTGCTCACAAACTTGATAGGCCTTCGGAGATCATTTGTGGGTGTAGGAAATATAGGTGGAGGCTGGGGTTGTGTCTAGTCGGTTCCTAAGATGGTTGGGTTTTGGAGGGAAATCATTTTTGTGGTGGGTTTTTGGTGGCTCCGGGATATTCTCTCCACTTCCTTCACCAACCTTGTTTGCCCCAAGCCCCTCACCATCTTGCCTCTTAAAGGCCTCGATCATCATCCTCAGCGAGGCTCATTCCGGACAACCAACCCATCAACTTCCTTAAGTCATCATTCTCATCCCGCAAACGATCAACATAATGTGCAAGCTCCAAATTTTTCAATGCATGCATTTCACGGGTAGAGCAAGATGTAGGCATGGGTTCCTTCAATTTAGCCTCAAGAGAACTAGTGTAAGCATGCATCTCATCAATCTTAGCATGCAAAACGGGCAAGAAGTGCAAGCACCTAGCAAAGCGAGTCTAGACTTAAGCTCGACCACTTCAACCCTAAGCACATCTAGTTCCTCACACTTGGAGGCATGCTTCTCCTTAAACAAAGCAAGATCAGCAAGGAATATGGAGCAATCAGCATAATCATTCTCATCGGAAACAACAGGGCTAGCCTTAAGCGAATCAATCTCAAGCTTGCTATCAAGCACCTGTGTCTCTAGCTCAGCCACTCTAGTCCTAGCATCCTCGAGTGAAGCCCTAAGCTCTTTTCTCATTTTCTTGGCCTCTCTAAGCATGTCATCACGATTATCAAGCAAAGAGCCAAGCCTCTCATTCTCCTGGCGCAAGAAGGGAAGTTCATCACACACCTCGTCGTCGAACTCAGAGTCCGAGTCGCTCTGTGTGCTCTTCTTGCTGCCGGAGCTCAGCGCCATGGTGCAGAATCCATCTCTCGCGAAGCAGCTTAGCCCGCTCAGGTTCTTGGACGACTTCTTGTTCTTGCGGCGATCTCCCTCGTCTTCACTGCTGCTCGAGATCGAGGTGGAGTACGCGGAACTGGAGTCGACGTCGCTCGCTCCAACCATCGCTCGGGCCTTGCCTCGGCCCTCCTTCTTCCTCGATCGTCGCTCGTCCTTGTACTTGTTCTTGTGCTTGCTCTTGTGGTCGCGTCTCGAACGGTACTTGCCGTCCTTCCTCGGCTTGTGCTTGTAGCTGTCCTTGTTCTCGGCCTTCTCCGGGCAGTCGGCGACGAAGTGTCCCGGCTTGCCGCACTGGAAGCACGTCCTCGTGTTCCTCCTCATGTTCACGCGGTTCTCGTGCAGCCTCTCGAACCGCCTCGTCAACAGCGCCAGCTCGTCCTCTCCAAGGTCATCAAACTCCTCATCTGGCATAGTCATCAAAGAGGAAAAAGAGAACATCCTGGTGGATGGGTTAGAATTAGTCTTTCCTTTGGAACCACCAACAAGGGCAAGACTGTTGACGGTGAAAATCCGTCAACCTAGCCATGAGTTTACCTTCGGTGTTGGCATGAGTTTTATACCTTATCCATTGGTACTAACCCCCGTGCTATAACAAGTTCACGTGTGCATGTCGGTTTTGGAGTTTAATGTTTATGCAGGGTTTTAGTGTTGAATGCAAGACTTTCGGGATAAGTTCATCAAGCACCTCATGACAAGACCTTGAAGCCCGTACAAGTCATGCAATGAAGCAAACTTAACTCCAAGAAGTCGGGGACTTGATCCGAGAAGACGACAGACTCCAGGGACCTGACCGAGAAAAGTCTTTGAATCTTGCAAGACAAGGAGTTGAGTCCAATTCGGAGAGAAACCGACGACATGGACCTACATGCGAAGGGGGAAACATCCGGGAAGCAAGGGAACCGACGTGGAGCGAAGGAGCCCTCGGGGCGGGCCTAAATGGGCCCGGGCGCCGGCCGGCCCGATCCGGTCGGCCCCGAGCCCATTTAGGGCCCAAATGCCCTCTCCTTTGCCCTAGCCGCCAATCGGGCTATTTATAGCCCCCTGACCGAGAGCCTCGGGGAGAAGAATTCGTCTTCGGCCGCCGAGAAGCAGAGAAGAGAGGGACACCATCTCGGAGAGGAGAGGGTCGAGCTAGTTGACTAGGGTTTCCCTAGCCGACGTGGGAACCTTGCACGGAAGACCACGTCGGAGTTCCGGAGCTAGAAGCAAGATCAAGGAAGGATCCCGGTGGTGATCTTGTGTATGTATCATTGTTATAGTTGAATTATCAAGTTGAATCTTTTCCTAGCGATCAAGTGTTTCCTCGAAGATTTCGTTTTTCGATCGGCTTTGCTTATTTCTATTCTATTCTCGAGATAGATTACATAGGGTGTTCTTGTAGCCGCGGTGGCTAGAGGTACACGCCGGATCTTCCGAAAGAATCTCGACTTGTCTTTTGACTCGCCCTAAGCTCCCCGCATGAATAGGGATACGTTGTGACAGAACGGGGGTCTCGAAAGGCGGATGTTTTCGGATTTGGACGGGGAACCACGATTTAAAGAGGCTTCTATTAAGATTCGATTTGCTACTTCTTCTCTTGCTTGGAACTTCAACAAAAGGCTTACCCCGATCCCTCTAGATCGGTTTATCTACCCTATCTTACTTTGTTTTCTCCGGTATTTAGTAGATTAGATTCGTTTTGTGTCTTTTACTTAGATGCATTAGGGTTTCTTTTATCGAAGATTGGAGTTACATGGCTTTATTAGATTAAGTTTTGCGTCACACATTTGTTCCACGGATTCGATACCTTGGGTTCACCACTCGAGGGAAGAAGGGTCCCTTGACTACGACGGGAGACTTGTACGCTTGCGAGTCACAAACGAACTTTGATACAATTATTAACCGTCAACAAGCCCCTTTTTCTGGCGCCGTTGCTGGGGAACAAGTGATCAAGATTTGATTTTTTATTGCCTTTTTGTAATTTTCAGTTTTCTTTTTGTTTTTATTTTTGCATCTACTAAATTTTGATCATCCTCAAAATACATCTAATCTAGTTTGTCTAACTCTAGTTTTTATAGATTTGTTTTTACTTTCTAGTTTCTGCATACTTTGTCTATTGCTAACCCTAACAGGAGATGGACGGCTACCTCTCCAACAAACCCAATAATTTTGTGGATGATCCGGAAAAACTTTACGAGGCTAAGGAGACGCGAAGCACATCAAGCTAAAAAGCTGGATTTTGTAGATTCGGAGTCGGAAGACAAAGGATCGCAGGAATCTCCGAAGAATTCACCACCTCGAAGTCCTCGGGAGAATCGACTTCCACCGATGGGTGACCAACCACCGCAAGAACGCAAGATTGGGGAGCTATGCACCCCAGACATCATCAACCTACCAATCTTGAACCTTGAGGAGATTGGAAGACCGTTCGAGATCAAGACCTCAACAATCCGCATGGTGCAACATTCACCCTTCACCGGTAAAGAGGATCCGAACCTTCACCTCCAAGCATTCATTCAACTATGTCAGACTTTCAACATGGATGGGGTGACTCAAGACCAAATGAGGGCAAGGCTTTTTCCGTTCTCACTACTCGGGAAGGCTTTGCAATGGTTCCACTCTCAACCGGCGGAGACGGTGCAAAATTGGAACACGTTGATGAAGGCTTTCATGAAGGAATACTACTCACCGGGTAAAACTCAAAGCTTGCGTAATAAGATTGCCACCTTTGTTCAATATCCTACGGAAACTATCTCGGAGGCATTCGAGCGCTTCAACGAGTACACCCGGGCGGTTCCACATCACAAGTTCCCGAAGGAAGACCTCGTGCAAAAGTTCTATCAAGGACTCACCATGGCGTCAAGGACGATCATCGATGCATCGGCGGGAGGATCTATCATCGAGCTTACACCGACGGAAGCTTTCACGCTATTCAAGAAGGTCGTGGATAATGACACGTGGGCGTCGTCCGGGCGCCTACATCCGGTTCAACCCACGGGGAACGTCAAAGGAGTCTTGCAAGTGGAGAAGGAGAACATACTTGAAGGCAAGATCGACTCGCTCATGAGGAGGTTGGAGAAGATGGAGATGGAAAAGAAAGAGGCTCAAGACTTGAAGGCCGCCGAAGCAAGGTCCACATGTGAGGAATGTGGAGAGTATGGTCATGTCCGCAAAGATTGTCCGGAGGAAGCCAAAGTGCTCGACTACATGAGGAAGGGAGAATTGCCGAACTTCCGCTACGGGCAAGGTAGGCCTCAATTTAATGCAAGCTCATCTATTCCTAATGCGGTTCCGCTTCGTATACAATTGAAGGAGTTCATGGATGAGCAAGCTAAGATCAACAAGGACACCGTCACCAAGTTCAAGACCATAGACAAGGTGTTGGAGAACATCGATAGCAAAGTGACGGAGGTCGGAAGTTCCAATCATCAAGTGCTCAACATGATGAAGATGCTCGAGACGCAAGTTGGACAACTTGCGGGGCGCCTCACTAATGATGAAGGGAAGCTTCCGGGACAACCCAAATGTCCCGAATCGGCGAAGGCCATTCAAACACGTTCGGGGAAGGAGACCGAAGATCCGGAACGTTCCGCGGGATCAAGGAAGCTTAAACCATCCACCGAGGTGGAGGGAGTTGCTAAAGAGAAGGTTACGGGGATCGTCACCGAGGAACCTGAATACGAGATGCCGGAGGAAGACACGAGGATACCGCAACTCAAGCCACGCTACTTCCGAGGTAAACTTGACAACCACTTTGAGAAGTTTGTGGAAGTTGTGCGTAGACTTAGCATCAACATGCCATTACTAGATGCCCTACAAGTACCTACATATTCTCGTTACTTTAAAGACATACTTGCAAATAAATATGAGATAGCAACGCTCGGGCTAGATCATGTCAAGATGTCCGAGGAGTGTAGTGCAGCTATTGCTAATGGGCTAGAGAAGCAAAAAGACCCCGGGTGCCCCACAATTCCATGTTCAGTTGGTTCTTTCAACTTCGAGAAGGCGTTATGCGACCTTGGAGCTAGTGTGAGCGTCATGCCGAGGGATGTGTTCGAGAAGCTACGCCTACCGATGGAGCCTATGGGAATATGTTTGGAGTTGGGAGACAACTCCATTCGCTATCCCTTGGGCATTGCTGAAGATGTACCCGTGAAGGTCGGACACCACTTCATCCCCGTCGACTTCGTTGTGCTCGAGATGGGAGAGAGGGAGAAGCCGCCGCTCATCCTAGGGAGGCCATTCCTCAAGACCGTGGGAGCTACTATTGATGTTGGCAAGGGGGAGATCATGTTTGATATCAACGGAGAAAGGAGTTCCTTCAAGTTCCGTCCAAGGATTGAGGCATGCAACATGATTGGAGTGAAGGGAGAACCAAAACAAACGGAGGGGCTGAAAAAGAAGAAGGAGCCGAAAAAAATGAACATAAAGAAAATCAAAGAAGGTGTTGCATCCGTCAAGACAAAGAAAGAGAAGCCGCCTGTGAAGACCAAAAAAATGACTAAGCCAACTAAGCCGGAAGACAAGCCCGCGCCCAAGATGGTGCGGAAGTGGGTACCCAAGATTGCAACGCCCGCAAAGAGCGTTGATCCGGAGTAATCAAGTGAAGAAGTCTAGCTATAGACTATAAATGAAGCGCTAGGCGGGAGGCAACCCGTTTTCGTCGAGTCAAGAATAAGCTACCGGGAGGACAACCTGATTCCAGGTTTTTCGAGTATTTTTAAAAATTTAGTTTTTGAGTTTTATTACGCAAAGACATTAGACTTAGAAGTGGTTGAACAATATTAGAGACATAATTCTTGATTGAATGTTTGCTTTATCATAAACCCTTTGCATGAACCCTCCTATGTGCTTGTTTGTTCTTTTCTTTTCGAGAAACCTCAACCAAATAATTTCAGAACCAAACTCAACCTTTCACCCTCATTATGGTGCTGAGGTTGACTTATTTTTCATGCTAAAACCACACGAGTAGAGCCACGATTTATATTTAAGTGTTAATAAAATTCAGCACGTGGTAGGACTCGCGTGAACCTAGAAATCAAAGCTTTTGGTTGGTTTTAAAAAAATCTTTATCCTTGGTTTCTCTAGGATTAGAATTTTTCTAAGCCTATTCTAATTTTGTTTTATTCAAAATCTTTCTTATTTAGCCAAAATTAGAACCTAAACCTATGCCCCCATGATCAAGCCGGGAAAATGTCTGCTCCCAACCAATGAAGGCAAACTATACCGGTGAGACCAAAATCGACGTAGTCGAAAAATATTTTCGACTTACATTTGTTTTTAATGGTTTAAAAACTTCTCTAAAATTATGTTTGAGCTCTTGCATGGCTCTGAAAAATATTTTAAATTTCGAATTAGAGGAGTGCTTAACCTTAAACACACCTTAATGGAGGCAATCTAGTTTGAATTAATCATGCATGCACCATTGGATTCCCTTTTATCAACTTTCACCAATTCCACATGCAAAGGACAAGCATGGTGGGCAGCAAGCATCAACTTTGCAGGATTTTCATGGTGGCATGTGAAGCAAGTGGAGCTAGGGAGCATGGACATTACCCAAAGCATGGAGCATCAAGTGGGAGGACCAATAATGCAAGAAAAGGAGTGGACGAGAGCGTTTGGGCGGTGCAACTCGTGGAGCACGCGGGCGGGGAAAGTTGCGAGAGGTGAAATAATCGTCTTTGGGAGAAAGACGCGGCGGGGAGGAGCCGGGAGGCCCCCGGGCCGGCCGGCCCGCCGGCCGGCCGGCCGACCTACTTAAGGAGCCCCCGGCTCCCGTTTTCTAACGCAGCAAGCTTCCCTCTCCTTCCCTTGTTTGTGTGTTCAAGTTTGTGTGCTCAACACCTCCGTAGACATAGCCAACCATCCCAAGTTTGATAGCTCAAGAAAAAAATCCACATCCTTAATCCACTCAAAGTCCACATCCGAAGCAAAGAGTTTAAGTGCCTAGTTACCGGTTGCAACCCGGAGTTTTAGTTGAAGAAAAGAGTGCAGCAACCATGTGGAAGAAGACCACAAGTCTCTTCTCTAAGAAGAAGAGTTCGTCGTCATCCAAGCCGTCATCAACCACGTCTTCGAGGAGGCACTCGGTTTCCGAGTCTCCCCGGAGCATGGAGACGGATACGGCGCCACCGAGGAGGAACGATGCTCTCCTCCTTGGTGGTATGAGGGCTGCAAGAAGCACTTCCATGAGGTTCACTGAACCTCGTGGGCACACGGAGGAACAGCCCGCGCCACCACGACGATCGACTCGCTCAACCGCGCCACCTCCTTACACCCCGACATACTCTTCGTACGGCTTCATCATCTTGTCGGCGGAGGAGGAGGAGAGGCTCGCCAATCTTGAGAAGAGGCTTGTGCCGAACGTCGAGTTCGACGACCAAGCACTCTACACCTTGGGTTTTGGCACCGACATATACTATATGTTGGGGCACCTTGGATGGGTGCAGTTCTCCAACGGAGTATCGGTGGACACCCATTTGGGGTTCGCCTTGGAAATCTTGATGACTATTGCACCCATCGTTGATGATGATGGGGTGCAAAGCTTGTCATTCCGTTTGGAGGGAATCCAACAAGTGGTTCCCTACGAGCACGTTAGGGAGCTGCTTGGATTCCACAAGGGAGCTCCGGAGAAAGTTGACGTGCCACCCGGCATGTTAGCGGGATTTTGGAATATGATCTCCGGAGAAGCCCATCAACAACGCAATTGCATCCGCAACCCCATTATCCGGATATTTCACTCTTGGATGTGCAAGAGGGTATTGGGGAGGATGAAGGAGACAAAGGTGACCGACACGGAGTTGAATTGGCTATACTCGGCTTTAATTGCCAGGCAGCCAATAGACCCCTCTTACCTCATGATCAACCGTTGGTGTTGTGAAGCAACATCGGGGGCGGGTAATATTGGTTCGGGGTGTTACCTCTCCATGTTGGCCTTTTCCTTGCGGCCGGGGATCGCAAGAAACCCCGCCCACCTTTTGCGTGGTACCTCTCTCGGCATTGAGTATTTGCGGCAAGGCAAATACATTAGTGGAGATGAGAGAGGAGGTTATCGGTTGGCCATAGTGAACCTACCTCTTCCCAACGAGAGGCTTAGGCTTTTCAACGAAGGGAGAGAAGATTGGTTGGAAGAGGGACTCCTTGTCCCTGCAAGAAAGAACAAAAGAGGAAGAATCGTAGAGGAGGGAACATCCTCCGCACAAGCGAGTGGAGCACAACCCAATGTGCAACCATTCGGCGGGGTCCCTCCTCCGCCAAGTTACTACGGAGGGCCACAAGAGCAAGCATGGGGGGGTGGTGCACCGGTACCCCCACCAAATTATGTTGTGCCCAACGCTAACTTCGCGGAGTCCTACGCTCATCATCCCCAACCACAACAAAGCATGGCCATAATTGGAGGGTATGCTGCAAGAAACGCTCAAAACATCACAACCATCCAAGCTAACGCAGCTCAACTTGGTGAAGGCAACGCAAATATTGCCTTTGAACTTGGACGCCTTCACCTTGTGGAGCCAAATCAATTCGTCGGAGGAAATGTCCAATCGTACTATGAGCAAGGGTATTATTATCAAGATCATCAACATCAACCACCGGCGGAGGACTAGAAGATTTAGGAACTTTAGTTTTCTTTTCTTTTCTTTTTCTCTGTAATTTTCAGCTTTTGCTTATGTGTGTTTGCGTAGTATTTTCTGTTTTTATTTAAATTTCAGCAAGCATGTTTGTTTATTTTCAGTTTGTATTTCGACTTGATGTCATCATTAATAAAGACACCACCTTGATTATATCATTGTAAAAGCTACAAAATTCGTGCCATGATGATATATGATTAAAATTGCAGCTTTGTTCATCTTTGTAATTGATTTATGCATGTTTAAGCTAGTGCTCTCTTAAAAATACAAATCTGAATTTATTTAAATGCTAGCTTAGTTTTCAGCGGAGGTTATGATTAAAATAAAGACCCATAGTGTTTTATGTGCTCTCAAGTTATGAGTAGATTAAATATGTCTTTTATGCTCAAAAATATTGCTAACCTTGTCACAAATATCGCTTGTGTGTTGCTCAACCTATCCAAAGACTTATATATATTTGAGTGCATAAACCTTAGTGTACAAGATTTATTTTTGAGTGAGTTATTGCAGGCCATGATTTCTCTGGCCCGAGACTAAGAAGCTGGTCATTCCATTTTTGCGTATCTATCTTTTTGCTAGCCTTTTATCCGTGCATTGTGTATCCCCGCATCGGTGATCTCACAAACTTCGCCGGATATCCACCCTTAAACCAAATATCATCTTTTGTGATTACCTCCTTGACCACAACCTATCGTTGAGAATGGATCATTAATTCAAGGAAGATCGCAAGACGGTGCCGACATTGAAGATTTCAAGTATCTCTCCAAGGAAAATTATTTTCGGTACCTACCATATTTTTCGCCTCTTTGCTCGAGGATGAGCATCGTCTAAGCATGGGGGAGGAGGTAGGTACGGTGCAGTTTTAGAGTTCAAAAGGGAGTATTTTTAAAAAAATATATAATGATGAAAGAAAAAATTCGGCGATATACGTGACTTCCAAGGTGAAGAAAGAAAAATATATATATATATGAAAGAAAGAAAGAAAGAAAGAAAGAAAGAAAGAAAGAAAAGAATGAGAAATATGAGAAAGAGAAAAAAAATTTGTGCGTAAAGTGAACTCCCCGGGTCTCTAAAAGTGCATTCAAGGCTTCAAGTTAAAAAGATCCATTCTCATTTTTCCAACCATGTGCAATCCGATAACGAGGACTTCCTTTGTGCCTCGGGATCACTCTTTGCCATTTGCACATGTCCACTCATCTAAAAGTGTGTGTATTTTTCTCTTTCCCCTCCTTGATTTAATATTATTTTCCAATGACCTTTTTGACGAGTCTCGGTAAGACCATGAAAAGCTTGTCTTGTTTTGACAATACCTCATTTATAAAATCTTGTTAGGACTAAACTTTCCCAAAGCTCCATATAAAGCCTACCACATATATATGAGAGGGAAAGGAGTAGAATATATAGGCTTGAGAGACAAGTGAGATGAGAGTTCATGAGCAATATACGAGATGATTTAAATTTGTGAACTTGGTTTAGCTTTTCTTTATCTCGTTCTTTATTTCAAAAATTCTGAGATCTATTTAAAACTTTGTGAGCATGTTAATACTTGTGGGATAAGCTTAATAAGAATCTACCCTCCGTAGAGATGAAGGCTAGTACATTATGGAACTTTAATGAATTAAAATTTTGAGAGCATTATGTTTTCTCATGTGTGATCAAGTGCAAAGTTTAAACATTGTTTGGCAATGATGATATCCATCGAAGGCTTACTCGAGGACGAGCAAGGTTTAAGCATGGGGGAGATGTTGACGGTGAAAATCCGTCAACCTAGCCATGAGTTTACCTTCGGTGTTGGCATGAGTTTTATACCTTATCCATTGGTACTAACCCCCGTGGTATAACAAGTTCACGTGTGCATGTCGATTTTGGAGTTTAATGTTTATGCAGGGTTTAGTGTTGAATGCAAGACTTTCGGGATAAGTTCATCAAGCACCTCATGACAAGACCTTGAAGCCCGTACAAGTCATGCAATGAAGCAAACTTAACTCCAAGAAGCCGGGGACTTGATCCGAGAAGACGACAGACTCCAGGGACCTGACCAGAAAAGTGCTGAATCTTGCAAGACAAGGAGTTGAGTCCAATTCGGAGAGAAACCGACGACATGGACCTACATGCAGAAGGGGGAAACATCCAGGAAGCAAGGGAACCGACGTGGAGCGAAGGAGCCCTCGGGGGCGGGCCTAAATGGGCCCGGGCCGGCCGGCCCGATCCGGTCGGCCCGGAGCCCATTTAGGGCCCAAACGCCCTCTCCTTTGCCCTAGCCGCCAATCGGGCTATTTATAGCCCCCTGACCGAGAGCCTCGGGGAGAAGAATTCGTCTTCGGCCGCCGAGAAGCAGAGAAGAGAGGGACACCATCTCGGAGAGGAGAGGGTCGAGCTAGTTGACTAGGGTTTCCCTAGCCGACGTGGGAACCTTGCACGGAAGACCACGTCGGAGTTCCCGGAGCTAGAAGCAAGATCAAGGAAGGATTCCGGTGGTGATCTTGTGTATGTATCATTGTTATAGTTGAATTATCAAGTTGAATCTTTTCCTAGCGATCAAGTGTTTCCTCGAAGATTTCGTTTTTCGATCGGCTTTGCTTATTTCTATTCTATTCTCGAGATAGATTACATAGGGTGTTCTTGTAGCCGCGGTGGCTAGAGGTACACGCCGGATCTTCCGAAAGAATCTCGACTTGTCTTTTGACTCGCCCTAAGCTCCCCGCATGAATAGGGATACGTTGTGACAGAACGGGAGTCTCGAAAGGCGGATGTTTTCGGATTTGGACGGGGAACCACGATTTAAAGAGGCTTCTATTAAGATTCGATTTGCTACTTCTTCTCTTGCTTGGAACTTCAACAAAAGGCTTACCCCGATCCCTCTAGATCGGTTTATCTACCCTATCTTACTTTGTTTTCTCCGGTCTTTAGTAGATTAGATTCGTTTTGTGTCTTTTACTTAGATGCATTAGGGTTTCTTTTATCGGAGATTGGAGTTACATGGCTTTATTAGATTAAGTTTTGCGTCACACATTTGTTCCACGGATTCGATACCTTGGGTTCACCACTCGAGGGAAGAAGGGTCCCTTGACTACGACGGGAGACTTGTACGCTTGTGAGTCACAAACGAACTTTGATACAATTATTAACCGTCAACAAAGACTATGGGAATCAGTCGGTCCCTCGAGCTTGGCAGTCATGCCCCTATCCACCTCAGCCGACTTGAGCTTCGAGAACAGCTCATTCACCGTCAGAGTGTCATACTTCTCCGACTCGACAATGGCCTCGAACTTTCCGCCCCAAATCGTACGATCCAAAGAGTGTAAGAGCTTGACCGCTCTATCATGATCATCGTACGGGAGTACGTCCACATTGGCCCTCATGTTGTTCACAACCACCGTGAACCTCTGAAACAAGGCATCGATGGACTCACCGGGGAGATGAGTGAAATTCTCGTACTCTCTCCGGTAGGTCGCATACATCCGTGCCTCGAACACCGGGCGTTCCCAACATGAGCCTCCTTCAACACCACCCAAATCCTGCAAGCCAAGTGCTCGGTGTGCACCCGATCGAACTCGGCCGACACAAAGCACGAAACAAGTAGTCGACCGCCTTATTGTTGGCGTCGAATCCGTCCCCTCGACCCCGGAGCAAGGAAATCCATCGGTGGACATAGCCCGTGTCCACCGTGACATCCCAAAGAAGCTGACCCTTTCCGCGGAGGAACGCACCCATCCGCTTGCTCCACATCTGGCAGTTCTTGCCATCGAAGTGTGGGGGACCCGAACCCTGTTCCTGGTACGCCATCCTTGGATCTTAGACTGGTTAGAGTCAACAAAGACCCGAACCGGCTCTGATACCACTTGAAGGACCGATTAGGCGACCAGAGAGGGGGGAGTGAATGGGAGCCGATAAAAATTCTTCTCGAGGGAGATTGAAACTCCGACAGGATGAACTAGCTCGGTCGAACCCCCAAAATCACACGCTCCGCACTTCAACCTTCTGTTTGCCAAAACCACGTAGCCACTGGAGTGCTACTGGTCCTAGGAACAAACTCTACCAGCTACCACAACACACACGCAGCACCGACAGCGGAAACAACTCGAAAGCCGGCTAACCAGAGGGGCGGTTAGACCGGGTATAGGGGGCGGTTAGATCGCCTCCACCTGGCAACCAAGAAATCCTCCGAAACGCCTCTTCTGAGCACCAAAACTCACCACGGTTTCACCAACAGAGATCTCTAGTCAAGGCCATGCTAGCTACCAGAAAATCTTGGTGAAAACCAAAACTTCACCCAAGGGCCTAGGGGCGGTTAGACCGGCTACCTGGGGTGGTCTAACCTCCTGTACCCAGCGACGAACTCCAACCAAGAACTCCTAGCAAACTGCGCGAGAACGACCCCAAATTTCACCCAGACGCTCCTCTAATCAAGGCGAACAAACTCATAGAGGAAAATCCGGTGAAACAAAACTTTGACCCGGAAACACCCAGGGCGGTTAGACTGCCCCCTGTAGGCGGTTAGACCGCCCCTTCCAGAAAACGAACCCGCGGGTCAAACCTCAACTTCCTCGCGCCCAATCTCCCGAATAACTCCACGGATTGCAGCAAAACTTCGGGAAAAGCTGGGTTACCTCCTGGGCAACCTCTACCTCAAAGGAATCGACCCAAAACACTCACAATCAAGAGGAATCGAAGAAAACGCTTCTCTAGGTCAAGAACTCGCCCAACTCGAGAAACCACCAAATCGAGTCCGATTCAAAGGGGATTTGGGGGCAAAGTCACCAGTCAAAGAGGCACAAGAACCTCATACGTGACACCCACCAAAAACCCCAAGAAATCGTTCCTAAAACACCGCCAAAAAGAGCTCCGAAAATCAACACAAGGGAGACGGGAAAACCACCATGATGAACAATGCCAAACCTTCTATACATGCCATGAAAGGTTCGTACAAGGTCTAGCTTGCCACCCAAACATCCATCCCTCTCTCTAGATCTCACATGAAGCTCTCAAGCTAGCCTTCTAAAATCCTAAGGAAAATGGAGAACGAAAATGGAAAAACTAAATGAGCTAGGGTTCCAAGAGTTGGCTGCCATCCACCCATCTAATGAGTATATATGGAGGCACCCAAAAGACTAAACTACCCTTCACTAATAACTAGGGATACATGCCCCTCGAGGGTGAATTTGGAAGTCTTCATGTCTTCACCATCGGACGGATGCCGGCGACCGCAACCCCGCTTAGCCTTGACACAAGCCTTGCGATCCCGACGCGTGTCCTCCGCTTCGAAGCTTCTCGGCGCCGGCGGCCGGGCGGTCGGCGCACCCCCCCCCCCCCCGGGCGGTTAGACCGGCCCGGGGGATCTGACCGGCCACAGGCGGTCTGACCGCCCCTCCTGGGCGGTTGAACCGGCCTGGGTGGCCGCACCTCCTCGTCGAGTCTTTGGCCTCGGTTTTGTGGCTCAACCGAGTAACCCAGTGGTTTTCTGGTGAACCACTGCAAACCCCGCGAACTCGGTGTAGCCTCCGCCAATCTCCACTCATGACTCGGCTCCCACGTAGTCCCGGCTCGATCTTGGTTTTGAGGCTCTACCAAGAAACCGTCCACGACTTCATCTTGCTTGTTCATGCCACCATGCGGCCCGCACTTGACCCCCGCCGGCCACCGGTCCCTCGAACGAAGCCTACTTGTCTTCTCCACAACTGGAGGCCTCACCGGCAACGACCTTTCGCGCTTGTTCTTCACCTGCACCAACACGAGTCAAGCCGCAACCTGCACCTGCAATACTTAGCCAAGAATCAGTCCACACAATGTTGTCAATCACTCATCACACAAGGGAGCGACCATCCACCGGTCCTCGAACCACACATGGTCCTCAGGGGCAATGGTGCCCTCCCGGCCTAAGGAGAAGCCAGAAGAGACGGGTTCAGCGCTTGAGGAACCGCGAGTTGAGGCAGGCTGGGATCCAGACAAGGAAGGTGTGGCGTCCAAAGGATCAGCCCGAAGGGTCAAAGCGTTCGGCTCCAACATGCATGGTATATTTTCTGCCGAACGAGTTCATGGCTCCTGCTAACCAGGTTGTGCAGGAGGAGGCGTCCCTGGATGATGAGCAGATCGAGGGGATGATGGCGCAGTTGGTGCTAGCCAAGCAGGCCATCTTCGACAAACCGGCCAAAAATCGACACATGAGGCCACTGTACTTAAGGGGATACGTCAATGGCAAGCCATTGACCAAGATGTTCGTCGACGGTGGAGCGGCAGTCAACGTAATGCCGTACACCACCTTCAGGAAACTTGGTATGGGCCCGAGCGATCTGACGCCTACAAGCAAAATACTGAACGATTTCGCTGGAAATCCTTCAGATACCAAGGGATGCGCTCACGTGGATCTGATGATCGGGTCCAAGACGCTGCTCACGACCTTCTTTGTGATTGAAGGTAAAGGAGCCTATAGCCTACTGCTCGGACGGGACTGGATTCATGCCAATTGCTGCGTCCCATCCACCATGCATCGGCGGCTTATCCAAAGGTGGATGATGATATTGAGGTCGTCCAAGCAGATGACTCCGTGAGCGTTGCTAACATGGAACCGGCTTTCTGTGAGTACCAAGGCATTGATTGCTTCTCAGGGAAAGACTGGGGAGAAGGTCCTGTTGAACCTGTCAGCAGTGATCAACAGCCGATTCAAGCAGTCGGCTCTTATAGTAATTTTTAATGGAGAACCCCGTAGATGGCACTGATGGCAAGTTGGGGCGAGGATTTATGTCGGCCGACAAATTAGAAGAAGTTGACATCGGAAGCGGTGATAAGCCAAGGCCGACGTTCATCAGCGCAAACTTGCAGCCAGACTTCAGGGAGGAATTGATCAAGCTGCTCAAGGAATACAAGGATTGCTTCGCCTGGGATTATTCGGAGATGCCTGGATTGGATCGTTCTATCGTGGAGCATCGGTTGCCAATCAAATCTGGTTTCAAACCATACAAGCAACCACCCCGGAAAATCTACAAGGATGAAGTATTGGCCGATGTGAAGAAGGAAGTTGAAAGATTACTTGATGCAAACTTCGTTCGGCCATGCAGATATGCGGAGTGGATCTCTAACATTGTCCCTGTTTACAAGAAGAATGGAAAGATGAGGGTCTGCATAGATTTCAGGGATGTGAACAGAGCCACTCCAATGGATGGTTACCCCATGCCTGTTGCCGATTTGTTGATTGACGTCGCAGCTGGACACAAAGTGATCAGTTTCATGGATGGCAATGCGGGATACAACCAAATCTTCATGGCAATAGAAGACATATCAAAGACGGCCTTCAGATGTCCTGGTCATATAGGCCCGTTCGAATGGATAGTCATGACATTCGGGTTAAAAAATGCCGGTGCAACTTATCAACGAGCCATGAATTACATTTTTCACGAGTTGATCGGCAAAGTTGTGGAAATCTACATTGATGATGTGGTAATCAAGTCCCTAAGTCATGACACACATTTGGAAGATGTGAAGAGGACCTTGGAGTGCACCCGGAAGCATGGTTTAAAGATGAATCCAAACAAGTGCGCCTTTGGGGTATCAGCTGGAGAATTCCTGGGGTTTTTAGTCCACGAGGGAGGAATTGAAGTTGGCAAGAAGAGCATGAAGGCCATCGATGAAGTTGTTCCTCCAACTAATCTCAAGGAGTTGCAATCACTGCTCGGCAAAATTAATTTCGTGAGAAGATTCATTTCAAATTTGTCACAGAAGGTTTTGCCATTCTCTCCATTGCTCGAAGCTAAAGAAGGATCAAAAGTTCAGATGGGGCGACGAACAACAGAAGGCTTTCGATGAGATCAAGCAGTACATGAAGGAGCCACCAGTGTTGGTCCCTCCTCAGCTGGATAAGCCTTTCAAGTTGTACGTGGCGGCCGATACCCAAACCATTGGATCGGCCCTTATTCAAGAATTCGAAGGGAAGGAACGGGTAGTAGCATATCTTAGCCAAAAATTACTTGATCCTGAGACCAGATATTCGGCTGTAGAGAAGCTGTGTCTGTGCGTATACTACTCGTGTACAAAGTTTCGGCACTACTTGTTGAATGCCGAATGCACTGTGTATTCCAAGTTTGATGTGATAAAACATATGTTATCTATGCCAATTTTGAACGGCAGGATTGGCAAGTGGATTTTAGCTTTATCAGAGTTCGAGTTGAAGTTCGAATCGGCAAAAGCCATCAAAGGTCAGATCATTGCCGATTTCATAACTGAACATCGCGATCCGTCAATTGATTTACTTGAAATTACCCCCTGGGCCTTATTTTTTGATGGGTCATCATGTGGTAAAGGTGGGGGAGTAGGGATCCTACTAATTTCACCTAGGGGTGAGATGTTTGAATTTGCCATCCCTATACAGCCCACTGTTACAAACAATCAGGCCGAGTACGAGGCACTGCTTCGAGGGCTTCAATATTTGAGAGAAGCTGGGGTCGTTTCAGTTGAAGTTTATGGAGATTCAGAGCTTGTGATCAAGCAATTGAACGGCCAATACGAGTGCAAAAGTGAAGCGCTGAGGAGTTACTACGAAGAGTGCAGGGAAATCTTGAAGAGCTTCCCGTGGGTAACTCTACAGCATATTCCTAGGGAACATAATGAAGAAGCAAACAGGCTGGCTCAAAGCGCCTCTGGTTACAAAGAGAGTCAAGAAGCATTTGCTGCAGAGGTATGTGCACTAGGGACGGATCTCGCAGAAGGTGATTGGAGGAAAGAAATCGCTGACTACTTGAGAGATCCATCCCGAAAGGTCTCTAGTAAGCTCAGGTACAAGGCCATAAAATTCGTTCTTCTGGATAACAATTTGTTCTATAAATCATTAGATGGGGTATTGTTACGATGCCTGGGTCCAGAAGAAGCCAAGAATATGATGAGCGAAGTGCACGATGGGATATGCGGAGCACACCAATCGGCCTACCGTATTAAATGGGTTATTAGACAAGCTAGGTGCTTTTGGCCGACGATATTAGAGGATTGCTTTGAGTATTACAAGGGATGTCAAGATTGCCAGAGGTTTGGAAACATTCAAAGGGTCCCCGCGTCAGCATTGAATCCCATCATCAAGCCATGGCCATTCAGGGGCTGGGGTATAGACTTGATTGGCCAAATTAATCCACCATCTAGTAAGGGGCATAAGTTCATACTTTTGGCTACGGATTATTTTACTAAGTGGGTTGAGGCGATCCCGCTGAAGAAGGTGACATCGGAGAACATGGTTGAATTTGTCAAGGAGCACATCATCTATCGGTTTGGAATCCCTCAGACAATCACCACTGATCAAGGGGCACAATTCGTGTCACTGGAGTTCAGAGAGTTTGCCGAAAGCATGGGGATCAAATTGTTTAACTCTTCTCCTTATTATGCCCAAGCTAATGGTCAAGCGAGGCTTCTAACAAGATCATGATCAAGCCGATACAAAAGAAGATCGACCGTAAGCCAAGAAGGTGGCATTCGGTACTCGGTGAGGCACTTGTGGGCTTACCGAATGGCCCCCCATGGAGCTACAAAAACTTCTCCTTATGAATTGGTTTATGGGCACCACGCGGTTCTACCTTGGGAGATGCAATCAGATTCAAGGAGAGTGGTGTTACAGAAAGATTTGAGCTCCAAATATTACAGTGGCCTAATGATGGATGAGCTAGAGGATTTACACATGATCCGTCTTAGAGCCTTGGAAAACATCGAGAAAAACAAGCTGTGGGTTGCCAAGTACTATAACAAGAAAGTAAAGGTCAGACAATTCGCAGAAGGAGATTTGGTTGGGAAAGCGCTATTGCCGATTGGAACTAAATACAGCGAATTCGGCAAATGGTCCCCTAATTGGGAGGGGCCTTTTCGTGTGGTCAGATGCGTCCCTGGTAATGCATACATATTAAAAACTTTGCTAGGAGAAGAATTTTCCGCCGCGATAAATGAAAGATATCTGAAGAAATATTATCCCAGCATTGAAATTGATCGATGATCACCAGCAGCAGGATTACGCACATCTGACACAGAAACAGCCGGCGCTCAAGAACGAGGCCACCTTCAGAACAAAAATTCACAAACAGAAGAAATGGCCAGTGCCTAGATGCATTGCCCTTAGCACAAAAACTACATTACAACTGCTTCTTGCAGGTTTACATCCCTGGTGATCAGGACCTCAAGAAGGTGGGAAGCAGAAGGCGTGGAGGAAGAAGCGAAAGTATGATTCAATCTTTTCTTTGCTTCTTCTTCGACTGCTCCCTCCTCAGTTGTTCCAGGACCACCGTGACGGCGACTTGGAATGCGTGGGGGTGACCATGGTTTGCGGCCTCCACCAAGCTATCCCAGGCCGTTTTCAGGTTGTTATACCTGTCAGAGACATCTAAAACAGAGGAATCGATGTTAGGGGCAAGAAATCTAAACGCGGGCACAAAGCCAAGAAGAAGTCAGAAGCATTTACCCCCTACTAGTGCCTCCAGAGCCATGCGGCGCTCGCGTTCGGCTTGGCAACGAGCGGTGATGTCCCTGAGCCCGTGCTCCAGGTGCCGAATGCGACGGCGCAGTTGATGGCTGGTCCTCTGTTCAGGCGTGGCATCTTCTGCTTCGAGGGAGGAATCGGAGGAGATGTACTCAGGCACATCTTCGGTCCCGATGATTTCTTCGGGAAGCAAGTCAAGGCTGAAAAGGAAAAAAGAAGAGGAGGTAAAGCACAAGATCATGTGGGAAGCAGGAAGTAAATCAAGAGAAAAACTCACCTTCGAATCGTGCGTTTCTTTGAAGGGCTGCTCTCCTGGAGTCGCTTGCCCTTGTCCATGGCCTTGGGGTTTTTTTCCTCTGGAGACGGGGGAGGAGATGAGAAATGATGGATGAGTGTGCGAGTGGATTTGCAGAGCATCTCAGCAGGCTATTTTATTGACCGAAGGGGCGCATTGGGAGTGATGACTGGCCAGTACACACTGTTGGAATACCAAATGGCAGGGTTTTCTCCCAGATGCGAAGGGTTTTTGCTTGAACAGTGCTTGCGGATTGCCGATTCAGGGATCTTCTGCGGATCTTGCGCCAAGGGGCATCTGTTCTGGCGTATTCGGCTCTAGACAGTTCCCGGATACGTTTAAGGGAAAAGATTCACAGGTGCAAATGTAAAGAAAATCATCACAGAGCAAGCACAGAATTCAAAAGTTCTTCACTTATTGCCGATATTCAAACATCCCTAATACAATCTAGTCAAAAAGCCTGTTCAGCACAGATTGGGGATGAGTGATTTCGGCAATGGCGTCGCCGTGGCCATCAAGGCGCTCTAAGATGAGCTCGATCTCCTCAATGTCCTCTGGCGCGCCGCCCCGGAAGCCGCGCGGCCTAGTGGAGTAGTCGACGTCCGTGTGCGTCGCCATGGCAGCCAGGCCCAGGGTGGTGCCCAAGCGAACGCCATGGGTGGCCACCTCGTCGACGTGATGCTCCACCGCAGCGAGGCGCTCCGCCGCGTGTCACCGCGGGCGTTCACCTTGTCGGCTCCGTCGCTCCACCCGCCGCCTTCGGCTGGTCGAGCTCGGCATCGCGGGCTGCAAGGAGCAAGAAGAAGGGAGATTAGCATCAAAAGCCGGGTTGGATCAAAGATTTGATTTCAGAGCCGTACCGTCGATGGTTTCCAGCAGCTGTCTGCGCTGGTCCTCCCACTCCAACTCGGCTATGCCCGCCTTCTTGGAGACGGCCTCCAGGTCGCGCCGGGTCGTCTCCAGTTCCGCCTTGAAGCGGAGAGCATCGTCTTCCCCGTAGGGCACGGGGGAGTGCCCGTCGGACTCTGAGGAGTCGTCCGGAAGAGGTTGATTGGCCGGCGCAGGAGATGGATTCCACTGAATCAGCCTGAAAAGGAGATGATCGTCAAAACAGGAAGACCAAAGATGAATCAAAAAGAAGGAATCAACGATCATTGCCTCCTGCGCGCGTTGGCGCTGCTCCCTTCTGCCTCGTCAGAGGCGCGGCGGTGGTTGAGGCGGCGCACCATGCTGCTCTGGGATGTGCACTGTTTGGGAAGAAGAAGAGTTGAGATTGGCAAAGATTCGAGAGCTAAAAGGCTTGGTGGAGAGCTAGGGGCACCTACGGTTTCATTTATAGGCCTGGCAAGACAGATCGTGGCCTCAAGTCGTGGCTCTGGATCGTGACGCATATCCCAAGAAAATCGGAAGGTGGAAGGGTTTCCTTGACCAATCCGCCAATGGGTCGTTTGGAGTTCTAGGCTGAGTCGTGTTCGGTTGACTGGCTCGGCTAAAGGGAGTCAAGGTGCCATTCGGGTATTGGCATGTCTTTGCCGAATGGATCGTTCAGTATTACGTTGAAGGAGCGCAGCAGGAAAGGGAAATGAAATTGCAAGAACAAATATTACAAAAGCGGCCAACTCGGTTATACATCAATTGAAGCATTCAAATGTTCAAGTATTTTGCAATTACACTACGGACATTGGATATTGTTTGACGAATATTATCCCACCGCTCCTGATAGTCTTTCTGGGCACTAGACAAGGTGATAAGCTCTGCATCGCATTGTTTCATCTTGGCCATAGCCGATTTTGCCTCCTCTGGGTCTTCTCTATCAATTCAGGGAGCTCGGCTATTTTCCTGTCATCGGCCTCTATCTCAGCTGACAAGCTTCTCAATTCCGCTTCCAGAGCAGCTTTCCTGGCAATTTTTGAATCACGAGAGGCTTGCAGATTGGCCAATGTATCTTTGTGGCTCTCGGTCTAAGATTGTACCCCGTTCATGGCTTGTTCAGCACTGGTTCTCTTCTGTTCAATAGCCGGGCGGGAGTGCACCTTCCTCAAAGCCTTCCTTATGGACGCATAATGATCCTCCAGGCCACAGATAGATGCGAGAGAAGCATTGATGTCCTCAAGGAGCTCTTGGCTGATGGACTCGAGCATTTCTTCAAAATGATCGAGATCTCTGAACGGATCTTGTGTATCCTTTTCCAGCCAGGCAAAGATCTCCCTGAGCTTTTCTAGCACTTCCTCTGACAGGGTTTGATGCATTTCTTCCATCGCCTCGGCAACTGGATTGTTCCCTACTGACAGACTTGATGATGATGGGGCCTGATCCTAAGAAGCAGTATTGCTGAGTTAGGAGTGCTAAAAGTAAAGGTATCAGAGTCAAGTGCAAATGAGTACCTCATGTCTGATTTCTTGAGCTGGGGGAGGACTCTGTTCAGGGGCAATCACAGGCGAAGGGGGTGTTCCAGGCAAGGCTGAAGCTTCTATGTGAGAAGGCGCTGTTGTTGGCAGCTCAGGGGCTTCTGGCTAAAGAGGAGATGGATTCACCTCTGCTGGGATTGGTGTCTCTGCATGACCAGCAGGTGATTGTGCCCCTGGAGGACTTGACGGTTCTGGCTGGACTGGGAGACTCATCTATGGAGAATTCATTGCTTCTGCAGAAGGTGATTGAGTCCCTGATGAAGATGAGATCTCCACTGGGATAGGCAATTCAACCCTGGGTGGACTTGCTTGTTGAGACACTGGGACGTCCACAAGTTGCTCTGCTGTTGTGTCTTCTGCAAATGTCAAATTAAAAGATAAATGCCAGTGTTCATCCTCAAGAGGGGACAGTGAAGGTCATACCAGTGGATGGAGCATTGGCAGGTGCTGGCACTGAAGATTGCTGGGCTCTGGGCTGAAAATACACAAGATATGATTTGTCAGAGCCAGAGTAATTTTGTGATCAGGAAAAGAAAGGGTTTTTACCTCAACAAGGACTTTCTTAATAGTTCTCCTCCTCTTGGCATTTGGAGGAGCAATCAGGGTCAAACCTTGCCTCCTGTCAGCAGCAAGGCTGGAAAGGCTTGGGTCTGTTGTGGCAAACCTGGCCATTAGCTGAGCCAGAGTTGGGGACCTGAATCCCAGTGCTGAGATCGGGCCTACAGCATTGTAGGAGATGTTCCTGGCTCGAGGGGCAGGCACTATGTTCTGTGGGTAAAAGAAATAAGATCAGAATCATGAATGGAAGAGGAAATGTCTGATCCAAGGTTAGTCATATTACCTCTGAAGCTGGCTGGAAATCAGGCATTAATTCTGCACAGAACAAATGCACAGGCTCACTGAAGATATGATCATGGAATTCTTGCCACCATGAGTTGAAGGTGGGGTGAGCTATTGTTGTAGGTACAAAAGGCCAGGTGTAGACAGCGGGACTGCACACATAATGAAAGACTCTACTGCTGTGCATGAGCTCTTTGATTTCCTCTCTGGGTTTGAGGAATTCATGCAGAAACAGTCTTGGGGGCATCTGGCCACACCCAAGTTGCCGAGCCATTACATTGGGCTGATAATATTCATAGGTGCTATAGGTCAGCCTTCCTCCATTGAATTCAGCCGGCAGCATGCATGGGCGGATTATGATGTCGAAGATCTCTAGGAATCTCCCATCTTGACGTTCGGATTCAAAGGAGAATTCAACGGGGAAAATCAAGGTGTCATTGCCCAGATAAGGGAGCCAGAGAGGATTCTGGAAACCTTTGAAGAACAGCTCAAAAAGCCGGGCCGATGTCCTGTTGAATAAGGATAGTTGAAGCAGCTTCTCCATAATTCTGGCATCCTCTGGTGGCTTGGGGTTCCCCTTCAGGGTGATTGGATGAAGGGAAGAGCCTGGTGTTCAAATCAACGCCAACAACTTGATGCATGTGAAGCTGCAGCCACATTTGAACAAACCACCAAGGACCGTTGACACATGTTATCCTTTGGCTAGTATACATCTGGGTCACAGTTTGGTGAAGCATATGGTACACGCTGCCTAGAAGGAATTTCCCAAGAGAAAGGCGGTTACCACTGACCAAATGAGAAGCCATTGCAATGTGGTTCAGGGTAGGCTCGTTGGCTTTGCCACAGAAGATAAATCTGCATAGCCACATGTTCAAGAATGCCCTGTATTCAACTTCACCAAGGGGATTGTCCTTCATGTGTTTCAAGATGTAGGTCTTGTATCCGCTCCCTGGCTTCACCCCTGTTTGCCGTGAAGAGCTTCTGAAATCCCATGGTTGAACGGATCCTGTAATGTCAAGGCCGGTGATCATGTACACATCGGCCAGAGTTGGAGACATCGGGCCGTGGCCAAAGAGGAAGGCGTTGACGCCGTTTGACCAAAAATGGCAGGCTGCTATCAGGAGATCTTCATTCTTGGGGGTCTCGGCCAAGGATAACTCCAAGCACTGAGCGATGTGGAGAGTTTCCCAGTTTTGGGTTATAGCGCTCTTATCCGCAAGAATCCTCCGGTACCAATTTTTCCAGCCTGCGATTGGAGGCAAGGGCCAGTTCTTGAAAGCGTCTTGCCACCGGGGAGGTGGAGACAGAGCCGCCTTGAAGGGGATCCTTTGAGATTCAGCCGCGATGAAATCTCGAGGATCAGAGTTTCCCACGGGACCAAGGTAATAAGATCTTGAATTGGCCTCGGTGCGAATCAAAAGCTCAGTAGAAGGCTCCTGAAGAAAAGCGGAAACGAAATCTCAGGTAAAATTGAAAACCTAAATGCCGAATGAAGCTTACGGGAGGGGGATTTACCTGAGCATCTTGGTTTTGAGCCGCCATTGGAGATTTGAGCTTAGAGCAAGGGGATCTAGGGTTTGGATCTAGCCGAGGACTCCGGCGGATTGCGAAGAAATAAGAACGGGTGTTGACAGATTCGATTTGAAAATATTCGTGGCTGGAGTCAATTGCGGAACAAAATTACTTTTATCCCGCAATTGAAGGGGCATGTGTTAACACCAAAATTTGGTAAGGAGTCTGACTTGTGGGTCCAGCTCGACGAGGAGTCCGTTTGGTGGAAGGAAAGGATTTTTTCAGATATATTCGGCAAAGAAGTCTGCGGTCGGCTATCTGCTCCCATTCGGCAAAGGAACAGTAGAGCTGATTTTGCGGGATTGGACAGTGACGTGGCTCAAGCAGGGAAGGACGAATGGATGGATAGGCGATCAAGCTTAGAGATAAGTTAGGCAGCGAATCCATTCGAGATTGTACTTGGCAGGGTATAAATATGAGCCCTGGATGTATGTAAAGGACAATCATTCTTCAATACAAACCGGCCTTACGCCAAACCCTAGAGTCCTTTTGTCGTGTCGTTGAGTTCTTCGAGAGGGTTCATCGATCCGTCGACCTCCGTGAGTACCGGCAACCTTGTATCAAGTCTAGTATCATGCGGTGGATTTAGATCTGATGCAAGTAGTCTTGTTACCATGCTTCGTATCATGCGGTAGATTCAAGCTTGGTTCAAGAGGGTTTCTTGTTAGGTCATGAGCCATGCGGTAGGCTAAGATCTAGCTTGAAGCTAGTTATTGGCTCTATTGGTTTTTGGCAAGATCCAATAGATTCATTAAGTTATCCCGTGTTGCTTTGAATTTTACTTTATGTCTAAATTCATGTAACACCTTTTGCCCAATCTAGATGGGTTTGGATCGGCTTTATACCTCTCATGATCCTTGTACGAGTAGATTTCGTGTTTTAGCATGTGGATCTTGTGCTTTCCGATAGCCGAAACCGAATCGATCTAGATTGTTACGTGTTGCGGGTTCAAGCTTGCCAATGTTGGTATAAATCTTGAAAGAACTGAGTATCATGCGGTAGATGCAGGTTTTTGGGTTGCTTTGGAGCTAGTCATCCGAGTGGATTAGATTTCGAATCAATCGATAGATTTATTCGCTTGGTAATGTTCGTTCCTTTTTCATGGACCCCGAATCGGTACATTCGGCCGTATTCGGTTATGTTTCTTCACGAGTAGAACACGTGCGTAATTCATGCTTTAAATAACGTGTGCTTTTAGCTTTCCATATTTAGATTGTATCATGCGGTGGATAGATCTATTTGTGGAAAGTGGTACGATTTTCATGCAAGTTGTATCATGCGGTGGATAGATTTGTTTTGGCATCGTACCCGACGGATTTTTAAGTACCTAGACATGCTGTAGACTAGTGCTTTAGATCTATGCATGCTTATTTATTACATGCTTGTGTTTGCGTTTTACTTTATTCATTTATTTAATGTTGGTTATCATGGGGATCGGTCATGACCTCGTGCACATGCATCTTTACTCATACAAAGACCGATTACCATCATGCTTACGTCATCCATTCGGCAGTGTTACTTTTTCTTTTTATAAGCTCCTGAATGGTTTCAGTTTATTGGCAGATAGCTTTTTATAGCTATGTGTCATCCCATTTGGCTTCTTAGCCATAAATATGGAACTGTCTGATACCACCCGGCAAGTTCCAAGCTTTGGTATTTAACTACTTTATCTTTTGTTAATTTTCAGGAAAAATTGACTGGCACGTCTCGTGACTCTTTGCGCGTGTGAAGCCAGCTTCGTTCGGCTTGCTGTGTGCTTGGCGCCGGGTGCACATTTTGCGTCAACAGGGGTGAATTAGGCAACTTAAAAACTTAGCCTATGGCTTCACTAAATTTACACAAAGATAAACTAGAACATACTATCTAGATGTGCAACTAGGGTCGTTCTAGTGTGAAACTCCCATCCCAAAACAATGTTTGCAACCTATAGCCAATCCTAGTATGATACTACTCTAGGAAAGTAAAGGCAAGCAAAGATTGCAATAGAGTAAATGCGGAAACATAAAGGGGGTTAGAGGAAGCAAACTCTTGACACGCGATTTATCTCGTGGTATCGGTAGGCACTAAGCCACCCCTAGTCCATGTTGTTGAAGCACTCACACAAGAGTATTTCTTCCCGGTCACCAAGTCTCTCCCAAGAGCACCACTTGACTCGCCACAAAGGCTATCCACTTAGGCACTTGTCAAGCTCCCTTGGTCACCTTGATGCCGCCTCCACTAAGGAGCTTCTCCACCAAGGAAGGGGGTCTCCACGTCCCCCGCACAAAGTGTCCTCGCCACTCCACACCAAGCCGGAGGGTGGATGACAATTGTCGGTGAGCCACTTAGGCCCCAAGGCTTCCGGTGAATCTTGTACACCTTGATTCACTCAAGAATCACCTCACAAGGTAGGCACAACCTTGCAGTCACTCAGCTCTAAGCTAAGCCTAGCACTAAGCACATACACAAAGCATATGCAAGTCTAAGGATGAGAAATTAAGCACTTGGATGGATTGGATATGATCTTCAATGTGTCTTGAACTCCTCTGCACTTCTACACAATCCAAGCATCCTCAAATGGGTGAGTGGAGGGGGTATAAATAGCCTAAGGCACTCAAAGAGCCGTTGGCTAACGGTCACTTAAAAAGTAAGCATCGGATGAACCGATGCTAGCTTTTTCAAGGCGTCAGTTCATCCGATGCCCCTCCCACGTCACTTAGCTGTTGAGATTCTCTGACACAACTGTTCTGACGCTATACACCGACGGTGCGTCGGTTCATCCGATGCTGAAGACCCCGCAACCAAGTCGTCTCTGTTAGCTTCCACGCGACCGTCGGATAGACCGACGCTTCCTCTTGACCAAGGCATCGGATCATCCGGTGTGGAAGGCTTCGTCTTGGCGTGTCTCTGTCTTGATTCAAACTGAGCGTCGAATAGATCGACGGTGTCCTCGCTCAGACTGTCAGATCATCCGGTGCTACTGTCTTCGCTGCTCTTCCTCTGCAACTCGTCCGACGCAACTATAAATGGGACTGTCGGTTCATCCGACGGTGCCTAGGGTTTTACCCAGTGAACCAACTCGTCCGGCGATTGCACCAACGCTTGCTATTTGGGTACCGTCGGTTCATGCGACGATGTATTTTCTTTTGCTTTCTTGCTCGGTTTTGACCCTTGATCTTCTCATTTTGGCATGTGGTTTTCTTGCATCCTTGGGACCTAGAAGTGTCTACAAAGACATGCTAAACAATAAGGTTAGTCCCAATGATCATGTTGGCATGAATCACCAAAATCAAACTCGAACTAATGGCATATGGGGCCATGTTCGCTACAGTGTTGACAACGCCCTTACCACATGACTCCTGGATGTGGTTAATCAATTCGCCGTAGCCAAACACACTCTCGTGTGGCTTCATATAGGGCGATTATCTCTGAGTGGTTGGTTGATGTGGCAACCAAAGTCTTTTTCACAGACCGCCATGAGATGGCCACACCACCACAGAGAAACACAAAACCAGTCTGTGATCTGGCATTATGGGGGTCGGACATATAGCCAGCATCCACATAACCTACCATAGTCAGATTCCCCCCTTTTGGAAACCACAACCGAAGGGCCTGAGTGCTTTTCAAATACCTGAGGATGGTTTTCACGCCAACCCAATGTCTTCTATTGGGCGCGGCATTGTACCTGGCCAACAGATTTACTACGAAAGCAATATCTGGTCGTATGCAATTTGCAAGGTACATTAGTGCCCCAATGGCACTAAGGTATGAAACTTCAGGTCCAAACCTTGTTCATCCTCTTCCTTGGGTCGGAACGGATCCTTATCCACTTCAAATGATCGGACGATCATAAGGGTTCTCACAGGGTGGCACTCATCCATATTAAACTTTTCAAGTACCCTCTTTGTATAGGTAGACTGGTGGACAAACACTCCTTCAGGGAGGTGTTCGAGCTGCAGGCCCAAACAAAGCTTAGTTTTACCCAAGTCTTTCATCTCAAATTCTGTCTTGAGGTAAGCCATTGCTTCCTCAATGTCCCTGGTCGTACCGATGATGTCCAAATCATCGACGTAGACGGAGATGATGCAAAATCCATCACAGGATTTCTTTATGAAGACACAGGGATAGTCATCATTGTTGATGTAACCTCTCTACAGGAGAAAGCTACTCAACCGGTTGAACCACATCCTTCCGGATTGTTTCAACCCATACAACGACCGCTGCAGGCGGACGCTGAACATGTTGCGGTTTTGATTCGGTCCAAGGATCTTGAGTCCTTCAGGGACTTTCATATGGATCTCCGAATCAAGTGAACCATACAAGTATGTGGTCACGACATCCATCAACTGCATTTTCAAATTCAAGTTAGCTGCCATAGAGATAAGATATCGGAACGTTATGCCACTCATAACAGGAGAGTATGTCATCATAATCGATGTCGAGTCTCTGCGTGAACCCTTGTGCCACTAGCTGTCGGGCATACTCCCCGGGTACTCATGCAAGGAAGGAGGAAGAGTAGAAGACGAACTCCTACTAGAATTCCCCTGTACTCCTACTAGGACTCGTTCCATGTAATCCTACTAGGACTCCTGCCTTGTAACCGACCAGGAACCCGCCCCCTAGACTATATAAAGGAGGATCGGGTACCTAGGAGGACATCCTCAATCCCTCCGGGGAACAACACCAAGCGCAGGGCGCAATATACTCCAAACAGGACGTAGGGTAGCTACTCTGGCTACCCGAACCTGTATAAATCTTGTGTCTTGTGTCCTCGCGCGTACCTTCGGGTTCCAGATCATGGCGATCCCCACCTTCTACCTTGCTGCGGGTACCTCCCATGGAGGTCGAGAGGTTTAAACACCGACAGCTGGCGCCCACCGTGGGGCCATCGTCAGGATCATCAGCGAATTTGAAGGACCTATCATCAACAACAAGATCGATCTGCTCGGCGTGATTCACAACTCGTCGAGTCCCTGATTTGATATTGTTGTCTGCATCGAGTTCGCATAGAGTTCGAAGTCCTCCGAATCCCATGTGGCCTCTCCACGTGTTGTCCAGTTCACGATGGAGTCAAATCAGAGCCGGACTGCAAGATCGAAGTTGACTGCTGCCCTGCATATGCTTTTGAGAATTCAATTCATCAGAGAAAATTGCCAACGCGACAACATGCATCGAGTTCAAAGCAGAGGCAGCAAGACACCTGTAATCGCACTATTGCTGAGTTCCAAGAACGCAAGAGACAGTCTACGATCGCTATTCCTCACATCACATGTGCCCCTGCTACAGCAAGCTCTCATGGCACCAGCGTGAAGAGCAATTATGAGCTTTTTTTCTGTCCGTGCATGCAAGCAATCATCAAGTCACTCCAAGATCTTTGCTCAATGAACAAACTTTGTGTACACGGGAAGGGCTACATCGTCTCACGGCTGCATCGGCTCCACACAACTGCGTCGTGCGCCGCGACTACTCGTCACCCGGCAGCACGGGCTCTACATCAACCTTGTCGTGCGCCACGAGTACTCGTCTCTCGGCCGCAGCGGCTCTACATCGATTACGCCGTACGCCGCCGCGACGTCGTCTTCTGGGCGTACGACTACTTCGACTACTCATCTCGACTAGTAAACTAGTCGAGGACGGCTCCCGCGACATCAACAACTAGTTGGATCCACCTCTGACTAGTCGACTTCAGCAACAACCGTCGCGGCTCCATCACCGACCGCCACGGCTTCGTCGACTCTCGTCCGCGAATCAAGCTAAGTCACTTATTTCAATAATTATTTCTTCTTCGGCTTGTTTTCCGCATACAGGAACAACGCTGAAGACTACTTCGTGTACGCCTCTCGACGGCTACCTGTCAGCAGAGCTACATCGTGCCTTGGGGACCGTTGACTGACTGTCACAGGCTTGGTACACCAAATTAGGAGGCTCTTGCCACGAAGTTTCGTGTACTGAGTGCTGGAGGCGCACAACGGCTACACCCTGAGGAGGCACTGCGCAATCTTGCTCTCCGCCATGCGGAACAACGAGCAATCGCGCTCTCTCTTGTCGCTATGTCGACTACCTTCGTTTACCTCTTAATGGTCTCGCTCCAGTAGCACACGCCTTGATCCGCGCAAAGCCTCGGCTCTCCTGTCATGCCTCCACGTCCCCAGCGACTACGGCTAAACAGGCTCCTCAAAGACCGGGTGCTCAAACCAGCTCTCCTGTCATGCCTCCACGCCCCCAGCGGCTATGGCTAAACAGCGACCACAGAGACTGGGCGCTAAACCGCATCAGGCTAACTACACGACGCCTAACGACCGCAACAAGAGCATGACACATGACATTTACATCTATATTCATATTTGTATTTGTCATTTGTAGATTCAATTTCTACAAAAATGCTACATAATGTACGCATCTCCACTTTTAGGTCAAGCTTCGGTGACGACTTCCAGTACGCTCCGCGTACCTCCACCGGCGCGGTTAGTTCCCAACTCGGGGGCTACGCACCAAATCACTACTCGACAACAACTTGAGTAGTCTCCGCTAGCTCTCTAGCTCGGGGGCTCGGCACCAACAACTACTCGACGTGGCTCCTATGGCTCACCTGGCGACGAGCTCGGGGGCTGAACGCTACAAGTGTACTCAGATGATGACTTCCGCAAACACTGAAGACCCTCGGACTGATTCTTCAATTGTTCCAAGGCTCGGGGGCTACTAGGCTACACCCATCAGTTGATTTTTTCAAGACAGAAGCAGAATCAAGATTGACCCTCAGCCAGAGTCTACAACTCAACCTAAGGCTCTGGGGCTACTCCATATGGAGTGTGATTTTGCAATCGCACTTCCATATAATCTCGACTTCAAGACTGATGAGCTGGACCACCTTCCAGCCACGCGGCAGTTCAAGTACTATTGAAGACTTCTCCAAGCAGTACTCGAGGACGCTCAAGGACTACTCGCAGAGGCTTCAAGACTACTCGAACTACTACACTCGACTACAATGTGCTCGGGGGCTTGTCGGGCATACTCCCCGGGTACTCATGCAAGGAAGGAGGAAGAGTAGAAGACGAACTCCTACTAGAATTCCCCTGTACTCCTACTAGGACTCGTTCTGTGTAATCCTATTAGGACTCCTGCCTTGTAACCGACTAGGAACCCGCCCCCTAGACTATATAAAGGAGGATCGGGTACCTAGGAGGACATCCTCAATCCCTCCGGGGAACAACACCAAGCGCAGGGCGCAATATACTCCAAACAGGACGTAGAGTAGCTACTCTGGCTACCCGAACCTGTATAAATCTTGTGTCTTGTGTCCTCGCGCATACCTTCGGGTTCCAGATCATGGCGATCCCCACCTTCTACCTTGCTGCGGGTACCTCCCATGGAGGTCGAGAGGTTTAAACACCGACACTAGCCTCACTTTGTATCTTACCACCTGGCCATGTTCATTCCTCTTCCGGAGGAAGACCCATATGCATCCTACAAGGATGACAATAGGAGGTGTTGGGACTGCAAGCCCAAAAACCTCTCTTTTACAAAGCGAGTGCAATTCTGCCGCGATTGCTGCTTTCCATTTGTCCCAATCTGAGCGCTTCCGGCACTCAATCATGGACTTTGGTTCTGGATCCGGATCCAATGAGTCAGCAATTTTTGAGGCAAAATATATGTCGACAACAGTGGTCTTTTTATGATATGACTCTCCTGATTCCATATAATTGGTGGAAATCTCCTCATGATCGTTGTCGGTGCGGAAAGTGGTCCCGACACTAACCAGTAATGAGCGCCGAGGTCTATCCCTCAATGGTCGATGCTGAACAACTAATGACACGAGTTTTATCCTGGTTCCGGCCGAGGGGCCGTACGTCCAGGCGCTGATGTGCTCGAGGCACTATATTGCTCGGACCGGGGTGCCTGTAGTGGGGCGGCTACAAGCAAGGCGGGAGAGGGAGCGTGGCTCCCCAGTCCCTGGTGAAGTGGCGGAAGATGTTGTGGGAGAATCGGAGAGCAAGTGCGTGATGTGCCGTGTCCTCCCTTGTCTGTTGTCTTCTGTCTCCCCCCGCGGCAGGGGGGTTCGTCCTCCTTTTATAGACCAAGGAGAGAGCGAATCACATGCACGCCGCGCTATTTAGCTACGTGGGGGGGCGTGGTGTGTTGTGCCGTAGAGTAGGCGGCCGCCTGGACAGTCCTTGCCGCGATCCGGCCATCATGGCGTATCTTGCACCCGTACAGGGGTGGCCTCGAGGGTAGGAGTGGAGCGGACGGCCGTGATGCAGGCAGATTCGAGGGGGTTGCTGACGTCGGTTCGTACGGGACATAGTGACAGGTAAGGCGGCGCCCCGTCCCTGCACGCGCACGCGCGCGCCGAGCCGCGCGCGCCGCCGGCGTGGGTTTGTATGCGCGGGGGCGACTGCCATGCGCGCGGTGGCGGGGATGGCACCCCGCCGGCCTAACGCCTCCACCTAACCCCCCGCAGGTCACAAGAAAGCGGATCGAGGGTGCGGCCCGCCCCCTTCGAGGGCTCGGCGCGTTAGCCGTCACGGAGCGAGCGCGGCGCGGTGTCACGGACCGGCACCGGCCACGCCGCACGCTCCCCCACGGTGGCGGGGATGGGTTCCCTCTTGGGGAGTTGGTGCGACACAGACCGGGCGCGAGCCCCGTGCGCATGATGGCGCCGCCCCGCCGTTGTCGGGGCATTTAATGCCCGCGCACGGGAACGCGCGTGCGCGTGCGGGGCGCCCTCGAGCGAGGCGGAGCCCGCTCGAGGGTGGAGCGGCCCTCGAGCGAGGGCGGAGCCTACTCGAGGTGAGCGCACCCCCCTCGAACCGGGCGGAGCCCGCTCGAGGGGAGGCGTGCGCCCTCGAGCGAGGCGGAGCCTGCTCGAGGGGATCTTTGAGTGGGCCGTCCTGGTGGGCCGTCGGGGCCACCGCGGCGTGGACCCTGCCTCGTGTGTTTAAGTGAGGTGCGCTTAGCTTTGGCTTGTCGTGGGTTTTAAGTGGGGATTCCCCCGTTTGTTTAAGGGGACCCCTAGGGCTGTCCCCGACAGTAGCCCCCGAGCATCTGCGGGTTTGCCATTGAGGCTCCCGCAGATGCTGGAGCCTACTGATAGGACGTTCTTCCCTCCTGGCCTTGCGAACATTTTCCGTGGGGCCGCGTCAGCGGACCCGTGGGTCTAGCCCCCGAAGCCCCACAGAAGCACGGGTGCTCCTGTGGGGGTTTTACTGTGAGATCTGGTCGGAGGGCGTGGTGCATGTTTCAACCGGCTTCGGCAATGTCTCAGCCGGCTTCGGTGACGCACGCGCTGCTGGCACTTCCCGCGGCCGGTGCAGTCCAAGAGGTGTAGCCACGCGTCGAGCCCCCGAGCCTGGCCCGTTCAAGGCGATCGGGTAGAGCTCTACGACTTGTTTTTTATCACGCCCTCGCCGTCCCTCCGCGGGACGGAGGGTGAGGTTTCCGCAACCCCCATCGAGCGGGTCGCAGATTGCGGATTCCTCGTTGAGCTGTTAGTAGGTGGTTCGAGTGGACGCCCATGCCCCGTTTGATAAGGGTAGGCTGCGTGGTCCAGAGACACGTCCATTAAAGCACTTGCGTGGGTTTACTAGGTGGGGCTCGGTCCCGTTCGCTAGGGATCGAGGGCGCGGAAGCTCTCCCTCGGTGGGATCCCCCGGCTAGCTGCCCTCGCTGGCTCTCGAGCACAACATGTGGGGCACCCTCGAGCCGGCGGGCTTGAGGAACGGCTCGAATGCGCATGCCCTTCGTCGTCCCTGACTCTGGTGATCTGGGGCGCCTGTTCGAACCCGTCGAGGGTCAGGCTTCGAACCTCTGATCAGTAGGGCCGTGTGGTGTGGCGCCTAGGCGGCCCCGTCTTTGCATCTGCGAATCCTCGAGGGGCCCGGGCGAGCCGGCCCTCGAGGCGCTGATCAGTAAAGTGGTGCGGGGCGGCGGCTAAGCGCTCCCGGCCTGGCATCTGCGAGCCATCGAGGGGTCCGGCGAGCGGCCCTCGGGCGCCCGATCGGGAAAGTGGTGCGGGGCGGCGGCTAAGCGCTCCCGGCCTGGCATCTGCGAGCCATCGAGGGGTCCGGGCGAGCCGGCCCTCGGGGCGCTGATCAGTAAAGTGGTGCGGTGCCTGTTTTATCTCAAACGGGCTCCAAGGTAACCGTCCGACACCTGCATTTATTCGAGGGGTAAATTTTCCCGAGCCCGGAGCTCGTGCCGCTCGAGGGTCCTCCTTACTTGGTAAGGGGTCGGGCCTTTTAATGCTCCACAGTCGAGGCTACGGTTTCGCGTCACGAGCGCGCCTTTTTAGGCGCCGCGACCGCACGCGTGCGTAGTGGGCGGCGTGGGCAGGCGGACGTGACCTCCTGCCACGGCCCTCCCAGTTCTTCGTCGTGATGATGGCCTGTTTTACGGTGGCGTGGCCGCCGCGGCCGTGGTGGGACCCGCCCGTCAGCGAGAAAAAGATTCCCTGCGGTTAATGCGCGCGGGACGCGCGCCCCGGAGAGCATGCCCCCGTCTTATAAATCTGGGGGCGGCGGTTTTTACCTTAGCGTTTCGCCATCCCTGCCCCTTGCGCTCCTGCCTGTGCCCAGCTCGCACCACCGTGCTCTTTCACCGTCGGAGCCTTTCTTCTCCTTCCCGTCCTTCGTCCTCAGTTCCTTCGCTTTTTTCCATGGTGCCCCTTCCGCCCCTCACGATCGTTGATCCCTACGCGTGGGAGCGCTCGTCGGTGACGCGGTTGGCCCTTGGCGATCTTGTGTCCGCCGGCCGGTGGCGGCGAACGAAGAGGGCCGACCGGCGGAGTGGATCGTGCCGCCGGCAGAAGATCGCGCGCCCAATCCGCCGGACGGCTACGTGGTGAGCTTCATCCGCTTCCACGAACGCGGCTTCGCAGCGCCGGCGAGCCGCTTCATGCGGGCACTCTGCCATCGTTACGGCGTGGAGTTGCACAACTTCGCGCCGAACGCGATTTCGCAGGCGGCTACGTTCGTGGGCGTCTGCGAGGGGTATCTAGGGATCCCAGTGAACTGGGATCTCTGGGTACACCTCTTCCGCGCGGAGCTGTTCACGCAGCCGACGGCGGAGCAGAGGACCCACCGCGCGGTGCGCGCCGGCGGCATGTCGCTCGCCTTGCGGGCGCAGTACAAGGACGATTACATCCCTTGTACCATGACGACAAACAATGCCGGCTGGGAGCGAGGGTGGTTCTACCTTCGCAACGCCGAGCCCGGCCTCCCCCCTACACCGGTCTGGTGCTCCGGGAGCGGCCCGACTCCTGGAGCTATGGGGTGTCCATGCCCCAGCATCGGAGGCGGCTGGACTCGCTCCTGGCCGCGCTGAGGAACCTGGCGGCGCGCGGGCTAACTGCGGTGACCGTCCTGGCCTTCCTCCACCACCGGCGGGTTGTGCCCCTGATGGAGACGCCGCTCTGCGTCTTTGAGATGACGGAGACCGCGGACCCCATCGCGCTGGCGAGGTCGCGGATGCTTCCGAGCCCCCTCCAGCGGGAGTACGCGCTCACCCGGGCACGGAGCGCCGTCGACACCCGGCTGCTGCGCAGCGACCGGTCTCCGTGGGAACTCGAGATGCTCCCCATCGGTCCACTGGTGAGTAGGATTCCCGATTTCGCTTTTGGCTTCGCTGACACCTCAGGTCGCTGACGCGCTTCTGTGTTTTGCTTACAGCTGGTGAGCGTGAGCACCGCGAAGTCCGTCCCGCCCACTCCTGACTCCCGCGCGGTCGGTCGGGCGTCGCGGCCGGCGGGAGCGGGAGCGGGCGGCACGCAAGAAGGAGCGCGCAAGGCGGCACCGCGAGCGCCGCGAGCGGCGGAGCGAGGAGTACCGGCTGCGCGAGCGGCGGGGGGCTCTCCTCTCTCCGGGGGACGAGGAGTACTCGTCCTCGGAGGGGGATGAGGAGGAAGAGACCGGGGGCGGGCCCCCCTGATAGGTGGGAGCCTGCGCCCCCGTCGCCGGAGCCGGTTCCGGCGGCAAGAGCAAAGATCGCCCGGGGCGGGTGCGAGAGGCACCCGCCGCCGGCAATCGTCGACAGGAGCGGCGCGGGCCGCGGAGGCGCCGGCGCGCGCTACGAGCGCGCCGCGCGCGGGCGGGGCCCGTGCGCGGCGGAGAGGGCAGGAGGTGCGGCGGCGGCCGCGCCGGCCGCGCCGGCGTCGTCCGCCGATGTCTCGAGGAAGAGGAAGCGCGCCTTCTCCTCTTCGAGGTAAGGGGCTTGGTCCTTTGCGAGGGTGCGTTTTTGACGACCAAGGATTCTGATTAGTTGTTTGTGTTTTCGCAGGGTGGTACCGACCGTGCCTCCCCTCGCACCGGCCAAGGTGCTGAGGGCGGACGCGTCCGTTCCCACCCGGCGACGCTCGTCAAGGGCGCCGTGGGCGGGGGCGAGTGCGACGGCCGCGGCGGGCGAGAGCTCGCGGGGCGCGGGCCCGACGCCTCGAGGCCACGGCCGGCGGATCGCCCTGCCGCACCGCGGCCGGTGGCCGCCGAGGAGCGGCGGGCGCCGGGCGTGGCGGAGGCGCGGCCCCGCGGCGGCGCCGTGGCGAAGGCGCGGCTCGCCGCGCCGGTTGTGGCGGAGGCGCATTCCGCGGCGCCCGGTCGTAGTGGAGGCGCAGGGAGAGCAGAAGTTGTGAGGGGAGCTCCGGAACCACGGCGCCGCGCTCGACCGGGCGTTGCATGAGGCGCTGAGGATCCACGGCGGCCCCGCGTGGCGCGTCTTCCAGGTGGGGTGGCCGTTGCTTGCTTCTCCTTTTTCCTCGTTTCTGCGCGCTATCCTTGTATCATGATGCTCACTGGTTTCGACATGTGGGTGACAGGAGCTCGAGCGTCGCGCCCGTGACAAGTACGGCGCCTTCGACCAGGTGAACGCTGAGCTCCACCAGTTCCGGGAGCGGTGCGACGCCTTCGACGTGCTCGCCGACGCCCTCAGGACCCCAGACGGCTGGTTGTCGTACCGGGCCATGGCCCTGTGCGATCAACTCCATGAGAGCGCAAGACAGGACCCGGCGCGTCCCTCAAGCCTCGAGCGGGTCTGCACAGCCCTCATCGACCAGGATGAGGCGCTGCGGCAGGCGCGCTCGGACCTGGAGAAGACGCGCACGCTGGCGGCCAACTGGGAGGCGGAGGTGGCCGGCGTCCATAACGAGAACCGGGAGCTCCGCTCGTCGCTCGAGGGGGCGCAGCGCAGCGCGCCAAACCGAGGAGCAGGCGCGCGCGCTCGAGCAAAGGGCCAAGGGGGGCGACGACTTGAGGGCCGCCCTCGACGCTAAGGTCGCGGCGCTCGCCGTCCGCCGAGGACCGCCCGCGGGAGCGCACCGCCCGCCGGGGGCCGAGGGGGCGGCGCCGGCGGAGCGAGCCGCCCTTGCCGACGCCCCGGTCGGCGGCCGGAGCGGAGCGCGTCGCTCGCGATGCGGCGCGTGTCGCCGGAGGACCGGAACACCGAGTTCTCCAAGCTCGAGGGCGAGCTGATGGTGCTCGGTATCAATAGCGCGAGCCAGGAGCTGGCCCTCCAGGAGCAAGGCGAGACCATCGGGGGCCTTGAGCAGGCGGTCGAGGCCGGGCGTCGCGACCTCGAGGTGGAGGGGAAGCAAGTCGAAGGTGAGTAGCTGTTTGGCTCCCGTTTTGCTGGTTTTCCCTTGGGGGGCTCGCACCCTTTTTCTGACTTCTTTCTTTTCGGCCGATTTCAGGCTTGCGCACCGCGCTGGGGCATGCGGCTGAGCGGGCCGAGGCGCTGCAGACCTCCTACAACTCCTCTGAGCGGGAGTTGCTGGAGCTGCGTACTGCAGCCCTCGAGACCTGCCGGGCCGTGGAGGAGGGCGAGGCGCAGGCTGGGAGCTCGGCGGCCGCCCGCCCGCGCGCCCTTGGCGGCCACGTCACCGGGCGCGTGCGCCGGGCGTTGCATCTCGGCGTCCAGAAGGCCCTCGGGGTGGTGCGATCCCACTACGAGGTTAACTTTGAGGCGTTGGTGGAAGGCTACGTCGTCCCCGAGGGTGTCGAGGACGAGGTGGCGATGGAGCGCGTGGACGCGCTTGCTGCTGATGCCGCCAGGACGCTTGCCGAGGCCTTCGAGGAGTTCCTATTCCCAGACGCTGCTGATGCCACCGCTCCTCCAGCCTGAAGACAACCGGGCACTAGGCCCTTTTTTGTTCGTGTATCAATATGCTGGCCGTGTGGCCTTGTAAATAGACAAATTACTTTGCTATGAATATTTGACGAAGTGAAATGATGTCTTTTGCTTTATCACGCTTTTTTTTTCTCCTTCTTCTTGAGTAGATTCTAGTTAGGGGAGTTCGGTTTTCGCGGGTGGCCTGCTGGGTTGGAGGCAAGAGAGAAGGGTCGTATCCTCACGGAGGCGTAGGCTATCTCTGGCTTGCGCGCTCCTTCCGCTAGGCTGCCTGCGCCCTGTTCGAACCTTTGCTCGGGGATGAAGTAGAAACATACTTAGCGCGCATGAGTTGTTTCGTTTTTTCGCGAAAAATGGGACCAATTTGGGGGGTCCCCCCCCCCCCCCCCCCCCCCCCGTAGTAGCCCCCGAGGGTAACTTGGGTTTCAGGGGAAAACCGAGTTGCCCTTTTTATTAGGCTGATGATGTTTACATGGTCGTCACCAACTGGGGTGCTGGTTTCGTGACTTTACAACAAAATACTTGGAAATCCTAGCTAGGGGTAGAAGCGACGTAGCTGTTGGATGTTCCAAGCGTTGGTGAGTTCTTCGCCATCCTCGTTGGCCAGCTTGTAGGTGCCTGGCTTGAGCACTTTCACCACGACGTAGAGTCCCTCCCACGGAGGTGATAGCTTGTGGCGTCCTCAGTTGTCTTGGCGTAGCCTCAGGACCAAATCCCCTTCGCTAAAGTCCCGCCGGCGTATCTTCCGTGCCTGGTAGCGCCTGAGGGACTGTTGATACCTCGCGGAGTGCATCAAGGCCATGAGGCGCGCTTCGTCTAGTTGATCCAGTGAGTCCTCACAGGCTCGTTGGTTGGCGTCCTCGTCGTAGCCTCGAACCCTGGGCGACCCGTACTCTAGGTCTGTGGGGAGGACGGCCTCCGCGCCATGGACTAGAAAAAACGGGGTGAACCCGGTGGCTCTGCTCGGGGTGGTCCTTAGGCTCCACACGACCGCTGGTAACTCTTGGAGCCATTATCGACCAGATTTATTTAGCTGGTCGAAAATTCTGGGCTTGAGACCTCGTAGGATCATGCCGTTGGCACGCTCTACTTGGCCGTTGGTTTGCGGGTGTGCCACAGCTGCCCAATCCACACGGATGTGGAATTTGTCGCAGAACTCCAAGAATTTGCTACCCGTGAACTGGGACCCGTTGTCGGTGATGATGGAGTTGGGCACTCCAAAGCGGTGGATGATATCGGTGAAGAATGTCACCGCCTGCTCTGCTCTGAGGTTCGTAATGGGGCGCACCTCCACCCACTTGGAAAACTTGTCGATCGCGACCAACAGGTGGGTGAAGCCCCCGGGCGCCTTCCGCAGGGGCCCGACGATGTCCAGCCCCCACACGGTGAACGGCCATGTTATGGGGATGGTCTGCAGGACATGAGCAGGAAGGTTGGACTTGCGGGCGTAGAACTGGCACCCTTCGCAGGTGCGCACGATCTCGGTGGCATCCGCGACCGCCGTAGGCCAATAAAAGCCTTGGCGGAAAGCGTTGCCAACGAGGGTACGGGGCGCGGCGTGATGGCCGCAGATTCCCGCGTGGATGTCCCGCAGGAGCTCGCGCCCTTCGGGAATGGGGATGCACCGCTGCAAGATGCCGGAGGCGGCGTGTTTGTACAGCTCGCCGTCGACGAGGGTAAAGGACTTGGCCATCCTGGTGATGCGCCTAGCCTCGGTCCGGTTCGAGGTGAGTTCCCCTCGAGCCATCCACGCAACATACTTGTCACGCCAGTCAGCCCTGACAGGGGCTGGCTCGATCTCCATCACGTCAGCCTCGTAAGCGCCATACCCCTCGAGGAGGGAGAGCACGTACGTCTCGTTCGAGGGGTCCTCTTCCATGGGCTCCGCGCCTGTTGGATTCAAGGGAGCCCCCGAGGCTTCCGCGTGGCTCGAGGGGTAAGGCTCGGAGACGACGGAGGGCTGAGCGATGTCACGGGCGAAAACGTTTGGAGGGACGGTAATTCGCCCGGACGCGATCTTAGCCAGCTCGTCCGCCTCCTCGTTGTACCGGCGGGGGCACGTGATTGAGCTCGATGCCGTAGAACTTGTCCTCGAGGGCTCGTACGGCCTTGCAATATGCTTCCATCTTGTCATCGTGGCAACTCGCGTTCTTCATGACTTGATCAATCACGAGTTGCGAATCCCCCCGCACGTCTAGGCGCTTGACGCCTATCTCGATGGCGATCTTGAGGCCGCAGAGGAGGGCCTCGTACTCGGCCATGTTGTTTGACGCGGGGAAGTGGAGGCCCACCGCGTACCGCATGTGTTCCCCGAGTGGTGACACGAAGAGCAAGCCCGCGCCCGCACCTGTTTTCATCACCGAGCCATCGAAATACAGAGTCCAGCACTCTGCTTGGATCTGCGGCGGTGGTAGCTGCGTATCTGTCCACTCAGCGACAAAGTCCGCCAGGATCTGGGACTTGATGGCCTTGCGCGGGGCGTAGGCTAGCGTCTTGCCCATCAGCTCCACTGACCACTTCGCGATCCTGCCTGCCGCGTCTGGATTGCGGATGATCTCCCCTAGCGGGAAGGAGGAGACCACTGTGACGGGGTGGGCCTCGAAGTAGTGGCGGAGCTTGCGCCTCGCAAGGACCACTGCATACAGCAGCTTTTGGACTTGAGGGTAGCGCGTCTTGGTGTCGGACAAGACTTCGCTGATGTAGTAGACCGGCCGCTGGACTGGCAGGGCGTGCCCTTCCTCCGTGCGCTCCACCACGATTACGGCGCTGACCACCTGGGTGGTCGCGGCCACGTAGAGCTGCAGGGGTTCGCCGTCCTGCGGCGGCGTGAGGATGGGAGCGCGAGTTAAAGATGCCTTCAGCTTGTCGAGCACGTCTTGGGCCTCGGCAGTCCAGGCGAAGCGTTCGTGCTTCTTGAGGAGGCGATAGAGGGGCAGGCCCTTCTCGCCGAGCCGCGAGATAAAGCGGCTCAAGGCGGCAAGGCACCCCAACACCTTTTGCACCCCTTTGAGATCCCGGATTGGGCCCATTCGCTCGAGGGCCGCAACCTTCTCGGGATTGGCCTCGATGCCCCGTTGGGAGACGATGTATCCCAGGAGCATGCCTCGCGGCACTCCGAAGACACATTTTTCGGGGTTTAGCTTGACCCCATTGGCCCGTAGGCAGCCAAACGCGATGCCTTGAGATCGCCGACCGGGTCGTCCGCCTTCTCGGTCTTCACGACGATGTCGTCTACGTACGCCTCAACCGTTCGCCCGATGTGGTCTCCGAAAACGTGTTGCATGCGCGCCGATACGTTGCGCCCGCGTTTCGAGACCGACCGCATCGTGACGTAACAGAACATCCCGAACGGCGTGATGAACGAAGTCGCGAGCTGGTCGGACTCCTTCATCTTTATCTGGTGATACCCCGAGTAGGCATCAAGGAAGCAAAGCAGCTCACACCCAGCCGTTGAATCGACAATTTGATCAATGTGTGGCAAAGGAAAAGGAACTTTAGGACATGCTTTATTAAGACTAGTGTAGTCTATACACATCCGCCACTTCCCGTTCTTTTTCTTTACAAGTACAGGGTTTGCTAGCCACGTAGGGTGGAACACTTCCTTGATGAACCCGGCCTCGAGGAGCTTCCGCAGCTCCGCTCCGATCACCCGCCGCCGCTCCTCGTCGAAACGGCGGAGCCGCTGCTGCACGGCACGGGCATGAGGCAGGATATCAAGGGAGTGCTCGGCGACCTCCCTCGGGATGCCTGGCATATACGAGGGGCTCCACGCGAAGATGTCTGCGTTGGCGCGGAGGAAGTCAACGAGCACCACTTCCTATTTTGGGTCGAGGGTGGAGCTGACCCTCAACGCCTTGCCCTCGGGGGCAGCAGGGTCGAGGGGTATCTCCTTGGTCTGCTCCGCGGCCTCGAAATTGCCAGCGTGCTTGGCGGTGGAGTCGAGGTCTTCGTTGACCATCTTCTCCAAAGTGGTCACCAGCGCTTCATCCAGCGCCAGTGCTTCTGCATGCTCTACGCACTCGACGTCGCAGTCGAATGCGTGCTCGATGGACGAGCCCACGGTGATGATGCCGTTTGGTCCCGGCATCTTCATCTTCAAGTAGGTGTAGTTGGGGACCGCCATGAACTTAGCGTAGCAGGGCCGCCCAAGTATGGCGTGATAGGCGCCCTTGAACCCCACCACCTCGAAGGTGAGCGTTTCCTTGCGGAAATTCTTCGCCGAACCAAACCGGCAGGTCGATCTGCCCGAGGGGCTAGACGCGCTTGCCGGGCGAGACGCCATGGAACGGCGTCGTGCTGGGCTGAAGCCTGTCGAACCCAATCCCCAACAGGCGCAGTGTGTGCGCGTAGAGGATGTTTAGGCTACTGCCCCCGTCCATCAAGACTTTTGAGAACCGCGCGTTCCCAATGATCGGGTCGACCACCAGCGGGTACTGGCCCGGGTTGGGGATGCGGTTCGGGTGGTCTTCCCAGCTGAAGGTGATGGCATCCTCCGACCAATCGAGGAAGGAGGGAGGCGCCCTTTCTGCGGCAAGGACCTCGTGTCGCTCCCGCTTGCGCTGGCGGGTTGACATGTCGACGGTGGGCCCCCCGAAGATGAGGAACACGTTCTCCACGGCGGGGAAGCCGCCGGCGTCGCCATCTCCTCCGTCCTTCTTGGCCTCCACATCCTTCGCGGCGGCGCGACCGTAGAACTTCTTGAGCATGTCGCATTGCTCAAGCGTGTGGTTTACTGGGGTCTTGTGGTATGGACATGGCTTCTTCAGCATGTCGTCAAACACCCCCCGGACCTCGAGGGGCCGGTCGGGGGCCTCGTCGAGCCGGGTCAACAGCAAGGGCCTCGGCATCATCGCCGTCACACCCTTGCTCGCGCGCCTCGCGGCGCGGCTTCTTCCCTTTCTTGCCCCGCTTGTCCTTCCGGTGGGGCTCCCTGGACTTGCTGCCCTCCGCGGGTGCGTCGTCTAAGTGCTTGCCCTTCTTGCCGTCAAAGATCGCCCCCACGGCTTCTTCTCTTGAGGCGAAGCTGGTGGCGATGTCGAACAGCTCGTTGGAGTCCGCGGGCGGGCTGCGCCCCAGCTCTCGCATGAGGTCCCGGCACGTGGTGCCCTCGAGGAAGGCGTGCACAATCTCAGATTGCGCCACGCTTGGGAGCCCTGTGCAGCGCTTGGAGAAGCGTCGTATGAAATCCCGGAGCGACTCGCCAGGCTTCTGGGTGCAGGAGCGCAGATCCCAAGAGTTCCCAGGGCGCACGTATGTTCCCTAGAAGTTGCCCACGAACGTGCGGACCAGATCGTCCCAGTCGTGGATCTGGCCGGCGGGCAGGTGCTCGAGCCACGTCCGGGCTGAATCGCCGAGGTGCAAGGGCAGGTTGCGGATGATGACCTCGTCGCTGGTGGCCCCCCCGCCGCCGGGCACGCCGTGCGGTAGTCGTTGAGCCACACGCGGGGATCCGTCTCCCCGTTGTACTTGACGATGGTCGAGGGTTGGCGGAAGCGTTGAGGGAAGGCCGCCGCGCGAATCTCCCGGCTGAACACGCGGGTCCCCGGGGGCTCCGGCGTCGGGGAACGGTCCTCATCGCTGTCGTAGCGCCCACCCCGTCGAGGGTGGTAGCCCCGCCGCCGCTCGCGCATCCGCCTTGCTCGTACGCCGGCGTTGATGATGTTGCGGGCGTCACCGTCCGCCGCCCGCGCGCGTCGAGGAGCCGCTCCTTGGCGGCGTGCGTCTCGGGTTGGCGGGTTGCCCCCCCCCCCCCCCACCCGTATGGACCGAGGGTTCGCCCCCCTGTGCGGCCCCGTCGCCTCGCGCGTCCCCCTGTTGGCGAATACGTGACGCCAAGCTCTCGTCCTGCTGAACGGCCGCTTGCTCAATGAGGGCCTGCACCTCGCGGTGCAGGTTCCGCACCTCGGGGGTCGAGGGGGCCGGCATGGCCCGCAACAGCATTGCGGCGGCGACAAGCTTCTGGCTCGCCCGCGGAGGCGTGTCCGGGTTGTCGACGTTGAAGTCGGCGTTGATGCGGTCGCGGGACCCGGCCCCCGGCTCCCGCGCGCGTTCGCCGCGCGCGTGCTTCCCCGGCCATTGAGGCGCGGAGCAACCGCACCGTACGATACTCCTCCGCCAGCTTGGCCTCGAGCTCGCGAGCTTGGGCTAACTGCGCGTCAACGTCGGCCCCAGCGGGGGTGCTCGGCCCGCCGCCGGCGCGGCGCGATGCCCGGGCGGGCGTGACCTCCCCATCGCCGCCCACCGCACCGGTGGCGTTTGCGGGGTCGTTGGCGATGACGACGCAGCATTCGCGCGCGGGGTCGTAGCTCCCGGTGCTGGAATCGTCGGAGCACCCGAACCAGTAGTCCGTGGCGTCAAGAAAGCGCCTGAACATGACTGGGTCCGGTACGCCGGAGAAGTCCCACTCCGCGTACCCATGGAGGCTGGCGGGTGGCAGCGCGTCAAGGGAGCCTAGAGATGACTCATCGCCCGCGGAGGCGCCAGGGTCCCTGGCGACGAAGACGTGACGGTCAGGGGGAACCCGGCGCATCGTCGTGTTGACGTTGGCGCGGTAAGCCGTCGTGGCACCACGCAGACCGATGGGGAAGCGCGGTCCGGAGACTGTGCGCTGCCCTACTGGGGCGGTGGTTGCGGTGCTGACGGGCGCGCCGCGTTGGGAGGTGGAGCGTTCAGCTTGCCGTCGCTCGGACCGCGCCTGGCGTGAACGCCGGCCGAGCGGCGGCGACGTCGTGGCATTGACGGGCCCGCGGCGTCCATGCCGGTGGGCGTTTGTGTCGTGGCGGCGCGCGCAGCGGGAACCGAGGTGGACCCGGCATGGCGCCGCACGCGTAGCTCCTCACGGTTGGTGAGGCGCATCAGGTAGCCGTTCCCCGTAGCCTGGAAGTTCAGGCCCCCAAACCGGATTTCAAAACCGGCGGGGAGGGGGTCCGAGCTGCCCATGCAGTAACACGTACCGCGATACTCAGTGCGGATCACCATGGAGGGAGTTGATGATGGATTGACCTCAGGCGCTCGATTGCCCCACGGTGGGCACCAACTGTCGGTGCGGAAAGTGGTCCCGACACTAACCAGTAATGAGCGCCGAGGTCTATCCCTCAATGGTCGATGCTGAACAACTAATGACACGAGTTTTATCCTGGTTCCGGCCGAGGGGCCGTACGTCCAGCAGTGATGTGCTCGAGGCACTATATTGCTCAGCACCGGGGTGCCTGTAGTGGGGCGGCTACAAGCAAGGCGGGAGAGGGAGCGTGGCTCCCAAGTCCCTGGTGAAGTGGCGGAAGATGTTGTGGGAGAATCGGAGAGCAAGTGCGTGATGTGCCGTGTCCTCCCTTGTCTGTTGTCTTCTGTCTCCCCCCGCGGCAGGGGGGTTCGTCCTCCTTTTATAGACCAAGGAGAGAGCGAATCACATGCACGCCGCGCTATTTAGCTACGTGGGGGGGCGTGGTGTGTCGTGCCGTAGAGTAGGCGGCCGCCTGGACAGTCCTTGCCGCGATCCGGCCATCATGGCGTATCTTGCACCCGTACAGGGGTGGCCTCGAGGGTAGGAGTGGAGCGAACGGTCGTGATGTCTTCAGGCGGATTCGAGGGGGTTGCTGACGTCGGTCCGTACGGAACATAGTGACAGGTAAGGCGGCACCCCGTCCCTGCACGCTGCACAGCGCCGAAGCTGTTGCCACATCGCCCGGTGTGGGTTTGTACGCGCGGGGGCAACTGCCATGCCGTTAACAGTGGCAGGGATGGCGCCCCGCCGGCCTAACGCCTCCACCTAACCCTGTAGGGTCACAAGAAAGCAGATCGAGGGTGCGGCCCCCCCCCTTCGAGGGCTCGGCGCGTTAGCCGCACCGGAGCGAGCGGCGCGGTGTCACGGGGACTAGCACCGGCCACGCCGCACGGTCCCCCACGGTGGCGGGGATGGGTTCCCTCTTGGGGAGTTGGTGCGACGCGCACCGGGGCGCGAGCCCCGGCGCATGATGGCGCCGCCCCGCCGTTGTCAGGGCATTTAATGCCCGCGTACGGAAACGAGCGTGCGCGTGCGGGCGCCCTCGAGCGAGGCGGAGCCCGCTCGAGGGCGGAGCGAGCCCTCGAGCGAGGCGGAGCCTACTCGAGGTGAGCGCACCCCCTCGAACCGAGCGGAGCCTGCTCGAGGGGAGGCGTGCGCCCTCGAGCGAGGCGGAGCCTACTCGAGGGGATCTTTGAGTGGGCCGTCCTGGTGGGCCGTCGGGGCCACCGCGGCGTGGGCCCTGCCTCGTGTGTTTAAGTGAGGTGCGCTTAGCTTTGGCTTGTCGTGGGTTTTAAGTGGGGATTCCCCCGTTTGTTTAAGGGGACCCCTAGGGCTGTCCCCGACAATCGTCCACCCACTCATCATGATTTCCCAAAACGACTGAGTGGGGGCGTTCCGATTTCCCCATGCGATATTCTTTGTGGACGCATTGGGGTTTCCATCTTCAGGATGGAGTCCTTCAGGGACTTCCTCAACTTCAGGTTGAGTTGCCACTTCAGGGGCATTTTCAACTTCAGGTTGAACTTCTTCAACTGAATCCTCAAATGAGGCAAGGGGCTCAGGTCCTTTCCGCTGCGGACGTCTCCGCGGGGCCTTGTCATGAGCACCCTGAGGTCTCCCCCTCTTCCTAGGATTAGGGGAGACAATAGAGTTGGTAGCCTTCTGGGGTACCTGAACTCTCTCCGGCGCATTTACTGCAGGTATAGGCGACCTTGTTACTCTTTTGTGATCAGTGAAGGCATCTGGCAGCTCATTTGCAAGACTTTGCAAATGTATAATCCTCCGAACTTCCAGTTCGGATTCACTAGTGCGTGGGTCTAAGGATTGCATCCCAGTTGCATTCCATTCAATTTCCCGGCATTCTTCAGGATGCCTCTCTCCCCCTAATGCTGGGAAATGGTCTTCATCGAAGACACAATCAGCATACCGAGCCGTATGAAGATCCCCGGTCATAGGCTCTAAGTACTTGATTATGGACGGAGTCTCATAACCAACATAGATCCCCAAATTCCGGTGGGGACCCATTGATGTACGCTGAGGCGGTGGTATTGGCACGTACACAGCGCTGCCAAACATACACAGATGGGAAATACTTGGTTCTTTCCCACGCACCAGCTGTAAGGGGGAGGATTCATGATATGCAGTTGGCCTGAGTTGAGTCGATCTTTGCAAAGATGCAACACCGCATGGCCCCAACAACTGGTTGGCAGCCTACAATTCTGTAACAACGGTCGGGCAATCCACTTGATCCTTTTGATCAAGGATTCAGCTAGACCATTTTGTGTGTGGACATGAGATACTGAATGCTCTACCTTAATGCCCATGGCTAAACAATAATCATTAAAAGCTTTCGACCTGAACTCACCAGCATTATCCATCCGAATGGATTGGATGCTGTTATTAGGGAAACTTGCTTTTAGCCTGATCATTTGGGCGATGAGCTTGGAGAAAGCATGGTTTCTCGTGGACAACAGGTCCACATAGCTCCATCTGATAGACGCATCAATCAATACCATGAAGTACCTAAACGGGCCTGACAGGGGTTGAATAGGTCCACAAATGTCACCTTGTATCCTTTGCAGGAACACAGGTGACTCATCCCTAATCTTCAGGAGGGATGGTCTAGTGATTAGCTTTCCCTTTGCACATGCGGTGCAAATAAAATCTTCAGGATTTGGGAAGCTTCTAACATCATGGCCAGCAAAATTGTTGATGATCCTTCTCATCATACTCAACCCAGGATGACCCAAACAGTCATGCCATATTCTAAATGATTCTATGTTTCTAAATATGGTCTTCATCGCAACATACTCTTATGTGGGTTTAACGTACGTATAGTACAAACCCGATGGCGATGAAGGGAGTCTTTCCACCACTCTCTTTTGGTACCCATCGAATTTAGTAATGAGCAGGTATTCAGTACCATGCTCAATCTTGGTTTCGACATGGAAACCATTCGCACGGATATCTTTGAAACTCAAAAGCGTGCGCTTTGAGTCGGGATACAACAGTGCATCCTTCGCAAAGATTTGGGTACCCATGGGGAGAACCAGTGTGGCACTTCCGGTGCCCACAATAGGAGCATTGCTTCCGGCAATGGTCATAATATTTCCACTTTTCTTTGTTAATGTTTGGAAATATCTGGTTTCCCTTAGAATTGTATTGGTGGTCCCACTGTCAACAAGACAGATCTCCGCTTCGGTCATTCGGTTCCCACAGGCTCTGTTAAATACCATAATAATAGAAACAAGTATTTAACATAAGGTGCATAACATAAATGAAACAACATTATATTATTCCTAGGAAATATATTACATAAGTTTGGACCTTGTTACAAATGCTCTTCAGGAGCATGGCCAAACTCTACATCGCATTGACATGATATTTTGGAGATTACTGGAGGTCCCCAAAAATGTCCATGTCATCGAGAAGGTTTCCCTCACTTCCGTCCATATGGACGTTTCCATCATTTGTGTTGACGACTATGTCATCACGCTTCTGAGCTTCAGGCTCAGTGATGAAGTGGGACTCATGTTGACCTTTCCCCTTATTCTTGCTCTGTTGGTAGAGGTCAACGAGGTGTTTGGGGGTGCGGCATCTGCAGGACCAATGTCCCCTTGCTCCGCATCTATAGCATTCGCACTACTCTTCCCCACTATGATCACCTCTTTCCTTCTCGGGTTCGGGTCTACCCTTGGGCTTCCTTTTCCCTTTGCCTTTGAACAAGGCACCTCTTTTCCCCTTCCATTTCCCCTTTCCCCAGCCCCATTTCGGGTTGCGAGACCTCTCAGCAACGGTAGCATGTGCTTCAGGCACAGCCATAGAACCAGTGGGCCGGGCAGAATGGTTGCTCATGAGCACCTCATTCTGTTGTTCGGCAACAGATAGCACTTCACTCAGCTCAGAGTACTTCTGGTACTTTGAGTTTCTGTATTGTTGTTGCAGTACTATATTGCCAGGGTGGAAGGTGGATAGGGTCTTCTCGATCATGTCAGCGTCAGTGATCTTCTGGCCACATAGACGCATTTTGGTCACAATCCTGTGTAGAGCAGAGTTGTACGCCGCCACAGACTTATAGTCTTGGAAGCGTAGGGTGATCCAAGCTTATTGTGCTCCAGGGAGCACAATCGTCAGCGCTGGCTGAAGCGGTCCTTCAGGGACTGCCATAGAACAAGCGGATCTCTCTCCGTCATATACTCAGACTTCAGGTCTGGGTGGAGATGGTGTCGCAGAAAATGCAACGCTCTTGCTTTATCAGGCTTTGTGCGTTCATCCTTGCCAGCTTTAGGCTGGACAATGGTATGATCGAGGCTCATGCCGTCGAGTTTGATCTCGACGTCGGTAGCCCAAGTGAGGTAGTTGCTGCCGTCCACGGCAAGCACCTCGAACTCCCTCTTTGCGATGTCCGACATGCCTGCACAATGAATGTACAAGGGAGTTAATGTCGGTGTGTAATCTTCAGGATTACAACTTTGTATAGTCTTCAGGACCATACAATAATTTCCCAGGTGTAATCTTCAGGATTACATCAATATTAAATAAATCATTGTGGTGAAGTAAATATGCAAGAATTTAAATAAAGCCGTAAATAAATAAATAAATTGCAGGAAATAAATAAATGCAATAAAAGAAATAATATAGTGGGCTTCAGGCCACTAATATTTTGCGGACTTCGGGTCGTGCATTTGGGTATTATAGTGGGCTTCAGGCCACTACATTCGCATAAAACAACAGGTTTTATGCGTCCCAGCTCAGGATGGGCCTTCTGGGCCCATTTTGCTGCCCCCTTGAGCCGGCCTGTTAGGCCCGCGGGAGCCTGGTCATTCGCGGTCGTTCATCACGATGAGTGGCTCAGATTCACCCCAGGCCAAAATATAAAAGGGAGGGCATCAAGCCCTAACCCTAGCCTCCATCCTATCCCCATCGCAGGAGGCAGGGCGGCGCGCACGCGCATGGGCGGCGGCCGCGGGGCCCTTGCGGCCCGCGACGGCCAACGGGAGGGGGCGCATGGTGGCGGCGCCGGCGGGGCCGCGCGCGCGCGCCGTGTGCCGGCGGCCGTGCGCCGCGGTGGCTGCGGTGCGGCGCGCCCGCGCGCGCGCGCGGCGATGGGGCGGCGCGCACCGCGGCGGCCGGCGGGATGGCGGCGCGAGGCCGCTCCCCGCCCCCCTCCCTATGGCGGCTGCAGGCCGCGCGCCACGCGCCCGTGCGGCGGGGGCCCGCGCCCGGAGGTGGCGGGGCGGGCGCGCGCGCCGCGCGTGCGCGCGGGGGCGCGCGCCGGCGGCGGCCGAGCGGGGTGGCGGCTCCTATGTGCCCGCTTCCGCATCTTGCGGCGGCCGGCCGGTCGGCTCTCCGGGCCGCCGGCGCGGCTCGTCCGTGGGCGTGGTGCCTGCACGTCTTCAGGACGGCGGCCGCCCGATCTGTGTGCTCGTCTTCAGGATGGCGGCGGTTCGGCACTTCGAGGCCGTTCCGTGGCGAGCGGAGGCAGGGCCTTCCTTGCATAGCCTTGGTCGTCTCCGGTGGTGGACGGTGATGGCGGCTGAGCCGCCTATATGTCACCGGGCGCTGCCGATGCGCCAACGACTTCATGCAGTATAGAAAAAGTGCTTGTGATGTGTATGTGTTTAGGTAGAAGAACTGATTTCTGACTCTTTACCTTCTTAGCTCGGTAGAACTCATGCCGGTAACGTGTTAGAAATCAGTTTCTTTGGGAGCACTTAGAACACAGAACACAGGGAGCACAAGCACACATAGATAGAGTAGAGAGGGCGAGGGAGGGGCTCTTTTATTATTCTCTTTTACTAGATATATCTTTACAAAGGGGCAAAGGACCCCTATTTATAGATGAGTATTAGGATGAGAGTAAATACAGTATTTACTATGTCCCATATTTCCCACTTATCATGTCTCCATCATCTACTCCTCTCCATTAATTGGCCACATTAGACTTGATTCCTAACAGGAGTACTCATTTTCTCAACATCGGTTGTGTTTATCCTGATCATCAAATCAAAAGTTGGACAAGCTGGACTTGAACAAGTTCACCGCCCATGCGCGCCCCACCCGCCGCCGCCGGCGGCGGCTTCAACTCGGCGTGGACGCTCGCCGTCCGCGCCGCGGCGGACCAGGGCCGGCCCCGCCGCGCCGTCGCGCTCTACCTCTCGTCTCTCCGCGCGTCGCACCGCCCCTGCCCTTTCGCCATCGCCGCCGTCCTCAAGTCCGTGCTCCGCCTCCCGGCCAACGTCGCGCTCCCCGCCGCCGCCTCCCTCCACGCACACCTCCTCCGCCTCGGCCTCCTCTCCCACCCCTACCCGCACGCCGCGCTCGCACACCTCTACTCCCGCCTCCTTCCCCCGCACCACCACGCGGCGCGGGACCTGCTCGATGGCGCGGCGCCCGCGCTGCGCGGCCACTCGCTCCTCGTCTCGTCCAACTCGCTCATTGTCTCCCGCCTCCGCGCGGGGGACATCGCCGCCGCGCGCGCCCTGTTCGATTCGATGCCCGCGCGGGACGTCGTGTCGTGGAACTCCATGGTCGCAGGCCTCGCGAAGGCCGGCCACCTTGACGAGGCCATCGAGCTGTTCGATCAAATGACCGAAAGGAACGCCGCATCCTGGAACGCCCTAGTATGTGGGTTCATCGCACAGGGCCAGCTAGCCCGAGCGAGGGAGCTGTTCGAGCAGATGCCAATCAGGGATAATGTCTCCTGGATCACAATGATCTCAGGGTACGCCAAGGCTGGGGATGTCCAAGCTGCTGCTGACCTGTTCGAGAGGATGGAAAGCAAAGACCTTTATGCCTGGACTGCGATGATCGCATGCTATGCGCAAAATGGCTACGCCCGGGAGGCACTTGTTTTTTTTAACAAAATGCTGAAGCCACATGTTTGGGTGCTGCCCAATGAGAAGACTTTCTCATCTGTCATCTCTGCTTGCTCGCAGCTGGGGGACTTGAGATTTGGCCTCTGGGTCGAGAGTTTCATGGGGTCTGTGGGTGTTGAGCTGGATGATCACCTGCGAACCGCTCTGGTTGATTTATACACCAAGTGCGGGCAGATGGATAGGGCTTTCGACTTGTTCAGAGGCTTGCGGACGAGAGACCTGGTGTCTTACAGTGCGATGATAGTGGGCTGTGGGCTGCATGGCAAGTTAGGTGAAGCAGTTGTCTTGTTCAAGGAAATGTCTGATGCAAAGATTAATCCTAATGCTGTCACCTTTGTGGGGCTGTTGTCTGCATACAGTCATGCAGGGCTAATGGAAGAAGCCCGTGCTTGCTTCACCTCCATGTCAACCAAATATAGGATTAATCCCTCTGTGGAGCACTATACCATTATGGTAGATCTTCTTGGGCGTAGTGGAAAGCTGGACGAAGCATTCCAGCTGATTATGCAGATGCCAATGCGGCCACATGCTAGTGTTTGGGGTGCCTTGCTTCTTGCTTGCAGGTTGCACAACAATGTTGAGCTTGGGGAAATTGTTGCTTCAAAATGCTTTGAACTGGAGCCTAAAGAGAGTGGATATTACGTTCTCTTGGGTAACATATATGCACAAGCAAAAAAGTGGGAAAAGGTTAAGAGGTTAAGAAAGATAATGGCAGAAAGAGGTTTGAGTAAGATGCCTGGGAGCAGCTGGGTGCATGTTGCCTAAATCCATTCTCTCACTAGTTTCATTCGATCAATAGGGTCAGTTACTTGGTTGACAAATCAGCATACAACTCTTGATTATTCTGTCACTAGAATTAGAGAAGATGGGGAGTCAATGACACCAGTTATTTAGTTGCTCATCTTCCGAATTTCCATTCGTCATGCTTTATGACTTCTCTACGTGGGTTCAGAGAAGATTGGATTCAGTTGTACCATAGCTTGGGAGCTTTGTAGCAGGTGTAATGGCATATACTAGCTATCTTTAATCCTAGCAGCCTATGAATTTCATTATATAAAGAAGAGAGGAAGATAATGGTGGTTTGGGCTCAATAATATAAGGAAAAGAGTGTGACATTGTCTTGCACTTGTTTTGATGAGAGTAGCGCCAAGGGGGCTCAATTTGAGAAACTATGACTGCTTCTTATGCTGTCTCTAGATGATGTGGATGCTCTATTGGTGATGCCCTTTGTCACTTGGCCACCTTGGAATATTCAAGTATTCCTCAGGAAATTCATAATCGATCTGTTGGCATCAGTGTTTTCTCAACTATGTGTGTATATTACTGGTACATATACTTTGCAATTGTACATTAGTTACACATTTCCTTACGCCTTATGATTGATGTTAACTAGTGCGTGCCTAGAGTTTACCTGCATTTATCACATTTTTCTTTGCAGTTGTGCGTTAGTGGAGTCATGTCTAGTGTCTTCCATAATTTTTGTTGGGAAAATACTGAATATTTTAAAGAGTAGCTTGTTGACATGTAGAAAGGTGGTGGTTGTCAATTGTCAAGTAATAGGTTCATCACCTTTTCTAATAGTGAAATAACAAAAGTATGTCCAAATTCACAGAGTGTAGCAAATATGTAAATAACATGGAAGTTATCCTTTCATTTTAAATTCATGCTGGATCCTGCTTTCTTTTCTTTCTGGAAGAGCTTTTACTGTCATCAAACAAGCAGTACTGTTGCAGAAATGTTGCAGTGAACCGTCTGTTCTGTTTGCAAGCTGCCTGAACAACTTGGATAAAGTGATAATGTGGATCCCTCTACAAGTTTTGCATACGATGTCTTGTTACATTTTCAGGAATCACAGTTGAAGAAGGTATTTGCTGCTAAGCTTATAGTCATGACTCATGACGCTTGCCTCTCCATTCAGCTGCACTGATAAGTGTACATACTACATACCACTATCAGCAGTAATACTTGACTGGTAGATTATTGCTCTTTCTTCTGGCCATATTTTGTTTATCTTTCTTCAGAGGAACAATGTTTACTTATTTTCATCAAACTGCAGCAGGTTGAAAACAAGTGCAAGGGCCACTACAAAATGGATAACTGAAGTGACACTTTCTCAACTAGTGAATATGCTTGTATCATCAGGTGTGTTACTTTCCATATTTGCATTGTGCATCATCCTGTCGCTTACCAACCTGTGATGATTACCTGTGATTCTCCTTTGTATTGAGCATCTCCAATAGTTTGCCAAATCGGGTTGGCATTATTGATTTTTGGGGAAAAAACGCTGAAAACACCCCCTCCAACAGTTTTGCAAAGGACTTGGCAATTTTTTGGTAACTTGGGAAAACCTTCCTTCGGCGCACAAAGATACGCACGTACTCGACTTAGCATCGGCGTTATCTCTCGAGCATGAAGCCAGGTGGGAGGGTGAAAAAAGAAATAAAAAATACATAAGGTTTCCTAATGCAAATGTACAATAGAGAATAGTTTGGCAAGTTAAAAAATAGCAAACTCTTGGAGATGCATTCCTTTTTTTACTTGGTATAAATCTTTTTAGGAGTTGGCAAATTACAAGATTTGCTGAGTTAAAAATAGCAAACTCTTGGAGATGTACATTGGCTGCTGTGATCATCCTATTTGATTTTTTTCCTTATCTATTGTTCCTTGATATTGCAGTGCCTTCAGAAGATGGGCTCGTGGCCAGCTCATTCGCCTCTTGATTTATATGGTGGACTCTGCAGCGAAGCTACTGTATAGTTTTTGTAATTTTTTCGACCTTGCTAGATGTATTTCATTCTGTCCTTTGGGACAGCTGTTTGTAGTTGTCCTTACGGATGATAGAATCAATCAAGCATTCAGCTGAATCAAACATTCAGCAAATCATTCTGCCCAGCTGAATGCTTTGATTTGTTGCTGTGACGTTTGTCATGTTGAATGATATGGTGACTGGATTGAACATTGGTGGCATCTGAATGGTGATGGTTTTACTCGGGACTTCGAATGTTTCGATCTGACTTCTGACATGGTAATTCTTGCCATATTCAGTCAAAATTCGACACCGTATGCCAACTCAAATGTTTCCGTCAATTTTTTGAAGTCTTTTGAGAGGATCGGTTGGTCAGGTTTGGCACTGACCAGATCATGTAATTCGCAGAGCTTCTGACGGCCAAGATAAAGCTTCTTGGGTATCTTCCGGAGCGTTGATTTCCGATCCGACGGCTTCGGGCGCGGGAAGTGTCCAGGGCTCGACTGCTCGTGCTCGCCGGCTGCAGCCAAAGCTGTTCCGCCGCGATGCTGCTGCTGCGGGCGCTGCTCCGGCGCCGGCGGCCGCCGCTCGCTGTCCCGGTCCCCGTCGCAGGATTCTTCACTAGCTCCGGAAGCGACGCCCCCGCGCCTCCTCCTCAGCCGCCGCCGCGGCCTCCTCCTTCGTCGGAGGGGCCCCGCGATGAGCCGGGACAGGAGGCCTCGCTGGCGCAGCGGGTGGAGCGGGCGGCCTCGGTGTGCGCGGCCATGCGGGGGTGGATGGCCGACGGCCGCGCCGTGCACCGCGGACACGTCTTCCACGCCGTCAACCGCCTCCGGCGCCACCGCCAACACCGCACCGCCCTCCAGGTACTCATGTGCTCCTGCCCCCAATTTCTTCTTTCCCTTTCTCGCATTCCCGGTCTTCCTGGCTTGGGTTTCATCGGCCTCCAACAAGATCTTCCTTGCGGTCGACGCAGGTTAGCTGCAGTGACGAAAGGCCTGTTCTTAGGCTCACACTGATTGCTCTGCTTCCTCATGTAGAGATGAACAAAATGTTATCTGTGTTTGGATAGCAATTCAGTTATACCAAAATTTTTCTTGTGGAACAACCACTGGTTCAATTGCCATGTAATTAGCTTTTCTTTATTTTACAGTCTATGAATACTTGTTACTTCATGTAAGATTTTCTTTAGTACCTTTCATTTATTCAAGAACTGACAATGCATTTCTGCAATTGTTTTGTTGGCTCAGGTCATGGAGTGGATCATCAGAGAGAGGCCATACAAGCTGAGTGAGCTTGATTACTCGTATTTGCTGGAGTTCACAGCTAAAGTCCATGGCATTTCTGAAGCTGAAAGCCTTTTCCTTCGCGTGCCTCAGGAATACCAGAAAGAGCTGCTCTACAACAACCTTGTAATGGCCGCATTGGACCTGGGTCTGATTAAGCATTCCTACGCGTACATGAGGAAGATGAGGGAATTGTCCTTGCCAATTTCTCCATATGTTTACAACCGCATGATCATCCTCCATTCTTCACCTGGACGCAGGAAAACTATATCCAAGATCCTTTCTCAGATGAAAGCTGATCGTGTAACCCCTCACACATCAACCTACAACATCCTGTTGAAGATACAGGCCAACGAGCACAACATCGATGGGGTAGCGAGGGTGTTCAATGATATGAAAAAAGCAAAGATTGAGCCCAATGAGATCACTTATGGCATTCTAGCTATTGCGCATGCTGTAGCGAGGCTGTATACTGTTTGTCAGACATATGTGGAAGCAATTGAGAAGTCCATGACTGGTACTAATTGGTCGACACTGGAAATTCTTTTGATCCTATATGGATACCTTGGGAAGGAAAAGGAGCTAAAGAGAACATGGGAAATCATGCACGGTCTTCCTCATATTCGATCAAAAAGCTTCACACTCGCGATTGAAGCATTTGGAAAAGTTGGGTCCATTGACCAGGCAGAGAAGATATGGGCCAACATAAATTCAACAAAGAAATTAAGCCTTACAGAACAGTTCAATTCCATTTTATCTGTGTACTGCAGGCACGGTGTTGTAGATAAAGCATCAGCTGTGTTCAAAGAAATGAGAGCAAGTGGATGCCAGCCAAATGCTATTACTTATCGCCACTTAGCTTTAGGTTGCTTGAAATTTGGTCTTGTTAAAGAAGCTCTGAACACACTGGATATGGGAAAGAAAGAAGTTGTCACTAAGAAGGTCAGAAATTCAACACCGTGGCTGGAGACTACACATATGTTACTTGAGAATTTTGCCGAAATTGGTGACTTGGAAAATGCAAAGAGAGTATACGGAGAATTGAGTGAATCAAAATATTGCAGGAATTCCTTTGTGTACAACACCCTTCTAAAAGCTTATGTGAAGGCTAAAGTTTATGAGCCGGATTTGTTGAGGACAATGATTTTGAGAGGGGCATTGCCTGATGCTGAGACATATAGCCTTCTCAGACTGATCGAACAGTTCAAGATATAATGGATTCTGTGTGCTGTTGCTCTCAAGGAGTTCAAGGATCACAAGGAAAACTGTGCTGAATAGTCATCTACAAAGCAGTGAGCTTGTAGAAATCATTTGGAGCACATGATCACCTACTAATTGTCTTTTTTATGGTCGATTTTGTTGTACAGTAATCCCAACATCTCGGTGTTTAATACTTTGTGTTTTCCCTCTCTTATGTTAACGCTCTATGCCGGTCTTCATCTTACAAATTCTATTGGTTCTGCACCAATTGATTATATTTCAATATTTCCCTGCAGTCAGCAAAGAGATTCCCTCTCTTATGTTAACGAGACGACGACTTCGCCGCGCGCCGCTCCAAAGAAGACTAGCAAGAGGAGCGCCCCCGCTGCGGCCACAGCCACCGCCGAAGGGAGGGCCCGGAAGAAACGTGGCGGGCGGCCGGCGGACTCTCCCCCATCACCAAAGAGGACCCGACTTGTCAACGTCGAGACCGGCCTCGTTGAGGACGTGATTGCCGCCGTGCTGCTGCGCTCGGCCGCACCTCCCCGTTCGGGCGGTGGGGATGCGGCGGCCGCTGCTCGTTCCCCTCAGCCCGAAGGAGAAAGACAGCGACGACGACAACGATGTTCGCATCGTGTCTTCTGTTGGCGATGCCCCTCGCGGACACTGCCCCACCACCTTCGGCCCCGAAGCCCCTCAAGGCGAAGACAAAACCGGCTCCACCTCCACCAGTTCATCCAGCTCCTCATCTGAAGGTACCGAGCAGTCCGCCTCCCCTTCGGCCACGGCTGCTGAAAAGGACGATTTTGTCGCCGCCGCTGAGGAAGACGAAGAAGAGGAACCCGACAGCAGCAGCTATCGGGTGACACCGGAGGAGCCCCGAGCCGCCGTTGTTCGCCTTCAAGTTCCCGCCGAAGCCAAGCTGATCGGCGGAAAAAAAGATTCGCTTCCTGGGCCTGACAAGCGGCGGACACGAGCGCCAATTCCTGGAGGAGGCAGGGGCGAGCTTCTCTATTCCTCACAAGGAGGAATACTTCGGGAAGCTTAGTGCGGCTGAACTCACTACTGCGTGCGGGGATTTGTCCCTGAAAGCCTTCGTCGCATCTCGGTGCCTCGCCCGAAGGCTGGAACAAGAAAGCCGGGAGGCGAAGGAGCTGTCAGCTGCCGCGAATACCTTACTTTAAAATCGTGTGGCGAAGCTGGAGGGGCGGCTGGCTGCTGAGCAAGAGCGCACCCGGAGGCTGGTGCAAGAGAAAGAGGATGCCGCGAAATCCTCTGAAGCTGCCCTCGAAACACTGCGCCACAACGTTGAGACCTTGAACAGCGCCAGGGAGGACTTGCACGCTCAGCTCGTCGACAAGGAGGCCAAGTTAGTCGAAGCACAGAAAGAGGCGAGCGAGCTGAGCGGCACGCTGGAGGGGTACCGAGCGGATCATATACGGAGCGCGGAAGCCCTTCGTACCGACATTTTGGAGCTGCTGGGCCAGTGCAACCTTGGTGCGCCGCCTATCCCGTTCCCCCAGTGCACCGTCGAGGCATTTTACGAATGGGTAAATGCCTGCTTCGACCTCGTTGCCATGAACACGAAGATCTTCGGAGAGCTTGGGGCCGCGGTGGGGGTTCGCACGCTGGCGTACTCCGTATGCTCACTGGTTCCCGCGGATCGCTCCTCTTCAGAGAAGACCATCAGCAAGAGCGATCTTCGGCGGCTGACGAAGGATAACTATGAGTGGCCCACCGACGCGGATCTCGATGTTGCGCAGCTCCCCGTGCTCGCGAAAAACCTCGACAAGAACTTTATGAACACCTTCGCCCAGCGCGGGTACCGCCTCACATTGGACGAATCTGTTCATTTAAGTGCTCAGGTTCGTCGAAGCTACTTCTATTCTCGCTTTAAAACTCTACTTGTGGTGTCGCCTCGCACCCACGCTGACATGTTGCCCTCGGTGTTCCGCAGATAAGGCCTCGGCTGCAGGATCGCGTTTATGAACACCTCCGGATTCGGTTCGGCGGCACCCCTCCCTTGCCCCGGTTCATGACGGAGGGCATCTGGATCACTATGCCAGGGGTTCCCCTTATCACCGCCGGAGGTCCCGAAGCTGCTGCAAGGGAAGAGGGCGAGGTGACCGGCGCTCCCGGCGATGAGGCTCGCGCTGTTGAAGAGACGACGGCGCCGACGACCGAAGAGGAGCGCGTGGACAGGGCAGCAGGACCTTCGGTCAAAGTCGAGCGCACCGAGGCTGTCGAGGAAACTGTTCCTCCTACGCCCCCCCCCCCCCCCGGAGCCGCCCCCGTCCCCGAAGTTGACTCGCACCCGTGCCCGACGAGGCCGTCGCCGTCGCCGTCGTCCAACGAAGAGAACGCCGGAGCAGACTCTTCGGAGGCAGCGCACGTCGCGGAGCTTGAGGCCGTACTGCTAGCCGCCAGCTCTCCCGGGCGCGAGGACCCCGCAGATCCTGCCGCCGTCTCAGACGCCGCACCAACCGAGGCCCCGGTCGTCACCGAAGAAGCTAAGGTCTGAAGCGCACCGAGCTCGACCTTGTAAACAAACAAAATGCTTCCTTCTGGAATCGTGATTGTGTAAAAAACACTAATGTAAGGTATCTCTACGCAGGTTCCTTCGGTGGTGCCTGCGCAGAGAACCGAAGGTGCAAGCGACTCGCCCTTGCCTTTAAACTCTTTTTTCGTTGCGCCAAATGTGTGAACGAAATTTAGTATACGTCACCCAGGCGTGTCGTACTCGGAATTTTTGTCGTATCGCGCGGAACGTTACCGTCTCCACAACGAAACCGCTAAGCGTTTCTTTGCGGATTTTTCGAAGGATCCCACGCGCCGGGAGGCCATCCTTAGAGAACGAGCCGCCCGTAGGGCGGCTAAGCGAAACTTATTGGGCCCCTCCGTGCCCGAAGGGGTCATTCCGAAACCAGAGCCAATCGAAGAGGGGGTCCTCGGACCGCCCGAATATGTGTATTTGATTCCTAACACCTCGTATGACAGTCTAGTGGCTCTGAAGGCCGAGCCGGAGTGGTCGCCCGCGCACTGACTATGATCCCGTCTTCGGCGCAGGGCGGATGCCTACCGAGAGCGAGCTCCGGCAGATGGCGTTGGACATCATAGACATGGCATATCTTCGTTTAATCGATGAGATCTGCGAAGACGTACTTAATGAAGATTGATTGCTCGGGGGTGCTGACTAGTCGTGGATCCGTGTCGCATCATGAGTTGCCGTGAAGACTTGAAGCGATTTACTTCGGAACTCCCCCCCCCCCCCCAAGTGTTCGCGGCACGTTGGGGCGGCGCGGCGCCAATTGACTTGTAAAGTGTACGCTTGTGAAGAAATGTGTTGTAATTGTATTACTGTGTCGGAGTGTAATATTGTATTGTTGTACCGAAGTACATTGTATAATCAATATGAGACCATCATTTGTCCCCTTCGTTTCTGCATTGCGTGTTGCGCCGTCATCGTGACTTTTACTAGGAGTAATGCTGCCTTCGGCCAGCGACACTATCCTTGCTTCTCTCTCGAACAGAGCTACCCCCTAGTCGTATCGAAACGAAGTGTCGCCGCGCTTTCCCTCCGGACACAGCTTGATCGATCGCATCGCATTTGATATGCTTTCACAAAGACCAAATCGTTCGAATCGGGACCGACGCCATGCTCGAGGCGTGCGTTTTCTTAGGCCAAATCATGGCACTTAGGCCGCATCAAGCGGACTTCACCTTCGATCAAGTCGGGACCGACGCCACGCTCCAGGCGTGCGCTTACTCAGGCCAAATCTGGGCCTCCACGCCGCATCAAGCGGACTTCATCTTCGGTCAAATCGGGACCGACGCCACGCTCTAGGCATGCGCTTACTCAGGCCAAATCTGGGCCTTCACGCCGCATCAAGCGGACTTCATCTTCGGTCAAATCGGGACCGACGCCACGCTCCAGGCGTGTGCTTACTCAGGCCAATCTGGGCCTCCACGCCGCATCAAGCGGACTTCATCTTCGGTCAAATCGGGACCGGCGCCACGCTCCAGGCGTGCGCTTACTCAGGCCAAATCTGGGCCTCCACGCCGCATCAAGCGGACTTCATCTTCGGTCAAATCGGGACCGGTGCCACGCTCCAGGCGTGCGCTTACTCAGGCCAAATCTGGGCCTCCACGCCGCATCAAGCGGACTTCACCTTCGGTCACGACGATAAGTGACGGGCTTGGCTCGGGCGCACTCAATGTAGTCCGTGCCCATGCCGTCACTTACCCCGCCGAAGGCCACCTCGAAGACTATGCCCCCCAAGGGGGTAGCATAGCTTCGACAACGTTGCGAAAGCATGCTCAAAAAGAAAAAATTTGGGCACGAAGGGTTGGGGGGACACTGACTTATATTACACGTCAGAAACAGGATACAAGGGGCCGCCTCGTTAAAAACCTCACGCTTCGTGGGTCCGGAAGGGAGCCATGAAGTCTCCCCCGTGAGGAAAAGAGTACGTCCCCCCTATTTAATGTACATATGTTACAAACTCCTGAACGCAACGAAAGAGAAAAAGGAACTGCTACAACTCAAATTACACTAGCTGCTCATGGCGACTTCAGACGAAGTATTTCTGAAGCATGTCCACATTCCACGTGTAAGGCTCTTCTTCACCGGTCAACCGACGCAACTTGAATGCTGCTTCGTTCGCTGTCGCGGTTACTATAAACGGGCCTTCCCACTTCCCGTGCATCTTGCCTTTCAGCTTTCCCTTCGGTACCTTACGCAGCACCAGATCCCCTGACTGTATGAACTTCGGTCTGATCTTCTTGTTTTTCCACCTCCGGGTCTCATCTTGGTAAGCCGACAGGTTCGCTACTGCTTGCAAGCGCACCTCCTCAATGTTCTGGACCGAAGCTTTGAGGTCTTCGTCGCTGGAGGGGGTGTCCCTCCAAGTGCCCAGACACAGTTCTTCGGGCAACATGGCTTCTTCCCCGTACAACAGCTTGAATGGCGAGAACTGAGTGGTCCTGGATGTAGTGGTGTTGTGGGATCAGATCACCCTCGGTAGCTCTTTGGCCCATTTGCTCTTAGGCAGATCGGTGATGTTCCTTTTTATACCGGCGAAGATGACTCCATTTGCCCGCTCCACCGCCCCATTGGACTGCGGGTGGTAGACCGAAGCGAAGCACAGCTTGGTCCCTAGATACGTACAGAATTCCTTGAAGTCGGTGCTGTCTAATTGCTTGTCGTTGTCCACGGTGACTTCGTGCGGCACACCGAAGCGGCACACGATGTTCTGCCAGAAGAACTTCTGTATTGTGGCCGAAGTAATGCTCAATAATGGCTTCGCTTCAACCCATTTGGAGAAGTATTCGACCGCCACTACAACGTGAGTGTAATTCCCGGGTGTCGTCGGTAGCGGGCCGACGATGTCAATACCCCATCTAGCGAAGGGCCACACCGGTGGTATCAGCTGTATTTCATTTGATGCGAACTTGCTGTAAGGCACATGGCGCTGACACTTTGGACACTGGCGCACTATGACGTGTGTGTCTGCGACCGCCGAGGGCCAATAGAAACCCTGGCGAAAAGCCTTATGCACTAGGGCTCTCGTGCCGAGGTGATGTGAGCACATGCCACTGTGGATCTCATGGAGTAGTTGCTTGCCTTCGGTTACTGATATGCACTTTAGCAATGGGGCGCACACCCCCTTTTGGGACAGGTTGCCATCGATGATGTGGTAGTTCCTCGCCCTGACGGCCACTCTCTTATTGGTGACGCCATCTTCGGCTTCATAGTAACCCCTGACCGCCGCTACTATTGGGGCGCGTCAGTCCTCGCTCTGTATGGCATTCACAAACTTGGGGGCGCCACTTCGTCAGCGGTAGATCTCACAGTTGTTGTCTCGTAGAACACATTCGGGGGCAAAGGTTCAAGCAGAGCGGTTGCCTTCGCAATAGCATCGGCTTCCTTGTTGTAGTTTCTGGGAAAGCTTCACACTGTGATACCGATGAAAAATTTCTCCATGCTTCGAACTGAAAGTGCTTCTAGGCCCCTAAGTGGATTTTGGTGAATTGAATGACAAGGCGATTAAAGGACTAATGATTTTGTCTAAGATTGTGAGCAGGTTTTCATTATATATTCATGAGCAACCATTGAAGTATTTTAATTATGGATGTATTTTATGGCTCACATTTGCAAAGACAAGTATATGGTGCAAGGCTTCATGAGTTTATCGAAAGAGAACAAGATGATGAGTGTACACACCATGGTTCTAAAAATGGAAGCTTGCATATCCGTTGTCAATCAAGATCAAGCATTTGAAGCGGGTTTTCCAAATGAAGGTTAATTGCGTGTGAAGCAAAGTGGAACTCAAAGTGGATTGGATAAGTGATGAAGAGATCAACCGAGATGGCTAGGGTGAGGGACTAAGCAATCTTTGGGGCCGTAGCTAAGCCGCCATTCGTGTTTTGCTAGGGTGAAGGTCTAGCATCCGTGGGGTCTTCAAGTATCATATTCAAACCTTAAGTGAGGGAAGCTTTGCAAGTCATCAACTCATTAAGATTGACAATATGGAGTGACCATGGATCCAAGTGTGCATTCTTATGCTATATGGAAAGATCCTAAGTCACTAGCTCAAGTATGGATGTGCTCAAGTCAAAGGCTATGTTGAAAGCCCTCAAGTGGTTATTGATCAAGTATGGCAAGAATTGAAGTTGTTCAAGCTCAAGAGGTCATCAAAGCTCTTCTACTCTTTTCTTGAGTATAGGTATGTCGTACTATCAAGAGGGATGCAACTTAGCGAGTTGACCAAGTCAAAGTGCTCTTTAGTTGACCTAAGTGAGATCTAGCCTTTGAGTGTGCTAACAAACCCTCCTAACCTAACCTGGGTCATTTCATCTTGGTGGTGAAGTGCTAGTTTCTTTAAAAGAGGTTTTGGAGGTAACTCGGGCTCGACCGGTCCCGATGGTCAAAGGCACCGGTCGGCCGGTCTTTGCTAGCCCAACGGCTAGTTTTTCGTACACCGGTCTGACCGGTGTGAGGCACCGGTCTGACTGGTGCTGCTCGGGGACTAACGGCTAGTTTTCTCCTTTGAGGGGTATAAATACCCCAAGCCCTCTTCAAGTGAGGGTTGCTGGTTCTAGTGTTTTTGCTGAGGTCCCAAGCCATTTCTAACTAGCTATAAGCCTTAGTGGCTCTCCCCAACCATCTCTTTGTGAGATTTGTGGATTCAAGCCATCATCTTTGTGTTGGGTTGAGGAGGTGAGCCTAACAATGACTTTGTGAGCTAACAAGAGCAGTTTCCATAGCTTGAGCACTTTGGTTTCGAGTCTACAAACTTTGGAGCATTTGTTACTCTTGGAGGTTTGCCTCCTAGACGGCTAGGTGTCGCCGGCTAGCTCCCAAGGTTGTGGTGAGCAGCGGGAAGTTTGTAAGGGCTGCGATCTTGCCTCTTCGTGGAAAAGATCACCTTAGTAGAAAGGAGGAAAGTGGTTGAAAGAGACCCGACTTGTTGTGGGAATTGTCCCTTACAAGCTCCTCAACGGAGACGTAGCCATTCCTCAGTGGGTGGTGAACTTCGGGAAACAAATCCTTGCTTCTTCGTGTGGTTCGACTCTCTAAGTTGTTTTTCTAGCATATTTCATTTGCTTCCGCTTCGATCTACTTGGATGTGTTACTTGTGTGTGCAGGGCTCATTACTCTGCTTGTGATCATCTACAAAAGCCACACCCTAAGCTTGGTTCGTGCTAGAAGCCAAGAGGTGCTTGAAGTTGTTTTTGCAGGTTCTCTGTGCTACACCGGTCTGACCGGTGAGGCGCACCGGTCTGACCGGTGGGGCACTGTCAGCTCAAGTGTTTGGGGAGAAAGAGTTTAAATTGGTCGTCTAGCCTATTCACCCCCCCCCCCCCCCCCCTCTAGGCGACATCAAGATCCTTTCAATTGGTATCAGAGCCAATTGCTCCGATTCGAGCTTAACCGCTTGGAGTTCTTCGATGTCGGCAACTTGTGAGGTACCGTTTGAGCCTCTAGCTCTAGATGGCTCAAACTATTCTTCTTGGTGCTCTAATGTTCTCATTGCACTTAAGGTTTTGGGCCCTACCGCTGAGAGCATTATGGTTGTGAGTATCCTTCCAAAGGATGAGACATGTGTCTCGCCAATGGACTTGGAGAAGAAGCAACTCAATGTCGTTATTACTAACCTTTTGTGTAGCTGTGTATGTAGAGAACTAAAGTATATTATCTTGAAAAGCAAAAAGATTTCCGAAGATGCTCATCTCATTTGGAAATTACTACTTGAGTTGGTAAACACCAAATGGGATGAACTCGAGAGCGATGATGAAGATGAGTCAGTGGAGATGTGCCCTACCTCTACAACATCCCCTGATCATCAAGCATCAAACCCCAAGCAAGAAGAAGAGCAAAGAAGCGAAGATGTTGTCCCTCTGCAGGGACCGGTCAGACGGTGACACCCACGGTCGACCGGCCGCAGGGGCACACCAACTTGCTTGATGGCCAAGAAGAAGAAGAGAAGCAAGAAGAAGAGACAAGCCAAAGGGGCTAAGGACCAAAAGATTGAAGCTTCAAGCTCTTCGTCAAGAGAACTTGAGCTTCTCACATCCGAACTTGCATCCTTGGTTTGTAAGTATGAAACATTGGCTAACAAATATGATCATGACATCAAATCATTTGGTTCGTCAAGAGAAGATGCCAATGATGATCTAGAAGCCAAACTAGCGAAGCTCACTAGCGAGCATATGGTCCTACAAGCCAATCACAATGAACTTGAACTTTCCTTTGAGAAGCTTGTTGATTCTTATGCAACACTAGAGATAGCCCATGAGGTTGTGCTTTCATCGGTAAAATCTCTACAACCTCTATCTCACACATGCACATGCTCACAAGTTCAAGTTGTTTTATCTAGCGCTAATGATTGTTTGTCTCAAGCAAGCCAATCTAGCATTGAGCATGTACTTGTAGAATCTTGTGATGACCTCATTGCTGAAGAAAATGATAAACTAAAGCAAGAGGTCGAAAAGCTCCAAAAGGACTTGTATGTGTTGAAGGAGAAGAGCAAAGTGCAACCTTCTCAAGATAACCGTGAAAGCATGGTGAAGAAGCTTGGGAAGGGATCAACCACCACCAGTTCAACCCCTCAACAACATACAAGGTCCCACAAGAACAAGATTCAAGAAAAGAGCGAGATTGGGGAAATCAAACCCCAATATCGCCCGATCAAGCACAAGGCACAAGAGTCACTCTCCAAGAAGTCTAGAAGCTCCAACAAGTGGAGGGTGTGCTACAAGTGCAGAGAAAAGGGACACCTTGCCGACTCATGCCCAAAAGCAACAACGGGCAGTGGCTCGACCATGGCCAGGTCGGACCGGTGTATGCCACCGGTCGGGCCGTGCGGCGGCCGTGCCACCCCACTTCAAGTAAACAAGGCAAGGAAGCCTCCTTCTCTAAGAACAAGACTCAGAAGCAAGGGTAGAAAAGAAATTGCAAGAAATGGTGTGACCAACAAGAACAAAAGTCGCATTTGCTATGAATGCCGTCAAAAGGGTCACTTGGGCAAGGATTGTCCAAATGGTAACATTCCTAGAACAAACCTTATCCATTATGATTTCCATAAGCTTAGGAACGATAAGAATAGAACTTGTGCTATGAGGGAGATTAGTTCACCTCATTGTAGCATGAGAGCTATTTGGGTTCCTAAGCACCTTGTGACTAACCCAATAGGAACCAACAAGTGTTGGGTACCAAGAAATGCTTATTGAGCTTGCAGGTTGAAAGAGATGCATTGAGCACATGGTTGGAGGACTTGGAAATCTTGATGGATTCAATTGACCATGTGAAGAGCAAACTCATATAATTCGTGAAGTCAATGTCATCTCGGTAACTAATGCGCTTGATTGAGTCTAAGTCACTTTTGGTCCTTAGCGAACACTCATGTGATGCTCTTCTTGCATGAGCAAAGCATGAGGTGGTGACTTTGACTATTTTTATGAAAATTTACTTTCTCATGCCATTCGATGCTGTTAATGGCTCTCTAGTAGAGCAATGCCTTATCCTTGGTTGCAGGACTGAAATTAGTGATACATTCACTCACTCAAGGAAAAGGGAAGGAAAATCACCAAAATGGGTCAGGTGGTGGTCACCGGTCGGCCGGTGACGCACCGTCCGACCGGTGCCAACGCAAAGAAGTGCAATTTGGGCGGGTGACCGGCACGAGTGCCGGGTGACCCGTGACGCCTCGTATGCTTTGCAGGGTGACCCGACACAAGTGCCCGGGTGACCCGGGGTTGTCCAAACCCTCAAGAAGAAGGGTGGTTTGGCGTCGAAGGTTATGAGAAGCTAAACACATGTCAATTACCAAATCATTCATGTGTTATGACCAAGTTTTGGAATGAGCCTCAACAAGTTCTTAATTGAACAAAGTGCCTTGGTTGAGAAATTCAAATTCTCTAGCACTACTTAAGGGGGAGCTCATTACAACACTTGTGTCACTTGTGGGACTAACAATTTCTTCTAGGTGATCTTGTAGTCTCATTCGTTTGTGCATCTCAAAGGAAGCTCTCGATAAGCGTAACTTCCAAAAGAACAAGTAAGAGCTAACACCGTTTGAAATTTAATATATGCACAAATGAAATGGTCTTAAGGCAAAGGTATGTTTTCACGAAACTCATTGAAATACCGTAATGCATCTAGGCCATAACATCATGCTAGTGTGCCATCCTTAGCATGTAATTGCTTCAAATGGACCTCTTGAGCTCCTCTCTAGATATTTGGTTGATATCTTTACTTCCACTCGTCTTTGTGTCTCGAGGATGAAGATATGAGCCAAATATGCTTGTTAGGGCATTCATTTGAAGTGGATGCATGCACTTTGTGATATAGGATAGATTTTTCGAAAAATCAACTAGCATGTATAGGAAGTGTGCTTTCTTTGAAAAGAATATTTGGTTCTTGGTTTTAGTGACCCAATCAACTTAGTTGTGACTATAGTTCTCCTTGTTTGATTGATGGCTTGTCACAATTAAGAAGATTTTCTCAAGTCCCTAAAATCCATTCTTATTTATCTCTCTCAATCTTGGAAGGATCAAGAATTCACAAATAAATTGGTTAATCCTCCATTCTTCTAAGAATTGATGGTTTTTGGATCAATATCATCTTACTATCTCATATCCAAAACATCTCTAAAGGTTGAAATGGAAATTTGTTGTCGTGGCTCAAAATCTGTTTCTCAAGGGCGCACCGGTCTGACCGGTACAAGCCACCGGTCTGACCGGTGGTGACCTTGAAGTCACATAATCGTGTTTTTGCAACCTAAGTGGATGAGAATTGTCCTATAACATATTTGGAGAAGTTTCAAGGAGCAAAATCTCAAAAAGGAGAAAAAGGGTCGGTACTACCGAGGGCGTGTCGGTTCTACCGATAAGGACTCTCTGTTGAATTTTATCAGGATCTTCGGTTCTACCGAGGGTGGGTCGGAAAAACCGATAAGGCCTCTCTGGCTTGACCAGCGGCTGTCACCGGCTCGACCGGTGACCGTCACCGGCTCGGCCGGTGGCCGGACCGTCACCGGCCCGGCCGGTGGCCGCCGGCGTCAACCTGTGGGGCCACAGTATAAGGAATCCTCTTTTACCCCTCCTTCCTTCTCTCTCCTCTATCATTTCACCAGCTCTCCCCTGCCAAACCGTGAAGCTCCTCCCCTCCTTCTCCTCTCTTTCACCTCTATCAACCCCCATGGAGATTTGAAGATTCAACTAAGGAAATGCCTCAAGATTGGAAGCAAAAGGATCTCCCAAGGCCCCTCTTCACTTTCCCCTTCGAGTTTCTTGGATTCAACTCGAGTTCCACTCTCCAAAGGTATTCAAACCTTTCTTTTGCCCGATCTCCTCACATGGTGCAAAGTTTTGAATTCCCTTTGGTAGAACATCTTCTGAGATCACCTAGAAGACATTCCTATAGATCCATAACGTTTTGTTGAACACATTGTGAGAAATCACGAATTGGGGTCGGACGGCCTTCACCGGTCTGACCGGTTGCCGTCATCGGTCTGACCGGTGGCGCATGTCCACCCCCAAATTGTGTTTTCTTCATGTTTTTCAACACATATCTATTCTAGGATGTCTTCTGTTCATCTAGACCAAATCTTAGATTGATAGCTGCTCAGATTGAATGAGGGAGCAATTGGCTCTGTTCAGGTGGCACCGGTCCCAGACGTGCCCTCCTCCGGCTACGACCGGTGTGGCCCGAACCGGACCCAATTGTTCTGAACTTTCAAGATTCAATTCCATACCAATTCAATCTTTTTCCTAGAGTCTTATACACTCTTGTCATCCTATTTGTGACTCAGGACAGCAACTATGGTACGGGAAAAGGAAGGAGCAAAGAAAAGAAGAGAAGAAGTGCTCTCTCACCGAGGAGCTATCCCCGGTGATTTTGGGGAAGGGGGCAGCACCGTCAACGTCAGCGGCAAGAGGTTGAGACGCCGCTCAGCTCAAGCAAGTGCAGAGGATCCTGATCTAGGAGGTGACACCGGAACGAGCAGTGATGACAATGTTGAGGATGAGACCTTTCCGGGTCAGTTTGAGCTGAGGAGGCACCAGGAGGCTGGGTCTGACAGCGATGAGGATGAGGATGAGGATGAGGAGGATGAGGAAGAGGATGTGGATGCCATGGACGAGGATGACGACGATCAGGGTAGGTTGAGGATCATGCCACCCACATACATTTACCCTGACAGGCCAGTGAACTACCACGGGGCAGGCATGACCAAGGCCCTAAAGAAGTTGAGGGATAAGAACCCTTATGAGGAGGGCAAGACCGCGTCGGATCCGAGGTTTTGGGCTAAATTTCAGCAAGATTACTATGCTACAGTGATTATAAAGAAGCCCAAAATCACTCACAAGGCACAATATGTGGATTGGGAGCACATGGCTAGGAAAGGAGACCCTATATTTGATGAAGTCATGAGCAATTGTGAGAGGCAAAGGGTCAAAACACTCATGGGGTTCCGACAGGATTGGAACAAGGAGATCATCGCCCAGTTCTTTGCTACAGTGCACTTTGGTCACATTGAGACCGATAGGGCTATGATTTGGATGACCAACGGCCAAAAGTACTCCATTACCTTCCACAGATTTTTGAGGTGCTTTGGGATCATGGCGGGAGATGGGGAGTTGAGGAAGCTCCATGATGAGGGGGAACTGGAGAAGGATGCTTTGCATGTGATGTACCCTCGTGGTGAGCATGCCAACTATGGGAAGGTGAAGAACCTCTACACCTACTTTGCTGTTCTAAATAGGCTCCTTAGGGTGTCTATTACACCTAGAGATGGAAACCCCTCAGAAATCACAAAGTTCCAGAAAAACTTGATGGTGGCTTTGAGGCCGGGAGCTCCAGAGTTTAGTGTTGGGGATTTCATTTGGCAAGAGATCAAGCACCTATCCGAGGACCCCAAGAAGATTTGCAGCTACAGTCCCTATATCATGTACATGATTGAAAAGGTTGCAAAGACGGAGTTTCCGAAAAATGTGACACACAAGCCTCTGAAGCTCAATCCTAGCAAGAACCCTCGGTTTCCATCTCCTAGAGTTGAGCATGCACCGGGTCATGAGGAAGAAATTTTTGAGGAGGGAGCAGCTCGGCCAGATCTGCCTCAGGCAGGGGCTCAGACCGTCACCGGTCTGACCGGTGGGGTGGCTGGCAGCCAGACAGACCACGCAGATCCACCTCCCCTTTGAAAAAGTTTCTCAACTTCATATTTGGGATGTGCAGGAGCCAGCATGACATCCAAGTTGAGCAACAAAGGTCGAGAAGGGCTAATAAGCAAATGAGGGACACGATGAAATTAATGCACAATGCCCAAGGTTTTCAACCTCCTCGCTCTCCACCATCTCCAGAATCTCCTCAGGTTGAGATACCTTCCTTTGAAGAAAGGATGAGAGGATGGGCCAACTCCGACTTGCTTAATCAATATGGCCCCATGTTCTTCAAGTCCGGGCAAGGACAAGGATCGTCCTCATCGGTTCCTCCTCCACCTACACCTTTTGTACCTCCTCCTCCGGATGTGGCTGGATCGTCTCACTTCATGGAAGAAGAGCAAGCACCCCCACCTCCTCCACCTCCCGAGCAAGTACAAGACTGGGGCGCTCGCTTCTCCGCCGAGATCTTTGGCTACAACCCTTACTTCTATGGTAAAAACTACGCTCCCATAGCTCATCCATCTCAAATCACCGTCTCGGAGTCCATTTATCTAAACTCTCCCTTGCATTGGATACTTGACAAATCTCAAATAGGAGGGAGCTCTCACCCAGGAGACGGATCTCAAGGACAGTGATCAGCAGCTGCTTCTTCTCCAGGCCCTTCTTGGATGCTTGATGACAAAGGGGGAGAAGAATCAAGATTAAAGCCACAAGTTTGCACTGTCTGAGTTGTTGTCTGTGTTGCACCGGTCTGACCGGTGCCTGCTGGCTGTTGAGAGAAGCCATGTAATAAGTTAGAACTTTATCTTAGTGGACTTGAGAACATTTGTGTGAGTGCTACTGGGTGTTTTAAACTTTATTGTAATATTTAAGCGACTTTATTGATAGATTGTGATGCATACTTTGAATGGTGTTTGTCTGTGTTGGCTAAATGGGGCAAAGTGATCTAAACCAGCTTGCAACCCTGGCCCGATCACCTTGGACCATATAGCACGCACTTCTGTTGTTGTGTGCGCTGACTGGACTTGACCGGTCTGACCGGTCAAGGGCACCGGTCTGACCGGTGCCGCCCAGTCGTGTGTATTGGTTGGACCTGACCGGTCTGACCGGTCAGGGACACCGGTCTGACCGGTGCTGCCTAGCCAGTACATTTCCCTTTGCTTTGTGCATATCCTGTCATACGCATCACGGATTTTATTTTGTCGCTCACACATTTTGCACTCCACTGATTCTAAGATATAGGGGGAGCTCACACGCCTCTTCTTCCAAATTTGTGCAATTGGCATTTGAGGCCAACTTTTTGAAATTCAACTCAAAGCACAAATTAAGGGGGAGCTCCAGCTATATCCAAGAATCTAAATGCGCTTTATTGTTTTATTTGTAAGCTTTAATCGAGTTGTCATCAATCACCAAAAAGGGGGAGATTGAAAGTGCATCTAGGCCCCTAAGTGGATTTTGGTGAATTGAATGACAAGGCGATTAAAGGACTAATGATTTTGTCTAAGATTGTGAGCGGGTTTTCATTATATATTCATGAGCAACCATTGAAGTATTTTAATTATGGATGTATTTTATGGCTCACATTTGCAAAGACAAGTATATGGTGCAAGGCTTCATGAGTTTATCGAAAGAGAACAAGATGATGAGTGTACACACCATGGTTCTAAAAATGGAAGCTTGCATATCCGTTGTCAATCAAGATCAAGCATTTGAAGCGGGTTTTCCAAATGAAGGTTAATTGCGTGTGAAGCAAAGTGGAACTCAAAGTGGATTGGATAAGTGATGAAGAGATCAACCGAGATGGCTAGGGTGAGGGACTAAGCAATCTTTGGGGCCGTAGCTAAGCCGCCATTCGTGTTTTGCTAGGGTGAAGGTCTAGCATCCGTGGGGTCTTCAAGTATCATATTCAAACCTTAAGCGAGGGAAGCTTTGCAAGTCATCAACTCATTAAGATTGACAATATGGAGTGACCATGGATCCAAGTGTGCATTCTTATGCTATATGGAAAGATCCTAAGTCACTAGCTCAAGTATGGACGTGCTCAAGTCAAAGGCTATGTTGAAAGCCCTCAAGTGGTTATTGATCAAGTATGGCAAGAATTGAAGTTGTTCAAGCTCAAGAGGTCATCAAAGCTCTTCTACTCTTTTCTTGAGTATAGGTATGTCGTACTATCAAGAGGGATGCAACTTAGCGAGTTGACCAAGTCAAAGTGCTCTTTAGTTGACCTAAGTGAGATCTAGCCTTTGAGTGTGCTAACAAACCCTCCTAACCTAACCTGGGTCATCTCATCTTGGTGGTGAAGTGTTAGTTTCTTTAAAAGAGGTTTTGGAGGTAACTCGGGCCCGACCGACCGATCGGCCGGTCGAGGCACCGGCCGGCCGGTGCCGCTAGCCCAACGGCTAGTTTTTCGTACACGGTCTGACCGGTGTGAGGCACCGGTCTGACCGGTCTTCTTCGGGGACTAACGGCTAGTTTTCTCCTTTGAGGGGTATAAATACCCCAAGCCCTCTTCAAGTGAGGGTTCTTTGGTTCTAGTGTTTTTGCTGAGGTCCCAAGCCATTTCTAACTAGCTCTAAGCCTTAGTGGCTCTCCCCAACCATCTCTTTGTGAGATTTGTGGATTCAAGCCATCATCTTTGTGTTGGGTTGAGGAAGTGAGCCTAACAGTGACTTTGTGAGCTAACAAGAGCAGTTTCCATAGCTTGAGCACTTTGGTTTCGAGTCTACAAACTTTGGAGCATTTGTTACTCTTGGAGGTTTGCCTCCTAGACGGCTAGGTGTCGCCGGCTAGCTCCCAAGGTTGTGGTGAGCAGCGGGAAGTTTGTAAGGGCTGCGATCTTGCCTCTTCGTGGAAAAGATCACCTTAGTGGAAAGGAGGAAAGTGGTTGAAAGAGACCTGGCTTGTTGTGGGAATTGTCCCTTACAAGCTCCTCAACGGAGACGTAGCCATTCCTCAGTGGGTGGTGAACTTCGGGAAACAAATCCTTGCTTCTTCGTGTGGTTCGACTCTCTAAGTTGTTTTTCTAGCATATTTCATTTGCTTCCGCTTCGATCTACTTGGGTGTGTTACTTGTGTGTGCAGGGCTCATTACTCTACTTGTGATCATCTATAAAAGCCACACCCTAAGCTTGGTTCGTGCTAGAAGCCAAGAGGTGCTTGAAGTTGTTTTTGCAGGTTCTCTGTGCTACACCGGTCGACCGTGAGGCGCGCACGGTCCGACCGGTGTCACCTGTGAAGTCCAGTGCTTGACCGGTCTGACAGGTCAGCGCCACCGGTCTGACCGGTGGGGCACTGTCAGCTCAAGTGTTTGGGGAGAAAGAGTTTAAATTGGTCGTCTAGCCTATTCACCCCCCCCCTCTAGGCGACATCAAGGTCCTTTCACGAACAGCCTGCATATACTTCATCATATCTGGTTTTTTGGCCTTGTAAGTTTTCCCGAGGTGGCAGGCGACGAGTTCAGAGTCTGTCAAGATGACAAGCCTCCTTGCTCCCACGGCCCTGGCCTTCCGAAGCGCGAGCAGCAAGCCTTCGTACTCTGCCACGTTGTTTGTGCAGTTGTCACAGTTCAGCCACAGGGCATAACGAAGCTTGATGCCCGAAGGGGACTTTAAGACTGCTGTTGCCGCTGACCCCAGATGGCAATATGCACCATCGCATTGGACCTCCCACACTGGCTCCGTGACTATGGCTTCCCCCTTCAGCGCCAAAGGCGTCCAGTCGGCTACAAAATCAGCGAGGACTTGAGATTTTATTGCACTGCGAGCAACGAAGTTTATGACGTGTTCCGCCAACTCTGTGGCCCATTTGCCCATTCTCCCCGTGGATTCCTTGTTCTCAAACATGTCCCGAAGAGGGAAAGCTGTGGGGACTGATACATTGTGGCTCTGGAAATAATGTCGAAGCTTCCTTTTTCCATCACCACAGCATATGCCATCTTCTCCATTTCGGAGTAAAAGAGTTTGGAGCCACTCAAGGCTTCGGAGACATAATAGATGGGAAACTGCTTTAGAGCATCTGCCTCCTTCCGTTCTTCCACAAGTACTGCACTAACCGCTGTGTCGGTTGCTGCAATGTACAACAGTAGCTCAGCCTTCGGCGATGGTTTGGTCATGACTGTTGCGTCTTCGAGATATTTCTTGAGGTCATCGAAGGCTTGTTGTTGCTCTGGGCCCCACTGAAAAGTTGAGTTCGCACGAAGCACCTTGAAGAAGGGTAGGCTTCGCTCAGCAGCCTTGGAGATGAAGAGGTTTAGCGATGCTACTCTGCCTGTGAGTCTTTGGACCTCCTTCCTGCTGCTCGGGGGCTGCATTCTTCGTAGAGCTTTGATCTTTTGGGGGTTTGCCTGAATGCCCCGCTTGGAGACCATGCATCCCAACAATTGCCCTTTCCGGATGCCGAAGATACACTTCTCTGGGTTAAGCTTGAGGCCATTTCGCCTCATGTTGTCAAAGGTCTCAGTCAGGTCTGCAATGTGATCTTTCTCTCTTTCGCTCATAATGACGATGTCATCAACATAAGCCGAGGCGTTGCGCCCCAGCTGGTTGCCCAGAATCAGCTTCATCATGCGGTTGAAGGTTGATCTAGCATTGCGAAGGCCCTCTGGCATCCTGACGAAGCAAAAAATGCCGAAGGGGGTTGTGAACCCGGTCTTAGCTTCGTCCTCCCTTCGCATCCACACCTGGTGATATCCAGAAAAGCAATCCAGGAGGCTCAGCATATCACATCCAGCTACCTGATCAATGATGACGTCAATCCTTGGCAGCGGGTAGGGGTCCTTCGGGCATGCCTTGTTGAGCTCTGTGAAGTCAATACACATGCGCATGTTCCCATTCTTCTTCGACGCCATCACCATGTTGGCCACCCAGACTGGGTACTGTACTTCTCTTATGATTTTCGCGTCGAGCAGCTTTTGCACTTCGGCCTCCGCGGACTTGACCCTGTCGCCCGACATCGGTCGCTGCCTCTGCAGCTTCGGTTTGACCTTCGGGTCGGTGTTCAGAGCATGTTATATGACCGACCGGTGGACACCCGTCAAATCCGACTTGGACCATGCGAACACATCCTGGTTATTACGAAGGAACTGCAAGAGCTTGCCTTCGTCCTCCACGCTGACTTCGGTGCCTATCATGACGGTCCTGCTTGGCACGTCCGCGCACAAGGGGACTGTCTTCGTGACATCGACCGCTTTCATGCGCTCGGCTTCGGCCTCTTTCATGAACTGTCTCATTTGGGCCTCGGCCCTCTGCTCTTCGGCTACCGCAGCTTCGTTGCCCTCATCTTCGTTGATGACATGGACCTGTCTGTTATGCACTGACGTATTACGCTCGGCTCTTCGGGCCTCCTCCTGTCTGCTGTACACCGAAATCACCCCCGCTGTCGTTGGTATTTTCATTAGCAGGTATCCTTGATGGATGACCGCTGCAAACTTGTTGATGGTGTTGCGTCCGAAGATGGCATTGTACGGGTACACAAAGTCAACAACATCGAAGGTTATGACCTCCGTTCTCATAGTGGCGTCTTGACCGCAGGTCACATTGACGTCAATCTTGCCCAGAGCTTCGATCCTCTTGTTGCCGAAGCCGTACAACGGGTGCTCTGCTTTCTTCAAGTCTTCTTTTTTGAAGCCCATGCCAGAGAAACACTGCAATGTCAAGATGTCCGCTGAACTGCCGTTGTCCACTAGGACCCTCCCCACGTCATTGCCGAAGTAGTACTTCGTGTTCTTGCCAATGTTTGCTCTTATGACGAGAGGATCATTGTGAGGGTAGTGTTGCAGCCGAATATCAGCTGTCGTGAAAGTTATTGGGATGTGGGACCATGGCAGGTGAAAGTACTTGCCGGAGCAAATGTGCGACACCCTTCGGTAGTACTCTTGTCGTTGCCTCTTCGTCTCGTGCACCAGCTCATTGGACCCGCCGGAGATTGCGTTGATGATGTTGACCATGCCCATCATTCCCGAGCTGCTAGAGTCAGGGGCCTCTTGCTTTGGTGGAGGTGGTGGGGGTGGCTGGGTGTAATGCGTTTGTGGTGGGCGGCTGGGTTCGGCCACGAAGGCACAAATACTGACGATTGCTGCGCGTGCATTGTAGGGGGCGGCGGCAGCTGCGGCGCCGAAGGTGTGTATGACTATGGTGGGTGGAATGCATGTGCAGGTGGCGAAGGCTGGAAAGATTGGTGATGATATGGTGGTGGCAGGGCCCTAAATTGGCCCGCGTTTTGGTACTTCATGACGTGATTCACAGCCATCCTCGCTGCCTTCGCCTTCTCCTCAGCTTCTCACTCCAACTTCATCTTGACCGCCGAGGGGCATTGGTGTGTGATGTTGGGCGTCGATCCCATGGAGCCAACAAAAAAACCGCTCACCGCCGGCCCGCTGAGGCGGGTTTTGCTGCTGCGGCTTCGCCCCCCTGCCATTCTTGTATCCGCCCTTGTGTCCACCACCGTTTCGGTTCTGGTTCTGGTCAGGGGTGCCGATACGTTGTTGATCTGACGGTTTGCTTGCTTCGGCGGGTGATTTTTCCACCCCTTCGGTTGGTCCCACTGCCCCTGTTGCTTTTGCTTCTTCGCCGCATTGGCTCTGTCAAGCCTTCGGCGGCGGCCTTTATCGGACTTGCAGTATTATTGCATGACTTCAAAGAGTTCTTGCAGAGACTTCGGCTTGACTCTATCAAGCACATCCTGGCAGTTTCCAACCCTCAGGCCCCCAACAATGGCGTCGATGATGTTGTTTTCGGACACCCCGGGCGCGCGCGCTGTCAGCTTGACCACCCTGTGCATGTACTCTTGCAGGTGACTCCCTGTCTCCCTGGACACATATGTTGACGAGGTCATTGGAGTCTAGCTCTTCGACTTGCATGCCCTTGAAACTGGACAACAACTTGTTTCGCAGCTGGAACCAGGATGTTATGTGCCCCTTCGGTATGTTTGCATACCAATACTGAACCTCTCCCTTGAGGGCCAGCACAAGAGCCTTTGCCTTCGTTGTGGCGTCGCCTCCGTTGGACTCCACTACCGCTTCGAACTTCATAAGGAACTCTTTGGGATCATAGTCGCCGTCGTACTGAGGCAGGGTGTTGGTGTTGAAACGACGGGGCCACGGCGCGCTCTCGAGCTCGACGGAAAGCGGGGACACCGGGACGACGTTGCGAAGCGGTGCGTCGTCAGGCGCGAAGTGCTCTTGTGCCTGCCCCCTCTCCTGGCGGTGGCTGATGCTTTGCCCTTCGGATGCGTCCTTCTGCTGCCTCCATGATCCAGCTGAGCCTGCATGGCCTGCAGGGTGTGCCAGGCATGCTGCTGAGCCGCCGGCGCGGTGTGCTCGGCAGGCGTCGGTGCTGGGGCGGGTGGTGTAGGAATGGCTTGCTGCGGTGGCAAGCTTCCGGCGATCTGGCTTTGAAGCAGAGCGAGGTAGCGCTCGGCTTGCCTGATGTTGAAGTCGATGGAGTCAGGAGCGGTGTGCGATGGGACCGCGTCCTGCTGCTGGGACGGCTGCGCTTGCGACGAAGACGGACGCGTCTCTTGCTCTTGCTGGGCCGCTACGGTCTTGCCCGTGATGAGAGCCCGGATCCTTCGGAGAGCCTCGATGTCTTGCGCCGAAGCCCCCAGCCCCTCGAGGCTGACCTCGAACATCCCCGAGGCGTTGTGCTCGACCTCCGGAGCGCTCGGCCCAGCACCGGTCCCTGCCGAAGGCTGGATGGCCGAAGCCGACGGGTTGGCGGGTTCCAGTGCTAGCAGAGGGGTTGACGCCTGAGCCGTGGTGGCTTCGGCGCCTGCCGATCGGGTCCTCGCCATGCGGTCTTGGATTCTTCCACGAGGTGGGCGCCAAACTGTTGGTGGAAATCAGGCCCGAAGGTGGACGCCGACACAACAGCCCCCTGAACGTTTCCCTTCCTTCACTATCGTCCCGAAGCTACTTCTACTTCTCTAGACGAGGAAAGGAAATGAAGAAATACTTAACAGAACAGGAAATGCAGCAAGGAAACACTTAGCAGTCCGAAGACCGAAAGACTAGCAGTAGCCTTCGGTGCTCTCTTCTTATTACAGTGTGTCCGTTCCATTACAAGGGGTTCACTATTTATAGGAGACCCCTGGGTACGGTCATTTGCCTCAATTACACCTTTTCCGTTCCTGACAAACGGCTTTAAACAGTTTACAAGGGTATAACAGTAACTCTCCGCGTCGTACAAGCCTCCAGCGTGTCTTCGTACGGCCGAAACACCTTTACACGTGGCGCCCCTTGTCTCTGCCTCGTACGGCGCCCCCTTTACACGTTCGCCGCAGCCACGTGTCGCAGCGCGCAGCACCTTCGGCACCGGAACAGCTCAAGATCTCGCCCTGGACGCGCCGTGCCCTTGGGGACATCTCGCCTGGGCCGCCTCCAGCCCCGACGCCAAAGTGTCCTTGGTGCGTGGCACTTCTGGCTCCTGCAGACCTTCGGCGCCGAAACACAACCGCCCGTGTCTTCGGCACCGAAGGCCAGCGCCTTCAGATAGGCTGCTCCTGCACAACAAAACTCACATAACCCGAGCAACATTAGTGTTTGCGTTAAAACAGCACTGCCAGGACTCCCTCGCGTAGCTGAAGCTGCGTGCGAGCCGAAATCGTCAGCCTAACTGGACGTGCGAGCCGAAATCGTCAGCCTAACTGGACGTGGACTGAACTTCTCATTTTCCCCAACACCCCCCTTTAGTGGCGCTCCCGTGCCGGAGCTGGAGCGGAGCAGGCTGAGCTGCATTTTTTTAACTCCGTTGGCTCCTCTTGTTTCCCAGGAAACAACGGAATCACTTCGCGTCTCCAGCTGTTTGGTGCAGCTTCGGCCAAAAGAGCTCCAGGAGCCATTTGTGGAGCGCTCCCAAAAGAGGCCTAAGAGTGCCCGTTGATTTTCGTATCGAATTTTTGACCAGAATTATAGAAAATACATGCAATATTTGTATTTTCAAATATCTAACTATATTATTTTGGTATCGATAAATATTGATATATATTAATTCAAATATCTTGGACCTGGGCTCAAGCAACAGCAGAGAGCCACACACACACACCCCATCTCAATACAGCCCAACTAGCCCATTAGCAACCCTTCGCTCGTCTGATTCCGAAGGCAAAGCAACCATTTCGCCGCTCCTGGAGTTCGAAAGCCAAAGCCGGCGTCTCCACCACTTCGCCGGAGTCCGCCACCGATGGATCCCGCGGCGCCGGGGAGGTTCGACATGCTCCAAAAGTCGTTCAAGGCCGCTTCCAAGTGCGTCCTCACAGCATGCTCCCGCGAGGTTAGCTGCTCTTGTTTCCACCCCCCTCTCCCCTACCGCGGCTGCAAAACCTCGGATCCTCGATGGGGATTCGCTCTCCTTTTTTTTTTCCCTTCAGTTTCCCGTGGTGCGTTGATCAATTGACGGACCCTTGGTCTTGCGGCGTTTCAGGTTGTCAAGATGGCTTTCCCGTCGTTCACGGATACCGAGAGGGAGCGTCTGTACCGAATGCTCACCCGCGTGAGTCTCCTGATCTACTCCAGTACTCCCCATTCACTAGTTAGGGGGTTTACAAATAGCTTGCAAATCAGCTTTTGTATCCGGTTAGTGAGTTATCTGTGGACTTATTCTTTTTTTTTCTGCGTGTTTTCTTTTGCAGGCGATGAATGATATACATGCCACCATTGATGTACAGTTTTTGTTCCAGGCTGTCTTTTGAATGAATGATATAAAGGATGAAAGATGGGATACTCGTTTTTAAAAGTAGAATTAAATAATGAATATAGAATTGCACGCTTAACTTTCTAAGGAAAATTTTGGGTACTCTACAATTTCATACTGTGGTAATTGGGGGGAGGATCCAGCTTCACCTTGATTCCTTGAAAAAATAGATGTTCCTTTCAACTTTTATCACAGCCCATTTTTCATCACTGACTCAATTCCTGAAGGGTCCCATTCTTGAATAATATCAAATTAACATCCAAATTTTGTTTCGAATACATGTCATTCTATGACTTGGATTTTTTACACAACGTTGTTGTCTTTGCACCATTGGTTCTCTTATATACACCACTACACCCCCATTTCATACTTTATAGTGCCACAAGCATTGAATTTGTATCTTACTACTAACAACGACATCCAGAGATTAAAAACAGGATTTGGGGTAAGATTATGTTATGTTAACTGTTTAGTATACAGATCTGTATGTTTTGATCGGATTTGCTAATGACTGCCTTTCTCTATATCCTTTCTGTCTGTCACAATGTTTTCTGCTGCCTGACTTGCACAGTTAACAACTTGTATCTTGTAAGCATGAATTGTTGAATTACAGTACTGATATCGGTTCTGTTATGTTTACCAAGCTTGATGTTGTTAGTATATATATCTATCTTCCTATCTTTGCATGTATGAGCACTGTATAAATTTCTTTCTTCATGCTGCAGGAGGAGTTTGACGAAGTCTGCCAAGAACGACAGGTAATTTTGAAATTGATGTGTGCTCAACCATGTTGACAAGTTAGCACAGCATGTGGGTTGTGAAAGAAATATTTTTCCTAGTTTATTAGGAGATTAACTCCTGTGAGAAATATGTGGGTTTAGCAGCACTATAAATGTAAAAGGAGCTCTTACCTATCAATTACTGTGGTAGTTCTTTAAATTCTATGGAATTGACTGGTTAGGATTAGTTATACTTCACCATGAAGTATATTGGGTGTATCATTGACAAAGGGGTAACACCGTACTATCTGTTGTTAAACCCACATCTTATCATCTGCCTTTTGTGTTAGAATGATAAAAGATTACCATTCAGATGCTCAGCCTCAGCGACTGGTTGTGTCAATCCAGCAATTAGAAACTAATGGTCCCGCATCATGTATTAAGTTTAGCCTTTGCCCCTGCATTCTTGTGTATTTTTTTCTTCCTGTCACTTACTTGTTTGAGACTCATCCTCTTTTTTCTTTCCTTATGACGGCATTCCTTTCTCTTTATGGCCTAGTTGGCTAATGAAAATAGAAACAAGGCAGAAAATTTAAGGTGATTATGACCATGACCTTGTAGTTAATAGCCATCGATTCACAAGGATATGCTTCCAGGAAAGCTAGTCCTTTAGGGGCACCTGGGGTTAGAATGAAACCCATGCATTATCTCTTAAAGTAAGTATCTAAATTTTAGCAGTCTAACATATAAGTAGGTCAGTTTTGTTATACTCATTGGCACCTTGGAGCTCATGGTTGTGGGTACTGTGTTTTCTAATGTGTAACACCACCACTTTTGTTCTTTTAGGTTGCTGCTGCCCTTGACAAGATAGATGATTTCGATGAAGAGCAAAATCTGGACGTATTACCATCACAGAAGTAAGCATGTATCCTTTACCTTAAGTTTACCTTTTGAAAATTTCTGGGTTTCAGATAGGAGTACTAGGCTGACATGGCTATGGTACATCTTGTGAGATCTTATGTTTGCATACTGGTTGATAAGTACATGGAGATATTCCTTTAACAAATTTAACATATCATTTCTTTATTCACTGTCTGTCCAAAGTTTCCCAATCTAGTTTATTCAGATGGTAGTTCTATTCATTGCAGGACTATCATTGAAGAAATTGAAGAAAAGATATCAAGGGCAAAGAAAGATGAAATTGAACATTTGACTGGTTTACTGAAAAAGGTATGGTCTTGGTTTTAGTGTTGTACAGACTACAGGTGTGGCACCAAAGTTTGGCATTTATGTCCTGCCATTGATAAGAAAGATGACCCTTAGTCAGTAGGACAAGGTAGTCATTATTCTCACGAAAATACAGGATGAATGTCAGGGCATAGTACTCTTGAGTGTGGTTGCAAGTAAATTGATTGGTTGACTTGATTACTGGATTGAAGATTTGAAGCCTTTGTGGCTATATGTGGAAGCTATGAAATATCTTGTGCACATTTGGGTAAAACAAATTAACATTTTTTTCATTTCACCACAACTCAAATGGCCAGATGACTACTGTCAAGACTATATTATTGATAGGGAAGTTACCCCTCAGATGTTAATTTTTGTTGCTAAAATGTTACAAGATGCGGTCAGATTTAGTATCATAGTGCTAGCAATTTCCATTTGGGTAAAATGTTGGATAGTTTGAGTAAGTTGTTTCCTGTTAACAACATAGGTAGAAGAAAGTAACAATGCCATGAAAGCTCGAATTGAACTTCTGAAGAAAGGAGAGGATTCAACCGCATCAAGCGATCTCCTTAATAAGGTCTGTCTGTTATCCCTTTTTCACAATTGTATGAACCGTTTTGTTCTACTATGGTTCTCAGTTTGGTTTGATTTCTTGAACCTTTTTTTGTTTTACAGCTGACACAACTGAATTCTGCATGCGCAAGTGAAATGGCTGAGCCTGTCTGATGATTAGTCGCTGTTCTCAATGGATATCTTTTGTATAGTGGTGTGTTAGATATGTTAGGGATGATGCATGATTCAGGAATCAGTCAGGATCTGCTGATTCAAGAACACTAATGCATTATTGTACCGTGTAACAAACACAGTTATGTTTTGGATATCATACGGAACCTTAGATCCTGCAGTTGCTCTTACATGATGCCTCACTTCAGTTCCTGCAGTCAGCATTCAGAATTTTTGATCCACCATGTGATCTGCATCTTTGGTACCCTGCTATTTGTAATGCCATCTCGTGCCTATCACAGAAAAGAAGAGGTGGATTGCATCGGGTCTTCCCACATGTCAGTCTCAGCCTCACTGTCTCCACACGACCAGATGCCACGAGCACCACTCTTTTCTTGAAAAGTGACGAGCACCACTCTTGCCTTAGCCACAGACACAGCATGCCCCTGATCTCCCCACCAAATGGCAGCCGTCACCTTCCTCCGGCTCCTCACGGTCCACACCACCACCATCCTCGCAGCCCCACACCATGGCTGCCACGCTCTCCTCCGTGGCCGCCCCTTCCCTCACCAACCGCAGCTCCATTGCCAGAGCTCAGCGGCCAGCGCCGCCTCCTGCCATCTCTGCATCGACTGTGAGTAGGAATGCATCACTTCTTGTTGACGTTTGGATTGTTTTATTTTCTTTCCTGTGATCGTAGCCATTGTTGATGTTCTTGTGGTGCAGAAGACCAAGACTGGCTTCCATGGGGTGTCGCTGGTGGACACGAGGTGGGCGGCTGGCCACCGGAGAGGAGGCGGCGGGCGGAGGCGGCTGCTCCAGGTGAACGCGAGGTCAACGGCGGCCAAGAACATCGAGGTGGAGGTCGAAAAGCCGCTCGGGCTGGCCCTGGGACAGAAGCCCGGCGGTGGCGTCGTCATCACTGTCAGTCCTCTCTTTCACCTGCGTTTTCTTTGCCTGATTCCACTACATGAATACCTCATGTTCTTATCTCCGAGGCATGATCCTGGATTGGAAATTTCAATATTTCAGCTCTGAATTGATGTTTTCGAGACTATGGGTATATGTGATCAAAAAAAAAATTAAATGATTTTAAGATGAAGATGCTAATGTTTACATGTACACAACACGTTTGGTATATATGATTGACTGAAACTGCAAGTTCAGAGAGGTCCCAGCTTCTGACTAGTGATTTTTGGTTTGGCCTTGGGTTAGTCTGTGGATTCTGGAGGGAATGCAGCAAGAGCAGGCTTGAAAGCCGGTGACCAGGTGCTGTACACTAGCAGCTTCTTCGGAGATGAGCTGTGGCCTGCAGACAAGCTGGGATTCACCAAGACGGCCATCCAGGCGAAGTCAGACTCCGTCTACTTTGTAGTGAGCAGGTAGGCACATGATGTCACTTAATTTGATTGAAATGATCGTCCTAGAGTTTATTGCGGACCAAATCTCATATGGGGTGATCTCAGGGGAGGTACTGATGTTGATGTGAAGCGCTTACCAAAGAGGCCGGCACCACCCCGGTTTGGAAGGAAGTTGACTGACGCACAAAAGGCAAGATCAATATAACCATAGCTACTTTCCCCCCCTTCAACTTGAAGCCTCAGCATGTATGCTATAAACTGTGAATATCCCTTTTTCTCCAGGAGAGAGCAACACACATCTGCCTTGATTGTGGATACATTTACTTCCTACCCAAGCCTTTTGAGGAGCAGGTAACAAATGCATAGCTATCCCTAAATCAGTTACATAATTGTTGTGTTTACTCCTGTTCCGATTGTATAATTGTATAATTAAGTACTGTATTTTAGTTTCTTCTGATGAATTTTAAGCAATGTTCTGTATGTTTGCAGCCTGATGACTACGGTTGCCCACAATGCAATGCGGCAAAGAAGCGATTTGCAAGGTACGATGCAGCCACAGGGAAGCCCATTGGCGGTACGCTGCCGCCTATTACGGTGATCGTAAGTTTGATAATTGGCATCGCCGGAGTAGGGGCTCTGCTAGTGTATGGCCTGCAATAGGCTCTGTTCATTCTTCAAAACCAATTTTTGCTGTGCACAAGAAGCTCAGCTAGAGTACTGCTGTACTAAAATGTCATGAAACACTGAGCGATACATGTACCAAAGGTAATGGAAATATACTATGCTTGTGGGTTAAAAACGTATTACATATGAACGGATATTGCGGGTACAAATACACATAGTTATTTTTTCAGATCAAATTCGGATTTGAATAGTGACAAGATGTGTCGAATATTGATATCATCCTATTCGGGTCTTATAAATGCATCTTGTCATTCAATATTCACATCTTGTCACTATTTATAAGTTGGACGAATGGAAGGATAATGCCTGTATCACTTTCAACTCTGCTTGAGGCCATTGGCGAGTCTAATCTTCATGCACTGTTCTTCACACAGTTACTCGATTTAATTACCGAAAGGCAGATCACTTTTCAACTACTTCCACTGTCATGCTGCTCTCATCAGCATAGGGATTCTCTCCAAAAGGTTTCTGCTACTCAAGGTCTAATACAAACTTCAAACATACAGTACACATCTTGCCACGCGCAGATTCTAGAACCATACAGATCCATCTTTTATTTATGACTTGCAATTTTGTGGACAATCTGAAAAATTTGCAATTTTCCCTGGTGACTGATAACATAAGATTATCCGCCACAATAAAGGAGATTGTACTGAGAGGCTCATAACTACTCCCACTATGGTTTGACAGTTTTTGTGGCTGAAGCTATCCATGGTCCGGCTTATGATATCAGCCATCGTTTTCAGCTACTGTCAATCGGCTTTTACGTCATAATGGAGTCGATAAAAAGAACATTTTCCTCATTAAACCCTGGTTTAGTTTTGTGATCATTGTGAGTTTGTGACTTAAGCATGAGAATGACCTGACCTGCAAGTCCTTGTCTTCGGTGCCATCTTTCTCTGGGATCAGCTCATCTACCAGATCAAAGTTGGCTCCCTGCCCAAACTACAGTCCAGAGATGCACACATCAGCTTTACATTACAAAAAACAGGTGGTTAAAAATTAGTTGGAACAGGATGAGCAATGCATCCATATATAGCAGCAAGTGATAACTGACCAGGCCTGCATTGCCATTGGCAACAAGTGATCATCTGCTGTTGCTTAGAACAGCAAAGGATCTTCAGATACTCCTATATCAGTAGAGCAGTAGAGAGGTAGTGATCATGAGCTACTGGGGAAGCTCCGGCGGGTCGCCGGCGTGGGCGGCCAGCCGGGGCCCGTCGCCGGTGGTGCCGCTCCTCGTCGTGGTGGCGCTGGGGTGGGTCATCTGCCAGGAGACTCTGATGTCGTGGTACGAGCAGCTGACGGAGGTGGAGGAGACCATCACTGACAACGCCGTGATCCTCGTCATCGGCGCCGGCGTGATCCTGTTCGCCCTGGCTGCCTCCGGCGGCCGAAGCGAGGTGGTGTTCGTGCCGATGGCGCTGGTGGTGGTCATGTTCCTAATCCAGAACATCATGCTCGCTGCGCTCGTGCTGCTGGTGGCGGTCTACTTCGCCGGAATATACTACTACCGGCCGGACGGCCAGTACGGTGGCAGCGGCGTCGGCGGCGAGTGGGGCGGTGGTGGCGGCGTCGGCGGCGGCGGGCTGGGGTTCTACATGCTGCTGCTGCTGTGCCTATTGCTGTGCGCCATGTTCTCCGACGGCGGTGGCAGCTGGTGGGTCCCAGCTCTGCTGCTGGTCGCCTGCGTCCTCTGCCTCAACTTCTTCTCTGGCGGGAAAGTCTGGGGATATGAATACTTCTGATTTCTGAACCTCATGTTTTTCAAGGCGCAGCTTTTTTTATCTTGGCAATTAGCATGCCAGGTGAGAAAGCATATTTACAAAAAGGAAACATATCCGCAAGAGTATATCATCATTACAGTGCTAATTAACTAATGTAAGTTAGATTACGCTCATTGTTTTTGCCTTCTAATCAGTGGATTTTGCTGTTGATTTGCCTCATATTTATCTAAAAACAAGCTGGTTTGCCAACCAGTATTCCATGCAACTCAGTATCACAGACAAGAGATCATAATTTAGAAGACTAGAGTCTTCATCACAGATAGATGGATAACTTAGGTAAACAGTGCATAAACAGGTACACGTTTCACATCCCCAGTGGATCAAATGGCATAACAGCTCAGCTCATAATAGCTGTTTGGTTCAACAGTTAAGAGACTTATTGGGAGCAAGCAGCCTCCTCCAGGAGTTGCTTCACCTTGGTGATGTAATCATTCATTGCCTCTTCCTTTGATTTGCCTGCAAACATCCCAAAAAGTTTAGCAACTACTATAACGCAATCTTGTGACACTACTAGAATTAATGTATCCGTAGTATTGTGGTAGAAAACAAAATTAAGTTGCCCAAAATTAAGGATGAGATAAGTATACGACCTTCAACAGCCTTCCAAGCATCCCACTTGGCCCTGTCCCTCATGTTGAACATGCCAGGACGAGCTGCAGAAGTTTATTGATAAACAAACATGTAAGCACAGGTTTGTGGTAAAAAGTACAAAAGATATATAAAGAACACAATGACAACAAGAAGTTATGTGCTTCAAAATCCCATGAGTATTAGGCAACTGATTAGATTCTGCTGGACAACTGACTTGAAGTTTAGTGGATATTTCCATTTGAGTAATGGAAATGGAGAGCACCCAGTTTAAAAAAAAACTGACTAGAAGTTCATTAATTCCTTTGTGACAAGCGAGACATGGTTATAATTTAAGGTTCCTCATTTTGCATAGAAAGCCGATAAAAACATGTGAGTGCTTTGAAGCGTACAGTTCGAGAGAGGTGGGAAGTGTTGATATTATTACAGTTCCTCAACTGCATGTTCATCTACTCTGACTAGCACTACGAACATGAATTTATCATTCATCAGCAGCTAGGGGCAGCAAATTTCATCACTTAATGATGTTGCAGAATAATCATAGAAAACTGTATTTCAGTATCAGCAGAGCTTAGGTTGGGCATCTAATATATCCTACCATTCAGTACTCCCATTGAACATAAAAGTATTTGAGAATACAAATAAGAAACTGCAGGCTTGGGCGATCCGCTACCTTGCTTAACCTTCTGTTGTTATGTCCTACTTAAACACATCCCAGAATCATGATTAAAATTTAAAGTCCAAACTTAGGAAGAAAAAAGATAGTACAGTTAATAGGCTTATCTCATTATTTATTATTTTGCTTGCTTTATAGAACTTCTCCTTTATTTTATATTCTTATGTAGAGTATCAACAATATGTTTCCACTAAGTATTGGATCTCTATATGTTAAACAAAGCAGAATCTACATGATAACACAAAGCTACAGACTACATACTCTGAATAGTATTGAACACACAGCACTTAAATTTGGTTTGTGCAAACCAAGAAATTGATCTGTGCTACAATTTTACAAAACTGGAAAAGGCAAAATAAATAGATGCCCGATTGTATGCTTACAGGTATTCACAGGTCCAACAGTGGCCTGCTTGTAGAGTCCGTAGAGGATCAGCTTGTTCTCATTGCTTGTGCTGTCGGGCAATGTCTTCGCCTTCTCAGCATACTCCTCAAACTCCTCCTGAAACAGAGATACATCTCATGGGTCATGTTCCGTGGGACTATGCCTCCATTTTACGCTAAATTCTTTCACAAACTAATCTTAATCTTTCATGTGAATCGCTATAAGAATTCCAGTCTTTGAACCACGAGCTTCCTCCGTCTATATTTCGACAGAAATTATAGAAAACATAGATCCCAAACCAACAGGGAATTTCCCATCTTATAACACCCAAAGGTGACATGAGAACTCAACAATAGCTGCTGCTCAGGAGCAAGGACAGACCAAATGCATTGGATCCCCTCTTGGGACGAACATCAAAGTGCAAATCATCTACAATAATTCCAAGTTCCGCAAAGAATCTACAGTTTGAATCTAGCAGATCTTGGCTGCCCATACAAATCTAGACGGAAATTAAGACCATGCAGCACCGGACTCCAAGCCTAGATCCGTTCTCTGAATAATCTGACGACGCTTCTACGGACACTACGGGTAACGAGATTCTAAACTGAACCAGAAATTCAGAACAAATCATGGAGATGATTTGATGGATAAAGATTTAATCTTTAACAAGCGAGTAACAGACAATGGCGATTTAGGGACTGAGCCGTGTACCTGCAGACCCATGGCTTCGAGGTTTTAGGATTGCTTCCCTTTGGCCTATCTCTTCTCGGTTTCAACGATGGCTGTCTACTTGGATCGGATCTACTTATACAGCGCAAGGCTGGAATTTAATTATGAAGGAGCCCCTGTATTGGGCAAAGTTTTGCAGAGAGACCCTCACAATAATTTCGGGCTTTAACAAAAAAAGTCAATGAAAAAAGAAGTTTAAATAGTTATGGTTATCGCTTCAGATTTGTTCTTGGATGAGCCATTTATTAACCCAGAAAAAGAATAACGATCCTTTTATTATTCAGAAAAGTACTTGATTTTTTTTTCTTATTCAGAAAAGTCGTCACTTCTCTTATTAACGCCATTAGTGGAGTTTACTAAAGCAACTGTTCCCCGAGGAGAGTGACAAGAAAAGGAGGAAGCTCTGGTAACTCCGTGAAGGCATTGAAAGACTGATCAACTAATAACCTCCAGCTAACTGAAACAGTACTGAACAAAGGACATGCACATGGTAGGGAAAAGACAACGCACGCAACTCATCACGAGCAGTAGCTTGCAAACACGAAACAGTTTTCCTAGCCACAAAAACTAAGTTCATCAGTCTCAGTTTGTGCCCTGAATTTCTGCTATGTTGAAGCATATCTGCACGCTGAGTGCTTGAGCTCAAACCAGACCACCAAAGCTGGCTAGTTCTGTCACTGTCATGGACTCATGGCCATCTCTGGTTCAGAACGTTTACCCGAAAAGATGAGATGATGAGCATCTCGCGGCAATCGTAATGGCCGCCAGCACAAGGAAGAAGCAGTAGGATATGCTCTGCTCAGTGCTCAACCTGCAAAATATGCTACTGCACTATGACAGTGGGCATAGAATCTCTCATCGCTGCTGTGGTGCTGACTGTTATGGGAGACCACAGATTAGATGCCAGCGTCCCCATCCTATAATTGACTGATCGAAGCATGGATGGCGTTCAACCATCAAGCAGCCGCAACAGATTCCAATCGACCATACCCCATGAGCATCGGCATACAGCAACCATCCTTTTCCGCCCCCCAAATTGCAAACGCAAACGCAAATAACGAAGAAGGCTTGAAAAGCTAGGCATGCAGAAGGAATAATTTCAAGCTGTGATCCCATACAAGGAAAAGCATGCTTTTTTTTAATTACACAATACATCAGAGACACTCACAACGCACACACACTCATCCCTATGAATACACGCACGCAAACCCTACTCCTAGGAGCATCTTCGAAGACTTTGTCGGCAAATCCTCAAGATTGACGAAGTCACCGGAGGCGCCTCGCTGTCGATGGGAACATCACCTACCACTGAAAGCACAAATGCTGTTAAATCCTGAGAAATTCGCTCTCACAGAGAGTCGAATCCAGGACCTGAGGTGCTATCGGGGCTCTTGTAACCACTAAGCTACATGCTCTTGCGCAAAGAAAAGCATGCTTGAACGACAATGGTAATATGCTTCACAATATGCACGGCTGGCTGTCAGGGGGTGCCAGAAACTATTTTTAAAAAATCATGTTACGTGGCCCACCACTGCAAAACAAAATTGCAAAAAAAAATTGATTATTCTTTTATTTTAATTGGAGAATGAACTTTTTTTATGAAATGGAGATTGAACTGTTGGTCCAGTAGACGGCGGGCATGGCTGCAATGACTTTTTCCACACACACAAAAAGCAGGAGCAATGCTACTCATACTCCCTACATTCTGAAAAAACTGAAGTTTAGGACAGCGACACGGTCTCTAAAATACAACTTTGACATCGTGTTATTACAAAAATATTTATCGAATAGTGATGTATGTATACTTTTATGGAAGTATTTTTCAAGACAAATCTATTCATATAGTTTTCACATTTGCAAACTCAACAACTTAAAAGTTATTGATGATTTATATTCTCAATGTTTGACCCAAACCTTATCATAAATGTCAGTTTTTTCAGAATGGAGAGAATATGTGTGTATAAGTAGTAGAAGAAAATATGTCCTTACAAGTTACATGCTCCATCCGTCTCGAAATAAATGCACTTATAGAGTTTGAGTTTGTAGAGTTTGGGTGAAGAGATCAATACTGATAAGAAACTGCATATATATCCTTATAAAGAGGTAATCATTGCACTTGGGGAGGAGAGAAACCAGAAAGAACAAAGTTCGAGGTGAACATATGTTTACATATGCATTTATTTTAGAATAAATTTAAAATTTTAAAAGGTACTTACTATTAGACAAAGACGATTTAGTCACATTTAAAGTATAATATATTGATTACGTTGACTTTTCTTTTTTGCCATAGGGACACATGCCCCCCATCACCACCACACACACACACAAAAACTTTTCTTAATACTTTTCAAAAAAATCTCTTCTTAATATTTTTTGAGAAAAACTTTTCTTAATACTGCTCTCATAATTAATCCTCTACTACATCAAACCACAACACTACATCCAAGAACGCTATTTGTTTCAATTTAAACAATTGCACTCTACTAACCTCATCTTCATGGTAAAATATCATCCGCCCCCTTGGTGTTTAGACTCTATTTGGTAGAACTTTGATTGATTCTGATTTTCTATGAGAGTGTGTACACATTTGCAGGTTGGATAAGATTTTTTCAAGTTTTTTAAACAAATTGGCCAGTGCCGACCTTGTGTTTGTGGCATACCACAAATCTTGATCTACGTGCACGAAGCACAATCGTGCAAAACTTTATCAATTTCTTGATCAATTATTTCTCCTCACCATCAAACTACCCCACGGTTTTTTTTACCGTGGTAAGAGCGGTTGGTAAGAAGAATAAAAACCGAGCGGTATACCGCACAAACCGAGCGGTATACCGTTGACAACGGTTTGATAGGTTCGGTATAATACTTTTTACCGCGTTTTTTATACCAGACCGCAGCGGTAAGAGCGGTAACCGCGGTATAAATTGTGATAACGGTCGGTAAAAAAACCCTGCACCCAACACATTGATTGGGTTGGGTATTTTTTGGGCAAGTAGGTTTATCGTGTGGACCTAGGATCAGTTTTGTAGTGATGTGAACAATTTTGGTATGTAGTCCATCTGTCCCAAAAAGATTGATGGTCTGGAAATTTTCAAACAGATTAATGGTGAAAGTAAAAGACGCATATCCTTAGTTCAAATTGCATATAAAAATGGAGAACATGTATTTTCATCTAATCATGCATGTATAAGATCAATGCACCAAATTATACTTGTATGATACTTGATTTCTAGAAAATCATTTTTTGACAATTTTAAATGTCTAAACATCATTTGTTTTGGGACGGAGTAAGTATGCCCAAATGGCACCGGTAAGAGCAAAGACGAACGGCCAGTAAATGTATCAGCATTTTTGCTAGTGGCTGCTGCGAGCTAGTGGCGCCGTGACAGTGGGCAGATATGTAGTGTTTAATGTCATTGATCATTTCTCTGTATGATGACCAGAACAGATAGCCTGGGAGGCTCCAAATGTGATCTTGTCCCTTCCAGCTAGGATTCATGTTGATTGTTAAGATCTATGTCTTACTCTTAAATTCCTTGTTGTTTCGTTTAAAATCCAGCAAGATAGAAAAAGGTGGGGGGGGGGGGGGGGGGGGCGTCGAAAACAATTACATATAGCACATCATGTTAGTGTAGGCAGAAGACAGAAGCATAAAAAAGACAGGAAAATTAAGAATATAAGATCAAGCAGAAATGAAGGAAGGATGGACAACAAAGAAAGCAAAATGATGGAACACACGAGCAAAGGTTCAAAGGGGACAATCTATCCCTCTTACTAATCATGAGCACAAGCAGTTACTTAGTTGCGGAATTGCTTTTTCGCAGAAGCAGTACATGTTTTAGTTCATCCTCCAGCCAGTTTGGCCAAACTGGTTTGGACACCCCCAGTAACACACCCACCACTTTGGAACAATATGTAGATGATATATACCATTTACAGAATAACCTCAACTATATACCAATTGCTGTACATGTGAATAGTGCATCTGTCATCTGTGCACAATCTACAAACTTAAACCTTCTTCTTTTCTTTTCTTGATCGGAATTTACAACTCAAATCTTGGGCACCAGCTTCATCATGAATCTGTATTGCACTCCTTTAGCTATCTTGGGTTCAGGCCATCTAGCCCCTTCTGGTACACGGATGCATTTGAAGCCTTGGTTTTCGTAAAGGCGTAGGGCTGCTACGTTGTTTACATCACAATGCAACGCCATGGACCGGCATCCCCAGCTCCTTGCTCGCTCCTCTGCTTCTTGGACCAACATTTTAGCGATTCCTTTACGCCGTTCCTCCTTTCGTACTGCGACGTTTGCTATATATGCGATACCTGTTCTGCACAAGTTGGAATTGACATTGAGTAGCTTTTAAGAAGGGAAATACTTTTGTGTGCACATTTCAAAAAGATCATTGAATGCAAAATGGAACATCTTTTGACATCACATACATACTGAAGTGTAGCACTACCAATGGCATGCTGTTTTGTAACCAACTAAATATAACTTGTACACTTAATATTATAGCCAAAAGTAGTTGGGAAAGGTGGTTTCAGAATGTAAAGTGACTTTGCGTTTACTAATGCCAGGAGAGAATTCATGCCCTCAAGGCCTCAACTTCCTAGAAGATGCAAACAAATAAGGGAAGCATTTCATACACTCAAGTTTAATGTAGGAAACTAGTTATACTTCCACCTATTGCTACAAAGTAAATGTGTTAAAATTAATATAATCATATGATATCTTAAAGAGACCTGATTTAAGTTATGCTACCTAATAGACAGCTCTACACTTCCACCCGGGGAGAACTGATGAAGCTGATGAAGCAGGGACTGGACTGGTGCTACTGCATTGACTAAGAGCTTCTGATGGTCTCTGGAAGATATGTTTGTCATCTACCAAAAGGACTGTGGGAGGGTGTGGCCTATTTCTAGATGGTCTTATCTGTCTGGCCTAAGTGATCTTAGTTTTTGTTTGTGTTTTGGCTTCAGGGCGAGTACTCCTCTGTGCTGCTAATCTGAAGTTTATGGTCTGCTTCTATTTCACTGCAACTAGTATCCCAGACGTTTGGTTTAAACTTGAACATCTGTAATTTCGTTGCTTCTAGTAATGAAATTCGGGCAATGCCCAAGGTAAAAAAAAAAGGCACGGAGGGGAAAATTTTATACAGTTTAATTAGGTGGAAGGGCCTGGCTTTGTGGTGGAGTCTTCACTTCTTTCCCGGAGATCCTAGATTCAAAAAATCAGCCTCCTTGCTAAATAAGGTGAGGCTGCCTAGCAATTCCCTTCCCTTTCTGTTCGAGGGGGGAAATCCCTTCCCCAGACCACCTTCAATGGGAGCATTCAGCATTGGGTGCACCTTAGGATTTAATTAGGGCAATATTAAACAGAAACAACAATCTGTCAACATAACTAAATTTCTATTGTGTTGAATAGAATGCAATATGGACTAAAGACTACAGTACATGCACTTAACATGAGAGTTTTCTGCTCCTGCTTCACAGCATCAGTTGAGATGTGAAGCTAGGCTTTTGTTCAATGGACATGATAAATACCAAGAAATTACCTCTACATAAATTAACACTAAAGAATAACAGAGTTTACATTCATAATTACTCCCTCCGTCCCTTTTTGTTGGTCGCCAAAGAATAGTGATTCCTCTCACAAACACGCTTTCCCAGCGACCAACAATAAGGGACGGAAGGGAGTAGATCAGAATCAGAACAAAAAGATATCTTGATTCTAGTTCAATTTTTAAAAAGGAGCTGCACAATTTGTAGAATTTATTTGTAGATGAAATTGCAACAGTCTTAAATAAAATATTACGGACTGTATCACTGCCTCTGGTGGGTTAAGAAAATGCCTTCAACCTATATCAAGGCAGAAGACACATTATTTTTGTGTAATAAAAGAAATAGCATTTTCTAGTGAGAGAAAAAGCTGCAAATCCCTCTATATTATCTCAAACTAGTTTGACAGCATCTTTTATCTTTGATTTATGCAAGTATAAAGGCTATATTACGGTACTATTGTGTCTTTGGCTTGTGTAATCAGTAAGACTGAGTCCAACAAGACATTGCAATTTGGAGAGGCAAATCCAACTTTGCCTCTCGTGCACAGGGTAGAAGTGTATAGGCAATCGTTGTTGTCTCCAAGAGACATTGCAGTTTGGCGAGGCAAATCATGCTTGCCCCGCAGGCCGCCGGAGTCTTGCTCGTCCTGCCGCCGACGGCTCGCCGCGCCCCGCCGTCGGAGCCTGCTGTTCCCCCCTTTCTTCTCCAATTCCAGTGCGAGGAGGCGGCAGAGGTCTGCACGCACACCGGCATCCCCGCTCGCCACGACGCGCATCGGCGTCCCAGCTCGCCCCGCGCGCCCGTCAGAGCTTCTGCTCCTCCGCCGGCTTGGAGATGGAGGAAGGCGGCAGGAGGAGGACCACCGGAGAAGAGCGCGCGGGAGAGGCCTTCGCGCCCGGACTGCTCCTCCCTCCACACCGGCTTTCTTCCCTAATTCCAGTGCGAGGAGGCGGAGGTCTGCACGCGCGTCGGCGTCCCAATTCGCCCCGCACGCCGGTGGGAGCCACCAAATTCGTCGCCGCCACGGCCAAATCGCCATAGGCCAGATCCTACCGCGCTTCGTGCGGGTCTGGTCGCGTCCATGGAGGTGAACCGGCGCACGGTGAGGAGGCCGCAGCTCGGAGAGGGGCCGCACCTGCGTGCCAGACCGCCGTGTAGGGGAAGGGGGCGCGCCCGACCGCCGTGTAGGGGAAGGGGGCGCGCCCGCCCGCCGGGCCGCCGTGCAGGGGAAGGTGTCGAGCTTGCCTGAGGTGAGGAGGGGGACCGCGCCCGTCGACCAGGCCGTCGCGCAGGGGAAAGCAAGAAGTAGGGGGCCGCCGAACGGAGGAGGGAGAAAGAGAAAGGAGGAAAATTTTGCCTCGACGGAGAGAGGCAATGCAGTTTTGCCTCGCGGTGGGATGCGGATGCAAAATGCCTCAGTTGTTTGCATGTCCTGTTGGAGGGTGTTTTTCAATGCAAAAGCACTGTGCGTGTTGCATTTTTGCATTTGCATGCTCTTATTGGAGTCAGTCTAATGCATTTAAGCTGACAAGACTTTGCAATTAGTTACTGCCTTTAGTTGCCCTTGAAAGTAAGTTTGTCATAATCAATGTTGTTTTCTGGCCTTCTATATGTATGAGAGTGGAAGGTGATCGAAGTTACTGCCTACTCTATAAAACTAAGTTCAAGACCAGAGCACATATTTTTGGTCTCTTTCATGGACAAATTGAGCTACATGTATTTCCTTATTTAGACTCTACTGCCCTCCACATCATGAAAGGTGCATTGAAGTATTATGACTGCTTTCTGACATTCAATGCATCATATGTCGTGTTGAAACTTCATACTTGCTAATTGTACCAAGTATATGTTAGAAAAGCCAAAATGGGCAAGTGATTATTTTCTTTAGTAGGTCAAACAAGGGGCAGATGCATATAACCAGCAAATAGATAAGCTTCGTGAAAGTAAGTAATGACATTGACGAGGTCAGTCCTACTGCAAAAATTATAGCTTTTGCGGTCCTCTATCTCAACAGTCTGAACAAATAGATTAAAATCTGATTGATATGTTTCAGTAACTAAATATGTACCTTCTCTGCTTCAGGTGTCCCCTTCTTGGAAGATAGTCCGCCACGGTGTCAACTGTAAGGATGCCAGCAATGGAGCCTCTACTGAGGCTGTACTTCTGAAAGCCGGCATCCCTAGGATCTTCACACTCGATGTCGAAACCATTATCCACAGAATTAGAATTGACCGCGACAAGGCAAGTCCTCATGCACCCGGGCGGGACTGTGAACCCAGATAGCAGCGCAATGTAACGGTCGATCCTCAGGACAAGGTCCAGCGGGAACTTGTAGCCGGGAAAGAACGAGCCGCAGTGGGTGTCGGCCACCTCCCAGCAGTCCTCGAGCCGCGCGTCCCGGACGACGATCTCGGGGCACAGGGCCGGCAGCAGCTCGACCGCCTGGCTCGCGCAGCAAACCCCTGGGAAGTGGAAACGGAGGAGATCGTCAAGGGAAGCGGCCACGTGGCTGTGAATTGTGACGGATCCTGCCGCGAGCGCGGACAATTCAATCAATCAATCGATCGATCGATCAATCACCTGCCGTAGCCCTGCCGCCGGAGCGGGACGGCCTCCGGTGGGCTGATCGAACGTAGGAGACGCCGATCCGGCTCCGATTAGTCACCGTCGCCGGCCTGCCAGATGAGATCTCTTGCTTTGAGAGGAGGGAAGCCGTGGGGGGAAAGGGGTGAAATTTGAGCAGCTTCGTACCAGATCATGGAGTGGAAGCCGGAGTTGGAGCTCCGGGCGAAGGACGCCGCCGTAGAGGCCCCACACGGGGCCGCGCGGGAGCCTCGCATTGCTCCCGGTCCCGGAGGAGCAGCAGCTTTGGGGGAGGCGCGGCGTCGGCGGGCGGCTGGGCCAGCAGCGGCGGAAGGGACGAGGGAGAAACGATAAGGATGGACGGGAGAGCCGTCGGATCACGATTCAAGGTGCAGGATTCGGGCTTTGTTGTCACTTTTTTCCAACAACGCCACCAGAAAATTCCTCTTTTTATGTATTTCCACATCCAACCATTCCATGAATTAAAAGAACTTACTTTAGTAGATCGACGGCTGCTATGTGACGAATTTGGCCAAGTTTGGATGGTATATGTTAGTGTTAGTGGTAGTGGTAGTTTTTAACACCTCAAAATTAACACATAAAAAACTAACACCTTAGATGTTTGGATTGAGGTGTTAGTTTACATTTAAAGTAACTTTTCCAATCATTTGAAAAAGGAAAGGAGAGAGAAAAGGGGTGGGGTCCACCAAACTAACACCAATTACCACCTCTTGGAGGTGTTAGTTTCTTGGGGTGTTAGTTCCAACTAACACCAAACTAACACATGTGTTTGGATGAAAAGTGTTAGTTTTGGTGTTAGTTTGGTTCAAACTAACACTAACACCTCCATCCAAACATGCCCTTTATCAATTTCAATCAAGATCAGCTAGCGCAATCTCTTGATGTAATAATGTAATGTAACGAGGTCTGTTTAATTTACTCATATGGTGTGACTTGGTGAGTGTGTGGGCATTTTTGCCTATCTTGACTTTGGAAAACAGTTGGATTTTAATGAATTAAGGAGGTGTTTAATTAGTGGATCTAATTTGAGAGTTTCTATCCTATATATGCAAGAGAATAGAGAAAAGTTTAGTCACCCGGATATATTTTACTCTAATGAGATATTTTCAAAAACTTTCACAAAACATGCCCAAGATCATTTTCAACCCTTTTGGAAATTATTTCTGGAAAAAATTCTCAAACAACTGGAAATTGCAGACAAAACAAGACATTATAATTTATATGTTTTTTAGCACAAAAGGTTATAATTTAGATAGGCCCCATTGCTGTTTTAACGCAATGAACTGCTCGTGCGGTAACGGATTACTGAAAGTCTGAACCGTTTTGAGTGGTGGATTGAGCGTGACGGCCCATCAGGCTTTCCCGCCCAAATTGGGTCCTTTGGCACTGGTGGGCCTTTTCGATGATTACGAGATGGACCGACGCACCGACCTCCACCCATTTTGTCTAGTAGTACCTGTAGGAGCGAGCGAGCGTGCGTGACGACGACGACGTGGCAGGTGCGCGGACCATGCACGCTCCCACGCGGCACACGTCGACAGATTTTTGCTCCGGCGCTGTGCCGATCTTTTGCTCTGGTCTCTGCGCCCTGTAGCCCTATCCCCAATATGGCGTTACGCCCGTGACGCTGTGACACAACGTCAAATCTATATTTTTGCAAAATCTGACGAGCCATATATTTTTACAAAATCCTGATAAAATAAATATAGAAAAAAATTCTACGACGTCGACGTGCAATTCCTTCGCCTTGGCGTGGTCAGCAGTAGTGCAGCTGGATGCCACGCCAGCCAGCATCCCCAAGTCCCGTGGCGTGGCGCACGCGGATCGCGTGCCCGAACATCTCGCGCTACAAACAATACATAAATAGAAATTTTAATTAAATAAAATCGCGTCCGTCCCGTCTGACTCGTGGGGCCAGGCATACCCTGCTCCTCCGCTGCTGGCCTGCTGCCGGCTGCCTTCTTCTTCCGGGACTCCGTCCGCTTCCAACCCCCCCCCCCCCCCCCCCCCCCTCGCCGCCCTCTCTCTCTCAGATTTCCAGGGCAGGTACTCGGCGTCCGTCCAGGGAGGAGGAGGAGGAGGAGGAGGAGGCGGGAGAGGCGCGGGACAGGGTGCGAACCCGCCTCGCCCTAGCGCTCGCGCACGCCGGGAGAGAGAGGACGACGGGGCGCTCGGAGATCCGCGCTCCGAGCATGCGGGCCAGGGCCGCCCGGCGGTAGATGGTGAGCGTAGCATGTCTATACCCCATACTCCTCTCCGGTGCTGCTGCCGTGCTGATACCGAGTTGCGCCCGGTACCGTCCGTGCCCCGTTCCCCCCGATCGCCTTGCTGCTTGACTCGTTCAGTAGTAATCTTCTCCCAGTCTGATTTGCGGTGGTTCTAGGCTCCCCCGCTCCAGATCGTGCATCCAGCCCTCCACGAGTCCGGTCCCGTCGTTCTTCGAGCTGCCTAGGATGATCCGCGCCGCCTCCTCCCACCAATCGAGCTCACTAGGATCCCAGCGCCGACCTTCCCCTGCCAGCGGGAGCCACCCCTGATCCGTGCCGTTTTCGCATCTGTTTCCTCACAACCGCTTCTTTCCTTCTTCGCTCCAATGACTCGATTCCCTTCTGGATTCCACCTTGCGTCCAGGAGGAGAAGCAGTTGCGGCAGCAGTCTCGACCCCCAACTAAATTAAGCCTTCTGCTGATCTGCTCCTCCCAAGTATAGTCAACCGTGTTTCTTCACATCCCAGTTTGCCAAGTTGTCTGGCATTCTGGCAAGTCGTAGTGAGATGCAGACGCAATGAGTTCTCCATGCCATGCGGGAATTATGAAGTAAACCTTGCCATTCATTGATGTACTTATGATGTGCTTGGTTTCCCTAACCATTCCGGAGTTACAGTGCATAAACGGACATGAAATTTTATTTACCATGATGTAGAGTCTTGTAACATTTTAGGGCACTCCCAATGGAGTATTAATGGTAGTTTCTATCTCTATTAAATAGGTTGCCAACTAAGCAAAATAGTGATGTGGCATCCTAATTAATGAGAAAAGAGAGCAATAATCATAGAAATGGTTTCCTAGTGAAGAAACCAAGTCTTCTCTTGACCCAATGCACAAGAAATCATGAATTTGTCATTGGGGAGACACCACTAGTTTCTATAGGGTTAACGCAGCACTTGTCATTGGTGGAATTAAGAGAGAGAAAGAGAATACATTTATTACACGAAGACACCACCAATGTGTAGATAGTTTCTATAGATGATTTCTTATGCTATGGAAGGCGTGTTGGTTTCTTCCATTGGGACTACTCTTACTTCAGTTCTCCTGTCCACATCACAATAATTTTCCATACCAAATTTTTTGTTGTCAGTCTTTTTTTAATTCCATTCTTTACCACATATTTTAATGCTGCAACCTGCTTTTGTTTCTGGATATGGAAACCATAGTAGAATTATGACCTAATTCCATGAATCATGAGGGAGTGCCCGTTGTTTTGATTGACTTTTGGCCTTCAGGATGGATTTGCTAGGACCGTTCAACTACAAAACAGCGAGCCTAAATATGATTGAAACAACCTGATTTCTCGAATCAAAGCTTGTTAATACCGTGCCAAATCAACTGCATTATTATACATTTATCATCACTTCATGTCTGAGCATATTTTTTTCAGCTTGCCCAGCAATATTAATTTGATTTTCTTGAGACTTTTACTAGCGTCCAATTGTTCCCAATAAACATACTATTTGAAACCTATATTTCTAAGTACTGTATGATGTATAGACAAGATAGTACTTGCATGTTAATACTAAAATGGAATGCACCATTTTTCCCCATATTATTACTTATGTTCATCATGTCCATCTTGCAAGTTGAAACATTGAAACAAGCAACTACCTTATGCATTGCATATTTTTGATATTCTGGTTTTCCATTGCAGAAATTGAGGAACACAGCAATAACACGTGCAAATTCAGCCTGTCTTCCAATGGGGGATCGTGTTGCTGTGAAGTACAATAGCGTCAATGATGGTGAAGAGCGTAAGGGAGGCCATGGCATTGCCAAGGTTTCCATGGTCCCCCTCATCTTCCTCATATTCTATGAGGTTTCTGGGGGTCCCTTTGGGATTGAGGACAGTGTCAAGGCTGCTGGGCCACTGCTAGCAATTGCAGGTTTTCTTCTGTTTGCGCTCATATGGAGCATTCCAGAAGCTCTAATCACTGCAGAGATGGGCACCATGTTCCCAGAGAATGGTGGTTATGTTGTCTGGGTCTCTTCTGCTCTTGGTCCCTTTTGGGGTTTTCAGCAAGGCTGGGCGAAGTGGCTCAGTGGTGTCATTGATAATGCTTTGTATCCAGTCCTCTTTCTTGACTATGTCAAGTCCAGTATTCCAGCTCTTGGAGGCGGGCTCCCAAGGACCTTGGCTGTGCTTATCCTCACTGTTGCACTTACATACATGAACTACAGAGGTTTGACCATAGTTGGCTGGGTGGCAGTCTTTCTTGGGGTGTTCTCTCTCCTCCCATTCTTTGTGATGGGATTGATAGCTATTCCCCGGATTGAACCTTCAAGGTGGCTTGAGATGGACTTGGGGACTGTGAATTGGGGAGCATATCTGAACACATTGTTTTGGAACCTCAACTACTGGGATTCGATCAGCACATTGGCTGGAGAAGTCGAGAATCCAAAGAGAACCCTCCCGAGAGCACTTTCTTATGCTTTAGTTCTAGTGGTGGGGGGATACCTCTACCCTCTGATCACTTGTACAGCAGCAATTCCAATTGTTCGGGAGCGCTGGTCCGATGGGTATTTTTCAGACATTGCAGGGATTCTCGGTGGCGTCTGGTTGCACACATGGATTCAAGGAGCTGCTGCGTTGTCCAACATGGGCAACTTCCTCACGGAAATGAGCAGCGATTCTTACCAGCTTCTGGGGATGGCTGAGCGTGGAATGCTCCCTGAATTCTTTGCCAAGAGATCTCGCTACGGAACCCCACTGATCGGCATCCTGTTCTCCGCCTTCGGTGTGATCTTGCTGTCCTGGATGAGCTTCCAGGAGATCGTTGCTGCTGAGAACTACCTCTACTGCTTCGGCATGATCCTGGAGTTCATTGCCTTCATCAAGCTGAGGGTGACCCATCCAGATGCCTCTCGGCCCTACAAGATCCCTCTAGGCACCATTGGTGCTGTCCTGATGATCATCCCTCCTACTATCCTGATCGTGGTGGTGATGGCCCTCGCATCCTTCAAGGTGATGGCAGTAAGCATCATGGCGATGATTGTCGGGTTCGTGCTGCAGCCATGCCTGGTGTACGTGGAGAAGCGGCGGTGGCTGAGGTTCTCCATCAGCGCGGATCTGCCTGATTTGCCAGATTCGCAGCAAGCTACCGAAGAGGACACTGTCCCGCTCGTGTTATGATTCGCTTGTGTTGTGCTCTTGGAGGTGTAGTTCCCAATTGAAGCAGCCTAGGATGAAATACACTGGGTTCCTCACGAGTTGTATCTCCCTGATGAGTTCCGAAGCTGATCCCGAATGTAATGCTGCTTTCTGCTGCCATGACGCCGTTATTGAATAGCTTGTTGGCATCTGCAGAAAATGTAAAGCCAGTGTTGGTAGATGGAGTTCCTCGATATGTGGATGTGTCGTTTATTCCCACACTTTTCCTACACTATTGAGAGACATGATGATCTGGGTCTGGTGAATGGAAGAGTGAACCCTTTTCAGAACCAACAATATGACATACTCTTGTGCTGCACTTAGATACCGTGGTTGTTACTTGATTGGTATACTTTGATATCTCGTCTCTTGGTTGCATAGTTGTATTTTTCAGTTCTCCAAGTCGGAAACGCTTGGAGCATACCACATTTCTGTACGTTTTCATCTGTACATGTCTGTTTCGGAACAAACAAATTTAAATGAAACTTGAAAGACGGTTTGTGGATTCAGAGAAATGCTTACTGCATCACATTCACAACGACAGCTAAACTAAAGATGAGCAGTTCCCCGGTCGCATGAACGAGTAGCGGCGACATTGAACATAAACCAGACACCATGGAAACTGCGATGTTGCAGGTCTGGCCTTTCCTTCTGGCAATGTTTGATGATGATTGTTGGCAGAAAGATAAGGGGCGTGAAACTAATTGGGCAGCGCCCTGTTCGCAAAACCGGTGGGAACCGGTCCGGTTCGACCGATTCCCGGTGGAACCGGTCCGGCCCGGTACACGAACCGGTCCGGTTCCCACCCCAAAACCGTGCCTATGAATTCAATCGGTCGGTTTTTATTGAACCGTGGGAACCGGTCATCCACGGTTTTGTTAACCCTGGTTGAACTTCTAATACCTCGCAAAAAATACTAAATGCACTAATATTTCAAATGTTTTGACACCATTAGATTCTATGCACCTTGCAATATTTTTAGAAAAATTTCTTTTATTTTTTCAATTTTTAATTCAAATTTGAAAACACGTCAAATTTTACACTAATTCGGTTTTTTTGTTTCAACGACCGGGAACCGGTCGAACCGGTCCGGTATACCAGTTACACCGGTCGGTATACCTGTCGGACCCGATTGTACTGCGTGGTTTGAATTCAAATTTGAATTCGTCCGGTTTCCGGCCGGTTCCCGACCGAACCGGACCGGTAAACCGGTACCGGACCTCGCCGGTTCGGTCCGGTCCGTCGGGATAAAAAACCCTACCACCAAAGAACTACCCGTAGCATTTTTTCTGTCGTAACAAACCAGCCCACAAGAATCACCCTGAGGTACTTTTCTCTCGTAACAAATCAGCACCGGCCAAAGCAAAGGCTACGAGTCGCGCTGCATGCCCAGGTTTGTTCGCTCGGTTTGACTGTTTGGGCACGACTTGCTGTTCACGCGCTCGCGTCATCAATGCCATTTCAGTGTCACTTTCGGAAAACGGAAAGTTGCGTGAGCAAGGCCGCGTTCTCAAGCTTTCGATTCGAGTGCCTGAGGTCGTACCGCCGGATCGAACTGCTTGGCCGCGACCAAAAATTCCGAAAGCGTGATCTGCCGCTTAGGGCACCATTAACGGTCCGCAGCCTGTTCGCTTCGCTTTATCGCCACCACCAAATGAAGATTTTCTCTCCGAATCCGTCAATGCCATCAAAGAACTGTACCAGCAACTACCAAGAAGATTTTCTTCCGTGAACAAACCAAAGACTAAATCCCACACCAACCAACCGAACAGGCTGCCGATAGGAGCATGCTATAGTGGTTCCACGTCACACTTCGTCTTACGTGGGTGGAGGTGAGACAAATGACGAAGTAGTAAACGCTATCGCTGAGTCTGGCGAGATGCGATAGCACGCCTTTTTCACGCCAAGCGGGCCTCAGCATGCGTTGGTCTATCTATCTACTTCTGCGTGATGGGAAAAAACAGTGGGCCTATGATACCTAGGAGAACGGGGCACTGACCGTTGAGTGCGCTATCTTTTACATAAATCTATAGCTGAGATGGAAGTGCTAAATAAGCATTATAGAGAGCAAGTATCTATAATCACTACGGGTGCCTCACTTAACAAAAAAAAAAGTACGAACTACACGATGTGCGGTTGCGAACTTCCCCCTCGCACCCCGCAATCCAAGGTGGCTCCAGGTGCTGACATCCGATGTGATCCGCATCCTTCTGTCCGAGCAAGAGCAAACGTCGCTGCTGCTGTTGTACGTGCTGGCGCCGCACCTGTTCGACGTCAGGTTCAAGCTCAAGGTGCATGTCGGGATGCTCCGGGTGACGCTGCTCCTGCTGCTCAAGAGCATGGCGCGGCTGCTTCTCCGGCTTGCCGCGGTCACGTCCGAGTTCATGGAGAACGTCGGCCGAGTGCACAAGCACAAACCTCCCAACCGAGTCCACTCCCAACTCCCAAGCAAGCGTGATTAGCACGGCTGCAGAGTACTGTATACAATACAAAGTGTGCCACTTGCTTAATTCTGCTGCGAAATTTTGGTATTTGAATTTACGAATTTTATTTATTCTTCGTTCAGGGAGAATATGTTAATATAGAACAATTTGCATTCTGTTATTAAGGGTGAAATCATTTCCAGTGTTGACGAGGATGAATACGGGCTACACAAAATCTTGTGTAATTTCGTCCAATCTTCAGACAGCAAGAAGCCAAGAACCAGCTTAGAGATTTCCGCGCGAACAAAACAATGCTTTCAAACACACAGAATGCTCAAAACAATGCTTTCAAACACACAGAATGCTGTAAACGGTATAATCTGCGTTTACAACATGCATGCTGTAACTTCACGACATAAAACGAAACAGGCACTACAACCTGCTTAAACGTAAACAAAATCATAATGATCACCTACGCACGCACAACCAAATTCAGCAAGAGACAGGTTCAGAAGACTTCTGCTTATCGAATAGCGCAAAGGCATTGACGCACACCAGAGCAACAAGAATAATGAACCATAATTTTGCATCCAGTACATATCAAGGTAGCTTGTCTCGGCAAAACTTAGCGTAAACAAAAGTAACACGGGACCAATACATAACCTCTGTCCACAAAGCTTAAGGTAACCAAGTGTCTTCGCATTGCCCTTATCATAAGATAGAAACCTAGCTAGGACTGCTCAAACTGCCATTTCACAGGATTCTGTTGTTGAGGAAGCTTTAGACCTCAGGGGCGAGGACAGGAGGGCGCAGCTCATCCTCCTCCTTGGGGGCATGGATGGTCACCAGGTCCGGCAGAGGGGTGATGGGGCCAACCTTGCCCTTCGGGTCCCAGTCAAGCATGATCTTAACCTTGATGCCAAGAACACCCTGCAAGAACACATTAACATCAGATCAGAGAAACCGCCAAACAAATTGACATCTAAAAATAAACTGTACGACAAGACAATACACAAACAGCAAACAGCAAACACAAACCTGTCTGAGAAGGACATGTCTGACAGCAGCGTCAATGTACTCATTCACAGGCTGACCAGAAGAGATCATGTAGCCATCCTTGAACTTCATGGACTTGGCTCTTTGGGCCCTGAGCTTACCACTCACAATAACCTGCACGAGAATGCATACAACTTTTGTGATGCCGAACATCAGAGAAATGGGAGCATCTCATAGAAGTAGGCGTACACAAGAACACTCACCTCACAACCCTTGGCACCACTCTCCATAACAAAGCGGAGAACACCATAGCAAGCCCTGCCAAGTAAAGCTAATATTAGTACCCATAAAACATAAGTGCAACTACCAAGGAAAAAAATATAGGCACATTCCACACGAAGATGAAGAATGGCATGGGTGACAGTTTATGTTATTACAACAATTCATATAACCACAACCAGCACAGAACTAGCAGTCCCGATTGTGAATTCACCCAAGAAAGGAATATTCATGCATGAATGTGAGATAGAATTAGTAGACAAACAGCAGAAAGAATGTTCATCTGTGGATCTATCTCTCAACGGTTGTCTGGCCGCCACTACTACAAGAGTAGCATTTCCTCTTTGCACCAGCTTAACTTCCCACCATCATAAAGGAAAGCAGGACAGAACTAATACATGTGCAAAAGTAAAGAATTTGTACTTAATATGAAACATTCACACTAAAAGATCATGATAAATTATGCAACTGATCTTGTAACAAGGGTTGGATAAATTGAAACTTGAAATTACTTGTACTTGCCAATCAAATTACAGATCAGTAAATGAAATCTCAATGAGGCGGAACCACTGAAGTAATGTGAGACAGATTTAGTAGACAAACAACACGAGATAAGTCATTTATCAGTGGATCTGTCTCAACGGTTGTCTGGCCGCCGCTGCTTCAAGGAACAGCATTTCCTTTCTGCACCAGTACAAAATCCCACCAACAAGGACTGAAGGCAGAACATAAATCACTAGTGCATAATTCTACTCAAGACACCACTAGCAAAGCAAACTATAAAACAAGCCACTTCAGCATATACTTCAATTTCTAAAATTAAGCATCAGCAGCAATGTCCTCATTTTAAAGAAGAAAAATTAAAACTTCTTGCAACATCATCTATATCCTATGGCATGACATATACTATTCAGAGCCAGCACCTAATAACACATCTACCAACAGCATACAAATCTACTAACTCACAAAGCTAAAACGTATCACGGGGGATTTCGTTGTGCTATACCTGCGGACGGCGAGGCCTCCGAGGAGCTTGTAGCGGAGGGACTCAGCCTGCGCGATGGCGCAGAGGCCGCGGTTGACGACCTTCTCGGCGTAGAGCTCCACGCCGTTCTCGGGGAAGTTGAACCGCTTCTGGACGACGGAGGTGAGCTCCCTGATCCTGCGGCCCTTCTCGCCGAGCACGTTCTGGGTGCGCGTGGCGCGGATGATGATCTCCGTGCGCATCGGGGTGACGCGCACCTCCACGCCGGAGTAGCCGTCCTCCGCGAGCTCCCGCGTCAGCATCTCGTTCAGCTCCGCGTAGAACACACCATCGCTGACGAACTGCAAAGCACAATCAACACTGTCAGATCTATCTATGCGCGGGGGAAAGGGAGAGCGGTGATGGGGTTGGGAGTCAGAGGAGCCCGTGTACCTTCTTCTTCTTACTGATCTGGGTCGCCATGGTTGACGGAGGGAGAGGAGTCGCTCGCTGCGGCGGCGGCGGGCGGGCGAGAGCGCTAGGGTTTTGGGCGAGTGAAGCGGGAGGGGAGTGGCGGCGCGAGGGGAGGGGGCGAAGGGGACGATGACTTTTTATAGCTGGGCGCCCCGGGTAGGGTTTGCTCGCGTTCGGGAGAGGTATGAGTGTGTGGGCTGTTCAGGCCCATATGTTGTAAGTGGGCTCATTCTGCGAGGTCGAGAATGGATGTGGGCTTTTCCTTTTGGGCTCAACTGGACTCAGTAGTGTCACGTCCAATAGAAGATAATTTTGGTCAGTTATTAGCCCATGCTAGTGAGTGAATGAAACCTTTTATAATTTTCTACACTACTTAATTCTTTCGTCAAGCCAAATTATGCCGGGCCAAATAAGATGGCTCAATAGAACTTGAAGTCAAAATAATATGGCTACATTTTAGGGTGGCATCCTTTGACAAATTTTGGTCTCAAATACAAAAATATTATGCAACTCTGAAAGCCATACTTGTATGTTTCAATTCAATTCAATCATCAAACAAAGCTCAAGACTTGCTAGGCCATTCCACATCGATTCTTTTTCACGACTCCATTTGGTTATAGGCTTATAGCTCACATGTCTAGCCAAGATAACTGAAGTATTTCTAAAAAAATAGAAAGATGGGAAAAATGACAATTTAGAGCGTAACATGTTCATAGGCCACATTTGCATGCGTCCATTCACCAAAGGACAATATCATCATATCATATCATATATAAACTATATAGAAGCACCCCACTAAGGATCGTAACTTCATTTCTCTCAACATGCAAGCTATCCATGGTAGTATCCATTAGTACTATCTATTTATTTCTCATATCGATTTTTTGTGACTAATAACATTCATGCATAAAATTTATAATTTTTTGCGAGTACCACATTACAAATTTCCATAGTAGAATACATGTTCATTTAAATGTCGTTTGCAAGAGAATGTTGCCTTGCAATCATGTTAGTTTTCTACTTTCAAAATTTATCTTAAAATTTTGCTTAAAAATTATTCTCGCAACAAGGTGCAGGGTATGACTGTTAAACATAAGCTATCTGCATGTCATACTATGATGAAAAGTTCTCTCAAATCCCACAGTAATGTAAGGGGAATCATCTAGTAAGCTTATATGTATTCCCCTCCATCTCAGAAAACAAGTCATTCTAGGTTTGCCTTCAGGAAAACTTCCTCAACTTTAAGCAAATTTGTGGAGAAAAGTACCAGTGCGACATCAAATATGTATATTATAAAAAATATATCTCAGGATAAAACTAATACTAATTATTTCATACCATGATATATATCATATATGTATTTTTTTCTATAATCCTGGTTAAGCTTAAAAAATTGATTTGGAACAATAAAAAAAACTTGTTTTTCCCGAGACAGAGGAAGTAAATGGGCATGCTATCTTTTTAGTATTTTTGTTCTTTCAATTTCCTCGAGTTCATCGCTGCGAAGTCAAAAGGTACTATCCAAGGGCCCGCCACTTTTCCTCTCACTTTGGACAGAGTAAGACATTTGCTTTTTTAAAACAAACTTATTATATTAATTAGCGGCAAGATAGTGCTATGTAGGAAAAGGATCCCATGTTATAAGATCAAGAGCATCCCTGAAAGGACAGCTTGAGAGAGGCATTGTGGCAGGTAACAGTTACTCCAGACTTTACATTCGAATGTTGCCAGGATTGAGAAGCTAAGACATGAGTTGTGGTGTTTAAATTCATATCAATCTTGAAGACCCGATATGCACCTCCTTTCGTTGCATTCGTGAAAGTCGATGTATAACTTGACATCCTATATAGGAAGTTACTCTTCATTATTGGAGCTGATGAGGAGCAGTCCCATAGGTCGTCTCATGCAGTGCCATATAGGATTTTTTATGATGTGGAGGAGAGAGCAAGCAAAGAGAGGTCGTTGCCTCGCGAAACAACCACCTCATGAACGAAACAACTACCTCATGAGACAACTCCACAACCATTGTATAAGTTGTTGTTGTCATGCAACTCATAATATTTCTTTTTTATGTGCACAAATTAAGAATTATATAGATCCACCATACGACTTACGAGACAACTCATTGTGTAGGTTGTCTGTTGAGTCGAATCAAAATTACGTGTAAATGCATGGGACAGCCTATCAGACCACAACAATGTACTTTCCCTCATAGAGAAAGGTGGCTTTATTCCGCATACCAAGTGGCTTTATCCCGCAAACTATGGTACCTGCAAGAGCTAGTGGTGTTGCCTCTGCCATAAAGACAGTTGATGAAGGTGACAAGCAAGAGCAAGAGTGCAAGACATATGTTTGTTGTCTCTCCTTTTATCAAAGCAAAGAGATTCTCCATTGTATAATATTTTATCTCAAAGTAAATTTGTCGTAAATTTGTTAGTGGTACTTTCCTTTCAGAACAAATATGATGATATACAAATCAGCACAAGATCTGCTCAATAGAGCCCTCAACCATATTACCCAACATTCGGTAGTCGGTACCTTCGTCATGCTAGTCGTTAGGTTGTTTGCACCGGCAGACAGACCATATTATCTAGGTCACATTTACCGTCCAAAATGCTGCTGCGGGGGACGGTACCTGGGACGAAACCATCCCGTTCCTCCCGGCGGACGTCATTCCTGGGGAGGTAAGGGACGAATGCCACACGCCACGTCAGAGCGGGCCCACAGTCCCAACCTCTCTGCGCGCCAGAAGACGGATCTGCGCCGACGCCATGGAAGACCTCGACCTACGCCCATGGCCGATGTCACTACCCTGCGCCCAGGCCTGGAGGAGAGGAAGAGGAGGTGGGTCGCGTCGAGGACCACAACGAGGCAGATCGATTCCTTCGCGCCGCCGATGACCCGTGTCACGCGGGAGGGAGGAGACGCCACGGGCGGAGATCTCCTGCTCCTCTGCCATCCGAGATACCCACCTCGCCTCGGTCGCGGCATCCGCGTGTGCGAGCTCCGCCGCCGGAGTTGCGGCAGACCGCACCTTGGGGCTGCTCACCGGTCGAGGAGGGAGAAGGCGCGGTAACATCCTCGCATTGGAGGGGACAAAGGAGGGGTGGCCGCGCAGGCACCCGTGCTCGAGACGAGCAAACGTGGCGCCGTGGGCCTCCCCTCGTCTGGATCTGTCATTGACCTCCACTGCTCTGTTGTCGGAGAGGGCAGGGGTGGCCGGATCTGGCACGGAGGAGGAGGTTGCACCTGGCCATGACCCGAGCTCGGGGCCGAGGCTTCACGGAGGAGAGGGCAGTTGGTGGATATGGGAGGCGCCACACGAGAGAAGGAGAGAGCCACCTTCGCGCCTCGCTGGAGTCATGCCTGGTCATGCCGGCGAGCAGAATCACGCGAGCTGGAGGGAGCTCCGTCGTGGCTGCGCCCAACGCCCGCGACCTCCAGGAGCTCCTTGCACCCGCCGAGAGGGAGGGAGAGCAGGGAGCGGCGGCGCTCAAGCGGTTGCGCGGATGAGCAGAGGAAGTAGTTGGGAGGAGAGAGACTGGGAAGGAGGGATGGAAGAGTTTAAAAGAAGAGAGGTTGACATGTGAGTCCTACGGGGTGGGTGTTTGGTATGAAGTATGGAATATTGAGGTTAAATGATGCAGGAAAACTTGTACTTCACGACAAGAATATTCTGTTTGGGGGTTGAATTTGGAGTTTGATGAGTGCGGATAGCCTTAGCCAACTCATTTTCCTTTGCACACACTCACCCATGCCGTTTTCTCATCATTTCGTTGTCCATCCCATGCCATCACTGATCAAGCTTTCCACGCACCCAAAAAAACCCTCTTTAGACCAAACAACAGAGCTTACTGTTCAAACCTAACACCACATCATTGAAAATGCATCAGTAATACATAGTAATACATTGGTAGTTTGGTACATATCAAATCCTTTACAGTTTGTATTTGACGATGCATTTTTTTCACGATAGATATGGAACATTGGAGCATGTCTGTATGTTCGTTTGGTTGGTGACTGATTTGTTTTTGAGAAAAAGTACTGCTGACTGGTGATGGATATACCAGATGAATAGGGCATTGTTACGTGAACCAAGAACTCATAAAACTGAATTCAAGAGTGGTAGCCTAAAATTTGAAGTTTTTGATTACTCATGCACTATTATGTTGTATAAGCAGCAACTCACAAACATAACTTCATTATGCTTCATAAATTAAAAAAATAAACTCTACAAGTTATAAAGTTACTCCCTCCATCCCTGCAAACATGGTCGTTTTGGCTACAACTCGCGTACCAATGAAGATGCAAAATGACCTGTCTACCCCTATATTTATCTATTCTCTGATTTCCCATTACACGACCCATCCAGATTCCAGACCATGTGGCTGGCGGATTCCAGATCATGTCGCTGGCGGAAAAGAGGGGAAAACGAGGAGGACGAAGTGATAGCCGGTGACATCTCCCTCCGTCTTTGAGGTCGTCAAGGGAGTCGGCCCAGCATCTCCGCCGCGGGATCTGGCGCAGGACCGGCCTGGAGGGAGGCGTCGCGCCCCTCCTCCACCACCTACGTCGCGTGATCCGGCGCACGACCGGCCGAGGACGACGGCAACTGAGATCCGGCGCACCTTCCCTGACGAGATGGGGCGGTGGATATGGGCGGATGTCGTGCTTCGAATCCTCTGCCGTCAGATGGGACTCGGTTGGGGAACCTGGCCCAGAGGAGGCAGATGTCGTGCGCCACCGGGAGCCTTGGCGGCGGCGCGCGAAGAAGGACCCCACGCTATCGGCTCCCATGTCGTGACACACTAGACCTCGCGCGTAGGGGAGTCGACGGAGGGGGCCGCTATTACAGAATCTCGGTGGAGGGGAATTGACGACGTGGTGCGTGGAATGAGGCTGCACGGGCTTGCAGGCGACGACGACCCTCTCCGGTAGGGACGTGTCGACGAGCTCCTGCAGCAACACCGTGACAAGCTCCTCCGGCGGCGACGCCGCGACGGCGAGCTCCTCCGCGCATCCTCCCATCTCCGGCGCTGCGACATTTGGGGATGAGACTCGATTTGTTTTTGGAGGAGTATGTGTGTGGTGGTGGGAGCTCGGCAGAAGAAAGAGTATTGGAAGGAAGCCACGCGGTGCAGTGAATAGGCCTACGGGAGCTGCGATAGTGTCGTCAAAGGTAGGCCAGCGACGATGATTTTAGGACTTTTTTTGAAAACTTAAGCAGGAGCACTGCTATGTCATATAAGAAGGAAGCATGCGAGGTTTACAATAGTCGATATTACATAAAAGATAGGTGGCTCAAATACTCTAGGGACAACTATCATGGAGAAAAACGTTAGGTCACTCCTTCCACCCTTCGTGCCTCCCCACAAGCCATGCTTCGTAGGGTCATTTCCTCCTTGATTAGAGCAAGCACGCGGCCTGGAAGCGCAGAGACGTGGTCGAAGATCCTTCTGTTCCTTTCCTTCCATAAGTTCTAGGCGGTGTAGATAAGGATAGAGGCCAGACGCTGCTTGCAATCCTTCGGTGCTTCCTGCAAAGTCAAGTTCCACCAGTCCTGCAGCGATGAACTCCGCCCAGGCAGAGGAGCCAACCCATCTGTCCAGGAATGAACCAACAGCCAGACCTCCTGAGCAAACATGTAGTGTAGAGTTATGTGTGCAACAGTTTCAGGTTTTTGGCCACACAAGGAGCACACCAGATTACATGGCCAATTCTGAATTTGCAGCTTGTCCGCTGTCAAGATCGTGCTCTGGACTAGCAACCACACGAAGAATATGTGTTTTCCTTCCACCTCGGCTTTCCAAATGGCCTTGTTGTTGAAGGTACTATAGGTTCCTCGGACCTGAACTTGGTAGGCAGTCTTGGCAGTATAGCCTCCATGGGAAGTCCAACGCCAAACTAATTCATCCTCCCTAGGAAGAAGTTGCAAATTTTGAATCAGAGTCCAAAGGTTGATCAACTTTGCCATCTCATTAGCGTCTGTCATTCTCCACAGCCCCCGCGTCCAGTTGTCATTAGCTAAATCATCAAAGACCGACTGATTTTTGCGCCAAGCCAACTTGAAGAGCCTCGGTGCAAGGTCCCTTGGTGCACATCCATCTAACCATGCTGATTTCTAGAAGCGAGCTTGTTGCCATTTCCAAGCCGCACCACAGTTGAGATGCGGAACAGTTGCTTGTCAACTTCATCACATGGCACTTCAGAACCCACCCATGGGCGATCAGGTTCCGCCCATTGATACCACAGCCACCTAAGACGCAGAGCACGACTGAACAACTCAAGGTGAATAACGTCTAGCCCTCCCAGCTGCTTAGGCCTTTGTACCTTTTGCCACACCACCAAGCAATGACCCCCATTGACATTGTCATCTCCCTTCCAAAGGAACCCCCTTCTGATTTTATTGATATGCTTGAGGACCCATTTCTTCGGTGCAAACATGGTTAAGAAATACGTTGGTATGGTGGACAGAATGGAATTTAGCAATTTCAGCCGACCTGCCTCGTTCAAAAACTTTCCCTTCCAAGTAGGAAGTGTGTTTGCCAGCTTGTCAAAGAGTGGTTGAATGTCAACTCTTCACAGTTGTCGTAGATGTAGCGACAGACCTAGATAGGTACACGGGAAGGACTTTATAGGGCAGGCAAACCCCTCCATTACTGATGCAATGTCAATACCTTCACTAGGGATGTAAACGGGAGCAGGAAATTCCCGTACTGACTGACACCGTATCCCGTACAAGCCGACTGTGAAGGACCGATACGGCGAACCAGAGAGGGGGGAGTGAATGGGAGCCGATAAAAATTCTTCTCGAAGGAGATGGAAACTCCAACAAGATGAACACAGCTTCCAACACACGTCTCCGACTCACCACCCAAATTGGCCAAGCCCACGTAGCCACTGGAGTGCCACTGGACCTAGGAACCAACACACAACCTTCCGACCCGAGAACGCAGCGGAACACCAAACCTCGAGTCTACGGACCAACACCGGTCGGACCGGGTGAGCACCACCGGCCGGACCGGTCCCTGTCGGTGAGAGTTGGCAACTTCCACTAAGTGGCTTCACACACGGTCGGGCCGGTGTAACACACCGGTCGACCCGTCCAAGCTCGAAAGCCCCCAAATCACCAAACGGGCCTACCGACCTCCAAACCGACCCAAACTCGAAACAGTACCGCAACACGGGACAACGGCGAACACACCCATACGTTCACCCGAGCAAAAACCCACCGAGGGTTGCCCAGCCGAGACCGGTCAAGAGCACCGGTCGGGCCGGTGTAGCTCCGGGCGACTCGGGATGAACAACACCTGCGGGTCAACTCCCCCAAATCCAAACCTCGATCTCCCGAATCGCTCCACGGACTTGAACAAGACTTTGGGGATGATAGGAACACCTCATGAGGAGCCCATAGCCAAGTTTAATCCCACCAAAACTTGTCCAAAAAGGAGGAATCAAAGAAATCCCGCCAAGAACACCTCTAACCCTAGAACTCCAAAATCGAGCCCCTTTACTCACGGATTTGGGAGGGGAATCACAGCCCAAAGAACCACAGAGGGTTCCCACAAATTTCCCCCATCAAATCCCAAGAGAAAGGTCCTGAAAACAACCCAAGAAAAACACCAAGAAAGGGCTCCGAAAATCACCACCAAGAACAACCGGGAACAACACAACAAGGCCTTGAGGAACCACGCCGAATCATCTATACATGCCACAAAGGTTCATACAAGGTCTAGCTTGCCGCCCAATCATCCAACCCTCTCACAAGATCTCACCATGAAGCTCTCAAGCTAGTCCTATGGAAATCCTAAGAAAATAGGAAGGGAAAATAGGAAAGCAAATGAACTAGGGTTCCAAGAGGTTGGCTGCCATCCTCTCACCTCATGGGTTATATGGAGGCAATGAAAGTCTAAAATACCCTTTCCTACCAACTACGAATACAAGCCCCTCAAGGGCGGTTTTGGAAGTCTTCAAGCTTTCTCCATCGGACGGATGCCCGGCGACCGCAACCTGCTTAGCCTCGACGCAAGCCTTGCGATCCCGACGCGTGTCCTCCGCTTCAAAGATTCCGGACTGCGTCGTCGCACACCGGTCAGACCAGTGCTCCTCACCGGTCAAACCGGTACCCACCGGTCAGACCGGTCTGGCGCTGCTGCAGCTCCGTCTTCGGTTCTTCGGTCTTGGCTTTGTGGATCAACCAAAGAACCCAGTGGTTTTCTGGTAAACCACCGGAAACCCCACTCGGTGTAGCCTCCGCCAATCTCCACTCATGACTCGGCTCCCACGTAGTCCCGGCTCGACCTTGGTTTTGTGGCTCAACCAAGAAACCGTCCACGACTTCATCTTGTTGTTCATGCCACCATGCGGCCCGCACTTGACCCCGCTGGCCACCAGGTCCCTCGACCGGTTCCACTAGGTGAAGGCGTCCAAGCTCATAGGCAATATTTGCATTGCCCTCACCAAGTTGAGCCGCGTTGGCTTGGATGGCTGCAATGTTTTGCGTGTTTCTCGCAACATACCCTCCAATTATGGCCACGCTTTGTTGTGGTTGGTGATATTGTGCGTAGGCCTCAGCGAAGTTTACGTTGGGCACCACATAATTTGGTGGGGGTACCTGTAACAAACCGGGTTTTCGGTGAGGAAAACCCGACTCCCTGTACCATTGTGATAGTCCCTGGATCGGTAAGCTATCATGTACAGAACTCATTACAGAATAATATCATTTCCATACAACGAAATCAGAGTACAAATCATAATATTTACATCCGAAACAACTCGGTATACGAATTTAGTACAAGCCCCTTGGGCTAAGCGACAAGTAGAAATCCTGCGTAGCGGTAGCTAGGGCTTCAAGTCTTCATCTTCAGTCTTCACCACAGGCATCCTTGAGCGAAGCATCGCAACCCTTCCTTCATGGATTCTCCGAACTCGGACTCTCAAGCCAAGTCCAATCATGCACACTCACAAAACTATCCCCAAGGAACGGGATAGGTTCACGTCACCGACTGTATGCAGCTTTAAGTGGCCTATCTCTAAAGGGTAAGAAAAGTGATAAGGTAGAAGCTCAGGTTTCCTATGCAGCAGCAGCAAAGCATAATTAGAAAACATCTCCATATCAGTCCCAAACCATACTCTCAAACACAGCTCGAAACCACCTGGTACCCCAGGGCCCCGTATCCACATTCTATCTCCATCTAGGGTCGATGCGAGAACTTCCTCTCCTCGCACCTCAATGATTGCAATCGGATCGACGAGGTAGAGGGAGCCACTCTCCTCTAACCGACTGCAACCACGGCTCACCACACTCTTAACTACAGGGTGTCGGTGTTTTAGACCGGCAACCTACTACGGGGAGTACCCGAAGTAGATGATTGTGACTCGCCGAGATCGGTAACTCGAAGGAAGAGACACGTGGCACACAATTTAGACAGGTTCGGGCCGCGAGGTGCGTAATACCCTACGTCCTGTATGCTGCGTAGCTCTGGATTGATAGGGCACGATTACAAGATGGTGCAATAGTGCGCCGTGGGTTGTATGAGAGGAGATTGGATGAGGGGATCGGTCCCTTCCTCGCCTTATATAGTCCGGGAGGCAAGGTTACAAGTCGGAGTAGGGAGAGAGTACTAGTCGAGTACGTCTAGGAGTCCTCTATACAGAGCGGAACATGTACAGGTCCCTAACCGAGTACTACTCCTGTGCAGTCCTTGTGCTCCACGCCTTCAGGTGCTGTGTAGCGCAAGCCAGGTAGTCCCAGGGGCCCACCGAGTAGTCGGTCCTGGTACCCACCGAGGTAGTGGGCCCAGGGAGGTCCATACGACAAGCCCCCGAGTACTTTGTAGTCGAGAAGGATAGCTTCAAGTAGTCTTGACGGCCTTAACGAGTAGTTCTCTAGCGTCCCTGAGTGCTACAAGTCAAAAGTCCTCGTCGAAGCATCCCGAGGCTGGAATGTACTCCAGACGATGTTTGAGCAATCTTGAAGCCTTCTCGAGTAGTTCCAAGCGTCCTCGAAAACTGCCTTCGAAGGTCTTCAAAAATTGCCTGTCTTGTCTTGAAGCCGGAGCCGTCATGGAGGTGCGATTTGCAGAACCGCACTCCTCATGGAGTAGCCCCCGAGCCTCGAGCCGCGGGCTCTGGCTGAGGGTCCATCTAAAATCCTGGCAAGAAAATCCCGAAAAATCCGGAGAGAAAAAACCGAAGGACACGTGGCACGGAGCCCCCGAGCCTTGAGTCGAGTACTTCCTCTCGAATTGAAGGGTCTTCTTGGAGAATGTGTCCTGAGATGCTCTTGAGACTAGCCGCATCCCAGGTGGTCGAGTAGAAGTAGCCGAGCCCCCGAGGTGAGGCGCGTCGACTAGTAGAATTTGAAGAGTCACGCGCAGCCGCTGAGTCAGCCGCGCGTGGACTTATCCAGCCGCCCGTTACGGAGGCGATTTGGCTTATAAATAGAAGCCAAAACCCTTAGGGTTTTGCACCCATTCGAGCCACAGCAATTCCATTTGAATCTTGAAGCAAATCCACTCCCAGCGCCTGCTGCCGCCGTAGTATATCCGAGCGCGCCGCCACCCGAAGCCTTTACAGTAGCCCCCGAGCAGATGCGAGCGAAAACTCCTTGCACTTGGAGAATGAAGTCGTCGCCGTCCAAGACGTCCAAGGCTGGCGGGAAGAAGAGGGGCCGCGCAGAGGCCGCTGCGGCCGCCACCGAGCGGTCTTTCGTGTCTCCACCGCGCGCCGATCCGAGCCGCGAGTGGAAGAGATCCAAGGTGAAGACGGAGGACTCGCCGACCCCCGCCGAACAAGGTGGGTTCATCGGGGAGAAGGAAGTGGACATGTGGAGATCCGCCGCCGGAGATCCATATCCAATGGAGAAGGCCGAGGACGAGATCCCGATGTTCTCGCGGTTCGTGGAGCGCGGTCCGGCGCTCCCGGCCGGCGACTTCTTCAAAGGACCGCCGGGTACTACGGCATCGAGTACCTCAACTTGAACCCCAACGGCATCTTCCACACGTCGGTCTTCGTCCACTTCGCGAAGCCTTCCTCGGAATCAAGCCGCACCGGGTGCTCTTCCCAAGTTCTTCCGCGTCAAGCCGCGGCCCGCGCCTCCAACCCCGGAGTAGTCGGAGGGGCCAGCATCCAGCTAAGGGAGGATGCCGCGGAGCAGTACCTGGCGTACAAGCTCGTCGACTCCAACATGGACTGGAAGACGAGGTGGTTCTACATCACGAACCACCACCCTGGCCTGCCGAAGCCAAGCGGACGGCATCCCAGGCATCGTGAGTGGTGGAACACAGAACCCACCATGCAAGAGGGGATCCAGCTCCCGAGCCGCTAGCACGCATCAAGGTGCTCGGAGAGGAGGCCGGACCGAGGGCCGAGCATGTGGCCTTCGGTTTCATGAAGCGCGAGATCCGGCCGCTGATGGCGCGGGATACGCTGGGCTTCGAGTACACTGGCGACGACGACTCGTCGCGGATGCCGGGAGGCGAGCTGGACGACAACGACATCGTCAAAAGGTTGTCGCGCATCTTCAAGGACATGCCGCCGTACACGGCGTGCCCGGTCGAGGAGTACTCCGCCGCGCGCCCGCCCAAGGAGGTGAGTAGTCGTACTCCCCTCGTCGAGTAGCGAGTACTTGTAGTGGAGTTGCTGAAATCTTGTATCTTTGCGCAGGATGATGTGAAGCGGTTCGTCTCCGAGCCGCAGCCGCCACCGAGCGGGATCGAAATCCCGGCGGAGGGGAAGTCGAAGGAGCGCCGCGAAGTCAATGAAGGCGACGATCCCGTCATCGTGGAGGATTCCTCCGATGACGACGAAGAAGACGAAGAGACGCTTCAAGACCGCTTCCAGCTGCGGTCGAGGTTTAGCCGCCCGGGCTTGCCTCATGTTCCTCTTGTCCAAGACTCTCCGGCTAGCCTGGAGGCTAGCCTTGCTGCGCCGCCACGAAAGCCGCGCAACCCCGCCAAGAAGCGGGTGACGAAGAAGATGAAGGTCTCAGAGACCACGCCTCCGGAGGTAAGTTATCTTGACCAGAGTAGTCGAGTACCCGTTATTCGAGTACATTGCTGACGAGAAGTCTTCCTTTGTGTGCAGGAGGTGCCGCCAGCGGAACCCGTCGAAGAGGGCGACGAGGGCGTGTGGGACCCGGTGGGGGAACCGGCTGGAAGCCGAAGTCCAGCCCCCACTGTTGAAGAACTCCTGGCGCAGCTGGAGCGCCAGCCCCCTGCTCCAGCAGAGAGCAGAAGACCTGCGGCCGCCACCGTTGAAAAGGTGGTGACCTCTGGAGCGGAAGGTGAAGGAGCGCCGGCCGCCGCCGCCGTGGAGGAGGAGGCGATGGCCGCGGAGGCGGAGGAGGAGGCGCCCGCCGAGGGTGGACCGGGTTGATATTGCCGCATCCTCGGTGCTCCGCCGTGACCATCATCCGGTCGAGCTTGTAAGTACCGTGTCCTCACGAGTAGTACTTGCTGCAGTAGTCGATTTTTGTCTGACGACCCTCTGTGAATACTTCTGCAGAAAATCCACAGATCTGAGCTGGGACGGGGAGGAGCCCTCGTCAGCGGTGGCAGAAGAAATCGCGCCGCCCGTCGAGGAGGCCGCTCCCGATGCCCAAGCCGCGACTGAGCCCCCGGCTACCGAAGCGCCGCTGCCGGAGGCGAGTATAGTCGAAGGTGAGTACCCTTCTTGAAGCTGTAGAGCTCCAGGATGAGTAGTCGTAGGCACTGACGCCCATGTCGTGTTGTTGACAGTGCCGAAGGTGGTGACATCCCCGCGGGGGGTGCCGATGCAGGAGTTGACACCGAAGCCCCGCAGGCTACGGGAGAGGAGCCCCCGAGCCCGGTGGGGAGAGGTCGTCGAGAAGTCCACTGGGGAGGAGGCGGCCACCACGTCGCCAGGGATTGCCCTGGAGGTGGCTATCCGATCCCCTGAGATCCAAGACGCGGAACCCATCCGCTCTGCGCCGATGACGGAGGCTACCTCAGGTAGCCGCGGCGGGATAGAGCTTCTGGCGGACGATCTCGTCGAGCCGGCGACGGTAGCCAAGCACATGGAGGCGATCCGTCAAGCCGAACAATGGATGAAGGTACGTGACCGTAGCCTTAGAGTAGTCAATCCTTTGTCGTTGAGTACTCTTCGTGACTTGAGTTGTCTTGTGCAGGACGTCGCGGAGCGATCCCGCGAGAAGTCGAATCTCTTTGCGGGGGTTACGGCGACACCGTGCTCCGAGTCGAGGCCACGGAGGAGCAGCTCGTGAAGTCGCGGAAGCACGCGGCTGCTATGCAGTCGAAGCTCGACGCCGCCTTCGCCAAGTACCACAACGACGTCATGGAGTTGCAGGCGAAGGGCGACGAGTTGGTGCGGAAGAACAAAGGCCTCCGCAACAAGAATAAAGGTATGTCCTTCGACTTGTCGGGTACTTGTTGGAAATCGTGAAGCATCTGACCCGCTGTTGCGTTTCTGTGTTGCAGAGCTCGAAGGCCAGGTGGAGTAGCTGAAGGCCTCGGAGGTGAGCATGAAGAACCTCTTCTACCGGGAGCAGGAAGCCCGCCAGGTACTCGAGCTCGACTACAAGGAACTCGCCTTCGAGTGCGAGAAGCACATGGAGGCGCGGATTGCTTCGACGGGGATCTCGTCAACGCTACAAATCTTTGCGAAATTGAACGAGGACCGCGAGGCGTTGAGGGCCCGGTTGAGGGAGTTGGAGGAAGCCGCTCTCCCGATCGCGAGGCTCCCGGTGCCGCACCCGGGCGGCCCCAAGATCGCTCCCCTGGTGGATCGACTTCGTGAAGCACCAAGCCGGCTGGCCGCCTACGTCAAGCATATGGCCAAGTCGATCCCAAGACAGGTCTTGGCCTTCATGAAGTCGTACTTCCCGAAGGCTCCAGTGGAGGTTGTCGCCGGCGGAGTAGCCGCCAACTGCTCCGATGAGCAGTATGCAGAGCTGCTGGAACAGATGGCTCCCATCGCGGAGCAGGTAGCCGAGAAGCTGAACCTCCAGTAGCCCTATAATAAGTAGCTAGTAGCCATAGTTGTACAGGAAACAATTGTAAAGAATTGTTTCAAGTATCAATGAAAGACGTTTTTCCAGCAATGAGTACTCGTAATCGCGATCTCAGAGTGCGGAGCGCCCATCGTGGAGTGAGTGCGAGTAGTAGTACTCGACTTTAGTAGTCCCGTCGTAGGGAGTAGACAGTAAATAAGTTGATGAACAATCAAGCTTTATTACTGAAGAAGTACACCTGGGTGGCCAGGGCCGTAGTTACAAGGTAGTCGCCTGGACCGGAGGCCGCTTACGCCTAAGTGGCGCCGGAGCGGGTAGCCGCTTGCGCGGTGATCCGTAGGTAGCCGTGTGGGCGGATCACGCATCCGTAGGTAGCCGCGCGGGCCGGATCTTGGAGTGTGGTCTCTTGGTAGACCGCCGCTAGAGTCCTTGACGCTCGTCGCGGCCCCGGGGGTCCGTAGGTAGCCGCGCGGGGGCCGGACCCCGGAGGGGAGTAGTCCGGAGACTGGGGCCAGGACCCGGTGGGTCGCTTGCGGCGAGGGGTGCTGATGTAGTCGTGTAGACTTGAACCCCGGAGTAGTCGTGTAGACTAGGCGTAGAATCGACAGAGCTGGTCGACGTTCCACGAGTTGTTGACGTCTTCGCCTTCAAGTGTTTGGAGGCGGTATGAGCCTGGCCCGGTCACCTTGGCCACGGTGAAGGGGCCTTCCCATGGGGAGCTGAGCTTGTGGAGTGCTTCCGTGTTCTGGATACGGCGGAGGACAAGATCTCCAACGTTGAAGGAGTGTTCCTTGACGTTGCGATCATGGTAGCGTCGGATACCCTCCAGGTACCTTGCTGATTGGACGAGGGCGGCGCAGCGAGCTTCTTCGAGGCTGTCGATGTCAACTCGTCCGCCGTCTTCCGAGACACCTTTGTCGTAGTGCTCCACCGCCGGCGAGTTCCATATGACGTCGGCGGGGGAGGATGGCTTCGCAGCCGTAGACCAGAAGTAGGGGGATTGCCCCGTTGGCTTGGATGGTTGAGTCCGGCAGCCCCCGCAGTGCATTGGGTAGTTCCTTGATCCACTTGCCCCCTTTGGAGTTAGCAGCGTCGTGTAGCCGCTTCTTGAGGGCATCGAGCACCATCCCATTGGCGCGCTCGACTTGTCTGTAGGCCCGTGGATGGGCAACTGAGACGTATCGGACGTCAATCCCGCTGTTCTCGCAGTACTCCCAGAACTGGTGGTTGTTGAAGTTGGACCCCAGGTCTGTGATGATGCGGTGGGGTAGCCCGTAGCGGTGTACGAGTTCATCCAGGAAGTCGAGTACTCTGTCAGCCTTGGGGCATGTGACCGGCTTGACCTCGATCCACTTGGTGAACTTGTCGATAGCCACCGCACCCCCGTTGAATCCTCCCCGGCGCGGTTGGCGGTGGCCCAATCATGTCGAGCCCCCGGCGAGGGCAAAGGGCCAGGTTGGCGGTATGGTGACTAGCTTGTAGGCTGGGACGTGTTGCTTCTTGGCGAAGAACTGACATCCTTGGCACCTTCTGACGAGTTCTTCGGCATCGCCCAAGGCTGTGGGCCAGTAGAAGGCTCGTCGGAAGGCCTTGCTGACCAGCGTGCGTGAAGACGCGTGGTTGCCGCAGACGCCCTTATGGATCTCCTCCAAGATGTCCTTGCCTTCTTCACGGGGAACGCACTTCATGAGTACTCCAGAGGATGCGCCCCGCTTGTAAAGCTTGTCTCCGACGAGGACGTAAGACTTGGCGCGGCGGACGAGTTGTTCGGTCGCGTTCTTGTCGGAGGGGACCTTCTGCTCGCTGAGGAAGTCGATGAAGGGTTGCCTCCAGTCCACGTCGATCATCATGACCTCCTCGCCCGGTGGTGGATGGGGCGGGGCGTGGTCGGTGGCGCCGGCTCCGGATGGATGGCGCGTGAAGCTCATGGACGAAGACGCCCGCCGGTACTTGAGCGCGGGTGGATCCAAGCTTCGAGAGGACGTCCGCTGCAACGTTGTTGTCACGGACGATGTGATGGAACTCGAGACCATAGAATTTGTTCTCGAGCTTGCGGACTTCTAGGCAGTAGGCGTCCATGTTCTCCTTGTTGCGGTCCCAGGATTTGTTGACTTGGTTAGTGACCACTGCGGAGTCGCCGTAGACTAGTAGCCGCTTGATGCCCAGTGAAGCCGCGAGGCGAAGCCCGTGAGGAGAGCTTCGTACTCGGCTTCGTTGTTTGAGACCTTCCAGAAGATCTGCAGGACGTACTTGAGTTGTTCGCCCGTTGGAGAGATCAGGAGTACCCCTGCGCCTGAACCCTCGAGGTTGAGTGAGCCGTCAAAGTACATCACCCAATGCTCTGGTCGCACGGTGGGAGTAGGTAGCTGGTTCTCCTGCCACTCTGCCATGAAGTCGACTAGTGCTTGCGACTTGATGGCTGTGCGTGGCTTGATGTCGATGGTGAGGGCGCCGAGCTCGACAGCCCACTTGGAGATTCTCCCAGTGGCGTCTTGGTTCCTCAGGATGTCGCCGAGCGGGTAGTCGGTGACGACGGAGACCGAGTACTCCCCGGAAGTAGTGTCGTAGCTTCCGCGAGGTGATGAGTAGAGCGTACGGGGAGCTTCGTACGGGCCGGTAGCGAGCCTTGGACTCGATAGAACCTCGGCCGACGAAGTAGACCGGCGCCGGACCCGGGTAGGCGTGGCCGTCTTCCCCGCCGCTCGACAACGATGGCGATCGACCACGTGAGTAGTCGCGGCTAGGTAGAGCGATGGGCGCTCGCCTTTGTGAGGAGCCGTGAGGATTGGCGGCTTCGACGGAAGTCCTTGAGCCGGGCAAGGGCTTGATCCGCCTCCGGAGTCCACACGAACTTCTCGTGATGCTTGAGTAGTTTGAAGAAGGGGAGGCCCCGTTCTCCTAGCCTCGAGATGAATGCATTTCGGCGCCGCCATGCACCCCGTCGCCTTCGGACGTCCTTGATGCTCGTGGGAGCTTTCATGCCGGTGATGGCGGAGATCTTCTCGGGGTTGGCTTCAATGCCGCGCCGGGGCGATGATGAAGCCGAGTAGTTTGCCCGAAGGGACGCCGAAGACGCACTTGTTCGGGTTGAGCTTCCGGCGGTACTCGCGTAGCGATGCGAAGGTCTCTTCAAGGTCGTCGATGAGGGTACGGAGTCCCTGGTTTTGACAACCACGTCATCCACGTAGGCCTCGACGTTCTTGTTGAGTTGCGCTTGAAGCGAGCCCGGATGGCCCGTTGATAGGTAGCGCCGGCGTTCTTCAACCCGAATGACATGGTTGTGTAGCAGTACGCGCCAAACGGGGTGATGAACGCGGTCTTTTCCTGGTCTTCCTCTTTGATTGCGATTTGGTGGTACCCGGAGTACCAGTCAAGGAAGCAGAGCAGGTCGCAGCCCGCCGTGGAGTCGATGACTTGATCAATCCGCGGCAACCCGAAGGGGTCCTTGGGGCAGTGCTTGTTGAGGTCGGTGTAGTCGACGCACATCCTCCACTCGTTCGAGTTCTTCTTGCGGACGAGGACGGGGTTGGCGAGCCACTCAGGATGGAACACTTCTCTGATGAAGCCAGCTGCTAGTAGCTTGGCGAGCTCCTTCTTGATGGCGTCCCGTCTGTCGTCGGCAAAACGTCGGAGGTGTTGTCGCTTGGGGTGGCCTTTGGGTCGACGTTAAGGCAGTGCTCGATCAGCTCCCTGGGCACTCCTGGCATGTCCGCTGGCTTCCACACGAAGATGTCGCGGTTAGCCCGAAGAAAGCTGATGAGCACGTCTTCCTATTTGGGGTCGAGGCCGGCCCCGATGGTGGTGGTCTTCTTCGGGGTCGCCCGTTCCGAGGTCGACCGTGCCGACGAGTACCTCCTCAGGTGGCTGAGGCTTGTTGGCACTGTCAGACTTCTCTGGGATGTCGAGTTCGCTCGTGGCGAGCTTCTTCGACGCGGCGTAGACCTCCATCATTGCGTTGGGTACTTGGTTTGTTGAAGCGATCACCACGGCCTCTGTATCGCAGCCGTGGGAGATCTTCAAGTCCCCCTGGAGGGAGAGTACACCGGCTGGACTTGTCATCTTGAGTACCAAGTAGGTGTAGTGGGGCACCGCCATGAACTTGGCGATGGCCGGTCTGCCGAGGATGGCGTGGTAAGAGGTCTCGAAGTCCGCGACCTCGAACTTGATGTACTCGGTGCGGTAGTTGTCCCGAGACGCCCCGAAGGTAACTGGCAGTACCACTGAGCCCAGTGGGATAGCCGCGTTGCCTGGGACGATGCCGTAGAAAGGCGCGCTGCTCTTGGTGAGCATGGGGGTGACGTCGAGGTTCATCTTCTTCAAGGTTTTGGTGAAGAGGACGTTGAGCCCGCTTCCACCGTCGATGAGCACCTTGTTGAGCTTGGAACCCGCCACCATTGGCTTCAGGATGAGGGGGAACCGTCCTGGTTCGGAGAAGCTGGTCCATTGGTCCGCGCGGGAGAAGGTGATGGGTACCTCCGACCACCTGAGAGGGGTCGGGACCGCTGGCTCGATGGACATTACTTCACGACGGGTAGCCTTCTGCTCCCGCCTGCTGGGCAGTCCGCCGAAGAGGACGTTGACGGTCTTCTCGGGTTCTTGGAAGTCGTTATCGTCGCCGTCCTTCTTCTTGCCCTTTTGGTCGTGAGGGTGCGGTGGCTTCGGCGTATCCTTGAGTGCATGCCTGAGCTGGTAGCACTGCTCGGTAGTGTGATTGCCGTTTGGATGCCACGGGCACTTCTCCTTCAGCAGGTCTTTGAACCCACCTGAGTTCTTCTTCGAGTTCCCTTTCGCAGGGCGCTGGATAGCCGCGACGGTGTTGTCTGGCTTGCGCTTGCGGTTGGGACCCGAGTAGTTGCTGTTGTTGTTGTTGTTGTTGTTGTTGCGGCCGCCTTGGTTTGCATTCTTCGCGCCTGCCGCCGCCCGGTTCTCGCTTGGACTTGCCGCGGATGGTGTCGTACTTGGCGTTGGCCTTGTCCTCTTCATCCGCCCGGACGTGATCATGTCCTTGAGGTGGGGAATGGACTGGGGCGGCGACGACCGAAGTCCTCGAAGGTGCGGCGATGGTAGAGGCCGTCTCGGAAGAGGTCGATGACCTCCTTGTCGGTGACGTCGACGACGGTAGCGCGCTTGTCGAAAAAGCGGCGCATGTACTTGCGGAGGGTCTCGCCTTGTTCCTGCTTGATCATGGCAAGGTCCATGCGAGTACCCGAACGGCCCATGGCGCCCGCGAAGTTGCTTGTGAACTGCTCCTTCAGCTGGTCCCACTTGTCGATCGAGTGCTTGTCGAGCGACTCGAGCCATGTGAGTGGTGCCTGGTCCAGACAAAAGGGGAAGTAGAGGCATTTGGTGTCGCTGTTGCCGCCAGCGTTCTCGATGGAGAGGGCGTAGCATCGGAGCCACTGGATAAGATCCTGCTTCGCATCGTACTTGGTGATCCCCAAAGGCTTGAACTTGTCGAGGAGGAGTAGGTTGCGAAGTCGTGGTGAGAAGGCGGGGAAGCCGTCGCCCTCAGCAGCAGTGGTCGACTTCTTCCGCCGTAGCTCCTCGATCTTCTGGCGAGCGTCGTACCCGCCGTGCGGGGCGCGCGGAGGCGTGGCCGTTCGCGTGGCCTCGGCCGCCGCGGCTCGCCGCCGCCTCCCGGCTCTCTGTTGGCCCCGTGGTTGGAGGCGCCGCCGTCGCCGCCGCCACCGTCGGGGGTCGTTGCCGCCACCACCGGCGGAGCGCGGTGGGGGACAACCTCTCGGTTGCCTTGGTCCCTGCGTGAAGGTCCGCCGGCGTGGGAGCGGCGGCGGTTTGGCTCGGGCGGGATGTCGCCTCGGGTACGGTTGGGGCCGGCGTTGGCGGCCGCGACTAGTAGCTTCATTGTCGTGAGGTTTGGGCGGAGGAGGTTGGGCGACTCTCGTTGTCGACCCGCATGAAGTAGGCTTCTTCGGCGAGCTTGGCGATGACCTCTCCCGCGCGTATGCCCCGAGCACCGGCGTGCGATCGTTGTGATCGACATGAGGCATTGCTCGGGAGTGGTGTGGACTCTGCTCTCGGCGCCTCGAGAGCTTCCGCAAGGTTGCGGATGGGGAGGTTGTCTCCGAGCCGCCGGCGTCGTTCGGCTGCGCTTCTGTTACGTTCGCGTCGAGCGTCCCCGTTGGCGACGGTCTCGCCTGCGGGTGCATCGACGAGACGGCTCGTACGCGAGATGTCCTCCGTGTACTTGTCTTCGGCCGTGCCTGAGGGTCCTGGGGTGTCGCCAGCAGCCATGAAGACTTGGCGGTCAGGGGTGCCAAGGCTGGACCCAGAGGGTGCCACCTCAGTTGGTGTGTTGGAGTCAGCCTGGGCCAGTGGTGTTCCCTCCTGGAACGATAGTGAGTCGATGTAGGCGACGTAGCGTGAGTCTCCCTTTGCCAGGTCAGCGGGCTTGCGGTCTGGCCAGTAGACGTATCTGCCGGTCGGTGTTGATTTTATAACCAGCCCAGAGGCTGGCCCTGACAAGGGAAGCTCAGTGGAGTCGTCTTCGGACTCGGGCTCCTCAGGGTCCGACCCGAAGTCGAACTCGTAGTCCGGGTTCGAGTAGAACTCGGAGAGAAGGTTGGAGTCCGATACGTGATCGGGGATGGCGTCGGAGTCCGAGTTGTACTCGGTTACGGGCTCCTTGCCGGCCGGCGTGGAGTAGGAGCCCCCGTGCGGGCCGGCCGAGGACGCGGGGGCCACGCGCGGGGCGGCGGCGTGGTGAAGGGGCCGCTGCGATGGGCGAGCGGCCGGCTCGCATGCGGCGGCCCATGGCGACGTCGGGTTCGAGTTGGAGACGGACTCGAGCTCGAAGTCGGCGTGGTGGTTGAAGAGCGAAATTTCGCCGAACTTGCGGCGAGTTCGCCACGTGACGACTTCGGGAAGCGTCACGAGGCCTGTCCTCGGGTTGGGGTGCATGGTCGGGCGGCGGCGGAAGGAGCCCGCGCCGTCAGCAGTGCAGACCCAGGCGCCGAAGACGAAGGTGTCGCCGCGGTTGAAGGCGACGGTTGGCTTGATGTGGACGGAAGCCGTCGGGTTCGCCATGTGATCTCGAGCGAGAGCCCCTACCGGCGCGCCGCCGTGTCGGTGTTTTAGACCGGCAACCTACTACGGGGAGTACCCGAAGTAGATGATTGTGACTCGCCGAGATCGGTAACTCGAAGGAAGAGACACGTGGCACACAATTTAGACGAGGTTCGGGCCGCGAGGTGCGTAATACCCTACGTCTCGTATGCTTTGCGTAGCTCGGATTGATAGGGCACGATTACAAGATGGTGCAATAGTGCGCCGTGGGTTGTATGAGAGGAGATTGGATGAGGGGGATCGGTCCCCGCCTCGCCTTATATAGTCGGGAGGCGGGGTTACAAGTCGGAGTAGGGAGAGAGTACTAGTCGGTACGTCTAGGAGTCCTCTATACGGAGCGGAACATGTACGGGTCCCTAACCGAGTACTACTCTGTGCGGTCCTTGTGCTCCACGCCTTCGGTGCGTGTAGCGCAAGCCGGTAGTCCCGAGGGCCCACCGAGTAGTCGGTCCTGGTACCCACCGAGGTAGTGGGCCCAGGGAGGTCCATACGACACAGGGGGAGGTAGAAATCCCAAAACATGAGGAACGAACATGTCTTCAAGGTTTGTCCATGACCGAGGACGCGGCTATACGTATAGATCGAACAACTCTGTAGAGCGTGTACACCTGTACCCAACTCAGAATGGAACCCGGCCGGTGGCCGACCGACCGAGTCCATCCTACCGTGCGAACTCTCGGTAGTTACGGTCCCATCCTGCATCCGGCCCTCAAAGCGATCCCCCTCGCAAAGGGAATTGCATCGGAACTGTGAAATGCCCCCGTGTGGCCACACGGGAGACGCTCTGAGAGGGTGGTCTCACTCCCACCTCTCCCCCACTGATACCCTCTATCCTGCTAGCAGGTATGGTTCCGCACTTGCCGAGCTCAACTCGGCCCTAACCCCACTCTCGGCGAGGTGGTGTGTACGGAAGTCCTATCGACAAGTTGATCCACTCGGTTTCAGACCGGGGCAAGCTCATGTCCTCCATCCGCAGTTAAAACCCCAACACCTATGCTCCAAAAACCGTCACAGTAGGGATACACTGAGGAGTGCACCCCTATCCCCGATCCCAGATCGGTTGTTTCGAGCTCACCCCCGCCAAAGTACCCAAAACGCCTTCTCCTGCCGGTTTTACCCCACGCACGCCAAGAACCACTATTCCCAACCCAACACATGCATCGCGAAGCTCAGCGTATATACACGCTTACATATACATATATAGAAGTAGGACAATCAAGGACAGGATAATAAAAGAAGGCAGTGCAAGGTTCATCATCATCATGCGAGTAAGTAAAGCACTAGCATACTACATAGCAATGCCTAATGGGTATTCAGAATCAGTCGGGCGTGAACACCTGTGTGCAAGTAGTCGTCGGAGTTTCCGTAGTTGTACTCGATCTTCTGGCTCTGGGAATTCCTAGATTCGCAAATATAAATAAACACGTTGTCTAGATGCAAATAACTCCAAAAAGAAGCAATGAAGAGCCAAATAAACTCCAAACGCTAGTCTAATGGGTGCTTCATGGTTTTAGAAGAATACAGAAACTGATTCCATATTTTTCTAAGGTAGAACAATTTATTATTGATTTTCAAATAAATAAATATTTTATTCATTTAATTTATTGCGATGAAGCACATAAAACACAAGTCAGCAAGTTAGAGAACCATAAGCTAGGTTTTGGGTCGGTCTGCATGGTAAATCGACTAGTCAACGATCTTTGTTGACCAAGTCAAAGGGAAAGATCAAAGGTCAATCAGAACCCCACAAGCCACCCTGTGGGTCCCGTATGCCAGATGAGATCAGGTTGGGCAGTTAGCGGCCTCACATGTTAGTGGAACCCAACGGCAAGTCCGTAAGTCCCTTGGTCAGATGGAGAGACTGTGTAAGATTGATCAGCTAGAAGAGAAGTTGTGTGTTTGAGAAACTCCGCTCCGGCTGGAACATGGCAGAGGTGTGACATGGGTCGACGGCTTGGTTAGCCCACGCGTCGTGCATAGCGAAGGCATGACACGACCGTGGCGAAAGCTAAGGTCGGGGCTTGAAAGATTGAGAACAAGCACTCGGTACTAAGATAGGCTCGGCGGACAACAGGACAAGTGTTGCTGCTAGCAAGCAACGCATTCACCATATCGATGAAGAGCTATGGATAGATAGTTGCATGGCTCAGGGGGAACAAACATGGTCGTTACAGCTCATTCGATGGTAGGCCGCATACAATCTAGCTGTACACCACACAGGCTGTACAAGTGTAGTTGGTGGTCTCACACTTGCTAGCTCCCTTGTAGCGGAGTGCAGCACCATGGATGGGTTATAGAAAATATCATAAGGGGAGCATAAGGCAGCAGCAGCATGAGGGAAATCCTCAGTGGTTGCGCTTTGGTTGCAGCGCGCACATGGTCATGTGTGATGGCACCAACTGGACAGATTGATAGATAGACGATTGTTAGAGAGGTAGCTCAGCGTTTCAGGTTCAGCAGGTGGGAACCTTTGTGTGACAACCCGCCCAGGAAAGTACCGTACTATCGCCTAAGACCGATCCACTTTGGTCATTAAGCAATAATAAAGTACCATCCTGTCGTAAGTCGCCGGGTTAACGCCCGGTAAATCACTTGAGAGCACAAGGATCGAATTTATGCATTAAAACTCACTCGAAGGCGAGTCCAGAGATACAACAACATTCAAATTCAAATGTGTACCCCGAAGGGTTTAATTATTACAAACCATAGTTTTTGTCATGACGAGAATAGTTCGAGTTTTGAAAAGACACGGCGGAAATTAACTAGCGGAAGCAAGTCACCACGGGAGGCCATCCATGATGCTTCAGTAGTCGTCCTCCACCCACTCCGGCTCCCGGCCGGCGGGATCTCACCGGGCCACACATCACTGAAGGCATTACCTGGATCAACACATTATAGCAAGGCTGAGTATACTAATACTCAGCAAGTCTTACCCGTCGGTGATAACTACTTCACCAAATCTAGACCATGAAAGGCTTTTTGGCTACTGGGTTGCCTTTGCTAAAAAGTAACAAAGAGTAGGTCCTTACTTTCAAGATTTTAGCACAAGTTCTAGTGGTTTAATCTTCACTACATTAGCCAACTAGTACAAGCAAGGTTGTACAATACGATTAATCAAACATCATCTTCATCAACTTCCATCATTAGGGATCACATGACTAGTGGAGTAAGTAGTCTCGGATAACGGTGAGAGGCCGACAATCGATTAATTATAAACCTTGCAAGGTAGACCCAAACACACGGTCGGCTGCCCCCGCGAGGACAACTCCCCAGACCGTCCCCATAAATCCTCGGGTCGGGATCGAATCTTACAGTCTTTGGTGCAGGCTATCCGGCATACCCCGCGAGATACCGGAGTCACCATACACCACCGGTGGCGAGCCGTGAGAGCGAATCCCAAGAGTAGTAACGGTAGGATCCCTAGCCGCCTCATTATGGTACTAGGTTTACCGGCCCCATAACCGGCATGTGCTTAGTACGCTCAAAAACTTAACCCACATAACCACTGGACCGGAGCCCAGATCCCATGCTCTTACCACGTGAGCAATCCATTTAAGGATATAGTGTGATTCCTATCTAGGAACCTAGTCTCGCGAGTGAGGTCATCACCCGACTTGTAACGGTCCTATAGCTTGGCAGCTATCGACCTATCATACTAGTAGGGACAAAGGTACCTATGGATCATGCATCTAGGGTTTCATTCAACTCCTGAACGTAAATGCACAATCATTCATAGATAATTGCATAAAGAACTTTTAAAACTGGGTTAGATGCACCGGAGCTTGCCTTCGTCAGCTAGGTTAGCTTGGGCACCCTCGGTGTCGAGCACTTCCACGTACTGCAGAGAACCTTCCGCTCCGCCTTCCTCGGTTTCCGGGACCAGGGAGTAATCTCCGTCCGGAAGATCTACACGGAATGCAATGCACTTTAGGTGATGTGATAGTTCGTTGTCTTATCCAACTCTAGTTGGTCATATTCACCTTAACAAGCATCTATCTAAGGTTTCTATTTGAGGAAGTCATTGGTGGTACATGGATTACTCTTTTATTCCTTATTTGAATAAAGGTTTTATTTAAGCTTATCATTTCATGTGAAAGCTTGATTTCATATTATTTTTACCAACATGATGTAATTAATATTTTAGTTATGAATTAAATTTCTTATCAGTAATGTTAATTAAATTTCTCTTATTTACATCAAGTACTATTTCCAAAAAGAAAAAGGATTTAATTAAGGATTTCTCTTTATTTTAATTTCCCTTTAATATTAAAAGGGCATTTAAGCCATTATTTAAACAATTAAATTACCAAAAATTAAATGAGTGTTTCTTAAGCCTAACAGTACCTATTCTGGTCCATTGGGCCCACATGTAAGTGTTGGATGCTAGAAAATTAAATATTATTGAAAATAACAAAGGTTATCTAGTGATTCAACTTAAATGCAAATAAAAATAATTAAGCATCAAAATTACCCAAACTTTCTGGTGGATGCTCTCTGGTCCTAAACAAGTCTAAAAAGCTAGCATGTTCACATGGAACCTCTACTGAATTTGGTTTATTAATTTACAAAGGAAAATAGGCACTAAACAAAAATAATTATTTCTGTTACTCCTAAATTCATGATTAATTCACAAGAGGTGCCTTTTGGCATCTCAAGACAGTGTGCACAAGTTGGGCTCAAGAACATGAATAACATTAACATGAAAAATCATCTATGTAGCTCTTCCAGAGATGGAAAAACATTTTTATAAAAAGATTCACATGATAACTTTGTGCAATTTTTGGCACAACATCTAGTCTCACCCTAACACACAACATATCCAAAGCTTAGCTACAGAGAAGCTGTACATTTCAAGTTATAACCGATTCAAGCATAACACATATGTAATTTTCCTGCCAAAAATACTTTGAATCTAGCCACAAATATACATCAAGTAGGTGGGGTTTAACATCCTAAGAGCAACTTTAGCAGCCCCCTTTCCCCCCTCCCTATCCCCTTCCCTCTTTTTCTCCATGGACTAAAATTCCCTCTCCATCCCCTTTATAAAGGGAACCTCTCCTCCACCCCCTATCAGTGGGACCCACTCACTTTATAAAGGAGAAGATGATGTGGCATTGTGAGACCCACAAGTTGGGAAGGAAAATAGGGAAACTGCTGGAGCAAGTTGTGTTTTAGGGATGAAAATATTTTTACTCCACCCCCAATAACTTCATATAGGGGATGAAATTTACTCCATCTGATGGAGTTGCTCTAAGACCTACAAAATTTGCTTGAGAATTTTTGGAATTTTCTGTGAATTTCTAGGGATTTTCTAAGAGCTTGGACTGATCTGCAAATAAACTAAGTTACGGATCCTTGCAAATATGCCCCTGGATTCACATCTATACCCTCGACGGCGGCGGGAGGGCTCGCCGGCGGCGATGTGGGGCCCGACCACGACAACAAGCGGCACCATGATGAAATTGAGCTCACCACGGTCCTATTGGTGGTGGTGGCGAGGGTGGAACTTGCTCCGGCGACGGCGCACGGCGGCGGCCGGCGGCGGCGCTCGGGGCGGCTCGGTGCCTTGCGGCGTGGGGGCCAAATTGGCGCAAACAAGCGCGCTTGCGAGCTGGCACGGGTGCTAAGGAGGCTATCGGCGTGCTTGGACGGCGGCGAGCGCGAGCGGCGAGCTCGCACGGCGGCGGCGGGATGGCGGCGGCGATGGCGGCGGGCGGCTCGGTGCGGCGCGCGAGGGGAGGCGGGGGGGCTTTTATACCGGCTCGGGCGGCCCGTGGGTGACGCGGCGGTGACGGCGGAAGATGCGGCCGGTGCTACGGCGCGTCGAGGCGCGCGCGTGCGGCGGCGGCCGCCGCGGCCCGGCGGGTCGGTGGCGCGCGCGCGCGTACGGCGGCGCGGACGCCAAGGCGCCTCGGGACGGAGCGCATCGGGGCGCGCGTGCATCGGGACGCGGCACGGCACGGACGCCCAGGCTACGGGCGGCGCGGGCACGGCTGCGGGGCAAGGCGGCGGCGGCGGGCGGCGGCGGCGGCGCACCGCGCGCGCGACGTCGCGGCGCGACGCGCTCTGCGTCTGGCAGTGGCACTGGTGCTGTGTTCAAGCCACGATTTCTCCAAAATTTTGAACACAACTCGACCAAACAATGAATACCAAAGTTGTAGATCTAAGTACCAGCTACAACTTTCCCAAAGGTTGTATGGGGTTTTACTGTTTGGATTTGAATCTAGAGGAATGTCAACTTTGAATGTCAACATGGTTCTGTCAACAGTGATTTCTGGCTTGCAAGGGCTTTTTCACAATTTTCCCCTCCAAATCAGCAATGCCACTCTACATGAAAGTTGTGTCCCTCAACAAGACCTACAACTTTCCCAAAGGTAGAATTTTAAGTGTTTAGGTGAATTTTGGGGAACGCGGCAAAAGTTCCGGCAGACACCTGCGGACCTTTGGGTGGCAAGGGGGTTTTGACCCACCCTTTGACCAAGGGTTGGCCCCACAAGTGTTTTACTATTCACTAGGGTCACTTAGGGGTATGTTAGGGAGTTTTCATGGGTGAGGGCCCAGGTTGACCTAGGGTTGACCATTTGACCGGCTAATCGTGTCGTTAGCGTTAATGACGGTAATTAAAAACCTGGGGCGTCACAGCCTACCCCCCTTAAAGGAATCTCGTCCCGAGATTCGACTTGATAACGAAGAGATGGGGAAAAAGACTCACTGTTTCGGGATTGGAGGAAGCCCGGATACTTGGTGTTGAGATAATCCTCCGTCTCCCACGTGGCTTCTTCTTCCGTGTGATGGCTCCATTGGATCTTGTACATTCGCACGGTTTGCCTCCGGGTCTTTCGCTCTTTTTGATCTAGCACCTTTAAGGGATGCTCGACGAGCGAGAAATCCGGCTCGATCCAAGCATTAGCTTCTGTGATGATCTCATTCTCGGAACGAGGCATTCCTTTCTTCAAGCGAGTTACATGAAACACATTGTGAACTGCGGAAAACCGTTCTGGCAATTGGATACGGTAGGCCACGGGTCCACATACTTCTATTACTTCGTAGGGTCCAATGTAGCGCGGAGCTAACTTTCCTTTGACTCCGAACCTTTGCACACCTTTGGTGGGGGATACCTTCAAATATACATGGTCTCCCACTTCAAAGTGTCGAGGTGCGGTTCCCTTGTCATGATAACTCTTTTGTCTCATATGGGCCATCTTCAAATTTTCTCTTATCACTTGTACCTTCTCTTCGGCCTCTTTAACTAACTGCGGTCCAAAGAGTGTTCTTTCTCCGGCCTCGACCAATTCGGTGGGGTGCGGCATACGTGTCCGTATAAAGCATCGAACGGTGCCATTTTCAAGCTGGCACGATAGGCGTTATTGTAGGAGAACTACGCTAAGGACAAGCACTTGTCCCAACTCTTGTCAAAGTGCAAGATGCTTGCTCTCAACATGTCCTCTAGGATCCGGTTTATCCTCTCCGTCGACCATCTGTACGTGGGTGATAAGCGGAACTACGGAGTAGGCTGGGTTCCCAAACACTCATGCAACTGCTCCCAAAAACGGGCTATAAGCGAGTCCCTCTATCGAAATTATGGTCTTTGGGATTCCATGCGGACGAACTACGTGGTCCACGTACAACTGCGCATCTTGTTGCACGGAGTATGTGGTGTGCACGGCAATGAAGTGAGCAGTCTTGGTAAGTCTATCCACGATCACCCAAATAGAATCCTTTTTCCTAGGGGTCAGGGGTAAACCTACAATGAAATCCATACTGATGTCATCCCATTTCCACATAGGTATCGACAGGGGTTGGAGTACTCCTGCCGATTTCAAATGACTTGCTTTCATCCGGTGGCAAGTATCGCACTCGGCTACATACTTGGCTACATCCACCTTCATATTAGACCACCAAAAGTTCTGCTTTAGATCTTGGTACATCTTGGTACTACGGGGTGAATCGAGAACTTGGATTGGTGAGCTTCATCTAGGATGATCTTCTTGATTTCTGGATCAACGGGGATCACTAGGCGTTTTCCAAACCAGACCACCTCTTGGGGATCCTTCTGGAAACAAGTGTACTTCGGGTCTCCTTCCACTAGTTTCTGCCTGATGGTTTGGATATTCGCATCATTGCGCTGGGCAGTGACAATTCTGTCATAAAGGTTTGACTCTGAAGTCAAGGCGTAAAGAATCCCCTGCGGTACCACTTCTAGGCTGAGCTTTCTCATTTCCTCACACAGGGGTTCACTGACTGCCACCAACTCTAGGTGGTTGCAATGATCCTTGCGGCTAAGAGCATCGACAACAACATTTGCTTTGCCCGGGTGATAGTGCACTTCTAGATCATAATCCTTGATCAACTCAAGCCATCTTCTCTGCCTCATATTCAACTCGGACTGGGTGAAGATATATTTGAGGCTCTTGTGATCAGTGAAGATATTGCAATGATTGCCCATTAGATAATGTCTCCGGATCTTGAGGGCATGAACAACGGCGGCTAACTCAAGATCATGGGTAGGATAGTTGAGTTCATGGGGTCGAAGGGCTCGCGAAGCATAGGCAATGACTCGGCCTTCTTGCATAAGGACACAGCCAAGACCGGTGCCTGATGCGTCACAGAAGACTTCAAATGGCTTGGAGTTATCGGGCTGAGCAAGCACTGGGGCTGAAGTTAGATGTTGTCTCAGGGTGTGAAAAGCTTTCTCACATGCTTCACTCCACACGAATTTTACTCCCTTCTTGAGTACTTCGGTCATGGGTTTTGCGATTCTAGAGAAGTCAGGAATGAATCGACGGTAATATCCTGCCAATCCTAGGAAACTGCGGATTTGATGTACGGATTTGGGTGGTTTCCAATCCATTACCTCCTGAACTTTGCTAGGATCTACGGAAATACCATCGTGGGAAATGGTGTGCCCCAAGAATCTGACACTTTTCAGCCAGAACTCGCATTTGGAGAATTTAGCATAAAGCTGATGATCTCGTAAACGCTGAAGGACAACTCGGAGATGGTTGGCGTGTTCAGCCTCGTTTTTAGAATATATGAGGATATCATCGATAAAGACCACGACAAACTTATCGAGCTCCGTCATGAATACGGAGTTCATGAGGTACATGAAGTAGGCAGGTGCGTTAGTGAGTCCGAAAGACATGACCAAGAACTCGTAAAGACCATAACGAGTGGAGAAAGCGGTTTTAGGAATATCGCATGGTCGAATCTTGATGCGGTGGTAGCCGAACGAAGGTCAATTTTTGAGAAGACTTTGGCACCAGCCAATTGATCAAACAGTACATCAATTCGAGGAAGTGGGTATTTGTTTTTGATGGTGACTGCATTGAGTGGACGGTAGTCTACGCACATTCTCAAGCTACCATCTTTCTTTTTGACAAAGAGAGCAGGGCAACCCCAAGGAGAAGAGCTCGGGCGAATGTAACCCTTATCTAGCAATTCTTGGAGTTGGGTTTTTAGCTCGGCTAGCTCTTTGGGTGGCATGCGATAAGGTCTTTTGGAAATGGGTGCGGTACCGGGTTGGAGTTCGATCACAAACTCGACATCTCTGTCTGGTGGCATACCAGGCAACTCGTCAGGAAACACATCCGGGTACTCACACACTACTGGAATCTCATCAAGGGAGGAGATAATGGTCGCATAGGCACAAGAGTCGGTACCGTCTCGGAAAGGTAGGTACAAGGTAGTGTGCCCGACCGTAGGAGAGTGGATCTCTACGACCCTATCTGATATATCTAGAACCACCTTATGTTGATTCATCCATTCCATACCCAAAATAACATCCATGCTTCCCAATTTGATGGTTATAAGATTAGATCGAATAACCTTACTTCCTAGTCTTGGAGGAACTCCAAAGGTCACCAATTGAGACATAATGTTTCCACCGGGCGTGGTAATTTTATAAGCAGATTTGGTTTGCACTCTTCTTAGACCCAATTTGTCTAGTAAACTCTCATTAATGAAACTATGGGTGGCTCCTGAATCAAATAAGACCTTGACAGGAGTGTGATTGATAGAGAATGTACCCGTGAGAACTGGAGCTTTTGCGGGAATGTCACTCATGGTAGTGAAGTTCAGCTTGCCCTGGCGCACTTGCACCATGGGTTTCTTGGTCGGAGTGGCTGGCTTGTTTCCGTATTCGGTTACCGGGTTTGACTTGATCTGCACTGGGCTTGGGACACTCATTAATGTAGTGCCCTGGCTGGCCACAGTTGTAGCAACGGCGATCACCAACATCACGAGGGGGTGCATTAGGCTTTGGAGCCTGGCTTGGGCACGGCGGAGCTGGAGGTTCCGGCGGGTTTGCCCTGGAATGGCTTCATCGTCCGGCGTCCGGTTGAAGATTCTTCGGGATGGGCACGGAGCTTCCTTCTTCACAAAGCGAAACTTCTTGTGTGTTCCGTGCACGGGGTGAAACCCGGACATCCTCTTGTTGTCCCCATGGGCTTTCTTCATAGCGTCTTCTTGCGAGATAGCTTTATTCACGAGTTCATGGAAGTTGGCGGGCTCGAGCGATTTAGGCGCTCATACGGCTTGCCATCAAGCCCGTCACGGAACCTCTCCATCTTCTTGGCATCCGTATCAACATGATGCCCACCGTCTTGGCATAAGCTATTGAACTTACGGGCATAGCGGTACACGGAGTCGGATCCTTGACGAAGGGCTAGCGGCTCCCTCATCTTCGGTCCATCAGACCCTTGGGAATGTGATGACTCTTGAAAGCTTGCTTGAATTCTTCCCAAGTCACGGCGTGATTTCGTTTGCATGGACTTGAAATGGTCCCACCACATCAAAGCTTCACCTCGCGGTTGTAGGTGCGAAGTTCGCTTTGTTCTCCTCCGAGCAAGGCGGCACAAAGGCGAGAGAATTTCGCCTCTATGGCCTTGACCCAAGCCTCGGCTTCCGGAGGGTCTTCGGCTTTCGCGAACGTTGGCGGCTTCATGGCGATGAGGCGGGCATACGTGGTGACACAGGTTAGGTCCCTCGTGGTTGGCCCCATGCGGCGGCCCTCGGTTCATCTGGCCGGGCGATCTGCTGCTTGTGTACGCAAGATGCGGCGCGGCACCTCGGTGCAGGTGGCCATGAAAGCCTCCGTCGGGTTCATGGGCGGGGGTGGCGGCAAGTCACCACTACCACTCGCTCCAAAACCGTTGGGAGAGCTGCGCGTGGTTCCCACCATCTGAAAAGTGAGCGTTATTAGTGAGATAACTTGAAAGCTTACTCCCAAATGATGACAAGCACGATCATGCATTAACACATCTCATTGGTATGTAAATAATGAGTGCAGCAACAAGCACAACATTCTATAGCCACCAAGATTTATAGAATCGTTTCTCTTAGCGTGGTTAGGACGGTGATTGCTCAACTGCGTGGCTCCTAATCACTTCCGAACGATCGTCATTATCCTGAATACCAAAGAAAATGGTATACAAACGAGAACTTATATGCTGGAAACGAGTGACGTTCGTAAAAATGCTTTGCTTTACCTATGTTCTCAGGAGATAAATACTGCATTCTTTTGACAAGCGTGATCATTCGCAACGAATTATCCAAAGATATGGTATTTAGCACAAGAAAATTCAAATTTGAAGACAACGGAATTCACTTAAAGCATACAAGCTTAAGCATTCTTATTACAACATGACAGAACAAGGTTCAATGTCATTACAACTCGATTTGAAACAACAAGACAACACATGATACAATAGTTGCTTGGCACGAAGACGTCTTTGTCAAGCCACTACTCCAACATCTCTAAGACAACTCGATAAGATCGATCTCCTGCTGCTCCCTGCTGTCGGCAACCTAGTTGCCCACGAAGCACCAACGTACGAAGGCGAAGGCTGGGGGAGTCGGTAGCGGTGGTCTGCACAGCTCGTCGATCCGGACCAGGACACGGCCCTGCTTGCTCCTCGGGTGTGCACTGCGGGGGCGATGGGCTGTAAGGCCACTATAGCTGCACAGGGCGCCACACAGTACCTCGGCCTCTTGCACCTGCTTGCTGCATATCGGCAATGTTCGCGCGGGGGTTAGCCTCTCTATCTCGTGTGCGTCGGCATCCTCCTCTAGTGCATTGTTCTCTTGTCTCTAGGTCCACGATCCTCCGGAGGTTGTCACCTCGCTCAAGCTCCAAGCTGGAACCTCCTAGTACGCGACTGTCGTTCTCTGCTGTGCACAGGTAAGCGTGAAGTTCGAGCTCTTTGGTGTCTTTCTTGAAAGCTGCTCCCAATCGCGCCTAGATGCCTCCAAGCGGCTGTGCAATAATCGGCTTGCGGTGTTAAAACGCGGCCCACGGAGTGTGAAAACCACGTTCGGGCAACGGGCAAGTGTACGAGTAACATCCAACGGCTCTGCTAGGGTCGGTAACTCCCGCGGATGGTCCAAACGGTCCAACCAAGGCCCGGGTCGTGAGGACTCACGGCGGAAACGGTCCAAACGGGGAAAGAGCTACCACAGTAGGGTTGTGGTCACAAAAGTCTGTCAGCACTCTGAGGGCGGCCGGCTCCACGGACTCGTGCGTGATAAATCCCCAGTAAATAAAACTCAGGTCAAACCAGTCGGTGTGATCAGGGTGCGGCAGCACAGTCACGATCACCACACGCGGGGAACACCAAAGCGCTCAAACTCCTTCACCTCGTACGTCGGCGGGGTAAGGTAGCTGCGGCACGCGAGTGCTTCCCACGCCAAGCGCGGAAAACCCTCCCGGTGCAACCGTTGGTACGGATCGTACCGTCGGCGTCGAGCCCGGTGAAACACGGGGAAATCCATCTGTACACAAAGGTAACCCATGTCAGATCTCAAAAGAGAACGGCATGACAAATGGTGAAGTTCTGGCAGTTGTGAACAAAAATTTCATAACCAAAAGTCCAGAAACCTCAAAATTTTCCCAACTTTTAAATTATTCCTTTAATGCTCTTAATTAGGATTTTAAGGTTGAACAACGATCAAGGAACAAGATGGAGGGTCCTTAACTGGGATGTGCCTAAAGGAAAAGTGAACCAACCCAACAAATTAGTACTGAGACTTGCTATTACAAGGTAACTAGTTAAGGAACCTCTGTTTTTAACAATTTGGTTTAGTTAACCTAGCACATGATCAAAATTTTCACAAAATTTCGGCAGCATGACGGCTAGGTAGGAGGGGTATTCTAGTTTATAAAAAGCACACACTAACATAAACTTCCTTAGAGAACACATTGAAATTTCGATTTTTGGGTCCATTTTAGTTGTTTCGATTTTTATCATGCATGCAAGACGTCCTATTCGACCTCACATGGCAATCAAGCCAAAAATCGGGGTTAGTGCCGGTGGCAAGGCTCTTATTCGTTTCTCCCTATAATATCTAGTCGAGAGCTATACGGTACTGCTTAACAACTAACGAAGCGCTGTTATGTACCTGCAGAAAACGAACCTTTCGTGCCAGCACGTCACGAAAGCGTCCACATACATTACCGTTCACTATAGAAACAGTATCCATGCGTTAAGCCGCTGCATGGACAGCGTCCTATTTACGACTCGGACGCGCCTGAGTGCCCATTGGAATGGAGTGCCTCACTCATCCCTCACTGGGACTTTCCCGTGGTACCATCACGTATGGCAAACACGTGGCGAGACACAACTCATAAACGCGACGATGGCACCCATTGGAATGGGTCCCACTCCAGCACCCTCACGAATTCCGTGATGCGGACCACCACGTATGGCAAACACGTGATGAACTAGTTTGGTTGTGCAAGAAAGTAAGTACGGCATAAAGTAATGTCTTTGGGAGTTAGCAAAATAAACCATAAGTTATTTAAGCCACACGAAAGAACCCAAAATTCCCTCTAGGGCCTCTCGGTCTAGTTTATCCTTAGCGGACCAACGTATTTTGGAAAACCGAGAAAATCTTGGCATATTTTATTCAAAAATCGGTGATTAAGGTTTATTAATTAATCTACGGTGCATATAAGCTACGATACCAAGCGTGACAACCCGCCCGGGGAAAGTACGTACTATCGCCTAAGACCGATCCACTTTGGTCATTAAGCAATAATAAAGTACCATCCTGTCGTAAGTCGCCGAGTTAACGCCCGGTAAATCACTTGAGAGCACAAGGATCGAATTTATGCATTAAAACTCACTCGAAGGCGAGTCTAGAGATACAACAACATTCAAATTCAAATGTGTACCCCGAAGGGTTTAATTATTACAAACCACAGTTTTTGTCATGACAGAATAGTTCAGAGTTTTGAAAAGACACAGCAGAAATTAACTAGCGGAAGCAAGTCACCACGGGAGGCCATCCATGATGCTTCAGTAGTCGTCCTCCACCCACTCCAGCTCCCGGCGGCGGGATCTCACGGGCCACACATCACGAAGGCATTACCTGGATCAACACATTATAGCAAGGTGAGTATACTAATACTCGGCAAGTCTTACCGTCGGTGATAACTACTTCACCAAATCTAGACCATGAAAGGCTTTTTGGCTACTGGGTTGCCTTTGCTAAAAAGTAACAAAGAGTAGGTCCTTACTTTCAAGATTTTAGCACAAGTTCTAGTGGTTTAATCTTCACTACATTAGCCAACTAGTACAAGCAAGGTTGTACAATACAATTAATCAAACATCATCTTCATCAACTTCCATCATTAGGGATCACATGACTAGTCGAGTAAGTAGTCTCGGATAACGGTGAGAGGCCGACAATCGATTGATTATAAACCTTGCAAGGTAGACCCAAACACACGGTCGGCTGCCCCCGCGAGGACAACTCCCCAGACCGTCCCCATAAATCCTCGGGTCGGGATCGAATCTTACAGTCTTTGGTGCAGGCTATCCGGCATACCCCGCGAGATACCGGAGTCACCATACACCACCGGTGGCGAGCCGTGAGAGCGAATCCCAAGAGTAGTAACGGTAGGATCCCTCGCCGCCTCATTATGGTACTAGGTTTACCGGCCCCATACGCGGCATGTGCTTAGTACGTTCAAAAACTTAACCCACATAACCACCGGACCGGAGCCCCGGATCCCATGCTCTTACCACGTGAGCAATCCATTTAAGGATATAGTATGATTCCTATCTAGGAACCTATTCTCGCGAGTGAGGTCATCACCCGACTTGTAACGGTCCTATAGCTTAGCAGCTATCGACCTATCATACTAGTAGGGACAAAGGTACCTATGGATCATGCATCTAGGGGTTTCATTCAACTCCTGAACGTAAATGCACAATCAATCACAGGTAATTGCATAAAGAACTTTTAAAACTAGGTTAGATGCACCGGAGCTTGCCTTCGTCGGCTAGGTTAGCTTGGGCACCCTCGGTGTCGAGCACTTCCACGTACTGCAGAGAACCTTCCGCTCGCCTTCCTCGGTTTCCGGGACCAGGGAGTAATCTCCGTCCGGAAGATCTACACGGAATGCAATGCACTTTAGGTGATGTGATAGTTTGTTGTCTTATCCAACTCTAGTTGGTCATATTCACCTTAACAAGCATCTATCTAAGGTTTCTATTTGAGGAAGTCATTGGTGGTACATGGATTACTCTTTTATTCCTTATTTGAATAAAGGTTTTATTTAAGCTTATCATTTCATGTGAAAGCTTGATTTCATATTATTTTTACCAACATGATGTAATTAATATTTTAGTTATGAATTAAATTTCTTATCAGTAATGTTAATTAAATTTCTCTTATTTACATCAAGTACTATTTCCAAAAAGAAAAAGGATTTAATCAAGGATTTCTCTTTATTTTAATTCCCCTTTAATATTAAAAGGGTATTTAAGCCATTATTTAAACAATTAAATTACCAAAAATTAAATGAGTGTTTCTTAAGCCTAACAGTACCTATTCTGGTCCATTGGGCCCACATGTAAGTGTTGGATGCTAGAAAATTAAATATTATTGAAAATAACAAAGGTTATCTAGTGATTCAACTTAAATGCAAATAAAAATAATTAAGCATCAAAATTACCCAAACTTTCTGGTGGATGCTCTCTGGTCCTAAACAAGTCTAAAAAGCTAGCATGTTCACATGGAACCTCTACTGAATTTGGTTTATTAATTTACAAAGGAAAATAGGCACTAAACAAGAATAATTATTTCTGTTACTCCTAAATTCATGATTAATTCACAAGAGGTGCCTTTTGGCATCTCAAGACAGTGTGCACAAGTTGGGCTCAAGAACATGAATAACATTAACATGAAAAATCATCTATGTAGCTCTGCCAGAGATGGAAAAACATTTTTATAAAAAGATTCACATGATAACTTTGTGCAATTTTTGGCACAGCATCTAGTCTCACCCTAACACACAACATATCCAAAGCTTAGCTACAGAGAAGCTGTACATTTCAAGTTATAACTGATTCAAGCATAACACATATGTAATTTTCCTGCCAAAAATACTTTGAATCTAGCCACAAATATACATCAAGTAGGTGGGGTTTAACATCCTAAGATCTACAAAATTTGTTTGAGAATTTTTGGAATTTTCTGTGAATTTCTAGGGATTTTCTAAGAGCTTGGACTGATCTGCAAATAAACTAAGTTACGGATCCTTGCAAATATGCCCCTGGATTCACATCTATACCCTCGGCGGCGGCGGGAGGGCTCGCCGGCGGCGATGTGGGGCCCGACCACGACAACAAGCGGCACCATGATGAAATTGAGCTCACCACGGTCCTATTGGTGGTGGTGGCGAGGGTGGAACTTGCTCCGGCGACGGCGCACGGCGGCGACCGGCGGCGGCGCTCGGGGCGGCTCGGTGTCTTGCGGCGTGGAGGGCCAAATTGGCGCAAACAAGCGCGCTTGCGAGCGGCACCGGGTGCTAAGGAGGCTATCTAAAGGCGCTTGGACGGCGGCGAGCGCGAGCGGCGAGCTAGCACGGCGGCGGCGGGATGGCGGCGGCGATGGCGCGGGGGGCGGCTCGGTGCGGCGCGCGAGGGGAGGCGGGGGCTTTTATGCCGGCTCGGGCGGCCCGTGGGTGACGCGCGGGTGACGGCGGAAGATGCGGCCGGTGCTACGGCGCGTCGAGGCGCGCGCGCGTGCGGCGGCGGCCGCGCCGCCGGACCGGCCGGTCGGTGGCGCGCGCGCGCGCGTGCGGCGCGCGGACGCCAAGGCGCCTCGGGACGGAGCGCATCGGGGCGCGCGTGCATCGGGACGCGGCACGGCACGGACGCCTAGGCTACGGGCGGCGCGGGCACGGCTGCCGGGGCAAGGCCGGCGGCGGGCGGCGGCGGCGGCGCACGCGCGCGCGCGGCGTCGCGGCGCGACGCGCTCTGCGTCGGCGGTGGCAGCGGTGCTTTGTGTTCAAGCCACGATTTCTCCAAAATTTTGAACACAACTCGACCAAACAATGAATACCAAAGTTGTAGATCTAAGTACCAGCTACAACTTTCCCAAAGGTTGTATGGGGTTTTTGTTTAGATTTGAATCTAGAGGAATGTCAACTTTGAATGTCAACATGGTTCCGTCAACGGTGATTTACGGCTTGCAAGGGCTTTTTCACAATTTTCCCCTCCAAATCGGCAATGCCACTCTACATGAAAGTTGTGTCCCTCAACAAGACCTACAACTTTCCCAAAGGTAGAATTTTAAGTGTTTAGGTGAATTTTGGGGAACGCGGCAAAAGTTCCGGCAGACACCTGTGGACACTGGGTGGCAAGGGGATTTTGACCCACCCTTTGACCAAGGGTTGGCCCCACAAGTGTTTTACTATTCACTAGGGTCACTTAGGGGTATGTTAGGGAGTTTTCATGGGTGAGGGCCCAGGTTGACCTAGGGTTGACCAAAAGACCGGCTAATCGTGTCGTTACCGTTAATGACGGTAATTAAAAACCTGGGGCGTCACACTTTGGCACCCAACTCAGCAGCGAGCGTGCGCAGCCAAGGAAGATTACAACTCATGGTCAGACGTGGTATGGCTGGGGAAACAAAGCAAGATATGGCATTTTGCTAGCCCTTGCTTAGGATACAGCTCCACGATCTTGGAACAAAACGGCTAAAGGCTAACGTGATCGTGACCAGAGCTACTGGAACCACACATCGGCGGCTGAAGATAGCTTTGCAGCTTGCTGATTTGCTTTGGTGAAAAGAGTCCGAGAAAGAGGGGGATGTGGTTTGTTGTCGATTTGAAGAGGGGTCGATGGATGAGGTCGTTGCTGCTGGGAAAAGGAAGAGAAGAGATGGGAGAGAGGAGGATTGTTGCTGCTTTGTTTCTTGTATGAACAGCAGGAGGGGAACAAGGATGGACGGGTGCACACGTAGCAGCTGCTGCTTGTTGCTTGCTTGCTCGATGAGGATGCTGCTAATTGATTTTGGGGAAGAGAAGATTGTTGGCTGGTAGGGGGGTGGAGTTCAAGTTGCTGTTTCTTGCAGTAGACATAATTCAGAGACGGTGTTGGTGGTTGTTCTTGCTCGGTAGAGAAGAAGAGGTAGGTTGCTGAAGATTTTATTTGGAGAAATGAGAGAGAGAAAGGTTGTTGTTGGCTGTTTAGGAAAAAGGAGAGAGGAGAGATGCGACTGGGCTGTGTTGGCGGTGGCATCGTGAGGAAGATGAACTCCCATCTAGTTAGGCTCGCCAAGGAAGAGGGAAAAGTTCGGGCTGCTGCTAGCTGATTGACTTGATTGGGGAAAAGAAAGGATATTACTGCAGCTTGCTTATTGCTGCTCGATGGGAGAAAAGAGGAGGCCCAAAATTATGTGGGTGGCTTGCTCGTGCAGATCATAGCCGGGAAAAAGGTGCTTGGTTGTGGAAGAGGAGCGAGAAGAAGAAAATAGTTGGGCTGCTGCAGCCTTGCTTGATCGAGAGAAAGAAGCACTAGTGGGATCTTGTGATTCGAAAGGAAACAAAAATGCAAGGATGGAGCTGCGGATTGGGCACAATTAGATAGCTTGCTGCTTTGATTTGCTTTGGCTTTGAGAGAGAAAGATGGCTACTGGCTACTTTGCATCTTGCGTGAGAGAGAAGAGTGGTGGCGGCTTGCTGGTGCACCCTCCTGGATTTGTAGCTGTTGCTGGTGCTTGTTTTAAGGGAGGAGCAGAGGCAAGGAGAGGCTGGTGGCGGTGGAACAGAGCAGGTCCACGTCGAAGTTGGGGTGGCCAGTTCCGAGCAACGGCGCGGCGGTAACGGCTTGGTGCGGCTCGAGCTCCGCGGCGTTGCGGCTGGGTTACCCGTGGAGGCGTGGCAGCTCGCTAGCGAGGGAGTGCATGCGCGTGAATGTGCACGGACACACGGCTGCAAACAGATGCACCCGATGTCGAGCAACGACCAAACGATGGCGCACCACGCGGTGGGGACGCCATCTTGCGAACGGAGGAGCACGGTCGGGAACGGCTTGCCCAGCGGTGGTTTGGCCGCGAGGCAAGATCTCGGCCGTCATGGTGGAAAACAGGGGAAACGCGACAGTGCGGCGGAGGTGCCCAACGCCGGCGAGGTATCACGCGTGCGAGCGCGTGGACGTGTGTGTGTGAGCGCTTGGGCGCGCTCATTCGGTCAGGATGGCGTGCGCATGATCAAAGGCGGGCACCAGCTTGGCATGGTGCTCGCGCGCCCAGGCAGGAAGGTCACCCTCGGCGGAGGGGACAGGGTGCGACACGACGAGGTGGGGCGACGACGGCGAGTACTGGGTGTCTGCGCCGGTGTGCTCGCCCACTCACACGTGTGCATGCGGGCACAGATTAAGCAGATAGGGCAGGGCTCAACCCCCCCCGGGTGCCTGTGTGCTTGTGCGTGGTGGTTTGGTCAGGAAGACAGAGATTTGGCCTGGCGGTGGTGTGCACGGGCCTGTGTGCGCCAGCGACGAATCACGGCGGGAGCAATGCTCCAGGTGGCGAGGGACGGCTCGATGGCACCAGCGTCCTAGCTCGTCGCGGGTGTGTGTGACCAAGAGCCCTTCCCCAAAAAAGGCATGACTTTGGGGAAAACCTCGGGTGCGTGCCATGGCGACGGGACAAAGAAAGGATGGCAAGCGGCGGAGCGCGCGTGCGGACGGCAGCGGCACCTGCAAAGCGACCGGCTCGGCTCGATGGCCGGCTCTCAAGCGACGGCAGGTCTGCGCGGCGGCGCGAAGCAAGCAGCCACAACATGTCACACCCTTTGGCACAAAGGCCGACAGATAGGAACAGCAAGGCAGTACTGATGGCTCACCTACAGTTTGTTGCCGCTGTTCTGGCGATTCGACGAACACGTTGTGAGTGATGTGGGTGGTAGTCGTGTAGAGGCGGAAGATAGACGGTAGCTCGGCCTTGTTCTTCCTGGCAGTAGCAAAGGTGGCGTGGGAGATTAGTGTGGCACAAAGGCACACCACCAGCAGGTCAGGGTAAAGCAACAAGGCGGCGGCTTGGAAGGGCATTGCTCACCGGCATTTTGTCGAGCAGGTGGTAGGCGTGCTCTTGGCCATGGTTAGGTGGCTGCAACTTGGTGACTGCAACGCTGCGGGGTCCAAACCTGCAAGGAAACGAGCACGGTGCAACGACCAGCTCCAAAGATAGAAGAAAGGTGGTGACTTGGTGCGGTCGTTCCTGCCCGCGGCTCGAAGACCGGGCCTCAACAGAGGGGCAAGGAAGGTCGGCCTCACCTCGGTGGCCACTGGCCGATGTGCAGGCGTCGGTGAAGAGGGCGGAGCGTTGGTAGTGAAGCCGGAAGCAGAGCGGGCGTTCGGAGCAGAGGAACGGAGCGGGGTCATCCTTGGCTTGAGCAGTGCCGGTTCCTCGAGGTCCAGTCGATGGCGGCGTTCCTAGGGCAGCACTCCCCTCGAAGTGGCCGCGGCCACACAGCTCGGGGACGAGGGCCACCTCGGCGGCACGGACAGGCTTGGCGTCGAGGTACAGCTCCACGGGGCGGCGATCCCCCGGAACGGCCTCCACCCGCTTCTCCCCGCCTCCTTCTCCTCCCTCCTCCCTACTCCTCCTTGCTCCTGCTCTACTGCGAGGTGAAGGCCGCAGATTTGGGGGAAGTTTACCCCAAGGGTGGCGGAACAGGGAGAGGAGGCAGGGGGTTCGATTTATAGGGCGGCGTTAGGGTTCCGGGCATGGGAGCGGGCGGCGGAGATCACTCGGCGTCCGCGCCTGCGGTCACGCGGCGCGCATCCGGAGGGCGGAGCGGAGCGGTGCCCCATGGCGCCGGCCGCTATCGCGCAGGCACACTCGTCACGGGAATGAAGAAAAGCAGAGGCGAAAGAGGAAGAGGTGGCTGACGGTTGGGGTCCACATGGCAGCGAGACAAGGAGGTGGGTAGGTGGTAGACGGGCTTCGGTGGGCTGAAAGGAAGGGCAGGCCGGCTGGTTGCGCAGGCCGAAAGAGAAAGGTGGGGGTGGCCCGGCAGACTTTAGTAGAGTGGGTTAAGGCCCAGAACTGATTTTAGGTTTTCTCGATTATCTAAACACCTTAACTCCTATTTAACATTAGATTCGAATTTGAATTAGAATTCAAATTTGAATCCCACTCAAATAAGATCCAAATTAAATCCAAGAAACTCCAAGGTTCTCACACTAGCAATTTATAATGCCTAAATTTTATTATTTTGCGCAAAATAAATCTAGGATTTTATGGAAGGATCAAAAGAAGACATCCTTATAATTTAGGTAAGCACTCAAATTCAAACAAAAATTTTGAAATTCACATTTTTGCATTGCTAACATTCCGAAAAAATCTAGGATGTTACAGTACCAGTGCACCACCCCCATTCTTGCTCTTGTGGCCCTCCGTAATAACTTGGCGGATGAGGAATCCCGCCGAAAGGTGGCGCAACATTGGGTTGTGCACTACCCGCTTGAGCGGAGGTGGATCCCTCTTTTACGATTCTTCCTCTTTTATTTTTCCTTGCCGGGACAAGGAGTCCCTCTTCCAACCAATCTTCCCTCCCTTGGATGAAAAGCCTAAGCCTTGCATCCGGAAGGGGTAGGTTCACCGTGGCCAAACGAAAACCTCCTCTCTCATCTCCACTAATATATTTGCCTTGTTGCAAATACTCAATGTCGAGAGAGGTACCACGCAAAAGATGTTCGGGGTTTCTTGTAATCCCCGGCCGTAGGGAGATGGCCAACATAGAGAGGTAGCACCCCGAACCAATATCTCCCGCTCCTGATGTTGCCTCGCAACACTAACGGTTGATCATAAGGTATGAGGGGTCTATTGGCTGCCTGACAATTAAAGCCGAGTAGAGCCAATTCAACTCCGTGTCGGTCACCTTCATCTCCCTCATCCTCCCCAATACCCTCTTGCACATCCAAGAGTGGAATACTCGGATAATGGGGTTGCGGATGCAATTGCGTTGTTGGTGGGCTTCTCCGGAGATCAACTTCCAAAATCCATCTAACATGCCGGGTGGCACGTCAACTTTCTCCGGAGCTCCCTTATGGAATCCAAGTAGCTCCCTAACATGCTCGTAGGGAACCACTTGTTGGACTCCCTCCAAACGGAATGATAAACTTTGCACCCCATCATCAAGGATAGGTGCAATGGTCATCAAGATTTCCAAGGCGAACTCCTTGTGGGTGTCCGCCGATACTCCGTTGGAGAATTGCACCCATCCAAGGTGCCCCAACATGTAATATATGTCGGTGCTGAAACCCAAGTAGGTGAGTGCTTGGTCGTCGAAATCGATGTTGGGCACAAACCTCTTCTCAAGACGAGAGAGCCTCTTCTCCTCCTCCTCCGACAATATGATGAAGCCATATGAGGAATATATCGGAGTGTATGGAGGTGGCGCGGTCGAACGGGTTGATCGTCGGGGTGGAACAGGCGGCTCCTCCGTGTGCCCTTGAGTTCGGTAAACCTCATGGACATGCTCCTTGTTGCCCTCATGCCACCGAGGAGGAGAGCGTCGTTCCTCCTTGGTGGTGGTGCCGTATCCGTCTCCATGCTCCGAGGAGACTCGGAAGCCGAGTGCCTCCTCGAAGACGTCGTCGACGATGGCTTGGATGACGATGAACCCTTCTTCTTGGAGAAGAGACTTGTGGTTTTCTTCCACATTGTTGCTGCACTCTTCTCTCCACTAAAACTCCGGGTTGCAACCGGTAACTAGGCACTTAAAATCTTACTTCGGGATGTGGACTTTGAGTGGATTAAGGTTGTGGATTTTTTTGAGCTATCAAGCTTGGGAAGGTTGGCTATGTCTACGAAGGTTTTGGGCACACAAACTTGAACACACAAACTGAGGAAGGAGAGGGAAGCTTGCTGCGAAAACGGCGGCGGGGGCTCCTTAAGTAGGGGAGGCCGGCCGGCACGGGCCGACCGGCTCGGGTGGCTGGTGCTCCTCCCCGCCTCGGCTTTCTTCCAGCACGATCATTTTGCCTCCACGACTTTCCTGCCCGCGTGCTCCACGAGTTGCACCGCCCAAACGCTCTCGTCCACTCCTTTTCTTGCATTATTGGTCCTTCCACTTGATGCTTCATGCTTTGAGTCATGTCCATGCTCCCTTGCTCCACTTGCTTCACATGCCACCATGAAATTCCTGCAAAGTTCATGCTTGCTGCCCACCATGCTTGTCCTTTGCATGTGAACTTGGTAAAGTTGATGAAAGAGTATCCAATGGTGCATGCATGATCAATTCAAACTAGATTGCCCCCTTTAAGTGTGTTTAAGGTTAAGCACTCCTCTAATTTCGAAATTTAAAAATATTTTTCAGAGCCATGCAAGAGCTCAAGCATAAATTTAGAGAAGTTTTTAAACCATTAAAAACAAATGTAAGTCGAAAATATTTTCCGACTACGTTGATATCGGTCTCACCGGTATAGTTTGCCTTCATTGGTTGAGAGCAAACCTTTCCCGGCTTGATCATGGGGGCATAGGTTTAGGTTCTAATTTTGGCCAAATGAGAAAGATTTTGAATAAAACAAAATTAAATAAGGCTTAGAAAAATTCTAATCTTAGAGAAACCAAGGATAAGGATTTTTAAACCAACCAAAAGTTTTAATTTCTAGGTTCACGCGAGTCCTACCACGTGCTGAAATTTAATTAACACCTAGGTATAAGTCGTGGCTCTACTCGTGTGGTTTTAGCATGAAAAATAAGTCAACCACAACACCATAATAGGGGTGAAGGGTTGAGTTAGGTTCTGAAATTATTTGGTTGTGGTTTCTCGAAAAGAATCAAACAAACGCATAGGAGGGTTCATGCAAAGGGTTTATGATAAAGCAAAATATTCAATCAAGAATTATGTCTCTAATATTGTTCAACCACTTCTAAGTCTAATGTCTTTGCGTAATAAAATTCAAAACTAACTTATTAAAAAGACTCGAAAAGCCTGGAATCGGGTTGTCCTCCCGGTAGCTTATTCTTGACTCGATGAAACGGGTTGCCCCCGCCTAGCGCTTCGTTTATAGTCCATAGCTAGGCTTCTTCACTTGATTACTTCGGATCAACACTCTTTGCGGGCATTGCAATCTTGGGTACCCACTTCTGCACCATCTTGGGCACGGGCTTGTCTTCCGGCTTGGTCATTTTTTTGGTCTTCACAGGCGGCTTTTCTTCCTTTGTCTTGACAGATGCAACACCTTCTTTGATTTTCTTTACGTTCATTTTTTCCGGCTCCTTCTTCTTTTTCAGCCCCTCCTTTTTCTTTGGTTCTTCCTTCACTCCAATCATGTTGCATGCCTCGATTCGTGGTCGAAACTTGAAGGAACTCCTTTCTCCGTTGATATCGAACATGGTCCCCCCTTGCCAACATCAATAGTAGCTCCCACGGTCTTGAGGAAAGGCCTCCCAAGGATAAGCGGCGGCTTCTCCCTCTCTCCCTTCTCGAGCACCACGAAGTCGACGGGGATGAAGTGGTGTCCGACCTTCACGGGTACATCTTCGGCAATGCCCAAGGGATAGCGAATGGAGTTATCTCCCAACTCCAAACATATACTCGTAGGCTCCATTGGTAGGCGTAACTTCTCGAACACATCCCTTGGCATGACGCTCACACTTGCTCCAAGGTCGCATAACGCCTTCTCGAAGTTGAAAGAACCAACAGAACAAGGAATTGTAGGGCACCCGGGGTCCTTTTGCTTCTCTAGCCCATTAGCAATAGCGGCACTACACTCCTCGGACATCTTGACATGATCTACACCGAGTGTTGCTATCTCATATTTATTTGCAAGTATGTCTTTAAAGTAACGAGAATATGTAGGTACTTGTAGGGCATCTAGTAATGGCATGTTGATGCTAAGTCTACGCACAACCTCAACAAACTTCTCAAAGTGGTTGTCAAGTTTACCTCGGAAGTAGCGTGGCTTGAGTTGCGGTATCCTCGTGTTTTCCTCTGGCATCTCAAATTCGGGCTCTTCGGTGACGATCCCCGTAACCTTCTCTTTAGCAACTCCTTCCACCTCGGTGGATGGTTTAAGCTTCCTTGCTCCCGCGAAACGTTCCGGGTCTTCGATCTCCTTCCCCGAATGCGTTTGAATGGCCTTCGCCGATTTGGGACTTTTGGGTTGTCCCGGAAGCTTCCCTTCATCATTGGTGAGGCGCCCCGTAAGTTGTCCAACTTGCGTCTCGAGCATCTTCATCATGTTGAGCACTTGATGATTGGAACTTTCGACCTCCGTCACCTTGCTATCGATGTTCTCCAACACCTTGTCTATGGTCTTGAACTTGGTGACGGTGCCCTTGTTGATCTTAGCTTGCCCGTCCATGAATTCCTTCAATTGTATACGAAGCGGAACCGCGTTAGGAATAGATGAGCTTGCATTAAATTGAGGTCTACCTTGCCCGTAGCGGAGGTTCGGCAACACTCCCTTCCTCATGTAGTTGAGCGTCTTGGCTTCCTCCGGACAATCTTTGCGGACATGGTCATACTCTCCACATTCTTCGCATGTGGATCTTGCTTCGGCGGCCTTCAAGTCTTGAGCCTCTTCTTTTCTATCTCCATCTTCTCCAACCTCCTTATGAGCGAGTCAATCTTGCCTTCAAGTATGTTCTCCTTCTCCACTTGCAAGACTCCCTTGACATTTCCCGTGGGTTGAACCGGGTGTAGGCGCCCGGATGATGCCCATGTGTCATTATCCGCGACCTTCTTGAATAGAGTGAAAGCTTCCGTCGATGTAAGCTCGATGATAGATCCTCCCGCCGATGCATCGATGATCGTCCTTGACGCCATGGTGAGTCCTTGATAGAACTTTTGCACGAGGTCTTCCTTCGGGAACTTGTGATGTGGAACCGCCCGAGTGTACTCGTTGAAGCGCTCGAATGCCTCCGATATAGTTTCTGTAGGATATTGAACAAAGGTGGCAATCTTATTACGCAAGCTTTGAGTTTTACCCAGTGAGTAGTATTCCTTCATGAAAGCCTTCATCAACGTGTTCCAATTTTGCACCATCTCCGCCGGTTGAGAGTGGAACCATTGCAACACCTTCCCGAGTAGTGAGAACGGAAAAAGCCTTGCCCTCATTTGATCTTGAGTCACCCCATCCATGTTGAAAGTCTGACATAGTTGAATGAACGCTTGGAGGTGAAGGTTCGGATCCTCTTTACCGGTGAAGGGTGAATATTGCACCATGCGGATTGTTGAGGTCTTGATCTCGAACGGTCTTCCGATCTCCTCGAGGTTCAAGATTGGTAGGTCGATGATGTCCGGGGTGCATAGCTCCACAATCTTGCGTTCTTGCGGTGGTTGGTCACCCATTGGTGGAAGTCGATTCTCCCGAGGACTTTGAGGTGGTGAATTCTTCGGAGATTCCTGCGATCCTTTGTCTTCCGACTTCGAATCTACAAATCCAACTTTTTAGCTTGATGTGCTTCGCGTCTCCTTAGCCTGTAAAGTTTTTCTGGATCATCCACAAAATTATCATGTTTGTTGGAGAGGTAGCCGTCCATCTCCTGTTAGGGTTAGCAATAAACAAGATATGCAAAAACTAGAAAGTAAAAATAAATCTATGAAAACTAGGGTTAGACAAACTAGATTAGATGTATTTTGAGGATGATCAAAGTTTAGTAGATGCAAAAAGAAAAACTAAAAGAAAACTGAAAATTACAAGGCAATAAAAAATCAAATCTTGATCACTTGTTCCCCGACAACGGTGCCAGAAAAGGGGCTTGTTGACGGTTAATCGTTGTATCAAATTTCGTTTAGACTTGCAAGCGGACAAGTCTCCCGTCGTAGTCAAGGGACCCTTCTTCCCTCGAGTGGTGAACCCAAGGTATCGAATCCGAGGAACAAATGTGTGACGCAAAAGTTGATCTAGTAAAGCCAAGTAACTTCAATCTTCGGTAAAAGAGAAACCCTAATGCATCTAGATGAAGAATGCAAAACTAATCTAATCTACTAAAAACCGGAGATAACAAAGAAAGATTGGGTAGATAAACCGATCTAGAGAGATCGGGTTAAGACTTTTGTTGAAGTTCCAAGCAAGAGAAGAAGTAGCAAATCGAATCTTATTAGAAGCCTCTTTAAATCGTGGTTTCCCCTCCGAATCCGAAAACATCCGCCTTTCGGAACCCCCGTTCTATCATAACGTATCCCTACTCATGCGAGGAGTCTAGGGCGAGTCAAAAGACAAGTCGAGATTCTTTCGGAAGATCCGGCGTGTACCTCTAGCCACCGCGGCTACAAGAACACCCTATGTAATCTATCTCGAGAATAGAATTGGAATAAGCAAAGCCGGTCGAAAAACGAAATCTTCGAGGAAACACTTGATCGCTAGGAATAGATTCAACTTGATAATTGAACTATGACAATGATACATACACAAGATCACCACTGGGATCCTTCCTTGATCTTGCTTCTAGCTCCGGGAACTCCGACGTGGTCTTTCGTGCAAGGTTCCCACGTCGGCTAGGGAAACCCTAGTCAACTAGCTCGACCCTCTCCTCTCCGAGATGGTGTCCCTCTCTTCTCTGCTCCTCGGCGGCCGATGACGAATTGGATCATGCGTGGCTCTCGGTCAGGGGGCTACAAATAGCCCGAATGGCGGCTAGGGCAAAGGAGGGGACGAACGAGCACCGGACGAGGGCGGGCCGGCCGACTGGGGTGGCGGCACAGGCCCATCCGGGCCCAGCCCGCGGCCTCCTTTGCTCTATGTCGGTTCCCATGTCTTCTAGATGTTTCCCCCTTCTGCATGTAGGTCCATGTCGTCAGTTTCTCTCCGAATTGGGCATAACTCCTTGTCTTGCAAGATTCAGCACTTTTCTGGTTAGGTCCTCGGAGTTTGTCATCTTCTCGGATCAAGTCCCTGACTTCTTGGAGTTAAGTTCATTTTATTGCATGACTTGTACGAGCTTCAAGGTCTTGTCATAAGGTGCTTGATGAACTTATCCCAAAAGTCTTGCTTTCAACGCTAAAACCCTGCATAAACACTAAACTCCAAAACCGACATGCACACGTGAACTTGTTATACCACGGGGGTTAGTACCAATGGATAAGGTATAAAACTTATGCCAACACCGAAGGTAAACTCATGGCTAGGTTGACGGATTTTCACAGTCCACAAAGAGCCGCGTGACGAGCCGCGTGACGAGTCGCGCGACGTGCCGAGGCACCCGGACGCGCGACGGAGGCGAAGTAGTCGACGACGAGCCCGCGCGACGCGAGTAGTCGACGACGAGCGGCGCGACAAGCCGCATGACGAGCCGCGCGACGTGCCGAGGCACCGGACGCGCGACGGAGGTGAAGTAGTCAACGACGAGCGGCGAGATGAGCCACGCGACGTGCCAAGGCACCGGACGCGTGGCGTAGGCGAAGTAGTCGACGACGAGCCCGCGCGAGGCGGGTAGTCGACGACGAGCGGCGTGACGAGCCGCGTGACGTGCCGAGGCACCCGGACGCGCGCGCGGAGGCGAAGTAGTCGATGACGAGCCTGCGTGAGGCGGAGTAGTCGACGACGAGCGGCGCGATAAGCCGCGTGACGAGCCGCGCGGCGTGCCGAGGCACCCCGGCGCGCGCGCGGCGTAGGCGAAGTAGTCAACGACGAGCGGCGCGACGAGCCACGTGGCGTGCCCGGGAACCCGACGCGCGGCGGAGGCGAAGTAGTCGACGACGAGCTTGCGCGAGGTGGAGTAGTCGACGACGAGCGGCGCGATGAGCCACGCGACGTGCCAAGGCACCCGGACGCGCGACGTAGGCGGAGTAGCAGACGACGGGCCGTGCGAGCGCGGGTAGTCGACGACGAGCGCGCGCGGCGAGCCGCGCGGCGTGCGGAGGCACCGGACGCGCGGCGGAGGCAAAGTAGTCGACGACAAGCCCGCGTCGGCGGAGTAGTCGACGACGAGCGACGCGACGAGCCGCGTGACGAGCCGCGCGACGTGCCGAGGCACCGGATGCGCGGCGTAGGCGAAGTAGTCGATGACGAGCTGCGCGCGGCGGAGTAGTCGACGACGAGCGGCGCGACGAGCCGCGTGACGAGCCGCGCGACGTGCCGAGGCACCGGACGCGCGGCGTTGTCGCAGTAGTCGACAACGAGCCGTGCGACGAGCCGCGCGACGTGCCGAAGCAACCGGAAGCGCGGCGTAGGAAAATTGATTCCGCTTTGACAGGAGCAAGGCGACTTGCTTCAATGGATCTCGGCGAGTCGATGAGTAGATTGATCTTGTTGACGAGGGTCCTTCGAATTCGCCCGGTGGTGATGATCACCCCTACCTGGCGCGCCAGCTGTCGATGTTTTAGACCGGCAAACCTACCAAGGGGGTACCTGAGATAGTAGATTGTGCGGTGAGGATCGTGATCAGGAGACCGAGAACTCGAAGGTGTGCGCAAGGACACGGGACACAAGATTTATACAAGTTCGGGCTGCCAAGGTGGCGAACCTTACGTCTTGTTTAGGGATCACGGATCAAGTATGGCGCCATGCGCTTGGTGTTGGTTGAGATCAGGTGCCCAGCTAGGTACCCGGCCCTCCTTTATATAGTCCAGGGGCGGGTTCCTAGTCGGTTACAAGGCAGGAGTCCTAGTAGGATTATATGGGAATTCTAGTAGGAGTCCGTCTTCATCCTTCCTTGCATGAGTACCCGGGGTGTATGCCCGACAGGGGGACTCGGTGGAAAAAGGAGGAGGTCTAGGGGGTTTTCGGCCAAACGACCATCTCCTTCCTCCCCCTCGATTCTGAACAGAGAGGGGAAGGAGGCGGCTCGGGGGCAGCCGGCCGGTGGCGATTGCCGGCGAGTCGGGCCACGACGGTGGTCGGGATGTAGGGTAAAACGAAGAGGGCGACAAGGGGGATCGATTCTCCTACCCACCTTGGGCTGTGATGGTGTGCAGAGGCGGATCCTCGGGCGGTGGCGAACTGGAGGTGGCGGTGCTTGGGGCAGCGGCGCTCGGGTGCTTAGGAAGGAGAGGGGTTCGACTGTGGCGGTGCAGGGTGAGGCGAGGAGCGCAGTGGGGTCCTTTTATAGCCGCGGGGAAGGCGGTAACCCGGCCGGCGCCTTGCACGCGGACCACGTACGGCCTGCAATGGTGGATGAGGCGGTTTGGGAAGGTTCCCGGCGTGGACTCGGCCGGCGGAATTTGCGGCCAAAATGGTGGTGGCGCTGTTGGACGAGACCCGTCGTGCGGGGGATGGGGCGGGCGCGCGCGGCGGCGAGCGGCGACGCGGAGCGGCGGCGGTGGTCTTGTTTGGCGGAGGCGCCGCTCGGGGCGGGCGCATTAATGGCCGTCGCGGTGGCGAGCGGCGGCGGCGCGCCGTCGCGTCGTAGGCCCGTGTGGCGCGCGCCACGCGGCAAGGAGGGGGAGGGGGCGGCGTCGCGTGTCACGGCCGGCACCGGTCGGGAGCAGAGGCGCGGGGCCGAGGCAGAGGCGCCGGGCCGAGGGAAGAAGAAAGGAAAGGGAAAGGAAGGAAGGAAAAAAGAGAAAGGAAGAAAAGGAAAAAGAAAATAAGAAAAGGAAAGGGAAAGAAAAAGGGAAAAGGGAAAAAAGAAAAGAAAGGAAAAGAAAAAGGAAGAGGGGTTTAGAAAATTAGGAGAAATCTTAGGAAGATTAGGAGAGAAGGAAAAAGGATTTTTGTGGGTTTTACCGGGTTTCTCGGATATCGGCGTAATTTCTAGGACGGCGGTGATGGCGAGGCGGGCCGGCCGGCGGGACCGCGGCAAGTCCGGGATTGCCGGCGAGGTGGCCGACAACGGCGGCGGGGGCGGCACGCGATGAGCGGCGGTGGCCGGCGGTGGTGGGCGGTGCCGGCGGGATTCGCGGCACGCGCGCCGAGGGTAGGAGGGAGGGAAAAGATGATCGGGGCTTTAGGGAGATAAATGAGCTCAACGGGAAAGTTTTGAAAACACACGTGATTTAGTAGGTGATTTATTAGGAGCTAAAAACGCGGGCGTTACATGGCTCCACCGAGCGCTGTATCCCATCGGAGTGGTCCTTCCTGCACCACATGGCCCGCTTAGCCTCCTCAACCATAGGGTCCACTGTTCCCCGTCCATCTCTCAGAGTTTCACGAACAAGGAAACTGCCCCCTGTCCAAGGTCCCTGAGCAGCTGCATCTGCTCCCAGAGGGGCCGTCTTCTTCCTGCGCCAAACATGCATCTGCGTTGGCCTACCTTGGCCGCTGACGTGATCGCCGCCAGAGATGACAACGCCACCATCCCCCTTCAGCACACCCAGCCGCTGAAACACACTTGTAATGCCCACAGTGCGCTAATGGTAGCCACCTCCCTGACGACTGCTTGAACCATGGTAGTATCTGTTGGTGCCCTCACCCCGCCAAGAGTGGAGATCATATGGTCCAGAAGGTGGGAATTGCCGGAAGCCATTGCCAGGAGCGCCGCCGCCGCAGGGCGGAGAGCGATCCCGGCCTCCAAGTCTATCATGCACCGAAACACGCCGTCGCACCAGGGACTGACGGTCAATATCGTCCTGCACACCAAGCTGCCACACAAACCTGTGTATGGCAAGCCATTCTTCCTCAAGACCCTCATCAATAATCCCACTAGTGTGACTGTTAAAACTCGCATGAGAAGGACTCGCAGGCAGGGGGTGTAGTCTAGCACTCTGTCAACATGGATGATGACCTCATACCCAAGAGCCTGAGCCTGATCAATGCGCATCGCCCCACTGTGCACCAAGGTTCAGCTAGGCGCTAGGCGGAATCTAGGCGCTGACCCACTGCCTAGAGCCTAGTCGGGAGTACTCGCGCCTAGGCGTTTCTAGGCGTTTTGCAAAATAGTCATAATCAATTAACCAATACATGATACATTGGTTCAAGAGGAGTAAAATTCAGAAAAACAGGACGTCAGTGGGCCTTAAGTCGAAAAAGGCCCACGAAAGGCCCAAACTCCAGCAGCCCACATCTCCTCCCACCTTATCCCCATCTCCTCCCGGTCTCCCACCTTATCCCCCGAGGCCCCGACGCACAGACGACATCGATTCGTCACGGCCGCCCGTCGATTCCGCCGCCGCCGGCTCAGGTGCGTCCTCCTCCTCCTCCTCCTCCTCCTCCTCCTCCTTCTCCTCCTCCTCCTCCTCCTCCTCCTCCTCCTCCTCCTCCTGCGTTCCGCCGGCCCCCCGCCTATTCCGCCGCTAGCCGGCGTCCCCCGCCTCGGTCGCCGACCGTTCCTGGCCTCCGCCGCCGCCATGGCCGCCTAGGGGTCCGACTACTCCCCTAGGCGAGGCGACGGGCCTCGACTCGTGACTAATCGCGCGGAATCGCCGCCTAGGCGTCGCCTAACTGAACCTTGCTGTGCACCCCAAGGTCATACAGATGATCAGCATAGTTCTCCTGGGGAAGGGTGATCAGTTCCTCCAGGTCCAAGATTCCAGCCATGGCGATGTTTTCCGGCTTAGTGGTCCAGAGCCACAACCTCAAGCATTCTTCCTCCTCCGGCTTCTCAACATCACAAGGCTCATCGTCAATCAAGGATGATGGAGGAAACAGAGAAGCAACTGTCTCATGCTGTCGAGCGTGCCTTGGAACTCCCTCAATGCAAAGACGAACCTGAAACTTGAAACGAGACAGCTCAGCCAGACACCAACCTGACGAGTCCATGGAAGTAGTTGCAGCCCAGACTGCCCGATACGCAGCGAACCAAACCGGCGGGCAGCGTTGCGCTGTGCCTGGTTGTCGAACTTGAGCAGGAACGAAGCAGCAGAGAGCCTCTCCACCTCCAGCGCGAATCCAGGAACGGAGAGCTAGCGCGTTGCCTCCCGCCTGATGAGAGTCGGCTCTAGTCGCAGACGCCCATCGAGCTGAATTGCAATGAGGGTGCGGGCCATCAGTGCTTGCTCAACATCACGAACGGCCTGGGTCCGCGGCGCCACCGCCCGAACGCGCGCCGGGCGCGAATCCAGCAAGTCCCGGGCCCTGGAGTAGAGCCCGAACCCATCTCCCTCCATCTCCTCTCCCGCGACAACCGAGCCACCGAATGAAAAACTCAAAGCAACAGCAGCTGAAACTCCCGAACCCGAGACAAGAGGCTCAACAACAGGGGTAATGGGAGCGGCAGCAGATGTGGTGGATGCGAAGGTGCGAGCGGTAGCAGCAGCAGTGGATGCGGCTGCGGACCTCTAACTAGAACGACCATGTTTCTGGGACGGAGGGAGTATGTCTTATAAATCATTTCATTTTATTTATGTACGAGAACGTGTGTAAGACAAATTTATTGGACCTTGAGTATACAAAAGAAAATCTCGAAGCAGGGAAATCAGTGGGAGACTGGGAGTGGCACGTCCTTTCCATGCGGTGCACCCGTGCACGACTGCGTTTGCAGCAGTCGCACGTTGCCGCGGCCGCGGTTCGCGCGACGCAACGCGAACCCAGATAGATCTTGATCTGACCCGGGAATCTCCGGGGTGGGCCCGGCCGATCATGGATGCCAGCCAGGCCGCCGCCCCCGCCCGCCCGCCGTCCGTTCACCCAATCCGACGGCCACCCCCTGCCGCCTCCGCGCCGGCCCACACGGCCTCTCTGAGCCAAATCATTTCACCTGGCTGGCTGTCTGGCTCGCTCTGCCCCGCAGCCGCAGGTCGCAGTTCCCCCACCACCGCCCTCGGTCTCTTCGTCCTCCTCGCAGCGGCGAAGCAGCAGCTCCAGCCCGTCTCCGCTGCTCGGCCGCGCGCCGGATCGAGGGAGGGAGGCAGCGGACCAGGAGGAGGAGGAGGAGGGATGAGTCTCTTCGGGCTCGGACGGTGAGCGCCCGCGATCCCGATTGAATTCCCCCCTCTCGTACCGCCGTCCTCTTCGTTCTGCTTCCCCCCCCCCCCCCCCCCCCCCCTCACTGTTCCCCACTCGGGTGGGGGTACTTGATTCCTGGGCCAGTGAGCTCGGGAGGGTGAGATCCAGCGCCACCGCTGCTGGAATTGGGATCCGCAGCGGGGGGTTTGCGCAAGGAGGAGTTCCGCTGCTGCTTGATCCGTAGTTCTAGCTGGGTGCTGCTTCCTTCTGACGGCGCCCAATTAGCATCGCCGTACTGCGGTCGCTGCATCGGAGCAGTTGCTGGCCTCAATTACGTTTTCGCGGGCTTGTTTTCTGTTGTTTTGGTGTGGAAAACGCTTTTGAGCTTCAGATCATGCTGAGTTCGCTGGGCTCTGCTATCTGCTTCTTCCATGCGCTACTCTGTGATTCATTTTTTTCCCCTTCTGATGCAATCATGCTGAGTAGTTCAATTGTTTTCCGCAGGAACCAGAAGACATTCCGTCCCAAGAAGAGTGCTCCATCAGGCAGCAAGGTAAGGACTTCGGCTCCATGGCTCCCACCACCCACATTAGGTAGTTAGGTACCAGCAACAACTACTTGTACCTGTGCCCATTGTTTGTCATAGCATGCAAAGTGGGTTTCATGGATGGTGGCCGTTGCCTTACTGCTCTCGACTGATAATCAGAATGTTGATGTCAAACCGTGTGTGTGTTGGGGGTGGGGGGGGGGGGGGGTCATGCGTGACAGCTTGGGTAAGCGCTGCTGTTGCAATTGCTAGGAGAATGACTGAATAGCCATTTCTGGGGTGTTTCCCATAGAAAAAATACATCCAGGCTTTCGATCAGTTGCCATGAACTATTTAGGGAGCATGCAGAAATGTATGCAATAGGACCAATGCAATTGGCTGTTCAGAGTTTTGGGCTAACTTCAGAAATATGGACTGCTCAATCAGAGTCATCTGGAAGTAGACAAGTTTTAAGTTATCTGTTTCTACTTTTGATTTTCTGTTTCCAGCCATGATGGAAGGACGTCTTGCTTTATTGATGTTCTTGTTGGTTCTAGTTTTCACTGATTGCTGTCTATAGCTGAACACTAATTTAGATAAGTGAAAAAAATTTAGCACAATTCTGGATTCTTCCATCTATACCATAACACTTTGTACTGATTACTGAACATTTTGACACACTACTATCAGTAGCCCCTTTATTTCACATCATATGCCAATTGTATACATTACATAACATTTTCATTGAAGGGTTTCATAAATGATGCTGTCCCACATCTATCATTGATTCATTGTTTTTGTATAGAAAATGAACGCAAGTGCAAGCCCATGTAAGATTGGTTATTCAACCTTGACATTGTTAATTGAAGTACCTAGTAGTTATTTCTAACACATTCAGTGTTCAGTACATGTCACTGGCTCTTAAATCAACTCTACTGAACAAAGTTCTACGTCTTCCTCCATATTTGCAGACCTTGCATGTTATATGTGCCATTACAAAATAATGCACAAATGCTAAGCGATAATTACACCTTACATGACCTTTTTCCTTGCTATCTGCAGGGAGCACAGCTCCGGAAGCACATAGACGCCACTCTCGGCAGTGGAAACCTTCGGGAAGCTGTGAGGCTTCCTCCTGGAGAGGACATTAATGAATGGCTTGCCGTGAACAGTAATGTTCTTCTCTTTCCTTTCCACCTTTACTTGCACATGCATGCTTCATTTGCTTTTTTTTTACCTTTTCTTTTGGGAATTGTTGAATGTAGCAGTGGCCTGGGATCAGTGTTGTATCATGTACCTATTTCTCATGTTTCAAAACTCAGTTATTTCCTTGAATCTAACAGGTCTATTTTGCTTTGCAGCTGTGGATTTCTTTAACCAGGTTAATCTGCTGTTTGGAACACTCACAGAATTCTGCACACCTGAGAGCTGTCCGACAATGACTGCGGGCCCAAAGTAAGCCTTTCTGTAAATTTTCTCTTGAGTTGTCAAATTAAGAAAAAGATGAAAAAATTTGTCCAAAATGTTTATCAGTGACTAGTCTGTTCGCGCGATTGCAATCTTGCCTATGAGGAACTGTTTCACAAGGCTAAGTGTCAGAGGCAATCTTTTTCGGTTTGATGTTGACTTTTAGAGGCTAAATGTCAGATGATCAAGTCCCATTATTGGCCTGTTTAATTTGATTATCCATTCTAAGTTGCTATCTGCGACGACATCAGATGTCTTTGGAAACTGTGATTAATCTGTTTCTTCGTAGAAGCTATGCAAGTTAGAACTATCATATCTGAGATGTAGAAAACATTCTGTTGTTGAATTTTGGTTTAGCACTTACATTAATTAGTTAGTAAGTTAAATCTTAGGAATATGATATCCTAGCTCATAAGGAATGTGCGCCTCATGGTTTCCTTTATTTTTGTGCTCGTTATTCCCTGCAATGGCATGCCCATTTTCACATGCTTGCTATAACTATATTTGAAACTTGATAATGGTAGTGAATGTTTATGCCTCTTTTTGAGAAAAATAAAAGGTTACAAAAAGGACTTTCTTTATGGCCTTGCCTTTTTTGGTGCTCAGCATTTGGCATGTAAAGTATCTTGTTCAGTAACTACATCAATTATAAATTGGTGCCCATAACCACCTGATGCATTTTCTCCAGAATTTGTTAAATATTTAGGTCATATCATGACTGAATGAACTGTGTTTTATGCAGGTATGAGTACAGATGGGCTGATGGTGTACAGATAAAAAAACCCATAGAAGTATCAGCACCAAAATATGTGGAGTATCTAATGGATTGGATTGAAGGCCAACTTGATGATGAATCCATATTTCCTCAAAAACTTGGTATGATACTTTTTCTCGTGTATTTGTGGCGCACTCAGTTTCTTATGAACACCATGATGTTGGAACAATCAAGCATGACGCCTGATCTGGATTTTGTTTCCCCCTTTGTCAAGGCACACCGTTCCCGCCAAACTTCAAGGAAGTAGTAAAGACAATATTCAAGCGCTTGTTCCGTGTTTATGCCCACATATATCATTCTCACTTTCAGAAGATTGTCAGCCTCAAGGAGGAGGCTCATCTTAACACCTGCTTCAAGCACTTCATTCTGTTCACAAATGTAGGACTCACAGTTGTGCTGTTGGCTTCCAGTTGCATGCTTACTTTCCTGGCTGACGAGTCGAAAGGAAAGCGGCATCGAAACTTACATGTGTTTGTTTCTGATGCAGGAGTTTGGCCTGATTGACAAAAAGGAGTTGGCTCCGCTCCAGGAGCTCATCGAGTCCATCATCGTACCTTACTGAGAGGACGAATACTACTAAAATGGATGTGGAACTCTCAACGCTGATGGCCAGAGATATTAGTCTATTTGTGACAATACTTCACTGGCATAGAGCTTATTGTTCCAGTTATATTAGACATAAAAAGGAGGATCTGACATTGCTACTAATGCTATATTTGTGTGTACCCTCGTTTTCTCCTCTGATTCTAAATTGGCCATGTAAGTGTGCCCGTGTAAGATTGTATCAGCGGCGCTGTGCTAAGAAAGAAAACACAAAACAGTTTGATCCAATCAAGTGAATGTATGCAGTGTTTGTTGTTTCTGGTTCTGCAATCATCAGCCTTTACCAATCGTAGTTTTTTACCGATCTGACATTGATTTCCTGTGCATACTCAGCACAAATACTGAAAAAAGTAGCATTCAATTTTTCATCCATGAAAATGTCATGGCTGCTGGAATTCCACACAAGAAAGGAATACCTCATAGCTGTTGAAAGAACACAGGACAAGGAGCAGGCATTGCCATTTCTGCTCTGGTCATAACACACAAGACGAAGGATACAGGGGATACCAAATAACACATTAACACATCACTTGCCATGGCATCACAGAAATGATTGCACACCGCACGACTACAGATGCAGATGGTACAGTGCCACCACGAGGTGCGGAAGCAGAGAAGGGATGAACGCGATTGCTGCTCAATAACACAATAACACAAGCTGGTGCTGGAGTCGAAAATGGAGGCGAAGCGAGAGGAGGGCCGGAGGGCCCGTCGCCGTCTGGAGCCTAGACGCGGCCCTCCCAGAGGCAGGGCTGGTCGTCGGTGCAGTGCGCGAGGAGCGCCGGCGGCGGGGCGAGGCCGAGCGCGGCGGCGCGGCGGAGGCGCTGGGCGCGGGTGAGGCCGAGGCAGGGCCCGTAGCGCATGTCCATGTCGAACGCCCGGGCCGCGCGCTCCCGCTCCTCCACCTCCTCCTGGCGCGCGTGATCTGCGGTAGCGAGAATGGCGAATCAGATCCAAAATCGGACGAATCCGTCAGCGGCGGCGCGGCGAAAGCGAACCAGCGATCGGGGTCGGGGCTGTTACCTGTGGCCGGGTGGACCTGGAGGGCGGGCGCGGCCTTCTGGTGGTGGTGCGCCGCCGCCGCCGCCGCCGCGGTCTTCTTGGAGACGCCGCCGGTGGGCTTGGTGGCGGAGTGCGGCTTCTGCTGCCGGAAGAAGGACTTCATGTCGCCGCCCCTCGTCATGGCTCCGGGCCTCCGGCGAAACGGGGGTCGGTGGTGGCGCGTCGGGAGGAAGGGGATGGAAGTGGATTGGGGCGCGACGGCGGAGGGAGGAGGTCGACGGACGGATCGGAGTGGTGCTGGGGGGCAGGTTTATATGGTGGGTGCTCGCGACGGCGGTGCGGCCGTTCAGCCGTTGTGGGGGTGTGGACGCGACTTCGAATTTTGAATTTTGAAATGGGCGTCTCCACGACGATCGAGTCACCACCGTGCACCGAGCTTGTGTGTCGGGTGGGTGGTGGTGGAAGTGGAACGGGAACCGATGGATGGTGTTCCTTCTCGGAGAATCCACTCCCATCCGACCGTCCGACGCCGCGACGCTGCTGACCTGATGAAGGAGCAGGGCAGGGGTCGCGCTGTGCCGTGGCCGGTCTGGCGATGGGCTGGTGAAATGTGAATGGTGCAGGTTCCGTGGTGGGGTTCTACATCGTCCATCAAAGGATTAGGGCATGTACAACCCATAGACAGCAGCTGTCTATTTGTGTCCACATCAGCAAAATGAGCCTAGGTGGCAGTGATTAAATGAGGAGAGAAGGAGCAGTCGTCGACTAGTTCAGCTACGGCTCGCGCTCGTGCTCCCGAGCGGATAGACGACACCGCGCGCATTGTAGAAGCCGTGGCCAGTCGTCGCCGGCGGCGGCCAGATCCACTGCGCGCGCTCCATTTTTTTGCTTCGCGCCAACGCCGCGCGCTTCCTCCACCCGCGCGCGCTTCCTCCACCCGATATATCTCCTGTGCGTGCGCAACTCCTCCCAAATCCTCCCCACGAACCCTAGAACCAGGTGGCGGCGGCGGCGGCGAGATGCGGCAGGAAGAGAAGCTGGCAGCAGCGGCGGCGCAAGACCTCCTCAAGGCGGACGCATCTCGTCGGCGTAGAGCCGCCGCGGTTCGGTCCGGAAGGGTCGGCGTCGGTGCGCAAAGGTGCGGCGGTGAGTGCTCTTGGGAAGAAGCTGCGGCAACGGAGGCTGCGGCGGCGGCCGGGAAGGCCACGGGGAGGGCGGCGGCGGCGATTGGGACGGCCACCGGGAGGGCGCGCGGGAGCGCCGCCGGCCGATGCGGTTCTGCGGGGGGATCTACGGTGACGCCAGGGGAGGGGACTGGATTTGCTGGTGCGGTGCCGGAGCAGAACAACGGAAGTGGATTTGGTGCTGCTTCACCTAGCACCTTCAACGACGGCAGCTGCTTCTTCACTGGTGGTGCCGACAACTTCTTCAGCAACGCAGGACAGAGCCCTTTACCTCAACCATGGATGTTTCCTCAGTCAGCTGATCCAACAACATGGTAACTATCTGAACTTTCTGTTTTGCTATTGATATGAAGGCTAGTAACATATCTGAAAATGCAATTCATGGTGCCATGCTGAGATACTTGTACTGCATCAACTCATATGGCACAATTGTATCTGAAAATGCAATTCTGTTTTGCTGAGATGGTTTCCCAATTTTGCTACTGATCAGCACAATTGAATACTTGAAGAGAATTTAGCAATTTCATACTGATCAGCGAAATTTCATATTTTACTTGTATCTGAAAATGCAATTGTGCTGATCAGCAAAATTTCATATTTTACTTGTATCTGAAAATGCAATTCTGTTTTGCTGAGATGGTTTCCCAATTTTGCTACTGATCAGCACAATTGAATACTTGAAGAAAATTTAGCAATTTCATATTGAACAATTTGAAGAGAATTTAGCAATTTCATACTGATCAGCAAAATTTCATATTTTACTTGTACTGCAGCTTGAATGGGAAAAATTATATTGAACTGCAGTTTGGATAAGTGCTAGTAATTTTTTTGTGATATGTAAGAGATGGATGCAATAAGAGATAGTTTCAGTTCTTTTTTATCTGATGGATGGAATAAGAGAACTACAGTTTTTTTCAGTGCTAGCAGTTTGGATTCTACTGCAGTTTTGACTTTTATCTGATTCTTGCTTATGTTTTAATTGATGCAATAAGAGATGGTTTCAGTTCAATTGCTCAAACTAAATGAAATGTATTCAAGCACTTCTCTGTTTGTTGCCCTAAGTGGATGGGATAGTATCAGTTTGAGATAGTTTCCCAATTTTGTTACCAATGCTTAGCATCAATATGGTTATGCAGGGATAAAAATCCAACACCCCCAGGTGGCTTCACAAACTTTATGCAGCCACATTTGTCGCAAAATTTCCATTTTGTTGGGGGTCTTTCCTCGGTTTGCCCCATTCAAGATGCCGCGAGCAAGAGAAGATGCAACAATTGAAGAAGAATTGTCCACTCCTCGTGCATCAATGGAAAATGATAACTGTGTGCATGTTGAAAGTGAGGATGATGTGGTGGAGTTACCTAGAACCGAGAAGCGAATCCTATATACTCAAGAAGAAGATGTCAGGATGGTGAGTGTAGTTCATTTGCATGGTAATTCTTGTTTACTCGCACATAGCTCAATTCAGTAATTTGAACATGCTGCCTTCCTTTACAGATGAGTGCATGGCTACACAATTCAACAGACTCATGCATCGGCGCAGATAGGAAGAATGATCAATACTGGTATGATGTTGCTGATACTTACAATGAGACTACCCCAAGTCATAGGAGAAGGAATGCAAAGCAATTGAAGGACCGTTGGCATAAGGTTAACAAATGGACTGATCTGTTCCATAATGCTTGGTTGAAGGCCAGAAAGATTTTCACTAGTGGGTACAATGAACAAATGTGGATTGACAAGGCACATGTCTTCTATGTTGAAGACAACAAGAAACTGAAGCTTGGCCATTTTGTGTTGATGGATGTGTGGTATACAGTTAGAAATGAGGCAAAGTGGGTAACCTATAACAATGGGTTGAGGCAAGCACGCAAAAGGAAGGGTTCAGATAAGGATAGTGAAGGAGAGGACATGGACAATGCAGAATTGGAAGATGTGGAAGAAATTCCAAGGCCAATGGGGCAAAAAAAGCAAAGAAGGTAGCATTAGAAAAGAAAGCTAAGAATGGTATTGCAAAGGACACTGTCAGTTCAGATCTTGAGGAAATAAAAACATTTGGTCAAATTCAGGCCGATGAACATGCTAATCGGCTAAAGGTACTAGAAGTTCAAAAAAAAGCTTTCGGTAGAGAAGATTGAACAAGCAAAGCTTGCCCACCTAGCAGCAAAGGAGCAGAGGGAGGCAGCAGAGGTACAGAGGGAAGTGAAAAAATTAGAGCTTCAAACTAAGATGTTCGAGACATATAACAACCTTCTAGCTGTTGATGTCTTGCTGATGTCCGAAGAAGACAAGTTAGACCATACAAATACACTTAGGTGCTTCAAAAAGAAAATTTTTGATGTCTAGCATTAAGGTACTATTGCTTACTTGACAATTACTATGTGCTGAAATATGTGCTGAATAGCTTTGAGCATTTTTTATCTTTAGCATTTTTGTGTGCTGTAGTATGTGCTGAGATTACAGGTTCAGATGTTAGGAGTAGAAATTAGTGAAGGTATCCATATTGAGTTTAGATGCGCTGAAATATGATGCAGGTTCTCTGATAGCTTGGCGCTCTGATAGATTGCCATCAAACCTGAACTGAGAACTGAATCAATTTGTCATCTAGAGTTGTAATTTTTTTATTTGTGAACTGAATGGTCACTTGAGAACTGAATGGTCATTTGTGAATTGAATGGTCATATGTGAACTGATGCATGCATGTGAACTGATGGTTGCATGTACTGTATGTGAACTGAAACGTATTGTGAACTGAATGGTCGTTGTGTGAACTGATGCATGCATGTGAACTGAATGGTTGTCCACTGAAGGCTGCATGTATTCTGAATGGTTCGCAGGGTATAAATATATGTCATTGTGAATGATGTGTTCAGCTAGAAATTTCTTTCTTCCATTCTGTTTTTTCTATGGCGCAAGATGAACAGGATGCACCGGCCAGTCTGTGCGACTGACGCCGCACCGCCGTCTGTGCGGCCCCGACGCCGCACCGTCCGGTCTGTGCGCCTGACGCCGCACCGGGCCGGTGCTTGTGCATCTGACGTCGCTTCGTGCATCCCGAGGCCGCACCGGGCGATGAAGAAGGAGGGGATGCTGTCCATGCAGATGATGAAGAAGGGGATGTTGTCGAGGTTGATCCATTAGATGTCTACACAGTCGATGATTTCCTTGCAGCGGATGAAAAAATGGAAGCATTCCGAAGGAAGATCGGGGACAAATTGAAGGCCAGATTTGAAGGAGGTGCTTCCGAACCACACGCCGTCGTCGGCGTCAAAGTGGACCTCGGAGGTATATACCTAGAAATCGAGAAGCTGGTCATGATGATCTAGTTGCTAACTATTTTTCGGCTAATCCTATATACACCGATGAGATGTTCCGTAGAAGGTTTCGAATGAACAAGCCACTGTTCCTTCGAATTGTTGCAGCTCTTAGTGATTGGGATCCTTTTTTTACCCAAAGAGTTGATGCAACTGGAAGAGCCGGCCATTCGCCTCTTCAAAAGTGTACTGCCGCCATTCGTATGCTAGCATATGGTTCCCCAGCTGATCAACTTGATGAGGTTTTGAAGATTGCTGCCAGCACATCTTTGGAGTGTTTGGGAAAATTTGCCAAAGGGATCATTGAATGTTTTGGTCCGGAGTATTTGCGCCCTCCTAGAGCTGATGAACTAGAGAAAATCTTGCAAGAAAATGAGTCTCGTGGATTCCCGGGACATGTAGGAAGTCTTGATTGTATGCATTGGCCATGGGAGAATTGCCCTAAAGGTTGGGCTGGTATTGTCGTATGGACCTCCCTGGGCCCACTACCTCGGTGGGTACCGGGACCGACTACTCGGTGGGCCCCTGGGACTACCCGGCTTGCGCTACACGGCACCTGAAGGCGTGGAGCACAAGGACTACACAGGAGTAGTACTCGGTTAGGGAGTTGTACATGTTCCGCACTGTATAGAGGACTCCTAGACGTACTCGACTAGTACTCTCTCCCTACTCCGACTTGTAACCACCGCCTCCCGGACTATATAAGGTGAGGCGGGGACCGATCTCTAGCATCCAATCTCCTCTCATACAACTCACGGCACACCATTGCACCATCTTGTAATCGTGCCCTATCAATCCGAGCTACGCAGCATACAGGACGTAGGGTATTACGCACCTCGCGGCCCGAACTTGTCTAAATTGTGTGCCACGTGTCTCTTCCTTCGAGTTACCGGTCTCGGCGAGTCACAATCATCTACTTCGGGTACTCCCCGTAGTAGGTTGCCGGTCTAAAACACCGACAGCTGGCGCGCCAGGTAGGGGCTCTCGCTCGAGATCACATGGCGAACTCGACGGCTTCCGTCCACTTCAAGCCAACTGTCGCCTTCAACCGCGGCGACACCTTCGTCTTCGGCGCCTGGGTCTGCACTGCTGATGGCGCGGGCTCCTTCCAACGCCGCCTAACCGTGCAACCCAACCCGAGGACAGGCCTCGTGACACTTCCTGAAGTTGTCACAGGCGAACTCGCCGGCAAGTTCGGCGAAATTTCGCTCTTCAACCACCACGCTGACTTCGAGCTCGAGTCCGTCTCCAACTCGAACCCGACGTCGCCATGGGCCATCGCATGCGAGCCGGCTGCTCAGCCATCGCAGGCGGCCCCCTCACCACGCAAACACTCCGCGCGTGGCCCACGCATCCTCAGCCGGGCCCGCACGAGCGCTCCCACTTCGTGCCGGGCCGGCAAGGAGCCCGTACCTGAGTACAACTCGGACTCCGACGCCGTCCCCGATCGCGCTTCGGACTCCAGCCCTCTCTCCGAGTTCTACTCGAACCCGGACTACGAGTTCGACTTCGGGTCGGACACGAGGAGCCCGAGTCCGAAGACGACTCCACCGAGCTTCCCTTGTCGGGGCCGGCCCTCGGGGCCGGTTATAAAATCAACGCCGGCCGGGAGATACGTCTGCGGCCGGACCGCAAGCCCGGCGACCTCGGTAAAGGGAGACTCACGCTACGTCGCCTACATCGACTCGCTACCGTTCGAGGAGGGAACACCACTAACCGGGGCGACTCAAATACACCAGCGAGGTGGCACCCTGCGAGTCTAGCACGGGCACCCCCGATCGCCAAGTCTTCATGGGCGCCGGCGACACCCCGGGGCCTTCGAGGCACGGGCCGAGGACAAGTACACGGAGGACATCTCCGCGGACGGGGGCGTGCGCCAACGCACACACGGACGAGACCGTCGCCAACAGGGACGCCCGACGCGAACGCAACAGGAAGCGCAGCGAACGACGCCGGCGGCTCAGGGACAACCTCCCCATCCGCAACCTTACGGAAGCTCTCGAGGCGGTCGAGAGCAGAGTACACTGTTGGGGGGATTCGGAATCGAGCCTTCGCATACCCAAAGAGTGGAGAGCGGTTATGCGAAGGATGCCGGCAGCAAAACCCCAGAGGCAGCAGATTGCACTTCCACCTTCTAGGCGTCGCGTTTTGACAAGCACCCTTCGTCGCCACCAAAGCCATCAGCTCAAATCCAACTTAACACAGGGCGTCAAAGTCTCGCTTGGCAACCCATTCCATGACGAAACCCGTAGGGCGAATGTTATCCACCTAGAGGGCCCCGACCTGGGATTCGAACAGGGGGTTTCGTCGTTCCTAACACTTAATGAATTCAAACTTGAGTGTGGTTTTTGTTTCAGGTAATGAAGAGCGCTAGGCGAAGGGGGGATCTCCAAAAGGCTCGGGGGTTTTCACCCCGACAGGCGCACGTGATGAAAGCTGGAAAGGCGTCGCGATTTGCGGCGTGACATCATGAAGCGCCGATTACGTGGAGACCCAATTGGAGATCACCCGAAGATAGCCTAGCACATTCTGTTTTGATTAGTTTTACACAAGGGTGTTATCGGAATGTAAAAAGTCCGCCCGCCTCCCTATAAAAGGAGACGGACCGGCGCGTGTAAAGGGGATCGACTTTTGAGAAATCAACTGTTGAGTAAAGAGCTTTTGGTTGTCTTTCGTCTTGAGTTTTCGTTTTGGTTCTAGAGCTTTTGTTCCTTCTCATTGTTCGTGTGCGAAAGCTGCGGCTTTCCCCACAACATACACACCACCCCTGAGCAGTGCCTCATGTCGATCACAACGATCGCACGCCAGGCCCAGGGCATACGCGCTGGAGAGGTCATCGCCAAGCTCGCTGAAGAAGCCTACTTCATGCGGGTCGACAACAGAGTCAACCAACCTCCTCCAGCTAAACCCCGCGACAACGAAGCTACTAGTCGCAGCGCCAACGGCGGTCCCAACCGTACTCGAGCCGACCTCCCCGGCCGAGCCAAACCGCCGTCGCTCCAACGCCGGCGGATCTTCACAGCAAGACCAAGGCAACCGAGAAGTTGTTCCCCACCGCGCTCCGGCGGTGGCGGCGGCAACGACCCCGACGGCGGCGGCGGCGGCGGCGGCGGCTCCAACCATGGGGCCAACGGGGAGAGGCCGGAGGCGGCGGCGGTCGCGGCGGCCGAGGCCACGCGAACGGCCACGCCTCGGCGCCTCGCACGGCGGGTACGACGCTCGCCGAGAAGATCGAGGAGGCTGCGGCGGAAGAAGTCGACCCGCTGCTGCCGAGGGCGACGGCTTCCCCCACCTTCTCACCTCGACTTCGCAACCTTTGCTCCTCCCCGACAAGTTCAAGCCTTTGGGGATCACCAAGTACGACGCGAAGCGGGATCCTATCCGGTGGCTCCGATGCTACGCCCTCTCCATCGAGAACGGCGGCGGCAACGGCGACACCAAATGCCTCTACTTCCCCTTACGTACGGGACCAAGCACCACTCACATGGCTCGAGTCGCTCGACAAGCACTCGATCGACAAGTGGGACCGGCTCAAGGAGCGCGTTCACGAGCAACTTCGCGGGCGCCATGGGCCGTTCGGGTACTCGCATGGACACGGCCATGATCAAGCGAGAACGAGGGCGAGACCCTCCGCAAGTACATGCGCCGCTTTTTCGACAAGCGCGCTACCGTCGTCGACGTCACCGACAAGGAGGTCATCGATCTCTTCCAGGACGGCCTCTACCATCGCCGCACCTTCGAGGACTTCGGTCGTCGCCACCCCAGGTCCATCCCCCACCTCAAGGACATGATCACGTCCTGGGCGGATGAAGAGGACAAGGCCAACGCCAAGTACGACGCCATCCGCGGCAAGTACAAGCAAAACCAGGGCGTTTTCTTCCGCCTCGATTCTCGATCCCAGGGTTTCGCTGGCTCAGGTTTGCAATCAAGGCAAGCGCTTCGCCATCGAGGGGCTTCTGTTGGGGGGATTCGGAATCGAGCCTTCGCATACCCAAAGAGTGGAGAGCGGTTATGCGAAGGATGCCGGCAGCAAAACCCCAGAGGCAGCAGATTGCACTTCCACCTTCTAGGCGTCGCGTTTTGACAAGCACCCTTCGTCGCCACCAAAGCCATCAGCTCAAATCCAACTTAACACAGGGCGTCAAAGTCTCGCTTGGCAACCCATTCCATGATGAAACCCCTAGGGCGAATGTTATCCACCCAGAGGGCCCCGACCTGGGATTCGAACAGGGGGTTTCGTCGTTCCTAACACTTAATGAATTCAAACTTGAGTGTGGTTTTTGTTTCAGGTAATGAAGAGCGCTAGGCGAAGGGGGGATCTCCAAAAGGCTCGGGGGTTTTCACCCCGACAGGCGCACGTGATGAAAGCTGGAAAGGCGCCGCGATTTGCGGCGTGACATCATGAAGCGCCGATTACGTGGAGACCCAATTGGAGATCACCCGAAGATAGCCTAGCACATTCGTTTTGATTCGTTTTACACAAGGGTGTTATCGGAATGTAAAAAGTCCGCCCGCCTCCCTATAAAAGGAGACGGACCGGCGCGTGTAAAGGGGATCGACTTTTGAGAAATCAACTGTTGAGTAAAGAGCTTTTGGTTGTCTTTCGTCCTGAGTTTTGGTTTTGGTTCTAGAGCTTTTGTTCCTTCTCATTGTTCGTGTGCGAAAGCTGCGGCTTTCCCCACAACAATTGGCGCCCACCGTTTGTGTTAGTCTCGAATATCAAACCCAGAATGTCCACAAGGAAGAAGAGAACCACCGTCAATTCCACCAAAGGGGCGTCGTCCTCCCTGGACGAGGAGCCCAATCTCTCAGCTATGCTCACCCAGGGAGAGGCGCTCCCAGACCCTAACCCTACACAAGAGGCGGAGCTTGCCAAACTGCGCAAGGAGGCTGAGGAATTGGCCAGAACCAAGAAACGGCTCCTGGCAATACAGCACGAAGCAGAGATCCAAAAACAGAAAGCAGAAATCGCTAGCTTAAAGGAAGAACTGCGCGCTCTAAAAGCAAAGCAATCCTTAAGCTTCACCCAACCTTCACCCGAATACACAGTTCCTAGCCAACCCAATTTCAATGAGCGCACCGAGTTTTTCACCCAGCCCCCTCCGCACACCACCTTCAGTCGCAACCCCTTCGCGAGCCCTTTTGAATCTGGTCCCTCGCACCAAGACATTCACACCATTCGCACGAGACCATGGGACCCCAAATCTCCCTTGTCTCAAGAGATTCAAATCACTCCGTGGCCGCAAAATTACAGGCCAGTTCCACTGCCTAGATTCTCGGGCCAGTCTGACCCAAGGCAATTCCTAATGAGCTACGAAGCCGCCATCCTTTCGGCCGGTGGTGACGACTCCGTCCTAGTGAAATCTTTCATCATCGCCGCCGATGACGCGACGACAATGGTATTCTCTCGTTAAGCCCGGGCGTGATTCACGGATGGGATGATGCGAAACGGCGAATCCTCTCAAATTTCCAAGGTTTCCGGCGTCGGAACTTACGAGAGAGTGACCTTTTCTCCCCATAAGCGAAAGACAAGGAACCCCTCCAAAACTACTTTAGAAGATTTGTGCACTTAAGAGCACAGGCACCAAATGTGTTGGATGCTGTCGCCATCAACGCTGCCATCGTGGGTTTAAGAGCCGGCCAATTCCGCTCACATCTCATGCGTGAAAGGCCCAAAACTATCCAGTGCCTCTATGAAGAATTCGAGAAGTATTGTCGCTCGGACAATGACTTCAGAATGTGCATGGAAGAGCAATCCCAGCAGAAAAAGTCTGCGAAAGCCAACCAACACAGCAAGAGGGAGTGGTCCAATCCCAGAAACACTTCTCATGCTAATCCTCGAGGCGTTTTCGGCCTGGAGGGCGAAAACACCCAAGAAAATCCTTGCCCGCGGACCGATCCACGAGCCTAGTCCCAAGCCCACCCAGTCCCCCTCACCCCAATCGGGGGGGGAGGCGCGAGGCGGAAGAGGTGGAGGCGAGAGGTAGAGGTCGAGGCGAGAGGCCGAGGCCATAACGAGAAAAGGAAATGGTATTGCATTTTCCACAAGGAAAACGATGACCATAGCTCAAACTACGCCGGACAAGAAAAGGTTTGAAGCTATCCTTGAAGAAGAGAGGAAGGAAAAAGAGAGAGCGAGTGCTGTAAACCATTACGCTTTGACTTGGCAAAATCCTAGTTTTGGGAGAAACTCTTTCGCAAACCCATTCCAACCACCTCAATACCAACCACCACTACCCAATTACCCCCCCGGCCTCCGCCTTGGCAATCACAAACTTTCCAAGCTCAAAATATCGAGCGCGAGCCGTCGAGCAACATCCCATCCCTCCCCCTCCCCCTCCCTACAAAGGTCCCTCAGCTCCACCGCTCCCAACCAAGCTCGAGGGCCAAAGCGATCCTTTGCCGTCTGTCGGCACCATAATGCCTATTTCAGGGGGCTCCGCCCTGGAGTTCGAAACCAAGAAGGAGCGGAAGCACTACTTTCGCGAGGTGCGAAACATTTGTGTGGAAGGAAGGGTGGAAAAAACAAGATGGTCTCACATCCCGATTACCTTCTCGGAGGAGGACGTAAGGCTGCAAGGTTTCCCTCACAACGATGCTCTTGTGATAGAAGCCAACATAGCGAGCTGGACTCTGGGAAAACTGTTGGTGGACAACGGGTCATCAGCAGACATCATTTTTGTCGATGCCTTTGACAAGATGGGGCTCAATAGAGACTTGCTGCAACCACCAGACACACCTTTGTATGGCTTCGGGGGGCGTGTCATCCACGCAGTGGGCAAGGTGGTCCTTCCTGTATCTTTCGGCACAGTACAAAACGCCAGAACTGAGTATCTATCCTTCGACGTTGTGGAAATGTACTACCCATACAATGGTATCCTAGGCAGAGGGTTCCTCAACAAGTTTGAGGCAGTCATCCACCAAGCATTCCTATGCATCAAAATCCCGGCGACGCTGGGGGTCATCACAATATGGGGTCATCAAAACGATGGCCGCAACCTAGAAAGAGGCCGTACCCCCGGGGCGGCGAAACGTGCACGCCCTCGACGAGGCAGTCGAACGCAGCGAGGTAGAAAAGCAGCCGAAAGCAGACAAGGAAAAAATCAACATCCAGCCAGACTGCGAAACCAAGCGAGTTCCTTTGGACACGATGGTCCTCGATCAGGCCGTCGTCATCGGCTCGGATCTATCGGCTGATGAGGAAGCAAGTCTAGTTCTTTTCCTCCAGAAAAACAAAGATGTCTTTGCATGGTCCGCCAAAGATCTCACAGGCGTCGACCGAAGTTTCATCGAGCACAAATTGAACATCGACCCATCGGTCAAGCCACGCAAACGAGAAGTTGAGAAAGATGTCCGACGACAAGGTGGTGGCCGTCAAGTCGAGGTCCAAAGGTCGCTGACGCCACCGTCATCCGCGAAGTCATGTACCCTAAATGGCTGGCAAACACGGTGCCTGTCAAGAAAAAGAACGGCAAATGGCGCATGTGCATCGATTTCACCGATCTAAACAAGGCGACGCCAAAAGATAACTATCCGCTGCCTCGAATGGATCAAGTGGTGGATTCTGCGGCCAACGCCGCGATCATGTCTTTGCTGGATTGTTTCTCCGGTTACCATCAGTGTTGGATGGCGAAGGAGGACGAGGAGAAGACTAGTTTCGTCACACCCTTCGGAACCTTCTGCTTCGTCCGCATGCCAGAGGGGTTGAAAAATGCCGGCTCAACGTTCACCAGAATACCCGGAGCGATATTCAAGCCACAGATAGGCAAGAACATTCAGGCCTATGTCGATGACCTCATCGTAAAAAGCTCCGACAGGGCCAGCCACATAAATGATCTGGCCGAAACCTTCGCCAATATGAGGAGGGCCGGCTTGAAGCTAAACCCGGACAAATGTGTGTTCGGGGTCACAAAAGGAAAGATTCTGGGGTGCCTCATCTCCGCAAAAAGAATCGAAGCCAACCCCGACAAGATCAAGGCAATCAGGGAGATGGAGGAGCCCAAAACAAAGAAAGACGTCCAGAAATTGAACGGCCGAGTAGCAGCCTTGAACAGATTCATCTCAAGGTCCGCAGAGCGAAGCCTTCCATTCTTCAAGGCACTAAAAGGCAAGGGCGCAATCGAATGGGGCCCCGAGCAAAGCAAGGCTTTCGCCGAGCTCAAGGACTACATAGAAAAGATGGCAATCTTGTCCCCACCTTCGCCCTCGGAGCCGTTACTCCTCTACGTAGCCGCCTCAAGGGCCGCAGTCAGCGCTGCTCTGGTCCGAGAGGTCGAAACTGAAAAAGGCAAACTTCAATCCCCAGTCTATTTTGTCTCCGAAGCCTTAGCAGGATCAAAACTGCACTATTCAGAGCTAGAGAAAATCGCTTACGCCGTAATCATGACCACAAGAAAGCTCAGGCATTACTTCGAGGCTCACAAAGTCACAGTGCTCACAGATCAACCTCTCAACGATCTGTTCATTAACAAGGAGGCTTCGTCCAGAATTGCCAAATGGGCAACCGAGCTGTCAGAATACACAATCGATTTTGGAAAGAGATCAGCAATCAAATCCCAAGTCCTAGCAGACTTCATCGTAGACTGGACTTCACCCAGCAACGTCAATGCTGACGAAGAGCTAGTGCCAATCTGGGAAATCAGATGTGACGGAGCCTGGGGGCGCAAGGGTGCGGGCATTGCAGCCATTATCACCTCCCCCGGCGGGCATAAAGCTAAGATACGCCGCCCGGTTAGATTACAAGGACCCATCCGACGGATGCACTAACAACACCACCGAGTACGAAGCCTTGCTGCTAGGCCTTCGCAAAGTAAGAGCTCTAGGGGCCAGCAACTTCCTAGTCAAGTGCGATGCCAAGGTCATCAAAGACCATGTGGAAAAGGAAAGTGAGGCCAGGGAGCCGGAGCTAGTCAAGTACCTAGCAGAGGTGCGCAAAATGGAAAGGCACTTTCGGGGATTCACCATCGAGCACCTGCCCAGGAAATACAACGGCGAAGCGACGAGCTCGCAAAGAAGGCCGCAAGGGGGGAAGCGATGCCCTCAGATGTATTCTTCGAAATTTTAGCCGCTCCGTCCACAAAGCCAGACAAGCAACCACTCAGCACCATCAATGCAATCGCAAGCCTGGACTGGAGAGCCCCCATAATTGCTTTCCTTCGCGGGCACTATGAACCTGTCGAAACCCACGACCTCAAAAGAATGCAGGCACGAGCCAAGGGTTACATTCTCAAGGATGATACCCTGTTCAAGCTGGGCGTATGTGCACCACTGCTCAAATGCATTTCCCAAGATCAAGGCATCGAGCTCATGAAAGAAATCCATGGAGGGATGTGCGGCTCACACATCGCAGCGAGAGCATTGGCAGGAAAAGCCTTCAGGCAAGGTTTTTATTGGCCAATGGCCATAAAAGACGCAGAGCACATCGTGAAAACTTGCAAGGCATGCCAGTTCGCGGCAAAGCATCAGCGAAGGCCCGGCGCACCATCGCAGCTCATCACACCAACCTGGCCGTTGCAGCGCTGGGGAATGGACATCGTCGGGCCGCTCCCCACTGCCCAGGCAACTTCAAGTTCGCAGTGGTAGCAGTCGAATACTTCACAAAATGGATCGAGGCAAGACCTCTCGCTACCATCACCTCAGCCACTATCAGGAAATTCTTTTGGCAGCAAATCATTTGCAGATTTGGGGTACCCAAAGAGCTCACTGTCGACAATGGAAAGCAATTCGATTGTCAAGATTTCAGGGAATACTGTCGTTCAATCGGGACGAAGCTATGCTTCGCATCCGTGTACCACCCCCAATCCAATGGTGCTGTGGAAAGGGCCAATGGGCAAATTTTCTCTGCCATCAAGAAATGCCTCTTTGAACAGAAGAAAGGAAAATGGGCAGATGAGCTCTCGCGAGTCGTCTGGTCGCACAACACTACAGAGTCAAGAACAACCAAATTCACCCCATTCAGACTGTTGTATGGGGCCGAAGCGATGTGCCCCGAAGAACTAACCAACGAAAGCGCCAGAGTTTTGGCCGGTAGCTCTCGCGAGAGCGAAGAGGCTGACAAGGATTTGGTGGAAATCGACAGACTTGATGCAGTCCAAAACCTATTGAAGTATCAAGAGGAAACCAGGAAGTGGAGGAACAAGAAAGTGTCCCTCAAGAACATCAAAGTGGGAGACTTCGTCCTGAAAAGAAAGAAGAACGCCGACGCTGTAGGAAAATTCCAGTTCGCTTGGGAAGGACCCTACGTGGTCTCAAGCTCGGTTCGAGATGGGGCCTTTCGTCTCAAAGACGAGGCAGGTGTAGAGTTGCCTTATTCATGGAATGTGGACAACTTGTGTAAGTTTTTTCCGTAGTTTACTTTCAGTAGGAGCCTTTCGCACGATACTATAAGTGCGGAGGATTCATCTTAGATTTGCTTTTCCTAGCATTTACTTTCGCATTTTACAATTCAATAACAAGGCGGGTACTCTTTTCCTCACATAGGGAGGACTCCACTCTGGAGCGTGAGGTTTTTAACGAGGCAGCCTTGATGTAAAATTTATTTCCAAATGAATGGAATACTTCCTCCCTAAAGTTTTGTTGTGTTTCTTTCGCATAGCTTAAAGTGCTATCTTAAGATAGCTCATCCCAAAAGAGGATGAATTGAAGTGCTATCTCAAAATAGCCCTCTCCGAAAGTGAGAGCATCAAAGTGCTATTCATTAATAGCCCACCCGCAAGTGGTGCAGTCAAAACGATTCACAAGAATCAATGTTATAAAGAGCTGTCTTCCCGACAGCCCGTCCAGGAAGGACGTTCAAAAGCGATTCAATCTCGAATCGAAACAATTTCATAGCCGAAACGTTACAGTCCTTAACTTGTGCGAAAACTACGTCGCAAGTGATATGGCACGCTTCAAAGACGACCATTTCCAAAAAAAAACGCGAGCAAATGCCTCGTCAAAAAACAGCTCAAAATCTGTAAATTTTGACAAACCCAAAGCGGCTCCTAGTCCTTCAACACGTTCCACGCCTAAGCGTCGCGTCGAAGGCTAGTTCTATTCATTTTTCACCAAAAAGGAAAAACCGTAAGCAACAAACGAGAAAATTCAACACTCAGCATCGTGAAACGTTTAAATGAACCGACAAGTTCTAAACTCTGATGACATAGCAATCCCGAGCAAAGCAGTCGAACTCAAGTTATCCCTGCTTCCGAAGGGGGGGAAGACGTTTTCTTTCAAAACTTGTAACTCGAAAGCAGCGATAACTTAAGCTCTAAACGTTCAACAGCCTTAACACAACAAAAATTACGATCGACATTTACAGCACACTACAGTGGCATACAAGTTTACATTTAATCCTTCAAATGTTCAACTGGCCAACACGCCATTTTCAGTTTTCGTTCAAAACACTAGTCCACCGATTCAGAGCCGAAGGGGAGCCAACGCCTCTCCGGTGACGGGATCCACCTGACTGCTTTCGCCTTGAGGCGCTTCACGAACTGGGGCTCCGGGGATCGCCGCTCGGGGGCATCACCCGGCGGGCTTCGGCGGCCAGTCTCTAGGGGGTCCGTAAGGCCCCAAAGTTGCCTCAGGACCGTGCGTTGTGCGATGCTCTCGAAGCTCCAAAGCTTGTTTTGCCTGCCCAAAATGGAGCTATGAGAAGGAAGAAAGCATTAACAACCATCATAAGCAATCGATTAGCAAAGGTGATCGAAGCTGGAATAAACCAGAAAGACTTACCTTCGCCAAACGATCCACCGCCTTCTTTCGTGCGTGCGCTCGCCCACTCTTGGCCCAAAAGTTCCGAAGGATGATCTTATTTATCAGATCAACCGTCTTGCTTGGGGCTGGAGCGTCGTCGGGTGAAGGAAACACGAAGCCTCGGCTTCCAAAAGCTTTGAAGTGCTCACAACCCTGTCGCTCGAGAAGGCTCAGCAACATCTCAGAGCAGGTTGCGGCGCCATAGTCCCCAATCTTGCTCATGGTATCGGGAAGAAGCTTCAACTCGCTATGCAGCCACTCTACAAAACTTGAGATGTTATCGGTAATCTTGAAATCCTGGGCCTCGGCACCGAAGCTTTCCAAAGCTCGACGATACTCAGTCGCTAGATACGCCCCCCATTGGTGGCAGTAAGCCTCATTTTTCTCCAGAGTATCTTCGAGCTCGCTTTTCACCTTCTTCAATTCTGCAATAAGATTGGCGTTGGCCTCCAACAAGATGTTCTGCGCGTCGTATTGCGTCACCATATCTTTCAATTCTTGATGACACTCTTCATAGCATTTAACGCTCAACTCAAGCTCTCTTTTTAAGGCGTCAAGGGCTTCTTGGTGCTTGACGCGCTGATTCGCCCAACCATTGGCGTCGAGTCTTAACTTTTCATTTTCTTCCCTCAAGCGTCGATTCTCATCCTCCAACATCTTTTGCCTGTCAGTTGAGGTTTTCGCTTCCGACGCAGCCCTCTCGAAGCCCTTCTGGCAGGCGACGATACCTCTTGAAAGATAAGCGCGCACAATCTTCATTAGATCATCAGCGCTCAGGCCCTCCAGGGTACGCTCAAAATCTGCGAGATGATTAGTAACAATGTCATCTAACGCACACCCTTCGCATCGCCAGCACGACAAAGGCGCAAAATCAAAAATCAAAAAGCAAAACGATAAACAAAACATCACACCTGGCTCCCCCAACATTGACGCGAGACCTGGCCTTGATGCGGAAGGATCCGCCTCAATCTGGAACACCTCTTTATCCCAGTCGTTAACGCTCAAGTTGACCAAAGTGTTCGCTGCCAAAAATAATGGGAAAGCAAAAAGCGTAAACAAACAAAATGCGTAATAAAAAGAACAAGCATGAAAATGTTGCTCAGAAGTTTGCACTGTACCAGCGTCTTCAGGCTGGAGACTTTCGGACGCCGTTAATTTTCCCGACGCGGCAGCCTCAATAGGTTTCGCTGAGACCGGGTCAACATCTCGTGACACCGGTGGAGGCGAACGAGATGTCTGTGCCGCCGAAGCTTCAACTTCTGGAGCATCCAGGTCAATTACATTCTGGGCTTTCGCACCGGAGCCCTCGTTCAAATTCGTCGCAGCTTCGCATTGGGGCTGCGGCAGCGGTACATCGGGTCCTTTTTCTGATCGAGTGGCATCGTCATCAATATAGCAAAGCGATTCTGACTCATCCACAACATCCACAAGACCGGCCACACGCTCTTTCGGAGCTGCCTCGGCCATGGCAATATCCTTTTGGATTAATTCAGCCACGCGCCTACCTCTAGCTTCCCGCGCCTCCAACTCCTCCGCATCAGTTTGACCCAATGGCGGAAGCCCCTCAGCCAGTTTCCTTGCCGATCCTTTCGGAGGATACTTAGTACAAGGTTGAATTTGGGGTGTTGCCATAATATCGACATCTTCGTCAGTTTGAGCAACCGGGTCAACTCGCTCTCTCTTAGCGGAGGCCTCAGCATCTTCGGGCTCTTTCTCTTTAACCGCAAGCTGCTTCACCTTTTCAATGGTGTCCAACGGTCTCTTCCTCAAAACCAGTCCCTTGTCTACCTCTTCGGGGACGGCGGGGTCTTGCGCCTTTTTCTTCTCCCTCTCGGCCGCAGCCACCTTCGCCGCTTCAACCTTGCGACGGGCCAAGGTCTCACTGACTTTCGACAACTTCGTAGACTTTTCTGCAAGCGGTGGCAGGGTTGCTTTCGCAGCGTCCGCCTTCCGCCTGGCCAAGACATCTTGGGCTTTCTCGCTCTTCACGGTACTTTCAACAACCGAGCCGGGTCTTGCCTAACTTGACTTTTCGAGAGGCCTCGACGGCCTCAGATCCAACATTGCCTGGAGGCTGCATTTTCTTGCCGACCGTCAGAGGCACCGGGCGAGGGGAATATGTCACGCCCATTTCATCAAAAACTCGGTTAACACGGCCCTGATGCTTCAAAATCCTCTGGGCGCATTCCCATTCTTTATGGGTAAAGTTTCCTATCATTTGTACAACTTTCCTCTCCACTTCAGCAACGATTTCTTCGTCGGTCATATCTTTCGGTCGCTTAACATTGAAGATGGGGCTTCGTACATCATTTTCGAGCCCGGGCAGCCATTGCACCTTGAATGCCCATGACCCCCATCGGGGCTGGCACGGCCAGACATCAGCAGCTACAAACTCTTCCAGGGCATCGCGCGTAGTGATCACACGCGTCGCCTGATAAAACGCCGTTGTACTTGCTGAAGACCGGCTGGCCTTCGTCAACTCTGGCGACAACTCAACCTCCAGATCAACCATGCGGCTAGCCAAATCGTATGTTGTTACCTCTTCTTGCTTCGAGTTCCGACCAATTACTTCAATGGGAACATAAAACCAATATGAAGTCCATCGGTTAGCCCACTTGTTCTTGTACGCCGGAGCCAGCTCCACCGGAGCCTGATTTTTGGCCAAGCGACGGGTCTGAAAGGTACAACAACCATATTGAGCTTCCTTGTCCTCATCATCAACCTTCACAAGTCTCCTAGCCCAATGAATCTCAAAATGTCGAACGAAGGTTTCGACATCGTTATCACCGGCAAAGGTCCGACATGCCCACAAAAATTTCAGTACTTGTGGGATAGAGTTGGGCGTCAGCTGATGAATTTGAACACTATAAGCCGCCAAAATATCTGCAAACTTCTTGGATACCGGCAACCGAAGGCCCGCAGTGAAAAAATCCCGGAACACCACACTTTCATTTTTCCGGGGCTTCGGCGTGGTCTCATTTCCAGGCAACCGACACACCCCGGGCTCGAAGCATCCATCTAATCGTAAGGCATCCAAATCAGCCTGAGTCATCAAGGACCGGCCAATATAACAAGTCCGGGCTTTTGCTCCAGCCGGGTTCCCTTCAGATTCTTCTACAGCTGCATCAGTTTCCACTCCTATTTCGCCCTCCTCCACGTCCACAAGCACTCGTTTTTCAACATCTGTGTCGCTAGGCATTATTTCGACATAACTCCCATCCGAACCACTATTTCCATCGCTACTAGAAGAAGATGAGGTAGTGCCGCTCTCACGAGAGCTGGCAGACCAATCCAGACCAGAAATCTTACCAGACTCCGAGCTAGACGTCGAGGTGGAGGAGGTCGCGGTAGCTTCCGCAACCGCTGGCGCAATCTGTTTCCCATGGTTTGACGACGATCCTTCGTCCTCCATGCTTTCGCAAGAGCGCTTGACGCAAACAATTAAGTTTCCTCAGTAACATAGACTCAAGCGCGCAGTATTGCAAAGTGAAGAACGAAAGCGAGTGTGAAAAGCGGAAGCAGAACTAACCTCGAAAATTGGACTGGGGCTTCCGCTGAAGCGACTCGCCGGAAGCAGAGGCGAAAACAGCTAATAGAAGCCACGAGGGAAAAATGAGGATGGGAAAACAGGCGGGGCTGCACCGGTAGCGGTCCCCGGCTATTTATAGGCGGTAAAACCCAACGGTCGAAAATTTCAAACTCAACGGTAAAAAACACCCGTCCAAGGGCAGTCTAGGTATTTCAAGAGAGACCCTGGGGGCACCGCCGCCGAGGAAGACGTTTTCTTCCGCCTCGATTCTCGATCCCAGGGTTTCGCTGGCTCAGGTTTGCAATCAAGGCAAGCGCTTCGCCATCGAGGGGCTTCTGTTGGGGGGATTCGGAATCGAGCCTTCGCATACCCAAAGAGTGGAGAGCGGTTATGCGAAGGATGCCGGCAGCAAAACCCCAGAGGCAGCAGATTGCACTTCCACCTTCTAGGCGTCGCGTTTTGACAAGCACCCTTCGTCGCCACCAAAGCCATCAGCTCAAATCCAACTTAACACAGGGCGTCAAAGTCTCGCTTGGCAAACCATTCCATGACGAAACCCCTAGGGCGAATGTTATCCACCCAGAGGGCCCCGACCTGGGATTCGAACAGGGGGTTTCGTCGTTCCTAACACTTAATGAATTCAAACTTGAGTGTGGTTTTTGTTTCAGGTAATGAAGAGCGCTAGGCGAAGGGGGGATCTCCAAAAGGTTCGGGGGTTTTCACCCCGACAGGCGCACGTGATGAAAGCTGGAAAGGCGTCGCGATTTGCGGCGTGACATCATGAAGCGCCGATTACGTGGAGACCCAATTGGAGATCACCCGAAGATAGCCTAGCACATTCTGTTTTGATTAGTTTTACACAAGGGTGTTATCGGAATGTAAAAAGTCCGCCCGCCTCCCTATAAAAGGAGACGGACCGGCGCGTGTAAAGGGGATCGACTTTTGAGAAATCAACTGTTGAGTAAAGAGCTTTTGGTTGTCTTTCGTCTTGAGTTTTCGTTTTGGTTCTAGAGCTTTTGTTCCTTCTCATTGTTCGTGTGCGAAAGCTGCGGCTTTCCCCACAACATACACACCACCCCTGAGCGAGGCCTCATGTCGATCACAACGATCGCACGCCAGGCCCAGGGCATACGCGCTGGAGAGGTCATCGCCAAGCTCGGCCGAAGAAGCCTACTTCATGCGGGTCGACAACGAGTCAACCAACCTCCTCCAGCTAAACCCCCGCGACAACGAAGCTACTAGTCGCGCGCCAACGCCGGTCCCAACCGTACTCGAGCCGACCTCCCGCCCGGAGCCAAACCGCCGTCGCTCCAACGCCGGCGGATCTTCCACGCGCAAGACCAAGGCAACCGAGAAGTTGTTCCCCACCGCGCTCGGCCGGTGGCGGCGGCAACGACCCCGACGGCGGCGGCGGCGGCGGCGGCCGGCTCCAACCATGGGGCCAACGGAGAGCTGGAGGCGGCGGCGGTCGCGGCGGCGAGGCCACGCGAACGGCCACGCCTCCCGGCGCCTCGCACGGCGGGTACGACGCTCGCCGAAGATCGAGGAGGCTCGGCGGAAGAAGTCGACCCCTCGCCGCCGAGGGCGACGGCTTCCCCACCTTCTCACCTCGACTTCGCAACCTCGCTCCTCCCCGACAAGTTCAAGCCTTTGGGGATCACCAAGTACGACGCGAAGCGGATCCTATCCGGTGGCTCCGATGCTACGCTCTCTCCATCGAGAACGCCGGCGGCAACAACGGACACCAAATGCCTCTACTTCCCCTTACGTCCGGACCAAGCACCACTCACATGGCTCGAGTCGCTGGACAAGCACTCGATCGACAAGTGGGACCGGCTCAAGGAGCGGTTCACGAGCAACTTCGCGGGCGCCATGGGCCGTTCGGGTACTCGCATGGACCTGGCCATGATCAAGCAGGAACAGGGCGAGACCCTCCGCAAGTACATGCGCCGCTTTTTCGACAAGCGCGCTACCGTCGTCGACGTCACCGACAAGGAGGTCATCGATCTCTTCCAGGACGGCCTCTACCATCGCCGCACCTTCGAGGACTTCGGTCGTCGCCACCCCAGGTCCATCCCCCACCTCAAGGACATGATCACGTCCTGGGCGGATGAAGAGGACAAGGCCAACGCCAAGTACGACGCCATCCGCGGCAAGTCCAAGCAGAACCAGGGCGGCGGCAGCGGCGGCAATGCAAACCAAGGCGGCCGCAACAACAACAACAACAACAGCAACTACTCGGGTCCCAACCGCAAGCGCAAGCCAGACAACACCGTCGCGGCTATCCAGCGCCCTGCGAAAGGGAACTCGAAGAAGAACTCTGGCGGTTTCAAAGACCTGCTGAAGGAGAAGTGCCCGTGGCATCCAAACGGCAACCACACTACCGAGCAGTGCTACCAGCTCAGGCATGCACTCAAGGATACGCCGGAGCCACCGCACCCTCACGACCAAAAGGGCAAGAAGAAGGACGGCGACAACAACGACTTCCAAGAACCCGAGAAGACCGTCAATGTCCTCTTCGGCGGACTGCCCAGCAGGCGGGAGCAGAAGGCTACCCGTCGTGAAGTGATGTCCATTGAGCCAGCGGTCCCGACCCCTCTCAGGTGGTCGGAGGTACCCATCACCTTCTCCCGCGTGGACCAATGGACCAGCTTCTCCGAACCAGGACGGTTCCCCCTCGTCCTGAAGCCAACGGTGGCGGGCTCCAAGCTCAACAAGGTGCTCATCGACGGTGGAAGCGGGCTCAATGTCCTCTTCACCAAAACCTTGAAGAAAATGAAGCTCGACGTCACCCCCATGCTCACCAAGAGCAAGACGCCCTTCTACGGCATCGTCCCGCAGCAACGCGGCTATCCCACCGGGCTCGGTGGTACCGCGATTACCTTCGGGCGTCTCGGGACAACTACCGCACCGAGTACATCAAGTTCGAGGTCGCGGATATCGAGACCTCTTACCACGCCATCCTCAGCAGACCGGCCATCGCCAAGTTCATGGCGGTGCCCCACTACACCTACTTGGTACTCAAGATGCCAAGTCCAACCGGTGTACTCTCCCTCCAAGGGGACCTGAAGATCTCCCACGACCGCGACACAGAAGCCGTGGCGATCGCTTCCACAAACCAAGTACCTAACGCGATGATGGAGGTCTACGCCGCGTCGAAGAAGCTTGCTACAAGCGAACTCGACATCCCGGAGAAGTCGACGGCGCCAACAAGCCTCGCCCACCCGAGGAGGTACTCGTCAAGATCGGTCGACCTCCGAACAGGCGACCCCAAGCAAGACCACCACCATCGGGGCCGGCCTCGACCCCAAATAGGAAGACGCGCTCATCAGCTTTCTTCGGGCTAACCGCGACATCTTCGCGTGGAAGCCAGCGGACATGCCAGGAGTGCCCAGGGAGCTGATTGAGCACTGCCTTAACGTCGATCCAAAGGCCACCCCTAAGCGACAACACCTCCGATGTTTTGCCGATGACAGACGGGACGCCATCAAGGAGCTCGCCAAGCTACTCGCAGCTGGCTTCATCAGAGAAGTCTTTCATCCTGAGTGGCTCGCCAACCCCGTCCTCGTCCGCAAGAAGAACTCGAACGAGTGGAGGATGTGCGTCGACTACACCGACCTCAACAAGCACTGCCCCAAGGACCCCTTCGGGCTGCCGCGGATTGATCAAGTCATCGACTCCACGGCGGGCTGCGACCTGCTTTGCTTCCTCGACTGCTACTCCGGGTACCACCAGATCGCAATCAAGGAGGAAGACCAGGAAAAGACCGCATTCATTACCCCGTTTGGCGCGTAGTGCTACACGACCATGTCATTCGGGTTGAAGAACGCCGGCGCTACCTATCAACGGGCCATCCAGGCCTGCTTCAAGTGGCAACTCAACAAGAACGTCGAGGCTTACGTGGATGACGTGGTTGTCAAAACCAGGGACACCAGTACCCTCATCGACGACCTTGAAGAGACCTTCGCATCGCTACGCGAGTACCGCTGGAAGCTCAACCCGAACAAGTGCGTCTTCGGCGTCCCTTCGGGCAAACTACTCGGCTTCATCATCGGCCGCGCGGCATTGAAGCCAACCCCGAGAAGATCTCCGCCATCACCGAGCATGAAAGCTCCCACAAGCATCAAAGACGTCCGTAAGCCGACGGGGTGCATGGCGGCATTGAACGATTCATCTCGAGGCTAGGAGAACGGGGCCTCCCCTTCTTCAAACTACTCAAGCATCACGAGAAGTTCGTGTGGACTCCCGAGAGGCGGATCAAGCCCTTGCCTAGCTCAAGGACTTCCCCGTCAAAGCCACCAATCCTCACGGCTCCTCACAAGGGTGAGCGGCCCTCGCTCTACCTAGCCGCGACTACTCACGTGGTCGATCGCCATCGTTGTCGAGCGGCGGGGAAGACGCGCCACGCCTACCCTGGGCCCGGCGCGGTCTACTTCGTCGGCGAGGTTCTATCGAGTCCAAGGCTCGCTATCGGCTGTGCGAAGCTCCCGTACGCTCTACTCATCACCTCGCGGAAGCTACGACACTACTTCCAGGAGTACTCGGTCTCCGTCGTCACCGACTACCCGCTCGGCGACATCCTGAGGAACCAAGACGCCACCGGAAGAATCTCCAAGTGGGATGTTGAGCTCGGCGCCCTCACCATCGACTTCAAGCCACGCACAGCCATCAAGTCGCAAGCACTAGTCGACTTCATGGCAGAGTGGCGGGAGAACTAGCTGCCTACTCCCACCGTGCGACCAGAGCATTGGGTGATGTACTTTGATGGCTCACTCAACCTCGAGGGCGCAGGCGCAGGGGTACTCCTGATCTCTCCAACGGGCGAACAACTCAAGTACGTCCTGCGATCTTCTCGGAAGGTCTCAAACAACGAAGCCGAGTACGAAGCTCTCCTACACGGGTTCCGCCTCGCGCTTCACCTGGGCATCAAGCGGCTACTAGTCTACGGCGACTCCGCGAGTGGTCATCAACCAAGTCAACAAGTCCTCGGGACCGCAACAAGGAGAACATGGACGCCTACGCCTAGAAGTCCTTCCGCGAGCCTTCTACCGGCCCACGGCTGCGGGCGATGCCGAAGAACTCGTCGGGAAGGTGCCAAGGATGTCGGTACTTCGCCAAGCAAGCAACACGTCCCGGCCTACAAGCTAGTCACCATACCGCCAACCCGGCCCTTTGCCTCTGCCGGGGGCTCGACATGATTGGGGCCACTCCCAACCGCGCCGGGAGGATTCAACGGTACCGGTGGCTATCGACAAGTTCACCAAGTGGATCGAGGTCAAGCCGGTCACATGCCCCAAGGGCGACGAGTACTCGACTTCTCGGATGAACTCGTACACCGCTATGGGCTACCCCACCGCATCATCACGGACACGGGTTCCAAATTCAACAACCACCGGTTGCGGGAGTACTCGCGAGAACAGCGGGATTGACGTCCGATACGTCTCGGTCCGCCCATCCACGGGCCAACGGACAAGTCGAGCGCGCCAATGGGATGGTGCTCGACGCCCTCAAGAAGCGGCTACACGACGCTGCTAACTCCAAAGGGGGCAAGTGGATCAAGGAGCTACCCAACGCACTCTGGGGGCTGCGGACTCAACCATCCAAGCCAACGGGGCAATCCCCCTACTTCCTGGTCTACGGCTGCGAAGCCATCCTCCCCGCCGACGTCATATGGAACTCGCCGGCGGTGGAGCACTACGACGAAGGCGTCTCGGAAGACGACGGACGAGTTGACATCGACTGACCTCGAAGAAGCTCGCCGCGCTGCCCTCGTCCAATCAGCAAGGTACCTGGAGGGTATCCGACGCTACCATGATCGCAATGTCAAGGAACGCTCCTTCAACGTTGGAGATCTTGTCCTCCGCCGTATCCAGAACACGGAAGGACTTCACAAGCTCAGCCCCCCCCCTGGGAAGGCCCCTTCACCGTCGCTAAGGTGACCGGGCCGGGCTCCTACCGCCTCCAAACTCTTGAAGGCGAAGATGTCAACAACTCGTGGAACGTCGACCAACTCTGTCGATTCTACGCCTAGTCTACACGACTACTCCGGGGTTCAAGTCTAATCGACTACATCAACGCCCCCTGGCCGTAAGCGTCCCTCCGGCCCCGGCTCCGGTCTCCGACTTCCCCTCTCCGGGATCCGGCCGCGCGGCTACCTACGGACCCCGGGGCTGCGACGAGCGTCAAGGACTCTAGCGACGGTCTACCAAGAGACCACACTCCAAGATCCAACTCCGCGCGGCTACTTACGGATGCGCGATCCGGCCTACACGGCTACCTACGGATCACCTGCGTAAGCGGCTACCCGCTCCGGCGCTACTTAGGCGTAAGCGGCCTCCGGTCCAGGCGACTACTTTGTAACTACGGCCCTGGCCACCCGTGTGTACTTCTTCGGTAATAAAGATTGATCGTTCATCAACTTCTTTACTGCCTACTCCCTACAACGGGACTACTGAAGCCGAGTACTACTACTCGCACCCACTCCACGATGGGCGCTCCGCACTCTGAGATCGCGACTACGAGTACTCATTGCTGGAAAATTTTCTTTCATTGATACTTGAACAATTCATTACAATTGTTTTCTTGTACAACTATGGCTACTAGCTACTTATTACAGGGCTACTGGAGGTTCAGCTTCTCGGCTACCTGCTCCGCGATGGGAGCCATCTGCTCCAGCAGCTCTGCATACTGCTCATCGGAGCAGTTGGCGGCTACCCCGCCGACGACTACCTCCACTGGGGCCTTCGGGAAGTACGACTTCATGAAGGCCAAGACCTGTCTTGGGATCGACTTGGCCATATGCTTGACGTAGGCGGCCAGCCGGCTTGGAGCTTCACGAAGGCGATCCACCAGAGGAGCGATCTTGGGGCCGCCCGGGTGCGGCACCAGGAGCCTTGCGATCGGCAGAGCGGCTTCCTCCAACTCCTTCAACTAGGCCCGCAATGCCTCACAGTCTTCGTTCAATTTCTGCAAAGATTTGTAGCAGTTGACGAGATCTCTGTCAGAGGCAATCCTCAGCTCCATATGCTTCTCGCACTCGAAGGCGAGTTCCTTGTAGTCGAGCTCGAGTACCTGGCGGGCTTCTTGCTCCCGGTAGAAGAGGTTCTTCATGCTCGTCTCCGAGGCCTTCGGTGCTCCACCGGCCCTCAAGCTGCGCAACACGGCAATGCAACGGCGGGTCGGATGCTTCTCGACTTCCAACAAGTACTCGACAAGTCGAAGGATATACCTTTATTCTTGTTGCGGAGGCCCTTGTTCTTCCGCACCAAGTCGTCGCCCTTCGCCCGCAACTCCCGGACGTCGTTGTGGTACTTGGCGAAGGCGGCGTCGAGCTTTGATTGCATGGCGCCCGCGTGCTTCCGCGACTTCACAAGTTGCTCCTCCGGCGCCTGCGCTCGGAGCACGGTGTCGCCATAACCCCGCAGCGAGTTCGACTTGTCGCGGGACCGCTCCGCGACATCCTGCACAAGACAACTCAAGTCACGAAGAGTACTCAACGGCAAAAGGATTGACTACTCGAAAGGCTACGGCTACTTACCTTCATCCATTGCTCGGCTCGACGGATCGCCTCCCGGGGTGCTTGGCTACCGTCGCCGGCTCGACGAGATCGTCCGCAAGAAGCTCTATCCCGCCGCGGCTACTCGAGGTGGCCTCCGTCATCGGTGCAGAACGGATGGGCTCTGCGTCTTGGATCTCAGGGGAGCGGATAGCCACCTCCAGAGCAATCTCTGGCGACGTGGTGACCGCCTCTCCCCCGGCGGTCTTCTCGACGACCTCCGCCATAGGCTCGGGGGCTCCTTCTGCAGCCTCCGGGGCCTCTGGTGTCAACCTCTGCATTGGCACCCCCGCAGGGATGTCACCACCTTCAGCGCCTGTCAACAAAACGACATGTGCATCAGTGCCTACGACTACTCCTCCTGGAGCTCCGCAGCTTCACGAAGGGTACTCACCTTCGACTACACTGGCCTCCGGCAGCGGCGCTTCGGTAGCCAGTGGCTCGGTCACGGCTTGGGCAGCGGGAGTGGTCTCTTCGGCGGGCGGCGCAACTTCTTCCGCCACCGCTGATGAGGGCTCGTCCCCATCCCAAGTCAGATCCGTGGATTTTCTGCAGAAATATACACGAAGGGTCGTCAGACAAGATCGACTACTGCAGCAAGTACTACTCGTGAGGATATGGTACTTACAAATTCGACCGGACAATGGTCACGGCCGGAGCACCGAGGATGCTGGCAATATCAACCAGTCCACCCTCGGCGGACGCCTCCTCCTCCGCCCCTGCGGCTACTGCCTCCTCCACGGCGGCGGCGGCGCGCCGGGGCGTCTCTCCGCGCTCCCGAGGCCACCACCTCTCCAACGGCGGCGGCCACGGGTCTGTGCTCTCTCTTCGGAGCGGGGGGCCGGCGCTCCCGCTTGCGCCAGGAGTTCTTCAACGGTGGGGGGCCGGACTACGACTTCCGGCCGCTTCCCCCACCGTATCCCACACGCCCTCGTCGCCCTCTTCGACGGGCTCCGCCGGCGGCACCTCCCGCATACAAAGGAAGACTACTCGTCGACAACGTACTCGAACAACGGGTACTCGACTACTCGCTCAAGACGACTTACCTCCCGAGGCGTGGTCTCCGAGACCTTCAGCTTCTTCGTCACCCGCTTCCTGGCGGGGTTGCGCGGCTTCCGTGGCGGCGCAGCAAGGCTAGCCTCCAGGCTAGCCGGAGGGTCTTGTACCAGTGGAACGTGAGGCAAGCCCGGGCGGCTAAACCTTGACCGCAGCTGGAAGCGGTCCTGCAGCGTCTCTTCGTCTTCGTCGTCGTCATCGGAGGTATCTTCCACGATGACGGTGTCGTCGCCTTCACCGACTTCGCGGCGCTCCTTCACCTTCCCCTCCACCGGGATCTCGATCCCGCTCGGTGGTGGCTGCGGCTCGGAGATGAACCGCTTCACATCATCCTGCGCAAGACACAAGACGTCAGCAACTCTACTACAAGTAATCACTACTCGACTAGGGGCGTACGACTACTCACCTCCTTGGGCGGGCGCGCGGCAGAGTACTCCTCGACTGGGCACGCCGTGTATGGCGGCATGTCCTTGAAGATCCGCGACAACCTCTCGACGATGTCGTTGTCATCCAGCTCGCCTCCTGGCATCCGCGACGCGTCGTCGTCGCCGGTGTACTCGAAGCCCAGGGTCTCCCGAGCCATCAACGGCTGGATCCTGCGCTTCATGAAACTGAAGGCCACGTGCTCGGCCCTCAGTCCCGCCTCCCTGAGCACTTTGATGCGTGCTAGCAGCTCGGGGAGCTGGATTCCTTCTTGCATGGTGGGATCCGTGTTCCACCACTCATGGTGCCTGGGCTGCCGTCCGCTCGGCTTCGGCAGGCCAGGGTGGTGGTTCGTGATGTAGAACCACCTGGTCTTCCAATCCGTGTTGGAGTCGACAAGTTTGTACGCCAAGTACTGCTCCGCAGCATCCTCCCTCAGCTGGATGCCGGCTCCTCCGACCACCCTGGGGTTGGAGGCACTTGGTTGCGGCTTGACGCGGAAAAACTTCCGGAAAAGCACCCAGTGCGGCTTGATTCCGAGGAAGGCTTCGCGGAAGTGGACGAAGACCGACGTGTGGAAGATGCCGTTGGGGTTCAGGTTCAGGTACTCGATCCCGTAGTACCCGAGCGGCCCCTTGAAGAAGTCGGCCGGCCGGGAGCGCAAGACCACGCTCCACGAACCGCGAGAACATCGGGATCTCATTTTCGGCCTTCTCCATCGGATATGGATCTCCAGCGGCGGATCTCCACATGTCGACTTCCTTCTCCCTGATGAACCCACTGTTCAGGAGGGTCGACGGGTCCTCCGTCTTCACTTTGGATTTCTTCCACTCGCGGCTCGGATCGGCTCGCGGTGGAGACATGGGCGGCGCCGCTCCGGTGGCAGCCGCGGCGGCCTCTTCGCGGCCCCTCTTCTTCCCGGCGGCCTTGGACGTCTTGGACGGCGACGGCTTCATCCTCCAAGTGCAAGGAGTCTTCACTCGCATCCGCTCGGGGGCTACCCTAAAAGCTTCGGGTGGCGGCGCGCTTGGATCTACTACGGCGGCAGCAGGCGCTGGGAGTGGATTCGCTTCAAGATGCAAACGGAATGGCTGCGGCTCGAATGGGTGAAAAACCCTAAGGGTTTTGGCTTCTATTTATAAGCCAAATCGGCTCCGCAACGGGCGGCCGGATAAGTCCGCGCGCGGCTGACTCAGTGGCTGCGCGTGACTCTTCGTATTCTACTAGTCGACGCGCCTCACCTCGGGGGCTCGGCTACTTCTACTCGACTACCTGGGAAGCGGCTAGTCTCAAGAGCATCTCAGGACACATTCTCCAAGAAGACCCTTCAATTCGAGAGGAAGTACTCGACTCAAGGCTCGGGGGCTCCGTGCCACGTGTCCTTCGGTTTTTCTCTCTGGATTTTCGGGATTTTCTTGCCAAGATTTCAGATGGACCCTAAGCTAGAGCCCGCGGCTCAAGGCTCGGGGGCTACTCCATGTGGAGTGCGGTTTTGCAAATCGCACCTCCATACCAGCTCCGGCTTCAAGGCAAGACATGCAGTTTTTGAAGACCTTCGAAGGCAGTTTTCGAGGACGCTTGGGACTACTCGAGAAGACTTCAAGATTGCTCAAACATCAGCTGGAGTACATTCCAGCCTCGGGATGCTTCGACTACTCTTGAGGACTTTTGACTTGTGGCACTCAGGGACGCTTGAGGACTACTCGTTAAGGCCGTCAAGACTACTTGAAGCTATCCTTCTCGACTACAAAGTACTCGGGGGCTTGTCGTATGGACCTCCCTGGGCCCACTACCTCGGTGGGTACCGGGACCGACTACTCGGTGGGCCCCTGGGACTACCCGGCTTGCGCTACACGGCACCTGAAGGCGTGGAGCACAAGGACTACACAGGAGTAGTACTCGGTTAGGGAGCTGTACATGTTCCGCACTGTATAGAGGACTCCTAGATGTACTCGACTAGTACTCTCTCCCTACTCCGACTTGTAACCCTGCCTCCCGAACTATATAAGGTGAGGCAGGGACCGATCTCTAGCATCCAATCTCCTCTCATACAACTCACGGCGCACCATTGCACCATCTTGTAATCGTGCCCTATCAATCCAGAGCTACGCAGCATACAGGACGTAGGGTATTACGCACCTCGCGGCCCGAACCTGTCTAAATTGTGTGCCATGTGTCTCTTCCTTCGAGTTACCGGTCTCGGCGAGTCACAATCATCTACTTCGGGTACTCCCCGTAGTAGGTTGCCGGTCTAAAACACCGACAGGTATGTTTACTAGTGGTAACAAAAGAGTTCCTACTATGATCCTTGAAGCGGTTGCAACACGTGACCTTCGCATATGGCATGCGTTTTTTGGTACTGCTGGGCCCTATAATGATATCAATGTGCTGAATAAATCTCCACTATTCATTGATGCGATAAAAGGAGAAGCTCCAAGAGTTCAGTTTGTTGTAAATGGAAACCAATATGACACAGGGTACTATCTTACTGATGGAATATATCCCGAGTGGGCGGCATTTGTGAAGACAATCTCCAAGCCGCAAACGGAAAAACACAAATTATATGCTCAACGTCAAGAATCTGCAAGAAAGGATGTTGAGTGTGCATTTGGTGTGTTGCAATCGAGATTTAATATTGTGCGTCGTCCAGCAAGATTGTGGAAGCGGGAGGATGTTGTTAACATAATGGAAGCTTGTGTCATCCTTCACAATATGATAGTTGAAGATGAAAAAGACTTGGTTCGAATTCCTTTGGATTTAAATGAGAACCCAAGTGCAACCATTGTCCTACCACCTAAGTGAGTACAAATAGTAATCCTAATCCCGATTTCGCGGCGGTACTAGCTAGGAACTCGGCTATACGTGCTCCTTCTACACATAAGCAACTCAAGAACGATTTAGTTGAGCACATATGGCGAGCGTTATGGGCCTAAAGAAAATTAATATTTACATCGCAATGGTATTGTATTGCAACTTTATTATATCATATCATGTACTTGAGTGACTATTGATATTATAATATATAATATTTACTTTTTTCCCTAAAACATTGTATGTGACTAAATTCCATATCGTGTAGTCCATCAATTGAGCACCATAGATGTTTACAAAGATGAAATTTACACTTGATCAATCCTTCTATTAATGAGTCAAATAACTTGCAGACAGCTAAATAGACGATTTACTGTACAAGCTGTCTGTTTAGCTGTCTGTATCTGACATGACAAATCAAATAGACAGCAGCTGTCTAAACTGTTGTACATGCCCTTATGCGTATCCAATGGGGTCCACCATCTACATCGAAGACTATACGATACGAATGAACAGTTTGAAAATGTTTGAGTATAATTATAATTACTTTAAAAAAAGTTTGAGTAAGGAGTTCATATCATGTTATGACATCTCATGATCAGCATATCCTTTTGTGATCAATTTAGAAACATTGAAAAAGTTTGATTACATTATATGACTGTCGGTGGGCGGATCTACAACACGACTTGTCTGACGTCTTGAAGAGAAGTCGCCAAAAAATGCACACTAATGTGAGTCCAGGGGAACAGTGCGTCGACTTTTTTCATAACATATGGCATCGGATCTCATACATCCATCTGCGAACGAACAACCTAAGGTCATTCGAAAGTCACTACTAGAGTCCACGACGACGAATCTAGGTAAAAATTGAATGTGGCCTCTCATTCGCTCCAATCATCAGTATGTTCGTTTGGCTGGTGGCTGATGGCTGGTGCTGATTTGTTCTGAGAGAAAAGTACTACTAGCTGATTGCTGGTGGCTGGTTTGTTCTGAGAGAAAAGTGTTGCTGGCTGGTGGCTGATAAGCCAAACGAACAGGCCATGTTGAAAACAAACAGTTGCCCAACGGAAAAGTAGGATGAAAGGCAAGGAGTGTGAAACACGTACTAGCAAGCGCAGGTTTTCGTAACCTTAAAAATATATAGCATGCGGCCCCGTTGACACCATAGAACTTAAAACATACACATTTCAAAGGCAATGAATATCTAGTTGTAAGCATATAATATAAATTACCTCCCTCTTCAACTTTGGCCTTTCCTACAACAACCTTCTCCTCTGGTTCCACATGATTCACCAACTACAGCCTATTCGTTTGGCTGGTGGCTGATGGCTGATGCTGATTTGGTTTGAGAGAAAATCTTGTTGGTGGTTCTTTGGTGGCGATTTGTTCGAGAAAAAAATCTTCATTTGGTGGCAGTGATAAGCCAAATGAACAGGGCAATTTGAATGAATTTTAGATAATATGCATCGGGACCAAACATACAGAAACAACTGGCTTTAATTTCTGCCAAGAGCAAAAATCCAACAATGCTTTAAGTATAATAGAAAATTCAGTGTCTTAATCGTAGATGGATGAATAGAAAAAAACTTAAATGCTTTAAGTTATTAAGTAGAATAAACAAAAAATAAACGACTCGCCTAGACTCTGAAATATGGACGGTAAAACTCAAGGACAATCTCTGTGGCAAGGTCATGAGCATAGTTACCAAGTTTGTCACATCAGTTTTCAGCATGATGACTTTGTCACTCTCAATGCACAAGGTTATAGTCACAATTTTATAGACAGAATGTAGCATTTAAATCTACATGTATTGTGATCAAATGCAGGGTCATGAGCTCTCAGTGTAGGGTCGTGAGCATTGGTACGTGTCGACCTGGGGTCATCACCATGACCCCGAGACCTTCTCTTTCTTCATTTATTTGGTGTCATGCTATAAAAAACCTATACGGCAGTCCATTAAATATCAATAAACCTGCCACCGAGACTGCCTAACAATCGCTGTCGCATGCCGCCGTCGCCAGTACCAAAGCCTTGCAAGAAAAAACAGGGATGTGGATAGGACTCCAACCAATCCCTCCCTGCCGACCCCGCCCAAAACAAGACTTACAAGGAAAAGCTTTAACCCCGATTTCGAACCCTCGGAAAAATCTTTGAATGTTTTAATTTATTCCAATAATTAACAGTATATTTTTTAATGATATTTGATATGCCTGTCAACAGTGATACTTATGCTTATGCGGTGGTTCTCTCGAATGTGCTTATGGTGTATGAGTGGGTTTATAGAGCTGAGTGTGAGCACATGATGATGAGTATTTGCGTTTTAGTGTTGTTTGAGAAAAATAATTATACTTTATTTGGCTCCACTAGAGTACGAAAATGGCGCATGCACACACGTGTTTTTTCCTTTTACATTATTTTTTATGAATTTTTTTAAAAAATATACGTCTCTTCCAAAATTTTACAAAACTATACCACATCACCATTTCAAATGGTGATTGGCCCCTACCGCAATTTAAAACAGTGGTTAGGGGTTGCCCCCCGCACCCGGAGTACTGCAGAAGTATTGTGGCACTCAAAGGTAGGGACATAATTTTTTTTGTTTAAAATCGAATGAAGATAAACTTTATATGAAATTTATAGCCGTCGACAAAATCTACAACTTTGTAGTTCAAACTTGTTTCATTTGAAATCATCTTCAGGATCAAATAATGAATATACCATCAAGATCTAAAATTTGAATTTTAAATCTAAATATCGTGTCAATCAAAAAAATGAATTCAAATAGACTCAGTTTAAACTACAAAGTTGTAGATCTCATCAAGATATACGATTTGAGTATAGAGTCTACCTCCATTCGAGTTTATATGAAAATATTATGATTTTTTAAGATATGTTGTCGAGAGAGAAAAAATCATCAAATTTTAGATATGAATATAATGGATTATTTGAGCATCAAAATAATTTCATATGACAAAAGTGTATACTACAAAGTTGTAGGTCTAGATGAAAGTTACAATTTTCGTATAACTTTTATCTCTATACGAGTTCATATGAAAGAAATATGTTTTCAACAAATATGTTGTCAATTGAAGAAATATTTGTGTAGAATATTTTAGCTTGAAGATGGTTTCAAACTACAAAGTTGTAAATTTCCTCAAAAGCTTTCAATTTTCATATAATTTGTTTAATGCAAGTTTAAATATAAAATTATGATTTTTTTTGAAAATGTACCATCCCTAATGCCGTTTGAAACGTCGGTTGAAAGTGCTGCAATACTACTACAGTACCGTGCGGCAGGAATAGCCTTTAACAGTTTCAAATGGCGCTAGGGCCCAACCGCCCTTTGAAAACGGCGACATTGATATAGTTCTGTAAAATTTTGAAATGGATGTATATTTTTGTAAATTATGTAATATATATATATATATATAAGTTAAAAAATTTCACGCACGCGACAAAGACAGGCAAACAGTCGTGGGCCGTAAGCGCCCAGCAAGCAAGCAGCTAGCCAGGCCGCGCATGATGGGGCCCCAGTTCGATGAGCCCAGCCTGATGGCCTTCGTCGTGTGTCCGTCGTGTGGTCCGCGTGCCGCGTGGATGCAGCGATCTTTTCGTTGCCTCCCTGGCCGTGGTGGCGTGGCGGTTACCGTGGATCTCGTGGCGGAGGCGCGACCGCAGCAATGCCGGACGACCCCCGGGAAAGCGACGAGCGGCAGCCACAATATCTCCCGCCCACCAATGGCCTCGCGCCCTCTCGTTCCCCCCACCCACCCCCCTATCCTCTCCCCCTCCGGCTCCACCGCCTCCGCCCCTCCCCCACTCGGCCACTCCACTGCGGTAACACCATGCGCCGCGAGTGAGAGTAGCAGTAGTAAAACACTAGCGGACCAGCTGCGGAGCTGCCTCTCTCCTCTCTCTCTCTCCCGGCGTGCGGTGGCCATAGCTTCCCTTCCCCTGCTCCCACTTTGTCCACGCTCAAGACTAGGTTCAGTTCAGTTCCTTGGTTGCTGTCCCCGCCGCCGCGCGTGCGCTGTTACTGCTCTGTGTTCTCTGTTCTGCCGTCGGCTCTTGTTCTTACCGCTGCTCTCGACCTCGTTGCCTCCGCCGCCTCGGAAGCGCAGGTAATAACGCCCGCCCGCCGGCGCCGCTGTTTGCTCGCCCGCGCACCCTCGTTCCTTCTTCACTCCCTTCAATTACGTTGCGTCTGTACTTCTCAAGTGAACTCACGGCCGCGTGGTGCGCGCGCAGGTGAACGGGCCATGACGGCGACGCCGGCGGTGATCGGGCTGAGCGCCGGCAACCGTCTCCTCGCCGCTTCCTTTGGCGCCGCCGCCGACCTCGCGCCGCAGGACGCGCACCACCCGTCGCTGCAGTTCGCGTCCAAGCTCGCCGTCGTCGTCGCGCACCGCGCCTCCGCTTCGTCCGCCTCCTCCTCCTCCGCCGCCGGCCACGCGCGCGCGCACGCCGTCCGCGCGCTCAGGAACCATTCCGCTCCCGCGCTCGCCCTGCCGCTGCCGCTGCCGCCTCCCCCGCTGCCAGCGGACCCCGTCGTCGCGCCGATGACGACTCCGGAGCTGGACATGGACTCCGAGTTCGAGTTCGAGTCCTCGCTCGAGGCCATCGTGCTGCTGCAGCGCTCCATGCTCGAGAAGCAGTGGGAGCTGCCGTTCGAGGACGACGACGAGGAAGAACACCACGGCGAGAGCCTTGTTCCCATGTCCAATGTGGTGGTTGCGCGGTCGGGCGTGTCGGCGCGGCAGCGGCGGATGAGCGGCCGGCGGCGGGGAGCTGGCCGGAAGAGCGTCACCATCAGCCCGGAGCTCATGCAGAGCCGGAACCGCATCTACCTCCGGGGCACCGTCAGCAAGGAGCTTCTCACGCACAAGCAGGTCGTCCACCTATCCAAGAAGATCAAGGATGGCATTTGGCTCCAGCACCAAAGATCAAAGTAATTTCAAGCCGCCCAAAGATCATCATTTGAAAATTGATATTTATTTGATATTTCCCAAAAGCAGAGTATTTGCACTATCAACATATTTAGTTACAATGCATTGAGTCTGAAACTGAACTGTGCATGCATATGATGCTCACACCATGAAAGAACTAAAAAATGCTCTCTGTTCTGCATTGTTGTTAATGAGTATGGTAGCAGATGCTGTCTAAATACAAATACTCATGCTGTAATTTAGTAATGAGTTCCAATTCACTATCTGATTCACCTCTGCCCCAATTTTGTATTCAGGCTGAAGGAGAAACTGGGGAATGAGCCTTCATACAAGCAGCTGGCACAAACATTAAGGATATCAGCCCCTGAACTGCGCTCAAGGATGCGCGAGTCGTTTCTTGCAAGGGAGATGTTGACAATGAGCAACCTCCGTTTGGTGATATCCATTGCCCAGAAGTATGACAACCTCGGTGTTGAGTTGGCAGACCTTATTCAGGTAATGACATAAGCTGTCTTGATGTTCAGCTGATTTGTATCCGCTTATTCCAATGTCAGTGCCTCGCTAGGACAGTTGTTCAACAGGAAAGCTTTAAACATAACGCATGTTGTATATCCATTGAATGTTGCAGGGTGGTCTGATTGGGCTACTCCGTGGGATTGAAAAGTTTGATGCATCAAGGGGATTTAGGATTTCCACTTATGTATACTGGTGGATTCGTCAGGTGAGACTACTAATGTTTCTCTGTTCATTCATTACTATTTTGTGGCCACTCAAATGGTTTAGGAACTACTAATGTTTTCATGCTATTGAGATCTGATCAGAGCATGACTCAATTGAGGTTTCCATTCATTGCTTCCTAACAGGGTGTTTCGAGAGCATTGGCTGAGAACTCAAAAACATTCAGGCTTCCTACTTATTTGCATGAGAGGCTGATTGCAATTCGTAGTGCAAAGTATGCTTTGGAAGACCAAGGAATTGCTCCAACAGTTGAAGTAAGGATGCTATAAAAATGAAATTTTGGCTAGTTTTTTTCCACCTAGCGTCTGTTAATTTATCATGTTTTTTCCTACTTATTTGCATACGGAAGGTACTGGGTAGTACCTTGTGTGAAGATTTTCCCACCAGCTAATTAATACAAATAAATAAATAAAATTAGTTATTGGGTCCACTAGTACTACCTGGTACTACTACCGTTATATTTCTATTTTTCTTTTTTAATTATCTGACATTTTTGTACAAAATTGTGACGCTTTCAGAATATCGCAGAGTCGCTCAATATATCGGAAAAGAAAGTAAACAATGCTACAGGGGTACTACTTTTTTACCTTCCCTGGTGGAATTCATTGGTCAGTGTTATCTGACATTTTTTCCATTCTTAAAAAACAATTTTCTGGTTGCAAATGCAGGCTGTGAACAAGGTTCTTTCACTGGATCAACAGGCATTCCCTTCCTTAAATAGCCTACCTGGCGAGACATTCCATAGTGTAAGCTATTATATGGTCACTTCTGAATTACCCATCCTTTTTGTATTGAGATAAGGCAGGAACTAAGTTTGCACCCATTTTCTCCTTGTTTTCAGTATATAGAGGATGAAAATGTCGAAAATGATCCATGGCATGGATTTGAGGAGCGGTATCTCAAGGTATGCATAGTAATGTTCTTTTGAAGACCTCTGACTAGGACATTTTAAAAAAACTGACTAGCGAAAATTTCCTTCATTCTTCTGAAATACCTAGCAAACTAATAACGATACTACTAAGGCACTTCCAAATCTATTTTAACTTAAGATTCTGCTGATGCCAGGAGGAAGTCAATAATCTTATAAATTCAACTCTCAACGAGCGAGAGAGGGACATTATTCGATTATATCATGGCATAGGGAAACAGTGCCACACATGGGAGGATATTAGCAGACAGTAAGTATTCAGTCTTGAGTAATGAAGGGAAATTTGTTTATACATAATTATACCCATAACCTGGTCTATTTGCTCACTTCAAATGGGTCTGTATTTTCTTTGCGCATTTTGCCCATATCATGAGCACAACCATGAAAAACTTGCAGGGAATTCTTTGGAATTTGATGTTCTAATTCTGGCATGGAACATATTCCCCAGGTTTGGGTTGTCGAGGGAGCGTGTCAGGCAAGTAGGACTCGTCGCCATGGAGAAGCTGAAGCATGCTGCAAGGAGGAAACATTTGGATGCATTGCTTGAGGATTATTGAGTTGAGAAATTTTTCATTTGAGTCGGTCCCCACATGCAGTGGTTGTATATACTCGGTAACATAGGGTACATCATCCTCGGAAGGCTTTTCTGCCACTCACTCTGAAGATAATTATACATGTATATTTGTGACAATTAATAGGCACACATGATCAAGATATCTATGCCTGCACAATCATCAAGGCAATCCAACAAGAAAAGTTGTTTTTTCTTGGAAGCTTCACAGATTTTCTGTAATATATGTACTCCCTCCGTCCCCAAAAGAGATAATTATACATGTATATTTGTGACAATTAATAGGCACACATGATCAAGATATCTATGCCTGCACAATCATCAAGGCAATCCAACAAGAAAAGTTCTTTTTTTCTTGGAAGCTTCACAGATTTTCTGTAATATATGTACTCCCTCCATCTCAAAAAGAGTCACGTCCATAGTCACATACAGCCTGTTCGGTTGGCTGGTTGCTTGATGGCTAGTCTTTGGTTTGTTACGAGAGAAGAGTATCTCCTATCTTGGGCCGGTTCTTGGTGGTGGTTTGTTCCGAGAGAAAATCTTCTTGGCACGGTGGCCGATAAGCCAAGCGAACAGGGTGATAATTCGGGGTCGCTGCCGCGTTCCTCGACCCGGGGTCACTGTGCCAAATCATGGGTCGGGGTCAACCGGGGTCATCGTCCCATTCACACATGGGTCATCGATCCACAATAGTAGGGTCACAACATGGATCAAGTAGGTTGTATTAAGCAACGGGGAGGGAAGATGAAAAAGAATGTCATTGTTAAGATAATGGACTTACGATACGAGGAATAATGGGCTTGGTGATCCATCATACGCAGCCCAGATCGGATTTTTCTTGATATTTTTTCCTATTTACTAGGTTGAGTAGAACTTTTGTATCATAATCATAGTTCATCGACCCGGGTTTATCGACCCAGATTGATTGGGGTCAATCGTTCCAAACTACTCCCTTCGACCCATGTTCTCAGACACTTACGACCCTCGTCCCTCGACCCCGACCCTCGATCCAGTCAACCCGACATTCTGGTGACTATGGTCACGTCTTAGGATTCAAAATTTGTCCCAAAAGGAATGACGTTTTACTTAATTTGACATGTGTGCATGTGCATGTAGAGATGCAACAATCAATTTGCATCTAATATGACAAATAAATAGGGACAATCAAGGTCATTTGACCCCCTTAATAATCTGTACTAAAATTCTTAGAATGACATTCTTTTTGGACGGAGGGAGTATATGTAATGGTATCATTTAGCGCCTTAATCAGTAGAGCAACAACATATATGTCCTGGATCTGTATTCCTCCATTTACGTAAAAAAGAAAGTGCTTGCAAGATTATGAGGTTTACAAGGCCACAACCAAAAAATTACCTTTCGTGTGTGAGAAATGCGCTAGCAAATAAACTTCAAGTGAGTTTTTTGAACTTTCTGAAAAACTTTGGTTGACATGTGGCCTGAGTTTGATCAAGCAATATATGTTGTTGTTAATGTCCATACATCAAGCAATTCAATGGATATTCAGACATAGCAGAAGTTAGCAAACTGAAACTGAACCATATGCCTGCTTCGATGCTTGAGGGCTAAAATGGTTCTCCAAATTGAGATGACATTCCAACACTGAGCTGTCGTGCATGCCACATCCGTAGGTATCCACTCTTCATTTCAACAGGCACAATAGATAGCTTTCCATTTAGCTAAACCAACACATAACGGGTGCAACTTGCATAGTTTAATGCCACAAACCTTTTGGAACATGTAAATCTTCATGTGGGACCTCAGTTACACCAACATCGATGAATACCATACTTCCAGGATTTTGGATCCTTCACTTTAGGCCCTAAGGATAGAAAACTGGTGTCAGAATTTAACAATGTAAACTGCTTGCTGAATCCACGAAAAAATATATCAAACTTTGAACATTTAAACAAGATAGGCCTCGCTAACCCTGTCATACTGACGTGCATCCAAAATTAAGAATAAAGCTGCACTGCCGTACTGAATACAAGTAGTTGAAGGGATCAGGCCTGATTGTTACTCGGAGTTTGGTCAGGACAACACATGCTCACATTTTTCTTCCAAAAGAGTGGTAAACTGAACTTGAATTAAGAACTGACATACATGTGATGAAATAGCCAGAAACTTGAAATCAACCAACTGAAATTTAAACAATCAAATGTATCCAGTAAACTGTCACAAGTCAACATACTAGACCAGGAGATTAAACTTGAAATTGCAATCCTAAAGGGCTAGAGAAAATGTAGGCTGAACAAAGAAAAAAATGGATTGGAACAAACCTTCATAGGGATTGCTTGAATGAGCATGTGACAAGTCTCTATGTTCAAGGCTGTCAAGGCGTTGGTAAAGAGGCTTCATATCTATGGCTGGGCAATATTTGATAGCAAGTCTCTGCAAAGCTGAATAACTCCCAAGAGCACCCGGAAAAGATTTCAAATGTTTACACCCCATCAGATCAAGTTTTTCTAACAATGGCAAGTGTCCTAGGGAATCTAGTGATTGCAATTCATCGCGGCAATGAATGCACAATTCCTTAAGCACATCCAGCTGCCCTGATATAGAACAAAGCTTCGAAACAAGCGGATTACTAATGACTTGAGGGTTGGTGGTAGGTTTGGGAGTGCTACCAAGCTATTACAGGTATTTATATCTAGATATTCCAGGCAAGGCAGAGGATGATTTGTTCGTGCTGCTGATTGCTTTGCCACACAAGTATCTTCCAGCGACATACTTGTGTCTAGGTGCTCCACATGCACACTTTTTGATTCTACATCCTCATCCCATGCCAATTTAAAACTTTCACAGAACATAATCTTGATATCAGTGATAGATTGGGGAAGAACAAAGAGCTCTGTCAACTTTTCGCAACATATCACATGCAAACTGTTTAGGTGGCCCGAGTCATTGTTGGTGTTGTCTCACCTTTAACTGGTGCTCGCCCCACTAGATTAGAGCACCCAGAAACACAGAAATGCTTCAAGGATACCAAACATTGGAACACATCCTCAGGCCAGTAGACAAGCGCATCACAATTTCTTATTTCCAAAAAAACAAGTTTTCCAAACCATCTCCAGATCCCTGTTATAAACGATGGCGAATAAACAACGACAAGCAAAGGAATCAAACCGCAGGAGACACGAGATTTAACGTGGAAAACCCTTGCGGGAAAAACCACGGGCGCCAGCCAGCAAGAACTTCACTATATCGGGAGTCAGGTTACAACGCCAACGGCGGCGGCTTACAAGAGAATGAATCAATCTCTAATGGAAAACCCTAACGGGTATTTATGACCCGTACCGTACCGCTGGGGGGGCTGCCGCCCCCCGCACCCCCCAGCCGCGACCTGGGAAAAGGGGCCGGAGCGAAGCGGAGGCAGAAGTCGGCTTTTCTCTTGGGAGACAGAATTTGGATCGTAACTCAACAAACTCCACCTTGAGACAAATTCCCTCTTGCAGCATAAACAAAAAGAACCTTCATCCTGAACACATCAAAGAAACAAAATACTTCTGGCGCCAAATAGCCTCTTGGGCTACACAGTTAAGCCAACTAAGCTTGAGCAAAGCTCAAACTGAGCAACAGGAACTGGCTTTGTCAACATATCAGCAGGATTATCAAGAGTGTATATCTTGCATACCTTTAACTTACCCTTTTCAACCTCATCACGCACATAATGATACTTGATTTCAATGTGCTTTGTCCTCTCATGGAACATCTGGTCTTTGGTAAGATATATAGCACTCTGACTATCTGAAAACAGGTTAATGCAAGAATCAACACCATAATGCTCGGCAAACAATCCTTTCGACCAACACAACTCTCTCGCATGCTTCAAAGAAATAGCCATGTACTCGGCCTCGGTAGTAGACAAAGCAACAACGAGTCGCAAGACAGCCTTCCACTCACAAGACAACTGCTAATAGTAAACACATAACCTGTGAGTGACCTCCGCTTGTCCAAATCACCGGCATAATCTGAATCCACATAGCCAATAAGTCCCTTATCTGTCCTGCCAAACTTCAAGCAATGATCTGCTGTGCCTCGAAGACACCTGAAAATCCACTGAACTGCCCTCCAGTATTCTTTACCAGGATTAGACATGTATCTGCTAACCAAACTCATAACATAAGACAAATCCGGGCGAGAACAAACCATAGCATACATCAAAGAACCAACAACACTAGAATACGGAACCTTTGACATATACTCAACATCCTCAACTGTACTAGCACACTGCTCAGCTGACAATTTAAAATGTGGTGCAATAGGAGTACTAACAGGCTTTGCATCATGCATATTGAAACGCTGAAGAACCTTCTCAATATAACCATGCTGACTAAGAAATAATAAACCAGCTTTTCTATCTCTAGTGATTTCCATACCTAGAATCTTCTTAGCGAAGACCAAGATCCTTCATGTCAAACTCACTACTCAACAATTTCTTCAATGTAGTGATCTCTTTCCTGCTCTTGGCAAAATCGAGCATATCATCAACATATAACGACAAGTATATAGGTGATCCATTAACATACTTGATGTAAACACGGCTATCATATTTTGATCTCTTAAAGCCATGTGACAACATAAATGAATCAAACCTTTTATACCACCGACGGGGAGACTGTTTCAAACCATACAAGGATTTCTTCAACTTGCAAACATAATTCTCCTTGCCGTGCACTATGAACCCCTCGAGCCGGTCCATGTAAATCTCCTCCTCAAGCTCTCCATGTAAAAATGCACTCTTCACATCTAACTCGCTCAAGCTCAAGATTATGTGCAAAGAACAATACTCAAGAATGTACGAATTGAGCTATGCTTTACAACCGGAGAGAACACATCATTATAATCAACACCGGGAATTTGACCGTAACCTTTAGCCACTAACCTTCCCTTAAACTTTGGAGGTTCGCTAGAAGATAAACCCTCCTTTCTCTTGAAGATCCATTTGCGACGAACGTGCTTCTTTCCCTTAGGCAAAGGAACAACCTCCCATGTGCGAGTTCTTCTCAAGAGATTGCATCTCATCCCGCATAGCCGTAATCCACTTCTCACGATCACCACAAGAGATAGCTTCGAATATGTGGCGGCTCATAATCGCTATCAACTTCGTTCAAAGACAACTCAAAGCATAATAAATCATATTACACTCCTCAATAAGACGACGTGGCCGTCCACAAACCCTTTTAGACTTGCGAGTAGCAATAGGCAAATCTTCATCAAGCAAAACGGGGGTAAGTGCCGAACATCATCATGAGCCTCATCATCAACACTCCATTTTCCTGGTCATCTACGGACGGCTCCACCTCGCTCGTACGTATCATCATGCACATGTTGCTGCACCCGCACACCTTTTTCGTCATCCACATGCTCCACTCCGCACGCTCATATGCTGCGACCCTTTATCAAAATTATTTGGAACATGATCCGAGAACAAACTGTCATTAAACATCAAAGATTCATTAAAAACAACACTCCTGCTCATGAAAGTCTTTTTAGTTTCAGGATTCCACAACTTATATCCTTTAACTCCCGAACCATAACAAAAAAAAGACATTTAATAGCTCTAGGCTCCAATTTTACATTATCAACATGAGCATAAGCAATGCAGCCAAAAACTTTCAACTGTGAATAATCAGCAGGTGTGCCAGATCATACCTCAATAGGTGTTTTCTTATTAAGTGGAATAGACGGCGACCTGTTTATCAAGTAGCATGCGGTGTTAGCTGCTTCAGCCCAAAAACGCTTGCTCATCCGCGCGTTGGACAACATGCAACGGGCCTTCGAGATGATGGTCCCGTTCATGCGCTCGGCCACATCGTTTTGTGCGGAGTATACGGTATGGTGTGGTGCCCGACAATGCCTTCCGCACTCGCAATAATGATTAAACGCAGCGAACAAAATTCTCCACCATTATCGCACGAAGCACCTTCACCTTCCTATCGGTTTGCCTTTCTATCATCACTTTCCAATCTTTAAAAGCAGAAAAGTATCATCTTTATTTTTCGAAAGTAAGGCCATACTTTTCTAGAGTAATCATCAATAATAGTAAGCATGTAACGAGCACCACCATAAGAAGGCTTACGAGAGGGACCCCATAAGTCAGCATGTACATAATCAAGAGTACCTTTGGTGGTATGAACAGCGGTATTGAACTTTACCCTTTTGTGCTTCCCGAAAATACAATGCTCACAGAACTTCTTGCCACTCAAAGTACAGCCATCTAGTAGGTTTCTCTTCACCAATTCTGCCATACCAAGTTCACTCATATGTCCAAGACGCATATGCCAAAGGTTAGTCTCACTAGGTACGAGATTAGTAACGACGAGCGGCGGATATGGAACCTTGTAAAGTACTTCCTCTAAGGACATATAACTTTGCAGAATTCATATCACCTAAGAAGACAAGAGAACCTTTTGATACCTTTAAAACTCCACCTGAACCGGAGTATTTGAACCCTTCTGCATTAAGTGTGCTGAGTGAGATGAGATTTCTAGTCATCCTCGGTATGTGCCTCACATTCTGTAGCGTACGTGTCATGCCATCATGCGCATTGATCTGAACGGAGCCTATACCCACAATCTCACATGGGTTATCATCTCCCATACGCACTACATCTCCATTCTGCACAGGTTTATAAGAACTGAACCAATCTCTGTTAGTGCAGATATGAAATGAACATGCGGAATCAAGTATCTATTCATCATGACCAAAAAAACAACCGGCAAGGACAACCAGACATTCTCCTGAATAAGAAGTATTCCCAGCACCAAAAACAACAGAGGCCTTACCATCCGAATTATTTTTCCTGTTCTCCTTATTCTTAAGGTTCCAACATTCCTCAATAAAATGAGTCTTTTTCTTGCAATACTTACAGAACTTCTTGGGCGGTCTAGACTTAGAACGACCTCTACTTTCTTGGCTCTTGAAACGATCATTGCTTTCATTAGAGGATCTCTGCTCGGTTCTGCCTCTAACTTGCAAAGCATCGCCCTTAGAGGACGACCCATCAGAGTGCACCATGCCTTTCATCTTCTCCCTGGATTGGAGTGCCTCATAAACATCCGAGACGGTTAGTTCATCACGGCTCAAAAGTATGGTGTCACGAAAAGATGCAAACGAACTGGGCAGAGAGCATAACGAGAAGAGGCCTAAATCCTCATCCTCATACTTCACCTCCATCGACACTAGGTCGGCAACGATCTCCTTGAAAGCGATATGTGGCTCAACACCGAACCACCCTCCTCCATCTTGAGTGTGAACAACTTCATCTTCATATGCATCTTACCGGTTAGATCCTTGGACATACGGATCGATTCCGGTTTCAACCGCAGTGCTTGCAGCGAGCTCTTCCCGCACACATTCTTGCAAAATATCATTGGACGGATGAAGTTGAATTAAAGACAGAGCCTTACGATCCTTGCGACTCTCCTCATCGGTCCAATCTTTGGACGACTTGCCACCGAACTTATCCGGCGCCACATCAAGATCATGAGTATTCGCCGAATAGCTCGCATCTTGACTTGCCACGATGAGAACCTCGTCTTGTAATCCAACGGCGGTAGATCAAACTTCATCGTCGACGACATCGAAGAAAACAAATCCGAAACCAGGCTACGATACCACTTGTTATAAACGATGGCGAATAAACGACGACAAGTAAAGGAATCAAACCGCAGGAGACACGAGATTTAACGTGGAAAACCCTTGCGGGAAAAACCACGGGCGCCAGCCAGCAAGAACTTCACTATATCGGGAGTCAGGTTACAACACCAACGGCGACGGCTTACAAGAGAATGAATCAATCTCTAATGGAAAACCCTAACGGGTATTTATGACCCGTCTCGGTACCGGCCGGGGGGCTGCCGCCCCCGCACCCCCCCCCCGCCCGCGACCCGGGAAAAGGGTGTGGCCCGATGGGCCACTTCGCCTCTGCTTCGCTCCGGCCCAAGCCTACGGCGACGGGCCTCCGCTTCGCTCCGTCGAAGTCGGCTTTTCTCTTGGGAGACGAAATTTGGATCGTAACTCAACAAACTCCACCTTGAGACAAATTCCCTCTTGCAAAGATAAACAAAAAGAACCTTCATCCCGAACACATCAAAGAAACAAAATACTTCGGCGCCAAATAGCCTCTTGGGCTACACGGTTAAGCCAACTAAGCTTGAGCAAAGCTCAAACCGAGCAACAGAACCGGCTTTGTCAACATATCGGCCAGGATTATCAAGAGTGTGTATCTTGCATACCTTTAACTTACCCTTTTCAACCTCATCACACACATAATGATACTTGATCTCAATGTGCTTTGTCCTCTCATGGAACATCTGGTCTTTGGTAAGATATATAGCACTCTGACTATCTGAAAACAGGTTAATGCAAGAATCAACACCACAAAGCTCAGCAAACAATCCTTTCAGCCAACACAACTCTCTGCATGCTTCAGCAATAGCCATGTACTCAGCCTCAGTAGTAGACAAAGCAACAACAGGCTGCAAGACAGCCTTCCAGCTCACAGCACAACTGCCAATAGTAAACACATAACCTGTGAGTGACCTTCGCTTGTCCAAATCACCGGCATAATCTGAATCCACATAGCCAATAACCTGTGAGAAAGGCCGACTTCTGCCTCCGCTTCGCTCCGGCCCAAGCCTACCGGCGACGGGCCTCCGCTTCGCTCCGTCAGAAGTCGGCCTTTCTCTTGGGAGACAGAATTTGGATCATAACTCAACAATCCCAACTGTTTGCTGTAATGGACTTGAGACGAAGAAAACTCAGAGCCAGTTAACGTCAGTTCTAATAGAGATGAATCAATGTTCTCATTGTCTAGAACAAGTGCTGCTTCTTTATCATGGACAGACAGTTGTAGCTTTGACAGTAAAGACATATATCTACATCTAACTATTAATAATGATAGCTGCGCCTTGCCTTCATCGAGCTCTATAACCTTGAGATTTGGGTGTTTCTGGCAGAGCAGCCAGCTTTGGACAGTCACGAATAACAGGTTTCTCAAGCTGAGGAAATGATACTTCTCTCCCTTCTATTGCCACCCATCTTTCCATGATCTTCAGATTATGCAGTTCTCCTAACCGAAGAATTTGAAGAGCCTCCAAATAGCTAAATTGAGGAAATTCCTCACACATGGTAAAGCCAAATAGATTGAGCTCAGTCAAATGCTTCCACAACAAACTAGGATCTTTCATCCAGGTTGGTAAATGGGTGCTTTTGTAACCAAGTATCCTTAGCATCTCCAGCCCGTCATGAGGTTCAAGGGCATCTAATACCTTCTTATGAGAGTCTGGTACAGTCTCCTCATTGATTTTACCACTCCATTCAAGAGATAAATGACTGAGTTTCTCTTTATTTCTAAGAGTAGCAGCCTTAGCTTGTGCCTCTGTTACATTTTCCAAAAAACTTAACATCAATTTACCACCAAGATCTAACTTTTGCAATTGCGTCACAGTACTGCAGCCAGAGCTAGTACTAACCACGAAATATGTCAAAATCTGCAGATGACTAAGTTCTCTGAGGTCTGGAGGCATGCACTTCAGTGATCTGCATCCTTCAGTATATAGGTGAAGGAGGCTAGCCATATATTTCATATCCCTTGGAAGTTAACAAAGTTTCCCACAATGTGAAACATTTAGGGTCAGTAAATTGTAAAGGATGCTTATCTCTTCAGGAAGTTGTTCGATCCACCAATTGCCTGATAGATCAAGATACCTTAGGTGTTGTAAGTGCCTAGGTCTGATACTAAATTTCCTCCAACACCTAAGTTTTACCGCTCGCAGAGAATTATACTTCGGCATATGTAGTGTGTGGTTTGCAGATGCACACAACAATGTCTGGAGAGTTGGGTCTTGTTTCTTCAAAAAATCAAGCAGATAAGTTCCAGTTTCAAGATTGTGTGAGAACATGTGCCGGCTGTGTTCCAGTTCCAGTTTCAAGCAGATAAGCAGATAAGTTCCAGTTTCAAGATTGGTAATAGTTGTACATTCTTCTCCTAAAACAGACAAAGCAATGTCATGCATAAGATCATGTATCTTGCATGTCTTAATACTAGGAAAATGACTCCAGCTTTTATCCTCTGATGTGGCTTGCTTTGCATCTTTAAAGAATGACCTCCAAGCTAGTCTGTCAAAAATCCCACTTGAAACAACTGGAAAGTGGGACATCCTCCTCAACTGGTATATAGTCATTATCAATCCACAGTTGGATCAAATTCTCCACTTCAATCTCATGATCTTTTGGAAACACAACACAAAAACACAAAACACTGCTTCATGTGTAATGGTAAGTTGTCGTAGCCGAGCTTGAGTATCGGCAATATTTCATTCCCCTCATTGCTAATGTTGCTTTTCTTTAATACTGCCATCCATTCGTCCCTGCTAGTCTTGGTACTTAACATTGATCCTATGGCTTTGGCAGCTAAAGGAGAGCCATGGCATCTCTTCACAATGGAATTAACAATGTCCTCCAACTTAGAACACTCTGGCTTCTGCAAAATGAATGCTCTTCTTTCGACAATTTCCTTTAGAAACACATCATCTAGATTTCCCAGATTATAGAATTTTCCAGGCATAATTTGAGCTACCTTTGTATCACGAGTTGTTGTCAGTATTGCACTACCTGTACCAGCATGCTGAAGACAGGTCTTCATCTTCTCCCACTTATCAACATCCTGATTCCATACATCATCCAGCACAAGGAGGCACCTCTTTCTGCTTAGTTCTTTCTGCAGGTCTTGCAATATGTTCTCACTATCTTTGTCTGTGCTACTGCAGATGCTTCTTGCAATATTACCCACGTCAAAATTCTCTGACACACAACAGCACTTCTGGAACTGAAATGCATCTTTATTTTAGGGTCATTGTAAACTAGCAGCACAAAGGTGGTTTTGCCCAGCCCACCCAATCCAACAATAGGGAGAACAAAGAAGATCAACATCGTTAGCATAGTCCAGTAATATCTTCACAATCTTCTTCTTCTCTTCATTTCACAATCCTTGTCGGAGTAAACAATGATGGGATCCACCTGACGCAGTGGCATTGATGGCGGTGCTTGGCGCCTGTGTCTGAAACCAAAGGCATTCATTTCTGTGACCAGGACCTCAATGTCCTGCACAATCTTCTGCAGCTTCTTGCCCATCCTGCAGGGCGCCTTGTAAACTATATATGTAGGGCCAATAACCTAATGGCACATAGCTCTGAAAATTAAGGCACCCGGTTTAAGAAAGATAATATATTGGGTGACGAGTTATCCTCTAGCAGAATGTGCAATGTGCAATTGGCCCCACAGATGCAAATTCAGATGGTAAATGTGAGAGGTATGCAAAATGCTTCATCCTTGGCATTTGATTCAGGCGAAAAGATTTCTGAGTTCTACTTAAGAAACACTCGCTGGATTTTGATCGAACACTTTAGGGGCAGTTCGCCTATAGGCGGAGCAATCAGAAAAAGGCTTACAAGTGAGTGGGCGTGGTCGAACAACATGGCAAGCCCACCCTCCACCACTCCAGCCAGTTCCCGCCGCGCACTGAACCGCGGCCACGGCCCACGGCCATACGCCGATGACTATGCCCAGCGCCGCCAGTTTGTTCTTCCTGCCAACTCCATGTCTCCATCGTGACGGAGGAGCACCCCTGGATGCACGAGGGAAATGGAGGCATGTTGGATACGGGTTGACTTCTTCACCGCCGGCCGCCGAAACTTTGAATCGTAGCTTCTGGTTGCTCAAACTTTGAATCGCGGTTGTATAATAAGCAAACTCATAAACGTATGAACCTGCAGTATTTCCTATCGCATACATTCCTATCGCTAACCTACTCATATGTTGTAGACTAAAGTCGTAGGAGGGAAAACAAGCTGGTTTTTCAGTGGCCATGTTACTGTCATGAATCCATCAGAGTTTTTATTCCTCCAAATCTCACTTTCAGTGTCCCAAATGAAAAGCACATGAAAACTATCAAGATGATGATCAGGATGAAGTAACGATTGTCATTGTCTGAAGTTTCTGCTTTTAAGTTGGAGGTACTGCAAATTGCAAAATGCAAACGCCATAACAGGCACAAGCCCTCTGTATCAGGATTCCCGGCGCAGTCTTGACGCCGGTGAACTCCAGATCATAATGCACACGCGAACACGAAACAAGTCTCTGCCTCTCTGGTGAATGCAGACACAGAAAGAGACCGCGTGACTAATAACTGGATGCAGACATGAACACATGCATGTTGCAATTGCATGAATGATCAAACACTCTGCCTCACACACTGGTCCAAAACATCATGCTGGTGATACTCATCTATTTCCATAGACATCTTCACTGATGCTATCTGGGAGACACAGATCGATCCTGCAAGGGAACCAACACAGTCAGGTACAGAAACAATCAGAACCCCGAGATAGATGACTCTCCACTCCGACTTAACGGATTTAAGTTTCATAGTTTAAACTTTAAAGCCACAAACCTTTACTGATACGAACATCTGTATCTGGGACGTCAGTAGTGCCGACATCCAGGAATAGCGCATTTCCAAGTTTTTGGGTCCTTCAGTTTAGGCCGTGACACTGGAGGAGGAAAACGATGATGTCATGATTTATCACTGTGAACTAGTGGCTGCATCCAGAACAAATATATGATACTTTGAACTTGTAACTGAACATGACTAATTATCAGTGAAAGCTTCCCACGCATGCACAGGACACGCTCGCGAGGCAAAAATGCAAATGGCTCGTCTGTTGGAGTCGGTCTCATTCTGAACGCATGGTAAAACTGTTAGATCGGTCTACACTCTACACCATTTTTTTCTTGGACACAACTTATTCCACCCATGAGAAGGCCACGCAGCGACGCGGCGCAGCTCCTTGCCAGCGCCGCCCTGCCACCCGCCTCGGCTCCCTCCCCTGCGGCTGCCGCTACAAGCCGAGCCGTGTCGCAAGCCGAAGCCTCCCTGGATGCCGGTTCCGCCGGGGCGGACGCTACTGGGCTTGAATCAGACGAGGGCCCAGTACACAACATTTGCCCAGCCGTGCGAGCAAGGGCCCAGGACAATCCCTCGCCCATGTGCACCACGTCCTCGACCCAGCTTGACGCCGCGAAGGCCGCCACGACCGCGTTCCTGTCCGGCGTGCGCAAGGCGCTACAACTCCCCCTCGCTCAACTCCCGCCGTGCGACCAACCGGCCACCTCCCCCTCGCCGGCCGCGGTTCGCTGCAGTAGCCGCATCGCCAACCTACCAACTTCCGCGGTCAGGCCGTCCAAGCGTGGCGAACTGCTGCTCAGGCGCAAGCTAGGCCTCCGTCCGGCGGCCGACCAGCCGGCTGCTGCCGCCAACGACCAGCTCATCGCAGCGGTCTTCAAGGGACCGGTTGACCACGATTGCTTTGAGGCGCTTCGGGACATCTTGCCGGCTGCAAGGGCACTTTCAGACGCCGACCTCTTGGCAGCCGCGCGCTCGGCCAGCAGCGCGATCAGTGCCTGCTGATGCCGTCCTGGCCGTCGCCGCCACTCGGTTGCTCAGTTCTCATGGATCACAACAACATCAACATTCTTGTGTGGAACGTCCGCGGATTGAATGCTCGCTGCAGGCGTGACAATCTCCGCGTGGTGGCAAACGACAACAACGTTTCGGTGCTATGTGTTCAAGAAACGAAACTCTCTGTAATTTCTGACTTCCTTATCAATGAGATGCTCGGCAATAGATTTGCGAGCTTTGATTACTTACCGGCGGCTGGCACCCGTGGCGGGATCCTGATCGCATGTCGTAGCCCGGAGGTGTCCTGCTCCCGCTTCCACCTTGGGACCTACTCGGTCACGGTGACACTCAACTTCGCGCATGAGCAGGAACAATGCTGCCTCACCGGCGTCTACGGTCCCCTAGCGGACGTGGACAAGGTGGACTTCCTAAACGAGCTCCGTTCAATCCAATCTTTGGTCCCGTGTCCATGGCTACTCGCTGGAGACTTCAACCTGATTTTGGACGCAACCGACAAAAATAATGCTAACTTGAACCGCCGGAACATGGGGCGCTTCAGGCGGTTCGTGGACGATGCCGAACTGATAGAGTCCTGATCTCCGTTGATTGGGAGTCCCTGTTCCCGGACTGCTTCCTTCAGGCCCTGTCCTCAGATATGTCCGATCACACACCGCTTCTACTCGCCACCAACGCTCGTTTCCGTCCAAAGCGAAGGTTCCGGTTCGAAAACTTCTGGATCAGGATACCAGGTTATATTCAGGTGGTTGAGAAAGGATGGAACTGCCCGCCTTCCACACCGGACCCTTTTGGCCGCCTGGATCATTTGCTCCGCAACACTGCGCGTGAGCTTCAGAGTTGGAGCCAGCGCCGCGTCGGCCAGGTCAAAGAACAGCTGCTGATGGCCAGGGAATTGATCCGCCAGTTCGACCGCGCTGAGGAAAACCGCTTGCTCACGCAAGATGAGCGTAGGTTCAGGAACGAGCTCAAGCTCAGTGCCTAGGCCTTGCGTCCCTGGAGCGCACGCTGGCACGGATGAGGTCTCGCGTCACCTTCTTGCGGGAGGGGGATGCCAACACGAAGTTGTTCCATGCTCAGGCCTCTTACAGAACTAAGAAGAAACTAATCGTGCGGCTCGAGAATGACGACGACACAACAGTTACTCACGACGAGAAGGAGGACATGCTCTACCGCCACTTCCTTCAAATCCTGGGGACATCTGCTCTCCGTAACGAGTCCATCGATCTGGAGGCTATCGGCATGTCGCCGGCCAACCTGGAGAGGCTGGAGGCTCCTTTCTCTGAGACAGAGGTCTGGACAACGATTAAATCCCTACCCAAGGACAAGGCGCCAGGGCCTGACGGGTTCAACGCAGAATTTTACCTGTCCGCCTGGCCGGTCATCAAGCGTGACGTCATGGAGGCTTTCAACGTATTCTACAGAACGAACAGTGGCCAATTCCACCGCCTCAATGGTGCTTTGATCACGCTCCTCCCCAAGAAGGATGACCCCCGTAGGCCCGGTGACTACCGCCCCATCAGCTTGATTCATAGCTTCGCCAAGTTGGTAGCCAAACTGCTCGCGAACCGGGTCGCGCCTGAACTTCAGCACCTCGTTGCTGTCAACCAGAGTGCTTTCATCAAGAACCGCACCATCCACGACAATTTCAAATTCGTCGAACTCGCGGCAAAGGCGCTGCACAGGAAGCACAGACCGTCGCTGTTGGTTAAGTTGGATATCACCAAGGCATTCGACACAGCAGCCTGGCCGTTCCTACTTCTGGTGTTGCAGGGCATGGGCTTCGGAGGTCGGTGGAGGGACTGGATTTCGATCCTCATCTCTACTGCGTCCACGCGGGTCCTACTCAACGGCGAGCCGGGACGTGTCATCCGGAATGCCCGTGGACTACGGCAAGGGGATCCGCTGTCCCCCATGCTGTTCATCCTACTCATGGAGGTGTTACACCGCCTTCTGTTGCAAGCTGTGCGGCAAGGATTGCTGGCGCCGCCGGCGGACGCCGCCATTCTACACCAGTGCTCCCTCTATGCGGACGATGTTGTCCTCTTCATCAGGCCTTCGTTGCAGGATCTGGTCGCAACTAAGGGAATCCTGGATTTTTTTGGCGAATGCTCCGGCCTACACATAAATGTCCACAAGACTGTGGTGGCACCAATCGCCTGCTCCGTCGAGGACATCAGCCTGGTGCGGGAGGTCTTCCCAGCCCAAATCTCCGAGTTCCCCATAATTTACCTCGGGTTGCCTCTATCTGTCCAGCGCCTAAGGAAGGCACACTTGCAGCCACTCGTAGACAAAGTCAGCGCGTCCATACCGACGTGGAAGGCCAAACTCATCAACAAGGCGGGCAGATTGACTATGGTGAAGGCCGTCATGGCAGCCAAGTGCACCCACACAATGATCGCCCTCAAATTACCAGATTGGGTGTTCAAAGAGATTGACAAAAGAAGGAGGGGTTTCCTTTGGGCTGGTAAAGAAAGGGCTACAGGCGGCCAGTGCTTGGTCTCTTGGCCCTCGGTTTGCAGGCCGCTGGAGTTCGGGGGATTGGGCATCCCTGATCTACGGCTTGCTGCGTATGCTCTACGCCTCCGCTGGCTTTGGTTCCAGCGCACCGATGGAGACAGACCTTGGAAGGGCCTGGAATTGGACTTCGGCAATGACCTGACTGTACAGAAGATGTTTCAGGCATCGATCGATGTTCTCCTGGGCGCTGGAACATTAGCTTTGTTTTGGACAGATCGCTGGAACGGTGAATTTTCTCCATGCGTCGCTGCTCCGGCCGTGTGCGCCATCGTGCGGCGAGGGGTCCAACGGCGGCGTACTGTGGCTGAAGCGCTCGAGAACAGACAATGGATAAAGGACCTAACTGGACAGCTGACCTTGGAGGCCTTACATCAGTACATCAATCTGTGGCGCTCTTTGAGGAACGTTGAACTACAGCCCATGGTCGAGGACAAGATTAGCTGGCGGTGGTCACCAACAGCCTTTTACTCTGCAAGGTCGGCATACAGGAGTTTCTTCGAGGGATCAACTCGTTTCGCGGGTGTCAGGCCGATTTGGCGCTCCTGGGCACCACTCAAAGTGAAGTTCTTCGCCTGGCTGGCCGTCCACAGGCGGCTCTGGACAGCTGATCGGCGTCACCATCATGGGCTGCAAGCATATACTGAGTGCAGCCTGTGCGATCAAGAGCCCGAGAGCGCCGACCACCTTTTCGTCTCCTGCGGTTTCTCAAAGCAGGTTTGGCACACGATCCTCTCCGCTCTGAACTTCACCATGCCAGCAGACGCAGGTGGGCTGCTACACTGGTGGCTGCTATTGCGGAATGGTCATAGCAAACTTAAGCAGAAGGGTCTCGACTCCGTTGTGATGCTAGTGACGTGGACGATCTGGAAAGAACGGAACAAACGGATCTTCGACGATGCGCCGGCAAAAAGCCAAGTGTTTTGGTGGACAACATTTGGAAGGAAGGCGAGCTCTGGGTCCTAGCTGGAGCTCGGTGGATGGCGGCCTTGGGATGGCCTTACTCCACAAATCGGGTCGCCGGGTTTTTGCAGTAGCCTTTCCTGCTCTCTCGCCCACCCCCACCCCTATAGTTGTTTACTTGTCGTATAGGTCCTCAAGCAATGTAAGAACCCGTGTGCGTGCGCCCGGTAGGCCCGCGTTGTAAAACAACTTCCGTATGTTTCATCTTCTTAATACAAAGATACGCAGCTCTCCTGCGTATTCCCGAAAAAAAAAGAAAAAAAATCTCAGCACGTTTTTTCATGAATACAAAATCCTTGCAAAAATTCCTCTGTTCCCAACCCCATTTGGATGCATCCCACGATTCATGCTCCTGGCATCAATATCATGCTCATCTGTTTGGCAAAGTTAACAAAAACTCAATCAAAGAAAAATGACCTGCTGTGTGAGACTGGCCAAATGCATAATTTGCATCCGGAACACAGGAAATGGATAGCAGAGTAGCGGCTATTTCGTGAAGGAACAACAAAAAAATGGGAGTTCCACACCCCACCGCCTCAAAGTCTCACACAGCAATTCACCGCAACTCACAGGAACCATCCACGATGAAACATAAGCATACCAGTCCAAAGCCAACAACAAGTAATGTGCCTCACCACCGATGTCTGTAAGTGCTGCCACCTGCTCATTGTCGTCTCCATGATAGAAAGCTTAATGGATCCAGTCTGAGAATCATGCACGAGCAGCAGTTGCCACAAATTAAGCAGAACTCAAATAAACAACTTCAACCAATAAAAAATCGAATTAGATGATTTAACCAAAGTACCAAACCAACTTAATGGACACCAATTGCATAGTTTAATGCCACAAACCTTTGCAATGTGTACATATGTATATGGGACTTCAGTGACTCGAAATGCGGGAATAACATATTTCCAGGATTTTGGGTCCTTCAGTTTAGGCCCTAAAGACGGAACAATGATGTCAGAAATATATCGCTGTGAACTAATATTGGATTTTGAACTTGTAACTGAATTGCATAATGAGGCTCACTCACCTTGTTACACTGAAAATGCATCTGAAATTGAGAAATAAAGTTGAAATTCACATGTAGGGAGGTGAGTTTTACTTATTATGCAGTGGTTAAGCCTCAAGGTGCTCGGTCGAGTCCTGCCCCCGTACGTGGTGCATGAGTGTGTATATTTCAACCTTGAAATTAGTATTGATAAAGAAGTCTTGCAATCAGCTTTGTTCAGGTGTGTGCCGAAGAGACAGTACAAGCACTGGTGTGTGTGCTGCAACATGTCTGTTGTGTCATTATGTGGGTTCTACCTTCAGCAATCAAGTGACTTTGAGTGCGCAAGCGATCTCATGAGCTGTGCCAAATACATGCGAGGAAATAAGAACGGACACGAATTTGAAACCGACCGACTGAATTGAAACAATCAAATGTACCCAGCAAACTTGCACAAGACAGCATACAGGCCCAGGAAGTCAAAACTTGAAATGGGAACACAAAGGGCGAAAGAAAATGTAGGCTGCATAAAGAGGAGGAAAAATGGATTGGAAGGTACCTTCACGGGGATTGCTTGAACGAGCCTGTGACAAGTCTCTTTTCTCAAGGTTGTCAAGTTGCTGTTGGTGGCGTTCATAAAGAGGCTTCATATCTATGGCCGGGCAATATTTGATAGTAAGCCTCTGCAGAGCTGAATAACTCCCAAGAGCACCCGGTACGGATGCCAACCACTTACACCTCTCAAGCTGGAGGCTTTCTAACAATGGCAGGTGTCCCAGGGAATCCAGTGACTGCAAATTATTGCAGTCATAAATGTACAAACCCTTAAGTGCATCCAGCTGCCCTGACACAAAACAAAGGTTCGAACACCACCTGATAGCTAACACCCTGAGGTCCGGTGGTAGTTCTGGTAGTGTTACCAAGCTGTCACAGGCATTTATGAATAGATATTCCAGGTGAGGGAGAGGATGATTTGTTCGTCCTGCAGATTGCTTTGGCACAGTCATGGATGGGCAGTTTTCCAGCTGCTGCACATGCATACCCTTCAATTCTGTCTTGTTCCACGTGAATTTAAGCCTTTTACAGTTCCCAATAGACATTTCAGTGATAGATGGGGGGAGAATAAAAAGCTCTGCCAAACTGTCACACTGGAATACACGTAAACTGTTCAGATGTGGCAAGACACGCCCCACTAGATTGTTGCAGTTATGAACCTCCAATGCTTTAGGGATTCTAAGCTTTGGAACAAATCCACAGGCCAGTAGATGAGCTCACTGGAGCCGCAAACTTCCAAAGAAACAAGTTTCCTAAACCATCTCCAGATCCCAACTGCTGGCAGTGATGAATTTCAGAGGAATAAAAAGTCACAACCAGATAACCTCAGTTGTAACAGAGGCGACTCAATATTACTCGCACGGTCTAGCTCAAGTACTGCTTCTTCATCACGAACAGACAGTTCTAGCTCAGAGCCTCAGACAGTAAAGATATGTATCTACATCCAACAATTAGTAATGATAGCTGTGCCTTGTCTTCATCAAGCTGTACAACCTTGAGATTTGGGGTATCAGGTAGAGTAGCTAGCTCTGGACAGCCACGAATTACAAGATTCTCAAGCTCAGGAAATGCCACTTCTCCCGTTCGCCCTTCTTCTGCCATCCATCTTTCCATGCTCTTCAGGTTACATAACTGGAGTTCTTTTAATTTCAGAAATTTCAATGATGCCACGTCACTGCATAGGCTTTTCAATTCAGCCAGTTCTTCTAAATGGAGAATTTGAAGTGCCTCCAAATGGCTAAACTGAGGAAATTCCTCACACATTGTAATGCCAACTAGATGGAGCTCAGTCAGGTGTTTCTGTGACAAACTAATATCTTTCATCCATGTTGGTAAACAAGTGCTTTTGTAACCAACTATCCTTAGCTTCTCCACCTCATCATGAGGTTTAAGGGCATCTAATACTTTCTTATGACAATCTGGTACCGGTGCCTCATGGCATTCTCTACTCCATTCAAGAGATAAATGCCTGAGTTTCCTTTTATTTCCAAGGTTAGCAGCTTTTGATTGTGCCTCTGTTACATTTTCCAGACAACTTAACGTCAATTTGCCACCAAGGTCTAAGCTTCTCAATTCTCCAATATTACTGCAGACAGAGCTAGCACCAGCCACGAAATATGTCAGAACCTTTAGAGAATTGAGTTCTCCGAGGTCTGGGGGCATGCACTTCAGTGAGCTGCAATCCTCAGTATAGAGATGTCGGAGGCTTGCCATATATTTCATATCCCTTGGAAGTCGACAGAGGTGAACACATCCCGAAACATTCAGGGTTTGCAGAGTGTACAAAATACTTATTTCTTCAGGAAGTTGTTTTATCCACCAGCTGCCTGACAGATCAAGATACCTTAGGTGTTGTAAGTGTATTGGTCTAATTTTAAATGCAGAACAATCAACAAGTTTCAGTGCTCGCAAAGAATTGCACATTGGTATATGTTGTGTCCAGTTTCTTGCACCAGGATACGGACACAACAATGTCTTGAGAGTTGGGGCTTGTTTCTTCAAAAAATCGATCAGATCGGTTCCAGTTTCCTTATATGATGAGAACATGTGTCGACTGTGTTTTGACAACAACTTCTTTGGATCGGGCCTATCCGTGATAGTTGTGCATTCTTCGCCAAGAACGGACAAAGCAATGTCATGCATAAGATTATGTATCTTGCATGTGTTAATATTACGGAAATGACTCAAGGTTTTATCCTCTAACTTTGTTTGCTTCGCATCTTCAAAGAATGACCTCCAAGCTAGCTCGTCGAAAATCCGTCTTCCAGTTGTTTCAAGAGGTATATCCTCCTCATGCGGCAGATAGTCATCAGCCATCCACAGCTGGATCAGATTCTCCACATCAATCTCATAGTCTTTTGGAAACACAGCGCAGAGCGCAAAGCATTGCTTCATGTGTAATGGTAAATTGTCATAGCTGAGCTTGAGTATTGGAAAAATTCCAGTCTCCACATTGCATATGCTGCTTTTCTTCAATACAGCCATCCATTCGTCCTCACTAATTCTTGTACTCAGCATTGATCCTATGGCTTTGGCAGCTAAAGGAGAGCCATGACATCTCTTAACAATCTCATTAATAACATTTTCCAGCTTTCCGTATTCTGGCTTCTTCAAAATGAATGCTCTTCTCTCTAGTATTTCCTTTAGGAATTCAACACCCAGATTCTCCAGATTATGGGGTTGAACTTTACCCCCAGACATAATTTGAGCTACTTTTGCATTACAGGTTGTGGTCAGTATGATACTACCTGTGCCAGCATGCTGAAGACAGGCTTTCAGCTTTTCCCACTTATCAACGTCCTGATTCCATACATCATCCAACACGACGAGGCACCTCCTTCCACCTAGTTCTTTCTGAAGATCTTGCAATACCTTTTCACTGTCTTGTTCTGTGCTATTGCAGATGCTTCTCGCAATATTACCCACATCAAAATCATCTGACACACAACACCACTTCTGGAACTGAAAAATGCTTCTCTATTTCAGGGTCACTGTAAATGAGCTGCACAAAGGTGGTCTTTCCCAGCCCACCCAATCCAACAATTGGGAGAACCAGAAGATCGACATTGTTAACATGGTCAAGTAACATCTTGACAATCTTCTTCTTCTCTTCATTTCTGGACCTGCTAACGATACCTTTCTCAGAGTCAATCATGATAGGATCCATCTGCCGCAATGGCATCAACGATGGCATTTGTCGCCTGTCTCTGAAACCAAAGGCATTCATCTCTGCAACAAGGACCTCAATGTCTCGCACAATCTTCTTTAGCTTCTTGCCCATCCTGCGGCGGAACATAATGGGGTTATGAGCTACATCGATGCCAAACATGTTATAGTGTGGCCTGTGCCCTCTCTTCTTGGCTTCTCGTCGGAGTGCCTCGTACTTGAACTCATCAAAGACATCATTTGCTTCATAGGACACCTTCTTGAGTGCTTTGAGCCAGGCAGTTACTCCTGCATCGTTCGCACCCTTCTCCTCTGCGTCATCGATGATGCGTAGGATGGCCGGCAGTCTGCGCTCCAGGACCTCACGCTGCTCCTCCATGCCTTCCATCACTTTGTACTCGTCAAGAAGGTAGCTGGACACCTTGTTCTTCACGATGGACACCAGCGGCCCGATGAGCATACTGGTTACCGCTTCAGCCATTGCTGTGCGCACTACTCCAGGAACGACGCACGGAGCTAAGCACGCTGATTCTGGCGAAGTGGGCAAGTAGATCTGGATGAGCACGAGGGGAAGGAGAACTGTGAGCAGGAACTAAATGACGAGGGAAAATGATAAGGATGATGCGCTATGCATTACGAATCAGAAAGGGGGAGACCTTGCTGATGACGACGCAACGGCCAACGGAGAAGACCTCGTGAAGCTCTATTGAGCCTTGAGCTTTGAATCGGCCGGATCTGAGGGGAGCAACCTGAGCTGAGAGTGGAGACTGGCGAGGCTGGGTCTGTGTTGATTGACTGTGTCCTGCTTCCTCTCCGTCAATCATATGAGCACACGGGAACAGACTAAACAAATGAGAAAGAGGAAAGTGAACGGAACGAGCATGTTGCTTTGCCAGTCACGATGCTGGAATAGATTATGGAAAAGGTCCTCCAAACGCATTTGTAATTAAATGGTTTTATATGTAGCCGTGTTTGGTGATGCTTTAAGAGTTTGAGTGCATCTCACCTAATACACCAAACAAAACACAGGAACACGATGGACAGACCTAGCAAAATGCAGTCGTCGGCACCTGATCCGGCCTAACAATATCCTGGCCGACTTCCTGCTTAAAAAACACTTTTTGCAAGTTGGCATTTGATCGAACACATTAGGGGCAGGACGCCCATAGCGATTCTTCCACAGAAGTACGCAACCAAAGGCAGAGCAAGCGGAAGAAGCTTACATTACATGTGAGCAAGCGCGAATGCTGGGATGAAGACAGCTTTGGACTTGGAGATGGATTCAGGCGAAAAGACGAATCGTGGCGGCTGGCCATCGGAGCGAGACAGCGAGTGACCATATCAGCAGAGCTGCAGAGCGAACACGGAGAGCGAGCAGGGTGGGGGGAGAGAAAGAGGAACTGTTAGTTGGTCGTGGGTGGGCCTCTCCTCCAGCATTTCAGGCCCGTACCACTTTGTAACTGGGCTGTGCTCGAATTCCTTTCCCTCTCTCTCTTTCTCTCTGATCGTCAAATTTTCAAAATCAGATGGGTAGTTGAATGTAAAAAAAAAAATCAGATGGGTAGTACATGCTACAAGTATGTGATGGCCGCGGTTCAGCAAGCAAGAATGTACCTCCGTCCTTAAACATATCACATCATTGATTTTTTTCATTCGTTTGACTATTCATCTTTTCTACAAATATTTTTGCAAATCAATAAACCTGCAAGTTAAGTCTAAAGTACATTTGACAATAGGTACAAAGATCCACATTTTACTTTAGTCAATTAACTAACTTTTTCAATAAATATTAATGGTCAAAGTTAGAGTAAAAAGTCAACAATGTCATATATTTAAGAGTTTTGAGGTCTCACATATAAGAGTTTTTCTCCGCCGGAGCAAAACTCCACATATGAAACTAAAATTTTGCCCAGGAAAAACAATCTTGGCACGTTCTTTTAGTGAATATAGAATCCTTACAAAAAAAATCCTCTGTTCCCAACCCCATTTGGATGCATCCCACGATTCATGCTCCTGGCATCAGTATCATGCTCATCTGTTTGGCAAAGTAAACAAGAACTCAAGCAAAGAAAGATGACCTGCTGTGTGAGACTGACCAAATGCATAATTTGCATCCGGAACACACGGAAATGGAGCAGCAGAGTAGCTGCTATTTCATTAAGGGCCATAAAAAAAGGGAGTTCCACACCCCACTGGCTCAAAGTCTCACACGGGCACACAGCAATTCACCACAACTCACAGGAACCGTCCACGATGAAACATAAGCATACCAGTCCAAACCCCCAACAGCAAGTCATGTGCCTCACCATCGTAAGCGCTGCTACAGTGCTACCTGCTCATTGTCGCCTCCATGATAGAAAGCTTAATGGATCCAGTTTGAGAATCATGCACAAGCAGCAATTGCCACAAATTAAGTGTCGGGGGTCCAAAAAATCGGAAGGGATCCCCGAACACGAGAGTTTGGAACGAGAACACAAGAGTCGCAAAGAGTTAGGAGACAAAGAATCTCCGAAAGTCTGCACTCGCCTCAAAAGTTGTGAATCACTTTACACATGCTCTTACTCCCTTTTATAGGGAGACGAAGGGACTTTTACATTCCGAAAATACCGTCGAATCTAAGGAATATTTCTAGTGTGAACATGTACATGAATGTCTTTTACATCCCGTGATTTGCGGGGCTAATTTCATACATTTACAAACCTGTCACTAGTTCACACGTCAAACCCGGACTTTTGAGGCAATGTCTTTGACTTGGCTTCTTGCTGGTTTCCGAATCTCTTATACGTGAAGATCTTCATACATCATAACCTCCGAATTTGGACTTCATCAGTTTCCCGAATTTCGCAGATCCCCAATTCCGGAGCTTCGCAGGTTCATGATTCCAGAGCTTCGCAGGTTCATGATTCCAGAGCTTCGCAAGGTTCATGATTCCAGAGCTTCGCAGGTTCATGATTCCAAAGCTTCACAGGTTCATGATTCCATAGCTTCCTGGGTTTCAATCATCCTGAAACGATAGCAGATTCACGCGAAGAAGCCAGATTCGGCTATCATTTTCGCATATTACTTGAAAACCTGAAAAACACTCTGAAATCCATCGGGATCCCTCATGAATAAGCCTACCAATGGTTTAAGAACCACACTCTACCCACACCAGACCAATATGTCTTTCTTTCATCAACCCACCCCACCCCACCACCATTATTATTCATTGTAGCATTAAACCAAACTGAACCACATAAATGAGTTCACCAAACCATTCCACAAAACCGGTTTGAACCCATTGGTCTCTCTGTCAGTTTGAATTCTCATGACAGACTGATTCGGTTTCAGTAAAATAATCGCCTACTCAGTCACGACCGAATTGACCGAGCTGCTGGTAAATACATCAAGTAAAATCACAAATCTAATTGTCGTAAATACATCAAGTAAAATCACAAATCCAACTGTCCACGTGCATGGTTCTAAGCTCTGCATATTACCAAACTAAAAGAATACAATACAGGTTTCAAGTGCATTCAAGTGCAGCTTCTGCAGCAACATAAAGGCATGCGAGCAGGCTAAGCAACGTCAATTAAATAGTTGCTCAAGCAGAGCTATGTTCCACCCAACAATGTTCCATTGCCAGTGCCGAGAACTACAGGAACAGCAAACAGAGGAGGGCAAAGTTTGTGTAGGAACAGCAACAAAGGTTGTACATATCAAATGTCATTTTTATCTCCATCAAGTCCTGTGATACAAATATAGCCTGGAAATAGAATGAAAGAAGGAAATCAGTATTGTAACAGTCGGAGAATAAACAAGATGCAGTCACAGATCAACAGGAATAGCTGTCTAAAAACATTGAAACTAAGTTGGAAAATACTTGATCTCTAGGACCTAATAACATTGAACGAGGAAAGGAACCTTTAACAGGGTGATCATAAATAACACTGATATGAAACAAATGTGATATAACACTGATGCCAATTATTTTCTGGTTCTTACGGTAAAATCTCTACTCTGGTAGTCTGGTGATGCATGCAAGCTTTAGAATTCAGAGTAAAGAATGGCACTATCAATGTAAAGAATGCAAGACATGTATATCTCAAGTCCAGCGTTCATCACTAAATTAAGCATCCGCAGAGTGAATAATTGAGCAAGAGTAGAATTGAGTTCAACAGCTAACCAAAATTTTAACCAACAACGAATAAATAGACAAGCAACAATAGTTCAGGTCATATGAAGATCCATACCAAGCACAAATCAAATTGATATAGCACATTCTCAACAGCAACAAGAAAGATTCATGTAAAAAACAGGTGCCACATACCACATGAATAAGTTCAACAGGATGTGGAAAAACTTGTTTGTGCATGTGGTGAGAAATTAAGAGATGGTTGTTAGGAAAGGTAAATGAAAAGTTCACCCCACGTAACGGTTGTATATGTATTCAGTCTTGTCACATGAAATCCTCGATCTGATAGCCCCTCTTCTGCATTAGAAAAAAGTATCGTAAATGCAGATAGAGATAGTGTACACAGTTCCTGAATAAAAAATGATTAAATAAAGTGCATCGATCACATATACACCAACTTAAGAGCTCATAACCATAAATTTCAATTAGAAGACTGAATATTGACTTGGGATTAAAATCAATATTCAATACCATGGAGAAACCAACACTCTACTTGGGAAAAAAGTTAATGTTAGAAACATGTAGCCTAAGTGAAAGCAGAAAAAAAATAATAGCAAAAGAAGCAAACTGACTCACGAATTTCGCAGCTAGCCTTTGCAGATGCAGGATACAACACTTTACATAAAGATGTTAATGAATGACAACATGCTGTGTTAATGAATGCACAATGCAGTCTGGGAAGAGCACATTTTACACTACTCTATATACACTGAAAAAGTAAGCGATAAAGAAGTAACAACAAACCTGGTCACCAATCGTATGAGTTTCATGACATCTTTTAATCTTGCTCAGAACCTACAAACAACCAACAAATTAGTTGGCTCCTGCAAATATTGCAGACCCATACACACTAAGTAGCAGGAGACCAAGGGAGCAAATGAATGACAACATGCCTTGTTAGGAAGAACAAAACAATAATAAAGAACAAATGTTGTAGCAAACAATACTACCAGAGAATAGCTGGCATACCTTCACTTTCTTCACTTTCTTTGGGTTTATATAGCCAATCTTTTGTGCAAACTAGAGCCTCCAACATTTCTGGAGTTAATGAACTTCTGTGGTCTCCAAGAATTCTTTTCCCTAAGCGAAAGGCGATTCGGATGAGACCGTACTAAGAGGAATCGCCAAGAAGTCGCGAGCCATAGCGAGATAGTCTTTGAAACTTTTGTGATTTGCTATTCCACCAAGCTAGAACATCAAAACCTTTTACATGCTTTTCGGACTCTTCTTCTAAGTACACATCGAGCTCGATTTTTGTGATTGGGCAACCCTTACTTGTGATTTGTCTTGTTCAAACTCGGCTTCAAGCTTCTTTTTTCCTAGAGCTGGAGAGCCCATGATGGATATATCACTAAAATGTGCTCCAGTGTTTATGGTACTTGTTCTTTGATAATGTTGTTCATACTCCATGAAGTACTTTCTCATCCATACCAAGGCAGAATTCACATGAATACCAATGCGGTCGACATTCCTACGGACACTCGATAAAAGAACTCTAAATAAAGCACTTTTCTTCTTGGATCTAATATTGTGGCAATGACCAAAGCGATGTTGAAAGCAATCTCTTTATTCTTTCTAAGAGGATTACCTTTACTTCGAAGGCTACCTTCATCCGGCTCCCAATACTTTTCAAACTTAGAACACATACATGCGACCAACTCCTTCAAAATGTCATTAGTTTGCAAGGCCTTGTCCTCGCTTCAATGCGTGCAAGATAGAAAGAACCAATGGCAAAAACATGTGTCTTGTTGGTTCCACCGTGAGCCGAAACCGCAAGGGTAAGTTCTTCGAAGGCTTTGAGAAATTCGCAAATTGCATCCGCTTTTTCCCATTCATATTCACTCGGACCATCTTCCATATGCTTAGAAGCATAAGTATTCGAAACGACCTTGTATTCGATGCTTCTACAATCATTTTTTATGTCGAGTTCCACCTCGTTGGGACATCAAGGTAAACACCTTTCTTTGATACCATTCCTTTCCCCTTTGCAATCGAATTGAACACTTGAAGCCTAGCCGGTGAACAATCAATATGTTTTAGTAGCTCATGAATTTTATGGATCGCTGAATGTATTATACTCATTCCATCTTGAACCAAAATGTTAAGGATGTGATCACAACATCTAACATGTAGATGTTCTCCGCCAAGCAACAGATCATTCTTGCGATCCGATACCGACAACTCACAAGCGGTAGTGTTATTGCTCGCATTGTCTACCGACAAGGTAAAGATCTTCTCTCTTATTCCCCAATAAGTTAGGCATTTTAACGAGTTCATCTTCTATTGCATAGCCCGAGTGGGGATATTCTAGAGTTTTGAACCAAATATTTTTTTTATCTTGAAATGCGCATCAATATAATGCGCGATCAACGCCATGTATCCTAAGTCTTGTGAAGATGTCCGGATATCGATGTCAAGCAAACACGAGACTCCAAACTGCGGAGTTCGATTTGAAGCTCCTTTTTCATCTCTACGTACTTCTTCATGCAGTCATCACGGATTGTTTGCCGGTGCCTAACTTTAAAAGCTGGCTGCAAGGTCTTTAGCCATGGTCTAAGGTAGGGATCTTCAAACTGTAGGAATGGAACCTCAGCATGAATATACTTAATCATCTCCTTACGGCAAAGATCAGGGTCAAATACAAAAGGAACATTAGGCTCAGGCTGCTTATTGAGAGTTGCTTGGAACTTCAGTCTGACATGAGTAGGAATTGTTGGGCAAGCATTTGCAATATGACCTCTAAGACTGCTTGTGCCTGATCTTTTTTCAAATGAATTCCGCAGTATTTGCAAACAACTTTTAGTTCACCATCAATGTCGACTAAATTTGGCTCAAAATGTTCCCAAACATTGGACCTTGTACGACGTGACGTCGAGGGTGTGACTAAGTCCATGGAATCGTGACTTGACGAACTACCAGATGCTGTGGATGACATGTTTACCTACTTAACACACAAAAAATTCATTGCATAAACTACATGCAGACCAAGCAATAACATAGAAACTACATGCAGACCAAATGTAATATACTCTAAAGATGCCTACTGCCATTTATGTCTCCTACATGCAGACCAAGTAATAGCATAAAAATACTGACTATCACAATTAAGTAAAAAAAGAACAAAATGGTATATCCTGTTTCTAGACCCTGGTGGAGTGAATCTCAACTATGTTCCCTCTTGGTTTCTGTCGCTCCGCAACTATGTTTTCACATCCAGAGTCGTGCACAATGATTTGGGGTGATTCTTGTAGGTCCTTGGGTACTGACTACTGAGGCTGTTAGTTGGCCCTAATCATACAGCATTAGCATGCTCAAACTCCACACACACACACACACACAAAGAAAAAAACTTTGTACCACACGACGTAAGCATCTTTCCAAGCTTTTGCAGTACAGAGGAATGCTTGTAAATCACATCATCTTCATCTACCACCCCTTGATTAGCTCTCTAATCTCTTTTCTTTCAAGGTAATAGAAAAATCATAATCTGCCCACCTTAAAGCCATATCAAGATTCAAACAATATGCATATAAATAAATATATAAATATAAGGATGAAATCACAGCAAAGTGCTTGTCGGTTCCGACAAATCCACATCATAGTCAAATGAGAGTCCTAAGTACTACACTGCATTCACCGAATGAAGTAACCAACTACCCCCTAAATCCTATAACACCTCAAAGAATTTTCCAAAGAGCCTGATAAGACTGCAAGCTGCAATTTTATTCAGAGTCCTACGTACTACACTAATTTCACCAAGTAAAATACCCTACGAGTACTCCCACAACACCTAACACATCAAAGACTTCCAAAGAGCCTGATAATCCAACAGTACTACTGACTACACCACTTAACGTGAAGCTTAAAAGATTAGCGACAAACAAAGGGGCGAAATTAGCTAAATCTGCTGCGGTCAGGCAAACCATACCAGTGGAAGCGGAGATGTTGAAGGTGGCAGTGGGCGGCCGGGACCGGATCGGGGAATGATCTCCACCGCGCTCAACTTCACCGGTACTTCTTGCCCTTATACGCACGGAACGACAAGCGAAATCACAAACCGAAGCTAGGCATGTACCGAAGAAATAAAAATGATTCTCAAATCCATCACTTTTCATAAATCATAAATCCAAGAAGGGAGAAGGGATGCGTAGCCTAACCTATGGAAGGGGACGAACCGGATCCAATCCTCGTTGCTCGCGGGCACGCGGCAGCGGAGAGCGCGACCACCGTGTCGTTGACGTCGGGGGCGGTGGACTTGGAGTCTTGGAGGGGAGGCGGCCAGGGAGAACTGGAGAAGGGGGAGGAGCCACCGCGACGTCCGGCGGCGGGCGGCGCCCGGCGGTGGCTCGGGAGTCGACTTGCTTCTGCTAGGTTACGGGTCAAACCCAACCAGACCAAACCAAACTGTTTTTAACAAAAATCCGAACCAGACCAGCCCATTAACGCCTTGGCCCATTTTCCACCGCACCAACTAAGCCCAAGTAGCAAAACCAAACCGATTTAACCGGGTTGGGCCCAAACAATTGGTAGGCTTACTCATGAACGTTCCGCTTTCACGAAACTAAAATTATCATTTCGATAGTGATCCGCGAACTTATCTCACGAATTTCGGCAAACCCGACGTTTCGAGGGTGTAAGGTTTTTCCCGAATTCCCCAACATTAAGCAGAACTCAAACAGACAACTTCAACCAATAAAAATTCGAATTATATGATTTAACTGTCACACCCGAATTTGAAGGCAAACTCGAATGCATAAATTACATGTGCGCCAGGATCAAGTTACACACACGTAATGACTCAGTGATTATCAGATACAGTGCCAAAGCGTAAAGGAGAGTATTAAAACCATTACATGACCGAGAGTCTCAACAACGTATCATCAGAGCGAGCAACTAGCAGCGGATCTTCAGAAAGGAACTCCACGGGCGGATCGATGGCACGCACGCCTAGCACTCATCATCATCTTCAAGTACGAGCGACAATCCGGGTTGTGTAGATGCAATAAATAAACAAGCGTGAGCACATGTCGTACTCGGCAAGGGAGGAATATCATAGTAAACATGCGGGTATCGTATATGTGGATGGCCAAGGGGTTTAAGCGAGTTAGCATTTTAGTTGATCAAATTTTATTAAGCAACTTACTTACTAGCAAATGTAAGTGTATACCATCCCACAATTAATGTATAACATCATAACCACGAACATAAAGTAAAGAATAAATTAAATTCATCTTCCGATAGATTAATCATGTGAGGGTCCAGGCCGCCCGTGACCGTGGGCACGGCCTAATCGATTAGTTTTAAACACTCGCGAGAGGTTGTACATCTTTACCCACAAGTCGCGTAAAAACTCCGAAGAGCTTTAGACCCAACCACGCGATGCTGATCAGGCATCATACCACACTGTCGAGGTGTGATTGCATAGGGACGCTATGAGGCCTTTACAAAGATTCCCTAATGTGTAGCAACCCACTAGGTTTCAGGACGAAGCGGGGCATAAAGCTCCCTAGCGGGTACCGTGTCTTAGCAAAGCCCAACTCCCCGCTAGAGCAGGTCTATACTCCGTCAACGCCTCCCCATTTGTCCCTTTCGGGTAAGATCACCACAACACCAAGGTCTCTAATTATTCGGCCAAGCCGAGCCATATAGCCTTGTGGTTGTCTTGTTGTCTGGGTGGTTCTCCATGTTCCAATTAAGCACATGGTCTTGCAATTAAATTACCATCAAAGAACATAGAGCATAAACGGATATCACGTTGTTTATTACCAACCCAGTTGAGCAACTAAGCAGCATCTACCATCAAGATTAATTAAGTAACCCAGTTACAAGGCAACGGTCAAAATAATCTAGGCGTAGTCCTTAATAGGAACCCGTAAAAATTAATGCAAGCAAGAAAAATAAATACAGTGATTAAATGCATGTTCATATAGGATAAAGCGGGTATGACCAAAGACACTTGCCTCTCACAAGATCCGGAATTGCTCAGAGTCTTCAAGTCTTCACCACAGAAAATCTTCGGACTGCTCGTTCTCTACGCAAAGACACATTCACATGCAAAAGACAAAACAATAAAATAAGAAAACAATTCACCAATCACTTCAAACAGGAACAAAGGCTTCACTAAACTGATCTACTCGTCGAGACGAACAAATGGATATGAAGAACGCCAAAAACGGAGTTAGAACGCGTAATCTACGGCCAAAACAGGGTACAGGGCTATTCTGCGGGAAAACTAGGCTTACAGGGGCCTAACTGCAAAAACTCAGGGGCTAAAACAGAATTTTATAAAGAAACACAGGGGCTAAAACACTAAACTAGCAGCCAGGGACCTCGGGCACAAAACTTCAAAAACCTAGGGTCCGAACCGCAAGAAAAAGGGATCTATTTGCAAGGGTTTCTCTAAGGTGGGAGGACCGGCTGCGAATTTTAAAAAGAGAAAGGGTTTTTGTGCAAAACCACGCCTAACGGACCGGTTGACCGGTATGCCTTCGGTTGACCCCGCGGCTCGACTCGATGCGGGCCGCCGGATGGGGATCCAATGGCGCCGGGTGCCGCGCGAGCGTGGGCGGCGGCGAGGCACGGCCGGCGGCGACGCGGGCACGGCGGCGCGTCGACGGCGAACGGCGGCGCAACGGCGATTGGGGGGCGGGGTGCTCCGTTCGGCGCGGGAACTCCACCGGGACGACGGCGAGCGCCTGCGGACTCAACGGTGGGCTTCGGAGTGGCGGCGGCGAAGCGCGGCGGCGCACGGCGAGCAACCGCGGCGGGGCAAGTCCGGCGAGCCGGGAACGCGCGGTGAAACGCGGAATCGCGCGCGGGACGCATCAGCGTGCTCCTCACCTTCACGCGCGGCTCCCGAAGCGATTCATGGCGGCGGAAAGGCGGCGACGGAGCGGAATCGAAGCGGCGGCCGGCGGCCTAGGGTTTGAAGGTGGCGGCGGCGCTGGGCTACGCGGGTAGGGCGAAAGGGGTATGGTAGGAGATAGCGGCGGCTCTTATAGAGCGTCACGGGTCGCCTGGGCGTGCGGGCCCAAGGAAGGAGGCGCGGGTGCGCGGCCGGCAAGGAGCCGGGGCGGCGCGGTCGGGTCCGAGCCCGGCGCGGCCCGAGGAGGAAGACGACCCCGGGTCCCCACCGTCGGCGAGACAAGGAGGAGGGAGCGGTGCGGGGCGGCTGCGGGGCCGCCGGTGGGCCTGCCGGAAAATGGGCCGAACGCGAGCGATAACGAGGCCGGGCCACGGCGGCGACTAAGGCGAGGCCGGGCCGGAAGCAAAGAAGGAAAAAAAAGGAAGAAAAAGAAAACCTTTTGCTATTTTCAAAAGAGCTCACCAACATTTGAATTCAAACGCTAATTTGAATTCAAACAAACAAAAACAATGCAACGAGCATGTGTGCAACGATAAACTCCTATAGTTCATTAATTTAATTGAGAAAAAATTAATTAAATGCCTATAAAAATTAAATAAAACCTTAAGAATCCTTAAACAAGCATTGGTTGCTAAGAAAATTTTATTAAAACAATAATTAAAATTTTTTTTTGGGTGTTACAAATCCTACCCCCTTAAGGTGAATCTCGTCCTCGAGATTCTGAAGGATCCACAAAAAGATCTGGATAGTCTTCCTTCAGCTCATCCTCTCTTTCCCAGGTTGCCTCATCCTCTGCATGATTACTCCACTGCACCTTGCACATCCTGATCACCCGATTCCTTGTAACACGTGCTAAAGTTTCCAAGATCCTGATGGGACGTTCAGTGTAAGTGAGATCTTCCTTGACAGTCAAACCATCCATAGGTAGTGGCTCTTTATCATGAGGTTGAAGACCCTTTTTCAATTGAGAGATATGGAACACGTCATGCACATCCGAGAGCTGATTTGGTAACTCCAACCTGTAGGCTACTTCTCCCACTCTCTCTAAGATCTTGAAAGGCCCGATAAAGCGAGGTGACAACTTTCCCTTTACTTTAAACTCGCGCAACCCTCGATCGGTGACACTTTTAGGTACACATAGTCACCTTCTTGGAGAACCACATCTCTCCTCTTTCCATCCGCATAACTTTTACGCCTTGATTGAGCGACCCTCAAGTATTCTCTTATGATCCGAACTTGTCTTTACGCTTCCTTAATGATATCGGTTCCAAACAAGCCGACTCTCTCTGTTTGGCTCCAATACAAAGGTGTTCTACACTTTCTCCCATACAATGCCTCGAAGGGTGCCATCTTGAGGCTAGCACAGTAGCCGTTGTTGTAAGAAAACTCGGCGTAGGTCAAACTCTTATCCCGGCTACCTCCATGCTTAAGAGCACAAGCTCTCAACATGTCCTCCGAGAATACGGTTAGTCCTCTCAGTCTGTCCATCTGTCTGTGGGTGATAGGTGAGAGCCGAAAGTTAACTTCGTATCCAAGGAGTCATGAAGCTTTTCCCAGAAACGAGATGTGAACTGAGTACCCCTGTCGGACACTATCTTCTTAGGTACACCATGCAAGCACACGATCCTGGACATGTACAACTCAGCTAGCTTTGCCCCTGTATAGGTGGTTCGCACTGGTATGAAGTGAGCAACCTTTGTTAAACGATCCACTATAACCCATATTGAATCATACCCATCACGAGTACGGGGCAACCCAACAATGAAATCCATGCCAATCTCTTCCCACTTCCACTCTGGCACCTTCAACGGCTGAAGCAATCCCGCTGGCTTTTGATGCTCAGCTTTAACTCTATGACAGGTGTCGCACAAGGCCACATGGGCTGCTACATCCCTCTTCATCCCATACCACCAATACCTCTGCTTGAGATCTTGATACATCTTGGTGCTTCCTGGGTGAATGGAATAAGCTGAATCATGAGCCTCTCTTAAGATGGTCTTTCGGAGATCTCCCACATCAGGCACACAAATCCTGTTTCTAAACCATATAGTTCCCTGATCATCCTCTGTGAAATCTGTGGCTTTACCCTTTTCCATAGTCTCTATGATTTCTTTTATCTCTATATCTTCCAGTTGTCCTTTGCGTATCTCCTGCTCCAAGACAGACTCTACCTCCAGGGTAACTCCTTCGGTTTGAGCAACCATCCCCAGATTGAGTTTCTCAAACTCCTTCATCGACTCTTCGCAACGGAATGTCAAAGCAATGTTGGCATGTCCCTTCCGACTCAAAGCATACGCCACCAAGTTGGCCTTCCCCGGGATGATAGTGTATCTCCGGATCATAATCCTTGATCGGCTCTAGCCGGCGACGTTGTCTCATATTCAAATCTTTTACGAGTGAAGATGTACTTTAAACTCTTATGATCTGTATAAATCTGGCACTTGGTTCCCATAACGTAGTGTCTCCAAATCTTCAACGCGTGAACCACTGCCGCTAACTCCAGATCATGGGTAGGATAATTCAGCTCATGCTTCCTCAACTGTCGAGATGCATAGGCTATAACATGTCCTTCTCGCATGAGAACACAACCTAAACCTTGTCGGGACGCATCGCGAGAGATATCAAAACTCTTTTGCGGGTGCGGCATCACTAGAATTGGAGGCCGAAGTCAACCTCTTCTTCAATTCCTCAAAACTGGCTTGACAGGCATCCGTCCACTTGAACTCTTTATCCTTCTCTAGTAGTGATGTAAGGGGTTTTGCTACTTTAGAGAACCCTTCAATGAACCGACGATAATACCCTGCAAGGCCAAGGAAACTCCTGATCTCCTTGACAGTCCGTGGCGGCTCCCATTTCAATACATCACTGACCTTTGCTGGATCCACCGAAATACCACTATCTGTGATGATATGCCCAAGGAAAGAGACTTCCTTCAACCAAAAGTAACACTTGCTAAACTTGGCATACAACTGATGCTCTCTCAGCTTTTGCAACACAAGCCTCAGATGTTCCTCATGCTCCTTCTCATTCTTGGAGTAAATCAAGATGTCATCAATGAACACCACAACAAACTTATCCAGATACTCCATAAAAACTTTGTTCATCAGATACATGAAGTAGGCAGGTGCATTGGTTAATCCAAAAGACATGACTGTGTACTCATAGAGTCCATACCTAGTAGTGAACGCAGTCTTAGGAATATCGGATAATCGATCTTCATCGATGATACCCGAACGTAAATCAATCTTTGAGAACACCTTAGCACCTCTCATACGATCAAACAAATCGTCAATGCGGGGCAATGGATACTTATTCTTGATAGTAACATCGTTAAGCGATCGGTAGTCCACGCACATCCGCTGAGTACCATCCTTCTTCTCCACCAAGATAACCGGTGCTCCCCAAGGTGATGAACTAGGACGAATGAATCCCTTCTCCAATAGCTCCTTAATCTGCTTCTTAAGCTCAAGTAATTGATCACTAGACATTCTGTAGGGGCGCTTAGAGATAGGAGCAGTACCAGGTAAAAGGTCGATAACAAACTCAACTTCTCGATCAGGCGGCATACCTGGCAGCTCATTTGGGAACACATCGGGATAATCACACACCACCTTAATGTCCTCTAAAGATTCACCATTCATCTGGTTTACTGAACACCCTTCTACTGATGGTAGCGCGAGTACAAATTCAATACGTTCGCCGTCTAAGCGGTGAGGAGAACTGACTTCGTGGCATACTGGATTTCTCCTTTGAACTTACCCAACCATCCCATTCCAAGTACCACATCAATGCCAATAGAATCCAATATTATGGGGTCTGCTTGAAAATCCTTCCCCAAAATCTGAAGATTAACCCTGTTACATCTGTATATTGCCTTCATGTCTCCTCTTGCTGAACTTACTAGCATGGGACGGGGCATGGTGCTCATGGGGATGTTAAGTCTAGGCACGCGGTGAGAAGTAATGAAAGAATGAGTTGCTCCAGCATCAAACACAACTGAAGCGAGAGCGGAGTTGACAAAACACATGCCGAACACTACTCGGGGGTTCTCTTGAGCGATCTCTGCACTCACGTGGTTGACTCTACCACGTGCAAAATCTCGTTTTCCCTTGCTACCCTTCGAAATCGGCTCTCGTTCCTCATCCGCCGGCTATGATGACTGCGTGGCCGGAGTGTTGGGGGCATTCCTCTTAGGGCGAGGCATTTACATAATGCCCAACCTTTCCACACCTCAGACAGGCGGTACCTCTAGGGTTGCTAGTCTTCACTGGGGTGACAACTGGCGCCATCCCGACGACTCCGTAGAGAACGGGGTCGTGAGGTCTCTTGCACCTTGGACACCGTAATTGTTGTTGACCAAAATCCTCAATGGGGCTTCCAAACTGAAAAGGAGTCTCTTGAGGTGGATCAAAGCGGGGGCGAGTGTTACTTCCAGACTGTCCAGGGGTGGTGGCTTTCCTCTTTAAGTCTTCCAACTCCTTGCGAACATACTCTAAACCAATGGCCTTGTCTATCAACATCTGGAAGGATGGGAAGGTGTGGGATATGAGCTGGTACCGGAGTGGTTCGGCTAACCCTTCCAAGAACAACTCTTGCTTCTTCACATCATCAACAACCTCCTCAGGAGCATAACGAGACAACTCAACGAACTTGTCCCTGTACTCTATCACAGACATCTCTCCTTGCTTGAGTGCCAGGAACTCCTTCTTTAACTTCATAAGGCTGGCAGGTATATGATAGCTCCTGAAGCTGGTGGTGAACTCCTGCCAAGTGATAGTATCAGGGGTGGCATGAGCGGCAACGTAGGCATCCCACCAAGCTGACGTTGTCCCCTGAAGTCGCCCTGAAGCGTACAAGACCTTCTCTCTATCGTCACACTGTGCGATGGTGAGCATCTTCTCCACTGTCTTCAGCCAATCGTCAGCCTCCAATGGATCAACTGCATGAGAAAACACCGGTGGGCAATGGCTCATGAACTGCTGGTGCTTGTCCTTATGGGGCTGGTTCTGATTTATCTGAGCCTGCATGCTTGTCATGTTGGTGGACATGTCTGGAGAAGCTCGCATCCGTGCGGCCCGAAACCTGCGCATCGCCGGATCCATTTGACTTTGCTGTTGAGTGATACTAAAACGGCCACTCGTCCTCTGATGTGGATCCAAAACCTGGTGTTCACCATCTGAGGGTTAGGATCATGAGATTTAAATACTAGAGTAAAGAGATAACTCCGAAAGATGAAGCAACACGAACTTCCAGATTAAGACAGATTATGCTTGCCCCGCTAAGTCAAGTGCAACTATCATTATTGATATCCATAAATTATGAAATTTCTCCAAAACAGGGGTATGAAATTATGAAACTAATCCAACTGGAGTTAACTCAATCGGAGATCTAGAAGTTCAGATACAAAGTAAACAAGTCGACTGGTTCAGCAGAGTTTCCAGATTCTGGTAGCTCCAATGTTTCGTTCATAACTCCCAGAATATACATTGGATGGTGCTGAATTTTTGATAGAAAATCCTATATGGAATTTGTGAACTAATCCAACTGGTTTCATGTCGTTTGGAATTCTGTAGCTTGAGATATAACCAAAACATTACTGCTATGTCAGAGAGTTGCGGGAACAGATTTTGTATCCACAAGATTTGTTGGGGAGAAAAAGAAAGTTGGATAAGGGAAGGATAGATAAAGCAAATATTACCCAAGGTTGCAAGGATTGGGAAAGGATTACACCCCCACTAACAAACTAGCTACTAAACTCGATGTCATTGTGGTCATCACTCCACAACACACCGCACTCAAACAAAGATCCAAATCAAGCATTTATCACAAAATCAAACATTCAAACACACCTCTAAACTAAGCACACGTTAAGACGTCGCATCTATCGATTTTACTAAGAAAGATCTTAAAGCTCCTACATCCTATCAAAGAAGATCGTTGAGATGAACAAGATGGGGTCACTTGATTACGGGAACGATCGGGAACACGTGTAGGGTAGGATAATGAAAGATTGGAGAGGAGTACAGCAGATGCTAAAGGTTCCTTAAGGCAAGATCAAGGAAGTTTAGAGTGAAAAGATTGATCAAGATAAGGTAGATAACAAGTAGATTATCAAGGATGAGGTTAAAAGCAAGGATAAGTGTATTAAATAGAATTAAAGCATAGCATGAAGTGGGAATGGCTTCTATGATATTATAATCCTTAAATTCGACCATTTTCCAACTAGGCTAACGTCCTACAGTCAACACGGCTACGATACCACTTTGTCGCACCCGAATTTGAAGGCAAACTCGAATGCATAAATTACATGTGCGCCAGGATCAAGTTACACACACGTAATGACTCAGTGATTATCAGATACAGTGCCAAAGCGTAAAGGAGAGTATTAAAACCATTACATGACCGAGAGTCTCAACAACGTATCATCGGAGCGAGCAACTAGCGGCGGATCTTCGAAAGGAACTCCACGGGCGGTACCGACCGATGGCACGCACGCCTAGCACTCATCATCATCTTCAAGTCGAGCGACAATCCGGGTTGTGTAGATGCAATAAATAAACAAGCGTGAGCACATGTCGTACTCGGCAAGGGAGGAATATCATAGTAAACATGCGAGTATCGTATATGTGGATGGCCAAGGGGTTTAAGCAGGTTAGCATTTTAGTTGATCAAATTTTATTAAGCAACTTACTTACTAGCAAATGTAAGTGTATACCATCCCACAATTAATGTATAACATCATAACCACGAACATAAAGTAAAGAATAAATTAAATTCATCTTCCGATAGATTAATCATGTGAGGGTCCAGGCCGCCCGTGACCGTGGGCACGGCTAATCGATTAGTTTTAAACACTCTGCAGAGGTTGTACATCTTTACCCACAAGTCGCGTAAAAACTCCGAAGAGCTTTAGACCCAACCACGCGATGCGATCGGGCATCATACCACCTTCTTAGAGGTGTGATTGCATAGGGACGCTACGAGGCCTTTACAAAGATTCCCTAATGTGTAGCAACCCACTAGGTTTCGGGACGAAGCGGGGCATAAAGCTCCCTAGCGGGTACCGTGTCTTAGCAAAGCCCAACTCCCCGCTAGAGCGAGTCTATACTCCGTCAACGCCTCCCCATTTGTCCCTTTCGGTAAGATCACCACAACACCAAGGTCTCTAATTATTCAGCCAAGCCGAGCCATATAGCCTTGTGGTTGTACTTGTTGTCTCGGGTGGTTCTCCATGTTCCAATTAAGCACATGGTCTTGCAATTAAATTACCATCAAAGAACATAGAGCATAAACGGATATCACGTTGTTTATTACCAACCCGGTTGAGCAACTAAGCAAAGATCTACCATCAAGATTAATTAAGTAACCCAGTTACAAGGCAACGGTCAAAATAATCTAGGCGTAGTCCTTAATAGGAACCCGTAAAAATTAATGCAAGCAAGAAAAATAAATACAGTGATTAAATGCATGTTCATATAGGATAAAGCGGGTATGACCAAAGACACTTGCCTCTCACAAGATCCGGAATTGCTCAGAGTCTTCAAGTCTTCACCACAGAAAATCTTCGGACTGCTCGTTCTCTACGCAGCACACATTCACATGCAAAAGACAAAACAATAAAATAAGAAAACAATTCACCAATCACTTCAAACAGGAACAAAGGCTTCACTAAACTGATCTACTCGTCGAGACGAACAAATGGATATGAAGAACGCCAAAAACGGAGTTAGAACGCGTAATCTACGGCCAAAACAGGGTACAGGGCTATTCTGCGGGAAAACTAGGCTTACAGGGGCCTAACTGCAAAAACTCAGGGGCTAAAACAGAATTTTATAAAGAAACACAGGGGCTAAAACACTAAACTAGCAGCCAGGGACCTCGGGCACAAAACTTCAAAAACCTAGGGTCTGAACCGCAAGAAAAAGGGATCTATTTGCAAGGGTTTCTCTAAGGTGGGAGGACCGGCCTGCGAATTTTAAAAAGAGAAAGGGTTTTTGTGCAAAACCACGCCTAACAGACCGGTTGACCGGTATGCCTTCGGTTGACCCCGCGGCTCGACTCGATCTGGGCCGCCAGATGGGGATCCAATGGCGCTGGTGCCGCGCGAGCGTGGGCGGCGGCGAGGCACGACCGGCGGCGACGCGGGCACGGCGGCGCGTCGACGGCGAACGGCGGCGCAACGGCGATTGGGGGCCGGGGTGCTCCGTTCGGCTGCGGGAACTCCACCGGGACGACGGCGAGCGCCCCGCGGACTCAACGGTGGGCTTCGGAGTGGCGGCGGCGAAGCGCGGCGGCGCACGGCGAGCAACCGCGGCGGGGGCAAGTCCGGCGAGCCGGGAACGCGCGGTGAAACGCGGAATCGCGCGCGGGGACGCATCGGCGTGCTCCTCACCTTCACGCGCGGCTCCCGAAGCGATTCATGGCGGCGGAAAGGCGGCGACGGAGCGGAATCGAAGCGGCGGCCGGCGGCCTAGGGTTTGAAGGTGGCGGCGGCGGCCGGGCTACGCGGGTAGGGCGAAAGGGGTATGGTAGGAGATAGCGGCGGCTCTTATAGAGCGTCACGGGTCGCCTGGGCGTGCGGGCCCAAGGAAGGAGGCGCGGGTGCGCGGCCGGCAAGGAGCCGGGGGCGGCGCGGTCGGGTCCGAGCCGGCGCGGCCCGAGGAGGAAGACGACCCCGGGTCCCCACCTGTCGGCGAGACAAGGAGGAGGGAGCCGGTGCGGGGCGGCCTGCGGGCCGCCGGTGGGCTGCCGGAAAATGGGCCGAACGCGAGCGATAACGAGCTGGGCCACGGCGCTGACTAAGGCGAGCTGGGCCAGAAGCAAAGAAGGAAAAAAAAAAGGAAGAAAAAGAAAACCTTTTGCTATTTTCAAAAGAGCTCACCAACATTTGAATTCAAACGCTAATTTGAATTCAAACAAACAAAAACAATGCAACAGCATGTGTGCAACAGTAAACTCCTATAGTTCATTAATTTAATTGAGAAAAAATTAATTAAATGCCTATAAAAATTAAATAAAACCTTAAGAATCCTTAAACAAGCATTGGTTGCTAAGAAAATTTTATTAAAACAATAATTAAAATTTTTTTTTGGGTGTTACAAATCCTACCCCCTTAAGGTGAATCTCGTCCTCGAGATTCTGAAGGATCCACAAAAAGATCTGGATAGTCTTCCTTCAGCTCATCCTCTCTTTCCCGGAGTTGCCTCATCCTCTCGCATGATTACTCCACTGCACCTTGCACATCCTGATCACCCGATTCCTTGTAACACGTGCTAAAGTTTCCAAGATCCTGATGGGACGTTCAGTGTAAGTGAGATCTTCCTTGACAGTCAAACCATCCATAGGTAGTGGCTCTTTATCATGAGGTTGAAGACCCTTTTTCAATTGAGAGATATGGAACACGTCATGCACATCCGAGAGCTGATTTGGTAACTCCAACTTTGTAGGCTACTTCTCCCACTCTCTCTAAGATCTTGAAAGGCCCGATAAAGCGAGGTGACAACTTTCCCTTTACTTTAAACCTCGCGCAACCCTCCGATCGGTGACACTTTTAGGTACACATAGTCACCTTCTTGGAGAACCACATCTCTCCTCTTTCCATCCGCATAACTTTTCTCGCCTTGATTGAGCGACCCTCAAGTATTCTCTTATGATCCGAACTTGTCTTTCCGCTTCCTTAATGATATCGGTTCCAAACAACCGACTCTCTCTCGTTTGGCTCCAATACAAAGGTGTTCTACACTTTCTCCCATACAATGCCTCGAAGGGTGCCATCTTGAGGCTAGCACAGGTAGCCGTTGTTGTAAGAAAACTCGGCGTAGGTCAAACTCTTATCCCGGCTACCTCCATGCTTAAGAGCACAAGCTCTCAACATGTCCTCCGAATCCGGTTAGTCCTCTCGGTCCGTCCATCCGTACGTGGGTGATAGGTCGAGCCGAAAGTTAACTTCGTATCCAAGGAGTCATGAAGCTTTTCCCCGTAAACGAGATGTGAACTGAGTACCCCTGTCGGACACTATCTTCTTAGGTACACCATGCAAGCACACGATCCTGGACATGTACAACTCAGCTAGCTTTGCCCCTGTATAGGTGGTTCGCACTGGTATGAAGTGAGCAACCTTTGTTAAACGATCCACTATAACCCATATTGAATCATACCCATCACGAGTACGGGGCAACCCAACAATGAAATCCATGCCAATCTCTTCCCACTTCCACTCTGGCACCTTCAACGGTGGAAGCAATCCCGTCGGCTTTTGATGCTCGGCTTTAACTCTATGACGGGTGTCGCACAAGGCCACATGGGTCGCTACATCCCTCTTCATCCCATACCACCAATACCTCGCTTGAGATCTTGATACATCTTGGTGCTTCCTGGGTGAATGGAATAAGCCGAATCATGAGCCTCTCTTAAGATGGTCTTTCGGAGATCTCCCACATCGAGCACACAAATCCTCGTTTCTAAACCATATAGTTCCCTGATCATCCTCTGTGAAATCCGTGGCTTTACCCTTTTCCATAGTCTCTATGATTTCTTTTATCTCTATATCTTCCAGTTGTCCTTTGCGTATCTCCTTGCTCCAAGACGGACTCTACCTCCGGGGTAACTCCTTCGGTTTGAGCAACCATCCCCGCATTGAGTTTCTCAAACTCCTTCATCGACTCTTCGAGCAACCTAATGTCAAAGCAATGTTGGCATGTCCCTTCCGACTCAAAGCATCCGCCACCAAGTTGGCCTTCCCGGATGATAGTGTATCTCCGGATCATAATCCTTGATCGGCTCTAGCCGACGACGTTGTCTCATATTCAAATCTTTACGAGTGAAGATGTACTTTAAACTCTTATGATCTGTATAAATCTGGCACTTGGTTCCCATAACGTAGTGTCTCCAAATCTTCAACGCGTGAACCACTGCCGCTAACTCCAGATCATGGGTAGGATAATTCAGCTCATGCTTCCTCAACTGTCGAGATGCATAGGCTATAACATGTCCTTCCTGCATGAGAACACAACCTAAACCTTGTCGGGACGCATCGCAGTAGATATCAAAACTCTTTTGCAGGTCTGGCATCACTAGAATTGGAGCTGAAGTCAACCTCTTCTTCAATTCCTCAAAACGGCTTCGACAGCATCCGTCCACTTGAACTCTTTATCCTTCTCTAGTAGTGATGTAAGGGGTTTTGCTACTTTAGAGAACCCTTCAATGAACCGACGATAATACCCTGCAAGGCCAAGGAAACTCCTGATCTCCTTGACAGTCCGTGGCGGCTCCCATTTCAATACATCACTGACCTTTGCTGGATCCACCGAAATACCACCATCTGTGATGATATGCCCAAGGAAAGAGACTTCCTTCAACCAAAAGTCACACTTGCTAAACTTGGCATACAACTGATGCTCTCTCAGCTTTTGCAACACAAGCCTCAGATGTTCCTCATGCTCCTTCTCATTCTTGGAGTAAATCAAGATGTCATCAATGAACACCACAACAAACTTATCCAGATACTCCATAAAAACTTTGTTCATCAGATACATGAAGTAGGCAGGTGCATTGGTTAATCCAAAAGACATGACTGTGTACTCATAGAGTCCATACCTAGTAGTGAACGCAGTCTTAGGAATATCGGATAATCTGATCTTCATCTGATGATACCCAGAACGTAAATCAATCTTTGAGAACACCTTAGCACCTCTCATCTGATCAAACAAATCGTCAATGCGGGGCAATGGATACTTATTCTTGATAGTAACATCGTTAAGCGATCGGTAGTCCACGCACATCCGCTGAGTACCATCCTTCTTCTCCACCAAGATAACCGGTGCTCCCCAAGGTGATGAACTAGGACGAATGAATCCCTTCTCCAATAGCTCCTTAATCTGCTTCTTAAGCTCAAGTAATTGATCACTAGACATTCGTAGGGGCGCTTAGAGATAGGAGCGATGCCGGGTAAAAGGTCGATAACAAACTCAACTTCTCGATCGGGCGGCATACATGGCAGCTCATTTGGGAACACATCGGGATAATCACACACCACCTTAATGTCCTCTAAAGATTCACCATTCATCGGTTTCTTCGAACACCCTTCTACCGATGGTAGCGCGGTACCGCAAATTCAATACGGTCGCCGTCTAAACCGGTGAGGAGAACCGACTTCGTGGCATACTTGGATTTCTCCTTTGAACTTACCCAACCATCCCATTCCAAGTACCACATCAATGCCAATAGAATCCAATATTATGGGGTGCGCTTGAAAATCCTTCCCCAAAATGCGAAGATTAACCCCGTTACATCCGTATATTGCCTTCATGTCTCCTCTTCTTGAACTTACTAGCATGGGACGGGGCATGGTGCTCATGGGGATGTTAAGTCTAGGCACGCGGTGAGAAGTAATGAAAGAATGAGTTGCTCCAGCATCAAACACAACTGAAGCGAGAGCGGAGTTGACAAAACACATGCCGAACACTACTCGGGGGTTCTCTTGAGCAGTCTCTGCACTCACGTGGTTGACTCTACCACGTGCAAAATTCTGTTTTCCCTTGCTACCCTTCGAAATCTGGCTCTCGTTCCTCATCCGCTGGCTATGATGACTCTGTGCTGGAGTGTTGGGGGCATTCCTCTTAGGGCAGGCATTTACATAATGCCCAACCTTTCCACACCTCAGACAGGCGGTACCTCTAGGGTTGCTAGTCTTCACTGGGGTGACAACTGGCGCCATCTGACGACTCCGTAGAGAACGGGGTCGTGAGGTCTGCTGCACTGGACACTGTAATTGTTGTTGACCAAAATCCTCAATGGGGCTTCCAAACTGAAAAGGAGTCTCTTGAGGTGGATCAAAGCGGGGGCGAGTGTTACTTCCAGACTGTCCAGGGGTGGTGGCTTTCCTCTTTAAGTCTTCCAACTCCTTGCGAACATACTCTAAACCAATGGCCTTGTCTATCAACATACGGAAGGATGGGAAGGTGTGGGATATGAGCTGGCACGGAGTGGTTCGGCTAACCCTTCCAAGAACAACTCTTGCTTCTTCACATCATCAACAACCTCCTCAGGAGCATAACGAGACAACTCAACGAACTTGTCCCTGTACTCTATCACAGACATCTCTCCTTGCTTGAGTGCCAGGAACTCCTTCTTTAACTTCATAAGGCTGGCAGGTATATGATAGCTCCTGAAGCTGGTGGTGAACTCCTGCCAAGTGATAGTATCAGGGGTGGCATGAGCGGCAACGTAGGCATCCCACCAAGCTGACGTTGTCCCCTGAAGTCGCCCTGAAGCGTACAAGACCTTCTCTCTATCGTCACACTGTGCGATGGTGAGCATCTTCTCCACTGTCTTCAGCCAATCGTCAGCCTCCAATGGATCAACTGCATGAGAAAACACCGGTGGGCAATGGCTCATGAGCTGGGTGCTTGTCCTTATGGGGCCGGTTCGATTTATCCGAGCTCGCATGCTTGTCATGTTGGTGGACATGTCTGGAGAAGCCTGCATCGTGCGACCGAAACCGTCGCATCGCCGGATCCATTTGACTTTCTTTGTTGAGTGATACTAAAACGGCCACTCGTCCTCCGATGTGGATCCAAAACCCGGTGTTCACCATCGAGGGTTAGGATCATGAGATTTAAATACTAGAGTAAAGAGATAACTCCGAAAGATGAAGCAACACGAACTTCCGGATTAAGACGAGTTATGCTTGCCCCGCTAAGTCAAGTGCAACTATCATTATTGATATCCATAAATTATGAAATTTCTCCAAAACGGGGGTATGAAATTATGAAACTAATCCAACCGGAGTTAACTCAATCGGAGATCTAGAAGTTCGGATACAAAGTAAACAAGTCGACCGGTTCAGCGAGTTTCCAGATTCTCCGGTAGCTCCAATGTTTCGTTCATAACTCCCCGAATATACATTGGATGGTGCTGAATTTTTGATAGAAAATCCTATATGGAATTTGTGAACTAATCCAACTGGTTTCATGTCGTTTGGAATTCCGTAGCTTGAGATATAACCAAAACATTACTGCTATGTCGAGAGAGTTGCGGGAACAGATTTTGTATCCACAAGATTTGTTGGGGAGAAAAAGAAAGTTGGATAAGGGAAGGATAGATAAAGCAAATATTACCCAAGGTTGCAAGGATTGGGAAAGGATTACACCCCCACTAACAAACTAGCTACTAAACTCGATGTCATTGTGGTCATCACTCCACAACACACCGCACTCAAACAAAGATCCAAATCAAGCATTTATCACAAAATCAAACATTCAAACACACCTCTAAACTAAGCACACGTTAAGACGTCGCATCTATCGATTTTACTAAGAAAGATCTTAAAGCTCCTACATCCTATCAAAGAAGATCGTTGAGATGAACAAGATGGGGTCACTTGATTACTGGGAACGATCAGGAACACGTGTAGGGTAGGATAATGAAAGATTGGAGAGGAGTACAGCAGATGCTAAAGGTTCCTTAAGGCAAGATCAAGGAAGTTTAGAGTGAAAAGATTGATCAAGATAAGGTAGATAACAAGTAGATTATCAAGGATGAGGTTAAAAGCAAGGATAAGTGTATTAAATAGAATTAAAGCATAGCATGAAGTGGGAATGGCTTCTATGATATTATAATCCTTAAATTCGACCATTTTCCAACTAGGCTAACGTCCTACAGTCAACACGGCTCTGATACCACTTTGTCGCACCCGAATTTGAAGGCAAACTCGAATGCATAAATTACATGTGCGCCAGGATCAAGTTACACACACGTAATGACTCAGTGATTATCAGATACAGTGCCAAAGCGTAAAGGAGAGTATTAAAACCATTACATGACCGAGAGTCTCAACAACGTATCATCAGAGCGAGCAACTAGCAGCGGATCTTCAGAAAGGAACTCCACAGGCAGCTGACTGATGGCACGCACGCCTAGCACTCATCATCATCTTCAAGTCTGAGCAGCAATCCGGGTTGTGTAGATGCAATAAATAAACAAGCGTGAGCACATGTCGTACTCAGCAAGGGAGGAATATCATAGTAAACATGCAGGGCTGTATATGTGGATGGCCAAGGGGTTTAAGCGAGTTAGCATTTTAGTTGATCAAATTTTATTAAGCAACTTACTTACTAGCAAATGTAAGTGTATACCATCCCACAATTAATGTATAACATCATAACCACGAACATAAAGTAAAGAATAAATTAAATTCATCTTCCGATAGATTAATCATGTGAGGGTCCAGGCCGCCCGTGACCGTGGGCACGGCTAATCGATTAGTTTTAAACACTCTGCAGAGGTTGTACATCTTTACCCACAAGTCGCGTAAAAACTCCGAAGAGCTTTAGACCCAACCACGCGATGCTGATCAGGCATCATACCACACTGCCGAGGTGTGATTGCATAGGGACGCTACGAGGCCTTTACAAAGATTCCCTAATGTGTAGCAACCCACTAGGTTTCAGGACGAAGCGGGGCATAAAGCTCCCTAGCGGGTACCGTGTCTTAGCAAAGCCCAACTCCCCGCTAGAGCAGGTCTATACTCCGTCAACGCCTCCCCATTTGTCCCTTTCAGGTAAGATCACCACAACACCAAGGTCTCTAATTATTCAGCCAAGCCAAAGCCATATAGCCTTGTGGTTGTACTGTTGTCCTGGGTGGTTCTCCATGTTCCAATTAAGCACATGGTCTTGCAATTAAATTACCATCAAAGAACATAGAGCATAAACGGATATCACGTTGTTTATTACCAACCCAGTTGAGCAACTAAGCAGCATCTACCATCAAGATTAATTAAGTAACCCAGTTACAAGGCAACGGTCAAAATAATCTAGGCGTAGTCCTTAATAGGAACCCGTAAAAATTAATGCAAGCAAGAAAAATAAATACAGTGATTAAATGCATGTTCATATAGGATAAAGCGGGTATGACCAAGGACACTTGCCTCTCACAAGATCCGGAATTGCTCAGAGTCTTCAAGTCTTCACCACAGAAAATCTTCGGACTGCTCGTTCTCTACGCAAAGACACATTCACATGCAAAAGACAAAACAATAAAATAAGAAAACAATTCACCAATCACTTCAAACGGAACAAAGGCTTCACTAAACCGATCTACTCGTCGAGACGAACAAATGGATATGAAGAACGCCAAAAACGGAGTTAGAACGCGTAATCTACGGCCAAAACGAAGGGTACGGGGCTATTCTCAAGGAAAACTAGGCTTACGGGGGCCTAACCGCAAAAACTCGGGGGCTAAAACAGAATTTTATAAAGAAACACGGGGCTAAAACACTAAACTAGCAGCCGGGGACCTCGGGCACAAAACTTCAAAAACCTAGGGTCCGAACCGCAAGAAAAAGGGATCTATTTGCAAGGGTTTCTCTAAGGTGGGAGGACCGGCCTGCGAATTTTAAAAAGAGAAAGGGTCTTTGCGCAAAACCACGCCTAACAGACCGGTTGACCGGTATGCCTTCGGTTGACCCCGCGGCTCGACTCGATCTGGGCCGTCAGATGGAGATCCAAAGGCGCTGGTGCCGCGAGAGCGTGGGCGGCGGCGAGGCACGACCGGCGGCGACGCGGGCACGGCGGCGCGTCGACGGCGAGCGGCGGCGCAACGGCGATTGGGGGCCGGGGGTGCTCCGTTCGGCGCGGGAACTCCACCGGGACGACGGCGAGCGCCCGCGGACTCAACGGTGGGCTTCGGAGTGGCGGCGGCGAAGCGCGGCGGCGCACGGCGAGCAACCGCGGCGGGGGCAAGTCCCGGCGAGCCGGGAACGCGCGGTGAAACGCGGAATCGCGCGCGGGACGCATCGGCGTGCTCCTCACCTTCACGCGCGGCTCCCGAAGCGATTCATGGCGGCGGAAAGGCGGCGACGGAGCGGAATCGAAGCGGCGGCCGGCGGCCTAGGGTTTGAAGGTGGCGGCGGCGCCCGGGCTACGCGGGTAGGGCGAAAGGGGTATGGTAGGAGATAGCGGCGGCTCTTATAGAGCGTCACGGGTCGCCTGGGCGTGCGGGCCCAAGGAAGGAGGCGCGGGTGCGCGGCCGGCAAGGAGCCGGGGCGGCGCGGTCGGGTCCGACCCGGGCGCGGCCTGAGGAGGAAGACGACCCCGGGTCCCCACCTGTCGGCGAGACAAGGAGGAGGGAGCCGGTGCGGGCTGGCTACTGGGCCGCTGGTGGGCTGCCGGAAAATGGGCCGAACGCGAGCGATAACGAGCTGGGCCACGGCGCTGACTAAGGCGAGCTGGGCCAGAAGCAAAGAAGGAAAAAAAAGGAAGAAAAAGAAAACCTTTTGCTATTTTCAAAAGAGCTCACCAACATTTGAATTCAAACGCTAATTTGAATTCAAACAAACAAAAACAATGCAACAGCATGTGTGCAACAGTAAACTCCTATAGTTCATTAATTTAATTGAGAAAAAATTAATTAAATGCCTATAAAAATTAAATAAAACCTTAAGAATCCTTAAACAAGCATTGGTTGCTAAGAAAATTTTATTAAAACAATAATTAAAATTTTTTTTTTGGGTGTTACATTAACCAAACCAACTTAACGGACACCAATTGCATAGTTTAATGCCACAAACCTTTGCAATGTGTACATATGTATCTGGGACTTCAATGACGCCGACATGCAGGAATAACGTATTTCCAGGATTTTGGGTCCTTCAGTTTAGGCCCTAAAGATGGAACAATGATGTCAGAAATATATCGTTGTGAAGTAGTTGCTCCATCCAATTCAAACATACTAGATTTTGAACTTGTAACTGAATTGCATAATGAGGCTCACTGACCCTGTTACACTGAAAATGCATCTGAAATTGAGAAATAAAGTTGAAATTCACATGTTGTCGTGGGCACGTTGTTTGGATCAGAGGGTGAGTATTACATGTAGGGAGGTGAGTTTTACTTATTATGCAGTGGTTAAGCAACAAGGTGCTCGGTCGAGTCCTGCCCCCCGTACGTGGTGTGTGAGTGTGTATATTTCAACCTTGCAATTATTCTCGATAAAGAAGTCTTGAAATCAGCTTTGTTCAGGTTTGTGCCAAAGAGACAGTACAAGCACTGGTGTGTGTGTGCTGCAACATTTCTGCTGTGTCATTATGTGGGTTCTACCTACAGCAATCAAGTGCTTTTGAGTACGCAAGCGATCTCATGAGCTGTGCCAAATACATGCGAGGAAATAAGAAAAATAAGAACGGACACGAATTTGAAAACCGACCTACTGAATTTGAACAATCAAACGTACCCAGCAAACTTGCACAAGACAGCATACAGGCCCAGGAATTCAAAACTTGAAATGGGAATACAAAGGGCGAAAGAAAATGTAGGCTGCATAAAGAGGAGGAAAAATGAATTGGAAGGTACCTTTGCGGGGATTGCTTGAACGAGCCTGTGACAAGTCTCTTTCTTCAAGGCTGTCAAGGCGCTGTTGGTGGCATTCGTAAAGAGGCTTCATATCTATGGCTGGGCAATATCTGATAGTAAGTCTCCACAGCGCTGAATAACCACCAAGAGCACCCGGTACAGATCCCAACCGTTTACACCTCTCCAGTCTGAGCCTTTCTAACGACGGCAGGTGTCCCAGGGAATCCAGCGATTGCAATTCATTGCAGCGATAAATGTCCAAATGCTTAAGTGCATCCAGCTGCCCTGACACAGAACAAAGCTTCTCACACGACCAGATTCTTAACACCCTGAGGGTCGTTGGTAAGTCCGGTAGTGTTACCAGGTTGTCACAGAAATTTATGAATAGATGTTCCAGCCGAGGGAGAGGATGATTTGTTCGTGCTGCCGAGTGCTTTGGCACACTCGTGGATGGGCAGTTTCCCAGTGGTGTACTCGTGCCTAGCTGCTGCACACGTACGCCCTTGGATTCGGCCTCCTCCTCCCATGTGAAGTTAAGACTCTTACAGTGCTGAATTTCCATTTGAGTGATAGATGGGGGAAGAACAAAAAGCTCAGCTAACCTTGCACAGAAGGATACATCTAAACTATTTAGATGTGGCAGGACATGAGTCGTTGTTGGCGCAGGCTCACCATTTACCTGTGCGGGCCCCACTAGATTGTTGCAACAGTTAACCTGCAAATGCTCCAGGGATACCAAGCATTGGAACACATCCTCAGGCCAGTAGATGAGCCCATCACAAACATGAATATGCAAAGAAACTAGTTTCCCAAACCATTTCCAGATCCCAAGTGGTCGCAGTGATGGACCTGACAGGAAGAAAAAGTCACATCCAAGTAACCTCAGTCTTAACAGAGGTGACTCAACATTATTCTCATCGTTTAGGTCAAGTGCAGATTCTTTACCACGGACAGACATTGTTATCTCTGACAGCAAAGATATGTATCTACATCCAACAATTAGTAACGATAGCAGTGCCTTGTCTTCATGAAGGTCTACAACCTTGAGATTTGGTGTATCAGGTAGGGTAGCCAGCTTTGGACAGCCCCGAATAATGAGCTTTTCAAGCTGAGGAAATGCCACTTCTCCCTCTCTCCCTTCTGCTGCAACCCATCTTTCCATGCTCTTCAGATTACATAACTGGAGTTCTTTCAGTTTGAGAAATGTAAGTGATGCCTCATCACTACATAGGCTTTGCAATTTATCCAGTTCTTCTATATGTAGAATTTGAAGAGCCTCCAAATAGCTAAATTGTGGAAAATCCTCACACATTGTAATGCCAACTAGATGGAGCTCAGTCAAGTGTTTCTGTGACAAACTAATATATTTCATCCATGTTGGTAAACAAGTGCTTTTGTAACCAACTATCCTTAGCTTCTCCACCTCATCATGAGGTTTAAGGGCATCTAATACCTTCTTATGATAACCTGGTACCGGTTCACCATGGCATTCGCTACTCCATTCAAGAGATAAATGCCTGAGTTTCTTTTTATTTCCAAGAGTAGCAGCTTTTGCTTGTGCCTCCGTTACATTTTCCAGACAATTTAACATCAATTTACCACCAAGGTTTAAGCTTCTCAATTCTCCAATTGTACTGCAGCCAGTGCTATCACTAGCCACGAAATATGTTAGAATCTGCAGAGAACTGAGTTCTCCGAGGTCTGGAGGCATGCACTTCAATGATCTGCAATCCTCAGTGTACAGATGTCGGAGGCTTGCCATAAACTTCATATCCCTTGGAAGTCGACAAAGTTTGTCACACCTCAAAACATTCAGGGTCTGTAGATTGTATAGAATGCTTATTTCTTCAGGAAGTTGTTTTATCCACCAGTTGCCTGAGAGATCAAGATACCTTAGGTGCTGCAAGTGCCTTGGTCTGATTTTAAACGCAGAACAGCCAGGAAGTTTCAGTGCCCGCAAAGAATTGCACTTTGGCATATGTGGCGTCCAATTATAAGCACCAGGACACGGACACAACAACGTCTGGAGAGTCCCAGCTTGTTTCTTCAAAAAATCAATCAGATTGGTTCCAGTTTCACGATATGATGAGAACATGTGCCGACTGTGTTTTGACAACAACTTCTTTGGATCGGACCTATGAGTGATAGTTGTGCATTCTTCGCCAAGAATGGACAAAGCAATGTCGTGCATAAGATCATGTATCTTGCATGTGTTAATACCACGGAAATGACTCAATGTTTTATCCTCCAACTTAGTTTGCTTCGCATCTTCAAAGAATGACCTCCAAGCTAGCTCATCGAAAATCCGCCTTCCCGTTGTTTCAAGAGGTATATCCTCATGCGGCAGATAGTCATTAGCCATCCACAGCTGGATTAGATTCTCCACGTCAATCTCATAGTCTTTTGGAAAAACAGCACAAAGCGCAAAGCACTGCTTCATGTGTAATGGTAAATTGTCATAGCTGAGCTTGAGTATTGGAAAAATTCCAGTCTTCACATTGCATATGCTGCTTTTCTTCAATACAGCCATCCATTCGTCCTCACTAGTTTTGGTACTCAACAATGACCCTATGGCTTTGGCAGCTAAAGGAGAGCCATGACATCTCTTAACAATCTCATTGATAACATCCTCCAGCTTTGCATATTCTGGCTTCTTCAAAATGAATGCTCTTCTCTCTAGTATTTCCTTTAGGAACTCATCACCCAGGTTTGCCAGATAATGGAATTGAACTTTAACCGCTGACATAATTTGAGCTACTTTTGCATCACGGGTTGTGGTCAGGATGGCACTACCCATGCCAGCATACTTAAGACAGGCCTTCAGTTTTTCCCACTTATCAACATCCTGATTCCACACATCATCCAACACGATGAGGCACCTCTTTCCACTTAGTTCTTTCTGAAGGTCTTGCAATACCTTTTCAATATCTTTCTCTGTGCTATTGCAGATGTTTCTGGCAATATTACCGACATCAAAATCCTCTGACACACAATACCACTTCTGGAATTGAAAATGACACTTTACTTCAGGGTCACTGTAAATGAGCTGAACAAAGGTGGTCTTGCCCAGCCCACCCAATCCAACAATAGGGAGAACCAGAAGATCATTACTATTGCCATGGTCAAGTAATATCTTCACAATCTTCTTCTTCTCTTCATTTCTGGACCTGGTAACAATATCCTTCTCGGAGTCAATCATGATGGAATCCATCTGCCGTAATGGCATTGATGATGGTGCTTGTCTCCTGTCTCTAAAACCAAAGGCATTCATCTCTGCCACCAGGGCCTCAATGTCTTGCACAATCTTTTGCAGCTTCTTTCCCATACGGCGACGAAACACAATAGGGTTATAAGCAGGGAAGACATTGACAACATCCATGTCGAGCCTATTGTGGTGCGGCTTGTGCCCCCTCTTCTTGGCTTCTCGTCGGAGTGCCTCATACTTGAGCTCATCAAAGACATCATTTGCTTCGTAGGAAACCTTCTTGAGTGCTTTGAGCCAGGCATTTACTCCTGGCTGGTATGCTCCCTTCTCCTCTGCATCATCAATTATGTGAAGGATGGCTGGTAGCCTGCGCTCGAGGATACTGCGCTGCTCCTCCATACCTTCCATCACCTTGTACTCATCAAGAAGGTAGCTGGACACCTTGTTCTTTACGATGGACACCAGCGGCCCGATGAGCATACTGGTTACCACTTCAGCCATTGCTGCGTGCACTACTCGAGCAATACACAAAGAATTAAGCACCCTGATTCAGGCGAAGTGGGCAAGCTGATCTGGGGAAGTGTGTGCAGGAGTTAAATGTTGAGGGAATATGATAAATTGATAAGGATGGTGTGCTGAGCATTACAAATCAGAAAAGGGGAAACCTGCTGACGATGACGCAGCTACCTACGAAGAAGACCTCGTGAAGCTCTCTTTGAGTCCTGAACTTCGTTAATCTCAAAAAAAAAAGTCTTGAGCTTCAATTCGAATCAGTCTTCACCAGCAGCGAATCTCGATCGTGTCTGAGAGGAGCAACCTGAGCTGGGAATGGAGACTGGAGAGAGATTTTTTTTTGCTGTGGAGGCCTGCCCTGGCCTGTATTGACTGACTACGGGTCTACGGCCGGTCCCGCTTCCTCTCCAGAACATTGCTTGGCAAAAACTTGATGACTGACTACGGGTCTACGGGTCTGCAGTTGATAACGACGCATTGCTCGGCATTTGATCGAACACGTTAGGGACAGAACGCCTATACTATCAATTATTTGACACAACAAGGGGCAGAGCAAGCGGCAAAAAGCTTACATGTGACCGCGGTATATCAAGATGGCATCCTCACCCTCCACCCAGGCATGCCCACTGAACCGCGGAACCGTGGCCGCGGCCGTACGCCGATGACCAATTGACCATGCCCAGCGCTGCCGGCTTTTCTCTTCTCGCCGACTCCATTGTGGGCTCGTGGTGGCGGAGCACCTCCACGCCTCTGGATGCAGGAGAATGTGGCGCGAACAAGGGGATCGACTTCTTTACCACCGGCCACCGAAACGCGAATCGTAGCTGCTGCCTGCTGGTTGCTCTCACGAGAGAGCGAGGAGGATGAAGAAATGTTCGATTTTTTTTAAATCACAGTGCAACACACACGCTCGCAACACGCACGCACACTCACCCATATGAATACACACGTACGCAAACCATACCCTCATTAGCACCTCCGAAGGACTGAGCACCGACAGATCTGGAGATTCCCGAAGTCACCAATGACGTCTCGTCGTCGACGGAACGTTACCCCTTAACGCATAACGCAGGTAAAACCTGCAAAATCCAGAAAAACATGCGAGCATGAGGATTTGGACCGTCCTACAATTGGACTACAAACCCAATCTCATGAAGAAATGCTCAAATGCATAGGAAGGCTGCAAAGAGACATATTAATGGAAGGAAATGTATACTTGGGCTTTTCTGTTTCAATTCTTTGGAAAATGTCCGCTCCACACCCCTAATTTATCGACATCGTCTAGGTTTTAACCCCCGAATCGGTGTGCCACCTATCCCACCAACTGTTTTGTGAACGTGAGGAAGGCCTTCTCACTGTTGTCTCCTCACTTCTTCCTTCTCCCGAAAGATTCCAGACCCCGAGCGCCCTTGGTCCCGGCCCCTTCCTCGCTCCCTCCGGCGTTTGCGTTGGGGTGAGGAGGAAGCAGATCGGCCCTCCTCTGCTTTCTGTGTTCTTCTTCAGTAGTAGATCTAGTTTTAGTAGTAGTTTAGTGCCTTTATAGCTTGCTCCCGTGGTCGAAAGCTCCGTCTTGTGGCTTTCGTCGTCGTCGCTACCGCTACTACGGTCTTCATCGTCGACGGCGCCAAGGTCAGTAGTAATAAAATAAACTCGGTATCTCATGCAGCTCCTTCTCCGTTTCACCCCATCCATGGTTGCCTGAGCTTCCCCGCTGCCACCATCGATCCATCTCGTCGTGCGGATCTCTTTACCTGGGATTCCACTGCCTACGCACCAGATCTAGCTGAAGCGGAGGTTGATTGGCCCATGCCCCCTCTGGATCCGATATGCCCTCATGCAGATCATGTCTCTGGGTGGCTCCTCCGTCGCCTCATACCTTTGGTTCAAATCTTCACCGCCCCACTTCGCCCCATCATAGCCCACCTTGATGCCACCTCCACTAAGAATTTCGCTGGATATCTTAGATGTTCGCCGCCCCATCATAGCCCCTTGCCAAGCTCCCTTGGTCACCTTGATGCCACCTCCACTAAGGAGCTTCTCCATCAAGGAAGGTGTCGTATGGACCTCCCTGGGCCCACTACCTCGGTGGGTACCAGGACCGACTACTCGGTGGGCCCCTGGGACTACCCGACTTGCGCTGCACGGCACGTGATGGCGTGAAGCACAAGGACTACGGAGGAGAAGTACTCGGTTAGGAACTTGTACATGTCCCGCACTGTATGGAAGACTCCTAGACGTACTCGACTAGTACTCTCTCCCTATTCCGACTTGTAACCCTGCCTCCCGGACTATATAAGGCGAGGCGGGGACCCCTCTCTGATCATCTCATCTCACGGCGTACAATTGCACCATCTTGTAATCGTACCCCATCAATCCAGAGCTACGCAGCATACAGGACGTAGGGTATTACGCACCTCGCAGCCCGAACCTGTCTAAATTGTGTGCCACGTGTCTCTTCCTTCGAGTTACCGATCTCGGCGAGGCCACATTCATCTACTTCGGGTACTCCCCTTAGTAGGTTGCCGGTCTAAAACACCGACACCGGCGCGCCGGGTAGGGGATCTCGCCCGAGATCACATGGCGAACTCGACGGCTCCTGTCTACTTCAAGCCAACCGTCGCCTTCAACCGCGGCGACACCTTCGTTTTCAGCGCTTGGGTCTGCACTGCTGATGGCGCGGGATCCTTCCAGCGCCGCCTCACCATGCCGCCCTGCCCGGAGACCGGCTTCGTGACGCTCCATGAAGTTGTCACAGGCGAACTCGCCGGCAAGTTCGGCGAAATTTCGCTCTTCAACCATCACGCTGACTTCGAGCTCGGGTCCGCTTCCAACTCGAACTCGACGTCTCCGTGGGCTATCGCATGCGAGCCGGCTACTCAGCCATTGCATGTGGTCCCACCACCCCGCGAGCGCTCCACGCGTCGCCCCCGTAACGTCAGCAGGGCCCGCACGGAGGCTCTCTCACCGCGTCGGGCCGGCAAGGAGTCCGTACCCGCGTACAACTCGGACTCCGACACCGCCCCCGGCCACGCTTCGGACTCCAATCCACTCTCCGACTTCTACTCGGGCTCTGCGTACGAGTTTGACTTCGGGTCGGACCCAGAGGATCCCGAGTCCGAGGACAACACTACAGAGCACCCCTTATCAGGCCCGGCCTCTGGGCTGGTCATAACGTCCACACCTACCGGGAGATTCGTCTACTGGCCAGATCGCAAGCCCGCGGACCTGATAAGTGGAGACTCACGCTACGTCGCCTACCTCCACTCGCTCCCGTTCCAGGAGGGAACACCACTTGCCCGAGCTGATTCGTACACCCCAACTGAGGCGGCGACTTCTGAATCCAGTCTTGGCAATCCTGATCGCCAAGTCTTCATGGCTGCCGGCGACACCCCAGGACCCTCGGGGACAGCTCAGGACAAGTACCTCGAAGACATCTCCGCAGACGAGTTGTCTGCTGATGCACCTGCAGACGAGACCGCCGCCAACAGGGACGCTCGACGTGAGCGTAACAGAAAGCGCAACGAACGGCGCCGGCGTCTCCGAGACAACCTCCCCATCCGCAACCTTGCGGAAGCTCTCGAGGCGGTCGAGAGCAGAGTACACACTACCCCGAGCAATGCCTCATGTCGATCACAGCAATCGCACGCTAGGCTCAGGGTATACGCGCTGGAGAGGTCATCGCCAAGCTCGCTGAAGATGCTTACTTCATGAGGGTCGACAACAGGGTCAACCAGCCTCCTCCCGCCAGGAACCGCAACAACGAAGCTACAAGTCGCAGCGCCGACTTCGGCCGCAACCGTACTCGAGCCGAGCTCCCGGCTCAGCCCAACCATACTCGTGCAAACGCCAGCGGACCCTCACAGGGTGGCAACAACAACCGTGAGGTCGTCCTTCACCGCACTCCTGACGGCGGCGGCCGCGACCCTGACGGCGGCGGCAGCGACGACGGAAGCTCCAACCACGGAGCCTACAGGAGGGCCGGCGGCGGCGGCAATCGCGGCGGTCGAGACCACGCAAACAGCCACGCCTCCGGAGCCTCACGGGGCGGCTACGACGCCGCCGCGAAGATTGAAGAGCTGCGGCGGAAGAAGTCGGCCACCGCAGGCGACAACGACGGCTTCCCCGCCTTCTCACCTCGACTTCGCAACTTGCTCCTCCCCGACAAGTTCAAGCCTTTGGGGATCACCAAGTACGACGTGAAGCAGGACCCCATCCAGTGGCTCAGGTGCTATGCCCTCTCCATCGAGAACGCTGGCGGCAACAACGACACCAAGTGCCTCTACTTCCCCTTCTGCCTGGACCAAGCCCCACTCACATGGCTCGAGTCGCTGGACAAGCACTCGATCGACAAGTGGGACCAGCGAAGGAGCGGTTCTCCGGCAACTTCGCGGGCGCCATGGGCCGCTCGGGTACTCGCATGGACCTGGCCATGGTCAAGCAGGAACAAGGCGATACCCTCCGCAAGTACATGCGCCGCTTCTTCGACAAACGCGCTACCGTAGTCGACGTCACCGACAAGGAGGTCATCGACCTCTTCCAAGACGACCTCTACCATCGCTGCACCTTTGAAGACTTCGGTCGTCGCCGCCCCAAGTCCATCCCCCACCTTAAGGACATGATCACATCCTGGGCGGATGAAGAAGACAAGGCCAATGCCAAGTACGATGCCATCTGTGGCAAGAACAAGCAGAACACGGGCGGCGGCAGTGGCAACAACGGGAACCAAGGCGGTCGCAGCAACAACAACTACTCGGGTCCCAACTGCAAGCGCAAGCCAGACAACACTGTCGCGGCTATCCAGCGCCATGCGAAGGAGAACTCGAAGAAGAACTCCGGCGGCTTCAAAGACTTGCTGAAGGAGAAGTGCCCGTGGCATCTGGACGGCAACCACACTACCAAGCAGTGCTACCAACTCAGGCGTGCACTCAAGAGTACTCCAGAGCCACCGCACCCTCACGACAAGAAGGGTAAGAAGAAGAACGATGGAGACAACGGCGACTTCCAGGAACCCGACAAGACTGTCAACGTCCTCTTCGGCGGACTACCCAGCAGACGGGAGCAAAAGGCTACCCGTCGAGAAGTCATGAGCATTGAACCAGCGGTTCCGACCCCTCTCAGATGGTCGGAGGTACCCATCACCTTCTCCCGCGCGGATCAATGGACCAGCTTCTCCGAACCAGGGCGGTTCCCTCTCGTCCTGAAGCCGGTGGTCGCGGGCTCCAAGCTCAACAAGGTCCTCATCGACGGTGGAAGCGGGCTCAACGTCCTTTTCACCAAGACCTTGAAGAAGATGAAGCTCGACATCACCCACATGCTCACCAAGAGCAACACGCCTTTCTACGGCATCGTCCCCGGTAACACGGCTATCCCGCTGGGCTCAGTGGTCCTGCCAGTTACCTTTGGGGAATCTCGGGACAACTATCGTACCGAGTACATCAAGTTCGAGGTCGCGGACTTCGAGACATCCTACCATGCCATCCTCGGCAGACCGGCCATCGCCAAGTTCATGGCGGTGCCCCACTACACCTACTTGGTACTCAAGATGCCGAGTCCAGCAGGTGTACTCTCTCTCCAAGGGGACTTGAAGATCTCGCACGACTGCGACACGGAAGCTGTGGAGATCGCCTCCACAAATCAAGTACCCAACGCGATGATGGAGGTCTACGCCGCGTCGAAGAAGCTTGCAACAAGTGAACTCGACATCCCGGAGAAGTCTGACAAAACCAACAAGCCTCAGCCAGCTGAGGAGGTCTTGGTCAAGATGATCGACCTCGGGACAGGCGACAGCAGCAAGACCACCACCATTGGGGCCGGCCTCGACCCCAAATAGGAAGACGCGCTCATCAACTTCCTCCGGGCTAACCGCGATATCTTCGCGTGAAAGCTAGCGGACATGCCAGGAGTGCCCAGGGAGTTGATTGAGCACTACCTCAACGTTGATCCTAAGGCCACCCCAAGCGACAACACCTCCGCCGTTTCGCCAACGACAGACGGGATGCCATCAAGAAGGAACTCGCCAAACTACTCGCGGCTGACTTCATCCTGAGTGGCTCGCCAACCCCGTCCTCATCCGCAAGAAGAACTCGAACGAGTGGAGGATGTGCGTCGACTACACCGATCTCAACAAGCACTGCCCCAAGGACCCCTTCGGGTTGCCGCGGATTGATCAAGTCATCGACTCCACGGCGGGCTGCGACCTGCTCTGCTTCCTCGACTGCTACTTCGGGTACCACCAGATCGCGATCAAGGAAGAAGACCAGGAGAAGACCGCGTTCATCACCCCATTTGGCGCATACTGCTACACGACCATGTCCTTCGGGTTGAAGAACGCCGGCGCCACCTATCAACGAGCTATCCAGGCCTGCTTCAAGAGACAACTCAACAAGAACGTCGAAGCCTACGTAGATGACGTGGTCGTCAAGACCAGAAACTCCAGTACCCTCATCGATGATCTTGAAGAGACTTTCGCATCCCTGCGCGAGTACCGCTGGAAGCTCAACCCGAACAAGTGCGTCTTCGGCGTACCTTCAGGCAAACTACTCGGCTTCATCATCGACCGGCCGCGGCATCGAAGCCAACCCCGAGAAGATCTCCACCATCACCGGCATGAAAGCTCCCACGTGCATCAAAGACGTCCGTAAGCCGACCGGGTGCATGGCGGCCTTGAACGTATTCATCTCGAAGCTTGGAGAACGGGGCTCCCCTTCTTCAAACTACTCAAGCACCAAGAGAAGTTCGTGTGGACACCGAGAGGCGGACCAAGCCCTTGCCCGGCTCAAGGACTTCCTATCGAAGCCACCAGTCCTCACGGCTCCTCGCAAAGGCGAGCAGCTACTGCTCTACCTCGCTGCGACTACCAATGTGGTCAGTACTGCCATCGTCGTCGAGCGGCAGGAAGACGGCCACGCCTATCCACTCCAGCGCCCAGTCTACTTCATTAGTGAGGTCCTATCAGAGTCCAAGGCACGCTACCAGCCTGTATAGAAGCTTTTGTACGCAGTACTCATCACCTTGCGGAAGCTACGACACTACTTCCAAGAGTACTTGATCTCCGTCGTCACCGACTACCCGCTCGGTGACATCCTGCGGAACCAAGATGCTACTGGAAGAATCTCCAAGTGGGCAGTCGAACTCGGCGCCCTCACCATCGACTTCAAGCCACGCACAGCCATCAAGTCGCAGGCGCTAGTCGACTTCATGGCGGAGTGGCGGGAGAATCAGCTACCTACTCCAACCGTGCGACCAGAGCATTGGGTGATGTACTTCGATGGCTCACTCAACCTCGAGGGCGCAGGTGCAGGGGTACTCCTGATCTCTCCAACAGGCAAACAACTCAAGTACGTCCTGCAGATCTTCTGGAAGGTCTCAAACAACGAAGCCGAGTACGAAGCCCTCCTACACGGGCTCCGCCTCGCGGCTTCACTGGGCATCAAGCGGCTACTAGTCTACGGCGACTCCGTAGTGGTCATTAACCAAGTCAACAAGACCTGGGACCGCAACAAGGAGAACATGGACGCCTACTGCCTAGAAGTCCGCAAGCTGGAGAACAAGTTCTACGGTCTCGAGTTCCACCACATCGTCCGCGACAACAACGTTGCAGCGGACGTCCTGTCAAAGCTTGGTTCTACTCGCGCTCAAGTACCAGCGGGTGTCTTCGTCCACGAGCTTCACGCGCCATCCATCCCGGAGTCGGCGCCACCGAACACTGTCCCAACGCATCCACCAGCTGGCCAGGAGGCCATGATGATCGACGCGGACTGGAGGCAACCCTTCATCGACTACCTCAGCGAGCAGAAGGTCCCCGCGGACAAAAACCTGGCGGAGCAGCTCATCCGCCGCGCCAAGTCCTACGTCCTCGTCGGAGACAAGCTTTACAAGCGGGGCACATCTTCTGGAGTACTCATGAAGTGCGTCCCCAGGCAAGAAGGCAAGGACATCTTGGAGGAGATCCACAAGGGCGTCTACGGCAACCACACGTCTTCTCGCACGCTGGTCAGCAAGGCCTTCCGGCGAGCCTTCTATTGGCACACAGCGCTGGGCGACGCTGAAGAACTCGTCAGAAGGTGCCAAGGATGTTTATACTTCGCCAAGCAGCAACACGTCCCAGCCTACAAGCTAGTCACCATACCGCCAACCTGGCCCTTCGCTTGCTGGGGGCTCGACATGATTGGGCCACTGCCAACTGCGTCAGGTGGATTCAACAGAGTACTGGTGGCCATCGACAAGTTCACCAAGTGGATCGAGGTCAAGCTGGTCACATGCCCCAAGGCTGACAGGGTACTCGACTTCCTGGATGAACTCATGCATCGCTACGGACTACCCCACCGCATCATCACAGACCTGGGCTCCAACTTCAACAACCACCGGTTACCGGGAGTACCGCGAGAACAGCGGGATCGACGTCCGATATGTCTCGGTTGCCCATCCCCGGGCCAACGGACAAGTCGAGCGCGCCAACGGGATGGTGCTCGACACTCTCAAGAAGTGGCTACACGACGCTGCTAACTCTAAAGGAGGAAAGTGGATCAAGGAACTACCCAATGCACTCTGGGGGCTACGTACTCAGCCTTCAAAGCAACAGGGCAATCCCCTTACTTCCTGGTCTACGGCTCCGAAGCAATCCTTCCTGCTGATGTCATATGGGATTCACCAGCAGTGGAGCACTACGACGAAGGCGTCTCTGAAGACAGCAGACGAGTTGACATCGATGGACTCGAAGAAGCTCGCTGCGCTGCCCTCGTCCAATCAGCAAGGTACCTGGAGGGTATTCGACGCTACCACGACCGCAACGTCTAGGAACGCTCCTTCAACGTTGGCGATCTCGTCCTCCGTCGCATCCAGAACATGGACGGACTACACAAGCTCAGCTCCCCCTGGGAAGGTCCCTTCACAATCGCAAAGGTGACCGGGCCGGGCTCCTACCACCTCCAGACACTTGAAGGCGAAGGTGTCAACAACTCGTGGAACGTCGACCAACTTTGTCGGTTCTACGCCTAGTCTACGCGACTACCCCGGGGCTCAAAGTCTACACGACTACATCAAGACCCCTCCGCCGTAAGCGGCCTCCGGGTCCCGGCTCTAGTCTCCGGACTACTTCTTCGCTGTAAGCGGCCTCCGGGTCCAGGCACCAGTCTCCGGACTACTCTTCTCCAGAATCCAGCCCATGCGGCTACCTACGGGTCCTGGGCTGCGACGAGCGACAAAGGACTCTAGTAGCGGTCTATTAAGAGACCATGTACCCCTAGATCCAGCCTACACGGCTACTTATGGATCTACTGCTGTAAGAGGCTACTCGCCCTAGCACCACTTAGCCGTAGGCGGCCTCCGGGTCCTGGCGACTACTCTGTAACTACGGCCCTGGCCATCCAGGTGTACTTCTTCAGTAATAAATTTCGATTGTTCATCAACTTCTTTACTGTCTATCTCCCTCAACGGGACTACTGCCGAGTACGACTACTCGCGGCAACTCCACGATGGGACTCCGCACTCTGAGATCGCGACTACGAGTACTCATTGATGGAACTTTTCTTCATTACCACTTAAACAATTCCATTACAATTGTTTTTGTACACCTATTGCTACGAGCTAACTATTACAGGACTACTGGAGATTAAGCTTGTCGGCGACTTGTTCCGCAATGGGCGCCATCTGCTCCAGCAGCTCCGCATATTGCTCGTCGGTACAGTTGGCGGCTAGTCCACCAGCGACTACATCTATAGGGGCCTTCGGGAAGTATGACTTCATGAAGGCTAGCACTGGTTCGGGATCGACTTTGCCAGATGCTTCACATAGGCCGCCAGCCGGCTGGGGGCTTTCTTCAATCGATCCACCAGTGGTGCTATCTTGGGACCGCCGGGGCGAGGCACCAGCAGCCTCGCGATGGGGAGTGCGGCTTCTTCAAGCTCCTTCGAGTGGGCCCGCCGGCTTCTCGCGATCCTCGTTCGGCCCATCGCAACGATTTGTAGCGATTGACGAGGTCACGATCGGATGCAATACGGAGCTCCATGTGCTTGTCGCACTCGTAGGCAAGCTCCTTATAATCTAACTCGAGTACCTGGCGGGCCTCCTGCTCCCGGTAGAAGAGATTCTTCAGATCCGTTTCTGAAGTCTTCAACTGCTCAACCCGGGTCTCAAGCTCTGCAAACAACAAGGCACAACGGGTTAGACTACCTCTCGACCTCCAACAAGTACTCAACAAGACAAGTGGTGTACCTTTGTTCTTGTTGCGGAGCGACTTGTTCTTCCGCACCAAGTCATCGCCCTTCGCCTGCATCTCCTGGATATCATTGTGGTACTTGGCGAAGGCGGCGTCCAGCTTGGACTGCATGGCAGCAGCGTGCTTCCGGAACTTTACAAGTTGGTCCTCCAGCGCCTCGGCCCGAAGCACAGCGTCGCCGTACCTCTGAAGCATCTCCGACTTCAGGGGGGACCTCTCAGCGACGTCCTGCACAGACAATTCACATCAAACGGGTACTCAACGCTAAAGTATTGACTACTCCAAGAGTCACGACTACTCACCTTCATCCACTGCTCGGCTTGGCGGACCGCCTCCAGATGTCGAGCCACCGTTGCCGGGTCGACCAAGTCATCCGCCAGCAACTCGACCCCGCCGCGACTACTCGTGGCGGCTTCGGTCATCGGTGCAGATCGGATGGGCTCCACGTCTTGGATCTCCGGGGAGCGAACGACCACCTCCAGAGTGGGTTCTGGCTGCGTGGTGGCCTCCTCTCCCCCGGTCGTCGCGGCGGCCTCTCCGGCGGCCACCTCCATCAGCTCGGGGGCTCCTCCGGCAGCCTCCCGAGTCTCTGGTGTCAAGTTCTCCATGGGCACCGCCGCTGGGATATCGCTCCCCTCGGCCTCAGCGCCTGTCAACGAGAAGACAAGTGCATCAGCGTTATCTGACGACTACGAACACTCTTCGGGGATACTACAGCCTCAGCAGAGTACTCACCTTCAACTACGCTGGCTTCGGGCAACGTAGCCACAGCAGCCGGCGCTTCGGGCTCCGCCTGAGGGGCGGGAGCGGACTCCTCAGCGGGTGGTGCAGCTTCTTCCTCCGCCACCGCTGCGGTGAGTTCATCCCCCTCCCAGAATAGGTCCGTTGATTTCCTACAGAGTACACAAGCCGGTTGTCAGCGAAGTTCGACTACCACATCAAGTACTACTCGGGAAGATTCAACACTTACAGGCTTGACTGGACTACCGTCACGGTCAGGGCGCCAAGGATGCTGGCGATGTCCACCTGTCCAGCGTCGGCGGGCGCCTCCTCTTGCGCCTCTGCGGCCGCTGCCTCTTCTGCAGTAACAGCAGCGGGTGCAGCGCTCTCCTGCGCTTCTGCGGCCACCACCTCTTCCGCAGCAGCAGCAGCGGGCTCCGTGCTCCCCTGAGGAGCAGGAGGCTGGCGCTCCATTCGCGCCAAGAGTTCTTCAACAGTGGGGGCTGGGCTACGACTCCCAGCGGCCTCCCCCACTGTGTCCCACTCGCCTTCGTCGCCTTGATCAACGGGCTCCGTAGGCGGCAACTCCTGCAAGCAAGGAAACTTCTCCGTCAGCAAGTGAACTCGAGACACTAGTACTCGACTACACTACTCAAGACGGCTTACCTATGGGGACGTGGTCTCAGTGACCTTCAACTTCTTTGTCACGCGCTTGCGGGACGCATTGCACGGCTTCCGCGGCGGCGCGGCCAGACTAGCCTCCAGGCTAGCCGGCGGATCTTGCACGAGAGGAATGTGAGGTAAGCCAGGACGGCTGATCCTCGACCGCAGCTGGAAGCGGTCCTGCAGCGTCTCCTCGTCGTCATCCTCGTCGGATGTGTCCTCCACGACTACGGTGTCGTCCCCTTCGCCGACCTCACGCCGCTCCTTGGCCTTGGTCTTCCCCTCCTCTGGGATCTCGACTTCCTGAGGGGGCGGCGGCGGCTCGGAGACAAATTTCTTCAAGTCATCATGCAAGAACAACACATCAGTGCGACTACTCACATGGAATGGGTACTCGACACTGGGTACGGCTACTTACCTCCTTTGGCGGGCGCGTGGCGGAGTACTCTGGTACGGGGCACGCCGTGTACGGCGGCATGTCCTTGAAGATCTGCGCCAGCCTATCGACAATGTCGTCGTCGTCGACTTCGTCTCCAAGCATCCGTGACGTGTCGTCGTCGCCGGTGTACTTGAACCCCAGGGTGTCGCGAGCCATCAGTGGCTGCACCCTGCGCTTCATGAAGCTGAAGGCCATGTGCTCGGCCCTCAGCCCAGCTTCCCTGAGTGCCTTGATCCGCGCCAACAACTCCGGGAGCTGGATCCCTTCCTGCATCGTTGGCTCCGTGTTCCACTACGGGCGGTGCTTGTGCTGCTTCCCGCTCGGCTTCGGCAGCCTCGGATGGTGGTTCGTGATGTAGAACCACTTTGCCTTCCGGTCTTGGTTGGAGTCTATGAGCTTGTACGAGAGGTACTGCTCGGCCGCGTCCTCCCGCATCTGGATTCCCGCTCCTCCGACTACCCGCGGGTTGCTGGCGCTGGGTTGCGGCTTCACCCGGAAGAACTTCCGGAACATGATCCAATGGGGCTTGATCCCCAGAAAAGCTTCGCAGAAATGTACGAAGACGGCGGTGTGAAATATAGCGTTGGGGTTGAGGTTGAGGTACTCGATGCCGTAGTACCCCATGAGCCCCTTGAAGAAGTCGCTCGCCGGGAGGGAGAGCCCGCGCTCCGCGAACCGCGTGAACATCGGGATCTCGTCTTCATTCTTCTCCATCGGGTATGGATCCCCGGCGGCAGCCCTCCACATGTCCACTTCCTTCTCGCGGAGGAATCCACTGTTCAGCAGGGCGAGCAAGTCCTCGGTCTTCACCTTCGACTCCTTCCACTCGCGGTTTGGATCTGGCTGCGGCGGGTGTCGTATGGACCTCCCTGGGCCCACCACATCGGCGGGTACCAGGACCGACTACTCGGTGGGCCCCTGGGACTACCCGGCTTGCGCTGCACGGCACCTGAAGGCGTGGAGCACAAGGACAGCAAAGGAGTAGTACTCGGTTAGGACTCTGTACACGTTCCGCACTGTATGGAGGTCTCCTAGACGTACTCGACTAGTACTCTTTCCCTACTCCGACTTGTAACCCTGCCTCCCGGACTATATAAGGCGAGGCAGGGACCGATCTCTAGCATCCAATCTCAATCCCCTACAACTCACGGCGCACTATTGCACCATCTTGTAATCGTGCCCTATCAATCCAGAGCTACGCAGCATACAGGACGTAGGTTATTACGCACCTCGCGGCCCGAACCTGTCTAAATTGTGTGCCACGTGTCTCTTCCTTCGAGTTACCGATCTCGGCGAGTCACGATCATCTACTTCGGGTACTCCCCGTAGTAGGTTGCCGGTCTAAAACACCGACAGAAGGGGGTCTCCACGTCCCCCGCACAATGTGTCCTCGCCGCTCCACACCAAGCCGGAGGGTCGATGATGATTGCCGGTGAGCCACTTAGTCCCCAAGGCTTCCGACGAACCTTGTACAACTTGATTCACTCAAGAATCACCTCACAAGGTTGGCACAACCTTGCACTCACTCAGCTCTAAGCTAAGCCTAGAACTAAGCACATACACTAAGCATATGCAAGTCTATGGATGAGCAATTAAGCACTTGGATGGATTAGATATGATCTTGTAGGTGTCTTGAACTCTTCTGCACTTCCACACAATCCAGCCACCTCAAATGGGCGAGTGGAGGGGGTATAAATAGCCCAAGGCACTCGGCTAGCCGTTGGCTAACGGCTCACTGAAAAGTTGACCGTCGGATGAACGGACGCCTACTTTTTAGGAGCATCGGTTCATCCGGTGCCCCTCCCCCGTCACGTAGCCGTTGAGGTTCGCTGACAGAACTGCTCTGATGCTATACACCGACGATACGTCGGTTCATCCAGTGCTGAAGGACTTCTCGCCAAACCGTCTCTGTTGGTTTCTTCGTAACCCTCGGATAGACCCCAGCTGACCCATCGGTTCATCCGGTGCTACTGCGTTGATCTTGGCGCGTCTCTGTCTTTGTTTAAACTTGACCACCGGATAGACCGACAGTTCCCTCCAATGGATCGTCGGTTCATCCGACGCCGCTGTCTTCTCTTCTTCTTCCGCAACTCGTCTGACGCTACTATAAAATGGGATGTCAGTTCATCCGACGGTGCCTTGGTTTACACCCAGTGTACCAACTCGTCCGACCATTGCACCGACGCTTCCTATCTAGGTACCGTCGGTTCATCCGACGGTGTCCTTTCTTTTCCTTTTCTTTTCTTTCTCGTTTTTTGACCCTTGAAAAATAGACTATCTTCTCAATTTGGCATGTGGTATTTTGGCATCCTTGGGACCTATAAATGTCTACAAAGACATGCTAAACAATATGTTAGTCCCATTGATCATGTTACCATGAATCACCAAAATCAAACTCGAACTAATGGCATGTGGGGCCATGTTCGCTACACCAATGGACGTCTTTGGAGATCACAATTCTTCTAGTCATTGCCCTTTCTTCTTCTTGAATTTTTTATATTTATTTTACTTTGATTTTCAAAAAATAAATGGTCGAAACAAAAATTTCGAGAAATATACATCTGGTGTCGTGCCCCACGGCGGCAGGAGTTCCTACCGTCGTGCCCCACGACGTTAGGGGTGGTGCCAACGGTCGGCTGTCCTGCGAGGTGGGGCCAGATTCCTACTGTGGGGCACGTCGGCAGGAATCCTAGTGCCGTGGGTCACGGCGTCAGGAGCCCTAGCGCCGTGCCTCACGGCGGCAGGGTCACCCCTATATAAGGGGCCGACCCCTGCCGCCGCCGGCCCTCACTCCCCCCTCCCTCCTATAAATCTACGGCTTTCAATCTTGGGAGCACTTTTGAGGTATGTTTCTAAATTTAGTTTAGTGTAGTTAGTATAGTTAGTTAGTTTAGTTAAGTTAGTTAAGTTTAGTTAACTCAGGTTAGTTTAGTTTAGTTAAATTGATATAAAATTCGTAGCAAATGGTTTAAATTCACATAATTTGTATTACTTCATGTAAAATTTCTAGAAAATGGTTATAATTGACATAATTAGATTAAATTGATATGAAAATTGTAGAAAATTATTTAAATTCACATAATTCATTTAAATTGATATTAAACTTCTAGGAAATGGTTATAATTGACATAATTAGATTAAATTAATATAAAATTCGTAGAAAATAGTTTAAATTCACATAATTTATTTTAATTCATTTAAAAGTTCTAAGAAATAGTTATAATTGACATAATTAGATTAAATTGATATGAAATTCGTAGAAAATGGTTTAAATTCACATAATACGTTTAAATTGGTTTTAAACCTCCACGAAATGGTTACAATTCACATAATAGATTAAATTGATGTACAATTCAAAGAAAATGGTTTAAATTCACTTAATTTATTTAAATTGGTTTTAAACTTCTAGGAAATAGTTATAATTCACATAATTAGATTTAAATTGATGTAAAATTCATAGAAAATTATTTAAATTCACATAATTCGTTTAAATTGGTTTTAAACTTCTAGGAAATGGTTATAATTCTCATAATTAGATTAAATTGATGTAAAATTCGTAGAAAATGGTTTAAATTCACATGATTCGTTTAAATTGGTTTTAAACTTGTAGGAAATTGTTATAATCCACATAATTAGATTAAATTGATGTAAAATTTGTAGAAAATGGTTTAAATTCACATAATTCGTTTAATTGGTTTTAAACTTCCAGAAAATGATTATAGTTCACATTAAATTGAAATAAAAATCGTAGAGAATGGTTTAAATTCACAAAATTATGTTATTTTTTTGCAGCTATGATTCAATTATGTTATTTTTTGCAGTTATGGCTGCACCACTGGAGTACGTACGGCCGGAGTTGTTCGACGGGGCGGTGGACCGGCACCACCGCTCGTTTGTGTCGACTGTTCTCGGACGTTCGCCTGGCACCATACGTTATCGGACGACCTGCACGTTGATACTGATACACTAGCGGTGGATTCCGAAGTACGTAAATTATATTTATTATTTATTTTTGTTTCTTTACAATAGTAATTGCGTTAATTAAATTGATATTTTTTCAGGCTACGCGCTGCAAGACTTCTCCATGTTGTGCGGTTGGTCGAGGGGGACAGACTACGAGCTAAGGTTCCCCGGGCGGAGCGGTTGACGCAGTTCAGCTACGACGCTCCGCTGACCGCCGCGTTCATGGACCGGTGGCGACCAGAGACACACACGTTCCACTTCCCCGTCGGCGAGATGACTCTCTGTCCGGAGGACGCCGCGATGTTGGGAGGATTGCCGTGTGCTGGCCAGGCGATGGGGCCAGCCGACATCCCCGCGACGTGGCGCGCTGACTTCCTTGCTTGGTTCGCGAACGTTCCTCGAACGATCATGCGTCGGCACCGTATGTGCCCTTCGCCGACACCCACGGGCCCACCTGGACTTGGATCTAGCAGTTCAGCGTGCGTGATTCCAATTCTTATTTTTAACGTTTGTATGCATTTTAAACGAATGTGACGATTGACCTTTGTGTGTGTAGGCTGACTACATGGTGGACGATGCCGACGACCCGACGTAAGACAGGTTTTTGGAGGTCTACCTGCTCTGGCTGTTCGGGTGGGTGTTGTTCTGCGAGTCAGCGGGAGACTCTGTGTCACGGTACCTGATCCCCTAGGCTCAGAGGATCGCCGACGCACCCCTCGAGCAGATGCCCCAAATTAGCTGGGGCAGCTCTGTTCTGGCAGCTACCTACAGGGGGCTGTGTTCGACAGTGACGAGGCCGGCGAGTACTGAGGCGATCCTCCTAGGGTGCCCTCTCCTGTTGCAGATGTGGATCCATGAGCGGTTCGACATCGGTCGTCCCAGGGCCGACCTCTCAGAGTACGAGCCGCTGCCCGATGGCACCGACCCAACAGACCTCCCCACCATGGGTTCTCTGTGGTGCCTCCGAAAGGTAATGACCTCCCTTTACGTGATTCTTCACGTTATGAGTTCTTTAGTTCGATTCACTTAACTTTTCTTGTTCTTTGCAGCACATTTGGGCTAGGGGGTAGCTGAAGAAGGCGTACAAGGACTTCGTTTGTCAGATCGACAGGACGGTCGATGCCCAGGTCCGGTGGACGTCGTACGCTCCTGCCATGGTCGCTGCCCGCGTATCACAGGGGCTCTCGTCCCTATGCTCCCGAGACCAGGCGTACTGGCTGACGAGGCGACGACTGGTCTTCGATGTCTACGTCGAGGAGTACGTTGTCCACCGAGTGATGAGGCAGTTCGGCCTCTTCCAGGAGGCGCCAGTACCCGCTGCGCCACGTTTGCCGCCTACAGCGCACATGTGAGCTACATTTGCCAGTTATAATTATTTTCCGTTACAAATATTCAGTTTCCAATATTTTTATGTTTCATCTATGCTAGGTGGACGTGTAAGGGTGTGCCTGCGGCGACGTCGTTCGTCGACAAGCTGCAGCCGTACATGGCCGAGTGGGCGTCTGCGGCGCATGAGCAGAACGTCATCACCGAGCACCACCTTCACGACGGCGCTGCTTGGGTAGCGTACCTTTAGTGGTACCTCCCGAGGACGCGGACGCGGGTGACATACGTGCCTGCTACCCCGCCACCGCCACCTATCCCGAACCACGATAGGATCCTGCCGGACGCGACGTACCCGGTGCGCCGAGATCAGACCGCCGACACAGCAGTAAGCTACGATACTGGAAACATATTACATTCATATGACTTTTCATTATAACATGTGTTCCTAATTTTCTGAGCAGCACGACGTGCTTGCTGAGATCGTGCGGCTCGCATCGGCCGCGAGGGAGCAGTGCTTTACCGGGGGCCTCAGCAGCAACAGAGCACCCACGATAGGATCGTCGCTGCTGCCATGAGGTACTCTGTCGTCCTGAATTACGCCGGGGCCGTAGAGATTCCTCTCCTTCTGCGCCACCCAGCGTTGTCTTCGAGCTCCACCTCGACAACAGCTTCGCAACCGACGTCTGCCACCCTTGCCGGCGGCTTCTCGGCTCCGACGGCATAGCAGCAAGGACCGCACCTACGTGCAGCGGCCGTTTGTTCCCCGGACGTAGGTACTTTTAGTGAACCTTATTTTCAACTAAGTCACGCAATTATTTTGTGTCTGTGGTTATACTATATTCTAATCGTACAGGGCAACCGCCACTCTTTCCGACAGCTGGGCCTCGACAGCCGGAGACGACAACACCTACAGCGCCGCCGCCGCCGATCTTTACGCTTGGAGGTTCCAGACCACCGGCCTTTCAGTTACCGACGTCAGATATTCCTTCCTCGTCCACTCGACCTATGTTCCAGCCTGCTTTCTGACACGACCACCGAGGACTAGCTAGGCTGGGATCAGATGAAGTTCGGTGACGTTCTCGCGACCCTAGATGCCCCGCAGCAGGCCGAGGAGGTTGGCCTGTCACAATTGACACAGGCACCAGTTTTGACTCAGCCGACACAGCCACAAGGTGGAGCGACCCCAGCGGCCGACGGAGCGACCCCGGCGGCCGGTGGAGCGACACCGACCGGCGGAGGGACACCGGATGCTGCAGGCTCGTCGCAGGCGGCCATGGTGACTGTGACAACCCCACCTGAGATAATTCCGTACTATCACCTAAACCACTCCATTTGGTCATTAAGTGATAATAAAGAAGTATCCCGTTGAGTGTTGCCGGGTCAACGCCCGGTAAATCACTTGACATCATAGAGAGGATCGAACATATGCATTAAAACTCCCACGAAGGAGAGTCCAGAGTGCCTTACAAATTAACCATCACATCCCCGTAGGGATTCATTATTACAAACATAGTTCTTTGACATGCAAGTAAATGGTTCAGAGTTTGTTAAAAAACAGCGGAAGATAACTAAACGGTACGATCACATCATAGGAGGCCTGTCCATGATGCAATCACTCTTCGTCATCCACTCATTCCAGCTCCCAATCAGGTGGAAGTTCTCCGGGCCACACATCACATGCATTATGTGGAAACAACATTTATAGAGCAAGGCTGAGTATACTAATACTCAGCAAGACTTACCCGTCTAAAGGAAAGCCTTTACCTCTACTAATGCAAGGCTTTTGGCTTGTGGGTTTGTTTGCCCAAAAGCTACTAAGTAGTGAATCCTTACTTTCACATTTTAGCCCATGTTCTAGTAGAGTAATCATTACTAGATAAGAAACTATTGCAACCAAAGTTGTACAAACAATTAATCAAAGTAATAATCTTCACAAAGTTCCATCATAAAGGGACATCATGGCCAGTCGGGTAAGTAGTCTCAGATAACGGTGAGAGGCCGACAATCGATTGATTCAAAACCTTGCAAGGTGGACCTAAACACACGGGAGGTGTCCTCACCAAGAGTTCACCAGCCAGGCGGTTCCCGTCATTCTTCGGTTTGGGGATAATAGCTCACAATCTTAAGTACAAGGTTTATCTGGGCTATGTGTGACGCCCCAGGTTTTTAATTACCGTCATTAACGCTAATGACCGGATCAGCCGGGTCAAACCAGTCAAACCCCGGTCAAACCTAGGTCAACCTGGGTCATCACCCGAAAACCTCGTCGATGAACCCCGATGAACCCTTGACCAAGCCTACACACACCCGTAGTCAACCCTTGGTCAAAGACATGGTCAAACCCCGCTTGACCGTTGACGTCAGCGAATGTCGTCCGGAACTTTTGCCGTGTTCCCCAAAATTCACCTAAATACTTCAAAATCTACCTTTATGAAAGTTGTCCATCTTGTTGAGGGACACAACTTTCATGTAGATTGAAATTTCAAATTTTGGGTGGAAAATTGTGAAAAACCCCTTGCAAGACAGATTTTCCTGTTTTCCAGAACAGGCCAACATTCAAAGTTGGCACGACGTTCCTGCGAAATCCGTTGAGAAAAACACTATATGGCCTTTTTGAAAGTTGTAGAGGGTAGCTAGATCTACAACTTTCCTATTCATTGCCTTGAGCACTTTTATTCAAATTTTTGGAGAAAATCTATTTTGAACAGGGGCACTCCGCGGTCCAGCCGGCCGACGCCGCGCCGTGCGCGACGTCGCGCGCGCCGTGCGCGCGCGGGCCCCTCCGCCGCCGCGCCGCCGCGCCGCCCGCGTCCGCCCCTCCGCCGCCGTACCTCGGTCCGCGCGCCGCCCCGCGCCTTCCCAACGCACTTGCTCGCTCCCGAGGTGGCACGCATGCCAAGGAACCTTGAGACACCGCGCCGCCGTACATCCACTGCAAGACCCCGCGGTCCTTGCGCAGCCACCGGGCACGCACGTTCCCGAGGTGCTCATGCAATCGTCGGTCCGCCGGTCCGAGGAACGTGCATCCGCGTGGTATTTAAAGGCCGCCGCCCCGCCGCACGCGCCGCCAATCCCCCTGTGCGTGCGCCCCCGCCCCCGACCGAGCCGCCGCCGCCGCGCGCAGCCACGTCGCCGCGGTGGGCTTCCTATTCGGCCGACCGCGCGTGTTTCCAACGCCTCCTCCACTTTCCCCCCCGCCCTAGCCGTAGCTCACCAACCGGCCTAACCGAGCCGAGCGCGCCCGGCACGCCGGGAACGGCGGCCGCGGCGGCCGCTTCCTCGGCGCGCCGCGCGCCGCTCGCCGGAGCCGCCACCGGCCTGGTCAAGCACCCAAACCGACCCCCCTAGCCCCCTAACCATCCTCCGCCCCTTCCCCGGTCCAGAGCTGCGCCGTCCTCGCAGGAATCGGCAAGCCCGCGCCGGCCAGCCGCCAGAGGGACTACATTGCGAACCTTCAAATCTTTTCAGGGGCCTGATTGCAAGAAGGTAACTCAAATAGTTGAACTGAATTGCTGTAACTTGTAAATTGCGTAGAAAATCACAGAAAATTCAGAAAAATGTGAAACCAATTTTTTTGGATCCGTGGTGATTTATACTACAACTTTTGTTATTCTGGCCTGAGATAATTCCTTTTTGTTTTTGCATGAAAAATACAAATGTGAAAACCCTAGATCTGCAATATCTCAAAAACCATAGAACCTCTGTAGATAATTTTTGGATATGTTGTGTGTTAGGTCATGACCACCTCCTATTCCAAAAACTGCACAAAGTTATCATGTAAATCTTTTTATAAAAATATTTTTCTATCTCTGGCAGAACTGCATAGATGATTTTTCATGTTAAATATATTTATGTTCCTGACCCCAACTTGTGCACACTGTCTTGTAATACCAAAATGCACATCTGGTGATTTAATCATGAATTTTGGATTAACAGAAATAATTATTCTTGATTTATGCATTTTTTCCTTTGTAAATTAATAACCCAAGTTCAGCAGAGATTCCATGCAAACATGCTGGTTTTCTAAGCTTGTTTAGGACCAGAGAGCATCCACAAGAAACTCTAGGTCATTTTGATGCTTAATTATTTTTATATGCATTTAAATCGAATCACTAGATAACCATTGTTATTTTCCATAATATTTAAATTCCTAGCATCCAACACTTATATGTGGGTCCAATAGACCAGTATAGATGCTAGTAGGCTTAAGAAACATTACTTTAATTTTTGGTAATTTAATTGCTTAATTAAAAAGCTTAAAAGCCTTTTTCTATTAAAGAGAAATTAAATAAGAAAAAGGCCTTATTTAATTCTTTTCCTTTTTGGAAAGTATTATCTAATTCAATTAAAAGATAATTAATTCTAGATGCTGATAAGAAATTAATTCAAGGATAAAAATATCATTTATTTCCTTACTTGTGAAAAGAAAAGGATTAAAGCTTTCACATGAAATGACAAGTATAAAGAAAACTTTTATTCAATTGTGCAATAAAGAGAAATCACCCAACCACCCATGTAACTTGAGTGTGGTTGCAAATCATGTTAAAAAGGTTAAATGTACCTACCCACTACTGTTGATGAAATTGAATTAAATTATTTACATATATATGTACACAGTCACCATCAAAAAGAATAATTCATAAAGAGTTGCATATTGTTCCTTTATGGAAGAGTATGCTGAATGTATCCTTATCTAGGTGAATGTGCCCAACAAATACACCCCTTGATAGTCAATATGGGTTACAATTGATTAAAGTGAAAACCGTCGAATAAATCTTGCATTTGCATCTTCGTGTAGATCTTTCCGCCAGTAGACGTACGCTAGTGCCGGAAGGAGGAGACGAAGGTGCTAACCAAGAGCTGCCGTGCGTGAACGTAGCTCAAGACCTGGACCCAAGTCCAGAAGGGCCCAAGGCCAACCTTGCCGCCGAAGGCAAGCCCCGGATCATTAACCCCGCCTTTTAAAATTTTGCAATTATGTTTGCTATGATTGTGCATTTACGTTTCAGGAATTGAATTGAAACCCTAGATGCATGATCCCTAGGTACCTATGCTCTATCACTAGTATGCTAGGTCGATAGCTGCCATGCTATAGGACCGATAGAAGTCGAGTGATGTTCGTCACTCGCGAGAATAGGTTCCTAGATAGGAATCATAAGATATCCTTAAATGGATTGCTCGTGTGGTAAGAGCATGGGATTGGGCTCCGGTCCAGTGGGCATGTGGGCTAAGCTTTTGAACGTACTAAGCACATGCCGGTTATGGGGCCGGTAAGCCTAGTACCTTAATGAGGCGGCACGGGATCTTACTATTACTACTCTTGAGAAATCTCCTTACCGGCTAGCTACCGGAAAGGGTGGTGTATGGTGACTCCGGGTATCTCGCGAGGTATGCCGGATAGCCTGCACCAGGGACTGTAAGATTCGATCCCAACCCGAAGATTTATGGGGACGGCCTGGGGAGTTGTCCTCGCGGGGGCAGCCGACCGTGTGTTTGGGTCTACCTTGCAAGGTTTAAATCAATCGATTGTCGGCCTCTCACCGTTACCCGAGACTACTTACTCCACTAGTCATGTGATCCCTAATGATGGAAGTTGATGAAGATGATGTTTGATTAATTGTATTGTACAACTTTGTTTGTACTAGTTGGCTAATGTAGTAATATTAAACCTACTAGAACTTGTGCTAAAATCTTGAAAATAAGGACCTACTCTTTGTTACTTTTTAGCAAAAGCAACCCAGTAGCCAAAAAGCCTTTCATGGTCTAGAATTGGTGAAGCGCCTATCACCGACGGGTAAGTCTTGCTGAGTATTAGCATACTCAGCCTTGCTATAATGTGTTGATCCAGGTAATACCTTCAGTGATGTGTGGCCCGGTGAGATCCCGCCGGCTGGGAGCTGGAGTGGGTGGAGGACGACTACTGAAGTATCATGGATGGCCTCCCGTGGTGACTTCGCTGCCGCTAGTTAATTTCCGCTGTCTTTTCAAAACTCTGAACTATTTCGTCATGTCAAAAACTATGGTTTTTAATAATTAAACCCTTCGGGGTACGAATTTGAATTTGAATGCTGTTGTATCTCTGGACTCGCCTTCGAGTGAGTTTTAATGCATATATTCGATCCTTGTGCTCTCAAGTGATTTACCGGGCGTTAACCCGGCGACTTACGACAGGATGGTACTTTATTATTGCTTAATGACCAAAGTGGATCGGTCTTAGGCGATAGTACGGTACTTTCCTGGGCGGGTTGTCACAGCTGATATCAGAGCGACTACAAGCACCAGAGTTTAATTAACAACTCTAATCACATGATTTTCGAATAAAATTTGCCAAGATTGTTTGATTTGCAAAACACGTTGGTCCGTTAAGGATAAACTAGACCGAGAGGCCCTAGAGGGAATTTTGGTTTCTTTCAGGTGGCTTATTAATCTATGGTTTATTTTGCTAACTTCCAGCACATTACTTTATGTCAGACTTACTTTCTTGCACAACCAAACTAGGAGCCACGTGTTTTATACGTGTGTTGTTCCGCATCACGGGAATTGCGAGGGTTGATGGAGTGATCCATTCCACGGATCCCATCTTCGCGTCTGGCTATGAGTTGTGTCTTGCCACGTGTTTCATACGTGAGCATTCCGCATGTCGCTCATGCGAGGCAAGGATATACTCCATTCAAACGGAGAATGTCCGAGGTTGGACGCTGTCCATGCAGCGGCTTAACGCATGGATGCCGTTTCTATAGTGAACGGTAATGTATGAGGACGCTTTCATGAGTGCTGGTATGAAAGGTTCGAGGTGTTTTGTGATCTTCTGCAGGTACACTAACCCCATTGCGTAAGTCCGCTGAGGCAGCATCGACTAGATCTCGACTAGTTATTATAGGGAGATACGCGTATGTGCCATGCCACCGGCGCTAACTCCGAAGTTTGGCTTGATTGCCGTGTGAGGACGAATAGGACGTCTTGCATCATGCTAAAAGTCGTGAAAGAACCTAAACTGAACTCATGTCTGTTTCCGTGCTCTCAGAGGTAAATAGTAACAGCATGTTTTGCTCTGTTTAGCCTCTAGGTGTAGAAGTGTTGTCAAGCATAAATCTAATAAAAGTGTTGCTTAGATGGCTGTTCTTGTCACCGAATCTTTCGTCTAGATGATCTTAACCTAGGTCACTTCAAATCTAATCCCGATCTGCTACCCCAAGTTCGTGATCATACCTTGGTCTACCGCAAGTTATGCTTGGTAGCCAACCCTGTCTTGGCGTTCCCCTAGAACCTTTGAACCTTGCTTGGTTCAGCACCTTTCGAATTCCTTAGCTCAACCTTGAGTACCCAACTTAAGTTTCTTAACCTTGCTAAGTTGCTACGCCAATTGGGGAAGTGTTGAACTCTGGTTTGAGTAGGATGTTCGGTTCCCGATTGTCAGACTATGTATCATTGGTATGCCTGCTCGTTCGAGCTCAGCATACGATGGTATTTAAGTACGCATGGCTACCCCATACCTTAACCCTTACCCAATTCGTGGATCGAGTTACCTTTGTACACTTGCACTCTCCTGATTCTCACTTTTGTCATTATGTCCAGATGGACAACGCTGGCTCTACGTCGGCCGATGTGGAATCGTGGACTCTCGTGGACTACCTCGAGGAGGGTGGTTTTCCTGCACTTTTGTGGGACACCCTAAGGAACTTTGGGTACACCACTTATCCAGAGTACTCGACACGTGAGGTCATGACCACAGGCCAACTCCTTCGTTGTGAAGTGAAAGTGAAGATTTCAACATGCCCGACCAATCCTGCTTGGGATGAGTGGGAATGTACGGCACATGGAAGAAACTTGTCCGACACAGTGCAGAAGGCTGCTCTCGAAGCACTCACAACTTTCTGTGGGAAGCACCCGACCGAGATAGCTAACTCTGCAGCTAAAGTCATTCCGGTACCCGAGCGACACATTGCACCGGGTGGTGAACGAGAAACTATCCTTCCAGTCCAGAGCAACTCTCACTATAGCCCTGATCTTGTCACCTCAGTCCGCTTCTCAGAAGCTATGTACGATACCTATCTGCGAATGATGGGAGAAAGCGTATTCTATAGACACCAAATCTATAGATACAAAGTTAAGGAAGTAGAGTGTTCAGCTCAAGCGTTGAAGGAAGCCCGAGCAATGATCGCTACTCTCAAGAAGGAAAGACGCAAGGACAAGGCAAAGATACGAGAGTTAACCGAGATCATACATGAGCAGAATTTCTTGTTGCAGCATAACGATCAGTATATGCTTGAACTAGAAAATCAATTGGAAGCTCTAGCCGTTCCACCCCCAGAACCTGTCATTCCTGGACCAGCGCAAGAAGAAGATGTTGAAGATATCCAGGGTGAATCTGGAATTGAGTCTGGACCCGAGTCACCGTAGACTTTCAGAGTGGAAGATCCCACCCTCAGAAGTTGGTTCATTGGGAATAAAAGTTCTGAGTCGTAAGAATCCAGTGTTGTGAGGAATCCTAGTGTAACATGACCACTTTGGTCAACTATCGCTGTCAGCTGGACTAGAAATCTTGTCATTGCAGCTAGTCTGCTTTGTAACCCTAAATGTTGTTCGTAATTCTAAAAACTCTCATCGATGTACTGCCTTGATTAAACATCCCTTTCAGCCATGATGTTCGCAAGGCAATAGTTATGCTAAGTTGTGATCAATCAAGTTCTGTGCTCCACCAACTTCGTGTCAATCACAGATCTAATCAATTCCTTGATCCTAAACTTGTTCTTTTCGGTCTCGCTCAAACCTTGTGATTTAAATTAAAATGTGGCTTTTTGAGCATGCGCTGCATAGCATGTACATTTGGGAAGCATGGGTATACTAACGCGCATTCGCATGAAACTCCGTACCCTTACCCTACCTCTCCTGTCTGGTGATGTTGTTACCCCATAGTCAAAGGTGCCGCGACGGAACCTAGGGTATCGTGTGTGCTGCAGCCACACGAATGCCACTAGGAGCGCGCTAGGTATCTTGGTTGTGAGCTAGCAACTCGTCACACAGATTCCCTCCCTACTATTGATTGCATTTCCAATCATCAATGCAAATGGGTGACCGAGTCATTCCAACGTGCATCATAAGCACCATACTGCACGAGCATATGCATCGCGTCAACTTTGAAAAGTATTGCACTTTCAAAACAATGGGATGTTAAAACCTCAAAATTTGCGAAATAAGTAAAGGAGTGAGCAAGATTATCCCTTGAAATTCCCACTTGAAGTCACCTTTCGTATAGGAGCTTGTGGAACTCTGTCGTTAACCTTCCTTTCCTTGTAAATGGCCTATTGGGAATCCTTGACCAATTGGTCCCTTGCCGTGAATCTTGACGATCTTGCAGCATCAATTCCTTTTTCCGCTAGCCAAGTGGAAAACAGCAGAAGTAGAAACCTTTCTCTTGAGCAGTCAAGGTTCTCGAATAGTCATTATGGAAAAGTCATCCATCGTGTATTCATCCTTGGTCCATGCTCTTGACCTTCAAATCCGCAGAATCAAACGAGGAAATACGCCCAGGACCGATCAAAGCTTTATGCTACGCTCCTCTGTGTTGATATCACCGGCGTGAAGCGTAGTACACCAAGCCTTTCTCGTTTTGCTCCCCATTACGGTCGATTATTTAGACCGTTGAGCCCATCGTCACCAGTGTCACGACCATACGACGCCATGACGTCGCTCTACCCTTGATTCCCGCAACCGTATTCACGACGTCATGATCGCGTGAGCTGACCTGGTTGAGCTCCGTGTTGAATACACCAGATAACCAACTGGGTCAACTGACCGTTACATCCCCGCATCGGCTATAAAATGGAACCTTTTACCCGGAACCGCCGATACCAAAGCTCCATTTCCATCAAGCTCAGCCGTATCACTGTTTTTGTTCTTCTTCTAGCTAGCCTGGCTACTTGCCACTAGAAGCACCTCTTCCAGCTACTTCGATCTTCCCGAGCAAACTGTTCTCCGTCTCCATTTCCGACGTCAAGAAGAAGCTCGGAGTAGACCGAAAGCAGAAATCAATCCAAGCTGCCACCCATGACTCCGTCTTCGGAAGAGCTCGAATCGTTTCGCTGGACATTGTTAGGGATGTACCTCTGTATCGTAGGAGGATTATGTCTGCTCTTAGCTGTGCATGTGCACATTCATCGTCCGCTTCCTCATGAACGGCGATGAGATAGTAAGAGGACACACCTTGTACTTTTTGTTCCATCCGCATTCCCGATCATGGGATATGTGTAGGCAAGTTTTACCGAATTGATATTGTGACTATTGGGATGTCCGGTTTGCATTGCTTACCGTGAACGAGTCACGAACAATATGTCCGAATTATAAGCTTGGGTGAGATTCCAATCATGCGCTAATTAGGGACTCAAATTTCAGATGTTCCGACCGGCATGGAATAACCCCAATGATTTTGAAGCATCGGGTAGTGGCGAGCGTACGCAACCGCCGCCCACAATGTTGACCGAAGCTTTCATAGCAGCCCATACCGAAGTATTGTGTCAACTCCTGCAGACACAACAGCAAATGGCTCAACAACTGCAACAAATGCCACCAATGCAATCGAAGCTTCAACCTTCCAAACCCTGTTCACCCGAAGTACCCACCCAGAGGGACATAAACGCCATTGTCGGCATAACTCAACTATTAGAAGGGCAGAATTCTATGCTGAACCAGATAGTGTACGATATCATCCAAGGACGTTATGGGAAACCATATCAGAATAATTTGGCAGTATGTCTCTCTCAGTCCTTATCTGCCTCTATGGTCGAACAAGCCCGTTTGTTCAATCTGTTGGAGGAGTATGTTAGTCAAGATCAACCCCAAGCCTCCGACTCAATATTACCACCTTCTCGACTACCGATGGATCTTAGGGAAGAAGAGAGGGCAAATAAAGGCAGTAAACGAGAACTTTCCGCGATAGATGCAAGTGAGTGGGAGATTACCTGTGCGGAGATTTGTCCGCGCGAGGGCAAACGAAGCTGTAACCCTAGTAGTGCCGCTCAATCCCCTGCTAATGAAACACTTTCGCGAACCGCGAAGAGGGCAAAGAAAAAGGAGAGAAAGAGGCTCCGCCTTATCTAGGAAGCCCAGCAACCGATCTCCAAACCCAAAGATCTTCCTCCCCGGTTGTGCTACAATTGTAGACAGCCCGGTCATTTTGTCAATAAGTGCCCGAAACCCAGAGAGCAGAAGCCCCAGCAGCAGAAGCAGAACCCCGGGTCTGCTATCAACAACAACAGGCCAAGCCCTCAAGTGGAGCAAAGCCAACTGAATTTCATGGGTAACACTCTATCCCAGAATCATTCTTCACCTCCCCTTGTACTTTCGAATCTCGGGACGAGATTCCTCTTAAGGGGGGTAGACTGTGACGCCCCAGGTTTTTAATTACCATCATTAACGCTAATGACCGGATCAGCCGGGTCAAACCAGTCAAACCCCGGTCAAACCTAGGTCAACCTGGGTCATCACCCGAAAACCTCGTCGATGAACCCCGATGAACCCTTGACCAAGCCTACACACACCCGTAGTCAACCCTTGGTCAAAGACACGGTCAAACCCCGCTTGACCGTTGACGTCAGCGAATGTCGTCCGGAACTTTTGCCGCGTTCCCCAAAATTCACCTAAATACTTCAAAATCTACCTTTATGAAAGTTGTCCATCTTGTTGAGGGACACAACTTTCATGTAGATTGGCATTTCAAATTTTGGGTGGAAAATTGTGAAAAACCCCTTGCAAGACAGATTTTCCTGTTTTCCAGAACAGGCCGACATTCAAAGTTGGCACGACGTTCCTGCGAAATCCGTTGAGAAAAACACTATATGGCCTTTTTGAAAGTTGTAGAGGGTAGCTAGATCTACAACTTTCCTATTCATTGCCTGGAGCACTTTTATTCAAATTTTTGGAGAAAATCTTTTTTGAACAGGGTCACTCTGCAGTTTTCAGCCGGCCGACGCCGCGCCGGGCGCGACGTCGCGCGCCATGCGCGCGCGGGCCCCTCCGCCGCCGCGCGCCGCCGCGCCGCCGCCCGCGTCCGCCCCTCCGCCACCGTGCCTCGGTCCGTGTGCCGCCCGCGCCTTCCCAACGCACTTGCTCGCTCCCGAGGTGGCACGCATGCCAAGGAACCTTGAGACACCGCGCCGTCGTACATCCACTGCAAGACCCCGCGGTCCTTGCGCAGCCGCCGGACACGCACGTTCCCGAGGTGCTCATGCAATCGTCGGTCCGCCGGTCCGAGGAACGTGCATCCGCGTGGTATTTAAAGGCTGCCGCCCCGCCGCACGCGCCACCAATCCCCCTGTGCGCGCGCCCCCCGCCCCCGACCGAGCCGCCGCCGGCGCGCGGCCACGCCGCCGCGGTGGGCTTCCTATTCCCGCCGACCGCGCATGTTTCCAACGCCTCCTCCACTTTCCCCCGCCCTAGCCGTAGCTCACCAACCGGCCTAACCGAGCCGAGCGCGCCCGGCACGTCGGGAACGGCGGCCGCGGCGGCCGCTTCCTCGGCGGCCGGCGTGCCGCTCGCCGGAGCCGCCACCGGCCCGGTCAAGCACCCAAACCGACCCCCCTAGCCCCCTAACCATCCTCCGCCCCTTCCCCGGTCCAGAGCTGCGCCGACCTCGCCGGAATCGGCAAGCCCGCGCCGGCCAGCCGCCGGAGGGACTACATTGCGAACCTTGAAATCTTTTCAGGGGCCTGATTGCAAGAAGGTAACTCAAATAGTTGAACTGAATTTCTGTAACTTGTAAATTGCGTAGAAAATCACAGAAAATTCAGAAAAATGTGAAACTAATTTTGTTGGATCCGTGGTGATTTATACTACAACTTTTGTTATTCTGGCCTGAGCTAATTCCTTTTTTTTGCATGAAAAATACAAATGTGAAAACCCTAGATCTGCAATATCTCAAAAACCATAGAACCTCTGTAGCTAATTTTTGGATATGTTGTGTGTTAGGTCATGACCAGCTCCTATGCCAAAAACTGCACAAAGTTATCATGTAAATCTTTTTATAAAAATGTTTTTCTATCTCTGGCAGAACTGCATAGATGATTTTTCATGTTAAATATATTTATGTTCTTGACCCCAACTTGTGCACACTGTCTTGTAATACCAAAATGCACATCTGGTGATTTAATCATGAATTTTGGATTAACAGAAATAATTATTCTTGATTTATGCATTTTTTTCCTTTGTAAATTAATAACCCAAGTTCAGCAGAGATTCCATGCAAACATGCTGGTTTTCTAAGCTTGTTTAGGACCAGAGAGCATCCACAAGAAACTCTAGGTCATTTTGATGCTTAATTATTTTTATATGCATTTAAATCGAATCACTAGATAACCATTGTTATTTTCCATAATATTTAAATTCCTAGCATCCAACACTTATATGTGGGTCCAATGGACCAGTATAGATGCTAGTAGGCTTAAGAAACACTACTTTAATTTTTGGTAATTTAATTGCTTAATTAAAAAGCTTAAAAGCCTTTTTCTATTAAAGAGAAATTAAATAAGAAAAAGGCCTTATTTAATTCTTTTCCTTTTTGGAAAGTATTATCTAATTCAATTAAAAGATAATTAATTCTAGATGCTGATAAGAAATTAATTCAAGGATAAAAATATCATTTATTTCCTTACTTGTGAAAAGAAAAGGATTAAAGCTTTCACATGAAATGACAAGTATAAAGAAAACTTTTATTCAATTGTGCAATAAAGAGAAATCACCCAACCACCCATGTAACTTGAGTGTGGTTGCAAATCATGTTAAAAAGGTTAAATGTACCTACCCACTACCGTTGATGAAATTGAATTAAATTATTTACATATATATGTACACAAATCACCATCAAAAAGAATAATTCATAAAGAGTTGCATATTGTTCCTTTATGGAAGAGTATGCTGAATGTATCCTTATCTAGGTGAATGCGCCCAACAAATACACCCCTTGATAGTCAATATGGGTTACAATTGATTAAAGTGAAAACCGTCGAATAAATCTTGCATTTGCATCTTCGTGTAGATCTTTCCGCCAGTAGACGTACGCTAGTGCCGGAAGGAGGAGACGAAGGTGCTAACCAAGAGCTGCCGTGCGTGAACGTAGCTCAAGACCTGGACCCAAGTCCAGAAGGGCCCAAGGCCAACCTTGCCAGCGAAGGCAAGCCCCAGATCATTAACCCCGCCTTTTAAAATTTTGCAATTATGTTTGCTATGATTGTGCATTTACGTTTCAGGAATTGAATTGAAACCCTAGATGCATGATCCCTAGGTACCTATGCTCTATCACTAGTATGCTAGGTCGATAGCTGCCATGCTATAGGACCGATAGAAGTCGAGTGATGTTCGTCACTCGCGAGAATAGGTTCCTAGATAGGAATCATAAGATATCCTTAAATGGATTGCTCATGTGGTAAGAGCATGGGATTGGGCTCCGGTCCAGTGGGCATGTGGGCTAAGCTTTTGAACGTACTAAGCACATGCCGGTTATGGGGCCGGTAAGCCTAGTACCTTAATGAGGCGGCACGGGATCTTACTATTACTACTCTTGAGAAATCTCCTTACCGCTAGCTACGGAAAGGGTGGTGTATGGTGACTCCGGGTATCTCGCGGGGTATGCGGATAGCTCCGCACCGGGGACCGTAAGATTCGATCCCAACCCGAAGATTTATGGGGACGGCCCGGGGAGTTGTCCTCGCGGGGGCAGCCCGACCGTGTGTTTGGGTCTACCTTGCAAGGTTTAAATCAATCGATTGTCGGCCTCTCACCGTTACCCGAGACTACTTACTCCACTAGTCATGTGATCCCTAATGATGGAAGTTGATGAAGATGATGTTTGATTAATTGTATTGTACAACTTTGTTTGTACTAGTTGGCTAATGTAGTAATATTAAACCTACTAGAACTTGTGCTAAAATCTTGAAAATAAGGACCTACTCTTTGTTACTTTTTAGCAAAAGCAACCCAGTAGCCAAAAAGCCTTTCATGGTCTAGAATTGGTGAAGCAGCTATCACCGACGGGTAAGTCTTGCTGAGTATTAGCATACTCAGCCTTGCTATAATGTGTTGATCCAGGTAATACCTTCAGTGATGTGTGGCCCGGTGAGATCCCGCCCGGCTGGGAGCTGGAGTGGGTGGAGGACGACTACTGAAGTATCATGGATGGCCTCCCGTGGTGACTTCGCTGCCGCTAGTTAATTTCCGCTGTCTTTTCAAAACTCTGAACTATTTCGTCATGTCAAAAACTATGGTTTGTAATAATTAAACCCTTCGGGGTACGAATTTGAATTTGAGTGTTGTTGTATCTCTGGACTCGCCTTCGAGTGAGTTTTAATGCATATATTCGATCCTTGTGCTCTCAAGTGATTTACCGGGCGTTAACCCGACGACTTACGACAGGATGGTACTTTATTATTGCTTAATGACCAAAGTGGATCGGTCTTAGGCGATAGTACGGTACTTTCCTGGGCGGGTTGTCACACTATGCCACCAAGGTCACCCAGCCTCACGCATGTACTCGGGTGGCGAGCCCGGGGCCGCAACCCTAAGAGTAGTGATAATAAAACCCCGTACCGCCTCATTTAGGTACTAGGCTTATCGTACCAATTTCCGACAAGTGTTTAGTACTTTCAAACACTTAACCAACGAAGCCATTGGACCGGAGCCCAAATCCCATGCTCTTACCACATGAGCAATCCATTTAACCAATAAGGTGGTTCCAAAAAGGAGATCCTATTCTCGCGAGTGACGAACATCACTCGACTTGTACCGGATCCTTAAAGCATAGCAACTAGCGACCTAACATGCTAGTAAAATATCATAGGCACTTATGGATCATGCAACTAGGGTATCCTTTCAACTCCTGAACGTAAATGCACATACAATAACAATAAGTAAATTCAGAAGTTTAAAGAAACACATAGGTTAATGAATAAACCGGGGCTTGCCTTCGTCAGCACAAGCAGACACACTAACTTCCGGACTTTGGTCCGGGTCTTGCTCTACGGTCACGTAGTGCACGTCTCCTCCTGCTCCCTCGTCCTCGTCAGCCGGCACGAGCGTATAGCTACCGTCGGGGACTTCTCCACGGGGAATGCAATGCAGTGATTAGGAGTGAAATTATTTTAATTTAATTCAAAAACAGTACTAAACAGCTACAAAGAGTATAAGGTTGGTCATATCACCTTAAGAAAAGTATTTAAACATTTCTCCTTTTAAAGATAATCAAAAAGCCTATTTAGCCTTCTCTTTAAGGTGATTGCGTGCACCTCTATTAGAGAATATTTAATTTAAATACAAACAGCAAGGAATTTACTTTTATACCACCATTTTACTTTCCTAACTCATTTCCTTAACTTATGCACAAGAGAATGGATTTTTCCTATTTTTCCCCTTTTCTAGATTAATCTAGTTTACACTCTTTACTCAACTAACACATCTCAAACTTGCCCAACAGTGCCCACTAGCCCTAATTACCAGGAACACTCCCTTAGACAGCAAGGAACTAGTTTTTGCACCACTGAATTTAAATACACAAAATAAAGGCATTTCTAGCTAGCATATAGAGGATTAATGCATATAAAAATAATTATAGCAGAAATGAAACCAAACTTTCTCTTACACATGCTTGGGTCCAAAACAAGCCTAAAGAACCAATAAACACACTTGCAGCCCTTATGTATCTTGCTACACATATTTATGATTAAAAACAAGCATAAATGAGGAAATAATATTTCTAGCAGAGATAAAATCATGGTAAGTTCACCAAGGATGCATTTTGGTATAACATGACAATATCCAGAAGTTGGTCTCAAGAATAGTTATATTTTAAGCTACAAAAATCATCTAGGCAGATTTTACAATATCACAAGATAATTTATACAAAAAGATCCCTTCAGTAACTTTGTGCAATTTTTGGCACAGAACCTAAACAGGCTAGTTCCCACAACATATCCAAAATCCAGCTCAAGATCTTGTGTGGATTTTGCAGAATCACAGATCTAGGTAGTTTACATTTCTATTTTTCAAGCAACAACTATAGCTCAAAAGTATATACATATTTAGAGAAAGTTGTAGTTCTTGTTACACTGAGCACAACAAAATTAGGTTTATTATTTTTGGATTTTTCTACGATTTTAAATCGATTTTACAAGTTTCAGCAAATACATAGTAAAAGCGGAAGAATCTTTATACACTTAGGACCCTAGAACTTTTAAAACCTTTACAAACAGACCCATGGTCCCCCTGGACCCGACGGCGATGGCAAGCTCGCTGGCGGCGAGGTGGGGCACGGGTGGCAAACAAGCGACGGGGAATTGCGATTGGGCTCACCTGTGATCGATTGATGGCGGTGGATCGACCGGGGAGGTCGCCGGCGAGCGGCGGCGGCGGCGCGGCCGACGGTGCGGCCGCGGAGCTCGGGACAACGGTGAGGAAAGGGGCGATGCTCAACAATGTGTTACACCGAGGGCTTCCATGTGGCCTAGGGAAGACGCTAGGTAGGTCACCGGCGCGGAGGATCGGCGGAGGGGCGAGCTCGGCGGTGGCGGTGGCGGTCCGCGGCGGCCGCGGGAGCTCGGGCGCCGCGATCGTGTGGCTCGGCTTGATCAACAAGCGACTCCGGGAGCTTTTGTGATGCACAAGGAAGAGCTTAGGGGCTTGTGTGGGTGAGGGCGTCAACGGAGGGGAGGTTTGCACCGGCGGCGCCAATGGCGGACGGCGGGGCTCGGTGGCGGGTGCGCGTGCGCGCGAGGAGCGACCGAGGGCGGGTTTTTATAGAAGCCGGAGGTCGGTTGGGGCCGGTGAGGTCACGCTCGGTGACTCACGCACGCGTGGGGAGGTCGCGGCATGGCCGGCGACGTGCGCCGCTCGGCGGCCAATGGCGCGCCACGGGTGGTGCGCCGGCCGGTGGATCGACGCCACCGTGCGCGGCCCACATGCCACGGACGGCACGGTGAGCTCCCCGCCGGCGCGGCGCGCGGCGACGAACGGTCGCTCCGCGCCTCGGCGTGCGCGCCGACGCGGGTACGGCACGTACGACGGCTTGCCGACGTGGCCGCACACGACGTCGCGGCAGGGCGCGTCTCGGCGTTCCATGGCATTTGCAATTCGCTGATGCAGTTTTCAAATTAGATTTTCTCTGGATTTTCAAACTAAAGTGCACCTTACAATCTATAGCAAAGTTGAAGATCAAGGATCCCTCTACAACAATTGCAAAGATTGGTAGGGGTTCTATCCAAGGAATCGAGCAGGAATAGCATGCCAAGTTGGCCAAAATCTCGACGCCGATAAACAGTAAACCAGCACCTTGATTTGCCATTTTCACCACCCTACACTCCAAACTAGCAATGCCACTCAACAATAAAGTTGTGTGCCTTGAAAATCTGCACATTTTTCCCTTTGGGAGATTTTGAAGTGTTTAGGGAAATTTTGGAGAACGTGCTCAAAGTCTACACTGGCACTAGGGGGGTCAAAGGAACATTAGGGTTTTTGAGTTAGGGTTTTGACCATGGGTCAACCTAGGACTCTCATGGGTGATTAAGGAGGTGTTAAGAGGGTCATTAGCACAAATCACCACTGAGCAAAAACACGGGGTGTTATAGTGACACCGTCTCCCGACCAGCTAGGATCGCGGGTGGTCAAGGTACCTGACCCCTAGACGTACGACCGGGACCACACCTAGGCTGGTGCTAGAGCTGTTAGGCCGAAGAGGGGTCGGCACATTTAGATGTAGTACTACTTTTACCATGATTTTTGTATAAACTATTTGCATCTACTCGTTGATTATGATATTCCCTTGTGATTATGCTTACACTTATCAGTTTGTTGTTTTTAAAAAGATTAAAAGTATTTTAAAAATGAAAAAGTAAAAAATAAAAAAGGACCTAACACCACGTGGCACGGCGTTAGGAACCTACCGACGTGGCGCTGGGCGACAGGGTCCTGGCGTCGTGCCGCGCGGCCCTACTGCCAGGGGTGTTCTCCTGCTGCTGTGCCCCGCGGCGGTTGGGACTTAACGCTGTGGGGCACGACGGTAGGAATCTGCCGTCGTGGGGCATGGCGCAAGATGTATATTTCTCGAAATTTTTTGTTCGACCATTTATTTTTCGAAAATCAAAGTAAAATAAATATAAAAAATCCTTCTTCTTCAGAAAAAGAAAATATTCTTCCTCATTGCCCTCTATCTTCGGATCTTCCCGAGATTGTCAAGTTGCATGAGCAAGAGTGCTTGAAAGGAAGAGCACACGAAAACTAGCATGATGATGAGCAGGGAAAGGAAAATTACCCATGTGAAGTTGTTGCTTTAAGATCGATGGAGCCAAATTTGTAACCATGACTCACGCGAGATGAAGATTATTCCCAACCTGCTCTGCTCTTCACGCCAATTGCTCCTTGTCTACCTAGGCACTAGGCTTTACATTCTGGAGACATGAATATTTTGTTATCAATTTCAGAAGACCTCTTATTGAGGTGTTTTACGGTACACAGTACCACTCGGCGGTAATACGGTGGTATCATCGCTTTTTGCTATGGGTAAATTGGTAATTTGCTGGATTTATATTATTTGGAAACATACCGCCTACAATACTTAAACCATTTCATATATTATAACAATACCATTTTGCATTTCTGATAAAACCCGTATACTACTCATACCATACAAAAATTCCACCCTTCCCATCCTCATTCAGATGCATCCCACCATTCATGCTTCTGGCCGCCATACAATGTGCATATTATTGATGAGGTTCTTAAAGACTCACATGTAATAGAAAATGATCTATATGTAAGGATCCGCCGGTTGAGATTAATTATGTATCACCAGTTTTTTGTGTGTGGTATGGGTGGTATGAGTAGTATAAAGGTATTATCGGAAATGCAAAATGGTATTGTTGTAATATATGAAATGGTTTAGGTATTGTAGGCGGTATGTTTCCAAATAATATACATCCAGCAAATTACCAATTTACCCATAGAAAAAAACGAAAAAAATGATAATATCACCGTACTACCACGGAGTGGTACTATGTAACGTAAAAGACCTCTTATTAATATAATATTCATCCGTTTGCCGAAATTAACAAAAACCCAAGCAAAACACACACACAGAAAGCATGTGCTGTGAGACTGACCAAATACAACAAATCGCATCCGGAATACACCGGAATGGAAAAGCGGGACAGAGCAGAGCAGCTGCTATTTCATAAGGGACGAAATGGAAGTTCCACCCCACTGGCTCACATAGCAGTTCACCGCATCTCACAGGACGCGTCCACAATGAAACAGAAGCATACCAATCCAAACTCAAACAAGTCATGTGCCTCACCACTGACATCCGCAAATGCTACTGCTTGCTTGATGTAGTGATGTCGTGTCTCACAGGATCCATTCTGAAAGGGAATCATGCACAATCAGCAATGGTCACAAGCATAATTCAAACAGATCATTTCAACAAAAAAATCAGATGCTTTAATTAAACCAACTTAATCGATACCAATTGCGTAGTTTAATGCCACAAACCTTTGTGATGTGTACATCTGTATCTGGGACTTCAGTGACGGCCTAACACCGGCATCGAGGAATGACATATTTCCAGGACTTTGGGTCCTTCAGTTTAGGCCCTAGCGATGGAACAAAGATGTCAGAATAATGTATCACTGTAAACTAGTTGCTGCATCCAATTCATATATATCAGACTTTGAACTTGAACTTAACTGCATATTACGATAGGAATTGGAGGGCGAATAAATATAGAATCAAAATGGGACTCCCTCACCCTGTTATACGAAATGCATCCGAAATATAGAGGAAAGAAGTTGCATGTTACTGAATGTAACTAGTTGTGGGGATCAAGCAAGCATAATAGCTACTCAGTTTCGTCAAGACTTGGGTTGCGTTATTTTGGTCCTTATCAGGTGTTGGCCAGGATCGGTTCAGTGGCGCATCACCTGCAATTGCCACCTCAAACCCGCATTCATAATGTGTTTCATGTGGCTCTTTTCAAGAGGTTTGTGGGTGCTCCTCCTGCTGATGCTCCGGTGCCGCTGCCTCCTTTGGTGCATGGTCGTGTGGTGCCTGTTCCTCTCTAGGTTGGTTGTTAGTGCCCGCTTGTATCGTGGAGTCTGGGAGCTGCTGGTGCAATGGGATGGAGCAGATGCTACTTGGACACCACTGGAGGACTTCAAGACAGCATACCCCTCCTTTCAGCTCGAGGACGAGCTGTTCCAGGGGAGGAGGAAGTGTTGTGGACTCTTTCTACCTTAAGCACACATATGGGCACAGGAGGAAGCCCATAGAGGCCACAACACATAAAAGTGGCTGAGTGAGTTATAGGAACAGATAGACACGGAAGAGAGAGAAGTTGGTTAAGAGATTTGTTAGATTGCTTGTTATCAAAGTAAAGGCCCCCTGATCTATAAAGGCAGGCCGGTAGATTGTCTTAGGGTATCGAAGGAATAAAGCTCTCCTCTGTTGGGTGGAGCTGTTCTTCGACGGTGGCATTCTGGAGCTATTCTGAATCTGAAGTGGGGTACCCCACCCAACCACCCACTCTTTCCATCTTGTTGCCAAGTACATGTTTGTGTGAGTTGCAGTCAGTGGCGGAACCAGGAATTTTCAGTAGGGGGGCCGGCTAAACCAACATCATTGACATCTCGCCTATAATCTTTAATTTGCATCATAGTATTATCAACACCTTCCTGATCTCAAGTAGAATGGCAAATAACACATGGGAATCAGTTAGTGAATCGCAGAGCGAAGCTGGTAGCAAGCCCCAATGTAATTGTGGTCAGCAATAATTAAATACATGTTTTCTAGGTTTCATGTTACACAAAATTAATACATAGATCTAAAAAGATGAGATATATTGAGGAGGAAAATCAAATGGATACAAGTAGTAACTATGCCTAATTGTGTGTGTGTATGATTGGAATGTATTGCCCAGCAGTGCATTCCCCCACTGCAGGGGATTATTATGTCTAGAAGAGCCGGCGGTCCAGCTGATGCTCAACAATGCTTCTATATAGAGCTTATTGATTGGAACTTAAGTCACATCTTAACATTTATATGTAATAAATACCTCAAATAGTTTATGTCTGACTTTGGACTTTCAAGTGGACTGGAGGTGCAGTTCTAATCGTATCACTCAAATACTAGCTCATCACTCAGATACGCTTTGGAGCATGCATGTAATACAAGGGGTTTAGAGCTTTTTCAGCGTGATAGGGGGGGCCGTGGCCCCTACCAGCCCCCCCTTGGTTCCGCCACTGGTTGCAGTCAACCATATCGTGTATCTGAGAAGTTCATGCTGCATGAAAGTGACTGCATGCAGGAAATCCTTGTAGGTGCACCTTGTCTTGGAGTTGATGTCGATTCAGTCAAGTGAAGCACAACCACAGATTCATGGCACAAGGAGGATTAGCTAGCTAACGGCATGCATGTTTAAGTTAGTGGTACTCTGCATGCAGGACATGGTCAAGCCACAGAGTGCTTGAGTGTGTTTATTTAAGTCTTGTAATCAGCTTGTTTAGGTGTGTGCTGAAGAGGTAATACAAGCACTGGTGTGCGGTCCTGCAAAACTTTCCTCTATATGTGCATGTGGGTTCTTCTACTTTCAGCCATCGAGTGAAAATTGTGAGCATGTGGACAATCATGTGAGCTGTGCTGTTATACATGTGAGGAAGTAAGAGCAGCCAATAACTTGAAACCTGAAATTAAACAGTCAAATGTACCCAGCAAACTTGCAGGCCTAGGAGCTAGGAAGTCAGAACTTGAGATCGATGGGAACACCAAGGACGAAACAAAATGTAATCTGCATAAAGAGGGAAAATGGATTGGAGCGTACCTTCATCGGGATTGCTTGAATGAGCATGTGACAAGTCTCTTTTTTCAAGGCTGTCAAGGCGCTGCTGGTGGCGTTGGTAAAGAGGCTTCATATCTATGGCCGGGCAATATTTGATAGTAAGTATCCGCAGAGCTGAATAACTTCCCAGAGCACCTGGTAAGGATGTCAACCGTTTACACCTCCCAAGGCGGAGGCTTTCTAACAACGGCAGGTGTCCCAAGGAATCCAGCGACTCCAACTTATTGCAGCGATCAATGTTTAAACGCTCAAGTGCATCCAGCTGCCCTGACACAGAACAAAGGTTCTCACACGACCAGATTATTAGCATCCTGAGAGCCGGTGGTAGATCTGGTAGTATTACCAAGCTATCACAGCCATCTATATCTAGAACTTTCAGGTGAGGGAGCGGATGATTTGTTCGTAAATTCTTTGATTCTGCATCCCCCTCCCATGTGATCTTAAGACTTTCACATTTCCCAAAAGACATATTAGTGATGCATGGGGGAAGAACAAAAAGCTCTTTCAACCTGCCACAGCCAAATACACGTAAACTATTAAGATGTGGCAGGACATGAGTCGTTGCTGGTGCTTCCTCACCCTTTACCTGTGTGGGCCCCACTAGATTGCCGCAGTCCCGAACCTCCAAATGCTTCAGGGATACCAAGCTTTGGAACACATCGTCAGGCCAGTAGGTGAGCGCATCACAACCATTAATTTCCAAAGAAATAAGTTTGCCGAACCATCTCCAGATCCCCACTGATGGCTGTGAGGAACTTGAGAAGGAGAAAAAGGCGCAGTCAGATAACGTTAGTTTTAACAGAGGTGACTCAACATTATTCTCACCGTCTAGCTCAAGTGTTGCTTCTTTATCATGGACAGATAGTGTTAGCTCTGACAGTAAAGATATGTATTTACATCCAACAATTAGTAACGATAGCTGGGCCTTGGCTTCATCAAGCTCTACAACCTTGAGATTTGGTGTATCAGGTAGAGTAGCCAGCTTTGGACAGCCCCGAATAACGAGATTCTCAAGCTGAGGAAATGCCACTTCTCCCTCCCTCCCTTCTGCTGCCTCCCATCTTTCCATGCTCTTCAGATTACATAACTGGAGTTCTTTTAGTTTCAGAAATGTTAACGATGCATGATCACAACATAAGCTTTGCAATTTATCCAGTGCTTCTAAATGGAGAATTCGAAGAGCATCCAAATGTCCAAATTGAGGAAATTCCACACACATTGTAAAGCCAACTAGATGGAGCTCAGTCAAGTGTTTCTGCAACAAACTAAGATCTTTCATCCACATTGGTGAAGAATTGCTTTTGTAACCAACTATCCTTAGCTTCTCCAACTTATTATGAGGTTTAAGGGCATCTAGTACCTTCTTATGACAATCTGGAACCGGTTCCTCATGGCATTTACTACTCCATTCAAGAGATAAATGCATGAGTTTCTCTTTATTTTTAAGAGCAGCAGCTTGTGCTTGTGCCTCTGTTACATTTTCCAGACAACTTAACATTAATTTGCCACTAAGGTCTAAGCTTCTCAATTCTCCAATACTACTGAAGCCAGAGCTAGGACCAGCCACGAAATATGTTAGAATCTGCAGAGAATTGAGTTGTCCGAGGTCTGGAGGCATGCACTTCAGTGATCTGCATCTCTCAGTATAGAGGTGTCGGAGGCTTGCCATATATTTCATATCCCTTGGAAGTTGACAAAGGTTCTCACAGGCCGAAACATTCAGGGTCTGTAGATTGTACAGAATGCTTATATCTTCAGGAAGTTGTTTGACCCACGAATTGCCTGAGAGATCAAGATACCTTAGGTGTTGTAAGTGCATTGGTCTGATTTTCAATGCTGCACACCTAGGAAGTTCCAGTGCTCGCAATGAAGTGCACTTTGGCATGTATGGCGTCCAGTTTGTTCCACCAGGATATGGGCATAATAACGTCTGGAGAGTTGGAGCTTGTTTCTTCAGAAAATCAATCAGACTGTTTCCAGATTCATGAAATGATGAGAACATGTGCCGACTGTGTTTTGACAACAACTTCTTTGGATTGGGCCTATCTGTGACAGTTGTGCATTCTTCTCCTAGAACAGACAAAGCAATGTCATGCATAAGATCATGTATTTTGCATGTGTTAATACCACGGAAATGACTCAAGGTTTTATCCTCCAACTTGGTTTGCTCCGCATCTTCAAAGAATGACCTCCAAGCTAGCTCGTCGAAAATCCGTCTTCCAGTTGTTTCAATAGGTATATCATCCTCAAGCGGCAGATAATCATTAGCCATCCACAGCTGGATCAAATGCTCCACATCAATCTCATAATCTTTTGGAAACACGGCACAAAGTGCAAAGCACTGCTTCATGTGTAATGGTAAATTGTCATAGCTGAGCTTGAGTATTGGTAAAATTCCAGTCTCCACATTACATATGCTGCTTTTCTTCAATACAGCCATCCATTCACCCTTACTAGTCTTGGTACTCAACATTGATCCTATGGCTTTGGCAGCTAAAGGAGAGCCAGCACATCTCTTAACAATCTCATTAACATTGTTCTCCAGCTCAGAATGCTCAGGCTTCTGAAAACTGAATGCTCTTCTCTCTAGTATCTCCTTTAGAAATTCATCACCTAGATTTCCCAGATTATAGAAATTTGCAGACATAATTTGAGCTACTTTTGCATCACGAGTTGTGATCAGTAATGCACTGCCTGCGCCAGCGTGCTGAAGGCAAGTAATCAGCTTTTGCCACTTAACAACATCCTGGTTCCATACATCATCCAACACAAGGAGGCACCTCTTTCCACTTATTTCTTTCTGAAGGTCTTGCAATATTTTTTCAATATCTTTCTCTGTGCTATTGCAGATGCTTCTTGCAATATTAGCCACATCAAAATCCTCTAATACACAATACCACTTCTGGAACTGAAAATGGTTCTCTATTTTGGGATCACTGTAAAGTAGCTGCACAAAGGTGGTCTTTCCCAGCCCACCCATTCCAACAATTGGGAGAACAAGAAGATCATCATTGTTAGCATTGTCAAGTAATATCTTCACAATCTTGTCCTGCTCTTTACTTCTGGACCTTTTAACAATATCCTTCTCGCAGTCAATCATTATAGGATCTGTCTGCCGGCATAGCTTCGATGGTGGTGCTTGTTGCCCATGAGTGAAACCAAAGGCGTTCATCTCTGCCACCAGGACATCAATATCTTGCACAATCTTCTGCAGCTTCTTGCCCATCCTGCGACGGAACACAGTAGCAGGGTTATGAGCAGGGAAGAGGCTTACAACATCCATGCTGAGCATATTATGATATGGCCGGTGCCCCTTCTTCTTGGCTTCTCTCGCAAGTGCCTCATACTCGAACTCATCAAAGACATCATTTGCTTCATAGGATACCTTCTTGAGAGCCTTGAGCCAGGCTCTTACCCCTGCACGGTGTGCAGCTTTCTCCTCTGCGTCTTCGATGATGTCTAGGATGGCCGGTAGCTTGCGCTCCAAGACGTCACGCTGCTCCTCCATACCTTCCATCACGTTGTACTCATCCAGAAGGTAGCTGGACACCTTGTCCTTCACCATGGACAGCAGCGGCCCGATGAGCATACTGGTCACCACTTCAGCCATTGCTGTGCTCAGTGCTCACTACACCGGGAAGGCACAGAACTAAGCACACTGAACACTGATTCAGACAAACGTGGCAAGCAGATCTGGATGAACACGAGGGGAAGGTTAAGTGTGAGCAGAAACTAATATGGAGGGAAAATGATAAGGTTGGTGAGCTGAGCATTTCGAATTAGAAAGGGGGAAACCTGCTGAGGACGGTGCAGCGGCCTACAGTGATGACCTCATGAAGCTCTCGTAAGTCCTGAGGTTCAAATCAGCCTTCGCAGGTGGTGAATCAACTTGATCCGAGGGGAGCAACCTGAGCTGGGAGTGGAGACTGGAAAGAGGCCGGGCCTGTGTTGATTGACTGCGGGTCTACAGCCGGTCCTGCTTCCTCTCCGTCAATCAAATGAGCCACAGCCAAAAGACTTATGGTTTTCAGAGTGCGCGTTGGAACAGCCTGACTGCCTGAGCAATCCCAACACAAGGAACAACCTGACTAGAGCTCCCGAGAATGCACAGAACAGAGCTCACTGTTTGAAGGAAAGTTATGTGGGCAAAGAAGATATGGATGAGCAGGTGGGAAGGAGGAGTGGGAGCAGAAACGTGTGGAGGAACCCACGAAGAAAGATGAAGATGTTTGACACTGAACAAATGAGAAAGGGGAAAGTGAAAGCAACGAAACATGTTGGTTTGTCAGTCACGGTGCTGGAAAAGATTATGGAAAAGGTCCTCCAAACGCGCCTGTACTTATATGGTTTTTATATGTAGCCGTGTTTGGTGATGCTTTGAGAGTCTGAGTGCATCTCACCAAATACACAAGACAAACACAGGCACGCGATGGACGAGCCTACCAAATGCAGGCCAGAATAGCATAAGAATTGAAAACGGTGAAAGGTATGCAAAACGCAGTCGTCGGCATTCGATCCGGCCGAACGATCTCCTGACCAACGTCCTACTTAAGAAATACTTATTTGCAACTAGGCATTTGATCGAACACGTTAGGGGCAGAACGCCCGTAAGCAATTCTTTCACACAATGACACAACTGGTCAAGTGCACGACTAAAAGCAGAGCAAGAGGAAGAAGCTTACATTACATGTGAGCGTGGTCGGTCAAGATGGCAGGCCGACCCTCCAGCACAGGCAGCCCCGGCGCGCGCCGCTGAACTGCGACCGCGGCCATACGCCGATGACCATGCCAAGCGCCGGATTGATCCTCTCGACAACTCCATTGTGGCAGCGCAGCACCGAATGCGTGGATGGAGACAGCTTGGACTTGGAGATGGGTTCACTGAAAGGCGAATCGTGGCGGCCGGCCATCGGAGCGAGTCAGCACAGAGAGCAACCGAGCAGGACAGAACGCAAAAAGGAAGACGGAGAGAAGGACGAAACGATTCGTTGGTCGTGGGTGGGGCCGTGCTCTCCTCAAACATTTCAAGCCCGTATCTCTTTGTAACTGGGCTTTGCTGACATTCCTAAAAAAAGTTCCCTCATTTTTTTTACTTAAACTAGGTACGTGCCCGTGCGTTGCTACGGACATCAAAATGTCTACAATGCAAATAAAAAATACACAGTAAAATTTGTTTAATACGACTATATTTCTCAAATTAAGACATCATATCTCAAGAATGACTTGAAATTAAGTGCACACTTTAATGTTTTACCAGTAATTTACCTAAGTGACAATAATAAAGACACCTAAAATATCACGCTCCGTCTATTCTATATTTTTGCCTGTGATGCGTCGTAGGTAATGCTTTACAATGCTTGGTAGGTGCTTTCTCCAGGCAAATGAAACAATATAAAGTGATTTATCTGTACAAGTAACACTTCGGGTTTGGTTCCTCCCGTCGGTCTCCACGCCGTTGTCGGCGGTGTCAAACCAAACACCCCCTTAGTTTTAACAAAAGATATGAAACCAATATTACTAAAGGAACACCCAGCACTTATCCAAAAATAGCTTTAATATCATGAATTCAACAAAATAACTTAAATATCATGAAATCAACAATATCTAACAATACAGTCTTTGACGTGACATATCGGTAAAACGCAGGTTCATACACAACTTAATAACTTCACTCAAACCTTCTCAATTCTTGAGCTTTGCAGCTAGCTACAAGCCTTCCTTATGAGCTCATGCGTAATTTATGTCACAAAGGAGAGATCAGGATATACTTGCACTTGTCAACAAAACAAAAAGAAAAGAAAACTCCTCAGGAGTTGTTTGACTCGAGCAGTCATCATGCTGACCATGCTACAGCATCTGTTTCTGCTTCTACCGAATCCCCTCCAAGCATGGTATTATTTATAATTCATAAATGAGAAAAATTGCATATTGTCAGCACAAACTATGTACTAACTTCACCTCACAAGTACACATATTAATTGTTAAAATGGAGTGTCTAATTGTCCAAGCAGATAGTGATGAAATTTTAGGCAACTCTGAATCTTATGAAACGTTTTGAAGCAGCACATATAATTTACTTTGGCAGACAAACAACAGTTGCGCAGGTTCTTTGACCTCTCCTCCACGAAATCAGTTCCAAGAATTTGTCCATGAGCTCACGACTGCCCGAAGCCTATATGCATCCATGAACTTGTCCAAGTTGGTCTGAAAGCCAGAAATCCAGTTAAGTCGGGCAGGCGCAACTTGATCTCCATCCCTAAGGCAACTGCAAAAAACACAAGCAAAAAGTATATATAGTCTGATATATAAATATATAGTTCTACTTTGTTTTTCATACTGAAGATACTGTATGTCAATCTCAATCAGTGATAATGTTTTTTATAAAGAAACACAATTATTTCCTTAGACAACTATTCTCTCTTACTTTGTAATCATACAAGGATATAGAAAAAGGGAAATGATTTTCTCAAATAAAAAATGTTTTTTCATCAACATAAGCATTTTAGTCACTAAAAATATTTTTCGACAACAGAAGTGCTCTAGGCATAATAAGTCGATATAGGATAATGGAATCCGTAAACCAATTGGAGCAATCCCCCAAAATCTAAACAGACATAGAACTCCTCGGATGGAATTTGTACATTAGAAGGAAAAAAAGTTGAGCGAATTTCAGAGTATCATGTTATTTGACAACAAGTGGACAAATTTCAAAAGGCAAACAATCAACTCTGCTATAAACTGGCTACTACTAAGCATACAACAGATGAGGTCTATTGCAAGTGGACAAATTTCAAAAGGCAAACAATCAACTCTGCTATAAACTGGCTACTACTAAGCATACAACAGATGAGGTCTATTGCATAGCTGGTCTGTGGCTACCAGGCCCCCACCAACTAAGTGACACAACCAGAGAATTTCTGACCATAAAGCATGCTCTCAAGTGATACTTTCATGCTTATAGAATTCAGGAACAAGCAGCTATATTAGGATGTAAAATAAGTACCGAAAACAGTAGTTTTTTTAGATGTAAATTGAGTCATACTAATGGTGTGGACCTGAAAGAAGTTTCGATATAGGTTGGTGTCCTAATTCACCTGCAGTCAGAGCACGACACCTAGTACGCGGAACTGTTGTTTTTAGAATAGATGAATAGATCAATTAGCATTTAGCAATGATATATATCTGCTCATGGTTGGCAATGTCACCTGGGGAAGGGGTCTGCAGTTCCATGGCTATGTACTTATGTACGTATCTCATGTCCTCAATTAGGCTCCTGAAAGACATCTTTCTCCTGCACCGTGCAAGAGTAAAGCCTTCTTATAAATGGAAAGAGAAGTATGAACCACCAATGTGAATAGGAAATTCAATGGAACCATATTTTATTACCAATATTGTACATTCAGATAACACTCAATTATTTGGAAAAAATAAAGAATCAGGGACTACCATTACGAAGTTGCAGACTGAACTATGTTAAAACATGATAGCTGCTGCAATAACAAATTGAGTACAACTAAAAGTGCATCAGCCATCTCTAGTTCCTTGCAACAATCTGAGGACGACACTGGCAACATCCTCGCCTATATGAACTGTCTCAAAGCTAACTATGTTTGCAACAATTGACCAAAGAGACATTTTAAGAGAAAATAGAACATGAGCCCGAAAAGAGGAGCAAGGACTTACCCAGAAGCAAACCGTAGGGGGAGTGTTTTAATTTACATATTTGAATATTGCCTCTGCTAACTCTATGGTGGCGCCTAGAAAAAATAATTCAACAAAAATCAGCATCGATCCTGTTACACGCATTTAAACCAACACACATGGACTTAGAAGAGAAATTAGCATCCGTGCAGTTAGAGGCACATGATAATTATTTAATCAAAATATAGTCAATCTGTTCAAAGTTTGCCATAGCAAGAGATAGAGGCATCAGTTCACATTACCTGCAGATTATTTGTGCAGGGTACAATACAGATCGGCAAAAGTGAGCAGTGGCAGCAGTACCAAGATCCAACAAGCTGCCCACATTCTCCCTAGCTCCATCTTCTTTCTGAACCTGCTCTTCCCCAGAACAAAAACAATGCACAATTAAAATGAATTCAATTCAAGCATTGAATAGAGCATATAATCACATTTGCCTAGGCCACCTCTCGACCTTCGTTGTGGCCACTTAAGCTTTTGCGATTTGCTACAGGGATAAAACCTCGATCTATTTGGATTGCTCTGCTATTAATGAGTTTGTTGCTAACCTGGTCATTTGTATATAGAAATAAACAAAATATATCTGAATATATATATACCTTTTGTTACTCGCATCTTCTTAGTTGAACTTGAGGCACACTTAGAAAATCGAAATCATAACAGCATTCTAAAAGTACCAAAGAAGAAGAACGCACCAATAAATCCTTGGATTTGGTGTAGCTGGACCTCGACGACTTCTTCTTCATCCTGAAGAGCACGGGCTTGATCCACTTTGCCGGAGACTTCCCATTGGATCCTAATCCTCTGTGCACCAAATTCAGAGGGGTTCAGAGCCTACAACAGAATCACACACCAGAATTATTAATCTAATAATCAAAGTATGCCAACAACAACACGAGTTAGATAAAACATATTCATCCACCACCACTCAGTCTTAACAAATAGTATAATCAATATCTAAACTAACCTGAAGTTAGTCGTTAGGGTTAAAGAATTACCGAGAAGTCAGGTAATCTGCACAGTAAGAGTATTGGTCCAATCTTCTTCAACAATCTCAAGAGAAATCCAAGTAATCACGAAGTAGTACCGCAAGGAATCTCACTTTGCAAGGAATCTCACTTTGAAGTTGAGGAGATCTCGACCTCGCCGTCGGATTGCCGCTGCTGCCTGAGGAACCCTATCAAAAAAAAGGGACGAGGAGGAGACGTGGACTGGGGAGGGGATGAGGCAGAGGAGGAGATGAGGGGAGGGGAGGAGGAGGCGGAACGACTCAACTCAGGTTGCGGGTGTGTGACGAGGGTGAGCAGAGGAGAAGAGAAAGAGGGTGAGCGGCGGCGGCCGGATCTGGCTGGCGAGGGTCGCACCGCCGGTGTCGCCCGACGCTCGGCACGGGCTCACGCGTGGGAGCTCACCAGACGTCGCAGCTCCGCTCGGCGCCGCACGCGTGCCGCCTGCGGCCCGTCCGCATAGCCTCGCTGTTGCCGCCAATCCGTGACTTCGACGCCGTGGTCGCACGCAGGCCTTGTCGCCGCGGCCCGTCCGTGCAGGTCCGGCCGCAAGCGGAGCCTGCCGCGACTCCCGACGGAGCCTCGTGGATCGAGAGGGCATTGGGGCTGGCGGCGTGGGGAGGGAGGGCGAGGAGGGGGCGTGGCGGATGGGCAACTGATCAGGGGTAAAAATGGAAAAAAGCGAGGTGGGGGCGCCGGGAGCGGACTGCGGGGGAGGGCAGAGCCACGGCGGGTGAAGCCACGGGAGCCCAAATTTTTACGTACCAAGTTTTGTTCTCCTTTTCATTCTTTTTAGGAGTAGAGAAAATCTCTCTATAATAGTCAGATTGTCAGAACCAAATGGGACGCCCCTGCCGTCTCTGATCCCACAGCGACACCGCGCCGTCTTCCTCATGCTTCGCTGCTGGAACCTCTGGAAACACCGGAACGCTGCTGTCTTCGACGCTCAGCGCCCATGCCTTCGCCGGTTGCTGAGGACATGCGCTGAGGACGCCCGGCTGTGGGCACACAGACTTCCCGCCGGCGACGCCTCTATCCCTGAGTCCTGGTGTTCTATCTTTCCCCCCATGTAATCACATCGTCGTGCTGTAAAACTCCCCCGGATATCCCCATTGCTGTAACTCTTTCTGCCTCGCCTTCATGCATACATACAGTACATGCTACTATCGCTAATACTCATAGACTAAATTCGTAGGGTACCTGAAAGTAAACTTGTATATTCGTGTTGGTGCCGAGATGAAGATTATTCCCAGCCACTGAGCATCTGTTTGGCAAAGAAAAGGATGGCCTGCTGTGTGAGTCGACCAAATACACAATTTGCTATTTGCATCAAGGAGGAAAAGGATAGAGCAAACAGCAAAGTAGCCGCTATTTTCATCGACAGTAAAAATCACCTATGTGAAGTTGTTTCAAGATCGATGGAGCCACCAACGTTATGATGGCAATGGATCTTTTTCTCTCAGTTTCAGAAGAGGCTGGTAAAACTGGCAAACTGGTCTGGCACCTTTTTTCTCTTGTGCACAACTGATTATTCTTGAGACAGAAGTCTTGCAAATTTGCAATCAGGTTGTTTAGGTGTGTGTGTGTGTGTGCTGAAGAGAAAGTACAGGCACCTCATATGAGGTGCTGCAAATTTTCCTGTGTCATTGCGTGCGAGTGATCTCATAGCTAGGCCAACAATCATAGATGTGACTATGTGAGGTAATATGAACAGCCAAAAACTTGAAACGGACCAATTGAATTTAAACAATCAAATGTACCCAGCAAACTTAGAACAAGAAAGCTTACAGGCACAGAAAGTCAAAACTTGAAATGGGACACAAAGTGCTAAACAAAACATAGGCTGCATAAAGAGAGGAAAATTAGATTGGAATGTACCTTCATAGGGATTGCTTGAACGAGCACGTGACAAGTCTCTTTCTTCAAGGCTATCAAGGCGCTGTTGGTGTTGTATGTAAAGAGGCTTCATATCTACGACCGGGCAATATTCGATAGTAAGTCTCTGCAGAGCTGAATAACCCCTAAGAGCACCCGGTACGGATGTTAAACGTTTACAGCTCCAAAGACCGACTTTTTTTTTTGGCCCTTTTTTTGAAAAGATTCTCACAAATGCACCCCTTTTGGAAAGATTTCAAAAAATGGACCCTGACCTCGGCGCCATGGACTGCGGCGCCGAGCTTACACGTCACGGCGCCATGGATCACGGCGCCGAGATGGTACAATTCCTCGCCAGCGTGTGCGAACGTGGCGTCCGACGTGGCCAGGGGGTCGGCGCCCTGATCTGTGGCGCCGAGCACGGCGCCCTGATCCACGGCGCCGAGGTGCCCTTCATAACCCGTCCCCTATTCCCAGCCGAACCTTCCTCGGTTTTTCTCTACCTCCTATTCCTCCCCTCCTACGTCTCCACATTTCGATTCCTAAGATTTTGACCATAAAAACTTCGATTTGATCCATAGATTGTGACAAGGCAGGTATTTACTCATTCCTCCTCAATTTTAACTCATTGATTTGTTGTTTATAAGTTGTATTAGGTCATATACATTCACTTTGTTAGTTAGGGTTTGAAGCAATATAAGTTTGGTATGAGTTGTATTATTTCATTTGTTGGCAATGTGATTTGTTGAAATATGAGTTGTATGAAACTTATTGGCAATGTAAATTGTTGAAATATTTGAATCAACACATTAAAATTTGAAATATCATCTTGAAATTTGAAACATCACCTTGAAATTTGAAAAAATATGTTCACTAAGATTATTAAGAGTGAAAATTTGTGTAGTTTATATTTGGAAAATGTAAAACTAAAGTGATTAACTAAAATGTAAAACTAAAATCAGAAACTAACTAAAATCAGAAACTATTTGTTTGTTTTAGAATTAATTATCATCTTGTTTTGCGGCTGCAATGGCTACCTCAGGTCCTGAGTTGGACTTAGAACTCCTCACCAAAACGAAGGTCAATGTAGAGGTGCCAAACGGGATCCACACTCCTATGTGCTTCTGCGGTGACAATTGCAAGGTTGTTAGGTGCAAGGTTCTGGGGTACGCGTATGGGATGAGGTTCTTCATGTGCGCAAACTATGCGCACGACTCGATCCAGCCATTCGACCGCAACCTTAGAGCAAAAGTAAAGACTTACGTTCATTTCTCAATTATTCATTGGTAATTTGTGATTTAATATTTGCTGACATGTCTTTGGAAAAAAGACCTCACCTCCTCTTTGTGATTTCATGCAGTGGCTAGATACTGAGCAGTCCGACTTCGACAAGAGCTACGTCGAGGGAGAAGCCCGTGATGCAAGGGAGAGGTGGTTACGCATGGTTGAGTGGGAAAATAGAGAGGAGAAAAAGGAGGAGCAGAAGGAAATGCGACAGCGTCAGGAGATGAGAGAACGTGAAGCGGCCCAGGCTCGTGAAACCGATAGAGAGAGGAAGAGGGAGAGGGCTCGTCGAGCCAAGGCAGCTGGGCCGGATGCCATCAGGAAGGGGAAATACCCCCGTTGTACTCAGTAGACCTAGAGTATTATTAATTCTGGAGTCCGAGTGTATCAAATAATTCTAGATTGCATGTTATGTAACCTTTAGAATTTTAATCGAACTGTATTAGAGTGTGTTTTCTATGTCTTTTGTGCTTCGTTAGATTGCTGCAATATAGATAGTTGCATGTGTTTCCTCTGAGTCATTGACGCGTTCCCCTCCCACAGATCGACTGGCCCACAACGCAGCAATACCCTAGTAGTAGAGTGTGTTTTCACCGCAATAGTGCCCTAGTAGTAGGGTGTGTTTTCACTGAGTCACTGCTGTGTTTCCCTTCCCACGGATCGAATGGCCCACCACCCAGGCAAAATTCTTCTTCGACCTATATGTACCACCCTTCACTCATTTCCTTCTCACATCATTCAACAATGACTTCCAGGAGTGGGAATGAAAACGGTTTCGGTCCTGAGTTGTGGCAGCAGCAATCTCTAGATTTCGTAGCCAATTTTCCACTAAAAGGAAAGAGTGACTTCACTTCCATGCGTGAAGTTAGAAGTTACGCACCCAAGCAATCTGTGTTGTGGCCTAGGTGTTCACACGGTGAGTTATGCGTGATGCAAGTCTACGAGGGATGGAACAACTCTGGTCGCCGCTTCTGGCACTGTCCATATGCGTGGGTAAGCAATGTAGACAAATTTGTTCATCATGTTTCTTTGGTTCGCTAATGTTTTCTTACCTTTTGCAGTACTCCACCCAACCAGAGAATTGCGGTTTCTCGCAATGGGTGGATCCACCAGCTATTGATCCCTATCAACAGTACATCGACTACTTGGAGGACGTCGTCATCTACAGCTTGAAGCGGGAGCTGTCGGAGGCACTGGCTTCTCCAGATCCGTCGTCTACCGCAGGAGACGATCGGTGTTGCAAATGTTCCACCTGCACTTGTGAATGTCACAACAAGATCAACTCCCCAACTAAAGATTGGTCCCCTCCACCTTCACCTCCACCTCCACCCCCAGCTGGGTACTACTATATGCCGTCCCAACACTCCGGAGGCTCTATGTTGTCGGGGCAGTTCTCGTACAACTAGATTAATTAGGAATGTTGTAATCAAATTTCTAAATTCCCTAAGGCATGTTATGACTAGGTAAGGCGCATGGTTAGGGTAGTAGAAGCGTCGTACATGCCATTGCAATATTGTCTAGTTGTTTAATGTAAGTCTCATGCGTTAAGTTGTGAAACTTGCAATTTCGTTTGTTGTATGAGAAAATTTTGGCAGCACCTCCCCTGTATTTTCATACATAACATGACTGATAATTATGAATATAGTCATCCATACACAACCAAATTTAGCAACACACATTCCTCCATAATATAGTCCATACCACAATACATAATACGATCCGTCCATACCACAATCCATAATATAATTCAATCCATAGTACAATACATAAAACAGTCCATAGTACAATCCATGATACATGCAATACAACGAGCGTCAACTCAAGTCCTCCTCTTAGTCTTACCCTTGCCCTTCCCTAGAGCATCGGTGCCTGGAGTGTATCTGTTTGGCGGGTGGATTGATCGACGTGGTGAAGCCTGAGTCGAAGGGGCATCATGTAGCTGAGATGGTCCAATCTCGTCCTGGCGAATGTCGTTGGCAACCTGCAATGGCGTGTCGTGTCCTCCGGAGCCTGTACCTGTCGATGGCTCGTGAACGTCATCCATCGTGACAGACCTACAACCGCAATGACCAGCTGCAAGCCGTGGACGCTTTTTCAACCTCTGTAAACCCAAAATCCAAGTTAGTTGATAACGATTACCACGAGTATTGCGATGGTTGCACGCTGCCACCATATGAGAACATGGAAAGTGGTATTGCCTTGGTCCACCACAAGTGCATGAAAAATCATCGATGGCCACAACATGTCGCCTCGACTCTCGGACCTCACCATCTGACGTTGTGCCACCCCTTTGTACTACCTCGTAGCAACCTCGTTCATGATCGAAACATGTAACTTCATGTGTGTATGCTCTTTCTACTGCTTTTTCGATATGGTCTCTAGACTTCCAACCCCATCTATGTCCAGCCTCTGCTCCACCAATGCGGCTCTATGTCTATCATTGAAAAACTCATTAAGCTTATAGAAGCTGAAGATTACAATAGCATTCACGGGCATAGCACGTATCCCCAACAACAATTTATTGAATGACTCAGCCATGTTGCTGCATTGAAACTCGTACCTCCAACCACCATTGACATGAGCCCTAGTCCATTTGTGCACATCTTTCATCAATCCGGACAACCACTGTCTACCTTCTGCATTTGATGTTGTTCTGACTTTTTCCAAAATCTCAAGAAAGTGCTTATCCTCAAGTTGACAGCATGCTATCATAAAGCGATCAAAATTATCCTTAACACCGTCCTTTCGAAGTAGATTCTCTGCAAGGTGGCGAGTACACCACCGATGGTGTATAGGTGGATATCCCTCCATCTGCTCACGCACAGCATTAAGTATGCCCCCGTGCCTATCAGATATGACACCCACCTCCCTACCAGGCCCAACCACATGTATCCGGACAAGCCTCAAGAACCACCCCCGACCGTCATTGTTCTCCTTTTCAACAAGAGCAAAAGCCAAAGGAACCAACATATTATTTGCATCACATGATATGGCTATAAGCAGTGTGCCTAGGTACTTGCCTGTAAGAAATATGCCGTCGATCGAAAACACTGGACGACAATACTTAAATGCCTCAACACACTGAGGGAAGCACCAAAATGCACGAAAGAAAATTTGTCGCCCACCCTTAGTCTTGTTTGGATTTGCCATGTACTCATAATGCATGCCGGGATTAACCGCTTTGATTGCATTCAAAACTTCAGGCAACCTCTCATACGCGGTCTCCCAATCCCCATAAATCATTTTCCATGCCGCCTGCTTCGCCCTCCAAGCCTTACCATAGGTAATTTGATAACCATCATAAATCTCTTTAACTGTGCTTATAATTGTCGACACCTTCATATTGGGTTGTCCCTTCAAGATCTCCAACATGCGCTTGGCAATCAGTGTGGAGGTTAATTGGCGGTGCCTTCTTCTAAGCTCAAGTTCAGCACATGTGTGTGGGTCAACAACCTTTGTGATCTTCCACTTAACGGTGAGCTTTTGTTTCCTTCCACAAACCCTCCAATTACAACCTTCTTGTCGCACGCAACTGTATCGCCGCTCCGCATACGAATGTAAGACCTTGTATGGCCTCTTTCATATCACTGCATAATGCTGCAACCACCTCTTCAAAGTAGGAAGGTCATTGAAAACTAGGACTTTCTCAATAACCATGCCGTGACTGGCCTCAGGAGCATCTAGAAGGTCAGCATCCCGTCCTTCTGCAATTGCCATACTGAATAATTCAAGATTGCTAAATTCGTGTACCCTAATGTCAACACCAGGGAGAACATGCTTCATGAGCTCAACATCACTCTCTGTAAGCTCCTGAACTGGGCGGTCATCATCAGAATCACTGGCCCTAGCAATGTCATAAGGCTCCTCCTCATTCATGTAATAAGGCTCATCATCATCCATGTCATGAGCCTCCTCTGCATTCATAGCTTGAGGTTCAACTTCGACACTATTCGAAGCGCGAAATCCATCATCAAGATGCTCACTTGGGGGAATGGGAGGTGCACGTGCTTTTTCAGCAACATTTCCTACAACACATGGCAAACCACAAAACACAAGTACTCAATGAGAGAAATGATTGATGAGAAAACCCTAAGATTCGAAGAAATTTGAGCTCCCAATATTTACTTGGATAATTCTGTGTCAAAGGAATCTCTTCGGGCGGAGCAGCTCCACCATCATGTCCCGGTGCCTGAGAAATATTCACCTCTTTTGGTGCCGATTCAGCATCAACCAAACTTCGCACAGTCTCATTACCAACACGAGAGACAGTGCGTGGCAGTTGGGTGTGAGCATTAAGCAATGGGCGCACTACCACATCCAAACATTGCAACTGTCTCTTCAGTGCCGATCTCACATAATTATCCCATTGATTCTCAGGCCCAATTGGGATGATGCGCCTCAGATATTAGGTGGAGCACCTAAGTGAAGTACACCCTCCACTACAATGTCAACATCACGTCTAGGACAATGTAACTCCTCACGAGCCCTTGAAATCACCTCATTCAGACTTGGTCTATCATTGAATAGCACAGGCGCACATTGCATCTCAAGAAACTCAACATTTCCATAACGGTCTCTTTCCACACTACCTCCATGATATACGGTCACTAGGTTGCCCATCTATAATTGCAACCAAAAATTCACAAAAGTAAGTTGAAAGTACATTTCTATTGTCCGTGACTAATTGCCCTAAGTCTATAAATACATATATCTCTAATTCTACAAATGTATCTCTCTATGTCTATATAGACAACTTATATGTCTAAGTAATTTTTCTATTTCCTAAGTCTATGAAATATGTAACTAGGTTAAATATCTAAATACAAATGGAAATATTAAGATTTTAGTGTTTACCTTGTTATTGGAGGAGAGGAACACGGGAGTCGCGCCGCGGGAGGCCGCCCGAGCCGCTGCGCGCGCATAGGCGCCGCGCCGGGGCCGCGGGGAGGAGCCCGCGCCGGCCGCGGGACGCGCCCCGGTGCCAAGGAGCGGGGGCGGGGGCGGGGGCGGCTCGGGCGGCCGGGGGCGGCGGGCGGAGCGGGGGCGGGGCGGGGGGCGGTGGACCGCGGCGCGCCCGGCCACGGGGTGTGGGGGCGGCGGCCGGGCGGCGGGGCTTGGCGGGGGGCCGGGGCGGCGGGCGGGGGGTAGGGGCGGCGGACGCGCGGCGCACCCGGCCACGGGGTGCGGGGGCGGCGGCGGGGGCGGGGCGGAGCGCGTCGGGGAGGCGGGACGGGGCGGCGGCGCCGCGCGCCTGCGGTTCCGAGCGGCGGCGGCGGTTGTTTCGAATGGGGGTCGCGGGGAATGAAGAAAGGGATGGACCCGAGTGTGGAAGGAACCTCGGCGCCACGGATCGGGCGTCGAGCACGGCGCCACGTCCGCCGCCACGTCGTGCCACGCGGGCTGCGCAGCCTCCCACCTAGGCGCCAAGATCCACGGCGCCGAGACGTGTTACCTCGGCGCCGCGAGGCACGACGCCGAGCTGAGGGTCCATTTTTCGAATTCTTTCCAGCAGGGGTCTAATTGTGAACTTCTTTCGCAAAAAGGGCCAAAAAGCAAAAAAGTCGGCTCCAAAGACTGAGGCTTTCTAACGACGATAGGTGTCCCAGGGAACCCAGCGACTGTAACTTATTACTGCCTCCAATGGACAAACGCTTAAGACCATCCGCATCGGGACGGGATCTGTCTCCTCCAGGAGACGGATGCCGTTTTTCGGCCTACAGCGGTCGTCCTGGAGGAGGACGCCAAAAAAGCGTCGGCCTTCGTCTCCTTCATTTCTAGGGGGGATCGAGGAGGCTCCGCGAGGGCCCACCACGCGTCCCTTTGCGGCCGCCTCAACGACCTCGTGCCCTTGCCCCGCGTCGCCATCGCGAAAGGGAGCTCCGCCGCCTGCACCTCATCACCGCCAGAGAACTCCTTTGCCGCGCGAGCTCCTCCACCCCAAGAGGCCACCGAAGCTCCCTCCTCTTGCAGCCCCACCTCGCACCATCCGCCACCGCTGGCGAATCCGCCATGGTCGGTGCAATAGGGGAAGAAGGGGCTGTCGAGGGAGGGTGACCGCCGCCCCGCCTCATCTCCGGAGCCGGCGAGAGAGGAGGCCGCACCGCCTCGGATCCTCCACCGGCAAGGGAGCCGCCATCGTGCACCTCGCCGACGCGCACTCCGCCTCCGTACCTTGCCAACGTGCGCCTCCGCCGCGGATCGAGAGAGAGGAGGGAGGACGCGGCCGGCTCCACCCGCGGCGGTGGTCGCCGCCGGATCCGCCTCGCGTAAGGGCACCGCCGCCGGGATGACGCCATGGCCGGCCATGGCCTCCACGCACGTCGGCATCCGCCGGCACGAGACGGTCGCCGGGAAGGGACCGGCCACGGTAGATGGTGCCGGGGGAGCAGAGAAGAGGGAAGCCGGCGGGCTGGCGCGGGAAGGGTCGGCGATGGAGCAGGGGCGCAGGGAGGGTCAGTGATGGAGCAGGAGCGCATGGAGAGGGCGGCGGAGCAGCATAGGAGAAGCAAATGAGAGAGAAGGGGGTTGGGTGGGTGGAGGGGCGGTGGGGTATTAAATAAGATGAGAGACTGACATGTGGGTTCGTGTGCAGGTAGTTGGGATAGAGGAGAGAAATAAAGGATGACGAGTGCGGGAGAAAGTTGTATAAGGGAGAGAATATGGATGACTAGACTGGAATATTATGTTTTGAATGAAAAGATAAAGGATGACGAGTGTGGATGGTCTAAGTGCATCTAGCTGCCTTGACACAAAACAAAGGTTCTGACATGACCAGATATTTAAAACCCTGAGGGCCGGTGGTAGGTCCAGTAGTGTTACCAAGCTATCGCAGTCATTTATGAGTAGAAATTCCAGGCGAGGGAGAGGATGATTTGTTCGTGCTGCTGATTGCTTTGGCACACTGGTGGATGGATGGTTTTCCAGCGGTGTACTCATGTCCGGCTGCTGCACATGTACACTCTTCCATTCTGCCTCCTCTGCCCATGGGAACTTAGGTAGAGATGGCAATGGGTACCCGAAATCCGAGTACTCGACGGGTTTTACCCGATAAGGAGACAGGTATAGATTATATTTCTACCCGCGGTACATAAATGGGTAACATCATGTACCCATCGGGTAAGCGGGTGCGGTTATGGGTACGTACTACCCATACCCGCATACCCGCGGGTAAAAAAACCTGTCTACAATATTGATAAACGTGGAAAATAGTACATTGTTAGTGAAGGATAACTTAATATTTATAACTAACAAAAAAATCTTATGCTTTATTGGACTATTAATTAGTTAACAATTATCATTTATCTTTTTTATCAATTAAATTCGTTGATATATGCACCTTAACACGTGTTATGTTCTCAAATATATTAGTTTACAAAGGGTATGCTATCAGGTATGGGTTACCCGACGGGTAAAAAACCCGCGCGGGTACGGGTAATGGGTATTCTGGCGGGTCCAACATGTGCTGGCTCAGATTCATCTTTTCGAAGGTCTTCAAGAACAAGATATCTGCTGAACTTCCATTGTCAACTAGGACTTTTCCGATGACCCACCCAGCTATGTTTACCTCGATGACCATGGCATCATTATGAATTGCAGATTTCAGCCTGAAATCCTCTTCTGTGAAGGTTATTGGCACCTTTGCCCATTCCGGACGCGCAGCTGGACCATCATTGATGATGGTGTTCACAGATCTGAAGTAGTTGCTTCTTTGCTTCTTGGTCTCGAATTCCACGGCTGACCCTCCTGTGATTGGCATGATAGTCCCGAAAGACGGCAATGCTTTGGAATTCTGAGGTCCTGCACTTGACTGAGGCCTTGACGAACTTTCTGGGGGTGGTGGCAAGATTTCCCGAATTGGTTGTGGTTGCTGGATTGATTGGATTGCCTGTGACTGGGGAAAAAACTGCTGCGATGGTTTCCACGATGATTGTGGTTGTGAGAACTGCTGAACTGGGACTGAACTTGATTGAGAGTTCATGAATTGCGGCTGCCAGAAATTCGGGCGAAACTGGCTTGGCATTGAGGATGCGATGCTCATGAGCGATTTTTCTTGCTGGATTCTTGCCATGTTTTTCTTTGTTTCTGGGCACCCTTCGGTGCTGTGTCCCCTTCCATGATACTGACAATAGAAGTATGGGTCTTTCGGGTTATGATTCGTGAGGCTCGGGGGTCCTCTTCCTCTTCTCCTTCTCCTTCCTCTGGGCACAAACCCTCCTCTGGTGCTTGGCCTGCTGTTTTGGTCAGGCTGTGGATTTTCGACATTGTTGACATTTCGTGGATTCTGAGATTGTGCTCTCCAGGTCATTTCTCTGTTGCCCTGCCTTGCTTCGTTTCGTTCGGCTACTCTCTTGCGATGATCATCATCAGACAAGATGTATTCCTCCAGTTCGCGAAAAAATTCCTCAAACGTCTTGGGTTTCTTTCTAATCAGATGTGAAGCTGTTGGCCCTGGAGTCAGGCCCTTGATTAGCGCATTGATCGTTGTTCTTTCATCAGCTTCTGGGATTTGAGATCTCTGCTGCATGAATCTTCTCACGAAGTTCTGCAGTGGCTCTCTGTCTTTCTGCTTGCAGTTGTACAAATCTAATGCTTCAGCTGTTGTGTCATGGAACATCTGAAATGCTTGCATGAACTTTGTCTTGAGATCTATCCAGCTGTAGACTGAGTGCGGCGGCAGCAAAGAGTACCAATTCAGTACTGGTCCTTCGCAAGCAATGATGAAGGATTTGGCTAGTGCAACATCATCTCCTCCTACTGAATTCACAGCCGATTCGTACCTCATAAGGAACTGCCTGGAGTTTCCGAAGCCGTTGTATTTCGGGAGAGAAACCGGCTTGAACTTCGGTGCCCACGGTGCAGTTTGCAGCCCGATGGACAGTGGCGATTCAGAATCTACGAAGTGTGAGATTCAGTTTCCCGCGAAGAAGTTTTCTTTCGGGGGTCCTCTTGTTGGCCTAGAGTTCTGATGTGGCGATTCTTGCCACAGGGAACTGTTTTCTTGTTCTTTCATTTCATCTATTTCTCTCTGTATTGTTTCGATTTGTTCTCTTGCTTTGTTCAGTTGTTCTAACTTTTCAGAGATTTTTCTTTTTGCTTGCAACTGACTTGCGAATTTTTCCTTGTCTTTCTGCATCTGTTGTATCTTCTGCTGAACTCTTTCTAGTTCCCTGTCTATGGTGTCATCATCATCATCAACGTTCTCATGTGTTTGTTGTTCAGCAAGCTGTTCTTGAGTGTGTGCTGTCTTCTCAGCTCTTGCCTTCATCAGAGCTTCAAGCTTTGCTCTCCGTTCTTGATCTGTGGTGTTGGAAGGTTCAGGGACGAAAGAGATTTCATTCCCTTGAGGAGGATGGTGGTCTTCTCGATTTGTCTCAACTGGAACGTTCTTCTTGGACTTCTTCTGTGGTGGCATCGTGAGCTGTTCTTCGGCTGCCCCACAGTGGGCGCCAATGTTGGGGGATCCGAAAATTCGGACGGGCTCCCTAAACACGGAAGAGAGAAAGTACAGTGAACACGTTCAAGCTTAGTCACGAAGCCGAAGGAGGCTGAGAATCTCCCTCTAATGGCGTAAATTCCCAAAATTGTGAATCCGTTTACACGTGCCCTCGCACCCCCCTTTTATAGGGAGACGAAGGGACTTTTACATTCCGAAAACACCCTTGCGCCCGAAGAATATTCCCAATGTGAACACATACATGAATGTCTTTTACATCTCGTACATTTACAAGCCTGCCATTAGTTCACACACCAAACCCGGACTTTTTGGGACAACAACTTTGACTTTGCTTCTCACTGGTTCGTGAATTTCCCCGTTCATGACTTCCGAGCCAGACTTCCAACATATTCTTGAATTACCCGTCTCCTGATGTTCATGACTTCACCCGTTCGAGATTCCAGACTTCTGCATGTTCGCGACTCCGAGGCTCCACAGGTTCAAGATTCCCGAAAGTCATATGTTCGAGATTCCGAGGCTTCGCCGATTCAAGATTCCCGAACATCGCATGTTCGCGATTCCGAGGCGTCGCAGGTTCAAGATTCCCGAAAATCGCATGTTCGCGATTCCGAGGCTTTGCAGGTCCAAGATTCCTGAAAATCGCGAATGCCTTTCCCCTGAAAAACACATCTTAAGAATTTCGTTAAACTCGACGTTTCGAGGGTGACGGGTTTTCCTGAATTCCCCAATAGTGGGTAAGAACTCGAACCCGCATGCGGGTATGGTTTTTTTAGCAGGTAGGAGTTAGAGTTTGCAGGTGCGGGTATGGAACGGCACTACCCGATGGGTTTCTACCCGTTGCCATCTCTAAACTTTAAGACTGTTACAGAACTCAATACGCACTTCAGTGATAGATGGGGAAGAACAAAAAGCTCTGCCAAGGTGTCACACTTTAATACATGTAAACTGTTTAGACGTGGCATGACAGGAGTTGTTGTTGGTGCTGGCTCACCCTTTACCTGTGCAGGCCCCACAAGATTGTTGCACACGTAAACCTCTAAATGCTTCAGGGATACCAAGCATTGGAACACATCCTCAGGCCAGTAGATGAGTGCATGACAACAATAAATTTCCAAAGAAACAAGTTTCCCAAACCATCTCCAGATCCCAACTGTCGGCAGTGATGGACTTGAGAGGAGGAAAAGTTACAACCATATAACCTCAGATTTAACAGAGGCGACTCAATATTATTCTCACAGTCTAGCTCAAGTGCTGACTCTTTATCACAGACAGAGAGTCTTAGCTCTGACAGCAAAGATATATATCTATATCCAACAATTAGTAACGACAGCTGTGCCTTGTCTTCACCAAGCTCTACGACCTTGAGATTTGGTGTATCAGGTAGAGTAGCCAGCTTTGGACAGCCACGAATCACAGTTTCTCAAGCTAAGGAAATACCACTACTCCCTCTCTTCCTTCTGCTGCCACCCATCTTTCCAAGCTCTTCATATTACATAACTGGAGTTCTTTTAGTTTGACAGATGTCAGTGATACCTCATCTCTAAAGAGGCTTTGCAGTTTATCCAACTCTTCTAAATGTAGAATTTGAAGAGCCTCCAAATTACTAAATTGAGGAAATTCCCCACACAAAGTAAAGCCAATTAGATGGAGCTCAGTCAGGTGCTTCTGCAGAAAACTAAGATCTTTCATCCATGTTGGTAAAGAAGTGCTTTTGTAACGAACTATCTTTAGTAACTCCAGCCCATGATGAGGTTTTAGGGCATCTAATACCATCTTATGACAATCTGGTACATGTTCCTCATGGCATTCACTACTCCATTCGAGCGATAAATGCCTGAGTTTCTCTTTATTTCCAAGAGTAGCAGCTTTTGCTTGCACCTCTGTTACATTTTCCAGACAACTTAACATCAATTTCCCACCAATGTCTAAGTTATGCAATTCTCCAATAGTACTGCAGCCAGAGCTAGCACCAGCCACGAAATATGTCAGAATCTGCAGAGAAGTCAGTTCTCTGAGGTCTGGAGGCATGCACTTCAATGCTGTACATCCGTTAGTATAGAGATGTCGGAGGCTTGCCATATATTTCATATCCTTTGGAAGTAGAGAAAGTTCCCAACAATCCATAACATTCAGGGTCTGTAGATTATACATGGTGCTTGTTTCTTCAGGAAGTTGTTTTATCCACCAGCTTCCAGAGAGATCAAGATACCTTAGGTGTTGTAAGTACCTTGGTCTAATTTTAAATGCCGAACACATAGCAAGTTTCAGCGCTCGCAAAGAATTGCACTTTGGCATATGTGGTGTCCATATTTTTGCACCAGGATTTGGACACAACAATGTCTGGAGAGTTGGGGCTTGTTTCTTGAGAAAATGGATCAGATTAGTTCCAGTTTCATAATACGATGAGAATATGTGCCGACTATGTTTTGAAAACAACTTCTTCTGATCGGGCCTATCCGTGATAGTTGTGCATTCTTCACCAAGAACGGACAAAGCAATGTCATGCATAAGATCATGTATCTTGCATGTGTTAATACTACGGAAATGACTCAAGGTTTTATCCTCCAACTTGGTTTGCTTCGCATCTTCAAAGAATGACCTCCAAGCTAGCTCCTCAAAAGTCCGCCTTCCTGTTGTTTCAAGAGCGACATCCTCCTCAAGCGGTAGGTAGTCGTTTGCCATCCACAGCTGGATCAAGTTCTCCACACCAATCTCATAATCTTTTGGAAATACAGCACAAAACGCAAAGCACTGCTTCATGTGCAATGGTAAATTGTCATAGCGGAGCTTGAGTATTGGAAAAATTCCAGTCTCCACATTACATATGCTGCTTTTCTTTAATACAGCCGTCCATTCGCCCACTAGTTTTGGTACTCAACATTGATCCTATGGCTTTGGCAGCTAAAGGAGAGCCAGCACATCTCTTAACAATCTCACTAACATTGTTCTCCAGTTCAGCATGTCCGGGCTTCTGAAAACTGAATGCTCTTCTTTCTAGTATTTCCTTTAAAAATTCATCATCTAGAATTCCTAGATTATAAAATTTTGAAGACATAATTCGAGCTACTTTTGCATTACGAGTTGTGGTCAGTAATGCACTACCCGTGCCAGCGTGCTGAAGGCAAGTAATCAGCTTTTGCCACTTATCAACATCCTGGTTCCATACATCATCCAACACAAAGAGGTACCTCTTTCCACTTATTTCTTTCTGAAGGTCTTGCAATACCTGTTCAATACCTTCCTCTCTGGCATTGCAGATGCTTTTTGCAATATTACGCACGTCAAAATCCTCTGACACACAATACCACTTCTGGAACTGAAAATGGTTCTCTATTCTGGGATCACTGTAAAGTAGCTGCACAAAGGTGGTCTTTCCCAGCCCACCCATTCCAACAATCGGGAGGACAAGGTCATCATTGTTAGCATGGTCAAGTAATATCTTCACAATCTTGTCCTCCTCTTTACTTCTGGATCTTTCAACAATATCCTTCTCGCAGTCAATCAATACCGGATCTGTCTGCCAGCATGGCTTCGATGGCAGTGCTTGTTGCCCATGACTGAAACCAAAGGCATTCATCTCTGCCACCAGGATATCAATATCATGCACAATCTTCTGCAGCTTATTGCCCATCCTGCGACGGAACACGGTAGCATGGTTATGGGCCGGGACGAGGCTTACCACATCAATGCCGAGCACATTATGATGTGACCGGTGCCCCTTCTTCTTGGCTTCTCGGGCGAGTGCCTCATACTTGAACTCATCAAAGACATCATTTGCTTCATAGGATACCTTCTTGAGAGCCTTGAGCCAGGCTCTTACCCCTGCACGGTGTGCAGCTTTCTCCTCTGCGTCTTCGATGATGTCTAGGATGGCTGGTAGCTTGCGCTCCAAGATGTCGCGCTGCTCTTCCATACCTTCCATCACGTTGTACTCATCCAGAAGGTAGCTGGACACCTTATCTTGCACCATGGACACCAGCGGCCCGACGAGCATACTGGTTACCACTTCAGCCATTCTTGTGCTGAGTGCTCACTAGTCACTACTCACTACACCATGAAGGCACAGAAACTAAGCACACTGATTCAGACGATTGTGGCAAGCATATCTGGATGAACAAGAGGACAAGGAGAAGTGTGATCAGGAACTAATATATGAAGGGAAAATGATAAGGATGGTGACCAGCATTACAAATTTGAAATGCGGAGTTTCTTCAAATCAAAAAATAAAAAGAAAGCAGGAAACCTGCTGAGCACGATGACTCGATGAGAAGACCTCGTGAAGCACTCTTTGAGTCCTGAGCTTCGAATCAGCCTTCACCGGCGGCGAATCTCGACCGGATCTGAGAGGAGCAACCTAAGTGGAGACTGGATTGAAACTGATTGCCTACGGGTCTACGGCCAGTTCCAGCCAAAGAGCGTGATGATGCTGTTCACTGTTCAGACTTCAGAGAGCACGTGGGAACCGCTTGACTGCATGGGCAACACGTGGAGTTACCTGCTTACACGTGGCCTGGAAGATGTAGGCAATGCAACCTGTTTTTATCAAGAAAGATGATCAAGCAACGATTTGTAGTACAGCTACAGCCTAGAGGCGATGCACAGTATGCAAAATGCATTCGTCGGCATTTGATCGAACACTTTAGGGGCAGAACGAATCGATTATTTGACACAACCAGAGGCAGAGCAAGCGGAAAAAAAGCTTACATGTGACCGCGGTCGATCAAGATGGCATGCCCATCCTCCACCCAGGCAGCTCCTGCCGCCCACTGAACCGCGGCCGCGGCCGTACGCCGGTGAGGCGATGACCATGCCCAGCGTTGCCGGCTTCTCTCTTCTCGAAAACTCCATCGTGGACTCGTGGTGGCGGAGCACCCCACGCTTCTGGATGTAGGAGAATGTGGAGCGCACGAGGGAATGGAGACGGATCGACTTCTTCGCCGCCGGCCACCGAAACGCGAATCGTAGTCGTAGGTGCTGCCTGCTGTGGTGGTTGCTCTGACGAGTGACGAGAGAGGGAGCAGCATGAAGAAAACGGTTGGGTGCCATTATGATTCTGATAAATTGGAGATATGCCATCCTGACCCACATGTCAGTGACTGTGGTGGTACCCACCTGTCAGTGAGATACCAATGGCATATTTCCAAACTGTGAAAATTATAATGGCATATTTCCATCTAACCCTTTATTCTTTCACCAAAACATTTCAAATTTTCAAGGCCCGCACTTGGACGGACATTACCTTAGTTGGCATTTGCTTCAGGGCCCAGCCGAAGAGACCTGTGATGGTGTTCGGAAGATCAGAAGATTTTAACAGTGTTGCCACACAGCGCATCAGCTACAAGAGGATGTAAATACGTACTGTAATATTTTTTCTGCATCAAAGTACCCATCAAGGCAGTTCTTGCTACAAAATATAAGTATGATGCAGGCCTGCAGCATTTAGCCCTGAATATTTTCTGTTATAGTTGAATCAGAGCAAATATGCTTGGAAGGTGATGAGGTCACGGGTCAGCAAGTTGAAGCATGATCGTATCTACAGTACGTATTTGACGTTCATTTTTCTCTGCTGCTAGTGTCGATACATCAAGCAATTCAATGAGTTCCATTCAGACATTGCAGAAAACAAATTGAAACCGAGCCATATTAGTAGGCAAAGTTTCTCCCATCCTCTGTTCCAAACTAGCTATATGCCCGTGCGTTGCTACGGGCATAAAAAACTGATCTTATTTTGATACAAGATACACAACGACCAACTAAATATTTAATAAAAAATCCATTATACTATTATGTATAAAAAACTATTAATATTAAAACTTATATCCATACTGTGTTGATAAAAGAAATAAGTGCGAGCGAGTGTTCAGTTTGAATATATGTTTGCACCACTGTTTGTAAACTTCAACTTCAATTGTTAATATTACAAACAATACTACCTTGCAACTAAATTGCACTGTGCAGCAATGCTGCATATTTTCGTGAGTAGTCACTCCAGATGCCATGCTTTACCTAGTCATGGTTCCAACATCCTAAATTATTTTTGGATACAAATCTCTACTTCAGTGTCTAAACCTAAGCACTGAACTCAAAAGATGCCCCATGGATAATTCTGGAGTAGTGATAGCATAGTGATGCCTTCCTGTTGCAAGAGTAGTGATAGCAAAGCGATGCCTTCCTGTTGCATTCAAACTTTCAGAACTTTTGTCATCCATGGAGCTGGAGATGAACACACAGATGAAACCCATGCTGATCAGGTCTTGATGCTCATGTACCAGAAACAATAGCTTAAGATAATAAATCTTGAGAAAAGGAGGTTTAACTTACAGGCCAAATAGCCGGACACCCGAAAACTCAAGCATTTCTGCAGAAGAAAGACAAAGATGATTAATGAATGAACTGCAACACAAGTGTTAAAGTTACTATTCTGAAGTAAGGAATCACCAGCCTTAACAAATTGGCAGTAAAAGAATCATGCACAACCTGAGAATAAGGTAATTAGCTATAAAGGTTCAGAGCAACATTTGATTTCACGGTGAATTGTATGTTTAAAACGTTAAACTATTTTGAGTTTGTAGTACCTTCAAGGCTTCAACCACATCAACAACCACCACCATAAACTGTTGTTATCAGTTTATAACAGATAGGGAATATTGTCTTCACTTCAATTTCCAGAGATATCCATGAAGCTGAACTTCAAAGCACACAATGTTGAATCTCACAAAAATAGGCATAACCAACATCATCATGACTCACTGGTGACGCAAAATACAACTATAAGAAGCACTATTCCTAATTCTACAAAAAAAGCCAATAGATTAGCAAACATTATTCCTAGGCAGTACCTCAGTTGCCAGACTAACATCAGTCTTTTTTTATTCGGTAGAAACTTTTCTGAATATTATCTTAGAAAATAGTATATTTTTTTCACAAATAAATTACCTGCTGCATTAAATTAAATATCAATTGTGTAGGCTTATCAGCTACATCCTCAGTGGGCGGCTATTTTGTGATGATGGTGCTACGATATGAAGGTGAGTCATGGGGGGCGTTGAGATTTCACCTGTCACCCGCACGCCCTGCCCCCAAACTTAAAAGGCAAATATAAGAATAAATTATAGGGCACATGCACTACGTCTCATTAGTACAGTAAGAAATTCAGAGTCATATACAAAGAGGGGGCAATTGAGAGCACTGAACTAATGAATGAACAAATTAAGAGGGATAATACTACAGTGTAGGCATAGCAAGCTGATTAGAGACCTTGTGGTAGCTAACTACAATAAATTCAGCATCTGATTAATGATCTCTTGAAGGAAAAACACCAGAGATTGATGAAAAAGAAAAGAAATGTTAAGGCCATCCAACTTTAAGGTTTACTGCTGCCAAATAATCTTTTCAGTAAAATGGCACATGTACTTACAATAAGTCCTTAGAGACCGGAACATTACCAAATATTCACATTGATTTTTTCTGAAGACATAATATGACTATGAATGCCTCTATGCTTCTCAAGATTACTTCTGATCACATCAGAGGGATCAACCAAAAAGAACGAGGTCCACTGGTCACATACGTACTGAGCAAGTCCAAATTGTGAGGTGTTCATGTTGAAAGAGAAAAAAGAATGAAAGTTACCAAAGCTTCGTGCTCTTCACAGAATGTCCAAATGATAAGCTCTAAAATTTTCCACCACCCCTCTTCCTAAGAATTTTCCATGGCAATATCCCAGAATGTCCAAGCTAGCTCACATCTGCGGAATGTAATGATTTTCCATACAGAAATTATTTGGTGAGCTAACATTCTACATATTCGGTTCTTATATCTAGATATACTTAAAAAAATAAACTCTGCATAATGTTCCATATTATCACAACACAGCTACTTCAACAAAGAGCATCCATATAGCAGCAACCTCGCCTCACTCATGAACTTGTGCAGAATGCAGAAGGGGATATTACAAAACATAAGTGTTCAAAAAAGTTAAAATCACATGCTTAAATAGCAACTGGACAGGGCTATTCGAATACAGGATGAGTGGTGCTGCTAAATATATCCCATTTCATGTGTTCATTGTTGCTTTATGTGCTAGCCTAAGAAATGGTTTTCTGGTCTTTTAATTATAGATCTACAGATCAATTTTTAGTATTGATAATCTAAATAGAGGTATACTGAAATACCAACTGTATTGAGATCTAATCGGTTATTAGTTCCGAGTGGAGCAATATGTTTTAACACAAAGTAATAATTTAGACCTGACTTATTATTACCATCCACATTCACAACAAATGAGAATCGTGTAGTTCAAAAGATGAATATGAACAACAGTACGCATTATTGACCCTAGCTCATGAAAGCACCAACGATTGATGCTGGACTGAAAGAACATCGTAGCCGCATAATTGACCCTAACCCATGAATTTAAATCCAAAAATCCCTTCCAAGGAGTGACACATTTACGTTTGGGACCTCACCTCAAGCCAGGCGATCAGAGCCTACGCACGGTCTTTGGTTCACTTGAATAGCCGGCACGGACGATCCGCAGGTAGGGTCTCTGCTCTGCGGCGAGGCAGTTAGGCTTCCTCCGTCCGCGGCAGGGGAGGAGCTACAGTGATGCCCCTTATTCCCGGGAATACCCAACTTTTTTTTGAAGAAAAACAAGTATACATCAAGTGTATATGTATACACATATATTATTTGACCAAAATTCTAATTCTCCAGTCCCAATTCAGCCCAGCACTGTCCACCAGGCCGGCCCACTCGCCACCGAAGGCCCATCAGGCCCTCATTGCTGCCTCACGGTCTCACCCCGTCAGGCCGCCACTCGCCCACATGCCTGACCAGCCCGCACCGCCGGCTCCCCCGCTCGGCCGCCGCCCGCTCCCCCCAACCCTAGTCCCCGTTCGGCGGCGAAGGCGGTTGGCGGCGGCCGGCGGAGTCACGTAGGTGCCCGGGCGGGGCGGTGGCGGGACCGCGGGAGGGGGCCCCCGCGTTGCGCGTCCCGAGAGCGCGAGCCGCCGAGCCCGGCCATGGCGCGCCGCCGGTGAGGGCGCAAGGGCGAGGCACGGGGCCGGCCCGCCGCCCGCCGCCGGCGGCCGCCACCGCCCCGGAGGCCCTGGACGGCTGGACCTGGAGCCCCGACTCGCCAACCGCAACTGGCTGGATAGCCAGATAGGTGAGCACCTCCACTTGGCCAGACGACCACTCAAGGTTCAGACATTCAGTCAATGTCAAATTGTCAATCCATTTGTCTGAGTAGTATTTTTTTGCTGTACTTTGTAGATTGAACTTTCAAAATGAAGAAGAAATCAATTGATATTGATTTGAAGACTTTGTGGGAGAGACATTCAAAATCTAGGAAGATTGATGTAGGGTCAGGTTCCGGATCAGTAATACAGCCAGTTACAATTGAGAGCGAAGTTGTTCCTTCTGTTCAGCCACATCGAGAGGCAGTTACAGATGCAAATGAGAGTCCAGTTCAGATTCAAATTACTCCAGTGGAGGTTGTGCCAGAGGTAGCAGCAAGTGATGTAGCAAGGCATGTGACAGAACCTGAAACAGAGGTAGCTAGCAATGATCCTGACATAGCAGCAGCAGTGACAGAGCAAGAGCAACCTTCCACTTGGTCTCCTATCAGAGATGGGGATGATTGTAAGTGCAATCAAGCCCTAAGTGGGTTTTGGTGAATTAAGTGACAACTTGATTAAAACCCTAACACTCTTGTGAAGCATGTGAGCAGGTTAATAATATTTGATAAATGATATTTATGAGTAAATTCATGCATTTGGCTCATATTGCAAGTAAGACAAGAATGGATCATGACAATGTATATGTAATGATTATAAGCATACTAAGAATGAATGTCATGATAAAGAACGGATGTTCTTCCCATTGATCTTTACATAAAGCATACAACAAGTGATCCTAAGCTAAAGAAAAGCAAATATAAAGGCATGATGATATACGATAATTGGTTGGCTTTTCTATGTTGGGCAAAGCACATTTTGAAGAAAGGAGAAGCTTGTGGTATAATAATGGGAGAATTAAATTAAAGTTGAATATGGCATCAAGGGATTTCACCATTGACACATGATAGAGTTTGATGACCAATGTTGTGAGCTTTGTCAAGAAAAACATCAAGGGATTTCACTATTGCTACAAGATGGAACTTGATGATCTAGACAATAAGTTTACCAAGTTCAATATCAAATGGTTTTCACTCTTATACTTCATGAAGTTTATTGACTTGTTCAAAGAAGATATTTGCAAGACTTCGAGTTGGATTTTAGCAAAGGTCATTTGGCTATCTATATTACTTTGGACCTACAATTGGAAGATTGCAAAAGCAAGGATAATTGATATCAATCGAAGGACAAACAAATCGAGTGGCATCTCGAATGGTTTTATCTCTATGGTGCAAGGCTTGACTCAATTGTGGCAAGGATAAGTGATGAAGAGATCAAGATGGCTAAAATGAGGAACTAAGCTAAGGCTATGGATAGCGACCATAAGCAAAGTGGCTAGGGTGAAGTTAAGAGCATCAAGGATTTCGAAGTATCATATCCAAGCCTACCGAGGAAAGTGATAAATTGCATCTAATGTCATGATTGATAAATTCAAGTGGCTTAAGAATTCAAAGTGATTGATCTCTACTCTATGGAAGAATCCTAGGTCACTAGCTCAAGGTGGACATGCTCAAGCACTTGCATATAATTGTTCATCTACAACATGTGCTCAGTTGGTACACGTCATTGGAAGCCCTCAAATCATTGAAGATCATTTATCGGCGTACCTTGGAGGTTCAAGCTCAAATGGATTAATTAGGGTTTATCTTTTATCTTGAGTTTAGATATGCCGTACTATCAAGAGGGATGAATCATTGGTTGGACAACAAACATCAAAAAGTGCTCAAGTGAAACCTAGAGAGACTAACCCGTGAGATCAAAACCTTAGTAGAGCTCTCTGGCCAAAACCGACCTTACCGGTTTTGGAAACCGGTCTGACCGGTTTGGGCACTGACACCGTCCAACGGCTAGTTGGTTTGGCAAACCGGTCTGACCGGTTTTGTCTGACAGACTAACGGCTAGTTTTGAGTGAGGTGGGTACTTATACCCATGAGCTCCTCTTTGAGGGGCTGCTGATTCTCTTCACTCCTAACACATTCCTGAACCATAGCAAAGCTCTTCCCAACCTCTCTAAGTGAGATTTAAGCCTCTAGTGCCATATCCTTGAGTTGGGTTAAGAGAGTGACTAGTGTGAGAACTTCAGAGAGCTTTGAGAAGCCTAGTGAGCATCCCACACTTGAGCACCTGCTGATTTCGTTGAAGATCTTTGAAGCATCTTTTACTCTTGGAGCATTTGCTCCTAGACGGCTAGAGGTCGCTTGGAAGCTCCAATCCGAGATTGTGGAAGCTCCAAGAAGTTTGTATTACCCCTGTGAATCTAGTGGAAACCTTCTCATCTCAAGAGTTCGTTCTCTTGACTTGAGACCGAGGTAAAGGACAAGCCTTGTGTGGCGAGTCTATCCTTGTGTGAATACCTCAACAACGTGGAGGTAAGCAAGCCTTTGTGGCGAGCTGAACCACGGGATAAATCCTTGTGTCAATTGTGCATTTACTTCATATATATCTTGTTTGTTGATTTATCTCTCATTCTAGCATATATCTTGTGCTTCCGCTTCGATCTACTTTGGTATGCTTGTGCTGTGTGCAGGGACCTTGTTGATACTCTTGGAAACCCCTGTGGAAGTCTCACACCAAGTTTGGTTTGTGCTAGAACTCGTAGAGGGGATTTACATATTATCGGTTCTATCTGTGTAAAACCGGTCTGACCGGTTTTGGAAACCGGTCTGACCGGTTTGAGTACTGACAGTGGGTTGAATTTTTAATAGTGTGCAGATTCACCTATTCACCCCCCCTCTAGGCGACATCAAGATCCTTTCACTTGGTATCAGAGCAAGGTTCTCCGAAATCGAGCTTAACCGCTTGGAGAAAAGATGTCGACAACAAATGAGGTATCTTTTGAGCCATTGACACTAGGTGGCTCAAACTTTGATTCTTGTTCTGCTCATGTACTTAATAAAATTAGGACTTTTGGTCCACATGCCGAGCAGGTTGTAGTCGCTAGTATTCTCCCTCCTTGCACTAGAGTAGACAACTTTGACTTGACAAATTTATCTAGAGAGGAGTTAGAATGTTGGCAACTCAACACTCAAGTTACTAATTACATTCATAGTACCTTGAGTTGTGATGTGCAGGAATTGATTTGTGACGACATAATTGATGCACATAACATTTGGGAAATTTTTCAAGATCTCTACGATATGCCCAAATATGAAGATCAAGATCAAAGAGTAAGCATGCAAAGAGAAGCCACAACGCCAAACCACTCATCTTCATGCACTCACGATGACACCTCGGCCAAATGTGATGAGAAAAGAGAAATTGGAGGCCAAAATGAAGATTTGGGGTTTGAGCATGACAAGCCGTCAACTAGTGAGGATCAAGGTGCAAATGTGTCTTCAGAAGGGTGTTCTACCTCTGGAGCACACACTGAAGCTACAGTAACCACACCCGAGGATCAGCAAGACAAGAAAGGCAAGTCGGGTGACCCTGTGGGGAAACCGGTCCAACCAGTTTCCAAAACCGGTCTGACCGGTTTTCACAGGATGAGCGCAACTAGAAGCAGCAAGTGTTCAAGAAGGCGATCAAGGAAAACATCGACAGTTTCTAGATCCTCAACTCTCAGTGTTGATGATCACAAGTGCTTGATGGCCAATAAGAGCAAGGAAACCAAGGACAACCAAATGACAAAGAGACTTGAAGATCAAGTTGACATCATAAAGACTTTGACTCAAAAACTTGAAGCCTTCAAACTCTCTCACTCTACCTTGGTTAATAAATATGATATCTTGCTTGAAAAAGTTGCTTGTGCTACTAACACGTCTACATGTGTAGCATCTTTGGAGCAAGAAAGGAAGGTGCTCAATGAAAAGCTTGAAAAGCTCACCAGAGAGCATATGGCTTTGCAAGCACGTCACAAAGAGCTTGAATGTTCTCATGAAATGCTTGTAGAATCATATACTTGTCTAGAAGTGGCTCATGAGGTTGTTCTCTCGTCGGTAAAATTCACTCAACCTCTCTCACACACATGCACATGCTCACATGTCAATATTGAATTGTCTTGTACTAAACCTTGTTGTTCTCAAGCAAGCCAATCTAGTATTGAGCATGTATTTGTAGAGACTTGTGATGATCTCATTGCGAAAGAAAATGATCGACTCATGCAAGAGGTTGAAAGGCTTAAAGGTGACTTGAGTAAGTTGAAGGGAATGAGTCAAGTGCAACCTTGTCAAGATAACCGTGACAACATGGTGAAGAAGCTTGAGAAGGGTTCAAACCGCACTAGCTCAACCTTTCGACCAAAGAAGCAAGGCATAAATCACAAGGCTCAAGAAATCAAGAAAAAGGAGCTTGATCACATACAATCCTTCAAGTGCTCAAATAAGGGGCACTATGCATCGATGTGCTCTCCTCGGCTCAAAAACAACAAGAAAAGACAAGGGAAGCTAAGGATAAGGATATGCTACAAATGCAAGCAACATGGACACTTCATCGGTGATTGTCCACAAGTAACCGGGGTGTTGTCTGTACCAAACCGGTCTGACCGATTTGGGAAACCGGTTAGACCGGTTTTGGCAACAGTAGCGCCTCAAGTGCATATCAGCGTAATCAAGCTTCTACAGCAAGCCTCAAGATCAAGAAGGAGCAAGTGAGCAAAAACAAGTGCAAAGCCTCATCAAGAAAGATCAAAAGCCGTCTTTGCTACACTTGTCGGTCAAAGGGACATGAAAGTAATGAGTGTCCAAATGGTAACATTCTTAAGTCAAAACTCGTCAATTATGCATTCTCTAAGCTTAGGGATGAAAAGAATGAGATTTATGCTACTAGAGTGATTAGTTCACCTCAAACTAGCATAAGAACCATTTGGATGCCAATATCAATTGTGACTAATCTTAAAGGACCCAACATGACTTCGGTACCAAAAGGAGCTTGCTAGAATTGCAGGAGTATGGAGATGCATTGGAGGCTTGGCAAAACTCAAAAGAAGGTCAATGAACTAGAAAAATGCCAAGCATCAAGTATAAACTCTCGTTTTCTACTCCAATGACATCTCGGTAACATAAGCTTCATCTTTCATCTTAGTCATTTGATCCTAAGTGGTTACTTGTGCTCAAGACTTTGGTTTTGTGAACTTGGCTTGACTAAGTACTTTGGTGTACCTATATGCTCCTATTTCCATATGATGCTTGTAACCGCTCTCTAGTAGAGCATTTTGGTTTAACTGGTGTAGGTTCAAATGAGAAGCAAAATTGTAAGTCAATCAAGTGTTTGGCCATAGGTGATGTTAGACCAAGTTGAAGCATATGAGAAGATGAAGAAAAATTACAAGCTTTAACACAAACTCCAAGGGCCACACACTTCCCTGTGTTTCTGGTGGTACAGACCTCGGAGGTTCCGGGAATTTCTCCAGAGGTTCTGAGGATTGCTGCAGGAACCCAACCTCCGGGAAAATCTTCGGAGGTTCTGAGTTTTTGGAAGTTCAGATCTATAAAGCCTCCAGAATCAAGGTGATTGTCAAGAATTAGAAACCCATGAGGATATGTCTGCATCAAGAGCTGATGGAGTCTTGAAGAAGTGGTGGTTGAACTGACTGGCAAAACCGGTCTGACCGGTTTGCAAAACCGGTCTAACCGGTTCTGGCCCAGTGCAGTTTGACTTTGTAATGAACTTCAAGATTAGCCCAAGAATTTCAAACGTATATTCTCAGCTTCTGATTAAGCATCATACACACACTATCTTGGTGGTAGTAAGTACTCTTGGCACAATTACAATATTCGTAAATACTTTTCTTTTGTGCCTAGAGCAAATTGTGAAGTGACCTCTCCTAGTTCATTAATTTGACCAAGTGCACATTTCATGCAATTCAAATTCATGATGCACCTATCTAGGGGGAGATCACTCTACAATTTGTGGCTTTGAGACTAATGCTTTCATCTAGTGACCTCTTGTAGTCTCAAATTGAGAGCTCGTTTCTCTCTCCAAGGAGTATGCTATGTCTCTTGAATCCAAAGGGGTATTATTGAGCAAACCTTTTTCTTTGGATTATGAAACTAACCGTAAGCATAGCCACTCACCATAATATAATTAAATCCCTCGAGTTGGACTTAATTATCAAAATGGTGCATGTGACCTTAGTCGTTCACAATTAATTCATGTGCTCCATAAATAAAGGGAATTTGATCTATATTGTGAGGTTTCAGTTTTTGGTGAATCCCTTGTCCCTCTAACCCAAAAGGTCACCAAGGATTGAAACTAGTACTTGTGCTACTTAAGTGTCTCTCTCTCATGTTGTGTATAAAGGTTTATCAAAATGAGAGCTAGAACTTGGACCTAACTTGATAATGCACAAGTCAAGGGAAATCACAATTCGCCAATGTGAAGATGTGATAAGCTAGAGGCAAAGGTATGATTCACACTCATTTCTTTTTCTACCTCTATCATCTAGGTTTTATTCATGCTAGGGTGCGCATTTTCTTAGCATGTTGTTATTCACGGTCTCTTGTGGATTCCAATTGGATATTTAATTGATGCCTACCTTTATATTGACCTTATGTCAAATGCTTGTTGTAATGTGAGAGGCATGAGTTAAATATACTAATGAGGTCCTAAATCATGTTTAGCCACATGTTTGAGTGACATAGAATAAGTTCTTTGAAAAATCTAACTAGCATGATAGGACTTGTGTGAACTTTGAAAATATTTGGAGTTTGGTCCTCATGACCCGATCGACCCACATGTGACTATAGTTAACCGTGCTTGATTGATGGCTAGTCACAAGTGGTGAGATTTTCTTAAGTCCAACATATTCTTCATATCTATCTCTCTCTAAGTTTCTTGGAAGTATCAAGGAGCTTTTAAATCTAAATGGAAAAATCTTTCTAAAGCAATTATCTAGTGACCAAAGTGTATTGCCTTATCTTCACAGCTCACTAGATTCGTCTTAAAAGAAAAAGAGAACAAAATTCTTTCAATATCATATCTTTTTCTTAATCACCACTCTCGGAGAAAAAGGGGTTTTGGATAAAGATTTGAAGCTTCAGGTGTTTCTTCAAAAGAACTAGTAACTGTACTCATCTTGAACATATCTCTCATATTAGTTCTCAATTCAAGGTTCAATATCTCAAATTCTATCCCCTGTTTTGTTTCCTGAGGGAAACTGGTCTGACCATTTTCGGAAACCGGTCTGACCGGTTTTACCCCGGGGCCACCCCTTTAAGGGGTGTCACGGTTGGAATATTCCTTATCCATCCCCACTTCATCCTCACCAGACCAAGCCCGAGCCACTCTTCTCCTACCCGTGCTCACACTCCTCTCTCACTCTCCCACCATGGAATCTTGAGAATGGACCAAGGAAAAGCTTTTCCCTTTGGGGATTAAGGGCTAGAGGTGCTAATCTTCGACCTAACCGGTTTGGAGACCGTTTTTGAAGGTTTAATCTTCTTCTCCCATCCTCTCAAGGTATTCAAAAGTTCTCTTTGCCCGATCTCTTAGCTCCATGCATATCTCTTGGATTCCTTTGAGCAATCATCAACTAGTATGCCCAGGAAGCTATCTTTAAGTTTTGAATCAATTTGGATGGCTACATTTCAAATTCCTTAATCTAGGGTTTCAGCCGACAAAACCGGTCTGACCGGTTTCTGAAACCGGTCTGACCGGTTTTGCCTGGACAGAAACCCTGAATTTCCTTAAATTCTTCAAATTCATTTCTCGTCAAGTCCCAAATCAATTCGTATGTTCCTTATACATACTTTGAAACTTTTTCATGGTCAGGAACAACATGTCGGACTTCTCTAAGACCTACACTCGGTCGAAGAAGCAAAAAAGGGTTGATGAGCCCGAAGGCGTTTCCGGCCCGATCGAAGCATCCGGTGCCTCCAGTGGGCCTATCTTAAGGCCTAGGACTTCCAGGGCATCTCAACCCGCTGTGGACGAGATCGTTGAAGAAGAAGAAGAGGGCATGAAACTTCTAGTGATGATAATGAGAGTGAAGAGAATTACAGAATGCAGTTTAGGCATGGGAAAGGACCAGCAGATGATGACGACGACGATGATGATGAAGAGGAAGATTTTGGGGGAAGGGAAAGAGGTGCTGAAGAAGAAGAAGAAGAGGTGTTGCTTGAGATCCGTAGGCCAGTCAATCCCAGCTCTCATCGGATTGTGAATTATCTTGGCATGGGTAAGACAGAGGCAGCTTGGAGGAAGAGAAGGGAATGGGCCTATGGTGAGCCTAAGGACATGGCTAGTGGGATAGATTATCAGTTTCACACTTTCTTTCAGCAGGACTTCTATTCCACTGTCATCATTGCTAAGAAGAAAGGCATAATTGCAGAGGCTCGGTGGATAGATTGGGCATACATGGAGAAGGCAGACAATGCTATTTTCAGAGATATCATAATTGTTTGCACTACTCTGAGGATCAAGCCTCTGATGGGTTTTAGGCACAGTTGGAACACGGAGGTAATTGCTTAGTTCTATGCCACTGTTGCATTTGAGGAACATGAGAGTGCTAGGAAGATGCATTGGATGACCGAGGGGACTAGATACAGTGTCACTTTCACTAACTTTGCTAGATTCCTTGGACTTAGTTCGGCAGATTTGTCTTTTCCTTGCATTCACCGAGGCACTCATCCTATGGAGTCGTCTGCGATGAAGTTCATGTATCCTAGGGACAAGCAAGCAAATGCGGGTTTTGCAGCAGGCCTTTATTCCTATTACAGTGTGCTGAACCGTATGTTTCGCTTGACCCTCACACCTAGGGGAGGAAACCCGGCAGATATTTCTAACTTTGCTAAGGACTTGCTCGTTCACATGAGGCCTCCTGGACTTCCATTCTCTGTGAGTGACTTTATTTGGGAGGAAATCAAGTCTATTAGCGAGAGCCCCCAGAGGTTGTGTGGATATGCACCATACATCATGCATATCATCGAGAAAGCGTCAAATAGAAAATTTCTAAAGGATTCAAAGCATGAGCCTTTCAAGGTCCCCGTACCCAAGAGGATGAGGTTACCTTCACCTGGAAGGTACAACGAGTTGATGGAGGAAGGGGAAGGTCGGCGAGCGGGATCGGTCGGTGCCCGCCCTCGGTCGGGGCCAAACCGGCCTCGATCGGTTTGGGAAACCGGCCCGACCGGTTTGGGGCGCGGCGACGATCGGCCAAGGGACAAGCCACCCTCTCCCATTCGAAAGCTCTTGAACTTTTTCACTTCTATGTGTAAGAGCCAGAGGGATGTGTTGGTTGAGCAGCAGAGGTCTAGGAGAGAGAAAAAGCAAATGAAGGACACTCTAAAGCTTTTACATAATCATCACGGATTTGAGCCTCCCAGATCTCCACCCTCTCCCGAGACGGAGGAGCCCGAGATTCCTTGAGTGGACAGCATGGTGGCACAGCTAGGCTCCGAGGGCTATTTTCAACAATATGCTCATCACTTTGGTTATCAAGTCCCTAATCCTCCACCTCCTCCTATGGGACCTCCTACTAGTGGACAAAGTGTTGTATCTCAAGCCTATCAATCTCTCTTCGGCAACATTGATGGTAAGATGTGGTTCAATTTCTTTTTCTTTGGCATCTACCATTCTTTCTCAAGTTCTAAAATTCAATTTCTTTCTTAGACTACCCTCCTCTATTTGGTGGTGTTCCTCCGGAGTATGGCGGTGCTCCTCCGGAGTATGGTGGTCAGTGATGCTCAGTAGCACCTTCTCCAAGTTTTTAGTGATGGATGACAAAGGGGGAGAAGAATAGACGATTAAAGCTTATCTGTCTTGTGTTGTAGTGGTGAAACCGGTCTGACCGGTTTCCCAAACCGGTCTGACCGGTTTGTGCTGAGCAATCTCAAGGTCCTATGTATCCTGTTATCTTTTATCATAGAGACTTGTTGAGAGATTTGGATCTGTAATATTTATCTGTTGAACCTTATCTATGTGTTGGACTTGAGAACTCTTGTATTGTGTGCTACAATGTGTGTAATGTACCTTAAATGTTTCTAAGCGACTTAATGGTAGTTTGTGATGCATGATTGTCTAGTGAATGAGTTTTGTTTCTGAGTTTTCCCTGTGTTGTGGGCTTACTGGGTGAAACCGGTCTGACTGGTTTCTGAAACCGGTTTGACCGGTTTTGCCCCAGACAGCACACACTTCTTTGTGTTTTGTCTCTCGATTGTGTTAACTCTTGTCATATGCATCTCACACTTATTTTATCTTGTCACACACACTTGTTGCACCCCACTTAGCTGAGATTTAGGGGGAGCTCCATGTCTTTCTTAAAATATGTGCAAATTGGCATTTTAGGCCAAATTTTTGGAATTCCATTCACTGCACGCATTGAGGGGGAGCTTTACCTAAATCTTAGTTCTTATGAGCTATATTTTCATATCTTTTGAAAGCTTTAATCAAGGTTGTCATCAATCACCAAAAAGGGGGAGATTGTAAGTGCAATCAAGCCCTAAGTGGGTTTTGGTGAATTAAGTGACTTGATTAAAACCCTAACACTCTTGTGAAGCATGTGAGCAGGTTAATAATATTTGATAAATGATATTTATGAGTAAATTCATGCATTTGGCTCATATTGCAAGTAAGACAAGAATGGATCATGACAATGTATATGTAATGATTATAAGCATACTAAGAATGAATGTCATGATAAAGAACGGATGTTCTTCCCATTGATCTTTACATAAAGCATACAACAAGTGATCCTAAGCTAAAGAAAAGCAAATATAAAGGCATGATGATATACGATAATTGGTTGGCTTTTCTATGTTGGGCAAAGCACATTTTGAAGAAAGGAGAAGCTTGTGGTATAATAATGGGAGAATTAAATTAAAGTTGAATATGGCATCAAGGGATTTCACCATTGACACATGATAGAGTTTGATGACCAATGTTGTGAGCTTTGTCAAGAAAAACATCAAGGGATTTCACTATTGCTACAAGATGGAACTTGATGATCTAGACAATAAGTTTACCAAGTTCAATATCAAATGGTTTTCACTCTTATACTTCATGAAGTTTATTGACTTGTTCAAAGAAGATATTTGCAAGACTTCGAGTTGGATTTTAGCAAAGGTCATTTGGCTATCTATATTACTTTGGACCTACAATTGGAAGATTGCAAAAGCAAGGATAATTGATATCAATCGAAGGACAAACAAATCGAGTGGCATCTCGAATGGTTTTATCTCTATGGTGCAAGGCTTGACTCAATTGTGGCAAGGATAAGTGATGAAGAGATCAAGATGGCTAAAACGAGGAACTAAGCTAAGGCTATGGATAGCGACCATAAGCAAAGTGGCTAGGGTGAAGTTAAGAGCATCAAGGATTTCGAAGTATCATATCCAAGCCTACCGAGGAAAGTGATAAATTGCATCTAACGTCATGATTGATAAATTCAAGTGGCTTAAGAATTCAAAGTGATTGATCTCTACTCTATGGAAGAATCCTAGGTCACTAGCTCAAGGTGGACATGCTCAAGCACTTGCATATAATTGTTCATCTACAACATGTGCTCAGTTGGTACATGTAATTGGAAGCCCTCAAATCATTGAAGATCATTTATCGGCGTACCTTAGAGGTTCAAGCTCAAATGGATTAATTAGGGTTTATCTTTTATCTTGAGTTTAGATATGCCGTACTATCAAGAGGGATGAATCATTGGTTGGACAACAAACATCAAAAAGTGCTCAAGTGAAACCTAGAGAGACTAACCCGTGAGATCAAAACCTTAGTAGAGCTCTCTGGCCAAAACCGGCCTGACCGGTTTTGGAAACCGGCCTGACCGGTTTTGGAAACCGGTCAGACCGGTTTGGGCACTGACACCGTCCAACGGCTAGTTGGTTTGGCAAACCGGTCTGACCGGTTTTGTCTGACAGACTAACGGCTAGTTTTGAGTGAGGTGGGTACTTATACCCATGAGCTCCTCTTTGAGGGGCTGCTGATTCTCTTCACTCCTAACACATTCCTGAACCATAGCAAAGCTCTTCCCAACCTCTCTAATTGAGATTTAAGCCTCTAGTGCCATATCCTTGAGTTGGGTTAAGAGAGTGACTAGTGTGAGAACTTCAGAGAGCTTTGAGAAGCCTAGTGAGCATCCCACACTTGAGCACCTGCTGATTTCGTTGAAGATCTTTGAAGCATCTTTTACTCTTGGAGCATTTGCTCCTAGACGGCTAGAGGTCGCTTGGAAGCTCCAATCCGAGATTGTGGAAGCTCCAAGAAGTTTGTATTACCCCTGTGAATCTAGTGGAAACCTTCTCATCTCAAGAGTTCGTTCTCTTGACTTGAGACCGAGGTAAAGGACAAGCCTTGTGTGGCGAGTCTATCCTTGTGTGGATACCTCAACAACGTGGAGGTAAGCAAGCCTTTGTGGCGAGCTGAACCACGGGATAAATCCTTGTGTCAATTGTGCATTTACTTCATATATATCTTGTTTGTTGATTTATCTATCATTCTAGCATATATCTTGTGCTTCCGCTTCGATTTACTTTGTTATGCTTGTGCTGTGTGCAGGGACCTTGTTGATACTCTTGGAAACCCCTGTGGAAGTCCCACACCAAGTTTGGTTTGTGCTAGAACTTGTAGAGGGGATTTACATATTGTCGGTTCTATCTGTGTAAAACCGGTCTGACCAGTTTTGGAAACCGGTCTGACCGGTTTCAGTACTGACAGTGGGTTGAATTTTTAATAGTGTGCAGATTCGCCTATTCACCCCCCCTCTAGGCGACATCAAGATCCTTTCAATGATGAAGAGACAGAGTATGACTCGAGTGATGAAGCTATTTATGACATTGATTTGCTTTCTCATGATACTAGAAGGAGGATTCCAATAAAAAATTATGATGTCAATGAACGGAATTTTGTGATAAGGGGATATATTGCATTAGGGCCATGCCAACCACGCACCCGGCGCTTCCGTCCTAGTTGGTATGATGAATTTCCTTGGCTTGAGTATAGTGTGGAACGAGATGTTGCATTCTGTTTTATTTGCTACTTATCAAGCATAAAATTAATAATTCCAGTGGAGATGCATTTGTGAATAGTGGATTTAGGAATTGGCACATGAAAAAAAGGATTGTGACACATGTTGGTGGTATGACTAGTTTTCACAATGTGGCACAAGATAAATACAGTCACTTCATTACACCTAAAGGAAACATTGTTGAGAACTTTACTACCACCAATGAATAAGAGAAGGCTAATTATATGGCCCGTTTAACCTATTCAATGAAGTGCATGAAGTTTCTTTTAAGGCAGGGTTTGGCTGCCCGTGGACATGATGAAAGTGAAAAATCATTGAATAAAGGAAATTTTCGTGAGATGTTGAGTATGCTAGCAGAAAATTTTGAAGAAGTTGGTAAGGTGGTTCTGAATAATGCTCCAAAGAATTGTAAGTTGACTGCTCCTGAAATACAAAAACAGATTGCCAATTGTTGTGCCAAAGAGACTACTAAGCTTATCATAGAAGACCTTGGTGATGAATATTTTGCAATACTTGCTGATGAATCTAGTGATGTGTACCAGAAAGAACAGTTGGCTCTTTGTTTAAGATATGTTGACAAAAAAGGAATGGTAGTTGAGAGTTTTCTTGGTGTTGTCCTTGTTGAAAATACTACTTCCTTAACACTTAAATCTGCAATTGAATCATTGCTTATGGAGCATTCTTTGAGCTTGTCTAAGGTTCATGGGCAAGGCTATGATGGAGCTAGTAACATGAAGGGTCATGCTAATGGACTAAAGAAATTGATTATGGATGAGTGTCCTTCTGCCTATTATGTCCATTGCTTTGCACATCAACTCCAGTTAACACTTGTGGCTGTTGCTAAGGAAAACCCAGATTGTGTTTGGTTCTTTGAGCAACTTAGATTTGTGTTGAATATTCTTGGGAATTCATGTAAGAAGACACAAATGCTTAGAGTTGCTCAAGCTCAAAGGATTATTGAAGAACTAGAACTGGGTGACATTGAATCTGGAAAGGGTTTGAATCAAGAGATGGGTTTGGGCAGGCCAGCGGATACTCGTTGGGGATCTGATTATAAAATTGTTATGCATGTCCTATCATTATATCCTTCGATTCGCAAAGTTCTTATAATGGTTGGCAATGATCGCTCTTTTGGTGCAGAATGTGCAAATGCACAAACAGTATTGATAATATTTCAGTCATATGAATTTGTTTTCATGGCATACTTGATGCAAACAGTACTTGGGTTCACAACTGACTTGAATCATGCTTTGCAGAAGAGGGATCAAGATATTGTTAATGCAGTTGAACTGATTTTATTGACAAAGTTTCAATTGAATCAATTGCGTCAGGACTCTGGACGGGATGATTTCCTTCAAGAAGTGCAATCTTTTTGTGTCAAGCATAAGATCAAGATCCCTGATATGGACTCTTTCTATCGGCCCGTTGGAAGAGATAGGAGGTTCTTTATCAAAATCAAGAATCTGCATCGCTTCCATGTTGACATGTTTCTAAGTGTCATTGATAGACAACTACAAGAGATTAATGAGCGATTTGATGAGGTAAACACAGATTTGCTCCTTTGTATGGCTGCATTTAGTCCTCAAGATAACTTTGCTAGCTGGGACAAGGACAGAGATAAGTTGATTAAGCTTGCACAGTTTTATCCTAATGATTTCTCAAAGACAGAGATAAACCATCTTCCATTAGGATTGAAATTCTTCCTCACTGAGGTGCGTATGAATAAAAAATTCTGAAAAGTGAAAAGTCTTGCTGATCTTTCCATTATGATTGTCAAAGAAAAGATGCAAAATAGGCATGCAGTTGTTTACAAGCTTCTCAAATTAGTGCTAGTACTTCCAGTAGCAACAACTAGTATTGAAAGAATATTTTCCACCATGAATTATGTGAAGAATAAGTTGAGAAACAAGATGGGAGATCAATACTTGAATGATTGCTTGGTCACATTTATTGAGCGTGAGATGTTTTTGAAAGTCAAGGAATGTGATATTATAAACTGTTTCCAAGCCATGAAAGAACGTAGAATTAAAGTTAATCTTCCAAGCCATGAAGAAACTGAATAGAAAGTTAGAGAGGTCATGTAATTTCCTTTATGTATTTTGTATCTTTGTTTTGTATCATGAACCATCTTAGAATTGAATGATTTGTACTTTTATTTCTTCGATGTTTGATACTGAAATGATCCGTAATTTTTCCCTCTGAAGTGTGAACTTCCTTTTCTGTTGGACTTGGTCGGGAATACCCAACTTTCCAATCCTGGCTCCACCACTGGTCCGCGGGGTGAGGATGAAGACGCGGATGACGACATGGCCGCGGAGGTGAAGATGTTGAGAGACGAACATCCAAATCGTACTTCTGATTCCGCATCCTCCTCTCGGCCGCAACGGCAACAGGAAAAGGGCGACGGGGGAGGTGTCAGCTGCCAAGCGATGGAACAGGACGACGTGCCTGGCGAGCGAGGCGTTGGCGGCGGCGTGATGAGGGATGAGATTTATCGACGGATCTGGATTTGAGGAGTCCGATGCGGTGGTCCACCTGGACAGCGGCGTGACGGGATGGCTTGCTTTTGCTGCTCGCAGAGCCGGCGGTTGAGCACACCCAAATCGGCCACGCTGCCACCGGCGTTGACCTCGGGTAGCCCAGTAGACACCCTGTGTGGTGGGGAGAAGAGAGGAGAAGGGGCAGCGGCAGGCGCACTGGAGGCCTGGAGGAGAGGGAGGGGTGGTGCAGCCGATCGAAGGCGAGGCGAAGCGGCGGCGAGGATGGGGCCGAAGAAGGGCCGACGGATTAAGGGAGGGGTGGTGAACGACGTAAATAGTAGATTGGTATAGAAAAGAAAGGTGGACAGGCTGAGCCCATGTTTGGTTGGAGGGCGTACTTTTTTACGTCGAGGGAATCTTGTTTGCATGGAGTACTAAATGAAGTCTATTTGCAAAACCTTTTCAGGTATGAGTGTAACTTTGCGCGATGACAAATCGATTGAGCTCACTTTCCAAGGCTCTAATCCTTCCTCCTCTTACTTGCTTTGTCCCTTCATGGTTGATGAACAATGTGTCCCACACTTCCTTAGCGGACTTCAACACATCCACCTTGTCATACTCTTGGACGTAAGTGAACTTTTGATGATGTGTATGGCTTGATAGTTTCTTTGTATCTCATTTGCTTGATCTTGGGTTAGCGTCGCATCACCACTAGAAAAGGTAATACCCCTGTTCACAATAGTCCAAAGTGCGGGATTCACCGCCATCAAATACTCCTCCATTGAGTTCTTCCACTTGGAATAGCCGGTTCCATCAAATTGGGGTATCTTCCCAATGTGGCTAGAACCCGATGGATGGTTAAAGGATAAGCGAGAGTAATCGAAAGAGGTTCGAGTATAGTCCCTTGATGGTCGTCGAGCGGAGCGGTTGGACCTTGCATCATCAAACTCTTCATCCTCACTATCAGAGGACTCATCACCATGTCCATGCGCTTGATGGATCGTGCTTGCGCCATGGGTGTTGCCTCCTTGAGGTAGGACGGGAGGTGTGCCAACGACATTGTTGACGGGATCACCTTCAGCGAGAGGTGGGGCTTGATCACTTGGATTCGACATCTTCTTAACTCCAAGCAGTTAAGCTTCAAATGTGGAGCACTTGGCTCTGATACCAATTGAAAGGATCAAGATGTCGACTAGAGGGGGGTGAATAGTCAAACCTGAAAAATCACAACTTTTTCGCAGCTGTTAAATCAAGTCTGGAGTTTCTGGATATTTTTCCTGATACTCTGGGAAATCCGGAGAATCCAGGAAAATGTCCGGATATTCCGGCCTGTCAAGGGGGAATCAAATTCGACAGAAATTAAACTTGCTCAAATGTAAATCTGTAAAAATAGGTTATGCACTGAGATGAGACAAGCCTGTTGATCCACTCCAATCTTGTAGAAACCTCACCACGAAGTGGATCGGCACCAAACCCTAGATATGTGCACAAGAGAGGAACAAGCATACAACAATATGAACAAGCACAAGAGACACAAGGATTTGTTACCGGAGTTCAACCTCACACCTTGAGGTCTACGTCTCCGTTGAGGTACCCACAAAGGGTGGACCTTTACACCTAGGTCACTTTCCTCCCTCTAGCGACCACAAAGATCAAGCTAGAGTTACTTACTCAAATTCGGGGTGATACAAACTTCCTTGGGCAGCCACAACCTTTGGATGCTCCAAGGCAACGCCTAGCCGGCTAGGAGCTTAAAGCTCCAAGAGTAACAAACACGAAGTGTGCCAACCAAGCGAAGAACAAGGTGCTCTAGAGATGGGAAATCAGCTCACTAGCACTCTCCAAGCTCTTGCTCTCAATCCCTCTTAAATCCCCACAACAATCTCACCAAACTTGAGCCAAGGGGAGTAAAGGAGGGAGTAAATGAGGTCTGAGTGTTTGCAGGTCAAAATGGCAAGAGAGAGGGTTAAAGGAAGGGGTGGAGGGGGCTTTTATACCCCCTCACCCAGAATATAGCCGTTACAACTTTAAGACCCGGAGTATCCGGGGTAAACCCGGAAACTCCGGGAAGTCCGGAGACTCCGGGGTAAACCCGGATACTCCGGCCTCCCAAGGTCAGCACCCAAGAAAAGATCCCCGTGAATGTGTTGGTGCAAAGGTGTCTCTCATAGGTTTTGTTTTAGCAACTAGAGCACTTGTTCGACTCTTGGAAGACACAATTCCTGTCCCTCTTGATAGTACGGCATTACTAGGACTCAAATTCAAAAGTGTAAAATAAATAAGCCTTCTTAGGAACCCTTTGTAGCATCACTTCCTTTTTGTATAGTCAATGAACTGCACTTGATGCCATACATAATTTTAATACCTGCTCATGGACTAGATAAATCATTAGCTACCTAAGTGTGTGTCATTAAACCACCAAAACCCACTTAGGGGGCCAAGATACTCTTCAAAGCTTTTGTGAAGCACTAATTTAGCTTAGTTAAGTTGAATTGAAAATAATTTTGTTTGATATGGTGAATGATTTGTTGATTAAAGTTTTGCAATGTGTTTTCCACCCTTTGTTAGAATAAAGGAAAATAAAAAACTTTACTATGTGTTTTTCCACCCTTTGTCAGAATAAATGATCATCTAAACCTGGTTCTTCTTATCTTCTATTACAGGTATCGCTTTGATGGAGATACCTACCATACCTTCCCGTAAGTATGTTTTCTGATCTCCATATGAACAAGAGGTTAGAACTTCAGTGCTTTTGTTTTCATTAAACTACCGGCTGCTGATTTTCTAAATTAGCTAATGATTTCTGACGGCATCCATGTGAATCTGTAAGACATCAAATGACAGGAGTGAGGAGACAAGAAAGACATTGATGCAAGTTCGGCACTTGTACCATGAGCCAGTTATCCCGTTTTGTATTGTAAGGTTTCCTATATGCTTTCCTTTGACTTTAGAGAACACTGAGCAATACTAACCATTTTATTACAACCTGCAGTGTGCAGTAAGCCATTTTTGCGTACGTTAACTAGAATAGAGGAACAGAAGGGGAATTGGAGGATGTATTAAATTAGTCCATTGTTGAGCGAAAAAGGTTAGGTGCCTTCTGCTCTATTTACAGTAAATTGATCCAACATTAAACAATGTCAACATCTCTCTATAGCCTGCATTGGAGGAAGGCTTTTGATAGAAACATGAACCAAGAATCAACTATAATGATTTATTTTTTGATAAAATTAACAATGTGTCAGCTTCATGCTTTGGCTTGCAAACACAAGCACTGGTCCATAATGTACTCTATCGATGGTCCAACTCTAGGAGTACGGTTTTATCTTAGCAATATATCTGGTTTTGGTTCTAGGTGGCACTGTGGGATACTATAAACAAATACTCCGTGGTAGCTTACAACATAGCTAAAAGGCTGCCGTTTGAAAGCACAAGCTGAAAATGAAGGTTTTTCAACACCATTTGATTTTTTCTGGTATGGATATATGAATTGTAATATACCAGATTAGTAGACCTGATGCAAGTTTTTTTTTAGTTTTTATGTTGATCTAATGTGCCCTATAACATGCCAATCATTATATTTTTTGTTTTCTTTGGTCAGACCATCGAAAATCTGAACCTTACATTTCTTAAATGCTCGCAAATTTTGGGTATAGATGGTTTTGAAGATTAAATAAAGTGGGCACTGCTGGTATTCTTCTTCAAGCAATCATCAATCTCAAATTTAGTGAAGGTTGGGTGTGCAACAACCATCTCATCTTTGTTCTTATGGATGCTTACAGTCAGGGTTCCCACCGTGGGAAGGCCGGTTCCCACGAACCAAAAAAACCGGGCGGTAAACCGGTGAAACCGACTGGTTCGCTGAGGTTAGAAAATTTTAGGCACATTTTGGGGTGGGAACCAGACCGGTTCATGTACCGGGCCGGTTCATGTATTGGGCCGGATCGGTTCCACCGGGAACCGGCCTAACCGGCCCTGCTTACAGTACAAAAACCAAGTAAGGTTATTAATATTGGCAGTACCGTGATGGTAGCAACCAGCTCCTTATGGCCTCTTTCACACATGTCTGTTTATAACAGGTACATCTACTGTCTCTACTTGTGATCTACCAGTTTACTGTCTGCATGTTTGCATTCTTGTTCTTCAGCCCCATACATTCAGACAAACCTTGTATTTATAGAGATATATCTATTTGAGCATGTCTGACTTCTCACTATTTTTACTGATGGAGTATTAAATGCAATGTCATTGTTCCTGCAAGATACATGTCAGATGGATTACAGTTCAAACATTTAGAGAAATGTGCACCACGACCGAAAATTTTCTTATACAGAACTTAGTGAGTAATGGGGTTACTCAATTTTATTGTACCAAAATATTATTTACATGGAAACAAAAGTTATGGTATTGCCCATGCTTATGCTTACCAAGCAAAGGAAAATAATATTACCATACCACTGAGTCGGTGGCTTTGATGGAGATTCTACTAAATGTGTGAAGTTTTTTTTGTTTGAATCAGAGAATCGTCTATAAGACATGAAATGGAGATAGACAAACATGCCACTTTGTGATGATGAAAGAAGAGTGTGACCGTGACCCATCCCATGCTTATGAGATCGAAAAACAAGCTATTTATACATGGTCACTCCAAGGACTGTGTCATGTTAAAATCAGTAACTTAACCCTTCTATCAAACCGCTTGAATAAGAATAGTGTTGAGGGAACCAAAATGCATAATTATTGAACATCAGTACATCACATCCCAAAATAACATTGTCACATTTTGTTAGTTCGTTGAATGAGCATGATCCTATTTAACATATTGTATTTCAGTATTATGATTTAGTAGCATTGCTTTGGTACTATATAATTTTAGTGAATGTTTTGTATATTACATTATAGATATTTGGATGCGCGTAGCAACGCACGGGCAATTTCCTAGTCAAGAAAAGAAAAACCGAGAGGGACTTGCCGTGTGATGCTGGCTGACTTAACAATTTGCATCTGGAGCACATGAAAATGGAAGTGGATGATAGAGGAAAGTAGCTGCTATTTCATCAAGGGGATAAAGAAAACAGAAGTTCCCTGGCTCATAGCAGTGATCTGTAATTCATCACAGTTCCCAGAGACAGTCCATGACGAAACAGAAACACGTTGCAATGGCCATACAGCCCCAAACCCAACCAACAAGTTCCCCTGCCTGGCCAATGATGTTCGGCAATACTGCCTGCCCTGCTATGCTATGCGGCTGCCGCCTTCGTCTCCATGCTAGAACCTTTAATGGATCCATTCTGAAAGGAGACCATACATGATCAGGAATGGCCACAAGCAGAACTTGGGCAGTTTTTAAAATAAATTATTTAACTAAGAAAACTCAAAGGACACCAGTTGTGTGTGCGACGTACCTCTTCGGATATGTACATCTCTATTTGAGACTTCAGTGATGCCAACATCCAGGAATAGCATATTTCCAGGATTTGGGGTTCTTCAATTTAGGCCCTAGGATGGAAAAGATATGTCAGAATGTATCACTGTAAACCAGTTGCTGCATCTAACTATCTAAGACAAACAATCCAACTTTGAACTTGTAATTGAATTCTTAAGAGGAGGATTGGAGGGGGAACATTCAAACAAAGCATTCATACTGAAGTGCAACTGAAATAGAGAAATAAAATTGTGTGTTACTGAATATTTCTAGTCATAGGGATGAGGGATCAAGCCTACATTTGAGTCCAGGAAGTTTGATCAAGACCACATTTTTCTTGAAAAAATGTGGCAAACCAAACTAATTTCAGTGGTGAAGGACAGATGCACTGTGGTGCACTCTAAGGTCCAGTTGGAGGAGGGGAAATGAGCTAGATAAATTTTTGACTAACTGGATTGATGATAATCCCTGACCTATGAGCCAGCAAAATTTATTCTTAAGTGGTGTGTTTCCCATCAGAGATGCTAAACCCAACCCAACTGCCCAATCTTTCCATATCTGCAGCCAAAAAGAAAAACAAAAGAAAAAGGAACTGACATACATGTGAGGAAACAAGTACGACCAAGAACTTAAAATAGATCAACTGAATTTAAAATAATCAAATGTACCCAGCAAACTTGCATGAGGCAACATTTTAAGCCCAGGGAGTTAAAACTTGAAATTGTAATACTAAGGGCTAGAGAAAATGTTAGCTGAATAAAGAACAACGATGCTTTGGAAGCTACCTTCATCAGGATCACTTGAATGAGCATGTGACAAGTCTCTATGTTCAAGGCTGTCAAGGCGCTGTTGGTGTCTTCCATAAAGAGGTTCCATATCTATGGCTGGGCAATACTGGATAGTAAGTCTCTGTCACACCCGGATTTAAGGACAAATCCGAATGCAAGGATACATGTGCGCCAGGATCAAGTTACACACATGCATCGACGCAGTGAATACCAAAAACACAGTGTAAAGCGTAAAGAGAGTATTAAACAGTTATTACATGACCGAATGTCTCAACTAAACAAATCGTTCGGGTAGCTAACAGCGGAAAAGAAACACACGTAGAAGTCCTCCACAGGCAGCTGACTGGAGAACGAACGCCTAGAACCCATCGAACTCATCATTGTAGTCTTCAAAACGCCCATCTGAGCGACGGCGGGTAGTGTAGATGCAATAAATGAACAACAAGCATGAGCACATGTCGTACTCAACAAGGGAAAAGTTCTATAAAGACATGCAAGGCTTTATGATGGAAGCTGAAGGTTCATAAGCAAGTCAGCATTTTAGTTGGTCAAGTTTTATTAAGCAACTGTTACTAGCAAGTGTAAGTATATACCAAGCCCATATAATAACCCATATAATAAGATGCAACAGATCCATAAAATGCAATGCACAAGTTTAAAAGTTCCATCTTCCATAGAATTAATCATGTGAGGGTCCAGGCCGCCCTTGACCGTGGGCACGGCTAACTAGTTAGTTTTACACTCTGCAAAGGTTGTACATCTTTACCCACAAGTCGCGTAAAAAACCCGAAGAGTTTTGGACCCAACCATGCGGTGTTTGCAAGGCACCATACCACACTTTCGAGGTGTGATTGCATAGGGACACTACGAGGCCGTTACAAAGATCCCCAGATGGAGGCTGCCCGCTAGGTTACCTGGTCAGTGCAACGTATAAAGCTCCCGGACGAGTACCGTGTCTTAGCTAAGCCCACACCTGCGCCCGAGCAGGTCCATACGCCACTACCCACCAGCCCCCAACCCTTATCAGGTAAAGCATACCTAACACCTAGTTCACTAATTAATAAGCCAAGACAGAGCCATATGTCTTGTGGTAGTACTGTTTTCCTGGATGGTCGCTCCATGTTCCGATTAACAAGCATAAGGTGTTCTTGCATTACATGAATGATAACATAAATAAATCCATATTAACCAGTGTTCATTAAACCATCCAAAACCACGTAAAGCGCTAGCATGTGCTACCCAACATAAAGTAAACCCAGGTTGATCAAGGCATAGGATAACAAAGCTAGTCGAACCTTAACAATAGGACCCATCAATTTAATGCATAGCAATAGTAAGCAACAGTGTAATTAAAATGCATGTTGAAATAGGAATTTAACAGGAATGCAGCAAGGACTTGCCTTCTACCAGCACCGGAAACTGCTCAGGGTCTTGATACTCTTCAACAGCAGCGAAGTCCCCGAATTGCTCGTACGCTACGCTCCACACATCACATACAAGCATACAATAGAAACAAATAACAAACAGTACACCAATCATCTCAAATAGTAACAAAAGCAACAGAAAACTATTCTACTCGTCGAGATGATCGCGTGGACATAAAGAACGCTAAAAACGGAGCTAAAACGACGAAGTTATGGCTAAAACAAGTTTTAGGACTAATCTGTAAAGAATTTTAAGTTTTCGGGCTAAACTGAAGAAAACAGGACCTAACTGTAAAGGTTTTTCTAAGGTGGGAGGATCGGGTTGTAAAACTGGAGAAACTCGGGGTTTCTTTAGCAAAAACGCGCGGCTGAGGCTATGGGGATGGATCGGATCCGTCGGATCAGGATCCAACGGTGGGAATCTATTCATGACGGTTTGACCAGGGGCTCGGTTTGACCGGCAGGCGAAGCGCGGGCGGGGCCGTTGGATGGCCATCGGGCGGCCACGATGCAGCGCAAGCGGGCTGCGGCGGCGAGGCGAGGCGCGGCGGCGAGCGGCGGCGCGGCTGCGGTCTAGGGGCTAGAGAGCCCCAAACGGCGCGGGGAAAACATCGGGACAACGGCGGGCGCCCGGCGAACCCTCCGGAGACCTTCCCGGGCGGCGACGGTGAGGGGGTGACGGCGCGGCCGCGAGCTACCGCGGCGGCGGAGCTCCGGCGAAGCCAAGGGGGCGCAGGGACGCTAGGAATCGCGCGCTAATACCACCAGCGTGCTCCTCACCTTCACGCGGCTTGATTGGCGGGCTCCCCAATGGCGGACAGGCGACGGTGCAGCGGGCTCTTGGCGGCTACCGGCTAGGGTTAGGAGGCGGAGGCTCGGTGCACGCGGGTAGGGCCACGCGGGGGGGGGGGGGGGGCGACGACGCTTTAAATAGGGCGAGGAGGGGTCGCCCCGGCACGCGGGCCCGCGCGCAGGGCGCGGCACGGACGCCGAGTCGTGCGGCGGCCGGACTCGGGCTCGCCTCCGAGTCGGATACGGGGCGGCGGCGGAAGGTAGGCCCCGACAAGGGGGGCCCGCACGTCGGCGGCAAGGGCGACGGGGTGCGCGGGTGGGCTAACCGGGCCGGCAAGCGAAGCCGGGCCGCGGAGCACGCCGGGGCTCGCGTGGGCGGTGCGCACGGACGCGAGGGAGAGATGAGGGGCTTCCGGCGGACTTCGCGGCGCTGGGCCGCGGCGAAAACAGGGATGGGAGGCTGGCTTTCTTCTTTTCTTTTTCCTATTTCTAATTCTATTCCTTTCCCTAATTCAAACAAACAAGATCTGAATTCAAACCGGGATTTGAATCCAAGCACTCAAAAACAATGCACCGGCATGAATGCACAATAAACTCCTATATTTCATTAATTAATTCAGAAAAATGATTTAATGCCTATAAGAGCACAACATCCTTATATTCCTTAAACGAGATCGAAATGTTGCTAAGCAAATTTTAATTAAAAGCAAACAGTGGAATTTAGGGTGTTATAAATCCTACCCCCCTTAAGATGAATCTCGTCCTCGAGATTCGGATGGATCAAAGAGATGTGGATATTCTGCTTTCAACTCCTCTTCTCTTTCCCAAGTTGCCTCATCCTCTGCATGATTACTCCACTGCACCTTGCACATTGTGAAAGTCCGGTTTCTTGTAACCCGTGTCAACCTGTCCAGAATTCTGATAGGCCGTTCAGTAATGGTGAGATCTTCCTTCACGTCCAACCCATCCATAGGCAATGGCTCCTTATCGTGAGGCTTAAGACCCCTTTTCAACTGAGAGATATGGAACACATCATGCACATCTGAAAGTTGTTCTGGCAACTCAAGTCGGTATGCTACCTCTCCCACTCGTTGTAAGATCTGAAAAGGTCCAATGTAGCGAGGGGACAGCTTTCCCTTCACCTTAAACCTGCGTAAACCTCTGATAGGTGACACCTTCAAATACACATAGTCGCCTTCCTGGAAAGATACATCTCTTCTCTTCCTGTCTGCATAACTTTTCTGTCTGGACTGAGCAACTCTCAAGTTCTCTCTGATGATCTGAACTTGCCTTTCTGCCTCCTTGATGATGTCTGTCCCAAACAACTGATTCTCACCTGTCTGACTCCAGTACAACGGTGTCCTGCACTTCCTTCCATACAGTGCCTCAAAGGGTGCCATCTTCAAACTGGCTTGATAGCTGTTGTTGTAGGAAAACTCAGCATACGGCAAACTCTTGTCCCAGCTACCACCATGCTTAAGAGCACATGCTCTTAACATATCCTCCAGAATCTGGTTCGTCCTCTCAGTCTGACCATCTGTCTGCGGATGATAGGCTGAACTGAAATGCAACTTCGTATCCATGGACTCATGAAGTTTCTCCCAGAAACGCAATGTGAACTGGGTACCCCTGTCAGATACTATCCTCTTAGGCACACCATGTAAGCACACAATACGAGACATGTACAGCTCTGCCAATCTCGCACCTGAATAAGTAGTCTTAACCGGAATGAAGTGAGCTACCTTAGTCAAGCGATCCACTATAACCCATATCGAATCATACCCAGCTGGTGTCCGTGGTAATCCCACTATGAAGTCCATACCGATTTCTTCCCACTTCCATTCAGGCACCTTCAATGGCTGCAACAATCCTGCTGGCTTCTGATGTTCGGCCTTAACGCGATGACATGTGTCACACAATGCAACGTGAGCGGCTACATCCCTCTTCATCCCATACCACCAATACCTCTGCTTCAGATCCTGATACATCTTAGTACTGCCTGGGTGGATGGAATAAGCTGAATCATGGGCCTCTCTCAAGATCGTCTTCCAAAGATCTCCCACATCAGGCACACAGATCCGGTTCTTGAACCATATCTTACCCTGATCATCCTCAGTGAAATCTGGGGCCTTGCCCCTCTCCATGGTGTCCCTGATCTCCTTGATCTCTTCATCCTCCAACTGCCCGACACGAATCTGCTGCTCCAGAGTAGACTCTACCTCCAAAGTGACTCCCTCAGTGCGAGCAGCTATCCCCAGATTGAGTCCCTCGAACTCCTTCATCAGCTCGTCAGGCAGCTGGAACGCCAAAGCTGTATTGGCCTGTCCCTTCCGACTCAAAGCATCAGCGACCAGATTAGCATTCCCAGGATGATACTGTATGTCTAGATCATAATCCTTGATCAGCTCCGACCATCGGCATTGTCTCAAATTAAGATCCTTCTGAGTAAAGATGTACTTTAAGCTCTTGTGGTCTGTGTAAATCTGGCACTTGGTTCCCATGATGTAATATCTCCAAATCTTTAAAGCATGAACCACAGCTGCCAGTTCCAGATCATGTGTAGGATAGTTCTGCTCATGCTTCCTCAACTGCCTCGATGCATAAGCTATGACGTGTCCCTCCTGCATAAGAACACAACCCAAACCTTGTCTAGATGCATCGCAGTAGATATCAAAACCCTTCTGGAAGTCTGGCATCACAAGCACTGGAGCGGTTGTCAATCTCTGCTTCAACTCCTCAAAACTCTGCTGACAGGCATCAGTCCACTTAAACTCTCTATCCTTCTCCAGTAAGGTGGTGAGAGGCTTCACAATCTTTGAGAACCCCTCGATGAACCGTCGATAGTACCCTGCAAGTCCAAGGAAACTCCTGATCTCCTTAACTGTCCTCGGCAGTTCCCACTTCAACACATCTTCTACCTTAACTGGATCGACTGAAATACCTCCATCTATGATAATGTGCCCAAGAAAAGAGACTTCCTTCAACCAGAAATCACACTTGCTGAACTTGGCATACAACTGCTGCTCTCTCAACTTCTGCAAAACAAGCCTCAAATGCTCCTCATGATCCTCCTCAGTCTTAGAGTAAACCAGAATATCATCAATAAACACCACAACGAACTTATCCAAGTACTCCATAAACACCTTGTTCATCAGATACATAAAGTAGGCAGGTGCATTTGTCAACCCAAAGGACATAACAGTATACTCATACAGCCCATACCTGGTGGTGAATGCAGTTTTAGGAATATCCGACCATCTGATCTTCATCTGATGATAACCAGAACGCAAATCAATCTTGGAGAACACCTTAGCACCTCTCATCTGATCAAACAAGTCTTCAATGCGAGGCAATGGATACTTATTCTTGATAGTAACCTCATTAAGCAATCGATAATCCACACACATCCTCTGAGTACCATCCTTCTTCTCAACAAAGATAACCGGTGCCCCCCAAGGTGATGAACTAGGACGGATAAACCCCTTTTCCAATAGTTCTTTAATCTGTTTCTTAAGTTCTATCAACTGTGTACTAGACATTCTATATGGACGTTTAGAAATAGGAGCAGTACCAGGTAATAGATCAATAACAAATTCAACATCTCGGTCAGGTGGCATACCTGGCAACTCCTCTGGAAACACGTCCGGGTACTCATTGACCACCCTGATATCCTCCAAAGCCTTTCCATCCAACTGCTGCACAGAACCTCCTGCATCTGACGGTGGATCAGCCACAAGTTCAATCTTTTCCCCGTTAGGACCAGTGAGAAGAACAGTCCTCTTAGCACACTGTATCGTCGCATCATGTGTGCCCAACCAATCCATACCCGGTATAACATCAAGATCCTTTGATTCCGGCACTATCAAGTTTGCCCGAAGTCCGCTCCCATGATCTTTAGTCTAACATTAGGACACATATATAAAGATTTCATATCCCCCCTGGTGATTTAACTATCATGGTTTGTTTCATGGGACACATGGGTATGCTATGCTTGGCCACAAATTGAGCAGATATAAACGAATGAGAAGCTCCAGAATCAAATAATACTGATGCAAGGATAGAGTTGACACAGAACATACCAAGCACCACTTGTGGATTCTCCTGAGCGGTCTCAGTACTCACGTGGTTCACCCTGCCACGGCCCTAACTCTGCTGCCCCTTGTTGCTCTGCGGGGTCTGGTTCCCGCTCCTCATCTGCTGCATCTGCTGGTTCTGCATGGGGGTGCCTCTTAGGACAGGCATTAGCATAATGCCCAACCTCTCCACACTTGAAGCAAGTGTTGCCCGCGGGGGTGTGAGGTGCGCCTGGCCTCACGGGCGTACCAAGGGGTGTCATCGGACGGTGTTGTGGGTAAGCAGGGCATGGAGTCTGCGGCCCTGGGCGCGGAAACTGCTGAGGAGTGCGCTGGAACTGGCGATGCTGCCGCGGCCGGGTACCGATACGGTGCCGCCGACCATAGCCTCCTATCTGACCTCCTGGACGGAACGGAACTCCCGGCGGTGAGGTAAAGCAGGGACGAGTGTGGCTCCCGGATGGTCCCGGAGTGGAGGCCTTCCTCTTCAGTTCTCCCAGCTCTCTGCGCATGGACTCCAAGACAATGGCTTTGTCTAACAGCTGCTGGAAGGTAGGGAAGGTGTGAGACGTCAGCTGGTAACGAAGCGGTCCAGCCAAACCCTCCAAGAAGCGCTCCTGCTTCTTAGGATCATCAGCTACCTCCTCTGGTGCATAGCGAGACAGCTCGATGAACCTGTCCCGGTACTCTGCCACTGACATCCCTCCCTTCTTGAGAGAGAGGAACTCCTTCTTCTTCAGACTCATCACCCCAGCAGGAATATGGTGGTTCCTGAAGCTCTTTGTGAACTCCTGCCAGGTGATGGTGTCGGGTGCAGCATGGGCGGTAGTGTAAGCATCCCACCATTCTCCTGCAGATCCCTGGAGTCGGCTGCGCAAACGGGACCTTCTCCCCGTCGTCACACCGGCGGTGGTGAGCATCTTGCCCACGCTCTTCGCCCAATCATCGGCATCAAGTGGATCAACGCATGGGTGAAAAGCGGCGGACGGTGGCTCATGAACTCCATGTGCTCGTTCATGGGCGCCGGGCTGCCTGTGGCGGTGGCTGAGGCGGGTTGTTAGCTTGGGCCTGCAGGTTGGCCACAGTGTTCGTCAGATTCTCCAGTAGCTGCATCTGGTTCTGGAAGAACTGCTGCATGGGATCCATGGGTTGCGGTGGTGGTGGCGGTGCACTGCCTGAACTGTTGCCTCGACCTTGACGTGCCACTGGAGGTTGATCAATCCCTGGTCCGGACATGGTGTTTACCATCTGAGCGTTAGAAACACTGATTTAGATTATGACAGCAATAGAAAAAAGACGAAAAGATAAGCAATGCTGAATTCCACATTATGACAGATTTTGATAGCTGTAAAGAAACCAAGATATCTCTCTGTACCAGTAACCAAAAACCACGAATTTTTCTGGGGAAATGGTGTATGAAATTACTGAACTAACCCAACTGGTTTTGCCTCAATCGGAGGTCTACAACTCGAGATATAAAATAATGAAGTCAGGTATGTCAGCAGGATTTGACAGATTTCTATTGGCTTAATGTTTCGTCCATAACTCCCAGAATATAAATTGGATAGAGCTGAATGTTTGACAGAAAATCATGCATGAAATTTGTGAACTAACCCCACTGGTTTTACTTAATTCGGAGTTCTGTAGCTCGAGATAAAAATAAAACACTACTGCTGTGTCAGGAAGTGACGCGAACAGATTCAGCACTACAATGCTCCTTAAGATAGATAAAATATGATAGATAAAGAATTACGAATTTGCAAGATAAAAGATAGGTGGAACAGAACTTAAATCCACTAATCAAACTCTATTACTAAACCAATGTAATTGTGGCATTAATCCACAACACACTGCAATCAAACAAAAATCCAACTCATAGATGTTCACACACCAAGCATTCAAACACACCACTATCAAACACATCGATCCAACGTGTCGTTCTAACCATTACAGACTCGATAACTGAAAGATAAAGACACCTAACACCTATGGAAAAATGATCCTAGTGCGAGATCCAAGTGACCCATAGCTTGTCCTCGCGGGTCTTGGTGACATTGCAGGCCAGTTTTCTCCATCCTCCTGCACTTCTTCCTCATCTTGTCCCGCGATCACTGCCTTGAGCCTCTTGATCTCCCTCCGGTCTTCATCTTGCTGGTCACGGAGGTCTTGAAGCTCCATGAGGGTGTCATCCAGGTTGGTATTGAGAGCTGCCACGTGTCCCACTTGCATTGCATAGCGTGCTCCCAAGGTTTCATTAGCCATTGGAATCTCACTGCCCACAGCTCCAGAACGACGACGGGGAAAGTCACCCCACACAGAGTTAGTGAGGTGATGAGCCTCCTCATAACACCATGCGGAGAGAGTCCTTCTAGCTGCATCATCTCTCCCTGCGGCGAAGGTAGCTCTGGTGGCTAGAGCCTGGTGGACAACAACCTCATACAGTCCCCCATCCAGTGGGTTATCCTCCAAGATGCGCACAGACACATCCCACTGGGTTGGATAGCGAGGGTGAGTCTTCTTCAGTCCAACGTAGTCAATCGTCACGTGCAGCTGAAGACGCTGGAAGAGCCTCCTCAACTTGGACGGAAAGCGTGCATGCCCTCCATCATGGTGACAAACGACCACCTCCCACTTCTCTGGCGCTGGGTGATCCTCAGCATCTCCATCCTCCGGGTCAGAGTCCTCAGGGTCTGGGTGGTCATCTGGATCATCTCCTTATTCTTGCTCTTCATCTGGCTCCTCTTCTTGTTCTTGCTCTTCAGCTGGCTCCTCTTCTGGCTCATCATCTGACAGCTCAATGACTGTGGGTGGTGAAGCTTGCCCTGAAGCAGAGTTCGCTTCACCTCCCTCTCAGAAGCTTCCTGGTGCTCCTCACTGTCCGTGGAGTAGCAGTAGAAGTCCTGGTCCTCCAGGTACCTTGGAAAACGGTAAGCACCTGAACGAGTGGTCTTCAGTCGGCGAACCATCTAAGATAGATGAGACAAGTGCAAATTACTAAATGAGACAAGATCAAGCTTAGATAACAAAAGCAAACCAAGGATAAGATTAAACCAAGATTAGATATAATAAAATAGAATAAAGCAAGCTAAACTATGTGTGGCTTCTATTATTATAAAATCTTTAGTTTTCGACCAGTTCTAACTAGGCTAACGTCCTACAGTCAGCACGGCTCTGGTACCACTTTGTCACACCCGGATTTAAGGACAAATCCGAATGCAAGGATACATGTGCGCCAGGATCAAGTTACACGCATGCATCGACGCAGTGAATACCAAAAACACAGTGTAAAGCGTTAAGAGAGTATTAAACAGTTATTACATGACCGAATGTCTCAACTAAACAAATCGTTCGAGTAGCTAACAACGGAAAAGAAACACACGTAGAAGTCCTCCACAGGCAGCTGACTGGAGAACGGACGCCTAGAACCCATCGAACTCATCATTGTAGTCTTCAAAACGCCCATCCGAGCGACGGCGGGTAGTGTAGATGTAATAAATGAACACAAGCATGAGCACATGTCGTACTCAACAAGGGAAAAGTTCTATAACAACATGTAAGGCTTTATGGTGGAAGCTGAAGGTTCATAAGCAATTCAACATTTTAGTTGGTCAAGTTTTATTAAGCAACTGTTACTAGCAAGTGTAAGTATATACCAAGCCCAGATAATAAGATGCAACAGATCCATAAAATGCAATGCACAAGTTTAAAAGTTCCATCTTCCATAGAATTAATCATGTGAGGGTCCAGGCCGCCCTTGACCGTGGGCACGGCTAACTAGTTAGTTTTACACTCTGCAAAGGTTGTACATCTTTACCCACAAGTCGCGTAAAAACCTCGAAGAGTTTTGGACCCAACCATGCGGTGTTTGCAAGGCACCATACCACACTTTCGAGGTGTGATTGCATAGGGACGCTACGAGGCCGTTACAAAGATCCCCAGATGGAGGCTGCCCGCTAGGTTACACCGGTCGGTGCAACGTATAAAGCTCCCGGACGAGTACCGTGTCTTAGCTAAGCCCACACCTCGCGCCCGAGCAGTCCATACGCCACTACCCGCCGGCCCCCAACCCTTATCGGGTAAAGCATACCTAACACCTAGTTCACTAATTAATAAGCCAAGACAGAGCCATATGTCTTGTGGTAGTACTGTTTTCCTGGGTGGTCGCTCCATGTTCCGATTAACAAGCATAAGGTGTTCTTGCATTACATGAATGATAACATAAATAAATCCATATTAACCAGTGTTCATTAAACCATCCAAAACCACGTAAAGCGCTAGCATGTGCTACCCAACATAAAGTAAACCCAGGTTGATCAAGGCATAGGATAACAAAGCTAGTCGAACCTTAACAATAGGACCCATCAATTTAATGCATAGCAATACTAAGCAACAGTGTAATTAAAATGCATGTTGTAATAGGAATTTAACAGGAATGCAGTAAGGACTTGCCTTCTACCAGCACCGGAAACTGCTCAGGGTCTTGATACTCTTCAACAGCAACGAAGTCCCCGAATTGCTCGTACGCTACGCTCCACACATCACATACAAGCATATAATGGAAACAAATACGAAACGGTACACCAATCATCTCAAACAGCAACAAAAGCAACAGACAACTATTCTACTCGTCGAGATGATCTCGTGGACATAAAGAACGCTAAAAATGGAGCTAAAACGACGAAGTTATGGCTAAAACAAGTTTTAGGACTAATCTGTAAAGAATTTTAAGTTTTCGGGCTAAACTGAAGAAAACAGGACCTAACTGTAAAGGTTTTTCTAAGGTGGGAGGATCGGGTTGTAAAATTGGAGAAACTCGGGGTTTCTTTAGCAAAAACACGCGGCTGAGGCTATGGGGATGGATCGGATCCGTCGGATCAGGATCCAACGGTGGGAATCTATTCATGACGGTTTGACCGGGGGCTCGGTTTAACCGGCAGGCGAAGCGCGGGCGGGGTCGTTGGATGGCCATCGGGCGGCCACGGTGCAGCGCAAGCGGGATGCGGCGGCGAGCGGCCGGCGGCGAGGCGAGGTGCGGCGGTCTAGAGGCTAGAGAGCCCCAAACGGCGCGGGGAAAACATCGGGACGACGGCGGGCGCCCGCGAACCCTCCGGAGACCTTCCCGGGCGGCGACGGCGAGGGGGGTGACGGAGCGCGGCGAGCTACCGCGGTGGCGGAGCTCCGGCGAAGCCAAGGGGGCGCAGAGACGCAAGGAATCGCGCGCTAATACCACCAGCGTGCTCCTCACCTTCACGCGGCTTGATTGGCGGGCTCCCCAACGGCAGACAGGCGACGGACGAGCGACGGCGCAGCGGGCTCTTGGCGGCTACCGGCTAGGGTTAGGAGGCGGCGGCTCGGTGCACGGGGTAGGGGCGACGCGGGGGGCGGGGGGCGGCGGCGCTTTAAATAGGGCGAGGAGGGGTCACCCCGGCACGCGGGCCCGCGCGGGGACGCGGCACGGACGCCGAGTCGTGCAGCGACCGGACTCTGGCTCGCCTCCGAGTCGGATACGGTGCGGCGTCAGAAGGTAGGCGCTGACAAGGATGTTGTGCTCTTATAGGCATTAAATCATTTTTCTGAATTAATTAATGAAATATAGGAGTTTATTGTGCATTCATGCCGGTGCATTGTTTTTGAGTGCTTGGATTCAAATCCCGGTTTGAATTCAGATCTTGTTTGTTTGAATTAGGGAAAGGAATAGAATTAGAAATAGGAAAAAGAAAAGAAGAAAGCCAGCCTCCTAGCCCTGTTTTCGCCGCGGCCCAGCGCCGCGAAGTCCGCCGGAAGCCCCTCATCTCTCCCTCGCGTCCGTGCGCACCGGCCCGGCCGAGCCCCGGCGCGCTCGCGACCCGGCTTCGCTTGTCGGCCCGGTTAGCCCACCCGCGCGCCCCGTCGCCCTTGCCGCCGATGCCCCCCCCGTCGGCGCCTACCTTCCGCCGCCGCCCGTGTCCGACTCGGAGGCGAGCCCGAGTCCGGCCGCCGCACGACTCGGCGTCCGTGCCGCGTCCCTCGCGTGGGCCCGCGTGCCGGGCGACCCCTCCTCGCCCTATTTAAAGCGCCTCGCCCCCCCCCCCCCCCCCCCCCCCGCGTCGCCCTACCTCGTGCACCGAGCCGCCGCCTCCTAACCCTAGCCGGCCGCCGCCAAGAGTCCGCCGCGCCGTCGCTCGTCCGTCGCCCGTCCGCCGTTGGGGAGCCCGCCAATCAAGCCGCGTGAAGGTGAGGAGCACGCCCGGTGGTATTAGCGCGCGATTCCTAGCGTCCCTCGCGCCCCCTTGGCTTCGCCGCAGCTCCGCCGCCGCGGTAGCTCGCCCCGCGCCGTCACCCCCTCGCCGTCGTCGTCCGGGAAGGTCTCCGGAGGGTTCGACGGGCGCCCGCCGTCGTCCCGATGTTTTCACCTTGCGTAGTTTGGGGCTCTCTAGCCCCTAGACCGCGCGCGCGCCGCTCGCGGCCGCGCCGCCGCCTCGCCGCCGGCCGCTCGCCGCCGCGGCCGCGCTTGCGCTGCACCGTGGCCGCCCGATGGCCATCCAACGGCCCCGCCCGCGCTTCGCCTACCGGTCAAACCGAGCCCCCGGTCAAACTGTCATGAATAGATTCCCACCGTTAGATCCTGATCCGACGGATCCGATCCATCCCCATAGCCTCAGCCGCGCGTTTTTGCTAAAGAAACCCCGAGTTTCTCCAGTTTTACAACCCGATCTTCCCACCTTAGAAAAACCTTTACAGTTAGGTCCTGTTTTCTTCAGTTTAGCCCGAAAACTTAAAATTCTTTACAGATTAGTCCTAAAACTTGTTTTAGCCATAACTTCGTCGTTTTAGCTCTGTTTTTAGCGTTCTTTATGTCCACGAGATCGTCTCGATGAGTAGAATAGTTGTCTGTTGCTTTTGTTACTGTTTGAGATGACTGGTGTACTGTTTCTTATTTGTTTCCATTGTATGCTTGTATGTGATGTGTGAAGCGTAGCGTACGAGCAATTCGGGGACTTCGTTGTTGTTGAATAGTATCAAGACCCTGAGCAGTTTCTGGTGCTGGTAGAAGGCAAGTCATTGCTGCATTCCCGTTAAATTCCTATTACAACATGCATTTTAATTACACTGTTGCTTACTATTGCTATGCATTAAATTGATGGGTCCTATTGTTAAGGTTCGACTAGCTTTGTTATTGTTGGGGGGATTCGGAATCGAGCCTTCGCACACCCAAAAAATAGAGAGCGGCCGTGCGAAGGACGCCGGCAGCAAAACCCCAGAAGTAGCGGATCCCATTTCCATCCTCCGGGCGTCGCGTTTTGGCGGGCACCTTTCGTCGCCACCGAAGCCATCAACACGAATCCAACTTAGCACCGGGCGTCAAAGTCTCGCTTAGCGACTCATTTCCATGACGAAACCCCTAGGGCGAAGATTATCCACCCAGGGAGCCTCGGCCTGGGATTCGAACAGGGGGTTTCGTCGTTCCTAACACTTAATGAGTTCAAACTTGAGTGTGGTTTTTTGTTTCAGGTGATGAAGAGCGCTAGGCGAAAGGGGGGATCTCCAAAAGGCTCGGGGGTTTTCGTCCCGACAGGCGCACGTGATGAAAGCTGGAAAGGCGCCGCGATTTGCGGCGTGACATCATGAAGTGCCGATTACGTGGAGACCTAATTGGAGATTACCCGAAGATAGCCTAGCACATTCTGTTTTGATTCGTTTTACACGAGGGTGTTCTCGGAATGTAAAAAGTCCGCCCGCCTCCCTATAAAAGGAGACGGACCGGCACTTGTAAAGGGGATCGACTTTTGAGAAATCAACTGTTGAGGAAAGAGCTTTTGGTTGTCCTTTGTCCCGAGTTTTGGTTTTGGTTCTTGAGCTTTTGTTTTCTCTCATTGTTTGTGTGCTGAAGCTTCGACTATCACCACAACAATTGGCGCCCACCGTTTGTGTTTGGCTCGAGTATCAAACCCAGAATGTCCACAAGGAAGAAGAGAACCACCGTCAATTCCACCAAAGGGGCGTCGTCCTCCTTGGACGAGGAGCCCAATCTCTCAACTATGCTCACCCAGGGAGAGGCGCTCCCAGATCCCAACCCAACGCAGGAGGCGGAGCTGGCCAAACTGCGCAAGGAGGCTGAGGAATTGGCCAGAACCAAGAAACGGCTCTTGGCAATACAGCACGAAGCAGAGATCCAAAAGCAAAAAGCAGAAATCGCTAGCTTAAAGGAAGAATTACGCGCCCTAAAAGAAAACAATCCTTAAGTTTCACCCAACCTTCACCCGAATACACAGTTCCTAGCCAGCCTAATTTCAATGAGCGCACCGAGTTTTTCACCCAGCCCCCTCCGCACTCTACCTTCAGCCGCAACCCCTTCGCGAGCCCTTTTGAATCTGGTCCCTCGCACCAAGACATTCACACCATTCGCACGAGACCATGGGACCCCAAATCCCCCTTGTCTCAAGAGATTCAAATCACTCCGTGGCCGCAAACTTACGAGGCCGGTTCCACCGGCTAGATTCTCGGGCCGATCGACCCAAGGCAATTTCTAATGAGCTACGAAGCCGCCATCCTTTCGGCGGCGGTGACGACTCCGTCCTAGTGAAATCTTTCATCATCGCCGCCGATGACGCGGCAGCACAGTGGTATTCTCTGTTAAGCCCGGGCGTGATTCACGGATGGGATGACCTGAAGCAGCGAATCCTCTCAAACTTCCAAGGTTTCCAGCGTCCAGAACTTACGGAGAGTGACCTTTTCTCCTGTAAGCAGAAGGACAAGGAACCCCTCCAAAACTACTTCAGAAGATTTGTGCACTTAAGAGCACAGGCACCAAATTTGTTGGACGCTGTCGCCATCAACGCTGCCATCGTGGGTTTAAGAGCTGGTCAATTCCGCTCACATCTCATGCGCGAAAGGCCCAAAACTATCCAGCGCCTCTACGAAGAATTCGAGAAGTATTGTCGCTCAGACAATGACTTCAGAATGTGCATGGAAGAGCAATCCCAGCAGAAAAAGTCTGCGAAAGCCAACCAACACAGCGAGAGGGAGTGGTCCAATCCCAGAAACACTTCTCATGCTAATCCTCGAGGCGTTTTCGGCCTGGAGGGCGAAAACACCCAAGAAAATCCTTGCCCGCAGGCTGATCCACAGAGCCTGGTCCCAAGCCCACCTAGTCCCCCTCACCCCAATCAGGGGGGAGGCCGCAGGGGCGGAAGAGGTGGAGGCAGAGGTAGAGGTCGAGGCAGAGGCCGAGGCCATAACGAGAAAAGGAAATGGTATTGCATTTTCCACAAGGAAAACGATGACCATAGCTCAAATTACTGCCCAGACAAGAAAAGGTTCGAAGCTATCCTCGAAGAAGAGAGGAAGGAGAAAGAGAGAGCGAGTGCTGTAAACCATTCTGCTCCGGCCTGGCAAAATCCTAGTTTTGGGAGAAACTCTTTCGCAAACCCATTCCAACCACCTCAATACCAACCATCGCTACCCAATTACCCCCAGCCTCCGCCCTGGCAATCACAAACTTTCCAAGCTCAAAATATTGAGCGCAGGCCCGTCGAGCAGCATCCTATCCCTCCCCCTCCCCCTCCTTACAAAGGTCCCTCAGCTCCACCGCTCCCAGCCAAGCTCGAGGGCCAAAGCGACCCTTTGCCTTCTGTCGGCACCATAATGCCTATTTCAGGGGGCTCTGCCCTGGAATTCGAAACCAAGAAGGAGCGGAAACACTACTTTCGCGAGGTGCGAAACATCTGTGTGGAAGGAAGAGTGGAAAAAACAAGATGGTCTCACATCCCGATTACCTTCTCGGAGGAAGACGTAAGGTTGCAAGGTTTCGCTCACAACGACGCTCTGGTGATAGAAGCTAATATAGCGAGCTGGACTCTGGGAAAACTGTTGGTGGACAATGGTTCATCAGCAGACATCATTTTTGCCGACGCCTTTGACAAGATGGGGCTCAATAGGGATTTGCTGCAACCACCAGACACACCTCTGTACGGCTTCGGGGGCGCGTCATCCACGCAGTGGGCAAGGTGGTCCTCCCTGTATCTTTCAGCACAGTACAAAATGCTAGAACTGAGTATTTATCCTTCGACGTTGTGGAAATGTATTATCCGTACAATGGCATCCTAGGCAGAGGGTTCCTCAACAAGTTTGAGGCAGTCATCCACCAAGCATTTCTATGCATCAAAATCCCCGCGACGCTGGGGGTCATCACAATATGGGGTCATCAAAGCGATGGCCGCAACCTGGAAAGAGGTCGTACCCCAGGGCAGCGAAACGTGCACGCCCTCGACGAAGCAGTCGAACGCAAAGAGGTAGAAAAGCAGCCGAAGGCTGACAGAGAAAAAATCAACATCCAGCCAGACTGCGAAACCAAGCGAGTTCCTTTGGACACGATGATCCTCGATCAGGCCGTCGTCATCGGCTCGGATCTATCGGCTGATGAGGAAGCAAGTCTAGTTCTTTTCCTCCAAAAGAACAAGGATGTGTTTGCATGGTCTGCCAAAGATCTCACAGGCGTTGACCGAAGCTTCATCGAGCACAAATTGAACATCGACCCATCGGTCAAGCCACACAAACAGAAATTGAGAAAGATGTCTGACGACAAGGTGGTGGCCGTCAAGTCAGAGGTCCAAAGGCTGCTTGACGCCACCGTCATCCGCGAAGTCATGTACCCCAAATGGCTGGCCAACACGGTGCCTGTCAAGAAAAAGAACGGCAAATGGCGCATGTGCATCGATTTCACCGATCTCAACAAGGCAACGCCAAAAGATAACTATCCGTTGCCTCGAATGGATCAGGTGGTGGACTCTGCAGCCAACGCCGCGATCATGTCCCTGTTGGATTGTTTCTCCGGTTACCATCAGTGTTGGATGGCGAAGGAGGACGAGGAGAAAACCAGTTTCATCACACCCTTCGGAACCTTTTGCTTCGTCCGCATGCCAGAGGGGTTGAAAAATGCTGGCTCAACGTTCACCAGAATGACCGGAGCAGTATTCAAGCCACAGATAGGCAAGAACATTCAGGCCTATGTCGATGACCTCATCGTAAAAAGCTCCGACAGGGCCAGCCACGTAAATGATCTGGCCGAAACCTTCGCCAACATGAGGAGGGCCGGCTTGAAGCTAAACCCGGACAAATTTGTGTTCGGGGTCACAAAAGGAAAGATTCTGGGGTGTCTCATCTCCGCTAAAAGAATCGAAGCCAACCCCGACAGGATCAAAGCAATCAGGGAAATGGAGGAGCCCAAAACGAAGAAAGACGTCCAGAAATTGAACGGCCGAGTAGCAGCCTTGAACAGATTCATTTCAAGGCCCGCAGAGCGAAGCCTTCCTTTCTTCAAGGCATTGAAAGGCAAGGGCGCAATCGAATGGGGCCCCGAGCAAAGCAAGGCTTTCGCCGAACTCAAGGACTACATAGAAAAGATGGCAATCTTGTCCCCACCTTCGCCCTCGGAGCCGCTACTCCTCTACGTAGCCGCTTCAAGGGCCGCAGTTAGCGCTGCTCTGGTCCGAGAGGTCGAAACTGAAAAAGGCAAACTCCAATCCCCAGTCTATTTTGTCTCTGAAGCCCTAGCAGGGTCAAAACTACACTATTCAGAGTTAGAGAAAATTGCTTACGCCGTAATCATGACCACACGAAAGCTCAGGCATTATTTCGAGGCTCACAAAGTCACGATGCTCACAAATCAACCTCTGAACGATCTGTTCATCAACAAGGAGGCTTCGTCCAAAATTGCCAAATGGGCAACCGAGCTGTCAGAATACACAATTGATTTTGGAAAGAGATCGGCAATCAAATACCAAGTCCTAGCAGACTTCATCGTAGATTGGACTTCGCCTAGCAATGTCACTGCTGACGAAGAGCTAGTGCCAATCTGGGAAATCAGATGTGACGGAGCCTGGGGGCGCAAGGGTGCTGGCATTGCGGCTATCATCACCTCCCCGGCAGGCATCAAGCTAAGATATGCCGCCCGGTTAGATTACAAGGATCCATCCGACAGATGCACTAACAACACTACTGAGTACGAAGCCTTGCTGCTAGGCCTTCGCAAAGTAAGAGCTCTAGGGGCCAGCAACTTCCTAGTCAAGTGCGATGCCAAGGTCATCAAAGACCATGTGGAAAAGGAAAGTGAGGCCAAGGAGCCGGAGCTGGTCAAGTACCTAGCAGAGGTGCGCAAAATGGAAAGGCATTTTCGGGGGTTCACCATCGAGCACCTGCCTAGGAAACACAACGGCGAAGCCGACGAGCTCGCAAAGAAGGCCGCAAGGGGGGAGGCGATGCCCTCAGGTGTATTCTTTGAAATTTTAGTTGCTCCATCCACAAAGCCAGACAAGCAACCGCTCAGCACCATCAATGCAATCGCAAGCCTGGACTGGAGAGCCCCCATAATTGCTTTCCTTCGCGGGCACTATGAACCTGTCGAAACTCACGACCTCAAAAGAATGCAGGCGCGAGCCAAGGGTTACATCCTCAAGGATGATGTCTTGTTCAAGCTGGGCGTATGTGCACCACTGCTCAAATGCATTTCCCAAGATCAAGGCATCGAGCTCATGAGAGAAATCCATGGAGGGATGTGCGGCTCGCACATTGCAGCGAGAGCATTGGCAGGAAAAGCCTTCAGGCAAGGTTTTTATTGGCCAATGGCCATAAAAGACGCAGAGCACATCGTGAAAACTTGCAAGGCATGCCAGTTCGCGGCAAAGCATCAGCGAAGGCCCGGCGCACCATCGCAGCTCATCACACCTACACGGCCGTTACGGCGGCGGGGAATGGACATCGTCGGGCCGCTCCCCACCGCCCGGGGTAACTTCAAGTTCGCGGTGGTAGCGATCGAGTACTTCACAAAATGGATCGAGGCAAGACCTCTCGCTACTATCACCTCGGCCACTATCGGGAAATTCTTACGGCGGCAAATCATTTGCAGATTTGGGGTACCCAAAGAGCTCACTGTCGACAATGGAAAGCAATTCGATTGTCAAGATTTCAGGGAATACTGTCGTTCAATTGGGACGAAGCTATGCTTCGCGTCCGTGTACCATCCCCAATCCAACGGCGCTGTGGAAAGGGCCAATGGGCAAATTTTCTCTGCCATCAAAAAATGCCTCTTTGAACAGAAGAAAGGAAAATGGGCAGATGAGCTCTCGCGAGTCGTCTGGTCGCATAACACTACAGAGTCGAGAACAACCAAATTCACCCCATTCAGACTGTTGTATGGGGCCGAAGCGATGTGCCCCAAAGAACTAACCAACGAAAGCGCCAGAGTTTTGGCCGGTAGCTCTCGCGAGAGCGAAGAGGCTGACAAGGATTTAGTGGAAATCGACCGACTTGATGCAGTCCAAAACCTATTGAAGTATCAAGAGGAAACCAGGAAGTGGAGGAACAAGAAAGTATCCCTCAAGAACATCAAAGTGGGAGACTTCGTCTTGAAAAGAAAGAAGAATGCCGACGCTGTAGGAAAATTCCAGTTCGCTTGGGAGGGACCCTACGTGGTCTCAAGCACGGTGCGAGACGGGGCTTTTCGCCTCAAAGACGAAGCAGGTGTGGAGTTGCCTCATTCATGGAATGTGGACAACTTGTGTAAGTTTTTTCCGTAGTCTACTTTCAGTAGGAGCCTTTCACACGGTACTATAAGTGCGGAGGATTCATCTTAGATTTGCTTTTTCTAGTATTTACTTTCGCACTTTACAATTCAATAACAAGGCGGGTACTCTTTTCCTCACATAGGGAGGACTCCACTCTGGAGCGTGAGGTTTTTAACGAGGCAGCCTTGATGTAAAATTTATTTCCAAGTGAATGGAATACTTCCTCCCTAAAATTTTGTTGTGTCTCTTTCGCATGGCTTAAAGTGCTATCTTAAGATAGCCCATCCCAAAAGAGGATGAATTGAAGTGCTATTTCAAAATAACCCTCTCCGAAAGTGAGAGCATCAAAGTGCTACTCATTAGTAGCCCACCCACAAGTGGTGCAGTCGAAACGATTCACAAGAATCAATTTTACAAAGAGCTGCCTTCTCGACAGCCCGTCCAGGAAGGACGTTCAAAAGCGATTCAGTACCGAATCGAAACAATTTGATAGCTGAAACGTTATGGTCCCTAACTTGCGCGGAAACTACGTCGCAAATGATAAGGCACGCTTCAAAGACGACCGTTTTCAAAAAAAACGCGAGTAAATGCCTCGTCAAAAAACAGCTCAAAAGCTGTAAAATTTGACAAATTCAAAACGGCTCCTAGTCCTTCGACACGTTCCACGCCTAGGCGTCGCGTCGAAGGCTAGTTTTTATTCGTTTTCATTAAAAAAACCGTAAGCAACAAATGAGAAAATTCAACACATAGCATCGTGAAACGTCTAAGCAAACCGACAAGTTCTAAACTCCGATGACATAACAATTCCAAGCAAAGTGGTCGAACTGAAGTTATCCCTGCTTCCGAAGAGGGGGAAGACGTTTTCTTTCGAAAGCTGTAACTCGAAATCAGCGATAACTTCAGCTCTAAACGTTCAAGAGCCTTAACGCAACAAAAATTACGATCGGCATTTACAACACCCCACAGTCGCATACAAGTTTACATTTCAACCTTCAAATGTTTAACTGGCCAGCACGCCATTTTCAGTTTTCGTTCAAAACACTAATCCACCGATTCAGAGCCGAAGGGGAGCCAACGCCTCTCCGGTGACAGGATCCACCTGACCGCCTTCGCCTTGAGGCGCTTCACGAGCTGGGGCTCCGGGGACCGCCTGCTCAGGGGCATCGTCAGCTGGCTTCGGCAGCCAGTCCCTAGGCGGTCCGTAAGGCCCCAAAGTTGCCTCTGGACCGTGCGCCGTGCGATGCTCTCGAAGCTCCAAAGCTTGTTTTGCCTGCCCAAAATGGAGCTGTGAGAAGGAAGAAACCATTAACAACCATCATAAGCAATCGATTAGCAAAAGTGGCCGAAGTTGAAGTGAACCAAAAAGACTTACCTTCGCCAAGCGACCCACTGCCTTCTTTCGTGCGTGCGCTCGCCCACTTTTGGCCCAAAAGTTGCGAAGGATGATCTTATTTATCAAATCGACCGTCTTACTTGGGGCTGGAACGTCCTCGGGTGAGGGGAACACGAAACCTCGGCTCCCAAAAGCTTTGAAGTGTTCACAACCCTGTCGCTCGAGAAGATTCAACAACATCTCAGAGCAGGTAGCGGCGCCATAGTCCCCAATCTTGCTCATGGTATCGGGCAGAAGCTTCAACTCGCTATGCAACCACTCTACAAAACTCGAGATGTTGTCGGTAATCTTGAAGTCCTGGGCCTCGGCACCGAAGCTCTCCAAAGCTCGACGATACTCAGTCGCCAGATACGCCCCCCATTGGTGGCAGTAAGCCTCGTTTTTCTCTAGAGTATCCTCAAGCTCACCCTTCACCTTCTTCAATTCTGCAATGAGGTCGGCATTGGCGGCCAGCAAGATGTTCTGCGCATCATATTGCACCATCATATCTTTCAATTCCTGACGACACTCTTCATAGCATTTTACGCTATACTCAAGCTCTCTTTTTAAAGCGTCAAGGGCTTCCTGCCGTTTGACGCGCTGATTCGCCCAATCATCGGCGTCGCGTCTTAACCTCTCATTCTCTTCTCTCAAACGCTGATTCTCGTCCTCCAGCATCTTTTGCTTGTCAACAGAGGCCTTCGCTTCCGACGCAGCCTTTTCAAAGCCCTTCTGGCAGGCGACGATACCTCTCGAAAGATAAGCACGCACAACCTTCATTAGGTCGTCAGCGCTCAAATCCTCCAAGGTACGTTCAAAATCTGCAAAGCGATCAACAACCACGTTATCTAGCGTATATCCTTCGCACCGCCAGCACGACGAAGGCACAAAGTCAAAAATCAAAAGGCAAAACGATAAGCGAAACTTCATACCAGGCTCCCCCAGCATTGACGCGAGACTTGACCTTGATGCGGAAGGATCCGCCTCATTCTGGGAAACCTCCTTTTCCCGGTCTTTAATGCTCAAAGTGACCAAAGTTTTCGCTGCCAAGGATAACGGGAAAGCAAAAAGCGTAAGCAAACAAAACGCACGATAGAAAGAAAGCGCACGAAAATATTGCTCTTAAGTTAGAACACTGTACCAGTGTCTTCAGGCTGGAGACTTTCGGGCGCCGTCAATTTCTCCGACGCAGCAGCCTCAACAGGTTTCGCTGACACCGGGTCAACATCTCGTGACACCGGAGGAGGCGAACGAGATGTCTGCGCCGCCGAAGCTTCAACTTCTGAAGCATCCAGGTCAATCAGATTTTGAGCTTTCACACCAGAGCCTTCGTTCAAATTCATCGTAGCTTCACATTGGGGCTGCGGCAGCGATACATCTGCACCTTTTTCTGATCGAGTGGCGTCGTCATCAATATAGCAAAGTGATTCCGACTCATCCACGATATCCACCAGACCGGCCACACGCCCCTTCGGAGCTGCATCGGCCATGGCAATATCCTTTTGGATTAACTCAGCCACGCGCCTACCTCTCGCTTCCCGTGCCTCCAACTCCTCTGCATCAGTCTGATTCACTTGCGAAGGCCCCTCAGCCAGTTTCCGCGCTGATCCTTTCGGTGGATATTTAGTACAAGGTTGAATTTGAGGTGTCGTCATGATATCGACATCTTCATCAGTTTCAGCAACTGGATCAACCCGCGCTCTCTTAGCGGAAGCCTCAGCATCCTCAGGCTCTTTCTCCTTAACCGCAAGCTGCTTCACCTTTTCAACGGTGTCCAGCGGTCTCTTCCTCAAGGCCAGCCCCTTGTCTATCTCCCCAGGGACGACGGGGTCTTGCGTCTTTTTCTTCTCCCTTTCGGCCGCGACCACTTTCGCCGCCTCAACCTTCCGACGGGCCAAGGTCTCACTAACTTTCGATAACTTCGTAGACTTTTCAGCAAGCGGTGGCAGGGTTGCTTTTGCAGCGTCCGCCTTCCGCTTGGCCAAGATATCTTGGGCTTTACTGCTCTTCACGACACTCTCAACAACTGAACTGGTCTTGCCTAACTTGGCCTTTCGTGAGGTCTCGACGGCCTCAGACCCAACGTTGCCCGGAGGTTGCATTTTCTTGCCGGCCGTCGGAGGCACCGGACGAGGGGAATACGTCACCCCCATCTCATTAAAAACTCGGTTAACACGGCCCTGATGCTTCAAAATCCTCTGGGCACATTCCCATTCCTTATGGGTAAAATTTCCTATCATTTGTACAACCTTCCTCTCCACTTCAGCAACGATTTCTTCGTCGGTCATATCCTCCGGTCGTTTGACATTGAAAATGGGGCTTCGTACATCATTATCGAGCCCGGGCAGCCATTGCACCTTGAATGCCCACGACCCCCATCGGGGCTGGCACGGCCAGACATCAGCAGCCACAAACTCTTCCAGGGCATCGCGCGTAGTGATCACACGCGTCGCCTGATAAAACGCCATTGTACTTGCTGAGGACCGGCTGGCCTTCGTCAACTCTGGCGACAGTTCAACCTCTAGATCGACCATGCGGCTAGCCAAATCGTATGTTGTTACCTCTTCTTGCTTTGAATTCCGACCAATCACTTCAATGGGAACATAAAACCAATATGAAGTCCATCGGTTAGCCCATTTGTTCTTGTATGCTCGGAGCCGGCTCCACCGGAGCCTGATTTTTGGCCAAGCGACGGGTCTGAAAGGTACAGCAGCCATATTGAGCTTCCTTGTCTTCATCATCAACCTTCACAAGCCTTCTAGCCCAATGAATCTCAAAATGTCGAACAAAGGTTTCGACATCATTATCTCCGGCAAAGGTTCGACATGCCCACAAAAACTTCAGCACTTGAGGGATAGAATTGGGCGTCAGTTGATGAATTTGAACACTGTAGGCCGCCAAAATATCCGCAAACTTCTTGGATACAGGCAACCGAAGGCCTGCAGTGAAAAAATCCCGGAACACCACACTTTCATTTTTCCGGGGTTTCGGCGTGGTTTCCTTTCCAGGTAATCGACACACCCCGGGCTCGAAGCACCCCTCTAACCGCAAAGCATCCAAATCAGCCTGAGTCATCAACGATCGACCAATATAACAAGTCCGGGCTCTAACCCCAGCCGGATTCCCTTCAGACTCTTCCATAGCTGCATCAGTCTCCACTCCTATTTCGCCCTCCTCCACGTCCACAAGCACACGTTTTTCAACATCTGTGTCGCTAGGCATTATTTCGACATAACCCCCATCCGAACTACTACTTGCATCACTATTAGAAGAAGATGAGGTATTGCCACTCTCACGAGAGCTGGCAGACCAATCCAAACCAGAAATCTTACCAGACTCCGAGCTAGACGTCGAGGTGGAGGAGGTCGCGGAAGCCTCCGCAACTGCCGGTGCAATCTGCTTCCCACGATTTGACGACGATCCTTCGTCCTCCATGTTTTCGCAAGAACGCTTGACACAAACAACTAAGTTTCCTCAGAAACATAGACTCAAGCGCCCAGTGCTGGAAAATGAAGAACGAAAGTGCGTGCGAAAAGCGGAAGCAGAACTAACCTCAGAAATTGGACCGGGGCTTCCGCCGGAGCGATTCGCCGAAGCAAAGGCGAAAACAAAGCAAGCACAAGCCGCGAAGGAAAAATGAGGCCGGGAACGCGGGGCGGGGGTTGCACCGGCGGCGGTCCCCGGCTATTTATAGGCGGTAAAACCCAACGGTCGAAAATTTCAAACTCAACGGTAAAAAACACACCGCCGGGGGCGGTTCGGGTATTTCAAGAGATACCCTTGGGCACCGCCGCCGAGGAAGACGTTTTCTTTCGCCTCGATTCTCGATCCCGGGTTTCGGCCGGCTCGGGTTTGCAATCAAGGCAAGCGCTTCGCCATCGAGGGGCTTCTGTTGGGGGGATTCGGAATCGAGCCTTCGCACACCCAAAAAATAGAGAGCGGTCGTGCGAAGGACGCCGGCAGCAAAACCCCAGAAGTAGCGGATCCCATTTCCATCCTCCGGGCGTCGCGTTTTGGCGGGCACCTTTCGTCGCCACCGAAGCCATCAACACGAATCCAACTTAGCACCGGGCGTCAAAGTCTCGCTTAGCGACTCATTTCCATGACGAAACCCCTAGGGCGAAGATTATCCACCCAGGGAGTCTCGGCCTGGGATTCGAACAGGGGGTTTCGTCGTTCCTAACACTTAATGAGTTCAAACTTGAGTGTGGTTTTTTGTTTCAGGTGATGAAGAGCGCTAGGCGAAAGGGGGATCTCCAAAAGGCTCGGGGGTTTTCGTCCCGACAGGCGCACGTGATGAAAGCTGGAAAGGCGCCGCGATTTGCGGCGTGACATCATGAAGCGCCGATTACGTGGAGACCTAATTGGAGATTACCCGAAGATAGCCTAGCACATTCTGTTTTGATTCGTTTTACACGAGGGTGTTCTCGGAATGTAAAAAGTCCGCCCGCCTCCCTATAAAAGGAGACGGACCGGCACTTGTAAAGGGGATCGACTTTTGAGAAATCAACTGTTGAGGAAAGAGCTTTTGGTTGTCCTTTGTCCCGAGTTTTGGTTTTGGTTCTTGAGCTTTTGTTTTCTCTCATTGTTTGTGTGCTGAAGCTTCGGCTATCACCACAACAGTTATCCTATGCCTTGATCAACCTGGGTTTACTTTATGTTGGGTAGCACATGCTAGCGCTTTACGTGGTTTTGGATGGTTTAATGAACACTGGTTAATATGGATTTATTTATGTTATCATTCATGTAATGCAAGAACACCTTATGCTTGTTAATCGGAACATGGAGCGACCACCCAGGAAAACAGTACTACCACAAGACATATGGCTCTGTCTTGGCTTATTAATTAGTGAACTAGGTGTTAGGTATGCTTTACCTGATAAGGGTTGGGGGCTGGCGGGTAGTGGCGTATGGACCTGCTCGGGCGCAGGTGTGGGCTTAGCGAAGACACGGTACTCGTCCGGGAGCTTTATACGTTGCACTGACCAGGTAACCTAGCGGGCAGCCTCCATCTGGGGATCTTTGTAACGGCCTCGTAGCGTCCCTATGCAATCACACCTCGAAAGTGTGGTATGGTGCCTTGCAAACACCGCATGGTTGGGTCCAAAACTCTTCGAGGTTTTTACGCGACTTGTGGGTAAAGATGTACAACCTTTGCAGAGTGTAAAACTAACTAGTTAGCCGTGCCCACGGTCAAGGGCGGCTCGGACCCTCACATGATTAATTCTATGGAAGATGGAACTTTTAAACTTGTGCATTGCATTTTATGGATCTGTTGCATCTTATTATCTGGGCTTGGTATATACTTACACTTGCTAGTAACAGTTGCTTAATAAAACTTGACCAACTAAAATGTTGAATTGCTTATGAACCTTCAGCTTCCACCATAAAGCCTTACATGTTGTTATAGAACTTTTCCCTTGTTGAGTACGACATGTGCTCATGCTTGTGTTCATTTATTACATCTACACTACCCGGCTGCTGCTCAGATGGGCGTTTTGAAGACTACAATGATGAGTTCGATGGGTTCTAGGCGTCCGTTCTCCAGTCAGCTGCCTGTGGAGGACTTCTACGTGTGTTTCTTTTCCGTTGTTAGCTACTCGAACGATTTGTTTAGTTGAGACATTCGGTCATGTAATAACTGTTTAATACTCTCTTAACGCTTTACACTGTGTTTTTGGTATTCACTGCGTCGATGCATGCGTGTAACTTGATCCTGGCGCACATGTATCCTTGCATTCGGATTTGTCCTTAAATCCGGGTGTGACAAAACAGAACAAACCTAGGTCCAGAGGCATGCACTTCAATGATATGCATCCATCAGTGTAAAGGTGCCGGAGGCTTGCCATATATTTCATATCCCTTGGAAGTCGACAAAGTTTCCTACAGCCTGAAACATTTAGCGTCTTTAGATGATACAGAATGCTTATTTCTTCAGGAAGTTGTTTGATCCACCAATTTTCTGAAAGATCAAGATACCTTAGGTGTTGTAAGTGCCTTGGTATGATTTTAAATTTCCAAAACCTAGGAACTCTTATTGCCCGCATGGAATTGTACTTTGGGATAACGGGCATCCAGTTTATTGGATCAGGATATGGACACAACAATGTCTGGATAGCTGGAGTTTGTTTCTTCAGAAAAATAATCAGATGAGTTTCAGTCACATCGTATGTTGAGAACAAGTGCCGAGTGTGTTTTGAAAACTTCTTATCACCAGGCCTGTTGGTGATAGTTGCACATTCTTCTCCTAAAACAGATAAAGCAATGTCATGCATAAGATCATGTATCTTGCATGTCTTAATATTAAGGAAATGACTCCACTTTTGGTCCTCCAACATGGTTTGCTTCGCATCTTGAAAGAATGACCTCCAAGCGAGCTCATTGAAAGTTCGCCTTCCAGTTGTTTCTAGAGGGACATTCTCCTCAAACGGTACATAGTCATTTGCCATCCACAATTGGATCAAGTTCTCCACATCAATCTCATAATCTTTTGGAAATACAGCACAAAATGCAAAGTACTGCTTCATGTGTAATGGTAAATTGTCATAGCTGAGCTTGAGTATGGGTAAAATTTCAGTCTCCTCATCACAAATGTTGCTTTTCTTCAATACAGCCATCCATTCATCCTTGCTAGTCTTGGTACTCAACATTGATCCTGTGGCTTCAGCAGCTAAAGGAGAGCTGCGGCATCTCTTCACGATCTCATTCACAATGTCCTCAAGGTTTGCATAGTCTGGCTTCTGCAAAACGAATGCTCTTCTCTCGAGTATGGCCTTTATGTATACATCATCTATATTTTCCAGATAATGGGGTTCAACTTTACCCCAAGACATAATTTGAGCTACTTTTGCATCACGAGTTGTGGTCAGTACCGCACTACCTGTGCCAGCATGCTGAAGACAGGTCTTCAGCTTTTCCCACTTACTAACATCCTGATTCCACACATCATCCAACACGAGGAGGTACTTCTTTCCTCTTAGTTCTTTCTGAAGATCTTGTAATGCCGTTTCACAATCTTTCTCTGCTCTATTGCAGATGCTTCTTGCAATGTTACCCACATCAAAATCATCTGACACACAACACCACTTCTGGAACTGAAAATGCTTCTTTATTTCGGGATCGTTGTAAATTAGCTGCACAAAGGTGGTTTTGCCAAGCCCACCCATTCCAACGATAGGGAGAACCAGAAGATCACCATTTTCAGCATGGTCAAGTAATATTTTCAGAATCTTGTTCTTCTCTTCATTTCTAGACCTGCTAACAATATCCTTCTCGGAGTCAACCATTATTGGATCCATCTGGCGCAATGGCATTGATGCTGGTGCTGCTTGTCGCTTATCTCTGAAACCAAAGACATTCATCTCAGCAACAAGGACCTCAATATCTTGCACAATCTTCTTTAGCCTTTTGCCCATCCTGCGACGGAACATAATGGGATTATATACAGGGAAGAGGTTTACAGTACCCACGCCGTGTGTATTGTGGTGCCCCTTCTTCTTGGCTTCTCTCGCAAGGGCCTCATACGTGAACTCATCGAAGACATCGCTTGCTTCATAGGACACCTTCTTGAGTTTTTTGAGCCAGGCACATACCCCTGGCTGGTATGCACCCTTCTCTTCTGCATCTTCAATGATGTCTAGGATGGCCGGCAACCTGCGCTCCAAGATCTCACGCTGCTCCTCCATACCTTCCATCACCTTGTACTCGTCCAGAAGGTAGCTGGATACCTTCTCCTTCACCATGGAGACCAGTGGCCCTATGAGCACACTGGTCACCAATTCAGCCATTATTGCACTCACAACTCCGAGAATGCACAGAGCAGAGCACACTTTTTCAGGCGAAATGGCAAGCAGAACTCAAGGTGTTTCAGGGAGAGCGAGCAATCAGATGCAGGTGAGGAGGGGAAGGAGAACCGGGGAAGTGTGAGCAGGAATATCTGGAGAACAGTAAAATAGAATCGGCGGGTATTACGAACGTGAAAGTCAAAGGAATGAAAATGCTGCCAACCACAACCAGGGACGACTTCGGCTAGTCAAGCTCTCGTGCAGAGAGCCTGGCAAACTATATATGTTGGGGCCAATTATCTGATGACGCATGGTCTGGAAGATTTAGCCACCCGACCGGGTCATCAGGCGGCAAAGTCGGTTACAGCTATGATTGGCGCACAGACAGGGGGAGCCGTAGTATACTAATAAAATCGATAATACTTGAAAGCTATGAAAGGTGTACTGACTATTGAGTGCATTCGTCGGCATTTGATCGAACACTCTACGGGTAGAACGCCTGTGGCGATTCTTTGACAGTACACAACTAGAGGCGGAGGAAGCGAAGAAGCTTACATGTCAGCCGGTCAAGATGGCAAGCCGACGCCTCCATCTCAGCCAGCTCCCCGCGCGTTGAACCGCGGCCGCGGGCATTCGCAGGGTGGCCGTGCTCCCATGCCCAGCGCCGGCTTCTTCTCGCCAACCCCATTTGGTGCTGGAGGAAGCGGCAAAAAACGGGGAATGGAGACACATTGGAGAGGATTCACGGCGCCCGCCTCACCTGGCGGTCGGAGCGAGAATGAGCGGGATGGAAAGAGAAGGAAAGGAAGTCAGACACAAACGGTTGGTTCTTGGTTGGGCCTGGCTGTTTCTCCCACTCAAACAAACATTGAAGTCCTTCTTTGCCTTTTTTTTTCTTTCAAAACAAAAACAATAAGTCCTGCAGCGGGAGCGACTCAACGACCTGACCAATTTGCTCAAGAGTATAATCGAACACAGAATCTTTTCTTTTGCATCAAAGTAACCAGATGCGATAGGAGATAATGCATGGGCTGCAAAAGTTTTGAAGGACTTCAACATTCAAACGACGGAACTCAACATTAACATGCACTAGCATGGGTTCTGATAACCCTGCAAGAATCTATGTGTGATGCAGGATGCAGAATTTATTTATGCCTGAAAATTTCTGTTCTAGTTTAATCAAAGCACATGCTTGCAAGATGATGGTGTCAGCAACCTGAAGTATCTGATGTTCGCTTTTTTTTTGCTGGCTGCTGTTACTGTCCATACACCAAGCAATTCGATGAATTTGATCAAGACATTGCATGAATAAGGTGGAAGTTCCACCACACCACCGAACAGATTTTTTTTAGAAACTAGTTCAACCGACCTCTGCATCTCCCAGGGAGTGCTTTTGGCCATCAAATACGATACAATCAGCACTAATGTTGTTCCTGGCATAGCCAGTTACTCCAAAACAATTCTCAAACCCAAATTCCAGAAATAAAACAAAAGGAAATTGCAGCTCTCACTTCCAACGCTACCAACCAGAGCTATCAACGAAAGCAGGAGCAAGCAAATCATCCTTGTAATCTTAAGCGATGTCTCCAACCAAAGCCATTGAAAGTTTCCATGACCATCACTTCCAAGTTTCGGCAACAAAGCTTCAGAAATTCTCTCCCTTCATCCTTGGAGAGATTTGCCCATGTTCTTGTCCAATGCGTCCCCCGGAACATCACCTGCACAAAAGAAAGAGATTTTGTTTTGTTGAATACAACATCATTTCGACTTATCCAAATGGCCCAACACATGGCTGCTATCCCAACTAGGATTTTTTTCCTCATTCCCCTAGACCACCCTCTCAACCATGATCCGAACAGATCACTGAAATTAGTTGGAGTTCTCACTTTAAAGGCTATAGAAATAATATTCCAAATAGTTCTAGCTATATGACATTCAAAAAAGAGGTGTTGAACACTCTCTTCTTGGCTGCATGAGCAGCACCAAGTACTCCCTTTCCCTCTTCTCTTAGCAAGATTATCCTTAGTCAAAATGACTCCCTTTTTCAAATACCATAAGAAAATTTTAATTTTATTAGGTATTTTAATCCTCCAAAACAGACAATTGTGTGGCAATTTTCCTTCTCTTGTTAGACACTTGTATAAAGAGTTTATTGAGAAGGTTCCCTTTTTCTCTTTATTCCATAGGAATACATCCTGCTGGTCATTCAACCTAAAAGGGAGTACCCTTTCTACTAGCTGAAGCCATTTATGTAAATTTTCCCCTACAAGTGCTCTTCTAAAAGAGATATTATAATGTGTAGTGCTAATCACACTTGCTACTGTCACATTCTTACTCCTAGTGATGCTATACAAGCTGGGATACCTTTCTTTTAGACTTTTTGTTCCTACCCACACGTCCTCCCAGAACCGAGTTTGTAACCCATTATTAATCTTAAAGCTCCCTCTGTCAACGATAAGATCCTTTACATCCATTAAACCCGACCAAAAGTGTGAATCTCCCGGTTTTTTAGCCAATTGTGTAAGTGTTTTTGTCCCTAGGTATTTTTTCCTCAACAGCCTTTGCCACATACCATCTTCATTTAAAAGCTTGAACACCCATTTGCCAAGCAGACATTGGTTCTGAATATCCAAGTCCAATATTCCTAAACCACCCACATTCTTCGGTTGCTGTAAAATGCTCCACTTAGCTAAACGATATTTTTTCTTATGCTCGTCACATTGCCAGAAGAATCTCGATCTAAAGTAGTTCAATCTTTTAAGAACACCCTTAGGAATTCTAAAAAAGGACATCATGTACATTGGCAGGCTAGAGAGGACTGAGTTTATTAAAACTAACCGCCCACCTACCGAAAGTAACTTTCCTTTCCAGCTCTCCGAGCTTTTTTTGGAATCTTTCTTCAACTTTGTCTCCGGTCTCTATTTCTAATTTTCCGTGAGTTCATTGGTATTCCCAAATATGTGAAAGGCAAGGTTCCTTCCTTACACCCAAAAATCGTGGTAAAATGCTGCAGCCTTCTCCTCGGGCTTCGCCAAAGCAAAATAATTCACTTTTGTGGAAATTTATTTTCGGTCCGGAGAGCTTCTCGAAAGTGTTTAGTATAAGTTTCAAATTCTTTGCTTGCTCTACATCATCTTCCATGAACAAGATTGTATCATCTCGCGTCTTGGAGAATAGATAATCCTCCATCCACCGGATGTGGCACTAGTCCATTGATCTGTCCATTTTCTCGTTGCTCGATTAATTAGTGTAGCTAGCATGTCCGCCACTATATTAAATAGCAGTGGTGATAATGGATCCCCTTGTCTCAATCCTTTCCATGTCTGAAAGTAATTCCCCATATCCTCGTTAATTTTTACTCCTACCTTCCCTCCGCTTACTATATTTTCTATCCACTTGCACCAAACCGATGAGAAACCTTTCATTCTCAAAGTTTGTTGTAAAAACGGCCAGCTCACTTTATCATAAGCTTTTTCGAAATCAAGCTTGAGTAAAATCCCACTCTGTTTTTTCTTTCGTAACTCATGTAATGTTTCATGGAGAATGACTACCCCTTCCATGATGTATCTTCCTGGTAAAAAGGCCGTCTGTGTTGGTCTAACAATTCTATTAGCCATTGCTGTAAATCTGTTATCCAAAACTTTCGTAAAGATTTTGAAACTAACATTTAACATGCAGATAGGTCTGTACTGTTGAATCATCTTCACCTCTTGTAACTTAGGGATTAGGCTAATGATTCCAAAATTCAAGTTGGAAATCGGTAGCCTTCCCTCGTGGAAATCTCTAAACATGGCCATTAGGTCATCTTTAATGAGATTCCAAAATACTTGATAAAACTCTGCAGGAAAGCCATCAGGCCCCGGAGCCTTATTATGTTTCATTTGGAAAACTGCTTCTCTGACCTCTTTCTCTGTAAAAGCTTCCGTTAAGATTTCATTTTCCTCCTGAGACACTTGAGAAATATCCTCAGTTTGTGTCTCATCTAAAGAAAGCGTACTTGTTCCTTGTGAGCCAAATAAATTCTTGTAATATTTCGTAATATATCTTTTTAAATTCTCGTCTCCCTGTATCACACCCTCATCTTGTTCAAGCTGGAAAATTCTAGTTTTCCGTCGCTTGCCATTGGCTACCATCTGAAAGTACTTTGTGTTATTATCTCCTTCCAAAAGATCTTTTGTTTTTGCTCTTTGGAACCAGCTAATCTCCTCCTCTCTTAAGAGGTGAGCTAGTCTGTCCTTTATCTTTTGTTTTTCCTCCACTTCCTTTTGAGTTAAAAGACATGTTTCAGCTTTAATATCCAGCTCATCCGCTTTCCTTAACAATTCTTGTTTCTCTTTTTTGTACTTCCCTTTCTTATCTTTATTCCACCCCCTTAGGAGTTGTCTCAACCTTCTAACCTTGTTTTGCCAAGTTTGTATTGCATTGGTTCCCTTCTTGGTATTATTCCATAGATTTGAAACAATATCCATGAAGTTCTCACTTAAGAGCCAACTCAATTCAAACTTAAACAGTGGTTGAGCACCGTTATGTGATTTATTTCCTGTGTTAAAAAGGAGTGGCGTGTGATCCGAGATCTCCCTTGTAAGAGCTTGTACCGTCGCTAGAGGGTATTTTTGCTCCCACTCAGTACTCACTAGAACTCTATCGAGTTTCTCAAAGGTTGGATTTTCTAGTGAGTTTGCCCACGTGTATTTCCTTCCCGACATTTCGACTTCCCTCAAATCTAAGCTATCTATAATAGCATTAAACAAGAAGGGCCACTTTCCATCATATCTGTCATTGTTCTTCTCGCTTGGGCTTCTGATGATATTAAAATCACCCCCAATGACCATTGGCAAATTCTCTTTACTACACATACGGACTAACTCTGTGAGAAAGCTCTCTTTATACTCTGGCTGTGCGGCTCCATAAACCGCCACTAAGATCCATTTGAAATCCTCTTTTCTATCTCTTAGCTTGAATTTAATAAAAAAGTCCCCCTCTTCAATACTTCCTATATCAATGGCATCTAAATTTACTCCCAATAAAATTCCCCCCGATCTCCCGTGAGGTTGTGTCCAATGCCATATAAAGTTTCTACCCGCGCAAAAATTATTAAGCGTTGATTGGGTATACTCCTTTTTCCCTGTTTCTAAAAGAGCTACAAACTCTAGGTTTTGCTCTTTTACACTATCCGAAATAAAACTAGCTTTAGCCAAGTCGCTAAGACCTCTGCTATTCCAAAATATTCCTTTCATCCAGACACCTTCTTATTTATTCTTGTTAAAGCTATTCTACAAGCTTTCTTTTTCCGCGACTTAGCGCGACCTCTTTGGCCCCTTGATGAAGCTTTCATCTCACAGCTTAGGTGATAGCTTTCATCATCATAAACCTCCTCAAGCAAGTCACCACATAAACTTTTTATCGCCGAGCTTTCTATCTCATCAATGCTCTCCTCCTCACTAGATTCATACTCAAGAAGAGACTCATGATTATTTAACAAAGTAAATTGTTGGTCTGCTGTTTTTTCTACTAAAAGGTTTTCTATCTCACTAAAACCTTTACTATTTAAGTCCCCCACCCTAACACCCAGCAACTCAATATTCCTAGCAGCACTTAACGAATTATTAAGCAGAGAAACTCGGTTTTCAGATTTACCTTCATTAAGTTCCAGATTTCTTTGTGCTGCCCTCCTTCCCGCTTTGGCCATGATATGTTCCCCTGCTGAATTAATCAGCCGTGGGCTGCTCCGGAGTGGTGCAGCAACAGCCTCTGGGATGGCGGCCTCTCCTCTGAAAGTTTCCTTGGCATTTTCCTTCTCCTCTTGTTGCTGAGACAAGTCCATCTGATCTGCCATCTTTCCATCCAGATTCGCCCCCTCTTCTTCTTCCATGTCCTTGTCTGTATAGTCCCCCACGTCCTCCTCATTCGCCACCTTTTCTGCTGCCCAATCAATAGTTTTCCTTGCTATCTTATCTAAAATAGCCCTTGCTTGCTCCTCCAAGAATTTATTGAACTCGATCCTTGTCATGTTTTGCACTAAACTCTTGAATTCATCCATAATATCATCATCCCCCTCTTGTCCTCCAAGCTGATCCAGAGAGCTTTTAAGTCTCTTTGTCCCTCTGCTAGGTTCCTCCATAGGAGAACCGAAAGAATTCCCTTCTCCCACAAAATTCCCAGTCCAATCAAAAATTGCCTCCTCTCCATTTTCATCGACCCCCTTCTTCTCCACCTCAAATTCAAGCTCAAAATAGTGATCGCCAAGAACCACATCCAATTGAGCCGGAATAATCAAGGGATTTATGACAGCAACAAAGATCCTCCCAAAGTCATTTTTCCTTGTAGTCTCCATGTCTACTGTTTGTGTTGAACCAAGCATTGATCCAACAGCCCACAAGTTCAAATATTCTCTTAATTCCGGTCTCATTCCCTTAACTCTCACCCACACCTTAGGTAGGAGATATCCTTCTTGCCTTTCTTGCCAAAGGTCGAAGTTCATTCGAACTCCTACTGCCACACCTTTCTCCTTAACATCAGCACCACCAAATGCTATCGCCCTTTGTAACTCGACTTTAGACGGAAACTTAGTGGTGAAAGCATTTTCTTCAATCTGACTCACCTCCCATTTCCACCGGCCCCCAAACAACCTTTGCAATTGTGCTTCCACTTGCTCTTTGGACAGCGTCCCCCCTTCTACCTTGATCATCGCCATCTTTGACTCCTTTTTCGATCTTGTAAGCGGCGGATGCGGTATATGATAGAAACCCAATCCATGTACCGCATACCCGACCGCATGAGCCACCGGTCGCGGCATCTTAAGCACCGGACACTTATGGTTCATGTGGTCGTTATGCATGTCGCAAATCACACAGTAAAGCTCTGTCGTGCAGCGAGCCGCAACGTGCCCCTTCTTCGTGCACCTCACACATTTCACACCCGCCCTTGCCTCCTCCACCTTCTCCTCTCCTTCTCTGTCTGCTTCTTCCATGTTCACATCTTCCTCATTGCCTTGTGTTCACCGAACAGATGCAAATTGCAAAGGTCATCCCAGTCCAAACCCCACCACTGACGTGCCTCCTCTGCTCTGTACCTAGTCGCTGTCGTCGTCGATCATCTCCGCGATTGAAAGCTTAATGGATCCATTCTGAAAGGGAGACACACACGATTAGCAATGGCCACAAGCAGGACTCAAAATAGATCAATTCAAAACACAAAGGAGAAAAACTCAAACTAGATGATTTAACTAAACCAGCTTAATAATGGACACCAGTTGCATAGTTCAATGCGACATACCTTTTGTAATTTGTACGTCTCATCTGGGATTTCAGTATCGCCGACATGCAGGAATAACATATTTCCAGGATTTTGGGTCCTTCAGTTTCGGCCCTAACGACGGAACAATGATGTCAGAACATATCGATGTAAACTAGTTGCTGCATGAAGAAGAGGAAAAATGGATTGGAATGTACCTTCGTGGGGATCGGTTGAACGAGCACGTGACAAGTCTCTTTCTTCAAGGCTGTCAAGGCGCTGTTGGTGTCGCCCGTAAAGGGGCGTCATGTCTATGGCCGGGCAATATCTGATGCTAAGTCTCCGCAGAGCTGAGTAACTCCCAAGAGCGCCCGGTACGGATGCCAACCGTTTACACCACTCAAGGACGAGGCTTTGTAACGACGGCAGGTGTCCCAGGGAATCCAGTGACTGCAACTTACTGCAGCTAGAAATGTACAAACGCTTGAGTGCGTCCAGCTGCCCTGACACGGAACAAAGGTTCTCACACGACCAGATATTTAACACCCTGAGGGCCGGTGGTAGGTCTGGTAGTGTTACCAAGCTGTCACAGTTGTCTATGAAAAGATATTCCAGGTGAGGGAGGAGATAATTTGTTGTTCGTGCTGCCGATTGCTTTGGCTCACTCGTGGATGGGCAGTTTACTAGCTGTGTACTCGTGCCCAGCTGCTGCACATGCGCACTCTTCGATTCTGCTGCCTCCTCCGCCCATGTGAACTTAAAACTTGTGCAGCTCCGAATACTCATTACAGTGATAGACGGGGGGAGAACAAAAAGCTCTGCCAACCTGCCACAGTTGTATACACGTAAACTGTTTAGATGTGGCAGGACACGAGTCCTTGTTGGTGCCGGCTCACCCTTTACCTGTGCGGGCCCCACTAGATTGTTGCAGTTCCGAACCTCCAAAGTCTTCAGGGACACCAAGCATTCGAACACATCCTCAGGCCAGTAGATGAGCGCATCACAACGATCAATTTCCAAATAAACAAGTTTCCCAAACCTTTTCCAGATCCCAACTGCTGGTTGTGATGGGCTTGACAGGAAGAAAAAGTCACAACCAGATAACTGCAGTTCTAACAGAGGTGGCTCAACATTCTCATCGTCTAGCTCAAGTGCTGCTTCTTTATCACGGACAGACAATGATAACTCTGACAGTAACGATATGCATCCACAACCAACAGTTAGTAACGACAGTTGTGCCTTGTCTTCATCAAGCTCTACAGCCTTGAGATTTGGTGTATCAGGTAGGGTAGCCAGCTTTGGACAGCCCCGAATAATGAGATTCTCAAGCTGAGGAAAAGTCACTTCTCCTCCCTCTATCCCTTGATTCCCTTCTTCTGCCACCCACCTTGCCATGTTCTTCAGATTACATAACTGGAGTTTTTGTAATTTCAGAAACTTAAATGATGCCGCATTGCTAGTGCATAGGCTATGCAATTTGTCCAGTTCTTCTAAGTGAAGAATTTGAAGAGCCTCCAAATGGCTAAATTGAGGAAATTCTTCACACGTTGTAAAGCCAACTAGATGGAGTTCAGTCAGGTGCTTCTGCAGCAAACTAAGATCTTTCATCCATGTTGGTAAAGAAGTGCTTTTGTAACCAACTATCTTTAGCAACACCAGTCCACCATGAGGTTTAAGGGCGTCTAATACCATCTTATGACAACCTGGTACCGGTTCCTCACGACATCCACTACTCCACTCCAGACATAAATGTCTTAGTTTCTCTTTGTTTCCAATAGTAGCAGATTTTGCTTGTGCCTCTGTAACATTTTCCAGACAATTAAACATCAATTTGCCACCAAGGTCTAAGTTTCTCAATTCTCCGATATTACTGCAGCCAGAGCTAGCACCAGCCACGAAATATGTTAGAATCTGTAGAGAGTTGAGTTCTCCGAGGTCTGGAGGCATGCACTTCAATGATCCGCAATCCTCAGTGTACAGATGTCGGAGGCTTGCCATATATTTCATATCCCTTGGAAGCCGACAGAGATTCTCACATTCCGAAACATTCAGGGTATGCAGATTATACAGGACGCTTATTTCTTCAGGAAGTTGTTTTATCCACCAGTTGCCTGAGAGATCAAGATACCTTAGGTGTTGTAAGTGTCTTGGTCTGATTTTAAATGATGAACAGTCAGGAAGTTTCAGTGCTCTCAAAGAATTGCACTCTGGCATATGTGGCGTCCAATTTCTTCCACCAGGACATGGGCACAACAATGTATGGATACTTGGGGCTTGTTTCTTCAGTATATCAATCAAGTTGGTTCCAGTTTCATAATATGATGAGAACATGTGCCGACTGTGTTTTGACAACAACTTCTTTGGATCAGGCCTATCCGTGATAGTTGTGCATTCTTCTCCTAGAACGGACAAAGCAATATCATGCATAAGATCATGTATCTTGCATGTCTTAATAGTATGGGAATGACTCAGGGTTTTATCCTCCGACTTGGTTTGCTCTGCATCTTCAAAGAATGACCTCCAAGCTAGCTCGTCGAAAATCCGTCTTCCAGTTGTTTCAAGAGGGATACCCTCCTCAAGAGGAAGGTAGTCATTAGCCATCCACAGTTGGATCAAATTTTCCACATCAATCTCGTAATCTTTTGGAAACACAGCAGAAAACGCAAAGCACTGCTTCATGTGTAATGGTAAATTGTCATAGCTGAGCTTGAGTATTGGTAAAATTCCAGTCTCCATATTACAAATGCTGCTTTTTTTAACTACAGCCATCCATTCGCCCTCACTAGTTTTGGTACTCAGCATTGACCCTATGGCTTTGGCAGCTAAAGGAGAGCCAGCACATCTCTTAACAATCTCATTAACATTGTTCTCCAGCTCAGCATGTTCAGGCTTCTGAAAACTGAATGCTCTTCTCTCTAGTATTTCCTTCAGAAATTCATCACCTAGATTACCCAGATTATATAATTTTTCAGACATAATTTGAGCTACTTTTGCATCACGAGTTGTGGTCAGTAATGCACTGCCTGTGCCAGCGTGCTGAAGAATGGTCATCAGCTTTTGCCACTTATCAACATCCTGATTCCATACATCATCCAACACAAGGAGGCACCTCTGTCCACTTATTTCCTTCTGAAGGTCTTGCAATATTTTTTCAGTATCTTTCTCCGTGCTATTGCATATGCTTCTTGCAATATTAGCCACATCAAAATCCTCTGATACACAATACCATTTCTGGAACTGAAAATGGTTCTCTATTTTGGGATCACTGTAAATTAGCTGCACAAAGGTGGTCTTTCCCAGCCCACCCATTCCAACAATAGGCAGAACAAGAAGACCATCATTGTTACCATGGTCAAGTAATATATTCACAATCTTGTCCTGCTCTTTACTTCTGGATCTTTTAACAATATCCTTCTCGCAGTCAATCATTACAGGATCAGTCTGCCGGCATGGCTTCGATGATGGTGTTTGTTGCGCATGACTGAAACCAAAGGCGTTCATCTCTGCCACCAGGACATCAATATCCCGCACAATCTTCTGCAGCTTCTTGCCCATCCTGCGACGGAACACAGTAACAGGGTTATGAGCAGGGACGAGGCTTACAACATCCATGCCGAGCATATTATGGTGCGGCCGGTGCCCCTTCTTCTTGGCTTCTCGTGCGAGTGCTTCGTACTTGAACTCATCAAAGACATCATTTGCTTCATACGACACCTTCTTGAGCGCCTTGAGCCAGGCTCTCACTCCTGCGCGATGTGCAGCTTTCTCCTCTGCGTCCTCGATGATGTCTAGGATGGCCGGCAGCTTGCGCTCCAGGATCTCCCGCTGCTCCTCCATGCCTTCCATCACCTTGTACTCATCAAGAAGGTAGCAGGACACCTTGTCCTTCACCATGGACACCAGCGGCCCGATGAGCATACTGGTTACCACTTCAGCCATTGCTGTGCTCAGTGCTTACTACACCGGGAAGGCACAGAACTAAGCACACTGATTCAGACGAATGTGGCAAGCAGATCTGGATGAACAAGAGGGAAAGGAGAAGTGTGAGCAGGAACTAATATATGGAGGGAAAATGATAAGGTTGGCGAGCTGAGCATTTCAAATTAGAAAGGAGGAAACGTGCTGAGGCGGTGCAGCGGCCTACCTTGGTTGAAGAGACCTTGTGAAGCTCTCTTGAATCGTGAGCTTCGAATCAGCCTTCGGCGGCGGCGAATGAACCAGATCTGAGGGCTGTGTTGTTGACTGCAGCCTGCAGGTCTACGGCCGATCCCGGTGCCTCTCCGTCAATCAAATAATGAGCCCCGGCCAAGAGCCTGATAGTTTTGAAGAGCACGTTGGAACAGCCTGCCTGAGCAATCACAACGCAAGGAACAGCTTGACTCAGAATTTTTTTATATATATTTAATTTGTCATGATTTTCGAAAAATAAATGTTCGAATCAAAATTTTTGAGAAATGTACATCCGTCGCCATGGCCCACGGCGTTAGAGTTCCTGCCGCCGTGGGGCACGGTGTTAGGGGAGACGCCAACGGTCGACAGGACTAGCCGGTGGGGCCAGGTCCTGACGCCGCGGCCCACGACGTCGAGGAAATCCTAGCGCCGTGGGCCACGGCGTCGGGACCCCGCGCCGTGGGCCGCGGCGGCAGCGCCGGCCTATAAGAAGCCGAGCCCCTGGCGCCGGCCCCTCACTCCTCCCTCCAAACCTTCGGCTTTCAACCCTTCAGAGCACTTGTGAGGTATGTTTCTAAATTTAGTCCAGTTTAGTTAGTTAGTTTAGTTAACTTAGATTAGTTAGTTAGTTAAATTAGTTTAGTTTACAAATTTAATTTAGTTAACCGAGTTTAGTTAAATTTAGTTTAGAAATTTAGTTTAGTTAACTTAGGTATGTTTAAATTCACATAATTTGTATTAATTCATTTTAAATTTGTGGGAAATGGTTATAATTGACATAATTTGATTAAATTGCTATAAAATTCATAGAAAATCATTTAAACTCACATAACTAGTTTAAATTTGTTTTAAGCTTCTAGGAAATAGTTATAATTGACATATTTTTGACTAAATTGCTATAAAATTTGTAGAAAATTATTTAAATACACATAATTCGATTAAATTTGTTTTAAACTTCTAGGAAATAGTTATAATTGACACAATTTGATTAAATTGCTATAAAATTTGTAGAAAATTATTTAAATTCACATAATTTATTTAAATTTGTATTAAATTTGTGGAAAATAGTTATGATTGACATAATTTGATTAAGTTGCTATAAAATTCGTAGAAAATTATTTAAATTCACATAATTTGAGTAAATTGCTATAAAATTAGTAGAAAATTATTTAAATTCACACAATTCGTTTAAATTTGTTTTAAACTTCTAGGAAATAGTTATAATTGACATAATTTGGTTAAATTACTATAAAATTCGTAGAAAATTATTTAAATTCACATAATTCGTTTAAATTTGTTTTAAACTTCTAGGAAATGGTTATAATTGACATAATTTGATTAAATTGCTATAAAATTTCTAGAAAATTATTTAAATTCACATAATTCGTTTAAATTCGTTTTCTTTTGCAGTTATGGTTGCACCGCTGGAGTACGTACGGTCGGAGTTGTTCGATGAGGCGGTGGACCGGCACCACCGCTCGTACGTGTCGGCTGTTCGCGGTGGTCCGCTCGGCATGATACGTTGTCGGACGACCCGCACGTTGCTACCGATACACCAGCAGTGGATTCTGAAGTACGTAATTCATATTTATTATTTATTTCTGTTTCTTTACAATAGTAATTGCATTAAGTAAATTAATATTTTTTCAGGCTACGCGCTGCAGGACTTCTCCCTGTTGCGCGGTTGGTCGAGGGGGACAGGCTACGAGTTGAGGTTCCCCGGGCGGAGTGGTTGACGCGGTTCAACTACGACGCCTCGCTGATCGCCGCGTTCATGGACCGGTGGCGACTAGAGACACGTTTCACTTCGCCGTCGGCGAGATGACTCTCAGTCTGGAGGACGCCGCGATGTTGGGAGGACTGCTGTGTGCTGGGCAGGCGATGGGGCCGATCGACATCCCTGCGACGTGGCAGGCTGACTTCCTTGCTCGGTTCGCGAACGTTCCTCGGAACGCTCGGTTCGCGAACGTTCCTCGGAACGCTCGCGCGCCGGCGCCGTACGTGCCATTCGTCGACACCCACGGGCCCACCTGGACTTGGATCCAGCAGTTCAGCGTACGTGATTCTCACTCTTATTTTCAACGTTTGTATGCATTTTAAACGAATGTGACGGCAGACCTTTGTGTGTGTAGGTTGACTACATGGCGGACGATGCCGACGACCAGACGTCAGACAGGTTTTGGAGGTCTACCTGCTCTGGCTGTTCGGGTGGGTGTTGTTCTGCAAGTGAAGAGTATCTTAGCCCCCTAAGTGGGTTTTGGTGGTTTAATGACACACACTTAAGTAGCTAATGATTTATCTAGTCCATGAGCAGGGATTAAAATAATAAGTGGCATCAAGTGCAGTCCATTGACACTACAAAAAGGAAGTGATGCTACAAAGGATTCCTAAGGGGCTTTTATTTATTTTATACTTTTGAATTTGAGTCCTAGGAATGTCGTACTATCAAGAGGGACAGGAATTGGGGCCTCCAGGAGTCGAACAGGTGCTCTAGTTGCTAAAACAGAACCTATGAGAGACACCTTTGCACCAACACTTTCACGGGGATCTTTTCTTGGGTGCTGACCTTAGGAGGCCGGAGTATCCAGGTTTACCCCGGAGTCTCCGGACTTCCCGGAGTTTCCGGGTTTACCCCGGATACTCCGGGACTTAAAGCCTCAACGGCTATATTCTGGGTGAGGGTGGTATTAAAGCCCCCTCCACCCCCTTCTTTACTCTCTTTCCTGCCATTTCGACTTTAACACTTCAGACCTCATTTACTCCCTCCTTCACTCCCCTTGTCTCAAGTTTGGTGAGATTTGTTGTGGGGATTTAAGAGGGTTTGAGAGCAAGAGCTCGGAGAGTGCTAGTGAGCTGATTTCCCATCTCTAGAGCACCTCATTCTTCGCTTGGTTGGCAAAATTCGTGTTTGTTACTCTTGGAGCCTTGAGCTCCTAGCCGGCTAGGCGTTGACTTGGAGCATCCAAAGATTGTGGCTGCCCAAGGAAGTTTGTATCACCCCGACTTTGAGTAAGTAACTCTAGCTTGATCTTTGTGGTCGCTAGAGGGAGGAAAGTGACCTAGGTGTAAAGGTCTACCCTTTGTGGGTACCTCAACGGAGACGTAGACCTCAAGGTGTGAGCTTGAACTCCGGTAACATATCCTTGTGTCTTGTGTGCTTCGTCTTCTTGTTGTATGCTTGCTTCGCTCTTGAGCACACATCTAGGGTTTGGTGCCGATCTACCTCGTGGTGAGGTTTCTGCAAGATTGGTGTGGATAAACAGGCTTGTCTCATCTCAGTGCATAACCTATTTTCACATATTTACATTTGAGCAAGTTTAATTTCTGTCGAATTTGATTCCCCCCTAACAGGCCGGAATATCCGGACATTTTCCCGGATTCTCCGGATTTCCCGGAGTATCCGGAAAAATATCCGGAAACTCCGGACCTGAATTTAACAGCTGCGAAAAAGTTGTGATTTTTCAGGTTCGACTAGTCACCCCTCCCCCCCTCTAGTCGACATCTTGATCCTTTCAATTGGTATCAGAGCCAAGTTCTCCACATTTGAAGCTTAACCGCTTGGAGTTAAGAAGATGTCGAATCCAAGTCATCAAGCTCCACCTCTCGCCGAAGATGATCCCGTCAACAATGTCGTTGGCACACCTCCCGTCCCACCTCAAGGAGGCAACACCCATGGGGCAAGCACGAGTCATCAAGCGCATGGACATGGTGATGAGTCCTCCGAGGATGAGTTCGATGATGCAAGGTCCAACCGCTCCACTCGACGACCATCAAGGGACTATACTCGAACCGCTTTCGATTACTCTCGCTTATCCTTTAACCATCCATCGGGTTCTAGCCACATTGGGAAGATACCCAATTTGATGGAACCGGTTATTCCAAGTGGAAGAACTCGATGGAGGAGTATTTGATGGCGGTGAATCCCGCACTTTGGACTATTGTGAACAGGGGTATTACTTTTGCTAGTGGTGATGCGATGCTAACTCAAGATCAAGCAAATGAGATACAACGAAACTATCAAGCCATACGCATCATCAAGAGTTCACTCACGTCCGAAGAATACGACAAGGTGGATGGATTGAAGTCCGCCAAGGAAGTGTGGGACACATTGTTCATCAACCATGAAGGGACAAAGCAAGTAAGAGAAGGAAGGATTCGAGCTTTGGAGAGTGAGCTCAATCGATTTGTCATCAAGGATGATGAGTCCCCTCAAGACATGTACAACCGCTTGAACAAGATCATCAACAAAATCAAGTCTCTTGGAAGCACAAGATGGGGAAGAAGAGAAGTGGTTGACAAGATTCTCTCCGCGTATATGGCAAGGGATGTTCAACTCCCAACTCTCATAAGGGAGAAGAGAGGCTTCAACAAGTTCACTCGGCGGATGTGATTGGAAGAATGGAAGAACATCTCATCACCGTCAAGGAGTCAAAGCTTTCACAAGAAATGTCAAAGATGCATGAACAACTTGAGAAGAACAAGGGAGTGGCCCTCAAGGCATCTAGCAAGGAGAAGAGGTCAAGCTCATCAACTTCAAAAATCATGGTCGAGGAAGAAAGTGATGAAGATAGTGACATGAACATGACTCCCAAGCAAATGGCTCTCTTCGTGAGGAAGTTCAACAAAATTTTCAAAAAGAGTGGCTTCTTCAACAAGAACAAGGACAAAGACAAGATCAAGACAAAGAGGACTTTCAAGAGACCATGCTTTGGTTGTGGCAAGGAGGGTCATTTCATTGCGGAATGTCCCAATGTAAAAGTAAGAAGAAGAGACACTAACAAGTTTGACAAGAACAAGAAGAAGTAAATTGGTGAAGCTCATTTGGGTGAAGAATGGGATTCAAATGATGATAGTTCCGACTCCGACGGTGAAGCGGGTCTAGCTACCATATCCATCGGAGAACCAATCAACAAGTCATCACTCTTTGAAGATCTCACCGATGATGAAGATGACTTCACCCACACTTGCCTCATGGCTAGGGGCTCCAAGGTAGACACTCCCACCCCGCCCCTAGATGATGATAGTGAAAGTGAGTTTGGTTTTGAAAAAATGATCACTAGCTTTGGTAAAAAGGCAACTAAGAAAATCATGTTTTTAATGAAAGAAATAGAGAATAGAGAAGGGACTCTAGAGGTGCAAGAAGAGATCTTTAGACTTGAGTGGGAGAAAACCATTGCCCTTGAGAATGCTCTTGTAATTGAAAAGAAGGGTTTCAAGGTGCAAGAGGACTCGCTCAAAGAAAAGGAGATAGAAATTCTTAGCCTCAAGAAATCCCTAGCTAAAGATGAGTTGATAGTAGATGAATTAACTAGGGAGTCTTTCCTAGCTAAGGATGCTTGCAAGAAACTTGAGGGTGAAAAGCTTGAACTTCAAAAGAGCTTTGATAGCTTAAAGACTAGTCACACAGCATTAGAAGTTCAACTTGACAACCTCAAGAACAATGCTACAACTTCATCTAATGATGCTTGCTCTAACTCTCAAACATCAACAAGCAATGGTTGTTCTAGATGTTATAAAATTGATATAAATGCTTGTGCTACTAATGTTGCCGAGATGAATGCCATGAGGAAAGCAATTGCTAGGTTGTCAAACTCTCTCATTGATGAAAAGAAGAAAGAACCTAAAAGAGGCGAGTTTGAGAACCACACTAAAGGCTTTGGGTCTAGCTACATGAAGAAGTTTGGCTTTGCGGAAGGGAAGGGGCTTGGTAAGCAAGAGCAAGGTACAAAAGACCCCATCCCATTCATCAAGAACTACCACACCAAAGGTATGGGAACAAGAAATGTGGTGCACGGAATGAAGCAATTGGGTGTCAAGAACTATGACAACCAAGTTAGATACAACACTCTTATCAAGTTCAAGAGCACCCAAGATACAACACAAGCACCACAATCAAAGCCAAACAAGTTGAGCAAGAAGCCCAAACCACATGCATCACAAGATGGCTTCTATGCCGATTATGTGTTGACTTGGAACCACAAGGGTAAGGTGGTTGCCAAATATGTGGGACCCCGCACAAAAGGGACATTGATCAAAAGGAATGTGTGGGTGCCCAAGATTCTTGTGACTAACACTCTAGAACCCAAATTCACTTGGGTACCTAAAACACAAGCATAACCTGTTTTGTAGGCATACTCCTCCGGTGGAGCAAAATGGGTGATTGATAGTGGATGTACAAATCATATGACCGGGGAGAAGAAAATTTTTACATCTTGTGATATGATTGGAAATCCTACGGAAAGAATTGCCTTTGGAGGCAATGGTGGAGGAACGGTTGTTGGTCTTGGTAAAATTGTTTATTTGGTTGAATCTTTGGACTACAACTTGTTGTCCTTTTCACAACTTTGTGAGATAGGCTACAATTGTTTGTTCACCAATGAGGGTGTGACCATCTTTAGAAGGGGCGATGACTCCGTTGCCTTTAAGGGTGAACTCAAGGGAAGGCTTTACTTGGTGGATTTTTCATCGGATAAAGCCCAACTTGATACATGCTTATGGCGAAGTCTAGCTTGAGTTGGCTTTGGCATCGCCGACTAGCTCACGTTGGGATGAATAATCTCAATAAGCTTCTAAAGGGGGAACACATCCTAGGACTAACAAACGTTCATTTTGAGAAAAATAGAATTTGTAGTGCTTGTCAAGCCGGAAAGCAAGTTGGTGCCCCTCATCCTGCCAAAAATGTAGTCACTACCACAAGGCCATTGGAACTACTTCACATGGATATCTTTGGTCCGGTGGCTTATGTTAGCATTGGAGGGAACAAGTATGGATTTGTCATTGTTGATGATTACTCTCGGTACACTTGGATATTCTTTATGAAAGACAAGAGCAAAGTTCATGAAATATTCAAGAAGTTTGCCACAAGAGCCCAAAATGAATTTGATATGAAGATCAAAAGAGTGAGAAGTGACAACGGCACCGAGTTCAAGAACACCAACATTGAAGAGTATCTTGATGAAGAAGGCATTGGTCATGAGCTCTCCGTCCCATATACTCCACAACAAAATGGGATAGTGGAAAGGAAGAATAGAACTCTTATTGAAGCCGCAAGAACCATGCTTGATGAGTACAAGACTTCGGATAGTTTTTGGGTGGAAGCAATCAACACGGCTTGTCATGCTATCAACCGCTTGTATCTTCACAAGCTTCGCCACAAGACCGCTTATGAGCTCCTAATCGGTAAAAAGCCTAATGTCTCTTACTTTAGAGTTTTTGGTTGTAAGTGCTTCATTCTCAACAAGAAGCCCAAAAGCTCTAAGTTTGCATCTAAAGTTGATGAAGGTATCTTTCTTGGTTACGCCTCAAACGCTCATGGCTATCGTGTCCTCAACAAAACCACCGGTTGTGTTGAAGTCACGTGTGACTTGACGTTTGATGAATCTAATGGCTCTCAAGAGGAGCAAGTTGATGAATTGTGTGTAGGCAAGGATGTACCTGCTGAAAAGACTATAAGAAAGATGGTCGTTGGAGAAATCAAGCCTCAAGAAGGAGATGAAGAGGACTGCGAAATAGAAGAAGCAGCATTTCTGACTCCCGCTGCGAACCTCGAAGTGTCCGGAGAAACATCCGGAGATTCCGGGTTCTCCAGAAACTCCGGATAATTGTCCGGACATTCCAGACCTGCTGCTGAAGCTTCACAAGGCAGTCAAGAAACTGAGGATATGATCCAACAAGAAGTGTCTGACCCACATCCAAGAGTTCGACAAAGTGTTCAACGAGATCATCCCGTTGACAACATACTTGGAAGCATCCGTAGAGGGGTAACAACTCGTTCAAGATTAGCAAATTTTTGTGAACATTACTCATTTGTTTCCATGTTGGAACCTATTAGGGTTGAAGATGCTCTTGGAGATGCCGATTGGGTGATGGCCATGCAAGAAGAGCTCAACAACTTCACTAGGGATGAAGTCTGGTCCTTGGTGGAACGCCCCAAACAAAATGTGATTGGAACCAAGTGGGTGTTTCGCAACAAACAAGATGAAGATAGCGTGGTGACCAAGAACAAAGCTAGATTGGTGGCAAAAGGATATACTCAAGTAGAAGGCTTAGACTTTGGAGAAACTTATGCACCGGTGGCAAGGCTTGAAGCAACTTGTATACTCTTAGCTTTTGCCACCCATCACAACTTCAAGCTACATCAAATGGATGTCAAGAGTGCCTTTTTGAATGGTCCAATCTCTGAAGAAGTCTACGTTGAGCAACCACCGGGCTTTGAAGATCCTCAATTTTCTAACCACGTCTACAAGCTCCATAAGGCGCTCTATGGGCTCAAGCAAGCCCCTAGAGCATGGTATGAATGCCTTAGGGAATTTCTCTTAAAGAAAGGCTCGAAATAGGCAAAGCCGATCCTACTCTCTTCACTCGTAAACAAGGCAATGATTTTTTTGTATGTCAAATATATGTTGATGACATCATATTTGGGTCTACTAATCAATCTTGGGTTGATGAGTTTAGTAGGATCATGACCAAAAGATTTGAGATGTCTATGATGGGCGAGTTGAAGTTCTTTCTCGGTTTTCAAATCAAGCAACTCAAGGATGGCACATTCATAAGTCAAACCAAGTATACCAATGACATGCTCAAGAAGTTTGACATGAACAATGCCAAGCCCATCAAAACACCTATACCATCCAATGGACATCTTGATCTAAATGAGGAAGGCAAAAGCATCGACCAAAAGGTATATCGCTCCATGATTGGTTCTTTGCTTTACCTTTGTGCATCTAGGCCTGATATTATGTTTAGTGTGTGCATGTGTGCAAGGTTTCAAGCTAATCCTAAGGAGTGCCATCTAATGGCTGTTAAGAGAATTTTTAGATACTTGGTTCATACTCCTAACCTTGGTTTATGGTATCCTAAGGGCTCCACTTTCGATCTACTTGGATACTCCGATTCGGACTATGCCGGTTGCAAAGTAGATAGAAAGAGTACATCCGGGACTTGCCAATTTCTTGGGAGGTCCTTGGTGTCTTGGAGTTCCAAGAAACAAAACTCTGTTGCCCTTTCCACTGCCGAGGCCGAGTACATTGCAGCCGGCGCTTGTTGTGCTCAACTACTTTGGATGAGGCTCACTTTGAGAGACTTTGGTTGCAAGTTTATCAAGGTGCCACTCTTGTGTGACAACAAGAGTGCCATCAAGCTAGCTAACAACTCCGTAAACCACTCAAGAACAAAGCATATAGACATAAGACACCATTTCTTGAGAGACCACGAAGCCAAAGGAGATATCGCTTTAAGCCATGTGAGCACCGATAAGCAACTAGTCGATATCTTCACAAAGCCTCTTGATGAACTAAGGTTTTGTGCTTTGAGGAGTGAGCTAAATATCTTGGATTCTCGTAACTTGGCTTGAGATCATGCACATGTTTGAATGACCTCGTGTAGAATTTTGAAAGCAAAAGATTTGTGAAAACTTGTGTTGATTTTGTTTTGAAAAATTTGGATCTTTAGAGTACAACACTTGGACTATCGTTCCTATTGCTTGTTTGTGGCTAGTCCAAAGTGTTGATACTGCTCAGGCTCACACATATTACATATACAATCTTTCAAATCTATCCAAAATCAAATTCCTTGCAAATCTGCTCGCTGGACTCAGGGCGAGCGAAGTCTACGGGATTTTTTCCGGAATATCCGGGTTTCCCGGATAGTCCGGACCTAGTCCGGAGATTCCGGGTTATAAAGTTATAAATACCTTTTTACCACAGTCAACCGGCCCCATTCTCTCTTTTCACAGTTTGACTGCGCCTCTCTCTCCCGTCGCCTCCCCCCTTCCCCATCCAAGCCCTTGGGCGATTTTCACCTTCCACCGTCCAAATCTAGTGAGAGTGAGGGATTGAAGGCTCCAAGGAGTGAAGATCGAAGATCTACTCAAGGCTCGAAGGATTGAAGTCTTTTCCTCTCTCTTCCCAAGGTATATCTTGAGGAACTTTTCCCGATCTACTTTCCTAGAGTAGTTCTTGTCGTATCCTCTTAGGGAATATGTAGGGAATACTCCATAGGCTCTAGATCTGCAATATCTCTCAGTTTGGATGGATGATTTGTGCTACATTGTGAGTTAGGGTTTCGGCTGCGAAACCTGGAAACTCCGGGGTTGAAAGACTCGGATACTCCGGACTTTCCGGAGTATCCGGACTATTTCCCGGAGTCTCCAGGGTTCACACTGAAAACCCTAATTCACAAGTGTTGTGCATCTCTTCTATGGATCATCTCTCACTTCCATATCCTTTTACCTGTCCAGATAATGAGGGTGAAGATCCGTCGCGAAACCGAGGAGTCCTCCACCCAAAGGAGAACCAAGGCTAGGCACGACCCCGCCGCTTTGCGGGCCGTGCAAGAGGCCTTGGGACAAGAAGGATCTCAGCGCAGTTCAAGGCCAAGAAGAGGTGACCCTCCTCCCTCCTATGCCGAAGGGAGTGAAGAAGAAATAGAGGAGGAGGAGTAGGAGGAGGAGAGGACCGAAGTGATGGTGGTGATGAGGAAGACGAAACCTATGAGCAGTCCCCTGAACCTCCTCGTCGCCATGGAAAGGGGCCAGCAAAAGAGAAAATCCGCTACAAGCCTCACCCCAAAAAGAGCCATCAAGCCCCCTATGTCCACCAAAGCTGTGCCACTACTCGCGTTCCTCCCAAGCACAAGCAAGGAGTAGCAGCCCAAATTTGCCCAAAGACACCTCTAGACTCATCCCTACCCTTCCACCAAACGTCCAGGTAGTTGACACTCCTATCAAGCTTAGGGATCCCGGTTCCGTCCTTGGTTTTGCAGAGCATATGATAAGGGACTACTCCAAGAATGCTCTAGTAGTGAGGGAGCAAAGGGAGGAGAATGTGTATTTGTATCTCAAAGGAGAAGGGCTAGAAGCAAGATTTTGGTGTGACTTCCATAGAGACTTATATCAATCCGTCATCCGGAATCCTAAGCTAGCTTCAAAGAACATGGATCCAATAGTGCAAATGAAGTATATTGATTGGAAGTACTATGAAGAACTCAACAACACCGTGTTCAACTCCGTGCTTGAGAAGTGCAAGGAGGTTGGTCTCTATGATCTTATGGGGTTTAGGTACAATTGGAACAAGGAAATTCTTGCTCAATTCCATTGTGAAAGGATCGAGGCAATATGGCCTAGAGGGGGGTGAATAGGCCTGCACACAGAATTTAAACTTTTTATACGAAAACACTGTCAGACTCCGGAACCTCCGAGGTTATTCTCAGAACCTCCGAACAAGGCAGCCTCCGAGAATAAACTCAGAACTTCTGGGAACTGTTAGAACAGAGCATAAATGACTTGAGCAGCAAATAACTTGATGAAAAACAGATCTACCAAATTCTAGGAGGTACTTAGGACCTAGCAAGAAGATTTCTAAGCAAAGAACAAGCTAGGAAGGTACCACAACATAGATCGGGAGCAAACCCTAATAGATCTAGTCAAGAACAAGCATGAACAAGTAAGTAAACTAGAGCACGCACGAGACAAAGATTTATCCCGTGGTTCAGCTCGCCACAAAGGCTTGCTTACGTCCACGTTGTTGAGGAAGCCACAAAGGCTAGGGACCACAAAGGTCAACTCCTCTCTCACACCTATCACTTTGGGTAATAGGTGGAGGCTTTCCACTAGAATCACAAAGGGTAATACAAACACCTTGGAGCTTCCACAAATCGGGTTGGAGAGCTTCCAAGAACCTCTATCCGTCTAGGAGCAAGGCTCCAAGAGTAATAGATCCACCAAGCTTGCTAGGGTTCTTCCAAGTGCTCAAGTTCAAGGGAGAAAGAGATTTGCTCACAAACTCACTTCAAGAATCCACTCTAAATCAATGCTAGGCAAGGATTTGGAAGAGAGTAGGTTAGGAGTGAATGCTAGGTGAGAGAAATGAGTTAGAACAGCGTTCTGTTCAGGGGGAGGAAGAGAATAGCCGTTGGGGGACGGAGGGGTATAAATACCCCCAGATCTAGAATAGTAACGGCTATATTCCAGAGTTCGGAACCTCCGAGAAAAATCTCGGAACTTCCAACCTTTGAAATCTCTGCTGACTGTAGCCCGTACGGTCGGAACCTCTGAGAAAAACCTCGGAACCTCCGAACAACAAACAGCGGGGCAAAACGAAGACCGGGTCTCTTCCCTTTGGGAGAGGGTTAGGGTTTAAGAAAGATAGACTATGAGCACTTGAAACCACCCTAACTCACCATTAGTATCCCTCTTGATAGTACGGATTGTCCTATACTCAAATTCAAAAGATAAAATAAATAAACCTCTCCAAAAAGCATAGGTATCCTTCTTCATTCAGTTGAGGGGTCTCCATTCTTTCTTTTTCACCTGTAAAATAACTTTATGCTGCACAACAGTCTCAAAAGCTCATTAGCTCTTTAATTGTGTGGTCAACATCACCAAAACCCTCATAGGGCTTGATTGCACTTACAATCTCCCCCTTTTTGGTAAATGTTGGCAACCCAATTAAAGTTTACAATTTAATTAAAAGATTGAGCTTTTGATGATTTGAGTACAAGTCTCCCCCTCAATGTATGCATGTACTTTTTGAATAGAGTAAAATGTCTTAGCTGACATTTAATTTGCATACATTGTGAGTAAAGTGTCAAGATAGTTATACTCAAACCATCGAGGGGTGCAAAAGAAGTGTAACAGATAATACGTGATGCATTTGACATGTGAAAACAATCAGAGAGTTATCTGTTAGTAGAGTTAGGAACCTTCGAGAAAGTTTCTGGAACCTCCAGGAGTTGGAGCCTCCGGAAAAATTCTCAGAACCTCCGAGGTCTGCAACAGATACTCCAACAAACAACCATACACAGGCAATGCAACAATATGACCAGAAATAGCAGCTAGATAAAGATAAAAGCATCCAACACATCTAGCCCTATTACATCCATCACAAAAGAGTTTTAAAGTTTTCACATCCCATGGTTTTGGCCATGACCAGACCATGCTTGCCAACAGAGGCAAGCTTAAAGCTTTACAGCAGTTCAAACATTAGCCACCAGGAGTTCATGAGAGAATAGTTAGCACTCTCATCTCACCAAAAGAACAAAAGAATTTTCTGTTGTTAGCCAGCCAGCCCCACCAGAAGCTCCAGGTCTTCAGATCATCCCAATCTTCATATTTCTCCCCCTTTGTCAATAGTTTAACAAAAAGGAAAGAAAAGAAGAGAGAATGTTAGAACAAGACCTAGGGAAGTTACTCTTCATCACTGGAGTCAGAGGCATCCTCCTCAGCCTCAGGAACAGTGCTGTCAGACCCAAAATCAGAGCCAGATTCAGAGGATATGTCTATACGCCTTCTGACAGGTCTTCCAGCAGTGGCCTTCCTTCTGACCCTCACACCAGATGAAGAACCCATTGCCTTCTTATCAGCAGCTTCCTTCCTTAATCTGGCCATCTTGGCACTGAGTGGCTCAACATCCTCTTCATCTTCTTCAGAATGAGCAGCAGACACATCTTCAGCCATAGGACTGGCAGGGTCCTTCTCACCTTCATCTTCACTAGTGGTATACTCTGTAAAGTCAGGAAAGATGGGTGGAGGAGGGAGCATGGCATTGAAAGACAGCCCCTGGTGCTTCAGCAGCATGTTAATGTCCTCCCTGAGCTCAAACAACTGAGTTGCTGTCCAGTTGCAGAACCTCCAGGTGTCCCTCACCATGCCCCTCAGCTTGTGCAGTCCAGTGGGCATGGGTGCCTTGCTGGGTCCTTCTTCTTGATCAGTCTTGTGTTGCTTGGAACTAGCCTTCTTCAGAATGTGCTCCTCAACCACTTGTTGCTTTTTCTGGTGCTGCCACTGTTTGACCTGGTAGGATGCATGCTCAACATCCTTCTTGAAGCTCACACCGGAGACCATCTCTATCATATACATGATGTAGGGGGCATAGGGCAGGTTGCACTTGCCACTTTCTGTTACTTCCACCAGGTTATACCAAATAAACCTGCTAACTGAAAAGGGTCGGGCTCCTGGCAGCAGCCGAGCTATCAGATTTGGTGCAAACCTCCTGAGGCTGGTTGAGTCACTTCCCCCTTTAGGGTAGATGGTTTCTCTGAACATATTGTTGAGCACATAGTAAACAGATCTCAGGGCAGTGGTGGAGCCATCTGCCAGCTCATCATACTCATAAGCAGCAGCAATTTTGTTGTGGTTCATGTGAGCCTCGAAGTGTATGATATCAGCCTCCCTGTCCTCCTTGCTGAACCCAAACAACCTAGCAAATGTGATGAAATCAATCTTGTAGTGCACACCTTCAGTCATCCAGTGGATGGTCTCTTTGCTATCCTCATGAAAGAAGGTTGCATGAAACTAAGCTAAGACTTCAATGTTCCAGTCATACTTGAAGCTCATTATATCTCTCATTTTGTACTTGTCCACTAGCTCAAGCACATCTTCTTTTACTGGTTCCTCTGCTGCCTCTAGATGAGTAAAGTCAATCCACTTCATCTTGATCAGCTTCATTTTAGTATTCAGGACTGTCTCATAAAACTTGAAGTGAAAGACAGACCAAAACCTATAGTCTATTGCTGCCATCTTGGGATTCACATAAGGATTCTCTTATCTGGCCTTCTTGACTAGATAGCCTGCTCCATCATAGTTTGTGTGCTCAATGTAAACAGAATTGTCATACTTTGTTGGGGGTGTCTCTTGAGCAGCACCTTGTGATACTTCAGGTAGGTGGAGTCAATTTCCCCTAGCAGCATATCATCCTCAAGCTCAATGGGGATGGTCTTCCCCTCTGTACCCCCATTATCCTCTACATGTGTAGCAGAGCCAGATCCTCTTCCTCTAGACAGACTGCCCCCTTTTCCTCTCCTGGGGGTTGCTTTCCCCCTGCTGCCACTACCACCCACAGCCTCTCTTGCTGCAAGCTTGAAGGCCCTCTCTCCAGCAGGTGTTTCAAATGGTTGCCTCTGCCTCTTGGCATAGGCTTTGTCAGCAAGAGTTCCAGACATCTGCCAGGAAGAATCATGAATAGCATATAAGGATTGGATCAGGATAGATAAAGACTAAGGATCACAGATAGACATGAAGTTCAATTGATTAAGTTTCAGTGGAATTTTGAATCACAGACCGTCACTTGTTAGTACAGACTTCGGAACCTCCAAGGATTTTCTCGGAACCTCCGAAGTCAGTGTACTGACAGGATAGTTTGTTGATTCAACTTTCAACTGAATCTTAACCAAAGGAGCAAACATGATGGAATATAGCTAAGACATATATGAGATAAAGTGTTGCAAGTGAAGTGAAATTCAGTGGAACTTTGAATCAAGGTCAGCCTACAGTAGGTTACAGGGTTCGGAACCTCCGAGAATTTTCTCGGAACCTCCGAGACTCTGTGAACCTTACTGCATTCTAAATTTTGATTCAACTTTCAACTGAACCTAATCTACACATGCATCACAGGCGTCCAGAATATGGCACAAGGTAGCATGCTATAGTTGCAAGATATAGAACCCTAATAACATATAGATCTAGGAATTAGGGTTAGGGTTTGGTCTCGGGTTACCTTGAGTGAAGAAGAAGATGATAGAAGTCGATGGACCTGAGAAGCGTTTACGCCAGGGGACGTAGCCCAGAGGCCCCCTCCAGATCAGAGATCTGGTGGCACTGAAGAGGAGCAACTCGCCGGAGTGAATCCAACGGTGCAATGTTGTTCCCCTTCTGCTTCTCAGAGATCGACAAGACAGATGAGAAAAGGCACAGGTCGAGGCTTCCTTCTTCTTCTCCGTACTAGACCCGAGCGGATCTAGGTCAACCTCTGGAGCAGTTCCTTCCTTTCTCCTCAGCTGCGACCCACCGACGAAGAGAGGTGCACAGCCTCGCACGTGTGACCCACGAGGAGCACGGTCACCGGTGGCGAGGGAAGCGGCGGCGGTGGTGCGGTGGAGGAGAAGAGGGGTGCGGTGCGGTCGCCGTCGAGAGAGAGAGAGAGAGGCGCGATAAACTGGATCTGAGAAACTGACTGCCGCGGTGAAAGGGAACAGAGGATTAACCCTAGGTAAAAGAATATTCCCCGTAGATGCTAGATTCCTTGTAACTGCCCTTCGGTCGAGACTGAGCGTTAAGTCTGTAAAGATTGGAACTTCCGATGATTTTCTCAGAGCTTCCGAGGCTCGGAGCCTCCAAAGATTCCCTCGGAGCTTCCGAAACTTGAATTCCAGAGACAGTTAACTTTCACTCCTTGAGATTTTGAACTTTCTATCAACTGAGATCTTTAGGTCATGGTACCCTTGACTTAAGTGGCTAGAAAACAAACAATCACACACACAACTATAGCCACTTAAGACAAGTTAGGGATATGAAAGTAGATTTTGAAAAACCCTTTAAGATAGTGTTTTCACAAACACTTTTTCAAACAAATTTTCAGAGAATACCAACAGATTGAAGCAAACAATTATGGCATGCTAGAGATCAAACCACGCAACGAGAATCAAGAATATTTAGTTCATTCCTTAAACTACAAAACCTTGACTCATCGAGAGGTTTAGTGAAGATATCGGCTAGTTGTTTGTCGGTGCTCACATGACTTAAAACGATATCTCCTTTAGCTTCGTGGTCTCTCAAGAAATGATGAAGGATGTCTATATGTTTTGTGCGAGAATGGCTTACGGGGTTGTTTGCAAGCTTTATGGCACTTTCATTGTCACACAAAAGTGGGATATGGGAAAAGTGACATCTGTAATCTTTTAAGATTTGCTTCATCCAAAGTAGTTGAGCACAACAAGCGCCGGCTGCAACATACTCAGCCTCGGCGGTGGAAAGGGCTACTGAGTTTTGCTTCTTAGAACTCCAAGACACAAGAGACCTACCAAGGAATTGGCAAGTCCCCGATGTACTCTTTCTATCTACCTTGCAACCGACATAATCGGAATCCGAATAGCCATAGATCGAAAGTGGAGCCCTTAGATCCACAAGCCAAGGTTAGGGGTATGCACTAGATATCTCAAGATTCTCTTTACGGCCATGAGATGGCACTCTTTAGGGTTAGCTTGAAATCTAGCACACATGCACACACTAAGCATAATATCCGGCCTAGATGCACATAGGTAAAGAAGAGAGCCGATCATGGAGCGATATACCTTTTGGTCCACGGATTTCCCTTCTTCATTGAGGTCCATGTGTCCATCGGTAGGCATTGGAGTCTTGATGGGCTTTGCCTTGTCCATGTCAAACTTCTTTAACATATCCCTTGTATACTTGGTTTGACATATGAACGTCCCTTCTTTAGCTTGTTTGATTTGAAATCCGAGAAAGAACTTGAGCTCACCCATCATGGACATTTCAAACCTCTTTGTTATCACCCTACTAAACTTTTCACAAAAAGTTTCATTAGTACTACCAAATATTATGTCATTTACATATATTTGGCACACAAAGATATGACCATCAACTTTTCTAGTGAAGATAGTAGCATCGGCTTTGCCTATCTCAAAGCCTTGCTTGAGCAAGAAATCCTTAAGGCATTCATACCATGCTCTTGGTGCTTGCTTTAGCCCATAGAGCGCCTTATGGAGTTTGTAGACATGATTAGGATGCTTGGGATCTTCAAAACCCGGTGGTTGCTTAACATATACTTGTTCGGAGAGTGGTCCATTTAGAAATGCACTCTTGACATCCATTTGATAGAGCTTGAAATCATGATGGGCAGCGAAAGCCAGTAGAAATCGAATTGCTTCAAGTCTTGCTACCGGTGCATATGTTTCTCCAAAGTCTAGTCCTTCAACTTGAGTGTACCCTTGAGCAACCAATCTTGCTTTGTTCCTAGTCACAATACCAAACTCATCTTGCTTGTTTCGAAAGACCCATTTAGTACCAATGATGTTGGTATTTGGCCTTTCCACCAACTCCCACACTTGATTTCTTTCAAAGTTGTTCAACTCCTCTTGCATAGCCACCACCCAATCCGGATCCTCAAGAGCTTGCTCTACCTTGGTTGGTTCAAGAGAGGAAACAAACGAGTAAAATGCGCAAAAATTCTTAAGACGAGATCGTGTTGTTACCCCTCTCCTTATGCTCCCAAGGATATTGTCAACGGGATGATCCCGTTGTATGACTTGATGTACACGAGGATGTGATGGTCCAAGAGGTTGATGTAGAGGTTGGTCTTCATCATCTTCATCAGCTTGGGGCTCAGATGTGCTTGCTTGAACATCCCCTTGCTGATCAATTTGCTGGTTCAGGGTGTCTTGTGGTGTTGGACTTCCAGACCCCGGAACCTCCAGAGAATTTCTCGGAGGTTGGGTTTCAGTGCCAGTTCCCGGAACCTCCGAGGAATTTCTCGGAACCTCCGAAGTCTGTACAACTCCTGAACCAGTGACTTCTGGCCCTTCGAGTGGTGTTGAGGCTTGTGCTTGGTTCTCATCTTCCTCTTGTGCCTCAACTGGTCTAACATCACCTATGGCCAATTGCTTGATTGCTTCACAAGATGGCTTCTCATTACCTACAACATTCAAATCAACTTGCTCCACTTGAGAGCCATTGGATTCGTCAAAGGTCAAGTCTACCGTGACTTCAATCCTCCCGGTGGTTAGATTGAAGACTCGATAGGCATGCTCATTTGGACCATAACCAAGAAGAAATCCCTCATCAACCTTTGGTGCAAACTTAGAAGTTCGGGGTCTCTTGTTTAGAATGAAACATTTGCACCCAAACACTCTAAAGTAAGACACCTTGGGCTTTTTACCGATGACAAGCTCATAGGAGGTCTTCTTGTGAACTTTTGAAGATAGAGGCAGTTGATGGCATGGCAAGCCGTGTTAATAGCTTCGGCCCAAAAGATGTCTTGAGTCTTGTACTCATCCAACATGGTTCTTGCCATCTCAATAAGAGTTCTATTCTTCCTCTCAACCACCCCATTTTGTTGAGGGGTATAAGGTGCTGAAAATTCATGCTTGATGCCCTCTTCATCAAGAAACTCTTCAACATAGGTGTTTCGGAACTCCGAGCCATTGTCACTTCTCACTTTCTTGATTGGTAGCCCGAACTCCCTTTGTGCTCTTCTAATGAAGGTCTTCACCTTTCCTTGTACTTCACTCTTGTCAAACACAAAGAACACCCACGTGAAGCGAGAATAATCATCAACAATAACCAAGCCATATTTGTTACCGCCAATGCTTATGTAGGCCACAGGTCCAAATAGATCCATGTGAATGAGCTCCAACTGGCTTGAAGTAGTGAGGATATTATTTGGTGGGTGAGGTGCTCCTACTTGCTTTCCGGCTTGGCACGCTTTGCAAATCCTATCTTTCTCAAAATATACATTTGTTAGTCCAAGGATGTGTTCATCTTTCAAAAGTTTGGCCAAGTTCCTCATGCCAACATGGGCTAGTCGGCGATGCCATAGCCAACCCATGCTAGATTCTGCCACTAGACAAGTCTTGGGAGAAACTTTACTTTTGTTGAGATCAACTAGGTAAAGCCTCCCCCTCAAGCGACCCGTAAGGACAATAGAGGAATCCTCCCTCCTTATGATGGACACACCCTTATCCGAGAAGTGGCAATCAAAACCGATCTCACTAAGTTGTGAAACCGATAATAGATTGTAACCCAACGGATCAACATGAAGAACATTTGTAATTGAATAGTTTTGAGAAATAGGGATATCACCTACGCCGATGACTTCTCCTCTTGTATCCCCTCCATATGCAATAGTTTCCTTTGGTCCTTCCAAATGGAGATAGGATGAGAACATACTCTTTTCTCCGGTCATATGATGTGAACATCCGCTATCAAGCACCCAACTTGATCCACCGGAGGAGTATGCCTACAAAACAATTTAGTTCCTTCTTTTAGGTCCCCAATTTGACTTGGGGCCCTCCACGTTAGCAACCAAAACCTTTGGAACCCACAGAGATCTTTTCACATACATGTTGGACTCATTTCCAACATACGTGGCAACAACTTTACCAACATTGTTGCGTCTCAACACATAGCTAGGGGGTATGTCTCTAGATGCATGGACCTTGGTCTTGTTGGGGTTCAAGTTTCTTCTAGGCATTATTGGATGATTTTGGACCTGCATACAAGTGTTAGATGCCTTAGAAACATACTGGTGCTGAGCCTTGCTCTTTTTCTTTGTCTTGTCTTTACAGACCCTGGAACTTCCGAGAATTTTCTCGGAACCTCCGAGTTTGGCTGTCTGAGTGGCTCGGGGCTTCTAGACTCCGGAACCTCCGGGCTTGGAGGTCGGAACCTCCGGGTCTGGGCAAATAGGAACCCAGTGCTCTTGAATTCAAGGCATTCTTTTTCCTTGATGATTTTTCTTTCATTGGTCTTGCCACCTTCAACATATCCAAAGCCTGGATTCTTGCTTTTCTCTAACACTTTCCTCTTAGTGAATCTTGACCTTTTGTTTTTTTCACCCATGCATCCTCTAGCTATGATTGAGTTCAACCTAGCAATCTCTTTCTTCATGGCCTCCATGTTAGCAAGATTAGTAGCATAGGATTCAATATCAATATGATAACATCTATCACAACCCTTGCTAGTAGAAGCACTAGAGTCGCCTTTTACCTTCGAAGGATGTGAGGTGCTACTCCAAAGGAGACTATATTGCTCCTCAAGCTCTTCATTGAGCTTGAGAGGCAGCAAGGTCTTCCTTGAGAGTAGCTATGACACTCTCCGCTTGGTTGACTTCCAAACGCAAAGCCTCAATCTCACTTCTATCGGAGATAATAGTGTCTTGGCTTTTCTCTAGCTCTACTATTAGCCTAGCCATAAAATCTCTAGATTGCTCATCCATTTTACGAACAAGTTGGTTTGCTTCCTCATCACTACAATCATCACTAGAGTCCATTTCCGACTCATCACTAGGTTGAGGAGAGGGTTTTGAGTTAGTTTTTACCTTCTCGCCCTTGGCCATGAGACAATGAATGGATGTGCTCTCTTCATCATCGGTTAAGTTGTTGAACAACCTTGAGGTAGTGGGAAGCTTCTTGATAGCCACGGTTGCAATTTTCTTCCCTTCCTCTTCACTAGAGCTTTCATCTTCGGAATTCCACTCATGACCAATATGAGCCTCTCCACCATAGTTTCTTCTCTTGTAATGTGGCTTTTGGTCTTTGTTGTAGTTTCCCTTACCCTTGTCATTCCTATTTTCTCTTTTCTCATTAGGGCAATATGTAATAAAGTGCTCGGTGCTTCCACAATTGTAGCAAGTTCTCTTCTTGTTGTTGGGAAACTTCCTCTTGGCAAACTTGTATCCTTGCTTCTTTAATCCTTTCTTGTATGTCTTCATGAACAAGGCCATATCCCCAATCTCAACATGAGCGTCTTCATCTTCATCTTCGCTTGAGTCACTTGTGGAGCTCTCTACTTCCACTTTCTTGGATTTTGACTTGATAGGCTTGGATGGAGTAGAGTGCTTGGATGAAGAAGTAGGCTTGCTTGTCTTGTTGGAATGGAGAGCAACCTCTTTGACCTTCAAGTTGTTCAACTTAGCTTCTAGCTCACCAATTTTCTTTCTATGTTGAATTTCCTTGTCCATTAGCTCATGAGTGAGAATTCTCCCAAGAACATCATTTGGGGAGAACTCTTCAAATCTCTTCTTCTCTCTAATCAATGTGACTAGAGTGGGATTCCTTGGAGCAAAGGCCTCCAACATCACCTTCACAACATAGTGATCATCCAACTCATCACCACCTAAACCACGTATCTTTCCAACTATGATCATTAATCTATCAAACATCTCTTATGGCCCTTCTCCATCAAATATAGTGAACCTATTAAGCTCGACCATCAAAATGTTGATCTTGGACTTCTTCACTTTGTCAACACCCTCATGAGCAATAAGGAGGGTGTCCCAAATTTCTTTGGCAATCTCTAGCCCATTAACCCGGTTGTACTCTTGGGCACTCAAAGCACTAAGAAGTATGCTTGTAGCTTGAGCATTTCTTTTGATGTTGCGACGATCACGTGGAGTGAGGTTTCCAAAGTCTTCGGGATCATCAAAACCTACATAAACAATGTTCCACAACTCCAAACTCAAACCAGTTAGATAAGCTTTCATCATATGCTTCCATTTGGCAAAGTTAGTCCCATCAAATTGGGGTAATTTGCCAACCGGTATAGTGATATCATCCTTAGATTTTGTTTCCAAGGAATCATAGTTAAAGGATATGCTTCTATAGTCATTCTTGGACTTAGCCTTGGGCTTTGGCTTGGGCTTGAGTGTTCTCTTGGGAATTCTTGTGCCGTAGTACTCGTCATCCCCATCTCCATTCTCACTAGATGAAGAGGATGATGAGGATGGTGATGGAGAAGGTGAGGGTGTTCTCTTCTCTTCTTTTCTTCTTTCTTCCCTTTCTTCTTCTTTTCTTGCTTGCTGTCCTCTTTCTTATTTTCCTCTTCTTTCTCTTTCTTCTTGTCCTCTTTCTTGCTTTTCTTGTCGTTGTCTGTCGACGGATAAAACTCGTATCCACCTACGATCCGCAAGCGTACGGACCTACACCTTTTTCACCACGGGATTCCCAAGGTTCTTGTCAATCCGCGGAGCAAGGGGATTACTAGCGCTTAACCAAGTACTAATCTAGTTGAATGGAAAACCTTTGAAAGAGAGTATTAAACTAAAAGTAAAGCAATATAACCTAAGCTAATCTAAGTTAAGTTGATCAAACAAATCTAGGGTTAAACTAGATGGTAAAGGGGTGAACACAAGAGAGTGAGCAAGAAAGATAAGCGTTCCCTCCCTAGGATCTAGGATAACATGGTATGCATCTACTACACGAAAGCGGTAAACCAATCTACCGGGGGTTGTGACCACGGTTTCGCCCTTTCCCTCCTCTCGTACTGTCACTACGCGAAGGTATTCGTGACTAGACCTATGATGGACACGGTATGTTGATGGAATCTATGGGAGTAGCAGATATCATACGCCCGAAAAACACGGTAGCTAACCTTAATCATCAAAGCATCATCAACATGAAAACAATAGATTGAAACCACGAATCAAGTAGAGATCACATAGCATGTATCCATCTAATCCTAGAGATGAACGGAGACATTACCCCATCATCTTACACGGATTGAAGCACATAGGGGTGATGGAGACTCCGGAGAACGTCGTCGATGAAGATGGCGGCAATGGAGCTTGGGAACACCCCTAGGCCAGCGGCTTGGAGTCCTCCTCTTGCTTCCTTCTCTCCGCCGGCGTTGATCCTTGCGACGAGCTCATCTAACTCTCTCCCTCATCTTGCGGCGGCGGTTTTCTGGTGATTGGCGTCGGTAGGATGATTTGTTCGATGGGTAACCATATTGGGGCGCCTAGGGGGTTGTATTTATGTCCTTGAGGTGCCTTTGGGCGTGCTCCACCTTGCCTTGCACGAAATCCTCCTTGGGAGAGAAGCAAACTTGGTTTCCATAAAATCAGCCAGATTTTCCTGATTCGCAGTCCTTCCTTGCAAGGGCCATATCTCCCACGTACGAACTCCAAATAATGCAAATTCGGTGTCCAGGTTGTGTGCCACGAAATTATCTTCAACTTTGGTATTCATTTCTTTCCTTAAAAACGAAGATAAGATCTCCAAATCGGCCTTGGAAGATAATCTGTTCTGATTTCGGACTGACTGCGCAGCAGGGATTTCGGGGGCTATATCTCCTAGCTCCCTTATCCGAATTGGGCCTTCCACATGTCCAAATCGAAGGTATCGTCGAGGCCCACAACTTTGGTAGTCAAACTTTTGCCATTAAAGACCTTTTAAGTCTCCGAATCTGTACCGAAAGATCATGCTGTCTCGAGTCATGAGAATATCTCTCGGGCTGAGTTGATCTCGTTGGTAAACATCCAAGTCCCCGGAGTTTTGCGTGTTGATTCTTCGGTCCTTGGATTGTTTGGAGTCTTGTTCACTTCGTGTCTTGACTTGTGACGGGCTTCATGATCTTCTCTTGAAGTGCTTGATGAACTTATCCCGAAAGTCTCCTCTTTAGCGTAGATTTCCTGCGTAAACAATGAACTCCAAAATCGACACGCAAGTGTGAACTTGTTATATCATTAGTATGCCTAGTGGCGGGTTAGTTGCAAATCATAATTGAAACCAATGTATAACAAGTACTCTAGGTTGACGGAAATTCACCGTCAACATTGTCCTTGGAGCTTTCTTTGACAGCCTTCTTGATCTTGTCAAATTTCTCTTGGGCTGAGGTGTTCCCTACCCCCGAGGCATCGCCTTCAACGTCACTTGGCAAGTCCTCAAACTCCTCCTCCTCTAGCTTGTCATCTCCACTTGCCATATCCTCACACGGTTAGGTGTTCGCTAGGATAACCTGCTTTGATACCAATTGAAAGGATCGAGGCAATATGGCCTAGAGGGGGGGTGAATAGGCTTGCACACAGAATTTAAACTTTTTCTGCGAAAACACTGTCAGACTCCGGAACCTACGAGATTATTCTCGGAACCTCCAAACGAGGCAGCCTCCGAGAATAAACTCAGAACTTCCGGGAACTGTTAGAACAGAGCATAAATGACTTGAGCAGCAAATAACTTGATGAAAAACAGATCTACCAAATTCTAGGAGGTACTTAGGACCTAGCAAGAAGATTTCTAAGCAAAGAACAAACTAGGAAGGTACCACAACATAGATCGGGAGCAAACCCTAATAGATCTAGTCAAGAACAAGCATGAACAAGTAAGTAAACTAGAGCACGCACGAGACAAAGATTTATCCCGTGGTTCAGCTCGCCACAAAGGCTTGCTTACGTCCACGTTGTTGAGGAAGCCACAAAGGCTAGGGACCACAAAGGTCAACTCCTCTCTCACACCTATCACTTTGGGTAATAGGTGGAGGGTTTCCACTAGAATCACAAAGGGTAATACAAACACCTTGGAGCTTCCACAAATCGGGTTGGAGAGCTTCCAAGAACCTCTATCCGTCTAGGAGCAAGGCTCCAAGAGTAATAGACCCACCAAGCTTGCTAGGGTTCTTCCAAGTGCTCAAGTTCAAGGGAGAAAGAGATTTGCTCACAAACTCACTTCAAGAATCCACTCTCAATCAATGCTAGGCAAGGATTTGGAAGAGAGTAGGCTAGGAGTGAATGCTAGGTGAGAGAAATGAGTTAGAACAGCGTTCTGTTCAGGGGGAGGAAGAGAATAGTCGTTGGGGGACGGAGGGGTATAAATACCCCCAGATCCAGAATAGTAACGGCTATATTCCAGAGTTCGGAACCTCCGAGAAAAATCTCGGAACTTCCGACCTTTGAAATCTCTGCTGACTATAGCCCGTACGGTCGGAACCTCTGAGAAAAACCTCGGAACCTCCGAACAACAAACAGCGGGGGCAAAACAGCAGCAGGTCTCTTCCCTTTGGAAGAGGGTTAGGGTTTAAGAAAGATAGACTATGAGCACTTGAAACCACCCTAACTCACCATTAGTATCCCTCTTGATAGTACCGATTGTCCTATACTCAAATTCAAAAGATAAAATAAATAAACCTCTCCAAAAAGCATAGGTATCCTTCTTCATTCAGTTGAGAGGTCTCCATTCTTTCTTTTGCACCTGTAAAATAACTTTATGCTGCACAACAGTCTCAAAAGCTCATTAGCTCTTTAATTGTGTGGTCAACATCACCAAAACCCTCATAGGGCTTGATTGCACTTACACATTGTTCTTACTACTACAACCCCTATGACAACACAATCACTTGGACAACACAAGGGAACAAGTGCACCATAGATTACATGACTTTCTCTAGGCTCTTGGGACTTGGCTCTAAGGATGAAAGGCGCACTCCCGTGCACAATGAGGACAAGTACAAGCCCAAGGAGCTCCCTTTCATGTTTCCTAGCCGTTATTTGGCTATAGAGGGCAAGGAGGATCAACTCAATCCATACTACTACTACCTCAACCAATTCTTTCGTGCCACCATTGATCCCAAGATGGGAGATGCCACCGCTTTGAGGTACTATGCTCCCAATCTCCTTAATAGGATGGCACCGGATGAGGAAGGTTTTTGCATATTTGACTTCATGTGGAATGAGTTGAGAAGGGCTATGAACGATCCCATGAAGTATCTCCCCTATGCCCCTTATCTTATGTACATGATTGAGAGAGTCACCAATGTTCGCTATCCCAAGGATGTGGTCCATGAGCCATTTCGTCACCTCCGTGATCAAGCCAAGAGGCCTCCAAAAGGTCGCAAGTATGTTGGCTCCTCTAGTGCAGCTCCTCGCCATGATGATTTGCCTGCTGCACGCTCTTCTCCTAGGCCTCCCCGTCGGCACCGTGGCTCCATGATCAAGAGGGTGCTTAAGAGCATCTTTAGTATGTGCAAGACAATAGCCACGGAGACTAATGAAAACCGCCGGGATATCATTGATATCAAGTCCCATCTTGGCCTTCCCACCGATCCCTACCGTGAGCTTCCCGAGTTTGATGATCCTTTTGCGGAGTGGGACGCTCAAGATGCGGGCGAAGGACAAGAGGAAGAAGCGGAGGAGGACAATGAAGAAGAAGAAGAAGAGGAGGAGGAGGACGACGACGACTCCGAGTGATCCAGCTGCTCCACACTTCCTTTTTTGTGCTTGATGCCAAAGGGGGAGTGAATTTATCTCTCTATGTGTTGGAACAATGAACTTTGAATTTCATGTATTTGGATTTGGAACTTTGGCTTGTAATAACTCTAAATTCATATGTGTGTAAGACTATGTGAGCTTGAGACATTTGCTTGTGTGCTTGTGGTGTTCTATTTTGTTTTTACTCTCTAAGGATGTTTTATGCTAGATTGAAAATCTGTGTGATGTCTGTTTTTTGCTAGTGTGCTGAAAACCCGGACAGTCCGGAGTTTTTCCCGGAGTTTCCAGATTTCCCGGACATTCCGGGTTCTCCCCGGACAGTCCGGACTTACAGCCTCAGATTTCTTTTTCTTCCTTGATTGAGTGCATAATCTGTCATGAGCATCTCACTATTATCTGGTGCTCATCACAAGCACCCCACTAGTGTAATACTCTCATGCTTCTCTCTTTTGTGCAAAACTTGGCCCTAAAAGGACCATTGATATTCAAAATCAAAATGCACATATTAAGGGGGAGTATTACAAAAGCTTTTGATATTCATTGTTTATCTATTGTAAGACTTAAATGTGTTGTCATCAATCACCAAGGGGGGATTGAAGAGTATCTTGGCCCCCTAAGTGGGTTTTGGTGGTTTAATGACACACACTTAAGTAGCTAATGATTTATCTAGTCCATCAGCAGGGATTAAAATAATAAGTGGCATCAAGTGCAGTCCATTGACACTACAAAAAGGAAGTGATGCTACAAAGGATTCCTAAGAGGCTTTTATTTATTTTATACTTTTGAATTTGAGTCCTAGGAATGCCGTACTATCAAGAGGGACATGAATTGGGGCTTCCAAGAGTCGAACAGGTGCTCTAGTTGCTAAAACAGAACCTATGAGAGACACCTTTGCACCAACACTTTCACAGGGATCTTTTCTTGGGTGCTGACCTTGGGAGGCCGGAGTATCTGGGTTTACCCTGGAGTCTCTGGACTTCCCGGAGTTTCCGGGTTTACCCCGGATACTCCGGGTCTTAAAGCCTCAACGGCTATATTCTGGGTGAGGGGGGTATAAAAGCCCCCTCCACCCCCTTCTTTACTCTCTCTCTCCTGCCATTTCGACCTGAACACTTCAGACCTCATTTACTCCCTCCTTCACTCCCCTTGTCTCAAGTTTGGTGAGATTTGTTGTGGGGATTTAAGAGGGTTTGAGAGCAAGAGCTCGGAGAGTGCTAGTGAGCTGATTTCCCATCTCTAGAGCACCTCGTTCTTCGCTTGGTTGGCAAAATTCGTGTTTGTTACTCTTGGAGCCTTGAGCTCCTAGCCGGCTAGGCGTTGACTTGGAGCATCCAAAGATTGTGGCTGCACAAGGAAGTTTGTATCACCCCGACTTTGAGTAAGTAACTCTAGCTTGATCTTTGTGGTCGCTAGAGGGAGGAAAGTGACCTAGGTGTAAAGGTCCACCCTTTGTGGGTACCTCAACGGAGACGTAGACCTCAAGGTGTGAGGTTGAACTCCGGTAACATATCCTTGTGTCTTGTGTGCTTGTTCTTCTTGTTGTATGCTTGCTTCGCTCTTGAGCACACATCTAGGGTTTGGTGCCGATCTACCTCGTGGTGAGGTTTCTGCAAGATTGGTGTGGATAAACAGGCTTGTCTCATCTCAGTGCATAACCTATTTTCACAGATTTACATTTGAGCAAGTTTAATTTCTGTCGAATTTGATTCCCCCCTGATAGGTCGGAATATCCGGACATTTTCCCGGATTCTCCGGATTTCCCGGAGTATCTGGAAAAATATCCGGAAACTCCGGACCTGAATTTAGCAGCTGCGAAAAAGTTGTGATTTTTCAGGTTCGACTATTCACCCCCCCCCTCTAGTTGACATCTTGATCCTTTCAGCGAGTCAGCGGGAGACTCCGTGTCGCGGTGCATGATCCCCTGAGCTCAGAGGATCGCCGACGCACCCCTCGAGCAGATGCCCCCGCATCGGTGGGGGGCGGCGGCGGCCCCGCGCCTACCTACGGGGCTGTGTTCGGCAGTGACGAGGCCGACAAGTAGGGAGGCGATCCTCCTAGGGTGCCCTCTCCTACTCCAGATGTGGATCCACGAGCGGTTCGACATCGGTCGGCCCAGGACGGACCTCTCGGAGTACGAGCCGGCAGCCGATGGCACCGACCCAGCAGACCTCCCCACCATGGGTTCTCTGTGGTGTCTCCGGAAGGTAATGACCTCCCTTTACGTGATTCTTCGCGTTATGACTTCTGTAGTTCCATTCACTTAACTGTTCTCTTTCTTTATAGAACGTTTGGGCTGGGGAGCAGCCGAAGAAGGGCTACAAGGACTTCATTGGTCAGATCGACCAGATGGTCGATGCCCAGGTCCGGTGGACGCTGTACGCTCCTGCCATGGTCGCTGCCCGCGCACCACAGGGGCTCTCGTCCTTGTGCTCCCGAGACCAGGCCTACTGGATGACGCGTCGACTACTGATCTTTGACGTCTACGTCGAGGAGTACGCCGTCCACCGGGTGATAAGGTAGTTCGGCCTCTTCCAGGCTGCGCCAGTACCCGCTGCGCCACGTCTGCCGCCTACCGCGCACAAGTAAGCTACCATTTGACAGTTCTAAGTATTTTCCGTTACAAATATTCAGTTACCAATAATTTTATGTTTCATGTTATATGCTAGGTGGACGCGTAAGGGCGTGCTTGTGGCGACGTCGTGCGTCGACAGGCTGCAGCCGTACGTGGCAGAGTGGGCGTCCGCGGCGCACGAGCAGAACGTCATCACCGAGCACCGCCTTCACGCCGCCGCCGCCTGGGTAGCGTACCTTCAGTGGTACCTACCGAGGACGCGGACACGGGTGACGTACCTGCCTGCTACCCCGCCACTGCCACCTATCCCAGACCACGACAGGGTCCTGCCGGACGCGACCTACCCGGTGCGCCGAGACCAGACCGCCGACACAGCGGTAAGCTATGATACTGCAAACATATTACATTCATATGACTTTTCATTAAAACATGTGTTTCTAATTTTGTGTGCAGCATGACGCGCTGGCTGAGGTCGTGCAGCTCGCATCGGCCGATATCGGGCAGTGCTTCTCCTGGGGGCCTCAGGAGCACCAGAGCACGTATGAGAGGATCCTCGTTGCGGCCATGAGGTACTTCGCCGTCGTGAACTACGCCGGGGCCGTAGAGATTCCTCTCCTTCCGCGCCACCCAGCGTCATCCTCGAGCTCCGCCTCGACAGTGGATTCGCAGCCGACGCCTGCTACCTTTGCCGGCGGGTTCTCGGCTCCGAGGGTACAGCAGCACCCACAGGCGCAGGGCCCGCACGCCTACGTGCAGCGGCCGTTTGCTCCATCCGGCGCAGGTACTTTCAGTAGACCTTATTTTCAACTAATGCACGCAATTATTGTGGGTTTATGATTATACTATATTCTAATCGTACAGGGCGACCGCCGCCTTTTCCGACAGCCGGGCCTCGACAGCAGGAGCCGCCGCCGATGTATCCGCTACGAGTTTCCGGACCGCCGATGTTTCAATTTCCGGCGACAGATATTCCTTCGTCGTCCACTCCTCCTATGTTCCAGGCTCAGCCTAGTACTTTCGACACGGCCGCCGAGGGCCAGCTGGCCTGGGATGAGTTTGGGTACGACACCATTTTCGCGATCATGGATGGCGCCCCGCAGCACGCCGACGAGCTTGCCGCGTCACAATTGACACGGCTACCACCGGTTTTGACTCAGCCGTCACAGTTCGCGGCCGGCGGAGGGACCACGGCTGGTGGAGCGTCAACAGCGAGCGGCGGAGCGACACCGGCCGGCAGAGCGACACCGGATACTGCAGACTCATCGCAGGCGGCCATGGCGACACCGTCTCCCGACCAGCCAGGACCGCGGGTCGTCAGGGCACCTGACCCCTGGACGTACGACCGGGACCACACCTGGGCTGGCGCTAGAGCTGTTAGGGGGAAGAGGGACCGACGCAATTAGATGTAGTACTATGATTTTGTATAAACTTTTCCCTTGTGATTATGTATATAAACTATTCCCTTGTGACTATTCCTTCGTCGTTGATTAGGATATTACCTTATGATTATGCTTACACTTGTTTTTAAAAAGGTTAAAAGTTTCTTAAAAAAGAAAAACTAAAAAAATAAAAATACCCTGCCGCCGTGTGGCACGGCGGTACAGACCTGCCGCCGCCCCGCCCCGCCCGGCGGCCGGAACCGAGCTCCTCGCCGCCGTGCCCTGCGGCGGCAGGGACTTAACGCCTCGGGGCACGACGGCAGGAGCCTACCACCGTGTGGTGCGGCACCATATGTACATTTCTCGAAAATTTTGATTGGACCATTTAATTTTTTGAAAATCATGACAAATTAAATATAAAAAACCATTTATTTTTTTACTCAGAAGCTCCCGATGAGAATGGGCAGAACAGAACTCACTGTTTGAAGGGAAGTTATTATTTGGGCAAAGCAGAAACTTATGGAGGAAACCGTGGAGAAAGATGAAGGTGGTTTTTGACACTAAACAAATGAGCGAGAGAAAGCGAAAGGAACGAACATGCTGGAATAGATTATGGAAAAGGTCCTGCAAACGCGTTTGTACTTAAATGGTTTTATATGTAGCCGTGTTTGGTGATGCTTTGTGAGTTTGAGTGCATCTCACCAAATACACCAGCCAAAACACAGAGGACCAAGCGTACGAAACTACATGAAACAAGCAATCCCAGGAGACACACGGAAAGGAATCGGATGCTCGTAGCCTAAGAGGAGGAGGGGGTGAATTAGGTAAACTAAAAATAACTTATGACTTCACTAATTTTACACAAAGGTAAATTAGAACATACTATCTAGATGTGCAATTAGGGTTGTTCTAGTGTGAAACTCCCATCCCAAACCAAGTTTGCAATCTATAGTCAATCTTAGCATGATACTACTCTAGGAAAGTAAAGGCAAACAAAGATTGCAATAGAGTAAATGCGGAAACGTAAAGGGGGTGAGAGGAAGCAAACTCTTGACACGCGATTTATCCTGTGGTATCGGTAGGCACTAAGCCACCTCTAGTCCACGTTGTTGAAGCACTCACACAAGAGTATTGCTTCCCGGTCACCAAATCTCTCCCAAGAGCCCCACTTGACTCGCCACAAAGGCTAGCCACTTAGACACTTGCCAAGCTCCCTTGGTCACCTTGATGCCGCCTCCACTAAGGAGCTTCTCCACCAAGGAAGGGGGTCTCCACATCCCCCGCACAAAGTGTTCTCGCCGCTCCACACCAAGTCGGAGGGTCGATGACGATTGCCGGTAGAGCCACTTAGGCCCCAAGGCTTCCGGAGAACCTTGTACACCTTTATTCACTCAAGAATCACCTCACAAGGTTGGCACAACCTTGCACTCACTCAGCTCTAAGCTAAGCCTAGCACTAAACATATACACTAAGCATATGCAAGTTTATGGATGAGCAATTAAGCACTTGGATGGATTGAATATGACCTTCTAGGTGTCTTGCACTCTCCTGCACTTCCACACAATCAAATGGGCGAGTGGAGGAGGTATAAATAGCTCAAGGCATCAAACTAGTTGTTGGCTAAAAGGTGCTGAAAGTAGTACCGTGGGATGATCCGCCGCTATATTTTTCCAGGCATCGGTTCATCCGGTGCTACTAGATGTTGCCCTCCACTGCACATGACCATTGACACAACTGCTCCGACGCTATGCTCCGACGCACTGTCGGTTCATCCGGTGCTGAAGACCCCGCAACCAAATTATCTCTGTTAGCTTCCACGCACTACAAGGTTTTGTATCAAATTCAACGCCTCTGAATTGCAACGCTGAAAATTTGGTTGGTATAGATTGTTGTTTTGCTACCATTCTTAAAAAGTGTAGCGATACGTGTTGTTAATACAACGGTTTTGAAGGTGTTGCAAAGCTTTGTTGCATTTGGGTGACGATATTGCAATGGTGTCAAATGGTTGCACTAGAATTGATTTTGGTTGCAATTGTGTGGTAGTACGACAACCACATTTGTGTTAGTTGCATATAGTTGTGACTATTGCTTCTCTTGTGTGGTGTTGCATAAATTATCAGAAGCGTTGCAAATTATTGAAGCTTAATGCAACAAGAACTCTTGGAGGCGAAGAAAAGGGAGGTTGAATTGCAACATATATTTACAGTTGCCATATACTTAGTTGGTGTTGCAATTGAAAAACTTTATTGCAACAAGATGCTTAGCTCCGAAGCGAAAATTGTGATCTAGTGCAACGTTTAGGTGTTGTTGCAATATGTACTTGGAGTGTTGCAACAAGTTAGAGTCTAGTCTAAGCTAGATTGGGCCTTATCTCGGGCCTACACGTCAGGAGGGGGGGTGATCAACCTCGATCTCTCGACTCCCACACGGCGCGCAGGGGGTGACGGCGCGGCATCTAGACTCCTCGACGTGGTTTGCTGTGCACGGCCGGGTCAGGGCGACGTACTGCTGCCGCTGCTCGGCTCTCGACTCCTTGGACGACAACTGCTGCGCACGGGGCTAGGGTGACGAGGGCGACAGTCTCCGCTGCTGGGCATCTGGACTCCTCCGACGGGTTGCTGCGTAGGGGGTGATTTCTGCTCTAATCGCTGGTTGTGGCACGCCCTGCATCGTCCACGTCGATCGATCGATCAGACAAGGTGTCCTCGAGTCGCGTCGAAAGGTACGAGCAAAATCATCATGGGATGCACATATATTTGAATTATATGTATGTAAATACGCAAGCTGAAATTGGTGATCATTCGTCTTCATTATGCAGATGTCAGGCGATGATAGGATTAAAAGCAGAGACTCATCGAACTCACATACATAGCACAGTGGTAGAGGAGGTTTTATATGAACTTGAGGTCCCTGGTTCGATTCCTGAAGGGGACGTTTTTTGTTGTTGCCTAATTTTTTTGTTACAAATTTTTTATTTTGAATTTTTAAAATATGTTTTATATGTAACCGCTATTATTTTTAGACTTGACAACATCGACTCCATAAACATCCCATTAAAGTTAGGATTGATTTTCACAGAGCGGTACAAATCATCTCGTACTTTTTTCGGAACACCTTTGCATCCAAAAGGATGTGTTCCTCCTAGTTCTTTGAATTTTTTTGGCACTTTAGGTTTTCTAGCATTTATGTTTATGTAAGTAATAAAAAAATTACAATAATAGGCAAACTTGCTCAGAAAATTGCGTACATGCACACAATGTTATAGTTTGGCCCCATAAACATCCCATTAAAGTTAGGATTGATTTTCACAGAGCGGTACAAATCATCTCGTACGAGGACAAACATCTCTCGCTCGTCTATAGGGGCATGTGTGGCGGCTCAAACGACTTTGTGAGGATGTGCTTCACCGATTTCTCCGAATGACTTCATACTTTTTTTGGAACACCTTTGCATCCAAAAGGATGTGTTCCTCCTAGTTCTTTCAATTGTTTTTGGCACTTTAGGTTTTCTAGCATTTATGTTTATGTAAGTAATAAAAAAATTACAATAATAGGCAAACTTGCTCAGAAAATTGCGTACATGCACACAATGTTATAATTTGGCCCCATAAACATCCCATTAAAGTTAGGATTAATTTTCACAGAGCGGTACAAATCATCTCGTACGAGGACAGACATCTCTCGCTCGCTATAGGGGCATGTGTGGCGGCTCAAACGACTTTGTGAGGATGTGCTTCACCGATTTCTCCGAATGACTTCATACTTTTTTCGGAACACCTTTGCATCCAAAAGGATGTGTTCCTCCTAGTTCTTTGATATTTTTGGCACTTTAGTTTTCTAGCATTTATGTTTATGTAAGTAATAAAAAAATTACAATAATAGGCAAACTTGCTCAGAAAATTGCGTACATGCACACAATGTTATAGTTTGGCCCCATAAACATCCCATTAAAGTTAGGATTGATTTTCACAGAGCGGTACAAATCATCTCGTACGAGGACAGACATCTCTCGCTCGTCTATAGGGGCATGTGTGGCGGCTCAAACGACTTTGTGAGGATGTGCTTCACCGATTTCTCCGAATGACTTCATACTTTTTTCGGAACACCTTTGCATCCAAAAGGATGTGTTCCTCCTAGTTCTTTGAATTTTTTGGCACTTTAGGTTTTCTACCATTTATGTTTATGTAAGTAATAAAAAAATTACAATAATAGGCAAACTTGCTCAGAAAATTGCGTACATGCACACAATGTTATAGTTTGGCCCCATAAACATCCCATTAAAGTTAGGATTGATTTTCACAGAGCGGTACAAATCATCTCGTACGAGGACAAACATCTCTCGCTCGTCTATAGGGGCATGTGTGGCGGCTCAAACGACTTTGTGAGGATGTGCTTCACCGATTTCTCCGAATGACTTCATACTTTTTTCGGAACACCTTTGCATCCAAAAGGATGTGTTCCTCCTAGTTCTTTGAATTTTTTGGCACTTTAGGTTTTCTACCATTTATGTTTATGTAAGTAATAAAAAAATTACAATAACAGGCAAACTTGCTCAGAAATTGCGTACATGCACACAATGTTATAGTTTGGCCCCATAAACATCCCATTAAAGTTAGGATTGATTTTCACAGAGCGGTACAAATCATCTCGTATGAGGACAAACATCTCTCGCTCGTCTATAGGGGCATGTGTGGCGGCTCAAACGACTTTGTGAGGATGTGCTTCACCGATTTCTCCGAATGACTTCATACTTTTTTTGGAACACCTTTGCATCCAAAAGGATGTGTTCCTCCTAGTTCTTTCAATTTTTTTGGCACTTTAGGTTTTCTACCATGTATGTTTATGTAAGTAATAAAAAAATTACAATAATAGGCAAACTTGCTCAGAAAATTGCGTACATGCACATAATGTTATAGTTTGGCCCCATAAACATCTCATTAAAGTTAGGATTGATTTTCACAAAGTGGTACAAATATGTCTTACATTTTGTAAGTAATAAAATTTCTATTTAAAAAATCTCCAAGATGCCCAAGTCGAGCACCAGTCTAGCACCAAAAATTTGCCCAAAAACTTAATCAATCTAAACACGCGCCCACCCTAGTCTCCTCCCCCTTCGCAGTCAAAAATTTCCCAAGGAAAGTTTCCACGCCCGCGGGAAAATGCCGTGCCAAAAAATTGATCGCGCGCGTTTCCTCCCCCACGCCGCCCTTAAACCTCGCAACTTCTCATCTACACGCGGTTCCTCATCTTCCCCACGCCGCCTTCTCCTGTCTCCACCGAGTTAGGGTTTTGCCTTTCCACCAAAGAGAAGTCGACCATGGCGACTTCTCCAACAGGGACGCCAACAACTCCGGCAGCAGCGGCGCCGACCCATTCAACGAGACTCAACATCACCATGTCTCTTTTCGGGTCAACACGTGCCTCTGGGTCGACATCACTAGGCACGCCAACAACTCCGGCGGCGGCGGCAGCGACGCTGGCAAGTTCATCCAGGCCCAACGCCACTATGTCTGGGTCGACGGGAGTGGCTCCTGCTCAACAACAAAGCTCCCTGCCAATCGATGGCACCAATGATAGGTAACAACACTTGGCTTCTATATGGATTCATCATCTCGGGTTTAGGGTTCTAGGGAAGATGATATGTTGGTTTAGGGTTCTAGCAAAGATGAAATGCTGTGTGAAATTTTCTACTCTAGCTATAGGACCCACTGTTTAAGTTCTTCAGCTGATTACTATAGTACTGATTAGTAAAGTTGTACTCTAAAGATTTAGTGACAATGGCATGGTGTGTGCAGTTTTCTGAAATTTCACTCTATCATATGAATAGTGACAACATTGGTTCTCAAATTATACACACCATTGATTCAAATTATATACATAAAATATTTTTTGGTTTACCTATAATTCAGGGTTTAGGATTTAGGGGAGTTAGAAGAAGTGGCACTAAGTTTTAATTACTTTCACTATCTGTACACATACTATATGTACACTGGTTTTCTTTTAAGTATAGCCTGTACATATAATCACTAGTGCTTAAGTTTGATACTATTCTAATATTTGGCAGCACGGCTGAAACATGGACTCTCTACGTCACTTGCGAGGGGGCGCCGGGGGGGACGCAAGACTCTTCTACTGTTAGAATCAGTAGGTCTGAGCTCACCATGAGTAACTTGATTGTGTTGAAGTTACAATTGGGGTACAGCGTAAGGGACTATTTGTACTACAAGAGGAGATGTGGTAATGCAGCAACACTGTTAGAACTCGAAGTAGAAGACCATGTAGATGCTATGATAGCATGTAATGAGGCGGAAAAAGAGGTCAGACTATTGCTGTCCAAGGACCAAATAATAGACGAACATGTGAGCATAACACCCTTGAAAGTACCTAGAAGGAGACCTGTCGGGGACAGCCCTAGGGGTCCCCTTAAACAACTGGGGAATCCCCACTTAAAACCCGCAACAAGCCAAAACCAAACGCGCATCACTTAAGCATGCAGGGCATAGCCCACGCCACAGCAGCCCTGACGGCCCACCAAAGCGGTCCACTCAAAAATCTCCTCGAGCAGGCTCCGCCTCGCTCGAGGGCACACGCCTCTCTCGGGCGGGCTCCACCCCGTTCGAGGGGGTGCGCTTACCTCGAGCGGGCTCCGCCTCGCTCGAGGGTCCGCGCCGCCCTCGAGCGGGCTCCGCCTCGCTCGAGGGCACTCCGCACGCGCATGCCCGTTCCTGTACACGGGCATTTAATGCTCTGACAACGGCGGGGCGGCGCCATCATGCGCCTCGGACTCGCGCCCCGGTTCCGTTGCACCAACTCCCCGCGGAGGGAACCCATCCCCGCCACTGTGGGGGACTGTGCGACGTGGCCGGTGCCAGTCCCGTGACGCCGCGCCGCCTACTCCGGTACGGCTAACGCGCCGAGCCCTCGAAGGGGGGCCGGCCACACCCTCGATTTGCTTTCTTGTGACTTTACAGGGTTAGGTCAAGGTGTTAGGCCGGCGGGGCGCCATCCCTGCCACTGTTAGCGGCATGGTGGCCGCCCCCGCGCGTACAATCCCATGCCGGCACCGCGCGCGGCCTCCAACGCCGTGGAGCGTGCGGGAACGAGACGCCGCCTTACCTGCCACTGTGCCCCGTACGGACCAACGTCAGCAACTCCCTCGAACCCGCCTAAAGACATCACGGCCGCCCGCTGCACTCCTACCCTCGAGGCTACCACTGTTCGGGTACAAGATACGCCATGATGGCCGGATCGCGGCAAGGACCGTCAAGGCGGCCGCCTACTCTACGGCACGACACACCACGCCTCCCCACGTAGCTAAATAGCGCGGCATACATGTGATTCGCTCTCTCCTTGGCCTATAAAAGGAAGATGAACTCCCCCGCCGTAGGGGACAAGTCAGGACAAGATAGAAGAACAACACTCGACACACCGCGCACTCGCTCTCCGATTCTCCCACAATATCTTCAACCACTCCACCAGGGACTTAGAAGCCACGCTTCCTCTCCCGTCTTGCTTGTAGTCGCCCCACTACAGGCACTCCCGGTGCTGAGCAATATAGTGCCTCGAGCACACCACTGCTGGACGTACGGCCCCTCGGCCGGAACCAGGATAAAACTCTGTCTCTGATTGCTTAGCATCGACCATTGAGGGATAAACCTTGGCGCTCATTACTGGTTAGTGTCGGGACCACATTCCGCACCGACAGTTGGCGCCCACCGTGGGGCAGGCGAGCGCCTAAGGTCAATCCACCATCAACTCCCTCAATGGTGATCCGCACTGAGTACCGCGGTACGCGCTACTCCATGGGCAGCTCGGATCCCCTCCCCGCCAGTTTTGAAATCCGGTTCGGGGGCCTCAACTTTCAGGCTACGGGGAACGGCTACCTAATGCGCCTCACCAACCGTGAGGAACTCCGTGCACGGTGCCAGGCTGGGTCCACTGTGGTTCCTGCTGCGCGCGCCGCCACAACACAGACGCCCGCTGGCACGGATGCCGCGGGCCGGGTCAACGCCACGACGCCGCCGCCACTCCGGCCGGTGTTCACGCCGAGCGCGGTCGAGCGGCGGCAAGGCCGAACGCGCCGCCTCCCAACGCGGCGCACCCGTCGGCACGGCAACCACCGCCCGGCGGGGCAGCGCACGGTCTCCGGACCGCGCTTCCCCATCGGTCTGCGCGGTGCCACGACGGCCTACAATGCCAACGTCAACACCGCGATGCGCAGGGTTCCCCCTGGCCGCCACGTCTTCGTCGCCAGGGACCCTGGCTCCTCCGCTGGTGACGAGTCATCCCTGGGCTCCCTTGACGCGTTGCCGCCCGCTAACTTGCATGGGTACGCGGAATGGGACTTCTCCGGCGTACCGGACCCGGTAATGTTCAGGCGTTTTCTTGACGCCACGGACTACTGGTTCGGTGGCTCCGACGATTCCAGCACCGGGAGCTACGACCCCGCGCGGGAATGCTGCATCGTCATCGCCAACGACCCAGCGAACGCCACCGGTGCAGTGGGCGCCGGTGACGGGGAGGTCACGCCCGCCCCAGGGATCGCTCCGCGCCTAGCTGCGGGGCCGAGCACCCCTGATGGGGCCGACGTCGACGCATAGTTAGCCCAGGCTCGCGAGCTTGAGGCCAAGCTGGCGGGGGAGTATCGAACGGTGTGGTTGCTCCGCGCCTCAATGGCTGGGGAAGCCTCCGCGCGCGGCGAACGCGCACGGGAGCTGGGCAAACAGGCCCGTGACCGCATCAACGCCGACTTCAACGTCGATAACCCGGACACGCCTCCGCGGGCGAGCCAGAAGCTTATCGCCGCCGCAACGCCGCCGCGGGCCATGCCGGCCCCCTCGACGCCCGAGGCGCGAAACCCGCACCCCCGAGGTGCGGGCGCTCATCGAGCAGGCGGCCGGTCCGGCGGGCCGAGAGCTCGGCGTCACGCATTTGCCAACGGGGGGACGCACGAGGCGATGGGGCCGCGCGGGGGGGCGAACCCTCGGTCCATGCGGGTGAAGCGGCGGGGTGACCCGCCAACCCGGACGCACGCCGCCAAGGAGCGGCTCCTCGACACGCGCGGGCGGCTCGGGACGGCGACGCCCGCAACGTCATCAACGCTTGGCGTACGAGCAAGGCGGATGCGCGGCGGCGGCGAGGCTACCACCCTCGACGGGGTGGACGCTACGACAGCGATGAGGAACACTCTCCGACGCCAGAGCCCCCGGGGACCCGTGTGTTCAGCCGAGAGATCCGCGCGGCGGCCTTCCCCCAACGCTTCCGCCAGCCCACGACCATCGTCAAGTACAACGGGGAGACGGATCCCCGCGTGTGGCTCAACGATTACCGCCTGGCATGCCAGCTGGGCGGGGCCACCAGCGACGAGGTCATCATCCGCAACCTGCCCCTACACCTCGGCGATTCAGCCCGGACGTGGCTCGAGCACCTGCCCGCCAGCCAGATCCACAACTGGGATGATCTGGTCCGCACGTTCGTGGGCAACTTCCAGGGCACGTATGTGTGCCCTGGGAATTCCTGGGACCTGTGCTCCTGCACTCAGAAGCCCGGCGAGTCGCTCCGGGACTTCATACGACGCTTCTCCAAGCGCTGCACGGAGCTCCCAAGCGTAGCGCAATCCGAGATTGTGCACGCCTTCCTTGAGGGCACCACGTGCCGGGACCTCGTGCGGGAGCTGGGGCGCAGCCCGCCTGCGGACTCGAACGAGCTGTTCGACATTGCCACCAGCTTCGCCTCAGGAGAAGAGGCCGTGGGGGCAATTTTCGACGGCAAAAGGGCAAGCGCTCGGACGACGCGCCCGCGGAGGGCAGCAAGTCCAGGGAGCCCCACCGGAAGGACAAGCGGGGCCAGAATGGGAAGAAGCCGCTCCGCGAGGCGCGCGGGGGGCGCGCGGCGGCGACGACGCCGAGGCCCTTCGTTGTTGACCCGGCTCGACGAGGCCCTCGACCGGCCCCTCGAGGTCCGGGGGTGTTTGATGACATGCTGAAAAAGCCATGTCCATACCACAAGACCCCAGTAAACCACACCCTTGAGCAATGCGACATGCTCAAGAAGTTCTACGGTCGCGCCGCCGCAAAGGACGCAGAGGCCAAGAAGGACGGAGGAGATGGCGATGCCGGCGGCTTCCCCGCAGTGGAGAACGTGTTCCTCATCTTCGGGGGACCAACCGTCGACATGTCGAGCCGCCAGCGCAAGCGGGAGCAGCACGAGGTCCTCGCCGCAGAGAGGGCGCCTCCCTCCTTCCTCGACCCGGTCGGAGGACGCCATCACCTTCGGCCGTGAAGACCACCCGAACCGCATCCCCAACCCGGCCGGTACCCACCGGTGGTCGACCCGATCATTGGGAACGCGCGGTTCTCAAAAGTCCCGATGGACGGGGGCGGCGGCCTCAACATCCTTTACGTGCATACGCCGCGCTGCTCGTTGGGGATCGGGTTGGACCGAGTCGCGGCCCGGCCCGACGCCGTTCCATGGCGTCGCGCCAGGCAAGCGCGTCCAGCCCCTCGGGCAGATCGACCTGCCAGTTTGGTTCGGCACTTCGAAGAATTTCTGCAAGGAAACGCTCACCTTCGAGGTGGTGGGGTTCCGGGGCGCCTATCACGCCATACTTGGGCGGCCCTGTTACGCCAAGTTCATGGCGGTCCCCAATTACACCTACCTCAAGATGAAGATGTCGGGACCGAACGGCGTCATCACCGTGGGCTCGTCCATCGAGCACGCGTTTGACTGCGTCGTCGAGTGCGTAGAGCACGCGGAAGCGCTGGCGCTGGATGAAGCGCTAGTGACTACCTTGGAGAAGATGGTCAACGAGGGCCTCGACTCCACCGCCAAACACGCTGGCAACTTCGAGGTCGCGGAGCAGACTAAGGAGGTGCCCCTCGACGCTGCTGCCCCCGAGGGCAAGGTGTTGAGGGTCAGCTCCACCCTCGACCCAAAATAGGAAGTGGTGCTCGTCGACTTCCTCCGCGCCAACGCCAACATCTTCGCGTGGAGCCCCTCGGATATGCCAGGCATCCCGAGGGAGGTCGCCGAGCACTCCCTTGACATCCTGCCTCATTCCCGCGTCGTGCAGCAACGGCTCCGCCGCTTCGACGAGGAGCGGCGGCGGGCTATCGGAGCGGAGCTGCGGAAGCTTCTCGAGGCCGGGTTTATCAAGGAAGTGTTCCACCCAACGTGGCTAGCAAACCCTGTACTTGTAAAGAAAAAGAACGGGAAATGGCGGATGTGTATAGACTACACTAGTCTTAATAAAGCATGTCCTAAAGTTCCTTTTCCTTTGCCACGCATCGATCAAATTGTTGATTCAACAGCTGGGTGTGAGCTGCTTTGCTTCCTTGATGCCTACTCCGGGTATCACCAGATGAAGATGAAGGAGTCCGACCAGCTCGCGACTTCGTTCATCACGCCGTTCGGGATGTTCTGTTACGTCACAATGCCGTTCGGCCTCCGAAACGCGGGCACAACGTATCAACGCTGCATGCAAAATGTTTTCGGAGATCACATCGGGCGAACGGTTGAAGCGTACGTAGACGACATCATCGTAAAGACCAGGAAGGCGGACGACCTGGTTGGCGATCTTAACATCGCGTTCGGCTGCCTACGGGCCAATGGGGTCAAACTAAACCCCGAAAAATGTGTCTTTGGAGTGCCGCGAGGCATGCTCCTAGGATACATCGTCTCCCAACGGGGCATCGAGGCCAACCCCGAGAAGGTTGCGGCCCTCGAGCGAATGGGCCCAATTCGGGACCTCAAAGGGGTGCAAAAGGTGCTGGGGTGCCTTGCCGCCTTGAGCCGCTTCATCTCGCGGCTCGGCGAGAAAGGCCTGCCCCTCTATCGCCTCCTCAAGAAGCACGAGCGCTTCTCCTGGACCGCCGAGGCCCAAGACGCGCTCGACAAGCTGAAGGCATCCTTGACCCACGCCCCGATCCTCACGCCGCCGCAGGACGGCGAACCCCTGCAGCTCTACGTGGCCGCGACCACCCAGGTGGTCAGCGCCGTAATCGTGGTGGAGCGCACGGAGGAAGGGCACGCCCTGCCGGTCCAGCGGCCGGTCTATTACATCAGCGAAGTCTTGTCCGACACCAAGACGCGCTACCCTCAAGTCCAAAAGCTGCTGTATGCAGTGGTCCTCGCGCGGCGCAAGCTCCGCCACTACTTCGAGGCCCACCCCGTCACGGTGGTCTACTCCTTCCCGCTAGGTGAGATCATCCGCAATCCAGACGCGGCGGGCAGGATCGCCAAGTGGTCAGTGGAGCTGATGAGCGAGACACTCGCCTACGCCCCGCGCAAGGCCATCAAGTCCCAGATCCTGGCAGATTTCGTCGTTGAGTGGACGGACACGCAGCTACCACCGCCGCAGATCCAAGCAGAGTGCTGGACTCTGTATTTTGACGGCTCGGTGATGAAAACAGGGGCGGGCGCGGGCCTGCTCTTCGTGTCACCTCTCGGGGAGCACATGCGGTACGCGATGCGCCTCCACTTCCCCGCATCGAACAACATGGCCGAGTACGAGGCCCTCCTTTGCGGCCTCAAGATCGCCATCGAGATAGGCGTCAAGCACCTCGACGTGCGGGGGGATTCACAGCTCGTGATTGACAAAGTCATGAAGAATGCGAGCTGCCACGACGACAACATGGAAGCGTACTGCAAGGCCGTGTGAGCCCTCGAGGACAAGTTTTACGGCATCGAGCTCAATCACGTGCCCCGCTGGTACAACGAGGAGGCGGACGAGCTGGCCAAGATCGCGTCCGGGCGGATTACCGTCCCCCCGAACGTTTTTGCCCGTGACATCGCCCAGCCCTCCGTCACCTTCGAGCCTCACCCCTCGAGCCACGCGGAACCCTCGGGGGCTCCCTCAAATCCAGCAAGCGCAGAGCCCATGGACGAGGACCCCTCGAACGAGGCGTACGTGCTCTCCCTCCTCGAAGGGTATGGCGCCCATGAGGCTGATGTGATGGATGTCGAGCCAGCCCCTGTCAAGGCTGATTGGCGCGACAAGTATATCGCCTGGATGGCTCGAGGGGAACTCCCCTCGGACCGGGCCGAGGCCAGGCGCATCGCCAGGATGGCCAAATCCTTTGCCCTCGTCGACGGTGAGCTGTACAAGCGCGCCGCCTCTGGCATCCTGCAGCGGTGCATCCCCATCCCCGAGGGGCGCGAGCTCCTGTGGGACATCCACGCGGGAATCTGTGGCCATCACGCCGCGCCCCGCACCCTCGTTGGCAACGCTTTCCGTCAAGGTTTTTACTGGCCTACCGCGGTAGCGGATGCCAGCGAGATCGTGCGCACCTGCGAAGGGTGCCAGTTCTACGCCCGCAGGTCCAACCTTCCTGCTCACGTCCTGCAGACCATCCCCATAACATGGCCGTTCACCGTGTGGGGGCTGGACATCGTCGGACCCCTGCGGAAGGCGCCCGGGGGCTTCACTCACCTGCTGGTTGCGATCGACAAGTTTTCCAAGTGGGTAGAAGTGCGCCCCATTACGAATCTCAGGGCAGAGCAAGCGGTGACGTTCTTCACCGATATCGTCCATCGTTTCGGAGTGCCAAACTCCATCATCACCGACAACGGGTCCCAGTTCACGGGCAGGAAATTCCTGGAGTTCTGCGATAAGTTCCACATCCGTATGGATTGGGCAGCTGTGGCACACCCACAGACTAACGGCTAAGTAGAGCGTGCCAACGGCATGATCCTACAAGGCCTCAAGCCCAGAATTTTCGACCAGCTGAATAAATTTGGTCGGAAATGGCTCCAGGAGTTACCAGCGGTTGTGTGGAGCCTAAGGACCACCCCAAGCAGAGCCACCGGGTTCACCCCGTTTTTTCTGGTCCATGGCGCAGAGGCCGTCCTCCCCACGGACTTAGAGTACGGGTCACCCAGGGTTCGAGGCTACGACGAGGACGCCAACCAGCGAGCCCGCGAGGACTCACTGGACCAGCTGGACGAAGCACGCCTCGTGGCCTTGATGAACTCCGCAAGATATCAACAGTCCCTCAGGCGCCACCAAGCACGAAAGATACGCTGGCGGGACTTCAGCGAAGGGGATTTGGTCCTAAGGCTACGCCAAGACAACCGAGGACGCCACAAGCTATCACCTCCGTGGGAGGGACCCTATGTCGTGGTGAAAGTACTCAAGCCCGACACGTACAAGCTGGCCAACGAGGACGGCGAAGAACTCACCAACGCTTGGAACATCCAACAGCTACGTCGCTTCTATCCCTAGCTAGGATTTCCAAGTATTTTGTTGTAAAATCACGTAACCAGCACCCCAGTTGGTGACAACCATATAAACATCATCAGTTTAATAAAAAGGGCAACTCGGCTTTCCCCTGAAACCCAAGTTACCCTCGGGGGCTACTACGGGGGGCATCCCCCCCAGAAAATGGTCCCATTTTTTCACAAAAAAGAAATAACTCACACGCGCTAAGTATGCTTCTACTTCGGCCTTAAGCAAAGATTCGAACAGGGCGCAGGCAGCCTAGCGGAAGGGACGCGCGAGCCAGAGATAGCCTACGCCTCCGCGAGGATACGGCCCTTCTCTCTTGCCCCCAACCCAGCAGGCCACCCGCGAAAGTCGAACTCCCCTAACTAGAACTTACTCAGGAAGAAGGAGAAACAAAAAAGCGCAATGAGCAAAAGACATCATTTCACTTTGACAAATGTTCATAGCAAAGTAACCTGTTTACTTACAAGGCCACACGGCCAGCACACTGATACATGAACAAAAAGGGCCTAGTGCCCAGCTGTCTTCAGGTTGGAGGAGCGGCGGCATCAGCGGCGTCTGGGAAGAGGAACTCCTCGAAGGCCTCGGCAAGCGCCCCGGCGGCGTCGGCGGCTAACGCATCCACGCGCTCCATCGCCACCTCGTCCTCGACACCCTCTGGGACGACGTAGCCCTCCGCCAGCGCCTCGAAGTTGACCTCATAATGAGATCGCACCACCCCGAGGGCCTTCTGGATGCCGAGATGCAGCGCCCGGCGCATGCGTTCGGTGACGTGGCCGCCAAGGGCGCGCGGGGCGGGCGGCCGCGAGCTCCCGCCTGCGCCTCGCCCTCCTCCACGGCCCGGCAGGTCTCGAGGGCCGCGTTGTGCAACTCCAGCAGCTCCTGCTCGGAGGAGTTGTAGGAGGTCTGCAGCGCCTTAGCCCGCTCAGCTGTGTGCCCCAGCGCGGTGCGCAAGCCTGAAGTTGCTCGGTAAGAAAGAAATCAGTAAAGGGAGCGAACCCTCTAAGAGAAAAACAGCAAAGCAGGAGTCAAACAGGGACTTACCTTCGACTTGCTTCCTCTCCACCTCGAGGGTGCGGCGCCCGGCCTCGACCGCCTGCTCAAGGCCCTTGAGGCTCTCACCTTGCTCTTGGAGGGCCAGCTCCTGGCTCGCGCTCGTGATACCGAGCACCATCAGCTCGCCCTCGAGCTTCGAGAACTCAGTGTTCCGCTCCTCCAGTGACTTCTGCGCCGCCTCGCGAGCGACGCGCTCCTGCTCCAGCGCCGATCGGGCGTCGGCAAGGGGCGGCTTCGCTCCTCGCCGGAGCCACCCTTCGGCCCCTTGACGGGCGGTACGCTCCTGCAGGAGCTGGTCCTCCGCAACGGCAAGCGCCGCGACCTTGGCGTCGAGGGCGGCCGTCAGATCGTCGGCCTCCTTGGCCTTCTGCTCGAGCACGCGCGCCCGCTCCTCAGCCTAGCTCTACTGAGCCTGCGCCCCCCGGAGCAACGAGTGGAGCTCCAGGCTGTCGTTGCGGACGGCCACCTCCGCCTCCCAGGCCGCCAGGGTGCGCGTCTTCTCCAGGTCCGCCCGCGCCTGCCGCAACGCCTCATTCCGGTCGATGAGTGCTGTGCAAACCCGCTCGAGGGTGGAGGGGTGCGCCGGGTCCTGCCTTGCGCTCTCATGGAGTTGATCGCGCAGGGCCATGGCCCGGTACGACAGCCAGCCGTCCGGGGTCCTCAGGGCGTCGGCGAGCGCGTCGAAGGCGTCGCACCGCTCCCGGAGCTGGCGGAGCTCGGCGCTCACACGGTCAAAGGCGTCGTACTTGTCGCGAGCGCGGAGCTCGAGCTCTCGTCACCAACAAGTCAAAACACAGCAAGCATCATGCCGCAAGGATCGCGCGCAAAAACGGGAAAAAGAAAGAAACAAGCAACGGCGCCCCACCTGGAAGACGCGCCACGCGGGACCGCCGTGGATCCTCAGCGCCTCATTCAACGCTCGGTCGAGCGCGGCGCCATGGTTGCGGAGCTCTCCCCATAGCTCCTGTTCCCCCTGGGCGTCGGCGAACGCAGGCAGGTCGCCAGCGAACCCCTTTACCGAGGCGGAGTGGCCGGCGCGGGAAGACGAGGCCTCGGCACCATGCCCTCGGCCTCCTGCCACCATGTGGCCCTCCCGCCCGCCTCACGAGGGCCCCCTCCTCCGGGACTCGGGGGGACGGCGTGGGGAAGCTCACCCACTCGGGTCCCACCCCGGCGGTGGGGAGTCTTCATCCGGGATCTCCACCACCGCCGCCCGGGAGCCGCCGGCGGGTGCCGGCCCTCGCGTCGCCTCCGTCGACGCCTCCGCCCGCGCCTCCGTAGCCGCGGGCTCCGCCGCGGCGCCGCGGCCACCGCTTCCGGTCGCGCCCCCGCGACCACGGCGCCCGACCGCCCTCCTCGGCCGCCGCCGTTTGCTGCGCCTCCACCACGGCCGGCGCCGCGGACCGCGCCCCCGCCACGGCCGGCGCCGCGGCCGCGCCTCCACCACGGCCCGCCGCCGCGGCCGCGCCTCCGCCATGACCGCGCCCGCCGCTCCTCGACGGCCGCCGGCCGCGCACGGCGGGGCCGATCCGCGGGCGTGGCCTAGGGACCTCGCCCGCGCCTGCGGCGAGCTCTCGCCCGACGCGCCGCCGCACTCGCCCCGCCCCCGCGCGCCCTTGACGAGCGCCGCCGGGTGGGAACGGACGCGTCTGCCCTCAACACCTTGGCCGGTGCGAGGGGAGGCACGGTCGGCACCACCCTGCGTAAACACAAACCACTAATCAGAATTCTTGGTTGTCAAAAACGCAACCCCGCAAAAGAGCAAGCCCCCTACCTCGAAGAGGAGAAGGCGCGCTTCCTCTTCCTCGAGGCCCCGGTGGATGACGCCGGCGCGGCCGGCGCGGCCGCCGTCGCGCCTCTGCCATCTCCGCCGCGCGCGCGGCCTTGCCCGCGCGCGCGGCGCGCGCCGGCGCCTCCGCGGCCCACGCCGCTCCTCGTCGTCGATTGCCGGCGGCGGGCGCCTCCGCACCCGCCCCAGGCGATGCTGCTCTTGCCGCCGAAGCTGGCTCCGGCGACGGGGGCGCAGGCTACCACCTATCAGGGAGGCCCTGCCCCCCGGTCTCTTCCTACTCCTCCTCCTCCGAGGACGAGTAATCCTCGGTCCCCGGAGAAGAGAGCCCCTACTGCTCGCGCAGCCGGTACTCCTCGTTCCGCCGCTCGCGGCGCTCGCGGTGCCGCCTCGCGCACTCCTTCTTGCGCGCCGCCCGCTCCCGCTCCCGTTGCTGCGACGCTCGACCGAGCGCGCGGGAGTGAGGAGTGGGTGGATCGGATTTCGCGGCGCTCAGGCTCACCATCTGCGAGCGAAAACGTCAAAGGTGCGTCAGAAACCTGGAGTATCATCAAGATCAAAAACGGAGCCAAGAATTCTACTTACCAGCAGGCCGATGGGAAGCATCTCGAGGTCCCACAGGGACCGGTCGCTACGCAGCAACCGGGTGTCGACGGCGCTCCGTGCCCGTGTGACCGCATACTCCCACTGGAGGGGGCTCGGAAGCATCCGCGACCTCGCCAGCGCGACGGGGTTCGCGTCTCCGTCATCTCAAAGATGCGGAGCGGCCTCTCCATCAGGGGCACGACCCGCCGGTGGTGGAGGAAGGCGAGGACGGTTGCCGCGGTCAGCCCGCGCGCCTCCAGGTTCCTCAGCGCAGCCAGGAGCGAGTCCAACCGCTTCCGATGCTGGACCGGTGACACCCCGTGGCTCCAGGAGTCGGGCTTCTCCCGGAGCACCAGACCGGTGTAGGGGGGAGACCGGGCTCGGCGTTGCGAAGGTAGAACCACCCCCGCTCCCAGCCGGCGTTGTTGGTCGTAATGGTACAAGGGATGTAGTCGTCCTTGTACTGCGCCCGCAAGGCGAGCGACATGCCGCCGGCGCGCACCGCACGGCGGGTCCTCTGCTCCGTCGTCGGCTGCGTGAACGGCTCCGCGCGGAAGAGGTGTATCCGAGAGATCCCAATTCACCGGATCCCTAGATACCCCTCGCAAACGCCCACGAACGTGGCCGCCTGCGAAATCGCGTTCGGCGCGAAGTTGTGCAACTCCACACCGTAGTGGTGGCAGAGCGCCCGCATGAAGCGGCTCGCCGGCACTGCGAAGCCGCGCTCGTAGAAGCGGGTGAAGCTCACCACGTAGCCGCTCAGCGGGTTGGGCGCGTGGTCCCCGCCGGCGGCACGATCCATTCCGCCGGCCGCCCTCCTCCTCGTTCGCCGCCGGGCCGGCGGACACCAGGTCGCCTAGGGCCAGCCGCATCACCGACGAGCGCTCCCACGCATACGGGTCGACGATCACGAGGGGCGGAAGAGGCGCCATGAGGAAAGGCAAGGGAGCTGGAAACAAAGGACGGGAAGGAGAAGAAGAGCTCCAACGGCGAAAGGGCGCGGTGGCGAGAACGAGGCAGAGGCAGGAGCGCGGGGGGCAAGAATGGCGACTGCTAAGGTAAAAACAGTCGTTTTCCCCTCTCCTCAGATTTATAAGCCGCGGGCGTGCACTCCGGAGCGCACGTCCCGCGCGCATTAACTGCAGGGGAATCTTTTCTCACTGACGAGCGGGCCCCACCACGACCACGGCGGCCACGCCACCGCAGACGGGCCATCATCACGGCGTAGGCGGGAGGGGCCGTGGCGGGCGGTCACGTCCGCCTGCCCACGCCGCCCACTACGCGCGCGGCCGCGGCGCCTAAAAAGGCGCGCCCGCGACGCGAAACCGCAGCCTCGACTGCGAAGCATTAAATGGCCCGGCCCCTTACCAAGTAAGGAGGACCCTCGAGCGGCACGAGCCCCTGGCTCAGGAAAACTCTATCCTCGAAAGGGTGCGGGCATGAGACGGACACCTCGGGGCCCGTTTGAGATAAAACAGGCACCGCAGGTACCGATGCCGCACCATTTTACTGATCAGCGCCTCGAGGGTCGACGCGGTCAGGCCCCTCAAGGATTCGCAGATGCCAGGACGGGAGCGCTTAGCCGCCACCCCGCACCATTTTACTGATCAGCGCCTTGAGGGTCGACGCGGTCAGGCCCCTCAAGGATTCGCAGATGCCAGGACGGGGCGCTTAGCCGCCACCCCGCACCATTCTGCGATCGGCACCTCGAGGGCTGGCTCGCCCAGGCCCCTCAAGGATTCGCAGATGCAAAGACGGGGCCGCCTAGGCGCCACCCCGCACGGCCCTACTGATCAGAGGTTCGAAGCCTGACCCTCGATGGGTTCGAACAGGCGCCCCAGATCACCAGAGTCAGGGATGACGAGGGCACGCGCACTCGAGTTGTTCCTCGAGCCCGCCGGCTCGAGGGTGCCCCACGTGTCGTGTTCGAGAGCCAGCGAGGGCAGCTAGCCGGGGGATCCCACCGAGGGAGAGCTTCCGCGCCCTCGGTCCCTAGCGAACGGGACCGAGCCCCACCTAGCAAACCCACGCAAGCGCTTTAATGGACGTGTCTCTGGACCACGCAGCCTACCCTTATCGAACGGGGCATGGGCGTCCACTCGAACCACCCACTAACAGCTCAACGAGGAATCCGCAATCCGTGACCCGACCGATGGGGGTTGCGGAAACCTCACCCTCCGTCCCGCGGAGGGACAGCGAGGGCGCGATAAAAAACAAGTCATAGAGCTCTACCCGATCGCCTCGAACGGGCCCAGGCTCGGGGGCTTGACGCACGGCTACACCTCCTGGATTGCACCCGCCGCGGACAGTGCCAGCAGCGCGTGCGTCACCGAAGCCGACTGAAACATTGCCGACGCCGGCTGAAACATGCACCACGCCCTCTGACCGAGTATCACGGTAAAACCCCTACAGGAGCGCCTGCGCTCCTGCAGGGCTTCGGGGGCTAGACCCGCGGGTCCGCTGACGCGGCCCCACGGAAAGCGTTCGCAAGCCAAGAGGGAAAGACGTCCTATCAGTAGGCTCCAGCACCTGCGGGAGCCTTGCCGGCAAACCCGTAGATGCTCGGGGGCTACTGTCGGGGACAGCCCTAGGGGTCCCCTTAAACAACTGGGGAATCCCCACTTAAAACCCGCAACAAGCCAAAACCAAACGCGCATCACTTAAGCATGCAGGGCATAGCCCACGCCACAGCAACCCTGACGGCCCACCAAAGCGGCCCACTCAAAAATCTCCTCGAGAAGGCTCCGCCTCGCTCGAGGGCACACGCCTCTCTCGGGCGGGCTCCGCCCCGTTCGAGGGGGTGCGCTTACCTCGAGCGGGCTCCACCTCGCTCGAGGGTCCGCGCCGCCCTCGAGCGGGCTCCGCCTCGCTCGAGGGCACTCCGCACGCGCACGCCCGTTCCCGTACATGGGCATTTAATGCTCTGACAACGGCGGGGCGGGGCCATCATGCACCTCGGACTCGCGCCCCGGTTCCGTTGCACCAACTCCCTAGGAGGGAACCCATCCCCGCCACTGTGGGGGACTGTGCGACATGGCCGGTGCCAGTCCCATGACGCCGCGCCGCCTACTCCGGTACGGCTAACGTGCCGAGCCCTCGAAGGGGGGCCGGCCACACCCTCGATTTGCTTTCTTGTGACTTTACAGGGTTAGGTCAAGGTGTTAGGCTGGTGGGGCGCCATCCCTGCCACTGTTAGCGGCATGGTGGCCGCCCCCGCGCGTACAATCCCACGCCGGGCACTGTGGCAATAGCTCTGACACTATGGAGCGTGCGGGAACGGGACACTGCCTTACCTGCCACTGTGCCCCGTACGGACCGACGTCAGCAACTCCCTCGAACCCGCCTGAAGACATCACGGCCGCCCGCTGCACTCCTACCCTCGAGACTACCACTGTTCGGGTACAAGATACGCCATGATGGCCGGATCGCGGCAAGGACCGTCAAGGCGGCCGCCTACTCTACGGCACGACACACCACGCCTCCCCACGTAGCTAAATAGCGCGGCATACGTGTGATTCGCTCTCTCCTTGGCCTATAAAAGGAAGACGAACTCCCCCGCCGTAGGGGACAAGTCAGGACAAGACAGAAGAACAACACTCGACACACCGCGCACTCGCTCTCCGATTCTCCCACAATATCTTCAACCACTCCACCAGGGACTTGGAAGCCACGCTTCCTCTCCCGCCTTGCTTGTAGCCGCCCCACTACAGGCACTCCCGGTGCTGAGCAATATAGTGCCTCGAGCACACCACTGCTGGACGTACGGCCCCTCGGCCGGAACCAGGATAAAACTCTGTCTCTGATTGCTTAGCATCGACCATTGAGGGATAAACCTTGGCGCTCATTACTGGTTAGTGTCGGGACCACATTCCGCACCGATAAGACCCATTAGGGAAATGAATTTAGATGAAGATGAGGAGCCAATTGATGCTTACAAGGACTGGCTGGCCAACATGCATAGGCAAAACCGATTCACTAGTAAGTGTCATGTTGTATTATTTTCTATATATTCCAGAAGCCTTTGTACTAATATTTGCTTTATTGACCCAGATTTGAAAGATATCGAGAGGGATGACACCACCAAAACTTACAAAGAATGGTTAAGGGTGGAACGACTACTAGATGATATTAGTAATATAACATCTGTCCCTAAGTGTCTATTATTAATTCATTCACAATCATATTATATCTGACACAAGTGACCAATATTTTCCGCAAAGTGGCATATGTCGACGTAATCGAGCATACACAAGTTGAACATTCTAGTCAAGATAGCAACCCCACACCACCAAGAAGCAGACCATCCCATGCTCGCCGTTTCATTCCACCGGGAGAGGGAACTAGTAGTAAGTATTGAATATTTTCAGTTTATTGTGAGGTTCAATTAAATTTGTACTATGTAAACACTTTCTTAATTAATTATTTTGCTCTGAATATATTTGTTTTTCATGAAAAAGACTCCAAAAAGAGAAAGCCAAGAGGTAACTTGAAAGGATGGACAGCAACTAAGAAGAGAAGCAGGGAGGCATCTCAAAAGCTTAGCATCCAGTTCTCCAGGCTTGGAGGACCTGTAGGTGCAAACAAACGAACATTTATTGATGAAATAACACTGTTCACACGGAAAAGAGCACCTCTCATTGGAGTAAGAACATGGAGAGATATCCATGTTGACGTCAAAATTGCAATAGCAAATGATGTGCTGGTAAGCTTATGTCATCCATGTGCATGGCTGTCAAAATTGCAATAAAAAATTGTATAAGAAGTAATTTATCTTGGATTTAATTTGAGCAGGCTAAGTGGGACCTTGAGGATAATGAGGCAAACAGAATCAAGATTTGGACTGTGGCTAATGACCGCTACAAGGGATGGCGATCTACATTGAGTGCTACCTACAAGGCGTACTCCACCTATGAAGAGAGAATGAGACATAGGCCAGAAGAATTAGACATTGTTGAGTGGCACTATCTGGTGTTGTATTTTGGTACCGAAGAATTCCAGGTTTGTTGCCATTTTTTAAATGGTGCACTGCTGATTTTATAAAGGTTTTGACACTATCAAGGTTTATATACAATTAATCGCTGATTTTGTAATTCCAGGTTTTGGCACTATCAAGGTTTATGTATAGTGCACTGCTGATTTTATAAAACTAAAATCATTGCTGCTTGTGTGCAAAGAATTAGCAATAAGAATTCTCAAAATCGGCAGAATCGAAAGATGCACCATAATACCGGATCAAAGGGGTTTTCTCAAGTGAGCTATGAGAAGGTAACAAATTATGTCACAAGTTTTTCCTTCTTGCAAATTTTATGGTTTGTACTTGTGCTCCCGAATGACAATGCCCACTACCCAGTATAGCATAATTTATTTTCCATTCTTGTAAACAGAAAGCTGGATGCTAAGTGTTAAAAAAATTTAAACATTGGATTCCTTTAGTTATTCAATAGCAATAAATATTTCTGTTACGATTTGTTTTTTATTTCCTGGTTAATGTCTTCCTGATCTTACTTTACATAAGCTTGTACAGTACCCTAGATTATGGAATATGATTAATTTGTTTACATTCTTGCCTAATTAGAGGGACCAACTAACTGGTGAAGTGCCAAATGATATAGAGCTTTTTATGATCACCCACCAACAAAATGGAGAATGGACAAGCGAGGAATCTAGGGAAGTCTATGTGAGTATTAAATTTTTTTACAACCCTTATTAAGTGATGCAACTGTCCTCACTTAGAATTACATATATAATTAACTAAATGTATGTACTTTGTTAGGAAAATACAAACAGGAAGATTATGGAGCTGGAGTCAAGGCCTGACGCAAATGTCGTCTCAGACTTGGAGCAGAACCAGATTTTCCAATCAACCTACAAGGAAACAAGGAAATGCAAATCAAACAAGATGCATGCTAATGGTTACCTTGCAAGGTACCCAACTAGAAAGGAGCTACTGTCCGAGGACTACCAGCGCAGAGTCCAACAGGAGGAGGCCCTCATTGAATCGTTTAGACAGCTGCAAGATAGACTAGACGCTCAAGATGAGGAGAGGGAAGCAGAGAGGCAAGAACATAAGCGTCAGCTTGAACAGGTCAACAAGGAAAGGGAGGCCGATAGAGAAGCACTTAGGCAAGCTACGTTGTTGTTGCAAGCAGCCCAAAAACAAGCTTCACTACAACTGGTAATATTAACATCTATTTTTTCATAGTCCATTTATCCATTTACTAAAAATCATGATCTTCAACCCAATTCAAAATGCAGGCTACTACTGCAACTGCTGCTGCTGCAATGATTGTGGAACCACCTGCAATTGTTGCTGCTGATGCAACAATTGAGGGGTCACAAAATGCAACTACAGAGGGAGAACACATGATGCATAATGAGTAGGTAGCTGCATGATAATTAAAGGATGTTTAATTGTAACATACATGTCATATTCTTGTCAAGGGGTGTAATTTTAACCACCAACCATTTTTTTCAGGTTAACCAAGATGTCAGCCTGCCAGAACAGCAACCCACTCCTCCTGCAGGTGAAGAACGTCCTAGAGGGCGCACAACTAGAAGTAATTCAGCTACCCCAAACAAAGGAGCAAATTCGGGTGCTGTTTACACTACAACAAAGCAATTGAAGGAGACTGTAGCTAGGAAAAGAGCATCCAAAAAGAATGCACAGGTACTATGTCAAACCTTTTATCTCTCTTTGCATTGACAAGGAAGATGTACTCCTTTTCGAGAAGGTTCATATTTGCCTTTTGAATGTCAATGAATTTTATTTCTACAACTTTTGTTTAACTAATGCATGTCAATGATTTTTTCAGGAGGAATCCTGAGCTTCAGAAGGAGCATGCGAACGTTAGGAAGATGGCCATCAATGGAACCTTGGCTACTACAACATTAGTCTTTTCAGTACTATAAGTTCAAACAATTGTGTGTGGTGGCCGCATTATTATGTGTTAAGCTACGTACTTGTGTTCTCAATGATCTTGACACTCGGTGTCTTTGGTTTCATTCTGTATGAACAAATTTTATTTGGGTTTAATGGATGTTGATGCCTCATTCATTACATATTTCTCGATTTGTGATTCTATTCAATAATTAAAACAACACATTAAATTATTCATATATATGAATCTGGCGTCGCAATATACGTTTGAAATCAACCAAAATTTCGTTCCAATAGACTCACATATACCAACTACGTTTAAATGTGGCAATAGGTACAACTATCGTGGCAAAACATATACATTCTCTTGCAACTACAAAAAGGCGACGGTGGCAATAGAGAACCTATCTATAGCAACCATTCAATATCATGGCAATAGATGACCTAACTGTAGCAACCAACCTAAGTATTGTGGCAATAGCATATGTCTCCTATAGCAACCATTCGGAAACGTGGCAATAAAGGACCTATCTGTAGCAACGAACCTCCCAAAACGTTGCAATATCCTAAGCCAACTATAGCAACCATTTAGTTGATGTGGTAATAAAGACACTTTATTGCAATGATTTCTACGCGTAGCAAAAAAGTCTATTGCAACACCTATGTTCCGTTGCCACTGCATTGTGTTGCTACACAACTAACGTGTGGCAATACGTGTCACTAGCAACGTTTCGTTCGTTGCGATTGGTACCATTGCAACACCCATAGTGGTTGCAATGGCCTATGTTACAACTCTCACCAAGTGTTGCAAAAGAGTCAAAATTGTTGCAATAGATGGGTACTGTATCGCTACTAAAACGTAAACTGTTGCATTAAGCTATTGCTACGGTTACAAGTGCAACGACTTTTAACCAAAATAATATGGTAGCAGAAGTACTATTACTACCATTTTTCGGCCTATCGCAACACTTTTTCGGCGTTGATTTTGATACAAAACCTTGTAGTGACGCGACCGTCGGATGAACCGCTGCTGACCCGTCGGTTCATCCGGTGCTTAAGGTTTCGTCTTGGCGCGTCTCTGTCTTGTTAAAACACGACCACCGGATAGACTGACGGAATGGATCGTCGGTTCATCCGACGGTATCAAGTTAATTCCATTCGTTGCACAGTGTACCAAGTGCTCTGACGCTATGCACCGATGGTACCGTCGGTTCATCCAACGGTGTCTTTTTCCTTCCTTTTCTTCAAGTCTTCAACTTGGATCTTTGCTTCAACTTAACATACTTAACATGTCATCACTTATAGCCTCAAAATATATACTAAGTCCTCAAATTTGGTGTAAGTAACCTAACATGTCCATGGTATGTTAACTTGTGGTATGACATGTTAGATTGGGCATGGTATGCTAACTTGTGCATGGTATGTTAACATGTGATAACATCCATGGGACCTAGGAATGCCTACAAAGACATGCTAGACAATGTGGTTAGTCCCATTACTTGTGTTAGCATGAATCATCAAAATCAACTCGAACAAATGGCAAATGAGGCCATGTTCGCTACACACGGTTCTATACTTTTTATTCTTTTTTCATAAAAGAACCAAAATCTTCTTTTTCCCTTTCATGTCTGAAATGTGACACAAAATGTTATAACTCAGGAGGAATTTCTCATTCTCAAAATTTTGACTGGTATGTAGCATGAGTTCTGATAATCGCAGTTTTGCAAAAAAAAAAGAAAAAAGTATGTGTGATCTCTCATGCGTGTTCGAAAAAAACAGTGTATGTGTGATGCAGCATTTATGCCTGAAAATTTTGGTTATAGTTGAATCAAAGCATATACTTTTTTTCCAAGGACCGTGTCTGATGCGATGGCTCAGGCTCCACTTCTGTGTTGCATTTCTCGGTGCTAAAACCGTTTTCCAAATTGATGGACCCAGTTCGAGGTGAGACATTAGAGGAAACATAACCCTCGTCACCTGCTTCGGCCTTCATTCCCATGAATCTGGTTCAATTCCCTCTAATCCTCACCTCAAATGTGTCAGTGCTATCGTCTGCTCTAGAATTGGCTATTAGCTATTGAAGTTGAGATGTTAGAGGAAACCTTTTTCTTTTACTATCTTTTGACACATTTGAGGTGGAGCGTAGTCAGTAACTCAGTATGGCTTTTGGCCTAAGAGTCCCGTGCAGTATAGCAAACCTCTTTGAACCTTGGCTTAAGAGCTTTCCCTTTAAGATGAGAAAACGAGTGTTAATCGGTACATCAGCCTTTTGGGTTATGTGGTTGTGTCGTAACGATGTGGTCTTTCAAAGATCAAACACTAACTCTTGCTTGTAGGCTATGTTCAGGGGACACACTGGATGTGGTGCTGGAAGCTTCTACTTAAAGAGGAAGAGAAGCTCAGACTCATAAAAGGAAGTAAGAGTTTGGAGGTCACAACAATAGATGTTGTGAGCAAGGTGGGATGGAACATCTTTAGGAGAATTGAAAACTAGAGTTTGTTAGGCTTTAGGTTTGTTGCTCCTGGATGTATATTTTCCTTGTATCGTGTTACTTTAAGTTAACGTGCAGCTTATATGCTGCGAGGTCGTCGGTGTCTTGGTTGTATGTGATCAAACTTTGATTGCGGAGACCAGCTCAACTTACTTTTAAGTTAAGAAAATGTAGACCGAAGTCGTAGGCATCTGTTAGCAACCCGCTCGATCGATAGGAATTGAGGAGAAGAAGGGAGGAGAACAGCAATCAGGAGAAGAAGGAGAGGAACAGGTGGCGGCGGAGGAATCTTTAGAGATAGGGTTCATTCTGATACATCATGTTCATCTCCCTTCCTTCACTCATTCTACTTATACTAGTTCATTACATCCATTCAGGGCCAAATACATTAGTGTTGGGCCGAGACGCTCGCTTGCTTTTGGGCCGTGCTTCTGGACGAGTGACTGTATCCTCTGGGCCAGCCTCCTGAGGCACTGTGCTAACATCCCCCTCCTGTTGAGAACGGTCATGCCCCCATGCCGGAGCGGAAGGAAAACGCTGCTTGACCGCAATCAGATTTTCCCAGGTGGCCAAGGTAACTGGCATACCTGACCATTTGATGAGAACCTGCTCCACTGGTTTGGCATCACCAGTCCAACGACGTTGGAGGATTCGCTCTGGAAACTGGAGCTCAGAGTTAGCTGCAGGCAGACTTGGAGAGATAGGCTGAGTGCCCACTGACTGCTTGAGCTGAGAAACATGAAAAATGGGGTGGATAGCAGAAGTAGCAGGCAAGTCAAGCTTGTAAGCGACTGAACCAATGCGAGCAAGAATGTGAAATGATCCAAAGAACTTGAAGGCAAGCTTCTGATTAGAGCGGCGAGCTAAGGAGGATTGAACATACGGCTGGAGCTTCAAATAGACCCAATCGCCAACCGAAAAGGAGCGTTCTGACCTGTTTTTGTCTGCTTGACGCTTCATACGCGCTTGAGCACGTAACAGATGTTGTTTCACCAACTCATGCATGACGGATCGCTCTTCCAGCCATTGAGACAGCTCAGGAACAGAAGATGCCGCTGAAGGTTCCAGCCCGAAGTGCCGAGGTGGAACTCCATACAAAACTTCAAATGGGGAACGCTGGTTAGCAGAATGAAAGCTTGTATTGTACCAAAATTCTGCAAGAGACAGCCAATTGATCCATTTAGAGGGGCAAGAGTGAACAAAGCAACGCAAGTAAGTCTCGAGGCATTGGTTGACGCGCTCGGTCTGGCCGTCGGTTTGAGGATGATAAGCGGAGCTCATACGCAACTGTACACCCGCCAGCTTGAACAGTTCCTGCCAAAGATTGCTAGTGAACACTTTATCTCTGTCAGAAATGATGGACTTGGGTAGACCATGATAGCGATACACATGATCCATGAAAGCTTTTGCCACTGTTGCTGCTGTAAAAGGGTGACGCAATGGTATAAAGTGGCTGAGTTTGCTGAATTTATCCACCACCACAAGAATTGCACTCGCTGATGCTGACTTGGGAAGGCCCTCTACAAAGTCCATGGACACCACTTCCCAGGATGCGGATGGCACTGGTAAGGGCTGCAGCAAGTCGGGATACTTGGCTCGGTCCGGCTTTGCCTGTTGACAAATGGCACAAGCTTGGACAAATGATTGGATATCTGCTTTCATACCTGGCCAATAGAACATATTCCTGATTTTACTATAAGTTACCGGAATACCGGAGTGACCGCCAATAGGACTGTTATGAAGAGCCTGCATAACTTGCTGTTGCATGTTTCTGTTAGAATCCAGCCACACCTTGCCCTTAAAGCGGATCAGTCCATTGACCAGTGAATAAGGAGGCGCAGAAGTGCCAGCTACAGAAAGTTTAGTGAGAAGATCCAATGCCTGAGGGTCTTGAGAGTAGGCTGAAGTAATCTGCTCCAACCACCGGGGAGTGACTGTGGAAATGGCCAAGGATTGATCTCCTGGTGCTCTACGAGACAAGGCATCAGCCATGCGGTTGTCAGATCCTTTCTTGTACACTATAGAGTATTGCAGACCAAGCAGTTTGGAAAACACTTTCTGTTGCCACGGTGTGTGGAGGCGCTGCTCATTGAGGTGAATTAAACTACGTTGATCAGTGTGGATATAGAACTGCCCCTGCAGCAAGTAATGTCTCCATTGGTCCACTGCTACAAGTATCGCCAAGTACTCTTTTTCATAAGTAGACAGTCCTTGATTGCGAGGACTGAGTGCCTTGCTGATGAAAGCCAGAGGGTGCCCATCTTGCATCAGGACTGCGCCAATTCCTTTTCCACAAGCATCAGTCTCAACATGAAATGGTTTAGCAAAATCGGGCAAGGCAAGAACCGGGGCTGTACTAAGAGCTTGCTTGAGCATGTCGAAGGCATCTGAGTGTTCTGGCAGCCAGACGAACAATGTATCCTTTTTCAACGGATTGGTGAGAGGCTTTGCAATCAACCCGAAGTTGCGCACGAACTTCCTGTAATAACCTGCCAAACCGAGGAACCCTCGCAACTCTTTGACTGAAGTGGGAAGTGGCCAGCTAGTCACAGCTTGAATTTTGGCTGGATCAGTAGCGATGCCTTCCTTGCTAATGATGTGCCCCAAATAGCTTACTGACCGTTGCGCAAACTTGCATTTCGATAACTTGACAAACCACTGGTCTTGCTGTAGCCACTGAAACACTAGCTCAATGTGGACCAAATGCTCAGCATATGTCTTGTTGTAAATCAGGATGTCGTTGAAAAATACAAGAACAAATTTGCGCAGACCCGGGGCCAAAGTAACATTCATTGCCCCCTGGAAGGTTCCCGGTGCTCCGGTAAGGCCGAAGGCGACCACTCGAAACTCATAATGCCCAGAATGTGTCTGAAATGCCGTCTTAAATCCCTCACCAGCTTTGAGACGAATCTGGTGAAACCCGGAACGAAGATCCAGATTGGTGAACCAACTGGCACCGGCCAACTCATCCATCAACTGATCAAAGACAGGTACTGGGTACTTGGACTTAAGGGTCAGAGCGTTGAGGTGACGAAAGTCGACACAAAAGCGGTATGTGTCGTCTTTCTTTTTGACCAACAGGACTGGAGAAGAGAACAGGCTGGTGCTGGGCTGAATGATGCCTTTGGATAACATGTCCTGCACTTGCTTCTCGATTTCGTCCTTCAAAGCTGGAGGGTAGCGATACGGCCGTATATTCACTGGCCTGGCTCCTGGCACGAGCGAGATCTCATGGTCGCAAGCACGCGACGGAGGTAACCCATCTGGTTCTTTAAAGAGAACACCAAACCGAGCTATAAGCGACTGCACTTCAGAGGGTAGCAAGGAGATTTGAGAGTCCGCTGACCCTTCCTGAAGCACACAGCATAACTGCAAGAGCACACTTTCTGGAGAATCTGGAAGTTCCCCCTGAAGCAACACTTGACCGCCCTGATGCGGAAGTTGCAGCCACTTCTCCTTCCAATGCACCCTCGTGGGGCTATGGGCTTCAAGCCAATCCATACCAATTATCACATCGTAGGCAGTCAGAGGAAGGACCCGGAGATCTGTCTGGAATATATGAGACTGGACAGACCATGCTGTCGCTGGAGGACAGCAGTACACTGAAGAATCCCACCCCCAGCCACCTGAACAGCAGTCGACACTGGCAAATACGTAACATGGGCTAACTGTTTTGCCACCGCAGCACTGATGAGCGAACTGGTGCTCCCAGAGTCAATTAAGATGGAGACCTTGTGGCACTGAATAGTGCCCCATAGCTTAATTGTTCTTGCAGCTGAAGAACCACTGACTGCAGACTTGGAAATAGCCAGAAACACATGGTTCTCAGTCGTTACATGTCTTTCTTGACCATATGATTCCTCCGAGCTCGTCAAGCTGAAACAACTCCCACAACTGCTGAACTGCGTGTAGCTGAACTGTAGGAGCACACCGATGCTCTTTAGTCCACTTCTCATTACATTTGTAACACAAGCCAAGAGCACGCCGATAGGAGCGGAGAGCTGCAACCTTAGCTTCAGGGGAAGTGGCGGCTCGAGCAGATTCCACACCCCGACGGTCATCAGCGACTCCGGGCGCATGCTGCTTGTCACAAACTGGAGGCGCGGGCAATGGCAGCGGATTTCTGCTAGAGGTCTTGGAAGAAAATCCAGGCTCATGCCTCTTGTAATCATGGCTCTTATAGGGATCGCCCACCTCTTCCTGCAAGGCAGCAAGAACACAAGCAGTATCCAAGTCGGCAGGACGTTGAACAAGCACTACAGACTTAATATCATCACGAAGCCCATCAATAAATCTTAATGTGTAATAGAGAGAGTCAGTGGTAGTGGTGTAGGACGACAACTGATCTACTAACTGGGAAAATTCCTCCACATACTCCGCAACTGTGCCAGACTGTTTAATATGGAACAGTTGGCGAACAAGGATTTCTTGTTGATCCCGACCAAACCTATCATGAACTAGTTTGCAAAACATGTCCCAGGTGACAAACTTAACTCTACTTTCGACTGACTGTAGCCATCTAGCAGCTGGCCCCTCAAAATACATAGATGAAATACGAACCCAATTAGACTTATCAATGCCACACATATCAAAGTAGATTTCGCAACGGGACTGCCACAGTTTAGGATTTTCCCCCTCGAATTTTGGAAAGGGCAACTTAGGCCAGTGTCCAGAGGAACTGGACATGGAGTTCCCAGAGCTAGACTGAGAACGATGAGACCCAAACGGACGACTCTGTGTAGCGAACGGATCAGGGGACGTACCCTCGACCGGGAGCTGGGTATAGGCCATGACGGACCCATACCCGTTCTCCCGGAGGTGGCTATCGAAGCGGTGCCCTTCAGGGCCGATGGCTGGGTTACCGGCAGATGGAGTCGCCGCAGCCATCTCGGGTGTGGGCAGGATACCCGTAGCAGGTCCCGTACGGTCGAGAACCACTCGATCGATCTTGGTGCTGAGGGTGGAGACCTGCTGCTTGAGGTCGTCGACGGCGGCGGACTTGCTGGCGTGGCTCTCGATGGCGTCGACCTTGATGACGAGATCCGCGACCGATGCGTCGACCCCTGCCTTCCACGCCGAGATCTCGTCCGCCTTGGCCTCGAGCGGCGCGAAGCGGTTGCCGAGGGCGTCGACACGCGACTCGAGGGAGGTGAAGCGCTCGCCGAGCTTTTTCATCTCGTCGAGGAGGAGCTTGGAGTTGGGGTCCATGGCGCTGCCGATTCGCTTCTGGAAGCGGGTGTAGTGGGGGTGGTGGGGATCCAGGACGGGGTGAGGATCGATTAAGTCTCTGATACCAAATTGTTAGCAACCCGCTCGATCGATAGGAATTGAGGAGAAGAAGGGAGGAGAAGAACAGCAATCAGGAGAAGAGGGAGAGGAACAGGTGGCGGCGGAGGAATCTTTAGAGATAGGGTTCATTCTGATACATCATGTTCCTCTCCCTTCCTTCACTCATTCTACTTATACTAGTTCATTACATCCATTCAGGGCCAAATACATTAGTGTTGGGCCGAGACGCTCGCTTGCTTTTGGGCCGTGCTTCTGGAGGATTGACTGTATCCTCTGGGCCAGCCTCCTGAGTCACTGTGCTAACAGCATCAAGCACTTTTACTGAATGTGAGAAATTGGAGGAAAACAAGCTGGTTTTCAGTGGCCATGTTACTGTCATGAACCCATCAGAGTTCGTATTCCTCCAAATCTCACTTCCAGTGTCCCAAATGAAAAGCACATGAAAACTAGCAATATGATGAGCAGGATGAAGTAACGATTATCGTTGTCTGAAGTTTCTGCTGTTAAGCTGGAGGTACAGAAGCACATTGCAGAATGCAAACGCCATAACAGGCACAAGCCCTCTGTATCGGGATTCCCAGTGCAGTCTTGCCGCTGGCGAACTCCAGATCATAACGCACACGCGAACACGAAACAAGCCTTTGGGACTAGCTGCAAAAAACAGAGCAGCTTGTCTCGACGTATTCGACAAGTAACTGAAACCCTGGCGGTGAACCCAGCCACATAAAGAGACGGCATCACTAACAGAATGTAGAGATAAACAAATGCATGTTGCATGATTTATCTAACACTCTGCCCCACATAGTCACATGACAATAGCAGGTCCAATGACAATGCCACACAGGAAAGAAGGCAAGTTCTTGTTCAAGCAGAGTCTGAAAGTGGATTTGGACACATGCTTGTGTTTGGGTTGACATCGCTGATTGTGAAACTTGGGACAGCTTCGAGGTAGATTAAGGTTTCCATGTTGCTTCGATTTGTCAGATTCTGGAATCTTAAAGGTCTAAAACATCATGTGGTGACCTCAATAAGTAGCTAACTGACTCTTATTTCCATTGACATCTTCACTGATGCCATCTGGGAGACTAGGGTCAATCCTGCAAGGGAACCACACAATGTCAGGTACAGACGCAAGTAGAATCCCAAAATAAATGACTCTCCACCCCATTTAGCTAAAGTTCTAAACCAAATTAACGGGTTCAAGTTTCATTGTTTAAAGCCACAAACCTTTACTGATATGAACATCTGTATCCGGGACTTCAGTTGTGCCGACATCCAGGAATAACGTATTTCCAAGTTTTTGGGTCCTTCAGTTTAGGCTGTAATACTGGAGGAGGAAAACAATGATGTCAGGATTTATCACTGTGAACTAGTGGCTGCATCCACAACAAATATATGATACTTTGAACTTGTAACTGAACATGACTAATTATGGGAACCAAACCCAACTGTTGCCCCTTGGAGATTGGTCAAGATCGCACATTATAGCATTTTTCATGCAAAAAGTGCCTGATCGTCATCGGCTAACCTCACTCTAACGATGGACACAAGGGGACTAGATAAATAATATAGTATAAATACCATGATCACTAATTGGCATGTTAATAAACAATTAGAACAATCAAACTTATTGTGATCAGGAATAACACATTTGCAGGGTTTTATCGGGTCCTTCGGTTTAGGCCCTGCTGATGGAACAATGATGTCAGAACATATCGATATAAGCTAGTTGCTGCATCCAATTCAAATAGATAAATAAGTCCGGATTTATGGCAGGAAAAGGATCAACCAGCTCACAACATTCATGTATGGAGGGTGAGTTTTACTTATTACAGTGGTCAAGCCACGAGGTGCCCCTGTACGTGGTGTGTTAGTGTATTTATTTAAGCCTTGCAATTATTCTCGAGAAAGAAGTCTTGCAATCAGTTTTGTTCAGGTGTGCGCTGAAGAGGCAGTACAAACACTGGTGTGCGTGCTGCAAAATTTCCGCTGTGTCATTATGTGGGTTCTACCTTCAGCAATCTCATGAGCTGGGCTAACAACCATACTAGTACATGTGAAGTAATACGAATGGCCACAAATTTAAAATCAACCAAGTGGATTTGAACAATCAAATGTACCCAGCAAACTTGCAAAGACAACTTACAGACCTAGAAAGTCAAAACTTGATATGGGAACACGAAGGGCAAATCAAAATGTAGGCTGCATAAAGAGGAGGAAACAAGGATTGGAATGTACCTTCATTATCGGGATCGCTTGAACGAGCATGTGACAAGTCTCTTTCTTCAAGGCTGTCAAGGCGCTGCTGGTGTCGCCCGTAAAGAGGCTTCATGTCTATGGCCGGGCAATATCTGATGCTAAGTCTCCGCAGAGCTGAATAACTCCCAAGAGCACCCGGTAGGGATCCCAACCGTTTACACCACCCAAGTGTGAGGCTTTCTAACGATGGCAGGTGTCCCAGGGAATCCAGCGACTGCAACTCATTGCAGCCATTAATGTCCAAACGCTTAAGTGCGTCCAGCTGCCCTGACACGTAACAAAGGTTCTCTTTTTTTTGAAAAATAGCAGGAGCACTGCTAATTCATATAAAAAGAAGGAGCATGCAAAGTCTTACAAGTTGTGATTACAAAAATTTTAAATGGAACACAGCACTCTGAAAGAACCTAACATTTAAAGAACAGGAACACCCTCGTCACCCCCACAAGCTAGCCGACGCAACTTAAGCTCCTCCTTGATTAGATTCAACACTCGAAATGGTGAAGCTGTGACACCGTCGAAAATCCTCCTATTGCGCTCCTTCCAAATATTCCACGCTGTGTAAATCATTAGGGACGCCAAATGCTGCTTCAGCCTCTTCGGCAGCCCTCCCAAAGACTGATTCCACCAGTGAGCCATTGTCACCTCTCTTGCCGGCACCCTGACCACATCATCAGTCCATTGCGACACCAAGAACCATACCTCCTGAGCATACACACACCAGAACAAAGGTTCTCACACGACCAGATATTTAACACCCTGAGGGCCGGTGGTAGGTCTGGTAGTGTTACCAAGCCGTCACAGTTGTGTATGTAAAGATATTCCAGGCGAGGGAGAGGATAATTTGTTGTTCGTGCTGCCGATTGCTTTGGCTCGCTCGTGGATGGGCAATTTACTAGCGGTGTACTCGTGCCCAGCTGCTGCACATGCGCACTCTTCGATTCTGCTGCCTCCTCCGCCCATGTGATCTTAAGACTTTTACAGTTCACAATACGCATTTCAGTGATAGACTTTACGTCCAGGGAATCTTGCTTGCATGGAGTACTAAATGAAGTTTATTTGCAAAACCTTTTCACGTATGAGTGTAACTCTGCGCGACGAATCTAATGGGCATAATTAATTAATGATTTGCTACAGTAACGCTACAGTAATCTAAGTAGGCGTCGGTTCATCCGACGGTTAACTTTTCAGAGAGCCGTTAGCCAACGGCTAGCTGAGTGCCTTGGGCTATTTATACCCCCTCCACTCACCCATTTGAGGTTGCTGGATTGTGTGGAAGTGCAGAGGAGTTCAAGACACCTAGAAGATCATATCCAATCCATCCAAGTGCTTAATTGCTCATCCTTAGACTTGCATATGCTTTGTGTATGTGCTTAGTGCTAGGCTTAGCTTAGAGCTGAGTGAGTGCAAGGTTATGCCAACATTGTGAGGTGGTTCTTGAGTGAATCAAGATGTACAAGGTTCGCCGGAAGCCTTGGGGCCTAAGTGGCTCAACGACAATCGTCATCGACCCTCCAGCTTGGTGTGGAGCGGCGAGGACACTTTGTGCGGGGGACGTGGAGACCCCCTTCCTTGGTGGAGAAGCTCCTTAGTGGAGGCGGCATCAAAGGTGACCAAGGGAGCTTGGCAAGTGCCTAAGTGGCTAGCCTTTGTGGCGAGTCAAGTGGTGCTCTTGGGAGAGACTTGGTGACCGGGAAGCAATACTCTTGTGTACAACAACGTGGACTAGGGGTGGCTAGTGCCTACCGATACCACGGGATAAATCACATGTCAAGAGTTTGCTTCCTCTCATCCCCTTTACGTTTCCGCATTTACTCTATTGCAATCTTTGTTTGCCTTTACTTTCCTAGAGTAGTATCTTGCTAGGATTGGCTATAGGTTGCAAACCTTGTTTTGGGATGGGAGTTTCACACTAGAACAACCCTAGTTGCACATCTAGATAGTATGTTCTAGTTTATCTTTGTGCAAAAATAGTGAAGCTGTAGGTTAAGGTTTTAAGTTTGCCTAATTCACCCACTCCCCCTCTTAGGCTACGAGCATCCGATTCCTTACAAGTTGTGCCTTGTATTCATAAAGCTCTACAACCTTGAGATTTGGTGTATGAGGTAGGGTAGCCAGCTTTGGGCAGCCACTAATAACGAGATTCTCAAGCTGAGGAAAAGTCACTTCTCCTCCCTTTATTCCTTCTTCCGCCACCCACCTTGCCATGCTCTTCAGATTAAATAACTGGAGTTTTTGTAATTTCAGAAACTTTATTGATGCCGCATTGCTAGTGCACAGGCTATGCAATTTGTCTAGTTCTTCTAAGTGAAGAATTTGAAGAGCCTCCAAATGGCTAAATTGAGGAAATTCTTCACACATTGTAAAGCCAACCAGATGGAGTTCAGTCAGGTGCTTCTGCAGCAAACTAAGATCTTTCATCCATATTGGTAAAGAAGTGCTTTTGTAACCAACTATCTTTAGCAACTCCAACCCACCATGAGGTTTGAGGGCATCTAATACCATCTTATGACAATCTGGTACCGGTTCCTCATGGCATCCACTACTCCATTCCAGAGATAAATGTCTGAGTTTCTCTTTATTTCCAATAGTAGCAGCTTTTGCTTGTTCTTCTGTTACATTTTCCAGACAACTTAACATCAATTTGCCACCAAGGTGTATTTTTTGCAATTCTCCAATAGTACTGCAGCCAGAACTAGCACTAGACATGAAATGTGTTAGAATCTGCAGAGAATTGAGTTCTCTCAGGTCTGGAGGCATGCACTTCAATGATATGCATTCATCAATATAGAGGTGTCGAAGGCTTGCCATATATTTCATATCCCTTGGAAGTCGACAAAGATTCGAACAGCCCGAAACATTCAGGGTATGCAGATTATACAGAATGCTTATTTCTTCAGGAAGTTGTTTTATCCACCAGTTGCCTGAGAGATCAAGATACCTTAGGTGCTGTAAGTGTCTTGGTCTGATTTTAAATAAGGAACATTCAGGAAGTTTTAGTGCTCGCAAAGAATTGCACTTTGGCATATGTGGCGTCCAATTTCCTCCACCAGGATATGGACACAACAATGTCTGGAGACTTGGGGCTTGTTTCTTCAGTATATCAATCAAGTTGGTTCCAATTTCATAATATGATGAGAACATGTGCCGACTGTGTTTTGACAACAACTTCTTTGGATCAGGCCTATCCGTGATAGTTGTGCATTCTTCTCCTGGAACGGACAAAGCAATATCATACATAAGATCATGTATCTTGCATGTCTTAATAGTAGGGAAATGACTCAGGGTTTTATCCTCCGACTTGGTTTGCTCTGCATATTCAAAGAATGACCTCCAAGCTAGCTCGTTAAAAATCCGTCTTCCAGTTGTTTCAAGAGGCATATCCTCCTCAAGAGGAAGGTAGTCATTAGCCATCCACAGTTGGATCAAATTCTCCACATCAATCTCATAATCTTTTGGAAACACAGCACAAAACGCAAAGCACTGCTTCATATTCCATTCTTCAATATAGCCATCCATTCCTCCTCACTAGTCCTGGTACTCAACATTGATCCTGCTTTGGCAGCTAAAGGAGAGCCACGACATCTCTTAACAATCTCACTAATAACATCCTCCAGTTTTGCATATTCTGGCTTATGCAAAATGAATGCTCTTCTCACTAATATCTCCTTTAGGAATTCATCACCCAGATTTGCCACATTATGGGGTTGAATTTCACCCCCGGACATAATTTGAGCTACTTTTGTGTCACGGGTTGTAGTCAGTATGGTACTCCCGGTGCCAGCTTGCTGAAGACAGGCCTTCAGCTTTTCCCACTTACCAACATCCTGATTCCATACATCATCCGACACAACAAGGCACCTCTTTCCACTTAGTTGTCTCTGTAGATCTTGCAATACCTTTTCACTATCTTTCTCTGTGCTATTGCAAATGCTTCTCGCAATATTATGCACATCAAAATCTTCTGACACACAACACCACTTCTGGAACTGAAAATGCTTCTTTATTTCAGGGTCACTGTAAATGAGCTGCAGAAAGGTGGTCTTGCCCAGCCCACCCAATCCAACAATAGGGAGAACAAGAATATCGACATTGTTAGCACGGTCAAGTAATATCTTCACAATCTTCTTCTCTTCATTTCTGGACCTGCTAACGATATCTTTCTCAGAGTCAATCATGACAGGATCCATTTGCCGCAATGGCATTGATGATGGTGCTTGTCTCCTGTCTCTGAAACCAAAGTCATTCATCTCCGCCACCAGGGCCTCAATGTCTTGCACAATTTTTCGCAGCTTCTTTCCCATCCTGCGACGGAACACAATAGGGTTAGAAGCAGGAAAGAGGCTTACAACATCCATGCCGAGCCTATTGTGGTGCGGCTTGTTGCCCCTCTTCTTGGCTTCTCGTCGGAGTCTCTCGTACTTGAACTCATCAAAGACATCATTTGCTTCATAGGAAACCTTCTTGAGTGCTTTGAGCCAGGTACTTACTCCTGCATCGATCGCACCCTTCTCCTCCGCATCATCGATGATGCGTAGGATGGCCGGCAGCCTGCGCTCCAGGTTCTCCCGCTGCTCCTCCATGCCTTCCATCACCTTGTACTCATCAAGAAGGTAGCTGGACGCCTTGTCCTTCACCATAGAGACCAGAGGCCGGATGAGCATACTTTACCAATTCAGCCATTTTTTGCACTCACAAAACTGAGAACGCACGGAACAAAGCAGACTGCTTCAGGGAACTGGGCAAAGCAGATGTGGATGAACTGAGGGGAAGGAGAAGCGGGAGCAGGGGAAAATGTGGAGGAAAAGAGACGAACTAAACGGGGTAAGCACTACAGATGAGAAAGAGCAAAGGGAAAGGAAAAGAACGTGTTACCACCAAGGGTACTGGAATAAAATATGCCAAAGAAAGGAAGATTGTACCCAAAAAATACTAAAAAGAGAATTCCATGTGTTTATACTTAATAATGATTGTTGGTGTAGCAGCTCTTAAGTTGGATCTTAAGATGTGGTACTCAGGTTGACTCTCTCAAAAAACAAGGTTGTACTCAAATTGTCATCATTTTCCTGCGCAATGTAAATTTCCCCCCTAGGCTACAGACTACAGTACACTGATCTTTGGTTCTATAGCTATAGGCATAGCGCAGCAAGCAAGTTTCCGTGGCACACAGGAAGAAAGTCATTCAACAGATAAAGTCATTATGGAATAGCCAAGCAAGTGATAAAAACAAAACAAAAGGAACAAAAGCATAAAGGCAGTGACCCACTAGCATGGGTAAGGAATCGATCCCACCCTTCCATAAACTTGAAGGAAACCCGCACAGCATGGCGTGGGGTGGCCCAGGACGCAAGGAATATAAGTGAGTATCGTTGCAATAACAATCAAGGCACTAAATTTGTATATAACTGATGATGAAACAAGTACTGACGATAGAAAGACGATGGGCCTAGCGAATGAGAAATAGCAGTGAACCTGCAGCAGAGAAGAAGGCCCTCGGCGCTGTCCTGCCTGATTGACAGCCTGGCCTCGAATTTGTTCATGGGCTTGACAGCATAGAGATCAAGGCCGAACAAACCCAAATTCAAGAGCGGATTAGGGATCAAACAGTTTCGCTGTGATAGTGATACACAATTTCCAAAAAAAGAAAGAAGGTAAGGTGATAACGCCAGTTCATATAAAATTCAGAATGATTGATATCGATGAAAGTGGTGCAAAAATGCATTCATCAGCGTTTGATTCCGAAGAAATATCTCCGATGTTCTAATCGACAAACAAACACCCACAGGCATTTGATCGAACACATTAGGGGCAGGGCAGAATGACTAGGGCGGTTCTGACACAACTGAGGTGGAGAAAGCGGAAAAAGCTTACGTGTGAGCGTCTTCGATCAAGTTGGAAATTCGATCCTCCAACCCAGCTAGCTCCCGCGGCACTGAACCGCGGCCGCTGTCATACGCCGGTGGCCATGTCCAGCGCCGCCGGCATTCATAATTCCATCGTGGCAGCGCAGCCCACACGCTGGCTAGGGCTAGGTGCGGGAGGGATCAGAGAAATGGGGGAATGGAAACAGACTGACACTGCTCGGCGCCGGCGGCCACCGCAACGCAAATTGCTCCAACATAGCGGCTGGCAGTCGGAAGCTCGGAGCCACCACAGCTGGCGAGCACGATGGCAAGAGGAAGACGGAGGTTAATCAGAGGATTCGTTTTTTTCGTGTCGCGTTAATAATCAGATTTGTTTGTTAGGCCTTGGGCCTGGCTCCCCCTCTTTCAACAACATTTCACTTGAGGCCCATACTCCTCGATAGATCGCCTGAAATTTCTGTTCTTCAACTCGCGTGTGTACAAAGTACAAACCTCTCCGCACTGTATTCGGGGGGGAAAAATCTCTGCACTGATGATGCATATGTATAGAGAATTCCGGCAAATTTCTTCAAAGCATTTGATGATAATTAACAAACCGAAACTGAATCATAAGACTGCTTCGATGCTTGATACTACTGCACTTGTATGTGTAGTTTTGTGGTACGTGTCAGTGCTAAAATCGTTTCTGCATACAATGGAGCATTCGAGGTGAGATATCAGAGGAGGCTGAACCAAAATGGATGTGGTTTCGGTTCCCTCTAATAAATCTCTAATCCTCAATCAAAATGGCCCGCGCAGAAGACACACACACGCTCCTATACCCAAACCTGCTCACATTATCCAGACAACTAAACCAAACTCATACCACGCCACTGCATCAAGCACTTGTCTGAAGGTGAGATATTGGAGAAAAACAAGCTGATTCAGAGTGACCATACGCGTGTTTCAAACACGAACACACGCACCCCGCATCAGTTTGTATTCCTCCAACTCTCACTTTCAGCGCCTGAACCCGAGAAAAAAAGCTTGCAAGCAGAGACGAGCAGAGGCAAAGCGAGACGGACACCCGGTTGCTGAAAGTTGCTTTCAGCCAGAGGCAATTTTTATAGCCATGCTCGGTGTGGAACTGAAAGATTCCTCCTCCCAATCAATCATTGAAGCGGAATGCAAAGCAGCGGGTGTTTCTGTTACAACCTGCCGCCCTTCATGCCGATCGCGCCTGCTTGCCATTGGCGTCCTGATCGAAGGCGTCCTAGTACGCCTTTACTTTGCTTTCAGTTTCGTCAGGAGAATGGTGCGCTAGCTATTGGTGGTGGCACCGGTAAAACCGGTGGGATTGCCTTGGCCATAGACATGTTTTCGTGCATGCTGGCCTAATTTAACCTAATACGCTGTCTGTCAGACTCTTCGCCACTTTTTTTTGTCTCACCCTCGAGACAAAATCGGTGCTCCGGCCGGTATTGAGGTAAAAATGGTGGAATGGTCTGCATCTCTTTGTCTGTTTTGCTTGTGAAAGCTGAAGTTAGGACAAGGACAGATAAGAGAGAGTGAAATTGACTGCGGCGAATTGGAAGGGCAAAGGCCTGAAGATTCCAGCCAACATCATGCGAGAACTCCGTATGGGACCACCTCTCTGGCTAGGGCTAGCTGGCGAGGATTAATTCTGTTGAGTGTTGAATTTTTTTCGAATTGCACAATACATCATAGATACTCACCACAGTACATCGGAAGCACTCACAACGCACGCACACTCATCCCTATGAATACACGCACGCAAATCCTACCCAAGCATTTTGGAATACTGTGCCGACAAATCCTCAAGATTGACAAAGCCACCATAGATGTCTCGCTGTCGACGGGAAAAAAAATCGCGGTGACTTGAAACCTTACTAGGTCATTTGCCATGTAGGCATGCAGTAAACCAGTAATAATGTACTCCCTCTGTCCCAAAAAGAATGTCATTCTAGGAATTTTAGAACCGACTATCAAAAAGGTCAAATGACCTGAATTGCCCCTATTTATTTGGTATATTATATTTATTTGGTATATTAGGTGTTAATTGATTGTTGCATGCCTACATATACATGCACACATGCCAAAGTAAAACAACATTCTTTTGAAGACAAATTTTGAATCCTAAAATGTCATGAAGGGAGTATTGCATGTTGGCCTAACCCGCGACACACTCCCTGTCAACTCTCCATCGCTTTTTTGTCTGGCCCTCAAGACACGGCCGGCGGGCGAACGCAGCACGACCGCGCGAGTAAGAACCCGACCAAAAAAAAAACAACCACACCACAATCCAGAAGCAAAGCAAAGTGTAGCCAGCAGGCATGACGGACCTCCGCCGCCGATGGCACGACTCGTCCGCCTACGGCCTACGTGTAAGCCTAGATCAGAAGAATCAGATCTCTGCCCTGTAGAGTTTTGTACTCGGTAACCAAAAAATCCAACACTGTCTCCTCCTACTCCTACGAGCACGCGTTGAAAGGAAGCACGCACGGGCAGTCGGGCACACGTACGTGTGAGCTCGCCACCAGGTACGTGCGTACGTGCGTGCTCGAGGTGGCGTGCATGCATGCAGCTCCACGCACCATGTCATGTGGCCGCAGAACTCTTCGCCGAAATGCGCCATCCATCTGCTACTAGCTAGAGTACTACTACTAACTGCTTGGGTTACTTTCTGCTCAAACAAAGAAAAAAAAGGGAAAACTGCTTGGGTTAGTTGAACATTTCGCAGCAGGACAGGAGCAGTGGTTTCGCAGTTTCGCACCGTGATCCACGGTGTGTGTCTGCAAAGGTCAAAACAACGCACGAACTTTCATTTGTTAGGCCAAAGATGTTGTGTTAGGCCTTGCTTGCTCCCACACAGAACAGGGCAACACCCTGATTTGCGGTGGTGGTATGCACTTGTTGGCCCGGGCGAGCTAGTCACCCCACTTGACCGTATGAGTTATGTTAAAAAACGGCAGCAGGCAACCGTGACTGTGTATTTGTTATGCTTGCCTAGCATGATGACTTTCCCTTGTTTAGATGTTAGAAAATTTTGTCTTTTCAACGTTTCGCACACTGTAGCACGTTTCGTTTGTGTGTGGCAAATTTATCCTACCATAGCCTTAATCCAGCCAAAAGATTCGTGTCGAAAGACATCAAAAACTGTGTAATTAGTAATTTTTTTATCTACATTTACTGTTTCGAACATATGACTTTTGGTGCATTTAATGTGATGTGATGGAAAGAGTGTGGAGAAAAAATTAGAAACTTTAGCAAACTAAACAAGACCCTAGTGTTTTTTTTTTCAAATAATAACTGAAGCATTGATCTAGAAGAAAAATTATTGACGCAACACAAACAGACACACAACACAAGCTTGGCCCTCCCTAACATTCAAAAATTTCAACTTTCTTGTTCCGCCTCGCCGCCCCGGGCACGGCCTCAGGAAATTATCGAGTGCAGCAGAAACAGTGGCTGGTCTCCAAGGGCGTGTGTGTAAATTCGATTTGTTGGCCGTTGGACGCACGACGCACGTCGACACGTACCCGTATACTGGTCTCCGTATACGTAACCCGTACGTAGGCATACCGTACGCAGTATAGACTCGCTCGCGGGACGCAGACTGTGTTGACTCCCCGAGTCCCGAGATGGGAAAAGGCAAAGCTCTCCTAGGCTAGTCTCCTGCCCTGCGTGGCTGCGTCGGAGTGGGTCGCGGTCCGCGCCAGGCTGTCGGAAAGCGAGTCCCGCAAGTGGCCCGCGGTGCGATCCAGCTGGCACGCATCCCTATTCTCCATTGGGTCCCATCCCCACCACCACTGCTGCCGTCATCCCCCTCATCCTCTCCTCCAAATTTCCCCATCCCGTCCTACCCCCTACCCGCTCGCTGTCGTCGTCGTCGTCGTCGTACTCGTGCTCGTAGTAGTAGCGTATAATCATCTATAGGATCACGCATTCACGCGGGAACACCGCACACACACACACGGCGTCGTCTTCGTCTCCCTCCCAGCTAATCGCGACCCTGCACGCAACAACAGCTCATCTCAGGTCACCTCGAGCTCCGCCTGCTCTGCTCCTCATCATCTGCTCTGCTCGCTTCGCTTGCGTGCTCTGCCCGCCTAACTAAACTAACCGCGCTTTGTTTAGCTACAGAGCCGGCCGGCGCGGCGACTTCTTTTCTTTTCCCTTCCCCGCGGGGGGTCGGTAGTATAAGTAGTCGCGGTCGCCGCCGCCGCCGCCTTCCTCGCACCCTCCTCTGCTCTGCCCTGCATCGACCCTCTTCCTTCTTCTTCTGCTTCCTCTATCTCCAGTTCTCCACCCGGCCGGCGGCCTCTTCTTACACTTCCAGCCACCGGGCCTTCCTCTGCTCCACGCCCCATCGCTTGGGTCTCCCGGCTACCATGAATTCCCGCTCCGGGGGCCTTGCCGCGGACGACGGGCTGTGCTGCGCGGGCGGGGCTCAGGCGGCGCGGCCGTCCTCATGCATCCTCATCGCCACTGCCACCGCCGCTGCTTGTAGCCTCACCAAGCAGCTATAGCGACCGAGCGCGTCCTTCGAGTTGAGCAAGCGTCAAGCGAGCGAGCCCCCCTTTCTCAAGTACTGAAGCTCGGCGCCTTCCACCTGGGCGCGCCCAAAGATCGGAGGCGGCGCTTTCCATCGAAATTACAGGTACAAAATTCAGCCAGATTCGGTTCGTTTCAGTACTTCGTCAATTGTTATACATGCGTTGATGCAGTAAAGCGATCGTCTACTGGTGCTTGCAATTGCAGACATGGATACATACATGCATATCTACGAGTAGTAGTTTCCGATCGTACTCCTTCTGCTACGCTTTCGCACAGTTGCACGCACACGCTTTTGATTCCAGCTTTTCGTTGTTTGGACTTGGGAGGAGGGAGGGGTTTGGGTTGATGCGTTGGAGATTCTAGGTCGATTTCTTTTCTTTAGACAGAGCAGAAGCAAGCAATCATAGAGAGATAGAGAGAGGAAGCGAGAAGGAAAGGAAGAACTGAAGAAAGCGAGCACATGCAGCCTACTGACCGCGCGATAGTTGCCAGCACATCTCTTCTCCGTCTCGCTCCCCCCACACGCCGCTTTGGTTCTCCCTTTTCCATGGCGGTTCATGGCGGTCTCTTTCTATCCTTCCCCTATCCCTCCCCTGCCTTTTGTGTTTGTCCTTTCGGTGGGGATCAAAAGTGCTGCCGCTCGCTGCCATTCAATTCCCCAACAAGTTAACAAAAGCTAAATCGGGAGGAGGAAACGAAATGGAAGAAAGCAGGAACACTAATCCTTGAGCAAATTGGACACGACAACTTTTGCAAATCGCCTTTTGATGGATAATACTGCTACGGTTTCTTGTTGCAGAGTTTGATTGTTCCAACCTCCGGTATCTGTTGTCACCTCAAGTTTTCCTGCAGCTGTGGCTCTCTGCTGATTCCAGATTCTCCTACTATCTAGAATTCATTTACAAATTAATGGGTAGAAAGAACTAGTAGTTAAGAATTGATCCATCCATCCTTGCCCACCTATACAATCAAGTCAGAAAGAACCCACCCAAGAAACTGAATCCATCGGCTACTGTTCTTGAATCTTGATCCATCCATCATTGGAGATGTAGCTCTCCTACGCCGCCCACGCCGAGCCATATGGATTCGAGCTCGGAAGACTAGTAGTGCTTGCTAGATACGGGCACACGGCGCGGCAGGCATGGCGACCTGGCCGCCAGATCAGAACAAGAACTTGGACTTGGAGCTGCAGGTGAAGCGGAGCGCCGAGCCGTTGGGCCAGAAGAACCGGAGGTCGCACCCCATCCGCGTCCAGTGGTTGATGCTGACGAGCCCAGCCATCTTCCACGCCGTCTTCGCCTCCCCTTCCACCCGGAACGGCACCACGCCGGCGCGGAGCGCGGCCTCGACGGCGGCGCTCCGGGTGGCGTCGAGCGGGACGCCCTGGGAGCGCGCCACGTAGGCCAGCGGCAGGGTGCCCTTGGGCGGCAGCTGGAACGGGTCGGCGCGGAGCACGGCGAGGACCGTGCCGCCGCCGAAGGACAGCCGGAGATCCAGGCGCGAGAACTCCGCGGCGGAGTGCGCGTTGCCGTTGCGGGCCTCGACGAGGAGCGACAGCTGCACGTCGTCCAGCGCGCCGTTCTGGTCGTACACGAGCGCGTCGAGGCTCGCCGTCCGGACGGCGAGGTACGGCGACCGGGGCTGGAGAAGGAGCACCACCACCAGCACGGCCACCGCCGCCAGCAGCACCACCACGGCCAGCACCGTGAACACCACCGCCACCGCCCACTGCACCACGCCCGAACGGTGGGCCCTGTGGTCGTTGTTGTACCGCGGCCGCCGCTGCTGGCGCACGCCGTCGTCACGGTGCGGGCGGCCGCCGCCGCCGCTGATGCCGCTGCCGTCGTGGCGGTGGTGCTCCTGGAACTGCAGCTGCCTGGGCTCGTAAGGGGGGCGACCATTGTGCGGCGGATGGTCCCGGCTGGTCGACATGGCGGCGGCGGCGATGGAGAGCTAGGACGGTAAGCGGCGGTGGCGGCAGCATGCCAGCATCTGGGGTGGGATTTAGCTTAGCGATGCCGTGGCGGGCGCTTTAATATGTGGGCGGGGAGCGACGGCGACGTGGGCGGGCGTACGTTGCCCGGCGGAGGGGGAGTTCGTTCGATCGCGCGGTGGCGGGCAGAGGTTTTGGAATCTCGATCCCCCTCCCGCACGCTCATTTGTACGCCGCCGCAGAAAGCATCCTCCTGGCCTGATCGGGATGCCGGAGGGGAGGAGGGAGGAAGCTTTGGGCGTCGGGTTAAAGAAATGGAGGCAAGGAGCACGCCGCGGTTGGGCTACCTCCCCACCCGCGCAGCCACTGCCATGGCGGGCCTTCCCTTCCCAGGTGCTGATCCTGAGTAGTTTAATTTTAATCGCGCCATTGATGCTGGTCGGTTGCTTTGGAGGACTAAGCTTTCTGCAAATACAGCTTTGCGTTGCAGCGATCGAGCTGGGGGTGCTAATGACATTGTTGACATGTTCACTGCTTGCCACCGTTGCGATAGCAAAAGGCACCGGTCACCGGATGCCTTTTGCTTTCTGTTGCTCTCTGATTTGTTTAGACTTGGTGGTGTTGTGTGCCTTTTTGCAGTGCTTAAAAGGTAGTGGTTTTCAAAAGGGGATATTTGCTGGATCACACCTTTAGTGTTTTTTTTTTTTTTGCGAATGATCTTTAGTTTCTTAATACAGTATTTTCTAACCATATTTTTTGGACCGGAAAATATCGGTAGCTTTCTTCTGTTTGGCTTAAGCTTAATCCTAGAGGATCAGCATTCTTATTTCTTACAATCTTACTCAGCCTTTATATGATATAGCTGGAGTAGGGCTCAGGTGGATACTTTGCCTGTGGATGATCTTACATTAACAAATGGGCATATTCTGGAATCTGGATCAACATCCACCTAATCACCTTTCTTGTAAATTAATTTTTGACCAAGAACCTAAAAAGTATTTATGTAAGTAGATACCTGGACATGTTTTTTCAACCAAAAGAATATGATTGTGTTTTGTTTGTCTTGCCCTGATCCTAAACCTTGATACACGCTAGCTGCATTAAGGGGATTGTGAAATGGATACTTTGCTTTGCCCTAGCAAACCTACAGCCTGTTCGTTGGGCTGGTGGCTGATGGCTGATACTGGTTTGTTCTGAGACAAAAGTACTGCTGGCTGGTTGCCGGTGGCTGGTTTGTTGTGAGAGAAAAGTACTGCTGGCTAGTGGTTGATAAGCCAAGCGAACAGACTGATAGTTACTTTGCCCAGTGGTATGTCTACGGCTCTACGCTAACATAAAGGTATTAGAGCTCCAGCCTCGATATCCATATAGGATTTGAAATTTGTACAGTATACTGAAATAGTTTAAACCTCTATTTAATTTTCAATAAAAAAGAAGTTAGATTAACAAAATGCCTTTGAGCTGCAGCCTAGTTCCTACAGCTTTAACTAGCTAAAAGCTTTTCTAGATGCACAGATGAGGGACTACAAGAATTCTTAAAGCTGGAGCTCTGTCGTGAAACAACACCACATACAGGCTATTTAGAGTTTCAGACGTTGTGTTTGCACAGTCGTGCATTGTCTCACGGCAGGCTCACCCTGTCGCTAAGCAATGCTTAAATCTAATTTAACATGTAACTTGAAGGACTCTTTTATTGAAATCACTGATGCAAATAGCCCGCTATAGCTTCGATATAGCTCCGCTATAGCTTTTTGAGACAGATGCCGCTACGATATAGCATATTTTACCGCTAATGCCGCTAACTTCGCTACATCATGAAATAGCTCCGCTAAATTCAATAGCCTAGCACCGCTAACACCGCTATGGTTCAACTACGAACTTATATACTTGACATTTATGAACTATGAGTTATGATTTATCACTTGTCTTCTGAATCAGGACTGATTTACTTATGTTTTCACTAATGCCTACACATATATATGAAATATGATCTGAAATTTATAAATTAATAATGTTTAGGTCTAAATTTTATTACTTTTTTCATACCGCTAAAGGTTATAGCTTCCGCTATAGCTCTTATAGCTTTTTCGGAAGGACTCCGCTAAATTCTATAGCCCGCGATTTGCAACATTGATTGAAATTAAACATTGATATAGAATCTGACACTGACAGCATGAACATTATTTCAAATTTCCATTAGCAGCAACACCAATGGCGGGAACTGGTTCCTAGTGACGCGCGCCATGGATCCTCAGCCGTTCGTGCGACTCTCCGTCGGCCAGCTCGGTCTCAAGCTCCCCGGCGGGAACGCCAGCAAGGCATCCTCCCGGCTCTGCGACTGCGAGGTCCGGCTCGGCGGCTTCCCGGTGCAGACGGTCCATGTCCCTTTGATCCACTCGCCGGAGTTCAACCTCGACCCCTTCACGAACGCGGCGGTCTTCTCCCTCGACGAGTCCGATCTCAGGTCCCTGGCGGCGCCGGGGTGCTTCCGCCCCCCGCGGCCGTGCCTCGAGGTCGCCGTCTACCTGGCACGCTTCGGCGGCGCGCGCTGCGGCGTCGTGTGGAGGAAGCGGCTCGTCGGCGTGTTCAGGGTGGAGCTCGCGTCGTCGTCGGAGTGGCGCGACGGGAAGCCCGTGCTGCTCCACCATGGCTGGGCCGGCATCGGCAAGGGCGCGGCGGAGGCCAGGCCGGAGCTCCACCTCAGGGTGAAGATGGAGGCGGACCCCCGGTACATGTTCCAGTTCGACGACGAGGTCGCGCTCAACCCGCAGGTCGTCCAGCTCCATGGCAGATCCCGTCAGCCCATCTTCAGCTGCAAGTTCATCCGTGACCGCCGGTGAGCGTCTCGAATTCTCGATCCATTTACTTGCACGCCAATGTTGAAATCTGGAAGCTATCGGATCGGATTAGAAGAGATTAATAATGATGGTTGATCCGTTGATGTCGATGTGTTTGCAGCAGGCCGTCTCAGGGTGACGGGCAGTACTGGTCGAGCTCCGGCGGCAGCGAGGAGAATGACATGGAGATGGCGATGAGGAGGGAGAGGAAGGGGTGGAAGGTGGTGATCCACGACCTGTCGGGGTCGGCCGTGGCGGCGGCGTTCATGGCCACGCCGTTCGTACCGGCGCCGGGCGGCGACACGGTAGCGCGGTCCAACCCGGGAGCGTGGCTCATCGTGCGCGCCGGCGCCACGGGTGCGTCGGACAGCTGGCAGCCGTGGGGCCGGCTGGAGGCGTGGCGGGAGTCGTCGTCGTCGGCGCCGGCGCCGGCGGCGAGCAGCAGGGACACGGTGCGGCTGCGGCTGCACCTGCTCCCGGACGGGCACGACGAGTGCGTGCTCGTGTCGGAGGCGCCACTGGGCAGCGAAAAGGGCGGCGAGTTCTCCATCGACATGGACAGACAGGCGCCGGCGTTGCCGGCTGGGCACTGCGCGGCGGACCTCGGCGCCACGTGCGCCGGCGGCGGGTTCGTGATGAGCTGCAAGGTTGAGGGGGAGGCGCGGAGCAGCAGGCCGTTCGTGCAGCTCGCCATGCGCCACGTCACGTGCATGGAGGACGCCGCCATGTTCGTCGCGCTCGCCGCCGCCGTGGACCTCAGCGTCAAGGCGTGCCGGACGTTCCGACGGAAGCCCGGCAAGAAGGCCGCCGCCTCATCGCCGTCGCCCGACCCTCTGGAGCTCGACACGTAGAGGCGCATGCTGAGCTCAGGGCACACACTGTAAATTGACTACTACGTAGCATGCATCCATGGCCATGGGAACCAAATCCATCTAACTCTGTAAATTCACTTGTTTTCAAAAACTGGATAGCATCGTTTGCAGAAATCAAAACTCTATTGTTTGAGCATAGAGAAATGTGGCATGCTCACAGCCGGCACTGACCTCGTTGACTAGCGCCCTCTGACCTACGTTGACCATTTTGGCCCACCTGTCAGTGATGTGGGTTGTTTGACAAGACCGGATCCGGTCTCTGGTCCCACCCGTCAGTGACTGGACTTTCTGCTGACGGCGCCTTCAAATGCTATCCCAGTCCGCGCCGCGCCCCCACCATAACCGTCTCGTAACGAACTCTCTTGCCCTCGTCTTCCTCGCGACGCGACGCCAAGAAACCAAGAAGCCACCTGCGTCGGCCTCCTCGTCTCTGAAGTCGCCGGCAACAATGGAGGTGTTCGAGGGCGTGGAGTTCGTGCGGCTGCGGAGCCTGGAGCACGGCACGTACCTCCACGCCGCCGAGGACGGCCGTGGCGTCCTCCTGGACGCGCGCGGCGCGTCGCCCCACGCGGCGTGGGCCGTGCAGAGGGAGCAATCCGCCGCCCGCGGAAGAGGAAGAGGAAGCTTCCTCGACGGCGGCAGCCCCGGGACGGTACACGTCCTCCTCCGCGGCGTCTACGGCCGGTACCTCGGCGGCCCAGACCCCGGCGGGCCGCTCCACCTCTGCCGCCGCCTCGCCGCTACCCAGCGCGACCGAGGCGAGCAGGAGGTCGGGGCCGTCATGTGGCGAGCCGTCGGGACGGCATCTGGCGCTGGCGTCGTCCTCTTGCACGATGCGCACAGGCGCTTCCTCCGCGCGAACTGGAGGCGCCTCCCCTGCCGCGCCGGTGTCGCCGTCGGCGACGACAACTGCTTCGGCCCGACGATGAAGTGGGCAGTCGAGGCCATCCCTTACAAGAACGGCCAGCAGGAGTTGCCGCTCGCCAGCGACGTGAGATCCTCGTCCCTTCCTCCCATTCATCTACCTCCCAATTTCGTTGTGCGATCGAGTTCGTCGATGATTTTGCCGTCCTTTCAAGAACCACGAAGTAATCTGATCCTGGTGATCTTGTGCAGCCGGATTGGGTTAAGTTCTTGGACGGATTATGCCCGCTGCTGGCTGGCCTTCGAGGGTGGGTGGTGGCGGCGGCTACCCAGAAGCGGGAGATCCGGTGGGTGCTGGCGGACGGCTCCGGTGAGTTCAGGGAGGAGGACTGGGCCTCCTTCCAGTACTCCGGGAGGTCGGCGATCCTACTGCGGAGCAAGCTGGTGCACCTCACGCGGCAGTTCTGCGGCCTCACGCTGCTCATCCGCGCCGGCCGCCATGGACAGCTGACCCCTCTCGTCACGGACCTGCCGCGCAGCAGGGAGCGCCTCGACATCGTCGTCGTCAGGGCCGACACCGAAGGTCAGTGAGGGTTAATTGCTTCTTGCCAGGTTATTCTGGGTTTCTAGTTCTGAATCGCAGAGGTTCCTGATGGTGTTCATGCACAGTTAATTGGTATTTCTGAATTTCCTCTGCTTTTTCCTGTAAATGATATGCTCTCAGTGGGAAGCATGGCATAAAACATTGTAAATTATTTTCAATTGCTTATTATTTTATTGGCTGTAAAATGGGCTGCTTGTGCTTGTTAATTGAACTTCTTGCTGCCTTAGTCTGAATCTCTAGTTGCATTCCAGAGGTTCTGCTGCTAATGCAGAGTTTATCGATAGACGGTAGTTCTGAACTTGCAGGCTTTTTCTGAATTTATGTAGCACTGAATCTTTGCTCTGAATGGGATGCATGTCATAAACAGCGTGACCTATTGTCAACAAGTGCATAGCTTCCTTCTGACATCTCTTTTGAGTTTATCTAGTTTGCTGAAAAATGTGCTGCTCGTGCAATGCAGTTTTGTGTCTGTAGAATGATCTTGTGGCTCATTTACATGATCACATTCATAGATGGCCTGAAACTAGTTCAAGTCGCCAGTGTTTGCATATCTAAGTGGGGGTTGAATTCAGTTTGTAGTGGGAATATTTTTTTCTGTCCCTTTCAGTGAGACATGCAACATCTGCAATTCTGCATAGTAGTTTTACTTTCAGAACTACCGTTTTTCAGAGGCTTTCAGCAGTTTCTATGCTCATGAGCATGCTAATTCTTGCATGTCTAACTGCCACATTGTTTGGATTGTGCCTGCAGCGCCTGATCAGTTGAGATACCCAGATGTGGATAAGGAGACGGAAGGGCCAGCAAGGGAAGGTGTCTTCTTATGATCTCCTCATAACTCGTCACTTCGAAAGCATCACAGTTCGTCCCAGATTTGATGGCATGAGGATTGGATGATTCATTCTCTCTTTGTTCACAGATAGATTCAGAGGACTAAAGTCCTGAGTCATTCTATGTCAGGGAGAAGCAGTTTTGGTTGGTCTGAACTCTGAAACTTCAGACGATTGTTGCTGGGTAGGGGTTGATCAGACAGCTTGAGGTGATGATGTCTGAACAATTTTGGTTGCAGTACATTGCTTCTGGTGTCATACACATAGGAATTATGCACTGTACTGAGATCTAATATCACCACCTGAATATGAGGCTCCGTCGTCGTGTTCATTTCTGTTTTCCAATCGTTCATAAACTCTGTCTTCCAATTGTTCATATCACCACCTGAATCTTTGAATAAATCTGCATTGGTTGATTTTGAATAAGAGGGTGTTTGGATGGGGTGAGTAAATCTAGTCGGACGGATTATAGTCATTTTGTGAAACTAAATTCCAAAAAAAATTGGACTAAAAGGTGACTAAAATCAGTCACCTGACTAAAACAGGGAAGACCCAATTAAAGGGTGATTAGAGCAAGTTCGGCAGCTTCTCTATCCCCTCTCCGATAGAAAAAAAATAGTTATATTGGAAGACAGAGTTTATGAAGCTGCTGAAAAACCTACTCCAGAGGGGATTGCATTGGTTGAGTTTATGAAGCTAAACAAGCGCAACACTCGTGATGATGGGCCGATAAATAACACGACACATCACCTCGTGGGCCTGAGTACCGACGACTTAGAGGGTGTTTGGATCCATTGGTGACTAAAGATTAGAAACTAATTTTAGTCACTAAAGTGACTAAATCTCCAAACACCCCTGACTAAAGGGTGACACAAACTAGTTTAGTCTCTAGTCACCCGGCACCCAACTTCTAGTGACTACCCCTCTCTCACCTAATTAATTACTCCTCTCATTAATTTTGTGGACCCAACAAAAGGTAGGAGAGGAGGGAGAAAGGAGAGAGAAAAAATCAAATGTTAAAGAACAATTAATGTTGACTAGTTATAGTCACCATCCAAATAGGGACCGACTAAGTGTTTACTTTCTCTCCGTTTTTTCTCAAGTCAATATCTCTACTCCGAAACTTGATGCACCCTCCAAGCCTGAAAGAAATGCTCCCTTTCGAGAAAGGAAAACGTGTTATTTGAAGTTCATAGGAAAATTCCAGCATTCTCATAGAAATTATACGAACTATAACTTTTTTTTTGCTTGAAGAGAAACTTATTCCACTAGTTTTGGTCTCTTGGTTAATTTTACAAGGAAGGACCAAAATATTTTTTGAGAAAATAAAGTTAGGTGTAACACTCCCTAAAAAGCATGTTATTCAGATTCACCATAAAAATAACTTTTTTTACGGAACTCAGCAGAAAAATCCTATCTATTTTATATTTTATATTTTATATTTCAGATTTGTTTCATTCGCTTCTACGAGAAGTTAATATGAGTCTCTGCTGGGTACTATTAGATGCTCTGTCCACTATATATATAAAATAAAAGGCAAAATAAAATTCAATCCATTTCAAAAGCAAGAAGAGATTTCAGCACTCTTAGGTTTGACATGCATCTTAGATCTGATTACTTAATCAAGTATTTTCAAATGCTAAACGGAAACGCTTCGAATCTGACGTCCGGAGGGAGGCGGAAGAATCGGACAGCTTATCCTGCCACCGCACGCCCCCCATGAACGCGGGTACCACCACGAGAATCTTCTGACTCCCGTGAGATGACCTTATCTTTTCGTCTCCACTCTCTGCTGCCCACCATTTTCTATCCCTCTCACTCCCTGCTCTCTCTCTCATGCAAACCATGGAGGGGAGCTCCACTAGTGACGGGCACGGGCGGCCCCGCCCATCCCCGTGCTCCTCCGGTGGCGGCGAAGCCGAGCGCTCGCCGCCACACCCATCCCCTCCTCCAGCGGATTCGGCGTGGGTGTGGTGGGAGGTTTCGCGTTGACCCGACGGCAGCGGCCATTCCTGGCCAGCTCCGGCCGGAGGAGCCCTCTTCCGGCGCGGATCTGACCACCCCGCGCGTGGATCCGGCCGCCCCCGACACGGATCCGGCGGCGCGCGACGGTGGCTTGCGCCCGAGTGGTGGGGGAGAAGGCGGCGGGTCTGCTGGCTTGTCGGTGGCAGCTCTGCCTCTCCCGCCCAGGGGCGTGGCTGGGTCGCTGCTCGCCTCACCGGTCGACGCCCCTCTGCCAGTGATGGGTGGTTCCCTACTTCTCGCGTTGTTCATTTGAGATTTGATTTTTTTCGATGTTGCAATCACCGTCTACGGATGTTGCAATCGGTTTTTACGGATGTTGCACCGTGCCTACCGATGTTGCCTCAATGTTCTTTGAATGTTGAAGTACACGAGGTTCTAATGTTGCAGTTGTTCACTACGGATGTTGGAAAAGTAGATCAGGATGTTTCAATATTGCGAGATGTCGCAGATGTGTTTCAAAATGTTGCAGATGTTGTTTCAAAATGTTGCGGATGTTGTTTTTGAATGTTGCGTATTTTTCTTCATGTTACATGCAACATGACTCAATGTTGCGTAATTTTTCTTCATGTTGCAAGCAACATGTCTCAATGTTGCGACATGATTTTTTTCATTTACATAAATTTGACGACTACGATCCGATCTCAATGTTCTCCCCTGATGTTGGATGTTGCAACCATTAATTTTCGATGTTGCAGATGCTGAGTCTCGATGTAGCAGACATGTGCTGTTGGGTGTTGCAAATATTATTTTTCAATGTTGCAGACGCTGCGTTTCGATGTTGCAGACACGTGGTGTTGGGTGTTGTGTTGAGGAAAAGGGAGAAGAGGCTCCTGATGTTGGATGTTGCACGCAACACGGGTCGCAACATGGACGCAATATAGTCGCAACATGGTCGCAACATGGGGGAGGAGAGAAGAAAGACTCCTGATGCTGGATGTTGCAGCAACCGCGTTCGCAACATTTTCGTAACACATTCGCAACACACTCGCAACATTTACCTGGTAGTCTTTAGATTTAACGGCTGACGATCGATGATCCTAAGATCTAATGACCACAGGCCCGTCCGACGCTAGCGGTGCCCCTTTCACAGGACGAGGAGTACTGTTTGAGGACAATTTAAGCATTCTAACAAGCTCACAGTTTGACTGTTTGAAGATCAAGCGGTTTTATCGTGGAGGAAAAAAAACAAAAATGGGGGAAAATCAAAGCGCAAGTAACGCAAATCAGCCGCACTCTGCTTGCCCCGGCAGCAGTCCGTAGCAGCTGGCAGCATCAGCCGCCGCCGGTGGAAGCGCCGAAAGGTACCTTTCCTTCCCCCGCTCCGCCCAAATCGACCCCCCTTTCTTTCATTTCTGTCGAATCCCAGGTCTCACCGAGTCAAATTCTCTAGGGTTCTTGCTCCCCATTTCCGCAATTGGAGCCACCTGCTTCCGATTCCTCTTTCTGCGCTTGTGCGGTTGACGGTTGTCAAAGCTTCAGATTTCTCGCTTCTCCGCAGCAATTTGGCGGGCGTCCGAGCGGCGGCGGGCCTCACCTGGTAGTTTCCATGGTTCTTGGTTTGCTGCTGGGGTGGAGGTGATAGCACAAGGGAGGAGATTGGGGGCAGGCTAACCGAGGTCAGGGGTCACGGTCACTGGCGGGCGGCGGGGCACGGGCGCTCGGGATGATGGAGCCCCAGGTGGTTGACCTCGAGGATGACAGCATCAACTTCTGGGCCTCCCTCGGCGTCAGCCCCCATGTCGACCAGATGCCGCTCCACATCGTCGACCACCAGGCTCAGCCACCGCCGGCCGCCGCGGCAGCCCAGCCGCAGTCCGTCTGCAGGGACCTCTTCCCGGTCGAGTCCGATGCCTGCCTGGAGCCTCGGTTGGGGATGGAGTTCGAGTCCGGCGAGGCCGCCAAGACCTTCTACATTGCTTATGCCGGCCGTGTTGGGTTCTCCGTCCGCATTGCCCGGTCGCGCAAGTCCAAGTGCAGCGAGTCCATCATCATGTTAAGGTTTGTGTGCTCTCGGGAAGGGTTCAGTAAGGAGAAAGGAGCGGCTGCGGCTGGGAAGAAGACGAGGAAGCGTCCCGCCTCCATCAGGGAGGGCTGCAATGCCATGCTTGAGGTGCTCCGCAGAGGCGATAGCAAGTGGGTTGTTACCAAGCTTGTCAAGGAGCACAATCACGAGGTTGGGCTGCCCAGCCGGGTGCATTACATTGCCATTGAGGGTGATGCTGTGGTTGACCCTTACCTTGGTATGGAGTTTGAGTCCCTTGAGTCTGCCAAGACATTCTACTACTCATATGCCAGCCGTGCGGGGTTCGAAGCTCGTGTGCGCCAGTCCCGCAAGTCGCAAGATGAGTCACTCAAGATGCTGAAGCTCGTGTGCTCCAGGCATCGATACCATTCAGGCCGTGAGAACAATGGGGAGGATACCAAGAGAGTCCGTGCATTGGACCCCTCTAGGGACGGCTGTGATGCATTGTTTGAGATAATTCGGAAGGGCAAAGATGTATGGACGGTCTCCAAACTCATCCTAGAGCATACTCATGAGCTGAACCCGGCACCAGCAAGCAGAGTTCACTGTGTTCGCTCGCAAGGTGAGGTGCTTGTCATTGCAAATAATTTTGCTGACACACGCAATCTCCTTCTGAATGGCCGGGATTCTCAGCAACCTAGAGAGATGCGGTATAATGATTTAGGGCCAGAGGATGCCCAAAGCCTATTTGAATATCTGAAGAAGAGACAAGACGAGGACCCTTCATTTTTCTACGCTGTGCAGCACGGAAAGAATGGGCAGTCAGGCAATATCTTCTGGGCTGATGCTAAAGCTAGGATGGCTTACTACCATTTCGGTGATGCTGTTCGGTTTGAGACAGCATACCGGAAAAACAAGGAGACTATCCCTATTGTCATATTCTTAGGTGTCAATCATCATGTGCAGACAGTTGTTTTTGGATGTGCACTACTTCTTGAAGAGTCTGAAGCATCATTTACATGGTTATTTGAAAAATGGATTGAAGCAATGCACATGGGGCCGCCTATTTCTTTGGTGACAGAGTTGAACCAAGGAATGACAGCTGCTATTGCCAAAGTATTACCTGATACCCACCATATTTTCTGTGAAAATCATATCTTAGATACCGTGAAGGAGGAGCTACATGGTACGTTTCCAGATTTAGAGCCTTTCATAACTGATCTGAGGAAGTGCATTGATGGGTCCAGAATAGAAGAATGTTTTGAATCTGGTTGGAGCTCGGTCATCACAAAGCATGAACTTAACAATAATGAGCTTTTACAGTCTCTCTATGATATTCGCCAACAGTGGGCCCCTGCATACACGAAAAAGGTATTTTATCCTGGAAACCATATGCCAACAACCTGTGAAAATATAGAGAAGGTTATTGAGAAGTACTTTTCTTCGAAGACTGAATTGCGGGTGGCGGTTTGTCAACTCGGGGAAGCTATTTCCAGTTCATTTGAAGCTGAAGTTCAGGGGGATTATTTCACAAATTTTCAAATGCCACCATTGAGTACCGCCTCACCATTAGAAAAACAAGGGAGTTCAATATTCACTAGCACAATATTTGGCTTATTTCAGGGGCAATTTGCTGAGTCTTTTGGGTACCACGCAGAGAGACTCGAGGATGAGACAGTACACAAGTACCGTGTCACAAGATATGAAGGCAATGAGGAGATACACACTGTCTCTTTCAATCCAGATCAAAGTGCTGTGAATTGTAGCTGCTGCCTGTTTGAGAGCTGCGGTATGTTGTGCAGGCATGCTCTCCGGATTTTTATTATCCAAGGAGTACGTGCTATTCCAAAAGCATATATCTTGAAACGTTGGACAAAACACGCAAAAAATATAATCACCTTTGATAACTATGTTGATCTGAGGGGAGACCGTGAGGATCCCTCAACTGCAAGGTTCAATGATCTCTGCTGTGATGCAGTGAAATGTGCAAAAGAAGGTTCAAAATCTGCTGAAATCTATGCGGTCGCTAAAGATGCACTGCACAAGGCTTTTGACGAGGTAGTACTGTCATCAAAGAACTTTCAGGGGCAGCAAAATCTGCAAAGCTGCACAACATCAATAAAAAAACCAATTAAGAAGTTTTGTAAGGCCAAAGATTCCTCTGGTAAAAGCTTAAAGAGGTCAGCATCTAAAAGTCCCCTTATGGAGAGTGATGTTATTAGATGACCAAGTACCTGGAATCAGGGAACATCTTGATTTTTCCTGTCACCTTGTATGTAGAACCATGCAATCTAATACTTACTAGTTAGATTGTAGCAGGCTGCAGGATTTGGCTATTAGCAGATCTAGTGGCTGTAAGGGTGATAGTGAACCCTGGAACTTGAGAGATTAATGCTCAAGAAAGTTGTAGAATAGATGCCTTTTTTGTGGAGACATTTATGAATACTACTCCTGATACATTATTTTGAAATAGGAAATTGTGGTCTTTGTTTTCCTTGTGCATTGTGGACCAATTTGCTTTTTTTTTTGCATGCTAGTTACAGTTCAGTTTTTTATGCTGCTAGATATTGGCCTTTATGACCCCACAATTGGAGGACTGGGCGGTAATTCCAGCTGTGCTTGTAGTATACCTTAAGAGTTTAGTGAGCTGATTCAGTGGTTTCATCTAGCAGTTAAGTAAGCTGATATAATGGTTTGAGCGGACCTTGAAATACCTCTGTCAAAAAATCAATGTTTTCCTGTGATGCTTGGATATCTTTGATCACTTGAATGACATGCAATGGTCTCAAAATAAAATATATGTGAGCTCATTTCCTTGAAGGTTTGTTTTTATTCCACTCATAGAAGTAGTTATCAAATCACTTGACTTACCACAACCACACAAAAATCATAATATATGATGACAATCTAACTGCTATTTAGAACATTGCTTGAAAATGTGCTCAGATATTAGGTTCTATATAAACACGGAGAGGGGTTAGTATTCTTTGATGAGCTTTGCCCTGAACTCCAATGGACAACATTGCAAAACCTATTACTAGCCTGTATCACTACCTAATGATACTGGCATGCTGAACCATTATTGACAATGCACTTGCCGAAGTAGATCGGTCCATCCTGCTATCCTCCTCGCGAAGGAGGAAGCAGTCCTCTGGATGTTGGTTGGTGCTAAAGGGTTGAGTACCTTGGAAGCTGCTGGCCCTGCCAGTGATTAGAGCCTAACGGCTAGTGCTAGTGGTCGTTTATATTTTTGCTGGATGCTAATGTATCTTAGGCACCCTTAGGGGCAAAGGCCTTTCTCCTATCTCAATGCAATGATATGCAGTTCTCCTGCATATTCGAGGACAAGAAAAACAATGCACTTACCTTATGCCTACTTTTATCCTATAGTTTAGCTCTCGTCTAAATTGATTTATGGCATGCGTTCATCCCTCTGCATATCCCATTCCAGGCATACCTCCAAATCTCTCTGCTCTTCTAAAAGAGTTTCTTCTAGATCTCTACTCGTACTATGTCTAGCTTACTGGTATCTCATGACTCATGGCTTCACTCCTCAACTATGGTTCTCCCTTTGACCAAAAAAAGAGAAAAAAACTATGGTTCTCCCTTTAGGCAGCATAACTCATCACATAACTGGATCAGTGGTCAATGCTTTCTTGAGCCCCACACCAGTTCCAAAGCTACTTGATTGGTCCATGGAGAGCCCATCGAGTTAATAATCAGCAAATGCATTTTCAATTTTTGAAATATGTAAATTTACATTCTCAATTGCACTTGTTATGGAGAGGTTTGCTGCAGTTTTCTTCCTTTCCGATGAGTTGTGTTTGTCTAAAATATCACTGTAACTACGGAGATGACCAAATCTTGAGGAGAAGCGAATATTAAGTATTTAAACTTATTTGGTCCCTGATGTATTCTTGATTCCTATTTATTTTGGTAAAGTATAATTTTCTTCCATTTGCGATATAAAGAAATGCTCTGGTATGCATTTTATTGCTTGGTCACACCATAGTGCATGCGTAAAGCAGTGAGGTATTTCCCGCTAAAAAAGAGGTGTTTCACACATCTATTTTAGTCATGGATTTCAGCTAGGCCATGTTTTATCTCATGTGCCCTCTCTACCTCCGTCTCTATTCACTGCAAATGTGCTTTTTAAATTATAATATAATCTTTGGTTCCCTGTTCAAATACTGAGTCTCTGACACAACAGGCTTTACTTTTGTTTTATCAGAAGGTGATGGTGATTCAATTACCTCTTTTCTGGTCCAATAGCTTTGTGCAATATGATTTGCATTTATGGAACCACCAAATATTGCTCCAGTATTTTTTTATTTCTCTATTCTGTACCATTGCGTCGTTGCTTGTTTCTCATATCCATGTCATCTTTTACTGGACCGGAAGTGTAAGTTAACTTTTCGACAATTCCATGTTTGCGCAATTGTCAATGTTTGATCTTTGAAAAATTGGATTTTGTATGCCGTAGGTATTCTATTACTGCTTAAAGCTGTCAATAATGCCTTGTTTGGATGGGCCTAATTCCAGTCTAATCTTCATGTTCGGGGAGGCAATTTGAACTAAATTTCTGGCATTCATGTGGACTGGTTTAGGATTCAGCACCCAAACAGGCCTCATCATTGATCCCGGAATAATTATGATGCCCAATGTATTTTCCTTTGTTTTGCAAATGGATAACATATTTTGAAGACTACTAGGGGTTATTTACCCCTCTCCTCTTCCTCTTTAATATAATGGTACACAACACTATTGCATTTTTGAGAAAAAAAAAGGAGACTACATGGAATTTATGTTCCTTTTAATCATTTCTCTGCCATGCAAGGTAGTGATGTTGCAACTTCTGATTTGTAATGCATATATCACTTGCTCACCCTGAAATTCATGTCCTAATGAAATGTATGAATTTCAACTTCGTTAACTCTCAGTGAGTAATAACCTAAGCTGTAACTTTATCGCAGTACCTGTATTTTGGAGTCTCCTTTCTTGAAGTGTCACATTACATCTTAAAACCAGTTTAAGTCGCTTGATGACATTTTCATTGTGTCAGTGTCAAACGGTCAACATATCATTTCTTGCAATTTCAATTCATACCGCACCTGGCCAGTTGAGCTCCTTTTGTACATGTCTCAGTCTTTCCTCATGTGGTGGTTCCCTCTGCTTATTGTTTTGCTTCTGTAACTTATTTTGTAGCATCTAACACTTGCTCACTCCTGGTTAGTTTCAGGAGCAGCTTTGTTTCCTCTTTATTTTGAGAAATAGGCGATTTTTTCTCTCCTAGTCTAGGAATAAGTTTAATAAACACATTGTTGACACCCTTGCTTTGTCATGCCTTGCCGATTGCTCCTGTCCTGCCGATTATTTGGATTTGCCAGTAAAAATCTGATGTCGACACACATCAAATAGCTTATCTCAGTTATGCAGTATTTCAGCTTTGAGGTGCAGTTATGTTCATGGAGAAACACTGAAGGCTTACATTGGTTTTGCTCCAATGTTATCCTACAAATGCTGTAATTCTTACATGCTTGGTCAGTTTCTTTCACTGTTTCAGTTCATGTGGGTTGATAAAGCTGACCAAGTGTCAATGCTGTGTTTATTTTGGTTGACAGCTTTCTAGTAATGTTCAGTACAATCTGCACGCCATATTACAAGTTGACAGCAGGCTGAATGACCAGGAGAGGTGTCTGTGTGCTTCAGTTTCTTCAGATCCTTGTTATCATGAGGGAGTTCCTGCAAGATCCTGTCAGCATCTTCGACATGCTTTCAGCTGGAGGTCACTCTTTCTGTGTGCCATTTTGTCGATGTAAACAGTTTGTTACTGTTGGAGTATAAGTGAATTGTCCACCTTTCCCCATCAGCTTAAGCTTTTGGGTTGAACTGGTTGGTGCATGCAACTCAATATGGTACCAGAGCCAGAGGTCTCGAGTTCGAGTCCTGGCGGGCGCGTTAATTAAAATAATTACAGCCCACTCCAATATTCCACGTATGCGGCCTGGAGGAGCCTGCACGTGAGGGGGAGTGTTGGAGTATAAGTGAATTGTCCACCTTTCCCCATCAGCTTAAGCTTTTGGGTTGAACTGGTTGGTGCATGCAACTCAATAGTTACAGTAATTGGCAAAGTGAAAACTAAAAGACAGTGGAGTCATTAAAGGGGCACGCTGTTTCTCCCATTATGGAAGCAAGTGTGATGAAAAAGATGACACCTAGCAGAACACATGTCTTCACAGTTCACAGCAAATCTGATTCTATGGCTGGAACTTGTAGGATGCTGTTGGACATGTTCCTGGGGGCAAGAAGATCAGTTGAACCTTTCTGGAACAGCACCACGCATGCACATCAGGCCACAAACCGTGTACAGTGGATGATAAGTAAGATCACAGAAAGAGAAGGACTAGCATGCCCAAGATCTGTCATGATAGAAAGCAGCATATGTGCAGACAAGGCACAAGATCTAGCTCGAGAAGCATGCTGCCATCGTCGTCTGTTGGCATTCTGACCACTGTGGTGTCTTACCTGGGAACAGAGATGAGTTGGGGGAGGAGGACCACAATTTCTCGATGTCGGAAAAAAATGCAAGGTGGGTGCATCAGTGACCACTGATCAGGCATGTGCATCCTGCATCAGGCCCTCATCGCTTGTGTTGTGCAAAAGTGAGGTGGTGGTGGTGGGTTTTCAGTTGCAAATTGCAGGGTTTGGTGGCAGTAGTGTCAGGCTTAGAACTGGAGCTTTCAGTTTCAGGCTCCTTGGTGCTTGCTTCCAGTCCCAGGCAGACGTGTCCCGGCATGCGGCATCGGCTACCTCCCTGTCCCTGCACACGTCTCCATCCGGCTGTTGATCAGCCCCCACCAAACCCGCCGGCCCACGGTCTTGCCGCGCGGCCGAGATAGGGATAGGTTGTGTGCTGTGTGCTGTCGCCGGCGTGGAGCTTGTGGCCGAACTGATAGAGCACTAGGCTGGCCAGCCATTGGCGGCCGGAGGGTAAGGGGGCAGCATGCTTGGGTTTCTTTAACCTCCCCTAAGCTCTGCTGCTTCAACCGTGCTTTTGCCTTTGCAGGCCTTGCTGGGTTCGTCACCTGCATAATGCAGGATACATGGCTGATGTCTGTAGCTTCCTTAATCCCCTCTCTCCAATGTCAAACCTTTTCTGATCATCCGGATGGATAATTGAGCGTGCATCACTCGGATAATATTGTGATTAGCTGTTGCATCCCCTTTCTTTGGGCATACTCAATGTGGACCAAGTGAGTTCTCTTTGCTTTTCTTTCTTTAAGAGAAGTGGACCAGTTCATCCAATCTAGTCATGCTCTGTTCTTAAACTGAAGCGAAACCAATGTGACTTAGTGCGATTCCATGCGCCTCATCTGTGTGGTAAATGCGTTTTAATTTTTTGTGATTGACTATATAAGATGGATATAATTGAGTTTTTGACTATATTAGGAAGCGAAATCGACGTGGTGGTTATGTGCGAAAAATACCATGTTTTGGGTCTCAACATGTTGATTTCGTGTCCAAACCAAATATGAGGGCATGGTTGCACGCTGACACCTCCCCCGCTACTAAGCAAAGTTTGCTTGTACCGCGCCTACTAAGTTTGGTTGTAATACGCAACACAACGAAAGTGAGTTCGCCTCCCTAAGAATGATATCCTAGCTCTCCTTTTGGAGGCTCATCATCAACTTGGATGACATCTTTGCTCAGATCATATATATAATCAGCTCGTGGGGCGAGCGGATGGTGATGCTTACTCGAGTAAAGTTGCCGCGGATGAAGAGATCAGTGTCGGAGTTCGACGCAACTTGCCTAGTTGGCATTGGGCCTCACCCTTCAAAGTATTCATAGAACTAACTCCCCAACTCGCCAAGCTGCAAATGATTTCATCACCCATATAAACAATGTATCTTCAAGTGACAGTGCTTTCTTGTCAAGAAGAAGTACAAGTTACAAAAATGTTATACTTGATATGCCAAATGAAGACCTAGATCTCCCATGCAAGAATGAGATGCTGGCTGGTGTTTTGTATTCTATTTGCATTGTAGCATCATCACCCATCACCAGTTCTGAGTTCTGACTCCCAAGGGAGCCTTTGAAAAGGGAGACAGAGAAGGCAGTGGCATTGTTCCTGGCTGCAAAGGGCGAGGGAAGGGAGGAAGCTAAGGTAATCCATTTATTACTAAACTCCAAAGGTGAATTTGGGAAAGCGTGGTGCATCATGTCCTGTCATGCTTATTCAACCACACATGTCATCTCGATGGGGGGTGGCGTTGCAACTTTTTGAAAAAGATAGGGTCGTGTTAGAACCATCTTCATAAAAATTAGGAAAAACGAAAACGACGGTTTGGTCATCCTATATAGGTGGTATATTTAGGTGGGTGGACCACCTTAGCCTCATGTGCTGGAACTTGGCTCAACATTTTCTGTGTCTAATCTAAGTTGCAAATGCTGTGTTATGATTATGCTTCTTCAAACTGAAGAACAAGTATAAAGAAATAACTACCAGATAACAGAGTTCTTCAAATATTAACTTCATTTCTCAATCAAATGTACTATGAGTTTTTTTTGCATAATCGTGGCAAATCTCTTGTAGCAGCTTCTGTAAAACCCCGGATTTTCATAGAAAACCCGATTCCCTGTACCATCGCGATAGTCCCTGGATCAGTGGCTACCACGTACAGAACGTCTCACAGAATGATACACAAAGTCATACATCGCATCACATAAAGTTAATAGTACATTAATCTATTACATGTCCATTATGGAGTACATCATTACAAGCCTCTTGGCTGAATCAGAGTGAAAATTCTACGCAACGGTAGCTATCTTCTCAGAAGGGTCTCCATCTTTATTCTTCCCGCCACAGGCAACTCGAGCGAAGCGACGTATCCCTCAGTCGTACCATCCGTCGGCGTTGCAGTCGAACTCGGACTCGTATCCTGCACACCCAAAGTCTATCCCCAAGGAGCGGGATAGGTCCACGTCACCAACCGTATGCAGCTTTAAGTGGCCTAATATCTAAAGGGGAAAGAGAGTAGACAAGGAATCGGCTGTGGTTTCCTAAGCAGCAGCAGCGGAGTATAAACAAGGTATCTCCTTCAATATCCCAAAACCCAAGTCTCTCAACACATCCCGGATCCAACTGGTCTCCCAGAAGACCCGTCCCAACTCCTACTCCTGTCTAGGGGCGATGCGAGAACTTCCTCTCCTCGCACCTCAATGGTTACAACCGGATCAACGAGGTAGATGGAGCCTCTCTCCTCTAGCCGGCTATAACCACGGCTCACCACACCCTCATCTATAAGGGGGGAGGTAGAAATCCCAAAACATGAGGATCAAGTACGTCTTCTAGGCAGTGTCCATGACCGAGGACGCGGCTATAGCTATAGATCGAACAACTCTGCAGAGCGTGTACACCTGTACCCATCCCGGAATGGTACCCGACCGGTGTACGGCCGACCGAGCCCATCCTACCGGCGAACTCTCGGTAGTTACGAACCCATCCCCGCATCCGGCCCTCAAAGTTGTCCCCCCCCTCGGAAGGGACTACACCGGAGCGTGAAATGCTCCCGTGTGGCCACACGGGAGTCGCTCCGAGAGGGTGGTCTCACCTCCACCACTCCCCCACCGATACCCCGCTATCCATCCTAAGCGAGGTATGGTTCCGCACTTGCCGAGCTCAACACGGCCCTATCCCCACTCTCGGCGGGGGTGGTGTGTACGATGTCCTATAAACAAGTTGATCCACTCGGTTTCAGACCGGGGCGAGCTCATGTCCTCCAAGCGCACGAAAACCCTAACACCTAGGCTCCGAAAACCGTAACAGGAGGGATGCACTGAGGAGTGCACCCCTATCCCCGATCCCAGATCGGTTGTTTCGAGCTCACCCCCGTCAAAGTACCCAAAAACGCCTTCTCCCCGCCGGTTTTACCCCACTCACGCCAAGAACCACTATTCCCATCCCAACACATGCATCGCGAAGCTCGACGCACATACACGCCCATATAAACATATAGTAGTAGTAGGACAATCAAGGACAGGGTAAATAAAGAGGCAGTGCAAGGTTCAACAACATGCATACATAAAGTAAAGCGCTAGCAATACTACTCAGCAATGCCTAATGGGTAATTCAGAATCGGTCGGGCGTGAACCTGGGGTCGGGTAGTCCTCCGCAGTGAAGTCGTCGGCGTAGTCGTACTCCCCCGACTCGGCTCTCGGCTCCTCCTCGCTCCTAGTAGCGCGAAAAAGGAAATAAACGGCGGTCCTAAGGCAACTTAAATCCAAATAAGAGCAATTAAGATCCAAAACGGGAGCAAACAGTATCCCAACCCGTGGTTTAAGTTTTTAGAAATTTACTGGAGAAGGTTTCATAATTTTCGGAGATAAAATGGATTTTCTAGGATTTTTAGAAGGGAAAAGGATTTTTCTGGAATATTTAAACAAAAGAAAACTCCCCCTTTTCTGCCGGCCGCACGGGATCCCCGGATCCCAGCTGCGGCCGGGGCTTCCCGTGTCCCGCTGTGTGGCCTCGGATTCTGAGCGGCGGGCCGCACCGGATCCGGGGGATCCCTCTGCGGCCACGCGCGCATGTGGGCCTAACTGCGCCCAGGGGTTCCTCTCCCGCTCTGGTGACGTCGGGGCCGCCGGCTCGGTGAAAGTGGACGGCGGCGCGTCGGGTCTCGCCGGCGGTGGTGGCCTCGGCGCCCGGGGCCGGTGTGCAAGGTGTTCGGCACGAGGTTCTCGGGTTGGGGGGTAGGAGTCCGCTAGGGCGGCGGGGGTTCGGCCGCGCGCGGCGGTCGCCGGCGTGGGTGCGGCGACGGCGCGGCGCGGCGACGAGCGAGGGTCTTCCCTCGCGTGGGCACGGTGGCGGGAATGAGGTGAGCGTGTACGGGATGTGCTAGGGCGTCTAGGGCAAGCCTAGCGGGGCTTCGGCTCGAGCCGCGACGGGCGTCGCGGTGGCGCTACGGCGGCGCACGGCTCGGCGCCTTGGGCGGCGGCGAGCGAGGTGCCGGGATGGGCCGGTGTGGCTTCGACCCGAGGTTCGGCAAGGCGCCGGCTAAACAACCTACACGGCAAGCACGGGGTCCCGCGGTGTGGCCACCCCCGGCACGACGACGGCGCGGCGAGCACAAGGCTTGGTGGCCGCGGCGGGGGCTCAAGGAAGGGCCAAGGCCCGGTTTTTGCCCGAACGGTGGCAACGCGCGCGCGTGCGGGGGTGCACGCGTGCGTGCTCCGCGGCGTTCACGCGCGCGCGCGCGCGGGCGTGCCGCGCGACGCGAGCGCGTCGCGGCGCTCGACACGGCGCGGCGGGAACGCGGATGGTGCGGTGCTAGCGCAAAAGAGAAACGGGACTACGCGGGCGGCGCGCGCTAGGCGGCGGCGGCGGCACCTGCGGAAGAATAACCCGGCCCCGGCACGATGGCCGGCTTCCGCGGCGACGGCGCGGCGGCGCGGAGCACGACACGTTCCACACCGGCGCGAAGGCCGGGGGCATTCACGAGTGACGGGGGATGGAGGCCCTCACCTAGGTGGCCACGGGCCGAAACGGAGGCGAGTCGGTGAAGGTTGGCGGCGCAGAGACGAGGAAGGAGGCGGCGCTGGTAGAGGTAGCGGTGCGGTGCGGCGGTGCGGCGTCGAGGAGGAAGAGGAAGCAGGGGACGTAGGCGCGCGCGTCCTGCAGGTCCGGCTCCTCCTCACGGGCGGCTCCGGCGTCGCGGGTACGGCTCGCGGTGGCGGCGCCGCTCGGCTTCTCCTTCTCCTCTTCTCCCTTCTCTCCTCCGGCCGGCGGGTAGGCGGGTAGGGGGTCGATTCCCCCCGAGCGGCTAGGGTTTGGAGGGTTCCGGATGCGGCGGCGGCGAGCTCTTATAGCGGCGGAGCGCGGGGGACACGTGGTCGGCGCCGAGGCGTTGGGAGGCCGCGGGGCGCGTCGCGACGGCGCCATGACCGGCGCGCCCCGCCCCCCTTTCGCTTTCGACGCCAGCTAAAGAGGAAAGGGGAGGATGACGGTGCTGGCGTCGGCGTGACGCAAGCGGGACCCACCTGGCAGCGGCTCAGGTGCGGCGGGGGGTTGGTGAACGGCGCGGGCGCGGCTGGCTGGGCCGCTACTGGGCTGGATGTGGAGCTGGGCCAGAAGTGAGGTTGCGGCCCGCGTGCAATAGTGTTGCTTGCGAATTTTCCTTAGGCCCCAAAATAGATTCAAATTTGAATTCCAACCCAAATTTGAATTCACCCAATTAAAATTCAAATAAAACTCCCAAGAACTCCAAGTTTCTCACACTAACATTTCTTATATTTCCTAGGGATTTCTTTTAGCTCAAAGTAAATCTAGGAATTAAGGGAGAGGAAAAGAAGACAACCTTATTCGATTTACGAGCACTCCAATTCAATCCAAGTTTGTTTTTGAAATTCGACATTTGAAAGCAAGTCAAAACTAGGGATGTTACAGAACTCCCCCCTCACAAGAATCTCGTCCCCGAGATTAGGAAGTTACCTCCGTTTCGAAGAGATGAGGGTATTTCTCCCTCAATGCTGACTCCTTCTCCCACGTGGCTTCGCGCTCGGAGTGATTACTCCGAGCACCTTGCGAAGCGCGTGGTGGTGTTCTCCGGTCGACTTCTCCGCCCGGTCCGGGATCCGAACCGGGTACTCCAAGTACTCCGGGGTTTCTGGACGTCGAGCGCCCGAGCGAGCACTCTCTTCTCGACGACCACACACTTCCGAAGTTGGGAAACATGGAACACGGGTGAACTCCCGCGAGCTCGGAGGTAGCTCGAGTTTGTAAGCCACCTTTCCGACCTTACTCACAATAGGGTAGGGACCAACGTATCTAGGGGATAGTTTCCCCCGATGTGGAACCTCTTCGTACCTCGGAGGGGCGACACCTTCAAGTAGACGTGATCCCCTACCTCGAAGGAGACGTCCTTCCGTTTTGCGTCGGCATAGCTCTTCCGCTCGCTCCGAGCTATCTTCGGGTTCTCTCGTACCTTGGCGACATTTTCCTCGGCCTCAACAATAGTGGCGGGACCGAAAAGGTTCGCTCCCCCACCTCGGACCACATCAGCGGTGTCCGACACTTTCTGCCATACAGGGCTTCGAACGGAGCCATCTTCAAGCTGGCCTGGTAGCCGCTGTTGTAAGAGAACTCGGCATATGACAGGCTCTTTTCCCAATCCGATCCATAGGTCAACACACAAGCTCTCAGCAAGTCTTCTAGCACCTGATTTACCCTCTCTGTCTGTCCGTCAGTCTGTGGGTGGAACGCTGTGCTGTAGTTCAGTTGGGTGCCCATAGAAGCGTGTAAGCTCTTCCCGGAACGAGCGGTGAGCGGGGCCCTCGGTCCGACACAATACTCCTCGGAGCCCCATGAAGCTTCAGGATGTTGTCTACATACAGTTCCGCAAGTCGGCTCACGCGGTAGTCCGCCCTAACTGGTAAGAAATGTGCTACCTTGGTCAGCCGATCAACAATCACCCATATGGAGTCATGCCCTTTCTGCGTGCGCGGCAACCCCACAATGAAGTCCATACTGATATCATCCCACTTCCACGTGGGTATCTCGACGGTTGCGGCGGTCCGGCGAGCCTCTGGTGTTCGGCCTTTACTCGCTGGCACGTGTCGCATCGAGCGACATATTCAGCGATGTCCTCTCTCATCCTTTCCCACCAAAACCGTACCTTCAGGTCTTTGTACATCTTGGTACAGCCAGGGTGGATCGAGTATCGAGAATCGTGGGCCTCTTTAAGGATCGAATCCCGAATCTCCTTGTCCTGAGGCACGCAGATGCGGTCCTTCAGCCACAGTGTACCCTGCTCGTCGAGGCGATAGTCAGCTGCTTTGCCATTCTCCATCAGGCGCTTCACCTCTTGGATCTCCGGACACTCCTTCTGTGCTTGGCGGATCCGGTCTTCGAGTGTGTATTTTACCCTCAGCGGTTCAACGCCCCTCCTCCACAATCTCTAAGCTCGGCTTTTCTAGCTCTTCATGTAAGGCGGGTTGTTCCTCTCGCACCATCGAGGTTCTTTGCGGTAGTGCTTGCGGCTCGGAGCGTCGGCCACAACGTTTGCCTTACTCGGGGTGGTAGTGAATGCTCAAGTCGTAGTCCTTGATCGGCTCTAGCCATCTCCTTTGCCTCGATTCAACTCCGACCGGGTGAAGATATACTTCGGACTCTTGTGATCCGTGTAGATGTCGCACTTGTTCCCCATCGAGATAGTGTCTCCATATCTTCAACGCATGAATGACAGCGGCTAGCTCGAGATCGTGCGTCGGGTAGTTCTCCTCATGCTTCCTTAGCGTCGCGAAGCGTATGCCACTACCTTGCCTCCTTGCATCAACACGCAGCCAAGTCCTTGCCTTGACGCGTCACAGTACACCACGAAATCCTTGCTAGCGTCGGGCGGGGGTCGGGACCGGGGTAGTGGTGAGACGAGTTTTGAGCTCCTGGAAGCGGCTTCACACTTGTCCGACCACACATACGGCGTGTTGCTCTTCAACGGCTACTGTCATAGGCTTGGCGATTTTGGAGAAGTTCTCGATAAACCGGCGGTAGTACCGGCCAAACCGAGAAAAGCTGCGGATCTCCGTCACGGACTTCGGTGACCGCCACTTCGATACCGCCTCAATCTTGCTCGGATCTCAGACAACTCCCTTAGCCGACAACACATGACCCAGAAACGCGACTTCCTCCATCCAGAACTCACACTTGCTGAACTTGGCGTACAACTGATGCTGCCTGAGCTTTCCCAGTACGATCCTCAGGTGCCCCTCGTGTTCTTCTGCTGTCTGGGAGTAGACCAGTATATCGTCAATGAAGACGACGACACACTTGTCCAACTCGTCCATGAAGACCTTGTTCATCATGTTCATGAAGTATGCCGGGGCATTTGTGAGGCCAAACGACACGACTGTGTACTCATACTGCCCATATCTGGTCACGAATGCCGTCTTGTGGATGTCCTCCGGGCGGATCTTCATCTGGTGATAACCCGGCCAGGAGATCAATCTTCTTTGAAGTACTTGGCTTGCCTCAGCTGATCCATCAAATCATCAATCCTGGGCAGTGGGTACTTGTTCTTGATGGTCACCGCGTTCAGGGCGCGGTAGTCGACGCATAGACGTTGCGTCCCATCCTTCTTCGGCACGAATAAAGCTGGTGAACCCCAGGGTGAGGCACTCGGCCGAATGAACCCTTTCTCGAGTAACGAGTCCAGCTCTGCCTTTAGCAGTTTCAGCTCAACCTCTGCCATACGGTACGGACTCTGGGCTATCGGCGCCGTCCCCGGCACCAGGTTAATCACGAACTCCACGTCACGATCAGGAGGCAACCCGGGCAACTCCTCTGGAAACACATCCTCATACTCACATACCACCGGCACGTCCGAGATGGCCTTCGTGTGAAGGCTGTATACGGCCGGTATGTCTCGAGACTTCATTGGCTCGAAGGTCACCCTTGTCCCGTCAGGGTGCAGTAGTGTCACCAGTCTCGGGGAAGTGGAGATGACACCTTTGTGGGCAGTGATCCAATCCATTCCCAGTATCACGTCGATACCGTGGGATGGCAGCACGGTAAGATCCCCATAGAATGTGTGGCCTTGGATGACCACTTCCACTCCTTTGCACAGCAGGGTGCATCGGATATCCCCGAGCGGAGAGCTCGTGATGATGGGCATCGTTCGGGTGGTTGTAGGGAGGGAGAGTTTACTCACGAACCGAGAGGTGATATAAGACCCGGTTGCACCGGTGTCAAAGAGAACCAGAGCAGAAGTACCACAAACCAAAAACTTACCGATCACGACGTCGGGGGCATCGACCGCCTCCTCCTCAGTGAGGTGGTTCAGCCTCCCACGGCCGGCGGCCGGGGGCGGTGCAGCCTGAGGAGGTCGGCTCCCTGGAGCAGGTGCTCTCGTTGGAGTGGCAGCAGTCTTCTTGTCGGGGCAGTCGTAGGACTTGTGGCCTGGCTTGCCACACGCGAAGCAGGTGACGGGGAAGCCTCCTGCGGCGGGTCGCGCGGTGCTCAGTGGAGCACGTGTGTAGCCTCCAGTCTGCTGGGGATAGCCGGGGTTCCTCCCTCCGGGGAACGGGCTACGTCCACTACCTCCGAAACCACGCCCAGGCTGGTTGTGCCCCGGGCGGTAGCTCCCCCTCAGCATGTTGCTCTGTCCGCTTCTCGGCTTCTGGAAAGATCGGTCAGGCTGATCCCGATCTCCCATTCTCTTCTTGCCCCTCATGCGTTCCTCGTGGCCCCTCCTCTCGTCCTCGACCGCGATGGCGCGGTTGACAAGATGGCGCAGGGACTTGTGCTCACTAGCCTTCAGCGCCTGGCGAAGGCCGTGATGAAGGCCTCGCAGGAACCAGAACTGCTTCTTCTGGTCGGTGTTGGTGTCGTCGGGGGCGTACCGCATCATCTTCATGAAGTGACGCTCGCACTCCTCGACCCTCATCGCACCCTGAGTCATGGTGCGGAACTCCTGCGCCTTCGGACCGGCGGCTCGTCGGGGAAGGCTGCGCTCGCGGAACGCCTCGCGAGAACTCCCGGCCCGAGGTGATGAATGCTGGGTTCGGGTGGGTGGCAGTGTAGTTGTCCCACCACGCCTTGGCAGGACCCTCCCGGTCCGGTGCGCGGCGATAGCGACACACTCCTCGTCGGAGCAGACGGTGAGGTCGAGCTTGGTCTCGATCACCCTCAGCCAGTCGTCGGCCTCGAGTGGGTCATCCGAGTAGCTGAAGGTGGGGGCCTTCGAGCGGATGAACCTCTCGATCTTCCGCGTGAGGTCCTCGTCTTGCGGAGCGACGCGGTTCCCACCGTTGCCACGGTGCTCCATGGCCTCTGCCATCCTCTCGCATCGGTGAGTACGGAGCGCCATCACTTCCACCAAGTTAGGCGGGGGTGGTGGTGGGCGTTCGGCTCGGGGCGGCCTTGCGCGGGCGCTCCTTGCTCAACCGCGACCTCAGGGTTCTCGGGCGGCGGTGGCGGTGCTCCGTCACCTCGGCCCCTAGCCCCCAAGGCTCCTCCACGCAGGGGTGGACGGCCACGGCCACGGCCGCGTCCACGCCCCAGCTGGGCTTCTTCCTCAGCAGCTGCCTCCTCGAGGCGAGCTATCAGCCGGTTGGAGCGGCGGATCGACATCCTTCTGAAAAACATAAGGGAAAAGAAAGGAGTTTACGCACGTCACTCACCAGCTCACACATGAGTCTTAAGCATTCAAGAAAATAGTTCTAATTATAACCTACACTCAAGCAGAAGAAGCATTAAGACACAAATAACACCATTAAGATCCAAGCATACATCAAACATGATTATTACACTTGCTCCCCTGAGGCTGACTCAGACCTTGGGGTAGCAGCAACAAGTCAACGATCTAATACATCGGTACAATCTCAAAAGGGTAGTGTCTACATGGTGTGGCATGACTCTCTTCATGCACCGAACATGCTCGCGGGCTGCATGGAACAACTCATGGAAACTACTAGCATGGAACACTACTCTAGGTCATGCCTCCTGCTCAGCTCTCTACTCCGTGCGTGCCCGCTGGTACGTGACGGGGTAGCGGTCCTCGGTGGGGTAGTCCGGCGGGAAGATCCGGGACACCAAGGCGTGAGCCTCTCGAACCTCCTCGGTCTCGACGGGAGTCGGCAGACGGGCCATCGGGCACAGGTGGAGCTTGAGGCGTGACTGGTGCAGCTCGAAGGTCTCAGTGCGGATCTCACGCTGAGACTCGGGGGGTAGCTCTCCGTTGAGCTCGAAGAGCTCGTCCACGCGAAGCGAGTCGGCGTCCTCCCAAGTCCTCCTCAGTCTCTCGGCCTTGTCCCTCAGGTAGACGGCCGTGCGCGTGAGCCACGCGATGTTGGCGACGTTGTCCGCTCGGCTCTTCTCCGGCTTCTCCACCTTGAGCCGCTCACACCCGAGCGGGTGAGCGCGCACCGTGAGCGAGTCGTCCTTGCGCTCGAGCTTGTCCTTCGGCTGTTCGACTCGCGGTCGACTGCGTAGGTCCTCCTTGGCGTGCAGCATCTCCTCCCTGGTGTCCACCCTCTCCCTCTCGGACCGCGAGCGGGACGGCGGTCGTGCGGTCGAGGCTCAACTCGGGCCGGCGAACACGGTGGCGTAGAGCGGTGTTCTCCCTCTCCAGCTCGGCGCAGCGTGGCTGGTACTGGAGCGCGTCGATGGTGGCGTCCCTGACCTGTCCGTAGAGGGTACGTGACTCGTCCTCCAGTCGGCGCGTGTACTTGTCGAGGTCGACCAAGTAGCTGGCGGTCTCCACCAGAGTCTCGTCGGTCTCGCGGAAGGGAGCAGCGTCGACGTCGTCCTCCGGATCCCCTCGTACGAAGGAACTCCGTCCACGAGCGGTGCGAGGCGCCAGTAGTCCGGGGGTAGCGGCCGAAGAGTCCCGGTCTCGAAGGAGGCGCGGTACTGTGCGAGTAGGCAGCCCAGGGCCTGGCGGCAGGCGACGTCGAGCGCGGTCGCGACGGTGAGTGCGGCGGCGCAGCGGACCTCTCCCTTAAACCCGGGGAGACTCGGGTGAGGGAGCACAGCGACCGTGCAGAGCACCATCCGCCCAGTCACGGCGGGGACGTACTCGGCGCGGTACGTGACGTAGGTCGGAGGGACTCCAAGCCTGAGAAGGGCCCTCTCCATCCAGTGGCAGATCGCCCCGCACGTCTCGGGGGTGATCTCCGCGACCTGGTGCTCCATCTCCTGTGAATCGCAAGAAATTCTCTGTCAGCGCAGGTGAGTAGAAAATTTTCAAAGAGGGAACGAGTTTTATAATATAGCTCAAGGGTATAACTATAAAGATAGAGCGTATAGAGTCCTATCTCTATCGACCTTTCCTAGGGATACGTGCTACGGTCAAGCATGGCTCTGATACCACCTGTAAAACCCCGGATTTTCATAGAAAACCCGATTCCCTGTACCATCGCGATAGTCCCTGGATCAGTGGCTACCGCGTACAGAACGTCTCACAGAATGATACACAAAGTCATACATCGCATCACATAAAGTTAATAGTACATTAATCTATTACATGTCCATTATGGAGTACATCATTACAAGCCTCTTGGCTGAATCAGAGTGAAAATTCTACGCAACGGTAGCTATCTTCTCAGAAGGGTCTCCATCTTTATTCTTCCCGCCACAGGCAACTCGAGCGAAGCGACGTATCCCTCAGTCGTACCATCCGTCGGCGTTGCAGTCGAACTCGGACTCGTATCCTGCACACCCAAAGTCTATCCCCAAGGAGCGGGATAGGTCCACGTCACCAACCGTATGCGGCTTTAAGTGGCCTAATATCTAAAGGGGAAAGAGAGTAGACAAGGAATCGGTCGTGGTTTCCTAAGCGACGACGGCGGAGTATAAACAAGGTATCTCCTTCAATATCCCAAAACCCAAGTCTCTCAACACATCCCGGATCCAACTGGTCTCCCAGAAGACCCGTCCCAACTCCTACTCCTGTCTAGGGGCGATGCGAGAACTTCCTCTCCTCGCACCTCAATGGTTACAACCGGATCAACGAGGTAGATGGAGCCTCTCTCCTCTAGCCGGCTATAACCACGGCTCACCACACCCTCATCTATAAGGGGGGAGGTAGAAATCCCAAAACATGAGGATCAAGTACGTCTTCTAGGCAGTGTCCATGACCGAGGACGCGGCTATAGCTATAGATCGAACAACTCGCGCAGCGTGTACACCCGTACCCATCCCGGAATGGTACCCGACCGGTGTACGGCCGACCGAGCCCATCCTACCGGCGAACTCTCGGTAGTTACGAACCCATCCCCGCATCCGGCCCTCAAAGTTGTCCCCCCCCTCGGAAGGGACTACACCGGAGCGTGAAATGCTCCCGTGTGGCCACACGGAGTCGCTCTGAGAGGGTGGTCTCACCTCCACCACTCCCCCACTGATACCCCGCTATCCATCCTAAGCAGGTATGGTTCCGCACTTGCCGAGCTCAACACGGCCCTATCCCCACTCTCGGCGGGGTGGTGTGTACGATGTCCTATAAACAAGTTGATCCACTCGGTTTCAGACCGGGGCGAGCTCATGTCCTCCAAGCGCACGAAAACCCTAACACCTAGGCTCCGAAAACCGTAACAGGAGGGATGCACTGAGGAGTGCACCCCTATCCCCGATCCCAGATCGGTTGTTTCGAGCTCACCCCCGTCAAAGTACCCAAAAACGCCTTCTCCTGCCGGTTTTTACCCCACTCACGCCAAGAACCACTATTCCCATCCCAACACATGCATCGCGAAGCTCGACGCACATACACGCCCATATAAACATATAGTAGTAGTAGGATAATCAAGGACAGGGTAAATAAAGAGGTAGTGCAAGGTTCAACAACATGCATACATAAAGTAAAGCGCTAGCAATACTACTCAGCAATGCCTAATGGGTAATTCAGAATCGGTCGGGCGTGAACCTGGGGTCGGGTAGTCCTCCGCAGTGAAGTCGTCGGCGTAGTCGTACTCCTGACTCAGCTCTCCGGCTCCTCCTGCTCCTAGTAGCGCGAAAAAGGAAATAAACAGCGGTCCTAAGGCAACTTAAATCCAAATAAGAGCAATTAAGATCCAAAACGGGAGCAAACAGTATCCCAACCCGTGGTTTAAGTTTTTAGAAATTTACTGGAGAAGGTTTCATAATTTTCGGAGATAAAATGGATTTTCTAGGATTTTTAGAAGGGAAAAGGATTTTTCTGGAATATTTAAACAAAAGAAAACTCCCCCTTTTACGCCGGCCGCACGGGATCCCCGGATCCCGGTGCGGCCGGGGCTTCCCGTGTCCCGTCGTGTGGCCTCGGATTACGAGCGGCGGGCCGCACCGGATCCGGGGATCCCTCTCGCGGCCACGCGCGCATGTGGGCCTAACCGCGCCCGGGGGTTCCTCTCCCGCTGCGGTGACGTCGGGGCCGCCGGCTCGGTGAAAGTGGACGGCGGCGCGTCGGGTCTCGCCGGCGGTGGTGGCCTCGGCGCCGGGGCCGGTGTGCAAGGTGTTCGGCACGAGGTTCTCGGGTTGGGGGGTAGGAGTCCGCTAGGGCGGCGGGGGTTCGGCCGTGCGCGGCGGTCGCCGGCGTGGGTGCGGCGACGGCGCGGCGCGGCGGCGAGCGAGGGGTCTTCCCTCGCGTGGGCACGGTGGCGGGAATGAGGTGAGCGTGTACGGGATGTGCTAGGGCGTCTAGGGCAAGCCTAGCGGGGCTTCGGCTCGAGCCCGCGACGGGCGTCGCGGCGGCGCTACGGCGGCGCACGGCTCGGCGCCTTGGGCGGCGGCGAGCGAGGTGCCGGGATGGGCCGGTGTGGCTTCGACCCGAGGTTCGGCAAGGCGCCGGCTAAACAACCCACACGGCAAGCACGGGGTCCCGCGGTGTGGCCACCCCGGCACGACGACGGCGCGGCGAGCACAAGGCTTGGTGGCCGCGGCGGGGGCTCAAGGAAGGGCCAAGGCCCGGTTTTTGCCCGAACGGTGGCAACGTGCGCGTGCGGGGGTGCATGCGTGCGTGCTCCGCGCGCGTTCACGGCGCGCGCGCGAGGGCGTGCCCGCGACGCGAACGCGTCGCGGCGCTCGACACGGCGCGGCGGGAACGCAGATGGTACTGGTGCTAGCGCAAAAGAGAAACGGGACTACGCGGGCGGCGCGCGCTAGGCGACGGCAGCGGCACCTGCAGAAGAATAACCCAGCCTGGCACGATGGCCGGCTTCACTAGCGACGGCGCGGCGGCGTGGAGCACGACACGTTCCACACCGGCGCGAAGGCCGGGGGCATCCACGAGCGACGGGGGATGGAGGCCCTCACCTAGGTGGCCACGGGCCGAAACGGAGGCGCGTCGGTGAAGGTTGGCGGCGCAGAGACGAGGAAGGAGGCGGCGCTGGTAGAGGTGGCGGTGCGGTGCGGCGGCTCGGCGTCGAGGAGGAAGAGGAAGCAGGGGACGTAGGCGCGCGCGTCCCCGCGGTCCGGCTCCTCCTCACGGGCGGCTCCGGCGTCGCGGGTACGGCTCCGCGGTGGCGGCGCCGCTCCGGCTTCTCCTTCTCCTCTTCTCCCTTCTCCTCCTCGCGCGGGTAGGCGGGTAGGGGGTCGATTCCCCCCGAGCGGCTAGGGTTTGGAGGGTTCCGGATGCGGCGGCGGCGAGCTCTTATAGCGGCGGAGCGCGGGGGACACGTGGTCGGCGCCGAGGCGTTGGGAGGCCGCGGGGCGCGTCGCGACGGCGCCATGACCGGCGCGCCCGGCCCCCTTTCGCTTTCGACGCCGGCTAAAGAGGAAAGGGGAGGATGACGGTGCCGGCGTCGGCGTGACGCAAGCGGGACCCACACCGGCGGCGGCTCGGGTGCGGCGGGGGGTTGGTGAACGGCGCGGGCGCGGCGGGCCGGGCCGCTGCGGGCCGGATGTGGAGCCGGGCCGGGCGAGTGAGGTTGCGGCCCGCGTGCAATAGTGTTGCTTGCGAATTTTCCTTAGGCCCCAAAATAGATTCAAATTTGAATTCCAACCCAAATTTGAATTCACCCAATTAAAATTCAAATAAAACTCCAAAGAACTCCAAGTTTCTCACACTAACATTTCTTATATTTCCTAGGGATTTCTTTTAGCTCAAAGTAAATCTAGGAATTAAGGGAGAGGAAAAGAAGACAACCTTATTTGATTTACGAGCACTCCAATTCAATCCAAGTTTGTTTTTGAAATTCGACATTTGAAAGCAAGTCAAAACTAGGGATGTTACAGCTTCTAGGCTGAATTGATCATGAGGAGTTCCGACAACTAGTTTTTTTTAGGTTGAACTGGTTCTATGCCGATTTTGCGAAGTCATTCTCTGAAATGAACTAAGGGACTAGGAGCTGAAATTTAAGAAACTAGCTTCTCTTGATTAACTTCTTGCGCTTAAACCCCTTTATCCAAAAGTTTGATAACAGAGAATCACTTTCAGCCACGTAACCATTTCTCTCAGAAAAAAAGATCATATAGTATAGAGAATTATAATTAGATGGAGCCCTACCAAATAAGCCCTACATATGCTGATTTTTTTTGCCATACGACAAACAAGTAAACATTGATGATTACTGCAACGTCATAAATTAAGAGATGACAACCACACATGTCATCTCGTTTCTCATTACTTTTGAGAACCAGCTGAGAGCAACATCAACAATACACAATACTCCATGCATGATTACTACATACTTAACACTAAACATGCCTAACGAGGGAGACATAGTATCATCTTCTCAATAGGGTGCAAGTACCAAGAAAGTTGGTTAAATTAAGAGCACAAGAGACACTATTGTACCAAAGATACAACGTGAGACCATATATATGAGAGGTTTATTGTAAAATTAAACTAGCACCAAATGAGACATCACAAGGAATTAGAAGAGCATACAGGTGGGATCCAACAAATGCGTGGACTCGTCTAATCCCCTCGGAGATGTAACTAAGAGCAATAGGGAGAAATTCCCTGTACTTGAATTGAGGAAGCTAAGTTATCTCTATTTTAAATACATATGTTTTGCTCAATAAGGTGCCCATGGCGGGTGAAATTTGGCGTTGAAGTGATTTGTGATGAATGGTGAAATTTGGATATTTTCTACTACAGCAAATGAGTAAAACCGTCTCAACCATGCATCTTGATCGTCTAGCGTGCTATGCACACAAATGTAGAATCTAAAATATGATCATTTGCATGGTAGTACTCCCTCCGTTCCAAATTACCTGTCATTTTGGATTTTCTAAATACATTCCTTTTACTATGTATCTAGACATAAATACATATCTAGGTGCATAACAAAATGAGTGCATCTAGAAAAGTCAAAACGACAAGTAATTTGGAATGGAGGGAGTATAAAAGATCACTAGGAATACAGGCTTGCATTTTCCCTGATACCCGAAGACAGAATTGAAAGCAACACTTACGAAATAACAAGGCGATACTTTGATTCGAGACACACGTGCATGTGTTCATTGTATCTATTGATCACTAGTCTTCCTCCGAAATAACAAAGTTCCTTTCGTCACCTCAGAGATAATATCTGAAGTATAATTAGATATTTAGATAGCATCAAGTGCAGTCATGCATGGGTCTTTCTTTCTGATCTGACTGCACGAATGATTGTGATCGATGTCACGTGTTGCATATAAATTCCCTTTAGATCACAAGAACAAGAGAACTTCACAAATTGCAAGTATTCCTAGCTATTACTCCAGAGAAAGGTAATAGTGGAAGCAAGGAAGAAGAATAGGTATCAATGTGGTCATGTTGAGGAAGCATATATATTATTGACTCCAAATAGTGCTCTGTGGATATTATAGCTTAGCATTAATTATCCTAAACATATGCATTAAAGAGATTAAGGTGACAACTTTGCTTATGCTTGCACGAGCTAGATTGCACAAATCTGTAAGATAATTCATAATCCTTTGTGAATTATGAAAGAGAAGGTGTGGGGTGTTTTACTTTTCTTTTAATTTTGTGTTTGTTGTGGGGGCAAGGACATGATTGTGTTAAAGATTTGATTTCAATTCTTTTTAGGAAGCAAATAAACTAAAAGGTCCACAATTTACCAAACATTGCCCTAAAAAAAATTTGCCCAATGATATTGTCTAGAATAAATAGAGTTTTGCATGAGAAGATAACTAAAGAAACAGTTCCATAAATTTAAATAGTTCTGTAAAGGGAATAGTGGTTATTAAGTCACTCCAGATTACGTGACAAGTCAAAGACATCACTTGTAGTATATGTGTATCCTAATTTTTGTTTGATGTGGCTGACTTTGCACGGTCCAAAAGTGTGGCTTTCTTCCATTTTGCACACATACCGTTCTCTACCTCACAATTCAAACTCAATTGAGAAACAAATACAGCTACTAGCATATATATATATATATGCACGCACGCACACACACACACACACACACACACACACACACACACACACACACACACACACACACACACACACACACACACACACACACACACACACACACACACACACACACACACACACACACACCAATTCTGACGACTCACTGGTACTGCATTACATATTTACATACTTATATGTGCACAACTATTTTATAATTTTTTTAAGGAAACACCTATTCTAATACGAGGGGTTTAGTGCTAACAGATGTCATGTGGGATATGTCGGTCTGGGCATTGATGCGACAAATCTATCAAATGAACAAAACAAGAATATTAACTATGAACTTTTGCTGTGGTAGGACCTTAACTGTTAAGAAACTGGGCACATGAGTCTTAGAGCATAATTAGCTTTATCTAGAGTTAAGCTGAGTAAAAACTTCTTTCTTTCAGGATTCAATGCCATGATTGATCACCACCATTCGAAGTGGGATTCTGGAGAATCCATCCTTCCCACTTCCTTACCCTTAGATAACCTATTTTAAGTATTGATCTCCTGGTTAGTTAAGTAAGGACTAATTTTTGTTAGTTAGGCATCCATTAAATTCAAACTCACTTTACCACTTTCCTCCCAGTATATTTATCTTTCGGTTGCCTATGGAATATTTCATCATAACATTAGTGCGGCATATTAGTTGAGCATAGATTCAGCATATCAGACTGGTAACTCACCAGTGTTGAAAGAATGTTTGCATATGCTATCTCATTTATTGTACTTAAAACCTAATAATAAAGTTTCATACATACTGCCCACTGCTGTTTCAAATTAAATCTACCTGAGAGTGATTACATTAATTTTTCAGATTGATGGTTTTACTGTTTCCTAAGTAGATACAAATACTAGCGCCAGTTAAACGGAAGTAAAAAAACAGAGAAATAAATTTTGTTGCACATCAGCCTCTCACTTGCTCAAAAACTTAAAATTCCTTTTTGTTTTTAATTACTTCGTCTACCCCCTTTAAATTTGGATGCACTCTTTGAAGTATTGTTGGTTTTATGTCCATGGATAGAAGTTTATGGTTAATCACACATGTGAACTTTACCATTGCTAGTTTTCTCAGTTTCCACTCATGTTTCTTATATACACAAATGACATCAGACAATTAATTAATTAGTATCAAACTGAGGCAAATAAGAGCTTATTTGATACTCTTGATTGATGGTTACGTGTGTGTATAGGGCAGGGGTAGGGGCGTGGGTAGTATTTTGATCTACCTGATGTAGTATTTATGATATGATTGATGTTTATGAACTTTATTGCAGAAAGTTATATCTTGAACGGAGTAAGTGGGAGCTATAATTTGTCCTAGGATACAACATCAGGTCCAGATCTCCTCCATTACCGATCAGGGAATGGACAGGATGCGACATCTAAAATGCAAAATTTATCTAGTGCTTTCACCTTTCATATGCTCATAATGGCTATATTATAGGTTAGAAAAAGACCTACTCCAGGTGTACTAACACTTACATCACTTCACATATATACATGCACAATCCACTACCAACGAAACTTTTGGGGTCCCAATTGATAATCATCAGAAATAAAATATACTTGCACCAATCAAATTGAACTTCCACACACAGTAGTATATACATAGATACCTGAATGAAATAATTAACTTACGACGAAGGCTCATAAATAACTTTGCATAATACTATTATTTGCCTAATTAAACCAATTTCTTAGAATTATTTTCAAAAGAACAGCAGAAATTTTGCCTCAAGTTTTATTAGTAGAAGAAAACAAACAATATTGAGTATTGCCACAGTTTTTTTAGGGGATATGAGACCAAAAACTGATCAACTGCACGATAATTAGTGGGAAACCGGCAAAACCTGCAACTAGCTAGGTCAGCAACGACTCAACTTACAACTCGTTTTCGAATGCCTCATAGACGCACCACTAACCCAACTAACAAATCAAACAGCCTGTTCGGTTGGTCGGTGGCCGATGGTCGGTGTTTGGTTTGCTCGAGAGAAGAGTCTTCTTGGGCCGATTGCCGGTGGCTGGTTTGTTCTAAGAGAAAAGTACTGCTGGCTGGTGGCTGATAAGCCAAACGAACATGGCTTTTCCAATTTATCATGGGAAACTGGACAACTTATTATCAATTCTCCATTTGAGAATATCAGATTCTAAGTATTGATTTGTGTCACATGCATATTTTTTCCAAGCTTGTAACTTGAGGCAAGCATAGGTATTCCATATAAGAACTAATTGTAATACGTTACGCGAATCATCACCTGAAAGTATTGTTTAATCCATCCCTCCATAACAAATTCTTGAATACCTGATATCTGCGATGACAGATGTTGAGGTTTGTGTAAATCCAGAAGTCACAACTTTTGTCGGCCACAACAGTAGTATAATGTAACACATTTCCACTCCCTTTTGTTCTCCTGTGAAAAGGATGGTTAGTATGTGCCTTGATGCTAACGCAAGTAATAGATTCTCTAAAAGTTGTCCTAAACAATCGGCCGAATTAGTCTAGTTATTCATAGGTGCTTAGGGCAGCCGTTTCTGCATTTATTCAGCTCTAGCTAGAACTAGCCAAAGCTATATCTAGACAGAGTATTGATGCCTCCCTAGTCTTTGTGTGATTCCATGATCTGAAAATCAAAGGAGAAGAGAAAGTGATGCCTTAAAGTTTAAACTGGTGCACAAATGACAGCACATACAACATAATGCTCCTATGCCGATATATGTAAATTAAACACTAGCTGCTTTGACGTATAATAATCAATATTGTTCCATCATGCACACTAACTAAATCTCTTAGTAGATTCATCCTGGTTCCCAAATACAGACTGCTTATCTGATCTTCTGAATGTAGGTTGTAGGCCAGCGCAGCCTAGAAATTAGTGGAGACAACTAGAGTCAACTGGGCACGCCGATTAACCTCGTCATCAGTCACCACTTTTTATTATAGAAGCTAAATTAGATACATTCTATGGTACTTTGTGCATATATATTCTTCTGAAAGAACAGAAACCATTACTTTTTATAACATTGGAAAAACTTATAAGAAAACACCTCTATTTTTTAACAATATATATCCTGTAATTTTTTCAAAGTATTATCTTGGGTAATCTTATTACGGCTTCATACAACAGTTTATCCTCCTCATATCACACTAAAAGACTGCATTATATTGATCGATTATGCTATTGATTTGGAAGAAAATGGTGCCTACAGTATCTATAGGAGAACAATCTAAAATTAGAACATTTGAAGAGACTATGTCTATGTTCGTCATTTTAAGTGCAATCCTCCACTGCTAGCAACTTACTCGATCAATGGAGTAAGTTGCTAGTGTGGTGAGAAACCAAGGGCATGCCAACGTGCTACTTTGACGTGACGAGGCACAAACTACATATGCTATTATTCCCTTCCATTGCACGTACGAGTGGTAGCCATGGATATAATCTTCATTCCTTTGTTCCGCTTGTTACCTTATCGCTCAAAGAATATGTCTCGTCAGACTGCACCAATTGACTACTGCACATAAAAAGTCCCCTGGGTCTCATCATTTTCATGTCATGGGTTTATCTTGACACCCTCAAACAATTTTAAAAAATGTTAACTGAACATGTATATATATTATTTACCACTGCAACAAACAATTAGCAAAGGCATTAAGAATTTAGAGAAAAAAGTTTGTTCCAGAGAAATCACACCCACCAATGACAATTTTTCATTCCGCATCAAAATCAGCATCCATCCATGTATTTTGGACCAGAGGAAGAGAATATGCCTCGTCAGACTGCACCAATTGACTACTGCATGCACATAAAAAAACACAGGGTCTCATCTTTTCATGTCATTGGCTGGTTTATCTTGACACCCTCGATCAATTAAATTTTAAAATATTAATTGAATATGTGTATTTACCACTGCAATGAAAAATTTGTTGGGGGTGAAGAGCTTAAGAAGAAGTAACTTTCTTCGGATGTGGCTACACCGGCGAGAATATTTTTTTCAAAACAAGCCCCATAGATCAGCTCCAATGAATAATCAAACACGAATCTACTAGTGCGATCATAATTCGACTCCTCTGACCAACTAGACTAAAAACTTTTGGTATTTACCACTGCAATAAACAATTAGCAAAAAATACATTAAGAATAATTCAGAAAAAAATGTTTCTTCCAAAGAAAAATCACACCAACCAATGACAAATTTTCTTTTCCACATCAAAGTCAGCACCCATCCATGTATTTTGGACCATAGGCAGTAATCGCACTACATATGCGAATGCGAGAGACCATCCAGCAAACTCAATCACCGAGCAGGATGACGAGAATATACATGTGAGGCCCAGGCTGCGCCCTGAGTGCTCGCCACTCAAGCTGGCATGCGCGCGCCGCAGTTTTTTTTTTTTGGATCTGATGAGCTGATCGAGAGCATGCGTGTGCAGGACGTGCAGGGGAGGAGCTAATCGTGCAGCAAGTAGTTAAAGGGACAGTCATCAGATTGAGGCCCCTGATGGAACGGGGTACGGTCTGCTTCACTGCATGTGGTGCCCTTGCGTTGTCCACACAGTGGTGTTTTATCTGGGCCAATGGAGGCGAGTGCAGATCAGGGGTGCAAGATCTAGTGGGCATCACCATGTCGTGCCACACTCCCCTCCCTGCACCAACACTTTTTATTCAATTGTACCCGGTTATCCGGGTGCGATTAGCAGCCTTTTGCGCGATTGTGGATGTTTTGGTTATAGTAAGAGCAAGGACGAAAATGTAAACGAGGGACGATGTGTATCTATAAAAATTGTAGATGATTGAAGATTGAACAGCTCCGATCCACTAATTGTTATCGTAACTGCGCATGATCGGCCATCGATAAGGAAGATCTGTGTGATAGATCTCAGATGTTCTGTAGTTGATGAGTTCTCGCTCCTGGCTGATCACAATGAACTAGCTAGGTACCGATACTGTTTGATTATATATGTAAAAGAAAGGAAGAGACATAGAGGGGGTGCAGGAGGCATCTCTCAAGGGACCTGATCAACCATCCACTGTCTGCCTCTTTTTCCTTTTCTTTTTGCTAGCTAGCTGCTATCTCCTCATTGCAAAAGCCAAAGGGTGCAAAAAATTCAATTCGTTATATAGATACAAATATATATATATGCACATGAGTAGTATGAACTGATGCCCCCTCCTCTGGGGCTAATATAACTAAACAATCCATCAACCTTCTTATAACGTGTACTTGAGAATCCAATTGACTCATCTTCTCCCCCACCCTGCACCATTCACAAACAATTAACAGCCTCCCCTTTTGTCCTCTTTACCTCCCTTTTGCTAGGCTTTCTGTCCCATTGTTGGCTGCTAGCTGCTGGACCTCTTGCACAAAGGAGGGATGACTGGCTCTGAGAGGGCACATGGATTTGATGAGTTGAGTTCTCTTCATTCCCTGCCTTTCCCTCAACACACAATCACACCACAACCCTAAAGGTCCTTCCCAACAGGTCTGCCTTTTTTGTTTTTTTGTGAATTCTATAATGCTCTATTTCAATTTCATGCACATATAATATCTTATCACCCTATATATATGTTCCACTGCATATATGTTGTACTGTGATGCTTGCACATATGTGTGTGCTTGTGGTGGGCAGCATGTGCCTCTCATGCATACTTCTTGGCATATATGCATCTAGCTAGTTAGAGCTATATACAACAACACCATACCAAAAGGACACACACACACACACACACACACACACACACACACACACACACACACACACACACACACACACACACACACACACACACACACACACACACACACACACACACACACACACACACACACACATATATATATATATATATATATATATATATATATATATATATATATATATATATATATATATACTTGCTTGCTACTAGTTATATTCCACAAAGGGGGAACTCTAAAATATTCCACCAATGCAAGTGCATTCATGGAGTGACAACAAAGAAAAACGTCCTACTAATTGACGCAGGGGCCAAGCTCTACTACATGCATACTAAACACACATTAGATTACTCATTACACAAGCAAACATGAGTAACCGTCCATCCAGCTATCTGTGTCTCTACTAGAGAGAGGTCGTAGCTTTCGGTCCAACGCTCCTTCTAATTGTTCCTACAAACCCGAGAGAAAAGTCGATATTCCCGCAGAATTATTGTCCCCCTATGTTCCTTGGGAACCTCTATATATGCCAAGCGTGATACACACACATTTCTGTGTGCTAGTGATATAGCTACCTAATTGTTGGCATGTTCCTTCTATTCCTAGATGCCTGTTCTTGTCTTTGAAGGAAGGAATTAACCAGATCCTTTAATTTGGTTTCAGCATTAGCAGCTATATGTGCATATGTGCACTCACACTGGCTTTCCATTAACACCGAGATAGATCATCATATATATCTGCGCATGCGTATTGCATGGGATTCTCCACAGCTAATCAGGACTGCATGGCAGTATCAATGGACGTAGGGATCACACACCCAGCTGTCCATAAAGGGGATAATGCACTTATAACCAAACCTGGGCCAAGTTTGTGGGGGATCGATCGATATCGATACTGATCTTGCTCTGTTGGTCCTCCATAGATCATCGACTTGACATATATTCTTGTGATGATCCTCCGGGGGTGGACCGATGATCATGAGGAATTAGCACAAGTGCTGAAGTGCAAGGCTTAGCTACTAGCAGATCGACACCGATGCATCACCATCAGGCCATGCTCATCATGTATATCCATCATTCCGCACTCTTATTCGGCCGGTCATGAATTGTGTACCAATGGTCCCCAATTGTTGCATGCATGTTTGATTTGTGAAAAGGACACATGAGCAATTGCTCAGTGGACGAGTGGAGCACACTAATACCAGCCAATACAACTGATGAGTTGAAGAGCTATACATCTGAAAATTCCTTGGCATATATGATATATCTGAGGCAACAAATGTTATTATTAGTTGATGCTGGGACAACATCACATGAATACATGATATGAGGGAGAAAGATCAGTATATGGATCGGACGCAAAAATTCAAGTACCTTCAAATTAAATTGCTTCTCACTAGATCCTGAATGTAGCAGTTGAGTCTGCCCCCCTACTCATCATGACCATCATATGCCCAACCCATAAAATGGCACAAAGTACACATCCACAGAAAAGAGTATCATCCAATCAAGGCTAGATTGCAACTGCTACATTACAATTAGAGCAAAGACACATCTGAATTTCAGCTCATTAGTCTACAATATCTCAGGCTCAGCACATGGTACCCAACTCCATCAAACCCAACTTCAGGAGGTCTCCTCTGCTTAATTTGTACTCTTTCCAAAAAGAAAACTGCGGCACAGATCTCCAGATGTGACGTGTGATCATACTAATCCCTGACGGCAAAATAAGGTGTGAATCACCAGCTTTGCTTTGAGATTGGTGTAGTTTTCGCTTAGGAAAGCAAGCGGTCGGAAACATAAAAATTAACGCCCTCTTTATGTTGAGTCACTGCTAACCTTTGTGAGCCCACATCATGATCATCGTGGCCAAAGCAGGGAAGAGGAAAAGCATGCAATGCAATGAATGCAAGCTGCTGGGGAAAAACTGAACAAGTACCACCATACTTTTTCCATGTCATGCAAAGGGAACCCCAGCTGATTTGGTTTGTATGCACTACAGTACACACCTTTGTTGTGGCTGGTTTTGGTCCTTAGATGCATCATTGCCTGCACATGGTTATGCAAAGCTACCAGCCCATGAAACAAAACAGTTGATCTACCACATATCTCAAACTGGCAGCCTTTACAAAATCTGTAGCTGTTAGCCCTATGGCTAGTATAGTGTAGACTATCAAGAAAAAAAAGAAGTAAAAAGGCGACAAAGAACCAAAGAGAAAGAAAAGATAGAAATGAGGAGAGGGATTGAAAAGAGGGAAGTGAGGAGAGGGAGAGAAATAAAAAGAGGTTAGTGGTGGCAGCATAAATTCAGATGACAATTTGACGTGAGCGGCACAGATTCACCAGCTCCCTATCGACAAAACTAGCGACGACATGCATGAATTATATATCGTTAGGCACCTAAAGCCTTGGAGCAAGAAGACCAGGAATTACAATTTCTCTGGCTGCTAGCTCTCGAGTGCTGCAATTACCTTGCATGCATCTGGCTACAAGCCTAGCTACAACAGGTCTCACTCACATTCACATCAAGTAATTTGGATTATATCTGCATGGTTGCACAGCTTGCTCTCTGCTGCAAGTAAAGGTGCTGGGACCGGCACTTGTCCTGCAAGTAGCCAAAGTTTGGGGCTTTATTGATAATGTGACATCACTGCCCAAAGGAAGATCTTGTTTCAAGATCTCTCTATTTCTCAACTGATTCTGAACAATAGTAGTTTGTATGCTTTCTAGCTAGACATCAATAGCATACACAATTGTGCCGATTAATTAACATCGGTATTTGTTTTTTTATTTGAGTATAATTGGATGTAGTTATCTAGGTGACGGCATTTTTCTTTGTGGTCTAGCTAGAATATTTAGTGATTTTGTTGGGTTTTCTTATAGCGATCTGAAGGGGGAAAAAGGAGTAAAATGAACAGGTGATCGAGAAAAATAAAGGAAAGGTGGCAGTTGGTGCGCTAGATTAGATTGCACACAAGAAAGGGGATTGAGTTAGAAGACAGGTGTTTTATTCTATACTAAACTCCTCAAGAATAAAAGGGGAAAAGGGAGGAAAAGATTGATCAGGGCCATGTGTGTACTTATATATTATTTTTCCAGAATTAATTTGGGTCAGAGCGCACCCAACAACAGCTGGGGATCGCAATCATCTTCTCTCGAGTTCATATACATTCACATGGTCTTTAATTACTTTGGTGTTCCATCATCAAAGCTTCTAGAGGCTTGTTTGCAAGGACAACTCACAATTGAATCCCCAAGGATTATTTTGCAAACAAATTTACTGAATATTATTAACAATTACCATAATAAGTTAGAAAAAATATTTCATTCCAAATTTAGGGGACTAACTAATGTGTGGTGTCTCACTTCACACAAACATGTGCTTTGTTATGTATGTCGATCTCTTTCTACTTGTTATATATTTTATCACACATGCAAGTTCCAACCAAACTTGCATAATGAAGAGTATCAAAAATAATATTTTAAATTAAAAATGTTTGTGTGGCCACTCAAGTTAGATATTAATTAATTTGATTCTTTTGAGATGGAGCAAAGTCATGGTCAATATAAACACCCTATAGGATTTGTTGGTTCGGTTAGCCAAGAGTCATGAGAATATAGAGGTTGGTAGTGCAAAAATTAGGTATAGTAAATTAAACATATATCTAGTGCGTCATAGTTTTTCCGCATAAGTTGGGAGATCATTTGGAGTACCTGAGGTGGCATCCAACAAAATTAATATGTCTACATATGCGTGCCTGAAAATAGTAAGTACTATGTCCATGAAGGGTGTGCAAGGTTTATCAAAAGGTATGGATCTAGTTAATATGTAATAATAGCTTGTATGTAGCAACTCAACTGTATATATATCCAAGAATATTAACTGAGAAAATGCATATATGAAGATAGTCGGCAATAGCGGCTAGATAACGCAAAGCATTTCGAGAAATGGTCTATAAAGGATGCATCACAAATAAAAACATATAGCTAAAGGCTAGGAGCTCATCAGTCCTAACATTTTGAAAACGAGTGTTAAGATCTCCTTATGTCAGCCTCCACAATCACCCACTAATTAATGGGTTGCAACGTAACGCCGCAAAGGCTACTAACGCATGCCAACACCACGCAATTGATGTTTCATCCTCATTTTGCGCATGAAGGGTTAAGCGCTGTCACGTACGCTACCAGACAAGTGCTGATAATCACTTGTGTCTCTATTCCAGTTTTGACGGCGCAACCTTTGAATCTTTCCCTATGACGGTCAATATATTGATTCATTGATCTTTTTTTTACAGTTACTATATTGATTAATTGACGAGAGGCTACTATTTGTAAAGCTTTATGTTATAATTAACTTGATCTCGAATGATGCAACAGAGAGAAATGAAAACTCTTAGTCTTCTATATAGTTATGTTCGTTATTGCTCCTTAATTATTTTAAAGGATCCGAAGATTGGATTGCATCAAACAAAACTTGGTATTGAGATCTACAGATGAATTCTTCCAGTTGCAAACAAAGTGCCCAACTCACTGAAACATGCATGAGCACCACCACAGTTAATTTCCATTATCAAGAGAGAAAAAAAGGGATATGTTATCTCCTGAATATCCACCACCCACCATCATCCACATATGCAGTGCAGAGTGCAGACATCCATCCCCCCATAACACAAAACCTACAACAACCACCATATATACCAGCAAACCCCTCTTTACCAATAACTACCTTCTGTAACTGGATATATATACACTGCTAGTGGTGGTATGATGCTACTTTATCACCCCACACCAAGCAATTAAGTTGTTAATTGCAACTTGGTACTGATCACTAGTCTAGCAAGTACCACTGCCCCCCTTGTAATTTAACTAACTGGGGTGCCAATATACCCTGGCCAATATAAAAGTGACAGCAACAAGTGTTGCTCCCCTGGCCCACCTAGTAGCCCCCCACCTCTTCTCTTCTCCCCTCCTCTGCCCTTGCCAATGATAAATACCTTGCCATGAGCCAACACCCACTCCAGAGCCACACTTAGCTTGCAGCTGATCAACCAAGTATAGCAGTACTAGTGCTGAGAGGCAGCAAACCAAAATTGTTAAGCTCCTACACACCTACACCAAGTGTAGTGTTTGTGTGAAGTGATCATAGCACAGGCGGGGAGCTAGCTAGAGAGACGGATTCTCAAAAGGATACATCCGTCGCCGCCATGCCGCCTTCGCTGGAGCACGATGAGCAGCAGACAGCGGGAGGTGGCGGCCACCGAGCAGCACCACCCCCTCCTCCGACGAACATGCTCGCCTTTAGCAGCTGCAGTAGTAGCAGCGGCGGCACTCCCTCTTGTACTTCTGTTGCGATCACCACCACAACCACCACTACCACCACCAACTCCTCCTCTGCCGCCGTCGTGCATCCCACCACCTCCAGCCCGCCGTCGCCGGCCGATGCTCGCCTCGGCCCCGCCGCCAACTCCTTCCCTCTCGTCCTCAAGGTAGTAATCTGAGACTTTATATATATACATATATATGTATATATATGTGTGTGCTTCTTTCTTGATAATAATGTAATAATGTATATATACAAACATGTAATGAGTATGTTAATTAGTATGCACGTGCGCACGCGTTTATTTGTAGTGTTTTGAGGGTGTGCATGGTGATGAGACGTGTTCATGCATGTGTTTTGTGCATTAGTTCGAAGAGGTGGTGTACAAGGTCAAGCTGGGGCAGCCGGCGGCCGGATGGTGCGACAAGCTGTCGGCCGCGGCGAGCATGGCTGTCGGCGGCGGGGACGCGAGGAAGAAGAAGGCTTCGTCGTCAGCGGCGGCGGGGTCGTCGTCGTCGTCGGCGCGGGAGAAGACGATCATCAGCGGGATGTCCGGCGTGGTGCGTCCGGGGGAGATGCTGGCGATGCTGGGCCCGTCCGGGAGCGGCAAGACGACGCTGCTGACGGCGCTGGGCGGGCGGCACGGCGGCCGGGCGATGCTGTCCGGCAAGATCACCTACAACGGCCAGACCTTCTCCGGCGCCGTCAAGCGGCGCACCGGGTTCGTGACGCAGCACGACGTGCTGTACCCTCACCTGACGGTGGCGGAGACGCTGTGGTACACGGCGCTGCTCCGGCTGCCCCGCGCGCTGAGCGCCGGCGAGAAGCGCGCGCAGGCGGAGGCCGTGGCGCGCGAGCTGGGCCTCGCCAAGGTCGCGCACAGCATGGTCGGCGGCGTCCGCGGCGTGCGCGGGCTGTCCGGCGGCGAGCGCAAGCGCGTCAGCATCGGGCTGGAGATGCTCATCGACCCCAGCCTTCTGCTCCTCGACGAGCCGACCTCGGGGCTCGACTCCACCACCGCCGCCCGGATCGTCGGCACGCTCCGGCGGATGGCGGCCGGCGGCGGCCGCACCGTCGTGGTCACCATCCACCAGCCGTCGTCGCGGCTGTACCACATGTTCGACAAGGTGCTGCTGCTCTCCGCCGACGGGTGCCCCATCTACTACGGCCGCGCCGCCGACGCGCTCTCCTACTTCGCCTCCGTCGGCTTCGCCTCGCCGCTCTCCCTCAACCCCGCCGACCTCATGCTCGACCTCGCCAACGGTACGCCACCATGCACCCCCTCCCTCACACACCCACTGGCGCACAAATATTCCTTCATTTCCTTCCCTCTCTCTCCGTCTCACTACCTTTCCACGATGCCTTCCAATTCACAGGGCACATTGCCATGTGCCATTTCCATTCCATTCCTTGCGCTGACGTCATCCATCCCCCCCTCGGTAGCAAGCTAGCATCAAAGGTGGGTGAGAAATTCAGCCCTAACTCCTCATAGGTCATCGAAAAACTTTCGATTGGACAAGCTCCAGCATTGCAAAGGACATTTACCCAAAATGTTTTCTTCGCCCCGTCGACGGCTACCTGTCGGGTCGTGCCATTTCTCACACAAACTAGCTAGCATTCCACTATTCTAATGAATTTTTCGCAGTGATGCACAGATTTATTTATTTTCTTGCTAATACAAAATGGCCCTTCCTTGACGACCAAGATAGTGAGTTTCAGTTCATGTTTAACGGAAAAAGTAGAGGAATCGGGTCCGTTAGACAGTAGTTGTTCAGTTAACCACCTCAAAAGGGTAAGACCAAAATAAAGCGCAGAACACACAATACCACGGGGCTCTGAAAAAAAAACATAAAGAATCGAAAAGAAGTGAGCACATACTTGGAGGGGAGTGTGAGCGGCACAAACAAATGTGTGCCAAGATTGCGTTCCTGATACGGTGCGCGCATGCAGCTGGTCTCCTGGCCCATTTTGGGGGTCCCCTGACGAGAGCGATGCTTTCTCTCCTTTGATCTGCGTCATGATCACCTTGAGCATCCATCACCATCTCCATCTTCATGGCATATATGCAATAGAATACAAACAATTGGATAATTACATGAATTTGATCAAAGAATCGGCGAGATGAGAGTTACATGATAGCTAGGTAATGAACAAATACTGCATATATATAGTTTATAAATGAAAAAAATACATATTAAAATCCTCTTATTAATAATCAAAGTATATAAAGAGTACATCAATCACTTTTAGGTGTTACATGATTATCTTACATAGGCTACAACACTATTACAAGAAAAATATATATTTTCTACGCAAAATGTTCGGATAATTCATCTGGTTTTCCGATGATGTCGACCACCGCTTGAAATGCAAATGGAGTGCTACAACTGCAAAGGAGCAAAATGGGCAAATGGCAATGATGCAGTTGGGGCGTTGGGTGGGGGGAGACATGGACAGTCAGGGACACACTCCTCTGTCCCTTCCCAATCATGGATCCGCACCTCCTCCCATCATTCTTCCCTCTTTCCATTCCAATTTTGATCTTTCTTTCTTTTTCTCTTTCTCTTTCACACGACCAATGGCTGGCTCAATCTCGGTCAACAATGGCAGACACTTGTCGAGCTCGTGGAGCTTGGCCAATCGATCACTGTGCTGACCCCGCGCTGTGCATGCAGGTATCGCGCCGCAGGCGGCGGGGGGCGACGGTGACGGCGATGGCGGCGAGGCGCGGATGATGATGGCGGCGGTGACCGGCGGCAGCGAGAGCGAGCACAAGGAGGTGCGCGCCAAGCTGGCCGCGGCGTACGAACGCCACATTGCGCCGGCGGTGAAGCTTGACATATGCGCCCGGGAGACGTCCGCTTCCGCGGCGTCGCAGCAGGGCGGCGGGCAGCCGCCGTCGTCGGCGGCGCGCCGCCGCCGCCCGGCACAGTCGGAGTGGACCACCGGGTGGTGGACGCAGTTCCTCGTGCTCCTCCAGCGCGGGCTCAAGGAGCGCCGCCACGAGTCGTTCAACAAGCTCCGCATCTTCCAGGTGCTGAGCGTGGCGAGCCTCGCCGGCCTGCTGTGGTGGCGCACGCCGGCGTCGCACCTCCAGGACCGAACGGCGCTCGTCTTCTTCTTCTCCGTCTTCTGGGGCTTCTTCCCGCTCTACAACGCCGTCTTCACCTTCCCGCTGGAGCGGCCGATGCTGCTCAAGGAGCGCTCGTCGGGGATGTACCGGCTCTCCTCCTACTTCGCGTCGCGCGCCGCCGCCGACCTGCCCATGGAGCTCGGCCTGCCCACGGCGTTCGTGCTCATCCTCTACTTCATGGGCGGGCTCGACCCGCACCCCGGGCCCTTCCTGCTCTCCCTCGCCGTCGTGCTCTACAGCGTGCTCGTCGCGCAGAGCCTGGGGCTCGCCATCGGCGCCGTGCTCATGGACGTGAAGCAGGGCACCACGCTGGCCTCCGTCATCACCATGGTCTTCCTCATCGCCGGCGGGTACTACGTGCAGCACATCCCGCCGTTCGTCGCGTGGCTCCGGTGGCTCAACTACAGCTTCTACTGCTACCGTCTCCTGCTCGGGATCCAGTTCCCCGGCGGCGGCGGGTACTACCACTGCGGCGGCGGCCACATGTGCCCCGTGGCGGAGTTCCCGGCGATCAAGGCCGTCGGGCTCAACAACCACTGGGTCGACGTCTGCGTCATGGCGCTGCTCCTCGTCGGCTACCGCGTCATCGCTTACGTCGCGCTCGACCGCCTCAAGCCGAGGTGAACGAACGCCGCCATGGCTCGCAGTAGAATCTGATGAACCAGCTCGAGGTCAAGAGACAGTGCATGATTAACAGGACGAGTTAGTTAGTAGCTTCTTGTTTAGCTCTTGCCGTTTCTTGGAGGGATGTACTACGGTGTCGGTGAGAGGTGATTAGTCGTTAATTGGGCGATCAAGAGGGGGAGAGAGGATTAATGGCGGTGATTAGTGTACGTCGATGACCCGGAGAGAAATAATTATTTGATTGATCTGTGGCGCGAAGAGAAGGAAGCACCTGGTGCTCTGTATAATACCGCAAAGGGAGAATACCATTACAAACCTGCAGCTGCAATACAAGCCTGCAGCTTCTCGGATACTCTGCAGCCTGAACAAAAAGGTTTTCAGAATTCAGAAATCTGCTGTGCCATTCAAAGTTCTGCATCGTTTGCTGTTGCGCATATTTTCATATTCCAGAATGAAAATTCATCATGGGCTCCCATCCCATAGCCATTGTCGAGTTTGCAACAGCTGCTGATTGAATAAACTCCATGTGCCATTCAGACACTGCTTCCGAACTGAAAGAATCGTTCATGTGAACTAAACTGAACAGAAGCTTTGGACAGAGACTCAAGTACATGAAGCAGGATAAACGAGAGCAACAAACCATGTCTTGCAGCTTTTCAACAGTGCAAGTATACAGGGAACCAACAGAAATCGAAGCTGCAGCGCTTCTAAGGGTGTGTTTGGTTCACGTATATGGGCCGAACCAGGCCCACGGGGTGCAGCAACCCCGCGTCTGGTTGCCTGCTTCTACCCTAGAGCCTGGCTCCCGTGCTGCAGCCCCCCCGCCGCCGCCTGCATCCCGAGCTACGCCCAAATCCCCCGTCTCTCCATAGCCAGGCTCGCGCGCTGCAAGCGCGGGCGATGGCGCCCGAAATTTTTGGCTGCGCGCGTGCAGGCGGGAGAAGAGGAGGCGGACGCGGGAAAGCTAGGGTTACCGCCCCCAGTTCGCGCCATTCCTCCTTGTTATAAGGTCACCTCGACCCTCTTTTTCTCCGCCTCTGCCATTCTTGCACCTCGCGCTCGCCCTCTTCTTCTCCACTTGTTCGTCATCGCTGGTAAGTGGTGAGCATCACCTGCCTTGTTTCGGTTGCTGACACAGGTTGTTCCTCCCTCTCACTCTTTCTCACCCGCGCAGGTCACCTGCTCAGATCTGGGTTCTTCCTCCCTTCTCCATAAGGTGATCCTGTTATTTGCTCAGATCTGTGTTGTACCTTCGTTTGCCGTCCAGATTTGGTGTTTTGCTTATTTTCTCCATCACTCTCAGACTCGGATCCGTGCTGGTTGACCACGTTGGTGTTGAAAAGGCAAGCACTCTCCCTTTGTACTTTCGATATGTGCATGTATGCCGTCGATGCAGCTAAATTTCATTTTTTTGATGCTAGGGTTTGGTACTAACTGGTGTGCCTTGCTCAGATCTTTGTTTTGGTTGGTTTGGTCTCGCTGGTTGCCTGAGGATCTGCTTGGACGGTGTGTGCTCGGCTCACACGGTAACATTTGTGTAACCCGACCCTTTTTGCATGGCCGATGATGTTGTGTATGTTTTTGTGTTTTGGTCTACATGTTTATAGCAGTTCATGATTGCTTGTTCATGTCTTATGTTATATTCAACTGAGCACAAGTAGTTGGCCAGTGATACTTGATACTACACAATTAATCTGAGCTCATGTTCTTAGTCGATGATTTATGTGGTACCTGCAATTATATGATCTCTGAATGTGGCACAAGTTTTGGTCTGTGATAGTTGTTGATATGTCTGAGTGCATGCAGTTATCTCTCTGATAACTTTGTTTGTTATGATCCACCACTGAAGCATGTCCTTTGTACTTGCATTGTTTTAGATGAATCCTGCTGAGCAGAGGAGGTTGCTTGTGATCCAGGCTGCTGCTTTTGTTTCTCGCCGTTTATGCATATGTAATAGCTAGGTTGAGGATGGCACGTAGTTCACGGCCTAGGATTACCTATGCCCCGATGAGTGCCATGGACTTGGAGAGGCAAGCCAACCTAAACTTAATCTATAACGCAATGACATTGAGTGCATTAACATGTTGCGTATGCGTAGAACTCCCTTTTTCAAGTTGTGTAATCTATTTAGGGAGAGACAGTTGTTGAGGGACACTATAAACAGCACTGTGGAGGAACAAGTTGCAATGTTCCTCCATGTGGTGGGGCATAATCAGAGATTTAGGGTGATTCATCAAAACTTTAGGAGGTCATTGGAAACAGTTAGTAGGTATTTTAGACAGGTCTTGTATGCTGTTGGAGAGCTCAGGGGGGAGATGATTAGGCTGCCATCAACTCAAACACCACTTAAAATCAGCAATAGCCCAAGATGGAACCCATATTTCAAGGTAATTATATGAACAAGTTAACCACTTATTATGCTATATTGCAAACAAAACTGAAACCATAAGTGTTGTTGACATGTAGGATTGCATTGGTGCAATAGATGGCACACATGTTCATGCTAGGGTGCCAGCAAAGATCTCAGCAGCATTTAGGGGTAGGAAAAATTATCCTACTCAGAATGTGCTTGCAGCAGTTGACTTTGACATGAGGTTTACCTATGTCCTAGCTGGTTGGGAAGGGTCTGCACATGATGCCCTCATTTTGGCTGATGCTCTAGAGAGAGATCATGGATTAAGGGTTCCACCAGTGTACCTCAATAGCCGGTTGACTTTGAGTAAATAGTTTTGCTTTAACCTAAATAGTATAACTAATTGTTGGCTACCTACTTAATTATATAGGGAACTACTACCTAGTGGATGCTTGGTTATGCATGTAGGCCTGGGTTTCTACCACCATACAGGGGCACTAGATATCACTTGAAAGAATATGGTGGGAGGAATTATCCTACCAACAGGAAAGAGCTGTTCAACTTGAGGCATTCAAGTTTGAGAGTCACAGTTGAGAGGGCATTTGGGGCTTTAAAGAACCGTTTTCGTATTCTTGACAATAAGCCCTTCCACCCCTACAAGACACAAGTTAAATTAGTCCTTGCATGTTGCATTATACACAACTGGATTGTGGGTCACGGGGAAGATGAGTTGTTCCCTGATGCTGCCACCTGGGAACCAAACCCACCATCAAATAGTCCACCTGAGGAAATAGCTGATAATGTTACTTGGGGTCAAAGAAGGGATGCTATAGCTGATGCAATGTGGAACAATAGGGGCCATCATCATGTGTAGCTTTTGCTGTTATTGAGTTGTTCCTTCCTACTTTTCTGTGCAATATGTTGAGACTAAGAACTCTGTGCAATAATGTTTGTCATACATGTCTGAACATGCTGAGGCTAATGACATGAGCAAGGATGATGAATTATTGAACTATAAATTGAGGCCACTACTTGTGCTGTGTTGTGAACTGTTTCTATTTACCTGAGGCCAACTATTTGCATCACTTGTCCTCTTCTTCTTATATGTGCAATGATGATAACAATGTGCATGTTAACAGTTACCTAGGCCATGAGTTGTGCTGTGATGATTTGTACAATATTTGCATCTGCTGCCTTCTTTCTTATTTTCTGTGCAATGGTGATAACAATGTGCATGTTAACTGAGGCAATGTGACTGGTACACTAGGATATGGCTCAGCAAGTGCCTAGAATTGACTTGGACGAGGGTGTTGAGGAGGTCCCCATGGGGGCTGTGGCTCAGGAGGTGGGTGAGCAGCGCAATAGGGGAGCAATGCGCTGGACAAGTGGCATGTCAAGCTTTGTGTTGCGGCGCATGTGCCAGCTCATTGAGACTGGGGTTAGAACTGATAAGGGTTTTAAGGAGGTGCACTTGAACCAGGTTGCAAAATACCTGTCTGAGTTTACTGGGGTGGAGGTTACTGGAACTCAAGTGTATAACCACCTGAGGAAGTGGAGGCAGAGGTGGGTGAAGGTGTCAAAACTGAGGATGCTTAGTGGTGCCCAGTGGGTTGATGATGTGTGCATGATTAGCCTTGAGGAGGAGCACTATGTGGGTCACATCAAGGTGTGTGGTGTTTCTATTTAGATCAGTACTTGCTTTACTTCATCTTCACCTCATTGCTAACTTATTTTGCAAAATAAAACTAGGATCACCCTAAGGATGCAGAATTCCTCAATGCTCCTATTGCTAACTACAAGGAGATGGAGACCATTTTTGGGAATGGCTTGGCAACCGGCAAGTATGCAATGGGATCAAATGAAGCTCTAGGCACCCTTCTCTCGTTTTATGATAGTGATGTGAAGAGTGAGCCATATGATGAGGAGAAGGCAAGAAAGGGGATGGATGAACATGCCAAGAAGTTTGCTAATGTGCCCAAGGAGATTGACACTGAGGCAAGGGAGAAAAAGAAGAGGAAGAGGTCTTTCCTATCTGAGGAGGAACATGCTGTCTTCTCTAGTATGACTGAGGCAGTGAAGGATGTTGCTGCTGCTATCCGTGAGACCAAGGTTGAGGTGCTCAACCCAGACCTCTATGGGGCGGTGATGTACATGGGGGGGTTCACTGAGGAGGCTCTGATTGTTGCTTTCTCCTATCTAGCTGACAACAAGGCCCAGGGTGATGCCTTTGTGAGGATGAGTGACGCACACCGTGTCCTGTGGCTTAGGACATGGCTTGCCAAGAATTATGTCCAGTAGATCATTCAGTACGGTGACTGACTGGTCTCTCTTTTGTTGGTAGCTGGAGCTTGCAACACTTAGCTCCTTTGATTTTGTGTAGCACACTGCTAACTGGAGCTTGACAACACTTAGCTCCTTTGATTTTGTACAGAGATAGGCACCATTTCTCTGTAGGTACTTGGGTGATGGGTATCTAGGTCAGGATGGTTGACCAGTCACATTAGCCAGTGATGTAACAGACTTATGAACTGCCTATGCAGTGATGCATGAATTGCCTTCTATTTGCCTTCTACTTCCTTCTAATTGATGTCTAATTCCTTGTATTTGACTTTGATTTCTTAACTGAGCACAACTCATTTGCATTTCTGATGAAATTATTCATTTCTACCTAATCTGAGCACAACTCATGGACACTAGTGATATATTTGTTAACAAACATGCATGATCTGAGCACAATTGCTACTATCTACTACACTGGTTGTCTACTGTTATTTTCCTTTCCTGCAAAGTTTCAGGATGTTCAAAGGATGCTCTGAACATGATGATCTGGACAGGATGGCCATCAAAAAACAGGTGGTACTTGTGCACTCTAGTTCACAGTCTACCTGTTGCTTTGCTGAATTTTTTCACTATTAAACTGAAACTATTGATCTGTGCAATGAAATTAACTGATGCATAAGGCATGTGCAATGATGTTGGTTTTTACTTGATACTGCACTTATTCTGAGGCTCTAGGCATATGACATGATGTTGGTTTTTCCTTGATACTACACTTATTCTGAGGCTCTAGGCATATGCCATGATGTTTGTTTGTACTGGGTACTGCACTAAATCTGAGGCTCTAGGCATATGCCATGATGTTGGTTTTTACATGATACTACATTTAATCCAATCCTCAAGACATATGTCATGTTGGTTTTATTTTGATCATAATACCTTATTTTTCCCTATATTTGCAAATGATGCTTGTTATTCTTTTCAAGCAAATGCCTATGTGCCACTTATGATTTCATTTTACTGAGCACATGCCTATGCTAATGATGCTTTTTTCAAAACTTAGCACATACTCATTACTACAATGTTGTCTACAGCACAGATCTATAGCAATTGTTACTCTCTACTACAATGTTGTATACAATACTTCCTTTCCTACATAATTTCAGGTTGTTCAAAAGGGTTGAGAAGCATTCTACCATTGACAACATCAATCCTGCATTGTGAAAGCTGATAAAATTTGGTTGTAATTCATATTCTAATTGTAATTTTAGTTTGAAAGCTCATGTAATATTGTAAATTTGATGATATGTAATGCTGTGTAACTGTTGTGCTCATGAAACTGGAGGTGGTAACCTCACCATCCAATGAAAGTGGTGACTGGAATGTGGTAGTATTCAGCCAACCAAACATGGTGCATTGCATGATTTGCTCCGCATCCGTTCATACAACCACCAACCAAACTATCGCTCCGTGCATGCGAGTGCTCGCGATGCGCCCAAGCAAACAAGGACCTCCCCGTACGCTCGAAGCACGGCCGCCCGCAGCCCCGCCGATCGGATGCGGGTGCCTAGATTCTAGAGAAGGGAACCAAACACACCCTAAAATCTCAAGGATACCGTGGCATCTCCTTCTTGATAATTTTTTAATATTAACCTTTTTTTAAAAATTATTTTTATAAATAACCCCCCGGGGAACTTTTTTTTTTTTTGCACCGGTAACCCTTTTGGCCGCGCCGGCGGCGTGGCGCGCGCCCCCGCCACGCCACGGCGGCGCGCGCGCGCGCGCGCGCCGGGCGTGGGCCCGGGCTTGCCGCGCCACCGCGCCCGGCGCGGCGGTCGCCGCGCCACCGCGCCCGGCGCGCGGCGCCGCCGGCCAAGAGGGCCCGCGCGGCCCCCTTCTTCCTCCTCCTCCTCCTCTCCCCTTTCTTCTCCGGCCCCGAGCCGCCCCGCGCGCACGGCGCGCGCCGCCGGCCGCCCCCCCCTATTCCCGGCCCCAAATCGGTGGATTTGGGGTGGGAAAAGTGGGGGAATTTGTTCCCGCGTCCTTGTGAAGGTATTGACCTACTTCTCTCCCTCTGTTACCGTTGCATTGTGTAGATCGGAGTAGATGTTTGTGACCTAGGGTTAGATATAGAAATATGAAATTTAGACGAAATGCAATTAGTTTTAATGGAAATGATGATTAGTTCATACGAAGTAGTTTCTCTGCCCGTGTTATTGACGTGTAGAACTTGTTGCATGAATCGATTTAATGATATTATTGATGTCAAATGTTTAGGGTAGTTGATAATGGGTGTAGCTATTATATGGATGCACGTTTATTAGGGGTAATACCTAACAATTTTGTTGAATAACGAATATGCATTTATATATATATAACTAATCGAGATGGATATAATTTTTGTTGAACACAATTCTAATTTTTCATGTATATTTATAATAAATATCTATTGTAGTACTATATAGTTATTAAACAAGTTATAAATTTTGTAGATGGACTGTTTAGTTCGCATGTTTCATGGGGGCGTAGTTAAAGAAAATGGAGAGTTTGAGAATATGACAGAGTTGGTAGAAACATTTGATGGTCCGCCAAGCTTTAAGGATGTAGTTGATTGTGCAATGGTCAACTATGGAGTTGGAATGCATGAGTTGTCATTTAGAGGTCGTTTTGATTGTGGGAAGGCTAGAGCTCATTATGTGTTGATGAGCTTGTCAAGTGAAGAAAATTGGAATCGGTATAAGAAGGTAGTTGGTCAAGCTAATGTGTCATGTCTGGAGGTTGTGGTAGATATTACTCGTGGGCCTAGTGGTAATGTTTACATGAATGAGGAAGTGCCGTTTGAGGTTCTAAAAGGTACATAAGAGTATACAATTTTAGAGGAGGACTTTGGTTGTAGGGAACCTAGTCTGGATGTTGGGATGGTGAATGATGATTTTCCTAATGATTGTTTTGAGCGGGAGGAAGAAACCATGGACGATGATGATATATCTGACAGCTCTGAAGAAGGTGATTTTGAAGATGAGTCTGATGAGGAGCATGCGGAAGAGCAAAATGATGCCAATGCACATGCAGCTGAAGCACTCCTTGGTTTAAGTGAGGTTAACTTGGATGGTGTTCAACATGATTATGTTGCAGGACCCTCGGTGAACCATAGAACCTTTGAAAGGGAAGTGCACATAAGTAGGCCGCCAGTGAACACAAGAAATGGTGAAAGTGAAGAACATGTACCTAGGTTCCCGGACAACACTAGAATTGGTGAGAGTGCTGAACACAACACCCAAGCTCAGTACCAATTTGGAATCCCTTCTGTTCGCAATGATAGAGACTTGAGTAGGATCGATAGAGCCATTTGTGATTCTACTAGGTTGTTCACAGAAGGAATAATTTTTACCAAAGTGAGCCCGAGATACATGAGAAAATGATGTTTGACTCCCCGGACGAACTTAAGTTTTTCTTGTCGACTATGCGGGAAGCATTATAGGCCTTTCACCGTGGTCCATTCGGACGAGAATCTTAGGTATGAAGTAATGTGCAAACAAGGGTGCATGTGGCGTGTATGGGCACGGCCGCAAAGAGAGACAGGGAAATGGAAGATTACAAAGGTTGTGGGACCTCACACATGTCGGTCGAGTCGGGTGAAGGGAGTTCACGCACAATTGATCGCAAGTTACATTGGAAGGTGTATCTTAGGCGTTGTTCGTCGAATAGTGAGGTGACGGCCAGCAATTTGATAGAGCGGATATTGATGTTTGCTTGGATATCGTGTGAAGTATTCTAAGGCATGGCGGGCTAAACAACATGCAATTGCCTTGCTATGGGGCGATTGGAAAGAGTCATATGCAAAAATTCCAAGGGTCTTGAGAGCCATGAACCACTTCAATCCTGGGGTTAAATGGTTCCCTTACATGACCGGTTCTCGTGTTCTCGACGGTTGTGTTTTGAAGCCCGTCCTTCTACGTGTTTTTTTGGTGCTTTCCACAATGTAAAGTGGCTTTCCAACACTGTCGTCCGGTGATACTTGTAGACGGAACCTTCTTGACCGGCAAGTACAGAGGTACACTCATGATGGCAGTTGCTGTAGATCCTGAACAGCAACTTGTGCCTTTAGCTTATGCCTTGGCGGAGAGTGAGAATGACGATAGTTGGTCACGGTTCATGAGGCTCCTTCGCATTAACGTACTTGGTCCAACGCGACAGGTATGTATGATCTCAGATCGGCACCATGGTCTCATCAAATGTGCGAGCAACCACCTGGATGGGTATCCACCACTTGTTCATCGGTGGTGCATTAGGCACTTTGCCGCCAATTTGTGGCGTCGTCAGAAGAATAAGGAGGTAATAGGACAATTGAAGTTGCTAGCATCAGTACATACAGAGGACAAATTTAAGGAACTGCACAAGGACTTAGTTAAGAACTTGAACGAGGAAGCTAAAGATTGGTTGGAGTATGAAATGGAGGATAAGGACAAATGGGCTCAAGCATATGATGCCGGGGGTATGCGTTGGGGTATCATGACAACAAACTATTCTGAAAGTTACAACAACATATTTAGAGGAATAAGAAGTAGACCCGTCGCGGGGATCATGGAATACTCATTTGAAAAATGCAATGAATACTTTGTGAAAAGATGGCAGAAAGCACGTGATTTGTTGGATAATGGGGGTAGAATTGGATCCTTTGCAGATGAGATAATGTATGATGCCGCTTTAAGATCCGTGAACCAACATGCGAAGCATACGGTCCGGACGAATGATTTATTCTATTCGAGGTTCCTCTACTACTAATGTTGGAGGGGAGAGTCATGGCGGTCGACACTATAGGGTGGACCTCCGGCCGTACTTGCACCGTAACGGTCCTCAATTGTTGCATCTTCCTTGTTCTCACTTGATGATAGCTTGCACTGCTAGAGGTCTAGACTATGAAAATGCCATGTACATGTCTCCTTTGTTCTTTAGAGAACACACCATTAAGATTTGGGAATCCAGCTTTGAGCCGTACCTTGATCCGTCACAATGGCCGGAATATGATGGCCCAGAGTACGTGCCACTGCCGTCTTTGAAGAAATTGAAAAAGGGTAGGAGGCAAAAGAAGCGTTTGAAAGGGGACATGGACGCGTGTCAAGGAAGGTTTGCCGCTGATTATGATATGGGTGATTTTGAAGCTGATGCAGACAAGATGACGTATCTTTGCTCAAAATGTCACAAAGAAATTAAAAACTGCAAGTGTCGGAAAAGAAAATCGAAGGGCAAGAAAAAAGCAACGGGGACAAATAGAAGGATGGATGGTTCCAACTCTAGGGTAGGTGTCATGGTAGTACTTTAGTAGGTGAAAAATTATGAAATTTTGTATGCAAGTTAAATAATTTTATATTTGTATATACTTACCTTCAATTTTTAATTATTGTTACTAACTACAAGTACATTTTTTCAGGATGGCGCACCCAGTGTACCCGCTCCTTGAGGCTGCATATGATGGCAGCCATCGTGCACACCTTCTGGCCGACCTTCACGAGGTATTTACAAAAGCCTGAACTTAAGATCCAAATTTATTAGTTATTGTACCTCCTAGTTGTGTTTAATATGTAATAGTGTTAATATGTGAGCTAAGCATATTTCTTGCATTTGGAGGACTAGACATTGCTAATGTTGTAATTATTGAATTTTATTGTTTTTCAGGACTTGAACCCGTTGAGGGTGCGAGAGCACTTTCCACTTCCTTGGGACGAGAGATACGCCCCGTACTTGGCTAGAGCGGGGTTCTTGGACATTGCTTTGGTCGTGGTTCGTGGGTTGCCTGTGATGGACGGGCCGTTGTTGTCGGCCTTGGTGGATCGATGGCGTCCGGAGACCCACTCTTTCCACCTACCGTGCGGAGAGATGACAGTGACCTTGCAGGATACCGCCATGATCCTTGGTCTTCCACTTGAGGGGCTGGCAGTGAGTGGGATCATTCAGAGTGCTAGTTGGCGAGACATGGTTGTGTTGCACATTGGGGTGAGACCACCAGATGCTGATGAGGGGGATGCGTCGAAGAAGACCTCCGGAGTGAACACAGTTTGGTTGAGGCAAAGACTTCACCATTTGCCCCCGTGGGAGCTCCTCGGCCGTTGTAGAGAGGCACGCACGTGTATGGCTTTGGCACTTTGTTGCCACGTTCCCGCTACCGCATGCTCGCGGGTAACACCGTTTCTTGGATGGTTCTGCCACTTTTGGGTCGGGATTGGGACAATATCCGTGGCTACGCTTGGGGTTCGGCGGTTTTGGCATGGGCGTATAGGCGGCTATGTGATGCTTGTAGGCGGAGTGGACGGGACGCGAACCTTGGTGGATGCGCTTACCTCCTCGCAGATTTGGATTTGGGAGCGTCTTCCAAGAGGGGCCGACCACACCGCGGGCCGGTTGAGGTACATACAAATCTTTTGTTCTTTATTCATGCAGACTTATATTCATGAATTATTAATCTTTCAAATTTTGGTTATATTTTGCAGGCTTGGAATCGGCAGGATTCTCGACCCACTTTTGGGTTTGTGTGGAAGACAACGACAGCGGTACATGGTCCTCCGGGAAGGAGATACAAGTTCTACACAAACGAGTTGGACTGTCTTACTCAGGCACAGGTACAAGCCCATGTCCACTAGTTCGTGTTCAATTTGTAAATTTTGTGTCATCACATTTTCTCTAAACATGTTGTATGTTTGTAGGTTGAGTGGCTACCGTACGACCGCGACTTTCCTCAACACGTCCAGTTCTCACCCATGTGTTACAGAGACAGGCTTCTGTGGAGGTCGACAGTGCCACTCATCATCTACTATGTTGTCGAGTGGCATTTGCCAAACAGGGTGCTACGCCAGTTTGGGAGGCTTCAGCCTTCGCCTCCAGAGCATGTGTCCACCGTTCCAGCCTTGCACAAGTAAGAAACCAACTCGATACATTTTCCATGACTCTCATATGGCATAAGTTGCTTTGTAAATAATGTGACAAGCAATTTTGGTATTTCAGGGTGAACAGGCAAAAAAGATATAAGGAGAATGATTGGACGGCGAAGCATGCTAGGTACCTGGACCTTTGGAACAATCGCCAGAGGATGGATCATCAAGTTGGTGCCGGTTGGCGTCCTGGACCACATAGAGAGTACATGAGGTGGTACCATACCTCTACAAGAACCAAGATCAAGCCAGCTTTGACGGATGAGCACATTGAAGATGCCCCCTCAGACTCCGACGACGACATAGCGGATGAGTACGACACCCTGACACGTGTGGGCACACGGCCGCAGCGAGCACCTTTGCACGATTACTTGGTAAATTTATCCCAAGCCAATGTTGTTTGATCACTTCGGTTTCTAATAATTTGTATCTATAATAAGATTTTTTTTGTAGGGACAACAACTTGCAAGGCTTGCAAATGAGGCGGGAGTGGCCATGGAACATGCAAGTGCTTCCGAAGGTGGAGCCCTACGCAACTTTGCAGAGGTAGTATTACTTTTCAAAAACTAAATGCTTAAGTTTATCCATATTTTGAATATGTCTTCAATTTGTACCAATTGCATGTTGCAGAGGGTCCGGAGGAGCTGCAGGCGTATGGCAATGAAGTTGAACTGCATAGCGGCTCCAGATGTTGTCCACGGTGGCAATGTTCAGGCCACTTCTTCAGGATCCCGCCGTACTCCAGTTCACCACGGGGCTAGAAGCTCGACAAGGACCCCATCTCGAAGCACCGCTCGCACCGCGTCGGCATCAGCAGGTCGTGTTGTTGCTAGTGGCAGCCGTGGTCGTGGTAAGGAAATCGCCACCCCTGAGCCCAGTGATGAGGACGATGGAGACTCCTCCTCCTCCTCACCGGCAACTGTAGTGAGCGTGGAGACCCCACGTACGTCTCGCGAGATTCATATGGACGTACTGTTTGATGCCCCACCCGCAACTCAAACACAAGGAGAGTCGACGAGTCGTGTAATGAATCTAAAAATTTCCTTCCAAGTCGCATTTGATAATACCTTGCTCTTCTATAGTGTTTTGTCCAACTTTTGCGGCCTCGCCCACCTCCCCCGCGAAGAAAGCCCGCGGCCGTCATCCACGTGGGCCCGCTGAAGTTGGGAGTGCCAACGTCTTGGACACAGAACCGGGGAGGGAACGCCGACCTAAACAAATTTTCAGCCCCGACGACCAAATCCGCCGCCGTCGTTGATCATATGGACGATATGTGATGTTTGTGTGCGCCGGACTATGTCGGAGGCATGTCTACGCCTTAGGATGTTGAACTGTGTGTGCCGGACTTTGTCGGAGCATGTGTTGGCCTTAGGATGTTGAACTTAAGCACTTTGTGTGATGTTTGTATGCCGAACTATGTTTGAATGTACGCACTTTGTATGAAACTATGTTTCCTGCATGGGAAGTGTCCCCATATTGGCTTCTGGATGAGTGGATGAGTTCGTTGATTTCCTGCGCAGTGCGTCGAGTTGAGAGGGCAGCAGAAACCAGAAGAATCTTCTGTTTCTGGCTGGCAACAGGCTTGCCGCGCCATGCGCGCCGGCGCGGCAACATGTGCCTGCCGCGCCATCCCCTACGGCGCGGCGAGTCCTGGCAACTTGGGTGGCACGGATGGCGACCTCCACCCAGGCGCCGCCGCGCCATAGGGCTTGGCGCGGCAGGCACATGTTGCCGCGCCGACGCGCCTGGCGCGGCAAGACTGCGTTGCCGCGCTTAAGTTTTACAAAATCCGCGAGCTCATGCTTCAGCTTCTCGATGCGTCCTTCTAGGTACGTGATGTACTCTTCATATGGATGAATAGCTGGCGGATCGACCCATTGCGAGAAACCACAGTTGTTAGGGTCATACGAGTACTGCAAGCAACAATAGTATGTTAGTTACCTAAATAAACTGATGGAAATACTCGTGGTAGTGTTCCTTACCTAGGCACGTGGACAGTGCCAAAAGCGACGACCGGAGTAGTAAAGTCCAACTCCCTCATAAACTTGCATTACACACAACTCATTGTGCATGCATCTTGGCCACTTTACTGATTTCTTCGAATCGTATGGTCTAACATCCCGCAAAGATCGGAAATAACTCTTCTCTCTTGGTGGGAAGTACTTCTTACATTCGGGATACTGTTCTGTCCACAAGTCGGGACCGAGAGAATTATCCTCACCTGACAAGTCATCCATTGCTGGTTATTGTGAACAACTTACCTGAAGGGTGACATATATAGGGAAAGAAAAGAAGTGGTGGGCCATTCAATCCGTGGGAGAAAACACACCCTACCCCCTACCCTACTACATGTGATGTGAGTACAAGAAAAAACACCCTACACACTGCCACGGCTATATAAAGAGGGACGACGACCGCAGTACTACCACTGCCACACCTTGCAGGCTCCTCCCTCTCCTCACGGGCTCATCTTCTATCTTAGGTACGGTTCCTCTCTTTGTTAATTTAATGTAATTAGTTTAACTACTTCAAAATAATGTTTATTTTTTAACAATAACTAGAGATGTCTACGGCTGCTGCCGGAGGGGGTCAGGATGGTAATGGTGGTGGTGATCCGAAGGGCAAAAACACAAATACAACACCTGATCCAAAGAAAATGACCACTTTTAAAAGAGCCATGCTTCATTATATGCAAGGAAAAACTGCAGATGCCATTGCAAGAGGAGAGGACACCCCTTGGAATGGTCTTTATGCTCCGGGTGGTCTTTACGGTCCTGCAGCAAACCCATCTGCTCCTAATCCACCAACTAAAAAAGGTACCAAGAAGGATAAACCTTCGTCATCACATCACAAGGATGGCTAAATATTGGAACTTTATATGAGGTCGTTGTCTTTGACCATGCGGTGTTGTAATATTTGAGCAACTATTTCGTTTACATCATGGTAGTGTAATATTGTTCTAAGAAAACTACATCCTGAATGTGTTGTAATAATGGAACTATTATTCCTAAATTTTTAATTTTTCTAATCTCCTGTTCCATTAATAAATCTGCATGCAACACAACCAAACACATTTTTTCATTGAAAAAATAGTTCACTACAACACATACAACTGATTCTTAAGGACCATTCATCATCAACTACATCACATAACAAAGTGTTCACTTAACACAAAACTACCAAACACACTAATTCATTGATAAAAATATTACACTGCAACACATGCAACTGACACTTGAGCACCATTCATAATCCTCCCACAATCTTCTTACCTTTTCTGTCGGCCTCTGCCTTTCTAGCCGCTTCATCCCTCGACCTATCCCTGGACCTCTCCATCAATGCCTTCCACTCCTCTTCCTTTTCCTCTTCTTCTCACTCTTCTCCTCTGCGCAACAACGGACGTATCCCCCGTTCTAAGAACTTCTCCCCGTTACAACGCCAATATGCCACAACTTTCTCGTAGTTGGCGTAACCAACTACAAATTCTAGCTCCACTCCGCTTCACGAACCATCTCATCACAAATTGGACCACTTAGATCCTCCTCTTCCGTAAGGGCACACCATATTTTGCTCTTATCTTGTTTTTAATAGATTCAGTTTTAAACCTCCTCCCCGTGTTCGAAGTTCGTCCCAACTCTAACATTAACTCACGACGACCAAGAAATTGCTCCCAATCACAAGTCCGCCCCTCCTGCAAAATATAAGACCGTATCATACAAAGTTAAATCAAAATGAGGACAACCACAACGGTAGTGCTACCTAAATCAAAGAAGTTCACATCATGCTCACCCAAAAGTCTCCATATGCATTGCCACAAAACATTCCAAAACCGAGCTCAGATGGCACAACACCTTCCGTGGCTACTATGCCACACTTGCACCGTGAAGGTGGATAGCTAAGGCAAGGCCAAGCCTTCGTCCCGACTCGAACTCTTTCACTTCGGATTCGCTTGGCCACTCCGATCTTGGTCCATGTATGTATTCATTGAAGTCACACCTAGGCCACCCACTCGAAATGCGGAACAACCATTAATAGCAATGAGTCATGCACATTTATAAAACTTAAATGATAACAAGGATATGCTTTTTACTTACAACGAGTCTTTAGGGAGCAACGAAAGAATGGTGTAAACTTATTTGGGGCCTCAATGTTTGGTCGTTGAAGATACGCACGCACTCCACAATCACACAATGGAGGGTTGTTAACTCGCTCAATGGCGGCCAACCGCTTCTCCTCATAAGTCATCGGTGGAGGATTCGGTGGAGGAGGAACCCATCGTTGAAACTCATGATATGGCTTCAAGACATGACTCGCATACGGAAGAGACGTATCCTAGGATCAAACTTGTCGGGCCCGTCTATCCACCGCAAAAAAATAATAAGGAGCCGCCGGGGGTGGTGCTTCCCTAATCCAAAGCAACGCAGAATGCTCTACCCGCAACTCCGACACACCTAGACCGTTTCACATAAGCCGGCACACCACATAAACAATTGGGTACGAGGGAGAGCTCGAGGCACAGGACCGTTTTCATCCCACTCTTCGGGAAAACTTCCTTTACCCCTAACAATGGCACAGTAACGTGGGTTTTGGTGGCTCATGTCTACTAATCCTGCAACCAATGATATCAAAATGAACAATCACTTTCAACATATTTGCAACATTGTATTAAGAATGTAGTAACGCAAACCTACACTAAAGCATGTAGTAAAGCAACGTATTTTGAACATATCAATAGATGGCACATTGTCTAATGAAACTTTCCAAAGCATAACTTTCAACACATCCAACATCTAACACATCACAATTTCAAATTATTGTCAAACCCTAGCTCACCTATACATGCAAAATACGGCAAAATTAAGTGCTAAAACTGAGATTAAATAAGGGCAATACCTTCCAAGGATACAGGGATCGATTTCCCACACTATCCCCGCCACAAATCGCCGGATACAAGGGGGGCGGCGGCCGGCGGCGGCGCTGCGCACAGGAGTGAGCTCGGGCTGGGAGAGAAGAGAGGGAGGAGGAAGAAGAAAGAAGGTCGTGCGGGCCCTCTAGACCCGGTGCTGCCGCGCCAGGGCGGGGTGGCGCGGCGGCCCCCCGCGCGCCGTGCATGTGGCGCGGCAGGACCGGCCCACGCCGCGCGCGCGCGCGCGGCGGCCGGCCGCGTGGCGGGCCGCCGCGCCGCCGCATGTGGCGCGGCGCCGGCCGCTGCCTGCCGCGCCACGCCGCCAGGCGCGGCCAAAAGGGTCACCGGGTGCAAAAAAAAAGTTCGCCTGGGGTTATTTATAGAAATAATTTTTTAAAAAAGGTTAATATTAAAAAATTATCCTCAACAGTGCAAGTATACAGGGAACCAACAGAAATCGAAGCTGCAGCGCTTCTAAAATCTCAAGGATACCGTGGCATCTCCTTCTTGATATGGCCATAAATCTGGGCCGATCTGGAGAGCAACAACTTGAAGTTGTCACTGTTCCCATCCCCAACTATCATGGGCTCATGGCTAGTTCAGACATCAGAATCTTACGTTCTTGTCAGGCACTAGAAGTAGCTGGAGGAAAACAAACTGGCTCATCATCAGCGTCTGCAGCAGTTCGATGGGTGAATGTACCAAAGATCTCAGTTTTCCTCCAACGTCTCATCTTCAGTTGTTTGCTAAACTTACGTCCTCTCACCTTCTGTTTTTTCTTGTTCGGTTTAGCTGACCCTACTAACTACTCCCACTGTATCGAAATATTTGTCGTTATTGACTTTTTTTACAACTTTGATCATCGTCTTATTTTAAAAAATTATTTAACTAGCATCTATTTTGTTTGCTAGATGTTTTCTTATTGTATGTATTTTAAACTCGATTTATCCTTTTACATATTTGTAATTATTTTTCGAATAAAATGAATGGTCAAAGTTGTATAAAAAAGTCAACGGCGACAAATATTTCGATCCAGAGGGAGTACAAGCACGCTCCTCTGTAACTAAACTTTAATATGCTTTTCTTATGCAAATGATGACATATCAATAACTATGATGTCTTATGGCTATATAAATATCTTGTATGTAATCTTTTTTATATGACGTACGCGCGAGTGTACTTCCACTAGTGTATATCAAATCCTTTAAGTTTCCACCGATTAGGGGAGAGCAGAACTGCAGAAGGGGCATGGGCCCCTCCCCCCTCCCAAATGTAACCCGTGTTCGAATTAGAATCACACATGAGTTCGTGCTATTTTATGTATTTGCTATTTTACTGGCTTTTTATATATTTTTGCTTGCATGTTGGTTCTTAGAGCAACTCCAATAACCTCGTTAAATGGCTCAGAATCGGTAAAAAGACAAAAACGGAAGAAAAAATACGATCCAACAGAATTGACAAAGACACCACCTCGCAATCCTCCTCGCAATATGCTCCCCTCGGCTTGTCATTGTTACCGAGCAAATCTGCTCGCCATCTCCAAGAAATCTGTTGATCCCGCCCTCCCGGCCTTGCTCCCTCCCAATACCGCACTCCCGCTCTCGTTCCTGCGCAGGGGCGGCATGCGGCTTGGCTAGGAAAAGTCAGCCAGGGCCGGCCAAATCGGCGGCGGTCTAGCAGCTCAGGGGCTCAATCGGATAACACGAGAGGGGAGGAGATCGAGAGGATGCAGGATATGTGCTCACCACAAACGAAGATGTACAGGGGTGGTCGGATTTTGGCTCACGATGGCCGAGGAGATGGCAGCTCGAGACTTTAATTTCGTGTGGGCGGTGGTACTCTGGTGGCGGTGAAGGGTCAAGGACCGGCAGTGGGGCTTTAGCTCGGTGTCTCGATCCTCTGTCAGCTTGCTCAAGCGGGTATCCCAGGCGGCGAATCGATGCGAGGACGACCAACGGCGCTCTACACAGCGAGTAGCTTGGGGCGGCGGCGTTGCAGCGGGGTGAGGCGAGGGCCGGAGGTGAGCACTGGCGGAATCGGGGGCAGTAGGGGCCACGGCCCCTCCCCCCCTCCTATCACGGTGAGAATTCTTGAACCCCTGCATCTCATTCGTGTGTGCATCTGTCCATCTGCACTTACTTGCTTGCACATGCAAGTAACGTCTAAGCAACAAGCAAAGTTAAGGCTTTACAACAAACTCTTTTGCATGTGAAAGTAAAAGAAAAACGAAAAGACTGCAGAGGTCGCCCATCATTCATTTGCGTGGCACCAGTACATGCTCTACAATAATTCATTCGAGCAAAAACGAGGTGCATTAGCCCCATTTAGCTCTTAGGCTGAAAGATCTAATACTCCCGTATCGAAATACTTGTCGTCATTAACATTTTTCTACAACTTTAACCGTTCGTCTTATTCAAAATATTATGCAAGTACTATCTATTTTATTTGTTACATGCTTTTATTGTGGGTATTTTAAGATTGATTTACCTTTTTACATATTTGCAATAATTTTTAATAAGACGAATGATCAAAGTTGAAAGAAAAATTTAATGATGACATATATTTCAATATGGAGGGAGTACGTAATAAGGATGAGTACTTTGGTCACTTTATAAGCGAAAGTTGGAATGCAAACTCTAGATGTTGTTATAATTAGGATACATTTGATGCTATGTTTTGAATCGGAGAGGGTTGGGAGTATTTTTTTATATGTGAAAAACAAAAACTGTGGACTAAGTTAAGAAAAATTCATAGATATCGTGATGCTGCCTGCCGGGAGGTTGTTGAGCCAGAGTGACGGTGCATCACCCATCACCAGCGGGAAGTAGGCCGCCATGTGGCCGAAGTTGCCACCCACAGCCTTGACGGCGACGTAGTAGGTCGACAGCCAGATGTTGGGGTCGGAGCGGTCGTCGTACTTCTGGATGTTCGGCTTGAAGTTGTTGGGGTAGGCCACCGACCTGAGGCGAGGAGCCAGCAGCAGGGAAGGTGGTGATGACCATGTTGTCGCCACCGTCCCCGACTTGGGCGCCGCCTCGGCTCCGTGCAAGGGCAACGACCTGGGATCTGGGCTGGCGATATGGGTTTGGGGCAGGTCCCTCTGGGTGACCGTAGTCCGCCTCGTACTGGGTACGCCGATTGCGCTCATCGTGCTGCATGATGCGGTGGACAACGCCGAGAGGTCCGTACTCGTGGTCGTACTCCACGCGACGTCGTAGCTTCCGCTCTTCGCGTTCGCGATGGCGCTGATCGATGTAATCGCGGGCGTCGCAGTTTCTCCTGTTCTTGTCGAGGTTGGCGCGGAGGTCGCCGTCCCTCGCGTCGTTCGCCCAAGGCTGGTTGGGGTTGTTTTGATCGACCTCCTCCTGAATGGTGGGGAGTTTGCTGTGCACAGGTCGATTGGATTGACTGCGCGAATGCCGGCTTGACGTCGACGCAACAGATTTTGCTGCCGCACTCTTGTCTTCCACCAAGGCCATGGCGACCCGAAGGTAAGCCATGGCTGCGTCAGCCTCGGGTGCGGGGTTAGCTTGCTAGAGACGTGCCATAGCGGCGCCCAGGTTGGCCTGGGGACTATTGAACATCGGTAGCCCTGCTTCTTCGAACTCGAGATGGAAGTCCTGAGCACATGGAGGTACCGCGTAGTGTTTCTCTTCTGCCCGTCGCTGGGCGCGATTGGCGTTGCCTTGGATCCGACGTGCTTCTTCAGAATCTGTCATGTCGTGATGTGGCGGTTCGTTCTCTGACACCACCAAGACCTGTCGCAAGATCGAGCCTTGGTCGTTGGGGGAGACGTGGATCCGGACCTTTTGGAACTCTTCGCTGTCTGGAGATGTGGGAGCTCGCGTGGTACGGGGAGCGACACACTCCTGGTCGATCTCCTTCCATAGCCGGCCGGAGGGTGTGTCGTGCGCCCTTGTGGTAAGTGCACGGTACGTCGAGCGGGTCACGACGAGCGCGGAGCTCGTGCGTTAGGTCGCTAGATAACTCTCGCCGCCTGGATTGGATCTAGGAGGACTTGGTCACCTGACGGGTGTAGACATCGTTGGATAGTCGCAGACCGAAGGGGAAGGTCTTGCGATGCGACGCGTGAAGGCATCTAGGCCCCTAATTCGTGTTTTGGTAATTAATGACAATCATTATAGACTAACATTTTTATTTGAGTTATAAGAATAGGTTAGTCCGGTGAAATGATGAGATCATGCGGTATGAACGAGAAAGTCTTATATGGCTTGTGTTGGAAAGAGCTCAAGGCAAAGGTAAAAGATAGGTTTTTATTTTTGCCGGTCATAAGGTGATTAGAGGATGTTAAATGACCGGGTTGATAGGTGTGACAGAACCGCTCAAAATAATTCCGTATTATCGCCTAAGCCGGTCCACTTGGCCATTAAGCAATAATAAAGAATTATTAAGTCGCTTCCGCCGGGTAAAGCCCGGTAAATCACATACAACAGGATCGCTGATATGCGCTAAGCCCACACGAAGGCAGGACCAGAGTACCACATTACATTACATAAAGGTTCAAAAGTTCTTAAGTACTTAATATTACAAACCAGGTTTTTCGTACATGAAAGTAAAAGTGATTCAGAGTTTAAACAGCGGAAATAAAACTATCGCATGATACACACGGGAGGCCATCCATGCATATCACTCCTCATTATCGTTCTCCCATTCAAGCTCCCAACCATCTGGGATAGAACCAGACCAGATGGGATTACCTGAAATCAACAAATTAAGCAAGGCTGAGTACTAATACTCAGCAAGACTTACCCGACAAAAATAAAGTAAGACTAGACATGCAAGGCTTTTTGGCTGCTGGGTTTGTTTTGCCAAAAGCGACTAAGAGTGGATCCTTATTTTCAAGTTTTAGCTCATATTCTAGTATGTTAATCAGTCTAGGTGAGCACCTGTACTAAACAAGCATGTTGTGCAAACAATATTAAACAGGTAATAATATTAATCCAAAATATTCCATAATTAAACATGGGGTAGCCAGTGGTCAAGCCGACTCGGATAACGGCGAGTGACCGACGATCGATCGATTTATATCCTTGCAAGGTAAACACAAGATACACGGAGGAAGTAGACCCCAAGAATTCAAATAAAAGCAAATGCAGGGTCTACCCCGACCAAGGGTTCCCAACATCCCACGCTTTGGAATCGTACGCTACAAACTCGGTACACGGTTATCCGAGGGTCTAACCCGACCAGCCGACTCACACACTATACCACGGGTAGCTAGCCCGGAGACACATCCCAAGCGGGTAGCTAGAAAGATCCCGCCCCGGTTCGGAAGGTACTAGGCTTACCGGTCCCATTCCCCGCAAGTACTTGGTACGTTCAATAGCTTAGGACCAAGACCATGCTACTCCGTCGAGACCGAACCCATTGCTCTTACCACATGAGCGAGTCAATTTAACCAACTTATGATTCCAACATAAGCATCCTATATCTCGCGAGCAATGAGTCATTACTCGACTTCTACCGTGATCCTAGAGCATGGCACTAGCGTTCCTAACATACTAGTAAAAGAGCATAGGAGTCCTAAGGATCATGCATCTAGGTTTCAAAGCAACTCCTGAAACTTAAATGCACAAAGTAAAGCATAAAGCGCTGAAAAGTACAAGACATGATTTTAATTTAAAACATGGGTTAGATGAAACCGGTGCTTGCCTTCCTCAGAGTCAGCACCCAAACAAGCCTTCGGCTCTTCTGGACTTTGGTCCAGGTCTTGCTGCACGCTAACTTGATTCAACTCCCCGCTGGCTGCCCTCCTCCTCCTCCTGGGTAAGCGTGTAAGTCCCGTCGGGAAGATCTACACGTTGACATGCACATGCATTAGATTATGGTGAAGGTGGGAGAATTACCACAAAACCAACTCTTGTTGGTCACATTCATCCAAACAACATTATTTTCTTACAGAAATTATTAGCGTGTGTGATAAATAACAAAACACTATTTTGATGGTGATTGTGTGCACATCTAAGCAATTTAAGTTACTTAACTTCACCAAACAGCAAGGGGGTGTGTTTAATTTAATAAAAACAGAAACAAACATGATTTTACAATTTAGCACATTTAATTTCAATTTCTTTCTTTAATTATTTACAACAAGCCTTTCTACCATAAATCCAAATTAAATCAAAAACACTTCCAATGAACCTAATCTTTTGCACACAGAAACATATGCTTAGTTTAAGCTCTCACACCAAAATTTGGCCTAAGATCATTTATAAATTAATTTATATGAAAAAGACAAATTTCAGCCTAGTAAATCAACATTAATTCATATAAAAAGATTTAATAAACTTTTTGATCTCAACTTTCTCCTACAGGTCAAGTATGCGAAAAATGAGTTTCTGACCAAGGCATGGTTGCAAATTCAATTTATTTTTCAGATTTTGAATTTAAGCTCCTACACAAGATTAAATCCAAAACACCTAGTAAACAATTCCCTAAATTCACATCCATCACACCAGGGGTACTAATCATCAAGTCAAAGCCCTAGGGTGCACTTGTGCTCAAAGAAAAGTTCATTAAAGGTGCTATAAAAAGCATCAAACTTATTCTAGCATAAAGCTTAAATAAATCATAACTGCAAATATATACATCAAAACCATGCAAACTTTTGCCACAGATCTAGACATGATATAAAGAGCAACATATCCAAAATTCAAGTTCATAGCATGTGTATATTTTAAACTGCACTAAAAACACTCCAAACTGCGTTTGAATTTTTAATTCAAAAACTGTACAGAAAAACCCTATACATGTTTTCTAGAAAAGATAGATTTCTTCACCACGAACCCAAGAAAATTGGTTTTGCATTTTTTTGATTTTGCTACGATTTTTGATGATTTTTCGAAGGTACTGCTGTAACCCTAAAACTTCTTTTACAGCCGGGTCCCTGGAACTTTGCATAAATCACCCCGCGAAGAACTTGAGCCTTGCAATGTAGTCCCCGGCGGGGCTGCTCGCGCCGGCGGCCGGAATTGGCGGTCGGGGAGCGCCGGGCTTGACCGGCCGCGGGCCTAGGGATGCTAGGGGTGCTCACCCTTGTCGATTTGAAGAGGAAACTCGGATCGCGGAGGGGTTGCCGGGCGGCGGCGCGCGTGCCGGCTCGGGTCCGCCGCCGCCGCCGCCGTCGCTCGGCGCCCGCGGGGCCGGGCAACCGGGCGACGGTGTGGAGGCGTCGAGGGGGGCCTAGGGAAGGGAAAGGAGAGGTCGGCCGGGCCGGGAATCGAATCGGGAACGGCGGAACGCGCGACGCCCCTCCTCACCGACGGCGGCGGCGCGCGGAAGCACGGGGTGATGTGCGGCTCGGGTTTTTTTTTCTGGGGGCAAGGACCTCGATGGCGTCGCGGACGAGGCGGGGACGCCTTAAGGCGCCTCTCGGCCCACCGGACCCGTGCATGGGCGGCGCGCGCGCACGACCTCGCCCGCCGCGCGCGCGCGTGGCCGCCCGGCCGGGACCGCCACCTCGCCCGGGCGCGGCTCACGGGAGGTAACCGGGCGGAGGGCCCACGCGCGCGCGGTCCACCGCGACGGACTCGAGGGTCCGTACGCCGGAGCCCCGCGCGCGCGCGCACGTGGCCGACGGGAACGGCGCGCGCGCTCCGGAGCGCGAGACGACGCTCGGTCTCGTCGCGTTTCTATTTCATTTACCTCGTTTTCGAAATTGCATAACTCCTAAAAGTGCCAACTAACTTCAAAATCTCCCAAAAGCAAAGTTGTAGAGGAGCTATAGATCTACAACTTTCCCAAAGGGCGACATATGTTTTGATCAATGGTTTGCCCGGAACGTCGACCGAAGTTGCAGATTTTCCACGGCTCGATTTATCGTTCACGGCGCAAGAAACTCGATTTTTGGCCAATTTGCACTCAAAATTGGAATGTCCGCCAATTATGAAAAATGTGTTCCCGGAAATAACGAACAACTTTCGTATTGGCCGATTTTGAACTTCTATAGTGAAATTTGGAGAACGCGCAAGAAAACCATTTCAGCCTTTAAAGTAGATCTAGGGTTTGACCGGGATTTGGGGTTTTGACCGAGGTCTTTTGTGCAAAAGTGTGCCCAATCACGTCAAACATGCTTAGAAGGTAATTAACCTTGATTAATTCATGTAATTAATGTCATTAGCTCAATTAAACATCAGGGGTGTTACAATAGGATAGATAGCCATTTGGATCAAAAATTTGCATGCATTGCATTTAGATGAGTGGCGTTTTCTCTTGGTAAAAGGGTTTCATTGAAAATCTTAAGAAAAATCAGTTTTCAGGTGTTGGGCGGACAGTTCGGGCCCTTGGGGCGGACGGTCCGCGGGTTTTTGATATTTATTTAATATCTGAGATTTTTGGCAAAAGTTTTCGAGAAAATGCGCTTCCAGGTGGACAATCCGCGGACCCCAGGCGGATGGTCCGCGGCGTCCTGGCGGACGGTCCGCCCGGCCCAACGGTCAGTCCTGCCAGCCGTTGACTTCACGTTTTTACCGTTGGAATTCAAACGCGGACAATACTTGTTTTTCCCATAACGGCTAGTAACGGGAAGGGGGAGTATATATACTCCAAGCCCGGGGTTGGAGAGTCTCTCTTGGCACTTTGAAAGGTCTATACTCCCTTGTAGAGCTCTCCCTCTCCTCTCTGTCACTCACTTGGCTTAGTGGTTGCATTCTTTGTGAGATTGAGATCTTCTAGTGCATTGCATCAAGGTTTTGATCTTTGTGGCACTAGGGAATCATCAAGCAAGTGGTTGATTTGTTACTCTTGGAAGTTGCCGCTTCCTAGACGGCTTGGTGGTGGAAGAATCCGTTGAAGCTCGCAATTGTGCGTGGCTCTGGAATTTGTGTTGTGAGAGGTATTGTGCTCACCTCACCGGAGCGGTAAAGAGAAAATCTAGTGGAATCGAGGTGTGGAGTGGTTCTTTGGTTCTAACCGGCTCAAGATCAAGCAGTGTCTTAATAGAGGAGCGGTTGAACATTGAATCCACCTCAACGTGGATTAGGGGTGACCGACAACTCATCGATACCACGAGATAAAATTCGTCTCTTGTGCTTGGTTATTTCTTTGCTCAGTTTCTTTTCAAGTACTTTACTTTGAGCATTCAATTTCTATAGATTGTTTTATATCATGTCACCCTGGGTCGCAAACTCCCAACATAGGAATAGAATAGGTAGAGATTTAATTCTCCTGGTGGTTCTAATTAAATTTCTCTAGTGTTGTGCTTTTAGATTTTAAACCGCCTATTCACCCCCCTCTAGTCGGTATCCTAGATCCTACAAGTGGTATCAAAGATAAGGACTCCTTATTTGAGAGATTTAACCATCTCGGAGTAGGATAAATGGCTGAGGAAGATAAGTTTCATGTTGGGAAGCCACCCGGTCTTTGATGGGAACAATTATGACTATTGGAAGAAAAGAATGGAGGTTCACTTCAAGGCCTTGTGAAGAGAATTATGGAGAATTGTAATGGAAGGATATGTTCTTTTGGATCCTAAGAATAAGTCGGACCAAGATGATAAAAATAAAAAACTCAATGATAGAGCCTTGAGTGTACTTTACAATGCTCTTGCTCTTAGTGAATTCAATAGAGTGAAGGGACTTGAGAAGGCAAATGAGATATGGGAGAAGCTTATGGAAATCTACGAGGGAACATCCACCGTTAAAGAAGCAAAACTATATGTGTACAAGGGAAAGTTCAATGAGTTCACCATGAAGAAGGATGAAGATGTTTCAACCATGTTCAACCGGTTGAATGATATAGTGAATGAACTCAAGTGTCTTGATTTTGATGTCTCAAACAAAGACTTCTCTCACAAGTTCCTTAGATGCCTTCCGGAAAAATATGAGACAATTGTGACCTTGCTTGTGAGGAGTGACTTGAGTAAGATGACTCCTACGGAGGTGCTTGGTGAAGTGAAAACTCATGACTTATTCAAGCAATCACAAAAGGAAGTTCAAGGCCAATCAATGAATGAAGAGAAGAAAATATTGCTCTCAAGGCCAAGTCTACTCAAGAAGAAAATGATGATGAGAACCAATACATTGACTCCGATGAGGAAATGGCTCTTATTGTAAAAGGGCTTAGAAGGATTATGAAGAAGAAGAAGTTTGGCAAGATGGGGCAATCTTCAAAGAAGAATCCTTTTGAAGGCAAATATTGCTTCAATTGTGGTGAAATTGGATATATCTCAATTAATTGTCCAAACAAGAAAGAAGACAAATATGGCAAGAAGAAAGACAAGAAGAGTGTACCTAAAAGGAAGAAATATTACAAGAAGGAGAAAAATGGCCAAGCATACTTTGTTGAGTTAGATTCCGATGCAAGCTCCGATGAAAATGATGATGACAAGCCTTCAAGAGGTCTTTCTGGGGTTGCTATCAAGGAAGCTCCTTCACTCTTCTCCAAGCCATATGATCCCATGGCAAAAGGTGAATCAAAGGTAATAATCGACGATGATGATGATGATTGTGATAGTGATAATGATGATAATGCTTTATCTTATGATGATCTTGTTGCCATGGTCATTAAGTCCGATGACAAATTGCGCATGGAGAGATCAAAGTTGAAGGATTTGGAGTTGAAAAATGTTTCACTTCAAAATTCTTTTGAGGAGCTAAAGACTACTCATGAAAATCTAAAGACTTCCCATGAAACACTTAACATTTCTTGGGAAACTCTTAAAGATAAGCATGAGGAGCTTAAGAAAGCTCACAACTCTCTACTTGCACAAGAAGTCAAAGGAAAAATGAGCATGAGTGTTGAATGTAATATATTGAATACTTCTCCATGTTCATCTAACCCATCTTGTAGCACAAGCACTAGCTCTTGCATTAGTGAGGATATGTCTTATGACTCTCTATTATTGGAAAATGAATCTTTGAAGAAAGAGATTGAGTGCTTGTCTAAGGATCTTGCACGGTATTTTGGAAGTCATGTTCGGTTTAATCATATTTGGACAAATAAAAATTCACCTTAGATAAAGATGCACTTGGTTACTTGCCCAAGAAAGGAAAAGAGGCCTTCATTCCTAAGGAAAGTATCTTTGTAAATTCAAATGTTTCCTTTGAGGAATAAGAAAAGATGAAGATGTGTCATAAGTGCAAGACAAAGGTTGATGTGAATCACCAATGCAAGAGCAAGAAGACCGTATCCTTGGATCCTTCCTATATTCTTAAGAAAGATTCTAAGGGTGTTGTTTGTGCTCAATATGTTGGTCGCTCTCTTGGTAGTAGTAAAAAGAAATCTATTTGGGTGCCTAAAATTTTGGTCACTAGCATTGAAGGACCCAAGAAAATTTGGGTACCTAAAACAAAGTAATTTCTTTTGTAGGTGAACTATAAAGCCAGAGAAAGACATTGGGTAGTTGATAGTGGTTGTACAAACCACATGACCGGCGAAAGAAAAATATTCTCTCATCTTGATGAAAACATTTTCGATTTTGATAACATCACTTTTGGAGATGATAGCAAGGGAGGTGTAAAAGGCATTGGTGAAGTACCCATATCTAAAGATTATAATCTCTCTAATGTCTTGCTAGTTGATTCTCTCAATTTCAATTTGCTATCTATTGCTCAACTTTGTGACAATGGTTATAAATGTACATTCACTAGCAATGATTTTGAGGTTACCTCACTTGATGGGAAAGATTCTATTTTTAAGGGCTTTCGTCATGAGAGCTTATATCTAGTGGATTTCTCATCTAAAAAGGCAAATTTGACTACTTGCTTATTCTCAAAGTCCTCTATGGGTTGGTTATGGCATAGAAGATTTGGTCATGTTGGTATGAAACAACTCAACCGGTTGGTGAAGCATGACTTAGTTCTTGGCTTGAAAGATGTTAAATTTGAGAAAGATAAATTGTGTAGTGCTTATCAAGCCGGAAAACAAGTTGCCAATCCACATCCTAACAAGAGTACTATGTCAACCACAAGACCATTGGAATTACTACATATGGATTTATTTGGTCCTACTACCTATAGAAGCATTGGTGGCAATACCTATTGTCTTGTAATTGTGGATGATTATTCAAGATACACATGGGTATTCTTTATTCATGACAAAGCTATTACTTGTGACATTTTCAAGTCATTTGTGAGAAGAGCCGAAAATGAATTTGAGCTAAAGTTGAAGAAAGTTAGAAGTGACAATGGTAGTGAATTCAAGAACACAAATGTTGAAGAGTTTTGTGATGAGAAAGGAATCAAACATGAGTTTTCAACTACATATACACCAGAACAAAATGGTGTAGTTGAGAGAAAAAATAGGACCTTGATTGAGATGGCAAGATCAATGCTAGATGAATACAAAGTTTCGGATTCTTTTTGGCCGAAGCTATCAACACCGCTTGGCATGCCTCTAATAGGCTATATTGTCATAGATTCTTCAACAAAACACCATATGAACTTCTAAATGGAAGGAAGCCCAATATTTCATATTTTCGGATTTTTGGTTGCAAGTGCTATATTTTGAGGAAAGGCTCTCGGTTGTCTAAATTTCAAAGCAAGTGTGATGAGGGATTCTTCTTGGATATTCTTAAAATTCTAAAGCTTATAGGGTATACAACAAGTCCAAGGGATTTCTTGAGAAAGCTTATGATGTGAAATTTGATGAAACAATGGGCTCTCAAGATGAGAAAGAAAATTTAGATGATGTGAGAGGTGAAGAATTGAGTAAAGCAATGAAGACCCTGGCTATCGGGGATATCATGCCTAGAGAAGAAGATGATGATGAAGGTCCATCAATCTCTATTCAAGCAAATCCATCTACTTCCACAACAAATGATCATAATCAACAAGAGAGTAACTCAAGCAACGATGTCTCACCTCAAGAAAATGATCAAATGGCCTCTATGACAACACCTACTACATCGACTCAAGAACCGATTGATCAACCAAGAATTCATCATCAAGTCGCCAAAGATCATCCCATTGACCAAATCATGGGTGACATTAGTAAGGGTGTTCAAACTCAATCTCGTGTTGCTTCTTTTTGTCAACATTATTCTTTTGTATCTTTTCATGAGCCTAAGCGTGTAGATGAAGCACTAAATGATTCAGATTGGGTTATTTCCATGCAAGAAGAATTAAATAATTTTACTAGAAATGAAGTTTGGGAGTTGGTTGAAAGACCCAAGAATCACAATGTCATTGGTACTAAATCGGTTTTTCAAAACAAAGAAAATGAAGATGGTATTGTTGTGAAGAACAAGTCTAGATTAGTTGCTCAAGGTTATACTCAAGTGGAGGGTGTAAGGAATCGGATGCTCGTTAGCCTAAGAGGGGGAGAGGTGAATTAGGCAACTAAAAACCTTAACCTATGGCTTCACTAATTTTACACAAAGATAAACTAGAACATACTATCTAGATGTGCAACTAGGGTTGTTCTAGTGTGAAACTCCCATCCCAAAACAAGGTTTGCAACCTATCGCCATTCCTAGCATGAAACTACTCTAGGGAAGTAAAGGCAAGCAAAGATTGCAAAAGAGTAAATTGCGGAAACGTAAAGGGGATGATAGGAAGCAAACTCTTGACACACAATTTATCACATGGTATCGGTAGGCACTAAGCCACCCCTAGTCCACGTTGTTGAAGCACTCACACAAGAGTATTGCTTCCCGGTCACCAAGTCTCTCCCAAGAGCACAACTTGACTCACCACAAAGGCTAGCCACTTAGGCACTTGCCAAGCTCCCTTGGTCACCTTGATGCCGCCTCCACTAATGAGATTCTCCACTTAGGAAGGGAGTCTCCACGTCCCCCGCACAAAGTGTCCTCGCCGCTCCACACCAAGTCGGAGGGTCGATTACGATTGCCGGTGAGCCACTTAGGCCCCAAGGCTTCCGGCGAACCTTGTACAACTTGATTCACTCAAGAATCACCTCACAAGGTTGGCACAACCTTGCACTCACTCAGCTCTAAGCTAAGCCTAGCACTAAGCACATACACAAAGCATATGCAAGTCTAAGGATGAGCAATTAAGCACTTGGATGGATTGGATGTGATCTTCTAGGTGTCTTCAACTCCTCTGCACTTGCACACCATCCAACAACCTCAAATGGGTGAGTGGAGGGGTATAAATAGCTCAAGGCACTCAGCTAGCCGTTGGCTAACAGCTCTCTGAAAAAGGTAGTGTCAGATGAACCGATGCTATACTTTTCAAGGGCGTCGGTTCATCCGGTGCCCTCCACGTCACTTAGCCGTTGCAACTCTGTTGACACAACTGTTCTGACGCTATACACTGACGGTGCGTCGGTTCATCCGGTGCTGAAGACCTCGCGACCAAGTCGTCTCTGTTAGCTTTCACGCGACCGTCGGATAGACCGACGCTTCCCCTTGACCAAGGCGTTAGATCATCCAGTGCTGAAGACTTCGTCTTGGCGCGTCTCTGTCTTGATTCAAACTGAGCATCGGATAGACCGACGGTGTCCTCAGTCAAACCGTCGGATCATCCGGTGCTACTGTCTTCGCTGCTCTTCCTCTGCAACTCGTCCGACGGTACTAGAAATTGGACCGTCGGTTCATCCGACGGTGCCTAGGGTTTCAACCAGTGTACCAACTCGTCCGACGATTGCATCGACGCTTGCTATATTGGTACCGTCGGTTCATCCGACGGTGTCTTTTCCTTCTTTTTCTTCACGTCTTCAACTTGGATCTTTGCTTCAACTTAACATACTTAACATACCATTACTTATAGCCTCAAAATATATACTAAGTCCTCAAATTTGCTGTAAGTAACCTAACATGTCCATGGTATGTTAACTTGTGGTATGACATGTTATCTTGGGCATTGTATGTTAACTTGTGCATGGTTGTTAACATGTGGTAACCTCCATGGGACCTAGGAATGCCTACAAAGACATGCTAGATGTTAGTCCCATTACTTGTGTTAGCATGAATCACCAAAATCAACTCGAACAAATTGCAAATGGGGCCATGTTCGCTACAGAGGGATTGGATTTTGATGAAACCTTTGCTCCCGTAGCTAGACTTGAAGCCATAAGAATCTTGCTTGCTTATGCTTGTTCTCGCAATATCAAGTTATATCAAATGGATGTCAAAAGTGCTTTCTTGAATGGGAAAATTAGTGAACTAGTATATGTTGAGCAACCTCCCGGTTTTGAAGACCCCACAAAACCCAATCATGTGTACAAGCTCTATAAGGCATTATATGGGTTAAAACAAGCTCCTCGTGCTTGGTATGAAAGGCTTCAGAACTTTCTTCTTTCAAAGGGCTTTAAAATTGGAAAGGTTAATACTACATTGTTCACCAAGAAAATTGGAAATGACATCTTTATTTGTCAAATTTATGTTGATGATATCATCTTTGGTTCAGCAAATGAAGACTTTTGTAAAGAATTTGGAGAAATGATGTCTAGGGAATTCGAAATGTCTATGATTGGTGAACTGAGTTTCTTCCTTGGTCTTCAAATCAAACAATTGAAAGAAGGCACTTTTGTTTGCCAATCTAAGTATGTGAGGGACATCTTGAAGAAATTTGACATGAAAAATGCAAAACCCATCAAAACTCCTATGGCTACCAATGGACATCTTGATCTTGATGAGGGAGGTAAACCGGTTGACCTTAAGCTTTATAGGTCTATGATTGGTAGTTTGCTTTATCTTACCGCATCTAGGCCTGATATCATGTTTAGTGTGTGCATGTGTGCTAGATTTCAAGCCGCACCTAAAGAGTGTCATTTGACCGCGGTAAAGAGGATTATGAGATATTTGAAGTATTCTCCTAACATTGGTCTTTGGTATCCAAAGGGTGATCAATTTGAGTTAGTGGGATTTTGGGACTCGAATTATGTCGGTTGCAAGGTTGATATGAAGAGCACTTTCGGAGGTTGTCAATTGCTTGGGCGGTCACTAGTTTCTTGGTCATCTAAGAAGCAAAATTCAGTGGCTCTTTCTACTGCCGAAGCAGAATATATCTCGGCGGGAAGTTGTTGTGCTCAATTGCTATGGATGAAGCAAACACTTCTTGATTATGGTGTGAATTTCAAGGAAATTCCCCTCTTATGTGACAATGAAAGTGCCATCAAGATTGCCAACAATCCGGTTCAACACTCTAGAACCAAGCATATTGATATTCGGCACCATTTTCTTAGAGATCGTGTGAGCAAAGGGGATATCAAGATTGATGGAGTGAGCACAGATGATCAATTGGCGGATATATTTACCAAGCCTTTGGATGATTCTCGGTTTTGCAAATTGAGAAATGAGCTGAATGTCATTGACATCTCAAATGTGGCTTGAGAGCTAGCACATGTGTTTATCCATATGCATTTGTTTATCTCTCTTATTTATTTCTAGCTTATCTCTTGTCTTTTGTTCTCTAATTTTCATGAAGCTTGCTTTTGCATAATTTTCTAGCATTACTTGATACATTGCATCCTTCGACAATTTTTCTTCATTATTCTTGAGCAACGATCCCAAAAGATACATTTGAAAATCTTTATCTTGAGTTATTTCAAGCTAAAATTAAAAAGGGAGGTCGGACCGTCCGCGGCAATCAGCCGGACCATCCGGCTGCTCCTGGCGGACTGTCCGCCAGGTCGGAGCGGACCATCCGCGCGGCTCGTGGGGACGAGGTGCAGCACTGGACGTTCTAGAAGTAATAATGGACCGTCCGCGCGCCTTGCGGACTGTCCACGGGGGCGTGGCGGACTGTCCGCGTGTGCCGCGCGCCGGTGGTACCGAGGCCACGGGATGAAAACTGCAGGACTCCTTCTAACCCGACCCAAGACTCATACCTATCTCTTTCTTGCTCTCTCTCAAAAAAAAGCTCCCCACCTTGGAAGTTTTGATTCAAGCACTCCCCGGACCGTCCGAGCACATCCCCGGACTCTCCGCGAGATTCTCCACCATGTCATCCGGTGCTCGCAAGGCTGTCGCTTCACTCACTAGAAAGGTGACCAAAAAGGCCACATCAAAGAAGAAGAGCAAGGATGTTGGGACATCCAAGAGGCATAGAAAAGATGATACCTCTGAGGAAGAAGAGGAGCCCGACAATCCCAATGACAGTGACTTTGATCTGGCCGATGAAGCAGCCAGTGCCTCATTCATGGTGGATAAAGATTAGATAAATCAAGGGGGAGGTAACAATGCTGACATCATTGATGTGATTAATTACACAGCTCCTAGAAGGCAGTGGACACAAAGGGAGTTTGCTATTGCTAGAAATGATAATGCTTATAATCAACCCCGTGACACTCACAATTTGTATTTCCACACCACTGTGCAAGAGCAAGCCTTATTTAGTAGTTTGATGGAGTGCACAATCTTTAATCATCAGAGGGTTGATTTTGACTATCTTGAGTCTAAATCTGTCTTTGCTGGGGTCGCAACAAAACTTGAAAATTTAGGATTGAAAATGTTTCTTCAGCATAGATGTGATTGGAATGACACCATAGTTAGACAATTCTATGCAACATATGAAATGGATTTTATAGGCAAGAAAATGAGGTGGATGACTGGTAAGAGTGAGTATGAGGCCACTTTTGCAGAATTTGCAGCTGCCAATCTTCTTAATTATGAGTATTTTAGTGACGGTGTTGATGTTTATAATGAGGATATCGTCTTTTATGAGCTTGGCATTGTCGGTGTTTTAGACCGACAACCTACTAAGGGGAGTACCCGAAGTAGATGAATGTGGCCTCGCCAAGATCGATAACTCAAAGGAAGAGACACGTGGCACACAATTTAGACAGGTTCGGGCCGCGAGGTGCGTAATACCCTACGTCCTGTATGCTGTGTAGCTCTGGATTGATTGGGTATGATTACAAGATGATGCAATCTTACGCCGTGAGATGAGATGATGAGAGAGGGGTCCCTGCCTCGCCTTATATAGTCCGGGAGGCAGGGTTACAAGTCAGAATAGGGAGAGAGTACTAGTCGAGTACGTCTAGGAGTCTTCCATACAGCGCGGGACATGTACAGCTTCCTAACCGAGTACTTCTCCTCTGTAGTCCTTGTGCTTCACGCCATCAGGTACCGTGCAGCGCAAGTCAGGTAGTCCCAGGGACCCACTGAGTAGTTGGTCCTGGTACCCACCGAGGTAGTGGGCCCAGGGAGGTCCATACGACAAGCCCCCGAGTACTTTGTAGTCGAGAAGGATAGCTTCAAGTAGTCTTGACGACCTTAACGAGTAGTCCCCGAGCGTCCCCGAGTACCACAAGTCAAAAGTCCTCAAGAGTAGTCGAAGCATCCCGAGGCTGGAATGTACTCCAGCTGATGTTTGAGCAATCTTGAAGTCTTCTCGAGTAGTCCCAGGCGTCCTCGAGTGCTGCCCTTGAAGGTCTTCAACAATGCCCGAGTTGTCTTGAAGCCGAAGCTGATATGGAAGTGCGATTGCAAAATCGCACTCCATATGGAGTAGCCCTCGAGCCTTAAGTTGAGTTGTAGACTCTGGCTGAGGGTCCATCTGAAGTTTTGGCAAGAATACCCCGAAAAATCCGGAGAAAAAACCGAAGGACACGTGGCACAGAGCCCCCGATCCTTGAGTCGAGTACTTCCTCTCGAATTGAAGGGTCATCTTGTAGAATGTGTCCTGAGATGCTCTTGAATCTTGCCGCTTCCCAGGAAGTCGAGTAGAAGTAATCGAGCCCCCGAGGTGAGGCGCGTCGACTAGTTGAAGTTGAAGGGTCGCGCGCAGCCGCTGAGTCAGCTAAGCGCAGACTTATCCATCCGGCCGTTGGAGGGCCGCGTTGACTTATAAATAGAAGCCAAAACCCTTAGGGTTTTTCACCTTACACAGTTGTAGCCATTCCCAGCAAGTCTTGGCCAGAAATCGCCATCAGTGCACACCGCCACCGCTGAGTGAAGCGTAGATCTGAGCGTGCCGTCGTAGAGAGCCACCACAGTAGCCCCCGAGCGGATGCGCGTGAAGACACCGTGCACTTGGAGGATGAAGCCATCTCCGTCGAAGACCGCAAAGGCCGCCGGCGGAAAGAAGAGGGGACGTGAGGAGGTCGCCGGATCTGCCGCAGGGACATCACCACCGGTGTCCCCGCCGCGGCCAGATCCAAACCGCGAGTGGAAGAAATCCAAGGCGAAGACCGAAGACTTGCTCGCCCTTCTGAACAGTGGATTCCTGCGCGAGAAGGAGGTGGACATGTGGAGGGCCGCTGCTGGGAATCCGTACCCCATGGAGAAGAATCCAGATGAGATCCCGATGTTCGCGCGGTTCGCGGAGCGCGGACTATCTCTCCCGGCGAGCGACTTCTTCAAGGGGCTCATAGGGTACTACAGCATCGAGTACCTCAACCTAAACCCCAACGGTATCTTCCACACTGCCGTCTTTGTACACTTCTGCGAAGCTTTTCTGGGGATCAAACCCCATTGGATTCTGTTCCGGAAATTCTTCTGGGTGAAGCCGCAACCCAGCGCCAGCAACCCGTGAGTAGTCGGTGGAGCAGGGATCCAGATGAGAGAGGACGCCGCCGAGTAGTACCTCTCGTACAAGCTGATAGACTCCAACCAGGACTGGAATACCAAGTGGTTCTACGTCACGAACCACCATCCGGAGCTGCCGAAGCCGAGCGGGAAGCGGCCCAAGCATCGCCCATGGTGGAACTCGGAGCTGACGCTGCAGGAAGGGATCCAGCTGCCCGAGTTGTTGGCGCGGATCAAGGTGCTGAGGGAAGCCGGGCTGAGGGCCGAGCACGTGGCCTTCAGCTTCATGAAGCGCAGGGTGCAGCCACTGATGGCTCGCGACACCCTGGGGTACGAGTACACTGGCGACGACGATGCGTCGCGGATGCCTGGAGACGAAGTCGTCGACGACGACATTGTCGACAGGCTGTCCCGGATCTTTAAGGATATGCCACCATACACGGCGTGCCCCGTACCGAAGTACTCCGCCGCGCGCCCACCAAAGGAGGTAAGTAGCCGCATTCACAGTCGAGTACCCATTGCATGAGAGTAGTCGCACTGATAAGTTGCTCTTCTTGCAGGAGGACTTGAAGAAGTTCGTCTCCGAGCCACCGTCGCCTCCTCAGCTAGTCGAGGTCCCAGAGGAGGGGAAAACCAAGGCCAAGGAGCGGCGTGGAGTCGGCGAAGGAGACGACACAGTTGTCGTGGAGGACACGTCCGACGAGGACGACGACGAAGAGATGCTGCAGGGCCGCTTTCAGCTACGGTCGAGGTTTAGCCGTCCTGGCCTACCTCACGTCCCTCTCGTTCAGGATCAGCCGACTAGCCTGGAGGCTAGTCTGCCCGCGCCGCCAAGGAGGCCACGCAATGTGGTCCGGAAGCGTGTGACCAAGAGATTGAAAGTCACAGAGACCACGTCCCAAGAGGTAAGCCGTCTTGAGTAGTGTAGTCGAGTACTGATTTCTTGAGTTCACGTGTTGACGATGAAGTTTCCTTGCTTGCAGGAGTTGCTGCCTATGGAGCCAGTTGAGCAGGGTGACGAAGGCGAGTGGGACACGGTGGGGGAGGCCGCTGGGAGTCGTAGCCTAGCCCCCACCGTCGAAGAACTCTTGGCGCAGATGGAGCGCCAGCCCCCTGCTGTTCAGGGGAGCACGGAACCCACCGCTGCTGCTACGGAGGAGGCAACGGCCGCAGAGGTGCAGGAGGAGGCGCCTGCCAAGGCAGGACTGGTTGATATCGCCAGCATCCTCGGCGCCCCAACCGTGACAGTAGTCCGGTCGAGCTTGTAAGTGTTGAATCTTCCCGAGTAGTACTTGATGTGGTAGTCGTACTGGATTGACAACCGGCTTGTGTACTCTGCAGGAAATCGACGGATCTGTCCTGGGAGGGGGATGAACCCGCCGCAGCGGTGGCGGAAGAAGAAGTCGCACCACCCGTTGAGGAGTCCGCTCCCGCCCCTCAGGCGGAGCCCGAAGTGCCGGTCATCGAAGCTACACTGCTCGTGGCCAGCATCGTTGAAGGTGAGTACTCTGCTGAAGTCGAAGTGCCTTCGTAGAGTAGCCGTAGTCGCATGTTGACTGATACACTTGTCTTTCTATCGACAGGTGCCGAGGCCGGAGTAAACGAGATCCCGTCGGCGGTGCCCGTAGAGGACGCGGCACCGGAGACTCAAGAGGCAGCCGTAGAAGCCTCTGAGCCGATGGAGGTGGCCGCCACGGAAGCCGCCGCGACGACTGGAGGAGAGGAGGCCACCACGCTGCCAGAACCCGCTCTGGAAGTGGTCGTCCGCTCGCCGGAGATCCAAGACGCGGAGCCAATCCACTCGGCACCGATGACCGAAGCCGCTACGAGTAGTCGTGGCGGGATCGAGTTGTTGGCGGACGACTTGGTCGATCCGGCAACGGTGGCTCGGCATCTGGAGGCGGTCCGCCAAGCCGAGCAGTGGATGAAGGTGAGTAGCCATGACTCTTGAGTAGTCAATCCTGTAGCGTTGAATACCCATTTGATGTGAGTTGTCTGTGCAGGACGTCGCTGAGAGGTCCCGCCTGAAGTTAGAGATGCTTCAGGGGTACGGCGACGCAGTGCTTCGGGCTGAGACACTGGAGGACCAACTTGTGAAGTCCCGGAAGCACGCCGCAGCCATGCAGTCCAAGCTGGATACCGCCTTCGCCAAGTACCACAATGACATCCAGGAGATGCAGGCGAAGAGCGACGACTTGGTGCGGAAGAACAAGTCGCTCCGCAAGAAGAACAAAGGTACACCACTTGTCTTGTTGAATACTTGTTGGAGGTCGAGAGGTAGTCTAACACGCTGTGCCTTGCCGTTTGCAGAGCTTGAGACTCGGGTAGAGCAACTGAAGACTTCAGAGACTGATCTGAAGAATCTCTTCTACCGGGAGCAGGAGGCCCGCCAGGTGGTCCCAAGATAGCGCCGCTGGTGGATCGGTTGAAGGAAGCCCCCAGCCGGATGGCGGCCTACGTGAAGCACTTGGCGAAGTCGATCCCGAACCAAGTGTTGGCCTTCATGAAGTCGTACTTCCCGAAGGCACCCGTAGACGTAGTTGCTGGCGGACTAGCCGCCAACTGCACCGACGAGCAGTATGCGGAGCTGCTGGAGCAGATGGCGCCCATTGCAGGTCAAGTCGCTGAAAAACTTAATCTCCAGTAGTCCTGTAATAGTTAGCTCGTAGCAGTAGATGTACAAAAACAACTGTAATGAAATTGTTTAAGTATTAATGAAGAAAAGTTTCCATCAATGAGTACTCGTTGCCGCGATCTTAGAGTGCGGAGTCCCATCGTGGAGTTGTCGCGAGTAGTCGTACTCGGCAGTAGTAGTCCCGTCAAGGGAAGAAGACAGTAAAACAGTTGATGAACGATCAAACTTTATTACTGAAGAAGTACACCTGGGTGGCCAGGGCCGTAGTTACAGAGTAGTCGCCCGGACCCGGAGGCCGCCTACGGCTAAGTAGTGCTAGGGCGTGTAGCCGCTTACAGTAGTAGATCCGTGAGTAGCCGTATAGGCTGGATCTAGAGGTACATGGTCTCTCAATAGACCGCTGCTAGAGTCCTTTGTCGCTCGTCGCAGCCCAGGATCCGTAGGTAGCCGCATGGGTTGGATTCTGGAGAGGAGTAGTCCGGAGACTGGTGCCTGGACCCGGAGGCCGCTTACAACGAAGAAGTAGTCCGGAGACTGGAGCCTGGACCCGGAGGCCGCTTACGGCGGAGGGGTCTTGGTGTAGTTGCACAGACTTGAGCCCCCAGAGTAGTCGTGTGGACTAGGCGTAGAACCGACAGAGTTGGTCGACGTTCCACGAGTTGTTGACGTCTTCGCCTTCAAGTGTCTGGAGGCAGTAAGAGCTCGGCCTGGTCACCTTTGCCACGGTGAAGGGACCTTCCCAGGGGGAGTGTTGACGGTTAATAGTTGTATCAAAGTTCGTTTATGACTTGCAAGCAGACAAGTCTCCCGTCGTAGTCAAGGGACCCTTCTTCCCTCGAGTGGTGAACCCAAGGTATCGAATCCGTGGAACAAATGTGTGACGCAAAACTTAATCTAGTAAAGCCAAGTAACTTCAATCTTCGATAAAACCCTAATGCATCTAGGTAAAAGACACGAAACTAATCTAATCTACTAAAGACCGGAGATAACAAAGTAAGATTGGGTAGATAAACCGATCTAGAGGGATCGGGGTAAGCCTTTTGTTGAAGTTCCAAGCAAGAGAAGAAGTAGCAAATCGAATCTTATAAGAAGCCTCTTTAAATCGTGGTTTCCCGTCCAAATCCGAAAACATCCGCCTTTTGGAACCCCCGTTCTGTCACAACGTATCCCTACTCATGCGGGGAGCTTAGGGCGAGTCAAAAGACAAGTCGAGATTCTTTCGGAAGATCCGGCGTGTACCTCTAGCCTCCGCGGCTACAAGAACACCCTATGTAATCTATCTCGAGAATAGAATTGGAATAAGCAAAGCCGATCAAAAAACGAAATCTTCGAGGAAACACTTGATCGCTAGAAAAAGATTCAACTTGATAATTCAACTATAACAATGATACATACACAAGATCACCACCGGGATCCTTCCTTGATCTTGCTTCTAGCTCCGGGAACTCCGACGTGGTCTTCCGTGCAAGGTTCCCACGTCGGCTAGGGAAAGCCTAGTCAACTAGCTCGACCCTCTCCTCTCCGAGATGGTGTCCCTCTCTTCTCTGCTCCTCGGCGGCCGATGACGAATTCTATGATGCGTGGCTCTCGGTCACGGGGCTATAAATAGCCTGAATGGCGGCTAGGGCAAAGGGGAGCCTCACTGGGCCCTGGACAGGGCTGGGCAGACCGGCCTGGGCCCATCCAGGCCCAGCCCGAGGCCTCCTTTGCTCTACGTCGGTTCCCTTGCTTCCCGGATGATTCCCCCTTCTGCATGTAGGTCCATGTCGTCAGTTTCTCTCCGTATTGGGCATAACTCCTTGTCTTGCAAGATTCAAGACTTTTCGGTCGTGGTCCTCGGAGTTTGTCATCTTCTCGGATCAAGTCCCTGGCTTCTTGGAGTTAAGTTTGCTTCATTGCATGACTTGTACGGGGCTTCAAGGTCTTGTCATAAGGTGCTTGATGAACTCATCCCGAAAGTCTTGCATTCAATGCTAAAATCCTGCATAAACACTAAACTCCAAAACCGACATGCACACGTGAACTTGTTATACCACGGGGGTTAGTACCAATGGATAAGGTATAAAACTTAGGCCAACACCGAAGGTAAACTCATGGCTAGGTTGATGGATTTTCACCGTCAACAGGGAGCTGAGCTTGTGTAGTCCTTCCGTGTTCTGGATGCGATGGAGGACGAGATCGCCGACGTTAAAGGAGCGTTCCTTGACGTTGCGATCATGGTAGCGTCGGATACCCTCTAGGTACCTTGCTGATTGGACGAGGGCAGCGCAGCGAGCTTCTTCGAGTCCGTCGATGTCAACTCGTCTGCTGTCTTCAGAGACGCCTTCGTCATAGTGCTCCACTGCTGGTGAATCCCATATCACATCAGCAGGGAGGATTGCTTCGGAGCCGTAGACCAGGAAGTAAGGGGATTGCCCCGTTGGCTTGGAGGGCTGAGTACGTAGCCCCCAGAGTGCATTGGGTAGTTCCTTGATCCACTTGCCTCCTTTTGAGTTAGCAATGTCGTGTAGCCACTTCTTGAGAGCGTCGAGCACCGTCCCGTTGGCGCGCTCGACTTGTCCGTTGGCCCGAGGATGGGCAACTCAGACGTATCGGACGTCGATCCCGCTGTTCTCGCAGTACTCCCAGAACTGGTGGTTGTTGAAGTTGGAGCCCAGGTCTGTGATGATGCGATGGGGTAGTCTGTAGCGATGCACGAGTTCGTCCAGGAAGTCGAGTACTCTGTCAGCCTTGGGGCATGTGACCGGCTTGACCTCGATCCACTTGGTGAACTTGTCGATAGCCACCAATACCCTGTTGAAGCCGCCTGGCGCCGTTGGCAGTGGCCCAATCATGTCGAGCCCCCAGTAGGCAAAGGGCCAGGTTGGCGGTATGGTGACTAGCTTGTAGGCTGGGACGTGTTGCTGCTTGGCGAAGTACTGGCACCCTTGGCACCTTCTGACGAGTTCTTCGGCATTGCCCAGAGCTGTGGGCCAGTAGAAAGGTCGTCGGAAGGCCTTGCTGACCAGCGTGCGAGAGGACGTGTGGTTGCCGCAGACGCCCTTGTGGATCTCCTCCAAGATGTCCTTGCCTTCTTGTCTGGGGACGCACTTCATGAGTACTCCGGAAGATGCGCCCCGCCTGTAGAGCTTGTCTCCGACGAGGACGTAGGACTTGGCATGGCGGATGAGCTGCTCGGCCAAGTTCTTGTCCGAAGGAATCTTCTGCTCGCTTAGTACTCATGCAAGGAAGGAGGAAGAGTAGAAGACAGATTCCTACTAGAATTCCCCTGTACTCCTACTAGGACTCGCTCTGTGTAATCCTACTAGGACTCCTGCCTTGTAACCGACTAGGAACCCACCCCCTGGACTATATAAAGGAGGGCTGGGTACCTAGGAGGACATCCTCAATCCCTCCGGGGAACAACACCATGTGACAGAACCGCCCAAAATAGTTCTGTATTATCGCCTAAGCCTGTCCACGTGGCCATTAAGCAATAATAAAGAACTATTCTGTCGCTTCTGCCGGGAAAAGCCCGGTAAATCACATACAACAGGATCGCTGATATGCGCTAAGCCCACACGAAGGCGGGACCAGAGTACAACATTACATTACATAAAAGGTTCACAAGTTCAACATTATTACAAACCAGGTTTTTCATACATAAAAGGAAACATGGTTCAGAGTTTAAACAGCGGAATAAAAACTAGCGCATGATACACACGGGAGGCCATCCATGCATATCACTCCTCATCATCGTTTTCCCATTCAAGCTCCCAACCATCTGGAATAGAACCAGGCCAGATGGGATTACCTGAAAACAACAAATTAAGCAAGGCTGAGTACTAATACTCAAGAAGACTTACCCGACAAAAATAAAGTAAGACTAGACATGCAAGGCTTTTTGGCTTGTGGGTTTGTTTTGCCAAAAGCGACTAAGAGTGGATCCTTATTTTCAAGTTTTAGCTCATATTCTAGTATGTTAATTAGTCTAGGTGAGCACCTGTACTAAACAAGCATGTTGTGCAAACAATATTAACATGTAACAATTTTAATCCAAATGTTCCATAAATAAACATGGGGTAGCCAGTGGTCAAGCCGACTCAGATAACGGCGAGTGACCGACGATCGATCGATTTATATCCTTGCAAGGTAAACCCAAGATACACGGAAGAAAGTAGACCAAGTGCAGTGTCTACCCCAACCAGGCGGTTCCCAACATCCCACGAGTTTAGGATCAGACGCTACAAACTCGGTACACGGTTATCCGAGGGTCTAACCCGACCAGTCCGGACTCACACACTATACCACGGGTAGCTAGCCCGGAGACACATCCCAAGCGGGTATCTAGAAAGATCCCGCCCCGGTTCAGAAGGTACTAGGCTTACCGGTCCCATTCCCGACAAGTACTTGGTACGTTCAATAGCTTAGGACCAGCACCATGCTACTCGGTCGAGACCGAACCCATTGCTCTTACCACATGAGCGAGTCAATTTAACCAATTTAGGATTCCAACATAAGCATCCTATATCTCGCGAGCAATGAGTCATTACTCGGCTTCTACCGTATCCTTAGAGCATGGCACTAGCGTTCCTAACATACTAGTAAAAGAGCATAGGAGTCCTAAGGATCATGCAACTAGGTTTCAAAACAACTCCTGAAACTTAAATGCACAAAGTAATGCATAAATGCTGAAAAGTAAAGGACATGATTTTCATTGTTAAAAGATGGGTTAGATGACACCGGTGCTTGCCTTCCTCAGACTCAGTTCCTAAACTAGCCTTTGGCTCTTCTGGACTTTGGTCCAGGTCTTGCTGCACACCAATCTGGTTCAGCTCACCATCAACAGTCCCGTCTCCCTCCTGGGCGAGTGTGTACGTACCGTCGGGGAGATCTACACGTTTACATGCACATGCATTAGATTAAAGTTAATCTTGATGGTGATTGTGTGCACATCTAAGCAATTTAAGTTACTTAACCTCACTAAACAGCAAGGGTGTTGTGTTTAAATATCAAAAACAGAACCAAAACATGATTTCACAAATTTCACACTTTAATTTCTATTTCTTTCTTTAATTGTTTAAAACAAGCCTTTCTACCATAAATCCAAATTAAATCAAAAACACTTCCAAAGAGCCTAATCTTTTGCACACAGCAACATATACTTAAATCAAGCTCTCACACCAAAATTTGGCCTAAGATCATTTATAAATTAATTTATACGAAAAAGACAAATCGCATCCTAGTAAATCAACATTAATTCATATAAAAAGATTTAATAAACTTTTTGATCTCAACGTTCTCCTGCAGGTCAAATATGCCAAAAAGAAGGTTCTGACCAAGGCATGGTTGCAAATTCAATTTATTTTTCAGATTTTGAATTTAAGCTCCTACACAAGATTAAATCCAAAACACCAAGCAAACAATTCCCTAAAATCACATCCATCACACCAGGGGTACTAATCATCAAGGCAAAGCCCTAGGGTGCACTGGTGCTCAAAGAAACGCTCATTAAAGGTGCTATAAAAAGCATCAAACTTATTCTAGCGTAAAGCTTAAATAAATCATATCTGAAAATATATACATCAAAACCATGCAAACTTTTGCTACAGACCTAGACATGATATAAAGAACAACATATCCAAAATTCAAGTTCATAGCATGTGTAGATTTTAAATCACACTAAAAATACTCCAAACTGAGTTTGAATTTTTAATTCAAAAACTGTGCAGAAAAACCCTATACATGCTTTCTAGAAAAGGTATATTTCTTCACCATGAACCCAACAAAATTGGTTTTGCATTTTTACGATTTTTCTACGATTTTTAATGATTTTTCGAAGGTACTGCCGAATCCCTAAAGTTCACCTTTACAAACGGGTCCCTGGAATTTTACAAAAATCTCCCTGCAAAGATCTCAATCCTTGCAATGTGGCCCTCGCCGGCACAGGGGAAGCCGCCGGCGGCCAGGGGGTGCCGGAGCTCGCCGGGGAGAGGGCTAGGGAGGTGTGGGGACTCACTTATGGTCGATTTGTGGCGCAAGTTGGCTTGGAGGGGGGCTAAGATCGGCCGGCGGCGTGGCACGCCCGGTGCGGCCACTGCTGCCGTCCGTGCGCGGCGCTGTCGCGTCCTGGCAGAGGAGCAGCGGTGCGGTGGTGACGAGGAGGGCTCGGGGTTCGTGTGGTGGAGGATAGAGAGCAGAGCAGCTAGCCGGAGCTGGTTGGGGTGTTGGTGCGGCCCTGAACGGCGACGACGCCCGCGAGGCAGGGCGTGGTGGCGGGTTCGGCCATGGCGCGCAGGGAGAGATTGGCGCAAGTGAACGATGAACGCGAGGCGCGACGGCCTAAGGCTCGGCGTGGACAACTTGGGACGCTCGACGGTCGGCCCGCATGCGCAGCCGCGCGTGGACGCGTGGGCGTTCCGCCCGGCGCGGCCCGCCGCCCGGGCGCGGCGTCCCCCGGGGAGAAGGGCGATGGGGCCCCACGGTCGCGGCTTGGTCCACGGCGGAGACGCCTAGGCCATCCGTACGCCGGAACGGGGGTCCGGTCGACACGTGGACGCGAGGCCGCGAACGCGCGCGCACGCGGTCTTCCGCGCTCGGCGCCGACGTCCGGTTTTATTTCGTTTTTACCCGTTTTCGAAATTGCCTAACTTCAAAAATCGTCAACTAAGTGAAAAATCTCCCAAAAGCAAAGTTGTAGAGGAGCCGTAGATCTACAACTTTCCCGAAGGGCGACATATGTTTTGATCAATGGTTTGCCCGAGAACGCCGACCGAAGTTGCAGATTTTCCACGGCTCGCCATCGTTCACAGCGCGAGAAACTCGATTTTTGGCCAATTTGCGCTCAAAATTGGAATGTCCGCCAATTACGAAAAATGTGTTCCCGGAAATAACGAACAACTTTCGTATTGGCCGATTTTGAACTTCTATAGTGAAATTTGGAGAACGCGCAAGAAAACCGAATCAGCTTTTTCTTGAGATCTATGGTTTTGACCACGATTTGGGGATTTTGACCAAGGTCTTTTGTGCAAATGTGTGCCCACTCATGTCAAACATGTTTAGGAGCTAATTAACCCTGATTAACACAACTAATTGAGGTATTTATCTTTAATAAACACCTGGGGTGTTACAATCTACCCCCCTTAAAAGAAATCTCGTCCCGAGATTAGGAATTTAAAAAGCTTGCTTAGGGGAGGTCGTTCTCAAATAGAAATGTATACCCGCGAAGTTAAGTTTGCCTTGTTTCACTTGGGGTTTTAGTCGTTTGCCTTGACTTCCCTGCTTGGCTCTTGAGCTTCGACCGTGTCGTTTTGGCTTGTTCTGCTCAGTTTTCGGGCACTCCCTGACAAAATGCCCAGATTGTCTACAATTGAAGCAGAGACGAGGTGTGGGTGTATTGGACCTTGGGACCCACTGGGTTTTGATGGGCTGATCCACAACACTAGCTGGGTTGCTTGGCTTTTTCTCACGGGAGGGAAGTTCGGTGCATGTAATTTCCCATCCATTCAAGTCAATCTTTGGCAAATCTCGCTTGTGACTCTTATTCCTTCTTTCTTCCTCCCTAAGTTCCATAGGAAGTTGCGACGGTGGCATTAGTGAATCTAGGAGTCGCTGATTGGAATCTTGATTCTGCTGATTTTGAGCTTCATGATTCATCAATAGATTGAATAGATAGACTTGCTCCATAATAGATTCTGAAATTGCTTGGTAAAGACTGTCGGATAGACTAGTTTGCGATAGTCCTTGATAACGATTATGGATGACATTTTGCACTAGTTGGCTTAACACCAAATTTTGGCCCTCCAAAATTTTCATGGTGTTGGCAAAGATATCCACCACCTCCTGTGTTGGTGGAAGAGATGGGGACATCTCATTGGGTCGAAGATTGACTGGATCTCCCGTGGTGGATTCCATTTCCCTGAAAGTTCATGACGATCCAATTAGACTCCCTAAGAGTACAAAAATTCGAGTATGGTAGTTATTGATGAACAAGCATATCAACAGGTTAGAAAGTTAGAGAACTCGATCCGAAGGTTTTATAGGGGTTTGTTTTTAAGAAAGAAGCTAGTAGCCATGTTCTACAAAGGGTGGTCGGGTGATTAAAGATCGATACTCCCCTCTTTACTGATGGTCGCCACAGTGTAGTAATGATGGAACGCTTGGCGTTAGAGACAGGACCAGTAGATTAATACAGCGTTGGCCGCTGTAGTGAAACACGGCGGTAATGGAGTGGCACAGAATTGATGGAACACGGATATGTAGGCAGTCCAAAGATCTTTAGTATTCAGTTCTGGGTTTAAGGGATTTTCTCTGGCGGAGATTGTCGTCCAGGTCATCCATAAGAAGGCTGATTCATTTCATATCCTTAGAGAACATTCCTCATCCTCCAAAGGAATTTTAGAAAGAGAAAATTGTTTTCCAAGTTTAACCAACTCAAAGAAGAAGGCGGATGGAGGGTCCTATCTTTATCTTATTCATGTCATACATAGGCCACCCATTAGGGGCAGTGATCTGACAGTTGTTATAGACGATAACCATTGGTATGTCGACGAGAGGGTGCACTACCATCGAGATGTCCTTGGCAACTTGGCAATGGCACTACAGTAAGGCGTAGGCGGTGATCAGTAGCTTTGAGAAGAGACGGTAGAGCGTTGATGTTGCATACTGTCATCACAGCTCTGAAAAGGATGAGATAAATGGCTTTAGAGAATTAACCAAGGTATTGGAGAAATCGAAAAGAGCTCGAGGTGTCCTCAATTTAGAACCAAAATTGCTTTGAGAAGGCTTGATCGAAGGATTTGCCAAACTTGTGTTTTCTTATATCCTGATTCCATTAATTTGAAAGAAACATTAAAAAGGATCACAATTCACTGAGTTCTCAGAAGCTCCTCATATCTTGACTTTTGGAGAACCTTGATTGCTCATGAAACATCTCTGTTTATACACCTTCACCTTAACTCGGTTAAGTTGATATCGGGCAAACTTGTGTGATTAATCGAAAGAAGACCGAGTTGAAAAGTTTTCATAAGGATCTCTATAAGGAATGAGAATCTTAGCAATTGACCATACTAAGATTGCTAAAAGAAATATTTTTGGAGAGTACAAGGGTTCGATGATGGCTTAAGGGTTCTACCATCGTAGATCTGGTGTTAGTTCATAAGAATAGTTAAGGATGGTAAAGTCATAGAGAGTCGTTACCAGGAGTTCTTACAGATATTTAGTGGGAAAGATATGCAAAGACATGCTAGTACAGGAATTTTAGAAAGGCTTGCTCACATGTCACTTATGTTATGAGTATTAGCGTCCTTCATACCATTAGTGGTGTAATGACTTTTAACTAAATATGTGGTGCACCAATGAGACATGCTTGCAATATTAATGTATATAGATGAGTTGTGCATCAGTGGAATGGTGCTCATAAAGATGCTTATGATTAGGTGCATATAGAATGATGTATATGCACTTGAGCATATGATGCTTATGCACATGAACTTATGGTGCTTATGTAATGATGCATAATGAGTGATGCACATGATGCGTGCATAATGTAGTGCACACATGCTGATGCACATGTTGATGAAATGTGTTGATGCAAATGCTCATGAGATATGATACTCATGATGCAATGTCAGCATGACTTACTTCACCCATGAGGTTAGTCAAGGTAGAGAGGGTAAACATAGAGTTGAGGAGTAATAGGTGCGGTGAGTCGCATTCTCAAAAACCAAGATACCTAGCGCGCTCCTAGTGGTAATCACATGGCTGCAGCACGCATGATACCCTAGGTTTCGTCGCGGCACCTTCGTTTATGGAACAACAACATCACCAGGAAAAAAAAAGGCGATAGAGTAGAAAGATGGAAAACCGTCAGGACATATGCATGTTAGTTCATCCAATGTCCCAAATGCACATGTTGTGCAATGCATTTCCCGTGCTCATGATTTATGTTATTAAGGTTGCAAGATATGCATGCGGTGATGATGATGCTCATGTGCTTACCAACAGATTTTTGATGTTCAAGGTTTTCTCTATACCCTAAAGGAAGATGACCTAAAAATTTGAATTTCAGAGATCACTAGTTCTGAAATTCAGCAGGACAGAGACCTAAAGTTTTGGGCATAACTCCCAAACTAAAAATCTAGTGACCTTGAGATTTCTACAGGAGGTAGATAGATACCTAAGGAGTAGTTTTGGTATTCAAAGGTTGAATAATATCGTATTGGAAAAAAGGTGCAAAAGATCCATTTTCAGAGTGTTGTTGCCCAGAAATTTCAGCAGGACAGCGCTTCACTAAAAAGATGATATCTCTAAGATTAAGAACCCGATGACCATGAGATTTTGGCAGCACAAAGTATGCTGTATAATAAACATTTTTGGTATAGATTCTCTGGGAAGGATCTGTTTGGAACTATAGGTAAAAATTGAGTTTTCTACCTAACTCAGGATTTTGACAGCATTTCAACAAGACTTAGGCTAGCCCATTTTGATCCTAACCTCAGTTTTAAACATCCTAAACTCATGAAAAAAAAATTCAGGGAGCAAACTTAACTAGGTGATGAACAATTTCCCTAAAGAACACCTAGCCAGAAATTTTCTAGATAATCCTTAGGAAGATTTGGACAGCAACTAGTTAAATTTTGGTTAAACACACATCAAAGCATTCACACTAGCAAGATTGGTCCTTACGAAACACACATTAAAATAGAGACTTCCGTTTTGGTTTGATAGCTTTTACATGATGCAAAAAGCATCCTAAACTTCCTCACAAAGCTTTTAAGCTTAAAAACGAAGTTAGTGCCGGTGGCAGGGCATATATAAACGTCTCTCCCTATAATAACTAGTCGGAAGCTATTCGTTTCTTAATTACCGTTCCTAACAACCGTGGTTAGCGTACCTGCAGAAAATCACAGATATTCAAGACCTTTTGTGCCAGCACTCACAAAAGCGTCCACATTCATTACCGTTCACTTATAGAAACGGCATCCATGCGTAAAGCCGCTGCATGGACAGCGTCCTATTTAAGACTCGACGCGACGTGAGTGCCCATTGGAATAGACCTCACTCATCCCTCACGGACTTTCCCGTGGTACCATCATGTATGGCAAAACGTGACGAGACTCAGACGCGACGTGACACCCATTGGAATAGGTCTCACTAGTCCCTCACAGGACTTCCCTGTGGTACCACCACGTATGGCAAAACGTGATGAGACGCAGACGCGACGTGGCACCCATTGGAATAGGTCCCACTAGTCCCTCACAGGGCTTCCCTGTGGTACCACCACGTATGGCAAAACGTGATGAACTAGTATGGTTGTGCATGAAAGTAAGCTTTGACAAGAATAAATGTGCTGGAAGTCAGACTAAATACACCATAATAATACTAGCCACCTGAAAGAACCCAAAAATTCCCTCTAGGGCCTCTCGGACTAGATTAAACCTTAACGTCCTATTCTTTTAGCAAGATTATTACTCTTGGCAAATTTTATTCCAAAAACAAGTTTGTTAAGGTATTTTAATTACTCTGGTGCATATCATCGCTCTGATACCAGCTGTGACAGAACCGCCCAAAATAGTTCTGTATTATCGCCTAAGCCTGTCCACGTGGCCATTAAGCAATAATAAAGAACTATTCTGTCTCTTCTGCCGGGAAAAGCCCGGTAGATCACATACAACAGGATCGTTGATATGCGCTAAGCCCACACGAAGGCGGGACCAGAGTACAACATTACATTACATAAAAGGTTCACAAGTTCAACATTATTACAAACCAGGTTTTTCATACATAAAAGGAAACATGGTTCAGAGTTTAAATAGCGGAATAAAAACTAGCGCATGATACACACGGGAGGCCATCCATGCATATCACTCCTCATCATCGTTTTCCCATTCAAGCTCCCAACCATCTGGAATAGAACCAGGCCAGATGGGATTACCTGAAAACAACAAATTAAGCAAGGCTGAGTACTAATACTCAGCAAGACTTACCCGACAAAAATAAAGTAAGACTAGACATGCAAGGCTTTTTGGCTTGTGGGTTTATTTTGCCAAAAGCGACTAAGAGTGGATCCTTATTTTCAAGTTTTAGCTCATATTCTAGTATGTTAATTAGTCTAGGTGAGCACCTGTACTAAACAAGCATGTTGTGCAAACAATATTAACATGTAACAATTTTAATCCAAATGTTCCATAAATAAACATGGGGTAGCCAGTGGTCAAGCCGACTCAGATAACGGCGAGTGACCGACGATCGATCGATTTATATCCTTGCAAGGTAAACCCAAGATACACGGAAGAAAGTAGACCAAGTGCGGTGTCTACCCCGACCGGGCGGTTCCCAACATCCCACGCTTTAGGATCGTACGCTACAAACTCCGGTACACGGTTATCCGAGGGTCTAACCCGACCAGGTCCGGACTCACACACTATACCACGGGTAGCTAGCCCGGAGACACATCCCAAGCGGGTATCTAGAAAGATCCCGCCCCGGTTCAGAAGGTACTAGTCTTACCGGTCCCATTCCCGACAAGTACTTGGTACGTTCAATAGCTTAGGACCAGCACCATGCTACTCGGTCGAGACCGAACCCATTGCTCTTACCACATGAGCGAGTCAATTTAACCAATTTAGGATTCCAACATAGCATCCTATATCTCGCGAGCAATGAGTCATTACTCGGCTTCTACCGTATCCTTAGAGCATGGCACTAGCGTTCCTAACATACTAGTAAAAGAGCATAGGAGTCCTAAGGATCATGCAACTAGGTTTCAAAACAACTCCTGAAACTTAAATGCACAAAGTAATGCATAAATGCTGAAAAGTAAAGGACATGATTTTCATTGTTAAAAGATGGGTTAGATGACACCGGTGCTTGCCTTCCTCAGACTCAGTTCCTAAACTAGCCTTTGGCTCTTCTCGGACTTTGGTCCAGGTCTTGCTGCACACCAATCTGGTTCAGCTCACCATCAACATCCCGTCTCCCTCCCGGGCGAGTGTGTACGTACCGTCGGGGGAGATCTACACGTTTACATGCACATGCATTAGATTAAAGTTAATCTTGATGGTGATTGTGTGCACATCTAAGCAATTTAAGTTACTTAACCTCACTAAACAGCAAGGGTGTTGTGTTTAAATATCAAAAACAGAACCAAAACATGATTTCACAAATTTCACACTTTAATTTCTATTTCTTTCTTTAATTGTTTAAAACAAGCCTTTCTACCATAAATCCAAATTAAATCAAAAACACTTCCAAAGAGCCTAATCTTTTGCACACAGCAACATATACTTAAATCAAGCTCTCACACCAAAATTTGGCCTAAGATCATTTATAAATTAATTTATACGAAAAAGACAAATCGCAGCCTAGTAAATCAACATTAATTCATATAAAAAGATTTAATAAACTTTTTGATCTCAACTTTCTCCTGCAGGTCAAATATGCCAAAAAGAAGGTTCTGACTAAGGCATGGTTGCAAAATCAATTTATTTTTCAGATTTTGAATTTAAGCTCCTACACAAAGTTAAATCCAAAACACCAAGCAAACAATTCCCTGAAATCACATCCATCACACCAGGGGTACTAATCATCAAGTAAAAGCCCTAGGGTGAACTTGTGCTCAAAGAAAAGTTCATTAAAGGTGCTATAAAAAGCATCAAACTTATTCTAGCATAAATCTTAAATAAATCATATCCGAAAATATATACATCAAAACCATGCAAACTTTTGCTACAGACCTAGAAATGATATAAAGAACAACATATCCAAAATTCAAGTTCATAGCATGTGTAGATTTTAAATCACACTAAAAATACTCCAAACTGAGTTTGAATTTTTAATTCAAAAACTGTGCAGAAAAACCCTATACATGCTTTCTAGAAAAGGTAGATTTCTTCACCAAAAACCCAAAAAAATTGGTTTTGCAATTTTACGATTTTTCTACGATTTTTAATGATTTTTCGAAGGTACTGCCGAATCCCTAAAGTTCACCTTTACGAACGGGTCCCTGGAATTTTACAAAAATCTCCCCGCAAAGATCTCAATCCTTGCAATGTGGCCCTCGCCGGCACGGGGGAGGCCGCCGGCGGCCGGGGGGTGCCGGAGCTCGCCGGGGAGAGGGCTAGGGGAGGTGTGGGGACTCACTTATGGTCGATTTGTGGCGCAAGTTGGCTTGGAGGGGGGCTAAGATCGGCGGCGGCGTGGCACGCCGGTGCGGCCGCCGCCGCCGTCCGTGCGCGGCGCCGCCGCGTCCGGCGCAGGAGCAGCGGTGCGGTGGTGACGAGGAGGGCTCGGGGTTCGTGTGGTGGAGGATAGAGAGCAGAGCAGCTAGCCGGAGCTGGTTGGGGTGTTGGTGCGGCCCTGAACATCGACGACGCCCGCGAGGCAGGGCGTGGTGGCGGGTTCGGCCATGGCGCGCAGGGAGAGATTGGCGCAAGTGAACGACGAACGCGAGGCGCGACGGCCTAAGGCTCGGCGTGGACAACTTGGGACGCTCGACAGCTGGCCCGGCATGCAGAGCCGCGCGTGGACGCGTGGGCGTTCCGCCCGGCGCGGCCCGCCGCCCGGGCGCGGCGTCCCCCGGGGAGAAGGGCGACGGGGCCCCACGCGTCGCAGCTTGGTCCACACGCGGAGACGCCTAGGCCATCCGTACGCCGGAACGGGGTCCGGTCGACACGTGGACGCGAGGCCGCGAACGCGCGCGCACGCGGTGCGCGCCCCGCGCGCCGACGTCCGCTTTTATTTCGTTTTACCCGTTTTCGAAATTGCCTAACTTCAAAAATCGTCAACTAAGTGAAAAATCTCCCAAAAGCAAAGTTGTAGAGGAGCCGTAGATCTACAACTTTCCCGAAGGGCGACATATGTTTTGATCAATGGTTTGCCCGGGAACGCCGACCGAAGTTGCAGATTTTCCACGGCTCGCCATCTTGTTCACGGCGCAAAACTCGATTTTTGGCCAATTTGCGCTCAAAATTGGAATGTCCGCCAATTACGAAAAATGTGTTCCCGGAAATAACGAACAACTTTCGTATTGGCCGATTTTGAACTTCTATAGTGAAATTTGGAGAACGCGCAAGAAAACCAAATCAGCTTTTTTTTGAGATCTATGGTTTTGACCACGATTTGGGGATTTTGACCACGATTTGGGGATTTTGACCAAGGTCTTTTGTGCAAATGTGTGCCCACTCATGTCAAACATGTTTAGGAGCTAATTAACCCTGATTAACACAACTAATTGAGGTATTTATCTTTAATAAACACCTGGGGTGTTACACACCAAGCGCAGGGCGCAATACTACCCCAAACAGGACGTAGGGTGGCTACTCCGGCTACCCGAACCTGTATAAATCTTGTGTCTTGTGTCCTCGCGCATACCTTCGGGTTCCAAATCATGGCGATCCCCACCTTCTACCTTGCTGCGGGTACCTCCCATGGAGGTCGAGTGGTTTAAACACCGACAGCTGGCGCCCACCGTGGGGCCATCGTCACGATCATCGAGCGACTTCGAAGGACCAAATCTCGATCAATCTACTCGGCGCAAACGGATTCCAATTCGCCGAGTTTGAAGTTCTCCACGTCAACTCGCCGTATCCGAGAGAAGCACATGAACCAAGTGGAAACGGCGCCGATTCCTTTTTTTCCGCCTCGGTTCCCAAGTCGTCGGGTTGGAGATCAAGATGGACACATCACCGTCCAAATCCGAATCAAAGTGGAGCGATCCGGCGGTACTGTCACGCATCCGTGCCAAGATTCCAAGCTACCAAGGATTCTCCGAGTTCTTTGCTCCATGCACCCTGGAAGACGTACGCGGCCTACGACTATGTCAACTACGTCGTCACCGGCTCTACATCTACTTCACCGTGCACCGCGACTACTCGTCTCCCGGCCGCACGCGCTCTACGTCGACCTCGCCGTGCGCCGCGACTACTCGTCTCCCGGCCGCACGCGCTCTACGTCGACCTCGCCGTGCGCCGCGACTACTCGTCTCCCGGCCGCACGCGCTCTACGTCGACCTCGGCGTGCGCCGCGACTACTCGTCTCCGGCCGCACGCGCTCTACGTCGACCTCGCCGTGCGCCCGGGTACTCGTCTCTCGGCCGCAGCGGCTCTACGTCAACCTTGCCGTGCGCCGCGGGTACTCGTCTCTCGGCCGCAGCGGCTCTACATCGACTACGCCGTACGCCGCCACGACGTCATTTTCTGGGCGTACGACTACTTCGACTACTATCTCGACTACTAAACTAGTCGAGAACGGCTTTCGCGGCATTGACAACTAGTCGGATCCACCTCCAACTAGTCGACTTCAGCTCCAACCGTCGCGGCTCCATCACTGATCGCCACGGCTTCGTCGACTCTCGTCCACGAATCAAGCTAAGTCACTTATTTCAATAATTATTTTTTCTTCGGCTTGTTTTCCACATACAGGAACCAACACCGAAGACTACTCCGTGTACGCCTCTCAACGGCTACCTGCCAGCAGAGCTACACCGTGCCAGCTATTCCTTGGGGATGTTGACTGCTGCCACAGGCTTGGTGCACCAAATTAGGAGGCTCTTGCCACGAAGTTTCGTGTACTGAGTGCTGGAGGCGCACAACTACACCCTGAGGAGGCACTGCGCAATCCTGCTCTCCGCCACGCGGAACAATGAACAATCGCGCTCTCTCTTGTTGCCATGCCGACTACCTTCGTCTACCTCTTAATGGTCTCGCTACAGTAGCACACGCCTTGATCCGCGCAAAGCCTCGGCTCTCCTGTCATGCCTCCACGCCCCCAGCGGCTATGGCTAAACAACCACGAGAGACCGGCGCTTAAACCGGCTCTCTCCCGTCATGCCTCCACGCCCCCGGCGACTATGGCTAAACACCGGCATCACGAGAGGCGGGGCGCTAAACCGCATCAGGCTAACTACTCGACGCCTAACGACCACAACAAGAGCATGACACATGACATTTACATCTATATTCATATTTGTATTTGTCATTTGTAGATTCAATTTCTACAAAAATGCTACATAATGTGCGCATCTCTACTTTCAGGTCAAGCTTCGGCAACGACTTCCAGTACGCTCCGCGTACCTCCACCGGCGCGGTTAGTTCCCAACTCGGGGGCTACGCACCAAATTACTACTCGATGACAACTCGAGTAGTCTCCGCTAGCTCTCTAGCTCGGGGGCTCGGCACCAACAACTACTCTATGTGGCTCCTACGGCTCTCTTGGCGACGAGCTCGGGGGCTGAACGCTACAAGAGTACTCAGATGATGGCTTTCGCGAACACTGAAGACCCTTGGATTGATTACCTAATCATTTCAAGGCTCGGGGGCTGCTATGCTACACCCATCATTCAAATTTTTCAAGACGGAAGATTTGGAATCAAGATTGACCCTCAGCTAGAGTCTGCAACTCAACCTAAGGCTCGGGGGCTACTCCATATGGAGTGCGATTTTGCAATCGCACTTCCATATAATCTCGACTTCAAGACTGATGAGCTGGACCACCTTCCAGCCTCGAGGTAGTTCAAGTACTATTGAAGACTTCTCCAAGCAGTACTCGAGGACGCTCAAGAACTACTCGAAGAGGCTTCAAGACTACTCGAACTACTACTCTCGACTCCAACGTGCTCGGGGGCTTGTCGGGCATACACCCCGGGTACTCATGCAAGGAAGGAGGAAGAGTAGAAGACAGATTCCTACTAGAATTCCCCTGTACTCCTACTAGGACTCGCTCTGTGTAATCCTACTAGGACTCCTGCCTTGTAACCGACTAGGAACCCGCCCCCTGGACTATATAAAGGAGGGCCGGGTACCTAGGAGGACATCCTCAATCCCTCCAGGGAACAACACCAAGCGCAGGGCGCAATACTACCCCAAACAGGACGTAGGGTGGCTACTCCGGCTACCCGAACCTGTATAAATCTTGTGTCTTGTGTCCTCGCGCATACCTTCGGGTTCCAGATCATGGCGATCCCCACCTTCTACCTTGCTGTGGGTACCTCCCATGGAGGTCGAGTGGTTTAAACACCGACAGCCTCCAGTCCACGTCGATCATCATGACCTCCTGGCCAGCCGGGGGATGCGCTGGGACAGTGGTCAGCGGCGCCGGCTTCGGGATGGATGGCGCGTGAAGCTCGTGGACGAAGACACCCGCTGGTACTTGAGCACGAGTAGAGCTAAGCTTCGACAGGACGTCCGCTGCAACGTTTTTTTCGCGGATGATGTGGTGAAACTCGAGACCGTATAACTTGCTCTAGAGCTTGCGGACTTCTAGGCAGTAGGCGTCCATGTTCTCCTTGTTGCGGTCCCAAGACTTGTTGACTTGGTTGATGACCACTGCGGAGTCGCCGTAGACTAGTAGCCGCTTGATGCCCAGTGAAGCCGCGAGGTGGAGCCCATGTAGGAGAGCTTCGTACTCGGCTTCATTGTTTGAGACCTTCCAGAAGATCTGCAAGACGTACTTGAGTTGTTCGCCCGTTGGAGAGATCAAGAGTACTCCTGCACCTGCGCCCTCGAGGTTGAGTGAGCTATCAAAGTACATCACCCAGTGCTCTGGTCGCTCGGTTGGAGTAGGTAGCTGGTTCTCCCGCCACTCCGCCATGAAGTCGACTAGTGCCTGCGACTTGATGGCTGTGCGTGGCTTGAAGTCGATGTTGAGGGCACCGAGTTCAACTGCCCACTTGGAGATTCTTCCAGTAGCATCTTGGTTCCGCAGGATGTCGCCGAGCGGGTAGTCGGTGACGATAGAGATTGAGTACTCCTTGAAGTAGTGTCGTAGCTTCCGCGAGGTGATGAGCACTGTGTACAGAAGCTTCTGTACGGGCTGGTAGCGTGTCTTGGATTCTGATAGGACCTCGCTGACGAAGTAGACTGGTCGGAGGACCGGGTAGGCGTGGCCGTCTTCCTGCCGCTCGACGATGATGGCAGTACTGACCACATGAGTAGTCGCAGCGAGGTAGAGCAGTAGTTGCTCGCCTTTGCGAGGAGCCGTGAGGACTGGTGGCTTCGATAGGAAGTCCTTGAGCTGGGCAAGGGCTTGGTCCCCCTCTGGAGTCCACACGAACTTCTCTTGTTGCTTGAGTAGTGTCGGGGACAGCCCTAGGGGTCCCCTTAAACAGCTGGGGAATCCCCACTTAAAACCCGTAAACAAGCCAAAGCCAAACATCTCGCTTAAGCACACAGGGCATGGCCCACGCCACGGTGGCCCTGACGGCCCACCGAAGCGGCCCACTTAAAGATCCCCTCGAGCAGGCTCCGCCTCGCTCGAGGGCACACGCCTCCCTCGGGCGGGCTCCGCCCCGTTCGAGGGAGAACGCTTCCCTCGAGCGAGGCTCCGCCTCGCTCGAGGGCACACGCCTCCCTCGGGGCGGGCTCCGCCCCGTTCGAGGGAGAACGCTTCCCTCGAGCAGGCTCCGCCTCGCTCGAGGGCACACACCTCCCTCGGGCGGGCTCCGTCCTGTTCGAGGGAGAACGCTTCCTTCGAGCGGGCTCCGCCTCGCTCGAGGGTCCGCGCCGCCCTCGAGCAGGCTCCGCCTCGCTCGAGGGCGTCCCGCGCGCGCACGCCTGATCCCGTACGCGGGTACGGGCATTTAATGCTCTGACCATGGCAGGGCGGCGCCATCATGCGCCTGGGGCTCGCACCCCGGCCCTGTCGCACCAACTCCCTAGAGGGAACCCATCCCCGCCACTGTGGGGGACTGTGCGGCGCGGCCGGTGCCAGTCCCGTGACGCCGCGCCGCCAACTCCAGTACGGCTAATGCACCGAGCCCTCGAAGGGGGGCCGGCTGCACCCTCGATTTGCTTTCCCGTGACCCTGCAGGGTTAGGTTGCGGCGTTAGGCCGGTGGGGAGCCATCCCTGCCACTGTTAACGGCGTGGCGGCCGCCCCCGCGCGTACAAACCCACGCCGTGCGCTGTGGCAACAGCTCCGGCACTGTGAAGCATGCAGGAGCGGGACGCTGCCTTACCTGCCACTGTGCCCCGTACGGACCGACGTCAGCAACTCCCTCGAGCCCGCCTGAAGACATCGCAGTCGTCCGCTGCACTCCTACCCTCGAGGTTACCCCTGTTTGGGTACAAGATACGCCATGATGGCCGGATCGCGGCAAGGACCGTCAAGGCGGCTGCCTACTCTACGGCATAGCACACCACACTTCCCCACGTAGCTAAATAGCGCGGCATACATGTGATTCGATCTCTCCTTGGCCTATAAAAGGAAGATGAACCCCCCTGCCGCAGGGGACGACGACGAGGCAAGATAAGTCAGGACACAACACAAGGCAGAGCAGCGCTTGGCTCCACGCACCTGCTCTCCAATTCTCCCACAACATCTTCAGCCACTCCACCAGGGACTTGGAAGCCACGCCTCCTCTCCCGCCTTGCTTGTAGCCGCCCCACTACAGGCACCCCTCCGCCGAGCAATATAGTGCCTCGAGCACACCACTGCTGGACGTACGACCCCTCGGCCGGAACCAGGATAAAACTCGTGCCATTAGTTGCTTAGCATCGACCATTGAGGGAGAGACCTCGGCGCTTACTACTGGTTAGTGTCGGGACCATATTCCGCACCGACAGTTGGCGCCCACCGTGGGGCAATCAAGCGCCTAAGGTCAATCCACCGTCAACTCCCTCCATGGTGATCCGCACTGAGTACCACGGCATGCGTTACTCCATGGGCAGCTCGGACCCCCTCCCGGCCGGTTTTGAAATCTGGTTTGGAGGCCTGAACTTTCAGACCACGGGGAACGACTACCTGATGCGCCTCACCAACCGTGAGGAGCTCCGCGCGCGGCGCCAGGCCGAGACCGCTGTGGTTCCCGGCCGCGCGCGCCGCCACAACACCGACGCCCGCCGGCACGGATGCCGCGGGCCCGTCAACGCCATGACACCGCCGCCGCTCCGGCCGGCGTTCGCGCCGGGCGCGGTTCGAGCGACGGCAAGCCGAACGCGCCGCCTCTCAACGCGGCGCGCCCATCGCGCACGACAACCACCGCCCGGTGGGGCGGCGCACGGTCTCGGACCGCGCTTCCCCATCGGTCTGCGCGGTGCCACGACGGCCTACAACGCCAGCGTCAACATCACGATGCGCAGGGTTCCCCCTGGCCATCACGTCTTCGTCGCCAGGGACCCCGACGCCTCCGCGGGTGATGAGTCATCCCTGGGCTCCCTTGACGCGTTGCCACCTGCCAACCTCCATGGGTACGCGAAATGGGACTTCTCCGGCGTGCCGGACCCAGTCATGTTCAGGCGCTTCCTTGACACCACGGACTACTGGTTCGGTTGCTCTGACGATTCTAGCACCGGGAGCTACGACCCCGTACGGGAATGCTGCGTCGTCATCGCCAACGACCCAGCAAACGCCACCGGCACAGTGGGCGCTGGTGACGGGGAGGTCACGCCCGCCCGGGCATCGCGCCGCGCCAGCCGCGGGGCCGAGCACCCCTACCGGGGCCGACGTTGACGCGCAGTTGGCCCAAGCTCGTGGGCTCGAGGCCAAGCTGGCGGAGGAATATCGAACGGTGCGGTTGCTCCGCGCCTCAATGGCTGGGGAAGCCTCTGCGCGCGGCGAACGCGCGCGGGAGCTGGGCAAACAGGCCCGCGACCGCATCAACGCCGACTTCAACGTCGACAACCCGGACATGCCTCCGCGGGCGATCCAGAAGCTTATCGTCGCCGCAACGCTGTTGCGGGCCATGCCGGCCCCCTCGACCCCTGAGGCGCGGAACCTGCACCGCGAGGTGCAGGCCCTCATCGAGTAGGCGACCGTCCAGCAGGCCGAGAGCTCGGCGTCACGCATTCGCCAACGGGGGGACGCGCGGGGCGACGGAGCCGCACGGGGGGGGCGAACCCTCGGTCCATGCGGGTGGAGCGGCGGGACGGCCCGCCAACCCCGAACGCACGCCGGCCAAGGAGCGGCTCCTCGACACGCGCGGAGCGCCGGACGGCGACGCCCGCAACGTCATCAACGCCCGGCGTACGAGCAAGGCAGATGCGCGGGCGGCGGCAGGCTACCACCCTCGAAGGGGTGGGCGCTACGACAGCGATGAGGACCGTTCTCCGACACCGGAGCCCCCGGGGACCCGCGTGTTAGCCGAGAGATCCGCGCGGCGGCCTTCCCCCAACGCTTCCGCCAGCCCACGACCATCGTCAAGTACAACGGGGAGACGGATCCCCGCGTGTGGCTCAACGATTACCGCCTGGCGTGCCGGTGGGCGGGCGGGGGCCACCGGCCGACGAGGTCATCATCCCCAACCTGCCCCTGCACCTCGGCGATTCAGCCCGGACGTGGCTCGAGCACCTGCCCGCCGGCCAGATCCACGACTGGGACGATCTTGTCCGCACGTTCGTGGGCAACTTCCAGGGCACATACGTACGCCCTGGGAATTCCTAGGATCTGCGTTCCTGCACCCAGAAGCCCGGCGAGTCGCTCCGGGACTTCATACGGCGCTTCTCCAAGCGCTGTACAGAGCTCCCAAGCGTAGCGCAATCTGAGATTGTGCACGCCTTCCTTGAGGGCACCACATGCCGGGACCTTGTGCGAGAGCTGGGACGCAGCCCGCCTGCGGACTCCAACGAACTGTTCGACATCACCACCAGCTTCACCTCGGGAGAAGAGGCCGTGGGGGCGATCTTCGACGGCAAGAAGGGCAAGCGCTCGGACGACGCGCCCGCGGAGGGCAGCAAGTCCAGGGAGCCCCACCGGAAGGACAAGCGGGGCAAGAAAGCGAAGAAGCCGCGCCGCGAGGCGCGCGAGAAGGGGCGCGACGGCGATGATGCCGAGGCCCTTGCTGTTGACCCGGCTCGACGAGGCCCTCGACCGGCTCCTCGAGGTCCGGGGGTGTTTGATGACATGCTGAAAAAGCCATGTCCATACCACAAGACCCCAGTAAGCCACACCCTTGAGCAGTGTGACATGCTCAAGAAGTTCTACGGTCGCGCCGCCGCGAAGGACGCGGAGGCCAAGAAGGACGGAGGAGATGGCGACGCAGGCGGCTTCCCCGCCGTGGAGAACGTGTTCCTCATCTTCGGGGGGCCAACCGTCGACATGTCGAGCCGCCAGCGTAAGAGGGAGCAGCACGAAGTCCTCGCCGCAGAGAGGGCGCCTCCCTCCTTCCTCGACTGGTCGGAAGACGCCATCACCTTCAGCCGTGAAGACCACCCGAACCGCATCCCCAACCCGGGCCAGTACCCACTGGTGGTCGACCCGATCATTGGGAACGTGTGGTTCGCAAAAGTCCTGATGGACGGAGGCATCCCGAGGGAGGTCGCCGAGCACTCCCTTGACATCCTGCCTCATGCCCGTGCCGTACAGCAACAGCTCCGCCGTTTCGACGAGGAGCGGCGGCAGGCGATCGGAGCGGAGCTGCGGAAGCTTCTCGAGGCCGGGTTCATCAAGGAAGTGTTCCACCCTACGTGGCTAGCAAACCCTGTACTTGTAAAGAAAAAGAACGGGAAATGGCGGATGTGTATAGACTACACTAGTCTTAATAAAGCATGTCCTAAAGTTCCTTTTCCTTTGCCACGCATTGATCAAATTGTTGATTCAACGGCTGGGTGTGAGCTGCTTTGCTTCCTTGATGCCTACTCCGGGTATCACCAGATAAAGATGAAGGAGTCCGACCAGCTCGCGACTTCGTTCATCACGCCGTTCGGGATGTTCTGTTACGTCACGATGTCGTTCGGTCTCCGAAACGCGGGCGCAACGTATCAACGCTGCATGCAACACGTTTTCGGAGATCACATCGGGCGAACGGTTGAGGCGTATGTAGACGACACCGTCGTGAAGACCATGAAGGCGGACGACCTAGTTGGCGACCTTAGCATCGCGTTTGGCTGCCTACGGGCCAATGGGGTAAAATTAAACCCCGAAAAATGTGTCTTTGGAGTGCCGCGAGGCATGCTCCTAGGATACATCGTCTCTCAACGGGGCATCGAGGCCAACCCCGAGAAGGTTGCGGCCCTCGAGCGAATGGGCCCGATCCGGGACCTCAAAGGGGTGCAAAAGGTGTTGGGGTGCCTTGCCGCCTTGCTCGCGGCTCGGCGAGAAAGGCCTACCCCTCTATCGCCTCCTCAAGAAGCACGAGCGCTTCATCTGGACCGTTGAGGCTCAAGACGCGCTCGACAAGCTGAAGGCATCCTTGACTCGCGCCCCGATCCTCACGCCGCCGCAGGACGGCGAACCCCTGCAGCTCTACGTGGCCGCGACCACCCAGGTGGTCAACGCCGTAATCGTGGTAGAGCGCACGGAGGAAGGGCACGCTCTGCCGGTCCAGCGGCCAGTCTATTACATCAGCGAAGTCTTGTCCAACACCAAGACGTGCTACCCCAAGTCCAAAAGCTGTTGTATGCGGTGGTCCTTGCTCGGCGTAAGCTCCGCCACTACTTCGAGGCCCACCCCGTCACAGTAGTCTCCTCCTTCCCGCTAGGGGAGATCATTCGCAATCCGGACGCGGCGAGCAGGATCGCGAAGTGGTCAGTGGAGCTGATGGGCGAGACGCTAGCCTACGCCCCGCGCAAGGCCATCAAGTCCTAGATCCTGGCGGATTTCGTCGCTGAGTGGACAGATACGCAGCTACCACCGCCGCAGATCCAAGCAGAGTGCTGGACTCTGTATTTCGATGGGTCGGTGATGAAAACAGGGGCGGGCACGGTCCTGCTCTTTGTGTCACCCCTCGGGGAACATATGCGGTACGCGGTGCGCCTCCACTTCCCCGCGTCAAACAACATGGCTGAGTACGAGGCCCTCCTTTGCGGCCTCAAGATCGCCATCGAGATAGGCGTCAAGCGCCTCGAAGTGCGGGGGGATTCGCAGCTCGTGATTGACCAAGTCATGAAGAATGCGAGCTGCCATGACGGCAAGATGGAAGCGTACTGCAAGGCCGTGCGAGCCCTCGAGGACAAGTTCTACGGCATCGAGCTCAATCACGTACCCCGCCGGTACAACGAGGAGGCGGACGAGCTGGCCAAGATCGCGTCCGGGCGGATCAAGTCCAACCTTCCCGCTCATGTCCTGCAGACCATCCCCATAACATGGCCGTTTGCCGTGTGGGGACTGGACATCGTCGGGCCCCTGCAGAAGGCGCCCGGGGGCTTCACTCACCTGCTGGTCGCGATCGATAAGTTTTCCAAGTGGGTAGAAGTGCGCCCCATTACGAATCTCAGGGAAGAGCAAGCGGTGACGTTCTTCACCGATATCATGCATCGCTTTGGAGTTCCAAACTCCATCATCACCGACAACGGGTCCCAGTTCACGGGCAGAAAATTCCTAGAGTTCTGTGACAAGTTCCACATCCGAGTGGATTGGGCGGCTGTGGCACACCCACAGACTAACGGCCAAGTAGAGCGTGCCAACGGCATGATCCTACAAGGCCTTAAGCCCAGAATTTTTGACCAGCTGAATAAGTCTGGTCGGAAATTGCTACAGGAGTTACCAGCGGTCGTGTGGAGCCTAAGGACCACCCCAAGCAAAGCCACCGGGTTCACCCCGTTTTTCCTAGTCCATGGCGCAGAGGCCATCCTCCCCACGGACTTAGAGTACAGGTCACCCAGGGTTCGAGGCTACGACGAGGACGCCAACCAGCGAGCCCGCGAGGACTCACTGGACCAGCTGGACGAAGCTCGCCTCGTGGCCTTGATGCACTCCGCAAGGTACCAACAGTCCCTCAGGCGCTACCAAGCACGGAAAATACACCGGCGGGACTTCAGCGAAGGGGATCTGGTCCTAAGGCTACACCAAGACAACCGAGGACGCCACAAGCTATCACCTCCGTGGGAGGGACCCTACGTCGTGGTGAAAGTGCTCAAGCCAGGCACGTACAAGCTGGCCAACGAGGACGGCGAAGAACTCACAAACGCTTGGAACATCCAACAGCTACGTCGCTTCTACCCCTAGCCTAGGATTTCCAAGTATTTTGTTGTAAAATCACGTAACCAGCACCCCAGTTGGTGACAACCGTGTAAATATCATCAGTCTAATAAAAAGGGCAACTCGGCTTTCCCCCGAAACCCAAGTTACCCTCGGGGGCTACTGCGGGGGGCATCCCCCCCCCCCCAAAATGGTCCCATTTTCGCGAAAAAATGAAACAATTCATGCGCGCTAAGTATGTTTCTACTTCGTCCCCGAGCAAAGGTTCGAACAGGGCGCAGGCAGCCTAGCGGAAGGAGCGCGCAAGCCAGAGATAGCCTACGCCTCCGTGAGGATACGACCCTTCTCTCTTGCCTCCAACCCAGCAGGCCACCCGCGAAAACCGAACTCCCCTAACTAGAATCTACTCAGGAAGAAGGAGAAACAAAAAAGCGTGATAAAGCAAAAGACATCATTTCACTTCGCCAAAAGTTTATAGCAGAGTAATCCGTTTATTTACAAGGCCGCACGGCCAGCATACTGATACATAAACAAAAAGGGCCTAGCGCCCGGCTGTCTTCAGGTTGGAGGAGCGGCGTCTGGGAAGAGGAACTCCTCGAAGGCCTCGGCAAGCGTCTCGGCGGCGTCGGCAGCGAGCGTGTCCATGCGCTCCATCGCCACCTCGTCCTCGACACCCTCGGGGACGACGTAGCCCTCCGCCAGCGCCTCGAAGTTGACCTCATAGTGAGATCGCACTACCCCGAGGGCCTTCTGGACGCCAAGGTGCAGCGCCCGACGCACGCGCCCGGTGACGTGGCCGCCAAGGGCGCGCGGACGGCCGGCCGGCGAACTCCCGGCCCGCGCCTCGCCCTCCTCCACGGCACGGCAGGTCTCGAGGGCCGCAGTGCGCAACTCCAGCAGCTCCTTCTCGGAGGAGTTGTAGGAGGTCTGCAGCGCCTCGGCCCGCTCAGCCGCGTGCCCCAGTGCGGTGCGCAAGCCTGAAGTTGGCCGGCAAGAAAGAAGTTAGAAAAGGATGCGAACCCCCTAAGGGAAGATCAGCAAAACAGGAGTCAAACAGCGACTTACCTTCGACTTGCTTCCTCTCCACCTCGAGGTCGCGACGCCCGGCCTCGACCGCCTGCTCAAGGCCCCTGATGGTTTCGCCTTGCTCCTGGAGCGCCAGCTCCTGGCTCACGCTGTTGATACCGAGCACCATCAGCTCGCCCTCGAGCTTGGAGAACTCGGTGTTCCGGTCCTCCAGCGACTTCTGCGCCGCCTCGCGAGCGACGCGCTCTGCTCCCGGCCGCCGACCGGGCGTCGGCAAGGGCGGCCTCGCTCTCCGCCGGAGCCGCCCCTCGGCCCCCGGCGGGGCGCACGCTCCCCCGCGAGGAGCCGATCCTCGGTGACGGCGAGCGCCGCGACCTTGGCATCGAGGGCGGCCTTCGGATCGTCGGCCTCCTTGGCCCTCTCGCTCGAGCGCGCGCGCCCGCTCCTCGGCCGGCTCGCCGAGCTCGCGCCCCCTCGGAGGACGAGCGGAGCACCCGGTTGTCGTTGCGAACGACGGCCACCTCCGCCTCCCAGTTGGCCGCCAGGGTGCGCATCTTCTCCAGGTCCTCCCGCGCCTGCCGCAGCGCCTCATCCCGATCGATGAGGGCTATGCAGACCCGCTCGAGGGTGGAGGGTCGCGTCGGGTCCTGCCTTGCGCTCTCATGGAGCTGATCACGCAGGGCCATGGCCTGGTACGACAGCCAGCCGTCCGGGGTCCTCAGGGCGTCGGCAAGCGCGTCGAAGGCGTCGCACCGCTCCCGGAGCTGGCGGAGCTCGGCGCTCACCTGGTCGAAGGCGGCGTACTTGTCGCGGGCGCGGAGCTCGAGCTCCTGTCACCAACAAGTCAGAACTTGTAAGCATCATGACACAAAGATTGCGCGCAGAAACGAGAAAAAGGAGAAAACGAGCGACGATGCCCCACCTGGAAGACGCGCCACGTGGGGCCGCCGTGGACCCCCAGCGCCTCGTTCAACGCTCGGTCGAGCGTGGCGCCGTGGTTGTGGAGCTCTCCCCATAACTCCTGCCCCCCTGGGCGTCGGCGAACGCAGGCGGGTCGCCCGCGACCCCCTCTACCTGGGCGGAGCGGCCGGCACGGGAAGACGAGGCCTCGGCGCCATGCCCTCAGCCCCCCCGCCACCATGTGGCCCTCACGCCGCCTCACAAGGGCCCCCTCATGGGACTCTGAGGAAAGCGTGGGGAAACTCACCCACTGGTCCCACCCGGGCGGCGGGGAGTTGTCGTCCGGGATCTCCACCACCGCCGCCCGGGAGCCGCCGAGGGTGCCGGCCCCCGCGCCGCCTCCGTCGACGCCTCCGCCCGCGCCTCCGTGGCCGCGGGCTCCCGCCGCGGCGCCGCGGCCACCGCTTCCGGTCGCGCCCCCGCGACCACGGGCGCCCGACCGCCCTCCTCCGCGACCGGCGCCACGGACGCGCCTCCACCGCGACCGGCGTCGCGGACCGCGCCCTCCACCACGACCGGCGCCGCGCCTCCACCATGGCCGCCGCCGCGCGGCCGTGCCTTTGTCTGTCGGCGCCTGCCGCTCCTCGGCGGCCGCCGGCCACGGCACGGCGGCATGCTCCGCCGGCCGTGGCCTCGAGGCCTCGGCCCGCGCCTCGCGAGCTCTCGCCCGCCGCGGCCGCTACACTCGCCCCCGCCCGCGGCTCCCTTGACGAACGCCGCCGGGTGGGAACGGACGCATCCGCCCTCAACACCTTGGCTGGTGCGAGGGGAGGCATGGTCGGCACCACCCTGCATAAACACAGGCAAACAATCAGAACTCTTGGTTGTCGAAAACCCAACCCCGCAAAAGGAGCAAGCCCCTTACCTCGAAGAGGAGAATGCGCGCTTCCTCTTCCTCGAGGCCTCGGCAGATGACGCCGGCGCGGCCGGCGCGGTCGCCGCCACGCCTCCCCGCCCTCTCCGCCGCGCGCGCGGGCCCCGCCCCGCGCGCGGGCACGCTTGCCACTCGCACATCCGCGGCGCGCGTTGGCGCCCTCCGCGGCCCGCGCCGCTCCCCGTCGAAGATTGCCCCGGCGGCGGGTGCCTCCGCACCCGCCCCGTGCGATCTTGCCCTTGCCGCCGGAGCTGGCTCCGGCGACGGGGGCGCAGGCTCCCACCTATCAGGGGGGCCTGCCCCCCGGTTTCTTCCTCCTCACCCCCTCCGAGGACGAGTACTCCTCGGTCCCCGGAGAGGAGAGCCCCTGCTGCTCGCGCAGCCGGTACTCCTCGCTCTGCAGCTCGCGGTGCTCACGGTGCCACCTCGCGCGCTCCTTCTTGCGCGCCGCCCGCTCCCGCTCCCGTTGCTGCGACGCCCGACCAACCGCGTGGGAGTCAGGAGTGGGCGGAACGGACATCGCGGTGCTAAGGCTCACCATCTGCAAGCAAAACACCGAAGCACGTTAACAACCTGAAGTATCAGCGAGGTCAAGGACGAAATCAGGAACCCTACTCACCAGCGGACTGGTGGGGAGCATCTCGAGCTCCCACGGAGACCGGTCGCTACGCAGCAACCGGGTGTCGACGGCGCTCCGTGCCCGTGTGAGCGCGTACTCCCGCTGGAGGGGGCTCGAAAGCATCCGCGACCTCGCCAGCGCGACGGGGTCCGCTGTCTCCGTCATCTCAAAGACGCAGAGCTGCCTCTCCATCAGGGGCACGACCCGCCGGTGGTGGAGGAAGGCGAGGACGGTCGCCGCGGTCAGCCCGCGCGCCGCCCGGACTCCTCGGCGCAGCCGGGAGCGAGTCCCCGCCGCCTCCGATCTTTGGACCGTGGACACCCCGTAGCTCCAAGAGTCGGGCTTCTCCCGGAGCACCAGGCCGGTGTAAGGGGGGAGGCCAGGCTCGGCATTGCGGAGGTAGAACCACCCCCACTCCCAACCGGCGTTGTTGGTCGTCATGGTACAAGGGACGTAGTCGTCCTTGTACTGCCCCCGCAAAGCGAGCGACATGCCGCCGGCATGCACCGCGCGGCGGGTCCTCTGCTTCGTCGTCAGCTGCGTGAACAGCTCCGCGCGGAAGAGGTGTACCCAGAGATCCCAGTTCACTGGGATCCCTAGATACCCTTCGCAGACGCCCACGAACGTAGCCGCCTATGAGATCGCATTCGGCGCGAAGTTGTGCAACTCCACGCCGTAACGGTGGCAGAGCGCCCGCATGAAGCGGCTCGCCGGAGCTGCAATGCCGCGTTCGTGGAAGCGGATGAAGCTCACCACGTAGCCGTCCGGCGGATTGGGCGCGCGGTCTTCTGTCGGCGGCACGATCCACTCCGCCGGTCGGCCCTCTTCGTTCGCCGCCAGCTGGCCGGCGGACACAAGGTCGCCGAGGGCCAATCACGTCACCGACGAGCGCTCCCACGCGTAGGGATCAACGATCGTGAGGGGCGGAGGCGGCGCCGTGAGGAAAAGCAAGGGGGCCGAGAGCGGAGGACTGGAAGGAGAAGAAGAGCTCCAACGGCGAAAGAGCGCAGTGGTGTGAACTGGACAGAGGCTGGAGCGCAAGGGGCGAATGGTGAAACGCTAAGGTAAAAACCGCTGTTTCCCCTCTACTCGGATTTATAAGGCACGGGCGTGCTCTCCGGAGCGCGCGTCCCGCGCGCATTAACTGCAGGGAATCTTTTTCTCGCTGACGGGCGGGTCCCACCACGCCCGCGGCGGCCACGCCACCGCAGACGAGCTATCATCACGACGTAGAACCGGGGGGGCCGTGGCAGGCGGTCACGTCTGCCTGCCCACGCCGCCCACTACACGTGCGCGCGGCCGCGACGCCTAAAAAAGCGCGCCCGTGACGCGAAACCGCAGCCTCGACTGTGGAGCATTAAATGCCCCGGCCCCTTGCCAAGTAAGGAGGACCCTCGAGCGGCACGAGCTCCTGGCTCGGGAAAATTCAACCCTCGAATCGGTGCAGGTGTCAGACGATCACCTCGGGGCCTGTTTGAGGTAAAACGGGCACCGCAGGCACCGGCCCTGCACCATCCTACTGATCAGTGACTCGAGGGCTGGCTCGCCTAGGCCCCTCGAGGATCCGCAGATGCCAGGCCGGGAGCGCTTAGCCGCCGCCCCGCACCATCCTACTGATCAGCGACTCGAGGGCTGGCTCGCCCAGGCCCCTCGAGGATCCGCAAATGCCAGGCCGGGAGCGCTTAGCCGCCGCCTCGCACCATCCTACTGATCAGCGACTCGAGGGCTGGCTCGCCCAGGCCCCTCGAGGATCCGCAGATGCCAGGCCGGGAGCGCTTAGCCGCCGCCCCGCACCATCCTACTGATCAGCGACTTGAGGGCTGGCTCGCCCGGGCCCCTCGAGGATCCGCAAATGCTAGGCCGGGAGCGCTTAGCCGCCGCCCCGCACCATCCTACTGATCAGCGCCTCGAGGGCTGGCTCGCCCAGGCCCCTCGAGGATCCGCAGATGCCAGGCCGGGAGCGCTTAGCCGCCACCCCGCACAGCCCTACTGATCAGAGGTTCGAAGCCTGACCCTCGACGGGTTCGAACAGGCGCCCCAAATCACCAGAGTCAGGGACGACGAGGGCACGCGCATTCAAGCCGTTCCTTGAGCCTGCCGGCTCGAGGGTGCCCCACATGTCATGTTCGAGAGCCAGCGAGGACAGCTAGCCGGGGGATCCCACCGAGGGAAAGCTTCCACGCCCTCGGTCCCTAGCGAACGGGACCGAGCCTCACCTAGCAAACCCACGCAAGTGCTTTAATGGACGTGTCTCTGGACCGCGCAGCCTACCCTTATCGAACGGGGCATGGGCGTCCACTCGAACTACCCACTAACAGCTCAACGAGGAATCCGCAATCCGCGACCCGCTTGATGGGGGTTGCGGAAACCTCACCCTCCGTCCCGCGGAGGGACGGCGAGGGCGCGATAAAAAACAAGTCGAAGAGCTCTACCCGATCGCCTCGAACGGGCCCAGGCTCGGGGGCTCAACGCACGGCTACACCTCCTGGATTGCACCGGCCGCAAGAAGTACCAGCAGCGCGTGCGTCACCGAAGCCGGCTGAAACATCACCGACGCCGGTTGAAACATGTACCACGCCCTCTGACCGAATCTCGCGGTAAACCCCTGCAGGAGCACGCACGCTCCTGCAGGGCTTCGGGGGCTAGACCCGTGGGTCCGCTGACGCGGCCCCACGGAAAGCGTTCGCAAGCCAGGGGGAAGGACGTCCTATCAGTAGGCTCCAGCATCTGCGGAAGCCCTGACGGCTGTTGACGGATAAAACTCGTATCCACCTACGATCCACAAGCGTACGGACCTACACCTTTTTCACCACGGGATTCCCAAGGTTCTTGTCAATCCGCGGAGCAAGGGGATTACTAGCGTTTAACCAAGTACTAATCTAGTTGAATGGAAAACCTTTGAAAGAGAGTATTAATCTAAAAGTAAAGACAATCTAACCTAAGTTAATCTAAGTTAAGTTGATCAAACAAATCTAGGGTTAAACTAGATGGTAAAGGGGTGAACACAAGAGAGTGATTAAGAAAGATAAGTGTTCCCTCCCTAGGATCTAGGATAACATGGTATGCATCTACTACACTACACGAGAGTGGTAAACCAATCTACCGGGGGTTGTGACCACGGTTTCGCCCTTTCCCTCCTCTCGTACTGTCACTACGCGAAGGTATTCATGACTAGACCTATGATGGACACGGTATGTTGATGGAATCTATGGGAGTAGCGGATATCATACGCCCGAAAAACATGGTAGCTAACCTTAATCATCAAAGCATCATCAACATGAAAACAATAGATTGAAACCACGAATCAAGTAGCGATCACATAACATATATCCATCTAATCCTAGGGATGAACGGAGACATTACCCCATCATCTTACACGGATTGAAGCACATAGGGGTGATGGAGACTCCGGAGAACGTCGTCGATGAATATGGCGGCGATGGAGCTTGGGAGCACCCCTAGGCCAGCGGCTTGGAGTCCTCTTGCTTCCTTCTCTCCGCCGGCGTTGATCCTTGCGACGAGCTCATCTAACTCTCTCCCTCATCTTGCGGCGGCGGTTTTCTGGTGATTGGCGTCGGTAGGATGATTTGTTCGATGGGTAACCATATTGGGGCGCCTAGGGGGTTGTATTTATGTCCTTGAGGTTCCTTTGGGCGTGCTCCACCTTGCCTTGCACGAAATCATCCTTGGGAGAGAAGCAACCTTGGTTTCCATAAAATCAGCCAGATTTTCCTGATTCGCAGTCCTTCCTTGCCAACGCCATATCTCCCACGTTCGGACTCCAAATAATGCAAATTCGGTGTCCAGTTTGTGTGCCACGAAATTATCTTCAACTTTGATATTCATTTCTTTCCTTAAAAACGAAGATAAGATATCCAAATCGACCTTGGAAGATAATCTGTTCTGATTTCGGACTGACTGCGCAGCAGGGATTTCGGGGGCCATATCTCCTAGCTCCCTTATCCAAATTGGGCCTTCCACATGTCCAAATCGAAGGTATCGTCAAGGCCCACAACTTTGGTAGTCAAACTTTTGCCATTAAAGGCCGTTTAAGTCTCCGAATCTGTACCGAAAGATCATGCTGTCTCGAGTCACGAGAATATCTCTCGGGCTGAGTTGATCTCGTTGGTAAACATCCAAGTCCCCGGAGTTTTGCGTGTTGATGCTTCAGTCCTTGAGTTGTTTGGAGTCTTGTTCACTTCGTGTCTTGACTTGTGACGGGCTTCATGATCTTCTCTTGAAGTGCTTGATGAACTTATCCCAAAAGTCTCCTCTTTAGTGTAGATTTCCTGCGTAAACAACAAACTCCAAAATCGACATGCAAGTGTGAACTTGTTACATCATTAGTATGCCTAGTGGCGGGTTAGTTGCAAATCATAATTGAAACCGATGTATAACAAGTACTCTAGGTTGACGGAAATTCACCGTCAACAACGGCGAACCCGCAGATGCTCGGGGGCTACTGTCGGGGACAGCCCTAGGGGTCCCCTTAAACAGCTGGGGAATCCCCACTTAAAACCTGTAAACAAGCCAAAGCCAAACATCCCGCTTAAGCACACAGGGCATGGCCCACGCCACGGTGGCCCTGACGGCCCACCGAAGCGGCCCACTTAAAGATCCCCTCGAGCAGACTCCGCCTCGCTCGAGGGCACACGCCTCCCTCGGGCGGGCTCCGCCCCGTTCGAGGGAGAACGCTTCCCTCGAGCGGGCCCCGCCTCGCTCGAGGGTCCGCGCCGCCCTCGAGCGGGCTCCGCCCTCGCTCGAGGGCATCCCGCGCGCGCACGCCCCCGATCCCGTACGCGGGTACGGGCATTTAATGCTCGACCATGGCGGGGGGCGGCGCCATCATGCGCCCGGGGCTCGCACCCCCGCCCTCGTCGCACCAACTCCCTAGAGGGAACCCATCCCCGCCACTGTGGGGGACTGTGCGGCGCGGCCGGTGCCAGTCCCGTGACGCCGCGCCGCCAACTCCAGTACGGCTAACGCGCCGAGCCCTCGAAGGGGGGCCTGCTGCACCCTCGATTTGCTTTCCCGTGACCCTGCAGGGTTAGGTTGCGGCGTTAGGCCGGTTGAAGGATCAGATGGCGACTAGAGAGGGGGGGAGTGAATAGGAGCCGGTAAAAATTCTTCTCAAAGAACCCGGCCTATGTCCTACTCAAATCCCGGTCACACACAAGCGATGGATCGAATCACGCACCAATCGCCAAGACCACGAGGTTATGGATCAACCTCTAGCCTTAGGAACGATTCCTAGAAGCACACGCGGAAGCACTAGAAAGGGAAAGAAGGAATCGAAACAAACAAAGACCGCACGGAGCTCTGGCGGAGCGTCCGCCCGGCGGTGCGGACCGTCCGCGATGGACCGCGCGGATCGTCCGACCTGCTCTCGCGGACCGTCCGCGCCGACGTCGCGGACCGTCCGGCCCTTCCCGCGGACCGTCCGTTAAATCACACGAACGAACCAAAACCACACACGACCCACGGACCGTCCGCGGGGAGCACGCGGACCGTCCGCCAAGCACCCGCGGACCGTCCGCCCGACACCGCGGACCGTCCGAAACTCCGTCCAACCAAAAACCAAAATCGCGACGGATCGAAACAAGGGACGAGCAAGAACGCGAAGAACACGGGACGAACACGGCCCACGCGGACCGTCCGCGACCCCCCTGCGGACTGTCCGCCAGGTGCGGACAGAGCAGAAACAGCCCGACCCCGAAAGTCAACTCCCCCAAATCATCATCGGATTTCCCAAACGGTTGAAGCTATGGAGACAAGGGTTTGGGGACTTGAAAAGCAACACACAAGGATGCTATAGCCCAAAAATCTTGCCTCCTAACTCCCTAAATCACCGGGAATCGCGAATCCTTTGAGCACCACCAAAAGCTAGAGCACCGAACGAAAACTCACGAATTGAAGTGGTTTCCCGGCGTTTGAGGGCACAAGATCAAGCACAAAGATGCACAAGACATCTATCCATGTTTCCCTCAAAGAAATCCGGGGAGAAACCCACTCAAATCCGCGGAATCACACCGGAAACAAAGGCACGAAAACAAGCACAAAAAGCCACGAAAAACAACCCCGAATCTTCTATACAAACCAGGAAAGATTCACAAGGTCTAGCATGCCGCCCTAGCATCCATCCCTCTCAACAAATCTCTCATGAAGCTCTCATGCTAGCCTAGAGAAAATAGGAAGAAAAATGGCTACGAAAATGAGAAAGAGAAGGGGGGAAATGAAACCCTAAGTCGCGGAGAGAGAGAGCCATCAACACACACTCCGGGCTTATATATCGGTCCCGCCGGAGTGGTAAATGACTCGACTACCCCTAACTACACTACTGGCGATACAACCCACGTAGGGGCATTTTGGTAATGTTTGTGGGTCTTGCCATCGGACGGCCACGCCTTTGCCGCACCCCGCGTCCTCCCGACGCAAGCCATGCGATCCCGCCGCGTGTCCTCCGCTTCGAAGCTTCCCGACACGCCCGGATCCCGTCTCCGTCGTGTTGGGCCCTCGGACTTGGTTTTGAGGCCCAAACCAAGAAACCGTCCGCCGGTGGTTTTGTGGGCAAACCACCAAACCCCGCGTGCCCGGTCCGGCCTCCCCGCCAAACCACTTGACTTGACCGCCACCGTGCACCGGCTCACTTGTCCATGACTTCGTCTTGCTTGTGTCGCCACCATGTGGCCCGCACCCGCTTCCGTCGTCCACCGGGTCCCTCGAACCGAGCCTACTTGTCTCTCCATCTCCGGAGGCCCCTCAAGGCCGAAGACCTTTCGCGCCCGTTCTTCACCTGCAACAACACGAACTAGGCCGCAGCCTACACCTGCGCACTAAGCCAAGAGTCAGTCCAACACCCGTTGTCAATCACTCATCACTAAGGAGCGGTCATCCACCGACCACTGGGACGCTCCTGGTCCTCAATCTCCCCCTTGATGAGTGCATTGACAACACACAACGCGAAATGAAATTCAGAGTGAAAGAGAAAGAAAGAAGAAAGAAAAACAAGGAAGCTCAACTCATGACCAAAACCGAAGAAAGGCAAAGAAAGGTCACAAGCCAAGCAAAGCACAAAATCCACACCGAAAACAGCAAGAAAGCTCCCCCTGAACAAATGCCTCCCCCTGAACATGTGGATGCACACTTCCAAATTTCAGCTCACCTTTTTCTGAATTTTCATTAAGCTCACCTTTTCTCCCCCTTGTTGACAATGTATGAATCAAGGTGAAAAAGCGAAATGCAAAGCAAAGCATATAAACATCTACATGAGCTTCTCAAATAGGCCAAATCTAGTGTCAAAGGCTAAAAATGAGACAAAGATCACACACATGAATCATAGCATAGTCAAAGCATTGCCACAAGTAATATATGAAAATACAAGCATGTGACAAAGCAAAATTTTCAGATTTAAGCAGTTTTACCAAAAGAAAGCTCGCTTCACATGTAAAAGCCTATCCATGTCACACTTGAGCCACAAACATGCATACCATTTAAAGATCATACAAGGATATCAAATTCTCAGGAAAAGATCATGGCAAACACCCATAAAGCAAAGCATGTCATGTCAAAGCTCATGAGCCATGTGTCCACTTCGGGGAGACTTCTCCACTGGTGAACATCATGCAACATGTTTTGCACCCATATGTGAAAGATACGACATTTTCGGCATAGACATGATGGATGGAGCATTTTTCAAGCATTTGACACTTCTTTTCAAGATTAAATTATTTCATGGTACATGAAGTGCCTTTGCGGCAAAAAGAAGCTTATGCTCCCCCATGAATGCAACATAGGCTAAACATTCACAATGATATCCGGCCTTTGGCCCAAATGCAAGAACAGGCATCCAAGCACAATCTAAGCATGAAAAGCACATTTAGACCAAACTGTGACATGGATACACAACTACACACGAGTGGAGCATATTTCATCAAAAATTAGTCAAGTTAAGCATTTATCTCAAAAAGGGGCTATCTCACCACACATATATCTCAAATATTCCAAGAGCATAGCCTCACATCACCATTTCTCCACACATATAACCAATATCTCACAAATAGCCAAAGAGACTCACAAATGGCATATAAAAGAAGCTCATCATCCTAAAATGCAGTATGACACAAATGCAACATGATATATGACAAGATGGCTATCCTACCATGGTTTATACATCAAGCAAATCATGTATATACATCAAAATAAACATGGTATGATACATATGGTACAGAAAGAAAACCCCAAAGAATCAACTAGAAAGGGCAACACACCCCAAGTTCCCCCCGCAAGCGCACAAATGTAGCTTGGTCGAGAGGCTTTGTAAAGATGTCGGCTAGCTGATCTTGGGTAGGGACATGGCTCAAAACAATGGTTCCTTTCTCCACATTGTCCCTCAGGAAATGATACCTCACTTCTATATGTTTGGTTCCGGGAGTGAAGCACCTTGGGTTTTTGGCTACGCTTATGGCACTGGTGCTATCACAAAGAAGTGGGATGCGGGTGCACTCCTCACCAAAGTCTCTCAAAGTGTATGAAATCCACAACAATCGGGAGCAACAACTAGCGGCGAGAACATACTCCGCCTCTCGTGGTAGACCGAGCTACACTAGACCGCTTGCGGGAAGACCATGAGACCAACGAAGAACCAAGAAACGACAAGTGCCGAAGTAGACTTCCTCTCGACTCGACAACCAAAGCAAAATCCGCATCGGAAAAACCATGAAGAGACGAGTCGAGGAGGAAGAATACCAAAGGCCAAGACCGAGGGCGATCGTAGGTACCGAAAATCCTCTTGACGGCTTGTCGATGTGATGTCCTCGGCGAAGCACGAAAACGAGCGCACGGACACACGGCCCGAACGCGTATGTCCGGCCTCGTCGCCGTCAAGTAGAGGAGGGAGCCGATCATGCTCCCCGTACTCCCGCCGGTCCACCTGGTTCTCCGTCCTCATCCGCATCCAAAGTTGCCGTACTCCCCATGGGAGTCGACATCGGCTTCACATCTTGCATCCGGAACTTCCTCGACATGTCTTTCGTGTACTTGGTTTGGTGCACAAATGTACCGTCCTTCACTTGCTTGATCCGCGGCCGAGAAAGTACCTGCGGCTCGCCCATCATGCTCATCTCGAACTCCCCGCTCATCTCATCTCGCAAACTTGGCAACAAGGTTATGTGACGAGCCACCAAAGACAATATCATCCACGTATATCCGAACAATCAACAAGTCATTTCCATGCTTGAGGAGAAACAAGGTTCTATCCACGGTACCCATCACAAACCCTCTCGCTCAAAAGAAAACCTCTCAATCTCCCATACCAAGCACGGGGCGCTCGTTTCAACCCATACGAGCCCTTTTCAACCCGTATACCCCGTGTGGGTACAACTCGCTCTCAAACCCGGTGGGCTGCTTCACATACACCTCCTCCTCTATGACCCCATTCGAAAGGCACTCTTCACGTCCATCCGAAACAACTTGAACCCTTTAGCCACGGCAAAGGCTAGAAGGATCCGAATTGCCTCAAGACGGGCCACGGGAGCAAAGGTCTCCTCATAGTCGATCCCCTCCTTCGACTAAACCCCCGAGCAACAAGTCCGGACTTGTTCCTCACAACCATCCCATTTTCTCCCTCTTTGTTCTTCCAAACCCACTTGGTTCCTATGGGATGGCAATTTGGAGGTGGTTCAACTAACTCCCACACCCGATTCCTCTCAAAGTTTTCCAACTCCTCATGCATAGAATTGACCCGGTTTGCATCGGATAAAGCATGTCCAATGTCCTTGGGCTCAAAAGTAGCAACAAAAGCAGCATGAGCAAAATGAGAGGAATTCCTGGACCTCGACCGTGTAGTGCGTTCATTGATGTCTCCAATGATCTTTGAAAGGGGGTGCACTTCTTGAATCCGCCGGGGAGCCTCACGTCTCGAGACTACCTCCCCCCTCAACTTCAGCTTCTCTCGCCTGGTCCTCTTGTTGTACCGTCGTTGTCCATGAAGTAGACGGTCCATGCTCCAAAGTAGTCGTAGGGGAAGTAGTGGGTACATGCTCGGCCTTCGGGCGCATGGTTCTCCCCATCATCATCTCCGGCTTCATCTTTCTCCTCTTCAAAGAGGTCCTCGGCCATCTCTTCATCACCGCACATTCAAAGCCAAGAGAAGTACATGGCATTGTCTCGTCGAAGGTCACCTCGCAAGTCTCCATGATTTTGTTAGTCTCAAGGTTAAGCACCCTATAGGCTCTAGAGTGGTTAGCATATCCAAAGAAAATACCATCACTAGACCTAGCCTCAAACTTGTCGAGTTTTCCCTTTTTCAAAATAAAGCACTTGCAGCCAAAAACTCGGAAATGACTCACCTTGGGTGCCCGACCATGCATAAGCTCATAACGGGTCTTCTTCTTGAAAGCTCTCAATAAAATCCGATTGGAAACATGACAAGTCGTATTGACCGCCTCGGCCCAAAACCTCCTAGGAGTCCCGTGCTCATCGAGCATCGTCCTAGCCATCTCACAAAGAGTCCGATTTTTCCTTTCCACGACTCCATTTTGAGGGGGCACATAAGGGGTCGAATACGATGTTCAAGACCTAGATCACGACAAAAGGCATCAAAACGAGAGTTCTTGAACTCGGAGCCATTATCACCGCGGATAGCTCGAATAGCATTCCCATGCCTCTCGTTTTTCAACCTCACGATCGGATCTCGAACAAAGCCAAAAGTCTCACTCTTATCCTCCAAGAAGAACACCCGAGCATAGCGAGAGTAATCGTCCACCACAACAAGGACATACCACTTCCCACCCACCGAGCGAACTCGAGCTGGCCCAACAAGGTCCATATGCAACAGCTCTGTCGGACGCTCGGTCATAACATCGGTCAGGGGTGGATGGGGAGTGGCTACCATCTTACCATGCCTACAAGGAGCACAAACCAAATCCTTCTCAAACTTCAACTTCGGCAATCCTCGGACAAGGTCAAGACCACTCAAGCGGGAAACCAAATCAAAGCTCAAGTGTCCCAACCGCCTATGCCATTTCCACAAATCGGAAGAAGGACCGGCCATCAAACGGCGAAAGCAGGACCCAAAGAACGAGAGAAATCAGCCACGAAAATGCGACCCTCGGGGATGATCATACAAACAAGATCACCTCGAGAATCAAGCAAACGAGACTCGCCAGACTTGAAACGCACCTCAAAACCTTCATCAAGCAACTGAGAAACCGAAAGCAAATTAAAACCCAAAGACTTCACAAGAGCCACTCTCTTCAATGTTACCTTGTCACTCACATGCACAACACCCTCTGAAAGCACCCTACCTCGTCCATTGTCCCCAAATGTAATGTACATCTTTTCCTTCAACCGGGGTGAGGTCGGAGAACCACTTCTTATCTCCGGTCATGTGTCGAGAACACCGGAGTCGATCAACCAAATGTTCTCCAAGCCTCCCGCTGCAGTCGAAACAAGAACGAGAATGAGCTAGCGACTCGACACCGGGGTTAGCACGGAGAAAGTTAAACCGGTGTCGAGCCATCTCGCTCAAAAGAGGGGTTAGCAAACATCACTCCCTTGCCATCAAACTTCCCATGTCCCATGGGAGGAGTACGAGCACCACGAGGGGGAAAACGTGGTCCGTAGTTCCTCCGGAACCCAAAGCTGCGATCATCTCCCCTAAACCCGTACCGAGGACGAGTAGGAGGACGTCCAACAAAACCACCACGAGCCCGACCAAACCTCTCACCAAAGACGCACACCATCATCTCTCCCGACAAACCTCTCACCACCACCACCTCTCCGTGGGAACCCGCCAACACTCCTCACACTTCCCACACCCCGTGGAAGTGGCACTCTAGGCTCGGGAATACCGCGAGGGCCGGCGATACTGTCTCCGGTTTGCTTGCTCCCTAGCAAGCCTCTCATCCCTCTTCCTCTTGTAGCAAAACTCGCAAGATGCCTCTCCTTGCCACAATACTCACACCTGAAGGGGATGGGTTTTGGTTTTGGCTCTGGCTTCTCTCTAGGTTTCTCACCCTTCTCACCCACAAACTTCACAGGTTTTTGGAAATCATTTGTCTTAGGTGGGAATTTGGGTGGATCTTGGGTTGTGTCAAGCTTGTTGCAAAGGTGGTTGGGCTTTGGTGTGAAAGAGTTCTTGGGTGCTTTTGGGAGTGGGACTTGGATCTCTCCGATCACCTCGAAACCGGGGTTAGACTCAACACACTTCTCGTACACACTCTCCCCACTGTTCTCTCCCACTTTCTCACCCAACTTCTCAAAACCCAAACCACGACCATCGGCTCTCTTGAACTCCTCAATCATGATTTTCAATTGAGGTTCCCGCCCGTACAACCAACCCAACACCTTCCTCAAATAGTCATTCTCCTCATAGATGACATCCAAACGGGAAGTAAGTTCAAGATTACGCAAAGTGACTTCATCACAGCTAGAACATGCATTTGCCACAGGAGATTTCAAAGATGCTTCCAAAGAACTAATGGTAGAGCGAGCATCAACAAGCTTAGCATGCATAGTAGGACATGATTTGCAAGCACCTAGCAAAGTAGGTCTAGCCTTAAGCTCATCATGTTCAGTCCTAAGAGCATCTAGTTGAGCCAAAATAGAAGCATTCTTCTCATTAAGCATTTTGATCTCATTCAACCAAGCATCACATTCAACACATTCAACATCATCAGGAGAAGTAGGAGCAAGTTTCAAAGAGTCATTCTCAAGTTTTAATTCAAGCAATTTTGACTCTAACTCTCCTACTTTCTCACTAGCATTCTCAAGCCGAGCCCTAAGATCTTTCCTCATCTTTTTGGCATCTCTCAAGCACACTATCACGGTTATCAAGCAAACCATTCAACCTAGCAATCTCAGCAAGCAAAGAGTCGGGATCACGGTTTACCTCATCCTCCGAGTCGAAGTCGCCGTCCTCCTTCACACTCTTCTTCTTGCTCGAGCTATGGGCCATGCCACAAAAGCCCTCGAGCGCCACACGGCTCGGCCCGCCGAGGTTCGGCTTGCACTCTTCTTGCCACCTGCGCCTCCCGGCGTCTTCATCTTCGCCGCTCGAGCTTGACCGCTCCTCGCTTGAGCTTGAGTCGACGTCGCTCGCACCGGCCACCATCGCTCTTGCCTTGTTCTTCTTGTAGGTGCTCTTGCTCGGTCGCCGCTTGTCCTTGTCCTTGCTCTTGGACTTGTTGAAGTGCTTGCCCTTGGAGGAGTACTTGTCTTCACGCCTCGGGTGCGCCTTGTACTCGTTCACCTTGTACTTGTTCTCCTCCGCATCCGGCACTCGGCGATGAAGTGGCCACGCTTGCCACACTTGTAGCACGTCCCTGAGCTCCGCCTTGCGTTCCTTCGACTCTCGTGTAGTCGTTCAAATCTTCTTGAGAGCAAGGCCAGCTCCTCCTCGCCCAGCACATCAAACTCCTCATCTGGAATGGACATAAGAGAGGACAAAGAAAACTGTCGACAGGAAGGATTAGATTTGCCCTTTGATCCTCCCACAAGAGCAAGACTATGGTCAGTCGAGCCCTCATGCTTGGATAGCATCTTCCTGTCAACCTCAGCCGACTTGAGCTTAGAAAAGAGGTCATCCAACTCAATAGTCAAATAATTCCCAGACTCCTTGATGGCCTCAACCTTAGCACCCCAAACATTTGGGTCCAAGACATGCAAGAGCTTCAAAGCCTGATCATGTTCGGAGTACGGAAAATCCTCAACATTAGCCTTCATGTTGTTCACGATGGCGGTGAACCTCGAAACATCGCATCAATGTCCTCACCGGGAAGTGGAGTGAAATTCTCATATTGCATCCGGTAAGAGACAAAGAGGCGAGCCTTCACATGGTTATCACCACCGTGAGCAACCAACAACTTATCCCAAATTTGCCAAGCAAGATTCAAATGGCGAACACGCTCAAACTCTGGATCACACAAGCTCCGGCACAAGTGATCAACGGCTTTTGCATTAGCCTCATACTTGGCCTTGCAATCGGCATCGGTCACCATAAGAGTATGGATGTTGACCGGAATAGCATAGGTTTTGTCAAGCACAATAAAATCCAACGGCTTCCCTCGAAGGAAGATCATCATACGAGCCGCCCACTTGTGGTAACCCTTGCCATCGAAGTGCGGCGGACCGCCCCGCTCAACGTACGCCATCTTAGGATTCGAGACTTGTCAAAGTCGCAAAGAATCCGGCACCAAGCTCTGATACCAATTGAAGGATCGATGGCGACTAGAGAGGGGGGGGGGTGAATAGGAGCCGGTAAAAATTCTTCTCAAAGAACCCGGCCTATGTCCTACTCAAATCCCGGTCACACACAAGCGATGGATCGAATCACGCACCAATCGCCAAGACCACGAGGTTATGGATCAACCTCTAGCCTTAGGAACGATTCCTAGAAGCACACGCGGAAGCACTAGAAAGGGAAAGAAGGAATCGAAACAAACAAAGACCGCACAGCTCTGGCGAGCCGTCCGCCCTGGCGCGTGCGGACCGTCCGCGATGGACCGCGCGGACCGTCCGACCTGCTCTCGCGGACCGTCCGCGCCGACGTCGCGGGACCGTCCGGCCCTTCCCGCGGACCGTCCGTTAAATCACACAGAACGAACCAAAACCACACACGACCCACGGACCGTCCGCGGGGAGCACGCGGACCGTCCGCCAAGCACCCGCGGACCGTCCGCCCGACACCGCGGACCGTCCGAAACTCCGTCCAACCAAAAACCAAAATCGCGACGGATCGAAACAAGGGACGAGCAAGAACGCGAAGAACACGGGACGAACACGGCCCACGCGGACCGTCCGCGACCCCCCTGCGGACTGTCCGCGGTGCGGACGAGCGAAAACGGCCCCGACCCCGAAAGTCAACTCCCCCAAATCATCATCGGATTTCCCAAACGGTTGAAGCTATGGAGACAAGGGTTTGGGGACTTGAAAAGCAACACACAAGGATGCTATAGCCCAAAAATCTTGCCTCCTAACTCCCTAAATCACCGGGAATCGCGAATCCTTTGAGCACCACCAAAAGCTAGAGCACCGAACGAAAACTCACGAATTGAAGTGGTTTCCGGCGTTTGAGGGCACAAGATCAAGCACAAAGATGCACAAGACATCTATCCATGTTTCCCTCAAAGAAATCCGGGGAGAAACCCACTCAAATCCGCGGAATCACACCGGAAACAAAGGCACGAAAACAAGCACAAAAAGCCACGAAAAACAACCCCGAATCTTCTATACAAACCAGGAAAGATTCACAAGGTCTAGCATGCCGCCCTAGCATCCATCCCTCTCAACAAATCTCTCATGAAGCTCTCATGCTAGCCTAGAGAAAATAGGAAGAAAAATGGCTACGAAAATGAGAAAGAGAAGGGGGGAAATGAAACCCTAAGTCGCGGAGAGAGAGAGCCATCAACACACACTCCGGGCTTATATATCGGTCCCGCCGGAGTGGTAAATGACTCGACTACCCCTAACTACACTACGGCGATACAACCCACGTAGGGGCATTTTGGTAATGTTTGTGGGTCTTGCCATCGGACGGCCACGCCTTTGCCGCACCCCCGCGTCCTCCCGACGCAAGCCATGCGATCCCGCCGCGTGTCCTCCGCTTCGAAGCTTCCCGACACGCCCGGATCCCGTCTCCGTCGTGTTGGGCCCTCGGACTTGGTTTTGAGGCCCAAACCAAGAAACCGTCCGCCGGTGGTTTTGTGGGCAAACCACCAAACCCCCGCGTGCCCGGTCCGGCCTCCCGCCAAACCACTTGACTTGACCGCCACCGTGCACCGGCTCACTTGTCCATGACTTCGTCTTGCTTGTGTCGCCACCATGTGGCCCGCACCCGATCCCGCCGTCCACCGGGTCCCTCGAACCGAGCCTACTTGTCTCTCCATCTCCCGGAGGCCCCTCAAGGCTGAAGACCTTTCGCGCCCGTTCTTCACCTGCAACAACACGAACTAGGCCGCAGCCTACACCTGCGCACTAAGCCAAGAGTCAGTCCAACACCCGTTGTCAATCACTCATCACTAAGGAGCGGTCATCCACCGACCACTGGGACGCTCCTGGTCCTCACCGGTGGGGAGCCATCCCTGCCACTGTTAACGGCGTGGCGGCCGCCCCCGCGCGTACAAACCCACGCCGTGCGCCGCGCGCGCGGCTCCGCACCGTGAAGCATGCGGGGAGCGGGACGCTGCCTTACCTGCCACTGTGCCCCGTACGGACCGACGTCAGCAACTCCCTCGAGCCCGCCTGAAGACATCGCAATCGTCCGCTGCACTCCTACCCTCGAGGTTACCTCTGTTTGGGTACAAGATACGCCATGATGGCCGGATCGCGGCAAGGACCGTCAAGGCGGCCGCCTACTCTACGGCATAGCACATCACACTTCCCCACGTAGCTAAATAGCGCGGCATACATGTGATTTGCTCTCTCCTTGGCCTATAAAGGAAGACGAACCCCCCTGTCGCAGGGGACGACAACGAGGCAAGATAAGTCAGGACACAACACAAGGCAGAGCAGCGCTTGACTCCACGCACCTGCTCTCCAATTCTCCCACAACATCTTCAGCCACTCCACCAGGGACTTGGAAGCCACGCCTCCTCTCCCGCCTTGCTTGTAGCCGCCCCACTACAGGCACCCCCGTGCCGAGGAATATAATGGCCCGAACACACCAACTGCTGGACGTACGGCCCCTCGGCCGGAACCAGGATAAAACTCGTGTCATTAGTTGCTTAGCATCGACCATTGAGGGAGAGACCTCGGCGCTTACTACTGGTTAGTGTCGGGACCATATTCCGCACCGACAAGTAGTTTGAAGAAGGGGAGCCCCCGTTCTCCAAGCTTCGAGATAAATCTGTTCAGGGCTGCCATGCACCCGGTCAGCTTCTGGACGTCTTTGATGGACGTGGGAGCCTTCATGCTGGTGATGGCGGAGATCTTCTCGGGGTTGGCTTCGATGCCGCGGTGGCTGATGATGAAGCTGAGTAGTTTGCCCGAAGGTACGCCGAAGACGCACTTGTTCGGGTTGAGCTTCCAGCGGTACTCGCGCAGAGATGCGAACGTCTCTTCAAGATCGTCGATGAGGGTACTGGAGTTTCTGGTCTTGACGACCACGTCATCCACGTAGGCCTCGACGTACTTGTTGAGTTGCCTCTTGAAGCAGGCCTGGATAGCTTGTTGATATGTGGCGCCGGCGTTCTTCAACCCGAAGGACATGGTCGTGTAGCAGTACGCGCCAAACGGGGTGATGAACGCGGTCTTCTCCCCGGTCTTCTTCCTTGATCGCGATCCGGTGGTACCGGAGTAGCGATCGAGGAAGTAGAGCGAGTCGCAGCCCGCCGTGGAGTCGATGACTTGATCAATCATCGGCAACCCGAAGGGGTCCTTGGGGCAGTGCTTGTTGAGGTCGGTGTAGTCGACGCACATCCTCCACTCGTTCGAGTTCTTCTTGCGGACGAGGACGGGGTTGGCAAGCCACTCAGGATGGAAGACTTCTCTGATGAAGCCAGCTGTGAGTAGTTTGGCGAGTTCCTTCTTGATGGCGCCCCGTCTGTCGTCGGTGAAGCGTTGGAGGTGTTGTCGTTTCGGGGTAGCTTTAGGATCGACGTTGAGGGAATGCTCGATCAACTCCCTGGGCACCCCTGGCATGTCTGCTGGCTTCCACGCGAAGATGTCGCGGTTAGCCCGGAGGAAGTTGACGAGCGCGTCTTCCTATTTGGGGTCGAGAGCCGCCCCGATGGTAGTAGTCTTGCTGTTGTCGCCTGTCCCGAGGTCAATGGTTTTGACCAGAACCTCCTCAGCTGGCTGAGGCTTGTTAGCTTTGTCTGACTTCTCAGGGATGTCGAGTTCACTTGGGGCAAGCTTCTTCGACGCAGCGTAGATCTCCATCATAGCATTGGGTACTTGATTCGTGGAGGCGATCTCCACAGCTTCCGTGTCGCAGTCGTGCGAGATCCTCAAGTCCCCTTGGAGTGAGAGTACACCTGCTGGGCTTGGCATCTTGAGTACCAAGTAGGTGTAGTGGGGCACCGCCATGAACTTGGCGATAGCCGGTCTGCCGAGGATGGCATGGCAGGACGTCTCGAAGTCCGCGACTTCGAACTTGACATACTCGGTACGGTAGTTGTCCCGAGATTCCCCAAAGGTATCTGGCAGGACCACTGAGCCCAGTGGGATAGTCGCGTTCCCGGGGACGATGCCGTAGAAGGGCGAGGAGCCCTTGGTGAGCATGTGTGTGATGTCAAGGCCCATCTTCTTCGAGGTCTTGGTGAAAAGGACGTTGAGCCCGCTTCCACCGTCGATGAGGACCTTGTTGAGCCTGGAGCCTACAACTACTGGCTTCAGGACAAGAGGGAAGCGCCCTGGTTCGGAGAAGCTGGTCCATTGATCCGCGCGGGAGAAAGTAATGGGTACCTCTGACCACCTGAGAGGGGTCAGAACCGCTGGTTCAATGCTCATGACTTCTCGACGAGTAGCCTTCTGTTCCCGTCGGCTGGGTAGTCCGCCGAAGAGGACGTTGACAGTCTTGTCGGGTTCCTGGAAGTCGTCGTTGCCTCCGTCGTTCTTCTTCTTGCCCTTTTTGTCGTGAGGGTGCGATGGCTCTGGAGTACTCTTGAGCGCCCGCCTGAGTTGGTAGCACTGCTCGGTGGTGTGGTTTCCGTCCAGATGCCACGGGCACTTCTTCTTCAAGAGGTCTTTGAAGCCACCGGAGGTCTTCTTCGAGTTCTCCTTCGCAGGGCGCTGGATAGCCGCGACAGTATTGTCTGGCTTGCGCTTGTGGTTGGGACCCGAGTAGTTGTTATTGTGACCGCCTTGGTTCCCGTTATTGCCGTTGCCGCTGCCCGTGTTCTGCTTGATCTTGCCACGGATGGCATCGTACTTGGCGTTGGCTTTGTCTTCTTCATCCGCCCAGGACGTGATCATGTCCTTGAGGTGGGGGGTGGACTTGGGGCGACGGTGACCGAAGTCTTCGAAGGTGCAACAATGGTAGAGGCCATCTTGGAAGAGGTCGATGACCTCCTTGTCGGTGACGTCGACTACGGTGGCGCGCTTGTCGAAGAAGCGGCGCATGTACTTGCGGAGGGTCTCGCCTTGTTCTTGCTTGACCATGGCCAGGTCCATGCGAGTACCCGATCGGCCCATGGCACCCGTGAAGTTGCTGGTGAACTGCTCCTTCAGCTGGTCCCACTTGTCGATCGAGTGCTTGTCCAATGACTCGAGCCATGTGAGTGGAGCTTGGTCCAGGCAGAAGGGGAAGTAGAGGCACTTGGTGTTGTTGTTGCCGCCAGCGTTCTCGATGGAGAGGGCGTAGCACCTGAGCCACTGGATGGGCTCCTGCTTCGCATCGTACTTGGTGATCCCCAAAGGTTTAAACTTTTCGGGGAGGAGCAAGTTGCGAAGCCGAGGAGAGAAGGCGGGGAAGCCGTCGTTGTCGCCTGCGGTGGCGGACTTCTTCCGCCGCAGCTCTTCAATCTTCTAGCGGGCGTCGTAGCCGCCCTGCTGTGAGGCTCCGGAGGCGTGGCTGTTCGCGTGGTCACGACCGCCGCGACTGCCTCCGCCGCCGGCCTCTGTTGGCCCCATGGTTGGAGCTTCCGCCGCCGCCGCCACCGCCGCCGGGTCACGGCCGCCGCCGCCGGGCCGCGATGAGGGATGATCTCCCGGTTGCTGTTGCCACCCTGTGAGGGTCCGCCGGCGTTCGCACGAGTACGGTTGGGCTGAGCCGGCAGCTAGGCTCGAGTACGGTTGCGGCCGAGGTCTGCGCTACGACTTGTAGCTTCGTTTTCGCGGTTCTTGGGGGGAGGAGGCTGGTTGACCCTGTTGTCGGCCCGCATGAAGTAGGCGTCTTCAGCGAGCTTGGCGATGACTTCTCCAGCGCGTATCCCCTGAGCTTGGCGTGCGATCGCTGTGATCGACATGAGGCATTACTCAGGGGTGGTGTGTACCCTGCTCTCGACTTGCTCGAGGGCCTCCGCAAGGTTGCGGATGGGTAAGCTGTCCCGGAGACGCCGGCGCCGTTTGTTCCGTCTTCGGTTGCGCTCACGTCGAGCGTCCCTGCTGGCGTCGGTCTCGTCCACAGGAGCCTCAGCAGACAGCTCGTCTGCGGAGATATCTTCGAGGTACTTGTCAGTTGTCGTCTCCGAAGGTCCTGGCGTGTCGCCGGCAGCCATGAAGACTTGGCGATCGGGGTTGCCAAGACTGGAGTTGGAGCTCGCCACTACAGTTGGAGTGTACTCCTCAGCTCGAGCAAGTGGTGTTCCCTCCTGGAACGGGAGCGAGTCGAGGTAGGCGATGTAGCGTGAGTCCCCGCTTATCAGGTCGGCGGGCTTGCGGTCTGGCCAGTAGACGAATCTCTCGGCCGGCGTCGACGTTATAACCAGCCCGGAAGCCGGCCCTGATAAGGGTTGCTCAGTAGTGTTGCCTTCGGACTCGGGGTCCTCAGGGTTCGACCCGAAGTCGAACTCATATCCGGAGTCCGAGTAGAAGCCGGAGAGGGGGTTGGAGTCAAAAGCGTGGCTGGGGGCAGTGTCGGAGTTCGAGTTGTACTCGGGTACGGGCTCCTTGTTGGCCCGGTGCACGGAGGGAGCCTTTGTGCAGGCCCTGCAGAGGTTGCGGGGGCCACGCATGGAGCGCTCGCGGGGTGGGGGGACCGCATGCGATGGCTGAGCAGCCGGCTCGCACACGGTAGCCCACGGGGACGTCGAGTTCGAGTTGGAAGTGGATCCGACCTCGAAGTCGGCGTGTTGTTCGAAAAGCGAAATTTCGCCGAACTTGCCGGCGAGTTCGCCCGTGACTACTTCAGGAAGCGTCACGAAGCCGGTCTCCGGGTTGGGCGGCATGGCGAGGCGACGCTGGAAGGATCCAGCGCCATCAGCAGTGCAGACCCAGGTGCCGAAGACGAAGGTGTCGCCGCGGTTGAAGGCGACGGTTGGCTTGATGTAGACAAGAGCCGTCGAGTTCGCCATGTGATCTCGGGCGAGAGCCCCTACCTGGCGCTCCAGCTGTCGGTGTTTTAGACCGGCAACCTACTAAGGGGAGTACCCGAAGTAGATGAATGTGGCCTCGCCGAGATCGGTAACTCGAAGGAAGAGACACGTGGCACACAATTTAGACAGGTTCGGGCCGCGAGGTGCGTAATACCCTACGTCTTGTATGCTGCGTAGCTCTGGATTGATTTGGTACGATTACAAGATGATGCAATCTTACGTCGTGAGATGAGATGATGAGAGAGGGGTCCCTGCCTCGCCTTATATAGTCCGGGAGGCAGGGTTACAAGTCGGAATAGGGAGAGAGTACTAGTCGAGTACGTCTAGGAGTCTTCCATACAGCGCGGGACATGTACAGCTTCTTAACCGAGTACTTCTCCTCTGTAGTCCTTGTGCTTCACGCCATCAGGTACCGTGCAGCGCAAGTCAGGTAGTCCCAGGGGCCCACCGAGTAGTCGGTCCTGGTACCCACCGAGGTAGTGGGCCCAGGGAGGTCCACACGACATGCACCTCAAATGCAACTATAATGAACTGGCTAGCAGCAGGACTTAGACATCATCCGTCTGCCATTAACAACATCATCAGACATACCTTTATGCCTAAGAGTGGTAATAAGGATAAGGTCCGAGAACATTATTGGAATGTGATTAATCATGTCATGAATGAAACTAAATTTGATGTTGTGAAGCTCATTCTTGATCAAATGATTTGCAAGAAGCGTCTTGTCAGAGATAGCATTTATTTTGCTCCTTATATTATGTCTTTGATCAAGACCAATACGGGGTTCAATGGTCTATGTGATGTGAAGCATGAACTTTATCGTCCATTTTACAATGCTAAAGCTTTTCTCAACAAGCAATTGACACCTCATGGACAAGATGTAGAGGCTCAAAATGTTGCTGAAAATGTTAAGGCTCATGCTAGTGATGATGAAAATGCAAATGTTGGTAACATGGGTTATGCTAATGTTGATGAGGGTGCTTATGCTATGCCTCCTCCTCCTCCTCTAGTTCATCCCATGCAGCCACAGTGGGAGCCTCCTGCTGGATACTTTGACTCATATTTTCCTAATATTCAGCAGTCCATGAACTCTCAGTTTCAGTGGATGCAATACGGTTCAACTCTCACTTTGAGACATATGGGCAACAGATGAATGATACTTTTCAGACTATGCAGCAGGGTTTTCAGCAGCTGATTGACACTAGTCTAAATAATTTTGGTCATCATGTCTATAACACTATGCATGATCCCATGAGCAAAGGTTGAGTGATATGCAGACAGATCTTCAGCATGACCTCAGTACCTTGAATGAAAAATTCTCTCAGATGTCCACCTCAGAGCAGTATCAGCAGTTATATGATCAGCAGACTGAGCTTCAGAACAATGTCAATGGCCTGAACACTGCTTTTGGAGATTTCAGAGATCATTTTTATCATTACTATCCAGCTCCAGCTCCACCACCATAATTCTGTCCCCCTCCGCCATTCTATCCTCCTCTGCCACCGCCTCAGGATGACTAGACCTTTTGGTATTTGATGCCAAAGGGGGAGAGATTTGTAGGAGTGATATGTGATCCTTAGGGGGGCTCACTTTTTTTGCATGCATTTGGAACCCTTGCATTGCCTTGCATGTTTAATTTCGGTTATGCATGAACTTTGGTTGGCTTGTAATAATTTGTGAGACTTACGTTTTGGTGTGTGATGTGGTTGAGAACTAGAACTTGTGGTTATCTTGTGATGATCTATGGTTGTGATCTCTTTTTGTTTATCTTATGGCTTATTCTAGTTCCCGTAGTAGTTTTGAGTCTAACCCTTGCTTAATCTTTTCGGATATATATGTGGTTGGTGCCTTGATCTCTATTTTGTAGGGGAAACTCCGTCAAAATTACTATATTTATGCACATGTGTGAAAATCAAATGAAAATTATATGCACATATGTAGGGGGAGTTCTCTCTATATTCTTGTTTTGGAGACATTCACTCTATCTATTTATTGAATTTATTTGAGAAGAGTAAGTGATTCCAAAACACAAAAACTTTCTTACATCACTCCTTTAAATGGTTGTCATCAATTACCAAAAAGGGGGAGATTGAAGGCATCTAGGCCCCTAATTCGTGTTTTGGTAATTAATGACAATCATTATAGACTAACATGTTTATTTGAGTTATAAGAATAGGTTAGTCCGGTGAAATGATGAGATCATGCGGTATGAACAAGAAAGTCTTATATGGCTTGTGTTGGAAAGAGCTCAAGGCAAAGGTAAAAGATAGGTTTTTATTTTTGCCGGTCATAAGGTGATTAGAGGATGTTAAATGGCCGGGTTGATAGGGTAGATAGCCGTACTATCAAGAGGGATCAATTTCATTGGCTTGACTTTCCATAGTGCCACTTGGATCAAAAATTTGCATGAATTGCATTTAGATGAGTGGCGTTTTCTCTTGGTAAAAGGGTTTCATTGAAAATCTTAAGAAAAATCAGTTTTCAGGTGTTGGGCGGACAGTCCGGGCCCTTAGGGCGGACAGTCCGGGCCCTTGGGGCGGACGGTCCGCGGGTTTTTGATATTTATTTAATATCTGAGATTTTTGGCAAAATTTTTCGAGAAAATGTGCTTCCAGGCGGACGTCCGTTATTCTTAACAGAACAGGGTGCAGCTCGGTGGACCGGGCGGACGGTCCGCGGCCTGCCCACGGACAGTCCGCAGGGCCTAGGTGGACGGTCCGCCCGGCCCAACGGTCAGTCCTTCCAGCCGTTGACTTCGCGTTTTTACCGTTGGAATTCAAACGCGGACAGTCCGCAAAGGCATCACGGACAGTCTACGAGGTACGCGTTTTGCCCATAACGGCTAGTAACGGGAAGAGGGAGTATATATACTCCAAGCCCGGGGTTGGAGAGTCTCTCTTGGCACTTTGAAAGGTCTATACTCCCTTGTAGAGCCCCTTGTAGAGCTCTCCCTCTCCTCTCTCTCACTCACTTGGCTTAGTGGTTGCATTCTTTGTGAGATTGAGAGCTTCTAGTGCATTGCATCAAGGTTTTGATCTTTGTGGCACTAGGGAATCATCAAGCAAGTGGTTGATTTGTTACTCTTGGAAGTTGTCGCTTCCTAGACGTCTTGATGGTGGAAGAATCCGTTGAAGCTCGCAAGAAGATTGTGCGTGGCTCCGGATTTTGTGTTGTGAGAGGTATTGTGCTCACCTCACCGGAGCGGTAAAGAGCAACTCTAGTGGAATCGAGGTGTGGAGTGGTTCTTTGGTTCTAACCGGTTCAAGATCGAGCGGTGTCTTGATAGAGGAGCGGTTGAACATTGAATCCACCTCAACGTGGATTGGGGGTGACCGGCAAGTCATCGATACCACGGGATAAAATTCGTCTCTTGTGCTTGGTTATTTCTTTGCTCAATTTATTTTCAAGTACTTTACTTTGAGCATTCAATTTCTAGAGATTGTTTTATATCTTGTCACCCTAGGACACAAACTCCCAACATAGGAATAGAATAGGTAGAGATTTAATTCTCCTTGTGGTTCTAATTAAATTTCTCTAGTGTTGTGCTTTTAGATTTTAAACCGCCTATTAACCCCCCCTCTAGTCGGTATTCTAGATCCTACAACGCGGTCTGCGTTGAACGCTGGGCTCTCTCGCAGATCTGGAGGGTCTCATCCATCATGTCGATGATGCGCTCTATTCCCTGAATAACGTCATAGGGTTTGGGCGAGTGGGTCTTCGACGCCAGATCGGAAACGAGGGCGGCGACGAGTGTCGCCGGGGCCTTCACAGCGGTCGACGGAGAGGTCGTGGCCGCTAGTACAGTTGAGGTTGCCGTGAAGGAGCCGCAGATCTCCACAGGGTTGGCGAGGATGTCTGCCATGCTTGCCGGGAAAACAACACCAGATCGAGCCACCATGCTGCACAGTGAGTTCCCGATCACCCCTACCTGGCGCGTCAATTGTTAGGGGGTGAGACCTGGACAGATTCGCAAGGGGCAACCCAAGCTGTTGTAGGTTAATTGGAGGGGATCGGGAACTAAGAGCGTAGGTCGTAGTTCGCAGAAGGAACTCAGAATACGACGGGTATGGCTAAGGACACAACGATTTAGACTGGTTCAGACCTTTGAAGAGTAAAACCCTACGTCCAACATGCGGTGGAATTGTGCGTGAATGGGAGGGGTCCTCTCGAATGGAGCTCTAGGCCGCCTTATATGGTCAACGAGCTAGGGCTTCCATTCGAGGTCGGTGGACCCTCATCGGGGTCGGTTACAAATTAGGAAGGTCATCTTCCGTGATTACAGGATGAAACCCGCGTTCGACGGACCTACTGGCGGCGTCGAGCCGCGTCCTGGGGGAGAGTCTTGAGCCACAAGCTCGGCGGATCCTCTGGGATCTGGAAAAGGTCTTCTGGAGTCTTCCATGGTCACCGGGGTTGTGGATAAGATCTTCGGGCCCACTTGCAGGTTGGCGGGGCTCCTGACAGGTCAGGTCCACTTGACAGGGACCTCTAGGACCCTGGTCGGTAGGGACCCATGGGTACCGATGTCTCTCTTTACGTGTTAACCATTCTCTCACTACTCTCCACTTTTAATTAGAACAAAATTTTGTTCAATGGATATCATTTGTATTTATTTATCTAAAACAATTCCAAAGTCGCGGAGCATCTAGTCGCATCTACCAGCTATCGCTATCATGTCCCTGTGCTCTTGCAATTGCGGAAGGGTTGATTGTAGGATGAAGTTGTTAACGATGGTTGGACATGAGTATTCTATCTCCCTATTTTGTTCGTGACACGAAAATGGTATATTTTTAGAGTTTTGTTACAATATTAAAGTAACACGGTCACTTTCGGGTACTTTCATTTATTATTCTTATCAAAAAATTAACTAGATTTATGTATGATTAAAAAGATATCACTGTGATTTCTCACTATTTTTTTAATTCCACCAAATTGATACTTCTATGTACTTCTTTTATTTTCACCGTTCAATTTCTTGGATAAAGGACTCTTATTTTTTCGAATACTATAAAATTTCTCGTAATTTTAATTTTTATGCTCGCATCGTTGCTCCTTTGTCTTCCCAGGGCCGATGAACAGTCCAGTCACGTAGTTTGGGTTAATAAATTTTTAATTACTAGCCTCCTTTTGGCCAGAAAGCGCATCCCACAAGGAGACTAGTCCAACTTTCCAGATTCCGACCGAACCAATTAGACCAACGGGACTTCCAACCCCCGGCCCAACTAGACAGAACTGGCCCAGTTCCAGCGCACGCCACTTGTGGGTTGGACTTGGACCAAGTCGCCCCCTCTCCCCGCTTCCCTTTTCCCTATAAATAGCGCACCACGGCGGCGCCCCTAGGTTTGGCCGCACCACCGCCGAAACGCCACCACCGAATCAAATCGGCTTGCCGCTTTGCCACCACTGACCAAGCCACACCCCAGCACTGCTGCACCTGCTCTCCTCCGCCTCCCGCGCCTGGAACACGGATGGCGAGAGCCACCGCGCCGTCCCGGCGGCCGCCGAGCGCCGTGGCAGCACCCTCGACGCCCGCCGCCGTTCCCGCGCGCGTCCCGCAGCGCCGCGCCGCCGCCGCCGGTCCCCGCGGCGCCCTGACGCACCCGCCCAAGGGGCGGCACCGCCGCTCCTCCCCGCCCCGCGCCGCCGCGGAGGCGTGCTCCAACGTGCGCGTGCTCCCCCACCACGCACCCGGGCTCCTTCCGCTGCGCCCTGCACAGGGGCCAGCCGCCGCCGGCTTCGGCCGTGTCGCCGCCGCAGCAGCTGCAGCAGGCGCCGGTGTCGAGCAGCTGGCTGAGCGCCCCGCGGCGCGCGTCGATGGCGAACCCGCTGGTGCGCATCGCGGCGGTGGAGGGCGGCGACCAGATCAGGCGCGCGCTGGCGTCGCTCGTCCGCCCGCCCCCATCGTGCTCGCACTCGCAGCACCAGCACCGACGCCGGGGCGAGGCGTTCCGCCGGCGGCCCAGCCGCCTCTCCTCCTCGTCGTCCTCGGCCGCCGACGCCGAGCCACATCGCCTCGCCCTGCCAGAAGAAGAGTGACGCGTTCCCGATCCCCTCGCAGCACCGTCGATTCGTCGCCGCGACAATTTTGTTGTCCCAGTCTGTTAATTAATTCCATTCCTTCATTTTTCTCCTTCCCTACTCTGCTGTTTCGCAATGTACTGCGAGTACCTGTAGGCCTGCCTGTAGCAGAGCCGCAGAGGCCTCTCTCGTCTTCCTGTCTGTAACTGTAAATTAATTACCATAGCACGTCCGCCATTGATGGCCGGCGCTACTGTTTTATTTGCCGCTTTGAATTCAGCTGCTCCGCCATGGGCCGCTACTGTCCAGATTGAAAGCGAGTTGCTGAATTATTCAAAAAGTTTCACAAAAAATACTATTATTAAAAAAACCCAAGCTACTAGTTTCTGTAACTTTAATTCCGCTGAATCGACATCCCCATTGGTTTCTTGGGCGAGGGGTTGATTGGTCTCTCGAGGTGGTGGCAAGTCAATGAGCTGGGGCGCGTAGCTGTAGCAGACTACTCCGTGTAGCAGGGAGGAATACTATTAATTATATACTACTACTACTATTCGAAGAACCATTCGAATTCACACTGGAGTCGCCGCACGCCAAGCTTTGGTTTCTTTCTTGGGCAAGGGGTTGGTCTCGCGCCTGCCTGCAATTCAAGGTCATCGAGTCAACGAGCTGCATTCTGCAGCCGCCTTCTTCCGTTCTTGACGGTGTGAAGCCATGGAGATTCGGGCCGGACTTGTTCGGCTGTCGCTGACCCGTTGCTGTTGGCTGTTGCGTTTATGGATGCAAGCGGAGCGGTACGCGGCTGCCCGCCCCGCGTCCGCATGCGCCGCAAGATGCGCCGCAAGCAAGCAAGCGGAGCGATGCGGCCAACCCGTGTGCGCCGCAACTTTCTCGCGGGCTATGCTGCAGCCCGCGTGCTGCCCGCGAACCTCGCGACGCTGACCTGCAGTGCCAGGGCGGAGCAAAGAACCAGAGGAGGCATAATGTGCTCCGTGAACCTCCTGGACATCCTCCCACTCGCAGCCTCATTGGAACCACTGTCGGCGGTGCTAGCGGGTACGGGATACAAGGTGGTCGTCGCCGACGACGAGCAGGCTCAGCGACCCATCTGTCTTGGGCGGGTGCTCCAGCCGGGGCAGCGCCGCCACCGCGGCGCACAAGAGCGCGGCTAGGAGGGCGAGCCCCATATGGCAATGCCGCCCTTCGCCATACCCGGCGACGATGATGTTGCAGGTGCGCACTATGGCGACGGTCTTGGTGTGCGGGTCGCTCCTGATGTCGATGCGCACCACGACGGAGCCGGACCTCAAGGGCAAGATGTACGAGGGCGGCATCATCACGTCCTACACAAGGTGGAAGACCCTCCCGACGCACCAGCCCGTGTCATCCTGTAGACGCCGGTGATGGGGTGGCCGCGGCTCCGGCACCGTGCACGGTGAGCGGTGGGTCGCGTACCACCTCGACGCGGCGGACCGGGAGGACATGCGCGTGGGCCTCCGACGCGTGCTGCAGGTCTTGGCGGCCGCGAACGCGGTGGAGATAGGGACCCACCGTAGCACCGTTGGATCCGCGCCGCCGTCCGCGATGTCTTCGCCAGCACTCGATTCTTATGCCGGTGTTGCGGGCTTGCGGCGCCGCTGGGTGCCGCGGGCAATAACGCACGGTCCGCTTCACCGATGCGTGTTCGCGGCGCGGCTTTGTGCGGGTCGCAGCGCGGGCTCAGCCGGCGGGTTCGCGGCAAAACCCGCCCCGCTTGCATCTCTAGTTGCGTTGCTTTGCGTTGGCTTACCGGCAGTAATAATGGCGCGGTAACCGTTATTACCGCCGGGGACGGTAACGGTACCGAGCGGTAGCAACCGCTACGATTTTTCGTATTTGAATTTGAATTAAAAAAATGAAAAATTCAATAAAAATTTCTAAAAAATAATTCATCATTTGTAGAGTTTGATAGTGTTGAAAGTTTTCAAATTTGAGTGCATTTGGTATTTATTTCGAGGTTTAGAAGTTATAAGAAAAAGAAAATGAAAAACCATGGGTCGGCCCGTTAAGGCCCATGAAGCCCAAATTACTTGGATGACCCTAGAAACACCTGGAGCCGGTCTCCCGTGAGCAAGCCTGCCCTCATTCGCCCCGTTCGCAAGTCGGTCGCCCAAGTCCGCTGCCGCCGCCGGCAGTATACCGTGCGGGAGCTGCGGTAAGCCACCCCGCTGCCGGATTCGCTTGCTCCCGCTCGGCCGGGGCGGCTTACCACGCGGGAGAAGCGGTATACCGCGGCGAGGCAAGCGGTATACCGCGGACAGGTATGGATTTTTTTCATTTGTGTAGCTTTAGGATTTAGGATTTGTGTTAGGATTTAGGTTTATTTTCCTTTAGGGTTGTAGGTAGGTACATGCATAGGTAAATGAGGTAGTCCAAACTTCTGGGGGGCTACCAACTAGTCGGAAGTCACATGGTTGGAGAGCACATGACGCCATGGAGTTGATTTATGGCCGTTTTTCTTTACGAAAATAAATCCTGGGAATACCACTTGGTTTGTGTTCGTTTTCCTTCACGAAAATAATTCACAGAATACTAGTTGATTTGGAGACGTTTTCCTGCATGAGAATAAAACTAGAAAACCACCAAGAAATATCCCGGAGACCATCGTGGCTGCGATTCTCGCTCGCAATCGCTGTCATCGAGTACCCATAATATTGGGTCCCGTCAACTATGCTTGCTTAATCGGAACATGGAGAACCACCCAGGAAAACCGTACAACCACAAGGCACATGGCTATGCCTTGGCTGAATAACTAGAGACTTTAGTGTTGTGGCAACCTTACCTGAAAGGGACAAATGGGGAGGCGTTGACGGAGTTTAGACTCGCTCTAGTAGGGAGTTGGGCTTTTCTAAGACACGGTACCTACTAGGGGACTTTATGCTCTGCTTCATCCTGAAACCTAGTGGGTTGTTGCTCATTGGAGGATCTTCGTAAAGGCCTCATAGCGTCCCTATGCAACCACACCTAGGTAGTGTGGTATTGTGCCTACTTTTGCACAGCATGGTTGGGTCCAAAACTCTTTGAGTTTTACGTGAGTTGTGGTGAAAGTGCACAACCTCTGCAAAGTGTAAAACTGACTAGTTAGCCGTGCTCACGATCAAGAGCGGTCTGGACCCTCACATGATTAACTCTATGGAAGATGGACTTTAATAACTTGTGCATTACATTTTATGTGTTCTTATGCATCTTTTAAGTGGGTTTGGTATACACTTACACTTGTTAGTAATAGTTGCTTAATAAAACTTGACCAACTAAAATGCTTACCTGCTTTGCAACCACTAGCCTTCCACCATAAAGCCTTGCATGTTGTTTTAGTATCTTTCCCTTGTTGAGTACGACATGTGTCATGCTTGTTGTTTCATATTACATCTACACCATCCGGCTGCTGCTCAAACGGGTCTTTTGAGGACTACCCTGGTGGATTCGACGAGTTCCAGGCGTTCGTCTCTCCAGTCAGCTACCTGTGGAGGACTTCTACGTTTACTTTTTCCGCTGCTAGCTACTCGGTGTGTTAGATTAAAGGCTATCAGTCATGTAATAAAGTTTTAATACTTCCTTTACGCTTTTGGCACTGTTTTGGTATTTACTGAGTCAGCGCATGTGTGAAACTTGATCCTGACGCACATGTGTTTATGCATTCGGGTTTGTCCTTAAATTCGGGTGTGACAGCTATAACCGAAGTTTGGTTTTGACCATCGAACAGCAAAAACCAGAAATTTTTGGCCATCAAACTCTTGAAACCGTTCACTTTTGGCCATCCGATGGTTTTGCTAATGTGGCTGCCACATCATCCCATCTCTCTCCTCTCTCCTCTGTCTCTCTTCTCTCTCCTCTCTCTCTCCTCCGCCAGTGGCCATCCTCTACGCCTCTTGCTGCCCCTGCTCCCCGCACCATGCCGCCACAAGGAAGCTGTCACACCCTCTTCTCCAATGCGCGGGCTCCGATTTGATGTCAACGTTGTCGATTCGTCATCCGCCACCGTAGGCCCACCGCTACTTCTTCCTCCGCACCGAGCCTGGGATGCACCGCCGCGGAGAGGGGCATGTGGCGCCGACCCCGCTCGCCGTCGCGTCAGAGCCCACCGAGAGGGAGGGGGAGCTCCACCGCTGCTGCAGGGTCGGAGGGAGCAGGACGCGGGCCGCCACCACCATCAATGCAGAGGAGGAGGGGAGGGCCACCCCTTGCCGCACTGTCGTGCCCTTCTCACCTTCATTGCTCCAGTGGCTACATGCCACTCTCCTCGCCCGACGCTCCATTGGCTCCGCAATGAGTAGCCTCCATGGGCTCCCTCATCGGCGGAAGGCTCCCTCCATAAACTCACTCGCTGAATCCGGCGCAGGGAAGAGTAGGGGGCGCGCGCCGCAGCTGGTGGCGCTGCAGCTGCGCGTCGAGGGGGCGCCGCCATGCGCTGCGTGGTAGATCCATTGCCCTTGTCCTCACCGCACAACCGCCGGCGGGAGAGTCCACAAGGACAAGAGGTTGCACCTCCGGATCCTGCCGCCATTGCTCCTCCTCCACACCTGGCTCCACCCCATGCTCGCCCTTCCTCCTTGTCGTGCGCCGCCGGGAGAGAGGGAGCTGGTGGAAGGCCACTAGTAGTCGGAGGAGAAAGGAGAAGAGAGGAGAGAAGAGAGAGAGAGTGAGGAGGGAGAGGAGAGGGAGGAGAGATGGGGGATGACGTGGACACCACATAGCAGCCATGTCAGCAAAACCACCGGAGGGCTAAAAAGAATGGTTTTAAGAGTTCGATGGCCAAAATCAAACTTTGACAATAGTACGATATGATGATAAAAATAGACTTCTTCCATTTTAAAATGATTCAGATCGCAGATGCTGCTGTGAACCAGGTGTGTTTTTAGATGAGGCCTAGATCTGTACTTGTTAATTGTCTTTGCGCAGTGAATTGTGATGTGTTCCGCGGTGTTTCGCTTGCTCACCTTAATATTTCGAGGTCTTTTATGGTGTAATATTTCTCTGATCTGCGAGTCAAATCAAACACACACGGACACGATCCTAGTTGATTAAATAATCACAATAAAACAAGCTTTGGGAGAACGTCCATTAGAGCGCGCGCGCCCAGGCCACCACACAACTCGGCTACGGATGACTCGATCGATCAGTCACCACACCCTCCTCTCCTCGACGAGTCCTTGCACCTCCTCCCAAAGGCCGCTCTTGACGACGCTGGCGAGCCCCAGCACGGCGGGACTGCACGCCGCGACGCGCCAGAGCCCCGCGCGCACCTCGTCGCGCAGCTGCTCGCGTTCCCACCCGCAGAAACCGTCGAAGAAGCGGAAGTCCCGGACGCCCACCACGCCGCGCTTGGCCAGCTCCGCGGCGCACCCGACGCTCTCCCGCGTGCCGTAGTGCAGCCCCGGCATCACCTCCTCGAACAGCCCCATCCGCGCCACCACGTCGTCGCTGCCGCTGCCGCCGGCGCCGGCGGCGTCCCGCCGTGGTCCCAGGAGGAAGAAGCACTCCTCCAGCGGCCCACCGAAGAAGAGCGGCCGGCCCGAGAAGGCGCCCGCGATGTCGGCGTCGTCCGCGAAGATGGACTCCGCCTCCTTGATGGACATGAGCGACGGGCGGTTCAGGATCACGCCTAGAGGGCCTGGCACGCCGCCGCCGGCGGAGAGGAGCAGGATCACCGTGCGCTCGAAGATGTGCGACCCGTCCAGCTTCTCCGTGGCGATGAGGAGGCACCCCTTCTCGGGCTCCGCCAGCGGGTGCGCCCACTTGTCGCCGACCTTCACCGCCTGCGGCGGCATCGGGTTCACGCTTTTGGCGTACTGCTCGTTGAAGTAGAGATGCGCGCGGAACGACCGCCAGTCGGCGTCGATCACCGGAGCAGCGCCGTCCTCGGGCGACGGCCGCGCGGCGTTGAAGCTACTGCAACCTGCGCGTACGCATAATAACCATCCATATGGTGAGCACGGCATCGAGCAACAAGAAGAGGAAAACACCAGAGATGATGAGCCGGAGATCACTCACAAGTCACGGACGACGAGCTCGCACGCGTGTTGCTGAAGATAAGATACGGCTTGGGCTTGACGACGCTGGCCGCCGATGGCATCGTCGACATGCTCTTGGGGGATGGTTTGGAAGATGTCAAGAAGCAGCAAGACGTCTCCATTGCTAGCAAGCGAGCGTGCTTCTTGGAGCTGAGGTTGTTGATCGCAAGATCAATTACAAGACTGGTGCTTGCTAGTGACATGGTAGGAGTGCTCGAGCGGCATGTAAATAGGAAGAACGGGTGGAGCCGGAGCACTGCTGCTCAGCGCCACAAGATTTCGAGCCTGTGGATTAGGGATATAGTTCGCTTTTTCTCGCGCTCCTATCTGGAGTTCTGGGCCGATGACGCTGATGGGCAATGTGCCACGCCATGGCGACCGAAATGTGGACCAGCCGTGGTATGTGGCTCAGGAAGTGCGGTGCAAGTACAACTGTGCAAGCCACGTTGTTGAGAACTCTTGGCTGAGGAGGCTTGGCCAGGGGATGTGCCATGTGTGCAACTTGGAGCATGGTAGCGACTAGTGACGTGACCATGGCATTATTGTTTGGACAGTAGGGGTAAATATCTTCTATTATCTTTACACTTTAGTGTTAAAAGAAGCAATCACATTCGCCGAGAGCGTCTATAAATTCCCACGTTAATCCAAAAAAGAGAAGAATGTACACCGTTAGATTTTATGAAGATTTGAATGTCTAGATTAATCCAAAGAATACATAAATTCGAAATTAAAATAAGGAAATCCAAAGAGTTTGTATTCAATACAAATACAATTAACAAATACATAAATTCAGAATTAAAAATAAGAAAAATAGTAGTTAATGTTTAATGAAAAGAGAAGATTATACACCATTGGATTTTATAAAGATATGAAGGTCTATATTAATCTAAAGAATACATAAATTCGGAATTAAAATAAGGAAATCCAAAGAGTCAAATTCAATACAAATACAATTAATAAATACATAAATTCGGAATTAAAAATAAGAAAATAGTAGTTAATGTTTAATCCAAAAAAGAGAAGAATATACACCGTTGGATTTTATAAAGATATGAAGGTCTAGATTAATCCAAAGAATACATAAATTTGGAATTAAAATAAGGAAATCCAAAGAGTTTGTATTCAATACAAATTACAAATACAATTAATAAATACATAAATTCGGAATTAAAAATAAGAAAATAGTAGTTAATGTTCAATAAAAAAAGAGAAGAATATACACCGTTGGATTTTATGGAGACAAAAAATCGGATGTCACAGGTAATGATAAAATAAGATAGATTTGATGAGCAATTCATGTAGATTTGCATAACATTAATTTGACAAAGAAGATGTTAAGTATGGTTTGGCATCATCCATATGGGGTTTGGAGACCAAAAACGAGATAATGGCTTCCTAGATAGCAACCAGCGCGATATGACTACTTTGGTCAGAGAAGAACTAAGGTAGTAGACAACAATAGTGGACAAAGGAGGTGGCTATAATGGCTACAACAAATTGGCAAAATGCTTGAAAAAATAAGAAGGTGTAAGGTTGACAAAAGAGGGAAGACAACAAGAGAAAACATAAGCATTATAATATGAATAAGTATTGTGATACATCTGAGAAGTTATCACGATGTGCGAAAAAATTTAAGTTACCCAATGCAAATATCTATCTTGCACAATAGACATGAGGGAGATAATTGAATTATCAGTATGATGTCACCATTTAGGATAAGCATGCTCTGTAGTAGAGGGACTTTGTGTCCCTAGAACATGGGCTTGCTTGCGAATAGGCCACCTGTTAGTGACATGAGATCCTCTATAATAAATAAAGAGGAACAATTCTTCGACTACACATATCTATAAGCATAGTAAACTTCCAAATAAGAATGAAAGTGATGAGATCAAGTTGGTTTGTTGTATATCTTCTAATCTTTTGAAAACTTTTGAAATTAGGTTGGTATGTGATGCGTGAAGAACCAAACAACACAATGAACACGATGATGAACACAAGTATGCCCACAATGAATAACGTTACCTACTATTGATGATCAGTAGTTATCTTGAAAGTTATAAAGTAGTGACAAACATAATGGTTACATTTTAGAAGACAAGGTATATTTAACAATGAATAAGGACATAGCATTTCAAGCAATAAATATATATCCTAGGAAACATGATATAATGTGTATATATATAAGAAACATCCCATGTATTTATGGGGATTGCAAGTTAGAAGAGAGAGAACCGACCGCCTTGCACCATCAACGAAGGAGGGGTCATCGATGAGCAGGAAGAAGAAAATGAAAGGAGCATCGACCGTCGTTGATCGTAAGGAAAAGAAACTTTCAGATGAGAGGAAGAAGATGCAATTGGATGAGATGAAGAAGGCGGTGCACCCATATGGAAAGAGAGGAGGACCTACGTTACTGTTGCTTGAGCCCATCCCAGATCAAGCTTCAAGGTTACCTACGTCGACAACCAGCGGTGCCAAGAGGTACGACGAGCTCGCTGGAAGAGTTGGAACTGTGCATCAGAAAGTGGAGAACCCAGACTCCGTGTGTGGTCAACAACCGAGCCAAACTTAGGAGACATATAATCAACAAGGCAGAGTTCGATCATCGAGAGTGGGGAGTAAGAGGCTCAGTCGGTTGAGACGAGGACTAAGTGATGAGAGGGTGAACAACAATTTCTGTCCAATACAGAGCTCAGAGATTGACACTGTATGCAGGGTGCAACAAAACGTCAAATAACGAATCGAATAACATTCGTTATTAGGTCAGATTTCATCCACAAATTAAAACACCATCCAATAACAAAATTCGAGTGTATCAATATCAGTTCTGAATTTTGAGCTTCAATATTTACATCGGTATTAGTGATTTCAAGAGGATGGATAATAAATTAAGATGGATAAAGAAAATACGATGCTAACATAGCATTTTAAAAAATATGGTTTATCAAATCTAGCCGCGCTATTAGCGCGGGCCAACTTGTTAGTTTACCCTAAGGCAAATGAATTGCCCCTCCTATTTTCCCCTACTAATATTTTCCCCTTGGGGTGTTTGAATGGAAGGGTAAATGTGGATGTGGATGAGAGACGGAGGGCGGGGCCCACCACAAATTTGCTCTAATTCACTACCTTTTTGGGGTAAATGGAATTAGGGGGGTAAAACATTTGCCCCACATGTTTGGCACCTTAGGGGTAAATTTGCCTCATTTACCCCACCATCCAAACAGGGCCCATGACGCTTGGAGTTTAGCTATTACTAAAATAGCACTACATCCTTATATATACTCTCAGTATGAAAAAATGAAAAGGAAAATCCCCTAGGATCATGACTGTAATATAAGATTGGACCAGGGGCGTAGCCAGGATTCCAACATTGGGGGGCAATCAACTATAAGGGGGCCAAACAAGCAATTTTCAAGTCAAAATGGACTCATTTTACTGAGTTTTCACTAATTTTTTTGATTTTGCAATGGTGGATTAGTGTTTTTCTTGAGCATTAGGGGGGCTAGGCCCATGCCCGCCGCCCCTTGGCTCCGGCTCTGGATTGGAGTCAATCAAAGTTATCAGTTGAGTGCCATGTTTTTCCCTCCGTCATGCACAGTGACCAAGACAAGATTAACATCTAAAGGGGTTGAGTTGTTCTTCATTCTCCATCTCCACTTCTTCCTTTTATTCTTCTTGTTTTTCCTGTCTTCTTCTCCTCTTCTTCATTTAGATTTAATAGAGTACTCCCTCCGGTTCCATATTAGAAGTCATTTAGGACAGCGACACAGTCACTAAAGCACAACTTTGACTTCTCTTTTCGATAAAAATATTTCTTGGAAATATATATATATATATATATATATAGTGTTTTGCTATAATGCACATGGGTGCATTTGGTATAGAAAATGCACCCACCCTGATTTCAATTGATTTTTGCTCAGTTGCAACTAGACCGACTCTAGTTGCAATTGGTTCGTATCGGGTTGCAACCAGGTCTAGACGAGTAGCAATTGTTTAGAATCCAATAAGAAGTTGCAACAGGTCAAAACTATTCAATTAGTTCCGTCAAGTTGCAATTACTACAATATCATAGTTGCAATTGGTCTAGTCTCGCGGTTGCAATTTGTTTACACGTAGATTCAGCACCCCAATTTCAATTGATTTTTGCTCAGTTGCAACTAGATCGACTCTAGTTGCAATTGGTTCGCATCGGGTTGCAACCAGGTCTGGTCTAGTGGCAATTGTTTTGAATCCAGTAGGAAGTTGCAACGGGTCAAAACTATTGCAATTAATTCCGTCAAGTTGCAATTAGTATAGTATCATAGTTGCAATTGGTCTAGTCTCACGGTTGCAATTGGTTTACACGCAGATTCAGCACCTAATTTCAACTAGTTGGGTCCGATTGCTATCAGTACGCATCCAATTGCGAGTTCATCTAGTTGCAATCAGTGCAAGTCACGCATTTGTACCTGCGAGAGTGTGTACATTTGTCGTACAAAATGATTTTCCGTCGAGTTGCAATTAGTATGGTGACAGAATTGCAATTGGTCTAGTCCAGATGTGGTAATTAATTGCAATCACGGGGTCTGTGCATTTGCTGTACAGAATGCACCTGGGTGCATTTTAGTATCACCATGTATATATATTTATATATATATGTATGTATATATATATGTGTGTGTGTGTGTGTACTTATGATTGTAATTTTCAAGACAAATCTATTTATATGATTTTTACATTTTCAAACTCAACGACTTAAAAGTTATTCATGATTTATATTCTCAATGTTTGACTCAAATCTTATCCAAAACGACTTCTAATAGTGTACCGGAGGGAGTACTCGGCAATAGGGTGGCTAGAGCCCCCCCCCCCAACCCCACATAGATTCGTCCTTGCTCACAGCGATACAGCATTATTGGCAATGCTGTGAAATAGGTAAAGGAGCAAGCGGAGAACATATCTCATATTTCTTTAGAGGAAAACAATATCACCTGATCTGGAGCCTAGTCAGCAAAATCAAATTGACCTCATGCTGAGGACGTTTGAACTAAATACCAATCTGTATAGTAATAAAATGTAGGGAACATATTGCATAATTTAAAACAAACAATCAATGCATAGTTAAGGATTAGGCATTTCCAACCAAGTATCACACATAGTTATATAGCAAAATTAATTTTTTAAGGAACAAATCTATTCATTCTTCCTGATCATGGACAAATTAGCTAGTAGGGGGAGGGGGCAGGAGAGCCCTGGCATCCATTAAGCCTGATTATTTCCTCTAGTGTTCTGAACAACATCACATGATCAAGGCAATAGTAGTGTGAGGCAACGAGGGAGGGCGCGATGAGGAGGACGAAAGCAGCAAACGTCGACTTCGACGACAGTAGCATGGGGAGTTAAGGTAGCGGTGGATCTGGAGGCACGACCTCAATGGCGCGGAGGTGGTGACGGTGGTGAGATTGGTCGAGGATGGTGAGGCGACGTCGAGAAATAGGAACTGGGGGTGGTGTCAAAGTCGCGTTGTGTGGGGATGTGGTGGTGGTGGTTCAAGAAAGAGGAGGTTGGGATGACAAAAAAGGTGGGGGTAGAAGGTGGAGTACGAACACGCGGCGAATGAGGTGCTAGCCAGGCAGAAGCAGAGGGTGAATGCATGGAGGCAACTGACATATGGCGTACCAAAGCGAATGGACGGACGACGCGTGAAAAAACTTTGATTTTATTAGAAATAATAATATAATAAAAAACAAATCAAATCAAAACCTAGTAAAATTGGATCGAATTGAATTGAAGAAAAATCAAATTTTGGGAGAGGATGGTGCTGAATTAGAGACCTCGGTGCCAAGCCGTAGGGACGATGGCGCAGAGTCAGAGGAGACCTCAACCTCCGGTCGGTTGAGACAGCGACATGTGCTGGAGATGATGGCAGCGCGTGGTCAAGGTGACAACGGCGTGAGGCGATGAGGGAGGGCGTGATGAAGGGGGTAGAAGGGAAGGCATCGTTGTCTTCGGTGGTAGCAACATTGGGAGATAGGGTGGCAGTGGATTCGGCAGTGTGGATGTGGAGGCGGAGGCTGTGAGATGGGTTGACAATGGGAAGGCGGCGTTAAGGGCGAGGAGTTGGGGGTGGCGTCAAGGTCACAGTGTGGGGATGCGATGGTGGCAGCTCGAGAATGAGGAGGTCAGAATGGTGACAAGAAAAAGTAGGGGTAGGAAGTGGAGTGCGAACACGCAACACAAGAGGTGCTAGCCAGGCAGAAGTAGATGCGCAGAGGGTGGACACCCAGAGGTGGTTCGATAGAGACGATGTACCAAAGCGAATGAACGGATGACGCATGAAGGAAACTTTGATTTTATCTGTGAACACTTGCGCCAAAGTCCACAACATCGCATACAATTATATGGAAGCGAACGAATCACATCAAGAAGAAGAGGGTAATGATAGCTCCAAACAAGAAAAGACTGACAGTGAATGGCAGCCATAGGACGAGAAAGAAGTGGCAAAAATATGATGATGAAGACTTAGGGGAGAAAGAGCTATAGACATATTAATACAACATACGCACAATCCAAAATGGATGTCTTGGTATTCTCCCTAAAGTACACATTTTATTACATTTATCACAGGTCATGTCTTTCGTTGCCAAGATGAAATGTTGAAGTTTTTTACGTATCCTTATACGAATCGGTCAAATGATTGTTACAGACTGTTAAAGTTTGAATAAATTGCGTACTATAGTGGTATTTGTGAACTCTATTAAAGTCAAAATCTAATAACAATCATATATTTTTTTAACAACCTTATTTTTATTATATGTTTATTTAAAAAATATGTGTGGCATATGCCTAGGGCTCAACTTCGCTTGTTTTCTGATTTTAATGTCTTCATCCGGCAGTGTAAACACGTGATAAAGTCAAAATCTAATAACAATCATATATTTTTAACAACCTTATTTTTATTATATGTTTATTTTAAAAAATATGTGTGGCATATGCCTACTGCTCAACTTCGCTTGTTTTCTGATTTTAATGTCTTCATCCGGCAGTGTAAACACGTGCGTGTCGCATGTGCATCAGTTAGTAGTAAAGAAAAGAAAAGAAAGAAAGATGTTCACGCTGATTCTATATAAATTTGACAAATTAACTTGCACTAAAGATCTGAGGGGGATAAAGCAGGCAAATTTTAACAGTAAGCCCAAACTTAAAAGGAAATCAACAGTAAGTCAAATTTGACTGATCAAATTAATCCTCGCGGTTTCATTTGCAAACCTTGCCTACATCGACAAATTCAAAGTAGGCTACTACCGCCCCTCGCCAGGCACTGGCAACTGCAACACTGCCCCGAACCAGCTCTTGCACGGGTACACGGAGCAGAACGTCTGCATCGCCGTCATGAGCAGCAGCACGACGGCGGCGAGCAGCGTCAGGATCCGCCACGACCGGAACACGTACCTCTTGAGCAGCTTCTGCGCCCGCGCCGCCGCCCGCCGGCTCCGGTGCGCGTTCACCTCCCGTATGGTGGCGTCGAGGCGGGGCACCTTGCTGAGCCGCGTCGCCCGGCACATCCCGTTCCACATGTCGGCGGCCTCCCTGTCGCTCTTGAGATGGTTCACCACCACGCCGCTCTGCCGGAGGATCTTCACGTCTTTCGCCGTGTCGATGATCCCGTTCATCAGCTCCGTGTACCTCGCCAGCACCAGCGGGCCCCGCACGGCGACGGCCTCGTAGGCGACGAGGTTCCGGAGCACCACCTCCGTGTTGGCGTCCAGCGTGATGACCGGCAGGCTCATCGTCGCCGCCACGGCGTCGAAGGAGATCCCGGCGATCCCCTCCGGCGCCGGCACGAACCGGACGCCCCACCGCGCCAGCGTCGTCACCGTTGGGATCATGATCTCCTGCGCCAGCGGCGAGTTCAGGATGGTGCCGAGGTTCACGCCCTTGAGCCGGGCCTCGACGTCCGGCGACGACATCAGCTTCGTCACCAGCGGCGCCACCGCCGACAGCAGCGGCACCTTGCTTATGATCTTCCCGGGGAGGCTTGACGCCAGGCTCATCGGCCGGGAGATGAGGTTCTTCTTGACGAACCGCACGGGCGCCACGTCCAGGCTCGACACCGCGAAGCACGCCTGCTTCACCTTGTCGTAGTCCGGGAGCTGTTGCGACGGGTCGAGCATGTCGATGGTGAACTCCTCGGGCACCATAGGCGGCGGCTCCCGGTCGCCTTCGCAGTCGAAGACAGACGCGTCGGGGACGAGGAAGTGGTAGAGGAGCTCGAGCATGTGCGCGTGCCTGGCGACGTCGGCGACGACGAGCTCGGCGGCGGTCTTGATGGGCGACACCTCCCTGATGAATCGGCCGAGGACGGCGTGCAGCGCGTCGGCGGCGGCCTGCTCGGCGGCGGGGTGGCGGAGCGAGAGCGCCTGGGAGAAGAGGAAGAGCGGGAGCTGGTTCTCCAGCATCATGGCGTCGCGCACGGTGGCGTTGATCCAGTTGGTCGCCGACGACACCATGTCGGTGACCTCGTCGCGGTGGTAGCTCTCGAGGAAGTCCAGGAGGAAGCACGTGTCGATGGCCATCATCCACGCCAGCGTCTGGTCGCTCAGCTCAAGGAACCTAGCGCGAAGCAGCTTAATTAAGATCAGCAGCGCTAATTTAATTTCAAATCTTTTAAAATCTGCAAAAATGGGCCTTCCCGGTCCAAAAGTAAAACTGGGTTGCATGAGTGTAGTGGGCCTTCATGTAGCTGCATTGGCGTGTTTCATGCAGGGCCTCTGACTGAAACCCAGTGACACAAGTCGTCTGGCTACTCGGCTAAATTTAGTAGTAGAACTGGAGATCGGAAGCAAGCAATCTAGTAGCAGCATAGTAAACCTAGATGCTCATTTTTCCCGCATCAAAATCTAACAATAGATAGGCTCTAAGTACTTTTTTTAGCAGAAGGCTCTAAGTACTTTATGAGTGAAAGTTAACTGTTAACATGATGCGACTGCTTATCCTCTTCTAAGTTTTACGATAGGATTTTTCGTGATCACGCCGCGCGCCCTTTCCTTTACTTTGAAGTGCAATTGTGTTTTTATTATTTTTTCTAACGTTGTGATTTTGTGCTCGATTATTTGCTCTCGATCTTGACGTACTTAGCTTCTGTGTTGACCGTTGGGCAATGCAAGTTTGCATTGACTTCTTGGCCTCAAGAGCAAGCAGGGATCGCGGATGAGTCCATAATGATGATCTGCAGTTCTGGACGAGACGTGTGGGAGCACCTACCTGTGGTACGGCGCCCTCAACTTGTCCTGCGCCTCGAGCAGCCGCTGCACGAGGTCGTCGAACTTGCGGCCCTCGGCGAAGAGCTTCTCGGCGCGCTTGGCGGCGGCGAGCTTGTAGCGCTCCATGTCCCTGAGCTCGGGGCGGTTGCAGTGGTACGGCCCCATCGCGAAGTGCTGCGGCAGGTACGCCTCCGGGCGCGTGGCCCGGAGCACGCGCGGCACGTCGAAGACCTTCGCCGCCGCGCCCAGCGCCTCCGCCGCCTCCCGCTCCAGGCTCTGCCGCACCCGCCGCAGCCACCGGTCCTCGTCGAAGACGTGCACGCCCGCGCTCGCCGCCGACGACTGCACGAACCGCGCACGGGCCTGCAGCTCCGACAGCGACATGCTGCTGCTTTTCGCGGGTATCTCAAGCAGTGATCTGGATCTCGATCTCCTACTTGATCTCGCTGATCAAGCACTCGTTTGTTCGCTTCGTCTTGCTTCGATGGCGGGCTATATAGAGAAATGGAGTAGCATGCTGGCCGCGTTGGTTAGGTCACACAGCAGCGAGCCCCGCCATGGGATGCGATAAGAGGCAGCACCTGCTGCTATATACTAGTAGTGTGATGCTGATCGCAAGTGGGTGGTTACGAGCAGGTAAAAGATAGATTAATTAGGCGTGGCTCGCGCGTAAGCGTGGAACATGCATGTGATTTTATTTGTAGTCGACGCATGAACTGTAAAGCCGGTCGTCGTCGCCGAGTGAAGAAAGCTAGCTGCTGGGTTAGCTAGGGCTCTGTTTATGTTATCCAATTTCCATGCATGCAATGATGAACTCGACATTGTTGTGTCGTGGGCGAACGCATCATCATGATGCGATCAATGGTTAATGATCATATTGTATTGTTGAAGGATAAACACAGCAGATGGGGCCATGGATGGCAAATGCAATGCAGCGTGGTCATCAGTGAGCCAAAAAAAAAAGAAAGAAAGAGAAAAGTAATTAATGTAGGGTAGTTGTAGGGCCTGGACGGTCTGTGGCTTATTTGTGGTCTAGGTGACCTATGCCTGGATGTTTGTGTGGTTTTTTCCAGCCTAGTTGGTGCGTTTTGTTGATTGTTGGTTGCAGACAATTCCTTCGAATTGTTGAGGCCGGAACCTGATTCCTTTATCTTTCTTAAAAAAAGCTGTAGGGCCTGGACGACTAATCAACCTACAATTTTCTTGGAAAGTCAAAAAGCATCTTAAGTTTAACTAAATCTATTCAATAACTTACTAACATTTAGACTCTATTTAAGTAATATTAGATTTTCATTAAATTTTTTTCGCGACTGTGCCTTGGCACATATTTCATTAAGAGGAGGAGAAAGTTACAACAAGAAGAGGGAGTCATTAGAGCCAATGACCCCTCTAGAATCCTTTGACATCGATTACACTTGAACTAATTCGTGACAAAAATATTTATAATATGCTCTCTATAATTTTGGTCAAATATAAAATGCATTGTGACACTCTAATAAAGTTGGAAGGACTTACATGTTGGAACAGATGGAGTTACTGTATATAGTTATAGTTATATATTGGGGCCATTATGAATACTGAATAGGATTATTCTTGTTTGGAAAAAAGGAAATTGTGGACAGGACTTGTGTTTGGTGCCGGTTGTTTTAATTTATTTTTTTTTGGAATAGAAGGGGGTAAGCCCTCAACTGGTTGTATATTAATAATGTCTAAAAAATTTACAAAGGCCCAGGGGCAAATTGAAAAAAAAAGAAAAGGGGAAAGGAGAACTAAATAACAGAAGAAAGCCAGGAAGGAGATTGCTGCCACTTGCAGTTAACATCTTGATAACACATACAGATAGTCAAACTGCAAGAAAAGTCAGCGTGTGACGTATTTAAGAAAAAAACCGGCACTGTGGAAGACGACTTCATTCAGTTACGTTGGAGCTACCTCTATAAAAAAATCGCATTCGCATGCACCTGTTACTATAGGGAATCGATAAAAACTATGGCATCATGGGCATGTTACTGTGGTGAAGATGAAACGTGAAAGCCGTGGCCAACTGGTGAACTATAGAAAACTCGATCGAGGGCCAGCATTTGACCTTGGGATTGACCTTTCCCCTTTCGCTACTCGACGCGTTCGGACTGTCTGCTGCTCAGCTGCTGATGCTCCAATCCCCTACCTGCTAGACTCAACATGTCTTCCTAGTCTCCACTCTATAGTCTGTACTAGCTGTAATTACGGTCTCCTTTGTGTACAATGAATCCCAAAACATAACCCTAACCTCGCCAGAAATGGGGAAAAAATGCAGTTACTCTTCTACTCAAACAAGTCTTAACTGCAAGTCGCATCTCGCGTGAGGCACATAACGGGAGATGACACGTATCCCTTCGGTTCCCTATTAGAAGTCATTTAGAGCAACTCCAGCAGATGGAGCAAATTCCATCCCCTATATGTACCCCTCCGTCCCTCAATATAAGCATTTCTAGCATTCAAACTCAAGAAATAACGGAGCTGGTAAAAGACATCTATACCCCTCATTTTATACTATCCACCAACTCTCTACCCACCCACCAACTACTTTATTTTTGTCCTTATCCACAAAAATGCTTATATTGTGAGTAAAATTTTGAACCCTAGAAATGCTAACATTAAGGGACGGAGGGAGTAGTTATTGCGAGTGGAGTAAAAATAATGTCATCCCCAAAACACAATTTGCTTCAGCAGCTTCCCTATTTTGCATCCCAACCCGTGGGCCCCACCATTCCAGTCCTTCCCCTCCCCCCAAACCCGCATCTTTCTGTCCCCTACCGCCGCCGCTCGCCGCTCACCGTCGAGGGGACCGTCAAGGATCCACACGCCCCGCCCCGCCCCCAATTCTCTATCACCATCCATCGACGTTCCGGATTCCCACCACACCAATGGCCTCCGTCGCCGCCGCCGGCACCGGCAGCTTCCTCCCCACCCACACCGCCCCCTCCGCCCCGGCCTGGCCTTCTTCAACCTCCAAGCCGCCTCAACCCAATCACAAGAACCGGCGCTGCCTCTACGTGTGCCTCCTCGTCACCCTCGCCGTCCTCCTCGCGCTCGCCACCACCCTGCTCGCCCTCTTCCTCACGGTGCTCAAGGTCCGGAACCCCACCACCTGCCTCGTCTCCACGACGCTGGCGGGCGTCGCCCCGCGCCTCACCTTCCTCCCGGTCGTCTCCCTCCAGCTCAATGTGACGCTGCTGCTCACCGTGGCCGTGCACAACCCGAACCCGGCCTCCTTCGCCTACGGCGCGGGGGACACACCGACCTCACCTATCGGGGCGCCCACGTCGGGGGCGCCGAGATCGACCGGGGGGTGGTCCCGAGCAGGGGCGACGGGGAGGTGAGGCCGGCGCTCACGCCGCAGCCGACGGGTTTGCGGTCGACCCGGCGCGGGCGGTGGCGGACGTCGAGAGCGGGGAGGTGGCCATGGAGGCCGGCACCGGGATCCCCGGCGGGGTCACGGTGCGGGCGTCTTCGGGAGGGAGTAGGGGGCGGGGGGTGGGAGCGGGGGCGAGGCGGCCGGCTCGCGGCCCGCGGCGGCCGCCGACGAGTACGGCGGGTCGTGCGTGTCTGCGTGACCGACGGCGGCGGCTCGACCCGATCTCTCTCGTGGGTGGGTCCCACGGTTTAGGGGGTGGAGGTGAGGTTCCCTCTATAGAGGGGATGGAGAGGAGTTTTTAGTCCATGGAGGAAAAAAGGGAGGGGATAGGGAAGCTGCTGGAGATGGTTTCATCCCCTATATGACCACTTTTTTGCTCTTTTTGCTATTGGGGATGGGATAGGGGAGCTGCTGAAGTTGCTCTTAGGACAGCGACACGGTCATTATAGCACAACTTTAACTTTTATTTTTCTATAAAAGTATTTATTGGAAAATTATATATGTATATAAAAATATTTATTGAAAAATTATATATGTATATATTGTTATGAAAGTAATTTTCAAGACAAATATATTTATATATATAATAGAGAACCGGAGGGAGTAGGAGTACATCTCATGCACAATCGGAATCTATATCCGATCACAAAATAAATTAATTGAAAAACAACTAATATGGGTTAAAATGTTATATTATATATGATCATTATTCGCCCCACTGGCACAAAAAAGCCAGCCTGATCCGGACGAACTGTGTATTGTATTTGTACTATCCTACGAGCACTAGTGCCTATTATATATATGGATCCGGATGAATTCCGTCCAAATCTGAAAAGTTTTAACGTGAGAGATAGAACAAGTAGCTGAGACGAATGTCACAAACCAATGCAAAGCTGCATATGCTGCGCCCACTTTTGGCGACAGGAACAGCGTGTTGCGGGTGAGGATTCGGATCACATGTTTTTTTTTTTTGACAACAGGATCACATGTTAACAATATGCAGTCAAGTCACACGGTTGGAATTGGAATTGAGCATGGGCTGGTGCGCTATTTCGGCCTGAAAATAGGAGAAAATATATATAATGGGAACTCGGTCCATCACTACTTTTTGGCCCAACATTATTGTGGGGGCTAGGCTTGTAGTCCAATGGTAGGACGGTCCAGTGGGACGCTACCCACCACCACCAAGGTTCAAATCCTGGTGCTCGTACCTTTTTCTGAATTTTTCAGGGTTTACCGGTGACTTTGGAATCTCCATATCTGCAGGTGCTCAGTCCTTCGAAGGTGCTCATAGGGGTAGGATTTGCGTACGTGTATTCATAGGGGTGAGTGAGCGTGCGTGTTGTGAGCGTCTGCGTTGTACATTGTCATTCTCAAAAAAGTAGAAATTTCACAGTAATTACAATTCTAGATTAAGGATGATTCATTGTAAGCATTTGATTTTTTTTAAACCTGGTGTAATTGGATTAAAAGGGTGGTAAACAGTGGAACACTTAGTGTGAAAATTAATGACTCTATGGGTGGGTACTTCAAAAGCAGAAAAGGAGTGAGGCAGGGAGATCCTTTATCTCCCCTGCTTTTTAACCTAGCTGCTGATTGTCTGGCAAAAATGGTGCAGATTGCTCAGGAAAATACCCTGATTAAAGGACTGATAGCAGACATAATTCCCAAGGGGGTAGCTATCCTACAATATGTTGATGATACCATCCTGTGTTTAGAAGATGACACTGAAACAATAAGAAATATGAAGCTCTTGCTCTATATATATGAAAAGATGTCAGGATTGAAGATCAACTTTGACAAAAGTGAGATTATTATGGTTTCCTCTGATGAACAGAAAGCTTTGTTTTATTCAGAAATGATTAATTGTGCCACTGGGGCATGGCCAATAAGATACCTAGGAGTCCCTGTGTCTGGCTCTAGGCTACATGTGAAGGATTGGATACCTCTGAATGAAAAAATCTCAAAAAGGCTAGATGGATGGCAGTGTGCCTCTTTGTCTTATGGAGGCAAATTGATATTATTGAATGCATGCTTAGGTTGCATCCCCACTTATGCTATGTCGATGTATAAGCTACCAAAAACAGTGATTAAAAGGATTGACACAATAAGAAAGAGATTCTTCTGGCAAGGGAATTCAGTGAAGAAAAAATATCACTTGGTTAAATGGGCAGTGATCACAAAACCAAAAAGGAAAGGAGGTCTGGGAGTTAAAGACATGAGAAAAATGAATGTGAGCCTTCTCTGTAAGTGGTGGTGGAAAGTTGAGAATGAGGAAGGGTTATGGCAGGAGATTGTCAGGAAAAAATATAGCATCAAAGGGGGGATTGTTAATTTGAGGAAAAAACCTTGCAATTCCCCTGTGTGGAATGATTTGATAGAGGTAAAAGATTTGTATCTAGCTGGCAGGATTATGAAAATTGGGGATGGACATAATACTGATTTCTGGTGTGATCCTTGGTATGGAACTGTGGCTTTGAGAGAAAAATTCAATATGCTCTATGAGGTTGTCAATGAACAACATATATCTGTGGCGGACTTGGCTCGGAGAGGTTGGAGGCTATCTTTTAGGAGATGGTTAGATGAAAGTGCCCAGAATCATTTAAGGCAGCTTAGAGACATCATGATGTCCTGTGCCTTGGGGCAGCAAAAAGATAAGCCAATCTGGGTGTGGGGGAAACTAAAAAAATTCTCAGTTAAATCAATGTATGCTCATTTATGTGGGGGGAGCCTGTAGAAAATAACAAGAAAATCTGGAAAGCTGATATCCCTCTAAAGATCAAAGTTTTTATGTGGCTGTTAAACAAAAATGCAATTCTTACAAAAGACAATATGAGGAAAAAAAATTGGCAGGGTGACCAACAGTGTAAGTTCTGTGATCAACCTGAAACCATAAACCATCTTTTTTTCGATTGCTCTCTGGCTAGATATGCTTGGAGCCTAACAGCATGGGTGATCCAGGCTGATTGTAGGCCAGCAAATATAGATCAGTTTTGGTTTTGGTGTGGAAAGTATATGCCAAGAAATAAAAATTTACACATGGTCGGTTTAGCTGCGTTATGTTGGTCCTTTTGGCTAATGCGTAACAGTGTTTATTTTGAAAACAAGAGGGTTAGATCTCCTACTGAGATCATTTGTTCCACCTCAGCGTTTCTCAAATATTGGGCAGGGCTGCAAGATGAAGAGGGGAAGATTCTTCTGGAGACTGTAGCTGAAGCCTTAAAGAACGCGGCACTTCTACATCATCCTCAGGGCCCAGATCGCGACGAGCCGAGGACTGGAACGGTGCTGCTGCAGTAGCAGTGTCGGAGGCCGAAGGCAGGCTGCTCCAGCATTGATCTTTGTGGAAAAACGTTTGTTGGTTGGATTTCATGTGTAGGTCTGCTGCAGTTGGAAGTTTAAACTCTCTTGTTTTTTGGTGTTTGTGTACTCGTTCTGTTGGGGGAGCCCCTGTAGTGGACTGGTGGAGGTCTTGTTCTGGTTGTAGTTGGTGCAGGTGGGGCGGCCCTGGGTGCCGGTCCCTCCCGGTGCAAGCCTCTTTGTCGTCTCCTTTTGGTTTGGGTCTGTGTTTAGGCGTTGCTGAACTTACGGTGTTGTTCTTTTCTTTGTTGATGGAACCTTGTAATTTCGTGCCTTGGTAATGAAATTCGGGCAAAAGCCCTTGGTGGAAAAAGAAAGTGTGGTACCATACCTGGAAACGATGATTTTTTTATTTTTTATCATCACTCTAATTTCAGAAATACTTATATGAATAATATATGTAATAATATTAAAATAGAAACATTTCATAATAGGGAAATAATTTTTAAAATTACACAATAATGCAGATACTCACAACACGCGTACATACTCATTCCTATGAACACACATGTGCAAACCCTACTCCTATGACCTACGAATGACTGAGCACCCAACAAATCTGTAGATTCCCAAAGTCACTATTGACGCGTCGTTGCCGACAGGAACGACGCTTACCACTTACGCAAAAAATCCTAGGAAAATACTAGAAAGACTGGCGCGTCGTTGCCGCGCCATGACCTGTAACCCAGTGATTGGTAGGAAGGTTGGAGAATTTTTTTAAGGATTTAAGGGTGTGGGTTAGTTTCCTAAAACTTTAGTGTATTTTTAGTTAAAGTGCAGGGATCGTGGATTGGTTATGACAAACCTGGGGGGATTTTTCATAAAATTTCGTACTGTGGGTAGATCTGCAGAAAGTTTAGGGTATGTTCCTAAAAGTCCGTGGACTATGTGTTAATTTATGTGAAGTTTAGATACATGGAAGATGCATGGATTGCAGGTTGATTATCATTAAATTACATGAGAGGCGGCTTGGTCGAGGGAGATGTCCAGATTGCCAGAGAGATGGCTTAAATAAATGGTAGTTGTATAAAGTTTGAGGGGTTTTCATTGAATTGCCGTAGCAGTGGTTGAACTACAGTTTACTTTTGATGACGTTTGAGGTTTGTGTTCCTTCAATGGGGGGGGGGGGGGATTTATATTAAACTGATTGAGGGATGAGTGAAATTGACTTATATTTCTGCAAAGGTCGACGAGATTTTCATAAAATTATTGGAGTGTGAGATGGACTACATTTTATTTTTGATGAAGTATAGGGTTTTTATGTAAATTTGGCCAACTTTCTAGTAGACGATCTAAACCATCCACACGCGATCCGATGGCCAAGACTTTTTTGCTGATGTAGCTCAATAGGGAGGAAAAATTGCCCCTTTTAGACCTTGTAAAGATCAGATAAAGGTGTGAGCATTAGGATTTAAAAGTAGCTTCCCATTGAATTGTTACAAGCCAATTCACAATAAATGTTAAATGGGCATGCATCCTATTCCCACCCGTTTTCCTTTTTGGGCCAAATACCTCCAAGGCCCATATGGCCTCATAAAACCCGGTCGCTTCTTTGCTAAAACAAATAATAATTTAGCGCAAAAAAACAACAGATAAACGGATAGAACAAACGTGAACCGCGCGACCCCGCAGTTCCCGACCGTTGCGCCGCGCCGTCGCAGGCCGCACCACATCCCCCGCTCGCCGGCGGCCGCACGACCGCCCGCCATGGCTGCCGCCACTGCTCACCACCTGCCCGTTTCGCCTCACCACCGCCTTGCCCCGATGCGGCACAACAGCAGCTGCTCGCCGTCGGCCTCCCGCTGCTCCGTCACGGGGAGGCCGCCCGTCCAGCTCCAAGCGGCGCCGGCGAGGGCAGAGAGGGCGGCCAAGTTCGCCGCACGCGTCGCGTTCAACCCCTCCGGAAATTTCGACCTCTCCCTCTCCATGGAACAAGACGGTGATTTTCCTCCCCTTTCCCCTCCAATAAATCCATGGCAACACCTTCCAACAAAGAGCAAGAAAAAAACACGAAAGTGATCCTATGTGATGTGACATGTACTAAACAAAGTGATGTGCAATTATGTAGAAAAATCATCTAATCAATCATACGAGATGAACTTATTACCGAATCAGATGATGGTTCTCGTGGGGTCTGTATGTGTCTGAAATGAACTGATGAAAAGGTTTATCAGTAGCAGACATATTCAGATTTCTCTGTTTAGATTTTTAGATTGGATCATGATTTAGGGACCACGGGAACACTGTACTTGGACTGTTTAGGCCATTTTAAGTCATATTAAAATGTGCCTGACAGCAATTCAGCCCAGAGGCTACGCACTGCCAAAGCAATAATAGTGCATTGGTCTCTGAATTTGCCACTGATTGGTTTAAAATTTTGAAGCTATCAAGTTACTCTAAGAAACAATCCATTGATGTTATGAGCAACCATTAGTGTACAGTAGGTATTGTCCGAGCAAGAATAGTCCGATGTTCAAGTGCGCTCTTGCAGCAAGTGGTTGCATGCTCACTTGCTCCAGAACTGGGAGCTGCTTTGCCTGGAGGTGTTGAAAGCTTCAAGCAGCATGTATGAGTGTTGGAGCTGTTGAGCACACAAGCCTGGAACGCCAGCTGCTGAGTGCTTGTGAATTCTAATGAAGGACCTGACGCTGGTGAAGACTGAAGAAACATCAGAGGAGACAGGGATGGCGTTTGTGAGCTGGGGGTGCAGGCAAGCCTGACATGATCTGAAGATGGAGCACCAACCTGATAAGCTTGATTGGGCACTGAGAGTGCTGAGCATCTTTTTGATTCTTATGTGGTTTAATCCTAGTTGTTTTCTGTTCTTGTAACTTGCTCCGTAACATCCTGAACTGAACTTTGGAAAACGGGCATAGTGCGTTGTAGTGAAGCTGTAAACGTTGGAACTTGGAACGTTTAAGCCTTACATTTTTTTGTCCTGATGCAATGCAAATGGACAGGGGCTGTCAGATGTGTCCCTGGAATTTAAAAAGGATCAAATTTCATTTGATTTGCCTAGTCTTCACTTCCTGGCACCATAGTAGTTCCGTGACATTTCTGCTTGTTAGTAATAATTTGTTTGTGTTTTTGCTGCAGATACCCCACAAGTCCAACCTCCGCCTCCGCCTACAGAAGGCCGCTTTGAAATCGTCATCAACAAGGACAGCATCCAAGCACTCGATCTATCACCTGTTCAAGAGGCACTTGGTGACTTGAATTCCTTAACGGCAGGTTCACAATCATCAACATGCCACTAACTTCAGTTGCTACTCATCAATTTCATGCTCTGACGATAAGTTCATGTGCTCTATTTAGCTGATGCAAGAAACCTGTTGGATCGAACCGTTGGGTTCACCATAAACTACGAGAGGGATGATGAGTACGACACGCGGGAGCTGTCAGAGTTCCCTGACATACGGCTATGGTTTGTGAGACTTGATGCTGCTTACCCTTGGTTTCCGGTTGTGCTTGACTGGAGAGCTGGCGAGCTCGCCAGATATGCTGCAATGCTCGTCCCTCACCAGGTAATCAATCTGAGAGAAACTGGCTCTGAGCCATCAGCCGTCAGAATTCAACACACACAATCTTTCTGGTCTCCCAGCACCTTTTTATTTCCTCCGAAGTTTTACGATGTGCAATTCTATCTGGTTGAACTGCAGATGAGCACGCGGCTCGGCGTCGTCTTCAACCCGGAGGCACTGGAGCTGTTTGTCATGAAGAAAGTGTTTGCTGCGGAGGCTTGGCTCAAGCAGCAGAGCCATCCCAAGCCCAGGTTGAAGACGTCTGACATGGCCAGGATGCTCGGCTACGGCATAGGAGATGAGTTGTTCGACTTGATCGAGAAGAACCCTGTTCATCGTTCGTAATTCAAAAGAATTTACAACACTGGAGAAAATAGGGACCCGACGGTTATAAAAAGAATAAGGTCCTACACAGAATATACAGGAAACATCAAGGTGCAAGACAAGATTTGTCAGAGATCAACATTTGCACGTTTGGTTCGAGGAGCCTTTTGATCCTGTCGTGTTGCTCAGTGTTTTTGCTGTTGTACACTTGTTCTCAGTAGCAGCAGGAGGTACCTGCAAACGAGGGCCGGTGCCCGTGCTCTTGCGACCGCGAGGCTCTCCAAACTTGTCTCTTGTTTAGAAGCATCCTATTCAGGAACTGCATGCTGCTAAAATTATTTATTGTAGCAATAGAAAAAAAATATTTTTTTTGCGGATATAGAAAAAATATTCACTACAGATAAGTTATCTTTTCTTATACTAAACAAACTCATGATAAGTTGATAACTGATAAGTGCCAATAAATTAATGAAGATTGATGAATCATGTAGAATTTACACTACATTTTTTTTCAGATCACAGTTTGTTAATGCATGCCTTGGCATCTCGTAGTCAAAGCCATCTGGCATTATTCTGGCTAGGACACTCACATGGAAGCAGGAATGGCGCAGCGTTTCACGCAGTGATGTCCGTCGAGCTCAAGAATCTGACAAACAAAGCATGCTGCTGCTTAGCATCGGTCTCCGTGGAGAATGGAGAGAGATGCGTACATGGGCTTGATTTAATTTTTCCGGTCGTATTAAAAAAAACTTTGGTTGTTTGAAACTGTGAAGTTTGAAACTTTTTTTTTGTGGTAATTGAAGTTTGAAACTTTGAAGTTTGAATGAGCGATCACCACCCAAAAAGAAGAGATGCTAATCATGTGGTGTAGATAGTCATTTTGTTAAAATATACCTCCTCCTTAAATCCATCAGGAATTTTGTCTTTGGCTGCGTATTTATTTGATATTTATAAATTAATCTATATTTTCTAAAAACTCAATAGAATTTAGAAAGATTACACTTTATTAGGCCTGGATTTCTCCAATGTTATTACCTACCTAAACTTGTTAACCCTGAAACTATCTTTCATACAACATATGGTATACACCAGTAATGAAGTAGTAGAATAAATCAATTTCTTCTGAAAGTACAAGCTTGATCAGTTAAGTTGAAACTCAACAGCTCATCAGTTCATTTCTCCCTCCTTCAGGCAATTGCGTCGACGTACTCTCGATCTACTACAACATGCATGGACTGATGGAACAATGCATGTAAATAGCATGCTCATCACATATTAGAAACCTGAAACCCACTCAACTCACTAGCTAACACTAGCTGCTCAATGCTAACACGGGCCGCATCGTATGGCGCGGTGGTGGTTGGGTGAATGACCGCTGGGCCCAGCGTAATCTTGGTTGATTAACCTTTGCGCTACCTCACGGTGAGACCTCATCTTCTTCACCTCTCCATCCTCCTCCTCTGCAGCAGCACGAGCGGTGCTCGTCAGGTGACGCTCTGTTGCGTCACTCACCTTTTCCGCCGACGGGCCGGCGGCGGAAGACGACGGCGGCGGTGGCCGTTGCAACTTGAGGTCAGATGGTTTCTCCTCCTTCCCCAGCGCTGCGTGCAGCTGCATGTCCAGTCGTCCTGCAGATCGAAGATGCAGTGGAATATGGATTTACAATCAGTAAATACTCAGTTTAACACTTCACCATGATGTACAAAATGAGAGGCACAAGTGAGAACGAACTACATAGAAATGGATGCAGAAAAGGAGGAGAGAAAAAATAGAGATACTGGACAATCCTGATGAACTGTTAATCTGTTATTAATTCTCAAAAAAATCTGTTATTTACCATGGGCTCTGGCTGTTAGGAGGAGGATGAGATAGCCAAACAACAAGGAACTCCTCATTTCAACTGCTAGAAGAAGCAGGTAAAAGCCCAAACAAGGCACTTGCCTGAAGATGGGAAATCCTAGCTGCTAGTTTAAGGCATGCAAAGCTGGCTCTCACCCAAGAGTGCAAGAGCTTGATTTTGGATGCATATGTAGGAATGAAAGTGGGATCTACCCCCATGGCCATGATGCATGCGTATATATAGAATACTTGTGAGTGTACAACCTGAAGGGGTATGTGTTGTGTCTTTGTAGCTAGTTGGGCTGCTCAAAGTTTCTGGTCAGATACTGATTCTTGTCTCTGAAGTTTGGGTCACAAAGACGAATGGGATCTTGATGTGATTCTCAAGATGGGGTGCATGTTCCCCTGAAATGTGGCGCTTGTTTTGCTCATGCTCAGTCACCTTGTGCGTTGTCCTCACCGTGGGGCTCCGACCCCAAAGGGTAGTTAAACCACGATCAAGCTTACATGATTGTAAACCACGCAATGGAATTTCCATTTTTCCATGTGTGATGAAATAATGGTGATATGAATAACTTGCTAGCTATGCTAGTACTTTTTGCTACCTGGAAATCACGATGATGGAAGTGGCTCCAGACCTCTTTCTCCATCTCTAACTCTAAGAAAGAACGCCAGGACACAGCCGCACGATCGAGAGCTACAACGGGCCAGGGTTTTTTTTACCGATCGGCAGGGTTTTTTTTACCGATCGGTAGATTTATACCGCTGCGGAGCGGTAAGGGTATACCGCAGCGGTATAAATGGTATACCGCTTCTTACCGCTCGAATTCAAATTCCAAATTAAAATCGGCTGTACAAACGGTACCGAGCGGTATACCGCGGTATAAATAGTTTATACCGCTGCGGTAAGGGTTTTTACGGCGCGATAAAAAATTTATACCGATGCACTGGAAAAGACCCTCCGGCTTAGAAGAAATGAAAATTTTGGCACGATGTTGGCACAAATTAGTGTTAAATAGCACCCCAATCAATGATTTATAGTTATACATAGAAATACTACACCAAACACAATAATACTAGCCGTGCATAAGTGAGTTGATAGTTCAAATACAAATAGTTCAAATGCAAATAGTTCATACAAATAATCATACAACACAAGTTCAATGGTAGAAAGGAAAGATCCCCAGTTGGGTCGCGGAGTGGTACTCGGCGATGGACATGACATTCAAGCCTCTCGTCCTAAGCAACTCACCTTTGTACTGTTGCCAAGTTAGGCCCGTCCTAACACAAATCATAAATCCTAACACAAATCCTAAAGCCTAAAACTACTCAAATGCAAAAAAAAATCCATACCTGTCCGCGGTACCGCGCGGTTAGCCGCCCCGGCCGAGCGGGAGCGGGTGGATCCGGCCGCGGGGCGGCTAACCGCTCCTACGGCGCGGTATACCGCGCTCCGGCCGAGGTATACGCCCGCGGCGGCGCGGACGGCGGCTCGCGGCGGCGGACGGAGCTGGGGAACCTGCGGACTGAGGAGAGGGAGTGGAGTGGAGTCACGGAGTGTCGAAGTTGGGGTGCTTCTAGGTCATCTAGTTGATTTGGGCTTCATGGGCCTTAATGGGCCGGCCCATGATTTTTCTTTTTCTTTTTTTACAACTTCTAAAGCTCCAAATAAATACCAAATGCACTCAAATTTGAAAACTTTCAACACCATCAGACTCTACAAATCATGAACTATTTTTTGGAGATTTTTATTGATTTTTTTCATTTTTTGAATTCAAATTCAAATTTGAATTTTGCCACCGGTTTCTACCGCTGGGTATCGTTACCGTACCCCAGCGGTAGCAGCGGTAACCGCGACATACCGCGCGGTTACCACCGGTAAAAAAAACCGTGCAATGGGCACTTTACCTACCGACCAAGACATGGTATTTACAGAGTAATTTTTCATGGGCATGAATAGGTGCTTCCCCATAATTTTTTTTATTTTTAACCTTTTTTAATATAAAATTTTAAAACTAACCCCACCCCAACTAAAATTCCAAGAAGTAGCCCTTTTGGTCGCGCCAAGCCTCGTGGCGCGACTAATACTTGAGTCACGCCACGTGATGTGGCGCAACTAATGTCCACGGTGGCGTTGGAAAAAGTCGCATCTGATATGACGGAGGGAGTCACGCCACACTGCGTGGCGTGACTCGTACGTGAGTCACACCACACACCGTGGCGTGACCGGATCGATACATTGCCTAGACTGGGAGTTCCTGATCTCATTTAGCCGTGTTTACTTATTCCTGTTAATTACCAAATGAGCTCCTAAATTTGTGAAACTCGAGCATATGATCTATAAAGTGCTTACGTTTCATTTTAACTATGTGCACTACAAACCATGTTGTATAAAATGAGAAGTCTAATATTGAAATAGCCTAAGTGTTATTAAATCAACACATGAAAAATGTTCAAGTCTGAAAATGGAGTCAACTAGTCAACTTTGGACATACTTTTTGAGAAATTTTACACTAAGATCTTAAATACTTTTTGGCTAAAAGTAAATTTGGATGTTAATAAGAAAGTTTGGACAAGTTTTTGTTCAAATATAACAAAGAATTCATAATTTAAGGGAGGCTTAAAGTTGGAAAGTTGTGCTGTTTAATGAACACTAAGACATTAAACAGCACAACTTTCCAACTTTAAGCCTCCCTTAAATTATGAATTCTTTGTTATATTTGACAAAAATTTGTCCGAACTTTCCTATTAACATCCAAATTCACTTGTAGCCCAAAAGTATTTAATATCTTAGTGTAAAATTTCTCAAAAAGTATGTCCAAAGTTGACTAGTTGACTTTATTTTTAGACTTAACATTTTTCATGTGTTGATTTAATAACACTTAGGATATTTCAAAATTAGATTTCTCATTTTATACACCATGATTTGTAGTGCACATAGTTAAAATGGAACGTATGCACTCTATCGATCATATACCTTGAGTTTCACAAATTTAGGAGTTCATTTGTTAATTAAAAGGAATAAGTAGACATGGCTAAATGAGATCAGGAACTCCCAGTCTATGCAATGTATCGATCCGGTCACGCCACGGTACATGACGTGACTCACGTACGAGTCACGCCACGAAATGTGGCGTGACTCCCTCCGCCACGTCAGATGTGACTTTTTCCTACGCCACCGTGGATATTAGTCGCGCCACATCATGTGGCGTGACTCAAGTATTAGTCGCGCCACGAGGCTTGGCGCGACCAAAAGGGCTACTTCTTGGAATTTTAGTTAAGATGGGGTTAGTTTTAAAATTTTATATTAAAAAGGTTAAAAAATAAAAAAGTCGCTTTCCCAGGTGTTTTTGTTTAGTTGGAGTGACCTTTTTGTCCTCTAAGTTGGTTTTGACTGGAGTTGGGGCTTCACCAAAAGTTGTTGTTTCTTTCCTTTTTGTTTGTTATGTGTTTGTTTTTTTCTAACTCCTTCTAATAAAAATTACGGCAAAACTCTTGTAGTTCTTTTAAAAAAAGAAGAAGAAAGAAGCATGAACGAAGAGGAAGAATAGACTTAATTTTTCTATTTTTTCTTTATCTTAGAGTTTTCTTTCTCGTAATTTTTTTGCCTCTCATTGTTGACGAAAGTCAAAACCAAAAATGACTGCTACCCACGTCACCACATGGCCGCATAGGTAACTCAGAGTCCCTCCCCAAAAAAAAAACAGCAAACAAAAGTATTTAAGACATCTACAAAAATATAAATACAAGAATTTTAATAAAAACTTGTGTTTTTTTTGCAAAATCTGTTGCACAAAAGTTTTCTAAAAAGTTCGGTAAAAACAATTTAGCACAATTTTGGGCATAAGTTTTTGAAGTGAAAACATAAGAACAAATTTAAAAACACATTCTGTGAAAAAATGGGTACTGAAAAATTTTGAAAGAAAAGGTTTAAAAATCAATGAAAAATAAAAAAACTAAGGGGTAAGTTTTTTGGAAAACAAACATTTGGGACAAAGATTTTGAGATATTTTTTTTTGAAAATAATATGACAAAAAAATTGGGCATAATTAGAGTTACTACAGGGAAAAAAACCATGGGAGGCGCGACCGAGCACTGCTCTCCGCGGATGCTTCGGCCTAGCTGCGCTTGGTGCCACCGCTAGCTCATGGCGTGGAGCTCATCGTGACCCCGATGCGGCCGCCAAAATCCGCACGCCGACACTGCTACCCGTCGTCACTCCCATTGCAGCCGTCAAAGGGAGCCGTGCGCCACTGCGCACCACAACCACCATCAATGCTGCCACTAGCTCTAGGCGTGCAGCTCACCGTGTCCCTGACGCGGTCACCCAGATTCACACGTCGACACTGCTCCTCGTCGCCAATCCTGATGCAGCCGCAGGGAGCTGTGCGCCGCCACCCACCACGGCCACCGTCTCGGCGCTTCCTAGCGCAGACGCCGCCTCGTCTGTAACTTCATCAGTGGAAGGTTTGCGTGTTGACCGATTGAAGAAAGAGAATGAGAAGGATGAAGAGAGTGAGCGGTCAACGGTGGGAGAGAACAGGCGTGCAATAGGTCTCACACCCCATGTGCGTTACTGGAGAAAATTTAACATTGGCATCGGGTGCAAAGGTGAAGCGTAAATTGCTTGTGGGTAGGTTACATGCTACATAAAACAATGAAAATTGTGTTTCAAAAATATACAACTAGGTGCTCGCTTCTTGCATCTTTTTTTCTTACGAATTGTGATTGATTCTAAATATTTATTACATGAACCTCTTTTGAGTCGTCTTTTTCACGTGCGACACGCACGTGCGTCTGTACTAGTAGAGTCTAAAAACCCTTTGTAATATTTGGCCATATAAATACATAGATTATTTGGTTTGAGGAACCATCTTATCCTAAATGAGATCACGAGTTAATCCTATAATATTTGGTGGAATGCTTTAATTTCTTATGTCTATACTAATTATTAGCTTGCGACAAAAGATGTGGTCATGTGCTCATTCCACTCTACAAATTAACCTCCATAAACCAAAAAAAAGTGAAGAGCGAGAATATGATGAGCTCATTGCTCAAACCAAACACCTCATAGTAGATAGTAGACCGACGGATTAATAAAAAAATGATAACGATCAACGCAACATTTGCGTCTTCGCAACCTGTTGACCGATGGCTCTGTTTTTCTTTTGCTAACGCCTTGTTTGGGCCTCACCAGTGTAGCCGGCCTGCCTCGAGATTGTTTTGATGCAGGCCCACCAAGCGTAATAGCTCTTTTCTTTCTTCCACATTTTATTTACCAGCTCCTTCCAACTTAATTACTTAAGTCAAAATACTGATAAAAGTTTGATCTTATTTTGGAATCCCTAGACCAACTCCAACAGTTTGGCAAATCAACTTGCCATTTATCTAATTTTGGCAAAACAAGGAAAATTGGTCTCCAACAGTTTGACAAACCAACTTGGCAAAAATAGAAACTTGGCAAAACTCACCTCCCCACGCGCATATATGCGCGCGCGGATCGTGGTTTCCATCCACGTTTCCTGTAGGTGGGAGGGTGAAAGAATAAATAAAGAATAGAGAAAGATTCCTGATGTAAGTTTTCAAGAGGTGGAAAGACACCAACATAATTTTGTTTCTCTCAGGATTCCTGATGTAAATTAGATCTGGATTTGGCAAGTGAATTATGCCAAACTATTGAAGATGAACTTTTTTTACTTTGCATATCTTTTTAGAAGTTGGCAAAACACAAGATTTGTCAAGTAAAATTTGCCAAACTCACCATTCCTCCGCAACTAGCCATTCACAAACCTAGATGAAACTCAGATTTGCACAACACAATTTATGCTAGTCAACACTTTTTTGTTCAATTTTTGTTTTGCAGGAATGAGCCAACACTTGTGAAAAGGACACGGAACCTGCAACTTAGTGAAGCTTTCTCTCTCGCTCCAAGGTACGGTGTACCATCGAAGTTTATGATGCATCCCTTTCTTACGGCGACAGAGTCGTGGTCATGTACTGGCTTTTACTACAAAGCCACACAAAATTCCATAAGAAGCTTTCTCGAAGGTTTACTGACGAAGTTCATGGCTGATGACAGCTTCCATGTGATTCATAAGCTCGACAGAGTCGTGGTCACTGCCTCACTGGTCATGTGCTTTCACATGCACACCCATTAGGCCGTTCACATGCACATTTACGCTATTTTTGTCATATTTCACGATTCCCTTGGACCATTGTATTTGAAAGAAAGTGACCAATGATGGAACATCGCTTCGACGAAATCTCGAACCAGGATATATTGCTTCAAAGCCTCAACCGGACACACCGGGACACACGTACCACTCGTGTGTTTCCCCCGTGTTGCTGCAAAGCCGATCAGGTTGCTGCAAGATGCCGTGCATCGAAACCAAAACTAGTGGTCGTGGTTGCGGGTTGCCCCCGTGAACTTTTATCTTAGTTACCCGTGCCATGCACGGGCTAGTTAGAAAATAGCTAATAATTATAATTATTTATCTCATGCTCTTATTCATTTATTACATATTCTAATATTTGTAATAAGTTTAATTGGTAATAATTTTTTTCCTTAGCATAGCACATCCATATGTGTTTGATTTGTATTTAATTCAACACTTTATTTTAAGCTATGAATAACATAAAAATTGGTATTCTTATCTGCCCCTCATTCATGAATATAGGAGTATATGACGACACACCGAAGTATTTTTTACATAAGCAACAAAATAAATAATATTTTTTTGTAGAAAAACATAAATAATATACTAATAATCATGGAAAAAGTAATTTAAAATTTTATATTATTGCACTTTAAGATTTTATTATAACTATATGATTTAGATTCAGATTTAGGGATCACTTTAAATTTAATAAGCACATAATTAGATAATTTATATGCAAATTAAGGGGGGTTATTTGATATTGTTTTTATAGTAGCATAAGTGGGTAATTTACATGAAAATTAAGGGTTAATTTACATTATTTTTTATAATGGTATATGTGGGTAATTTAGATACATGTTTAGAGGGTTACTTTCATAATGCAGATGTGGGTAATTTATTAGAAAGATAACAGATCCAATGGCCATTATGACTAGAGATGTTGAATTGATGGCCGGTTGTTTCTGATTTTTGTGAGAATTTAAAAGATTTCTCTATTTTTTTAGGCTGTTTCACCTAGGATCCTAAGTGGCATCACGTGGAGGCCTCAAAAGGAGCCTCCAATTAGTAATAGTAAGATTACTCATTCCGTTTCAAATTACTTGTCACACTGTTGACTTTTGATTATAATATTTGACCATTCATGTTATTCAAAAAATTATACATACATTATTTGTTTTGTCTTTGACTTCATCAACAAAGGTATTTTAAGTATAAATTGACATTTTGCATATTTGCATCACTTTTTTGAATAATACAAATAGTCTAACGTTGTAAGTCAACAGTGACAATTAATCTAATTTTGAACTGAGGGAGTATGTGTTATAAAGGAAGGCACATGACAAATAGTCTAATTTTGAATGGAGGTAGTATGTGTTATAAAGGAAGGAAGATGATTTTGTCCACAACAAGACATACTTGTTTTGACTTTCTAGATAAATTCTTTTTGTTATGCACATAAACAAAAGTAATGTATCTAGAAAAGACAAAAAGATTATTATTTGAAACAAAAGGAGTATAAGTAATAATAAATAATTAAGATAGAGTTCACTTTCTCCCTTTCTCAATTGAAGTCAATTATTAAAGTAAGAAAAGCTATTTCTGTATTTATTTTCACACCGTTGTATGCATTTATTTCTCTAATTTTCAGAAGCAAACACCTTGAATTATCCACACGGTAATACACGCTGTAGGTAGACTTTACCTAATCCTATTCAAAGACAAACATAATTTCCTTTTTTTTTGCTTTTTTGTCGAAATCTCTACTAGGATATGCTTTGACCTAACGCTGTTCACAGGTTCCCCCTCGCTGGTTGAGTTCACTGGTTCTTTTTCTTATGATCGAGTTTCCACATGGGAATGAGCCGGCATACACATGCTACTTCTCTTACATTTTCATCCTCATCATTTCGTGTAAACTGGTTATATTGCTCAATTATATTGCTTCTCTAAACAGCACTCCCTTATTGGTTAATGGATATCAACTTATAGCAGCTACCAGCCATGCATGACATGCATGAATCAATAAACATTGTCATGCGCGCAAATATTTGCTTTTTAGGTACTGCAACAACCATAATCAACTATCTGTTGCTAGTTCTTGCTCAAGCAATGTTCAACAGCATGATGCTCATTCTATTGTTACTCAAGCAATGTTCTAAGGAAGAAAAGCATGATAATATTTGGGGTTGGAACTTGGAACATCCCAAGCCAGGGAAAAAAATCAGGATCTGACACTCAATATAGAGTAGAATGACTACTTATTCCACTGACTAATGGGGTTATTAGCTTGGGGCGCCACATAACAGTGAGACATGTAGCCACCAAGCCACACAGGTGCCCATCTTTTTCTTTAATGGATCCTAGCTCATGTCCTTATTTTCAAGATGAACAACGGATTTGTCCGTTTCGCATAACGTTTCTCATATGCAAATTTAGTAGCACAAGTAGTGCCAAACTTGTAGAGTTCACCAGTCGCTATTTGCTTTGCATGCAAACATCATTTGACTAGTATGCTTTGTACATAGGACGTAGAACATGCTGGGGCCAGCTATAAGTACCAGTGCAACGCAACAACAGGGATATCATATCCACCAAGAAATCTACTACTATAAGCTGCAGACCAAAGATCAGAAAGAGAGAGAGAAAAAAGTTAAGGCTGATCGATCGACATTGAGAAGATGGCGCTTGCTACGCCTGCAGTTTGCTCTGTCAATGATGTTCAGGGGCTGCGAAATGATCGTGCCTTCTTCCACCCAAGTTTGTGGGGTGATTTTTTCCTGACATACCAGCCGCCAACTGCACCTAAGGTACGTAACACTGACACACAGTGAAGGTGCATTGACATTTCGATCATAGAAATTAACAAACTGTAGAAACTTGTTTGTCCTGTGCAGCGTGCATACATGACTGAAAGGGCGGAACTGTTACAAGAAGAAGTTAGGAGGATGTTGAAGGGTGCAAAGGAAATACCAAAAATATTAGACCTGATTATCACACTAGAGCGGCTAGGACTGGATAACCACTATGAGAATGAGATTGAAGAGCAGTTGCGCTTTGTGCGCGATTCTGGTTACAATGACAAAGATCTGAATTTAGTCTCTCTGCGATTTTATCTTCTACGGAAAAATGGTTACGACGTGCCCTCTGGTAAGGCCTTGGTTAATTTTAGTAAGAATTGAATATACAATCATACAATTTATGATTAACCATGTGAGACAACAAAGTGACAAATAAGCGCACCGAGTAACATGCTTTTGATATCGTTAACTAAAACCATCAATGTTTAACATGCTATTTGGATATCCATGCTTTGTCTAAGTTCATTAAGTTTTGGGTGGTAATTATCATTAATGAAAAACTGGTTTTTTTATCAATATGTATTTCTCCATGGAAAAGTATAGATCATCAGTATCAATGAAGCAATGATATATAATCAGCCGACAACTTCCAATGCAAAAAAAAAAAAAATCAAAAATCAAAATATATAATTCATGCAAGTTAAAATAGAAATATCATGTTAAATATGGTTCCCATACCAATAGAAACTTGCTATGTTATATTTGATTTGTATACTTTTGGAGATAAAACAACTACGTTATTTTTTATTTGATTATCTTTCCAGATGTCTTCAAAACTTTCCAAGATAAGGAAGGAAATTTTATTGTGGATGATACAGAAAGTCTCTTGAGCTTATATAATGCAGCATACCTTAGGACTCATGGGGAGAAAATACTTGATGAAGCAGTTATATTCACTAGAAGCCAACTTGAAGACGTATTAGATTCTTTGGATTCAACATTAGCTGATGAAGTATCTCTTGCCCTTCAAACACCTCTGTTCCGAAGGGTTAGAATATTGGAAACAAGAAACTACATCCCAATTTATGAAAAGAAGGCTGCACGAAATGAAGACATATTAGAGTTTGCAAAATTGAACTTCAACCTTCTTCAACTTCTTTACTGTGAGGAGTTAAAAACCGTCACACTGTAAGTTGGTTCAAATTTACAGATTTTAAATTATCACCACTAAATCAATTACACCATATCAACTAGAAAAATTCGATTACATGATACAAGCTTGCATTTTATTTACAGGTGGTGGAAGCAGCTTAATGCGGAGGCAAACTTAAGTTTTACTCGAGATAGAATAGTGGAGATGCATTTCTGGATGACAGGGGCATGCTCTGAGGTACAATATTCTCTTTCACGAGTTATAATAACAAAGATGACAGCCTATATCACCATACTAGATGATATAATGGATACCTACAGTACAACTGAGGAGGCCATGCTGCTTGCTGAAGCAATTTCCAGGTACAAGCATATGTTCCTTACAGTCTATTGATTGATACTGTAACTTTATCATGTAATTATCCATAAAAACTTTATCATGTAATTCAACCGCTTCACAATATATATATATATATATATATATATATATATATATATATATATATATATATATATATATATATATATATTCGTAGTTAGATTGCATATGCAAAAATCCTGCCGTGGTGACGGCTGCCTCCACACACAGGAAGTAGCTTACACATAATGGGTTCGAAGCATGAGGAAGGGACAGATCAAATTGACCCTAATATATTAATTTAGAGATCATAGCCTTCATCCATTATTTAGTTCAGATAATAGCCTCCCAGTCCAGAAAACAGTCCTTATTGTGAGACTATGGCAGCACCTCTCCAAATGTAATCTTGAAAGTAGCATTGCGGGATAAGTCAGTCAACTATACTGAATATTCAGTTACAAACAATGTGAAGTTTGTTTAGTACTTCACATGAGACGCACTGTAGCTATTCAAATATTTAATGTTTTTGATATATTGTAAAAATGCAGATGTGAAGAGGATGCAGAAGAACTACTTCCAGAGTATATGAAGAATTTCTACTTGCACTTGTTGAAGACATTTGATTCATTTGAGAATGAATTAGGACCCAATAAAAGCTTCCGAGTGTTTTATCTCAAAGAATTGGCAAGTGTTGTATTTAATCTCACTTAGCACTAGTTAACTAGCAAAGGCATGTACTTTGTTAATTATGAAAGTAACTACATATTGCATTTGCATATTGTCTTAGGAGGTCAACCATTTTGCGTTAAAATAGGGAAAAATAATTAAGAATATTATATTTTCATAATGTTTAATTGTTTTGAATTATTGATAATATAATATGTATAAAATGAATGACATGCATGCAATGTCCAAATTAAAATGGATACCATGATTATTTGAACTTTATAATTGCCAAGTCTTAAGCAAGTTCTACACACGTAAAATCAAACAAAAGCCATATGATAGAGAATAAAAAGATAAAGTTGCAACAACAGTAGTAGTAACAATAGCATCACTTGTAGTAATAGTAGCAATAATAGGAAAAGGAGAGCTATAGCCTCATGGTTCACCTATGTGGATTGTTGATTTCCACATACAACCATAGTTCTTTGGGTACTTATACATGTATCTTGTTACTACCTCTTCTTATATTATTGGCACACCTTAGGATCCTGCTATTCGATGGCGTCAATATATATATGGAGGCCTTCAATGGGTATATCTAAATCATCTTAATCGCTACGATTGGCGCACCCATTACACAACTCCAACGAAACTTGAACATCTCAGGAACATATATAATTGCTAGACATAAAACCAATTAGTAAAATTTAAACTGTAATTAATAACTTTCCAATATTATCCCGAGAACTTTATATTAGCAAACATTCCACATGTTTGACATGAAGAAATCTTAAATTAGCTTGTAATTACATGCATAGAAAACAACATTAACTTAGGATTATCATTATCTGTCTTCTAGAATACAATATGACTTCACTATTATGTGAAGATACAATATTGACGCTACATATATGTATTCTCAATGCAGTTAAAGATCTTGGTCCAAGCAAGTTCTCAAGAGGTAAAATGGCGTGACGAACAATATATTCCAAAAACAATAAATGAACATTTAGAAATGTCAAGAGCAACTGTTGGAGGTTTTCAAGTGGCATGTTCTTCATTTGTTGGGATGGGTGACATCATAACAAAGGAAACTCTCGATTGGCTTTTGACATATCCGGAACTTCTCAAGTGTCTCTCAACAACTGCGCGATTGTCCAATGATATTAAATCAACAGAGGTCTCTCTCTCTCCCCCCTGAAGAATCTTTATGTATATTTATGCACCATAGTACTACCTTAGTAAAATTGAAATTTCACCATCAAGTTAATGTGGTAAATTATGATATAGATAAAAACACATATATATAACTGTATTATAAAGTTACTCAATATATTACCTTTTATGTTGCAGCGCGAGCAAATTGGGTCCCACCATGCATCTACTGTACAATGTTACATGTTGGAGCATAGTACAACGATGCATGATGCATGTGACAAGATAAAGGAGTTAATTGAAGATAAATGGAAGGATATGATGAAACTCTCCATTGCACCCACAGAACAGCCCAAGCTGATCGCAAAAACAGTTGTTGATTTTGCGAGGACTGCAGACTACATCTACAAGGAAACAGATGCATTCACCTTTTCCCACACAATTAAAGATATGATAGCAATGCTCTATGTGGAATCGGCGTGATTCTAAACACTCACAAAAAAGGGGGGAATCCCTTTTCCCATCTACTGTACTCCAATAATTAATCGATTCAGTTATTGTATTAGAAGAAAGTGGCCACCACACCCTTCTCCTGTGGATTGGAAACAGCGTGATTCCAAACACTCGCAAAGCAGGATTGTATTGTTCGGTGCACAAATAAATTAATAAAGCAGCTGAATCAATGGCAAGTAAACTAGACATTCCGTCGAGCACCTCACGCGAACCTGCCATTCTTCAGGTATGTACCTTGAGAGCCGAGAGCGAGATCGGAAGCCTGTTAGCAGCAGGGTAGCGGCCACGCCATGGGAGCCATGAGCCATGCATTATTCATTTGCGCCCGCTGCGAGCAGCGACCCGCATCTGGCGAGCATATTCCTCCTGGAGCCGCTACGCTCCGACCGGTCCCCATCCAAAAGAGCGGATCGGCTCCGCTCCGCTCCTGCGGCTCTCCAACCAAACACACAGTTAGCATGTGTTTGGTTGGAGAGCCGCGGTGCGGAGCCGAGCCAACCCGCTCCCGCGGCTGTTTGGATGGGGAGCGGCGGGAGCAGATCGGCTCCCGGGGTAATATACCCACAAGATACACGTTTGCTCTGTCTATCAAAATTTGAGGAACGGAGCCGCTCCGCTCCGGTTTCTCCTCTCCCATCTCCCTCTAGTGTCCCTCCGTCTCTCTCCTGTCTCTCGCGCCTGGAGCTCGCAACGGCGGTGGAGCTCACGCCCGGAACTCGCGCGGCAGCGACGGAGCTCACCCGGGCCCGACGTCGGAGTCCATGGCGGGCGGAGCTCACCCGCAGTCGGCGAAGCTCGCCCGCGGCTCAACTCACGCACACTGCTCGCTCGTGACCGGCTCTGCTCACTAGTGAACAGGAAGGAAGAAGATAAGGTTGAGAAAAAACTAAAAAAGAAAAAGAAAAGGAGTGAGAGCATGACATGTGGGTCCATTCGTGACAGATGGGGTCCGCACTAACGGTGTTATGCTGTCCTCCAGTCCCAGATTTTCAGTTTATTCATCGTGCAAACACAAATTGGAATGAACTCATCCCAACCAAAAACATGAGCCAAACTTAGAAGGAGTTGGAGTCGTCCGCAAAACGAGGGTCGGCTCCGCTCCGCTCGCTCTCCACCCAAACACACGGTTAAAGTATTGAGCCATATATAAGGAGAAAGACGGGGCTTCCTCTTCGTAATTTCTAAAATGGAAACTTGACGCATTATCAGCTTTCTTTGGTTTGGTGGTTAGAAGAGCTTCAAGTAAATAGATGGAGTGATTTTTTTCTCTTACATTTGCTGCCATGTGACGGGTGAATATTAGTAATTTACTAACAACTTGCCACATTGGGCCATGTGCACAGATAGAATAGTACCCTACGATATGACGGGTGAATAGTGACAACTTGCTGACCTAAATAAGACCATATGCTGGAGTTGGCTCGTACTTTAGTTATGCTTTCATCGAGTCGTGATGAAGTTGGTTGGTTTGGAGTTTGACATTACGAAGAGACGAACTATTGCTAGAGCTAGAGCTGTAGATTTTTCTTGTTTCTTCTTTTCGTTTTAGTTGTTTGTTTTTCTGTGGTACATCAAAATGTCCGATGTCTTGGTTGCATGTTTGTTGCAACATGCATTTAAATTTTGTAGCTGTAGCAACTTTTGTAATAACTGTGATGTGGTCTGATATTAATTTGAAGTCAAAAATATATTATTCATTATTAAAAAGAACGAAACTACACGAAGGAAGTTTGTGGATATTAATCAAAGCCAAAACTAGCGGTGGTCGTCGTTGCCATTGTGAACGGCTTTCGTAGTCGGAAGATGCAAAATGAGCAATTGTGGAACTCAACCGACCGTTTAAATTAAAGTGTTTCCTACGTTCCAACGTCTTATGTCGGTATGCGTAACACCCTGAAATTCCATTATACCTTAGAGCAACTCTAAGAGATTAGCTATCTTACAACTTTTCGTTTATTGGTGGTGGTGGCTGGTGCTGATTTCTTTGTGAGAGAAAATCTTCTTGTGGCTGGTTGTTGGTGGCTGGTTTGTTACGAGAGAAAAATCTTGTTAATTTGGTGGGTGATAAAAGCCGAACGAACAGGCTGTTAGCTTGATTAGCTAAAAATAAAAAAATCAACAAAAGCAACATTCCAATAGACTAGGTAAACACCCCGCTAGCTATCCTTACTAGCTAAATTTATGCCTTCGCTAGCCAAAGATGACTAGCGCCCTCTGCTAGCTATCCTTCGCGGCCCCATCACCTCCCGCGCGGTCCCCTGCTGTTCCCACCTCCCTTGCGCGACTGACACGTGGGCCTGAGGACCATGTGTGGTTCGAGGATCGGTGGATGGTCGCTCCCTTGTGTGATGAGTGATTGACAACGTTGTGTGGACTGATTCTTGGCTAAGTATTGCAGGTGCAGGTTGCGGCTTGACTCGTGTTGGTGCAGGTGAAGAACAAGCGCGAAAGGTCGTTGCCGGTGAGGCCTCCGAGTGTGTGGAGAAGACAAGTAGGCTTTGTTCGAGGGACCCGGTGGCCAGTGGGGTCAAGTGCGGGCCGCATGGTGGCATGAACAGCAAGATGAAGTCGTGGACGGTTTCTTGGTAGAGCCTCAAAACCAAGGTCGAGACGGGACTACGTGGGAGCCGAGTCATGAGTGGAGATTGGCGGAGGCTACACCGAGTTCGCGGGGTTTGCAGTGGTTCACCAGAAAACCACTGGGTTACTCGGTTGAGCCACAAAACCGAGGCCGAAGACTCGACGAGGGGGTGCGGCCACCCAGGCCGGTTCAACCGCCCAGGAGGGGCGGTCAGACCGCCTGGGGCCGGTCAGATCTCCCGGGCCGGTCTAACCGCCCAGGGGGGCGGTCTGACCGCCGGCGCCGAGATGCTTCGAAGCGGAGGACACACGTCGGGATCGCAAGGCTTGCGTCGAGGCTAAGCAGTGTGCGGTCGCTGGGCATCCGTCCGATGAAGAAATTCCGAAGACTTCCAAATCCGCCCTCGAGGGGCATGTATCCCTAGTTATTAGTGAATGGTAGTTTAGTCTTTTGGATGCCTCCATATATACTCATTGAATGGGTGGATGGCAGCCAACTCTTGGAACCCTAGCTCATTTGTTTTTCCATTTTCGTTCTCCATTTTCCTTAGGATTTTAGAGGACTAGCTTGAGAGCTTCATGTGAGATCTAGAGAGAGGGATGGATGTTTGGGTGGCAAGCTAGACCTTGTACGAACCGTTCATGGCATGTATAGATGGTTCGGCGTTGTTCATCATGGTGGTTTTCCCGTCTCTTTTGTGTTGATGTTCGGAGCTCTTTGTTGGCGGTGTTTTGAGGAAGATTTCTTGGGGTTTTTGGTGGGTGTCACGTATGAGGTTCTTGTGCCTTTTTGGCTGGTGACTTTGCCCCCAAATCTCCTTTGAATCGGACTCGATTTGGTGGTTTCTCGAGTTGGGCGAGTTCTTGACCTAGAGAAGCAATTTCTTCAATTCCTCTTGATTGTGAGCGTTTCGGGTCGATTCCTTTAAGGTAGAGGTTGCCCAGGAGGTAACCCAGCTATTCCCGAAGTTTTGCTGCAATCCGTGGAGTGATTCGGGAGATCGGGCGCGAGGAAGTTGAGGTTTGACCCGCGGGTTCGTTTTATGGAAGGGGCGGTCTAACCGCCTGCGGGGGGCGGTCTAACCGCCCTGGGTGTTTCCAGGTCGAAGTTTTGTTTCGCTGGATTTTCCTCTGTGAGTTTGTTCGCCTTGATCAGAGGAGTGTCTGGTGAAATTTGGGGTCGTTCTCGTCTTGTTTGCTAGGTGTTCTTGGTTGGAGTTCGTTCTTCGGGTACAGGAGGTTAGACCGCCCACCGGTAGCCGGTCTAACCGCCCCTAGGCCCCTGGGTGGAGTTTCGGTTTTCGCCAAGATTTTACGGTAGCTAGCATGGCCTTGACCGAGAGATCTTTGTTGGTGAAACCGGGGTGAGTTTTGGTGCTCGAAAGAGGCGTTCGGAGGATTTCTTGGTTACCGGTGGAGGCGGTCTAACCGCCCCCTATACCGGTCTAACCGCCCCCTCTGGTTAGCCGGCTTTCGACTTGTTTCCGCTGTCGTTGCTGCGTGTGTGTTGTGGTTGCTGGTAGAGTTTGTTCCTAGGACCAGTAGCACTCCAGTGGCTACGTGGTTTTGGCAAACGGAAGGTAGAAGTGCGGAGCATGTGATTTCGAAGGTTCGATCGAGCTAGTTCGTCTTGTCGGAGTTTCAATCTCACTCGAGAAGAAATTTTATCGGCTCCCATTCACTCCTCCCCCCTCTCTGGTCGCCTAATCGGTCCTTCAAGTGGTATCAGAGCCGGTTCGGGTCTTTGTTGACTCTAACCAGTCTAAGATCCAAGGATGGCGTACCAGGAACGGGGTTCGGGTCCTCCACACTTCGATGGCAAGAACTACCAGATGTGGAGCAAGCGGATGGGTGCGTTCCTCCGCGGAAAGGGTTAGATCCTTTGGGATGTCACGATGGACACAGGCTATGTCCAGCCGATGGACTTCCTCGCTCCAGGATCGAGGGACAGATTCGACGCCAACAACAAGGCGGTCGACTACTTGTTTCGTGCTTTGTGTCGGCTCGAGTTCGATCGGGTGCACACCGAGCACTTGGCTTGTAGGATTTGGGCGGTGTTGAAGGAGGCTCATGTTGGGAACGCCCGAGGTTCGAGGCACGGATGTATGCGACCTACGGAGAGAGTACGAGAACTTCACTCATCTCCCGGTGAGTCCATCGATGCCTTGTTTCAGAGGTTCACGGTGGTTGTGAACAACATGAGGGCCAATGTGGACATGCTCCCGTACGATGATCATGATAGAGCGGTCAAGCTCTTACACTCTTTGGATCGTACGATATGGGGCGGAAAGTTCGAGGCCATTGTGGAGTCGGAGAAGTATGACACTCTGACCGTGAACATCCTGTTCTCAAAGCTCAAGTCGGCTGAGGTGGATAGGGGCATGATTGCCAAGCTCGAGGGTCCGACTGACTCCCATAGTCTCGCCCTCGTTGGTGGTTCCAAAGGAAAGGCTAACTCTAACCCATCCACCAGGATGTTCTCTTTCTCTTCTTTGATGTCTATGCCAGATGATGAGTTCGACGAGCTTGGAGAGGACGAGCTGGCGCTCCTGACGAGGCGGTTCGAGAGGCTGCACGAGAACCGCGTGAACATGAGGAGGAACACGAGAACATGCTTCTAGTGTTGCAAGCCAGGACACTTCGTCGCCGACTGCCCGGAGAAGTCCGAGAATAAAGACAGCTACAAGCACAACCCGAGGATGGACGACAAGTACCATTCGAGGCGCGACCACAAGAGCAAGCACAAGAACAAGTACAAGGACGAGCGACGATCGAGGAAGAAGGGGAGCCGAGGCAAGGCCCAAGCGATGGTGGGAGCGAGCGACGTCGACTCCAGTTCCGCGTACTCCACCTCGAGCTCGAGTAGCAGTGAAGACGAAGGTGATCGTCGCAAGAGCAAGAAGTCGTCCAAGAACTTGAGCGGGCTAAGCTGCTTCGCGAGAGACGGCTTCTGCACCATGGCGGCGAGCTCCCGGCGGCAAGAAGAGCACACGGAGCGACTCGGACTGCGAGTCGACGACGAGGTGCGTGATGAACTTCCCTTCTTGCGCCGGAGAATGAGAGGCTTGGCTCTTTGCTTGACAACCGTGATGACATGCTTAGAGAGGCCAAGAAAATGAGAAAAGAGCTTAGGGCTTCACTCGAGGATGCTAGGACTAGAGTGGGCGAGCTAGAGACACGGGTGCTTGATAGCAAGCTTGAGATTGATTCCCTTAAGGCTAGCCCCGTTGTTTCGAATGAGGTTGATTGTCTTTGATTGCTCCATATTCCTTGCCTGATCTTGCTTTGTTTAAGGAGAAGCATGCCTCCAAGTGTGAGGAACTAGATGTGCTTAGGGTTGAAGTGGGTGAGCTTAAGTCTAGACCTGCTTTGCTAGGTCTTGGCACTTCTTGCCCCGTTTTGCATGCTAAGATTGATGAGATGCATGCTTACACTAGTTCACTTGAGGCTAAATTGAAAGAACCCATGCCTACATCATGCTCTACTGTGAAATGCATGCTTTGAAAAATTTGGAACTTGCACATTATGTTGATCGTTTGCAGGATGAGAATGATGACTTGAGAAAGTTGATGGGTTGGTTGTCTGGTCATGAGCCTCAGTTGAGGATGATGATCGAGGCGTTTAAGAGCGAGGATGGTGAGGGTCTTGGGGCAAACAAGGTTGGTGAGGGAAGTGGAGAGAATATCCCAGAGCCACCAAAAACCCACCACAAAAATGATTTCCCTCCAAAACCCAACCATCTTAGGAACCGACTAGACACAACCCCAGCTCCACCTATATTTCCTACACCCACAAATGATCTCCGAAGGCCTATCAAGTTTGTGAGCACTTCTGGGAAAGTGTTCTTTGGGAAAATGAGTGAGAAGGCTAGTGAGGAGAAATCGGTGGAGGAGTTGAGTGGAGAGAAACCAAGCGAGCAGCCCCAATCCAAGCCTAAACCTAAGCTTGTGAGGTTCTGTTGTGGCCATTGTGGGAAAGAGGGTCACAAGGATGAGTTTTGCTTCAAGAGGAAGCGGGAAGAGAGGATGGCAAAGGAGTGGGCAAACAAGGATAGGTACAACCCTTCCCATGGTGTACCTAAGCCTCGTATGCCACTGCCCAGGGGTACAGCTGTGGTGAGAAGTGTTCGGCATGGGGAGATGCGAGTTCCCGCGGCCCGAGGAGCGATTCGGAGGGCGGTCGGGGGCCGCAGACATGGATAGGCGGTCGGACCGGCCCGGCCCGAGGGGGCGGTTAGGCCGGCCCCGGCTAGGCGGTTTAACCGCCCCCGAACTCCGGGCGGAGTGGTTTTCGAGGTGGTGAGTCGAGAGGTTTCAGGTCTGGAGTTGGAGTTGCTGGTGGTTGGTCTGGAGAGACAGCAAGTGGTCAGTTTGCTAGGCATTCTCCCCCTCGAGTTCACTACGGGGATGGGAGGAGTCGTAGCCTTGAGAAAGAGAGGAGGGACGGCCCACGGGTTGTCTTTCGTGGTTTTGGTCCTCCTCCAGGCAGTGAGGGGTGGTTTCCTCGGAGTGGTTACTGAGGTGGTGTTCGTGGTGGTAGTTATGGTAGGAAAGATGGCTTGATGTGTGCTAACCCACTTTCGAGCAAATGGCTCGGCACTGGTTTTCCTCGTTTGGTACTAACCCCAGTGCTGAGTCATTTGTTCGCTCACGTGCTCATTTTTGAATTTCAGGTGGGAGACTTGAAGAACATTTGGTTGATTGACTCCGGTTGCTCGAGGCATATGACCGGAGATAGGGGGTGGTTCTCAAGTCTCGTCCCGGTGGTGACGAAGAGGTACATCACTTTTGGGGACAATGGGCGTGGGCGTGTGCTTTCAGAAGGTGAGATCAAAGTGAGTGACAAGATCACTCTGAGGTGTGTTGCTCTTGTTCAATCACCGGGGTACAATTTGCTTTACGTGTCCCCGATTGTTGGATGAGGGTTTTGAGGTGTTGTTTCGGCCAGGTGGTTATCGGATTTTGGACTCTCGAGGGGACCTTGTCTGTATGGTCGTTCTTGAGGGTCGGGTGTTTCGTGCTGATTTTTCTCGGTCTTCGGGTGTGGAGCGTTGTTTCTTGGTGGTTCTTCGAGTGAGTTGTGGAAGTGGCATAGGAAGTTGGGTCACTTGAGCTTTGACCTTTTGTCTCACTTGAGTAAACTCAATTTGGTCAGAGGATTGCCACGGTTGAGGCTTGAGAAAGAGTTGGTTTGTGCGCCTTGTAGGCATGCCAAGATGGTAGCCTCTTCTCACCCGCCTCTCACCGATGTGATGACTGAGCGTCCATGCGAGCTGCTCCATATGGACCTTGTTGGCCCAGCTCGTGTGCGATCTGCGGGTGGGAAGTGGTATGTCCTGGTTGTGGTGGACGACTATTCTCGGTATGCGTGGGTGTTCTTTCTTGAGGATAAGGGGGAGACATTTGGTTTTGTTCGAGATCTAGTCTTGAGGTTGAGGAACGAGAGGCACAGATATGCCATACGAGCTATCCGCAGTGATAATGGCTCGGAATTCAGAAACTCTCGTTTTGAAACCTTTTGCCATGACTTGGGTCTTGAGCACCAGTTTTCGAGTCCGTATACGCCTCCCCAGAATGGTGTTGTGGAAAGGAAGAACAGGACCTTGTGCGAGATGGCTCAGACGATGCTTGATGATCATAGGACTCCGAGGGGGTATTGGGATGAGGCGGTGAATACCGCGTGCTATGTGTCGAACAGGATATACCTCAGAGTGCACAAGAAGAAGACATGCTATGAGTTGATGCATGGTCGCACACCCAAGGTGAGTCACTTCCATGTCTTTGGTTGCAAGTGTTTCATTCTGAAGAAAGGCGGGAAGTTGGATAAGTTTGAGGCTAGGTCTCGTCGATGGCATTTTCTTTGGTTATGCATCTCATTCTAGAGCATATCGTGTGCTCAATCTTGAAACTAACCAAATCGTGGAGACTTGCGAGGTAACCTTCGACGAGACAGAGCGACGTAGTCAGCTGTCTTTGAGTGTGCAGGTGATGATGAGCTTGGCGAGGAGATCTTTCAGGAGGAGGAGCATGAACATGGAGATGATGAAGATGGTGGTGCGGTGCCCCCGGCTGAACATGTACCCACTACTTCGATTACGATGATGGATGGACCCTCTGCTACATCTACAAAGACAAATCAAGAACGAAGTGAAGCTGATGTTGAGGGGGAGGTAGCATCGAGGCGAGAACCTCCCCGGCGAGTACAAGTGGATCACCCAGCTTCGAGGATCATCGGCGACATGAATGAACGCACTACATGGTCGAGGGTTCGAAACAACTCCCATTTTGCTCATGCTGCATTTGTCGCTACTTTTGAGCCCAAAGACATTGGACATGCACTATCTAATCACAATTGGGTTAATTCGATGCATGAGGAGTTGGAGAATTTTGAGAGGAATCAGGTGTGGGAGTTGGTTGACCCTCCCCCAGGGTGTAAGCCGATTGGTACAAAGTGGGTGTGGAAAAACAAAGAGGGTGAGAAGGGTGAGGTTGTGAGGAACAAGTCGAGACTTGTTGCTCAAGGGTTCAGTCAAAAGGAGGGGATCAACTACGAGGAGACTTTTGCTCCCGTAGCCCGTTTGGAGGCGATTAGGATCCTTCTAGCCTTTTCTGTGGCTAAAGGGTTCAAGTTGCACCAGATGGATGTGAAGAGTGCCTTTCTGAATGGTGTGTTGGAGGAAGAAGTGTATGTGAGGCAGCCTCCGGGGTTTGAGAGTGAGAAGTACCCCCACCGGGTGTACAAGTTGAGGAAGGCGTCGTATGGGTTGAAGCAGGCGCCTAGAGATTGTATGGCAGGTTGAGGGGGTTCTTGTTTAAGAGAGGTTTTGAGATGGGGAAGGTCGATCAGACCTTGTTTTTGCTGAGGCAGGGCAGAGATATCCTGATTGTGCAGGTGTACGTGGATGATATTGTCTTTGGTGGCTCGTCTAACTCTCTTGTTGCAAGGTTTGTAGATGATATGAGCAGGGAGTTTGAGATGAGCATGATGGTTGAGTTGTAGTTCTTCCTCGGGCTACAAATCAAGCAATCAAAGGAAGGAACATTTGTGCACCAGGCTAAGTACACCAAGGACATTGTGAGGAAGTTCAAGATGGAGGACTCCAAGGCTATGACGACGCCGATGAGTACGACTACAGCTCTTGATGCGGACGAGGAAGGTGAACACGTGGACCAGAAGGAGTACCGGAGCATGATCGGGTCACTCCTCTACTTGACGGCGACGAGGCCGGACATACAGTTCTCGGTGTGTCTGTGCACTCGTTTTCAAGCGTCTCCGAGGACTTCGCATCGGCAAGTAGTGAAGCGAATTTTCAGGTACTTGCGTCACACTCCCGACTTCGGCCTTCGGTACTCCGTGTCCTCTTCTTTGGCGCTTCATGGTTTTTCAGACGCGGATTTTGCCAGGTGTCAGTTGGATAGGAAGTCCACTTCTGGGACTTGTCAGTTTTTGGGTTCCTCTTTGGTGTCTTGGTCTTCCCGTAAGCAGTCGAGTGTTACTCAATCCACGACCGAGGCCGAGTATGTTGCCGCTGCTAGTTGTTGCTCTCAGCTCCTTTGGATTTCATACACCATGAGTGACTTTGGTGAGGAGTATACCCATGTCCCACTTCAATGTGACAGCACCAGTGCCATAAGCGTTGCAAAGAACCCAGTGCTCCATTCCAAAACCAAGCACATAGAAGTGAGGTATCATTTTCTGAGAGACAACGTAGAGAAAGGGAAGATAGCTTTGATCCATGTACCCACACATGACCAACTAGCCGATATTTTCACCAAACCCCTAGATCAAGCAACTTTCACTCATTTGCGGGGGGAACTTGGTGTGTGTCGGTGTTTTAGACCGGCAACCTACTACGGGGAGTACCCGAAGTAGATGAATGTGACTCGCCGAGATCGGTAACTCGAAGGAAGAGACACGTGGCACACAATTTAGACAGGTTCGGGCCGCGAGGTGCGTAATACCCTACGTCCTGTATGCTGCATGGCTCTGGATTGATAGGGCACGATTACAAGGTGGTGCAATAGTGCGCGTGGGTTGTATGAGATGAGATTGGATGAGGGGATCGATCCCCGCCTCGCCTTATATAGTCGGGAGGCGGGGTTACAAGTCGGAGTAGGAAGAGAGTACTAGTCGAGTACGTCTAGGAGTCCCCCCCACGGTGCGGAACATGTACGGCTTCCTAACCGAGTACTACTCCCGTGTAGTCCTTGTGCTCCACGCCTTCGGTGTGCCGTGTAGCGCAAGCCGGGTAGTCCCAGGGGCCCACCGAGTAGTCGGTCCTGGTACCCACCGAGGTAGTGGGCCCAGGGAGGTCCATACGACAAGCCCCCGAGTACTTTGTAGTCGAGAAGGATAGCTTCAAGTAGTCTTGACGGCAACGAGTAGTCCTCAAGCGCCCCTGAGTGCTACAAGTCAAAAGTCCTCAAGAGTAGTCGAAGCATCCCGAGGCTGGAATGTACTCCAGCTGATGTTTGAGCAATCTTGAAGTCTTCTCGAGTAGTCCTAAGCGTCCTTGAAGTCTACCTTCAAAGGTCTTCAAGAAATGCCTGCCTTGTCTTGAAGCCGGAGCCGTCATGGAGGTACGATTTGCGGAACCGCACTCCACATGGAGTAGCCCCCGAGCCTCGAGCCGCGGGCTCTGGCTGAGGATCTATCCGAAGTCTTGGCAAGAAAATCCCGAAAAATCCGGAGAAAAAACCGAAGGACACGTGGCACGGAGCCCCCGAGCCTTGAGTCGAGTACTTCCTCTCGAATTGAAGGGTCTTCTTGGAGAATGTGTTCTGAGATGCTCTTGAGACTAGCCGCTTCCCAGGTCGTCGAGTAGAAGTAGCCGAGCCCCCGTGGTGAGGCGCGTCGACTAGTAGAATACAAAGAGTCACGCGCAGCCGCTGAGTCAGCCGCGTGTGGACTTATCCAGCCGCCCGTTACGGAGGCGGTTTGGCTTATAAATAAGAGCCAAAACTTTTAGGGTTTTTCACCCAAGTGAGCCGCAGTCATCTCCACTTGATTCTTGAAGTAGATCCACTCCCAGCAGCCGTCGCCGCCGCGATAGATCCGAGCGCATCACCACCCGAAGCCTTTAGGATAGCCCCCGAGCGGATGCGAGTGAAAACTCCTTGCACTTGGAGAATGAAGCCGTCGCCGTCGAAGACGTCCAAGGCCGGCGGGAAGAAGAGGAGCCATGCGAGAGGCCGCCGCGGCCGCCACCGAGCGGCGCCGCCCTCGTCTCCACCGCGCGGCGATCCAAGCCGCGAGTGGAAGAAATCGAAGGTCAAGACGGAGGACTTGTTGACCCTGTTGAACAGCGGATTCATCAGGGAGAAGGAGATCGACATGTGGAGATCCGCTGCAGGAGATCCTTATCCGATGGAGAAGGCCGAAGACGAGATCCCGATGTTCTCGCGCTTCGTGGAGCGCGGTCTTGCGCTCCCAGCAAGCGACTTCTTCAAGGGGCTGCTCGGTGTACTATGGCATCGAGTACCTCAACTTTGAACCCAACAAAGATCTTCCATACGGTTGTCTTCGTCCACTTCCGCGAAGCCTTCCTAGGAATCAAGCCGCCTTGGGTGCTCTTCGGAAGTTCTTCCGCATGAAGCCGCAGCCTAGCGCCTCCAACCCCCGCAGTAGTCGGAGGGGCCGGAATCCGGGCGAGGGAGGATGCCGCGGGCGGTGCACACGGCGTACAAGCTCGTGGACTCCAACACCGGCGGAAGACGAGATGGTTCTACATCACGAACCACCATCCCGAGCTACCGAAGCCAAGCGGACGGCGGCCCGGGCACCAAGATTGGTGGAACACGGAGCCCACCATGCAAGAGGGGATCCAGCTCCCTGAGTTGCTAGCGCGCATCAAGACTCTCAAGGATGCGGGACTGAGGGCCGAACACGTGGCCTTCAGTTTCTTGAAGCGCAGGATCCAGCCGCTGATGGCGCGGGATACAATGGGCTTCGAGTACACCGGCGATGACGACACGTCGCGGATGCCGGGGGGCGAGCTCGATGACAACGATATTGTCGAAAGGTTGACGAGGATCTTCAAGGACATGCCACCGTACACGGCGTGTCCAGTCGAGGAGTACTCCGCCGCGCGCCCGCCCAACGAGGTGAGTAGTCGTACCCCCTCGTCGAGTAATAAGTACTCGTAGTGAAGTTGCTGACGCCTTGTGTCTTTTGCGCAAGATGATGTGAAGCGGTTCGTCTCCGAGCCGCAGCCGCCACCGAGCGGGATCCAGATCCCAGCGGAGGGGAAGGTGAAGGAACGCCACGAAGTCGGTGAAGGCGACGACACCGTCATCGTGGAAGATACCTCCGACGACGACGACGAAGATCAAGAGACGCTGCAGGACCGCTTCCAGCTGCGGTCGAGGTTTAGCCGTCCAGGCTTGCCTCATGTGCCACTTGTTCAAGACCCTCCGGCTAGCCTGGAGGCTAGCCTTGCTGCGCCGCCACGGAAGCCGCGCAACCCCGCCAAGAAGCGGGTGGCGAAGAAGATGAAGGTCTCAGAGACCACGCCTCCGGAGGTAAGTCATCTTGAGCAGAGTAATCAGGTACCCGCTGTTCGAGTACATTGCTGACGAGTAGTCTTCCTTCGCGTGCAGGAGGTGCCGCCAGCGGAGCCCGTCGAAGAGGGCGACGAAGCCGAGTGGGGCCTGGTGGGAGAACCGGCTGGAAGCCGAAGTCCAGCCCCCACTGTCGAGGAACTCCTGGCGCAGCTGGAGCGCCAGCCCCCTGCTCCCGCGGAGAGCAGAGGACCCGTGGCCGCCACCGTTGGAAAGGTGGTGACCGCTGGAGCAGAAGGTGAAAGTGCGCCGGCCGCCGCCGCCGTGGAGGAGGCGGTGAGTCGAAGAGGCGGAGGAGGAGGCGCCCGCCGAGGGTGGACTGGTGGATATCGCCAGCATCCTCGGTGCTCCGGCCGTGACCATCGTCCGGTCAAGCTTGTAAGTACCATGTCTTTGCGAGTAGTACTAGTTGCAGTAGTCGATGATTGCCTGACGACCTTCTGTGGACACTTCTGCAGAAAATCCACAGATCTGAGCTGGGATGGAGACGAGCCTTCATCAGTGGTGGCGGAAGAAGCTGCGCCGCCCATAGAGGAGGCCGCTCCCGAAGTCCAAGCCACGACCGAGCCCCCGGCTGCCGAAGCGCCGCTGCCAGAGGCGGTCGTAGTCGAAGGTGAGTACCCTTCTTGAAGCTGTAGAACTTCAGGACGAGTAGTCGTAGGCACTGATGCGCGTGTCTTTCGTTGGCAGGCGCTGAAGGAGGTGACATCCCCGCAGGGGTGCCCATGCAGGAGTTGACACCAGAGGCCCCAGAAGCCGCGGAGGGAGCCCCCGAGCCTGTGGGGGAAGTCGCCGAGAAGACCGCCGGGGGAGAGGCGGGCGCCACGTCGCCAGAGACTGCTCTGGAGGTGGCTGTCCGCTCCCCCGAGATCCAAGACGCGGAGCCTATCCGCTCAGCGCCGATGACGGAGGCTACGTCGGGTAGCCGCGGCGGGATTGAACTCCTGGCTGACGATCTCGTCGAGCCGGCAACGGTGGCCCAGCACCTGGAGGCGATCCGGCGAGCCGAACAATGGATGAAGGTACGTAGCCGTAGCCTTCCCGAGATGTCAATCCTTTAACATTGAGTACTCTTCTTGACTTGAACTTGTCTTGTGCAGGAAGTCGCGGAGCGATCCCGAGAGAAGTCGAACCTGCTGCAGGGTTACGACGACACCGTGCTCCGAGCAGAGGCCCTGGAGGAGCAGCTCGTGAAGTCGCGGAAGCACGCGGCCGCCATGTAGTCAAAACTCGACGCCGCCTTCGCAAAGTATCATAACGACGTGATTGACTTGCAGGCGAAGGGCGACGAGTTGGTGCGGAAAAACAAAGGCCTCCGCAACAAGAATAAAGGTATGTCCTTTGACTTGTCGGGTACTTGTTGGAAGTCGTCAAGCCTCTGACCCGTTGTTGTGTTTCCGTGTTGCAGAACTCGAAGGCCAGGTGGAGCAGCTGAAGGCCTCGGAGGTCAGCATGAAGAACCTCTTCTACGGGAGCAAGAGGCCCGCCGGTACTTGAGCTCGACTACAAGGGGCTCGCCTTCGAATGCGAGAAGCACATGGAGCCGCGGATTGCCTCCCGACAGAGATCTCGTCAAGCTGCTACAAATCTTTGCGAGAAGTTGAATGAAGATTGCGAGGCGCTCGGGCCCGGTCGAAGGACCTTGAAGAGGCTGCTCTCCCGATCGCGAGGCTTCGGTGCCGCACCGGGCGGCCCCAAGATCGCTCCTCTCGGCGGATCGACTTCGTGAAGCGCCAAGCCGGCCGGCCGCCTACGTCAAGCACATGGCCAAGTCGATCCCAAAGCAAGTCGGCCTTCATGAAGTCGTACTTCCCGAAGGCCCCAGTGGAGGTGGTCGCCGGCGGGGGTAGCCGCCAGCCGCTCGGATGAGCAAGACGCGCGGCCGCCGGAGCGAGATGGCTCCCATCGTGGAGCAGGTAGCCGAGAAGCTGAACCTCCAGTAGCCCTGCATAGATAGCTAGTAGCCGTAGTTGTACAAAAAACACTTGTAATGATTTGTTCATGTATCAATGAAATGAAATTTTCCAGCAATGAGTACTCGTAACCGCGATCTCAGAGTGCAGAGCGCCCATCGTGAAGTAGGTGCGAGTAGTAGTACTCGGCTTTAGTAGTCCCGTCGTAGGGAGCAGAACAGTAAAGAAGTTGATGAACAATCAAACTTTATTACTGAAGAAGTACACCTGGGTGGCCAGGGCCGTAGTTACAAGTAGTCGCCTGGACCCAGAGGCCGCTTACAGCTAAGTAGCACTGGAGCGGTAGCCGCTTACAGCGAGTGATCCGTAGGTAGCCGTGTAGGCTGGATCGCAGATCTGTAGGTAGCCGTGCGGGCTGGATCTTGGAGTGTGGTCTCTTGGTAGACCGCTGCTAGAGTCCTTGATGCTCGTCGCAGCCCAGGGTCCGTAGGTAGCCGCACGGGCTGGACCCTGGAGGAGAGTAGTCCGGAGACTGGAGCCAGGACCCGGAGGGTCGCTTGCGACGAGGGGTGTTGGTGTAGTCGTGTAGACTTGAACCCCGGAGTAGTCGAGTAGACTAGGCGTAGAATCGACAGAGTTGGTCGACGTTCCACGAGTTGTTGACATCTTCGCCTTCAAGTGTTTGTAGGCGGTAGGAGCCCGGCCCAGTCACCTTAGCCACGGTGAAGGGGCCTTCCCAGGGGGAGCTGAGTTTGTGGAGTCCTTCCGTGTTCTGGATACGGCGGAGGACAAGATCTCCAACGTTGAAGGAGCGTTCCTTGACGTTGCGATCATGGTAGCGTCGGATACCCTCCAGGTACCTTCTTCCCGATTGGACGAGGGCGGCGCGGCCGAGCTTCTTCGAGGGCCGTCGATATCAACCCGTCCGTCGTCTTCCGAGACGCCTTCGTCGTAGTGCTCCACCGCCGGCGAGTTCCATATGACGTCGGCAGGGAGGATTGCTTCGGAGCCGTAGACCAGGAAGTAGGGGGATTGCCCCGTTGGCTTGGATGGTTGAGTCCGCAGCCCCCAGAGTGCGTTGGGTAGTTCCTTGATCCATTTGCCCCCTTTGGAGTTAGCAGCGTCGTGTAGCCGCTTCTTGAGGGCGTCGAGCACCATCCCATTGGCGCGCTCGACTTGTCCGTTGGCCCGTGGATGGGCAACTGAGACGTATCTGACGTCGATCCCGCTGTTCTCGCAGTACTCCCAGAACTGGTGGTTGTTGAAGTTGGACCCCAGGTCTGTGATGATGCGGTGGGGTAGCCCGTAGCGATGTACGAGTTCATCCAAGAAGTCGAGTACTCTGTCAGCCTTGGGGCATGTGACCGGCTTGACCTCGATCCACTTGGTGAACTTGTCGATAGCCACCAGTACCCTATTGAATCCTCCTGGCGCAGTTGGCAGTGGCCCAATCATGTCGAGCCCCCAGCAGGCAAAGGGCCAGGTTGGCGGTATGGTGACTAGCTTGTAGGCTGGGACGTGTTGCTGCTTGGCGAAGAACTGGCATCCTTGGCACCTTCTGACGAGTTCTTCGGCGTCGCCCAGGGCTGTGGGCCAGTAGAAAGCTCGCCGGAAGGCCTTGCTGACCAGCGTGCGTGAGGACGCGTGGTTGCCGCAGACGCCCTTGTGGATCTCCTCCAAGATGTCCTTGCCTTCTTCGCGAGGGACGCACTTCATGAGTACCCCAGAAGATGCGCCCCGCTTGTAAAGCTTGTCGCCGACGACGACGTAAGACTTGCCGCGGCGGACGAGTTGCTCGGCTGCGTTCTTGTCGGAGGGGACCTTCTGCTCGCTGAGGTAGTCGATGAAGGGTTGCCTCCAGTCCACGTCGATCATCATGACCTCCTGCCCGGGCCGGGTGGATGGGGCGGGACGATGGTTGGTGGCGCGGCTCCGGGATGGATGGCGCGTGAAGCTCATGGACGAAGACGCCGCGGGTACTTGGGCGCGGGTGGATCCGAGCTTCGAGAGGACGTCCGCCGCAACGTTGTTGTCGCGGACGATGTGATGGAACTCGAGACCATAGAATTTGTTCTCGAGCTTGCGGACTTCTAGGCAAGATGGCGTCCATGTTCTCCTTGTTGCGGTCCCGGGACTTGTTGACTTGGTTGATGACCACCGCGGAGTCGCCGTAGACTAGTAGCCGCTTGATGCCAAGTGAAGCCGCGAGGCGGAGCCCGTGTAGGAGGGCTTCGTACTCGGCTTTGTTGTTTGAGACCTTCCGAAGATGCAGGACGTACTTGAGTTGTTCGCCCGTTGGAGAGATCGGGGAGTACCCTTGCGCCTGCGCCCTCGAGGTTGAGTGAGCCGTCAAAGTACATCACCCAATGCTCTGGTCGCACGGTGGGAGTAGGTAGCTGGTTCTCCCGCCACTCTGCCATGAAGTCGACTAGAGCTTGCGACTTGATGGCTGTGCGTGGCTTGAAGTCGATGGTGAGGGCGCCGAGCTCGACAGCCCACTTGGAGATTCTTCCGGTGGCGTCCTGGTTCCTTAGGATGTCGCCGAGCGGGTAGTCGGTGACGACGGAGACCGAGTACTCCTGGAAGTAGTGTCGTAGCTTCCGCGAGGTGATGAGTAGAGCGTACGGGGAGCTTCCGCACGGGGCCGGTAGCGAGCCTTGGACTCGATAGAACCTCGCCGACGAAGTAGGCCGGGCGGCCCCGGGCCGGATAGGCGTGGCCGTCTTCCTACCGCTCGACAACGATGGCGATCCGACCACGTGAGTAGTCGCGGCTAGGTAGAGCGATGGCGCTCGCCCTTGTGAGGAGCCGTGAGGATTGGCGGCTTTGAAAGGAAGTCCTTGAGCCGGGCAAGGGCTTGATCCGCCTTCCGGAGTCCACACGAACTTCTCGTGATGCTTGAGTAGTTTGAAGAAGGGGAGGCCCCGTTCTCCTAGCCTCGAGATGAATACGGTCGGTGCCGCCATGCACCCCGTCGGCTTACGGACGTCTTTGATGCTCGTGGGAGCTTTCATGCGTCGGTGATGGCGGAGATCTTCTCGGGGGTTGGCTTCGATGCCGCGGCCGGGCGATGATGAAGCCGAGTAGCTTGCCCGAAGGGACGCCGAAGACGCACTTGTTCGGGTTGAGCTTCCGGCGGTACTCGCGTAGCGATGCGAAGGTCTCTTCAAGGTCGTCGATGAGGGTACCGGAGTCCCTCGGTTTTGACAACCACGTCATCCACGTAGGCCTCGACGTTCTTGTTGAGTTGCCGCTTGAAGCGTGCCCGGATGGCCCGTTGATAGGTAGCGCCGGCGTTCTTCAACCCGAATGACATGGTCGTGTAGCGATGACGCGCCAAACGGGGTGATGAACGCGGTCTTTTCCTGGTCTTCCTCCTTGATTGCGATCTGGTGGTACCGGAGTAGCAGTCGAGGAAGCAGAGCGAGTCGCAGCCCGCCGTGGAGTCGATGACTTGGTCAATCCGCGGCAACCCGAAGGGGTCCTTGGGGGCAGTGCTTGTTGAGGTCGGTGTAGTCGACGCACATCCTCCACTCGTTCGAGTTCTTCTTGCGGACGAGGACGGGGTTGGCTAGCCACTCAGGATGGAAGACTTCTCTGATGAAGCCGGCTGCGAGTAGCTTGGCGAGCTCCTTCTTGATGGCGTCCCGTCTGTCGTCGGCGAAACGTCAGAGGTGTTGTCGCTTGGGGGTGGCCTTTGGGTCGACGTTGAGGCAGTGCTCAATCAGCTCCCTGGGCACTCCTGGCATGTCCGCTGGCTTCCACGCGAAGATGTCATGGTTAGCCCGGAGGAAGCTGATGAGCGCGTCTTCCTATTTGGGGTCGAGGCCGGCCCCGATGGTGGTGGTCTTGCTGGGGTCGCCTGTTCCGAGGTCGACCGTCCTGACGAGTACCTCCTCAGGTGGCTGAGGCTTGTTGGTGCTGTCAGACTTCTCTGGGATGTCGAGTTCGCTCGTGGCGAGCTTCTTCGACGCGGCGTAAACCTCCATCATTGCATTGGGTACTTGGTTCGTGGAAGCGATCACCACGGCCTCTGTATCGCAGTCGTGGGAGATCTTCAAGTCCCCTTGGAGGGAGAGTACACCGGCTGGGCTTGGCATCTTGAGTACCAAGTAGGTGTAGTGGGGCACCGCCATGAACTTGGCGATGGCCGGTCTGCCGAGGATGGCGTGGTAGGAAGTCTCGAAATCCGCAACCTCGAACTTGATGTACTCGGTGCGGTAGTTATCCCGAGACGCCCCGAAGGTAACTGGCAGTACCACTGAGCCCAGTGGGATAGCCGCGTTGCCTGGGACGATGCCGTAGAAGGGTACGCTGCCCTTGGTGAGCATGGGGGTGATGTCGAGGTTCATCTTCTTCAAGGTTTTGGTGAAGAGGACGTTGAGCCCGCTTCCACTGTCAATGAGCACCTTGTTGAGTTTGGAACCCGCCACTGTTGGCTTCAGGACGAGGGGGAACCGCCCTGGTTCGGAGAAGTTGGTCCATTGGTCCGCGCGGGAGAAGGTGATGGGTACCTCCGACCACCTGAGAGGGGTCGGGACCGCTGGTTCGATGGACATCACTTCACGACGGGTAGCCTTCGCTCCCCGCCCGCCGGCGGTCCGCCGAAGAGGACGTTGACGGTCTTCTCGGGTTCTTGGAAGTCGTTGTCGTCGCCGTCCTTCTTCTTGCCCTTTTGGTCGTGAGGGTGCGGTGGCTCCGGCGTATCCTTGAGTGCATGCCTGAGCTGGTAGCACTGCTCGGTAGTGTGGTTGCCGTTTGGATGCCACGGGCACTTCTCCTTCAGCAGGTCTTTGAACCCGCCGGAATTCTTCTTCGAGTTCCCTTTCTGAGGGCGCTGGATAGCCGCGACGGTGTTGTCTGGCTTGCGCTTGCGGTTGGAACCCGAGTAGTTGTTGTTGCTGTTGTTGTTGTTGCGGCCGCCTTGGTTTGCATTGCTGCCGCTGCCGCCGCCCTCGGTTCTCGCTTGGACTTGCCGCGGATGGCGTCGTACTTGGCGTTGGCCTTGTCCTCTTCATCCGCCCGGGACGTGATCATGTCCTTGAGGTGGGGAATGGACTGGGGGGCGGCGACGACCGAAGTCCTCGAAGGTGCGGCGATGGTAGAGGCCGTCCCGGAAGAGGTCGATGACCTCCTTGTCGGTGACGTCCACGACGGTAGCGCGCTTGTCGAAAAAGCGGCGCATGTACTTGCGGAGGGTCTCGCCTTGTTCCTCGCTTGATCATGGCAAGGTCCATGCGAGTACCCGAACGGCCCATGGCGCCCGCGAAGTTACTCGTGAACTCGCTCCTTCGGTGGGTCCCACTTGTCGATCGAGTGCTTGTCCGGCGACTCGAGCCATGTGAGTGGGGCTTGGTCCGGACGAAGGGGAAGTAGAGGCATTTGGTGTCGCTGTTGCCGCCAGCGTTCTCGATGGAGAGGGCGTAGCATCGGAGCCACTGGATGGGATCCTGCTTCGCGTCGTACTTGGTGATCCCCAAAGGTTTGAACTTGTCGGGGAGGAGCAGGTTGCGAAGCCGGGGTGAGAAGGCAGGGAAGCCGTCGCCTTCAGCAGCGGTGGTCGACTTCTTCTGTCGCAACTCCTCGATCCTCTGACGAGCATCGTACCCGCCCTGAGAGGCACCGGAGGCGTGGTTGTGCGCGTGGCCGCGGCCGCCGCGGGGCCGCCGCCGCCTCGGCTTTCCCCGTTGGCCCCGTGGTTGGAGCCGCCGCCGTCCGCCGCCGCCGCCGGGGGGTCGTTGCCGCCGCCACCGGCCGGAGCGCGGTGGGGGACAACTTCTCGGTTGCCTTGGTCCTGGCGTGAAGGTCCGCCGGCGTTGGAGCGGCGGGTTTGGGTCAGCGGGATGTCGGCTCGAGTACGGTTGGGGCCGGGGTCGGCACTGCGACTAGTAGCTTCATTGTCGCGGGGTTTGGCTGGGAGAGGTTGGTTGACTCTGTTGTCGATCCGCATGAAGTAGGCGTCTTCAGCGAGCTTGGCGATGACCTCTCCAGCGCGTATGCCCTGAGCCTGACGCGCGATCGCTGTGATCGACATGAGGCACTGCTCAGGGGTGGTGTGTACTCTGCTCTCGACCGCCTCGAGAGCTTCCGCAAGGTTGCGGATGGGAAGGTTGTCTCTGAGCCGCCGGCGCCGTTCGCCCGCGCTTCTCGTTGCGCTCGCGTCGGGCGTCCCTATTGGCGACGGTCTCGTCTGCGGGTGCATTGGCAGACAGCTCGTCTGCGGAGATGTCCTCCAGGTATCTGTCTTCAGCCGTGCCTGAGGGTCCTGGAGTTTCGCCGGCCGGCCATGAAGACTTGGCGATCGGGGGTGCCCAAGCTGGACTCAGAGGGCGCCACCTCAGTTGGTGTGTTTGAGTCGGCCGGGGCCGGTGGTGTTCCCTCCCCGGAACGGTAGCGAGTCGATGTAGGCGACGTAGCGTGAGTCCTCCTTTGCCGAGGTCGGCGGGCTTGCGGTCCGGCCGCATGGACATATCTTCCCGCCGGCGTCGATCTTATGACCGGCCCGGAGGCCGGCCCCGACAAGGGAAGCTCGGTGGAGTCATCCTCGGACTCGGGCTCCTCGGGGGTCCGACCCGAAGTCGAACTCGTAATCCGGGTTCGAGTAGAACTCGGAGAGAGGACCGGAGTCCGAGATGTGGTCGGGGACGGCGTCGGAGTCCGAGTTGTACTCGGTTACGGGTTCCTTGCCGGCCGGCGTGGTGTAGGAGCCTCCGTGCGGGCCCGCCGGGGACGTGTGGGCCACGCGCGGAGCGCCGGGCGTGGTGAAGGGGCCGCTCGCGATGGCCGAGCGGCCCGGCTCGCATGCGGTGGCCCATGGCGACGTCGGGTTCGAGTTGGAGACGGACTCGAGCTCGAAGTCGGCGTGGATGTTGGAGAGCGAAATTTCGCCGAACTTGCGGCGAGCTCGCCCGTGACAACTTCGGAAAGCGTCACAAGGCCTGTCCTCGAGTCGGGCTGCATGATCAGGCGACGCTGGAAGGAACCCGCGCCATCAGCTGTGCAGACCCAGGCGCCGAAGACGAAGGTGTCGCCACGGTTGAAGGCGACAGTTGGCTTGATGTGGACGAAAGCCGTCGAGTTCGCCATGTGATCTCGAGCGAGAGCCCCTACCTAGCGCGCCAGCTGTCGGTGTTTTAGACCGGCAACCTACTACGGGGAGTACCCGAAGTAGATGAATGTGACTCGCCGAGATCGGTAACTCGAAGGAAGAGACACGTGGCACACAATTTAGACAGGTTCGGGCCGCGAGGTGCGTAATACCCTACGTCCTGTATGCTGCGTGGCTCTGGATTGATAGGGCACGATTACAAGGTGGTGCAATAGTGCGCCGTGGGTTGTATGAGATGAGATTGGATGAGGGGATCGATCCCTGCCTCGCCTTATATAGTCCGGGAGGCAGGGTTACAAGTCGGAGTAGGAAGAGAGTACTAGTCGAGTACGTCTAGGAGTCCCCTGCACAGTGCGGAACATGTACGGCCTTCCTAACCGAGTACTACTCCCCGTGTGTAGTCCTTGTGCTCCACGCCTTCAGGTGCCGTGTAGCGCAAGCCGGGTAGTCCCAGGGGCCCACCGAGTAGTCGGTCCTGGTACCCACCGAGGTAGTGGGCCCAGGGAGGTCCATACGACAGTGTGTGTTTGATTTCTTGAGTTGGGTGTGTGGGAGCTCCTTTGTAGCATATGTATAGCTTTCTTTTGTGCATTTCTTGCATTTGGCATTGCATATGTAACATGATGTATAGGCATCCTTGTATCTTAGATTGCATGCATTTTGTATCATATGCATTGGATAGGAAAAGCTTCTCCTATATACATTGTTCACCATGGGTTGCTATATATGTTCTTGTGAGCTTGTTTGGTATGCTATGGTTAGTTTGGTTTAGCTCTTGATGATCTTGATGAATGGTCCATGGTTGATGGCTAATTTTTTGAAAAATGTCACATATATGCTCTCTCATGTGTAAATGCCTTTATATGATCTTGACATGTTTTAGTGGCTTTGCTACGCTTAATTTGTGTTAGGATAGCTAGTTTATTGATCATATGGGTCCAAAGGCTCATTTGCCATCATGAATGTTTAGCCCTCTTGTTTTATCTTGTGGAGGGACATAAGTTCCTTTTTGTCGCAAAGACATTTCATGTACCAATTATGAATCTGAAAATGAAATGAATTATGCTTGGAAAATATGCTCCCATGTCATATGTGCTGAATTTAATTTGCTTTGGGTGCTAAACCGTTGCATGATGCCTACCAATGAGAAGTCTCATACATAGAAGTAGGCACATGGCTTGGTGGCTTTGACATGACATGAGGTGCTTGTGGGTGTTTATGATGGTCTTATGATTAGAATGGCTGTCCTAGCATGAAGTTTGAGTGGCTTTGCCATTTTGATATGTTTTGCTCATGTTTTGGTATTTGTTTATGAGAGAGTAACTTTTCGCAAAATTACTCAAATCTTTTTTAGCCTTGTCCAATGGTTGTGAAACTTGGTGATCACGTAGTTAAGGTCATTACGAACCTGTCGAGTATCTAACTTGCTCATTTGGACTTGTGTAGCTCCTTGTGATGAATTTTGTATATTTGAGAAGCTATATGTTGAAAGGTTTCGCATTTTGCCTTGATTCATGCATTGTCAACAAGGGGGAGAAGTTTGTGCATTCTTTGGGCACCTGGAAGTGTTTGGAAGGTGTTCCAATTGGTTCGGGAAAATTTTGAGCAGTTTGGTGCAGGGCCGGTCTCTTGGGGCGGTCTAACCGCCCCCCAGGCGGTCAGATGTGGCACAGGCGGTCTAACCGCCCTGTATAGGCGGTCTAACCGCCCTGGGCAGAGTGAGCAAGTTTTTGCTCTTTGTTGCATTCCCGCGTTGCATTGCTGCATTTGTTTAGGGGGGGTGTGCTTTGGCTCAAGGGGAGCTTGCATATGTGCAGGGGGAGCTCTTTGTGGTGTTCGAGCTCTGTTTCGGTGGTTTGCGCTCTTTGCTTGAGCTGTGTTTTGTCTCGGATGTGTCGAGCCGTTGCCCTTGCCTAAGGGGTCCGAGACTTGTCTTCTTCAAGTGATCTTGCTCTTTGCCTTTGTTTGGCTTTCGATCGCTTGTTGGAGTTTCTTTTTGTTTGTTTCTTTTCTTTTTCTTTTCTCTCTTGTTACTTTCGTGTGGGTGTTGTCAATGCACTCATCAAGGGGGAGATTGAGGACCATGTGTGGTTCGAGGATCGGTGGATGGTCGCTCCCTTGTGTGATGAGTGATTGACAACGTTGTGTGGACTGATTCTTGGCTAAGTATTGCAGGTGCAGGTTGCGGCTTGACTCGTGTTGGTGCACGTGAAGAACAAGCGCGAAAGGTCGTTGCCGGTGAGGCCTCCAGGTGTGGAGAAGACAAGTAGGTTTTGTTCGAGGGACCCGGTGGCCAGTGGGGTCAAGTGCGGGCCACATGGTGGCATGAACAACAAGATGAAGTCGTGGACGGTTTCTTGGTAGAGCCTCAAAACCAAGGTCGAGCCGGGACTACGTGGGAGCCGAGTCATGAGTGGAGATTGGCGGAGGCTACATTGAGTTCGCGGGGTTTGCAGTGGTTCACCAGAAAACCACTGGGTTACTCGGTTGAGCCACAAAACCGAGGCCGAAGACTCGACGAGGGGGTGCGGCCACCCAGGCCGGTTCAACCGCCCAGGAGGGGCGGTCAGACCGCCTGGGTCCGGTCAGATCTCCCGGGCCGGTCCTAACCGCCCGTGGGGGCGGTCCGACCGCCCGCCGCCGCGCCGAGATGCTTCGAAGCGGAGGACACACGTCGGGATCGCAAGGCTTGCGTCGAGGCTAAGCAGTGTGCGGTCGCCGGGCATCCGTCCGATGAAGAAATTCCGAAGACTTCCAAATCCGCCCTCGAGGGGCATGTATCCCTAGTTATAAGTGAAGGGTAGTTTAGTCTTTTCGATGCCTCCATATATACTCATTGAATGGGTGGATGGCAGCCAACTCTTGGAACCCTAGCTCATTTGTTTTTCCATTTTCGTTCTCCATTTTCCTTAGGATGTTAGAGGACTAGCTTGAGAGCTTCATGTGAGATCTAGAGAGAGGGATGGATGTTTGGGTGGCAAGCTAGACCTTGTACGAACTGTTCATGGCATGTATAGATGGTTCGGCGTTGTTCATCATGGTGGTTTTCCCGTCTCTTTTGTGTTGATTTTCGGAGCTCTTTGTTGGCGGTGTTTTTAGGACGATTTCTTGGGGTTTTTGGTGGGTGTCACGTATGAGGTTCTTGTGCCTCTTTGGCTGGTGACTTTGCCCCCAAATCTCCTTTGAATCGGACTCGATTTGGTGGTTTCTCGAGTTGGGCGAGTTCTTGACCTAGAGAAGTGATTTCTTCGATTCCTCTTGATTCTGAGCGTTTCGGGTCGATTCCTTTAAGGTAGAGGTTGCCCAGGAGGTAACCCAGCTATTTCTGAAGTTTTGCTGCAATCCGTGGAGTGATTCGGGAGATCGGGCGCGAGGAAGTTGAGGTTTGACCCGCGGGTTCGTTTTCTGGAAGGGGCGGTCTAACCGCCTGCAGGGGGCGGTCTAACCGCCCGGGTGTTTCCGGTGTCGAAGTTTTGTTTCGCTGGATTTTCCTCTCGTGAGTTTGTTCGCCTTGATCGGAGGAGTGTCCGGGTGAAATTTGGGGTCATTCTCGTGCTGTTTGCTAGGTGTTCTTGGTTGGAGTTCGTTGCTAGGTAAAGGAGGTTAGACCGCCCCTGGTAGCCGGTCTAACCGCCCCTAGGCCCCTGGGTGGAGTTTCGGTTTTCGCCAAGATTTTCTGGTAGCTAGCATGGCCTTGACCAGAGATCTTTGTTGGTAAAACCGGGGTGAGTTTTGGTGCTCGAAAGAGGCGTTCCGGAGGATTTCTTGGTTACCAGGTGGAGGCGGTCTAACCGCCCCTATACCCGGTCTAACCGCCCCCCTCTGGTTAGCCGGCTTTCGAGTTGTTTCCGCTGTCGTTGCTGCGTGTGTGTTGTGGTTGCTGGTAGAGTTTGTCCCTAGGACCAGTAGCACTCCAGTGGCTACGTGGTTTTGGCAAACGGAAGGTAGAAGTGCGGAGCATGTGATTTCGGGGGTTCGACCGAGCTAGTTCGTCTTGTCGGAGTTTCAATCTCCCTCGAGAAGAATTTTTATCGGCTCCCATTCACTCCCCCCCTCTCTGGTCGCCTAATCGGTCCTTCAGGGCCTAGTTGTGGGATAGTCAGTCATTTTAGCTAGTCTGTTGGAGAAGAGGAAATATAGAGAAAATTTTAGCTAAATGACTAGCTAAATGTGAATTTAATTAGTCTAATTTAGTGAGTCTCTTGGAGTTGCAACATGGTCTAGATTTTTTCTAAGGACTAAACAAATTGACCAAATAAATTTCCTTTTAAATAATTTAAACAACATTTAAATTTCGAATCACCAAAGTGTTTGATGCACACATGCCTTTGCATTGGTTTTTGGTTGTGTTGTGTGTTTTCAAAAATCAAAAGTTCAAAGTTTGTAAAACCACCTCGAATCCCTCTCTCTTTCTCTCTTTTCCTTAGCTAAATCCAACCTACCTTTTTTCCAGCCCAACGACCTCTCTTTTATTTCCACCGCGCGGCCCAGATTGGCCCGTTACCAACCCACCTCCTCTCCCTCTCTCTCACCCACTGACGGACGGGACCCACACGTTAGGGTCGTCCCCTACCTCCACTCGGTGCCCCCACTCTTCCCCTCCCCCCACTAAGCGCGCCATCAATGCGCAGTAGCGCATCGCGCCACCTTGCCCCTTCCCCTCTCGTATCGCCACACCCAAGCTCCACCGAGCTTTAATGGCCGGCCATCGCCGGAGCTCCCTCACTGCCTTGTCATGCCTCTTCCCCTATCCCTCTCCACCCTATAAAAGACGCCATAAGCCCGTGCACAACCCGCACCTCACCTCGCTCTTCCCTCGCGCACAACGCAACAGCCGCCCAAGTCCGGAGTGCTGCCGCCCACCGGAGCTCCGCGGGCATTGATCCACTTCCTCGTCGCCTCTCCGCCACCAAGATATTGTCCTGAGGCTTCGCAGTGAGGTGAAGAAGCTTCCCCTTTCTTTCTTTTGCTCTTAGTCGCGTTGGTACTCGTCATAGAAGCTCTCCGGTGTTGGCTCTGCTTTGCCCGTCCGCTCTGCCAGTCGTGGTGTCTTGACAGCCACCTAATACTCCCTCATAACCCTCTACTTGTGTTCGCAAGATCTTTCTCTAACTGTAGGAGAAAACCGCACTCAAAATTGAGCACGGGAGCTCGAGCCGCGCCAGCGACCTCCACCGCCCAGCGCCGCCGCTTGCCGTCCGTCCACCGCCGCCTGCAGTTGCGAGCCGCCGCTAGTCGTTCATCCGCAAGCTAATGGCTCTGATCCAGCCCCATCCCGTAGGTCAAACCGTCTGGGTAATGGTCAACCCAACCAGCGCCGTCATCTTTGCAATAGAGCCCCTTAATTTTTCTAGTTTCACAAGTATACCCTTCCCCCCTACCCTTGCAGTTAAGTCATTTCTTTTATGTTTAGGCCCCCGATCTTTCTAGTTTTCCCTTTCACCGTCCTTGGAAGCTTGTTTTACACCTTAGCCCTTCGGTTTTTAAGCATAATTAGGTTTTAGGTCCTCAGTTATTATGGTTTAGTCCCCGAACACCAAGTTTTCTTGCAGTTTAGCCCCTAGAGCTTGTATAGGGTGTATCTTTTCCGTCACTTGTCCATTTTAAGCATTCTTGGTGTCCACACGATCGCCTCAGTAGGACCGTTAGTTCTAGCCGTGTATTATAACCTTTTTGTAATATTTGGTGTACTATTTTATTTATTGCATGTTTTCTTGTGTGATCGTAGAAGACGTGCCTTTCGAGGAATACCAAGTCCAGAAGTTTGAAGAAGACGAGAGTAACTCTTGGTTGGAAGAAGGCAAATGGTTTTCTCCCCCAACATATTCTATTTTATCCTAATAACAAGCATGCTATCACACTTTATATTTATCTTGTTTTGCATGACGAGATAACCTTTTTAAGGACATACTAGACTTTATCCTTAATCCCTTGAACACCATGGTTTAAAAGAAATATTTTTGGGTAGAATATGCTTAGTTTCTTAACTTGGGATGGATGAAATAAATCTTTATGAAAATGTTTCATGCTTAAAGTTGGTGAACTTTGGTAACTACAAGATCATAAGATTTAATCGGAACTTGGAGACCCACCCAAGAAGACAGTGCAACCACAGTCCACATGGCTCTGGCTAAGCCAATTAGTTAGGTGTGCGAATTAGTTGATGACCTTTTCCGAAAGGAGCAGAGGGGGGTCGAGGCTGCAAGGGTATAGCCCGGTCCTCTTGGGGTACCAGCCTTTGCTAAGGTGCTGACCACTATGGAGGGTTATGATCCGCCCCGAACTGTAACTCTTGCGGGTTGTTGGTCTTTTTGCATGCCTTTGTAAATGCTTCGTAGTGGACCCCTAGCCACTCACCTCGGAAGTGTTTAAGGGTCTAGCTAACCCAGTCGATATGGGGAACATGAGCTGTGGTGAAAGTGTACAACCTCTGCAGAGTGTAAAACTGATCGATCAGCCATGCTTGCGGTCAAGAGCGGCTTGGACCCTCACATGATAAGTGAACTTGAAGTTGGAATTTTTTTTTGCGAATTACACAATACATCGGAGACACTCACAACGCACGCACACTCACCCCTATGAATACACGCATGCAAATCCTACCTCTAGGAGCATCTTTGAAGACTGTGTCGGCAAATCCTTAAGATTCACGAAGTCACCACAGGCGCCTCGTTATCGACGAGAACGTTGCCTACCACTGAAAGCACAAACACCGTTAAATCCTGAGAAATTCGCTCCCACGGGGAGTCGAACCCAGGACCTGAGGTGCTACCGGGGCTCTTGTAACCACTAGGCTACAGGCCCTTTCGCAACTTGAAGTTGGAATTTAAATCATGGTTTTATACGGTTTTGTATGGTTTCGAGGGAACGATTTATAAATGCTAAGTTTTGGGTTGGTATAAACTTACACTTAGTAAATAGGTGCTTGCTAATAACATTTGACCAACTTAAAAATGCTATTTGCGCAAAGCCTTAGCCTATCCTTGATAGATTTGCATTTTCCGCAAAGTACCAACCATAAGTGTACTCACTCTTGCATATATGTTTTCAGAGGAGGATGCTGGGGTGGAGTTCTTTGGTGAGTTCGATGAAATCTGAGGCATGCGTTACTCCAGTCGGATGCCTGTGGAGTTAAAGATGGTGCTGGATCATCTTAGTTATCGATGTTCGTGTAAAGACCCTCGAGTCTACCCTCGTGAGTGTAATAAAGATAATAAATCCCTATTATACGATTTGAGCATTGTCTTACACTTCTATTTCTATCATATTTGTGAAATTTTGATCTTGACACACATATGAGATGCACTTGGTTTCTCTTCGGGAATTAGGTGTGGCAGTATGTGCTGCAAATACTTCGGAACTTGTTTGAGATTTTGCTTAATGAAATCAATGCAGTCTCTCGACTGATAAGGCCGTCTTCCAATAACGAACCAACATCGATGCTGTGTCGTCTATATATAAGGAAAGAGTTCAAAAATCCTCATGAACTGGTTTAAATTTGGCTGAACTTTAAAATTTCATATTGCGTTTGCCGGTTACTATACATGCCCGAAGCAAGTGAGTAGTGACACAAGATCGGTGGATAAGAAAAAAATACATAGAAAATTACTACTGGTACGACAATTAGATTGCCGTACAATGTCAAGCTCAGAGATATGGTGACATAGGTGTGGCAATCACCATCTATTTTAGATATATTTTCTGAAACTTTTTTCAAATCCAAAAGTCCGTGACATGGTCAAGCTCAGAGATATGGTGACATAGGTGTGGCAATCACCATCTACTTTAGATATATCTTCTGAAACTTTTTTCAAATCCAAAAGTTCGTGTACGGCCGTGTCCTGTACTGTTCTTCCAACTGATGCTTACTGTTTATAGTTCCTATCGTTTGTTGTATTCATCCTCCATATATGGATCGAACTTGAAACTGATCGATCAATGATAAACTTGAGCTGGAGTAAACTGTGTACTCCTTGAGTCCAAAAAGAATGCCATTCTAGAAATTTTAGGACAGATTATTAAGGAGGTGAAATGACCTAGATTGCCCCTATTTATTTGCCATATTAGGTGCTAATTGATTGTTGCATGTCTACATGCACATGCACACATGTCAAATTAAGCAAAACATCATTCTTTTTGAGACAAATTTTAAATCCTAAAAGGTCATTCTTTTTGAGACGGAGGGAGTAGTTCCTATTCCACGAGAAACTCATGCTCGACCTCGCTGTCACTCGGTTTTTTCCCAAGAAGTCGAAACTTTGGTTGGGATTTTCACGCTTGAACTTTTCTTTCATTTTGTTAATCAGTACTCCCTCCGTCCCATAAAAGAGTGCAAGTTTAGTCTACCAAATGCATTAAGTTTTGGCATGCAAATTAGATCTGACCACTTAATTAGAAAGATAATTAGATCTATTTTTTTAAGATTGCATTTTTTGTGAGATTTTTTTGCAAAAGCTAAGATTTCATTTTTTATGGGACGGAGGGAGTAGATTGACTTTAGATGCCAACCAAACTGATAAAAAATGATGGAAAGTAAGTAGGAAAAGCACATGCAATCCTGAACCGGAGATTGGATAGCTCGAATTTGGATTTCTATTCGAAAATAAATTTAATCTGGGTGATACATACCAAGATACATGCATATCCTTTACGGGTAGTTTTGGAAGAACAAAATCATTGTTGGACATTAGACGCACAATTACAAATATGGGTAAAATATAACATACATTGGCAAAGATTATTCACTTAAAAAATTTAAAAATATTATAATGAATATTAAAAATAGGTAAAACAAAATATTTTACAATATCAAAATAAACTATTTGAATTAATTTACACAAATAAATTATACGCTTCAAAATAAATTAAAATACTATATTTACTATTTAATTTAGAAAGATGCTTGTGCTATACGAACGTGGATAATATCAAATATCCATACACTATTTATTTAAAGGAAGAAGTCCATTTTTGGCCATCGAACTAAGCCGAAGTTTGGTTTTGGCCATTGAACCCGAAAATCAAGAATCTTCGACCGTCAAACTCTTAAAACCGTTCACAATTGGCCATGGGGTGGTTTTGGTGACCGGTTTGCTGACGTGGAGTCCATGTGGCGGTGGGACCCACCTGTTAGTTTATTTTATCTATTCGGTCTCCCCCTACCTTTCCCCTCTGCTCCTCTCTCTTTCTCGAGCACTCTAGCGGTCGGCCGCCCGGGCGAGCTAGAACTCTGCATCAGGCCAGCGCTGCTGGCCGGGCGAGCTGGAGCTCTACCTCGGCAAGCGTGGTCGGCCGAGCGAGCTCGCGGCGAAGCCGGGCGAGCTGGAGCTCCACCTCGGGTCAGCGCCGCCGGCCAGGCGAGGTTGAGCTCTGTGCCATGCTAGCACCCCAAGCGGGGCAAGCTGGAGCTTCGCCTCGGCCGCGGCCAATCGGGTGAGCTCGAGCTTCGCCGCCATGGGAGGTGGGAGAAGCTCACTAGAGCTTCGCGGCGGAGGGATTCTGATCACCGTTTTCGAATTCGAGGGCATGGGGGAGACGATGGGGAGGATTCGGTTCTGGGTGCTCTTCGGGGTGAGGGGGTGGAAGGAGGCTAGCTGTGGGTGGCCATGAATGTGGCTAAAGATTTTGGGGAGCTCCTCCGCGCTCGGCTCCACCTCGCCCTCGCGAAGACCTTGGCCGCAAGGGCTAGCTCCAGCGCGTGGGCCTCCGCCGGTCTCGCGTGCCAGCTCCGCCACGCGGGCTTCTGCTGGTCTCGCGCGGGGCTCCGCTGCATGTCGCACTCTTGGCCGGGGAGAGGGCGGCACACACACACACAGAGAGAGAGAGAGAGAGACGCCCGCCGGCCGGCGTGGGTGGAGGGCGCCGAGAGAAGAAGAGAGACGCGAGAGAGAAGAAGAGGGGGTGAGAGAATAGATAAAATAAACTGACAGGAGGGTCCCACCACCACGTGGATGCCACGTCAGCAAAACCGGCCACCAAAACCGCCCGACGGTCAACTGTGAATGGTTTAAGAGTTCGATGGTCGAAGATTCCTGGTTTTCGGGTTCAATGGCAAAACCAAACTTCGGGTATAGTTCGATGGAAAAAATGGACTTCTTCTTTATTTTTTAAATATGAATACAAATTCGGATAATAGAGAAACGAATTGTCCACTTAAGGTACTACACCATTAGAAATGAATTTGGATGCAAATATCCATATATCATATTTTAGCAGTTACAAATTTGGATAATATTCGGGATATCAGCGTACCGATTTCTTCCACCACTCATACTAATGCACACATGTATGAATTGAAGAAGAGACCATACTGTCATCCTCACAAAGAATGTGTTAGCCGTGTGCACAATTGTGCAGAAATAAATACGAGTTGCTTGGCTGCATCGCCTGTAAATACCTATGCAATGGAACACAGATAGGCACCAACTAATCAATTAGAAACAATAATTTGGCAAGAAAATATAAATTAACTTGAGTGGGATTTTTTTTGACAACAGGCATAACTTTATTTAACAGCAAGAAGCTGATTGAACCATTACATCGTTAATGGTTACAAGTTGGAGTGCACTAGAGAGGGGGCACCCATGGAGTACATAAGTTTGGATCTGAAACAAGGTGTAAATGATGTTGATGTATTGCTCTTGTAGCCAGAGAATGCGCCATGTGATTTTGATTTCTTGGAATCTTGAGAACTTTGTATGAATCCTGCAAAGAAGTCACAATTGCTTGGGTGAAAGGTTTTATTCTCCAATCCGGTGGATCATGGGGATGTTGCCCATCACTAGGCTAGAAACGATTTGTCCTGGCGGCTAAAACCGGTTTTTGCTGGCGGGCACGACACCCGCCAGCAACTTTGAGCCAGTAGAAATGGTCCTTTGTGCTGGCGGGTGGCCGGCCCGCCAGCACAGATCCATTTGTGCTGGCGGGTCACTTAAACGACCGCCAGCACAAATGTCATCAGTGCTGGCGGTTACTTAAGCAGACCGCCAGCACAAATGTCATTTTTGCTGGCGGTCGTTTAAGTGAACCGCGAGCACAAGGGTCATCTTTGCTGGCGGTTGCTTAGACCGTCCGTCACAGAAAACATTTTTCCCATTTCCTATATAATTCCTCATAATTGTTTATTATTTGTATATAATTTGTCATTTTGGTCTATTATTTTTTCACATTGGCATTTGTATGCTAAATTCGCTTTAATTTACTGTAATTTAATTTGTATTTAACCGCCAAATCCATATATATGTCTCACAAACACATAATCCAAACTCAAATAAAAAATGTATATATAAGTCACATTACAAAACATTGTGCATAATAGATAACCCTAAGACACCCATCTTCGTAACCTTTCTACATCGTCTAATGACAAAACTCCTTCTTCATCGAAGAATTCTCCATCCTCGTGGCAAATCTCACGTAGGATGAATCTAGCCATGTCCGCACAAATGTTGGCGATTTGATTGTCACCAAGTTGCCCCCATGATTTGTCAATGGTAGGCATCTGCACGTAAACACAATAAATGAAGATTGTTATGCATTACCATCAGGACCATAATTAGCACATACATAGTTGTGTACAAACTAGAGGCTTACGTCTTCAGGATTCGTCCGGTACCTCCTATTATTTGTCAAAACCTCACACACATAATATCCACATAGTACACTGCCAGGAGGTTGTTTGTAGCACTGCAACCAAATAAAAAATGATCGGTGCTAATTAACAGAAGTGTACCAACTCTGATAAAAATGATTGATACTTATTAACAGAAGTGTTCTTACCCATTTGGCATTGCGTATCACCAATTTTTCCTTCTTGTGCTCCCTGCCATTGAGTATGTATAGCCTATAAGCACTTTAAGGATATAAAAACATAAGTTACTAATACAATTTGAAATATAGTTGATACACACATTAGTGATTATATATTGCACTTAGTTGTCTTACTTTTTTATAATATCAATGATTGTCTTGTAAGAAGACGATGAATAGTGTAATGAGTCGAAGACCCCCACAGTTCCCAACTTCGGACACATGTGAAAGCAAATGAAATGATCACTGCATAAAATTAAAATAATTATTATAAATAGACTAAAAAATGAAGTCAAATGATGAAATAGTTATTTAAAGGATCTTACTCAAAATTGTAAGCAAACTTGATAGAATCCTTATGTTGGTTTATCCTCATGACCGTTGAAATGTATACAGACACCTCGTGAAGTTTTGCTTTCTGGTAATTCTTTATTAATTTTTCTTTCTCTTCTGGTGTCTTTGCTTCTTCCTCTATTTTCTTTCTTAGTTCATCCCTCATTATGAATGTGTGATGTGATTTGGTTACTTGTTGCGGGTCAATAAATGCTACCTTCCACCTCCCATTTGTTTTCTTTTCATCAGACGCTTGCATCCTACAAAAAAGTTTATTTAGGATGGTAATAACAATACATATGGAATAGATTTGGATGTCGTATATGTATGTTGACTTACATGGACCAAATGGTGACGAGATTGATGTCGAGTTTTTCACGACGGAACATCGCATGCAAATCGGGGAAATCGATTGCAACCTTCCGGTCATAAGAGCTACTGAACACCCATTTCGGGAGATTGGCGGTGATAGTGTGAATGCCTTGCTTCATGGCGTGCATGATCCAAGTATGCAGCCTCATTAATTCTGACGGCCCTTCGTTCAGTTGCCACCTAAACAAGAATGGTTTGCCATGCTCATACTTGTCGGGCACCTCATCCGACGAAAACATACTTATGTGCTCCTCCTTTTATTTTTGTAAAGAGGTGCAGGATAAAGACTTTTCATCTGGTGCCTTCTTGAGTACTTGAACATTAGGTGATTCTTTACCGGATGTTGGAGCCCGTTTAGGTTTATTCTTCAGTACTTTCAAGAACAAGTCAACATCAGATGATTTCGTCTTTGGTTCATATGAGTTTATCATCCGGTGTATTGTTGTTGGCGTCTTGGTTGCTGGAGGAGGAGATGGTGGTCTTGGACATGGCAGAGGAGATGGTGGTGCCCCTGCCCCTGCCCCTGATGTCGGAGGAGTTTGTGGTCTTGGATCGGATTTCGGAGATGATGATGCTCCCGCCCCTGCCCCTGATGCCGGAGGAGTTTGTGACATGTTGTTGTCATTAATGTTAACTCCCTGCTCCACAACCATCATGTTGTTGTCATTGTTACCGCCTCCATGTTCCCCACCCATTGTGTACTCGACCATTGCAGCATCTGGATCCTGGGGGGTACTCGTTCTTGGCTAGGTTGCAAGCAAGGACTTGGTGACGTATTAATTATGATATCTCGACGATGCCACAATATGTATTGGTTCCTCGCATCACCGAGAAGCGTGATCCCATCCTCAGTAGGGATATCAATCTCGCACGACTCATTAGAAACCGAAACAACTTGAACCCATGAGTACTCTGGCGGTGGTGGATTCGAAAACACACGACCCGTTAGTGCCATGGCTGTCCCAACTTCTCGAAACTTATCTAGTTTTCTTCCATATGGAATAACCAACTTGCATGGTGTATCCTCTACAATTTCATCCACAGGATGCTTGGCGATAGCAATAGAACCAACACTACTTGGAGTCGGGATGGCTCCGATCTGGTCAAGCATCAAGTTTGGAAGAACCTGTCCAGAACCACCAGATACTAGATTCTCTGCACTTGGCCCAACAGAAGCTTGTTGTTGTTGTTGTTGTATGAAGAAGGCTATCAATTCTTGCTTGGCAATTTCTCTCATCTTGTCTTCAAGCTTCTTCTTATAACAGTCTCGCTTTTTATAACTTGATCGGTGTTCACGAAATGCTTTACCCCAGGGCAAGGTAGAAGAAATCCCTCGAACACGGCCAGGGTGCTCAGGCGTTCCGATCACGGCGAATAGCATATCTTTCTCCCTGTCGGGCACGAAAAGACCTTTCTTTTGCATTTCCACAAGTTCTTCCAGCTTCTGATAAATTTGTTCTGTTGAGGGCTTCTGGAATGAAACATTACCGTCAGGTGCTATAGCCGGAACTCGAGCAAGGATCCCATTCCTGCTACGCTCATCCATGCCTTCAAAAATAGTTGGTAAACCAGCTACCCGCCTTTCTTCTTCCTCCTTCCTCCATTTTGCCATTTTGGCAGCATATCCTCCGGAACCCAAGCGATGGGGGTTCTCAGCAGCTTTCATAGCCTTCTCCTTTTGTTGGACGCTCAGAGCTACTGCTTCCGTCGTCTTCTTCTGATCTACGAATTCTTCCCAGACTGCTAGCGGAATGTTACCATACACATCCCTAGCATCCTTTCCTTTCTGGACAAATTTAGTATTAAGTGTAGACCTCCAATTCCTAAGAGCTCTTCCACAAAGGCCCTCAGCAAAAGTTCTACCTGCATTTTCTGTACCTTCCGGATAAACAAATTTTTCTTTCACTTTGGCCCATAATACATCCTTCGTAGCCTTAGGGACTGTCTTCCAATTAGTAGTTGTGATCCAAGACGCCAATTGGTCTCTGACAATTGCACCGACGATGTTTCGAAATCTAGCAACTATCCCCTTAGGTTCGACGGGCTCACCTTTGTCACCCAACCGTTCTATCACAAGTTGTCCTCTTTCAGGGATCTGGTTTCTTCTTCTATGACCACGTTTACTTTTCAGGTTACTAGAACTAGTAGTACCCAAAGGTTGTGGTTCTGAAATGACTTCTTCCTCTTGGGCACGAATGTTAGATGCTCTACGACGTCGTCGCGGGGATCGGTCATTGTTCTACACATAAAACACTATTTAAAGTATATCTTAATTGAATAAACAAACATTAAGTTGAGTGAATGTGCATGCAGACCTCATTATCGCTTGGTTCGTAATCAACATCATCGTCTTCGGGACGCCTACGAGGTTGTGGTTCGCTTGGTTCGCACTCAGAGGGAGTTTCATAGTCTCTAATTATACCACTATCACTAGATTCCTCCTCACCGGATTGTTCACTGTTAACATTTGATCATAGATAATCCATAGTCCATAGTCCATATTTATACAATAATCCATAGTCCATATTTATACAACAATCCATTTTTATATAAAAAAATCTATTTATCAACAATCCATATTCCATATTTCATTATTTATACACCAAAACTAATAAAATTAAATCCATAGTCCATTTTATATAATAAATCTATTTAAAAATTAGACACAATCCATAGTCCATACTTATAATAAATTTATTTATACAAAATGCATCATCCATTTATTTATACAGAATGCATCATCCATTTATTTATACAAAATGCATCATCCATTTATTTATACAAAATGCATCATCCATTTATTTATACAACAAAATTAATAAAATAAAATCCATAGTCCATTTGTAACATTTTTAAATCTATTTATCCACAATCCATGTAATTCATTTATCCACAATCTATTTATCCACATTTTTAACACATGTAATTGCATTTTGAAAAAAAAGAAAAAAACACCAACCAAGCAGGGGATGTCGTTGCTGCGCCGTCGGGCCCTATCCCCGGCCTCCATGCGTCCCAAGCGGTGAGGAGATGAGGTGTCGGTGGCGAGCGGGGGCGGCGCTGTCGGCGGCGGCGGAGCGCTCGCGGCGGGTTCCGCCGGCGGTTGGGGGAAGCGGCCGGCGGGGAGGAGGACGCCATCCCGGTAGGGAAGAGGGGCGGTGGCGCTCGGTCGGCGGGGGTGGCGGGGCGACCGCGGACGACGCGCGGCGGCGGTTCACGGGAGAAGGGGCGACACCCTAGCGAGAAGACGGCGGCGGTCCATGGGGAGAAGGGGCGGGGCCCTCGCGGATGACGGCGGGGTGCTCGTGGACGTGGGCCGGGCACTCCTGGAGGACGGCGGGGTGGTCGGAGGGGCGGCGGCGGTCGGGGACGACGGCGGCGCTCCGCGGGAAAATTTGGCAGCCTGACGGCGTCGTTTCGTATTCGCGCCAGACTTAGAAAATTTTCGAGACCGTGTCTCGTGTATATATAGATGGAGTCACCACTGGCGGGCAACATAAGGCAACCGCCAGCGGTAGACCACCGCTGGCGGGTCACATAAAACAACCGCCAGCGGTGAACCTTACCACAGGCGGGTGACTTAAGCAACCGCCAGTGGTGAGAAATCCCGCTGGCGGTTATCATAAGCGCCCGCCAGCGCTGTGATATGAAAAAATTTAAACTTAACTTTTCAAATGCAAAGATTTTCAAATGCAAATGACAAAACACCTCCTATAAATAAATTCAAATATTTTATAATAAGTTTTGGAAGTTTCGAAGAGTTTTGAACATTTTCATGCCAGGATTTCAAATTTTCAAATTTTGGCAAACCACTATGCTGGCGGTTGACTTATGATAACCGCCAGCATAGTGTTTTTCCATAATTCGCAAAATTTGAAACAAGGGCTTAAATTATTCAAATTTCATTGAAACTTCCCAATGTATCATAAGATATTTCAATTTAAAGTATAGGGGGTGTGTTTCTTGTAAAATAAGTCCTAGTTAGAAAATGTTAGTTCAAATAGGTTCATACACCTAATGAGTTATAGGTTGTTTGACCCTAGAATCTCATTTGAACTAACCTTTTCAAATTCAAACCTATTCTTATAATAAAACACCTCCTATACATAAATTCAAATATTTTATGATAATTTTTGGAAGTTTCAAAGAATTTTGAACATTTTCATGCCAGGATTTCAAATTTTCAAATTTTGGCAAACCACTATGCTGGCGGTTGACTTATGATAACCTCCAAAGATAGTGTTTTTCCATAATTTGCAAAATTTGAAACAGGGGCTTAAATTATTCAAATTTCATTGAAACTTTCCAATGTATCATAAAATATTTCAATTTAAGTATAGGGGGTGTGTTTTTTGTAAAATAAGTCATAGTTAGAAAAGGTTAGTTCAAATAGGTTCATACACCTAATGAGTTATGGGTTGTTTAACCCTATAGTCTCATATGAACTATCCTTTTCAAATGCAAACCTTTTTTATGACAAAACACCTCATATACATAATTCAAATATTCAAACACTAATTGAAACCATAATTTTCATAAGTTGAATTTAAGTACAGAAGGAGAGTCTCATTTCATCAAAACTTCCAAAACTCTCCTAAATTGATTGAAAGTCTTACAACAACACTAATTATATAAAGTCGTACAAGTGATACATCAAGCCCGACTAATAAGAAGTGCAAGCTTATCCTTTAACAATTCTCCCATCACAGTCTGTACATAACCATGGCTTCTCCTATTTAGGAATGGTGGCTTCAATTTTTTATTCTCTTCTCATGATCTTTGAACAAGACTAGTTCCTCGAACTGATTGTAATCCTCAACATCAATTACACCTTCTACTCCTAGAATTCTTTGTTTTCCGGAGACGGCAATGTGCTTCTTCACATTCATAGGATCAGCTATGTAGAAACCTTGTGCAACACGCTCGGCGAGTACCCATGGATCATCTTCGTAACCTACATTGGCAAGGTCTACAAGTGTCAATCCATAATTTTCATCTGTGACGCCATTCGGGTGTTTGACCCATTGGCACCGAAACACGGGGAACCTGATATTCTCTCCATAGTCAAGTTCCCATATTTCCTCTATGAACCCGTAGTAAGTGATGTTGTTTCTGGATTTATCAATCGCATCTATGCGAACACCACTATTTTGATACGCAACACTCTTGTTGTCTTTCGCCTTCGTATAGTAGGTGTACCCATTAATTTCGCATGCTTGCCATGAGGTAACATTGCTTGATGGACCAGCCGCCAACCTAGTCAACGTTGTGTCATCTATGGAATTTCCTTGAAATAGATGCTCATGTTCCTTTAACCATGATGGGAAACGACGCTTTTGCTCTTTGATGACCCAATCCTCGGTCCGACTATCATTTTCCTCACGAATTTCATTTTCATGTTGCACGATAAATGGCTCCACTACTGCAAGTTGTTGCAGAACACTAGCATGTGCTTTCTCCAGTTGTTGGTTGTCCTCGTCAATGAATCTTTTCCTTCTAATGGTCCCTTTCCCTGACAATCTGCCTTCGTGTCGAGATTCCGGTAAACCGATCGCTCTCTTATCTTTTATGTAGTCTACGCAACAATCAACACTCTCTTCTGTATGGTAGCTCTCGATCATGCTTCCCTCTGGAAATGCCTTGTTTCTCATGTATCCATTGAGAATCGACATGAACCGTTCGTACGTCCACATCTGATGAAAGTACATAGGTCCTAGTTCAGTAATTTGCTCGACCATGTGGATCATTAGATGTTCCATGATATCAAAAAATGACGGAGGGAAGCACATCTCGAGCTGGGCTTGAGTTTCTGACATAAACAGAAGCCTTGCCAACTCTACACAATCTACCACTTTCTGCGAAATGACGTTGAAAAAGTAGCACATCCTTGTGATGGCCATCTTAAGGAATATTGGTTTGACGGCTCGGATCGCAATCGCGAGAAAAACAAGAATCATCACATGACAAATATGAGAGTTACAACCAAGAAGCGTCATGTCCTTCAATGAGACCAATGATCGGATGTTGGATGAGAATCCGGTTGGCACTTTCAGCCGCGCAAGCATTTGCGGATAGCCAACCTCTCATGTTGTGTTAAGTTGAAGCTAGCAGGTGGAAGGTACTGCTTACCATTAGGACGTGGTTGTGGGTGAAGTTCTTGCCTAATTTTTAGGTCAACAAGATCCTTACGCGACTTCAGTCCGTCCTTTACCTTTCCTGTTAAGCCTAAGAATCCCATTGTGCTTTCAAACACATTCTTTTGAAGATGCATCCCATCGATGGCATGGCGCACTTTCAAATCTTCCCAGGATGGCAAGTACTTAAAAAATATAGACATCTTCTTGAAAGGCACATCAATGTTTTCTGTAGTTTCAGCCTCCTTCCTTCCCCCTTTTGAATAATCACCTTTTGATTTCTTACCAAGTTTAAACTTGACCTTCTGACACATTTCAAATACGGTTCTACCGGTGGCCGGTTGTGGGGAAAAAGAGTACTTCTCAATCTTTCCATCGAAATAGTCTGCCATCTTACGGTACTTGTGAGTCCTTAGTAGCCAGCGTCTGTGCCCCATATACACTGTCTTCTGAGATCCTTTCAGGTACACAGATATTGTACCATTCAAACAAACTACAGAACCTGTTTTTCCTTTTTCTGACCAGACAAAGAAAATAGGGCAGGGTAATCATTAATGGTAACAAAGATAATTGCCTTAAGTGTGAATGTCTCCCTTCTGTACTCATCCCACATCTCAACCCCATGTTTCCAAAACTTCTCCATTTCTTCCATCAATAGCTCCAGGAAGACATCTATATCAATACCAGGTTGCTTCGGTCCTTGGATTAGAATGGTAAGCAAAAGGAACTTTCTCTTGTGACATAGCCAGGGGGGAGGTTGTATATGGTCATCAACACTGGCCATGTGCTGTGTGTGCTGCTTCTTTCACCAAATGGATTCATACCATCTATACTTAACGCGAACCTTATATTTCTTTTTTCTTCTCTAAACTCTTTGTGCTTGGAATCAAAGGTCCTCCACTGCCGAGCATCAGAAGGATGTCGAAGCTTCCCATCAGACTTCTCTGGGCGATCTGCGTGCCAAGTCATTAGTTCAGTAGTCTTTGGGTTCGAGAACAATCGCTTTAGACGATCCTCCACTGACAAGTACCACATCACCAATGCAGGGACTTTACGTTGAGTAGCAGTGTCAGTACCAATACTATAGTCCTCCTCAACTTGAGAAATTACACTTTTCTTTCCACCAACCTTCCTCTTCGTGCCTTTAGATGCAATGACTCGTTCCACAGCAAAATCGGCATTACTTTTGTAACGATTAGCATCACAATTTGGACACTTCTCTAGTTCTGCATAGTCACCGCGGTACAATATGCAATGGTTCCTACATGCGTGTATTCTTTGCACTCGCATCTTCAATGGGTTGATAATCTTCTTTGCTTCATATGTGTTTCTTGGGACCAAGTTAGGCTTCGGGAGTAGATTGGCCAACAAAGTAAGGAGTTCGTTAAAACTATTGTCCGACCATCCAAATTTTGCCTTCACAATCAAAAGATGGAGCATGAAACGCAACACGGTCCACTCCTTCCCACAACCCTCATACATGCGGTCCTTTGCTGCCTTCTTTAGTGTCTCAAAATTTTCTAACCCTTTAGCACTCCCTAGCAACACCTCCGGTTCAATGTGGCGCAACATTTCTTCCATATCAACATCACATTCCTCGTCCACCTGTGGTGCATCTGTTTGATCATCATTTTAATCTTCACAGCCAAAAGCATCATCCGTCATGACATGATCATTTTCATCTGCATCTTCATCACCCACTTCATCATACCTAATGCCGATGTCTGCATTGTTGAAAGTACTTTCTGTTTCACCATGGTGGGACCAAGTTTTGTATCCTTTCACAAAACCACGCTTTATCAAATGCATCTTGATGTCATTAATATCTTCCCAAACAATTTTGTTGCAACAATCACAACATGGACAATGTATTTACTTTATCCTAGAAATTTGGGCATGGTTTTGCGCAACCTCAAGAAAGTTTGTTAACTCTGTCAAGAATGTAGACGAATTTCTCCGTATGCCATACATCCACGCTCTATGTTCCATCTTAAATAACCTATAAAAGTAATTCTATTAATTATAAACTCCGTATGCTCTATGCTTCATTTAATATGTAAAAACGGAAACAAAACTAAATTCTATAAATTTAATTATTGAAGATAATAATTTTAGTTACAAACTAATAATTTAATATGTAAACTTGCTTCTATAATTGCAGTAAGAATTAAATATAATTACTTCTATAATGTAAACTTGCTATTAGTGACAAACTAATAACTTATATATAATTTAATATAACTTGCTTCTATATTATGAACATTTAAATATTTTGCATTGACAAACTAATAATTTAAATCTAAAGCTATTTAAAAAATAAATCTCTAAATCAATATCTCTCTTCACTCCCCTCTCTCTCCTAGCTAACCCTAGGTCTAGATCTAGATCCCTAACTACATAGAAATCATTAATAAAAGGAGAAAACTAAGGTTAAAATAGCACAAACTCACCTTATATAGCCACCTCCTCCAAGAAAATCAAGAGCAAAACCTTCCCCCTAGATTTGGTGTTTTTGGAGCTTTTCCCGAGCTCCTCTCGGCACACGCCATTGGAAGGTTGCCTCGGGAAGAAGGGGCCGGTCTATATTTATAGAAGACACGGTCGGGCGGTTGGCATAAGGCAACCGCCGCCAGCAATCTCCCGCGCCGGCGGTGCCTTATGTTGACCGCCAAAGACCGTGTCCATTTATGTTGGCGGGTGGCATAAGCTGACCGCCAGCGCTGATACCTCTCCTGGCGGGCTATTAAGCCACCCGCCAACACTGATGCGTCTGCTGGCGGGCTATTAAGACAACCGCCAGCACACTTGTCTGAATATCTTCGGTTCTAACGCGGTTTGACTCACTCACTCACTCACTCACTCACTCACTCACTCACTCACTCACTCACTCACTCACTCACTCACTCACTCACTCACTCGCTCGCAACCCTAGCCGCCGCCGCAAGCGCCGCAACCGACCCCCGCCCCCCGCCACCGCCGCTCGTGCGTGAGCTTCGCCCGCGTGCCGCCGCGCCTCAGTTGCCGCCGTCGGCAAACTGTCGACCCACTCTTCAACCTCTAGTTCCTCGACCGACGTCGAGCAGGTTCACCGCCGTCGCATGGCGAGCAGCTCGGTCGCGTCGAACCTTAGCCAATTCGTGCCTCTCCCCCTGCTGATCTGCCTGTCGTGTCGGCTCCGGTTAATTTGGTACAAGACCAAGACAAATAGCATCATCTACAAGTGCCCGAACAACCACTTGGTTTGTTTTTCATCTCATGCCCTAATTCATTTGATTAGTACTGATTCGGTTGATATAATAGTAGTGATTATTAGTTGATATAATATTAGTAAGATTTGTTGATTATTATTGATTTGGTTGATATAATATTAGTAGATTTGTTGATTATTATTGATTCAGTAGATGTAGAATTATCCACATTTGTTGATTATTAATGATTTGGTTGATATAATTTTATATCTATAGAATTATCCAATTTATTGATGGAAGCCACATTTGTTGTTTATTCTTTTAGGGGGACCCTAATTCATGTCAGGAAGTTTATTTTGAAAATCAATACATCAATCATTTGAAAAATTTTCACCCTCATTTGCTGCCGCCAAACTATTAGTCGTTCAGCAGTTTAGTTGGTGCAACGCCAGCACTGGAGCGGCACAACCGTCTAGTGTTGTGTATCCGCCGGGCAAAGGGGGGAGCCACCACTAGCAAATTCAGAATTTCTGGAACAATGGAATCAGATGAAGTGTGTCATTTCTGATCTGAAGGTGGGGATGAGTGATTTGAGATAGCGAGTAATGAAACGAGGCTTGAACTTGCAGACCATATAGGGCAACTTATTGACATTATGGCGGAAATTGGCTATCGGAAGAAGCGCAACAAAAATCAAGGATTCTGCATGCAGGGCACCATCATCGCTGTTGTGGTCTTGATAATATGTTTAGTACTTGGTAGCTATATCACAACCGGACTGTCAAAGAAATCTGAGTGAGGCAAAGTTGTGTTGATTTGTGAGTGAGACCCCTAATGTAGTGTACTTTAATTTGTGTTGGTTTTAAGTGTGCTTTGAAACATTTGTCATCATGCATGTTGTTTGTATGAAATAAATTTTTCTAAGGTGTTGTTTGTGTTGATATTTAAGTTTGAATTTTACTTGTTGTTGTTGTCCATGCATGTTGAAATATTGGTGACTTGTATCAATTTCAAGCTATTTTCAGCTTCACTGTGTTGGCGGGTGCATATGAAAGCCGCCAGTAGTAAAGATCCCTGCTGGCGGTCGATATAAGCCACCCGCCAGCAGAAATGGGACCATTTGTGCTGGCGGTTGGCTTATGTAGGCCGCCCCCACTAAACCTTCTATGCTGGCGGTCGACATAACTCGTCCGCCAGCATAAATAGTACCATTTGTGCTGGCGGGTGGATTATGTCGCCCGCCAGCAGTGATGCTTCAATGCTGGCAGTTGATGTCCCGGCGCCCCTGCGCCCCACTTTGCTAGCGGTTGATAGTTGCACCCGCCAGCACGCTAATTTGCTAGTGCCAGGACAAATCGTTTCTGGCCTAGTGCATTGATACAATCTACTACAAGCAACTGCAAGTTATTAGGAGTAACTCCTGCACGTCACTGCAGCAAGGCAGAGGAGCTACTAGGCTACTACCTTCCACCCAATGACGACCCAAGCCTGTGTAAGTGTGGGATGATTTCTTCCTGACATCCCAGCCACCAAAGGCACTAACACGGCGCCTCAGGTAACGATGCACACACTTTCACATGGCTTGGACTAATTCGGTCTCAATCGTGTAATGGAAAAGCTAAAAGAGAAGTATATGCTACAACCATACGTACTACGGCACTAAAAGGTTTTGATATAATGCACGTGCCACGGACGGGACTGCATCCAACTCCCCAAAACCAACCGTGACTAGTGAGTAGTGACAGCCTAGCAACTCAGCCTCTCTTTAGCCATCAGGCTGTAGTAAAAATTTTGTTGCATCGAATATAAGATGAAAGTTTACTTCTTTGGCTATATCATCTGAATCTTCAGGCTTTGTCAAACGTTTCAATGCACGTGCGACGGAATGGACTACATCCAACTCCCCAAAACCAACCGTGACAACAGCTGATCGACAACCTAGCAAATCAGTCTCTCTTTAGTCTTCAGGCTTTAGTGAAAACTATTGCACTGGTTGCATCGAAATATATATGAAATGAAAGTTTACTTATTTGGCGCTATCACTTTGAAATGTAGCTCCTCGATCGGATCTGAAATTAAAGTTTTACTTCTTCGTCTATCTTTGTAAAAGCTCCACTAGCACCGTAGCACGCATTGTCATTGTTGGATGATTTTCAGCAGAAGAATTCTGTACACAGATGTCCTAAGAGTATTTCACAGGGTACCGTCAGAGATTTGCTTACATAATACTGTTCGGAACAAGTCAGGTATTCATCTTAAGAGCAAGTCCTGCTAGCTGGTCACAATTAATGTCTCAACTTAATTAGGATGGCTGGCATCATCAAAACGATAGCTCGATGGGACTTCTTCCCTTCTGTTGAACCAAAAGCACAGTATAAATAAGCACCCAAAGGGTACTCTACCATTCCATCTCGATCTTTCGCGCAGAAAAAAAACTCATACGAGAGAATTTGCATAAGCTAGCTGTTCTTAATTTACGAGTCGCAACTGCGGAAAATACTCAAGGAAAGATTATATTCAATTCCTTTCTCTGCCATCCATCCATCGAGATTTCTCAAGAGCACAAATGAGTCTCACAGATATGATGCATGGCTGCAGGTTGGCTATACATCGCTGAGGATCGGAGCAAGAGAGGCGTTGGTCACTGTGATAAAATGGCTTCAGGACAGAAGGTTGGCCCTAGTTCTGGCCAGGAGGAGATGAAGCAGCAGCCAGCCGCTTCCACCTTCCACCCGACTCTCTGGGGTGATTTCTTTCTTTCTCATGAGCCACCGATGTCACCACAGGTATATATATTTCTCTGCCTAACACAGAGAAATTGTAAATTACTGATTTGTTGCACCTTTTTAAGGTCAAGTTTTAACACAGAGAAATTGTAAATTAAAGGTGCTAAAGATATACTCCCTCCGGTTTGTTACATGAAGTCGTCTAGGACAGCGACACGGTCTCCAAAGTACAACTTTGACTTCTTATTTTTATACAAATATTTATTAAAAACTAATATATGTGTACTTTTGTGAAAGTATTTTGCAAGATAATTTTATATTCGTGTAGTTTTCACATTTTCAAACTCAACGACGTAAAAGTTATTCATATGATTTAAATTCCCAATATTTGACTCAAACCTTGTCAAAACGACTTCATTTACCAAACCGGCGGGAGTATCATACATGTGCTGTGAACCACTTCATACTTCTGGTTAAGCTTAACGTACAAATGGAAAATAGTTAACGTTTGTTACCATCAGATGATGACGTGGAGCTTAATGATCCCTAAAAAAAATTGGATATACACAAGGTCGTAGGCACCTTACTATGATCGTCAATCTCTAATGAAGAAAAAGAAGTCAAGCTTAGCAAATATATATATTTTGAATATGCTAAAAATAGCATGTTTAAAAAAGCTCCACATAGAATTAATAATTTATTGATGCGATAGCGGCTAGGTTCGATAATACGATTTAGAGGCCCTTTGGCAGGGCTTTTCCAAGTGCTTCTCCACTGGCTTTTACAGAAGCCCTACCAAACCCCTAACAAAAAAACGGCTTCCAAGCTGAAGCCATGGAGAAGCCATTTTGCAATTTGTACTACGGAGGTGAAGCCAAAAATAGTGGCTTCCCGCGGCTTCTTCCCCACATGTGACATAGAAGCCACAACCACAGCCATTTTGCCAAACACTTTACAAAATGGCTTCAGCTTCACCAAAGAAGCCATTATTTTGCCACAGCCACAGCCGCAGCCGTTTTAGCCACAGCCGAAGCCCTGCCAAAGGGGCCCTTAATAACAATGAATAGAATTAAGCGCACACACACTCCCACCAATGCTAACCCTTCTTACTAGGGGTGAAGCCAAAAGGGGAATATAGGGGAGAAGGAGGAGGGTGTGGGGTTTGTAGCAAGTTAATAATTACGGATGCCAAATTATTCAAGTTTTTTTATTTTAAATACATGGTGAAAATTGTGTGGCCTAATGGGTTGGTTGGAGCATGGGGGCCTATGGCTCCCTCGCGTCGCTCCTACTCCTTACTCACCCTTGCAACTAGAAAGGTGACCCCCCCGCAAATGACATGCACTTCACAAGAGCCACTAGTGCGCTCAATTTTTTTCTTGGTTTTTGTGACTTTTGTTTTTGAAAAAACCATTGGTTTTTATGACTAGTTGAGTTCATTTATATATATTTGGGTCGCTACTCATCTATAAATAAACTCTTTGTAATACACCTTACCGCTGCTAACAAACACATTGGTTTATACATAAATTAAAACATGTTCTTCAAGCTTTGGATGCAAAATAGTTAACAAAAGTTCACACATTATTTGAAAAAAAATACAATTGGTTGTCACACCCGAATTTGAAGGCAAACTCGAATGCATAAATTACATGTGCGCCAGGATCAAGTTACACACACGTAATGACTCAGTGAATATCAGATACAGTGCCAAAGCGTAAAAGAGAGAATTAAAACCATTACATGACCGAGAGTCTCAACAACGCATCATCAGAGTGAACAACTAGCAGCAGATCTTCAGAAAGGAACTCCACAGGCAGCTGACTGGTGGCACGCACGCCTAGCACTCATCATCAATCTTCGAGTCTGAGCAGCAATCCGGGTTGTGTAGATGCAATAAATAAACAAGCGTGAGCACATGTCGTACTCAGCAAGAGAGAAATATCATAATAAACATGCAAGGCTGTATAAGTGGATGGCCAAGGGGTTTAAGCGGTTTAGCATTTTAGTTGATCAAATTTTATTAAGCAACTTACTTACTAGCAAATGTAAGTGTATACCATCCCACAATTAAAGTGTAACATCATAACCCTGAATATGAAGTAAAGAATAATTTAAATTCATCTTTCGATAAATTAATCATGTGAGGGTCCAGGCCGCTCTTGACCGTGAGCACGGCTAATCGATTAGTTTTAAACACTCTGCAAAGGTTGTACATCTTTACCCACAAGTCGCGTAAAAACTCCGAAGAGCTTTAAACCCAACCACGCGATGCTGATCAGCCATCATACCACACTGCCGAGGTGTGATTGCATAGAGACGCTACGAGGCCTTTACAAAGATTCCCTAATGTGCAGCAACCCACTAGGTTTCAGGACGAAGTGGGGCATAAAGCTCCCTAGCGGGTACCGTGTCTTAGCAAAGCCCAACTCCTCGCTAGAGCAGGTCTATACTCCGTCAACGCCTCCCCATTTGTCCCTTTCAGGTAAGATCACTACAACACCAAGGTCTCTAATTATTCAGCCAAACCAGAGCCATATAGCCTTGTGGTTGTACTGTTGTCCTGGGTGGTTCTCCATGTTCCAATTAAGCATATGGTCTTGCAATTAAATTACCATCAACGAACATAGAGCATAAACGGATATCATGTTGTTTATTACCAACCCAGTTGAGCAACTAAGCAGCATGTACCATCAAGATTAATTAAGTAACCCAGTTACAAGGCAACGGTCAAAAAGAATCTAGGCATAGTCCTTAATAGGAACCCGTCAAAATTAATGCAATCAAGAAAGTAAATACAGTGATTAAATGCATGTTCATATAGGATAAAACGGGTATGACCAAGGACACTTGCCTCTCACAAGATCCGGATTTGCTCAGAGTCTTCAAGTCTTCACCACAGAAAATCTTCGGACTGCTCGTTCTCTACGCACCACACATTCACATGCAAGAGATAATACAATAAAATAAGAAAACAATTCACCAATCAATTCAAACAGGAACAATAGCTTCACTAAACTGATCTACTCGTCGAGACGAACAAATGGATATAAAGAACGCTAAAAACAGAGCTAGAACGCGTAATCTATGGCCAAAACAAGATGTAAGGGTTTAACTGCAGGAAACTGGGCTTACAGGGGCCTAACTGCAAGAATCTAAGGGCTAAAACATAATTTTATGTAAAAACTCAGGGGCTAAAACTCTAAACTCCAAGGGCTGGACTGCGGGCACAAAACCTTAAAAAACCTAGGGCTTGAACCGCAAGGAAAAGGACCTATTTGCAAGGGTTTCTCTACGGTGGGAGGACCGGCCTGCGAAACTTAAAAAGGCTAGGGTCTCTTTTGCAAAAGCGACCGGGTCACAGCTGTGTTGACCGGTACCCCTTCGGTTGACCTGGTGATGGATTAGATCTGAGCCATTGGCTCCAGATCGGACGGCTGCGTCGCCCGGGGCGCGAAGGACGGCGGCGCGCGGCCGGTGCGCGGCGGCGACCGGCGTAGCTCCAGCGAGCTTCGTCGATCTCGAGCCAGGGGCTTCGGCTTCAAGCGCGGATCACAACAAAACGACGCCAGTGACAAGCGCGATCGATCTAGGCCATCAGAGCGGACGCACGGGCGGTGTCGGCGATGCGCGGCGGACGGCATGGCGGCGCCGACTCCGGCGAGCTCGCGCCGGCGATTCAACACACGATGGCGCGAACAAACGGCACCACTGACTTGCTCACCTCCTTGCGAAGCTCCTAGGAGGATTCGCGACGGTTGCGAGGCGGCGGAGGCTCGGATCGACGGCGGGGCAGCACAGCTAGGGTTTGAAGGTTCGAGCGGCGGCGCGGGTAGCTAGGGTTAGGGAAAACCGACGCGGCGCATGCGGCGGCGCACTTTAAAGGGTAGGGCGGCCCAGACGCGCGGGCCCAAGGAGGGGAGTGCGCGAGTGCGCGGCCGGTGCTGGTGCTTGCGGGGTGCGACCCGATGCGGCGTGCGGCCGGCTCGGGCGCGTGAGGTGGGGGATGACCACCGGGTCCCACCTGTCGGCGAGACACAGGAGGAGGGAGGCGAACTGGGCTGCGCTGGTGGTGCTGGGCCGACCTAGGCCGCCTGAAGCTGGGCTGCGCGCGAGTAAAAAAAACGAGCTGGGCCACGGGGGTTAGCTGGGCTGAGCGAGGACATGGGCCAGAAGCAAAGAAGTAAAAAGGAGGGAAAAGAAATCCTTTTGCTATTTTCAAAAGAGCTCACAAAACTTGAATTCAAACACAAATTTGAATTCAAACAAATAAAAACAATGCAACAGCATGTGTGCAACAGTAAACTCCTATAGTTCATTAATTTAATTAAGAGAAATAATTAAATACCTATAAAAATTAAATAAAACCTTAAAAATCCTTAAACAAGCATTTGTTTGCTAAGCAAAATTTTATTAAAACAATAATTAAAATTTTTGGGTGTTACATTGGTTTATTGGATTTACTGATATATGGTAAGATGTAAAACCATTTTAAAAATATCATTTTCAAAATGACTTAAAATAACTAAACCGATCGAGCTAGTACATATATAGCATGATGTATTATATTTCAAATCCATAGCAGTATAAGTAATGTTTATTCAAGATGATATGATCCTCAAGATAGCACACGGTTTTCAATAAGGAACTTCCAACCAACAGTGTTTATCATGATTGCCATGTCAGATTTTTTTAGATTTCATATCAATTATAATCATTCGGCAGGAAACTCAAATGCGGGAAAGGGCGGGAGTGCTAAGGGAAGAAGTGAGGAAGATAATCAAAGGCTCAAAAGATTTGCCGGAATTGTTGGACCTTATAATTACACTGCAGCGACTTAGTCTTGACTACAACTATGAGGATGAGATTAATGAGACACTGCATGTTGTTTACAACTCTAATCACTATGATGGTGACCTAAATACAGTGTCTTGTCGATTTTATCTTCTGCGTAGAAGTGGCTATAACGTGCCATCCGGTAAGGTCTTATCATATCATAGCTAAGCTGTCTAATATATATATGCATATGTATTTCTCTCACTGAATTCATCTCTCATTGATTTTAATTTTTAATCCACTACTTGCAGATGTATTTCTAAAATTTAAAGATAAACATGGGAATTTTGTGAATGCTGATACTAGAAGCTTGTTAAGCTTATACAATGCAGCATACCTGAGGAGTCATGGAGAGGTATTGCTTGATGAGGCGATTTCTTTCACAAGACGATGCCTTCAAAGTAGGCTAGAAAATCTGGAATCACCACTTGCTGAGGAAGTGTCATGTGCCCTTGCCACCCCTCTTTTTCGAAGGGTCGGGATTTTGGAAACAAGGAACTACATTCCCATTTACGAAAAGGAGGCTACACGAAACGAAGCTGTACTAGAGTTTGCGAAATTGAACTTTAACCTTTTGCAACTTATTTATTGTGAGGAGCTAAAAGAGGTCACGATGTAAGTTTATACAGATCTCTACCTGAACATAGGTTGGTCTTACAGATTAAATCACGGTGGATATTCATTTGTTCTTATGTATATTTTAGGTGGTGGAAGAAGCTCAATGTCGAAGCCAACTTTCATTTTGTAAGAAACAGGATAGTGGAAATGTATTTCTGGATGAATGGGGCATGTCATGAACCTAAGTATTCTCACTCCCGAATTATACTTGCAAAGATGATGGGTTTCATTACTATATTAGATGATTTCATTGACACACATGCTACCACAGAAGAGAGCATGAAACTTGGGGAAGCAATTTTCAGGTCAGACTACCCTCACGTACTCAAATATTTTGCTTGTTCTCCTTTACTTTGTCATCAAATATATATTAGTAGTCTGAATGTATATTTAGCATTATTATTTGGTTCAACATGATGCAAATATCACTACTTAGCACTATAAAACTAAAATGTGTTGGTTTACCAGCAGCAGCTAGACTGGTTGGTCCGGGTGCATGCTTGGTACGGTGGCAGCCACGGTTCGAACCCCTTCGGGGGTGAATTTGTGATAGGAGATTGTGCGCCTTGGTGCACGTTGTAAAAAATTTTCTCGTCTGTCCCACACAAAAGCACAGGTCTAAGGCCAGGCTCATCTCACGTGTGCTATGGTGCCACTGTGTATAGGTGAGGTAGGGGTTCAGGAAATTTCTCGACTTGTGCGAGATCTTACTTTTAATACAATGTGGTGGAGGTGGTCTTATTCCCCACGGGTCGAGTTCTTTTAATGTGTTGGTTTAATAAATAGGGACTACTAATTTTTTTCCGAATTGCACAATACATCGGAGACACTCACAACACACGCACACTCATCCCTATGAATACACGCACACAAACCCTACTCCTGTGCATCTTCGAAGACTGTGCCGGCAAATCCTCAAGATTGACGAAGTCACCATAGGCGTCTTGCTGTCGACGGGAATGTCGCCTACCACTGAAAGCACAAACGCCGATCCTGAGAAATTGGCTCCCACGGGGAGTCGAACCCAGGACCCGAGGTGCTACCGGGGCTCTTGTAACCACTAGGCTACATGCTCTTTCGCTATAGGGACTAATAATTGAATAGGATGTAAAGCAAGAAAAGAAGTTGGCTTCTCCCGTTTCTTTTCATACGCAAGCTATTAGAAATAAATAAAAATATTATAGTAATCAAAATTATAAAAACAAATGCCATGAATACCTAATATTCCTGAAATATATACCCTGGATCAGCAATGTATCTGTCAATGTATTGCATCTAACGTCTGAATAGAATGTGGTATTTATTATTACCCTGGAGCAAAAATTAAAAAAGATTTTTTTATTTTCTATATAATTATCTGTGTAGTTGAAAAATGTAAAGTAAAATTATTCGTAAGTCTACAAATATTATGGCATATGTGTTAACATGATGCTAAAATGCAGGTGGGAGAAGAATGCGACAACTTTGCTTCCAGAATACTCAAGGGATTTCTACTTGTACTTGTTGAATACATTTTATTCATTTGAAGAGGAACTAGGAACCGGCAAGAGCTACCGTGTGTTTTATTTAAAAAAGGCAGTAAGTATTTATGTTGTTTATGATTGTTGACGGCATCAACAATACAAAATCACAAAATGTTTCTTGGGTTCATTCTATTAGAAAACTATGTTAGTATTTGTTTTTTTTAAGAGTCAACAAGGGCTAAATGCCCACCTAAATGATTTCATTTCTTTAAAGCAAATATGGCAAGATCAGGCAAGCATTCCATTTCCATGAACGATGATCATGATACACTTTTCATAGAAAGGGGCAGGACACAAAGGATTACAATAGTAGCGCGCGCGCACACACACTCTAAAAGAACACATTTTAGTATTTTTCTTAGATGGAGTAGCATTATTTATCATTTCATCCCTAATTAAGGATATTCTTTTGGTATTATTTTCATCCTTTATATTGAAGTAATATCAACATGCAAAATGACCTTGAACACATGTATATGTTGTTGCAGTTAAAGCAATTAGTGCAAGCATACATTGAGGAACTTAAATGGCGTGATGAAAATTATATACCAGAAACATTGAGTGAACATCTTGGGCTCTCAATGAGAAGCAGCGGAGCCTCTCCACTACTATGTGCTTCATTGGTTGGAACTGATGAAACAGTAACAAGAGAGACGCTTGACTGGTTCCTAAGCTATCCTCAACTTGTAAGGTCATTTGATACATTTGTACGACTTTCAGATGATATGGCATCAACTGAGGTAATTCTATATACTTATGCATTTTGGATGTTACTCATATAATCTTTGCATTTACTTCATGCTTATTATTGCTATATTGGTTTGTGTCATTATTTACTGAGAAGACACATGTTATGTATATTTCATTTTTTCTTGTTTGATACAACCCTAAGATAATACGAGAATTTCCAAACCATTTAACCCCAGTTAACTCACTCTTAAATTGTATTATCTTTGTACAATATTCGTGAAACATACTAATCCATCACTACAAGAGAGGATTATGTTGGTGTCAATATAGTAGCAAAGTACTATGAATGTGCTAACCTTTATTTTTCTAATATGTTTTTGTAGCGTGAGCAAAAAGGGAATCACATTGTCTCCACTGTCCAGTGTTACATGAAGGAGCATGGAACAACGATGCATGAATCACGCCAAAGGATAAAGGAAGTCATCGAAGATTTATGGAAGGACATGCTACAACATCACCTTGCAAGGACAGAACAAACAATGATCGTGTCACATATGGTGCTTAACTTTGCACGAACTGGAAACTATATGTATCAGAACAATGTCGACAAATTCACTTCTGCACACACTATCAAAGAAGCGATAAAGCAACTCTTTGTGGAGCCAATACTGATGTGAATATACCTTGCTAGGAGACCCAATAATGAACCCGTACGTGTGTATTGTACTTCAACAATGTTTAATAAACGATATATGTACCAGATGTCTGTACTGATGGTCCAATATAACGATATATGTATTGTACTTCAACAATGTTTAATAAACTTAAACCTTGATGTTTAAGAAAGTATATCTAACATCCCGGATGTTTTGGCAATAGTAACCATCTTAGTTAGTAGACTAATACCGATGTGAATATACCTTGCTAGGAGACCAAATAATGAACTCGCGCATACCGGATGTGAGATGTCTGTGTTGTTGATCTAATGTTGTAGGATCTAGTCACATAGAAGGGGGTTGAATATGGGACTTCTTTTGCAAGCTCTAATGAAAACAAAAACCTTAACCTATCAACTAGTGTTGCCCATACTAAAAAGGTTCTTCCCTACTACTAGAGCACACTATCACAAGTTTCCTTAGCAAATATCACACTAGGAGGCAATAGAACAACCTAGGCAAGATATGAAGCACACAAGCGAAACAAGCTAGAACAAAGACAAAGAAACTTGAGAGTGGAATAGAAGTGCTGAAAGTAAGTGCTAGAAGTAAATAAGAGGGACAAGAGGCGGCCGGATTTTTTCCGTGGTATCGAGAAGTTGACGCTTCCCCCTAGTCCACGTTGGAGCATTGACTTAGAGTATTGCTCCCCCTTGAGTCACAAAGATACAAGTGCTCACTAAGAGTACCCGTTCTCCATCTCCGGAATGGTGGGTCTCGAACCGTGTACACCAAGCTTGTCTCGAGGCTCCCAGAATCTCCAAGAGCTCACCAAGAACCCCCAAGTCACCTAGACCGTCTAGGAGTCGTCAAACTCCAAGAGTAACAAGCCCGCACACCTTCACTTGACCTAAGCACTCAGCTAAGCCATGCATGCACCTTGAAACTCTAGCTCACTAAGAAAGATGGCCCTCAATCAAGAGGAAGAGAATCCCAATTGGTTAGAACACACTCTCCTTCTCTCCTTGGCTGCAATGGATCTTTAGAATGGCAAAGGCAGCTCTAGATAGGCAGGGGGGCTTATTTATAGGCCTAGCAAAGAAGGCTAGCTGTTGGAAAAGGTCTCCTGAAAAAGTTGCACCGTCGGATGAACCGATGGTGCCCCCCTGCTGAGCGTCGGATCATCCGGTCACTAATAGCAGCCAATATAGCCGTTGAACCTTGAAACCCAGACAATGCACCGATGCTATACACCAACGCTCCGTCGGATCATCCGGTGCTGAAGGCACCACACTTGGGGCGGTACTGTATGATTTGAATCAAGCCGTCGGATGAACCGCTGAGTACACATATCCAAGCGTCGGTTCATCCGGTGCTGAAGCAGAAGTCTTAGAGCGTCTCTGTTGAATTTAAATGCAACCGTCGGATGAACCGATGGTCAAGGCGTAGGATCGTCCGATGCTTGAGTGCAGACCCTTGACCAGAATTGTAGCCAAACCCTAAGGCGTCGGATGAACCGATGCCTGTACCGTCGGTTCATCCGACGGTCCATTTTGAATTTGTTGGCTGCAGAACTCATCCGACGCGTGTTAATACTGGGGCGTCAGATCATCTGACGCTATAAACTTGATTTCAACTCATCCAATTCAGCGCCTTTGAGTTTTCCGTCGATTCTTTTGCTTCAACCTTTCTTCCTGAACTCTCTGAGCTAGATAGCATCCAAGGAACTTGAGTGTGCATATTTTATGGCTTTGGAGTGCATGGTCAAGCTACTAGTGTACGAACCCCTCTTAATAGTACGGTCGAAACTAAAAACTAGCAATCCAAGTGTCCTTCATCTCCTTTGTGACACTTGGAACTAACAAAGTCCTCAGCCTTGTAGTCTTCAACCATATTGAGCCCATTAATTCAAATTGAGGGGTCTCATTCCATTCAATACTCGTGACAATAACCCGATTAGAAATCCGCTTCAAAACAAAGGTTAGTCACAAGCATAAGGTTGTCATTTATCACCGAAATACACCCTTACCAAAGGTGCGAAAGGGCCTAGATCGCTACAATCTCCCCCTTTTTGGTGATAGATGACAACACGAGTAGAGATATATGAAAATTTGAATTTAAAAACATATAAACTCTACTACTGATGCATGAAATAGAATAAGCGGTAAACACACATGCATTAAGTAAACACACAAGCATGAGTAGACATGTAAACCAACGACAATCACAAGATCCAAATACATGTCTCATCATGAAACTCCACAAAAGCGAGAGAGGCTACAAAAACTCCAAAACCTACACTCTCCCCTAACTCCCCCTATATCTACTCCCCCTATCTATCTCCCCCTTTGGCAACAAGAACCAAAAAGGAGACTAAGCCTGAGGTGAAGAGGAAGGATCCGGTGGCGAAGTAGAGACGACTCTCGAAGGTCGCACAGAGAAGCCGAAAGCGTCGTTGTCGTCGTCATCCTCGCTGAGAAGAGACCAAGTCGGAGAGGAAGGACCCAGAGCCGGAGGAGGTGGAGCTGGTGGAGCTGTAGTCGTCCCGGCGCCTGAAGTCGGAGTCGGAGTGGCCGCGGGAGCTGTAGTAGCCTCGGGAGCAGGAGGAACAGTGTCGGAGGCAAGTGCTGACGAGATCTGTTCCGTGATCGCTCGAAGGTAGTGGTCCTCCTGTCCCAAACCCTCTGCCCTCGGTGTAGTGAACGTCGGAAGCGGTGAAGACACCGGTGGACTGGGCAGAGTGATGCGAGTTGGTGTCTCGAAGACGAGTGCTCCGGTGGTAAGCGGAGACACCAGCTGTGACGATGTAGGCGTGGTCATCTGCAGCTGATCCAGGAAGGAGGAAGTGACCACTGCCTGTGGTGTTGTCGTCTGAGGTACCGCGAGCGCCACTGTCTGAAGTAGAGGTGACTGTGGGAAAGTTGACAGGGGAATGTTCACGAACCGACCCGCTGGAGTAAGAGGCGTTGTCGGGTCAGCCTGTAGCTCGGCAGTGGTAGGTGGCTGAGGTAGATGAAGTCCTAACTGCTGGAAGAGCTGACCAAGGCAACCAGACATGAAGGTGAACATCTGTGAAGTCAACATCTGGTGTTGTAGCATCTGCTGCCTCTGAGCCTCCTGCTGCTGACGGATCCCCTCTAGGATCACCGCCGCGACTCCCGGTACTACTGGAACTGAGCTTGCATCCGCCGCCGTACCTCCGGAGAGTCGCCCGAGTCCGAGCGACCATAGCCGAGATCGGTGAAGTAAGCTGGTATTGCTGGGTCACCTGAGCAGTTGTGATCGTGGGAACCGGTGACTCAGCCTCTCTCTGTCCTGGCAAGGTGGAGCCTCCTGCCTCGTCGTCGTGTGACCGACGGACTCTGAAAACTGGCTCTGGAGCAGGTACGAACTCCTCGTCGTCACTAGAGGACTCGTCGTCTGTGGCGAAGTACTGAGGAAGAGGTGCCTCTGCTGCAGCGAGAGTAGCATCCTGTCGGGCTGCCTCATCCATAACTGCCTCTGCTGCTGCCCGAGCCTGTAGTGTCTCATCGGCTCTCCTCATGCCTCTCGGGCCTCTCCTCCTGTCACCTAGCATCGGAGGCCGGTAGGTCGGGAACACGAACTTCGACGACTCAAGCATCCCGACCTACCTCTAAGCCTCGAGCCGGGACAGCAGCCAACTGATACTATGAGCGAAAGGCTGCTGTCGTGTCATCCCCATGCCATCCATAATGGCGTCCTCGATCTCTGCTAGCATGATATCCACAAGGTCAAAGGGGCGCTTCGCCATCACATACATCAGTAGCCACTGCCGCACCCCTGTCAAGGACTCTGCATTCCCCATCCGGTAGAGTACAGACCGTCTGAGGGCGTAGTGAACCACGTAGGCCTCGCGAATCAGACGATCTGGTGTCCTGGGTGTGCCGAGAAGGAACGACTGCTGGAACAAGAAACTGATCTTCTCGTCGGTAGGTAGGATAGGTGAGTGTGCACGACGAGGAGGCTCGACGTCAGGGTACGCCAGGTAGTGGATCGAGTCATCGTGAAGATCAACCTGGAGTAGCTCTGTGATCCCCTGTCGAGTAAGTCGCTGCTGCTGACCCATAAACATGAACCTGATAGCAATACGATCATCGTCGACGTAGACAGTGGCGTAGAAAACTCTGACCCAGTCGGGGACATATCGTGACCTCCCAGTCACTAAGTCAACCAATCCCCGCTGGTAGTCGAAGAAAGGGAGGATCGCCTCTCCAACTGCAGCTGCCCTGAGAGCTATGAACTGTAGCATACGGTGCTGGCTGAGCTGAGACCCTCTGTGAGTGTAGGAGGCATAGAAGCTCTCCTGGAGAATGGTCCAGAACCTGGGGTCACACTCCTCTCTGGCACGTGGAAACCACTGGTCCTCGGGCACACTCCTCAACTTCCGAATCTTTGGCCCTGGCAAGTGACGGAGGTCACGGAGGTAGACTCCGAAGGCCTCTGGTCGTGGACCTCTGGGGATCTGGGGGTCGAGTGCCTGCTGCTCTCTCTCTGTGAGCTCCTCTGCTGCAGCTCTCCTCTGACGCGGTGTCGGCTGTGGCTGAGTGTGACCACCTCGTGTCCGAGGTCCGGACCTGGCTAGTGAGGGAGGTGACTATGTCTGCTCTGTAGTCTGGTGCCCTCTGCCTGACCTACGTGGCTGCTGCTACCGCTGTGTCTGCTGCTTTGTCTGCTGCGGCTGCTGCTCACTCTGGGGCTGCTCCCCCTGACTCTGTGTGCCCTCTGAGATCCGGATGCCCCTCTGAGGCTGTCCCTGTGTGTCTGGCACTGTGAGCACTCTATCCCACTCCTTCTCCTGCATGCTCTTCTTCTTCTTCGGCTCGGCTACGACCTTACCCTTCCTCTTGTCGCCTGCCATTTGTGAGAGAAAAGATAGAAGATTATAGAATGGCTAGAGATTAGAATAAACATGATATGTATCTAGAGGTAAGAGTCCTTAAGCATAGCAAATGAGTGGATATGAGCCTAAACTTGAAAATTCTAGAAGAATAACTGCCATAAATTGAAGATTTGAAACCTAGGATGTCCTTAGGTGGATAAGATGTGCAAATGTGTGAACATGAGCTACATTGCTTGAACAAGCCATGGTAAAAGTGCTCATAATGATGAAACTAGCAAAGACTAGTGAGCATTTGAGCAATAATAATAGCATGGCCCAATTTGCAGTGAAGCATGATAGATAAATTGATTAATTGAGCAGAGATGATGAGCTGCAGAGCAAAGGAAGAACCCTAATTGAAGAGGAACAGAGCACAGGAGCCCTAAGACAGTGCAATGGAGGGGAAATTGCTTGTGCTCACCACAGTGTGAAGGTGACAAGGAGAAGCGGCTGTGGAAGTGGAATTGACCTTGCGCACCCCTCTTGTGGTCGCCGGCGAGCCGAGAAGGCGGTGGGCGGCCGGAAAAGCCGGCGGCAGCCCAAACCCTAGGCGGGGGGTTCACTGCGTGCGCACGAGATGCTAAGCAGTGGCGCGGCACGGCGGGCCGGCGGCGAGCGCGGGGGACGGCGGATGGCGCGAGGCATGCGCGTACGCGGGAGAATCGCTGGAGGCGAGCAGGGCGGCGGCGTACGGCGCGGGTGGCGGCGGCTTAGTCTGATTAGGGTTTGAGTTCGAATAGAGAGGCCGCCGACGGATATGACAGGTAGGACCCACGCTCCAGTGTAGCGTCGGATGAACCGACGGTGGAAAAATACGAGTGTCGGTCGAACCGTCGGTGCATGTTGACGGTTAATAGTTGTATCAAAGTTCGTTTAGACTGGCAAGCGGAAAAGTCTCCCGTTGTAGTCAAGGGACCCTTCTTCCCTCGAGTGGTGAACCCAAGGTATCAAATCCGTGGAACAAATGTGTGACGCAAAAGATGATCTAGTAAAGCCAAGTAACTTCAATCTTCGGTAAAGAGAAACCCTAATGCATCTAGATAAAGAACACAAAACTAATCAAATCTACTAAAGACCGGAGGTAACAAAGATAGATTGGGTAGATAAACCGATCTAGAGAGATCGGGGTACGCCTTTTGTTGAAGTTCCAAGCAAAGAAGAAATAGCAAATCGAATCTCATTAAAAGCCTCTTTAAATCGTGATTTCTCGTTCAACTCCGAAAATGCCCGCCTTTCGGAACCCCCGTTCTGTCACAACGTATCCCTACTCATGTGGGTAGTCTAGGGCGAGTCAATGACAAGTCAAGTTCTTTCGGAAGATCCGGTGTGTACCTCTAGCCACCGCGGCTACAAGAACACCCTATGTGATCTATCTCGAGAATAGATCTAGAATAAGCAAAGCCGATCGAAAAACGAAATCTTCGAGGAAACACTTGACCGCTAGAAATCGGATTCAACTTGATAACTCAACTATTACAATGATACATAAACAAGATCACAACCGGGATCCTACCTTGATCTTGCTTCTAGCTCCGGGAACTCTGATGTGGTCTTCCGTGCAAGGTTCCCACGTCGGCTAGGGGAACCCTAGTCAACTAGCTCGACCCTCTCCTCTCCGGGATGGTGTCCCTATCTTCTCTGCTCCTCGGCGGCCGATCACGAATTCCTTGATGCATGGCTCTTGACCCCGGGGCTATAAATAGCCCGATTGGCGGCTAGGGCAAAGGGGAGCCTCACTGGGCCCTGGACTGGGTTGGGCCGGTCGACCTGGGCCGGTCGGCCTGGGCCGGCCGGCCTGGGCCCATCCAGGCCCAGCACGTGGCCTCCTTTGCTTGATGTCGGTTCCCGAGCTTCCTGGATCCTTCCCCCTTCTGCATGTAGGCCTTTGTCGTTAGTTTCTCTCCGAATTGGACACAACTCCTTGTCTTGCAAGATTCGGCACTTTTCTGGTCAGGTCCTCGGAGTTCGTTGTCTTCTCGGATCAAGTCCCTGAATTCTTTGGAGTTAAGTTTGCTTCATTGCATGACTTGTACGGGGCTTCAAGGTCTTGTCACAAGGTGCTTGATGAACTTATCTCGAAAGTCTTGCTTTCAACACTAAAACCATGCATAAACACTAAACTCCAAATCCGACATGCACAAGTGAACTTGTTATTCCACGGGGGTTTGTACCAATAGATAAGGTATAAAACTTATGCCAACACCGAAGGTAAACTCATGGCTAGGTTGATGGATTTTCACCGTCAACAGCTCCCCCATGCTTAAACCTTGCTCGTCCTCGAGTAAGCCTTCGATGGATATCATCATTGCCTATCAATGTTTAAACCCTGCGCTTGATCATACATGAGAAAACATAATTCTCTCGAAATTTTAATTCGTTAAAGTTCCATAATGTACTAGCCTTCATCTCTACGGAGGGTAGATTCTTAATTAAGCTTATCCCACAAATATTAACATGCTCCCAAAAATTTAAATAGATCTCAGAAATTTTGAAAATAAAGAACGAGATAGAAAAGAGCTAAACCAAGTTCACAAATTTAAATCACCTTGCATATTTCTCATGAACTCTCATCTCATCTTGTCTCTCAAGCCTATATATTCTACTCCTTTCCTCTCATAACATATATGTATGTGGCAGGCTTTATATGGAGCTTTATGGGAAAGTTTAGTCCTACCAAGATATTACAAATGAGATGTTGTCAAAACAAGACAAGCTTCTCATGGTCTTACCGAGACTCGTCAAAAAGGTCACTGGAAAATAACGTTATATCAAGGAGGGGAAAGATAAAAATACACACACTTGAGATGAGTGGACATGTGCAAATGGCAAAGAATGATCCTGAGGCACAAAGGAAGTCCTCGTTATCGGATTGCACATGGTTGGAAAATTGAGTATGGATCTTTTAATCTTGAAGCCTTGAAACTCCTAATGCACTTTAGAGAACCGGGGAGTTCACTTTATTTTTATTTTTACATATACTCATATATTTTTTCTTTTTCTCATATTGTTCTTTCTTTCTTTTTCTTTTTTTTCTCATTTTTTCTTTTTCTCTTTTTCTTTCTCATAAATTTTTTTTGTTTGCTCCCCTTTGAACTCTAAAATTGCATCGTACCTACCTCCTCCTCCATGCTTAGACATTTGCTCGTCCTCGAGCAAAGAGGTGATAAATAAGGTAGGTACCGGGAATATATTTTTTTTTCTTGGAGAGATACTTGAATCCCTCAATGATGGCACTGTCTTGCGATCTTCCTTGAATTGATGATCCATTCTCAACGATAGGTTGTGGTCAAGGAGGTAATCACAAAAGATGATATTTGGTTTTAAGGGTGGATATCCGGCGAGGTTTGTGAGATCTCCAATGTGGGGATACACAATGCACGGATAAAAGGCTAGCAAAAAGATAGATACACAAAAAATGGAATGACCAGCTTCTTAGTCTCGGGCCAGAGAAATCATGGCCTGCAATAACTCACTCAAAAATAAATCTTGTACACTAAGGTTTATGCACTCAAATATATATAAGGCTCTGGATAGGTTGAGCAACACACAAGTGATATTCATGACAAGGTTAGCAATATTTTTGAGCATAAAAACCATCTTTAATCTATTTATAACTTGAGAGCACATAAAACATTATGGGTCTTTATTTTAATCATAACCTCCGCTAAAGATTAAGCTAGTATTAAAATAAATTCAGATTCGTATTTTAAGAGAGCACTAGCTTTAACATGCATAAATCAATTACAAAGATAAACAAAGCGGCAATTATAATCATATATCATTTTGGCACAAATTTCATAACTTTTCCAATAATGCAACCAAGGTGGCATCTTTATTAATGATAAAAACAAGCTGAAATACAAGTTGAAACAAACTAACACACTTGCTGAAATTTAAATGAAAACTGAAAATACTACGCAAACACAAATTGACACAAGCTGAAAATTACAGAAAAGGGAAAAGAAAAGAAAACTAAAGCTCCTCCTTCTTCTTAATCCTCCGCCGGTGGTTGGTATTGGTGGTCTTGGTAGTTGTACCCTTGCTCGTAGTAGGTTTGAACATCTCCAATGAATTGTTCCGGCTGCACTAGGTGAAGGCGTCCAAGCTCATAGGCGATATTTGCATTGCCCTCTCTAAGTTGAGCCGCGTTGGTTTGGATGGCTGTGGCGTTTTGCATATTTCTCGCAACATTCCCACCAATTATGGCCATGCTTTGTTGTGGTTAGGGATATTGTGCGTAGGGCTCCGCGAATGTCACGTTGGGCACCACATAATTTTGAGGGGGCACCGGTGCACCACCCGCCATTGCTTGCATTTGTGGCCCTCCGTAATAACTTGGTGGAGTAGGGATCCCGCCGAAAGGTGGCACAACATTGGGTTGTGCACTCCCCTCTTGCGCGGAAGAAGATCCCTCCTCTACGATTCTTCCTCTTTTATTTTTCCTTGCCGGGACAAGGAGTCCCTCTTCCAACCAATCTAACTTCCCTTGGACGAAAAGCCTAAGCCTTGGGTCCGGAAGTGGTAGGTTCACCTTGGCCACATGAAAGCCTCCTCTCTCATCTCCACTAATATATTTCCCTTGTTTCATATACTCAAATACGAGAGAGGTCCCACGTAGAAGATATTCGGGATTTCCTCGGATCCCCGGCCTTAAAGAGATGGCCAACATAGAGAGGTAGCACCCCGAACCAATATCTCCCGATCCCGATGTTGCCTCGCAACACCATCGGTTGATCATAAGGTATGAGGGGTCTACTGGCTGCCTGACAATCAAAGCCGAGTAGAGCCAATTCAACTCCGTGTCGGTCACCTTTGTCTCTCTCATCCTCCCCAAAATCCTCTTCCACATCCAAGAGTTGAATACTTGGATAATGGGGTTGTGGATGCAATTGCGTTGTTGGTGGGCTTCTCCGGAGATCATATTCAAAAACCCATCTAACAAGCCGTCCGGTACGTCGACTTTCTCCGGAGCTCCCTTTTGGAACCCAAGTAGCTCCCTAACATGCTCGTAGGGAACCACTTGTTGGATTCCCTCCAAACGGAATGATAAGCTTTGCACCCCATCATCAAGGATAGGAGCAATAGTCATCAAGATTTCCAAGGCGAACTCCTTGTGGGTGTTCGCCGATACCCCGTTGGAGAATTGCACCCATCCAAGGTGCCCCAACATATAATATATATCCGTGCCGAAACCCAAATAGCTGAGTGCTTGGTCGTCGAAATCGACATTAGCCACAAGCCTCTTCTCAAGACGAGAGAGTTTCTTCTCCTCCTCCTTTGACAATATGATGAAGCCATATGTGGAATACCGCGGAGTATATGGAGGTGGCGCGGATGAGCGAGTCGATCATCGAGGTGGAACGGGCAGCTCCTCCGTTTGCCCTTGAGGTTCGGAAAACCTCATGGACGTGCTCCTTGTTGCCCTCATGCCACCAAGGAGGAGAGTGTCGTTCCTCCTCGGTGGTGCCGTATCCTCCTCCATGCTCCGAGGAGACTCGAAAACCGAGTGCCTCCTCGAAGATGTCGTCAACGATGGCTTGGATGACGATGACCCCTTCTTCTTGGAGAATAAACTTGTGGTTTTCTTCCACATGTTTGCAGCACTCTTCTTTCAACTAGAATTCCGGGTTGCAACCGGTAACTTGGCACTAAAAATCTTACTTCGGATGTGGACTTTAAGTGGATTACGGGTGTGGATTTTTTTGAGCTATCAAGCTTGGGAAGGTTGGCTATGTCTACGGTGGTTCTGGGCACAAGAACTTGAGCACACAAACTGAGGAGGGAGAGGGAAGCTTGCCTGCCGAAGATGGGAGCCGGGGGGCTCCTTAAGTAGGGGAGGTCGGCCGGCCTGGGCCGACCGGCCTGGGTGGCTGCGTGCCTCCCCAGGTCTCTGTTTTCCTCTGGCATGATCATTTCTCCTCCGTGACTTTCTTGCCCGCGTGCTCCACGAGTTGCACCGCCCAAACGCTCTCGTCCACTCCTTTTCTTGCATTATTGGTCCTCCCACTTGATGCTTCATGCTTTGAGTCATGTCCATGCTCCCTTGCTCCACTTGCTTCACATGTCACCATGAATTTCCTGCAAAGTTATGCTTGCTTCCCTCCCATGCTTGTCCTTTGCATGTGGTCTTGATGAAAGTTGATGAAAGAGCATCCAATGGTGCATGCATGATTAACTTTAACTAAATTGCCTCCCTTTAAGTGTGTTTAAGGCTAAGCACTCCTCTAATTTCGAAATTTAAAAATATTTTCAGAGCTATGGAAGAGATCAAGTATAAATTTAGAGAAGTTTTTAAACCATTAAAAACAAATGTAAGTCGAAAATTTTCCGATTACGTTGATATTGGTCTCACCGGTATAGATTGCCTTCATTGGTTGAGAGCAAACTTCTCCCGGCTTGATCATGGGGGCATAGGTTTAGGTTCTAATTTTGGCTAAATGAGAGAGATTTTGAATAAAATAAAATTAAATGAGGCTTAGAAAAATTCTAATATTAGACAAACCAAGGATATAGATTTTCAAATCAACCAAAAGTTTAGTTTCTAGGTTCACGCGAGTCCTACCACGTGCTGAAATTTAAATAACACCTAAGTATCAGTCATGGCTCTACTCGTGTGTTTTTAGCATGAAAAATAAATCAACCACAACACCATAATTAGGATGAATGGTTGAGTTAGGTTCTGAAATTATTTGATTGTGGTTTCTTGAAAAAGATCAAACAAACACATAGGAGGGTTCATGTAACGGGTTTATGATAAAGCAAAATATTCAACCAAGAATTATGTCTCTAATATTTTTCAACCACTTCTAAGTCTAATGTATTTGCGTAATAAAATTCAAAACTAAATTATTAAAAAGACTCGAAAAACCTGGAATCGGGTTGTCCTCCCGGTAGCTTATTCTTGACTCGACGAAACGGGTTGCCTCCCGCCTAGCACTTCGTTTATAGTCCATGGCTAGACTTCTTCACTTGATTACTTCGGATCAATGCTCTTTGCGGGCGTTGCAATCTTGGGTACCCACTTCCGCACCATCTTGGGTGCGGTCTTGTCTTCCGGCTTAGTCATTTTTTTGGTCTTCACAGGCGGCTTTTTTTCCTTTGTCTTGACGGATGCAACACCTTTCTTGATTTTCTTTACGTCCATTTTTTTCGGCTCTTTCTTCTTCTTCAATCCGTCCTTCTTCTTTGGTTCTTCCTTCACTTCAATCATATTGCATGCCTCGAGTCGTGGTCGGAACTTGAAGGAACTCCTTTCTCCATTGATATCGAACATGATCTCCCCCTTGCCAACATCAATAGTAGCTCCCACGGTCTTGAGGAAAGGCCTCCCAAGGATGAGCGACGGCTTCTCCTTCTCTCCCATCTCGAGCACCATGAAGTCGATGTGGATGAAGTGGTGTCCGACCTTCACGGGTACATCTTCGATGATGCCCAAGGGATAGCGAATGGAGTTATCTCCCAACTCCAAACACATACCTGTAGGTAGGCGTAGCTTCTCGAACACATCCCTTGGCATGACGCTCACACTTGCTCCAAGGTCGCATAACACCTTCTCGAACTTGAAAGAACCAACTGAACATGGAATTGCAGGGCATCCGGGATCCTTTTGCTTCTCTAGCCCATTAGCAATAGCGGCACTACACTCCTCAGACATTTTGACATGATCTACCCCGAGTGTTGCTATCTCATATTTATTTGCAAGTATGTCTTTAAAGTAACGAGAATATGTAGGTACTTGTAGGGCATCAAGTAATGGCATGTTGATACTAAGTCTACGCACATCCTCCACAAACTTCTCAAAGTGGTTGTCAAGTTTACCTCGGAAGTAGCGTGGCTTAAGTTGTGGTATCCTCGTGTCTTCTCCCGGCATCTCAAATTCAGGTTCCTCGGTGACGATCCCCGTAACCTTCTCCTTAGAAATTTCCTCCACCTCGACGGATGGTTTAATCTTCCTTGCTCCCGCAGAACGTTCCGGATCTTCAGTCTCCTTCCCCGAACGTGTTTGAATAGCCTTCGCCGATTCAGGACCTTTGGGTTATCCCGGAAGCTTCCCTTCATCATTAGTGAGGCGCCCCACAAGTTGTCCAACTTGCGTCTCGAGCATCTTCATCATGTTGAGCACTTGATGGTTGGAGCTTCTGACCTCCGTCACTTTGCTATCGATGTTCTCCACCACCTTGTCTATGGCTTTGAACTTGGTGACAGTGTCCTTGTTGATCTTAGCTTGCTCGTCCATGAACTCCTTCAACTGTATACGAAGCGGAACCGAATTCGGAATGGATGAGCTTGCATTAAATTGAGGTCTACCTTGCCCGTAGCGGAAGTTCGGCAATTCTACCTTCCTCATGTAGTCGAGCGCCTTGGCTTCCTCCGGACAATCCTTGCGGACATGGCCATACTCTCCACATTCTTCGCATGTGGATCTTGCTTCGGCGGCCTTCAAGTCTTGAGCCTCTTTCTTTTCTATCTCCATCTTCTCCAACCTCCTCATGAGTGAGTCGATCTTGCCTTCAAGTATGTTCTCCTTCTCCACTTGCAAGACTCCTTTGACATTCCCCGTTGGTGGAACCGGATGTAAGCGTCCGGATGAGGCCCACGTGTCATTATCCGCGACCTTCTTGAATAGAGTGAAAGCTTCCGTCGGTGTTAGCTCGATGATAGATCCTCCCGCCGATGCATCAATGATCGTCGTTGACGCCATGGTAAGTCCTTGATAGAACTTTTGCACGAGCTCTTCCTTCGGGAACTTGTGATGTGGAACCGCCCGAGTGTACTCGTTGAAGCGCTCGAATGCCTTCATGATAGTTTCTATAGGATATTGAAAAAAGGTGGCAATCTTATTATGCAAACTTTGAGTTTTACCCGGTGAGTAGTATTCCTTCATGAAAGCCTTCATCAACGTGTTCCAATTTTGCACCGTCTCCGCCGGTTGAGAGTGGAACCATTGCAAAGCTTTCCCGAGTAGTGAGAACGGAAAAAGCCTCGCCCTCATTTGGTCTTGAGTCACCCCATCCATGTTGAAAGTCTGACATAGTTGAATGAATGCTTGGAGGTGAAGGTTCGGATCCTCTTTGCCGGTGAAGGGTGAATGTTGCACCATGCGGATTGTTGAGGTCTTGATCTCGTACGGTCTTCCGATCTCCTCAAGATTCAAGATTGGTAGGTCAATGATGTCCGGGGTGCATAGCTCCCCAATCTTGCGTTCTTGCGGTTGTTCTCCCATCGGTGGAAGTCGATTCTCCCGAGGGCTTTGAGGTGGTGAATTCTTCGGAGATTCCGACGATACTTGGTCTTTGGACTTCGAATCTACAAAATCCAGCTTTTTAGCTTGATGTGCTTCGCGTCTCCTTAGACTGTAAAGTTTTTCTAGATCATCCACAAAATTATCGGGTTTGTTGGAGAGGTAGCTGTCCATCTCCTGTTAGGGTTAGCAATAAACAAAATATGCAAAAACTAGAAAGTAAAAATAAATCTATGAAAACTAGGGTTAGACAAACTAGATTAGATTTATTTTGAGGATGATCAAAGTTTAGTAGATGCAAAAAGAAAAACCAAAAGAAAACTGAAAATTACGAAAAAAGCAATAAAAGATCAAATCTTGATCACTTGTTCCCCGGCAACGGCGCCAGAAAAAGGGGCTTGTTGACGGTTAATAGTTGTATCAAAGTTCGTTTAGACTTGCAAGCAGACAAGTCTCCCGCGTAGTCAAGGGACCCTTCTTCCCTTGAGTGGTGAACCCAAGGTATCGAATCCGTGGAACAAATGTGTGACGCAAAAGATGATCTAGTAAAGCCAAGTAACTTCAATCTTTGGTAAAGAGAAACCCTAATGCATCTATATAAGGAACACAAAACTAATCTAATCTACTAAAGACCGGAGGTAACAAAGATAGATTGGGTAGATAAACCGATCTAGAGAGATCGGGGCAAGCCTTTTGTTGAAGTTCCAAGCAAAGAGGAAATAGCAAATCGAATCTCATTAAAAGCCTCTTTAAATCGTGGTTTCCCGTTCAACTCCGAAAATGCCCGCCTTTCGGAACCCCCGTTCTGTCACAACGTATCCTTACTCATGCGGGTAGTCTAGGGCGAGCCAATGACAAGTCGAGTTCTTTCGGAAGATCCGGTGTGTACCTCTAGCCACCGCGGCTACAAGAACAACCTATGTGATCTATCTCGAGAATAGATCTAGAATAAGCAAAGCCGATCGAAAAACAAAATCTTCGAGGAAACACTTGATCGCTAGAAATAGGATTCAACTTGATAATTCAACTATTACAATGATACATAAACAAGATCACAACCGGGATCCTACCTTGATCTTGCTTCTAGCTCCGGGAACTCCGACGTGGTCTTCCGTTCAAGGTTCCCACGTCGGCTAGGGGAACCCTAGTCAACTAGCTCGACCCTCTCCTCTCCGGGATGGTGTCCCTCTCTTCTCTGCTCCTCGGCGGCCGATCACGAATTCCTTGATGCATGGCTCTCGACCCCGGGGCTATAAATAGCCCGATTGGCGGCTAGGGCAAAGGGGAGCCTCACTGGGCCCTGGACTGGGCTGGGCCGGTCGGCCTGGGCCCATCCAGGCCCAGCCCGTGGCCTCCTTTGCTTGATGTCGGTTCCCGAGCTTCCTGGATCCTTCCCCCTTCTGCATGTAGGCCTTTGTCGTTAGTTTCTCTCCGAATTGGACACAACTCCTTATCTTGCAAGATTCGGCACTTTTCTGGTCAGGTCCTCGGAGTTCGTTGTCTTCTCGGATCAAGTCCCTGACTTCTTTGGAGTTAAGTTTGCTTCATTGCATGACTTGCACGGGGCTTCAAGGTCTTGTCACAAGGTGCTTGATGAACTTATCCCGAAAGTCTTGCCTTCAACACTAAAATCCTGCATAAACACTAAACTCCAAATCCGACATGCACAAGTGAACTTGTTATACCACGGGGGTTAGTACCAATATATAAGGTATAAAACTTATGCCAACACCGAAGGTAAACTCATGGCTAGGTTGACGGATTTTCACTGTCAACAGTGCACTTGTGCTCCTGGGTGAAAGAGGGCATCGGATGATCCGACGGCCTGATTTTACAACGCGTCGGAGCAGTTGCGCGCGGGTCTGGGAAGAAGGCAAAATTCCTTCAGCACCGGATGAACCGATGGTGTAAAACGCGAAGGTGTCGGTTCATCCGACGGTGTGAAATTTTCTAACAGAAAGCAACTGAGCGCCCAGACCCCTTCACCGGATGATCCGACGCTAGAACCTACAGGGCGTCGGTTCATCCGACGGTGACATTTCGATTTTGGTTGAACTATCTCTCATTTTTGATCCGATAAATGTCACACACAAGCCAACACAAGCACATTCTTGGATCAATCCTGAGTGACAACTTCACCCCTCAAGCACTCCTTTGTAAAATACTTATAATACACAATTAGCTCCCTAAAAAGGGATAAACCATAGTTAAAAATAGGCAAATTAAGAACCAAAGGAGGGAGGGAGCTCCAAAAAGGGAATGTATGAGTTAATTGCTATTGAACTTAAAGATTGACACCATAAGCTCGTTAGGACTTAACTCAATAGGCGTTAAGCACAATCATTTGTCTCATCACACCTTAAGAGTTTTTGATTTGCATTGAACGCTAAGCAACTTTCTCAAAGTGTGAGTTTCCTTTGTGACTTCTCTCACGCAATGCTATGCAAGAACAAATGCATGAAAATAAAAATGAGTGTATCTACATGACAAGCATACATGCAAAGCAAGAAGGTAAACTATCTTGCCAAGTTTGAACCCTTGATGAGCTTGTTCATGATGAGCCATTCTTCATGCCTTGAGCGAAACAAGAGAACCACCGGCTCAAGCAAGACCCATACTCATTACTATCTCATCAAGGTTAGACAAGCCCCTAATCATGTACATATGCAAATGCAAACTATATGATAAGCATTACATGATGTTGGACGCATAAAGCACATTTAATTCACTCTGAAGCCTACAAAAGGTGTTTTCATCAAGAGGCTTGGTGAATATATCCGCCAATTGCTACTCGGAGCGAACACCACAAAGGACAATGTCCCCTTTAGCAACGTGGTCTCGCAAGAAGTGATGACGGATATCAATGTGCTTGGTGCGAGAGTGTTGAACCGGGTTGTTAGCAATTTTTACGGCACTCTCATTGTCACAAAGGAGGGGAACCCTATCTAGAACCACACCATAATCCAAGAGGCTTTGCTTCATATAGAGGATTTGAGCACAACAAGCCCCCGCGGAAATGTATTCTGCCTCCGCGGTGGATAAGGCCATGGAGTTTTTCTTCTTAGAGGACCAAGCAACTAAAGAGCGATCTAGCAAATGGCACCCACCCAAAGTACTCTTACGGTCTACTCGACATCCGGCAAAGTCCGAATCCGAATAACCCAAGAGCTCAAAACAAGCACCATGGAGGTACCACAAGCCAATGCTAGGTGTGTATTTTAAATATCTAAGGATCCTTTTTAAAGCACTTAGGTGTGATTCTTTAGGGTTGGCTTGAAACCGAGCACACATACAAACACTAAACATGATATCGGGCCTAGATGCGGTAAGATAAAGAAGAGAACCGATCATAGAATGGTAAAGCTTTTGGTCAACCGATTTACCTCCCTCATCTAGGTCGAGATGTCCATTAGTAGGCATTGGAGTCTTGATTGACTTACAATCATCGATCTTGAACTTCTTGAGAATATCATTGGTGTACTTCTCTTGATGGATGAAAGTCCCTTCCTTCAATTGCTTGATTTGAAACCCAAGGAAGAAGTTGAGCTCTCCGATCACTGACATCTCAAATTCCCTAGTCATGAGTTTACTAAAATCCTTGCACACTTTGAGATTAGTAGAGTCAAAGATAATATCATCAACATAAATTTGACAAATGAAGAGTTCTTTGTTGATTATCTTTGTAAAGAGAGGGTTGTCCACTCTACCAATCTTGAACCCCACTTCAATGAGAAAATCTCGGAGCCTCTCATACCATGCCCTAGGAGCTTGCTTGAGTCCATACAACACCTTGTGCAATCTATAGACGTGGTTAGGATATGTAGCATCCTCAAATCCGGGAGGTTGCTCCACATAAACTTCTTCATTGATGAAGCCATTCAAGAAAGCACTCTTTACATCCATTTGAAATAATTTCATTTTATGACTAGATGCATATACAAGGAGGATACAGATAGCTTCAAGACGTGCCACTGGAGCGAAGGTCTCTCCATAGTCCAAGCCTTCTACTTGAGAGTACCCTTTGGCGACAAGTCTTGCCTTGTTCTTCACCACAATGCCATGTTCATCTTGCTTGTTCCGGTAGACCCACTTGGTGCCAATCACATTCTTGTTCTTGGGGCGCTCGACCAACTCCCACACTTGATTTCTTGTGAAGTTGTTGAGCTCGTCTTGCATAGCTAAGATCCAATCCGTATCCCCAAGAGCTTCATCTATAGTTGTGGGTTCTACAAAAGAGACAAAAGCATGATGTTTGCAAAATGAGGCATATTGCTTGCGGCGAGTCCTTGTACCCCTTGGGGATCACCCAACACAAGATAAATTGGATGATTTGTTGAAGTCCTTGTGCGTCTTCCAAATATTGTAGAGGTGGGATCATCTTGAGATTGAACTTCTCCCATGTCCTCTACTTGATCTTGAGTTTCTTGTGAGATAGGAGGTGGTTCTTGTGAGGAGGATGGACTATCTTGTTGTCAGTGCGGAATGTGATCCCGACACTAACCAGTAATAAGCGCCAAGGTCTATCCCTCAATGGTCGATGCTAAGCAATCAGAGACACAGAGTTTATCCTGGTTCCGGCCGAGAGGCCGTATATAACACCCTTGATGTTTAATTGTGCTAATGACATTAATTACATGAATTAATCAAGGTTAATTACCTTCTAAGCATGTTTGACGTGATTGGGCACACTTTTACACAAAAGACCTCGGTCAAAACCCCAAATCTCGGTCAAACCCTAGATCTACTTTAAAGGCTGAAATGGTTTTCTTGCGCGTTCTCCAAATTTCACTATAGAAGTTCAAAATCGGCCAATACGAAAGTTGTTCGTTATTTCCGGGAACACATTTTTCGTAATTGGCGGACATTCCAATTTTGAGTGCAAATTGGCCAAAAATCGAGTTTACTGCGCTGTGAACAGTAAATCGAGCCGTGGAAAATCTGCAACTTCGGTCGACGTTCCCGGGCAAACCATTGATCAAAACATATGTCACCCTTTGGGAAAGTTGTAGATCTATAGCTCCTCTACAACTTTGCTTTTGGGAGATTTTGAAGTTAGTTGGCACTTTTAGGAGTTATGCAATTTCGAAAACAGGTAAATGAAATAGAAACGCGACGGACCGACGTCGTCTCGCGTTCCGGAGCGCCGCGCGCGTTCCCGTCGGCCACGTGCCGCGCGCGCGGGGGCTCCGGCGTACGGACCCTCGAGTCCGTCGCGGTGGACCGCGCGCCGTGGGCCCTCCGCCCGGTTACCTCGCGTGAGCCGCGCCCGGGCGGGCGGCGGTCCGGCCGGCGGCCACGCGCGCGCGCCGAGCGGCCGCGCGCGCGCACGCCGCCCATGCACGGGTCCCGGTGGGGGCCGAGAGGCGCCTTAAGGCGTCCCCTGCCTCGTCCGCGACGCCATCGAGGGCCTTGCCCCGCAAAAAAAAACCGAGCCGCACATCACCCCGTGCTTCCCGCGCCGCCGGCCGTCGGTGAGGGAGGCGCCGCGCGTTCCGCCGTTCCCGATTCGATTCCCGGCCGGCCGACCTCTCCTTCCCCTTCCCTAGGCCCCCCTCGACGCCTCCACACCGTCGCCCGGTTGCCCGGCCCCGCGGGCGCCGAACAACGCGGTGGCGGCGGCGGCGGACCGAGCCGGCACGCCGCCGACGCCCGGCAACCCCTCCGCGATCCGAGTTTCCTCTTCAAATCGACAAGGATGAGCACCCCTAGCATCCCTAGGCTGCGGCCGACCAAGCCCGGCGCTCCCCGGCCGCCAATTCCGGCCGCCGGCGCGAGCAGCCCCGCCGGGGACTACATTGCAAGGCTCAAGTTCTTCGCGGGATGATTTATGCAAAGTTCCAGGGACCCGGCTGTAAAAGAAGTTTTAGGGTTACAGCAGTACCTTCGAAACATCATTAAAAATCGTAGAAAAATCAGAAAAATGCAAAACCAATTTTGTTGGGTTCGTGATGAAGAAATCTACCTTTTCTAGAAAACTTGTATAGGGTTTTTAGGTACAGTTTTTGAATTAAAAATTCAAACTCAGTTTGGAGTATTTTTAGTGTGATTTAAAATATACACATGCTATGAACTTGAATTTTGGATATGTTGCTCTTTATATCATGTATAGATCTGTGGCAAAAGTTTGCATGATTATGATGCATATATTTTCAGTTATGATTTATTTAAGCGTTATGATAGAATAAGTTTGATGCTTTTTATAGCACCTTTAATGAACTTTTCTTTGAGCACAAGTGCACCCTAGGGCTTTGACTTGATGATTAGTACCCCTGTTGTGATGGATGTGAATTTAGGGAATTGTTTACTAGGTGTTTTGGATTTAATCTTGTGTAGGAGCTTAAATTCAAAATCTGAAAAATAAATTGAATTTGCAACCATGCCTTGGTCAGAAACTCATTTTTGGCATACTTGACCTGTAGGAGAAAGTTAAGATCAAAAAGTTTATTAAATCTTTTTATATGAATTAATGTTGATTTACTAGGCTGCAATTTGTCTTTTTCGTATAAATTAATTTATAAATGATCTTAAGCCAAATTTTGGTTTGAGAGCTTAAATTAAGCATATGTTGCTGTGTGCAAAAGATTAGGCTCTTTGGAAGTGTTTTTGATTTAATTTGGGTTTATGGTAGAAAGGCTTGCTTGGAATAATTAAAGAAAGTTATAGAAATTAAAGTGTTAAATTGTGAAATCATGTGTGTTTCTGTTTTTATTAAATGAAACACACCCCCTTGCTGTTTGGTGAAGTTAAGTAACTTAAATTGCTGAGATGTGCACACAATCGCCATCAATGTTAACCTTAATTAATGCATATGCATGTAAATGTGTAGATTTACCGGACGGGACGTACACGCTCACCCAGGAGGAGGAGGGAGCAGTTAGTGGAGAGCTGAATCAAGTTAGCGTGCAGCAAGACCTGGACCAAAGTCCAGAAGAGCCAAAGGCTTGTTTGGGTGCTGACTCTGAGGAAGGCAAGCACCGGTTTCATCTAACCCATGTTTTAAATTAAAATCATGTCCTTTACTTTTCAGCGCTTTATGCTTTACTTTGTGCATTTAAGTTTCAGGAGTTGTTTTGAAACCTAGTTGCATGATTCTCAGGACTCCTATGCTCTTTTACTAGTATGTTAGGAACGTTAGTGCCATGCTCTAGGATCACGGTAGAAGTCGAGTAATGACTCATTGCTCGCGAGATATAGGATGCTTATGTTGGAATCATAAGTTGGTTAAATTGACTCGCTCATGTGGTAAGAGCAATGGGTTCGGTCTCGACCGAGTAGCATGGTGCTTTGGTCCTAAGCTATTGAACGTACCAAGTACTTGCCGGGAATGGGACCGGTAAGCCTAGTACCTTACGAACCGGGGCGGGATCTTTCTAGCTACCCTTTTGGGATGTGTCTCGGGCTAGCTACCCGTGGTATAGTGTGTGAGTCGGACTGGTCGGGTTAGACCCTCCGGATAACCGTGTACCGAGTTTGTAGCGTACGATCCCAAAGCGTGGGATGTTGGGAAACGCCGGTCGGGGTAGACCCCCGCATTTGCTTTTATTTGAATTCTTGGGGTCTACTTCTTCCGTGTATCTTGGGTTTACCTTGCAAGGCTATAAATCGATCGATCGTCGGTCACTCGCCGTTATCTGAGTCGGCTTGATCACTGGCTACCCCATGTTTATTTATGGAACACTTTGGATTCATATTGTTACATGTTTAATATTGTTTGCACAGCATGCTTGTTTAGTACATGTGCTCACCTAGACTGATTAACATACTAGAATATGAGCTAAAACTTGAAAATAAGGATCCACCCTTAGTCGCTTTTGGCAAAACAAAACCCAGCAGCCAAAAAGCCTTGCATGTCTAGTCTTACTTTATTTTTGTCGGGTAAGTCTTGCTTTGAGTATCGGTACTCGGCCTTGCTTAATTTGTTGTTTTCGGTAATCCCATCCGGCTGGTTCTATCCCGGATGGTTGGGAGCTTGAATGGGAAAACGATGATGAGGAGTGATATGCATGGATGGCCTCCCGTGTGTATCATGCGCTAGTTTTATTTCCGCATTGTTTAAACTGCGAACCATGTTTCCTTTTATGTATGAAAAACCTGGTTTGTAATAATGTTGAACTTGTGAACCTTTTATGTAATGTAATGTTGTACTCTGGTCCCGCCTTCGTGTGGGCTTAGCGCATATCAGCGATCCTGTTGCATGTGATTTACCGGGCTTTACCCGGCGGAAGCGACTTAATAATTCTTTATTATTGCTTAATGGCCATGTGGACCGGCTTAGGCGATAATACGGAATTATTTCGGGCGGTTTTGTCACAGCTGGTACCAGAGTAATGATATGCACCAGAGTATTTAAAATACCTTAACAAACTTGTTTTTGGAATAAAATTTGCTAAGATTAATAATCTTGCTACAAGAATAGGACGTTAAGGTTTAATCTAGTCCGAGAGGCCCTAGAGGGAATTTTTGGGTTCTTTCAGGTGGCTGGTATTCTATGGTGTATTTAGTCGACTTCCGACACATTTATTCTGTCAAAACTTACTTTCATGCACAACCATACTAGTTCATCACGTTTTGCCATACGTGGTGGTACCACAGGGAAGTCCTGTGAGGGACTAGTGAGACCTATTCCAATGGGTGTCACGTCGCGTCTGAGTCTCGTCACGTTTTGCCATACGTGATGGTACCATGGGAAAGTCCGTGAGGGATGAGTGAGGCATATTCCAATGGGCACTCACGTCGCGTCAGAGTCTTAAATAGGACGCTGTCCATGCAGCGGCTTTACGCATGGATACCGTTTCTATAAGTGAACGGTAATGAATGTGGACGCTTTTGTGAGTGCTTTGGCACAAAAGGTCTTGAATATCTGTGATTTTACGCGGGTACACTAACCACGGTTGTTAGGCACGGTAATTAAGAAACGAATAGCTTCCGACTAGTTATTATAGGGAGAGACGTTTATATATGCCCTGCCACCGGCACTAACTTCGTTTTTAAGCTTAAAAGCTTTGTGAGGAAGTTTAGGACGTTTTCTGCATCATGTAAAAGCTATTGAACCAACAATGAACTTAAATCATGTGTCATTTGGTCTTTAATTAAATTGTGTTTCTTAAGGACCAATCATGCTAGTTTGATGCTTTGATGTGTGATTAAGCAAAATTTAACTAGCTGCTGTCCAAATCTTCCTAAGGATTATCTAGAAAATTTCTGGCTAGGTGTTATTTAGGGAAATTGTTCATGACCTAGTTAAGTTTGCTCCCTGATTTTCTCATGATTTTAAGAGGTTTAAAACTATAGTTAGGATCAAAAATGACTAGCCTAGGCCTTGCTGAAATGCTGTCAAAATTCTGAGTTAGGCTGAAAACTCGAATCTTTACTTATAGTTCCAAACAGAATTTGACCTGAGAATCTATACCAAAAATGTTTCTTATATAGCCTACTTTGTTCTGTCAAAATTTCATGGTCATCGGGTTCTTATTCTTAGAGATATGATCCTTTTAGTGAAGCGCTGTCTTGCTGAAATTTCTGGGCAACAGCACTCTGAAAATGAACCTTTTTCACCCTTTTCCAATCAGAATTGGTTCGACCTTTGAATACCAAAAATGTGAGTTATAACATTGTCAAGTTGCTCGCAAAAATTTGGAATTTTTGGGGTATTGGTTTTGCAGTTATGAATTTTTGTTCAGAACTGCCAGTTTTGCCATATTGCATGTTAAACTCATATTTTTGGGTTCTAACATGTGTTTGTAATTATTTTACAGATGGCTGCCCCTGGGTTTGCCGCGGTGGGCGCTGATGGCACATTTGCCACCACTGGTTTGCAGTGGGAGGGCTTCACACGCATTGCGTGGAGAGCCTTGTGTGCTGTCGGCTACACCACCCCTCCCTTCTACGAGGGGGTGGAGTACGAGGAGTGGGGCGTACCGAGGCTGCGAGTTCGAGTGACTCGTGCTCCCCCACCCAGGCCACCCCGAGTGGGCAGACTTGAGCATGGAGCTCCTCTGTTTCCGCGCTGTCGAGGTAGTGGAGTCGGCAGCCTTGATGGTGCTCCACGCTCTCTCCACCCACAGACCGCAGGAAATGCTTCAGACACCGTTGGGGTTGGCTCTAGCTTTGGACCCCAACGATCCGTTGTGGCTAGCCAGGATGGCCAATATAGACACACTTCTCGAGACTGTGCCACCCTACGACACAGTACAGACTTTGGGCACATGCTTGAGGGCCTTGTACGCTCTACAAGACCTTCGTCGGGTTATCGCAGATGACTTGGCTAGTCGTCTCACTGGAGCTACTTGGTACATCTCCTGGGTTGTCGGCCTTTTCACCGAGCAGTATGTTAAGTACACTCGGTGCTGCGGTGTTGCCGACCTTCGGGATCAAATACGGCGGCTCCGGGAGCGAGCACACCGGTTTCGTTTGAGCGAGGTGACCACTTGTAGCAGATTCTGGACTTGCGGTCCGGGCGGCGAGCTGCGGGTTCAGGCTGGTTGACGAGGGATGCCTGAGAGGCTTGTGCACCTTGAGCACATCCAGGATTTGCAAGAGCAGGTTGGGGACCTCGAGCTCGATATACAGTCCTTGGAGGGTGTTGTGGTTATGCTCCAGCGGGTGCACCACCCACCGGCTATTGTTGATGATGAGCGAGATGGAGATGCGAGTTGGACCCGAGAGGAGGTTCGGGACGTTCCCCGGACTCGATTAGAGGAGCTTGGTGCTCTATTCTTACATGTCGCGGGGAAACTCTCCATAGTTTGTACATAGGACCTAGATCCTAGTTGTTGTAGTAGGAAAACTTGGCATGTACTCTTGTTAGCCCTTTTGGTTGGATTTTTTGGTGCTAGGCTGACTTAGAGTATTCTTTTGTGTAGCTAGAAGCTACATAGTGACCCCCTATGTAATGGTGATCCACCAAATTTTGTAATCTGTAATTATGGTGGAAAAACACCTTCCCGGCAGCAATCTGCCTAAGAAATGAAATGGAGAAAGTTATGGTCATTTCTGGGTTTTGCAATGACTACCAAAGTTGTTTGAAATGTTATAATGGTCATGCTCACCAAAATTCAGCATTTTTGCATGTGTAGTTTAAGAAATATCGAATTTTTAGTATGTTGCTGGCTGCTGTCCAAACTGCTAGACAGAACCTTTGAAACTGATTTTTTCGACCCCTTTAAAAGATGAATCTTATCTGGAGTTGAATACCAAAGTTGAAGCTTATAAAATTCTTACACATGCTGACCAAATGTTATGAATTTTGGACTTCTGTACAGAGAGTTATGAATTATTTACTCAGAACTGTGATGCTGTCTGAATTCTGAAATTTTCTATAAGTCTGAATTTTCGTATGCGTATTCTTCTTGTATTCTTTTAAGCAAGCTTTGAATATGTATCTAATGAAAGTTCAACTTTTCAGATGTCTGATAACACACAGAATGACTCTCGGGGTGCGGGAGGCGGTGGGGATGCTCCTCTTCCCCCACCTCCACCCATGACACCCGCGAAAGCGTTTATTGTTGCGCGGCCACCGAAGTGTTGCGCCAAATACTTCACACTCGGCAGCGAGATCACTCAAAGATTGCAGCAACTCTGTGCACAATCAAGGCCATGTTCGGGAGGGGCCTAATGCGGTCATGTCCTATGAAAAATTCGGGGCAATGAGGCCACCCCTCTTCACCAAGGCGAGAGGAGCCCCTAGAGGTCGATGCTTTCATCGGGGCCCTAGAGGCCATGTTTTCCATCTTCACACCGCCTTGCTCGAGAAGAACATAAGGCGGGCTTCGCTGCTCAACAGAATCGAGGGGTGAAGCTTTAATCCGGTGGGAGCATTTCAAGTCCATGCGGCCACGGGGTCACCGGATTACTTGGGCGAGAATTCAAGAAAGCATTTAAAGAGCATCATATTCCCAAGGGTCTTGTTGATAGGAAGATGAGAGAGCTAATGAATCTCAAACAAGGCTCTGACTCAGTCTATCAGTATGCTCAGAAGTTTAATAGTCTCTGTCAGTATGGGGACTATCATGTTGATACTGATAAGAAAAAGATGGAGCGGTTCCGTGAAGGGCTTGATGGGGAGCTCTATGAGAGGTTGAACTTAATCAAAACTGATAGCTATCTTGAGCTAGTGAATTTGGCCATCTCTCAGGAGGATGCCATGAAGAGGGCTCAACAGGATAGAAAGAGGAAGTTTAATCAAGCTTCAGGCAGTGGCCAAGGCAAGAAATTTAAATTTGTGAAGAAGAATGTGCAGGGTGCCCCCCAGCCATCTTCAGCTGGACGCTGGGTGATGAGGCAATCTCAGTCTAAGCCGTCTGGCAGCTTTGGCTATCGCAACACTCAGCAGACCGCTCCCCGGGCCCGGTGCACCCCCACCCCCCGCAAGCAATGATGATCGCCGTTGCTATAACTGCGGACAGCTGGGGCACTATGCTAACAAGTGCACACGCCCTCGACAGCAACATCAGCAAAATCAGGGGCAAGTCTCTAAGGCTGGAAATCAGGGAAAGAAACTGTGCAAGTGAAGCAAGGCCGTTTAAACTTCACCACAGTGGTTGATCTGCCAGAGGGAGCACCAGTCTTGACGGGTACATTTTCTATCCGTGGTCGTCCAGTTATTATATTATTTGATTCTGCTGCTACTCATAGCTTTATTAATGTGAAAACCGTGAGAAATTTGGACTTGAAGTGGTGTCATACTAAGCAAGCCTATATGATTGCCACACCGGGTGGAAAGGTTGCTTCAAATCAAGTAGCCTTAAGCGTACCACTTGAGATAGGTAGCAAAACTTTTACAACTAATCTGGTCACAATGTACCTAGAAGGGGTAGATGTTATCTTAGGCATGAATTGGATGACTCAGCACAAAGTTGTCCTGTATATTTCTGAAAGAATGCTAGAAATCAACTCACCTTTGGTCGGGAATTCAATTCTTTACCTTCCCCCAACAGGCCATAAAGGCTCATGTGTGTATGCAGCCATAACTACTCAACTTGAGGACATTCCGGTAGTATGTGAGTACATGGATGTCTTTCCGATGAATTGCACGGGCTTGCCACCGGACGAGAGATGTTGAGTTTGTCATTGAGCTACGGCACACACTTGCTCCTATTTCTAAGCGATCTTATAGAATGCCACCCAAAGAACTTGCTGAATTAAAGAAACAACTTCAAGAGTTGCTTGATAAGGGCTACATCCACCCCAGCTCTTCTCCTTGGGGCTGTCCTGCCCTCTTTGTGAAAAAGAAAGATGGTAGCCTGAGGTTGTGTGTGGACTACCGACCTCTCAATGCGGTGACTATCAAAAACAAATATCCGTTGCCCCGCATTGACGTGCTATTTGACCAGTTGGCTGGAGCTAAGGTCTTCTCAAAGATCGATCTTCGGTCTGGTTATCACAAAATTAAAATCCGGCCTAGTGATATTCCCAAGACAGCTTTCTCTACTCACTATGGCCTATATGAATTCTTGGTTATGTCTTTCGGTCTTACAAATGCACCAGCCTACTTCATGTACCTTATGAATTTCGTGTTTATGACGGAGTTGGATAAATTCGTCGTGGTTTTCATTGACGACATCCTTATTTATTCCAAGAATGCAGAAGAACATGCGGAACATCTTCGCATTGTGCTACAACGCTTGCGAGAACATAAACTCTATGCTAAATTCTTCAAGTGTGAGTTTTGGCTGGATAGTGTTAAATTTATGGGGCACACTATTTCCAGCGAAGGCATATCTGTCGATCCAAGCAAAGTGCAAGAGGTTATGGATTGGCAACCTCCTAAATCAGCTCATCAAATCCGCAGCTTTCTAGGCTTGGCTGGTTATTATCGCCGTTTTATTCCGGATTTCTCTAGAATTGCTAAGCCTATGACTGAGTTGCTAAAGAAAGGAGTGAAATTTGTGTGGAGTGAGGCTTGTGATAAAGCTTTCCAAAAATTAAGAGAACATTTAACTTCAACCCCAGTACTAGCGCAGCCGGACAATTCAAAGCCGTATGAAGTTTATTGTGATGCTTCAGGCACGGGTCTTGGCTGTGTTCTTATGCAAGAAAATCGGGTTATTGCCTATGCCTCACGAGCACTTCGCCCTCATGAAAAGAACTATCCCACACATGACTTAGAGCTAGCAGCGGTTGTTCATGCATTGAAAATATGGAGGCATTACCTTATGGGGACCCGCTGCAATATCTTTACTGACCACAAAAGTCTCAAATACATTTTCACTCAATCTGATTTAAATATGAGGCAAAGAAGATGGTTAGAGTTAATCAAAGATTATGATCTTGAGGTCCATTACCATCCTGGAAAGGCGAATGTAGTTGCAAATGCTCTAAGACGCAAGGCTCACTGCAATTGCCTATCAATGGAACCTTACAGTGACACTCTGTGTGAGGATTTGAGGAGGCTAAACTTGGAAATTGTTGAACAAGGAAGCCTAAATGCTCTTTCTGCAGAGTCTAACCTATTTGATAGAATTGTTAAGGCTCAACTTCAAGATGAGGGTATTCTCTTAATTAAACAAAAATTGCTAGAAAAGGATCCTAAACTTAGTTGCTTCCGGAAGGATGAGAAAGATATAATCTGGTTTGGGCAACGCCTTGTTGTTCCAGATAATTGGGAGTTGAAAAAGGAAATCTTTGATGAAGGACATCTCTCTAAATTCTCCATCCATCCGGGGAGTAGTAAAATGTATCAAGATTTAAAGGAGAATTTTTGGTGGTCCAATATGAAGGTGGACATTGCGAAATACGTGTCGGAATGTGATACTTGTCAAAGAATTAAAGCGAGTCATTTGAAACCTTCCGGTACTCTTCAACTCCTACCCATACCTTCATGGAAGTGGGATGACATAAGTATGGACTTTGTGTCCGGATTGCCACTCACATCTAGGAAACATGATTCCATCTGGGTTATCGTTGACAGATTGACAAAAACGACTCACTTTATTCCGATCCGCACTACATATGATGCCAAAGATTATGCAAGTCTTTATATTGAGCACATTGTTCGCTTGCATGGTGTTCCTAAAACCATCATTTCCGATAGGGGATCTCTCTTTGTGGCACGTTTTTGGGAACAATTACATAAGTCACTTGGCACAAAAATCATACGCGAGTTCGGCTTATCGTCCTCGGACCGATGGTCAAACCGAAAGGGTAAACCGGATTCTAGAGGACATGTTGCGAGCATGCGTGATTCATTTTGATAAGAGTTGGGACAAGTGTCTCGCCCTGGCTGAATTTTCTTACAATAACAGTTATCAAGCCAGCTTGAAAATGGCACCTTTTGAGGCTCTTTATGGACGGAGATGTCGTACTCCCTTGAACTGGTCACAGACCGGGGAGAGGAAATTCTTTGGTCCAGCTTTGGTTGAGGATGCCGAAGAGAAAGTAAGGGTAATTAAGGAAAATTTGAGAATTGCTCAATAAAGACAAAAGAGTTATTATGACAAGGGAAAGGCACTTAGAGAATACAAAGTTGGTGACTTTGTGTACTTAAAAGTTTCGCCAACCAAGGGTGTCCAAAGATTTAGTGTGAAAGGGAAGCTAGCTCCTCGCTACATTGGCCCTTATGAGATCATTCAAGTCTGTGGGCCAGTGGCATACCGTATTCGGCTACCCGAACGATTCTCTGCCGTGCACAATGTGTTTCATGTATCACAATTGAGGAAATGTGCACGTGAACCGGCTAGAGAAGTTATTGAAGAAGCTAATGCTTGGATTGAACCGGATCTCTCTGTTGTGGAACATCCTTTGAGAATTCTTGATGTAAAAGAAAGAAAAACTCGAAGGCAATCTGTAAAGATGTATAAAATCCAATGGAGTCATCATACCGTAGAAGAAGCTACATGGGAAACTGAACATTATCTCAATGAGAATTATCCGGGTTTTCTTGAATCAAGGCAAAGTAAGTTCTTTCCCTTACTTCCATCTTTTAAATCCTTAATCTCGGGACGAGATTTCTTTTAAGGGGGGTAGGCTATAACACCCCTGATGTTTAATTGTGCTAATGACATTAATTACATGAATTAATCAAGGTTAATTACCTTCTAAGCATGTTTGACGTGATTGGGCACACTTTTGCACAAAAGACCTCGGTCAAAACCCCAAATCTCGGTCAAACCCTAGATCTACTTTAAAGGTTGAAATGGTTTTCTTGCGCGTTCTCCAAATTTCACTATAGAAGTTCAAAATTGGCCAATACGAAAGTTGTTCGTTATTTCCGGGAACACATTTTTCGTAATTGGCGGACATTCCAATTTTGAGTGCAAATTGGCCAAAAATCGAGTTTACTGCGCCGTGAACGATGCGTCGAGCCGTGGAAAATCTGCAACTTCGGTCGACGTTCCCGGGCAAACCATTGATCAAAACATATGTCGCCCTTTGGGAAAGTTGTAGATCTATAGCTCCTCTACAACTTTGCTTTTGGGAGATTTTGACGTTAGTTGGCACTTTTAGGAGTTATGCAATTTCGAAAATAGGTAAATGAAATAGAAACGCGACGGACGACGTCGTCTCGCGCTCCGGAGCGCCGCGCCGTTCCCCGTCGGCCACGTGCCGCGCGCGCGGGGCTCCGGCGTACGGACCCTCGAGTCCGTCGCGGTGGACCGCGCGCCGTGGGCCCTCCGCCCGGTTACCTCGCGTGAGCCGCGCCCGAGCGGCGGCGGTCCGGCCGGCGGCCACACGCCGCGCGCCGGGCGAGCGCGCACGCGCGCACCGCCCATGCACGGGTCCAGCTGGCTGAGAGGCGCCTTAAGGCGTCCCTGCCTCATCCGCGATGCCATCGAGGTCCTTGCCCTGCAAAAAAAACCCGAGCTGCACATCACCCCGTGCTTCCCGCGCCGCCGGCCGTTAGTGAGGAGCTGCCGCGCGTTCCGCCGTTCCCGATTCGATTCCCAGCCGGCCGACCTCTCCTTCCCCTTCCCTAGGCCCCCCTCGACGCCTCCACACCGTCGCCCGGTTGCCCAGCCCCGCGGGCGCCGAACAGCAGCGGCGGCGGCGGCCGGACCGAGCCGGCAAGCCGCCGACGCCCGCAACCCCTCCGCGATCCGAGTTTCCTCTTCAAATCGACAAGGGTGAGCACCCCTAGCATCCCTAGGCCCGCGGCCGGCCAAGCCCGGCGCTCCCGGGACGCCAATTCCGGCCGCCGGCGCGAGCAGCCCCGCCGGGGACTACATTGCAAGGCTCAAGTTCTTCGCGGGGTGATTTATGCAAAGTTCCAGGGACCCGACTGTAAAAGAAGTTTTAGGGTTACAGCAGTACCTTCGAAACATAATTCAAAATCATAGAAAAATCAGAAAAATGCAAAACCAATTTTGTTGGGTTCGTGATGAAGAAATCTACCTTTTCTAGAAAACATGTGTAGGGTTTTTCTGTACAGTTTTTGAATTAAAAATTCAAACTCAGTTTGGAGTATTTTTAGTGTGATTTAAAATATACACATGCTATGAACTTGAATTTTGGATATGTTGCTCTTTATATCATGTCTAGATCTGTGCCAAAAGTTTGCATGATTTGGATGCATATATTTTCAGTTATGATTTATTTAAGCGTTATGATAGAATAAGTTTGATGCTTTTTATAGCACCTTTAATGAACTTTTCATTGAGCACAAGTGCACCCTAGGGCTTTGACTTGATGATTAGTACCCCTGGTGTGATGGATGTGAATTTAGGGAATTGTTTACTAGGTGTTTTGGATTTAATCTTGTGTAGGAGCTTAAATTCAAAATCTGAAAAATAAATTGAATTTGCAACCATGCCTTGGTCAGAAACTCATTTTTGGCATACTTGACCTGTAGGAGAAAGTTAAGATCAAAAAGTTTATTAAATCTTTTTATATGAATTAATGTTGATTTACTAGGCTGCAATTTGTCTTTTTCGTATAAATTAATTTATAAATGATCTTAAGCCAAATTTTGGTTTGAGAGGTTAAATTAAGCATATGTTGCTGTGTGCAAAAGATTAGGCTCTTTGGAAGTGTTTTTGATTTAATTTGGGTTTATGGTAGAAAGGCTTGCTTGGAATAATTAAAGAAAGTTATAGAAATTAAAGTGTTAAATTGTGAAATCATGTGTGTTTCTGTTTTTATTAAATTAAACACACCCCCTTGCTGTTTGATGAAGTTAAGTAACTTAAATTGCTGAGATGTGCACACAATCGCCATCAATGTTAACCTTAATTAATGCATATGCATGTAAACGTGTAGATTTACCGGACGAGACGTACACGCTCACCCAGGAGGAGGAGGGAGCAGTTAGTGGAGAGCTGAATCAAGTTAGCGTGCAGCAAGACCTGGACCAAAGTCCAGAAGAGCCAAAGGCTTGTTTGGGTGCTGACTCTGAGGAAGGCAAGCACCGGTTTCATCTAACCCATGTTTTAAATTAAAATCATGTCCTTTACTTTTCAGCGCTTTATGCTTTACTTTGTGCATTTAAGTTTCAGGAGTTGTTTTGAAACCTAGTTGCATGATTCTCAGGACTCCTATGCTCTTTTACTAGTATGTTAGGAACGTTAGTGCCATGCTCTAGTATCACGGTAGAAGTCGAGTAATGACTCATTGCTCGCGAGATATAGGATGCTTATGTTGGAATCATAAGTTGGTTAAATTGACTCGCTCATGTGGTAAGAGCAATGGGTTCGGTCTCGACCGAGTAGCATGGTGCTGGTCCTAAGCTATTGAACGTACCAAGTACTTGCGGGGAATGGGACCGGTAAGCCTAGTACCTTACGAACCGGGGCGGGATCTTTCTAGCTACCCGCTTGGGATGTGTCTCCGGGCTAGCTACCCGTGGTATAGTGTGTGAGTCCGGACTGGTTGGGTTAGACCCTCCGGATAACCGTGTACCAGAGTTTGTAGCGTCTGATCCCAAAGCCGTGGGATGTTGGGAACCGCCCTGGTCGGGGTAGACCCTGCATTTGCTTTTATTTGAATTCTTGGGGTCTACTTCTTCCGTGTATCTTGGGTTTACCTTGCAAGGCTATAAATCGATCGATCGTCGGTCACTCGCCGTTATCTGAGTCGGCTTGACCACTGGCTACCCTATGTTTATTTATGGAACACTTTGGATTAATATTGTTACATGTTTAATATTGTTTGCACAACATGCTTGTTTAGTACAGGTGCTCACCTAGACTGATTAACATACTAGAATATGAGCTAAAACTTGAAAATAAGGATCCACCCTTAGTCGCTTTTGGCAAAACAAAACCCAGCAGTCAAAAAGCCTTGCATGTCTAGTCTTACTTTATTTTTGTCGGGTAAGTCTTGCTGAGTATCAGTACTCAGCCTTGCTTAATTTGTTGTTTTCAGGTAATCCCATCTGGCCTGGTTCTATCCCAGATGGTTGGAAGCTTGAATGGGAAAACGATGATGAGGAGTGATATGCATGGATGGCCTCCCGTGTGTATCATGCGCTAGTTTTATTTCCATTGTTTAAACTCTGAACCATGTTTCCTTTTATGTATGAAAAACCTGGTTTGTAATAATGTTGAACTTGTGAACCTTTTATGTAATGTAATGTTGTACTCTGGTCCCGCCTTCGTGTGGGCTTAGCGCATATCAGCGATCCTGTTGTATGTGATTTATCGGGCTTTACCCGGCGGAAGCAACTTAATAATTCTTTATTATTGCTTAATGGCCATGTGGACCGGCTTAGGCGATAATACGGAATTATTTCGGGCGGTTCTGTCACACCGTACGTCCAGCAGTGGTGTGCTCAAGGCACTATATTGCTCAGCACCGGGGGTGCCTGTAGTGGGGCTGCTACAAGCAAGGCGGGAGAGGGAGCGTGGCTCCCAAGTCCCTGGTGTAGTGGCTGGAGAGCAAGAGCGTGGTGTGACCTGTCTCGTGTTATGTTGTGTTGTGTGTTCGTCGTTGTGTTCTTGTCCGTCCGTCCATCCCCTGCGCGGCGGGGGGGGGGGGGGGGGGTTCGCCTTCCTTTTATAGACCAAGGAGAGAGCGAATCACATGAGTGCCGCGCTATTTAGCTATGTGAGGGAGCGTGGTGTGCTATGCCGTAGAGTAGGCGGCCGCCCGGACGATCCTTGCGGCGATCCGGCCATCATGGCGTATCTTGTACCCGAACAGTGGCGGCCTCCAGGGTAGGAGGGCAGCGGATGGCTATGATGCCTTTAGACGGGCTCGAGGGAGTTGCTGACGTCGGTCCATACGAGGCACAGTGGTAGGTAAGGCGGCGTCCCGTTCCCGCACGCTCCACAGCGCTGAAGCTGTTGCCACAGCACCCGGCGTGGGTTCGTACGCGCGGGGGCGGCAGCCATGCCGTCAACAGTGGCAGGGATGGCGCCCCACCGGCCTAGCGTCTCCACCTAACCCTGCAAAGTCACAAGAAAGCAAGTCGAGGGTGCGGCCGGCCCCCTTCGAGGGCTCGGCGCGTTAGCCGTACCGGAGTAGGCGACGCGGCGTCACGGGGCTGGCACCGGCCGCGCGCACGGTCCCCCCCACGGTGGCGGGGATGGGCTCCCTCTCGGGGAGTTGGTGCGGCGGCACCGGGGCGCGAGCCCCGGGCGCATGATGGCGCCGTCCCGCCGTTGTCGGGGCATTAAATGCCCGCGTACGGGAGCGGCGCGCGCGCGTGCGGCGCCCTCGAGCGAGGCGGACCCCGTCGAGGGCGGGGCGGACCCTCGAGCGAGGGCGGAGCCCGCTCGAGGTAGGCGCTCCCCCCTCGAGCGGGGCGGAGCCCGCCCGAGGGAGGCGCGCATCCTCGAGTGAGACGAAGCCTGCTCGAGGGGGTCTTCGAGTGGGCCGCCTTGGTGGGCTGTTGGGGCCTCCTCGGCGTGGGCCGTGTCCTGCATGGTTAGGCGAGGCGTGTTTGGCTTTGGCTTTGTTGCGGGTTTTAAGTGGGGATTTCCCGGTTGTTAAAGGGGACCCCTAGGGCTGTCCCCGACAGTAGCCCCGAGCATCTGTGGGTTTGCCATTGAGGCTCCCACAGATGCTGGAGCCTACCGATAGGACATTCTTCCCTCCTGGTCTTGCAAACGCTTTCCGTGGGGCCGCGTCAGCGGACCCGCGGGTCTAGCCCCCGAAGCCTGCGGGGGCATAGGCGCTCTCGTAGGGGTTGACCGCGAGACTTGGACGAGAGGGCGTGGTACATGTTTCAACCGGCGTCGGCAATGTCTCGGCCCGGCTCGGTGACGCACGCGCTGCTGGCACTATCCCCGGTGGGTGCAAGACAGGAGGTGTAGCCGTGCGTCCAGCCCCCGAGCCTGGGCCCGTTCAAGGCGATCGGGTAGAGCTTTACGACTTGTTTTTATCGCGCCCTCGCCATCCTTCCGCAGGACGGAGGGTGAGGTTTCCCCAACCCCCATCGGTCGGGTCACGGATTGCGGATTCCTCATTGAGCTGTTAGTGGGTGGTTCGAGTGGACGCCCATGCCCCGTTCGATAAGGGTAGGCTGCGTGGTCCAGAGACACGTCCATTGAAGCGCTTGCGTGGGTTTGCTAGGTGGGGCTCGGTCCCGTTCGCTAGGGGCCGAGGGCGCGGAAGCTCTCCCTCGGTGGGATCCCCCGGCTGGCGCCCTCGCTAGCTCTCGAACACGACATGTGGGGCACCCTCGAGCTGGCGGGCTCGAGGAACGGCTCGAATGCGCGTGCCCTCATCGTCCACGACTCGCGGTGATGCGGGGCACCTGTTCGAACCCGTCGAGGGTCAGGCTTCGAACCCCTGATCAGTAGGGCCGTGCGGGGGTGGCGCACCGGGCGGCCCCGTCTTTGCATCCGCGACCATCGAGGGGCACGGGCGAGCCGGCCCACGAGGCGCCGATCGGTAAAAATGGTGCGGGGCGGCGGCTAAGCGCTCCCGGCTCGGCATCTGCGACCATCAAGGGGCACAGGCGAGCCGGCCCCCGAGGCGCTGATCAGTAAAAATGGTGCGGGGCGGCGGCTAAGCGCTCCCGGCCTGGCATCTGCGACCATCGAGGGGCCTGGGCGAGCCAGCCCCCGAGGCGCTGATCAGTAATACAGCGTGGCATGGGTGCTTGCGGTGCCCACTTTGTTTCAAACGGGCCCCGAGGCGACCTTCTCACGCCTGTACCCTTTCGAGGGTTGAAATTTTCCCGAGCCAGGAGCTCGTGCCGCTCGAGGGTTCTCCTTACTTTGTAAGGAACCGGGCCTTTTAATGCTCCACAGTCGAGGCTACGGTCTCGCATCGCGGGCGCGCCTTTTTAGGCGCCGCGGCCGCGCGCGTAGTGGGCGGCGTGGGCAGGCGGACGTGACCGCCTGCCACGGCCCTCGCTATTCTTTGTCGTGATGATCGCTTGTTCGTGGTGGGGCCCGCCCGTCAGCGAGAAAAAAGATTCCCTGCAGTTAATGCGCGCGGGGCGTCCGCCCCGGAGAGCACGCCCACGGCTTATAAATCTGAGGGGAGGGAAAACGACGGTTTTTTACCTTAGCGTTCCGCCATTCTTGCCTCCTTCGTTTTGCTCTTGCCACCGCGCCCCTTCGCCATTAGGGCTCTTCTTCTTCTTGTCCTCCGCTCTCGGGTCCCTTGCCCTTTCTCATGGCGCCGCCTCCGCCCCTCACGATCCTCGACCCGTACGCCTGGGAGCGGTCGGCGGTGACCCGGCTGGCCCTTGGCGAACTGGTCTCCGCCGGCCAGTTGGTGGCGAACGAGGAGGGCCGGCCGGTGGAGTGGATCGTGCCGCCGGCGGGGACCACGCGCCCAACCCGCCGGAAGGCTACGTGGTGAGCTTCATTCGCTTCCATGAGCGTGGTTTCGCCGCGCCGGCGAGCCGCTTCATGCGGGCGCTGCGCCACCGCTACGGCGTGGAGTTACACAACTTCGCGCCGAACGCGATCTCGCGAGCGGCCACGTTCGTGGGCGTACGTGAGGGGTATCTAGGGATCCCGATCAATTGGGAGCTGCGGGTACACCTCTTCCGCGCGGAGCCGTTCACGCGGCCGACGATGGAGCAGAGGACCCGCCGCACGGTGCGCGCCGGCGGCATGTTGCTCGCCTGCGGACGCAGTACAAGGACGACTACATCCCTTGTACCATGACGACCAACAACGCCGGCTGGGAGCGGGGGTGGTTCTACCTTCGCAACACCGAGCCCGGCCTCCCCCCTACACTGGTCTGGTGCTCCGGGAGAAGTCCAACTCCTGGGGCTACGGGGTGTCCACGGCCCATCATCGGAGGCGGCTGGACTTGCTCCTGGCCGCCCTGAAGAACCTGGCGACGCGCGGGCTGACCGCGGCGGGCGTCCTCGCCTTCCTCCACCACCGGCGGATCGTGCCTCTGATGGAGAGGCCGCTCTGCATCTTCGAGATGACGGAGGAGGCGGACCCGTCGCGCTGGCGAGGTCGCGGATGCTCCCGACCCCCCTCGAGCGGGGGTATGCGCTCAAACGGGCGCGGAGCGCCGTCGACACCCGGATGCTGCGCCAGGACCGGTCCCCGTGGGACCTCGAGATGCTCCCCACCGTCCCGCTAGTGAGTATGATCCTTGGCCCTGTTTTCGTTCTTGATGTTGCCCCTGGCTCCTGACGTGCTTTTGACGTTCTCGCCTGCAGCTGGTGAGCCTGAGTGCCGAGAAGTCCATCCCGCCCACTCCTGACTCTCGCGCGGTCGATCGGGCGGCGCAGCAGCGGGAGCGGGAGCGGGCGGCGCGCAAGAAGGAGCGCGCAAGGCGGCACCGCGAGCGCCGCGGCGGCGGAGCGAGGAGTGCGGGCCGCGCGAGCGGCGGGGGGCTCTCCTCTCCGGGGACCGAGGAGTATTCGTCCTCGGAGGGGGACGAGGAGGAAGAAGGCGGGGGCGGGGGCCCCTCGATAGGTGGGAGCCCCCCCCCCCCCCCCCCCGCCGCCGAGCCGGTTCCGGCGGCAAGGGCGGCATCGCACAGGGCGGGCGCGGCGGCGCCCGCCGCCGGCGGTTGACGGCCGGGGAGCGGCGCGGCCGCGGAGGTGCCGGCGCGCACCGCGGGGGCGTGCGCGGCAGCGCGCTGCGCGTGGGGCGGGGCCCGCGCGCGTGGCGGAGACGCGTCGGGGAGGCGCGGCGACGGACGTGTCGGCCGCGCCGGCCTCATCCACCGAGGCCTCGAGGAAGAGGAAGTGCGCCTTCTCCTCTCCGAGGTAAGGGGCTTGCTCTTCTGCGGGGTTTGGTTTTTTGGCGACCAGGCGTTCCGATTCTTTGTTTGTACTTGTGCAGGGTGGTGCCGACCGTGCCTCCCCTCGCACCGGCCAAGGTGTTGAGGGCGGACGCGTCCGTTCCCACCCGGTGGCGCTCATCGAGGGCGCCGCGGGTGGGGGCGAGCACGGCGGCGGCGGCGGGCGAGATCTCGCGGGCGCGGGCGAGGGCCTCGAGGCCTCGGCCGGCGGATCGGCTTGCCACGGCGCGGCCGGTGGTCGTCGAGGAACGGCGGGGGCGCGGTCGTGGCGGAGGCGCGGCCCGTGGCGGCGGGCGTGGCGGAGATGCGGCTTGCGGTGGCGGCCGCGACGGAGGCGCGGTCCGCGGCGCCGGTCGCGGCGGAGGCGGGCGGGTGGCGGTGGGCGAGGAGGGCGGTCGGGCGCCGGTGGTCGCGGAGGCGCGGCCGAGAGGTGGTGGCCACGGCGCCGCGTCGAGCGCCCGCGGCTACGGAGGCGCAAGTGGAGGCGCCGGCGGAGGCGACGCGGGGCGGCGCTGCCGGCGGCTCCCGAGCGGTGGTGGTGGAGGTCCCGGACGACGACTCCCCGCCGCCCGGGTGGGATCAATGGGTGAGCTTCCCCACGCTCTCTCCAGAGTCCCAGGACGGGGCCCTCGTGAGGCGACGCGACGGCTACATGGTGGCGGGGGCTCGAGGGCATGGTGCCGAGGCCTCATCTGCCCGCGCCGGCCACTCCGCTCGGTAGAGGGGTTCGCTGGCGACCCGCCCGCGTTCGCCGACGCCCAGGGAGAGCAGGAGCTGTGGGGGGAGCTCCGAAACCACGGCGCCACGCTCAACCGAGCGTTGAACGAGGCGCTGAGGGTCCATGGCGGCCCCGCGTGGCGCGTCTTCCAGGTGGGGCACCATTGCCTGGTTCTTTCCTTTTTTCTCGTTTCTGCGCGCGATCCTTGCGTCATGGTACTTACGGGTCTTGACTTGTGGGTGACAGGAGCTCGAGCGCCGCACCCGCGACAAGTACGACGCCTTCGACCAGGTGAACGCCGAGCTCCACCAGCTCCGGGAGCGATGCGGCGCCTTCGACGCGCTTGCCGACGCCCTCAGGACCCCGGACGGCTGGTTGTCGTACCGGGCCATGGCCCTGCGCGATCAACTCCATGAGAGCGCGAGGCAGGACCCGACGCGTCCCTCTAGCCTCGAGCGGGTCTGCACAGCCCTCATCGACCGGGATGAGGCGCTGTGGCAGGCGCGCTCGGACCTGGGGAAGATGCGTACGCTGGCGGCCAACTGGGAGGCGGAGGTGGCCGGCGTCCGCAACGAGAACCGGGGGCTCCGCTCGTCACTCGAGGGGCGCGAGGGCGCGGCGGCGCCGGGGCGAGGAGCAGCGCGCGCGCTCGAGCAAAGGGCCAAGGAGGCCGACGACACCGAAGACCGCCCTCGACGCCAAGGTCGCGGCGCTTGCCGTCGGCCGAGGACCGGCTCTCGCGGGGGAGCGCACTGCCCCCGGGGGGCCGAGGGGCGGCTCCGGCGAGAGCGAGCCGCCCTTGCGCGACGCCGGTCGGCGGCCCGGAGCGAGGAGCGCGTCACTTGCGAGGCGGCGCACAAGTCGCTGGAGGGCCGAAATGCAGAGCTCTCCAAGGTCGAGGGCGAGCTGATAGTGCTCAGCATCACGAGCGCGAACCAGGAGCTGGCCCTCCAGGAGCAAGGCGAGACCGTCAGGGGCCTTGAGCAGGCGGTCGAGCCCGAGCGTCGCGCCCTCGAGGTGGAGAGGAAGCAAGTCGAAGGTGAGCTGCTGTTTGACTCCTGTTTTGTTGGGTTTCCCTTAGAGGGTTCACACTCTTTTTCTGATTTCTTTCTCGTCTGGCAACTCCAGGCTTGCGCACCGCGCTGGGGCACGCGGCTGAGCGGGCCGAGGCGGCTGCAGACCTCCTACAACTCCTTCGAGAAGGAGCTGCAGGAGTTGCGCAATGCGGCCCTCGAGACCTGCCGGGCCGTGGAGGAGGGTGAGGCGCGGGCGGTAGCTCGGCCGCCGGCCGCCCGCCCGCGCGCCCTTAGCGGCCACATCACCGAGCGCATGCGCCGGGCGCTGCATCTTGGTGTCCAGAAGGCCCTCGGCGTGGTGGGGTCCCACTACGAGGTTAACTTTGAGGCGCTGGCGGAGGGCTACATCGTCCCCGAGGGTGTTGAGGACGAGGTGGCGATGGAGCGCGTGGACGCGCTCGCCGCCAACGCCGCCGGGACACTTGCCGAAGACTTCAAGGAGTTCCTCTTCCCGGACGCTGCCGATGCCGCCGCTCCTCCCGCCTGAAGACAGCCGGGCGCTAGGCCCGTTTTTGTTTATGTATCAGTATGCTGGCCGTGCGGCCCTTGTAAATAAACGAATTATTTTTGCCATAAACATTTGCCAATGTGAAGTGAAGTCTTTTGTTTAATACGCTTTTTTGTTTCTCCTTCTTCCTGAGTAGATTCTAGTTAGGGGAGTTCGATTTTCGCGGGTGGCCTGCTGGGTTGGAGGCGAGAGAGAAGGGCCGTATCCTCGCGGAGGCGTAGGCTATCTCTGGCTCGCACGCTCCTTCCGCTAGGCTACCTGCGCCCTGTTCGAATCTTTGCTCGGGGCCGAAGTAGAAAACAAACTTAGCGCGCGTGAGTTGTTTCGTTTTTGCGCGAAAATGGGACTATTTTGGGGGGATGCCCCCTGTAGTAGCCCCCGAGGGTAACTTGGGTTTTAGGGGAAAGCCGAGTTGCCCTTTTCATTAGACTTATGACGTTTACATAGTTGTCACCAACTGGGGCGTTGGTTATGTGAATTTTACGACAAAAATACTTGGAAATCCTAGCTAGGGGTAGAAGCGACGTAGCTGTTGGATGTTCCAAGCGTTGGTGAGTTCTTCACCGTCCTCGTTGGCCAGCTTGTACGTGCCGGGCTTGAGTACCTTCACCACGACGTAGGGTCCCTCCCACGGAGGTGATAGCTTGTGGCGTCCTCGGTTGTCTTGGCGTAGCCTTAGGACCAAATCCCCTTCACTGAAGTCCCGCCGGCATATCTTGCGTGCTTGGTAGCGCCTGAGGGACTGTTGATACCTTGCGGAGTGCATCAAGGCCACGAGGCGTGCTTCGTCTAGCTGGTCCAGTGAGTCCTCGCGGGCTCGCTGGTTGGCGTCCTCGTCGTAGCCTCGAACCCTGGGCGACCCGTATTCTAGGTCCGTGGGGAGGACGGCCTCCGCGCCATGGACCGGAAAACGGGGTGAACCCGGTGGCTCTGCTCGGGGTGGTCCTTAGGCTCCACACGACTGCTGGTAACTCTTGGAGCCATTTCCGACCGGATTTGTTCAGCTGATCGAAAATTCTAGGCTTAAGGCCTTGTAGGATCATGCCGTTGGCACGTTCTACTTGGTCATTAGTCTGCGGGTGTGCCACGGTGCCCAATCCACACGGATGTGGAACTTGTCCACGAGAACTCCAAGAATTTCCCCGCCGTGAGCTCGGGACCCGTTGTCAGTGATAATGGAGTTTGGCACTCCAAAGCGATTGATGATGTCGGTGAAGAACGTCACCGCCTGCTCCGCCCTGAGATTCGTAATGGGGCGCACTTCCACCCACTTGGAGAACTTGTCGATCGCAACCAACAAGTGGGTGAAGCCCCCGGGCGCCTTTCGCAGGGGGCCCGACGATGTCCCGGCCCCCACACGGCGAACGGCCATGTTATGGGGATGGTCTGCAGGACATGAGCGGGAAGGTTGGACTTGCGGGCGTAGAACTGGCACCCCTCGCAGGTGCGTACAATCTCACTGGCGTCCGCGACCGCGGTAGGCCAGTAAAAGCCTTGGCGGAAAGCATTGCCAGCGAGGGTACGAGGCGTTGCGTGATGGCCACAGATCCCCGCGTGGATGTCCCACAGGAGCTCGCGCCCCTCGGGGATGGGCACGCACTGCTGCAAGATGCCGGAGGCGGCGCGCTTGTACAGCTCGCTGTCGACGAGGGCAAAGGACTTGGCCATCCTTGCGATGCGTCTGGCCGCGGCCCGGTCCGTGGGGAGTTCCCCTCGGGCCATCCAGGCAACATACTTGTCGCGCCAGTCAGCCTTGACGGGGGCTGGCTCGATGTCCATCACATCAGCCCCATAGGCGCCATACCCCTCGAGGAGGGAGAGCACGTACGCCTCGTTCGAGGGGTCCTCATCCATGGGTTCCGCACCCGTTGGATTCGAGGGAGCCCCCGAGGGTTCTGCGTGGCTTGAGGGGTGAGGCTCGAGGACGACCGAGGGCTGGGCGACATCACGGGCAAAAACGTTCGGGGGGACCGTAATCCGCCCGGACGCGATTTTGGCCAGCTCGTCCGCTTCCTCGTTGTACCGGCGGGGCACGTGATTGAGCTCGATGCCGTAAAATTTGTCTTCGAGGGCTCGCACGGCCTTGCAGTAGGCCTCCATCTTATCGTTATGGCAGCTCGCGTTCTTCATGACTTGGTCAATCACGAGCTGCGAGTCCCCCCGCACGTCGAGGCGTTTGACGCCTAACTCGATGGCGATCTTGAGGCCGCAGAGGAGGGCCTCGTATTCAGCCATGTTGTTTGATGCGGGGAAGTGGAGGCGCACCGCGTATCGCATGTACTCCCCGAGGGGTGACACAAAGAGTAGGCCCGCGCCCGCCCCTGTTTTCATCACCGAGCCGTCGAAATATAGAGTCCAGCACTCTGCTTAGATCTGTGGCGGTGGCAGCTGCGTATCCGTCCATTCAGCGACGAAATCTGCTAGGATCTGGGACTTGATGGCCTTGCGCGGGGCATAGGCGAGTGTCTACCCCATCAGCTCCACGGACCAATTGGCGATCCTGCCCGCCGCGTCTGGGTTGCGGATGATCTCCCCTAGCGGGAAGGAGGAGACCACCGTGACGGGGTGGGCCTCGAAGTAGTGGCGGAGCTTGCGCCGCGCGAGGACCACCGCATACAACAGCTTTTGGACCTGAGGGTAGCGCGTCTTGGTGTCAGACAAGACCTCGCTGACGTAGTAGACTAGCCGCTGGACCGGCAAGGCGTGCCCTTCCTCCGTGCGCTCCACCACGATCACGGCGCTGACCACCTGGGTGGTTGCGGCCACGTAGAGCTGCAGGGGTTCGCCGTCCTGCGGCGGCGTGAGGATAGGGGCGCGGGTCAAGGACGCCTTCAGCTTGTCGAGCGCATCCTGGGCCTCGGTGGTCCAGGAGAAGCGCTCATGCTTCTTGAGGAGGCGATAGAGGGGCACCCCTTTGAAGTCCCGGATCGGGCCCATTCGTTAGAGGGCCGCAACCTTCTCGGGGTTGGCCTCGATGCCCCGTTGGGAGACGATGTATCCTAGAAGCATGCCTCGCGACACTCCAAAGACGCACTTTTCGGGGTTTAATTTTACCCCATTGGCCTGTAGGCAGCCGAACACGATGCCAAGGTCGCCAACCAGGTCGTCCGCCTTCCTGGTTTTCACGACGATGTCGTCCACGTATGCCTCGACCGTCCGTCTGATGTGATCTCCGAAAACGTGTTGCATGCAACGCTGATAAGTTGCACCCGCGTTTCGGAGGCCGAACGGCATCGTGACATAACAGAACATCCCGAACGGCGTGATGAACGAAGTCGCGAGCTGGTCGGACTCCTTCATCTTTATTTGATGGTACTCGGAGTAGGCATCAAGGAAGTAGAGCAGCTCACACCCAACCGTTGAGTCAACAATTTGATCAATACGTGGCAAAGGAAAGGGAACTTTAGGACATGCTTTATTAAGACTAGTGTAGTCTATACACATCCGCCACTTCCCGTTCTTTTTCTTTACAAGTACAGGGTTTGCTAGCCACGTTGGGTGGAACACCTCCTTGATGAACCCGGCCTCGAGAAGCTTCCGCGGCCTCCGCTCCGATAGCCCGTCGCCGCTCCTCGTCGAAGCGGCGGAGCCGTTGTTGCACGGCACGGGCATGAGGCAGGATGTCAAGGGAGTGCTCGGCGACCTCCCTCGGGATGCCTAGCATATCCGAGGGGCTCCACGCGAAGATGTCGGCATTGGCGCGGAGGAAGTCGACGAGCACCACTTCCTATTTTGGATCGAGGGTGGAGCTAACCCTCAACGCCTTGCCCTTGGGGGCAGCAGGGTCGAGGGGCACCTCCTTGGTCTGCTCCGCGGCCTCGAAGGTGCCGGTGTGTTTGGCGGTGGAGTCGAGGTCCTCGTTGACCATCTTCTCCAAAGTGGTGACCAGCGCTTCATCCAGCGCCAGCGCTTCCGCGTGCTCCATGCACTCGACGTCGCAGTCGAACGCGTGCTCGATAGACGAGCCCACGGTGATGATGCCGTTTGGTCCTGGCATCTTCATCTTCAAGTAGGTGTAGTTGGGGACCGCCATGAACTTGGCGTAGCAGGGCCGCCCGAGTATGGCGTGGTAGGCGCCCTTGAACCCCACCACCTCGAAGGTGAGTGTTTCCTTGCGGAAATTCTTCGCGGTGCCGAACCAAACCGGCAGGTCGATGCGCCCCGAGGGGGCGGGACTCGCTTGCCGGCGCGACGCCATGGAACGGCGTCGTGTCGGGCCGGCCCCGGTCCAACCCGATCCCCGGCAAGCGCCGGCCGTATGCGCGTAGAGGATGTTGAGGGGCTGCGCCCCCGTCCATCAAGACTTTTAAGAACCGCGCGTTCCCAATGATTGGGTCGACCACCGGCGGGTGCGGCCGGGTTGGGGATGCGGTTCGGATGGTCTTCCCGGCTGAAGGTGATGGCGTCCTCCGACCAGTTGAGGAAGGAGGGAGGCGCCTTCTCCGCGGCGAGGACCTCGTGCCGCTCCCGCTTGCGCTGGCGGGTCGACATGTCGACGGTGGGTCCCCTGAAGATGAGGAACACGTTCTCCACGGCGGGGAAGCCGCTGGCGTCGCCATCTCCCCCGTCCTTCTTGGCCTCCGCTTCCTTCGCGGCAGCGTGGCCATAGAACTTCTTGAGCATATCGCATTGCTCAAGGGTGTGGTTTACTGGGGTCTTGTGGTAAGGACATGGCTTTTTCAGCATGTCATCAAACACCCCCGGACCTCGAGGGGCCGGTCGAGTGCCTCGTCGAGCCGGGTCGACAGCAAGGGCCTCAGCATCATCGCCGTCGCGCCCCTGCTCGCGCGCCTCGCGGCGCGGCCTTCCTTCCCCCCCCCTTCTTGCCCCCGCTTGTCCTTCCGTGGGGCTCCCCGGACTTGCTCGCCCTCCGCGGCGCATCGTCCGAGCGCTTGCCCTTCTTGCAGTCGAAGATCGCCCCCACGGCCTCCTCTCCTGAGGCGAAGCTGGTGGCGATGTCGAACAGCTCGTTGGAGTCCGCGGGCGGGCTGCGTCCCAGCTCCTGCACGAGGTCCCGGCACGTGGTGCCCTCGAGGAAGGCGTGCACAATCTCGGATTGCGCCACGTTGGGGAGCTCGGTACAACGCTTGGAGAAGCGTCGTATGAAGTCCCGCAGCGACTCGCCGGGCTTCTGGGTGCAGGAGCGCAGGTCCTAGGAATTTCCAGGGCGCACATACGTGCCCTGGAAGTTACCCACGAACGTGCGGACCAGGTCATCCCAGTTGTGGATTTGGCTGGCGGGCAGGTGCTCGAGCCATGTCCGGGATGCATCGCCAAGGTGCAGGGGCAAGTTGCGGATGATGACCTCGTCGCTGGTGGCCCCGCCCAGCTGGCACGCCAGGCGGTAGTCGTTGAGCCACACGCGGGGATCTGTCTCCCCGTTGTACTTGACGATGGTCGAGGGTTGGCGGAAGCGTTGGGGGAAGGCCGCCGCGCAGATCTCCCGGCTGAACACACGGGTTCCCGGGGTTCCGGCATCGGGGAACGGTCCTCGTCGCTGTCATAGCGTCCACCCCGTCGAGGGTGGTAGCCTACCGCCGCTCGCGCATCCGCCTTGCTCGTGCACTGGGCGTTGATGACGTTGCGGGCGTCACCGTCTAGCACCCTGCGCGTGTCAAGGAGCCGCTCCTTGGCCGGCATGCGTCCTGGGTTGGCGGGTCGCCCCGCCGCTTCACCTGCATGGACCGAGGGTTCGCCCCCCCTGTGTGGCTCCGTCGTCCCGCGCATCCCCCTATTGGCGAATGCGTGACGTCGAGCTCTCGGCCTGCTGGACGGCCGCTTGCTCGATGAGAGCCTGCACCTCGCGTTGCAGGTTCCGCGCCTCAGGGGTCGAGGGTGCCGGCATAGCCCGCAGCAGCGTTACGGCGGCAATGAGCTTTTGGCTCGCCCGCGGAGGCGTGTCCGGGTTGTCGACGTTGAAGTCGGCGTTGATACGGTCGCGGGCCTGCTTGCCCAGCTCCCGTGCGTGTTCGCCTCGCGCGGAGGCTTCCCCCCGCCATCGAGGCACGGAAGCGCCCGCACCGTCCGATATTCCTCCGCCAGATTGGCCTCGAGCTCGCGAGCCTGGGCTAGGCGTGCGTCAACGTCGGCCCCGGCGGGGGTGCTTGGCCCCGCGGCCGGGCGCGGAGCGATCCCGGGGTAGGCGTGACCTCCCCGTCGCCGGCGCCTACCGCGCCGGTGACGTTGGCCGGGTCGTTGGTGATGACGACGCAGCACTCCCGCGCGGGGTCGTAACTCCCGGTGCTGGAGTCGTCGGAGCAGCCGAACCAGTAGTCCGTAGCGTCAAGGAAGCGCCTGAACATGACCGGGTCCGGCACGCCGGAGAAGTCTCACTCCGCGTACCCGTGGAGGTTGGCGGGTGGCAACACGTCAAGGGAACCCAGGGATGACTTGTCGCCAGCAGAGGCATCAGGGCCCCTGGCAATGAAGACGTGACGACCAGGGGGAACCCGGCGCATCGCCGTGTTGACGTTGGCGTTGTAGGCCGTCATAGCACCGCGAAGGCCGATGGGGAAGCGCGGCCCGGAGACCGTCCGCTGCCCCGTCGGGGCGGTGGTTGTTGTGCTGACCGGTGTGTCGCGTTGAGAGGCGGCACGTTCGGCCTTGCCGCCGCTCGGACCGCGCCCGGCGCGAGCGCCGGCCGCAGTGGCAACGACGTCGTGGCGTTGACGGGCCCGCGCGCATCCGCACCGGCGGGCGTGCGCACCGTGGTGGTGCGCGCGGCCGGGGACCGGAGCGGACCCGGCCTGGCGCTGCGCGCGGAGCTCCTCACGGTTGGTGAGGCGCATTAGGTAGCCGTTCCCCGTGGCCTGAAAGTTCAGGCCCCCGAATCGGATTTCGAACCCGGCGTGGAGGGGGTCCAAGCTGCCCATGCAGTAGCGCGTACCGCGGTACTCAGTGCGGATCACCATGGAGGGAGTTGATGGTGGATTGACCTTAGGCGCTCAGATTGCCCCACGGTGGGCGCCAACTGTCGGTGCGGAATGTGGTCCCGACACTAACCAGTAATAAGCGTCAAGGTCTATCCCTCAATGGTCGATTCTAAGCAATCAGAGACACAGTGTTTATCCTGGTTCCGGCCGAGAGGCCGTACGTTCAGCAGTGGTGTGCTCAAGGCACTATATTGCTCAGCACCGGGGGTCCTGTAGTGGGGCTGCTACAAGCAAGGCGGGAGAGGGAGCGTGGCTCCCAAGTCCCTGGTGTAGTGGCTGGAGAGGAAGAGCGTGGTGCGACCTGTCTCGTGTTATGTTGTGTTGTGTGTTCGTCGTTGTGTTCTTGTCCGTCCGTCCGTCCCCTGCGGCGGGGGGGGGGGGGGGTTCGCCTTCCTTTTATAGACCAAGGAGAGAGCGAATCACATGTGTGCCGTGCTATTTAGCTATGTGAGGGAGCGTGGTGTGCTATGCCGTAGAGTAGGCGGCCGCCCGGACGATCCTTGCGGCGATCCGGCCATCATGGCGTATCTTGTACCCGAACAGTGGCGGCCTCGAGGGTAGGAGGGCAGCGGATGGCTATGATGCCTTTAGACGAGCTCGAGGGAGTTGCTGACGTCGGTCCGTACGAGGCACAGTGGTAGGTAAGGCGGCGTCCCGTTCCCGCACGCTCCACGGCGCCGGGAGCCGCGCGCGAGCGCCGGCGTGGGTTCGTACGCGCGGGGGCGGCAGCCATGCCGTCAACAGTGGCAGGGATGGCGCCCCACCGGCCTAGCGTCTCCACCTAACCCTGCAAGGTCACAAGAAAGCAAGTCGAGGGTGCGGCCGGCCCCCCTTCGAGGGCTCGGCGCGTTAGCCGTACCGGAGTAGGCGGCGCGGCGTCACGGGCCGGCACCGGCCGCGCGCACGGTCCCCCCATAGTGGCGGGGATGGGCTCCCTCCCGGGGAGTTGGTGCGGCGACCGGGGCGCGAGCCCCGTGCGCATGATGGCGTCGTCCCGCCGTTGTCGGGGCATTAAATGCCCGCGTACGGGGAGCGGGCGCGCGCGTGCGCAGCACCCTCGAGCGAGGCGGATCCCGTCGAGGGCGGGGCGGACCCTCGAGCGAGGCGGAGCTCGCTCGAGGTAGGCGCTCCCCCCTCGAGCGGGGCGGAGCCCGCCCGAGGGAGGCGCGCATCCTCGAGCGAGATGAAGCCTGCTCGAGGGGGTCTTCGAGTGGGCCGCCTTGGTGGGCCGTTGGGGCCTCCGCGGCGTGGGCCATGTCCTGCATGGTTAGGCGAGGCGTGTTTGGCTTTGGCTTTGTTGCGGGTTTTAAGTGGGGATTTCCCTGTTGTTAAAGGGGACCCCTAGGGCTGTCCCCGACACTTGTCTTGTGGGTGATGTAGGTGGATGCCTTGGTGGATCATCATTATTATCATCGTCGGAGGATGAGTCTTCAGGAATGGAGTGAGGGACATCATCCTCCCTTGGCTTGATTTCACCAATGGCCATCTTATTCATTGCTTCTCGGAGAGGTTCTTTTCCTACATCATCACAACAAAAACCATCTCCTTGGGAGCCATTAGATTCATCAAACTCCACATCACATGTTTCTTCAATCACTCGTGTAGAGTTATTGAATACTCTATATGCTTTGGAGTTAGATGCATAACCAACAAATATGCCCTCATCTACTCTACTCTCAAACTTCCCTAGATGCTTCCTCTTCTTGAATATGAAACACTTACAACCAAACACCCAGAAGTAAGAGATGTTAGGTTTTCTCCCAATGAGTATCTCATATGGTGTCTTCATCATGAGTTGGTGGAGATACACTCTATTTGAAGCGTGACATGCCGTGTTGATAGCTTTCGCCCAAAACCTTTGCGAGACTCCATATTCAACCAACATAGCTCTAGCAAGAGTGATGAGTGTCTTGTTCTTCCTCTCAACCACACCATTTTGTTGGGGTGTATAAGTTGAGGAGAATTCATGCTTAATGCCTGCACCATCACAATACTCTTCCACCTTGGTGTTGCGGAATTTTGACCCATTGTCACTCCTAATCTTCACCATGGATGACCCAAGTTCATTTTGGGCTCTAGTAGTGAACTTCTTGAAGATGTCAAATGTCTTGCCCTTGTCCTCCAAAAAGAAAGTCCAAGTATAGCGCGAGTAATCATCAACAATGACAAGACAATAGAGATTACCACCAAGACTCTTGTATGTAGTTGGTCCGAAGAGGTCCATGTGAATGAGCTCCAATGGTCTTGTGGTAGATGCATAAGCCTTCATGGGATGATGACTTGCAACTTGCTTGCCGGCTTGACATGCACTACACAACTTGTCCTTCTCAAATGTAACATCCTTCACACCGAGGACCATGCCTTTCTTGAAAGCCTTCTTGAGTTGGCTCATGCCTATGTGTGCAATGCCACAATGCTATAGCCAACCCTTGGATGTAGTAGAGATGAGGCAAGTAGTCAAGTTTGCTTCACGGGATGAAAAATCTACAAGATAAAGATTTCCATAGTGGAATCCCTTGAAAACAACTTCATTAGATTTCTTGTTAGTAATTGTGACCCCTTCATCATCAAATGTGCATGAAAGACCAAGGTCACAAAATTGTGCAATGGAAAGCAAGTTATAACTACAAGAATCCACAAAGAGAACATTGGAAAGGGATAAATCATTTGTTAGAGAGATTTCACCCAATCTGGAGATCCTTCCTTTAGAGTTATCACCAAATGAAACTTGTTCATGATCTCCCGCATCATCCACTAGTGAGGTGAACATTTTTACTTGGCCTGTCATGTGTTGAGTGCAACCACTATCAAGTGTCCAATGACTCCCTTCGGCCTTATAGTTCACCTACACACAAGAAATTAGCATTGAGATTTAGGAACCCAAGATAGTTTGGGCCCTTTGATGTGAGTGATAAGAGCTTTAGGAATCCACAAGCTTCTAGGTGGCTTGAATTTCGGTTTGGTCCCAATGAACTTGATTGCCACTTTGCCATTGTTCTTCTTCATCAACAAGAAGTGGTTGTCATTGTACATGGACTTGTAGTTGCTAGGCAAGGTGGGCAAAGGACGAGTAGGTGTTGGGCACTCCCTTGTGTGATGACCGGTGACCTTGCAATGGTTACAATAAGATCCAACCTCATTGATGAAACACCCATATAGCTCCTTTGACTTAGGAGTTTCCTTGATGGGATTTGGGAAAGAACCGAGTCCCCTTGTCCCATAATCTCTTGCATTGTAGTAGAGGATCTCCTTGTGCAACTCCTCACCCTTGGCTAAAGTCTTTACACAAGACCTTAGGCTCCTCACTTCTTCTTCAAGAGCTTTCACCCTATCATGGTTAGTCTTGGCAGAGGATGCAATATTTTCAACATTGTGCAAGACCTTAGGTTTTTCAATTAGATCATCACATGAGGTGGAGGCATTGACTTTAGTGACTTCTCTAGCATTTGCATGCCCACTAGAATCAATGTCCTCACTAGCAAGCTCAAGTTCTTGATATTTCATCTCTAAGAGCATATGTTCTTTCTTGAGCTTCATATGACTTGACTCAAGAGACTTGTTAAGCACAGTTATGTCGTCATGCTTGATGATTAGCTCATTCTGCTTATCAAGTAACTTGTTGTGGTCATCTCTAAGTGACTTGTTAGACAAACCAAAGCATCATGCTCTTTGCTAAGGTCATTGTGCTTCACAAGCAACTCATCATATGAAAGCTTAAGTTTCTCATGAGTCTCATCAAGAGCTTTGAGCTTAATCTTTTGATTCTTTATCATGGAGGTGTATTCATCAAGAAGATCTTTAAGAGCAAGCGGTGAAAGATCATCATCACTAGAAGACCCACTACTATCACTATCTCTCACCTTGGAGTGCTTTGCCATGAAGCACATTGGTGGAGGTGGGAGTGGAGGCTCTTCATCATCCATGATAGCAATACCGGCAATCTTCTTGTTCTTGTCTTCTTCACTCTCACTTGATTCACTTGAAGTTTCACCACCGGTAACCCATTCATTGACCAATAGAGAACGATGTTCACCCTTCTTCTTGTGGTACGGCTTGTTTGATGCCTTTTTCTTGGAAGAGATCTTCTTGTAGTACTTGGCATCTTTGTCATCTTCATCGTTCTTCTTGCTTGAGTTTGACACTTGCTTGTCGGGCTTGGGGCACTCATATGAGAGATGATCATAGCTACCACAATTGTAGCACTTGCGATTGCTTCCCTCACCGCTTCTTCTTGATGACCGGAACTTTTGCTTCTTAGGATCATAGTTATAGCCCTTCTTGCCAATCTTGGAGAGCATTCTTGTGGTCTTCCTCATGAGAAGATGAGGACCATGTGTGGTTCGAGGACCGGTGGATGGTCGCTTCCTTGTGTGATGAGTGATTGACAACGTTGTGTGGACTGATTCTTGGCTAAGTATTGTAGGAGAAGGTTGCGGCTTGACTGGTGTTGGTGCAGGTGAAAAACAAGCGCGAAAGGTCATCGCCTGTGAGGCCTCCAGGTGTGGAGAAGACAAGTAGGCTTCGTTTAAGGGACCCGGTGGCCAGCGGGGTCAAGTGCGGGCCGCATGGTGGCATGAACAGCAAGATGAAGTCATGGACGGTTTCTTGGTTGAGCCTCAAAACCAAGGTCGAGCCGGGACTACGTGGGAGTCGAGTCATAAGTGGCGATTGGCGGAGGCTACACCGAGTTCGCGGGGTTTCCAGTGGTTCACCAGAAAACTACAGGGTTCCTTGGTTGATCCACAAAGCCAAGACCGAAGAACCAAAGACGGTGCTGCAACAGCTCCAGACCGGTCTGACCGATGGGTCTGACCGGTGGGTACCGGTCTGACCGGTGGGTACCGGTCTGACCGGTGAGGAGCACCGGTCTGACCGGTGTGCGACGACGCAGTCCGGAGACTTCGAAGTGGAGGACACGCGTCGGGATCGCATGGCTTGCATCGAGGCTACGCAGGGTGCGGTCGCCGGGCATCCGTCCGATGGAGAAAATCTGAAGACTTCCAAAACTGCCCTTGAGGGGCTTGTATCCCTAGTTGTTAAGTAAGTGCGCTTTAGACTTTAGGCTTGCCTCCATATAACCCATGAGGTGAGAGGATGGCAGCCATCTCTTGGAACCCTAGTTCATTTGCTTTTCTATTTTCCCTTCCTATTTCCTTAGGATTTCCATAGGACTAGCTTGAGAGCTTCATGGTGAGATCTTGTTAAGAGGGTTGGATGATCGGGTGGCATGCTAGACCTTGTATGAACCTGTGTGGCATGTATAGATGATTCGGCGTGGTTCCTCAAGGTTTGGATGAGTTGTTCCCGGTTGTTCTTGGTGGTGGTTTTCGGAGCCCTCCCTTTGTGATTCTCTCGGTGTGTTTTCGGGACCTTGCTCTTGGGGATTTGATGGGGGAAATTTGTGGGAACCCTTCATGGTTCTTTGGGCTGTGATTCCCCTCCCAAATCTGTGAGTTAAGGGGCTCGATTTTGGGGTTTTCCATGTTCTAGGGTTAGAGGTGTTCTTGGCGGTATTTCCTCGATTCCTCTTGTTTGGACAAGTTTTGGTGGGATTAATCGTGGTTATGGACTCCTCATGAGGTGTTCCTACTATCCCCAAAGTCTTGTTCAAGTCCGTGGAGCGATTCGGGAGATCAAGGCGTGGATTTGGAGGTGTTGACCCGCGGGTGCTGTTCATCCCGAGAAGCCCAGGTCACACCGGTCTGACCGGTGCCTCTCACCGGTCTGACCGGTGCAACCCATGTTGGCTTTTTGCTCTGGTGAACGTTTGGGTGTGTTCGCTGTTGTCCTGTGTTGCAGCAGTTTCGAGTTTGGGTCAGTTTGGAGGTCGGTAGGCCTGGTTGGTGTTTTGGGGCTTTCAGGCTGTGACCGGTCTGACCGGTGTGTTGCACCGGCCTGACCGGTGTGAAGCCACTCTGTGGAAGTCGCCAAGTTTCACCTGCAGGGACCGGTCTGACCAGTGTTGGTCAGTGGATTCGAGGTTAGGTGTTCCGCTGCTTTCTCGGGTCTGTGAGGTTGGAAGTTGGTTCCTAGGTTCAGTAGCACTTCAGTGGCTACGTGGACTTGACCAATTTGGGTAGTGAGTCGGAGACGTGTGTTGGAAGCCATGTTTGTCTTGTTGGAGCCTCCCTCTCCTTCGAGAAGAATTTTTATCGGCTCCCATTCACTCCCCTCCCTCTCTGGTTCGCCGTATCGGTCCTTCAGAAGAGCAAGCTTAGCATCATCGCTCTCCGCTTCACTTGAGTCACTTGGATCTTCACTTTCACTTGAGGATGAAGGAGCTTTTTCCTTGATCTTCTTGGACTTGCCCTTTTCACTTGCCTTGAGTGCAAGGTCTTTCTTGGCGCTAGAGTGTGAGGTAGATGATTCCATGTCTTCCATCACGAACATCTCGTGGGAGCGGATCTTGCTCACAACCTCGGTGATGGTGAGGGTGGTGAAGTCCTTCTCAAAGAGAAGTGCCTTGACGATGTTGTATCTTGGCTTGGGGAGCGTTTGAAGGATTTTTTGGATGATTTCCTGCTCGGAAAGGTTAGCAACATCGAGAGCATTGATACTTTGAATAAGCACCCACATCCTAGAATACATTTGTTCTACCCCCTCATCATCCTTCATTTTGAACTCATTGAGTTCCAACTTGAGCAACTCATATTTTACCTCACGGATCTTTTTGTTACCCACATGGATTTCTTTGAGTTCCATCCACACCTCATGGGCGGTGGGCAAAGCAAAGACCCGATCAAACAACTCCTCGTCTAGTGCCTCAAAGATGTGATTCCTAGCACGTGCATTCCACTTAGCCTCACCCTTGGTGAGAACCGAAGGCAACAGATACATGGTAGTGCTCCACACATCATGATGTTGAGCTTGAAGATAGCTAGCCATTCTATGCGCCCAAAAGGTGAAGCGCTTCTCTGCCAACCTTGAAGGGCCATTGCCGCTTCCCTTCCCCATCTCCCTAGGCGGTTAAGCCAAGCAAAAGGAAGCCTAGCTCTGATACCACTTGTAGGATCTAGTCACATAGAAGGGGGGGTTGAATATGGGACTTCTTTTGCAAGCTCTAATGAAAAACGAAAACCTTAACCTATCAACTAGTGTTGCCCATACTAAAAAGGTTCTTCCCTACTACTAGAGCACACTATCACAAGTTTCCTTAGCAAATATCACACTAGGAGGCAATATGATAACCTAGGAAAGATATGAAGCACACAAGCAAAACAAGCTAGAACAAAGACAAAGAAACTTGAGAGCGGAATAGAAGTGCTAAAAGTAAGTGCTAGAAGTAAATAAGAGGGACAAGAGGCGACCTGATTTTTTCTTGTGGTATCGAGAAGTTGACGCTTCCCCCTAGTCCACGTTGGAGCACTCACTTAGAGTATTGCTCCCTCTTGAGTCAAAAAGACACAAGTGCTCACTAAGAGTACCCGTTCTCTATCTCCGGAATGGTGGGTCTCGAACCGTGTACACCAAGCTTGTCTTGAGGCTCCCACAATCTCCAAGAGCTCACCAAGAACCCCCAAGTCACCTAGACCGTCTAGGAGCCGTCAAACTCCAAGAGTAACAAGCCCGCACACCTTCACTTGACCTAAGCACTCAGCTAAGCCATGCATGCACCTTGAAACTCTAGCTCACTAAGAAAGATGGCCCTCAATCAAGAGGAAGAGGATCCCAATTGGTTAGAACACACTCTCCTTCTCTCCTTGGTTGCAATGGATCTTCAGAATGGCAAAGGCAGCTCTAGAGAGGCAGGGGGGCTTATTTATAGGCCTAGCAAAGAAGGCTAGCCGTTGGAAAAGGTCCCCTAAAAAAGTTGTACCGTTGGATGAATCGATGGTGCCCCCTACTGAGCATCGGATCATCCGGTCACTAATAGCAGCCAATATAGCCGTTGAACCTTGAAACCCAGACAATGCATCGACGCTATACACTGACGCCCCGTCGGATCATCCGGTGCTGAAGGCACCACACTTGGGGCGGTACTGTATGATTTGAATCAAGCCGTCGGATGAACCGCTGAGTATACATATCTAAGTGTCGGTTCATCCGGTGCTGAAGCAGAAGTCTTGGCGCGTCTCTGTTGAATTTAAATGCAACCGTTGGATGAACCGATGGTCAAGGCGTCGGATCGTCCGATGCTTGAGTGCAGACCTTTGACGAGAACTATAGCCAAACCCTAAGGCATCGGATGAACCGAAGTCTGTACCGTCGGTTCATCCGACGGTCCATTTTGAATTTGTTGGCTGCAGAACTCATCCGACGTGTGTTAATACTGGGGCGTCGGATCATCCGATGCTATAAACTTGATTTCAACTCATCCAATTCAGCGCCTTTGAGTTTTACGTCAATTCTTTTGATTCAACCTTTCTTCCATGAATTGTCTGAGCTAGATAGCATCCAAGAAACTTGAGTGTGCATATTTTATGGTTTTGGAGTGCATGGTCAAGCTACTAGTGTACGAACCCCTCTTAATAGTACGGTCGAAACTACAAACTAGCAATCCAAGTGTCCATCATCTCCTTTGTGACACTTGGAACTAACAAAGTCCTTAGCCTTGTAGTATTCAACCATATTGAGCCCATTAATTCAAATTGAGGGGTCTCATTCCATTCAATACTCGTGACAATAACCCGATTAGAAATCCGCTTCAAAACAAAGGTTAATCACAAGCATAAGGTTGTCATTTATCACCGAAATACACCCTTACCAAAGGTGCGAAAGGGCCTTGATCGCTACAAATGTAATAATATGTATATTGTACTTCAATTATGTTTAATAAGTTTAATCTTGATGCTTGAGAAAGTATATACTTCAATATTTTAATATGAAATACGCATATCATGAGCAGTAAAATTATTCACTACATGCGGCTTTGATATCATCCTGAAAGTTAACTGATCTGCGAGATCAACAATAACCATTGATTGAATCACAGATGGTTCTCTCCAATAAAAAACACTGGTCTATATATATGTTGGGATGTAGTAGCCCCCCTCCCAAACTTGGATATGCATTACAGCGTTAGCCTACTTGATGATAGCTTTAACAATGTGATAGATTTTGCTAGATTCGTCATGAAACAAAATACAATAATAATATAGTTAATCTTCTTTGTTTGAAATTCATATTCTTGTAGAAATTATTAGTTCAAAATGTCTTGTTTTGTAGTGTGAGTGTCATCATCTGAGATCCAAGGAAGTCTTGGTTTTAAGTTTTATATCAACCACCATCAGTATTATACAATAGGGTACATTGGGTAAACTGCAGATGTTGCTAGGTGTATCATGAAAAATACTTTCATAGTACACAGTGGTTTTTTGTCTAAGATAATATAGTTTTACAATTTCTATAATCATACAATGCCATAATGGAAGCTGTCAATGTCTTAAACAACACATATTTGCCATGGAGTGGGTAAAAGCTTTGTGACTCCACAATGTATTCTTGACTTTTTGAGTTCTAGCTTGCTTTTCACACAGAAGCGATGAGGTCATCTTCAGAACAGCAGTCAAAATCTTTTGCCTAGAAAGTGATAGATATGACCAACAGAAAGATACTACCTCCGTTACACCATTGACTTGTTTCATTCGTTTGACTATTTGTCTTTTCTGCAAATATTTTTGTATATTGATAAAACTACAAGTTGAATCTAAAGTACAACTGATAACAGACATAATGGTATATTTTACTTTAGTTAACTAACTTGTTCAATGGATATTAGTGGTCAAACTTGGTAAAAAAGTCAACAACATCATAAATTTAAGAACAGATCGGAGCGATCGAGTGTATCTAAAGAGCCATACTCCGTCCAGTACATCCATGTGCCGTTGACGAATCCACCTCTAGCGATTTTAAACAGGAGCATTCTGTAGGAACATATCCTCATTTGGAAGCATACTTGGAAGGGTATTGAATATTGATCAAACTAATTCCCCTCTTCGATGGTCATGTAGTCTTCTTAAGACAGCGATTGGCAAGTCACAACATTAGTGGTCAACACTGTAATAAAAACTTTTTGGACTTGCTTTGCTTGGCTTGAGGCTCATTACAACAATATAGCCCATAATCGACAATCCAGTGCATTGCGACGGAAATGAAGTAGTTTCCTTGCCAATTGGGTCAAATTGCTACATATACCCAAACATGACAAGTTGGCAAATAAATAAACAGCACAACATGGCATCATTGTTTTATGGATAGTCGTTTTATCCATATATGTTATATGGCTCTATTTGGTAGATCTTGAAATCCCAGCTCTACATCATATCTGGAGTTTGTGAGCTAGAATAGTGTGGTTATCTCTTTGTTTTTAAGCTAAAAGAATACACTACTCTCTCCATTCTTTATATTTTGTCATTATCGATCCTTTTTTTGTGATTTTTCAAATGTAACTTTGAGATATACTTTTTATATGCATGTTTATATCAATAAATACCAAAAGCATTTTTGTTGAGCATTTATGAAGACAAATCTAGTAATATAATTTTTCGTATAATAGCCCCAACAGTTTCGACCATGTTAGTGATGATCTGACTTTATGGAAAAGTATTTAGATTTTTGGTATTAGAATACACCAACAAATATTGTTCAAAATATACCTGAGGTAATTCCGTAATGGCGGTGGTCACTCATAACCTCTTGTAAGGAATCGGATGCTCGTTAGCCTAAGAGGGGGAGGGGGTGAATTAGGCAACTAAAAACCTTAACCTATGACTTCACTAATTTTGCTCAAAGGTAAACTAGAACATACTATCTAGATGTGCAACTAGGGTTGTTCTAGTGTGAAACTCACATCCCAAAACAAGGTTTGCAACCTATAGCCAATCCTAGCATGATACTACTCTAGGAAAGTAAAGGCAAGCAAAGATTGCAATAGATTAAATGTAGAAACGTAAAGGGGATGAGAGGAAGCAAACTATTGACACGTGATTTATCCCGTGGTATCGGTAGACACTAAGCCACCCTAGTCCACGTTGTTGAAGCACTCACACAAGAGTATTGCTTTCCGGCCACCAAGTCTCTCCCAAGAGCACCACTTGACTTGCCACAACGGCTAGCCACTTAGGCACTTGTCAAGCTCCCTTGGTCACCTTGATGCCGCCTCCACTAAGGAGCTTCTCCACCAAGGAAGGGGGTCTCCACGTCCCCCGCACAAAGTGTTCTCACAGCTTCACACCAAGCCGGAGGGTCGATGATGATTGCCGGTGAGCCACTTAGGCCCCAAGGCTTCCGGAAAACCCTGTACAACTTGATTCACTCAAGAATCACCTCACAAGGTTGGCACAACCTTGCACTCACTCAGCTCTAAGCTAAGCCTAGCACTAGGCACATACACAAAGCATATGCAAGTCTAAGGATGAGCAATTAAGTACTTGGATGGATTGGATATGATCTTCAATGTGTCTTGAACTCCTCTGCACTTCCACACAATCCAGCCTCCTCCAATGGATGAGTGGAGGGGGTATAAATAGCCCAAGGCATCAAACTAGCTGTTGGCTAAAAGCTGCTGAAAAAGGTACCGTCGAATGATCCGACGCTATGCTTTTCCAGGGCATCGGTTCATTCGGTGCCCCTCCCACGTCACATAACCGTTCAGGTTCTCTCAGACAACTGCTCTGACACTATGCACTGACGGTTCGTCGGATCATTCGGTGCGGAAGACCTCGCGTCCAAGTCGCCTCTGTTAATTTCCAACCGACCGTCGGATAAACCGACGCTTCACCCTGACCAAGGCGTCGGATCATCCGGTGTTGAAGGCTTCGTCTTGGCGCGTCTCTGTCTCGATTCAAACTGAGCGTCGGATAGACCGACGGTGTCCCCACTCAGACCATCGGATCATCCGGTGCTACTGTCTTCGCTGCTCTACCTCTGCAACTCGTCCGACGCTACTAGGAAATGGACCGTCGGTTCATCTGGTGGTACCTAGGGTTTCGCCCTGTGTACCAACTCAGCCGACGATTGCACCGATGCTTGTAATTGAGGGACCGTCGGTTCATCCAATGGTGTCTTTTCTTTTCCTTTTCTTGCTCAGTTTTGACCCTTGATTCTCTCATTTTGGCATGTGGTTTTGTTGCATCCTTGGGACCTAGAAGTGTCTACAAAGACATGATAAAACAATAGGGTTAGTCCCAATGATCATGTTATCATGAATCACCAAAATCAAACTCAAACTAATGGCATGTGAGGCCATGTTCGCTACAATCTCCCCCCTTTTTGCTGATTTATGACAACACAACCAAAGCAAGTATAAATTTGCAAAAATTGACAGAATTAGAACCACTTACACTTGCTTGGATGCTTACCATCATCCAAACTCCCTCTAGATCAAAGTTCCCCCTTTTTGATCTTATGTTCACGTTCTCCCCCTTTGGTCTCATATCCTTGAAACCACTAGCTTGCTTAAAACCCCTAGCTTGCTTTGGTCTCACATTCTCCCCCTTTGGAATAAAATCTCCAAAAAGTCCCAAAGCAAAATGATCCAAGGAAACTAGCAAGACCTAGCAAACACAGCTCAAAGAAGAGATGTTAAATGCAAGGGACAAAGCCGCATGAACCATGATCCATATGTATGATATCAATGAAGATACCACATGTGAGAATAACTAAGGTGGATCACAAGCTCATGAGACTAGCATGATACAAACTAAGCTCCCCCTTAGTGTGTGCACAAAAAGAATACCACTTGTAAGACAAGGGTAGTGAGGAACAAGTGCACAACTACTAACTTGTAAGACAAGGAAGCTTAGAGCATATCATGCAAGGAGGTAGCCTAAAGGACAAGAGATAAAATAAGTAGGTTCTTGTTACATTACCACTTGTAGATATCACTTGTAGTCTTTTGATCATTGCATACCTCCGGGGGTTGATCCTCTCTACCTTGTTGGCACCACATTGAGATGAGCCACTTGGAAATGATATCACTCGGTGACACCACTTGAAAGAAGCTTGCAATGAAGACACTTGGGGTACCACAAGGATTAGGAATGTATGAGTACATTGCCTTTGAACTTATATACATAAGCTCGCAAGGACATGACTCAATAGCATGGAGCTCATATTGCTATATTCACTCTTTTAGAGATGTTAGATCACATTGAGAGTGAAATAGCATTCTCTTAGAATGAAATACCGCATTGGAACGCACTGCCAAGGGACTACATAAGATAAGCTTGAAACAATGTTACTCCCATAACCAAACCGTAGGATGAGCTCCCCCTAAATGTGTGCATTTAGTGTTTGAATCACCGACCAAATGTGTGCACATTGTTTATGACAACAAAAGAGAAGCTAACCCTATAGCTTGCTCATGATGCAAAGGGATATATATGAAAACATGCACCATGAAAGAACAAGTGTAGCTTTCTTACACACTAATTAAACCATGTAGATTGCTCATGGGTTAGCACATGACACAAGAAACCTATCATATGTACATATTGCAACAAATGCAACCTAAACAAGGCAATGGAGCTACAATGATACATGAGATGGGTTCTAGTTTCCATTACCTCAACCGGGGAACTTGGGCAACACATGTCCAATTTGCAAGGTTGGCTTATAGGCTCGAATCTTCTCATCTTGATTGTGCCAAGCCTCCCAAGTCCCCACACTCAAGGCCTTCAAGTGGCCTTTGGAACCCAAACCATTTGAGGCCCCTTCATGTTGATGATGACTTCCTTAAGCACCCAAATGGGTTGGTTCCAACCTCGTTCCTCCTTCATCTTCCCAACCTTGTGTGCAACCACCTTACCATTTGCCTTCTTCTTGATGACGTAGGTGTTGCTCTTGGTCTTGTTCTTGCGGTTGGGCTTGGTGTAGATGAGGGAGCTCTTGATGGTGGGGTTCAACTTCTTCTTTGCGCCCTTGTCCATCTTCTTGACAAATTGAGAGTATTTGTAGAACTTGTGCCCTTCTCCATGACACTTGTAGCAAGTCACGGTTGCACCCTTCTCAAGCTTCTTCACCATGGGATCACAGTTATCTTGAGAAGGTTGGACTTTGCTCTTTATGTCTTGAGAGATGTCCACTTGTTTTCCATCGTTCTTGCCCTTGCCCATCAAGTTTGCCAACCTCTCTCGGAGCCATTTCACTTCTTGCTTGAGCTCATCATTTTCCTTGCCTATGAGATAATCACATGTTTTTACAATAACATTCTCATGGCAAGATGGTGAGCAAGATTCATCAATTAAATCAATGCAAGAAGTTGAAGTATCTACCTTGGAGATATGAATTGCAGAAGGGATAGATGTTTCATCAAGCTCAAAGGAATTACTTGTTTTAGTCTCATTGTTCTCAAGCTTAGATTTTATCTCTTCACACTCCTTGGTAAGCAATTTGAATTTGCACAACAAATGTTCATAATTTGTAGCAAGGGTTGCACTAAGATCATTGAGAGCATTGAGTTCTTTAATTTCATTAGCTTTTTTCTCAAGCATTTCTTTTTGCTCATTGACTAGCTCAACAAGATCATCGAGAGAGGTGGTGTCGGATTCGTCATCACTTACATTGCTTTCCATACCTTTGGCCATAAGGCACATGTGTAGTGATGATGAAGGACCTTGCATGAAGAGGGTGGTGAAGTTATTTTTTGATTCATCACTTGAACTAGAAGAACTTGATTCTCCACCACTTGTCCATTCACGGACGGCGATAGTTGCTTCTTGCCTTGGTCTCCTCTCCTTGACCACCTTCTTCTTGGGCTTGTGCTTGATCCTGGCGAACTTGATGTGTTGATGATGACGCCCTTCTCTCAAGTGGTTGTTGTAGCCACACATGTTGACTTTCTTCACATACTTGAAGATCTTCTTTACGTACTCAGCCACCATGGATTCAACCTCTTCATCACTTGGGGAATCTCCATCGTCACCACCATCACCATCATCCTCGTTTGAGCTTCCATGAGTAGCCATCCTACTCAACATCTTCTCTTGTTGGCTTAAGAGAGCATGGCTTGTAGTTGGAGAGGATGGTTCTTGGGGCTTTTCTTGGGACGCCTTCTTTGACTTGGGTATGAGTTGAAGCTCACGTGCCATGATCTTGCTCAAGATATGAGATGGCTTCAAATCTTCGAGCTTCTTCTCGTAGATGATTGCCTTCACCAAGTCATAATCGGGCTTCCGAAGAGTTTGAAGGATCTTGCGGTTGATGTTCAAGTCCGTGATGTCCTTCACACCTAAAGCATTGATCTCATTGATAAGCACATTTAGGAATCGGATGCTCGTTAGCCTAAGAGGGGGAGGGGGTCAATTAGGCAACTAAAAACCTTAACCTATGTCTTCACTAATTTTGCTCAAAGGTAAACTAGAACATACTATCTAGATGTGCAACTAGGGTTGTTCTAGTGTTAAACTCCCATCCCAAAACAAGGTTTGCAACCTATAGCCAATCCTAGCATGATACTACTCTAGGAAAGTAAAGGCAAGCAAAGATTCAATTAGAGTAAATGCGGAAACGTAAAGGGGATGAGAGGAAGCAAACTCTTGACACGCGATTTATCTCGTGGTATCGGTAGGCACTAAGCCACCCCTAGTCCACGTTGTTGAAGCACTCACACAAGAGTATTGCTTCCCGGCCACCAAGTCTCTCCCAAGAGCACCACTTGACTCGCCACAAAGGCTAGCAACTTAGGCACTTGCCAAGCTTCCTTGGTCACCTTGATGCCGCCTCCACTAAGGAGCTTCTCCACCAAGGAAGGGGGTCTCCACGCCCCCCGCACAAAGTGTCCTCGCCGCTCCACACCAAGCCGGAGGGTCGATGACGATTGCCGATGAGCCACTTAGGCCCCAAGGCTTACAGCGAACCTTGTACAACTTGATTCACTCAAGAATCACCTCACAAGGTTGGCACAACCTTGCACTCAATCAGCTCTAAGCTAAGCCTAGCACTAGGCACATACACAAAGCATATGCAAGTATAAGGATGAGCAATTAAGTACTCAGATAGATTGGATATGATCTTCAATGTGTCTTGAACTCCTCTGCACTTCCACACAATCCAGCCTCCTCAAATGGGTGAGTGGAAGGGGCATAAATAGCCCAAGGCATCAAACTAGCCGTTGGCTAAAAGCTGCTGAAAAAGGTACCATCGGATGATCCGACGCTATGATTTTCCAGGGCGTCGGTTCATCCGGTGCCCCTCCCACGTCACATAGCCGTTGAGGTTCTCTGACACAACTGCTCCGACGCTATGCACCGACGCTACGTCGGATCATCCGGTGCTGAAGACCTCGCGTCCAAGTCGCCTCTGTTAGCTTCCAACTGACCGTCGGATAGACCGACGCTTCACCTTGACCAAGGCATCGGATCATCCGGTGCTGAAGGCTTCGTCTTGGCGCGTCTCTTTATGAATTCAAATTAAGCGTCGGATAGACCGACGGTGTCCCCACTCAGACCGTCGGATCATCCGGTGCTACTGTCTTCGCTGCTTTTCCTCTGCAACTCGTCCGACGCTACTAGGAGATGGACCGTCGGTTCATCCGACGGTACCTAGGGTTTCACCCTGTATACCAACTCGTCCGACGATTGCACCGACGCTTGCAATTGAGGGACCGTCGATTCATCCGACGGTGTCTTTTCCTTTTCTTGCTCGGTTTTGACCCTTGAAAAATACACTATCTTCTCAATTTGGCATATGGTTTTATTGCATCCTTGGGACCTAGAAGTGTCTACAAAGACGTGCTAAAACAATAGGGTTAGTCCCAATGATCATGTTGTCATGAATCACCAAAATCAAACTCGAACTAATGGCATATAAGGCCATGTTCGCTACACCTCTTCCTTTCAATAATCCTAGTTCCGCGTTAGCCTCTAGCCAGTGCCATAAATAGACCTCCCTCTCATGGAATAGCCTATTTCATTATCTTCCCAGAATGGGACACTTCTTCAGGGCTTCTAGAACCTGGTTAGAAGTTAATCACTTGAAAAATATATACCTGGCATTTCAGAAAGCACTTGGAACATACATGTTTTCTGGAAGCATAAGCAGTTAGCCGCCAGGGAAACACATTTCAAACATAGCACTGTCCGAGGAACACTACATACTACTGCCCACATGTATGAAGAAGAGACCGTGCTGTCAACCTCACAAAGAATGTGTCAGCCGTGTGCACAATTGTTTAGAAATAAATACGAGTTGCTCGGCTGCATGACTGCATTGCCTATAAATACCTATGCAACAAATCAATTAGAAACATTTGGCAGGAAAATACAAACTTGAGTGGGATTGAGAGCATGGCAACTCTTTCTGCACGCCATTGAAGCAAGGCAGAGGAGCTACGAAAGGCTACTACCTCCACCCAAGCCTGTGGGGTGATTTCTTCCTGACATACCAGCACCCAATGGTGCCTCAGGTAACGATGGCATCCCACTGAATATGACTTAAATTGACTTATTAATTCTCCTCTGCAGCAAGCATACATGAAAGAAAGAGCTGAGGTGCTAAGAGAAGATGTTAGAAACATGGTGAAGGGGTCAACTGAATTACCAGAAACATTGAATCTTATAATCACATTGCAACGACCTGGACTGGATTACTACTACGAGAATGAAATAGACAAGTTACTGCATGATGTTTACAACTCAGATTACGATGATAAGGATCTAAACTTAGTTTCACTGCGGTTTTATCTTTTACGAAAGAATGATTATGATGTGTCATCAGGTAAGATCTATATATAAGGTTGAATGGAATAGTCAATTGTTTAAAAATTTTAGACAGAAAATATATATTCACCACTATGATCTATTTTGCAGATGTGTTTCTAAACTTTAAATCAAAAGAAGGGAACTTTTCTGATGCTGACACAAGAAGTTTGTTAAGCTTATACAATGCAGCATATATGAGGAAACATGGAGAGAAGATACTAGATAAGCAATCTCTTTCACTAGACATTGACTTCTGGATGTAGTTGAACATTCAGAATCACCATTAGCAAAGGAGGTATCTTTTTCGCTTCGTACACCTCTTTTTCGAAAGGTTGGAATATTAGAAGCAAGAAATTACATACCCACTTATGAACAAGAGGTTACACGAAATGAAGCCATATTGAAGTTTGCAAAATTGAATTTCAACCTTCAACAACTTCTTTTCTGTGAAGAGTTAAAGCATTGCACAGTGTAAGAATATTGTCATCTCACTTCTGAATCTATGTTGCTCTATGTTTTTTTCTGTCATGAGATGTTAATTGACTTATTTAACATGCACGGAATAGGTGGTGGAAGGAATTCCTTGCCAAATCAAAGATGACTTTTGTCAGAGATAGAATAGTAGAGGTGTATTTCTGGATGAACGGGGGGCATGCTATGATCCTCCATACTCTCATTCCAGAATCATACTTAGGGCTAGTTCGTTTCCACGGGATTGGATCCGGCCGGAATTGATAAATATAACAAGAAAATCATGATAGCTGCTATAAGGGATCCGGATTTATTCCGGGTTGGAAACCAATTTACTCATGATATGGACATCAAGAGACTCGGAATTAATCCACTAGTCAAGAGGTGTGGAATCAATCCGGCTCTTTGGTTCCTTGTTATGCTTATCATGATGAGTAAATTAGTTCTCGAACCGGAATAAATCCGGGTCTCTATATTATCTATATTGATTTTTCTATAGTATTTGTCATTTCCGTCCGGATTGAATCCCGTGGAAACGAACTAGCCCTTACAAAGATCACATCTCTTGTTACAATACTTGATGACATGTTTGACACATATGGTACCACTGAAGAGTGCATGAAATTTACCGAAGCACTTAACAGGTATACCAATCTTCCCAAACACGTCAGATGGTTTTTATTTCAACAAATCACATGTTTACTGATTAAATACATTAGATTGCATATCGATGATCTACATAAACATCGAAATAAAGGAAGTCAAATCTAGAACATGCACACCTTTGTGCTGAACATTATTAAAAAACAATGATAGTTGAACTGAAGACACATTAGAATGGAAAATATCACTGTTATTTAACGAAACAAAAATAATTTACGGGTAATATAACAATATTGAAGGAACTTGAAAACAGCTGATTCATTGCTTCTAGAAATGTTTTCTGGCAGCTTTGTAAAATGCAGGTGGGATGAAAGTGCAGTACCTCTCCTTCCAGAGTACATGAAGGGTTTCTACTTATTTCTATTAGAGACATTTAATTCTTTTGAAGATGAGTTAGGTCCAGAGAAAAGCTACCGTGTGCTTTACCTAAAAGAGGCGGCAAGTATCCTACATAACCTCTTACAATTGCCTTGTGCATGAATATTGACAAGGCCCACAGAATCAAAACAATCAGCTAGAAATAATGTTCTTTCGAATTCAATTGTCTTATTGATATGAAAATTTTACATACAAGTGTATTTTAGAATTAATATGAATACAATTAATTTATTTGTAGAATATCTAACTGGAGTTCTTCGTGCATAATATTTTGACTGGCCACAAAAATATTTTGTCTTAGATGAATAGATATGGTGTCTCACTACGGGAAAACGTCCTTTGCCGTGCATTTCCGGCGCATGGCAAAGGCAAAAAATTTCCCGTAGTGTCTCATGCTATTCAGTATTCACGATATGCCTTATCTACTAGTAAACAATTTGTAAAAAAAAATTGTTGTGCAGTGTATGGCCCATAAATATTATGATCAATGAATTTTTTTCCCTAACAAATGAACTTATGAAAATTTCAAGCAACTCGCTTTATCTGGCAGCAATATCAGAATCTGATATAGCTTCACACAATTTTCATATAGATGAAGCGTTTAGTTCTGCAATACTCAAAGGAAGTAGAATGGCGTGATGAAGATTATGTGCCAGAAACAATGAGTGAACACCTTCAGGTTTCAATGGAAAGCATTGGATCTGTCGCTCTAGCCTGTGCTGCATATGTTGGAATGGATGACGTAATAACAAAAGAGACCCTCGAATGGGTTTTGAGCTATCCTCAATTTCTCACATCTTTTGGTATTTTTGTACGGCTCTCCAATGATCTTGTATCAACGAAGGTCATTTTCTATCCTCAAACAAGTATAACTTGATGCAAAATTATAATTTGCCTAACTCCTTGCAGCCTCCAGTTATCTAATGAATGGGCTGGGTTCTGTTCATGGCATAAATTTGGATGTTACTCTAGTTCTGATCACAAAGTTTGGACTATTAAACTAGTGTTGTTATAACCTACCTGACATTCTATTGCACTATGATATTTTGCAGCGTGAGCAAACAGCAGACCACAGTGCCTCCACTGTCCACTGTTACATGAAGGAGCATGGAACAACTAAAGAGGCATGTGAAAAGATAAAAGAACTTACTGAAGACTCATGGAAGGATATGTTAGAACAATGCCTTGCACTGAACGAACTACCAAAGGTTGTGCCACAGAACAGTTTTTGACTTATCAAGAACTACAGATAGTCAGATAATATGTACAAGAATTGTGATGCATTCACTTCTTTGCAAGCACTCGAAGAAATGATAGAACTACTCTACGTGGAGTCAATACCAGAATGAAGCTTGCCAAGTGGAGGCAGAGCCATTTAAGTACTTATTAGTTATATTGTGCTTCTGAAATAATAGCCAGAGTCTTGTTTGAGGACGTGGTGATATATTGCCGAAAATAAAGTTAGCAGCTACATAGTTACGATGCTCGATGGATCATATATGTTATCAGATATAATAAATGTACTGTTTTCTCCGCTCCTGTATGTAGCAGCAGTACCAGTGCTAATTCTCAGGCCCTTTTCTCATGCATTGCTCTGCTTTCAAATATTACTTGAATTAAACGGTTCAGAAGACAGAAGTGATGATCTAAGTCATGGAAATATGATACACTAAGTTGTCCCCAGGGTGGGAAATTATGTGGAAAGCCTTCCGTCGGAACTGAACATTGTCTACTTTGATGAATTACTAGTCAAATTCCACGATGATTGATGAACGAAGGCACATAAAGGTCAAGAACAGCAAAACAAACCTCCTCGACTAACCCTGCATGCCCGTCGCGTCGGCAAGCTATTATGTCGAACAGCTCGTGTGTGCGGACCCGGCGGCGAGCCGGCGACCAAAGCTACAGTTTTTGACTTTGCCACAGGCGGCGACCAGAGATTGTGGCTTTGTGGGCATGTCTGAACTCTCCTCACACCAAAGCTAAGCTGTGACGGATTCAGAAAAAAAATTAGGGGGCTGAACTATACATAATAGGAAGACTCAATACAATTAACATGGTCTTTTCTGATCATAAATCACAAAATCATCTTCTTCTACCTCAGAATGCAGTCCTTTTACTATATCTATAGCAAAAAAAATTAGAGAAACTAAGGAGGTTTAATGGAGTTTGAAGGCAGTAGGGGGACTGGAGCCCCCTCCGCCCCCCCTCGCTACCTCCGTGGCTGAAGCTGAGCCGCACACCGTGTGAGGTGGGTGGCCAACCTTCCAGGCTTGGTGACTGGGTCACCAACCAGCGGTGGGGCGGGTGCAGCTCACCTCCCAATCCTCTTCCTTGTCCGTCCCTAAGGGCGTGTCGTCTGTAGGGTGTGTCGGTTGAATGGCAATTTTACAAAAAAAAGACCCCACACCTCCCCACCAACGGCCTCTAGGTTAAGGACCCATGGGTAAGGGTACCACAGGTACTCTACCCTGTTGGGTCCAAGGGTATATAATTCTACCCGCGGGTAAGGGTACGAGTGAAGTTCTGCCCATGGGTACGGGTACGAATTCTACCCGTGGGTAGTACCCTTATTAAAGAAGTCCATACAAACATTTGACCTAAACCAATATATACAAACCCTAGAACACCACCCAATCTACCAATGCAGGCACACGGTGACGCCTCCTCTGGGACTCTACCTCCACTCCACCCCCAACTCCGCCTCCTTTGCCCAGATTGCCGCTCCCACTCCGCCTCCTCCAGCCGGATCCCCGCGCCTGGTTGCTCCCACCAACCCCATGTCGGCACGCCGCGCCGGTCAGATCCCCGTACCCCGCTGCATGTGTGGTAAATTGAAAGTTTAAATCTGAGACTTATTTATGTCAGTATGTATGTGATTGTGAAGTTTGAGACTTATTTAGCTGCTATCAAATTATTATGTACTATTGGATATGAAATCATTGGCATGTTTATGTTCAATACCCAACAGGTACCTTGTTACCTGGCGGGTACCCTACGAGTATGGGCACGGGTAAGGATTCTTACCTGTTACATTTGGCGAGTAAGGGTATAATAGAGATAGACGGATATGCCAACGGGCGGGAATGCTTTGCACTTACCCTACCCTGCCCATTGCCATCCCTACTCTGGGTCGCTAGACCAGGCGACATGCGACGCTAAGGAGATGTGCGATGTCGGGCTGTGGAAGCCGTCTCCACCGATCGAGTGATGCCGACCTGGATCTCGCGCTCCACCCCCCTCCCCCGCCAAAAAGTCAATGTCACACCCGGATTTTAAGGCAAATCCGAATGCAATGAATACATGTGCGCCAGGATCAAGTTACACACATGCATCGACTCAGTGTATACCAAAACACAGTGTCAAAGCGTAAAGGAAGCATTATTACATTATTACATGACTAAAAGTCTCATAATCGTAACAAAAGCAAGTACTAGCAGCGGAAAAGGACGTCTCCACCGGCAACTGACTGGTGGCACGCTCGCCTAGAACTCATCGAACTCTCTAGGAAAGTCTTTAAAGCGTCCGTCTGAGCAACAACCGGGTTGTGTAGATGCAGTATAAAATAACAACAAGCATGAGCACATGTCGCACTCAACAAGGGAAACACTATACCAACATACAAAGGCTTTATGTTGGAAGCTTGTGGTTGCATAGCAGGTAAGTATTTTAGTTGGTCAAATTTTATTAAGCAAGATGAATTACTAGCAAATGTAAGTTTATATCAACCTAGAGATTAACATAAGCATCATCAACATGAACGAAAGTAAATGCAACAAGTTTAATCCATCTTCCATAGTTTACTCATGTGAGGGTCCAGGACGCCCTTGACCGTGGACATGGCTAACTAGTAAGTTTTACACTCTTCAAAGGTTGTACATCTTTACCCATAAGTCGCGTAAAAGTTCTAAGAACTCTAAACCCAACCATGTGATGTCGGCCAAGCATCATACCACACTACCGAGGTGTGATTGCATAGGGACGCTACGAGGCATTTACAAAGATTCCCTAGGACGGGTTTCTCGCTAGGTTACCTGATCAGTGCAGCACATAAACCTCTCTCAGCTGCGAAGCTACCATAGAGCAGATCAGTATGAGGGTCGGGCTATACACCATCTACCATCAGCCCCCAACCCCTTTCAGGTAAAGCATACCACAATACTAAAGTTTTTAATTACTTGGCCAAGACATAGCCATATGTCTTGTGGTAGTACTATTTTCATGGGTGGTTCTCCATGTTCCGATTAACACAAGTGATCTTGTTTAATGAAGGTATAACATAAGTAAAGCAAGATTAACATTGTTGTTCATTAGAACGATCCCAAGTTGAGAAACTAAGCAAGGTTTATCCAACATAAACATAAACCCAGGTTGATCAAGGCATAGGAATAAACTAGTCAAACCTTAAAGTATAGAAACCATCATTTTAATGCAAAGCAATAAATAAATAATAGTGTAATTAAAATGCATGTTGAGATAGGATAAACGGGTATGCAGCAAGGATTTGCCTTCTACCAATGCTTGCTGCTGCTCAATGTCTTTAAATTCTTCAACTTCAGCATATTCCACACACAGATCGTCTTCTACGCACACCACATCATACACATACGAGCAAACAATGGAATAAAATAAGAAACAATCACCAAACAGTACTAACATAACAAAACAGGAACATAATATTGTTCTACTCTTCGATTCGATCGCGTGGATATAAAGAACGCTAAAAATGGAGCTAAAACGTGTCTTCTAAGGTCAAAACAAGGTACAGGGGTTTTTCTGCAGGAAAACTTGACTTCCAGAGGCTAAACTGTAAAAAACGAGGGCTAAAACGAGATTGCGCATAAAAACCTAGGGGTTGCGGTGCAAAAACATAAAGATGGACCTCGGGCGCTAAAACCAGAGAGCTGAGGGTTTAACATAAAAAAGGAAAGGACCTTTGTGTAGGGATCTTTGTTTTGCGGTGCATCTTTTTGCAAAACAGGGAAACACTAGGGGTTCTTTGGCAAAAAGGGTGAGGTCAGTCGCGTTGACTGGTACTTTGACTGGTTGACCCCGGTTCGAGCTGATCTGAGCAGATCTGCCAGCGGCGGCGGTCACGCCAGCGAGCGACAGACCTCCAGCGAGCTCCATCGATTTCGAGCTATGGTGCTCGGATTGGCGTGCGCTTTAGCCTGGAACGTGTCTTGTGGCACAGTGGATCGATTCGGGGCACCAGGGTAGACGCACGGGCGACGTCGACGATGTGTAGCTCGGCGAGGCGGACGGCCACGGCGGCACGAACTCTGGCGAGCGCGCCCGGGAGGTACAATGCACGTGGACGCCAACAAACGACACCAGAAGCCTCCTCACCTCCTTGCGAAGCTCTGTGGGTGCTTCTCGTCAGCGGTACGACGGCCACCGAGGAAATCGACGTGGCAGCACTAGGGTTCCTTGGAGCTCGGGCGACTGTGTGGGTGGCGCCTAGGGTTAGAGGAAACGGGGGCACGGTTGGCGGTGGCACCATAAATAGGCCAAGAGAGGCGGCCTTGGCGTGCGGGCCACAGGAGGAGCGACGCGGGACGGTGCGAGGTCGGACCCGAGCTAGGATTCGGCTCGGTTGGCGCAGCGGGCGGGATGACAGGTGGGTCCCTCCCGTTAGCGGCTGCGTGCGGGGAGCGCCGAACAGGCCGAGCTGGGCCGGCTGATGGGCTGCACAGGTGGGTGGGTTGGAGAGCTGAAATGCGACACGGGGCGGAGCAAAGGAGTCTGGGGAGCAGAGGAAGACTTCCTATGACAAGCCACACTGCGGAGCTGGGCTTTCAGGCCGACGGGCTGAGGGGCAACGATCACACAGGCTGAGAACTCCAGGGGCCACCGACGGACTTTCCTAAACAGGCCGCAGGTAAAGCAAAAGGAAGAGAAGGGAGAAAGGGTTTTGCAATTTTTAAATGAATACTAAAGTGAATGAATTCAAATTCAAATTTGAATTCAAACAACCAAAATAAATGCACCGTCATGAATGCACAAACATCAAGCTATTTATTTAATTTTGAAAAAACAAATAACATTTTGTTTTTTTCGTTTACTATATTCCCTGCAAATAATTAAATGTTGGGCAAAATTTTAAAAATTAAGAGAAAATCATTGTTTAACTTTTCTTCCTATTCACATCCTGAAATTTGGAAATTTCAGGGTGTGACAGCCGAGCTCCAACCCCTCCCGCTCCACCTCCTCCCCCGCCAAATCCTCCGTACAAGCTACGTTTCCCCACCAAAACCATCTCGCTAGGTTTCCCTTTCTTCCCTAGTGCCCCGCAGTCTCCTCGCCCGCCAGCCGCTTTCCCCGCCCTCTTCTCACCGAACTTGGTGCGGCGGGATGTCGATGCCCGTCGCAGCGCGGAGGAAGAACGGATCAAGTGCACTATCAGCCTTGGATGCGGCGGACAGCGACCCCAGGCTGATCGAACCCGAGGTCGCGGCGGCCGTGGGGCGGCGCCGGCGGGTCTCCCGTTCGGTCGTGGTGGCCTCTCAACACTGAGGTCCCAACCCGTTCTCTCAGTCCTCGTGGTGTCGGGCTACCACCGCCGCCCCGTGCTCGTGGACACAGTGGCAGGTCAGTAGCAGCCTGTTGGCTTCCTCCATCTATTGGTACATCGGAGGTGACTTCCCCAGCTCGTCAGGATTCTCATTCCCTCCTTCATCGTTTGAACCTTTGTTTGATGTGTCCGGTGGTGATCCCTCTTCCCCTGGATCATGGTAATCCTTGATTCATTGCTATTTGTGTATGTTCAGAGTTGGTTATTGCTACAGCTCACGCTTCCAATTGTGAATCTAGACAAGTTTTTTGCAGATTTTACAATTACATAATGCGTGATCACTGATTCTTACTGCTGTTTGAGAATGAATTGATGTCCTGTTCCTCTTTTGTGTGTTATCAGTTACACTTGAATACATGTTTCATAAATTATATTCATTTTTTATTAGCTGATTGGAAATACTTCTGAGCGTAGAATATTTATCCTAGTTCTTTGTTGGTTATGCACTAGAATTATTCTAACTAGGGGCATATTTAGTTTTAATGGTTCATATACAACAAAACAATTGACCCTAAACAGAGGTTGTAACATAGGTTCTATTTTGTAGATGGAGTCTTCTTGTGCAGGTTCTGAACGTGTTATCTCAAACTGCACTAGTAATGCATACCAACATCATGCTTAAGCTATGTTCAGTTAGCTATGCCAACATTCTGAAAATTAATATGCTAGCCCAATCTTAAGCAACAGAACATCAGATAATATGTTGCAGCCAACTTTATCTGGCTTCAATTGTTCAGTTAGCTTTAATTCATATGTGCAATGGTACCATAGCCCCTATATGTTCTGTCCAGTTCTGTTTTCTCAAATTTTAGTCTTACAATTTCCTACAGGGGCCAATATGTATGTCCACCAGGTGGTTTTGTGAGCTATTTTGCAAATGAAGCACATAACTCTCATCTGGTTGGTGCAGCTATTCACAGCAGTTCTCCGAATGAGGCACACAATGTTGGTTCACTGCCCGATGTGGAACTCGTTCATGGCAATGACAATGTCAAAACTGACAAGAGGGTCATTTGGAATGTGGACGAGAAAGTTAGATTGATGAGTGCTTGGATAGAACATTCAATCGACTCTACTTGTGGAGTAGATAAGGGTGGTGGCCAATATTAGAGTGAGGTTGTCGAAACATACAAGATTAACCCTCCAATATATGAGGCTCGTGATTTTCCAAGATGCACGAGAAGCATCAATTGTTGTCATTGGCCATGGAAGAATTGTCCGAAAGGTTGGCGGGTCAGTTGACAAGTGGTAAACAAGGTGTTCCTACAATGATTCTTGAAACAGTGGCATCAAAGAATCTTGAGATATGGTATGCTTTCTTTGGTACCGTCAGGTCTTAGAATGACATCAACGTTATGAACAAGTCACCATTGTTCATTGAAGAAATAAGAGGGGTGTGGTGAATATACCTCTGGTACCATAAATACGTAGATGGTGGAGCCCATCCGGGACTCCCCAAAAATTGAGTTGTAATCTAGATAGATCTCCTGAATTGTAATTGGCTAAGGCTTTCCATGTAACCCAACCCCACCGGACTGTATAAGGAGGGGTAAGGGTCCCTAGATCAAGGCGAACCGATAGAGAGGTCACGCCCTCTCACCCAACATACATGAGCACGGGACAATACAATCCATAAAACAGGACATAGGGTATTACATCAATATGATAGTCCGAACCTGTATAAATCTTTGTGTCTTTGTGTTCCTGCGTTATGGTCTTGCTCCTGATACCCCTCCACACAATCTACCACCATAGCCTACCCCATGGTGGACTATCGGGATCATTATACCGACAGTTGGCGCGCCAAGTAGGAGTGGCGCCGAGATCCTTTGGTGAGCTCGATGGCGGTTTTCATCTACTTCCCACCGGGTGACACATTCTTGTTACTACAATTAGATTGATCTAATTCTACAGTAGCTAATCACAGATTGATTTTGTGTGTTCTTATCTTCCGTGTGAGCTCTCTTCTGGTGGAGCATCTACATTAACACACGGGGGGCACATCAGGATCCCGGCGAGTACACGCGCAAGTTCAGCGGCCGCCGTATTTTTGGTCAATGGTCACCCTGATTATGGATCAGTGTGCATGTGTTGCACACAAGCATCCAGAAAAGTTTCTTAATCTATTATTTTCCTTCCATATTTTTTCGATCAGCAAGACCCATTATTGTTTTTCTTCAAGCAAGATGCACGTAACCCTTGGTGCAAGTTTGGCAGATTGAATCTGAGTCCGATCCAATTTGAGATTGAACGGGAGAAGATGCATGCCGCACGTACGCAAGAACCATACTGTTAGCTGCACCCTCGCATCTGTTAGTTAGGATATGCATGTTTCCCTTCCGAATTGCATACGCATGAGCTCCAGTTTGTGGCCGCCGTGCATGTAGGATAGAAGGGCGTGAGAATAGCTCTGCTTGGCCCTGGAGACCCGGTCATGGCGGGCATCACGGACGTGGGGATGGACACGTTGTTGCGTGGTGCCCGGACATGGCTTGAGGGATCCGTTTTGATCTTTGTATTGCATAATAAAAGGAATAGACATACAGAAAACGCTGCAAGTTCTTGAGCAGCACAAAAATTTCTCTTGTGTTCATCTTCTTCCAAGAGCTCGAGTTGTGAACTCCTGCTCTCTCTCTCTCGCGCGCGTGTACAAGGTTCACCAGTGCAAGCCACCGGTGTTCTAGCGTGTCACGGCGGGTACTCGTTCCTAACACTTGGTATCAGAGCCAGACCGACGGGAAGCCTCACGGCTGAGGAGGTCGGAGCAACTCAGATCGCCGCTTGGACTCTGCTGGTTCTGCTCCACGCCGGGTTGGGCCGGATGACGAGTGCAAGCGGTGTGGCAAGAAGGGCCACTGGGCCCAGCACTGTCGTGGCAAGCTGAAAGTGGACGCGGAGGCCCATGTAGCCCACGATGACGAGCCCACGCTGATGTACATGTGCGGGCTGGTTGAGGAGGAGAAGTCGAAGCTGTTGACCTCACTTCTCCCCATCCGACCCCTGTCGGCGCTTCTCCACTCCGCCGCTGACCAAGATTCAGCGCTGCCACAGCCGCTCGAGCTCGTCGAGGCCAAGGTGTTCGCCACAATAGGAGCTCCGGGTGATCAGGACCTGAAGCGATGGGTCTTGGACACCGGGGCTACAAACCATATGACCGGATCTCGCGACGTCTTCTCCGACCTCGACACCGGTGTCGTGGGGACGGTACGTTTCGGCGACGGCTCTGTGGTGGCCATTGAAGGGCGCGGCACCGTCCTCTTCGCCCTCAAGAACGGGGAGCACCAGGCCCTCGCGAACACCTACTACATTCCTCGCCTCACCACCAACATCGTCAGCATCGGTCAGCTCGACAAGGCGGGGTTCCAGGTGCTCGTGGAGCACGGTGTGATGTGGATCTGCGACGAGGAGCGTCGCTTGCTAGCCAGGGTGAACCGCAACGCAAGCCGTCTCTACATCCTCGACGCCAACATCGCGCGGCCCGTGTGCTGGGCAGCGCACGCCAAGGAGGATGTCTGGCTGTGGCACGCCCGCTTCAGGCATCTCAACTTCGGCGCATTGAGGAAGATGGGGCGTGATGAGCTCGTCCGCGGCATGCCAGTGCTTGATCAACCAGAGCAGATCTGCGACTCGTGCCTGGTGGGAAAGCACAGGAGAACACCGTTCCCTCGGCGGGCTCTGACACATTCAACAGAGCCACTCAAGCTTCTACACGGCGACCTGTGCAGCCCAATCACGCCCCCAACACCAAGTGGTAATCGATATTTCCTGTTGCTGGTTGATGACTATTCAAGATATATGTGGATTGCTCTCCTCCCAAGCAAGGACACCGCAGCTGCAGGAATCAAGCGAGTTCAGGCCGCAGCTGAACTCAAGACCGGGAAGAAGCTGCTCTCCCTGTGTACCGATCGTGGGGGGGAGTTCCTGGCCGGGCAATTTGAGGAGTACTGCTCTGCGCTCGGCATAAGGCGGGAACACACGGCGCCCTACTCCCCACAGCAGAATGGCGTTGTTGAGCGCCGGAACCAGACTGTGGTGGGGACAGCAAGATGCATGTTGAAGGCGAAGCAGCTACCCGGCATGTTCTGGGGGGAGGCGGTCACGACAGCAGTATATCTGCTGAACCGCTCCTCCTCCAAGAGCATCAACGGCAAGACCCCGTACGAGTTGTGGACCGGGAGCCCGCCCGGTGTGCAGCACTTGAAGACGTTCGGGTGCCTTGCCCACATGAAGATCACCACGCCAGCTCTCAAGAAGCTTGACGATCGAAGCCGGCGCACCATCTTTGTTGGGTATGAGGCTGGCTCAAAGGCCTATCGCCTCTACGATCCAGTGACGCAGCGTGTTCACATCAGCTGTGACGTGATCTTCGACGAAGGAGGCTCGTGGCAGTGGAACGGGGAGCTGGAGGACAGAGACGGGGATTTCGTCATTGAGGAGGGGCCAATGTGTACCTCTGAAGTGATCACGGTCCCTTCACCAACTCCCACCTCAATAGCAGCATCGCCACCGCCGCCGTCCACATCAGGGACAACGCCTCGCCATGAAGAAGCACGGCCATCACCATCCACACCTGCCCAAGCTGCTGAGCAGCAGGTGGAGTTCGCCACGCCACCTGGTTCGGCCGAGATGCACCTCGACGGTGATCACGAGGAGGATGCACCGCTACGGTTCCGGCGCGTCAACAACGTGCTGGGCGCTACTTCACCACCCGTTCTGGCAGATCGTCGGGAGGCTGATCAACATCTCCTGCTCGCCATTGACATCGAGCCCACCACTTTCGCAGAGGCCCAGAAGCATGAGTGTTGGCGCAATGCCATGCTCGATGAGATCATGGAGATTGAAGCCAATGGCACCTGGGAGCTCGTCGACCCGCCGCCCCACTGCCGTCCGATTGGGCTTAAGTGGGTATTCAAGGCTAAGAAGGATGCTGCCGGGATCATTTCCAAGCACAAGGGGCGTCTGGTAGCAAAGGGCTATGTTCAGAAACAAGGGGTGGAGTTTGATGAAGCCTTTGCCCCTGTGGCACGTCTAGAATCTATGCGTCTGCTCCTGGCGCACGCGGCGAATGAAGGATGGGCGGTGCATCAGATGGACGTCAAATCGGCGTTCCTCAATGGTGAGTTGCTAGAAGAAGTATACGTCCAGCAACCTCCAGGCTTCGTGCTCAAGGGACATGAAGGGAAGGTGCTCCGCCTTGTGAAGGCTCTGTACGGGCTCCGGCAAGCTCCGCGAGCCTGGTACGTGAAGCTGGACGGTGTGTTGTTGCAGTTTGGGTTTCGACGCATCAGCTCAGAACACGCCGTGTACTTCTGTGGCGTGGGCGCACGTCGTCTCGTCGTGGGAGTATATGTGGATGATTTAGTAATCACAGGTGCAGATCAAGGGGACATCGATGCCTTCAAGAAGGAGATGAAGTCCATGTTTCAGATGAGTGACTTGGGGCTGTTGCACTATTATCTCGGGCTGGAGGTGAACCAGTCAGTGAACGGCATCACCATTGGGCAAAAGGCGTACACAGCCAAGATTCTGGAAGATGCAGGGTTGGCTGGGTGTAATCCGTGTTGTATTCCCATGGAGCCGCGCCTCAAATTGAGCAAGTCAAGTTCAGCTCCAGGTGTTGACCCAACGGCGTATAGAAGCATTGTTGGTTCCTTGCGCTATCTGGTGAATACGCGCCCAGACTTGGCATTCTCGGTGGGCTACATCAGCCGGTTCATGGAGAACCCCACCACTGAGCACCTAGGCGCGGTGAGGAAGGTGTTGCGCTACATCGCCGGCACCCTTGACTATGGTTGTCTCTACACAAGAGAGAAAGGGGGGCAGCTCGACGGCTTTAGTGACAATGACCACGCCGGTGACGTTGATACGCGGAAAAGTACTTCAGTTACTCTGTTCTTTCTCAGCCGGAATGCAATTACTTGGCAGAGTCAGAAGTAGAAGGTGGTTGCTCTCAGTTCATGTGAAGCCGAGTACATTGCAGGCACCTCAGCTGCCTGTCAAGGGATATGGCTGATGCGTCTCCTCTCAGAGTTGAAGGGCACGAAGGAGAGCATAGTCAGAATTCACATCGACAACCAGTCTGCTATACAACTCAGTAAGAATCCTGTCTTTCACGATCGAAGTAAGCATATAGACACCAGGTATCATTTCATCAGAGATTGTGTCGAGGAAGGCGGTGTGAGTGTTGTTTCAATCAGCACCTCTGATCAGTTGGCAGACATGCTGATGAAGGCATTGCCACGTGATCGCTTCTGTGAACTGCGTGACAGGCTTGGACTCGTCAGACTCAAGAAATGATGCAAGGCTGCAGGGGGAGATTTGTTAGCTGCACCCCTCGCATCTGGTAGTTAGGATATGCATGTTTCCCTTCCGAATTGCATGCGCATGAGCTTCAGTTTGTGGCCGCCGTGCGTGTAGGATAGAAGGGCGTGAGAATAGCTCTGCTTAGCCCTGGAGACCCGGTCATGGCGGGCATCACGGACGTGGGGATGGACACGTTGTTGCGTGGTGCCCGGACGTGGCTTGAGGGATCCGTTTTGATCTTTGTATTGCACTAGGATCATGCTCGTGCGTTGCTACGGGCAGCAAAAAATATCTACCATAATGTAATACATTGAGTATTCAATAAGATGGTAATATTGTATTAAATAACCAAAACAAATCTAACGAAAGCATGAAAACATATTGTTTTGTTACCATATAGTCCTATAATTTGTTTTATTATAGCCACATGGAGATACAAAGGGATGAAATGATGAATTCTACACAAGTGTCAAAGCAATAAGAAAACGCATTAAGTGGCTCATATCCAAGCCTTAAACTATGAGGAACTCTAAAGGACTTTGAGTAGGAGGGCATGAAGCTACCCGCAAAAAAAAGGAGGGCATGAAGCACTCATAACATTAAAGTTCACTGCCGTCTGATGCTAACAAACAATTATTTCGCAAAGGAAACTAAGACAAAATGAGTGCCATCTTCAACCTTCCAATGCCACAATCTTATCTGTTATAGAATTGTATTCATCTTTGCCTATACACTGTTTCTACTAACTCAAGTACTAAAATAAGACATAGACATCTAGGATTGCTATGATAGCACTAATTGATCTATATTCCTATCTCATCAGGGGCATAAACCATCTCATCAGTAGCATAAACCATGAAGGGCATTCATTCTTTGCACCAATCCATACTAACAATATGGGATCAATCAATATATTGTCGAACCAAAGGCTTTCCCTTCCATCGATAACAGCTTAAAATGTTAACGGTTTCAAAAGACAATGACAACAAACCAAGTAGATATTATCATCTTACCTGAAATTTATTAAAATTTATTACTGTTTTCCAAAATAACCAGATGGAGTGCATTCATAATATTGCAATGCTGATTCAGTTTGGACTACTGAGACTGTGATAAGGTGGATCGAAGGATCAATTAACACCCATGTATTTGAAAGAATATGAAGTTATTACTGCCTATAAATAAGCCAGCAAGGCAGGCCAACATCTGAAGAAAGCATCTATTCAGTCTTAAATAAAATGAAGTTACATCTATTCAGTCTTAAATAAAATGAAGTTTCATCTATTCAGGCTGAATCAAATGAAGTATACCAGCTCGTTGGCCACCCCAGCGGTGACTTTCCTCATTGTGACCTCAATCCTTGTGAACTCATACATCTTGGCTAGTAATCTCTTGTCATCCTCCGAGTACCCAACCTGGTCCGTAGAAAAGAATGAAATAATATAGAGGAGAATGATCAGTAGCTTTTGTAGTATTAAAGTTTTGAATGAAACCTGCTTAGCTTCGCAAAACTTTCAGCAGAATATAAAATGATTTGGTAAATATTGGTTTCTTAAAATTTACAATACACATTCTTATTAGAAAAAATGAAACCTAGCAACATTGGTTCAGTTTGTTTACTTCAGACTCAGAGTTGCTCCAAGGCAGCATTTTGCAAATTATTGAAATTAGTAAACTAACCTACAACTTACAATTAGTTTCAGGGAAATCTCAAGCACTACTCCGTATGGTAAGTACATTGTCTTCCCTACAAGCAAATCGAAAACATGGTTATGATCATGTCTTAGAAATTTATTGTCCGCACAATTTGAATGTGAGGAAATAGCTATTAGTTAAATAAGTGCTATCACCATAATAGATAATCAAAACAAGGATGTCGTGCAAGGAAAACAAAAGGCAGGAAGGATAATAAGAACTTACCCATGTGCCATCGTTGAAGTAGCCTAGGTCGTCCTCTTTGCAAGCAACAACATGCCAACCTACTCAACAAAGTGCGAAACCATATTAGTCAATGATCACAAAAGTGAAAGAATTAGACAAAGAGCTTTTTTTACACTGTAGTACACTTGTTTGTTGTCCAGTCCATTATGCACTTATCAGCACAAATGTTACCCATGCAGTAGCAACTAATAGTACTTTTAAAAAAGTAGCAAGTAATGTCCATAATTCTGGAACCTTTAGATCAAACCTCGATCATGTGGAAAATTAGTAACAGGCAAAGATGATGCACAAAAGGATGCATGAAGGCATCTACTGAAGGCATTGAGGCAATTAACATTTCACAATGCCATAAGGAATAAAGGGCATCATTATAATATCAATTTCTGTGACACTACAACAAAAGTGGCTTACAAGATATGTTGTGTGGGAAATCTTATTGACCTGCATCTGGACAAGTAAAAGTGTTCTGACAGTAAATTGTTGTGTTCTCTAAATGGTATATCGATATTGATAGTCGATTTGATAGAAAAATAGTGTAAACTAAATGTTGCATTGATACACATTCAGGATTTCAGATAGAAACCTTTAGGAAGTGCATCATTTCAGAGAAACTGAACTATGAACTATTTACAAAAGTTATGTAAACTCTAAACAGTGTCATAATATTTCAGCACTATTTTCAGTAGCAAGCTTTTAAAGAATTTAACTTACTTTGAAAACAACATGTGTCTTTAACTGAAAAAAACATCATGTACTCTTTTGCAAACTTGCTAAGTTTCAATGTCCTTGTCAAAAACCATCATGTCCTGGTGCACACTGCATTAAGAACTGCAAAGTTTGCAAGAGCCTGCAAATTCAAAACAAAGATACATGTATATTTGTAGACCAAAGTTGTTGGCAATGAGCACATCCACTTCACTTACTCAGTTAAGCACAATTAGAGTACAATGAAAACATTTAGCATGTCAGAATATCAGCACATACAGCCAGCCATATCCAAGTTTATCATGAATTCAAAGACAGACAAATCACCAAGATCAAACTTTCCTTTTAATGTTAATGGAATGTCATCTGGTTGACAAGAATTATCAGGTCGGTCAACACTACAAAACTTAATATATTATCAGCAGCTATAATTGCAGTTCTTGCATTGAAGAGAGATGGTGATGCCAGCCTTGGCAATTGTAACTGTCTCCTGCTCTATTACTCTTGAATCGATGTCCTATCTAACTTCTCCATCATGTCATACTCATCTACCATGCAAATACCCATATCTGAAACACAAGAGCTTGCATAATAATGAGATTAATCATTTGTAGGATTGTAGTCCTATGCTTTACACCAAATAATTGTTTTTTATGCTAAGGTGATAACTCTCTCGAAAAAAAATAAATGGAGTGTGTACTGGAAAGACAGGTAGGAAGCCTCATCCAAATAGTTTGTTTGATAAATCGGAAAATCTACATATTCTCAACAGCTATAGTCAGAACTGAAGCAAATTTATATATATATATTTGTGAAAGCACAAGCAGGTAGGAATGTCGTTTAATAGAAAAGAAACAGTACAAGATGCCATCATATGGTCTCAGGCTTACCAGTGCTCCACCCTCGATGACAAACTCACATGTAATTGGATCTTTCTAGATAGCAGTAGTACGACCAACACCGCTGCTCCCACGTCCAGTGGAATGGAAAAAGTCTATATCACCCCCTCACCTATGGGGGTTGGATTACATAACCCCCTAACCTATGAAACGGTCTATATCACCCCTGAACTTTGCAAAATGGGTCAAATTACCCCTATAACAGTTTTGAAAAATCATAGTAAATCACAGAAAAATCATAAAATGAAAAATCCAATTATGTTAGACTAAAAATGAGTAGATCTACACAGTGAACATATAATATTGTATGCTTTAATATATTTTGGAAAAAGTCTATATCACCCCCTGAACTTTGCAAAACGAGTCAAATCACCCCTACTGCAGTTTTGAAAAAATCATAGTAAATCACATAAAATTCATAAAATGGAAATTCAAATTGTGTTAGATTTCAAATGATTAGATTTACCCAATGAACATATAATATGGAATGCTCTAGTACAATTTTTTGTGTGTAGCTTCAGATCCATGCTTTTTCTTCGTAGCTGTATAAAAATATATTAAAGCATACAATATTGTATGTTCACTGTGTAGATCTACTCATTTTTAGTCTAACATAATTGGATTTTTCATTTTATGATTTTTCTGTGATTTACTATGATTTTTCAAAACTGTTATAGGGGGTAATTTGACCCATTTTGCAAAGTTCAGGGGGGTGATATAGACCGTTTCATAGGTTAGGGGGTTATGTAATCTAACCCCCATAGGTGAGGGGGTGATATAGACTTTTTCCAATATATTTTTATACAGCTAGAAAGAAAAGCATGGATCTGAAGTTACACACAAAAATTGTACTAGAGCATTCCATATTATATGTTCATTGGGTAAATCTACTCATTTGAAATCTAACACAATTTGAATTTCCATTTTATGAATTTTATGTGATTTACTATGATTTTTTCAAAACTGCAGTAGGGGGTGATTTGACCCGTTTTGCAAAGTTCAGGGGGTGATATAGACAGTTTCATAGGTTGGGGGGTTATGTAATCCAACCCCCATAGGTGAGGGGGTGATATAGACTTTTTCCCCAGTGGAATGCACTCCTTTTGGAGCAATATTAATGATATGCTATAAAAATTGACTCTTTGCAACACTAGGATCTTCCATCAAGCATATGCAGGTCTTGGTCTTCTTTCCTACAATTTACATTACACAATCAATGTTGAGATGTGAGCAGTTGGAGAGAGCAAAGGTTGAGTGGGAAAAAATGCCATCCTAATTCCTTGAGTACCCACACAGATAATCTTCTCAAGTACTTGCAGAGATATACAGATGTTGGTTTTACATTTCACAAAATTGAAAAAAAAGTAAAATATTTTCATTGAGAATTGTAGTAGGGAATGAGTTCTGCTTACAACTAACCATAAAAACACCTGACATCTTTTAGTGACAAATAACCATCAATTGTTTTATTTAGTCTCCATTGTCAGAGACTCAGAGTGCTCGGCCTGATGCAGCATCTGTTAGTGACTAAGAACTGAAAGGGAATTAAAAATTCCAGACAGAATTAGGTCAAAATCTCACACATCACTGGATCTCGAGCAATATGAAAATTATAATACAGAACTGAACTGTCAATTCAAGATAGCTTCTCACTGAGCAAGGGTGCATATACCTCTCATCTTGCAATTCACAAGTATTTACGAAGATGCAATGTTAATGGCATGAAGCAGTGATGGAATGCATAGCGCATAGGAGTCTGATCATCATAACGTAGCTTTTGGCTCATGGTATGTACTATCTTGTTCTTCTGAACCATGTATGAGTAGTTATGTACTGCAGAAATGCTAAAAAAGATTCATTAGCAAAAAACAGCATGAAAATGTTGCTAGCTGATCAACCATCTATCTGCTTAATAAAAAATAGTGAATCAAAGCAATAGAGTCAGGTTTACAACACTATTGCCTAAATTAAACAACAATGAGATGAAATAACTTGGAAGCTATAAATGATAGATAGAGTTTCTAGTTTTTGTAGCCATAGGAACAATAGTAACATGCTCGGTAACAGATCTACTACTGTACTGAGTAATGCATAACAAAACACATGTACACACACTATAAAGTGTGAACAATACTGTGATTTAATTCTGTGACTAGAAAATTTTCACACGATGCAAAATATTCAGAAGACATCTGTTTCGGTTCAAGTTTAGTAACTGAATGAACAATCACCTCAGGAGGTAGGAAGACGTGTGTAGATAATAAATAAGAGCAGGCATTGTCGATTGAAGACTGCAGAGGGAGAACTAGATCATAATTCTTCAGTTGCTCTCATCATGGATGCAAGTGGACAAGTACCTAGCAGTGCGATCAAATTTGCTACTCTGCGATTTGGGAGATTAGAGTAAATAAGAGGGGATCGGAGAGTTACCTGGGGCACCACCTGCAGATCAGGGCGCCGCCGGATCTACTGGCTCTAGCTACTGGCGCCCAGGGGGAGGAGGGAGGAATGGGGCCGTCCTGCACCAGTGACGAAGCCTGGGAGCCTTCTGCTTGCATCAGCCAGGGAGGAGCGGGCTGAAGGGGAAGCAGAGGAGCTCGTGTAGAGGGGCGTCGCCAGAGTGGGAGGGGACTGCCGACATCAAAGCCCGAGGTGCCGCCACCACATAGAGCCTGCTCGAACCCTAAGCACCACTGCCGATGGAGGGGAGAGGAGGAAAAAATTGAGTGAGGGGCGGTGGGGGTCTGGGGGCGATCGGAAAAAGGGGCAGTTAGGCAGCAGGGGACGCCGCTGTTGGGGAATTCAGGAAAACCCGTCACCCTCGAAACGTTGAGTTTAACAAAGTTCTCGAAACATGTTTTTCAGGAGCAGGGATTCATGATTTTCGGAAGCCTGGAGCCTGTGAAGTCACGAATTCGCGAACGTGCGAAGTTCGGGGATCTCGGTTCGGTGAAGACATGGGGGTCACGAACATGCGGAAGCTCGGTGTCTTGATCTGTCGGTGGCTCGAACTTCGGAGGACGGCCAGTTCGGGAATCTGTCGAGGGTTGAGTTCGGGGGTCGCAGGCGAGGACACGCGCGAACCAGTGAAGGAATGAAGACAAGTTCGGGAATCTATTGAAGACCCAATTCGGGAGTTTCACGCGAAGGTATTCACGAACCAGGAGAGAAGCAAAGTCAAAGTTGTTGTCCCAAAAAGTCCGGGTTTGGAGTGTGAACTAGTGGCAGATTTGTAAATATGTTGGGTGAAAAAGACACTCTTGTATGTGTTCACACTAGGAATATTCCCTGAGCCCGAGGGTGTTATCGACATGTAAAAGTCCCTTCGTCTCCCTATAAAAGGGGGCGCAAGGGCACGTGTAAACGGATTCAGATTTTTTGGAACTTGTGCTACTTGCAGAGGGAATCACAGTCTCTTTGCGCTCTGACTTTGAACTTGAACGTGTTAAGAGCTCTCACTCGTGTTTGGGAAGTCATCCGAATTTTTCGGGTAACCCCCCAACATTGGCGCCCACCGTGTTTCAGCCGAAAAGAAGCTCACGATGCCACCTCAAAAGAAATCCAAGAAGAATGCTCCAGCACAGGCAAACTAGGATGATCGCCTTCCTACCCAAGGGAATGAAACCTCGTTTGTTCCTGAATCCTCGAACATAACAGACCAAGAACGAAGAGAAAAGCTCGAAGCCCTCATGAAGGCAAGAGCAGAAAAGACAGCTCACACCCAAGAACAACCTCCGTCGAACAGCAAGAGTTCGAGAATGTGGATGATGACGATGATTCCATAGACAGAGAGCTAGCCATGGTTCAGCAAAAGATACAAGAGGCTGCGAAAGACAAAGAAAAGTTCGCAGCTCAGTTGCAGGCGAAGAGAAAAATCTCCGAAAAGCTAGAGCAGCTGAACAAAGCAAAAGAGCAGATACAAGCAATACAGAAAGAAATTGACGAAATGAAAGAACAAGAGAATAGCTCCCTGTGGCAGGAGTCACCACATCAGAACCCTGCGCCTGCAAGAGAATCCCCGAAAGAAAACTTCTTCGCGGGAAACGGAGTCTCACACTTTGTGGATTCTGAATCGCCGCTGTCAATAGGGCTGCAAACAGCGCCTTGGCCGCCGAAGTTCAAGCCTGTCTCTCTTCCCAAGTACAACGGCTTCGGAAACTCCAGGCAGTTTCTCATGAGATACGAATCAGCTGTGAACTCGGCAGGAGGAGATGATGTCGCGCTGGCCAAATCCTTCATCATAGCTTGCGAAGGACCAGTACTGAATTGGTACTCACTGCTGCCTCCACACTCAATCTACAGCTGGGTAGATCTCAAGACAAAGTTCATGCAAGCATTTCAAATGTTCCATGACACGACAGCCGAAGCCTCAGATTTGTATAACTGCAAGCAGAAGGACAGAGAACCACTGCGGAACTTCGTGAGAAGATTCATGCAACAGAGGTCTCAGATCCCTGACGCTGATGACAAGACAACAATCAAGGCACTGATCAAAGGTCTCACCCCAGGGCCAACAGCTTCTCACCTCACAAGAAAGAAGCCTGAGACAGTTGAGGAACTATTTCGAGAATTGGAAGATTACATTCTGTCTGATGATGACCACCGCAAGAGGGTAGCTGAACGAAACGAGGCAAGACAGGGCAATAGAGACATGACCTGGCGGGCACCACCCCAGCATCCGCGAAACGTCAACAATGTTGGGAACTCTCAACCACAACAAGATAGCAGGCCAAGCACCAGGGGAGGATTCAATCCCAGAGGAAGAGGGAGAGGCAGAGGACCCTCAGGACTCACGAACCACAACCCAAAAGACCCTCACTTCTATTGCCAGTATCATGGGAGAGGCCACAGCACCGAAGGGTGCCCAGAAACAAAGAAGAATATGGCAAGAATTCAGCAACAGAAAGCACTAATGAGCATTGCATCCTCCATGCCAAGCCAGTTTCGTCCGAACTTCGGCGGCCGCAATTCGCGAATCCACAATCGAGTTCGTCTCGCCCGCAATTTCCACAACCACAATCGGCATGGTAGCCATCACAAGAATTTTTCCCTCAATCGCAAGCGATACAATCAATCCAAAGAATCACAACCCATTCGGGAAATCTTGCCACCACCCCCGGAAAGTTCGTCAAGACCTCAGTCAAGTTCGGGACCTCAGAACTCCAAGGCATTGCCATCGTTCGGGACTATCATGCCAATCACGGGCGGATCTGCTATGGAATTCGAAACAAAGAAGCAGAGAAGCAACTACTTCAGATCTGTGAACGCCATCATCAATGATGGCCCAGCTGCGCGCCCGGAGTGGGCAAAGGTGCCAATCACCTTTACAGAAGAAGATTTCAGGCTGAAATCTGCGATTCATAATGACGCCATGGTCATCGAGGTCAATATTGCTGGGTGGGTTGGTTGACAACGGGAGTTCGGCGGATATTCTGTTCCTGAAAACATTCGAGAAAATGAATCTGAGCCAGCACATGTTGGATCCACCAGAATACCCATTGCAGGGGTTCGGAGGAAAACCCATCAAGCCGGTGGGAAAAATATCACTCCCAGTTTCTTTCGGAGATCTTGAGAATGCCAGAACGGAGAGCCTCACTTTCGATGTAGTTGACATATATCACCCATACCTCGCGATCTTCGGCAGAGGTTTCATGAACAAGTTTGATGCTGTCATAAGGCAACAATTCCTATGCATGAAAATGCCTGCGCCCAAAGGAGTCATCACGGTGTTCGGCAATCAGCAGGAGGCCAGGAATATAGAAAAAGGCCACACGCCTGGCCAAACAAATGTGTACCAGCTGGAAGCAGCTGAGGAGAGGAAGGAAACTCATGAAGAACTTAAGCGCGACAAGGAAAAAAATGAAATAACCGCAGAAGATGAAACAAAGAAAGTGTATTTGGATGACATGCCCGACAGAGCAGTCATAATAGGGGCAAACCTCAGCGCCGAAGAAGACAGGGAGCTTACACGATTCCTGAACAAAAATAAGGATGTTTTCGCATGGTCAGCTAAGGACTTGCAAGGTTTTGACAGGGATATCATCGAACATGCCCTGGAAACAGATGAGAGAATACCACCCAAGAAGCAGAAACTTCGGAAAATGTCCGAAGAAAAAGTCAAAGCAGTGGAAGCAGAAGTTCAGAGGTTTCAGGATGCCCAAGTAATCAGAGAAGTCAAGTACCCAGTCTGGCTAGCCAACACTATGCCAGTTAAGAAGAAAAATGGAAAATGGAGAATGTGTGTGGACTTCACCGATTTGAACAAGGCATGCAAGAAGGACGATTTCCCCTTGGAAAGGGTAGACAAAATCGTGGATGATGCAGCCAATAGTGAGATGCTTTCGCTCCTGCACATGTTCTCCGGGTATCATCAGATCAGGGTTCGCAGAGAGGACGAGGAGAAAACGAGTTTCATTACTCCTTTCGGAACATTTTGTTTCGTGAGAATGCCAGAGGGGCTGAAGAATGCAGGATGCACGTTTTCGAGAATGATAGCAATAGTGCTGCGCCAGCGCATTCGGAGAAACATTTTGGCATATGTAGATGACATAGTTGTCAAAAGTGTTCAGAGGGGAGACCATATCAGTGACCTGGCGGAAACATTCGCGAACATGAGGGAAGCAAACTTAAAGCTAAATCCGGAAAAATGTGTGTTCGGCATTCACAAGGGGAAAGTTCTTGGATGCCTAGTTTCAACGAAAGGCATAGAAGCGAATCCTGACAAAATAAAGGCTCTGATGGAAATGCAAGATCCAATCTCAGTGAAAGATGTTCAGAAGCTAACAGGGAGAGTGGCTGCCCTTAATAGATTTATTCCCAGAGCTGCAGAAAGAAATTTATCGTTCTTCCAAGTCCTCAGAAGTGCCAAGAATTTCCAGTGGTCTGAACCTCAGAAACAGGCCCTTCGTGAACTGAAGAATTATTTGTCAACCATGACCAAACTTTGTCCTCCTGAACCAAAATCGTCATTTTTGCTGTATGTGTCCGCATCAAATTCGGCAGTAAGCGCAGTGCTGGTGCAGGAAAAGGAAGAAGAAGGAAAGCTCAGGCAAATTCCTGTATACTTCACCTCTGAAGCATTGTCTGGTTCCAAGGTATTTTATTCCGAGCTGGAAAAGATCGCATATGCGGTCATCATGGCAGCAAGAAAGCTAAGACATTACTTCGAGGGTCACAGAATAAGAGTCATCACCAACCAACCGTTGAGTGACTTGTTCGCAAATAGGGAGGCATCCACCCGAATCATCAAGTGGGGTGCCGAACTCTCTGAGTATGTGGTAGACTTCGAGAGAAGAAGTGCAATAAAATCGCAAGTTTTGGCAGATTTTGTCGTGGACTGGACTTCACCCACTCGAAATTTCGAGGAAAATATACCCGAACCTTGGATAGTGCAGTGTGATGGAGCATGGTGTTACAAGGGGGTTGGAATTTTGGCTGTTGTAACGTCCCCAACGGGCGTAGTCATAAGATACGCAGCGCGGCTCGTATTCGCGAACAATGAACATTCCACGAACAACACAACGGAGTACGAAGCTCTACTGCTGGCATTAAGAAAAATGAAAGCCTTGGGGCAGCAGACCTTCATAATCAGAACGGATTCGAAGGTGATCCAAGAACATATTGAGAAGGAAAGCGAGGCCAGGAATCCAGTTCTCATGAAATATCTCGAAAAAGTCAGAGAAATGGAAAAACACTTCAAAGGGTATTCAGTCCAGCATATCCCAAGGGATGATAACAATGAGGCAGACAAACTGGCGAAGGCAGCAGCCAGAAATCAAGAACTACCACCGGATGTGTTCTTCGAAATCATCAGAGAGCCCTCCATCAAAGATTCGAGGGCCCAAATCGTGAATATAGTAGAAATTCCAGACTGGAGAGCAGAAATCATGGCTTATCTGAGAGGACATTATGAACCACAAGATGAATTGGAAGAAAAAAGATTGAAGCAAAGGGCTCGGGGCTATACAGTAGTAAATGGAGAATTATACAAATCAGGAGTCACCGAGCCTTGGTCGCGCCGCATCACCTCCGAAAAAGGTCGGGAACTTCGAAAGAAATTCACGGCGGATTACGCGGCGTACATAGGAACCGGGGCTTTAGCTGGAAAGGCGATAAAGCAGGGATTCTATTGGCCCACCATAAACATCGATGCCAAGATGTTAGTTCGGCAATGTGAAGCATGCCAGAAGACGGGAAATCAACAGAATCTGCCTTCAATGCCAGTTCATCTAATTCCTCCAACTTGGCCTCTGCAGAGGTGGGGAATGGACCTAGTAGGCCCGTTGCCAACAGCTCAAGGCAACTGCCGATTCGCGGCTGTAGCAGTCGATTATTTCACGAAGTGGGTGGAGGCAAAGCCACTCACGAATATCACAGCAGCAACAGTTCAAAAATTCTTTTGGCAGAATATAGTCTGCAGGTTCGGAGTTCCTAGAGAACTGACAGTTGACAATGGCAAACAGTTTGACTGTTACACCTTCAAAGAATATTGCAGAACCTTAAGCACACAGGCGAAGTTTTCATCAGTATATCATCCACAGTCCAATGGTGCAGTTGAAAGAGCCAACGGCCTGATCTTTTCGGGAATCAAGAAATGTTTGTTCAATCAGAAAAAGGGAAAGTGGGTCGATGAACTTCTGAAGGTGATCTGGTCTCACAACACCACAGTTTCAAGGGCAACAGGTTTCACGCATTTTCTCCTACTTTTCGGGACTGAGGCTATGACACCGGAGGAGATCAAGAATGAAAGCATTAGAGTCCTGAAGGGAAAAGAGATAGAGGAAATCGATAAGAAGGTGGAAAAAGACATGATAGAGCTGACAATCCTTGAAGCAGCAGAAAACATTGAGAAATACCAGAGAGAGACAAGGGCATGGAGGGACAAAAAGGTGGTCCGAAAGGACATTAAAACTGGTGATCTTGTCTTGAAAAGAAAGAAAAATTGGGAGAACCCAGGAAAACTTCATGAGTCATGGGAAGGGCCTTACATCGCCAGGGAAACAGATATGCCAGGGGCTTTTCGCCTGATGGAGCAGACTGGTGAAGAGTTGCCGTATTCGTGGAATGCCGACAGTCTAAAAAGGTATTATCCATGAAAACCCTAGTTGTAGATAGATGTAGCGTGTAGAAGTTTTTCGATTTTCGTAAGTTTGTACTTTACAAAGATAGAAATCCGAATCACGTGTCTATAAGTGATTTCGGAGCAAAAATTAGTTTTACTTCTTATAGTCGTATTAGAATAAGGAGGACCGTACTCTTTTCCTTGCAAAGGGGGCTCTAAATCAAGAGGCAAGGTTTTTAACGAGGCGGATCCTATGTAAATACTCTTTCTGATATATATATATGAAAAGAGTCTTCCCCCAAATTGCATGTCTCGAGAATTCCGTCGTGAAAAAAGAAAAAGTTTGTGAGGAAGGCTTCGTGATAGCCTAAATTCCATCATGAAAAAAGAAAAAGTTCGTGAGAAAGGCTTCGTGATAGCCGAAATTCCATCGTGAAAAAAGAAAAAGTTTGTGAGGAAGGCTTCGTGATAGCCGAAATTCCATCGTGAAAAAAAGAAAAAGTTTGTGAGAAAGGCTTCGTGATAGCCGAAATTCCATCGTGAAAAAAGAAAAAGTTTGTGAGGAAGGCTTCGTGACAGCCAGAATTCCATCAACGAAAAAAAGGCCTGAGACAACAACAAGTTGTGGCCTAGAAAAATCCCATCTATCAAGGGATTCCCACCGAAAAGGCCTGAGACAACAACAAGTTGTGGCCTAGAGAAATCCCATCCATCAAGGGATTCCCACCGAAAAGGCCTGAGACAACAACAAGTTGTGGCCTAGAAAAATCCCATCCACGAAGGGATTCCCACCAGAAAGTTCGCATGATGATTTCGAGAAAGTGAATGCCTAAGAGTTTGCCTGCGTATTCTCACTCAGTATAGATTATTGAAAATTTTTCAGGTATCATCATTGTAAGAAAAGGGCAAGGGGCTTCATCAGAGAATTGTAGAAAAATCTTGGTTGAAGCAACTGAGGGATGCAATTTCAACCGAGGCAAGTGTGCCGATCGGGGCAAGTCCACAAAATTCGAAAAACAAATTTTGTCGACTTGCACAACGACGGTTGAAATTTTCAAAAATTAACGAAGATTTCTCCTAAGAGATATGCTCGAAATCCGGGAATCGTAAGATTCGTGAACCTGCCTTCAAGTTTTCATGCAAAACGGCAAGGTGGGGGAGGGTGACGTTTTTTCAAGAAAAAACGTATTCACTGCCTTATTCGCATAAAAACTTCCGAATAGTTCCTCGATAATTACAACAATCAGTGCGGAATTTAGAATGAAAGTTCTACAACATGTCCTGGTTTACAAACGTTGTTTTCAGCCATATCGTTAGCATAGGCGAAGTCAGATGAACCGGCTAAAGGGCTAAGGGGCTCCGTCTTCGGAATTCTCGTGGATCGCGAAGTAGAGGACGCAGAACGACTCTTTTTACGAAACAAGAAAAATGAAGAGAGATCAAAACAACCTATAGAAAATTTAAGTGAGGCCTCAAGCCAAAAATCGGAAAAGTCTTGTTCAGGATGTGCTCGCTTGAACAGGCGCCATGCTTCACCACTAACGAACATATTATCTCGATGAATTCGCAGCGGCAAAACGTCCTGCGCAGGCCCAGCTTGCAGGACCTGCGCAGGTTAAATTATACAAAACACTTGTTCAGGGAAGTTTACTGAAACTACATGAATGTACAAGCAATCTCGAATTCACCCAAGGTTCGAACATATTGTTCAGTTCGTGACATCCACCTTCGGGGAATCGTCCTCCTGTTCGGGGGCCTGCTCGCCGTCGCTGCCATCGTCACTGCTGCTACTGCTGCTGCTACCGCCTGAGGCACCTCCGCCTGAGTCGCTCGAACTTTCGCCGGAGGTCGACCCTTCGGGAGATGCGGCGATATCCTCACAGTTCTCCTCTTCGTTAAGCTGAGAAAGGAAAGTAAATGTGAAGAAAGTTCGCGAGACTGAAACATTCGCAGCAAGCACAAGTCACGAAATCGAACAAAAAATTACCTCAGCGAGCTTAGCGCGAGCAATGAGCTTAACGGCCTCCTTCCCGCTGGTCAGCCAGAACTCCCTTGCGAACTTGATCTTGATAGCTTGAACATCGGCATTGGCTCGAAGTATCACATCACTTGTGGCGCTGGGGAATTGGGAGATCTTCTCACGAAATTTCTCTAGGTCGATGCAGTCGTAGTCATGAAAAATCTTCAAGATGCTCTCCATAGAGAAAGCAGCAGCGAAGTCACTGGCACCGGAAATCACCTCAGTAAGGGCCTTGAACTCGGCCTCCAGCCAATCCATGAATTCGGGAATCTCAATGTTATCTGGAAGAGGGGCTGGACGAACACCGAATTTATTCAAGGACTTCTGGTACTCCTCATAGAGCAGTTTCAGCTTTTCCAGAATCTCTGAGGTGTTTTTCTTCGAGGCCTCACTTTGTTCCGCCAGCGCCTTCTCAAGATCCACGATTTTGTGGTCCTTTGCGCTCAGGGATCTGGCAAGACTGGCATTGTTAATACGAAGATCTTCGGCGGTTTTTGTAGCTCGCTCTTGCTTCTCTCGAAGCTTTTCAATCACGCTCAGGTCATCTTCGTGAGATTTTCGAACCTTTTCAAGCTCTTTCTTGGACTGCTCGAGCGTTGCCTCTACGACCTTCTTTTCATCGTGACTCGTCTTCAAAGCCCCCGCCAACTCAGCCACCTTTTTCTCGAGTTCCATGTTCGTGGATTGCGCGAGGGCGAAGTTACGCTCCAGTTCCTTGGACTTCTGGGAAAGCTGTTCGTTAATCTTCTCTCCGTTCGGCCGAGCCGCTCTATGGCAACCTTCCCGAGCATAGAGTGCTTGAGGGCATAATCCTCTTGGAAGCGTGCAAGCTTTGAAGGAGAGTAAGAATGCAGAAGATTCTTGAATTCTGAAAAATTCAGGAGTAAGTCTCAGACCAAGATTCAATAATTGTGAAAGACATGAAAAGGTAGTGACAATGAACGAACCTTGCTTACTAAAATGCTGCATGGTGACTTGTTTAGTCGAACCAGAAGAAGTTTTCCCTCGAGGTAAAGGAGTGGTTTCGGAGACAGAGAGAGGCCCCCTCTCGGAGTCTTGAGCAGCTTCTTCGGGTCGTTCTGAGGCCTCCTCTCCTGTTTCATCAACAATTGCGGACGATTTCCACAGAGTTAAAAACTTGGACGTCTTGCTCCCAACGCCACTTGTCTCGAAACCAACACGCAATAGCTTGCCGCGATGAGACGTACCAAAGCTTTTGTTAAAAGCGGCTAAGGAAGGAGAGGGAGCTCGGTCTTCGGGGGACAATCTCCCGAACTTCAACCAAAGGAACATGTTCGGTAGGATTGTCTCCCCTTTGAATAGTGAGCTCAAGGTCCTGGGCGAATTCGGAGGAGGCTTGGTCAGCAGCAGGGACTTCAGCAACAGGAGCTTCGGCAGCAGCGGGGGACTCAGTGGGGACAGCAACGTCAGCAGCAACAATGGACTTCTCAGCAGCGGCAGGAGCGGTCTCCTTTTGAACTTCGGGGGCAGCATCTGAAAAGGAATCAACATCCACGAATTCATTCTCAGAACCAGATGGACATCTGTCTCGAAAGTTAAACAGTGGCCAAAGGAAAACACCTTTGAGGCTGTCTATGTCCGCGAAGGTGTCGTCGTCGAAGGCGGATGGGACTCGCCGAACGCCGGTGGAAGAAACTTTCTTCACAGCCTTCTTCAATTTCTTGCGGCTCATCTGGGCAAGCCCCGAAGCAGCCTGGAGTTCAGCATCCGAAGTCTGAAGTTCGGAAGTCTTTCGCTTCCGCTTCGACGATTCCAGCGATCTAGTCCTCGAAGGCTTAACTTCCGAAGAGGCCCCCTCGCTGGCAGGTGACGAGCCTCGCTTCGACGACCTTATTCTGGGAGCGTTGATAGGGGCGGCTGAGCAGCTGGCCACAGCGACGGCGGGAAGTTTCAACTTGGGACCAGGGCCTCGAGAGCTGAAAATTTTGTCACCACAAACTTCCGAAAAGATGTGGTTGATCTTCTTCCTATGCTTCACCAGGGCCTTGTATGCCTGTACTCGTTCATGGTATATTTGCCTACCATGACGTTCACCCTTTTCTCCACTTCATCCATGAAGTCCTTGGCGCTCTGGCCTTCGCGAAGCTTGATCCCGAACTTCGGGAAAGGCACCTTCTGGTCTGCCCAGTTGACATTGTAGTACACGAGCTCAGTAGGGGACCAACCGTTCGAGATAGGCCAGACCCGGGCGGCGACGAATTCTTCGATGATGTCACGGCCGCCAAGTATGGTGCTGGCCAAGTGAAATACATTCTCGCAGCTTCTGATTCCCAAGGCCCACTGGTTGAACTTCCCAACATTCACCGCGGTAAGAGGCGCGATCGGGCATGACAGCTTCGGCATATCGACCTTCAGATAAAACCAGTAAGATCTCCAATCATCGGTAAGGTTGGACTTGCAGCAAGGAGCGATCTGGATTCGGGTGATTCCTTGTCGGGTATTCTGACGTCGCGTGTTGAAGGTGCAGCACGCGTGCTGACTGTGGTAGAACTGCCCGTCTTCACCCTTGACAACTTCGGGGATGATCACCAGTTCATAGAATCTGGTGAAAGCGTCGACGCTAGGACTGCAGCCGAAGGTTTTCAAAATCCAGATAAACTTTGACACTTCAAGGAAAGATGTCGGAGAAAGCTGGTGGATTTTCAACGAAAATGCATCGAGAATAGCTGGCAGGACGGGGTCGCAGGGGAATCTCAGCCCGCAGATAAAGTAATCCCGAAATACAACAATTTCTCCGTCCTTGGGAGTAGGGATCTGCTCGCGCCCAACACCAGGAGAGAAGAATCCGGCCTTCTCATATTCCCGAATTGTGTTGCTTGTCACCTTCGACTCTCCGAAGCTGAGTGAGGGTGGCAACGGGCCGGAAGTCCTTAGTTTAATCAGATCGTCGACACCAGCATCCACACCTCCGAGGTCTTCGCCGCCGTCAGACTGAACCTCCCCATCTTCGCGACTTCGGGAGCCGCTGGGAGAGCCAGAATCTTCGGCTGGTGCAGCATGCTCCGCACCTTCGGCAACTGGGTCGAGCGGAAGACCAGCCGCAGCAAGCTCTTCGTTAGTCATGGGTCTAGCTGTGCTTTTAACTCGAGCCACCTAACCAACATATACGAACATACGAAAAGTCGAAAATGACATTCGAGAATAAGGCTCGCGAAATCGCGATACCACTGTACCAAAATATAACAAGTAACAATTGATAAGAGAAAGATGAGGGAATACCTTAGAAAAGTGTGAAGAAGACCTGAAGCTCGCGAGCTTTTCAGCAGAAGACCAGATTCCGCGAAAAAGAGAGATGCACGAATCGTGAAAAGCTGCAAAGCTGTAAATTTTTTTTAACAGCGGCAGCCCGCTATTTATAGGGCCGGAGAGGGGTAGTTCCGCGAAACTAGCCTCGATCCAACCGTCCTTAGTTTCCCGGGCGACGCGTGTCCCCTCCGACGTTCCGAGGGTGACGTTTTTTACTAAATTTCCGAATGATTCGTGGAATCGGATCGTCGGAGTCAACCCGCTTCCCCGAGGGGCTAGTGTTGGGGAATTCAGGAAAACCCGTCACCCTCGAAACGTTGAGTTTAACAAAGTTCTCGAAACATGTTTTTCAGGAGCAGGGAATTCATGATTTTCGGAAGCCTGGAGCCTGTGAAGTCACGAATTCGCAAATGTGCGAAGTTCGGGGATCTCGGTTCGGTGAAGACATGGGGTCACGAACATGCGGAAGCTCGGTGTCTTGATCTGTCGGTGGCTCGAACTTCGGAGGACGGCCAGTTCGGGAATCTGTCGAGGGTTGAGTTCGGGGGTCGCAGGCGAGGACACGCGCGAACCAGTGAAGAAATGAAGACAAGTTCGAGAATCTATTGAAGACCCAATTCGGGAGTTTCACGCGAAGGTATTCACGAACCAGGAGAGAAGCAAAGTCAAAGTTGTTGTCCCAAAAAGTCCGGGTTTGGAGTGTGAAATAGTGGCAGATTTGTAAATATGTTGGGTGAAAAAGACACTCTTGTATGTGTTCACACTAGGAATATTCCCTGAGCCCGAGGGTGTTATCGGCATGTAAAAGTCTCTTCGTCTCCCTATAAAAGGGGGCGCAAGGGCACGTGTAAACGGATTCAGCTTTTTTGGAACTTGTGCTACTTGCAGAGGGAATCACAGTCTCTTTGCGCTCTGACTTTGAACTTGAACGTGTTAAGAGCTCTCACTCGTGTTTGGGAAGTCATCCGAATTTTTCGGGTAACCCCCCAACAGCCGCCGGAGTGGGAGGGCGGTGTGGTGATGGATCCGGTGGCGACGCGGAGTCGTGGACGCCGCGGACAACGGTGGAGCAGCCTCTGATCCGATTAGACAATCACGACGGCGGCGGGAGGATCGACGAATGTGAGAGTCGACGACGGCCTAGAAGTAACGGTTGCTACTGCTGGGGATGGAATTGAGGGAGGCGGAGGCGCTGTGATGCAGATGAGGAGGCGGAGGCGAGGTTGCGGGGTGATGCGGAGGACACGATCAGGAGCACTGTAGGGGCGGAGGCAGCGCGGAATCAGACGGAGGAGTGAGGTGGGCCACGATGTGGAGGGTGCGGAGCGGATGCGATGTGGGGCCGAGCGGAAGGCAGACGCGCAGCGAATGACGCATCAAGTTTGTGTCTTACTTCCATTCTTTTTAGGAGTAGAGATAGAGATAATAAAAGGAATAGACATACAGAAAACGCTGCAAGTTCTTGAGCAGCACAAAAATTTCTCTTGTGTTCATCTTCTTCCTAGAGCTCGTGTTGTGAACTCCTGCTCTCTCTCTCGCGTGTACAAGGTTCACCAGTGCAAGCCACCGGTGTTCTAGCGTGTCACGGCGGGTGCTCGTGCCTAACACATACCAGCAGGTCAAGGATCAGGCTCGCGTATGCTGATCAACATGCGCGTGGCATGCACGCTGCATGCTGCCTGCGGATCGGACACAGCCATGAAAATTCCATTACATTTTTTTAAAAAAGGAATATACTTCAATATCTAGTCTCGGCATAAAACTATGTATATAGCTGTTTTTTATTACACACAAAAGTACCACAAACGGAATGTGGAAAAACACAGTCTTTGGAACAAACTTAAAATTATCCAACATCAATTCTGTAACTAAACGTCCATCCATTGGTGGTACAGATCTCCATCACTTGCGCCCTGTTCGCTTGGCTTATCAGCCACCAGCCAGCAGTACTTTTCTCTCAGAACAAACCAGCCACCAGTACTCTTCTTTCAGAACAAACCAGCACCAGCCATAAGCCACCAGCCAACCGAACAGGCTCTTGGTCTCAAGCACACGACACCCTGAATAACATGAGATCGCTCGTCCTCCTTCTGCAATAACACCCAAAAACGGATCCAATGAGTCGCTCGGAAGATAACCTGCATAGGAGTAATAGCTCGAGTATTGTTAAAACAATGTCGCCTCTACTTAACCAAATTTCCCAACATAAAGCAGATGTTCCAACCAAGATTTAGTACATAGCTTCTTGTTAATCCCATTCAGCCACCCATTAAACATATGAAAAATGTTCATAGGTGGTGTTACATTAAAAGAAACTTGTACAATCCTCCACATAATTGTAGCCAATTGACAATCAAAGAAAAGTTGTCGAATGGTCTCATCCAGATTATAGAAACAACGTTTTAAACTTCTCTTCCATCGTCGGCGAGCTAAATTATCTTTGGTTAGAACTACCATTTTGTAAATACCAGATAAAAATCTTTATTTGTAAGGGTATTTTTAACTTCCATATCATACTTTTTCCGCGGTGCGGCAACTAAGCAATAAGTGCATTATACATAGATCGAATAGTAAACTGATGATTTTATTTTAGAGATCACATAAAAGTATCTCTCTGGTCCATTAATTGGACATTCACAATATTAGCTATCAAATGGTGCCAGACCTGTAAATTGTTGCCAACTAAGGATCTTCTAAAGGCCACATTGAAACGATTCGATCTAAGAACTGTTGTCACCGTCGCACTCTTCTTCCGTACAATGTCATATAAGGATGGATATTGATTTTTGAAAGGAGTGTTATCCAACCAAGCATCCTCCGAGAAACGTGTTTGTGACCCATCACCCACTATGAATTTGCTTATCCTCAGTAAGTCATTTTTGATCTTCATAAGACCCGACCAAAAGTGAGAATCTATTATTTGATTAATCGATCAATGCTATTTTTATATTCTCAGTTAGAACTGAGCATTTTTCGGGCCGGTCCGGGTTCGGGCCAGGCCGAAAACAATTTCCAGTTATTTCGGGCTGAAAAAATCCTGCCCTTGACCATCCCACTGGACGCGCCGGACCTTAATTTTCGGGCCGGGCTTGGGCGGGTCGCCCGCACATTTTATAGTGTAAAACAACTAAAAACAGCATTTCGGGCTGGGCTCGGGCAAAAAAATTTCCGCGGGATTCAAGATCTCTGCCCACGCCCACCCAGTAAGGTTCGTGGGCGGGCCTGGTGCAGGCCGGGTGGGGCCGGGTTCAAAATGCTCAGGTATATTCTCAATTATATTATTTGGCTGATGTGAATTCCATGCATGGGGCACACCATGCCCATGGAGCACTGCGGCTGCAGCAACGACTCGACGTCGAGTCTTGCAGTGCGCCTATGACAATTATGATGGGCACCAGTACGTCTACGGGAACCACTATGAAGACCACTCGGGCCCGACACGGTGTAGTCGGGGACGAGTCCTACGAGCTGCGCATCATCAAGAATCAGTCTTGTACTGGTTATCTTCATCACTGACCGCTTGCTCGGTCACGATGGCGACAAGACGACGCTCGGGGGCTTTGTCATCCCAAACACGACGATCTACATGAACAGCTAAGTCATGTCCCAATAAATATTTTACATTACCTTGACTGCATGCGTTCGACTAAACACCACAGTTATCAATTATCATGTTGCCAATATTTCACATTTTCTACAGTATAATTGTTCGTATAATTTTCACCAACTTGATGTCTACTCTTAACGATCCATAAATCATCAGGGGAGAACACACCTTAAATCGAGGGGCCGAGAGTTTTCGCCAAGTCAAGGTACTACGCGTGCACGAGAGTACGCCCTCTGCGCTAGGAAACTGAGGCCAACAAGGCAACAAGACTACTGATTCCCGTAACATGTCAACTACTTCGGAGAAATTAAGATCTAAAGGAACCGGATATAAAATATCTACTCTACATGTACGACAAAGTCTCTGCATACATTGCAAGTTCCATGATTTTGTAGCACAAGTAAATATTATTTGTTACATCATATACTACCGATTTTGCATGTTTATATTTCAAGGTAGCCGAGCTTATTTCCACGCTCAGGGGCCGAACACAGAGCCGTGAAGTTTTCCAGCACTTCACGAGGACAAAGTCTGAGAGCTCGCGCGAGTCATCAGCACTCGAGCATCGACGACGACTGTCGGGGTTCTGTAACCGCCGGCTAGTAAATTTCTCGAATTGCGTGTCGGATCTTAGATGGTTGCGCAAATGGGGGGTACACAAGGACTTATGCTGGTTATAGAGTAACGCCTTACGTCCAGTTCGCGCTGCTGGGTTGTTTGCACTGATTTGTAGTAGGGATACAAATGGGCGAGAGAGGGAGCTCGGTCCCAAGTCCCTGTAGTCTGTAGGAGCCATGACTAGCTGGAGGTTGAATAATAAGAGGATGAGAGAGCCCTTCCCATGGAAGGGAAAAGAATAAGTAAAAATGAGGCTCTATCTTGGGAAAGTACCCCTGCTCTCCCTTTTATAAGACAAGGGGAGCAGATTACATTCAATAAAAGCTGCAGGAGATAGAGAGAGAGAGAGTGAGGAAGCCCGTGGTCAACAGGGAGTACAGGAGGAGCTTTTGTAAGGCCACGGGGCGTGCTGTCCTTGTTTCTTGTTAGCTGTTGTTGTTGCATGTGGCTTTCTGTCCTGGTGTTGTGCCTTCCCACGCAAGTAGCTGGGAGCAATAAATGCCTTTGACACCTGGTACATGCATGGGCAATGAAGACTCAAAACTACTCGGGAGGGCAGCCAACTAGCCGGAAGTGGCCTGGCAGGTGTGTACGTGAGGTGATTGCCTTGGTTTTTGGTTGTTTTCCCTCACAGAAATAAATTCTAGAATACCCCTTAGTTTTTGTGGACGTTTTCCATCATAAAAATAAATCCATAAAACCACAAAAAAATACTCAGGGGTCATCGTGGTTGTGAGATTCGCTTGTAATCATTGTCTTTGGGTACCCATAATATTGGGTCCCGTCAGTAGCCCCCGAGCCTAGGAGAGAGTCACAGACTCGTTCCCAGGTTCAGTTGTCTTAGTGGAGAGGTAGATCGTCGTTCGTACAGTGGGGGCGCACGAGCGCACCCGCCGAGTGTAGCCCCCGAGCCCGCAGGGGTGTCGGAGACTCGCTCGCGGGGTTAGTGATTTGGGAGTCGATTATAGCTTCGTCGGGGACGTCGTCGCACCCGAGCTTGCGAGAGGAAGGTGAATTCTTGGTGACCTCGCACAGCGCGGGGCACTAGTCGGGGAGTCGGCTTCCCTTTTCATTGTGTCTCCCTCGCATCCTTTTCGTTAGGAAGGGGGGTCGGGTGACGTCGAGGCTTGCCTCGATGGCCGAGCCCTGACACCTAGTGAGCTGCGTGCGGGTGAGTTCAAGTGAAGCCGCAGAATCCCATTCACCAGGTTCCGAACGGATCAGCTGGGGATCGACCTCCGATTCCTGATAGTGAAGTCATCTAGTTATCGAGCCCGTTTGGTTGGACTCGGCGGCTCGTCGCCTTCCCGTCGGGAAAAAACCATGACCTTATTTTCCATCAAGACTCGAACGCAGTTCAGGATACCTAGGGTGCTCGTGCGCCTGAGTTTCGGCCGCTGGGGCCCATCCTTCACTACCTCTCGCTCGGGTGCCCAGAAGCGGCTGTGGAACCCCGCGACGGGCCAGCCTTCGAACTCCCGATCGTCGGTGTGTGGCATCAGCCCTTGAGCGCAGAGCCACGAGGAGCCGATAGGGACATCGGAGGATTGGCGTGTGGTCATTGTGATGGCCGAGTAGTTGTCGCCCAGCCCCCGAGCGCAAGGGCCGAGTAGTCGTCGTCTCCCATCCCCCGAGTGCGAGGGTCGAGTCTACATACCTGTTCCTACAAAAGAAAATAGGAAGATGACAGCAAGTGGTTCAACAAATACCAATTCAGAGGAAAATGCATTTGACAACTTACAACAAGAATTCTAAGTCCGACTAGTTTAAGTCTAGTTAATTTCCTTGGGTAGTTATCCTGTTACGTTTACGTACCTAACCCCCAACAACTGCATCCTTAGCGTAGGGAGCTGGCCGCATGCACACGTAGGAAGTGTAGGCGTGGGGTCGAGGTTTCACGGTTTAAGGCGTGTGCTACCCGAGTACTTTTAGCGACTTATGCCAGAGAGGAAAAAGAAAGTACGCTGACATTGAAAAAGCACATGCGCGCGCTACGCCCGTTGGCTGTGACCCGACTGCTCGTGTAGCGCTCGAGTTGTGTATGTAGTCGGGTCATGCCAAGGGTAGCCGGTGGTGACCCAACGACGCGTGCCAGGGTGTGTAATGGCAGGAAAAATGGTGGTGCTAGAATTACACTTAGCTCGATTTATGTTTGCGTCGGGGGGGTGTCGTATGGACCTCCCTGGGCCCACTACCTCGGTGGGTACCAGGACCGACTACTCGGTGGGCCCCTGGGACTACCTGACTTGTGCTGCATGGCACCTGATGGCGTGAGGCGCAAGGACCATGGTGGAGAAGTACTCGGATAGGAAGCTATACATGTCCTGCACTGTGTACAGAACTCCTAGACGTACTCGACTAGTACTCTCACCCTAAACCGACTTGTAACCCTGCCTCCCGGGCAATATAAGGCGAGGCAGGGACCCCTCTCTCTATCACGCATCATCTTGTAATCACATCCTATCAATCAAGAGCCACGCAGCATACAGGACGTAGCATATTACACACCTCGCGGCCTGAACCTGTCTAAAATGTGTGCCACGTGTCTCTTCCTTCGAGTTACCGATCTCGGCGAGTGTTGACGGTAAAAATCCGTCAACCTATCCATGAGTTTACCTTCGGTGTTGGCATGACTTTTGTATCTTATCCATTGGTACTAACCCCCGTGGTATAACAAGTTCACTTGTGCATGTCGGTTTTGGAGTTAAGTGTTTACGCAGGGTTTTAACGATGAAAGCAAGACTTCCGGGATAAGTTCATTAAGCACCTCATGACAAGACCTTGAAGCCCGGTACAAGTCAAGCAATGAAGTGAACATGACTCCAACAGCCCAAGGACCAAGCCCGAGAAGATGGAAAACTCCGAGGACCTAGCCAGAAAAGTGCTGAATCTTGCAAGACAAGGAGCTTCGTCCAATTCAGAGAGAAACCGACATTAAGGGCCCACATGCAAAAGGGGAGAGGATCTAGAAGACTTGGGAAGCAATACCGGACGAAGGAGGACACGAAATGGGCCGGGAAGGGCCCAGGTCGGTCGGCCCAGGCCGGCCAGCCTGGCCTGTTCCGGGGCCCAGTCGGCCTCCCCTTTGACCTAATTGCATCTCGGGTTATTTATAGCCCCCTGACTGAGAGCCACGCAAGAATCAAGTCGTAATCCGCCGCCGAGGAGCCGAGAAGCTTGAGGGACGCCATCTCGGAGATGAGGGTCGTGCTAGTTGTCTAGGGTCTCCCTAGCCGACGTGGGAACCTTGCATGGAAGACCACGTCGGAGCTCTGGAGCGAGGATCAAGATCGAGGTAGGACCCCGGTGGTGATCTTTGTTCATGTAATCATTCATGGTGAAGTCTTTAAGTGAATTCGATTTCTAGCGATCAAGTGCCTTCTCGATGATTTTGTTTTCTTCTTGGTTTTGCTTCTTCTACGATCTATACTTAAGATAGATTACATAGGGTGCTCTTGTAGCCGCGCTGGCTAGAAGTGCATACCGGACCGGCCAAGTGATTTCAACTTGTTCTTATCGAACTCTCCCTAGACTACCCGCATGAATAGGGATACGTTGTGACAGAACGGGGGTTCCGAAAGGCGGGCGTTTTCGGAGTCGGATGGAAGGCCACGATTTAAAGATGCTTTTAATGAGATTCGCTTTTCTATCTTCATCTATCTTGTTTGGAGCTACAACATAAGCATGATATAGATTCTCTAGATCGATTATCTCTTGCTTTCTCTTGCTACCTCTTTATTAGATTAGATTAGATTCATTTTCTTGATCATATCTTAGATTAGATGCATTTTGGTTCTTCAATAGATAGCTTTCCTTCCTTTACTAGATTGAATCCTTGCGTTGCACATTGTTCCACGGATTCGATACCTTGGGTTCACCACTCGAGGGAAGAAGGGTCCCCTGACTACGACGGGAGACTTGTCCGCTTGCAAGTCTAAACAAACTTTGATACAACTATTAACCGTCAACAAGCCCCTTTTTCTGGCGCCGTTGCCGGGGAACAAGCAATCAAGATCCGATCTAGTATCGCTTATCTTTCAGTTTTTCTTTTGATTTTTTTTGCATCTCTTAAGTTTGATCATCCTCAAAAAGAAAAAAAAATCAATCTAATCTAGTTTTTGTTTAACCCTAATTTTTCTTTTCTTTTTAGATTTTTGTTTTATTGCTAACCCTAACCGGAGATGGTTGGCTACCTCTCCAAGAAACCCAAACTTTTTTTATGGATGATCCAGGAAAACTTTACAGGAAAAGGAGATGTGCAACACAAGCTAAAAGGTTGGAAACCCTAGATCCAAAAGCCAAAGTCGAAGGACTGTCAAAATCTCCAAGGGAATCACCACCTCCAAGTCCAAAGGAAGATCAACCTCAACCACCGGAGCGCAAGATCGAGCTATGCACCCCAGACATTGTTGATCTACCTATCATAAACCTTCAAGACGCCGGGAGGCCGTTCAAGATCGAGGTCTCAACTATCCGCATGACGATTGCGAGAGCTGAATGCATACGAGCCGGATTCCTTGAGTGGCATATCGGTTTACTTAAGAGGAGGATGGAGAAGATGGAGATAGAGAAAAAAACTCAACACCTAAAGGCTGCCGAAGCAAGATCCACATGCAAGGAGTGTGTGGAGTACGACCATGTCCAAGGTAACCCCGATTTAATGCAAGTTCGTCCATCCAAGATTTGGTTCCTCTTTGTACACAATTCAAGGACTTCATGGATGAGCAAGCTAAGATCAACAAGGACGTCGTCACTAAGTTCGAGGCTATGGATAAAATATTGAAGAATTTAGATGACAAGGTGACGGAGGTCGGAAGCTCTATACGTGCTAGATACGCAAGTGGGACAATTTGTTGCGCGCCCGATGGGTAACAAAGAAGAATTTCCGAGACAACTCTAAGGTCCCAAGACAGTGAAGGCTACTCAAACTCATTCGGGAGCGATGGAGGATCACACTAGGAGACCATGAAGATCATGACCGAAGGACCAGAGTTTGAGATGTCGAGCCATTACATGAAGGAAGTTGTTGCATCCGTCAAGACCAAAGGATAAAGCCAGCCTGTGAAGACCAAAAAAATGACTAAGCCAAAGAAGAAGCTCGTGCCCAAGATGGTGAGGACCAGGAGCGTCCAAGTGGTCGATGGATGACCGCTCCTCAGTGATGAGTGATTGACAATGGGGGTTGGACTGACTCTTGGCTTAGTGCGCAGGTGTAGGCTGCGGCCTAGTTCGTGTTGTTGCAGGTGAAGAACGGGCGCGAAAGGTCTTCAGCCTTGAGGGGCCTCCGGGAGATGGAGAGACAAGTAGGCTCGGTTCAAGGGACCGGTGGACGGCGGGGCCGGGTGCGGGCCACATGGTGGCGACACAAGCAAGACGAAGTCATGGACAAGCGAGCCGGTGCACGGTGGCGGTCGAGTCAAGTGGTTGGCGAGAGGCCGGACCGGGCACGCGGGGTTTGGTGGTTTGCCCACAAAACCATCGGCGGACGGTTTCTTGGTTTCGGCCTCAAAACCAAGTCCGAGGGCCCAACACGACGGAGACGGGATCCGGGCGTGGCGGGAAGCTTCGAGGCGGAGGACACGCGGCGGGATCGCATGGCTTGCGTCGGGAGGACGCGGGGTGCGGCAAAGGCGTGGCCGTCCGATGGCAAGACCCACAAACATTACCTAAATGCCCCTACGTGGGTTGTATCGCCAGTAGTTAAGTTAGGGGTAGTCGAGTCATTTACCACTCCGGTGGGACCTGATATATAAGCCATGAGTGTGTGTGGATGGCTCTCTCTCTCCGCGACTTAGGGTTTCATTTCCTCCATCCTCTTTCTCATTTTCGTAGCTATTTTCCTTCCATTTTCTCTAGGCTAGCATGAGAGCTTCATGAGAGATTTGTTGAGAGGGATGGACGCTAGGGCGGCATGCTAGACCTTGTGAATCTTTCCTGGTTTGTATAGAAGATTCAGAGTTGTGTTTTTCGTGGTCTTTTTGTGCTTGTTTTCGTGCCTTTGTTCCCGGTGCGATTCCGCGGATTTGAGTGGGTTTCTCCCCGGATTTCTTTGAGGGAAACATGGATAGATGTCTCGCGCATCTTTGTGATTGATCTTGTGCCCTCAAACGCCGGGAAACCACTTCGATTCGAGGATTTTCGTTCGGTGCTCTAGCTTTTGGTGGTGCTCAAAGAATTCGCGATTCCCGGTGATTTAGGGAGTAAGGAAGCAAGATTTTTGGGCTATAGCATCCTTGTGTGTCGCTTTTCAAGTCCCCAAACCCTTGTCTCCACAGCTTCAACTATTTGGGAAATCCGATGATGATTTGGGGGAGTTGACTTTCGGGGTCGGGCTGTTTTCAGTTCTGTCCGTGCCTGGCGGACGGTCCGCGAGGGGCAGGCGGACGGTCCGCGTGAACAGTGTTCGTCAGGTGTTCTTCGTGTTCTTGCTCGTCTTTTGTTTCGATCCGTCGTGGCTTGGAGTTTTGGTTGGACGAAGTTTCGGACGGTCCGCGTGTGCGGGGCGGACGGTCCGCAGGTGCCTGGCGGACAGTCCGCATGCTCACCGCGGACGGTCCGTTATTCGGGTGCGTCCCTGTTGGTTCTGTGTGATTTAACGGACGGTCCGCGCAGTAGGCCGGACGGTCCGCGGTGTTGGCGCGGACGGTCCCGCGGTAGCGAGCCGGACGGTCCCGCGAGGCCAGTGCGGACGGTCCGCCCTCCTGGCCGGACGGTCCGCCAGAGCCTGTGAGCTTTGCTTCTTGGTTCGATTTCTCCCTTCCTTTCTCATGCTTCCGCGTGTGCTTCAAGGAATCGTTCCTAGGGCTAGAGGTTGATCCATAACCTCGTGGTCTTGGCGATTGGTGTGTGATTCGATCCATCGCTCGTGTGTGACCGGGGTTTGACTAGGGTATAGGCCGGGTTTCTTTGGGAAGAATTTTTACCAGCTCCTATTCACTCCCCCCCTCTCTAGTCGCCATCTGATCCTTCAATTGGTATCAGAGCTTGGTGCCGGATTCTTTGCGACTTTGACAAGTCTCGAATCCTAAGATGGCGTACGTTGAGCGGGGCGGTCCGCCGCACTTTGATGGCAAGGGTTACCACAAGTGGGCGGCTCGTATGATGATCTTCCTTCGTGAGAAGTTGTTGGATTTCATTGTGCTTGACAAGACCTATGCTATTCCGGTCAACATCCATACTCTTATGGTGACCGATGCCGGTGCCAAGGCCAAGTATGAGGCTAATGCAAAAGCCGTTGATCACTTGGTCCGGAGCTTGTGTGATCCAGAGTTGGAGCGTGTTCGCCATTTGAATCTTGCTTGGCAAATTTGGGAAAAGTTGTTGGTTGCTCACGGTGGTGATAACCATGTGAAGGCTCGCCTCTTTGTCTCTTACCGGATGCAATATGAGAACTTCACTCCACTTTTCGGTGAGGACATTGATGCGATGTTTCAGAGGTTCACCGCCATCGTGAACAACATGAAAGCTAATGTTGAGGACTTTCCTTACACCGAGCATGATCAGGCTTTGAAGCTCTTGCATGTCTTGGACCCAAATGTTTGGGGTGCTAAGGTTGAGGCCATCAAGGAGTCTGGGCATTATTTGACTATTGAGTTGGATGACCTCTTTTCTAAGCTCAAGTCGGCTGAGGTTGACAGGAAGTTGCAATCCAAGCATGAGGGCTCGAATGACCATAGTCTTGCTCTTGTGGGCGGATCAAAGGGCAAATCTAGCCCTTCCTGTCGACAGTTTTCCTTGTCTTCTCTTATGTCCATTCCAAACGAGGAGTTTGATGTGTTGGGCGAGGAGGAGCTGGCCTTGCTCTCAAGGAGGTTTGATCGACTACACGAGAGTTGGAGGAATGCAAGGCGGAGCTCAGGGACGTGCTACAAGTGTGGCAAGCGTGGCCACTTCATCGCCGAGTGCCCGGAAGCGGAGGAGAACAAGTACAAGGTGAACGAGTACAAGGCGCACCCGAGGCGTGAAGACAAGTACTCCTCCAAGGGCAAGCACTTCAACAAGTCCAAGAGCAAGGACAAGGACAAGCGGCGACCGAGCAAGAGCGGCTACAAGAAGAACAAGGCAAGAGCCATGGTGGCTGGTGCAAGCGACGTCGACTCGAGCTCAAGCAACGCGCAGTCAAGCTCAAGCAGTGAAGATGAAGACGTCGGGAGGCGCAAGGACAAGAAGAGTGCAAGCCGGAACCTCAGTGGGTTGAGCTGTGTGGCATTTGAAGGCTTTTGTGGGATGGCCCATAGCTCAAGCAGCAAGAAGAGCGAGAAGGAAGACAGCGACTCCGACTCGGAGGATGAGGTAAATCGTGACCCCGACTCTTTGCTTGCTGAGATTGCTAGGTTGAATGACTTGATTGATAACTGTGATAGTGTGCTAAGAGATGCCAAAAAGATGAGGAAAGGTCTTAGGGCTCAACTTGAGAATGCTAGTGAGAAAGTAGGAGAGTTAGAGTCCAAATTGCTTGAATTGAAACTTGAGAATGACTCTTTGAAACTTGCTCCTACTACTCCTGATGATGTTGAATGTCTTGAGTGTGATGCATGGTTCAATGAGATCAAGTTGCTTAATGAGAAGAATGCTTCCACTTTGGCTAAATTAGATGCTCTTAGGACTGAATATGATGAGTTTAAGGCTAGACCCACTTTGCTTGGTGCTTGTAAATCATGTCCTACTATGCATGCTAAGCTTGTTGATGCTCGTTCTACCATTAGTTCTTTGGAAGCTTATTTGAAATCTCCTGTTGTTAATGTATGCACTAGCTGTGATGAAGTTACTTTGCGCAATTTTAAACTTACTTCCCGTTTGGATGTCATCTATGAGGAGAATGACTACTTGAGGAAGGTGTTGGGTTGGTTGTCTGGGCAGGAACCTCAATTGAAAATCATGATTGAGGACTTCAAGAGAGCGGATGGTCGTGGTTTGGGTTTTGAGAAGTTGGGTGAGAAAGTGGGAGAGAACAGTGGGGAGAGTGTGTATGAGAAGTGTGTTGAGTCTAACCCCGAGTTTGAGGTGATCGGAGACATCCAAGTCCCACTTCCAAAAGCACCCAAGAACTCTTTCACACCAAAGCCCAACCACCTTTGCAACAAGCTTGACACAACCCAAGATCCACCCAAATTCCCACCTAAGACAAATGACCTCCAAAGCCGGTGAGGTTTGTGAGTGAGAAGGGTGAGAAGCCTAGAGAGAAGCCGAGCCAAAACCAAAACCCATCCCCTTCGGTGTGAGTATTGTGGCAAGGAGAGGCATCTTGCGAGTTTTGCTACAAGAGGAAGAGGGATGAGAGGCTTGCTAGGGAGCAAGCAAACCGGGACGGTATCGCCGGCCTCATGGTATTCCCGAGCCTAGAGTGCCACTTCCACGGGGTGTGGGAAGTGTGAGGAGTGTTGGCGTGGTTCCAACGGAGAGGTGGTGGTGAGAGGTTTGCTAGGAGAGATGATGGTGTGCGTCTTGGTGAGAGGTTTGGTCGGGCTCGTGGTGGTTTCGGCCGGACGTCCCCCTACTCGTCCTCAATACGGGTTTAGGGGAGATGATCGCAGCTTTGGGTTCCAGAGGAACTACGGACCACGTTTTCCCCCTCGTGGTGCTCGTACTCCTCCCATGGGACACGGGAAGTTTGGTGGCAAGGGAATGATGTTTGCTAACCCCTCTTTTGAGCAGATGGCTCGACACTGGTTTAACTTTCTGTGTGCTAACCCCAGTGTCGAGTCGCTAGCTCACTCTTGTTCTTGTTTCTGACTACAGGCAGGAGGCTTGGAGAACATTTGGTTGATTGACTCCGGATGTTCCCGACACACGACCGGAGATAAGAAGTGGTTCTCCAGCCTCACCCCAGTGAAGGAAAAGTTGTACATCACATTTGGGGACAATGGACGAGGAAGGGTGCTTTCGGAGGGTGTTGTGCATGTGAGTGACAAGGTAACGTTGAAGAGAGTGGCTCTTGTGAAGTCTTTGGGTTTCAATTTGCTTTCGGTTTCTCAGTTGCTTAATGAGGGTTTTGAGGTGCGTTGCAAGTCTGGCGAGTCTCGTTTGCTTGATTCTCGAGGTGATCTTGTATGTATGATCATGCCCGAGGGACAGATTTTCAGGGCTGATTTCTTTCGTTCTTTGGGTCCTGCTCGCTGTTTGATGGCCGGTCCTTCTTCTGATTTGTGGAAATGGCATAGGCGGTTGGGTCACTTGAGCTTTGCTTTGGTTTCCCGCTTGAGTGGTCTTGACCTTGTCCGAAGATTGCCGAGGTTGAAGCTTGAGAAGGATTTGGTCTGTGCTCCTTGTAGGCATGGCAAGATGGTAGCCACTCCCCATCCACCCCTGACCGATGTCATGACCGAGCGTCCGACAGAGCTGTTGCATATGGACCTTGTTGGGCCAGCTCGAGTTCGCTCGGTGGGTGGGAAGTGGTATGTCCTTGTTGTGGTGGACGATTACTCTCGCTATGCCTGGGTGTTCTTCTTGGAGGATAAGAGTGAGACATTTGGTTTTGTTCAAGATCTGATCGTGAGGTTGAAAACGAGAGGCATGGGAATGCTATTCGAGCCATCCGCAGTGATAATGGCTCAGAGTTCAAGAACTCTCGTTTTGATGCCTTTTGTCGTGATCTAGGTCTTGAACATCAGTATTCGACCCCTTATGTGCCCCCTCAAAATGGAGTTGTGGAAAGGAAAAATCGGACTCTTTGTGAGATGGCTAGGACGATGCTCGACGAGCACAGGACTCATAGGAGGTATTGGGCTGAGGCGGTCAATACGGCTAGTCATGTTTCCAACAGGATTTTATTGCGAGCTTTCAAGAAGAAGACCTGTTATGAGCTGATGCATGGTCGGGCACCCAAGGTGAGTCATTTCCGAGTCTTTGGCTGCAAATGCTTTATTCTGAAGAAGGGAAAACTCGACAAGTTTGAGGCTAGGTCTAGTGATGGTATTTTCTTTGGATATGCTAACCACTCTAGAGCCTATAGGGTGCTTAACCTTGAGACTAACAAAATCATGGAGACTTGCGAGGTAACCTTCGACGAGACAATGCCATGTACCTATCTTGGCTTTGAATGTGTAGGTGATGAAGAGATGGCCGAGGACCTCTTTGAAGAGGAGAAGGATGAAGCTGGAGATGATGATGAAGAGAACCATGTGCCTGAAGCTGAGTGTGTACCCACTTCTTCCCCTACAACCACTACGGAGCGTGGACCGTCTACTTCATGGACAACGACGGTGCAACAAGAGGACCAGGCGAGAGAAGCTGAAGTTGAGGGGGAGGTAATCTCGAGGCGTGAGGCTCCCCGGCGGATTCAAGAAGTGCACCCCCTGTCGAAGATCATTGGGGACATCGACGAACGCACTACACGGTCAAGGTCCAGGAATTCCTCTCATTTTGCTCATGCTGCTTTTGTTGCCACTTTTGAGCCCAAGGACATTGGACATGCTTTATCTGATGCAAACTGGGTCAATTCTATGCATGAGGAGTTGGAAAACTTTGAGAGGAACCAGGTGTGGGAGCTAGTTGAACCACCTCCAAATTGCCATCCCATAGGAACCAAGTGGGTTTGGAAGAACAAAGAGGGAGAGAATGGGATGGTTGTGAGGAACAAGTCCAGACTTGTTGCTCAGGAGTTTAGTCAGAAGGAGGGGATCGACTATGAAGAGACCTTTGCTCCTGTGGCCCGTCTTGAGGCAATTCGAATCCTTCTAGCCTTTGCCGTGGCTAAAGGGTTCAAGTTGTTTCAGATGGACGTGAAGAGTGCTTTTATGAATGGGGTCATAGAGGAGGAGGTGTATGTGAAGCAGCCACCTGGGTTTGAGAGCGAGTTGTACCCACACAGGGTGTACAGGTTGAAAAGGGCTCTGTATGGGTTGAAACAGGCGCCCCGTGCTTGGTATGGGAGATTGAGAGGTTTTCTGTTGAGCAGAGGGTTTGTGATGGGTACCGTGGATAGGACCTTGTTTCTCCTCAAGCATGGAAATGACTTTTTGATTGTTCAGATATATGTGGATGATATTGTCTTTGGTGGCTCGTCACATAACCTTGTTGCCAAGTTTGCAGATGAGATGAGCAGGGAGTTCGAGATGAGCATGATGGGCGAGTTGCAGTACTTTCTCGGGCTGCAGATCAAGCAAGTGAAGGACGGTACATTTGTGCACCGGACCAAGTACACGAAAGACATCTTCGAGGAAGTTCCGGATGCAAGATGTGAAGCCGATGTCGACTCCCATGGGGAGTACGGCCACTTTGGATGCGGACGAGGACGGAGAACCGGTGGACCGGCGGGAGTACAGGAGCATGATCGGCTCCCTCCTCTACTTGACGGCGACGAGGCCAGACATACAGTTCAGCGTGTGTCTGTGCGCTCGCTTTCAGGCTTCGCCGAGGACATCACATCGACAGGCCATCAAGAGGATTTTCAGGTACCTACAGTCTGCCCCTGGTCTTGGCCTTTGGTATTCGTCCTCCTCGACTCTTTCTCTTCATGGTTTTTTTGATGCGGATTTTGCTGGTTGTCGAGTCGAGAGGAAGTCTACTTCTGGTACTTGCCAGTTTCTTGGTTCTTCGTTGGTCTCATGGTCTTCCCGCAAGCAGTCTAGTGTAGCTCAGTCTACCACCGAGGCGGAGTATGTTGCTGCCGCGAGTTGTTGTTCCCAGCTGTTGTGGATTTCATACACTTTGAGAGACTTTGGTGAGTAGTGCACCCAGATCCCACTTCTTTGTGATAGCACCAGTACCATAAGCGTAGCCAAAAACCCAGTGCTTCACTCCAGAACCAAACACATAGAAGTGAGGTATCATTTTGTAACACCCTAAATTCCAACTTCTGAATTTAATTAAAATTTGTTTAGCAACATTTCGATCTCGCTTAAGGAATATAAGGTTGTTGTGCTTTTATAGGCATTTAATCATTTTTATTAATTAATTAATGAAATATAGGAGTTTACTGTTGCATGCATGCTGGTGCATTGTTTTTGGTTGTTGGATTCAAATCTTGGTTTGAATTCAAAGGTTGTTTGTTGTTTAATTTGGTTTGGAGAAAAGATTTGGAAATGAAAAAGAAAAAAAAAAGAAAAACCAAACCACCGCAGCAGCCCGGCCCACCTACTCCTTGCGGCCCAGCGCCGGCCCACCGCAGCCCCGCGCCGCCCGCCGACGCCGACAAGCGGGGCCCGCCCCCGTCGGCATCCTCCTCCCGCCGCGCCGCTTCGGCTCGGGGGTCGAACCCGAGTTCGACCCGACCCCGACCGCGCCGCCGCCGCGGGCCCGCGCGCCGCAGCCTCGCGCGCGCCCCTTTTTAAGCGCGCCGCCACCCCCCGTGCCGCGCCGCACCGCAACCCTAAGCGCCCTCCGCCGCCGACGCCCTAACCCTAGCGCTTCGCGCCGCCGTCGCCTCCTCGGTCCGCGCCGCCGCTTCAAGCCCGCGCCGTCGCCGCCTCGCCGTCGAGTGGAGCCGTCCGGAGCTTCGCCTCTAGGTGAGGAGCACCCGGCGCCGTCCGCTCGGGTTCCCGTGCGCCGCACCACCGCCTTCGCCGTCGCCGGTCTTGTGCCGCCGCCGTGGCTCGCCGGCGCCGCCGTCCCTCGCCGTCGCCGCCCCGTGATGCCCCGGTCTAGTTCACCCGCGCGCGCACGACGTCTCGGTGCCGTCCCCCGCCGAGAAAGGCGCACCCCGGCGCCGCTTGGCCTCCGCGCCGCCGCGCCCGCTCGCCGCCGGCCGCCTCCCGCCGCTGCCCCGCTCGCGCGCCCCCGGCGCCGTCGGATCCCCATCCGACGGCCACCGCTCGCCCCCGGCCGCCGGTCAAACCGGCGTGTACCCCGTCAAAGGAGCCCCCGCCGGTCAAACCCGCCGCATTAGATCCACACCGCCCGATCGCGATCCAACGGATCCGATCCACCCCCTCATGCTTAACCGCGCGTTTTTGCAAATAAAACCCTGAGTTTTCCTGGAATTGCAACCCGGTCCTCCCACCTTATAAAACTCTCACGATTTAGTCCTGTTTTCTTCTGTTTTAACCCGAAGCCCTAAAGTTCTTTGCAAATAAGTCCTAAAACTTGTTTTAATCATAACTTTGTCGTTTTAGCTCCGTTTTTAGCGTTCTTTATATCCACGCGATCGTCTCGACGAGTAGAATAGTTTTCTGTCGCTTTTGTTACTGTTTGAGATGATTGGTGTACTGTTTCTTATTTATTTCCATTGCTTGCTTGTATGTGATGTGTGGAGCGTAGCGTACGAGCAATTCGGGGACTTCGCCGTGTTGAAGAGTATCAAGACCCCGAGCGTTTCCGGTGCTGGTAGAAGGCAAGTCCTTGCTGCATTCCCGTTAAATTCCTATTACAACATGCATTTTAATTACACCGTTGTTTACTTTTGCTATGCATTAAATGGATGGGTCCTATTGCTAAGGTTCGACTAGCTTTGTTATCCTATGCCTTGATCAACCGGGTTTACTTTATGTTGGGTAGCACATGCTAGCGCTTTACGTGGTTTTGGATGGTTTAATGAACACTTGTTAATATGGCTTTATTTATGTTATCATTTCATGTCATGCAAGAACACTTTATACTTGTTAATCGGAACATGGAGCGACCACCCGGAAAACGATACTACCACAAGACATATGGCTCTGTCTTGGCTTATTAATTAGTGAACTAGATGTTAGGTATGCTTTACCCGATAAGGGTTGGGGGGCGGCGGGTAGTGGCGTATGGACTGCTCGGGCGCGGTGTGGGCTTAGCTAAGACACGGTACTCGTCCGGGAGCTTTATACGTTGCACCGACCGGGTAACCTAGCGGGCGACCTTCATCCGGGGATCTTTGTAACGGCCTCGTAGCGTCCCTATGCAATCACACCTCGGAAGTGTGGTATGGTGCCTTGCAAACACCGCATGGTTGGGTCTAAAACTCTTTTGGGTTTTTACGCGACTTGTGGGTAAAGATGTACAACCTCTGCAGAGTGTAAAACTAACTAGTTAGCCGTGCTCACGGTCAAGAGTGGCCTGGACCCTCACATGATTAATTCTATGGAAGATGGAACTTTAAACTTGTGCATTACATTTTATGGATCTGTTGCATTTTATTATCTGGGTTTGGTATATACCTACACTTGCTAGTAACAGCTGCTTAATAAAACTTGACCAACTAAAATGCTGACTTGCTTATGAGCCAACAGCTTCCACCATAAAGCCTTGCATGTTGTTATAGAACTTTTTCCTTGCTGAGTACGACATGTGCTCACGCTTGTTGTTTATGTATTGCATCTACACTACCCGCCGTCGCTCGGATGGGCGTTTTGAAGATTACAATGATGAGTTCGATGGGTTCTAGGCGTCCGTTCTCCGGTCGGTACCGCCCGTGGAGGACTTCTACGTGTGTTTCTTTTCCGCTGTTAGCTACTCGAACGATTGTTTAGTTGAGACATTCGGTCATGTAATAACTGTTTAATACTCTCTTTACGCTTTTACACTGTGTTTTGGTATTCACTGCGTCGATGCATGTGTGTAACTTGATCCTGGCGCACATGTATTCTTGCATTCGGGTTTGTCCTTAAATCCGGGTGTGACAAAGTGGTATCAGAGCAAGCTCCACCGCCCGCTGTCATTGAGCTGTCGGATGACGAGCCCGAAGAGCCAGAGGAAGAGCAAGAGCCTGAGGAGGAGCCAGCTGAGGAGCCAGAGCAAGGAGATGATCCGGAAGACCCCTCAGATCCTGAGGACTCTGACCCAGAGAATGGAGATGCTGAAGATCACCCTGCGCCAGAGAAGTGGAAGGTGGTCATTTGTCACCACGATGGAGGGCATGCACGCTTTCCGTCTAAGTTGAGGAGGCTCTTCCAGCGTCTTCAGCTGAACGTGACGATCGACTACGTGGGACTGAAGAGGACTCACCCTCGCTACCCGACCCAGTGGGATGTGTCTGTGCGCATCCTGGAAGATAACCCGCTGGATGGGGGGGTGTACGAGGTTGTTGTCCATCAAGCTCTAGCTACCAGAGCTACCTTCGCAGCCGGAAGAGATGATGCAGCTAGGAGGGCTCTATCCGCATGGTGCTACGAGGAAGCTCATCACCTCACCAACTCTGGGTGGGGAGATCTACCCCGCCGTCGCTCTGGAGCTGTGGGCAGTGAAATTCCAATGGCCAATGAAACTCTGGGAGCACGCTATGCCATGCAAGTGGGCCACGTAGCAGCTCTCAATACCAACTTGGATGACACTCTCATGGAGCTTCAAGATCTCCGTGACCAGCAAGATGAAGACCGCAGAGAGATCAAGAGGCTCAAAGCAGTGATCGCAGGCGGAGATGAAGATGAGGTGCAGGCTGATGGAGAGGACTGGCCTGCCATGTCACCAAGACCTGCAAGGACAAGCTATGGGTCACTTGGATCCCGCACTAGGATTATTTGGCCATAGGAGTTAGGTGTTAGAAGTCTTTATCTTTCGTTATCGAGTCTGTAAACGTTAGAACGCCACGTTGGGTCGATGTGTTAGATAGTGGTGTGCTTGAGTGCTTGGTTTGTGAACATCCGTGATTTGGATTTTTGGTTGATTGCAATGTGTTGTGGATTAATGCCACAATGACATTGGTTTAGTAATAGAGTTTGATTAGTGGGTTTAAGTTCTGTTCCACCTATCTTTTATCTTATAATTTCGTAATTCTTTATCTATCATATTTTATCTATCTTAAGAAGTATTGTAGTGCTGAATCTGTTCGCGTTACTTCCTGACACAGCAGTACTGTTTTAATTTTATCTCGAGCTACAGAACTCCAAATTAAGTAAAACCAGTGGGGTTAGTTCACAAATTTCATATCTGATTTTCTGTCAAAAATTCAGCTACATCCAATTAATATTCGGGGAGTTATGAACGAAACATTGAGCTAACAGAAATCTGGCAATTCCTGCTGACATACCTATCTTCATTATTTTATATCTCGAGTTGTAGACCTCCGATTGAGGCAAAACCAGTTGGGTTAGTTCAGTAATTTCATACACCATATCTCCAGAAAAATTCGTGGTTTTTGGTTACTGGAACAGAAAGATATCTTGGTTTCTTTACAGCTATCAGAATCTGTCTTATTCTGGAATTCAGCATTATTATCTTTTCAGCTTTTCCATTGTTATCATCATCTAAATCAGTGTTTCTAACGCTCAGATGGTAAACACCAGGTCCGGATCAGGGGTTGATCAGCCTCCAGTGGTTCGTCAAGGTCGAGGCAACAGTTCGAGCAGTGCACCTCCACCACCACCGCCACCAATGGATCCTATGCAGCAGTTCTTTCGAGAACCGGTGCAGCCTCTGCAACTTGACGGACACTGTGGCCAACCTGCAGGCTCAAGCTAATAATCCGCCACCACCACCGCCACAGCAGCCGGCACCTATGAACAGGCACCGGGAGTTCATGAGCCATCGTCCACCGGTCTTCACCCATGCTGCAGATCCACTTGACGCTGATGATTGGCTGAAGACTGTGAGCAAGATGCTCACCACGGCTCAGTGCGATGACAGAGAGAAGGTCCTGTTTGCTGCCGGTCGACTCCAGGGATCTGCAGGAGCTTGGTGGGATGCTTACACGACCGCCCATGCTGCACCCAACACCATCACTTGGCGAGGAGTTCACCGAGAGCTTCCGGAACCATCATATTCTCGCCTGGGGTGATGAGGCTTAAGAAGAAGGAGTTCCTCTCTCTCAAGCGAGGAGGGATGTCGGTGGCCGAGTATCGGGACGGAGTTCATTGAGTTGTCTCGCTATGCACCGGAGGAGGTAGCGGATGATCCGAAGAAGCGGGAGCGCTTCTTGGAGGGTTTGGCCGGACCGCTTCGTTACCACCGACGTCACACACCTTCCCGACTTTCCGGCGGTCGCTCGACAAGGCTATTGTTCCGGAGTCCATGCGCAGAGAGTTGGGGGAGTTGAAGAGGAAGGCTACTACTCCAGGGCAGTCCGGGAGCCACACTCGTCCCCGTTTTACTTCACCGCTGGGAGCCCCGTTCCGTCCAGGAGGCCCGTCAGGAGGTTATGGCCAGCAGCAGCAGTATCAGTACCAGCCGCAGCAGTTCCAGCAGTTTCCGCGCACTCCTCAGCAGTTTCCGCGCCCAGGACCGCAGACACCACGCCCTGCTTACCCGCAGCACCGTCCGATGACTCCTCTTGGTACGCCCGTGAGGCCAGGCGCACCACACACCCCCGCGGGCAACACTTGTTTCAAGTGTGGAGAGGTCGGGCATTATGCTAATGCCTGTCCTAAGAGGCACCCCCCAGGCACCCCCGTGCAGAACCAGCAGATGCAGCAGTTGAGGAGCGGGAACCAGACCCCGCAGAGCAACAAGAGGCCGCAGAGTCAGGGCAGTGGAAGGGTGAATCACGTGAGTACCGAGACCGCTCAGGAGAATCCACACGTGGTGCTTGGTATGTTTTTTGTCAACTCTATCCCCGCATCAGTATTATTTGATTCTGGAGCTTCCCATTCGTTTATATCTGCTCAGTTTGTGGCCAAGCATAGCATACCCATGTGTCCCATGAAACAAACCATGCTAGTTAGATCACCAGGGGGGATATGAGGTCTTTATATATGTGTCCTAATGTTAGACTAAAGATCATGGGAGCAGACTTTTGGGCAAACTTGATAGTGCTTGGAATCGAAGGATCTTGATGTTATACTGGTATGGATTGGTTGGGCACTCATGATGCAACGATACGGTGTGCTAAGAGGACCGTTCTTCTCACTTGGTCCTAGCGGGGAAAAGATTGAACTTGTGGCCGATCCACCGTCGGATGCGGGAGGTTACGTACGCGGCTGGATGGCGAGCTTTGGAGGATATCAGGGTGGTTAATGAGTACCCGGACGTGTTTCCAGAGGAGTTGTCAGGTATGCCACCTGATCGAGATGTTGAATTTGTTATTGATCTATTACCTGGTACTGCTCCTATTTCTAAACGTCCATATAGAATGTCTAGTACACAATTGATAGAACTTAAGAAACAGATTAATGAATTGTTGGAAAAGGGGTTTATCCGTCCTAGTTCATCACCTTGGGGAGCACCGGTTATCTTTGTTGAGAAGAAGGATGGTACTCAGAGGATGTGTGTGGATTATCGATTGCTTAATGAGGTCACTATCAAGAATAAGTATCCATTGCCTCGCATTGAAGACTTGTTTGATCAGATGAGAGGTGCTAAGGTGTTCTCTAAGATTGATTTGCGTTCTGGTTATCATCAGATGAAGATCAGATGGTCGGATATTCCTAAAACTGCATTCACCACCAGTATGGACCGTATGAGTATCTTGTTATGTCCTTTGGGTTGACAAATGCACCCGCCTACTTTATGTATCCGATGAACAAGGTGTTTATGGAGTACTTGGATAAGTTCGTTGTGGTGTTTATTGATGATATTCCGGTTTACTCCAAGACCGAGGAGGATCATGAGGACCATTTGAGGCTTGTTTTGCGAAGTTGAGAGAGCGAGCGGTTGTATGCCAAGTTCGGCAAATGTGATTTCCGGCCGAAGGAAGTCTCTTTCCCGGGGCATATCATCACGGATGGAGGTATCACGAGTTGATCCGGCTAAGGTAGAAGATGTGTTGAAGTGGGAACCGCCGAGGACAGTTAAGGAGATCAGGAGTTTCCTTGGACTTGCAGGGTACTATCGACGGTTCATCGAGGGGTTCTCTAAGATTGTGAAGCCTCTCACCACCTTACTGGAGAAGGATAGAGAGTTCAAGTGGACTGATGCTTGTCAGCAGAGTTTTGAGGAGTTGAAGCAGAGGTTGACGACCGCTCCAGTACTTGTGATGCCGGACTTGCGAAAGGCTTTGATATCTACTGTGATGCATCGAGACAAGGTTTGGGTTGTGTTCTTATGCAGGAGGGACACGTCATAGCTTACGCATCAAGGCAGTTGAGGAAGCATGAGCAGAACTATCCTACGCATGATCTGGAACTGGCAGCTGTGGTTCATGATTTAAAGATTTGGAGACATTACATCATGGGGACCAAGTGCCAGATCTACACAGACCACAAGAGCTTAAAGTACATCTTTACTCAGAAGGATCTTAATCTGAGGCAACGCCGATGGTTGGATTTGATCAAGGATTACGACCTGGACATACAGTATCATCCTGGGAAGGCTAATCTGGTTGCAGATGCTTTGAGTCGGAAGGGACAAGCCAATACAGCTTTGGTGTTCCAGCTGCCTGACGAGCTGATGAGGGAGTTCGAGAGACTCAATCTGGGAATGGCTGCTCACACTGAGGGAGTCACTTTGGAGGTAGAGTCTACTCTGGAGCAGCAGATTCGTGAAGGACAGCTGAAGGATGAGGAGATCAAGGAGATCAGGGATACCATGGAGAGGGGCAAGGCCCCGGATTTCACTGAGGATGATCAGGGTACGATATGGTTCAAGAATCGGATCTGTGTGCCTGATGTGGGAGATCTCCGGAAGACGATCTTGAGAGAGGCTCATGATTCAGCTTATTCCATCCACCCAGGCAGTACAAAGATGTATCAGGATCTGAAGCAGCGGTATTGGTGGTATGGGATGAAGAGGGATGTAGCCGCTCACGTTGCATTGTGTGACACATGTCATCGCGTTAAGGCTGAACATCAGAAGCCAGCAGGATTGTTGCAGCCGTTGAAGGTGCCTGAATGGAAGTGGGAAGAAATTGGTATGGACTTTATAGTTGGGTTACCACGGACACCAGCTGGGTATGATTCGATATGGGTTATAGTGGATCGCTTGACTAAGGTAGCTCACTTCATTCCAGTTAAGACTACTCATTCAGGAGCGAGGTTGGCAGAGTTGTACATGTCTCGTATTGTGTGCTTACATGGTGTGCCTAAGAGGATTGTATCCGACAGGGGTACTCAGTTCACATCGCGTTTCTGGGAGAAACTTCATGAGTCCATGGATACGAAGTTGCATTTCAGTTCAGCCTATCATCCGCAGACAGATGGTCAGACTGAGAGGACGAACCAGATTCTGGAGGATATGTTGAGAGCGTGTGCTCTTAAGCATGGTGGTAGCTGGGACAAGAGCTTGCCGTATGCTGAGTTCTCTTACAACAACAGCTATCAAGCCAGTCTGAAGATGGCACCCTTCGAGGCCTTGTATGGGAGGAAGTGCAGAACACCGTTGTACTGGAGTCAGACAGGTGAGAGTCAGTTGTTTGGGGCAGACATCATCAAGGAGGCAGAGAGGCAGGTTCAGATCATCAGAGAGAACTTGAGAGTTGCTCAGTCCAGGCAGAAAAGTTATGCAGATGGGAAGAGGAGAGATGTATCTTTCCAAGAGGGCGACTATGTGTATCTGAAGGTGTCACCCATCAGAGGTTTGCGCAGGTTTAAGGTGAAGGGCAAGTTGTCTCCTCGCTACATCGGACCTTTCCAGATCTTGAAACGAGTGGGAGAGGTAGCGTACCGACTTGAGTTGCCAGCGCAGCTTGCAGATGTGCATGATGTGTTCCATATCTCTCAGTTAAAGAGAGGTCTCAAGCCTCATGATAAGGAACCGTTGCCTATGGATGGGTTGGATGTGAAGGAGGATCTCACCATCACTGAACGGCCTATCAAGATTCTGGGGCCATGATTGACACGGGTTACAAGAAACCGGACTTTCATAATGTGCAAGGTGCGGTGGAGTAATCATGCGAGAGGATGAGGCAACTTGGGAGAGAGAAGAGGAGTTGAAAGCGAGAATATCCACATCTCTTTGATCCATCCGAATCTCGAGGACGAGATTCATCTTAAGGGGGGTAGGATTTGTAACACCCTAAATTCCAACTTCTGAATTTAATTAAAATTTGCTTAGCAACTTTTCGATCTCGCTTAAGGAATATAAGGTTGCTGTGCTTTTATAGGCATTTAATCATTTTTATTAATTAATTAATGAAATATAGGAGTTTACTGTTGCATGCATGCTGGTGCATTGTTTTTGAGTGTTGGATTCAAATCTTGGTTTGAATTCAAAGGTTGTTTGTTGTTTAATTTGGTTTGGAGAAAAGATTTGGAAATGAAAAAGAAAAAGGAAAAAAAGAAAAAACCAAACCACCGCAGCAGCCCGGCCCACCTACTCCTTGCGGCCCCGGCGCCGGCCCACCGCAGCCCCGCGCCGCCCGCCGACGCCGACAAGCGGGGCCCGCCCCCCGGCATCCTCCTCCCGCCGCGCCGCTTCCGGCTCGGGGGTCGAACCCGAGTTCGACCCGACCCCGACCGCGCCGCCGCGCGCGGGCCCGCGCGCCGAGCCTCGCGCCGCCCCTTTTTAAGCGCGCCGCCACCCCCCGTGCCGCGCCGCACCGCAACCCTAAGCGCCCTCCGCCGCCGACGCCCTAACCCTAGCGCTTCGCGCCGCCGTCGCCTCCTCGGTCCGCGCGCCGCTTCAAGCCCGCGCGCGTCGCCGCCTCGCCGGTCGAATTGGAGCCGTCCCGGAGCTTCGCCTCTAGGTGAGGAGCACCCCGCGGCCGTCCGCTCGGGTTCCCGTGCGCCGCACCACCGCCTTCGCCGTCGCCGGTCTTGTGCCGCCGCCGTGGCTCGCCGGCGCCGCCGTCCCTCGCCGTCGCCGCCCCGTGATGCCCCGGTCTAGTTCACCCGCGCGCGCATGACGTCTCGGTGCCGTCCCCGCGAGAGAAAGGCGCACCCCGGCGCCGCTTGGCCTCCGCGCCGCCGCCGCCGTCGCGCGCGCCGCGCCTCGCTCGCCGCCGGCCGCCTCCCGCCGCCGCCCCGCTCGCGCGCCCCCGGCGCCGTCGGATCCCCATCCGACGGCCACCGCTCGCCCCTGGCCGCCGGTCAAACCGGCGTGTACCGGTCAAAGGAGCCCCCGCCGGTCAAACCCGCCGCATTAGATCCACACCGCCCGATCGCGATCCAACGGATCCGATCCACCCCCTCATGCTTAACCGCGCGTTTTTGCAAATAAAACCCTGAGTTTTCCTGGAATTGCAACCCGGTCCTCCCACCTTATAAAACTCTCACGATTTAGTCCTGTTTTCTTCTGTTTTAACCCGAAGCCCTAAAGTTCTTTGCAAATAAGTCCTAAAACTTGTTTTAATCATAACTTTGTCGTTTTAGCTCCGTTTTTAGCGTTCTTTATATCCACGCGATCGTCTCGACGAGTAGAATAGTTTTCTGTCGCTTTTGTTACTGTTTGAGATGATTGGTGTACTGTTTCTTATTTATTTCCATTGCTTGCTTGTATGTGATGTGTGGAGCGTAGCGTACGAGCAATTCGGGGACTTCGCTGCTGTTGAAGAGTATCAAGACCCTGAGCAGTTTCCGGTGCTGGTAGAAGGCAAGTCCTTGCTGCATTCCCGTTAAATTCCTATTACAACATGCATTTTAATTACACCGTTGTTTACTTTTGCTATGCATTAAATGGATGGGTCCTATTGCTAAGGTTCGACTAGCTTTGTTATCCTATGCCTTGATCAACCGGGTTTACTTTATGTTGGGTAGCACATGCTAGCGCTTTACGTGGTTTTGGATGGTTTAATGAACACTTGTTAATATGGCTTTATTTATGTTATCATTTCATGTCATGCAAGAACACTTTATACTTGTTAATCGGAACATGGAGCGACCACCCAGGAAAACAGTACTACCACAAGACATATGGCTCTGTCTTGGCTTATTAATTAGTGAACTAGATGTTAGGTATGCTTTACCTGATAAGGGTTGGGGGTTGGCGGGTAGTGGCGTATGGACCTGCTCGGGCGCTGGTGTGGGCTTAGCTAAGACACGGTACTCGTCCGGGAGCTTTATACGTTGCACTGACCAGGTAACCTAGCGGGCAGCCTTCATCTGGGGATCTTTGTAACGGCCTCGTAGCGTCCCTATGCAATCACACCTCGGAAGTGTGGTATGGTGCCTTGCAAACACCGCATGGTTGGGTCTAAAACTCTTTTGGGTTTTTACGCGACTTGTGGGTAAAGATGTACAACCTCTGCAGAGTGTAAAACTAACTAGTTAGCCGTGCTCACGGTCAAGAGTGGCCTGGACCCTCACATGATTAATTCTATGGAAGATGGAACTTTAAACTTGTGCATTACATTTTATGGATCTGTTGCATTTTATTATCTGGGTTTGGTATATACCTACACTTGCTAGTAACAGCTGCTTAATAAAACTTGACCAACTAAAATGCCGACTTGCTTATGAGCCAACAAACTTCCACCATAAAGCCTTGCATGTTGTTATAGAACTTTTTCCTTGCCGAGTACGACATGTGCTCACGCTTGTTGTTTATGTATTGCATCTACACTACCCGGCTGTCGCTCGGATGGGCGTTTTGAAGATTACAATGATGAGTTCGATGGGTTCTAGGCGTCCGTTCTCCGGTCGGTACCGCTCGTGGAGGACTTCTACGTGTGTTTCTTTTCCGCTGTTAGCTACTCGAACGATTGTTTAGTTGAGACATTCGGTCATGTAATAACTGTTTAATACTCTCTTTACGCTTTTACACTGTGTTTTGGTATTCACTGCGTCGATGCATGTGTGTAACTTGATCCTGGCGCACATGTATTCTTGCATTCGGGTTTGTCCTTAAATCCGGGTGTGACACATTTCTTGAGGGACAATGTGTAAAAAGGAACCATTTTGTTGAGTCATGTCCCTACCCAAGATCAGCTAGCCGACATCTTTACAAAGCCTCTCGACCAAGCTACATTTGTGCGCTTGCGGGAGGAACTTGGGGTTTGTTGCCCTTTCTTGTTGATTCTTGGGGGATTTCCTTTTTGTATCATATGTATCATACCATGTTTACTTTTATGTATATACATGCTTTGCTTGATGTATAAACCATGGTAGGATAGCCATCTTGTCATATATCATGTTGCATTTGTATCATATTGCATTTTAGGATGATGAGCTTCTTTCATATGCCATATTTGAGTTTCTTTGGCTATTTGTGCGATATTGGTCATATGTGTGGAGAAATGGTGATGTGAGGCTATGCTCTTGGAATATTTGAGATATATGTGTGGTGAGATAGCCCTTTTTGAAATAAATGCTAATCTTGACTAATTTTTGATGAAATATGCTCCACTCGTGTGTAGTTGTGTATCCATGTCACAGTTTGGTCTAAATGTGCTTTTCATGCTTAGATTGCGCTTGGATGCCTTGTTCTTGCATTTGGGCCAAAGGCCGAATATCATTGTGAATGTTTAGCCTATATTGCATTCATGGGGGAGCATAAGCTTCTTTTTGCCGCAAAGGCACTTCATGTACCATAAAATGAATTAATCTTGAAAAGAAGTATGTATGCTTGAAAAATGCTCCATCCATCATGTCTATGCTTAAACTGCCTTATCTTTCACATATGGGTACAAAACATGTTGCATGATGTTCACCAGTGGAGAAGTCTCCCCGAAGTGGACACATGGCTCATGAGCTTTGACATGACATGCTTTGCTTTGTGGGTGTTTGCCATGATCTTTTGCTGAGAATTTGCCATCCTTGTATGATCTTTGAATGGTATGCATGTTTGTGACTCAAGTGTGACGTGGATAGGCCTTTACATGTGAAGCGAGCCTTCTTTTGGTAAAACTACTTAAATCTGAAAATTATGCTTTGTCACATGCTTGTATTTTCATATATTACTTGTGGCAATGCTTTGACTATGCTATGATTCATATGTGTGATCTTTGTCTCATTTTTAGCCTTTGACAGTAGATTTGTCCTATTTGAGAAGCTCATGTAGATGTTTATATGCTTTGTTTTGCATTTCTGCATTTTCACCTTGATTCATACATTGTCAACAAGGGGGAGAAGAGGTGAGCTTAATGAAAATTCAGAAGAGGTGAGCTAAAATTTGGAAGATTGCATCCACATGTTCAGGGAGAGCTTGCATTTGTTCAGGGGGAGCCTTCTTGCTGCTTTCAATGTGGAGTTTGTGCTTTGCTTTGCTTTGCTTGTGACCTTTCTTTGCCTTTCTTTGGTTTTGGTCATGAGTTGAGCTTCTTTGTTTTTCTTTCTTCTTCCTTTCTTTCTTTCTCTAAATTTCATTTCGCGTTGTGTGTTGTCAATGCACTCATCAAGGGGGAGATTGAGGACCAGGAGCGTCCAAGTGGTCGATGGATGACCGCTCCTCAGTGATGAGTGATTGACAACGAGGGTTGGACTGACTCTTGTCTTAGTGCGCAGGTGTAGGCCGCGGCCTAGTTCGTGTTGTTGCAGGTGAAGAATGGGCGCGAAAGGTCTTCAGCCTTGAGGGGCCTCCGGGAGATGGAGAGACAAGTAGGCTCGGTTCAAGGGACCCGGTGGACAGCAGGACTGGGTGCGGGCCACATGGTGGCGACACAAGCAAGACGAAGTCAAGGACAAGCGAGCCGGTGCACGGTGGCGGTCGAGTCAAGTGGTTGGCGAGAGGCCGGACCGGGCACGCGGGGTTTGGTGGTTTTCCCACAAAACCATCGGCGGACGGTTTCTTGGTTTGGGCCGCAAAACCAAGTCCGAGGGCCCAACACGACGGAGACGGGATCCGGGCGTGGCGGGAAGCTTCGAGGCGGAGGACACGCGGCGGGATCGCATGGCTTGCGTCGGGAGGATGCGGGGTGCGGCAAAGGCGTGGCCGTCCGATGGCAAGACCCACAAACATTACCTAAATGCCCCTACGTGGGTTGTGTCGCCAGTAGTTAAGTTAGGGGTAGTCGAGTCATTTACCACTCTGGCGGGACCTGATATATAAGCCATGAGTGTGTGTGGATGGCTCTCTCTCTCTCCGCGACTTAGGGTTTCATTTCCTCCCTCCTCTTTCTCATTTTCGTAGCTATTTTCCTTCCATTTTCTCTAGGCTAGCATGAGAGCTTCATGAGAGATTTGTTGAGAGGGATGGACGCTAGGGCGGCATGCTAGACCTTGTGAATCTTTCCTGGTTTGTATAGAAGATTCGGAGTTGTGTTTTTCGTGGTCTTTTTGTGCTTGTTTTCGTGCCTTTGTTCCCGGTGCGATTCCGTGGATTTGAGTGGGTTTCTCCCCGGATTTCTTTGAGGGAAACATGGATAGATGTCTCGCGCATCTTTGTGATTGATCTTGTGCCCTCAAACGCCGGGAAACCACTTCGATTCGAGGATTTTCGTTCGGTGCTCTAGCTTTTGGTGGTGCTCAAAGGATTCGCGATTCCTGGTGATTTAGGGAGTAAGGAGGCAAGATTTTTGGGCTATAACATCCTTGTGTGACGCTTTTCAAGTCCCCAAACCCTTGTCTCCACAGCTTCAACTATTTGGGAAATCCGATGATGATTTGGGGGAGTTGACTTTCGGGGTCGGGCTGTTTTCAGTTCTGTCCGTGCCTGGCAGACGGTCCGCGAGGGGCAGGCGGACGGTCCGCGTGAACAGTGTTCGTCAGGTGTTCTTCGTGTTCTTGCTCGTCTTTTGTTTCGATCCGTCGTGGCTTGGAGTTTTGGTTGGACGAAGTTTCGGACGGTCCGCGTGTGCGGGGCGGACGGTCCGCGGGTGCCTGGCGGACAGTCCGCGTGCTCCCCGCGGACCGTCCGTTATTCGGTGCGTCCCCGTTGGTTCCGTGTGATTTAACGGACGGTCCGCGGAGTAGGTCGGACGGTCCGCGGTGTTGGCGCGGACGGTCCGCGGTAGCGAGCCGGACGATCCGCGAGGCCAGTGCGGACGGTCCGCCCCTCCTGGCCGGACGGTCCGCGAGAGCCTGTGAGCTTTGCTTCTTGGTTCGATTCCTCCCTTCCTTTCTCGTGCTTCCGCGTGTGCTTCAAGGAATCGTTCCTAGGGCTAGAGGTTGATCCATAACCTCGTGGTCTTGGCGATTGGTGTGTGATTCGATCCATCGCTCGTGTGTGACCGGGGTTTGACTAGGGTATAGGTCGGGTTCTTTGGGAAGAATTTTTATCGGCTCCTATTCACTCCCCCCCCCTCTCTAGTCGCCATCTGATCCTTCAGATGATGCGGAAGTGGGTACCCAAGATTGCAACGCCTGCAAAGAGCGTTGATCCGAAGTAATCAAGTGAAGAAGTCTAGCCATGGACTATAAACGAAGCGCTAGGCGGGAGGCAACCCGTTTCGTCGAGTCAAGAATAAGCTACCGGGAGGACAACCCGATTCCAGGTTTTTCGAGTCTTTTTAATAATTCAGTTTTGAATTTTACCACGCAAAACATTAGACTTAGAATGGTTGAACAATATTAGAGACATAATTCTTGGTTGAATATTTTGCTTGATCATAAACCCTTTACATGAACCATCCTATGTGATTGTTTGCTTCTTTTTCGAGAAACCACAACCAAAAAAAATTCAGAACCTATCTCATCCATTCATCCCCTTTATGATGTTGTGGTTGACTTGTTTTACATGCTAAAACCACACGAGTAGAGCCACGTCTTATATCTAGATGTTATTTAAATTTCAGCACGTGGTAGGACTCGCGTGAACATAGAAACTTGACTTTTGGTTGATTTAAAAATCTATATCCTTGGTTTCTCTAGAGTTAGAATTTTTCTAAGCCTCATTTAATTTTATTTTATTCAAAATCTCTCTTATCTAATCAAAATTAGAACCTAAACCTATGCCGCCATGATCAAGCCGGGAAAAGCTTGCTCTCAACTAATGAAGGCAAACTATACCGGTGAGACCGAAATAAAAGTAGTCGGAAATATTTTTCGACTTACATTTGTTTTTAATGCTTTAAAACCTTCTCTAAATTTATGCTTGAGCTCTCCCATAGCTCTAAATTTATTTTTAATTTTCGAAATTAGAGGAGTGCTTAGCTTTAAAACATGCTTAGAGGGAGGCAATCTAGTTAACTTAACCATGCATGCACCGTGATACATCATGGGATGCCACCCCCCACAACTCTTATCAAACCACATGCAAAGTACAAGCATGGGGGGCAGCCAAGGCTTTGTTTTGTAGCAATATCATGGACGCATGTGAGGCAAGGGAGTATGGAAGTGACTCAAAGCAATATCATCAAGTGGAAGGAGCAATAATGCAAGCGAAGGAGTGGATGAGAACGTTGGAAGGTGCACGCGGTCACGAAGCAACAAGTGCGCTAGAGAAGAACCGAGCCAAGAGGAGGAGAGAGGTAAGTCTCCCATCCAGCTCTTTGTTTGTGTGCTCTAGTTTGTAGTCCGGAACCACCTTAGACTTAGCCATCCACCTCGTTTGTTTCGTGCAACAAAACACATCCTAAATCCACTCAAAGTCCAGACTCCAAAATAATATTTGTGTACCTTGTTACCGGTTGGAAACCCCAGATTTATATTTGTGAGGGAGAGTGCTGCAACTATGGAAGAAAACTACAAGCCTTTTCACCAAAAAAGAAGGGATCATCGTCGTCTAAGCCATCATCGACAACCTCTTCGAGGAGGCGCTCGGTTTCCGAGTCCCCTCAGAGTATGGAGGAGGACACGGCACCGCCGAGGGGGAACCACACTCTTCTCCTCGGTGGCATGAGGACCACACGAAGCTCGTTTATGAGGTTCACCAAACCTCAAGGACATATGGAGGAGCCGCCCGTCCAACCTCACCGCTCGACACGATCATCCGCTCCACCTCCACACGCTCCGCGGTATTCCAAGGGGTATGTCATCATGACGGAGGAGGAGAAGAAGCTCGCTCGCCCTAAGTAGAGGCTTGTAGCGAATGTTGACTTCAACGACCAAGCTCTCCACATATTGGGTTTTCATATGGGACATCGAGGTGGGTGCAATTCTCTAACGGAGTGTCGGCAAACACCCACAAGGAATTCGCCTAGGAAATTCTCATGATCATGGCACATATCCTTGATGAAGGAGTGCTGAGTTTCTCATTCCGTTTGGAGGGAGCCCACAAGTGGAGAAGAAGGAAGACACCGTTGGAAGGGTAACCGTGATCAATGGTGCTATTTCTAGCACCTTGATGGGGTGATCTCCTTTCATCCATGGGTTGTAATCGATCTTGAGATGTAATCACACTTTGTTGGATTATCTATCTATCATCTTACACCGTGACCATCATAGGTCTAGTCATGAATACCTTCGCGTAGTGAGAGTACGAGAGGAGGGAAAGGGCGAAACCGTGGTCACAACCCCCGATAGATTAGATTGGTTTTCATGTTCGAAACGATTGCATGTTCTAGTATCGTGGACCCATGGGAGAGTGTCTATGTATTAGGGAATAACTCGGTTTTCAAAGGGAGCCCCGGAACAAGTGGATGTGCATGGAGGCACGTTGGAAGGTTTTTGGAGTATGATCATGGGAGGAGACCATCAACGAAGAAATTTTATCCGGAACCCCATCATCCAAGTGTTTCACTTATGGATGTGCAAAAGGATTTTGGGGAGAATGAGAGAAACAAAGATAACTGACACGGAGTTGAATTGGTTTTACTCGGCTTTGATTTCCAGGTGGCCAATCGACCCCACTCCACTTATGATCAACTTGTGGTGTTGTGATTTTAGCAACATCGAGTTCGGGAGATATTGGTTTGGGGTGTTACCTCTCCATATTGGCTATCTATTTGAGACCGAGTATTACAAGGAACCCGAATCATCTCCTACCCGGGACCTCCCTAGGATTAAATATATGAAGAAAAGCAATTATATATAAGTGAAGATGAGAGAGGAGGTTTCAAAGTGGCCAAAGTAAATTTGCCCCTATCGATGGAAGATTTCTTGAGGGGAAATGAGATTGGTTAGAGGAAGGACTTCTTGTGTCGGCAAATAAAAATAGGATCTTCTATGGCCCAAGAAGGAGGTGCACAACAAAATTATGTGCCACCATTTGGAGGAATTCCGGCGCCGCCAAGTTACTACAGTGGTGTACCAATGCAAGCATGGGGGGGGGGGTGGTGTAGCAATACCCCCACCAAATTTTGCGGTGCCCAACGTAGCCTTTGCGGAGCCATATGCACACCTTCCTTAACCACAACAAAATGTGGCCATCATTGGAAGATACGCTGTGAGGAACATGCAAATTATTGCAGCCATCCAAACCAATGCAAACCAAATGGGTGAAGGAAATGCAAACATCACTTATGAGCTTTGACACCTCCACCTAGCACCATTGGACAATTCATAGGAGGAGTAGTGCAATCCTATTATGAGCAAGGGTGCAATAACCAAGACTATTAATATCAACCACCGGCGGAAGATTAGAGAAAGGAGGAGCTTTAGTTATCTTTCCTTTACCCCCTTTTCTTTAATTTTCAGCTTGTTTGCGCCTATGTATGCGTAGTATTTTCAGCTTTTACTTTAATTTTTAGTTTTTACTTTAATTTTCAGCATGTGTGTTAGTTTTTATTTTCATCATGAATAATGTCACCACCTAGTTTTTACCTTTGGTGAAGTTATGAAATTTGTGCCATGATGATATATGATTATAATTGCCGCTTTGTTTATCTTTGTAATTGATTTATGCATGTTTAAGCTAGTTCTCTCTTAAAAATACAAATCTGAAATTATCTAAATGCTAGCTTAATCTTTAGCAGAGGTTATGATAAAAATAAAGACCCATAGTGTTTTATGTGTTCTCAAGTTTTAGATGGATTAAATATGATTTATTTTTGTTCTTAAATGTGATGCTAACCACTTGCATGTTGCTCTACCTATCCAAAGCCTTATAAATATTTGAGTGCAAAAACTTAGTTTACAAGGTTTATTTTTGGGTGAGTTATTTCAGGCCTTGATTTCTCTGGCCCGAGACTAAGAAGCTGGTCATTCCGTTTTTGCGTATCTATCTTATTACTAGCCTCTTATCCGTGTATTGTGTATCCCCACATCGGAGATCTCACAAACCTCGCTGGATATCCGTCCTTTAAACCAAATATCATCTTTTGTGTTTACCTCCTTGACCACAACCTATCGTTGAGTATGGATCATCAATTCAAGGAAGATAGCAAGACGATGCCATTATTGAAGATTTCAAGTATCTCTCCAAAGGAAAAGTATTTCTGGTACCTACCTTATCTCTATCACCTCTTCACCCGAGGACGTGCAACGTCTAAGCATGGGGGAGGATGCAGGTACAATGCAATTTTAGAGTTCAAGGGGAGCAAATAAAAAAATTTGATGAGAAAGAAAAAGAAAAAATATGTGAGTATGTATGATATAAAAATAAAATAAAGTGAACTCCCCGGTTCTCTAAAGTGCATTAGGAATTTCAAGGTTTCAAGATTAAAAGATCAATACTCATTTTCCAACCATGTGCAATCCGATAACGAGGACTTCTTTTGTGCCTCGGGATCACTCTTTGTCATTTGCACATGTCCACCTATCTCAAGCGTGTGTATTTTTCTTTCTCCCCTCCTTGATTTAACATTATTTTCCAATGACCTTTTTAACGAGTCTCGGTAAGACCATGAGAAGCTTGTCTTGTTTTGACAACATCTCATTTATAATATCTTGGTAGGACTAAACTTTCCCAAAAAAAGCTCCATATAAAGCCTACCACATATGTATGTGTTATGAGAGGGAAAGGAGTAGAATAAATAGGCTTGAGAGACAAGATGAGATGAGAGTTCATGAGCAAGATGCAAGGTGGTTTAAATTTGTGAACTCGGTTTAGCTCTTTTTCATCTTGTTCTTTATTTCAAAATTTCTGAGATCCATTTGAATTTTGGGAGCATGTTAATACTTGTGGGATAAGCTTAATTAAATATCTACCCTCCGTAGGGATGAAGGCTAGTACATTATGGAACTTTAACGAATTAAACTTTTGAGAGCATTATGTTTTTTTCATGTATGATCAAGTGCAAGGTTTAAACAATGAAGGGCAATGATGATATCCATCAAAGGCTTACTCGAGGACGAGCAAGGTTTAAGCATGGGGGAGCTGTTGACGGTGAAAATCCGTCAACCTAGCCATGAGTTTACCTTCGGTGTTGGCATGACTTTTGTATCTTATCCATTGCTACTAACCCCCGTGGTATAACAAGTTCACTTGTGCATGTCGGTTTTGGAGTTAAGTGTTTACGCAGGGTTTTAACGATGAAAGCAAGACTTTTGGGATAAGCTCATTAAGCACCTCATGACAAGACCTTGAAGCCCGGTACAAGTCAAGCAATGAAGTGAACATGACTCCAAGAGCCCAAGGACCAAGCCCGGGAAGATGGAAAACTCTGAGGACCTAGCCAGAAAAGTGCTGAATCTTGCAAGACAAGGAGCTTCGTCCAATTCGGAAAGAAACCGACGTCAAGGGCCCACATGCAAAAGGGGAGAGGATCTAGAAGACTCGGGAAGCAATACCAGATGAAGGAGGACACGAACTGGGCCGGGAAGGGCCCAGGCCGGTCGGCCCAGGCCGGCCGGCCTGGACTGTTCCGGGGCTCAGTCAGCCTCCCCTTTGACCTAATTGCATCTCGGGTTATTTATAGACCCCTGACCGAGAGCCACGCAAGAATCAAGTCGTAATCCGCTGTCGAGGAGCCGAGAAGCTCGAGGGACGCCATCTCGGAGATGAGGGTCGTGCTAGTTGTCTAGGATCTCCCTAGCCGACGTGGGAACCTTGCATGGAAGACCACGTCGAAGCTCCGAAGCGAGGATCAAGATCGAGGTAGGGCCCCGGTGGTGATCTTGTTCATGTAATCATTCATGGTGAAGTCTTTAAGTGAATTCGATTTCTAGCGATCAAGTGCCTTCTCGATGATTTTGTTTTCTTGGTTTTACTTCTTCTATGATCTATACTTAAGATAGATTACATAGATTGCTCTTGTAGCCGTGGTGGCTAGAGGTGCATACTGGACCGGCCAAGTGATTTCAACTTGTTCTTATCGAACTCGCCCTAGACTACCTGCATGAATAGAGATGCGTTGTGACAGAACGGGGGTTCCGAAAGGCGAGCGTTTTCGGAGTCGGATGGAAGGCCACGATTTAAAGATGATTTTAATGAGATTCGCTTTTCTATCTTCATCTATCTTGTTCGGAGCTACAACATAAGCATGATCTAGATTCTCTAGATCAGTTATCTCTTGCTTTCTCTTGCTACCTCTTTATTAGATTAGATTAGATTCGTTTTCTTGATCATATCTTAGATTAGATGCATTTTGGTTCTTCAATAGATAGCTTTCCTTGCTTTACTAGATTGAATCCTTGCGTTGCACATTGTTCCACGGATTCGATACCTTGGGTTCACCACTCGAGGGAAGAAGGGTCCCTTGACTACGACGGGAGACTTGTCCGCTTGCAAGTCTAAACGAACTTTGATACAACTATTAACCGTCAACAACGAGGCCACATTCATCTACCTCGGGTACTTCCCTTGGTAGATTGCCGGTCTAAAACACCGACAGCTGGCGCGCCAGGTAGGGGATCTCGTTGAAGATCTTATGGCGAACTCGATGGCTTCAGTCTTCTTCAAGCCAACTGTCGCCTTCAACCGTGGCGACACCTTCGTCTTCGGCTCCTGGGTCTGCACTGCTGACGGCACCGGATCCTTCCAGCGCCGCCTCACCATGACGCCTAACCCGAAGACCAGGCTCATGATGCTTCCCGAAGTAGTCACGGGTAATCTCGCTGGAAAGTTCGGTGAAATTTTGCTCTAGAACCAACACGCCGACTTCGAGCTTGGATCCGCCTCCAACTCGAACTCGACGTCCCCGTGGGCTATCGTATGCGAGCCGGCTTCTCAGCCATCGTGTGCAGACTCCCCACCCCGTGAGCGTTTCACATGTGGCCCCCGCAACGTCAGCAGGGCCCACGCGAAGGCTCCCGCTACGCGCCGGGCCGGCAAGGAGATCGTACCCGAGTGCGACTCGGACTCCAACACCATCCCCGGCTACAACTCGGACTCCAACCCCCTCTCCGGCTTCTACTCGGACTTCCTACGAGGTCGACTTCGGGTCGGACCCTGATAAGCCCGAGTCCGAGAACAACACTACAGAGCAACCCCTTTCAGGACCGGCTTCTGGCCTGGTTATAACATCTACACCCACCGGGAGATTCGTCTACTGGCCAGACTGCAAACCCGCAGACCTGACAGGAGGGAACCCACGCTGCGTCGCCTACCTCGACTCGCTTCCCTTCCAGGAGGGAACACCGCTTGCTCCAGCTGGGGAGCACACTCCAACAGAGGTGGCGAGTTCCGACTCCAGTCTCGGCAGCCCCGATCGCCAAGTCTTCATGACTGCTGGCGAGACGCCGGGACCCTCTGGGACATGCCCTGACCGATATCTCGAGGATATCTCTGCAGACGAGTTGTCTGCCAACGCACCCGCAGATGAAACCAATGAGAACAGGACTGCCCGACGTGAACGCAACAGGAAGCGGAACGAACGGCGTCGACGTCTCCGAGACAACCTACCCATCCGGAACCTCGCAGAGGCTCTCGACCAAGTCGAGAGTCGGGTGCACACCACCCCAGAGCAATGCCACACGTCTATCACGACGATAGCACGTCAAGCTCAGGGGATGCGCGCGGGAGAAGTCATCACCAAGCTCGCAGAGGACGCTTACTTCATGCGAGTCGACAATAGAGTCACTCAAGTGCCCCCCGTCAGGAATCGCCAGCACGACAACGAAGCTACAAGTCACAGTCCAGCTGACAACGGATGCAATAGCGTTGGCGCCACTGGCGGTGATCGCGAGATCGTCCCTCATCGCGACCCTGGCGGCGGAGGAAGTGGCGGCGGGAGCTCCAACCACGGAGCTGGAAGGAGAGCCAGTGGCGGAGGTGATCGTGGCGGCCGAGGCCACGCGAACAGCCACGTCTCCGGAGCCTCACGTGGCGGCTATGATGCCCGCCAAAAAATTGAAGAACTGCGACGTAAGAAGTCCACCACGGCAGGCAACAACAACGGCTTCCCTGCCTTCTCTTCTCGGCTTCGCAACCTACTCCTCCCAGAGAAATTCAAACCTTTGGGGATCACCAAGTACGACGCGAAGCAAGACCCCATACAGTGGCTCAGATGCTACGCCCTCTCCATCGAGAACGCTGGTGGCAATAACGACACGAAGTGCCTCTCCTTCCCCTTCTGTCTGGACCAAGCTCCGCTTACATGGCTCGAGTCACTCGAGAAGTACTCGATCGACAAGTGGGACCAGCTCAAGGAACAGTTCACCAGCAACTTCACGGGCGCTATGGGCTGCTCGGGTACTCGCATGGACCTTGCAATGGTGAAGCAGGAACAGGGCGACACCCTTCGCAAATACATGCGGTGCTTCTTCGACAAGCGCGCCACCGTAGTCGACGTCATCGACAAGGAGGTCATCGACCTCTTCCAAGACGGTCTCTACCATCGTCGCACCTTTGAAGACTTCGGTCGTCGCCGCCCCAGCTGCATCACCCACCTTAAGGACATGATCACCTCTTGGGCTGATGAAGAAGACAAGGCTAACGCCAAGTACGACGCCATCCGTGGCAAGAGCAAGCAGAACACGGGCGGCAACAACAACAACAACAACAACGAGAACCAAGGCGTTCGCAGCAGCAACTACTCGGGTCCTAATCGCAAGCGCAAGCCAAACAACACTGTCGCGGCTATCCAGCGCCCTGCGAAAGACAACTCGAAGAAGACCTCTGGCGGCTTCAAGGACTTGCTAAAAGAGAAGTGCTCGTGGCATCTGGACGGCAACCACACCACCGAGCAGTGCTACCAACTCCGGCGAGCACTCAAAGACACTCCAGAGCCGTGGCACCCTCACAACAAGAAAGGCAAGAGAAAGGCTGACGAAGGCAATGACGACTTCCGGGAACCCGACAAGACGGTGAACGTCCTCTTCGGCGGATTACCCAGTAGACGGGTTCAGAAAGCTACTCGACGAGAGGTCTTGAACATTCAACCAGCGGTCCCAACACCTCTCAGGTGGTCGGAGATTCCCATCACCTTCTCCCGCGCGGATCAATGGACAAGCTTCTCTGAACCAGGGCGGTTTCCACTCGTCCTGAAGCCGGTGGTCGCGGGCTCTAGACTCAACAAGGTCCTCATCGACGGTGGAAGCGGGCTCAACATCCTTTTCACCAAAACCTTGAAGAAGATGAAGCTCGACATCACCCACATGCTCACCAAGAGCACCTCGCCTTTCTACGGCATCGTCCCCGGGAACGCGGCTATTCCACTGGGCTCAGTGGTCCTGCCAGTCACCTTCGGGGAAACAAGAGACAACTACCATACCGAGTACGTCAAGTTCGAAGTCACGGACTTCGAGACGTCCTACCATGCCATCCTCGGCAGACCAGCTATCGCCAAGTTCATAGTGGTACCCCACTACACCTACTTGGTACTGAAGATGCCAAGTCCGGCCGGTGTACTCTCGTTGCAAGGGGACTTGAAGATATCCTTCGACTGCGACACAAAAGCTGTGGAGCTCACAGCCACGAACCAAGTACCCAACGTAATGATGGAGATCTACGCTACGTCCAAGAAGCTTGCCCCAAGTGAACTCGACATCCCAGAGAAGTCGAATAACGCCAACAAGCCTCAGCCAACTGAGGAGGTGCAGGTCAAGACAATTAACCTCGAGACAGGCGACAGCAGCAAGACTACCACCCTCGGGGCGGGCCTCGACCCGAAATAGGAAGACGCGCTCGTCAGCTTCCTGCGGGCTAACCGAGACATTTTCGCATGGAAGCCAGCGGACATGCCAGGGGTGCCCAGGCAACTGATCGAGCACTCGCTCAACGTCGATCCTAAAGCTACCCCCAAGCGGCAACACCTCCGTCGTTTCGCCAACGACAGACGGGATGCCATCAAGAAGGAACTCGCCAAATTACTCGCGACCGACTTCATCAGAGAACTCTTCCATCCTGAGTGGCTAGCTATCCCCGTCCTCGTCCGCAAGAAGAACTCGAACGAGTGGAGGATGTGCGTCGACTACACCGACCTCAACAAGCACTGCCCCAAGGACCCCTTCGGGTTTCCGTGGATTGACCAAGTCAAAGACTCCATGGCGGGCTGCGACTTGCTCTGCTTCCTCGACTGCTACTCCGGGTACCACCAGATCGCTATCAAGGAAGAAGACCAGGAGAAGACCGAGTTCATCACCCCGTTTGGCACGTACTGCTACACGACCATGTCCTTCGGGTTGAGAACGCCGGCGCTACCTACCAATGAGGTATCCAGGCCTACTTCAAGGAGCAGCTCAACAAGAATGTCGAAGCCTATGTGGATGACGTGGTCGTCAAGACCAGAAACTCCAACACGCTCATCGCCGATCTTGAAGAGACCTTCGCATCCTTGCGAAAGTACCGCTGGAAGCTCAACCCGAACAAGTGCGTCTTCGGCGTACCATCGGGCAAACTGCTCGGCTTCATCATCAGCCATCACGGCATCGAAGCCAATCCCGAGAAGATCTCCGCCATCACCAGCATGAAGGCTCCCACGTGCATCAAAGACGTGCAGAAGCTAACCGGGTGCATGGCGGCTCTGAACAGATTTATCTCGAAGCTTGGAGAACGGGGGCTCCCCTTCTTCAAATTACTCAAGCATCAAGAGAAGTTCGCGTGGACTCGAGAGGCAGACCAAGCCCTTGCTCAGCTGAAGGACTTCCTATCCAAGCCACCAGTCCTCACGGCTTCTCGCAAAAGTGAGTAGCTACTGCCCTATCTCGCTGCGACTACTCATGTGGTCAGTACTGCCATCGTTATCGAGCGGCAGGAAGATGGCCACGCCTACCCAGTCCAGCACCCAGTCCACTTTGTCAGCGAGGTCTTGTCAGAATCTAAGGCACGCTATCAACCAGTACAAAAGCTACTGTATGTAGTGCTCATCACCTCACGGAAGCTACCACACTACTTCCAGGAGTACTCGATCTCTGTCGTCACCGATTACCCGCTCGGCGACATCCTGCGGAACCAAGATGCTACTGGAAGAATCTCCAAGTGGGCAGTCGAACTCGGCGCCCTCAACATCGACTTCAATCCACGAACAGCCATCAGGTCGCAGGCACTAGTCGACTTCATGGCAGAGTGGTGGGAAAATCAACTACCTACTCCAACCGAGCGCCCAGAGCACTGGGTGATGTACTTCGACGGCTCGCTCAAGCTCGAAGGCGCAGGGGCAGGGGTACTCCTGATTTCTCCAACGGGTGAACAACTCAAGTACGTCCTGCAGATCTTCTGGAAGGTCTCAAACAACGAAGCCGAGTACGAAGCTCTGTTACACGGGCTCCGCCTCTCAGCTTCACTGGGCATCAAGCGGCTACTAGTCTACGACGACTCCGCAGTGGTCATCAACCAAGTCAACAAGTCCTGGGACCGCAACAAGGAGAACATGGACGCCTACTGCCTAAAAGTCTGCAAGCTCGAGAAGAAGTTCTATGGTCTCGAGTTCCACCACGTCGTCCGCGACAACAAAGTTGCAGCGGACGTCCTGTCAAAGCTTGGTTCTACTCGCACTCAAGTCCCAGTGGGTGTCTTCGTCCACGAGCTTCACGCGCCATCCATGCCGGAGCCGACGCCACCGACCACTGGTCCATCACATCACCCAGCTGGCCAGGAGGTCATGATGATAGACATGGACTGGCGACAACCCTTCATCGACTACATCCGCGAGTAGAAGGTCCCAACGGACAAGAACTTGGCCGAGCAACTCGTTCGCCGCGCCAAGTCCTATGTCCTAGTCTGAGACAAGCTCTACAGGAGGGGCGCATCTTCTGGAGTACTCATGAAGTGCGTCCCCCGGGAAGAAGGCAAGGACATCTTGGAGGAGATCCACAAAGGCGTCTGCAGCAACCACGCGTCTTCACGCACGTTGGTCAGCAAGGCCTTTCGACGAGCTTTCTATTGGCCCACAGCTCTGGGCGACGCCGAAGAACTCGTCAGAAGGTGCCAAGGGTGCCAATACTTCACCAAGCAACAACACGTCCCGGCCTACAAGCTAGTCACCATACCGCCAACTTGGCCTTTCGCCTGCTGGGGGCTCGACATGATTGGGCCTCTCCTGACTGCGCCAGGTGGATTCAACAGAGTCTTGGTGGCCATCGACAAGTTCACCAAGTGGATCGAAGTCAAGCCGGTCACATGCCCCAAGGCCGACAGAGTACTTGACTTCCTGGATGAACTTGTGCATCGCTACAGACTACCCCATCGCATCATCACAGACCTGGGCACCAACTTCAACAAATCACCAGTTCTGGGAGTACTGCGAGAACAGCGGGATCGACGTCCGATATGTCTCAGTCACCCATCCACGGGCCAACGGACAAGTCGAGCGTGCCAATGGGATGGTACTCGACGCTCTCAAGAAGCGGCTACACGACGCTGCCAACACCAAAGGAGGCAAGTGGATCAAGGAACTACCCAATGCACTCTGGGGGCTACGTACTCAACCCTCCAAGCCAACGGGATAATCGACATACTTCCTGGTCTATGGCTCTGAAGCAATCCTCCCTGCCGACGTCATATGGGATTCGTCGGCAGTAGAACAATACGACGAAGGCATATCTGAAGATAGCAGATGAGTTGACATCGACGGACTCGAAGAAGCTCGTTGCACCGCCCTCGTCCAATCAGCACGGTACCTCGAGGGTATCCGACGCTACCATGATCGCAACGTCAAGGAACGCTCCTTCAACATTGGTGATCTCGTCCTCCACCATATCCAGAACACGGAGGGACTACACAAGCTCAGCTCGCCATGGGAAGGTCCCTTCACAGTTGCAAAGGTGACCGGACCAGGCTCATACCGCCTCCAGACTCCCGAAGGCGAAGACGTCAGCAACTCGTGGAGCATCGACCAGATCTGTCGATTCTACGCCTAGTCTCTCGACTACCCTAGGGGCTCAAGTCTATACGACTACTCCAAGACCCCTTCGCTGTAAGCGGCCTCCGGGTCCAGGCACCAGTATCCGGACTACTCTACTCCAAGATCCAGCGTTAACGGCTACTAACGGATCTTGGGCTGCTCAGAGTGTCAAAGGACTCCAGCAGCGGTCTATCAAGAGACTATGTACTTCTAGATCCAGCCTATATGGCTACTAACGGATCTCTAGCTATAAGCGGCCATGCGCCCTAGCACTACTCAGCCGTAGGCGGCCTCCGGGTCCTGATGACTACTCTTGTAACAATGGCCCTGGCCATCCAGGTGTACTCTTTCAGTAATAAAGTTGGATTTTTTATCAACTGACTTACTGTGTTTCCCTTGATGGGCCAACTAGCGAGCACCACCACTCGCGACAACTCCATAATGGGACTCCGCATACATACATCGCGACAACGAGTACTCATTTATGGAAGTTTTTCTCATTCCTATTTAAACAAGTTCGTTACAACTTTGTTTATCTACAATTACTGCTGCAAGCTAACCCTACAGGACTACTGGAGGTTCAGCTTCCCCGCGACTTGTTCAGCAATTGGCGCCATCTGCTCCAAGAGCTCCGCATACTGCTCATCAGTACAGTTGGCGGCTAGTCCACCCGCGACTACGTCCACTGGATCCTTGGGGAAATATGACTTCATATACGCCAAGATTTGATTGGGGATGGACTTCGCCAAGTGCTTGACATATGTTGCCAGGCGACCGGGAGCTTCTCTCAACCAGTCAACCAATGGAGCGATCTTCGGTCCGCCCGGATGAGGCACCAGTAGCCTCGCAATCGTAAGTGCGGCTTCTTCAAGTTCTTTGAGCTGCGCTCGTAGCTTCTCGCAGTCCTCATTCAGCTTCTGTAGAGATTTGTAGCAGTTGACGAGGTCATGATCCGATGCAATACGAAGCTCCATGTGCTTGTCGCACTCGTAAGCCAACTGCTTATAATCATATTCAAGTACCTCGTGGGCCTCCTTCTCCCGGTAGAAGAGGTTCTTCATGTCGACTTCTGAGGCCTTCAGTTGCAAGACACGGGTCTCAAGCTCTGCAATCAACAAGCAAGGCGGGGTCAGACTACTACAAGGTACTTCCAATGGGTACTCGACAAGACAACAGCATACCTTTGTTTTTGTTGCGGCGCAACTTGTTCTTCCGCACCAGTTCGTCGCTCTTCGCCTACATGTCCTGAACTTCGTTATGGTACTGGGCGAAGGTGCCGTCTAGCTTCGACTGGAGCATGGCGGAGTGCTTCCTGGCTTTCGCGAGTTGTTCCTCCAATGCTTCCGCCCGGAGCACTGTGTCATTGTATCCTTGGAGCATGTCAGATTTTTGTCGGGATCTCTCCATGACATCCTGCAGCAGACAACGACTGTCATTCTGACATTCAGCTCTTATGGTAGATTGACTACTCAAGGGTACCGATTACTTACCTTCATCCATTGCTCGGCCCGGTGCATCGCCTCCAAGTGGCACGCTAATGCCGCCGGGTCGACGAGATCATCCGCCAGGAGTTCGATCCCACCACGACTACTCGTGGCGGCCCCAGACATCGGCGCTGAACAGATCGGCTCCGCGTCCTGAATCTCCAGTGAACAGACGACTACCTCCAGGCTTGCATCTGGCAGTAGCTCGTCGCTCTTATCTTCGGCCATCGTGGGGGCTTCTCCGTTGGCTACCTCCGCCGGCTCGGTTGCTGCTCTGGCGGCTTCTTGGGTCTCCGGCATCAAGCCTTCAACGGGCACGGCCTCGGGGATGGTGTTTCCTTCGGCCTCGGCTCCTGTCAACAGAAGACACACGAGATTAGTTTCCCGGGGGCTACGACTACTCTTCGAGGAAGACTGCGTCTGCGCAGTGTACTCACCTTCTACCATGCTGGCCTCCGACAGCGAAGCCTCGACGGCTGGCGCCACGGTCTCGGACTGGGGGAGGAGAGCGGACTCCTCGGCGGCTGGTGCGGATGCTTCTTCAGCCACCGCCGCGCTGGGTTCATCTCCCTCCCAGGACAAGTTGGTGGATTTCCCGCAGAGTATACAACCAAGTACGACTACCAAGCTAAGTATCCTACTCAGGAAGGATCTTCACTTACAAGCTCGACCAGACAACAGTCACGGTCGGGGCGCCAAGTATGCTGGCGATGTCGACAGGCGTGGCTTCAGCAGGTGCCTCTTCTTCGGCTTCAGTTGCTGCTGGATCTTCCGCGGCAGGAGCTGCGATCGGTTTTGTCCTGCTCTCGACAGCCGGCGCCTGCGGCTTTACTTCTGTCATGGCGGGGGCTAGGTTGTGGCTTGTTTCATCCGGCTCCCCCACCATGTCCCAGTCGCCTTCGTCCCCTTGGTCTACAGGGTCGGAAGGCGGAATCTCCTGCGAGCATTTGGAATTCAGTCGTCAGCATACATACAATTGCAAGTCAAGAACTCAACTACTCTACTCGAAGAGTTTACCTCTTGAGACGTAGTCTCAGTGATCTTCAACTTCTTCGCAACACGCTTCCGTGATGCGTTGCGTGGCCTCCTCGGCGGCGCAGGTATACTAGCCTCCAAGCTAGTCGGAGGATCTTGGATGAGAGGAACATTGGGTAGTCAAGGGTGGCTAAACCTCGACTGCAGCTGAAACCGCTCCTGAAGCGTCTCCTCATCCTCTTCATCTGAGGTGTCCTCCACGACAACGGTGTCGTCACCTTCGCCGACTTCGCGATGCTCCTTCGCTTTGCCTTTCCTTTCTTCTGGGATCTCCACAAGTCGGGGAGGCGAAGCCGGCTCAGAGACAAACTTCACTATGTCATCCTGCAATAAGCGCATTGGGTGAGCACGACTACTACTACATAATCAGTACTCGTACACTGAGTACGGCCACTGACCTCGTTCGGCGGATGGGCGGCGGAGTACTCGGTGACCGGGCAAGGCGTGTATGCGGGCATGTCCTTGAAGATCCCGCCCAATCTCTCGACGATGTCGTCGTCGTCGATCTCACCACCGGGCATCCGTGACGAGTCGTCGTCGCCGGTGTACTGGTAGCCCAGGGTGTCGCGAGCCATCAGTGGCTGCACCCTCCTCTTCATGAAGCTAAAGGCCACATGCTCGGCCCTCAGCTCGGCTTCTCTCAAATCCTTGATCTTCGTCAGTAGCTCGAGTAGCTGGATACCCTCTTGCATCGTCGGCTTCGTGTTCCACCAGGGCCGATGCTTCGGCTGCTTCCCGTTGGGCTTCGGCAGCTCCGGGTGGTGGTCCGTGATGTAGAACCACTTTGATTTCCAATCCTGGTTGGAGTTAATCAACTTGTACGCCAAGTACTGCTCGGCGGCGTCTTCTCGCATCTGGATGCCGACTCCCCCGACTACTCGCGGGTCGTTGGTGCTTGGCTGGGGCTTCACACGGAAGAACTTCCTAAAGAGTACCCAGTGGGGCTTGATGCCCAAGAACGCTTCGCAAAAATGTACGAAGACAGAAGTGTGGAAGATGCCGTTGGGATTGAGATTGAGGTACTCAATACCGTAATACTCCAGAAGCCCTTTGAAGAAGTCGCTTGCTGGGAGGGCCAACCCGCGCTCCGCGAATCGTGTGAACATGGGGATCTCATCGGGATTCTTCTCCATCGGGTATGGATCTCCCGTGGGGGCGCGCCACATGTCGACCTCCTTCTCCCGGAGAAATCCGCTGTTCAGCAGCGCCAGTAGGTCCTCGGTCTTCGCCTTTGATTTCTTCCACTCCTTATTGGGATTCGAGCGTGGAGGAGACACTGGCGGTGTTGACCCTCCGGCGGCTCCAGCAGCCTCCTCCCGGGATCTCTTCTTCCCGCCGGCAGTCTTCATGCTCTTGGATGGTGAGGGCTTCATTCTCCAAGTGCAGCGGGTTTTCACTCACATTCGCTCAGGGGCTACAGCGGTGGCTACTGGCGGCAACGCACTTGGATCTATGATTTCCACTGAGGTGGCAGTGTGCACTGGCGGCGGATCTACTACGAATGGCTGCAAGTGCGGGGTGTAAAAAACCCTAAGGGTTTCGGCTTCTATTTATAAGCCAACTAATGCATCCGCAACGGCCGGATGGATATGTTTCCGTAGTTGACTCAACGGCGGACGCCTGACTCTTCAACTTCCAGTAGTCATTGCGCTCTATCTCGGGGGCTCGGCTACGACTACTCAACTCCCTGGGTGGCGACAAGATTCAAGAGCAACTCAGGACACCTTCTACATTCAAGATGACCCTTCAATTCGAGAGGAAGTACTCGACTCAAGGCTCGAGGGCTTCGTGCCACGTGTCCTTCGGTTTTTTCTCCGGATTTTATGAGATAATCTTGCAAGAACTTCAGATGGACCCTCAGCCAGAGTCTACAACTCAACCTAAGGCTCGGGGGCTACTCCATATGGAGTGTGATTTTGCAATCGCACTTCCATATAGATTTCGGCTTCAAGACAACGCGGGTATTGTTGAAGACCTTCAAGAGGAGAACTCGAGGACGCTTGGGAACTACTCGAGAAGACTTCAAGACTACTCAAGGATCAGCTGGAGTACCTTCCAGCCTCGGGATGCTTCAAGTATTCTTGAGGACTTTTGGCTTGTAGTACTCGGGGACGCCTGAGGACTACTTGTCAAGGCCGTCAAGACTACTCGAAACTATCCTGCTCGACTACAAAGTACTCGGGGGCTTGTCGTATGGACCTCCCTGGGCCCACTACCTCGGTGGGTACCAGGACCGACTACTCGGTGGGCTCCTGGGACTACCTGACTTGTGCTGCACAGCACCTGATGGCGTGAGGCGCAAGGACCACGGTGGAGAAGTACTCGGATAGGAAGCTATACATGTCCTGCACTGTGTAGAGAACTCCTAGACGTACTCGACTAGTACTCTCTCCCTAAACCGACTTGTAACCCTGCCTCCCGGGAAATATAAGGCGAGGCAGGGATCCCTCTCTCTATCACGTATCATCTTGTAATCACATCCAATCAATCCAGAGCCACGCAGCATACAGGACGTAGGGTATTACGCACCTCGCGGCCCGAACCTGTCTAAATTGTGTGCCACGTGTCTCTTTCTTCGAGTTACCGATCTCGGCGAGGCCACATTCATCTACCTCGGGTACTCCCCTTGGTCGGTCAAACACCGACAGGGGGGTCGGCGTGTCGTCCCGAGCTTGTTCTGATAAGCTCTCGAGTTTCGTGTTGCTCGCTGCGGTCAAGCGGGCAACTACCGAAGAGGTTCGCGGTCTGTTGGGGTCACCGTTGGTTTCGTGTGTGGGGGATGTCACGGGTTCGGTCGAGGCGGTTGCCAGACGGTCGCTAGCGTCGTTCACCGTTGTTGTTGATGGCAGTGTCGCGGTCTGTCGATGGTGAGAAGAGAGGCTCGGGGCAGAACCTCGTTGCATGTTGGAGGCATCGCAGGCATTTGGCTCGGTGGCGACGAACGCTGGTAATTTCGTGGTGGTGAGGATTGCGACGGTGCGAGCGTCATTCGGGATGATTTGGGGCGTGCTTGTGAACGATGGTGATGCGAGTCGGGTCGCCGCGGCGAGGCATGCGAAGGAGGATGAGGTATGACGACGAGCTATGACGCAGGGGTCGGTCTCAGCTTGCCGCCACTCAAAACGGTTTCGTCCTGATGAGGGTAGCGGGCCATCGATGCTGCAGTTTGTGACCTACATACAAGAACTTGGTTGCTGACAAGAAAATTATGTTTTTCGGTCAGAAAGGTAATTTTCCTGAGTAGAAACTCCATTAGCATGACTTGTTTTCCCGTCCCTGAGTAATTTCTCTTAGTAGGCTCATTCTCACGACTTCCCTCCGTCTCGCGCATCGCACGAGTACTTTCCGCCTCTAAGTAGGGGCGTCTCGCCCGAGTAGGAACGATTCGTATGACAAGTTTCCGTCTGGCACGAGTAGGTGTCCGTTCGCCTCCGAGTTGTTTTCTGAGTCGTCTTGCGAGCAGCTCGCTATGATGCTCAAGCACTAATCCTGCAAAACAGAGGAAAGCAGCTCGCTATGATGCTCAAGCACTAATCCTGCGAGAACTCGTCTGGCCATCGGGGTCCGTGGCTGCGGGCCCGTCGTTCCCATCCTGCCGTCGGGGTTGCGCTCCTCGTCAGCCTGGGATCCCGGGGAAGACAACACGGGGCCGCTGCGCTTGGAGAGAAGGGGGTGAGCGCTCAGCCGCCGGCTGCGCCGAGGTGGAAGAGAGGGCTGCGCCGCGCCGGGCCATAGCTCAAAAGAGGAGTGGGCCGCGGGCGCCACGCGCACATAGCCGGGTGTGGAGTCCACGAGCACCGCATCGGGCCGCAGCTCGTGGAGGAGGCGTCGGGAGCCGGACCGGGCTACCGCACCGTGCCACCGGGTGAGAAGGACGAGGCCGCGGATGCCACGCCGAGCCGCCGGGCGAGGAGGAGCTCGCGGGCGCCGCGTTGGGCCGTAGCTCGAGGAGGAGGCGTAGGGAGCCGGACCAGGCGGCCGCGCTCCGAGGAGGCGGCATCGGGAGCCGGGTCGGGCCCAGCGGGCGCGTTGGGTAGCGAGGCGGAGGTGACGCGGAATCGCGGCACGGTGAAGAGGAAGAAAATGCGGGCACCACGTCGTCGGGGGTCGCGTCAGGCGGTGCTGCGGAGGCGGGACGAGGCCGCGGCGCGTCGTGGAGGTGAAGGCGGAACAAGGCTGTCACTCGGTGGGGAAGGCTGTCGACGGGTGTGACGACCCTGTTGTTGCAGAAGAAAGGCAGCAGCTTGGTGCTTTGTCCCCAGCGGTGGTAGCGACGGTGTCCTCGGGCTCACGATACTGCTCGCGGTTCAGCTCGAGGTCGTCCCCCTCCTTTGCTTGCGGCACTGCCCCATGGTGAAGAACGGGGCAGAACGGCAACGACTCGCGGTTCCGGCGAAGCATCGAACAGGTTGTGGGCGAGGTGGATAGGGGCTGTGTTCCCAAAGCTAAAAGACAGAAGGTTGGATGGATATCTCACGTATGGCTTGATCGGCGACTTGACGAGGCAAGCAGAGGTCGCTGCTGAGGCGAGGCGCTTGACATCAAGTACAAGCATTTGGTCGAACATTTGTGGGCGAGGTGGACAGCAGCTGCGTTCAGCAAGAGCAGCGCCTTGTCGTTGCGAAACCCAGGGGTTTTTATCCCCACCAACCGGACCGAACCGCCGAGATCTGGTACCGGTTTACCGGTCCGGTTCGGTCGGGAACCGGCCGGAAACCGGACGAATTCAAATTTGAATTCAAACCACGCAGTACAATCGGGTCCAACCGGTATACCGACCGGTTTAATCGGTATACCGGACCGGTTCGACCGGTTCCCGGTCGTCGAAACAAAAAAACCGAATTAGTGTAGAATTTGACGTGTTTTCAAATTTGAATTAAAAATTGAAAAAAATAAAAGAAAATTTTCTAAAAATATTGCAAGGTGCATAGAATCTAATGGTGTCAAAACATTTCAAATATTAGTGCATTTAGTATTTTTTGCGGGGTATTAGAAGTTCAACCAGCCAATTTGTTCTCCTTTTTCTTTTTTAGTTGAACTTCTAATGCACGCAAACTATACTAAACAAACGAATATTTGAAAGTTTTTGACACCATTAGATTCTACACACCTTGAAGTATTTTTGAGAATTTTGTGAGACTTTTTCATTTTTTTAATTTAAATTCAAATTTTGAATTTGGACCGGTTGGGAACCGGCCGGAACCGGAACCGGTCCGGACCGGTTCCCACCGGTTCGGTAAACCCTGGCGGAACCACGCTCCTGGCAGTGGTAGTAGCATGGCGTCATGGTGCTCCCGATTACTGTGGCAGTGGGGCTTCTCACTGGCGGCGCAAGCATGGCCAACGGCTCTCTGGTGGCAGCACCTGGGTAGGGGTGGCAGCAAATTTCTGCCGAACTCCCACCCACAAGTGCATACGGGGGCACATCCTGGACGGCCGGCAGCTGAACGGTGCAGAAGTTGATTCGGGAACAGGGATGATAGAGGAAGGTAAGACTGCAGCAGCTTTGTCTCTTGCATGGGTCAGCAGGAGAATGATACGGCTTGCATCTTGGATTTGTTCGGTGGAAAGAAAGGAGCAAGGCTGCTGCTTGCTTGCTGCTGGTCGATGGAAGGGAGCAGGGAGGAGGCGATGGACAGAGCAGGAAGCTCGGCTTCCTGCTCCTGGTGGAAGAAAGAAGATTGAGGCTGCTGTTCGGTGGAGAAAATAATTGCAGGCTATTGCTCTGCATCTCGGGTGGAAGAAATAAGAGCCGAGGGAAAGAAAGAGAGGATCGGGGCTGCAGCTGCTGGTGTGGATTGGTTGCTCGAGTAAGTTGAGAGTTAAAAAGAAAAGAACAGAGGGAGGGATCGAGATCGTGTTTAGATTCCTCTCCAAAAATTTTCGGAGAAAGGAATCTTGTATGCATGAAGCACTAAATGAAGTTTATTTGTAAAACCATTTCACAGATGAGTGTAACTTTGCGTGCTGAATCTAATGAGCATAATTAATTTAATAATTTGCTATAGTAATCATCCTCTAATCCTGTGGTTAAAGTCCTCATTAGATTCCTCTCGGAAATTTACATACGGGTGTGGAAGGAATTTTATAAACTACCTTTATTTAATACTCTTAATTAGTGGTCAAAGTCGCATTTAATACTTTAAAAATTTTTACTAAACACGATCCGAAGTGCAGAGAAGCAGCTTGCTGCTTCGATGAACAAAGAACAGGTAGAGAGAGGAGAGTGGGGGCGCCTTGGGAGAGAGGAAAGAGAAGTGGAGATGAGAGTGAGGGGGTTAGGATTAGGTGGGCCTATAGATGGGCCTGAGGGGTTTCGGCCGAAACAAATCAACTCGCGAAATAAATCGATAGCAATTTATTTCGTAGAATCGAAACAAATGAATTAGACTATTTTCCACAACAAATCAAATAGCAAAGTATCAATTCGAGAAGCCGAAAAATATTGTCGTAACTCAAATGAGCTCTTGGAGGTTTAATCAAATGAGTTATAGTCTATTCCCCGAAATTGAATCATTTGCAAAAGATCGATTCGAAGAGTTAGAAAATAATTCCATAATCCATTTAAGGAATTCCAGAGCACTTTGGCAGGATTGGGACAGAAAAGATCAGAAGGCCGACTGAGAGATTAAAGAGCTCGGGTGGCTTAGGCGGGTCCGGAAGGTTAGAGAGGGTAGTTAAACAACTAGCTTTATTTATATTTGAAATTAGATTTTAAATATAAACCACACTCAAAGATTCAGAAAAAATTCAATTAAGAAGCAAATCACACTAACGTAGAGATTTTCCTTAACACTCGAAGCAATTTAATAATTTTTATTACAAGGAATTTTTGGAAAGGGCACAAGAAGACAACCTTATGATTATTAGCTAACACATCAAGCACGAAAAATTTTGAAATCCACATTTTTGCAAACATTAACATTCCGAAAACATCTGGGATATTACAACGAGCGTCGTGCCGAGGCGGGCTGCCGAGCAGTGAGGATATGGCATGCAGCGAGAGGAAGGCGTCGGGAGCGGGCGCGTGCCGCGAGGAGGAGAGGGCGTCGCGGGGCCATGGCGTCACAGTGTCGGGTCAGGCGGCTGCGCCCCAAGGAGGGGTGCAGTGCTGAGCGAAGACATGGAGGCGGGCCGCTACGCGAGTCGGAGGTCGCAAGCGATATGTCGCGTCGTCGTGTGAGGATGAGGCCAAAGTCGCAGGCGTCGCGTCGCTGTGGTGGTCGGCAGAGGCGAGGCCGCAACACCGAGACGAAGAGGAAATGAGTCGCGTCACCCACTGCTCGTGTGTCAAAGCAAGAGGAAGGGGGTTGCGCGCGCACCATCCGAGGTGCCGAGGTGAGGAGGAAGAGCACCGCGCCCAGGGGCGGTGCGTTGGTGAGTCGTTGACCGCGCGACGAGGGGAGAGGGCGGCATGCATCGGGCACTACACTGTGATGAATATGAGGCGGCGCGGGGCCGCCGCTCGGTGGGGAAGACGAGGCGAGGCGACGCGTGGCCGCCACTCGGTGGAGAGTGCAAAGCGGCACGGGCCATCGCCTGGTGGAGAAGGTGATGCACCGAATCAGACGCCGCACGGTGAAGAAGAGGAGGCGGAGCTCCGCCGCGTGAGGTAGAGGATGGGGCGATGCAAGTCAGGCGCTGTGTCGCGGTGAAGGAGCAAACGCGGTGTGAGGCCCCCGCGCGACGTAGGGGTGGGAGTGCCGAGTCGCGGTGCAGTGCAGAAGAGGAGGAGGATGCCGAGTCGTGTGCCGCGCAGAGGTTGAGTTGAGGATGAGGTTGCCGGCCGCCGTGATGGTGCCGACTGGGCCGAGGGAGGCCGTCGTCTGCTTGACTTCGCCTCTTCTGATTTGTTCCGCCCGAGCGTCAGTTCACCCACCTCATTGTTCGTCTGGGTAGTTTTCGCTTCGGCCATCGTTAGTGGCACCAATGCCGTCGTTGGTGTCCCTACGGCCGCCAGTGCCGCCGTCGTGGTCGCCGGTATCGCAGGTTGCCACTGGCGTCGCTGAGACCGTTGACACCGTGTCCACCGTTGTCGTCATGGTTGGCCATCCGAGACCTGCAAAAAATGTCGTGGACACGCAAAAGTCCCCTACCTAGCGTGCCAACTGTCAGGGTTCCATAACCACTGTCTAGTAAATTTCTCGGATTGCGTGTCAGGCCTAGGATGGTTGCGCAAATGGGGGTACATAAGGATTTACACTGGTTCCGGCCTCCAGAGAGTAACACCCTACGTTCAGTTCGTGTTGCTGTGTTATTTGCACTGATTTGTAGTAGGGGGTACAAATGGGTGAGAGAGGGAGCTCAGTCCCAAGTCTCTGTAGTATGTAGGAGCCATGATTTGCTGGAGGTTGCAGAAGAAGAGGATGAGAGAGCTCTTCCCATGGAAGGGAAAAGAAGAAGTAAACAATGAGGCTCTGTCTTGGGAAAGGACCTCTGCTCTCCCATTTATAAGAAAACGAGAGCAGGTTACATTCAATAAAAGCAACAGGAGATAGAGAGAGGGAGCCCGTGGTCAACAGGGAGTACGGGAGGAGCTTTTATCTCATGCCGCAAGGCCCGTTGTCCTTATTTCCTGTTTCCTGTTGTTGTTGCGTGTGGTTGCCTGTCCTGGTGTCGTGCCTTCCCACGCAAGCGGCAGGAGCAATGAATGCCTCTGACACCTGGTACATGCATGGGCAATGAGGACTCAGAACTACTTGGGAGGGCAGCCAACTAGTCGGAAGTGTCCTGGCAGGTGTCTACGTGAGGTGATGGCCTTGCTTTTTGGCCGTTTTCCCTCACAAAAATAAATCCTAGAATACCCCTTGGTTTTTGTGGCCATTTTCCCTCACAAAAATAAATCTAGAAAACCAAAAAAATACTCCAGGGGTCATCGTGGCTGTGAGATTGTTAATGGTGAATTTCCGTCAACCTAGCCATGAGTTTACTTTCGGTGTTGGCATGAATTTTATATCTTATCCATTGGTACTAACCCCCTTGTTATAACAAGTTCGTTCGTGCATGTTGGTTTTGGAGTTTGATGTTTATGCAGGAATTTAGCGTTGAAATCAAGACCTCCGAGTAAAGTTCATCTAGTACCTCGTGAGAAGATCATGAAGCCCAGCACAAGTCAAGCAATGACGTGAACATGACTCCAAGAGGCCCAAGGACCAACACGTGAAGACGGAAAACTCCAAGGACCTGAACAGAAAATGTTGAATCTTGCGGGACAAGGAGCTCTATCCAAACCGCGGAGAAACTGACATCAAGGGCCCACATGCAGAAGGGTGAACACTCTAGAAGACTCGGGAAGCATCACCTATGAAGCAGGCCGTGAAGTGGGCTGAAACAAGCCCAGGTCAGCCGGACCAGGCCCAGCCCATTTTGGGGCCCATTCACACCCCCTTTGACCTAGCCGCCTCTCGAACTATTTATAGCACCCCTGCCAAGAGCCACACATCAACTCATTTGTCATTCGTCGTCGAGGAGCAGAGAAGAGAGGGACACCATCTCGGAGAGGAGAGGGTCGAGCTAGTTGCCTAGGGTTTCCCTAGCTGACGTCGGAGTTCCAGGAGCTAGGAGCAAGATCAAGGTAGGATCTCGGTAGTGATCCTGTCCATGTATCATTTATAATGTTGAATTAAAACGTTGCAATCTGATTTCTAGTGATCAAGTGCTTCTTCTACGACTTTGATTTCAATTGGCTTTTCTTTTTTTAAGATCTATTCTCGAGAGAGATCATAGAGGGTGTTCTTGTAGCCGTGGTGGCTAGAGGTGCATACCTGACCTTCCAAGAGATTTCAACTTGTCCATTGGATTCGCCCTAGGCTAACCCGCACGAATAGGAGTGCTTTGTGACAAAACGGTGGCTCCAAAAGGAGGGCGTCTTCGGAGTTGGACGGGAAGCCGTGATTTAAAGAAGCTTTTTATGAGATTTGATCTTGGTTTATTCTTCTTTGCTTAGAACTTCAACAAAAGCTTAATCCAATCTCTCTAGATTGGTTTTACCTATCCCTCTCTATCTCTTTCTACCTCCAGATTTCATAGATTAGACTCATTTCTTTTGGTGTTCTTTAGATTAGATGCATAGGATTCCCCTTTGAAGATCAAAGTTCTCAGCTTTAATAGATTGATTCTTGCATCGCACATTTGTTCCATGAATTCGATACCTTGGGTTCACACTTGAGGGAAGAAGGGTCCCTTGACTATGATGGAGGACTTGTCCGCTTGCAAGTCCAAACGAAGTTTGATATGCATATACACCATCAACAGAGATTCACTTATAATCCTTGTCAATAGGTACCCAGAATATTGGGTCCCGTCAAAGACCGACTCGCACCAGTTAGCACTCAGGTATAACGACGGATCACCCGAACAGGATCGACAGTGGGCCAGTGAGAACACTCATAGGCGAAAACCACTCAGATGCATTATCTGGAATGCAGTAGTTACCTTGTAACCTCGGTCCAGAAGGAGCCCCACGAGGGATTTCCTAATGCAATGCCAAATGGTACCACTTGGGAGAGATGACCTAGGAACATGGAGCGGCATATGCCAAGTTCGGTACTCGCCTGAGCGGGAATTGAGCCCTGTCCGAGTCAGATGACTCGAGTAGTTAGCTCTTGTAGTGACGACCGCGGTGGGAGTTGACCACGGTGTACTTGGAGGTCAAATTGGGTCTTGCCGGAGTGAGATTCAGCACCGTCGAGCTGGGATCTTCAGCGATTTTCAGTATCATATCCCTGGAGAGATGGTTGACGTCCCCAGAGGGGCGATCGACAAAAATTATGAGACACCACTTCTACAGCTTCACGCTAGGATTAGCCGCCTGGGGAGTCGCACTGGTGTCTAGTGCCGCGCCCGAGTGCTCTTCCAAAGCACTCGGCGGCTGCGCCGCCGGGCTGATGGATGGCACGGGCATCTCATCCCCATAGATAGGGATGTCACAAGGGCCCCTACAAACAACAACAAGTCCAACACCACATCATATCTCATTATCAATTCAAGCATCAACAGTCTAACATGGCAAAAAATCAATGGTGTGACGAAGAACAACTATTCAGTTGACACATGCGCCCTTGTGGTCCTCGGAAGCTGAAGATGAAGACGTGATACTTATGCTCTTTTTGGACCCTCGACTAGCATATTGTATCCTGCTCGAGGCTCGGGAGCTAAGTGTATATACTTCACCTTCAATGAATGCAAAGAAGACAGATCGTGGTATTCGGTAGATGCACTCGGACGAAAATAAAAGCACTCGGAGAGAGCATAGAAGACTTCACAGAACGCTTGAAGACCCTTGACCAGTTTATTCTAATCTTCTCGAGGCTCGGGGCTGTTGTGGGGGATATACCCCATGGTACCATAAATATGTAGATGGTGGAACCCATCTGGGACTCCCCAAATATTCAGTTGTAATCTAGATAGATCTCCTGAATTGTAACCGACTAGGGCTTTCCATGTAACCCAACCCCACCAGACTATATAAGGAGGGGTAGGGGTCCCTAGATCGGGGCGAACCGATAGAGAGGCCATGCCTTCTCACCCAACGTACATGAGCGCGGGAGGCAATACAATCCACCAAATAGGACGTAGGGTATTACATTAATATGATGGCCCAAAACTGTATAAATCTTTGCCTTTGTGTTCCTGCGTTACCATTTTGCTCCTGATCTGGCTACCCCTCCACACAATCTACTACCATAGCCTACCCCATAGTGGACTGTCGGGATCATTGTACTGACAAGGGGAATCCCCTATAGTGCACTATACTGTGAATGGAAATCAATATGACTTGGGTTATTACCTTGCTGATAAAATATATCCAGAATGGGTAGCATTCGTGAAGACAGTTAATGCCCCTCAATCAGCAGAAGACAAACTATTTTTCATAGAGGCAAGAAAGTATGAGAAAAGATGTTGAGAAGGCATTTGGTGTTCTACATGCACACTTTGATATTGTTCATCGACCAGTACGATTATGAAAGCAAGCGAATGTTATCAACCTAATGCAAGCTTATGTTATCCACTTATCCTACATGATATTGGAAGATGAGAAGGAAGCAATTGTGGATGCATGTCTTGGATTTGAATGAGAATCCAAGTGCGACTATAGTGATCCCACCGGAAGTGCGTACAAATGAGAACCATGATCCAAAGCTATGCAGAGGCACTTCGTAGGAATTTGGTTAATTATCAAAGCTTGGCCAACACACAGGCAACTCAAGAAGGATCTAATCGAGCACATATGGCAATGCTATGGCAACAAAGAGAATTAGAAAAAAAGCATTGTAACTATATATAATATAATTATTATTTTTATGATTCCTAAAAATTATTGTAATCATGTTTCTATTATTTATGCTTGATATTATTCAATCAAATTTCCACACAATGATAAACACAAAAGCATTTGTAGTTGATCTCATGACCTCTTTGTCTATTGATTGCATGAGCTGATTGTACATCTGTCTGTATGCGTAGTTCGAGGTTCTACAGACGACCTGCCACCTAAGGGTTGTACATGCCCTAACCCACCGGTCTGGTGGCAGCGGATGGAGTAGATTAATTAGTCGATGACTCATGGCCCTAGGCCTCACTAGGTCAGGCATGCTCGCTGCAGCCAGTGGCGGAGCTCGGCCTATGGTCTGGTCATGGCTCTAGGCGTATGGATAAAATATGGAAATGGAATCTGAATTATCTGATATCTATATCCATTAAAATATAAATATGGATATCCTTATCCCTGTTGGAATTCAAATGTGATAGTAAAGTGGATACATCTGAATTCCTTTTTGTCAATTTTCTCTATCTGATTCCACATCCGTATTCAGCAATATCCGGCACCATCCGTATTTGACTATATAAAACTGTCAGTTATAGTTATAACTAATGGCAAATTATGTTCAATAGAATACTAGTAACGATATTGTATAATTATATCCATAACCAATGATTATGACATTAAAAAATATTGCACCCACAAAACAATTTAAAAGTTATATTTAATTCAATGACCAATATCATTAATATAAAGTTAAATTTTAATTACTCTAGTTAATTTATGTACCGATGAAAGTAATTTTCATGTTTTTTCATTATTTGTTTGATAAATGTATATATATTTAAAAATATGTATTTATTAATAGTTTTGTTTGTTATATGATTAATTATTATAATAAAAATGAATGAATGTGATATTCTTAATGAGTGATCTCTGTCTAGACTTCTTACGTACTAATACTTTAGTCTTTACATGATTTGTAATTGTAAATTATCAATAAAAAAAGGTAAATATCTGAATATGTATCCGAATTCGAGACATGTTTTGTATTTGTATTCGAGAAAATTCGAATACATATTTGTATTCGAGTAAAAATGTGGTAAAATGTGTTATCCAAATCTGATTCCATGCAAATCCGATCCGTTTTCGTCCATACCTAGGCTTGAGTCAAATTCGGCCACTTTAAAACATTGTAGCGAAGAAGATCCGGTTTATAAAGTTTGATAGGCCCATGGAGTGGCCCTAGACGCACTGGGCTGACCCAGCTCCGCCCTCGGCTGCAGCCAACTCAATGGTAGGATGGTTTAGTGAGACACTACCTACCAGAGTTCAAATCCTGGTGCTTGCTCCTTTTTCTAAGATTTTCGTAGTATTTACCGGTGTTATGCATTAAGTGGTAAGTGGTCTTCCCGTCGACAACAAGGTGTCAGGTGACTTCGGGAATCTTTAGATCTGTCGGTTGCTCAGTCCTTTGAAGATGCTTATAAAGGTAGAGTTTTTGCGTACGTGTGTTTATAGAGGTGAGTGTACCTGCATCTTATTACATCTTATGAGCGTTGCGTGGTACGGTGTAATTCTCAAAGAAAAAAACAAATGACTAGCACAACTTCGTTTTTTGTTTCTCTGCAGGTTTACACACACCCCCCACGGACCACATAGCTTCGCCAGTTGTATTTCGTGTCTTGGCCGCCGCAATACTTGTTTAGGTTCAATGTTGCAATTTGGCACACTAACCTTCGAAAAGACTCGAAACCTAGTGCCAAGCGGTCCAATCTTCCATGTACATGATGTCGTAGGTTCAGCGTTTTCCGCATGGCTTTGGGCGTAGTTCAAGGCATCTACGACACCTAGTGCCGTGAACAGCTGGCAGTGTGTGGTAATGATCAAATATTACGTACTGCAGAGATTTTGGAAGAATGCCGTGCCACTCTTTGGAGAGAGGATGAGGTGTCCCCTATGTATCATCCCCTAAAGAAATATTTTTAGGTTCTTTTAAAAATTTTCACCCTCTAAACAACATTGTGCTGCAGCAACCTATTTGTGGGTCCCACCTCTCATTTCTTTTCTTTTTCATTTTTACTGGTCGATCCGTTTTGGCAGCGTACGTCTCAATAGTGGGTTACCCTCGCTCGGATCGATCGGAGACCGTCAGCTAGCGCAACCTGTCAAGAACACACAACATGGACGGTCGGAAGACACACAAAGCACATGTTATTCATGCACGCAGGAATATATAGCGACTAGGTCACTCAGGAGATGAGAGAAATCATTGATTGGCTGCATCGCCTATAAAAACCTCTCCAAGAGCATAGCACAATGTAATCTACCAAACATTAGCAAAAGAAAACATAAAAGCATTGAGCTTTGAGAAGATGGCGTCCTCGTCTCCTCCTGCACTGTTTCATTCCGGCAACGCTGAGGGGCTGCGAAGTTACACCAAGTTCCACCCGAGCATCTGGGGTGATTTTTTCATGACATACCAGCCGCCAACAGCACCTCAGGTAACAATGGTGTCACTCCGATGATATGGGAAAAAAAACTAGGCCGGTGGGGTAAGGCCACCCCCACGGATTTTTATTAAGAAGAAGGAACCTTCTCCCGGTCTAGAAAATTCCGGGACCACGGTTTCACCGGCGAGGAATGAGGGATCGAACCTGGGTCTCCTAGTTGCGATCATACCTCCACCCCCTCTAACCAACTAGGCTATAGGAACTTTGGTATGTAGATGATATGAAATAAAAAAAGTCTAGTTGGGGAATGTCATAGAGAGTTTCATTAGCATTAATTTCTATTCATAACAGCAATTTTTGCTGACTTAGCGAGACCTTCATTTATGGAGTATCATCCCATGAAACACAACTAGCACCGTTACCAAGTTTGCAGTCATAGTAACAGTGCAATGAAATTGTGCATATTGGTACTAGGCTTACATGCATCAACTAACAAAACTGAACTTATTGTCCCTTTTAGAGTGAAAGCATGAAAGAACGAGCTGGCGTGTTAAAAGAAAAGGTTAGGGAAATAGTGAAGAGCCCGAAAGAGTTACCAGCGACATTGAACCTTATAATCACATTGCAACGACTTGGACTGGATAACCACTACGAGAGCGAGATAGACGAGCTATTGCGAGGTGTTCACAACTCGGGCGATTGTTATGATGAAAAGGACCTGAATTTAGTTTCGCTGAGGTTTTACCTTCTGCGGAAGAATGGTTACAAAGTGTCATCAGGTAATAAGGATCGACTTTCTCGACAATCTTTTCTGTTTTGACATTATTGAAATGACTAATGATGTTTACTATCTAAATCAATCGTGCAGATGTATTCCTAAAATTTATAACGAAAGATGGAAACTTCAATAATGCTGATACAAGGAGTTTGCTAAGCCTATATAATGCAGCTTATTTGAGGACACGTGATGAGGAAGTACTTGATCAAGCAATCTCTTACACCACACGTCGCCTCCAAGAGGCCCTTCCACATTTAGAATCACCACTCGTGATGGAGGTGTCTTCTTTCCTTGATATACCTCTTTTTAAAAAGGTTGGAATAATAGAAGCAAGAAACTACATACCCATTTACGAGAAGGAGTACACAAGAAATGAAGTCGTATTGGAGTTTGCAAAATTGAATTTTAACCTTCAGCAGCTTGTTTTCTGTCAAGAAATAAAAGAATGCATGATGTAAGTTTGTTTTCACCCCAGTTTGCAATATATTATTCTTCTTACAAATATGAACTGACTTATTATCTTTCCATGCATGGAAGGTGGTGGAAGGATATCCATGCCAGATCCAAGTTGAGCTTTGTTCGAGATAGAATTGTTGAACTGTATTTATGGATGAACAATGCTTGCTATTATCCAACACACTCCCTTTCTCGAATTGTACTGACAAAGATCACAGCCATTGTTACAATACTTGATGATATATTTGACACATATGGCACCAGTGAAGAGTGTATGCAGATTGCTGAGGCCATTTACAGGTATAAACCTTCCTGATCATCCAGTCTATGGTTCGAATATTAAAAGTATCACACATATTGAATACTAATACACACTAGTTTGCAAAATTGATTTGCGTACACAAGAAAGAAAAGGTGAAGTCTTTCACTGTTGAGTCTGATTTTTTTAGACATGGGAATATATTGATATTCCAGCGTCTGCATCAAAAGATGCATATAGCTTACATTATTACAAAGGGAAAAACTTCAATCATAAAAGCACAAGCAAAGGACTAAAGGAGCATAAAAGAAAAGCATTTATCGTGTAACAGAGTGCCCACCAAAAAACCACTACTCCCATGTGTGACTGCCATCACAACAAAAATACACAAGGTCTAGACTAACCCTTAGCTGAGTTATAACCGTTGAGTCTGTGATGGAATTGAGTTTGTTTCATTTTGTAGATTATGATTGCAGATTGTATATGGCTACAAGCTAAAGCGTAGTAGATTATTGGATTATGACAATCTGGCCTGTTGATTCTTACAATTTGGGGCTTTTTTTGTTTCTCTGTTTTCATATTGTAATGACCTGCAAGATGCAATATACAAGCAACAATACCGAAACCTATTGTTCATGGTGTATAGAAAAAAGTTGGATTAGTTTAGAAAAGTGAGTATAATATTAGGATGAAAATACGATGATAGTGGCAATGCCATTATATTATTATTGAAAGTAACCTTATTAGAGAAAATTGAGGGGGAATTTATTTGGTGCTCATTTGTATAGAAGTTTTTTCTCTTGTAGCTTTAATACCATTTTAAAGCAGGAATATAATTCCTAACATTATATGATGCAGGTGGGACGAAAGTGCAGTACATCTGCTGCCAGAATACGTGAAGGGTTTCTACTTATGTCTACTGGAGACATTTGTGTCATTTGAGGATGAATTAGAACCAGAGAAAAGCTACCTTGTGTTTTACTTAAAAGAAAGGGTAAGTATAGTACTCTGTTTGATCTTATGACATAGTTGATTGTTTATAAATACACACCTTCAAAGTTATAGTACATATCCTAGGACTAAGCACCGCCTAGGCAGAATCATTATCATCTAGCTTTAGAAATGGCATAAATATTTCGATAGAATTATATGCTACTGGTATGAAAATCTGAAAAATACTTGACAACAAACTGAATATGAGGTAGATGATACTTTACAACAAACTGAATATAAGATAGATAAATTTATTAGTCAATATCAATACTGGAGCTTATTATGCATAATATTTTCTTGGCACAATTTTATTCAATTGTCTCTTAGATGAATACATGCGGCTTTGTAAGTTGTCCTAAAACATATTATTCTTTTGGTAAAAGGATTATGGTACTGCGTTCTGGCACAAAAATGGCAATCAATAAAGTTGTTCCAAACATGCTTTATCAGCATCTAAAATTACTCAACTCTTTTCATATCTCATATAGATCAAGCATTTAGTTCATCTATACTGCAAAGAACTAAAGTGGCGTGAAGAAGATTATGTGCCATCACTGAGCGAGCACCTTCAAGTAACAATGGAAACCGTTGGATCCGCTGCGCTAACATGTGCTGCATTTGTTGGAATGGGAGACATAATAACAAAGGAGGTCATCGAGTGGATCTTGAGCTACCCTCAATTTTTCAAGTCTTTTGCTATATTTGCACGGCTCGCTAATGATCTTGTATCAACTCAGGTATTTTCCTATCCTTAAACATGTTTAATTTATGCAAAGAACAATAAATATGAATTCATCTTAACCTCTGGTTCCTCTTGAATGGACTTTGTTAATTTCAGTCCATGGATTAGATTCAGAACAATATGTCTTTTACTATTTCAGTGAATCAGGATAAAAATATAAGTTCACTATAGAATTTGGAAGATAAACTCATATAGTTGTTACTAGCTAGCTATAACGAACATGACATCATTTTTTCCACTGTACTGCCACATGTTCACAGCGTGAGCAAACAGGGGACCACAGCCCCTCCAGTATCCATTGTTACATGAAGGAACACGGAACAACAATGCAAGATGCATATGAAAAGATAAAACAATTCAGTGAAGATTCATGGAAGGATATGATACAAGGATTCCTCATGCTGGAAGATCAACCACGTGCCGTGTCACGAACAGTGCTCGACTTATCAAGAACTGCAGTTTACATGTACAAGCAATGCGACGCATTTACTACTTCGCAAACACTCCAAGAAATGATAAAGCTACTCTTTGTGGAGCCAATACCATAATGAAGCTTTCCCAGGGGTTCAGTGGTGGTATATATGTACAACCATATAAGCAAACTAAGGGAAGTCAGGACAGAACCAGTATTGTCATTAGCTAAATAAACATATAGTGTTGTGCACCCGGCGGTTGATCGCAGATGTTGTTCCCAAATATAAATATATAACTATCAAAACGAATTGTCTATGTTGTAATGTTCTCGTGTAGTTATAGAATAAAAAAAATCGGCCTGCGGGGAGTAAGACCACCCCACGGTATTGTATTAAGAAGAAGACAGAAAATCTCCGAACTCATGCCCCACCCATACATGGTGGCACCACAACTTACGTGAGATAAGGCTGACCTTAGACATGTGCTTGGCATATAGGCGAGGAGATTTTTTTACAACAGCAGACTACGGGAGGGCCATCCTGCCGCTCAATCACCGGACATATGTGCGTCTGCTAGGGAAATAAATCCCCCCCCCCTACGGCTTGCCATCCGAGCTACACTCGGCTCCTATAATTATATAATATATAAGACTATTTCTGAACATTACTAATATACTAGCAAGATGCCCGTGCGTTGCTATACTTAATTTTTCAAATTTGTGGAAACTTTTTATTCTACTCTATTTTTTTCATACTTAATACCAAAGCTTCTTGATTTTTCGTTTGAGCGGATTTATGGGACTGATTTAAGAAATTCTCTGTTGGTGTTTTAGACCGGCAACCTACTAAGGGGAGTACCCGAAGTAGATGAATGTGGCCTCACCGAGATCGGTAACTCGAAGGAAGAGACACGTGGCACACAATTTAGACAGGTTCGGGCCGCGAGGCGCGTAATACCCTACGTCTTGTATGCTGCGTAGCTCTGGATTGATTGGGCACAATTACAAGATGGTGCAATAGTACGCTGTGGGTTGTATGAGATGAGGTGTGTTGAGGTGATCCTAGAGATCGGTCCCTGCCTCGCCTTATATAGTCCGGGAGGTAGGGTTACAAGTCGGAGTAGAGAGAGTACTAGTCGAGTACGTCTAGGAGTCTTCCATACAGTGCGGGACATGTACAGCTCCCTAACCGAGTACTACTCCTCTGCAGTCCTTGTGCTCCACGCCTTCAGGTGCCGTGTAGCGCAAGCCGGGTAGTCCCAGGGGCCCACCGAGTAGTCGGTCCTGGTACCCACCGAGGTAGTGGGCCCAGGGAGGTCCATACGACAAGCCCCCGAGTACTTTGTAGTCGAGAAGGATAGCTTCAAGTAGTCTTGACGGCCTTAACGAGTAGTCCTCAAGCGTCCCTGGGTGCTACAAGTCAAAAGTCCTCAAGAGTAGTCGAAGCATCCCGAGGCTGGAATGTACTCCAGCTGATGTTTGAGCAATCTTGAAGTCTTCTCGAGTAGTCCCAAGCGTCCTCGAGTACTGCCTTCGAAGGCTTTCAAAAAATGCCCGCCTTGTCTTGAAGCCGGAGCCGTTATGGAGGTGTGATTGCAAAATCGCACTCCATATGGAGTAGCCCCCGAGCCTTAGGTTGAGCCGCAGGCTCTAGCTGAGGGTCCATCTGAAGTCTTGGCAAGAAAATCCCGAAAAATCCGGAGAGAAAAAACCGAAGTACACGTGGCACGGAGCCCCCGAGCCTTGAGTCGAGTACTTCCTCTCGAATTGAAGGGTCATCTTGAAGAATGTGTCCTGAGATGCTCTTGAGACTAGCCTCTTCCCAAGTAGTCGAGTAGAAGTAGCCGAGCCCCCGAGGTGAGGCGCGTCGACTAGTAGAATACGAAGAGTCATGCTTAGCCGCTGAGTCAGCTGCGCGTGGACTTATCCAGCCGGCCGTTGCGGAGCCGGTTTGACTTATAAATAGAAGCCAAAACCCTTAGGGTTTTTCACCCATCCGAGCTGCAGTCATTTTGATTCCATCTGAAGTAGACCCACTCCCAGCGCACGCCGCCGCCGTAGTAGATCCAAGTGCGCCGCCACCCAGAGCTTTTAGGGTAGTCCCTGAGCGGATGCGCGTGAAGACGCCCTGTACTTGGAGAATGAAGCCGTCACCGTCCAAGTCATCGAAGGCCGTCGGGAAGAAGAGGGGCCGCGAAGAGGCCGCCGCGGCCGCCACCGGAGTAGCGCCGCCAATGTCTCCACCGCGGGCTGATCCAAGCCGCGAGTGGAAAAAATCCAAGGTGAAGACGGAAGATCTGTTGGCCCTCCTGAACAGCGGGTTCATCCGGGAGAAAGAGGTCGACATGTGGAGGGCCGCTGCTGGAGATCCATATCCAATGGAGAAGGCCGAAGACGAGATTCCAATGTTCGCGCAGTTCGTGGAGCGCGGACTTGCGCTCCCGGCCAGCGATTTCTTCAAGGGTCTCCTCGGGTACTATGGGGTCGAGTACCTGAATCTGAACCCCAACGGTATCTTCCATGCCGCGGTCTTCGTGCACTTCTGCGAGGCCTTCCTTGGGATCAAGCCGCACTGGATCCTTTTCCGGAAGTTCTTCCGGGTCAAGCCGCAGCCAAGTGCCACCAACCCAAGGGTAGTCGGAGGAGCCGGCATCCAGTTGAGAGAAGACGCCGCGGAGCAATGCACGGCGTACAAGCTGGTTGACTCCAACACTGACTGGAAGACGAGGTGGTTCTACATCACGAACCACCACCCCGGCCTGCCGAAGCCGAGCGGACGGCAGCCCAGGCACCGCGAGTGGTGGAACACGGAGCCCACCATGCAGGAGGGGATCCAGCTTCCCGAGCTGCTGGCACGCATCAAGGTGCTCAGGGAAGCGGGGCTGAGGGCCGAGCACGTGGCCTTCAGTTTCATGAAGCGGAGGGTGCAGCCATTGATGGCTCGAGACACCTTGGGCTTCGAGTACGCCGGCGACGACGACACGTCGCGGATGCCCGGAGGCGAGTTGGACGACAGCGACATCATCGAGAGGCTGTCGTGGATCTTCAAGGATATGTCGCCGTACACGGCGTGCCCTGTCCAGGAGTACTCCGCCGCGCGCCCGCCAAAGGAGGTGAGTAGTCGTACTCCCATATTCGAGTAGTCCTTGCTTGGAGTAGACTTGCTGATGTCTTGTGCTTTTGCAGGATGACTTGAAAAAGTTCATCTCCGAGCCGCAGCCACCCCCGAGCGGGATCGAGATCCCGAAGGGAAGGAAGGCCAAGGATAAAGAGCGGTGAGACGTCGGCGAAGGCGATGACACCGTCATCGTGGAGGACACCGACGACGACGACGAGACGTTGCAGGACCGCTTTCAGTTGTGGTCGAGGTTTAGCCGTCCAGGCTTACCTCATGTGCCTCTGGTGCAAGACCCCCTGACTAGCCTGGAGGCTAGCCTGGCTGCGCCGCCACGGAAGCCGCGCAACCCCGCCCGCAAGCGGGTGGCAAAGAAGCTTAAGGTCTCAGAGACCACGCCTCAAGAGGTAAGTTGTCTTGAACAGAGTAGTCGAGTACCCATCGTGTGAATACCCTTTGCTGATGAGTAGTCTTCCTTGTATGCAGGAGGTGCCGCCAGCGGAGCCCGTCGAGGAGGGCGACGAAGGCGTATGGGACACAGTGGGGGAGCCGGCCAGAAGTCGTAGTCCAGCCCCCACTGTCGAAGAGCTCTTGGCGCAGTTGGAGCGCCAGCCCCCTGCTCCACAGGGGAGCACGGAGCCCGTAGCCGCCGCCGTTGAAGAGGTGGTGGCTTCAGGAGCGCAGGAGAGCACTGCGTCGGCCGCCATTGCTACAGAGGAGGCGGTAGCCGCAGGGGCGCAGGATGAGGCGCCCGCCGAGGGTGGACTGGTCGACATCGCCAGCATCCTCGGTGCCCCGGCTGTGACAATAGTCCGGTCGAACTTGTAAGTACTGCATCTCCCCGAGTAGTACTTGTTGTAGTAGTCGAGGTTGACTGACGACCAATTGCGTGTGCTTCTGCAGGAAATCCACGGATCTGTCCTGGGAGGGAGATGAACCCTCTTCAGCGGTGGCGGAAGAAGTCGCGCCGCCCGCCGAGGAGTCCGCTCCCGCTTCCCAGGCGGTGCCCGAGCCGCCGGCTACCGAAGCGCCGTTGCCGGAGGCCAGCATAGTCGAAGGTGAGTACTCTTCTGAAGCTGTGGAGCTCCTCGAGGAGTAGTCATAGTCGCTGATGCACTTGTCTTCTCTTTGACAGGCGCTGAGGCTGAAGGTAGTGACATCCCTGCAGGGGTGCCGATGCAGAAGTCGACACCAGAGGTCCCGGAGGCTGCGGGAGGAGCCCCCGAGCCTATGGAAGAAGTCGTCGAGGAGGCCGCCGTGGCGGACGGGGGAGAGGGGGTCACCACGTCTCCAGAGGTCGCTCTGGAGGTGGCTATCCACTCCCCGGAGATCCAGGACGCAGAGCCCATCTGCTCTGCGCCGATGATGGAGGCCACCGCGAGTAGTCGCGGCGGGATAGAGCTGCTCGCGGACGATCTCGTCGAGCCGGCGACGGTGGCCAAGCATCTGGAGGCGATCCGCCAGGCCGAGCAGTGGATGAAGGTAAGTAGCCGTAGCTTTTGAGTAGCCAATCCTCTGTCATTGAGTACTTGTGTGACTTCAGTTGTCTATGCAGGACGTTGCGGAGAGGTCCCGAGACAAGTCCAACATGCTGCAAGGCTATGGTGACGCGGTGCTCCGGGCTGTGGCGCTGGAAGAGCAACTTGTGAAGTCGCGGAAGCACGCGGTTGCCATGCAGTCGAAGCTCGACGCCGCCTTTGCCAAGTATCATAATGATATCCAAGAGTTGCAGGCGAAGGGCGAAGACTTGGTGCGGAAGAATAAGGGCCTCCGCAACAAGAACAAAGGTACGCCGCTTGACTTGTCGGCTAGTTATTGGAGGTCGAGAAGTAGTCTAACCCAATGTACTGTTGCTGTGTTGCAGAGCTTGAGGGCCAGGTGGAGCAGCTGAAGTCCTCGGAGACGAGCATGAAGAATCTCTTCTACCGGGAGCAAGAAGCCCGCCAGGTACTCGAGCTCGACTACAAAGAACTTGCCTTCGAGTGCGAGAAGCACATGGAGCTCCGGATTGCATCTGACCGCGATCTCGTCAACTGCTACAAATCCTTGCAGAAGTTGAATGAAGACTGCGAGGCGCTGCGGGCCCAACTGAAGGAGCTTGAGGAAGCCGCACTGCCAATCGCAAGGCTCCTGGTGCCGCACCCGGGCGGCCCCAAGATTGCTCCACTGGTGGATCGCCTCAAGGAAGCTCCAAGCCGGCTGGCGGCCTATGTGAAGCACATGGCGAGATCGATCCCAAGGCAGGTCTTGGCCTTCATGAAGTCGTACTTCCCGAAGGCCCCAGTGGAAGTAGTCGCCGGTGGGGTAGCCGCCAACTGCACTGATGAGCAGTATGCGGAGCTGCTGGAGCAGATGGTCGAGGAGCAAGTAGCTGAGAAGCTTAATCTCCAGTAGCCCTGTAATAGATAGCTAGTAGCCAGGGTTGTACAAAAAACAATTGTAATGAATTGCTTAAGTATCAATGAAAGAAAATTTCCAGCAATGAGTACTCGTAGTCGCGATCTCAGAGTGCGGAGCCCCCATCGTGGAGTGGATGCGAGTAGTCGTACTCGGCAGTAGTGGTCCTGTTGTAGGGAGTAGACAGTAAAGAAGTTGATGAACGATCAAACTTTATTACTGAAGAAGTAGACCTGGGTGGCCAGGGCCGTAGTTACAGAGTAGTCGCTTGGATCCGGAGGCCGCTTACAGCTGAGTAGCGCTGGAGCGGGTAGCCGCCTACAGCAGTGGATCCGTAAGTAGCCGTGTAGGCTGGATCGTAGATCCGTAGGTAGCCGTGTAGGCTGGATCTTGGGGTGTGGTCTCTCAGTAGACCGCTGCTAGAGTCCTTGACGCTCGTCGCAGCCCAGGGTCTGTAGGTAGCCGCACGGGCTGGAGCCTGGAGAGGAGAAGTCCGGAGACTGGAGCCAGGGCCCGGAGGCCGCTTACGGCAGAGGGGTGTTGGTGTAGTCGTGTAGACTTGAACCCCGGAGTAGTCGTGTAGACTAGGCGTAGAATCGACAGAGCTGGTCGACGTTCCACGAGTTGTTGATGTCTTCGCCTTCAAGTGTTTGGAGGCGGTAGGAGCCCGGCCCGGTCACCTTTGCAATGGTGAAGGGGCCTTCCCAGGGGGAGCTGAGCTTGTGTAGTCCTTCCATGTTCTGGATACGGCGGAGGACGAGATCTCCAATGTTGAAGGAGTGTTCCTTGACGTTGCGATCGTGGTAGCGTCGGATACCCTCTAGGTACCTTGCTGATTGGACGAGGGTGGCGCAGCGAGCTTCTTCGAGGCTGTCGATATCAACTCGTCTGCTGTCTTCTGAGACGCCTTCGTCGTAGTGCTCCACTGCTGGCGAGTTCCATATGACGTCGGCAGGGAGGATTGCTTCGGAGCCGTAGACCAGGAAGTAAGGGGATTGCCCCGTTGGCTTGGATGGCTGAGTCCGTAGCCCCCAGAGTGCGTTGGGTAGTTTCTTGATCCACTTGCCCCCTTTGGAGTTGGCAGCGTCGTGTAGCCGCTTCTTGAGAGCGTCGAGCACCATCCCATTGGCGCGCTCGACGTGTCCGTTGGCCCGTGGATGGGCAACTGAGACGTATCGGACGTCGATCCCGCTGTTCTCGCAGTACTCCCAGAACTGGTGGTTGTTGAAGTTGGAGCCCAGGTCTGTGATGATGCGGTGGGGTAGTCCGTAGCGGTGCACGAGTTCATCTAGGAAGTCGAGTACTCTGTCAGCCTTGGGGCATGTGACCGGCTTGACCTCGATCCACTTGGTGAACTTGTCGATAGCCACCAATACCCTGTTGAATCCTCCTGGCGCAATTGGCAGTGGCCCAATCATGTCGAGCCCCCAGCAAGCGAAGGGCCAGGTTGGCGGTATGGTGACTAGCTTGTAGGCTGGGACATGTTGCTGCTTGGCGAAGTACTGGCATCCTTGGCACCTTCTGACGAGTTCTTCGGCATCGCCCAGAGCTGTGGGCCAGTAGAAAGCTCGCCGGAAGGCCTTGCTGACCAGCGTGCGTGAGGACGCGTGGTTGCCGCAGACACCCTTGTGGATCTCCTCCAAGATGTCCTTGCCTTCTTCACGAGGGACGCACTTCATGAGTACTCCAGAAGATGCGCCCCGCTTGTAAAGCTTGTCTCCGACAAGGACGTAGGACTTGGCGCGGCGGACGAGCTGCTCAGCCGAGTTCTTGTCGGAGGGGACCTTCTGCTCGCTGAGGTAGTCGATGAAGGGTTGCCTCCAGTCCACGTCGATCATCATGACCTCCTGCCCAGCTGGTGGATGGGCTGGGACAGTGGTCGGTGGCGCCGGCTCCGGGATGGATGGCGCGTGAAGCTCGTGAACGAAGACACCTGCTGGTACTTGAGCGCGGGTGGATCCAAGCTTCGAGAGGACGTCCGCTGCGACGTTGTTGTCGCGGACGATGTGATGGAACTCGAGACCATAGAACTTGTTCTCGAGCTTGCAGACTTCTAGGCAGTAGGCGTCCATGTTCTCCTTGTTGCGGTCCCAGGACTTGTTGACTTGGTTGATGACCACCGCGGAGTCGCCGTAGACTAGTAGCCGCTTGATGCCCAATGAAGCCGCGAGGCGGAGCCCGTGTAGGAGAGCTTCGTACTCGGCTTCTGTTGACGGATAAAAGACGTATCCCTCTACGATCCGCAAGCGTACGGACCCCACACCTTTTTCACCACGGGATTCCCAAGGTTCTTGTCAATCCGCGGAGCAAGGGGATTACAAGCGTTCGATCAACAACGACACACTAGCTACTAAAACCCTAACTACTATTATACTAGAAAAACAACTAAACTCACCAGAGAGAATGATAAACGATCAAGAGAGAAGACACTCGCCCACGGGTCTACGATACTAGAGCATGCAATCGCTTAAAGACATGAAAAACCAATCTAATCTATCGGGGATGTGACCACGGTTTCGCCCTTTCCCTCCTCTCGTACTGTCACTACGCGAAGGTATTCATGACTAGACCTTTGATGGCCACGGCGTATTGAATGGGTCCAAGGAAGCATTGGAGCTCGTACTCCCTCTACGGCATGGTAGCTAACCTTTAAGCATTAAAGTATATTCAACACAAGATGATAGATAGAAAATCCGACAAAGTGCGATTACATCTCACGATCGATTACAACCCATGGACGAATGAGAAGATTACCCCATCAAGGTGCCGATCATGGCACCGTTAATCATGGTTTCCCTTCCGCCGTGTCTTCCTCCTTCTCCACGAGAGGGTGCTTCCTTCGAGGTGGTTGATCTCCAGCCCGGAGATCCTCCTCCTCTCTCTCTAGCTTGTGGATGGCCTTCTCGGTGCCAATAAACTCCTCTCTCGCCCGTTGGCGGCGCGTCGGGGGTTTTAGGGTCGAAGATCCTTCGAGGGCAAGGAAGACGGGACCGAACCGGTGCCCGAAGTGGGCCGGGCCGATCCGACCGGGCCGGCCGGCCCGTGCCCGCTTTCGGCCCGGTTCGGTCGCCCTTTTTGCTCCGTGGGTCCTCGTGCACTTATCTACTTCGCCCCTTCCACTTGGATGATTTTGACGCCGTTATCCTCGCGATCAAGATGGAAGCTCTCTTTGCATGAAGTTGATCTTTTACGCTTCAATCCCCGGGGTGTTCCTCGTAGCACTTTGGTCCTCACCACCATTGGAAGTAATTTCAGCGAGCTCATGAACACGAACAAGACTCCATGAATGCTCCTTTGAACTTATAGCGAATCCGTCCTTTATGTCCATGTTTTCCTACATAAACACAACACTTCCAAATGCATGCACAAAGATGAACTTGTTATATGATTAGTGTGCCTAGTGGCGGGTTAGTCCAATAATCAAATCCAAACCAAAGTGTAATGAACATGCTAGGTGCACCAAAATACACCGTCAACATCTCCCCCACACTTAGCTCTTGCTCGTCCTCGAGCAAGTACTCGTAAAAGAACTTCGTCCAAGGAGTGTAATCGTGTATCACTTATCCTTCTTCACAAGTTAGTCAATCCCTTCATCTTTAATACATAACACAAAGTAATGATAATCAATCATAAACATGGGCGTTTAGAATTTTTACCACGTCAAGATATACCCCACAACTCAAACTCTTCACTCGAAGCTTTCAATTTCAGCCATACTTACTTCTTTGCTTCCATCGGAGGGTTTTTATGGTTTTCAAAACAAAAATTCCTGCAACAAGTGTTAGACAAAAACCTTTCTCCAAGCTCTCTCAAGTCACTCATATGAAGTGTCTATCCTAACCAAATTTTATAAAACTCTCACCTCCCATTAATCTCTCATATATCATGTAAAAGTGGAGCTATAGGTAGGGCTAGCGCAATCAACACAAGTATTGTCAAACTAAGAACTTCCTCTAATGGTTGTCTACCTTTCAAAGCCAATGATCATGAGAATTAACCATATGTAGGGATATCAAGGATGAGAAGATTTAGAATGGTGGACATGTGCAAGGGCAAAAGAAAATTGTGACTTCAAGGCACCAATGATGTCCTCGTTGTCGGATTGCACATGGTTGGAAATAGAGTAAAAGTTTCGTCTCACAATCAACGTGACATCCTTCCTTACACTTCATTATTTTTTTTCTTTCCTTTCACTTGATCCATCCCTCTCATATCTTCATTGCTAACTCATCTTTCTCTTTTCTTTTTCTTCTTTCATTCACATATGATATATATATATATTTTTTTTTCTTTCTTTTCCATACACATACTTTTTCTCTTTATTTTTCTCTCTCTTGACATCTTTTCAAAGCTTTCAATTCTCCCTTTTCTCGCATGCACACAATCTGAAATTTTTAAATAAACCATGCTAGAGACGAGACGAAACTTTGAAAATAGGTTGTGTTCAAGGAATACGATGTACAAAAGAGATGTATAGGTTTGGTATGGAATTCAGTGATATGCATGACTTTCGTTGCGAAAGTCATGAACTGAATTTATGACGAGGCTAGCAACAAAAGATAAGCACAAGGACATGATCATTGCTCGAAATTAAAACTCACCAAGAGAGAAGGGTCCTAGCCTAACTCATCGTGCTAATCACACTTATAGTGGAGCGAAAAAATAAACTTGGCTTTGGATAGGAATTTTTTCTTACTCTCAACTTGGAAAAAGAGGCTTTGCTAACCTTTATTACAAGGGTTTTAATATAATTTTCAGAACTGAAATCCTCCAATTTTTAGCATCGAAAATAGCACAACTAGCATGTGAAGCTCAAGATCGAAGTGCGGTATGGGTACTTTAAGTAGCAGCGATTCCACTAAGCACCACGGTAAACGATTTTCAAACCACATACTTGTGCTCATATATCAAGAATCGAAGATTAAACAAACAAGTAAATAAAGATAAACAATACATAAAACACAAAGATATATATAAGACTCTTTTTATTTGGTTTTCTTGACTCAACACTAATTTAAGACACTTGCAGAAAATTTTAAAACAGACTCAAAAACTAAAGACTCATTAAAACGCTAAGACTCTCACACGAAGATTAAACCGAACCTAATCTTGAAGTTCAAAAGCTAAGGCTAGCGAGCTAGCTCTCCCCCACACTTAAAACATACGACGTCCTCGTCGTATCTTACAAAAACCAAAGGGGAAAACTAGATCTAATGGTACTTCGAGCAAGCCTTGCACCACTTGCCTCTCATGTTTCCAACCATACCGAAAAGCTTGCGCACGTTGCGGTTAAGGAACTTGTAGTCATCTTCGACTACGCGCTCCAAGTCCTCCATACGCTGCTTCATCGCTTCCATGGTTTGAAGACATTCGTCGGCCGACGCGTAGAGAGCTGCAATGGATTGACGGCAAAATCGACAACACACCGGATGCAATCCGAAAGGGTCGTCGTCGCCATAATCTCCACCGTTGTCACCACCGTCGTCGCCACCTCCATTGTTGTCGCCTTCGCCACCGCCGTTGCCGTCGCCATTGGGGCCCTCGGGAGTCCTTTCATAGGGTTGCTCACCCCAATCATCATCATCTCTACCGGCGGCCGCCCACGAGCTCGGGCTACGATCGTCGGAGTAGTCGCTATCCCCATAATCCTTAGGCTCCGGCGACACCTCCTTGTAATCTTTGCGTTTGATGCCTTGGAGACGTGCCGACCTTCGAGCGGGTGTAGGGACCTTCTCTCCTTCGACGGGGTAGCGAGATGCAAGAGCTCCGGTCGGGACACGTCCTCCGCAACGGATACGTGCGGTCCTCTTGACGGGTAGCTTGACCTCGCATCGCATCGCCTCCTCCATCGATGGCTTCTTGGCTTCTACCTTCAACTCTAAGCTTTTTGGAGGCTCAATGGCGCTACAAGGGTGCAACACATTGCTTGAAGGGATTGATTCTCGAGCTCCCAATTCGGCCAAATATATAGTCCCGAGAGAAAAGCCCCGGGAACCTTATTTTCCTTTTTTACACTTCCCTTAAAATTTTCCGACCAAACAAGGAAGTCAAAAAGGAGCAATTCGGGCGAAATTCGGGGACATCGGGCGTCGGGCCCCCTTGGGCCGATCCTACGGGCCGGCCGGCCCACCCCCCCGGGGGCGGGGGCGGTCCGCTTTTTGCACACCGCCCTATTTGTTTCGTCCTCGGCCCGTGGGAAAAAGTTGGCCCGAGTTAATCTTCGCGAAAAACTCCCGGAAAGCTAAAAGAAAAATTATTTACGAAGTTGGTGCCTTGTTTTTCGTCCTAGGCGGGACGTTCGGGCTCTTCCTCCATGGTAAAGACGTCAACATGATGAACGGGCACGACATCGGGTTCGTAGTAAACCTTAAGCCGCTGTCCATTCACCACAAATTGATCACCGTTTATATCCATAATGGTTACCGCTCCGTTGGAGAACACCGAATGCACAACATAAGGTCCGTCCCACTTGCTTTGCAATTTCCCCTTTCCGAAGGTTTTAAACCTCGAATTGTAGAGGAGGACCTTATCTCCTTCTTTAAATTCTTTTTTCTTCAATCTTTTATCATACCACCTTTTGATTCTCTCCTTATATATGCTTGCGTTTTCATAAGCTTTCAACCTCAACTCCTCTAGCTCGCTTATTTGAATTCTCCGTTTCACCACCGCGGCATCGAGATCAAGGTTCATCTCTTTAATCGCCCAATAGGCTTTATGTTCTAACTCAACCGGAAGGTGGCAAGCTTTTCCATAGACGAATTGATAAGGGGTCATACCTATCGGTGTTTTAAACGCCGTTCGATAAGCCCATAAAGCTCCGTCTAATTTCTTTGACCAATCCTTGCCTCCCTTCTCTATGGTCTTGTTAAGTATGCTTTTTAATTGCCTATTTGACGTCTCCGCTTGTCCGTTGGTTTGTGGGTGATAGGCCGTGGAGACCCTATGCTCAATTCCCAACTTGGACAAGCACTTTTTGAAATTCTTCCGGTGAAATGAGTTCCCCCATCACTTATCAAGATTCTCGGCGTCCGAAACGGGGAAAAATCACGTTCTTGATCATAGTGATGGACTCCTCCGTGGAAGCTTTACGACATGGTATAGCCTCTACCCACTTGGATACATAATCGACCATAACAAGTATATACTCGAATCCAAATGAGTTTTTAAAAGGCCCCATGAAGTCTATGCCCCATACATCGAATATGTCGACTTGCAAGTTGTATTTCAAAGGCATAGAATTTCTTTGAGAGATGTTTCCGGTTCTTTGGCATTCGGGGCATGACGCAACATATCTTTTAGTATCTTCATGCATCTCCGGCCAATAGAATCCGCTCGACCATACTTTGGCTTCGGTTCGAAAATGGCTAAAGTGCCCACCGTACTCGCCGAGTGGCACTTCCTTAGAATCTCAAGCCTCTCTTCTCTTGGCACACATCTTCTCATCACTCCATCATTGCCAAGCTTGAAGAGGTATGGTGCATCCCAAAAATATTTCTTACTTTCGAAATTATCTTCCTTTGAGTGTTTTTGTCTAGATGATCGAGGGGCATCTTTCGAATTGCTCGAATGATGTCGATCATCCAAGTATCTTTATCAAGCACTCTATAGAGGTGGTCATCTCTCATCTTATCTTCTATGGGCTCTTTATCATCTTGCCCACGATTCATCCTAGACAAATGATCGGCCACAACATTTTCCACCCCCTTTTTATCACAAATTTCAACATCGAACTCTTGGAGAAGAAGGATCCAACGAATCAAACGTGGTTTAGCTTCCTTCTTAGCCAAGAGATACTTTATGGCTGCGTGATCGGTGTAAACAATGACTTTCGAGTTCACGATGTAAGATCTGAATTTTTCGAAAGCGAATACCACCGCTAGCAACTCTTTTTCCGTAGTAGCGTAATTTAATTGTGCCCCACTAAGAGTTTTGCTAGCGTAGTAAACGGCGTGAACTCGGCCTTCCTTTCTTTGTCCCAAGACCGCGCCTACGGCGTAGTCACTTGCGTCACACATGATCTCGAAAGGTTGGCTCCAATCCGGAGGTTGGATGATGGGAGCACTCACCAACGCATTTTTCAAGGTCCGGAATGCCGCTAGACACTTCTCATCAAAGTCGAAAGCCACATCTTTTTGAAGAAGGTGTGTTAAAGGCTTAGTGATCTTTGAGAAGTCCTTTATAAATCTTCTATAGAATCCGGCATGGCCTAGAAAGCTCCTTAAGGACTTAATATCCGTAGGAGGTGGGAGTTGCTCAACCGTCTCTACCTTAGCCTTGTCCACTTCAATTCCTCTCTCGGATATAACATGTCCGAGCACTATGCCTTGCTTAACCATGAAGTGGCACTTTTCCCAATTTAAAACCAAATCTACCTCCGCGCACCTTGTAAGGACCTTTTCTAAGTTTGCTAAGCAATCCATGAACGTCTTCCCGTAAACGGAAAAATCATCCATAAACACTTCAACAATCTCTTCGATGAATTCGAAAACACGGCCATCATGCAACGTTGAAAAGAGGCCGGAGCGTTGCATAGGCCGAAGGGCATCCTCCTATATGCAAACGTTCCGTAAGGACATGTAAACGTTGTCTTATGTTGATCTTCCGGTGAATGGGGATTTGCATGAACCCCGAGTATCCATCGAGAAAGCAAAAATAAGCGTGGTTTGCTAACCTCTCGAGCATCTCGTCTATGAACGGTAGGGGGAAGTGATCTTTCTTCGTCGCTTTGTTAAGCTTACGGTAATCAATACACATCCGCCACCCGGTCACGGTTCTTTGCGGTATCAATTCATTCTTCTCATTCTTCACCACGGTTAAACCTCCTTTCTTCGGTACACAATGTACCGGCTCACCCATTCGCTATGTGGAACCGGGTAGATGATTCCGGCATCAAGTAACTTGATAACCTCTTTCTTTACTACCTCTCGCATGGCATGGGTTAGCCTTCTTTGGTGGTCCACTACGGAGCTTACATTGGTCTTCCATTGGTATACGATGAGTACAAAAGGCCGGGCTAATACCTTTGAGATCGTTAATTGAATATCCAATCACCTTCCTATGTTTTTTTAATAAAATCAGCAACGCTTCATTTTCTTCGGGACTCAACTCGTCGCTCACAATGACTGGATAAGTTTTGTCTGGGCCCAAAAATTCATATTTTAATCCCTTGGGCAAAGGTTTAAGGTCTACTTCGGGCACTTGTGGCTCCTCGGGTTTGATTTCTCCTATGTCTTCGAACTTTTCTTCCTCCACGCTACCATCATGCGGCTCTAAGCCTTTTGTCGCTTCCTCTAGTTCTTCATCTTGTTGATTACTAATTTGATTTTCCATCGCTCTTTGCAGCGGGTCCCTAAGGGTTTCAACAAAACAAAGACTATCTATCTCTTCTATTTCTTCATCTTCGGGAGGAAAAGGTGTAAGGTGTTTAGAAGCACGAAGAAAGTTATATGTGTACTTTGTTCCATTAAGGTTCATTGTTACTTTGCCTTCTCCGGCATCTAACACGGCATCAACCAACTTAAGAAAAGGCCTACCTAAGATTATATGATCGAATTACTATGGTAAGCATCAATAACAAAGAAATCGGTTGGTATGTAGTTCCTAGAGATTTTTACTTTCATGTTGCAAGCAATACCTAGAGGTTTGATAGTTCTACCATCTCCCATAATTAATTTCGTTGATGTTGGAGCTAAGTCTAGGTTGTGGTATTGAACTTTATCGTAAATTTTAGAAGATAGAACACTTACTTGGGCTCCGATGTCGCATAAGGCTTTGCATTGAACTCCGTTGATCTCGCAACTCAAGTGCGGCGTCATCTTCTCTTCTTCTTCGGATCCGATCGAATAAATTTCAGCAAGGCGAGCGTATGGTGATGCTTCGGGCTTGATCCCCATGATCCTCTTCACCTCGGCAATATGTTCCGGATCCACCACGTCATCTCCAAAGAGCTTTTCAAAAATCTCACCGGTGGTTTCGAGGTCGTATGAATTTTCAGCTTTCCTCTCCGGTGGGAAATCCACTTCCAATGCTCTTGCCATCCCCTTTTGATTAGGGAACGGTCTTCTCTTGTCGAATACTTCTCCGTAATCAATAGGAACCCAATCCATTGGCTCGAACTCCCTTAGTGGCTTCGCGCTTGACATGCTTCTCTTGTTCGTCTCATTTGGTGCGACGAAGTCAACGTTTGGTGTAGTTCTTGACTTGATGTGTTCTTGTTCAAGCTTCTCCATGATTGGCTCCTCTTTTGTGACTTCCGGGGTTGCCTCTTTAGAAAAATCAGCAAGCTTTTTCTTCCTTGAATTAAATTCCGGCTCTTCCGCAAGTCTTGTTTCCCAATCTCTTCGCATGGCAGCCGCTTTGCTAACTTTTTGTAGAAGTTGGGCGGCTTCCGTGAGTGTTTTCTCCATGAGATCCCCACCGCACACATTTCGACGTGTCGCATGCAACTAGGGGTTAGGGAAAAGAAAAATGTATGCAAGAGTACGTCACCGGTGAAGCCGAGTTTTGGTCCTTGTTCAATTAATTCATTAAACCTTTCCCCGTGCTTGGTCTATCCCTTCCTCTTCTCCTTGCATGAAATTGATCACTTGCCTCCTTAGATGTTGAACCTTGCTCATTGGAAAGAACTTCTCGCAAAACTTCTTTGTCAACTTGTTCCAATTGCCTTCAACTTCAAAGGACGCAACCGAATACCATGTCTTTGCTTTGCCGGCAAGTGAGTAGGGAAAGAGATTCCATTTGAACCATTCATCGGGAACTCCTTCTTGACGCACCGTGTTGCATATTGTCGTGAAATCCCTTATGTGTCTATATGGGTTCTCCGTAACCATCCCTTCAAATGGGTTTTCCGCCACCATCTTCATGATTTTGGATTTAATTTCATACTTGGTCGCTTCGAGCTTCGAATCCGACTCTTGTACCTTTATGTCTTCACATCGAGGGCTAGCGTAATCCCTTAATGATTTCTCCGGTTCTTCCACGGGTTGATTAACGAACTCCATCTAGACAATAAGATAAAAACAAAAACAAAAAAAGAAACAAGTGTTTTTCTGATAATATATGTTAGATAAAGCAAATAAAAGATAAACTAAAATATAAAACTAAGTTAGATGCAAATCAAACGATGTAAACTAACTTGCTCCCCGGCAACGGCGCCAGAAAAAGGGGCTTGTTGACGGATAAAAGACGTATCCCTCTACGATCCGCAAGCGTACGGACCCCACACCTTTTTCACCACGGGATTCCCAAGGTTCTTGTCAATCCGCGAGCAAGGGGATTACAAGCGTTCGATCAACAACGACACACTAGCTACTAAAACCCTAACTACTATTATACTAGAAAAACAACTAAACTCACCGCAGAGAATGATAAACGATCAAGAGAGAAGACACTCGCCCACGGGTCTACGATACTAGAGCATGCAATCGCTTAAAGACATGAAAAACCAATCTAATCTATCGGGGATGTGACCACGGTTTCGCCCTTTCCCTCCTCTCGTATCGTCACTACGCGAAGGTATTCATGACTAGACCTTTGATGGCCACGGCGTATTGAATGGGTCCAAGGAAGCATTGGAGCTCGTACTCCCTCTACGGCATGGTAGCTAACCTTTAAGCATTAAAGTATATTCAACACAAGATGATAGATAGAAAATCCGACAAAGTGCGATTACATCTCACGATCGATTACAACCCATGGACGAATGAGAAGATTACCCCATCAAGGTGCTGATCATGGCACCGTTAATCATGGTTTCCCTTCCGCCGGTGTCTTCCTCCTTCTCCACGAGAGGGTGCTTCCTTCGAGGTGGTTGATCTCCAGCCCGGAGATCCTCCTCCTCTCTCTCTAGCTTGTGGATGGCCTTCTGGTGCCAATAAACTCCTCTCTGCCTGTTGGCGGCGCGTCGGGGGTTTTAGGGTCGAAGATCCTTCGAGGGCAAGGAAGACGGGACCGAACCGGTGCCCGAAGTGGGCTGGGCCGATCCGACTGGGCCGGCCGGCCCAGGCCCAGTTTCGGCCCGGTTCGGTCGCCCTTTTTGCTCCGTGGGTCCTCGTGCACTTATCTACTTCGCCCCCTCCACTTGGATGATTTTGACGCTGTTATCCTCGCGATCAAGATGGAAGCTCTCTTTGCATGAAGTTGATCTTTTACGCTTCAATCCCCGGGGGTGTTCCTCGTAGCACTTTGGTCCTCACCACCATTGGAAGTAATTTCAGCGAGCTCATGAACACGAACAAGACTCCATGAATGCTCCTTTGAACTTATAGCGAATCCGTCCTTTATGTCCATGTTTTCCTACATAAACACAACACTTCCAAATGCATGCACAAAGATGAACTTGTTATATGATTAGTGTGCCTAGTGGCGGGTTAGTCCAATAATCAAATCCAAACCAAAGTGTAATGAACATGCTAGGTGCACCAAAATACACCGTCAACAGCTTCGTTGTTTGAGACCTTCCAGAAGATCTGCAGGACGTACTTGAGTTGTTCGCCCGTTGGAGAGATCAGGAGTACCCCTGCACCTGCGCCCTCGAGGTTGAGTGAGCCGTCAAAGTACATCACCCAATGCTCTGGTCGCACGGTGGGAGTAGGCAGCTGATTCTCCCGCCATTCTGCCATGAAGTCGACTAGTGCCTGCGACTTGATGGCTGTGCGTGGCTTGAAGTCGATGGTGAGGGCGCTGAGCTCGACCGCCCACTTGGAGATTCTTCCAGTAGCATCTTTGTTCTGCAGGATGTCGTCGAGCGGGTAGTCGGTGACGACGGATATTGAGTACTGCTGGAAGTAGTGTCGTAGCTTCCGCGAGGTGATGAGTACTGCGTACAGGAGCTTCTGCACGGGCTGATAGAAGGCCTTGGACTCTGATAGAACCTCACTGAAGAAGTAGACTGGGCGCTGGACTGGGTAGGCGTGGCCGTCTTCTTGCCGCTCGACAACGATGGCAGTACTGACCACGTGGGTAGTCGCAGCGGGGTAGAGCAGCAGCTTCTCGCCCTTGTGAGGAGCCGTGGGGATCGGTGGCTTCGATAGGAAGTCCTTGAGCTGGGCAAGGGCTTGATCCGCCTCTGGAGTCCACACGAACTTCTCTTTATGCTTGAGTAGTTTGAAGAAGGGGAGCCCCCGTTCTCCTAGCCTCGAGATAAATGCGGTCGAGTGCCGCCATGCACCCCCGTCGCCTTCCGGACGTCTTTGATGCTCGTGGGAGCTTGCATGCCGGTGATGGCGGAGATCTTCTCGGGGGTTGGCTTCGATGCCGCGCCGGGCCGATGATGAAGCCGAGTAGTTTGCCTGAAGGTACGCCGAAGACGCACTTGTTCGGGTTGAGCTTCCAGCGGTACTCGCGCAGTGATGCGAAAGTCTCTTCAAGGTTGTCGATGAGGGTACTGGAGTTTCTGGTCTTGACGACCACGTCATCCACGTAGGCCTCGACGTTCTTGTTGAGTTGCCTCTTGAAGCAGGCCTGGATAGCTCGCTGGTAGGTAGCGCCGGCGTTCTTCAACCCGAAGGACATGGTCGTGTAGCAGTACGCGCCAAACGAGGTGATGAACGCGGTCTTCTCCTGGTCTTCTTCCTTAATCGCGATCTGGTGGTACCCGGAGTAACAGTCGAGGAAGCAGAGCAGGTCGCAGCCCGCCATGGAGTCGATGACTTGATCAATCCGCGGCAACCCGAAGGGGTCCCGGGGCGCGTGCTTGTTGAGGTCGGTGTAGTCGACGCACATCCTCCACTTGTTCGAGTTCTTCTTGCGGACGTGGACAGGGTTGGCGAGCCACTCAGGATGGAAGACTTCTCTGATGAAGCCAGCAGCGAGTAGTTTGGCGAGTTCCTTCTTGATGGCGTCCCGTCTGTCGTCGGCAAAGCGTCGGAGGTGTTGTCACTTGGGGGTGGCCTTAGGATCGATGTTGAGGCAGTGCTCAATCAGCTCCCTGGGCACTCCTGGCATGTCCGCTGGCTTCCACGCGAAGATGTCGTGGTTAGCCCGAAGGAAGCTGATGAGCGCGTCTTCCAATTTGGGGTCGAGGCCTGCCCCGATGGTGGTGGTCTTGCTGGGATCGCTCGTTCGAGGTCGATCGTCTTGACGAGTACCTCCTCGGTGGGCCGAGGCTTGTTGGTGCTGTCAGACTTCTCTGGGATGTCGAGTTCACTTGTGGCAAGCTTCTTCGACGCGGCGTAGACCTCCATCATCGCGTTGGGTACTTGGTTCGTAGAGGCGATCTCCACGGCTTCTGTGTTGCAGTCGTGAGAGATCTTCAAGTCCCCTTGAAGGGAGAGTACACCAGCTGGGCTTGGCATTTTGAGTACCAAGTAGGTGTAGTGGGGCACCGCCATGAACTTGGCGATGGCCGGTCTGCCGAGGATGGCGTGGTAGGAAGTCTCGAAGTCCGCGACCTCGAACTTGATGTACTCGGTACGGTAGTTGTCCCGAGACGCCCTAAAGGTAACTGGCGGGACCACTGAGCCCAGTGGAATAGCCGCGTTGCCGGGGACGATGCCGTAGAAGGGCGTGTTGCTCTTGGTGAGCATATGAGTGATGTCGAGCTTCATTTTCTTCAAGGTCTTGGTGAAGAGGACGTTGAGCTCACTTCCGCCGTCGATGAGCACCTTGTTGAGTTTGGAGCCCGCCACCACTGGCTTCAGGACGAGGGGGAACCGTCCTGGTTCAGAGAAGCTGGTCCATTGATCCGCGCGGGAGAAGGTGATGGGTACTTCCGACCACCTGAGAGGGGTCGGGACCGCTGGCTCAATGGACATCACTTCACGACGGGTAGCCTTCTGCTCCCGCCGCCGGGGCAATCCGCCGAAGAGGACGTTGACGGTCTTGTCGGGCTCCCCGGAAGTCGTTGTTGTCGCCGTCCTTCTTCTTGCCCTTTTGGTCATGAGGGTGCGGTGGCTCGGCGTATCCTTGAGTGCATGCCTGAGTTGGTAGCACTGTTCGGTGGTGTGGTTGCCGTTTGGATGCCACGGGCACTTCTCCTTCAGCAGGTCTTTGAAACCGCCGGAGTTCTTCTTCGAGTTCCCTTTCGCAGGGCGCTGGATAGTCGCGACAGTGTTGTCTGGCTTGCGCTTGCGGTTGGGACCCGAGTAGTTGTTGTTGTTGTTGTTGCGGCCGCCTTGGTTTGCGTTGTTGCCGCTGCCGCCGCCCTAGTTCTGCTTGGTCTTGCCACGGATGGCGTCGTATTTGGCATTGGCCTTGTCTTCTTCATCCGCCCAGGACGTGATCATGTCCTTGAGGTGGGGGATGGACCTGGGGCGGCGGCGACCGAAGTCTTCGAAGGTGCGGCGGTGATAGAGACCGTCTGGGAAGAGGTCGATGACCTCCTTGTCGGTGACGTCGACGACGGTAGCGCGCTTGTCGAAAAAGCGGCGCATGTACTTGCGGAGGGTCTCGCCTTGTTCTCGCTTGATCATGGCCGTGTCCATGCGAGTACCCGATCGGCCCATGGCGCCCGCGAAGTTGCTTGTGAACCGCTCCTTCGGTGGTCCCACTTGTCGATCGAGTGCTTATCCGGCGACTCGAGCCAAGTGAGTGGTGCTTGGTCCCGGCGAAGGGGAAGTAGAGGCACTTGGTGTCGCCGTTGCCGCCGCCGTTCTCGATGGAGAGGGCGTAGCACCGAGCCACCGGATGGGATCTCCGCTTCGCATCGTACTTGGTGATCCCCAAAGGCTTGAACTTGTCGGGGAGGAGCAAGTTGCGAAGTCGAGGTGAGAAGGCGGGGAAGCCGTCGCCCTCGACCGCGGTGGTCGACTTCTTCCGCCGCGGCTCCTCAATCTTCGGCGAGCGTCGTAGCCGCCCGCAAGGTGCCGCAGGCGTGGTCGTTCGCGTGGCCTCGGCCGCCGCGGCCGCCGCCGCCTCCCGGCCCTCCCGTTGGCCCCATGATTGGAGCTCCCGCCGCGGCCCGCCGCCGCCGTCGGGATCGTTGCCGCCCCCCGCCGGCCGGAACGCGGTGAGGGACGACTTCCCGGTTGTCGTGGTCGCGGCCGCGAAGGCCCGCCGGCGTTGGAGCGACGACGGTTTGGCTCGGGCCGGGAGGTCGGCTCGAGTACGGTTAGGACCGTTGTTGGCGCTGCGACTCGTGGCTTTGTTGTCGCGGGGTCTGGCTGGAGGAGGTTGGTTGACTCTGTTGTCGACCCGCATGAAGTAGGCGTCTTCGCCGAGCTTGGCGATGACCTCTCCCGGCGCGTATGCCCCGAGCCCGGCGTGCGATCGGCGCCGTGATTGACATGAGGCATTGCTCGGGGGGTAGTGTGTACTCTGCGCTCTCGATCGCCTCGAGGGCCTCCGCAAGGTTGCGGACGGGGAAGTTGTCGCGGAGGCACGGCGACGTTCGGCCGCGCTTCCGGTTACGCTCACGTCGAGCGTCTCCGTCCGCGGGTTCTCGTTCGGTGGAGCGTCGGCGAGAGCTCGTCGGAGGAGATGTCTTCCCGTGTACTTGTCCCGAGCCGTGCCTCGAAGGCCCGGGGTGTCGCCGGCGGCCATGAAGACTTGGCGATCGGGGGTGCCAAGGCCGGACTCGCAGGGTGCCACCTCGCTTGGTGTGCTTGAGTCAGCCCGGGCTAGGGGTGTTCCCTCCTGGAACGGTAGCGAGTCGATGTAGGCGACATAGCGTGAGTCTCCCCTTATCAGGTCGGCAGGCTTGCAGTCTGGCCAGTAGACGTATCTCCCGGCCGGTGTGGATGTTATAACCAGCCCAGAGGCCGGCCCTGACAAGGGAAGCTCAGTGGAGTTGTCCTCGGGCTCGGGCTCCTCAGGGTCCGACCCGAAGTCGAACTCGTAATCCGGGTTCGAGTAGAACTCGGAGAGAGGGCTGGAGTCCGAAGCGCGATCAGGGGCGGTGTCGGAGTCCGAATTGCACTCGGGTACGGGCTCCTTGCCGGCCCGGCGCGAAGTGGGAGCCCCCGTGCGGGCCCGGCTGAGGATGCGGGGGCCACGCGCGGAGCGCTCGCGAGGTGAAGGGACCGCCTGCGATGGCTGAGCAGCCGGCTCGCATGCGATGGCCCATGGAGACATCGAGTTCGAGTTGGAAACGGGCTCGAGCTCGAAGTCAGCGTGGTGGTTGAAGAGCGAAATTTCGCCGAATTTGCCGGCGAGTTCGCCCGTGATGACCTCTGGAAGCGTCACGAGGCCAGTCTTCGGGTTGGGCGGCATGGTGAGGCGGCGCTGGAAAGAGCCCGCGCCGTCTGCAGTGCAGACCCAGGCGCCGAACACGAAGGTGTCGCCGCGGTTGAAGGCGACGGTTGGCTTGAAGTAGACGGGAGCCGTCGAGTTCACCATGTGATCTCGGGCGAGAGCCCCTACCTGGCGCGCCAGCTGTCGGTGTTTTAGACCGGCAACCTACTAAGGGGAGTACCCGAAGTAGATGAATGTGGCCTCGCCGAGATCGGTAACTCGAAGGAAGAGACACGTGGCACACAATTTAGACAGGTTCGGGCCGCGAGGCACGTAATACCCTACGTCCTGTATGTTGCGTAGCTCTGGATTGATTGGGCACAATTACAAGATGGTGCAATAGTGCGCCGTGGGTTGTATGAGATGAGGTGTGTTGAGGTGATCCTAGAGATCGGTCCCTGCCTCGCCTTATATAGTCCGGGAGGCAGGGTTACAAGTCGGAGTAGAGAGAGAGTACTAGTCAAGTACGTCTAGGAGTCTTCCATACAGTGCGGGACATGTACAGCTCCCTAACCGAATACTACTCCTCTGCAGTCCTTGTGCTCCACGCCTTCAGGTGCCGTGTAGCGCAAGCCGGGTAGTCCCAGGGGCCCACCGAGTAGTCGGTCCTGGTACCCACCGAGGTAGTGGGCCCAGGGAGGTCCATACGACATTCTCCTTGCTGGTTTTGTCGGGGTTCGGGGGTTTCCTAAACCTGGAGAAGGTTACTTCTCTTAATGAAACCTATGGGTCTCTTCACTTCACCAGGCTTAGTTTTAGTCTTTTCACATGAATCTCTGCACTTTTGCTAGAAGTCTAGTCTGAGTTTTGAATTTTTCATGTTCTTTCTACTCAAAACCCCATTACATTCATATGATTTTTTTTTGTTTGAACAAGATTTTCGAGAGAAACCATATTATCCAATACAATGTGATCGATTTGGCAAAGATTATATTTCAGACATGGTTTGAGTCAGTAAACACTGTTGCTGTCTGAGCGTATTGTACATTTGTTACTGCAGACCTTTCTTAATGCAAAAAGCAAGTAGCGTATGCCAACCTACAACAATATATGTTGCCGAGCATATGATATTAATATTTTCATGTTTAACTTCTCTACTCTATGTAATGCAAGTCACTTTCATGTTTTCTTTTTCCAAGCCATCATATGATCCTAATGTTTTGCAATTAAATATATAGCTACGCCCTATGTTTTTCTTTATAAGGCACACATGAATATCAAGATTTAAACTTCACGATTTTTGTCCAATAATTTAGCTAACATTTTTTACGTAACACAAAATTGGAATGGTTAGATTCATAATCAAGTCTACTTTCCAATGATTATAAGTCTATAATCACAAATAATATAGTGTACAATCAATGAAATGTCAAAGTTCAATAAAAAACACTATCAAACACGAATTAAAGTTCAATTAAATGACATTTTATAGTAGGGTAATAAAAAACACGAATTGGGCTCGGTCATTCATCCCAAACCCCAAACACTATCAAATGAGCTTATGGAATATACAAACAAAAAAAATCTATAGGTGGTAGGGAGCCTTTTTACTGGAACCAGTGGGTCTTGGGTTCAAGTCCGCCTATTCCACATGCCTTCAATTTTTTTTCTATTTTAGGTTGGAAGGCCTCACGAAGCCTGGACTGTTTTAGGCCGCCTGTGGGCCTCAAGGAGCCTGGGCTGTTTTAGACCGCCTGCCGGTTTTATTCGGTCTTCTGATTTTACCCGTGAGCGCAGGTAGGTTGGCTATTTTTTCAACAAAAAAAATCTATAGGTGGTAGGGAGCCTTTTTACTGGAACCAGTGGGTCTTGGGTTCAAGTCCGCCTATTCCACATGCCTTCAATTTTTTTCTATTTTAGGTTGGAAGGCCTCACGAAGCCTGGGCTGTTTTAGGCCGCCTGTGGGCCTCAAGGAGCCTGGGCTGTTTTAGACCGCCTGCCGGTTTTATTCGGTCTGCTGATTTTACCCGTGAGCGCATGTAGGTTGGCTATTTTTTTCAAAAAAAAAATCTATAGGTGGTAGGGAGCCTTTTTACTGGAACCAGTGGGTCTTGGGTTCAAGTCCGCCTACTCCACATGCCTTCAACTTTTTTTCTATTTTAGGTTGGAAGGCCTCACGAAGCCTGGGCTGTTTTAGGCCGCTTGTGGGCCTCAAGGAGCCTGGGCTGTTTTAGACCGCCTGCCGGTTTTATTCGGTCTGCTGATTTTACCCGTGAGCGTAGGTAGGTTGGCTATTTTTTCAACCGGTTCAAAGGAGAGGGTTACGGTTTTCCTTGGGTTTTTGACTCTAGGCGCCGGTTCACGGGGTTTTTCTCCGGTTCCCTGCGACGGACGAATTTTTGAGGCAGAAACAGTCCTTGCTTTAATATTAGGTAGATATAGGACTGTTTTTGAACATTACTTGAACCATGAAACGTGCATGAGTGGCTTTCCAGTTCATGGAAAACATGTTATAGATGGTTCGAATGAGTTGAACAAGTTGAAATTGATTGCCTCTTTCGCAACTACAAGTGTTCGTTCATTCTTGAAGGGGCCAACTGTATATCTGGTAGTTGTAGTTCTGAATGGACGTGGAGTTTTTTTTTTAGGACCGCATTGGAGAGCGAATTTAGTCAATTCCGAAAATGTATGAGACTCTGCAAGGCATGCAAAGTAATCTAACCTTCTCATCAACTGCAAGGCATGCAGGGGCGTGTTTGACACGGCCCCCGGAAGGTGGCCTGCGCTCCCCAACTGCAAGGTGCCATGTTTGATTAGCTGGAATCACTAACGAGCCAGGCTCCCGTGAAATCAAAAATTCTTCTCTCTCTTGGCTCCAAAGAAGCGCAAATCTTTCTCGTTTTTTCGAGTCAGGCCATGGCCGAGCTGCAGCGCGCTCTCGCTTGGGTCGTGTCACCTCCCTCACCCTATTCTTGTTTCTCACGGTGGCGGCCGGGGTGACACTAGGCCAGAAACGATTTGTCCTGGCACTAGCAAATTAGCGTGTTGGCGGGTGCAACTATGAACCGCTAGCAAAGTGGGCGCAGGGGCGCCGGGACAGCAACCACCAGCATTGAAGCATCACTGCTGGCGGGCGACATAATCCACCCGCTAGCACAAATGGTACTATTTATGCTGGCGGACGAGTTATGTCGACCGCCAGCATAGAAGGTTTAGTGGGGGCGGCCTACATAAGCCAACCGCCAGCACAAATAGTCCCATTTCTGCTGGCGGGTGGCTTATATCGACCGCCAGCAGGGATCTTTACTACTGGCGGGTTTCATATGCACCCGCCAACACAGTGAAACTGAAAATAGCTTGAAATTGATACAAGTCACCAATATTTCAACATGCATGGACAGCAACAACAAGTAAAATTCAAACTGAAATATCAACACAAACAACACCTTAGAAAGATTTATTTCATACAAACAACATGCGTGATGAAAAATGTTTCAAAGCACACTTAAAACCAACACAAATTAAAGTACACTACATTAGGGACCTCTCACAAATCAACACAACTTTGCCTCACTCAAATTTCTTTGACAGTCCGTCTGTGATATAGCTACCAAGCACTAAACCTATTATCAAGACCACAACAACGATGATGGTGCCCTGCATGCAGAATCCTTGATTTTTGTTGTGCTTCTTCCGATAGCCAATTTCCGCCATAATGTCAATAAGTTGCCCTCTATGGTCTGCAAGTTCAAGCCTCGTTTCATTATTCGCTATCTTCAAATCACTCATCCCCACCTTCAGATCGAAATGACACACTTCATCCGATTCCATTGTTCCGAAATTCCGAATTTGCTAGTGGTGGCTCCCGCACTGCCCGGCGGATACACAACACTAGACGGTTGTGCCGCTCTTGGTGCCGGCGTTGCACCAACTAAACTGCTGAACGACTGATAGTTTGGCGGCAGCAAATGAGGGTGAAATTTTTTCAAATGGTTGATGTATTGATTTTCAAAATAAACTTCCTGACATGAATTAGGGTCCCCCTAAAAGAATAAACAACAAATATGACTTCCATCAATAAATTGGATAATTCTATAGACATAAAATTATATCAACCAAATCATTAATAATCAACAATTATGGATAATTCTATATCTACCGAATCAATAATAATCAACAAATCTACTAATATTATATCAACCAAATCAATAATAATCAACAAATCCTACTAATATTATATCAACTAATAATCAGGTAATAATCACTACTATTAGATCAACCGAATCAGTACTAATCAAATGAATTAGGGCATGAGATGAAAAACAAACCACGTGGTTGTTCGGGCACTTGTAGATGATGGTATTTGAATTGGTCTTGTACCAAATTAACCGGAGCCGACACGACGGGCGGTCCCGGCGGGGGAGAGGCACGAATTGGCTAAGGTTCGGCGCGACCGAGCTGCTCGCCATGCGACGGCGGTGAACCTGCTCGACGTCGGTCGAGGAACTGGAGGTTGAAGAGTGGTCGACGCGTTGCCGACCGCGGCGGGCCGAGGCGCGGTGGCACACGGGCGAAGCTCACGCACGAGCGGCGGTGGCGAGGGCGAGGGTCGGTTGCGCCGGCTGCCGGCGGCGGCGGCTAGGTTTGGGAGCGAGTGTGTGAGTGAGTGAGTAGTTGAGTCAAATCGTGTTAGGACCAAAGATATTTAGACAAGTGTGCTGGCAGTTGTCTTAATAGCCCGCCAGGAGAGGCATCCGTGCTGGCGGGTGGCTTAATAGCCTGCTAGGAGAGGTATCAGCGCTGGCGGTCAGCTTATGCCACCCGCCAGCATAAATGGACACAGTGCTGCGGTCAACATAAGGCACTGCCAGCGCCCTCGAGCGAGGTGGAGATGCACCCAAGGGGGCGTCAGGCCCTCGAGCGAGGCGGAGATGCGCCCGAGGGGGCGTCAGACCCTCGAGCGAAGCGAGTGAGTGAGTGAGTGAGTGAGTGAGTGAGTGAGTGAGTGAGTGAGTGAGTGAGTGAGTGAGTGAGTGAGTGAGTGAGTGAGTGAGTGAGTGAGTGAGTGAGTCAAACCACATTCCGACCGGAGATATTCCGACAAGTGTGCTGGCGGTTGGCTTAAGAGCCCGCCAGGAGAGATATTAGTGCTGGCGGGTGGCTTAAGCGGACCGCCAGCATAAATGTACACGATCTTTGCCGGTCAATATAAGGCACGTCCGGCCACGAGAGATTCTGCTGGCGGCGGTTTCCTTATGCCAACCGCCAGCACTGTATCTTCTATAAATATAAACCAGCCCCTTCTTCCCAGCAACCTTCCAATGGCGTTGTGCCTTAGAGGAGCTCGGGAAAAGCTCCAAAAATACCAAATCTAGGGGGAAGGTTTTGCTCTTGATTTTCTTGGAGGAGGTGGCTACATAAGGTGAGTTTGTGCTATTTTAACCTTAGTTTGCTCCTTTTATTAATGATTTCTATGTAGTTAGGGATCTAGATCTAGACCTAGGGTTAGCTAGGAGAGAGAGGGGAGTGAAGAGAGATATTGATTTAGAGATTTATTTTTTAAATAGCTTTAGATTTAAATTATTAGTTTGTCAATGCAAAATATTTAAATGTTCATAATATAGAAGCAAGTTATATTAAATTACATATAAGTTATTAGTTTGTCATTAATAGCAAGTTTACATTATAGAAGTAATTATATTTAATTATTATTGCAATTATAGAAGCAAGTTTACATATTAAATTCTTAGTTTGTAATTAAAATTATTATCTTCAATAATTAAATTTATAGAATTTAGTTTTGTTTCCGTTTTTTACATATTAAATGAAGAATATAGCATACGGAGTTTTTAATTAATAGAATTACTTTTATAGGTTATTTAAGATGGAACATAGAGCGTGGATGTATGGCATACGGAGAAATTCGTCTACATTCTTGACAGAGTTAACAAACTTTCTTGAGGTTGCGCAAAAGCATGCCCAAATTTCTAGGACAAATCAAATACATTGTCCATGTTGTGATTGTTGCAACAAAATTGATTGGGAAGATATTAATGCCATTAAGATGCATTTGATAAAGCGTGGTTTTGTGAAAGAATACAAAACTTGGTCCCACCATGGTGAAGTAGAAAGTACTTTCAACAATGTAGACATCGGCATCAGGTATGATGAAGTGGCTGATGAAGATGCAGATGAAAATGATCATGTCATGACGGATGATGCTTTTGGTTGTGAAGATCAAAATGATGATCAAACAGATGCACCACAGGTGGACGAGGAATGTGATGTTGATATGGAAGAAATGTTGCGCCACATTGAACCGGAGGTGTTGCTAGGGAGTGCTAAAGGGTTAGAAAATTTTGAGACACTAAAGAAGGTAGCAAAGGACCGTATGTATGAGGGTTGTGGGAAGGAGTGGACCGTGTTGCGTTTCATGCTCCATCTTCTGATTGTGAAGGCAAAATTTGGATGGTCGGACAATAGTTTTAACGAACTCCTTACTTTGTTGGTCAATCTACTCCCGAAGCCTAACTTGGTCCCAAGAAACACATATGAAGCAAAGAAGATTATCAACCCATTAAAGATGCGAGTGCAAAGAATACACGCATGTAGGAACCATTGCATATTGTACCGCGGTGACTATGCAGAACTAGAGAAGTGTCCAAATTGCGATGCTAATCATTACAAAAGTAATGCCGATTTTGCTGTGGAACGGGTCATTGCATCTAAAGGCACGAAGAGGAAGGTTTGTGGAAAGAAAAGTGTAATTTCTCAAGTTGAGGAGGAGTATAGTATTGGTACTGACACTGCTACTCAACGTAAAGTCCCTGCATTGGTGATGTGGTACTTGCCGGTGGAGGATCGTCTAAAGCGATTGTTCTCGAACCCAAAGACCGCTAAACTAATGACTTGGCACGCAGATCGCCTAGAGAAGTCTGATGGGAAGCTTCGACATCCTTCTGATGCTCGGCAGTGGAGGACCTTTGATTCCAAGCACAAAGAGTTTAGAGAAGAAAAAAGAAATATAAGGTTCGCGTTAAGTACAGATGGTATGAATCCTTTTGGTGAAAGAAGCAGCACGCACATCACATGGCCAATGTTGATGACCATATACAACCTCCCCCTGGCTATGTCACAAGAGAAAGTTCATTTTGCTTACCATTCTAATCCAAGGACCGAAGCAACCTGGTATTGATATAGATATCTTCCTGGAGCCATTGATGGAAGAAATGGAGAAGTTTTGGAAACATGGGGTTGAGATGTGGGATGAGTACAGAAGGGAGACATTCACACATAAGGCAATTATCTTTGTTACCATTAATGATTACCCTGCCCTATTTTCTTTGTCCGGTCGAAAAAAGGAAAAACGAAGTTGTGTAGTTTGTTTGAATGGTACAATATCCGTGTACCCGAAAGGATCTCGAAGACAGACGGTGTATATGGGGCACGGACGGCGGCTACTAAGGACTCACAAGTACCGTAAGATGGCAGACTATTTCGATGGAAAGATTGAGAAGTACTCTTTTGCCCCACAACCGGCCACCGGTAGAACCGTATTTGAAATGTGTCAGAAGGTCAAGTTTAAACTTGGTAAGAAATCAAAAGGTGATAATTCAAAAGGGGGAAGGAAGGAGGCTGAAACTACAGAAAACATTGATGTGTCTTTCGAGAAGATGTCTATATTTCTTAAGTACTTGCCATACTGGGAAGATTTGACAGTGCGCCATGCCATTGATGGGATGCATCTTCAAAAGAATGTGTTTGAAAGCACAATGGGATTCTTAGGCTTAACAGGAAAGGTAAAGGACGGACTGAAGTCGCGTAAGGATCTTGTTGACCTAAAAATTAGGCAAGAACTTCACCCACAACCACGACCTAATGGTAAGCGGTACCTTCCACCTGCTAGCTTCAACTTAACACAACATGAGAGGTTGGCTATCTGCAAATGCTTGCGCGGGCTGAAAGTGCCAACCGGATTCTCATCCAACATCCGATCATTGGTCTCGTTGAAGGACATGACGCTTACTGGTTGTAACTCTCATGACTGTCATGTGATGATTACTGTTTTTCTCGCGATTGCGATCCGAGCTGTCAAACCAATATTCCTTAAGATGGTCATCACAAGGATGGCACTAACGGGTTGTGTGTTTCCGAATCCACCACCGCCAGAGTACGCATGGGTTCAAGTTGTTTCGGTTTCTAATGAGTCGTGCGAGATTGATATCCCTACTGAGGATGGGATCGCGCTTCTCGGTGATGCGAGGAACCAATACATATTGTGGCATCGTCGAGATATCATAATTAATACATCACCAAGTCCCTGCTTGCAACCTAGCCAAGAACGAGTACCCCCCAGGATCCAGATGCTGCAATGGTCGAGTACACAATGGGTGGGGAACATGGAGGCGGTAACAATGACAACAACATGATGGTTGTGGAGCGAGGAGTTAACAATAATGACAACAACATGCCACAAACTCCTCCGGCATCGGGGGCGAGGGCGGGAGCATCATCATCTCCGAAATCCGATCCAAGACCACAAACTCCTCCGACATTAGGGGCGAAAGGGCGGGGACATCATCACTGAAATCCGATCAAAGACTACAAACTCCTCCGACATCAGGGGCGAAAAAGGGGGCACCACCATCTCCTCTGCCATGTCCAAGACCACCATCTCCTCCTCCAGCAACCAAGATGCCAACAACAATACACCGGATGATAAACTCATATGAACCAAAGACGAAATCATCTGATGTTGACTTGTTCTTGAAAGTACTGAAGAATAAACCTAAATGGGCTCCAACATCCGGTAAAAAATCACCTAATGTTCAAGTACTCAAGAAGGCACCAGATGAAAAGTCTTTATCCCGCACCTCTTTACAAAAACAAAAGGAGGAGCACATAAGTATGTTTTCGTCGGATGAGGTGCCCGACAAGTATGAGCATGGCAAACCATTCTTGTTTAGGTGGCAACTGAACGAAGGGCCGTCGAAATTAATGAGGCTGCATACTTGGATCATGCACGCCATGAAGCAAGGCATTCACACTATCACCGCCAATCTCCCGAAATGGGTGTTCAGTAGCTCTTATGACCGGAAGGTTGCAATCGATTTCCCCGATTTGCATGCGATGTTCCGTCATGAAAAACTCGACATCAATCTCGTCACCATTTGGTCCATGTAAGTCAACATCCCTATACGACATCCAAATCTATTCCATATGTATTGTTATTACCATCCTAAATAAACTTTTTTGCAGGATGAGCGACTGATGAAAAGAAAACAAATGGGAGGTGGAAGGTAGCATTTATTGACCCACAACAAGTAACCAAATCACAACACACGTTCATAATGAGGGATGAATTAAGAAAGAAAATAGAGAAAGAAGCAAAGACACCAGAAGAGAAAGAAAAATTAATAAAGGGTTACGAGAAAGCTAAACTTCACGAGGTGTCTGTATACATTTCAACGGTCATGAGGAAAAACCAACATAAGGATTCTATCAAGTTTGCTTACAATTTTGAGTAAGATCCTTTAAATAACAATTTCATCATTTGCCTTCATTTTTTAGTCTATTTATATTAATTATTTTAATTTTATGCAGTGATCATTTCATTTGCTTTCACATGTGTCCGAAGTTGGGAACTGTGGGGGTCTTCGACTCATTACACTATTCATCGTCTTTTTACAAGACAATCATTGATATTATAAAAAAGTAAGACAACTAAGTGCAATATATAATCACTAATGCGTGTATCAACTATATTTCAAATTGTATTACTAACATATGTTTTTATTTCCTTAAAGTGCGTATAGGCTATACATACTCAATGGCAGGGAGCACAAGAAGGAAAAATTGGTGATACGCAATGCCAAATGGGTAAGAACACTTCTGTTAATAAGTATCAATCATTTTTATCAGAGTTGGTACACTTCTGTTAATTAGCACCGATCATTTTTTATTTGGTTGTAGTGCTACAAACAACCTCCTGGTAGTGTACTATGTGGATATTATGTGTGTGAGGTTTTGAGAAATAATGGGAGGTACCAGACGAATCCTGAAGACGTAAGCCTCTAGTTTGTACACAACTATGTATGTTCTAATTATGGTCCTGATGGTAATGCATAACAATCTTCATTTATTGTGTTTACGTGCAGATGGATACCATTGACAAATCATGGGGGCAACTTGGTGACAATCAAATCACCAACATTTGTGCGGACATGGCGAGATTCATCCTACGTGAGATTTGCCACGAGGATGGAGAATTCTTCGATAAAGAAGGAGTTTTGACATTAGATGATGCAGAAAGGTTATGTAGATGGGTGTCTTAGGGTTATCTATTATGCACAATGTTTTGTAATGTGTCTTATGTATACATTTTTTATTTTAGTTTGGATTGTGTGTTTGTGATACATATATTTGGATTTGGCGGCTAAATACAAATTAAATTACTGTAAATTAAAGTGAATTTAGCATACAAATGCCAATGTGAAAAAAATAATAGACGAAAATGACAAATTATATACAAATAATAAACAATTATGGGGAATTATATAGGAAATGGGAAAAATGCTTTCTGTGGCGGGCGGTCTAAGCAACCGCCAGCAAAGATGAATTTTGTGCCGGCGGGCGTCCTAAGAAACCGCCAGCAGTGATGGCATTTGTGCTGGCGGGCTGCTTAAGTAACCGCCAGTGCTGATGACATTTGTGCTGGCGGTCGTTTAAGTGACCCGCCAGCACAAATGGCTCTGTGCTGGCGGGCCGGCCACCCGCCAGCACAAAGGGCCATTTCTACTGGCTCAAAGTTGCTGGCGGGTGCCTCCCCCGCCAGCAAAAACCGGTTTTAGCCGCCAGGACAAATTGTTTAGTGTGAGTCCACAGCACTGTTGACGGTTAATAATTGTATCAAAGTTCGTTTGTGACTCGCAAGCGTACAAGTCTCCCGTCGTAGTCAAGGGACCCTTCTTCCCTCGAGTGGTGAACCCAAGGTATCGAATCCGTGGAACAAATGTGTGACGCAAAACTTAATCTATTAAAGCCAAGTAACTTCAATCTTCGATAAAACCCTAATGCATCTAAGTAAAAGACACAAAACGAATCTAATCTACTAAAGACCGGAGAAAACAAAGTAAGATTGGGTAGATAAACCGATCTGGAGGGATCAGGATAAGCCTTTTGTTGAAGTTCCAAGCAAGAGAAGAAGTAGCAAATCGAATCTTAATAGAAGCCTCTTTAAATCGTGGTTTCCCGTCCAAATCCGAAAACATCCGCCTTTCGAGACCCCCGTTCTGTCACAACGTATCCCTATTCATGCGGGGAGCTTAGGGCGAGTCAAAAGACAAGTCGAGATTCTTTCGGAGGATCCGGCGTGTACCTCTAGCCACCGCGGCTACAAGAACACCCTATGTAATCTATCTCGAGAATAGAATTGGAATAAGCAAAGCCGATCGAAAAACGAAATCTTCGAGGAAACACTTGATCGCTAGGAAAAGATTCAACTTGATAATTCAACTATAACAATGATACATACACAAGATCACCACCGGATCCTTCCTTGATCTTGCTTCTAGCTCCGGGAACTCCGACGTGGTCTTCCGTGCAAGGTTCCCACGTCGGCTAGGGAAACCCTAGTCAACTAGCTCGACCCTCTCCTCTCCGAGATGGTGTCCCTCTCTTCTCTGCTTCTCGGCGGCCGAAGACGAAAAATTCTCCCCATGGCTCTCGGTCAGGGGGCTATAAATAGCCCGATTGGCGGCTAGGGCAAAGGAGAGGGTGTTTGGGCCCTAAATGGGCCTGGGCCGACCGGACTGGGCCGGCCGGCCTAGGCCCATTTAGGCCCAGCCCGAGGGCTCCTTCGCTCCACGTCGGTTCCCTTGCTTCCCGGATGTTCCCCCCTTTGCATGTAGGTCCATGTCGTCGGTTTCTCTCCGAATTGGACTCAACTCCTTGTCTTGCAAGATTCGAAGACTTTTCTCGGTCGGTCCCCGGAGTCCGTCGTCTTCTCGGATCAAGTCGCCGGCTTCTTGGAGTTAAGTTTGCTTCATTGCATGACTTGTACGGGGCTTCAAGGTCTTGTCATGAGGTGCTTGATGAACTTATCCCGAAAGTCTTGCATTCAACACTAAAACCCTGCATAAACATTAAACTCCAAAACCGACATGCACACGTGAACTTGTTATACCACGGGGGTTAGTACCAATGGATAAGGTATAAAACTCATGCCAACACCGAAGGTAAACTCATGGCTAGGTTGACGGATTTTCACCGTCAACATCTCCCCCATGCTTAAACCTTGCTCGTCCTCGAGTAAGCCTTCGATGGATGTCACCATTGCCAAACAATGTTAAAACTTTGCACTTGATCACACATGAGTAAACATAATGCTCTCAAAATTTTAATTCATTAAAGTTCCATAATGCACTAGCCTTCATCTCTACGGAGGGTAGATTCTTATTAAGCTTATCCCACAAGTATTAACATGCTCACAAAGTTTTAAATAGATCTCAGAATTTTTGAAATAAAGAACGAGATAAAGAAAAGCTAAACCAAATTCACAAATTTAAATCATCTCGTGTATTGCTCATGAACTCTCATCTCACTTGTCTCTCAAGCCTATATATTCTACTCCTTTCCCTCTCATATATATGTGGTAGACTTTATATGGAGCTTTGGGAAAGTTTAGTCCTAACAAGATTTTATAAATGAGGTGTTGTCAAAACAAGACAAGCTTCTCATGGTCTTACCGAGACTCGTCAAAAAGGTCATTGGAAAATAATGTTAAATCAAGGAGGGGAAAGAGAAAAATACACACACTTTTAGATGAGTGGACATGTGCAAATGGCAAAGAGTGATCCCGAGGCACAAAGGAAGTCCTCGTTATCGGATTGCACATGGTTGGAAAATGAGAATGGATCTTTTTAACTTGAAGCCTTGAATGCACTCTTAGAAAACCGGGGAGTTTACTTTACGCACATTTTTTTCTTTCTCATATTTCTCATTCTTTTCTTTCTTCTTTCTTTCTTTCATTATATATATATATTTTTCTTTCTTCACCTTGGAAGTCACGTATATCGCCGAATTTTTTTTCTTTCATCATTATATTATTTTTAAAAAAAAATACTCCCTTTTGAATTCTAAAACTGCACCGTACCTACCTCCTCCCCCATGCTTAGACGTTGCTCGTCCTCGAGCAAAGAGGCGAAAAATAAGGTAGGTACCGGAAATATTTTTCCTTGGAGAGATACTTGAAATCTTCAATGTCGGCACCGTCCTACGATCTTCCTTGAATTGATGATCCATTCTCAACGATAGGTTGTGGTCAAGGAGGTAATCACAAAAGATGATATTTGGTTTAAGGGTGGATATCCGGCGAAGTTTGTGAGATCTCCGATGCGGGGATACACAATGCACGGATAAAAGGCTAGCAAAAAGATAGATACGCAAAAATGGAATGACCAGCTTCTTAGTCTCGGGCCACAGAAATCATGGCCTGCAATAACTCACTCAAAAATAAATCTTGTACACTAAGGTTTATGCACTCAAATATATATAAGGCTTTGGATAGGTTGAGCAACACACAAGCGATATTTGTGACAAGGTTAGCAATATTTTTGAGCATAAAAGACATCTTTAATCTATTCATAACTTGAGAGCACATAAAACACTATGGGTCTTTATTTTAATCATAACCTCCGCTGAAAATTAAGCTAGCATTTAAATAAATTCAGATTTGTATTTTTAAGAGAGCACTAGCTTAAACATGCATAAATCAATTACAAAGATGAACAAAGCTGCAATTATAATCATATATCATCATGGCACGAATTTTGTAACTTTTCCAATGATATAATCAAGGTGGTGTCTTTATTAATGATGACATCAAGTTGAAATACAAACTGAAAATAAACAAACATGCTTGCTGAAATTTAAATAAAAAACAGAAAATACTACGCAAACACACATAAGCAAAAGCTGAAAATTACAGAGAAAAAGAAAAGAAAAGAAAACTAAAGTTCCTAAATCTTCTAGTCCTCCGCCGGTGGTTGATGTTGATGATCTTGATAATAATACCCTTGCTCATAATATGATTGGACATTCCCTCCGACGAATTGATTTGGCTCCACAAGGTGAAGGCGTCCAAGTTCAAAGGCAATATTTGCATTGCCTTCACCAAGTTGAGTTGCGTTAGCTTGGATGGTTGCGATGTTTTGAGCGTTTCTTGCAGCATACCCTCTAATAATGGCCATGCTTTGTTGTGGTTGGGGATGATGAGCGTAGGACTCCGCGAAGTTAGCGTTGGGCACAACATAATTTTGTGGGGGTACCGGTGCACCACCCCCCCATGCTTGCTCTTGTGGCCCTCCGTAATAACTTGGCGGAGGAGGGACCCCGCCGAATGGTTGCACATTGGGTTGTGCTCCACTCGCTTGTGCGGAGGATGTTCCCTCCTCTACGATTCTTCCTCTTTTGTTCTTCCTTGCAGGGACAAGTAGTCCCTCTTCCAACCAATCTTCTCTCCCTTCATTGAAAAGCCTAAGCCTCTCGTTGGGAAGGGGTAGGTTCACTATGGCCAACCGATAACCTCCTCTCTCATCTCCACTAATGTATTTGCCTTGCCGCAAATATTCAATGCCGAGAGAGGTACCACGCAAAAGGTGGGCAGGGTTTCTTGCGATCCCCGGCCGCAAGGAAAAGGCCAACATGGAGAGGTAGCACCCTGAACCAATATTACCCGCCCCCGATGTTGCTTCACAACACCAACGGTTGATCATAAGGTAAGAAGGATCTATTGGCTGCCTGGCAATTAAAGCCGAGTATAGCCAATTCAACTCCGTGTCGGTCACCTTTGTTTCCTTCATCATCCCCAATACCCTCTTGCACATCCAAGAGTGAAATATCCGGATAATGGGGTTGCGGATGCAATTGCGTTGTTGATGGGCTTCTCCGGAGATCATGTTCCAAAATCCCGCTAACATGCCGGGTGGCACGTCAACTTTCTCCGGAGCTCCCTTGTGGAATCCAAGGAGCTCCCTAACGTGCTCGTAGGGAACCACTTGTTGGATTCCCTTCAAACGGAATGACAAGCTTTGCACCCCATCATCATCAACGATGGGTGCAATAGTCATCAAAATTTCCAAGGCGAACCCCAAATGGGTGTCCACCGATACTCCGTTGGAGAACTGCACCCATCCGAGGTGCCCCAACATATAGTATATGTCGGTGCCAAAACCCAAGGTGTAGAGTGCTTGGTCGTCGAACTCGACGTTCGGCACAAGCCTCTTCTCAAGATTGGCGAGCCTCTCCTCCTCCTCCGCCGACAAGATGATGAAGCCGTACGAAGAGTATGTCGGGGAGTAAGGAGGTGGCGCGGTTGAGCGAGTCGATCGTCGTGGTGGCGCGGGCTGCTCCTCCGTGTGCCCACGAGGTTCGGTGAACCTCATGGAAGTGTTTCTTGCAGCCCTCATACCACCAAGGAGGAGAGCATCGTTCCTCCTCGGTGGCGCCGTATCCGTCTCCATGCTCCGAGGAGACTCGGAAACCGAGTGCCTCCTTGAAGACGTGGTTGATGACGGCTTGGACGACGACGAACTCTTCTTCTTGGAGAAGAGACTTGTGGTCTTCTTCCACATGGTTGCTGCACTCTTTCTTCAACTAAAATTCCGGGTTACAACCGGTAAACTAGGCACTTAAACTCTTTGCTTCGGATGTGGACTTTGAGTGGATTAAGGATGTGGATTTTTTTTCTTGAGCTATCAAGCTTGGGATGGTTGGCTATGTCTACGGAGGTTTTGAGCACACAAACTTGAACACACAAACAAGGGAAGGAGAGGGAAGCTTGCCTGCAGAAAACGGGAGCCGGGGGCTCCTTATGTAGGGGAGGCCGGCCGGCTGGGCCGGCCGGCTCGGGGGCCTCCCCGGCTCCTCCCCGCCGCGTCTTTCTTCCAGCATGATCATTTCGCCTCTGCAACTTTCCTACCCGCGTGCTCCACGAGTTGCACCGCCCAAACGCTCTCGTCCACTCCTTTTCTTGCATTATTGGTCCTCCCACTTGATGCTCCATGCTTTGGGTCATGTCCATGCTCCCTAGCTCCACTTGCTTCACATGCCACCATGAAAATCCTGCAAAGTTGATGCTTGCTGCCCACCATGCTTGTCCTTTGCATGTGGAATTGGTGAAAGTTGATAAAAGGGAATCCAATGGTGCATGCATGATTAATTCAAACTAGATTGCCTCCATTTAGGTGTGTTTAAGGTTAAGCACTCCTCTAATTCGAAATTTAAAATATTTTTCAGAGCCATGCAAGAGCTCAAACATAATTTTAGAGAAGTTTTTAAACCATTAAAAACAAATGTAAGTCGAAAATATTTTTCGACTACGTCGATTTCGGTCTCACCGGATAGTTTGCCTTCATTGGTTGAGAGCAGACATTTTCCCGGCTTGATCATGGGGGCATAGGTTTAGGTTCTAATTTTGGCTAAATAAGAAAGATTTTGAATAAAACAAAATTAGAATAGGCTTAGAAAAATTCTAATCCTAGAGAAACCAAGGATATAGATTTTTAAAACCAACCAAAAGTTTTGATTTCTAGGTTCACGCGAGTTCTACCACGTGCTGAATTTTATTAACACCTAAATATAAATCGTGGCTCTACTCGTGTGGTTTTAGCATGAAAAATAAGTCAACCTCAGCACCATAATGAGGGTGAAAGGTTGAGTTAAGGTTCTGAAATTATTTGGTTGAGGTTTCTCGAAAAGAAAAGAACAAACAAGCACATAGGAGGGTTCATGCAAAGGGTTTATGATAAAGCAAACATTCAATCAAGAATTATGTCTCTAATATTGTTCAACCACTTCTAAGTCTAATGTCTTTGCGTAATAAAACTCAAGAACTAAATTATTAAAAATACTCGAAAAACCTGGAATCGGGTTGTCCTCCCGGTAGCTTATTTTTGACTCGACGAAACGGGTTGCCTCCCGCCTAGCGCTTCGTTTATAGTCTATAGCTAGACTTCTTCACTTGATTACTCCGGATCAACGCTCTTTGCGGGCGTTGCAATCTTGGGTACCCACTTCCGCACCATCTTGGGCGCGGGCTTGTCTTCCGGCTTGGGTGGCTTAGTCAGTTTTTTGGTCTTCACAGGCGGCTTCTCTTCCTTTGTCTTGACGGATGCAACACCTTCTTTGATTTTCTTTACGTTCATTTTTTTCGGCTCCTTCTTTTTCAGCCCCTCCGTTTGTTTTGGTTCTCCCTTCACTCCAATCATGTTGCATGCCTCAATCCTTGGACGGAACTTGAAGGAACTCTTTTCTCCGTTGATATCGAACATGATCTCCCCCTTGCCAACATCAATAGTAGCTCCCACGGTCTTGAGGAACGGCCTCCCTAGGATGAGCGGCGGCTTCTCCCTCTCTCCCATCTCGAGCACAACGAAGTCGACGGGGATGAAGTGGTGTCCGACCTTCACGGGTACATCTTCGCAATGCCCAAGGGATAGCGAATGGAGTTGTCTCCCAACTCCAAACATATTCCCGTAGGCTCCATCGGTAGGCGTAGCTTCTCGAACACATCCCTCGGCATGACGCTCACACTAGCTCCAAGGTCGCATAACGCCTTCTCGAAGTTGAAAGAACCAACTGAACATGGAATTGTAGGGCACCCGGGGTCTTTTTGCTTCTCTAGCCCATTAGCAATAGCAGCACTACACTCCTCGGACATCTTGACATGATCTACCCCGAGTGTTGCTATCTCATATTTATTTGCAAGTATGTCTTTAAAGTAACGAGAATATGTAGGTACTTGTAGGGCATCTAGTAATGGCATGTTGATGCTAAGTCTACGCACAACTTCCACAAACTTCTCAAAGTGGTTGTCAAGTTTACCTCGGAAGTAGCGTGGCTTGAGTTGTGGTATCCTCGTGTCTTCCTCCGGCATCTCGAATTCGGGTTCCTCGGTGACGATCCCCGTAACCTTCTCTTTAGCAAGTCCTTCCACCTCGGTGGATGGTTTAAGCTTCCTTGCTCCCGCGGAACGTTCCGGATCTTCGGTCTCCTTCCCCGAACGCGTTTGAATGGCCTTCGCCGATTCGGGACATTTGGGTTGTCCCGGAAGCTTCCCTTCATCATTAGTGAGGCGCCCCGCAAGTTGTCCCACTTGCGTCTCGAGCATCTTCATCATGTTGAGCACTTGATGATTGGAACTTCCGACCTCCGTCACTTTGCCGTCGATGTTCTCCAACACCTTGTCTATGGTCTTGAACTTGGTGACGGTGTCCTTGTTGATCTTAGCTTGCTCATCCATGAACTCCTTCAATTGTATACGAAGCGGAACCGCGTTAGGAATAGATGAGCTTGCATTAAATTGAGGCCTATCTTGCCCGTAGCGGAAGTTCGGCAATTCTCCCTTCCTCATGTAGTCGAGCACTTTGGCTTCCTCCGGACAATCTTTGCGGACATGGCCATACTCTCCACACTCTTCGCATGTGGACCTTGCTTCGGCGGCCTTCAAGTCTTGAGCCTCTTTCTTTTCCATCTCCATCTTCTCCAACCTCCTCATGAGCGAGTCGATCTTGCCCTCAAGTATGTCCTCCTTCTCCACTTGCAAGACTCCTTTGACATTCCCCGTGGGTTGAACCGGATGTAGGCGCCCGGACGACGCCCACGTGTCATTATCCGCGACCTTCTTGAATAGCGTGAAAGCTTCCGTCGGTGTAAGCTCGATGATAGATCCTCCCGCCGATGCATCGATGATCGTCCTTGACGCCATGGTGAGTCCTTGATAGAACTTTTGCACGAGGTCTTCTTTCGGGAACTTGTGATGTGGAACCGCCCGGTGTACTCGTTGAAGCGCTCGAATGCCTCCGAGATAGTTTCGTAGGATATTGAACAAAGGTGGCAATCTTATTACGCAAGCTTTGAGTTTTACCCGTGAGTAGTATTCCTTCATGAAAGCCTTCATCAACGTGTTCCAATTTTGCACTTGTCTCCGCCGGTTGAGAGTGGAACCATTGCAAAGCCTTCCCGAGTAGTGAGAACGGAAAAAGCCTTGCCCTCATTTGATCTTGAGTCACCCCATCCATGTTGAAAGTCTGACATAGTTGAATGAATGCTTGGAGGTGAAGGTTCGGATCCTCTTTGCCGGTGAAGGGTGAATGTTGCACCATGCGGATTGTTGAGGTCTTGATCTCGAACGGTCTTCCGATCTCCTCGAGGTTCAAGATTGGTAGGTCGATGATGTCTGGGGTGCATAGCTCCCCAATCTTGCGTTCTTGCGGTGGTTGGTCACCCATTGGTGGAAGTCGATTCTCCCGCGGACTTTGAGGTGGTGAATTCTTCGGAGATTCCCGCGATCCTTTGTCTTCCGACTCCGAATCTACAAAATCCAGCTTTTTAGCTTGATGTGCTTCGCGTCTCCTTAGCCTGTAAAGTTTTTCTGGATCATCCACAAAATTATCGGGTTTGTTGGAGAGGTAGCCGTCCATCTCCTGTTAGGGTTAGCAATAAAAAAAGTATGCAAAAAACTAGAAAGTAAAAACGAATCTATAAAAAAAACTAGAGTTAGACAAACTAGATTAGATGTATTTTGAGGATGATCAAAATTTAGTAGATGCAAAAATAAAAACAAAAAGAAAACTGAAAATTACAAAAAGGCAATAAAAAATCAAATCTTGATCACTTGTTCCCCGGCAACGGCGCCAGAAAAAGGGGCTTGTTGACGGTTAATAATTGTATCAAAGTTCGTTTGTGACTCGCAAGCGTACAAGTCTCCCGTCGTAGTCAAGGGACCCTTCTTCCCTCGAGTGGTGAACCCAAGGTATCGAATCCGTGGAACAAATGTGTGACGCAAAACTTAATCTATTAAAGCCAAGTAACTTCAATCTTCGATAAAACCCTAATGCATCTAAGTAAAAGACACAAAACGAATCTAATCTACTAAAGACCGGAGAAAACAAAGTAAGATTGGGTAGATAAACCGATCTGGAGGGATCGGGATAAGCCTTTTGTTGAAGTTCCAAGCAAGAGAAGAAGTAGCAAATCGAATCTTAATAGAAGCCTCTTTAAATCGTGGTTTCCCGTCCAAATCCGAAAACATCCACCTTTCGAGACCCCCGTTCTGTCACAACGTATCCCTATTCATGCGGGGAGCTTAGGGCGAGTCAAAAGACAAGTCGAGATTCTTTCGGAGGATCCGGCGTGTACCTCTAGCCACCGCGGCTACAAGAACACCCTATGTAATCTATCTCGAGAATAGAATTGGAATAAGCAAAGCCGATCGAAAAACGAAATCTTCGAGGAAACACTTGATCGCTAGGAAAAGATTCAACTTGATAATTCAACTATAACAATGATACATACACAAGATCACCACCGGGATCCTTCCTTGATCTTGCTTCTAGCTCCGGGAACTCCGACGTGGTCTTCCGTGCAAGGTTCCCACGTCGGCTAGGGAAACCCTAGTCAACTAGCTCGACCCTCTCCTCTCCGAGATGGTGTCCCTCTCTTCTCTGCTTCTCGGCGGCCGAAGACGAAAAATTCTCCCCGTGGCTCTCGGTCAGGGGGCTATAAATAGCCCGATTGGCGGCTAGGGCAAAGGAGAGGGTGTTTGGGCCCTAAATGGGCCTGGGCCGACCGGACTGGGCCGGCCGGCCTGGGCCCATTTAGGCCCAGCCCGAGGGCTCCTTCGCTCCACGTCGGTTCCCTTGCTTCCTGGATGTTTCCCCCTTCTGCATGTAGGTCCATGTCGTCGGTTTCTCTCCGAATTGGACTCAACTCCTTGTCTTGCAAGATTCAGCACTTTTCTGGTCAGGTCCCTGGAGTCTGTCGTCTTCTCGGATCAAGTCCCCGGCTTCTTGGAGTTAGTTTGCTTCATTGCATGACTTGTACGGGGCTTCAAGGTCTTGTCATGAGGTGCATGATGAACTTATCCCGAAAGTCTTGCATTCAACACTAAAACCCTGCATAAACATTAAACTCCAAAACCGACATGCACACGTGAACTTGTTATACCACGGGGGTTAGTACCAATGGATAAGGTATAAAACTCATGCCAACACCGAAGGTAAACTCATGGCTAGGTTGACGGATTTTCACCGTCAACAGGCACCCGTGCTCGCTACAGTGGCGGTGGTGGCCGGGGGGGCTCCATCGCACCCGCGTTGCGCTCGCGGTGGCAGTCGGGGCGGGCTCCCCGGTGCCCGCGTTCGCGGCAACGGTGGTTAGCGGGTGAAGCTCCCCCGCGCCCGCCGCCGCGCTCGCGGCGGCGACCGTGGCGGAGCTTCCATGTGCTCGCGGTAGTGGTGGCGGTGGGCCGGGGGCGGAGCTCCCCCGCACCCGCGCCGTGCTTGCGGCGGCGACCGCGTGGCGAGCTCCCCGGCCCTTCCGCTCGCGGCAGCGATGGCGGTGGTCAGGGGCGAAGCTCCCCTGCGCCGCCGTGGGCCGGAGCTCCCCCGCGCCCACAACAAGAGCTCGCTTCGGCACCGTGTTCGCCATCTTCAACACCGCCTACCGATTGTTTGATAAAATGGCAAAGAGGGAGAGGGATGGTAAAGCCACCATGTTCCAGATGCAAGGTTACTCTACTAGTGCATGAAACGCAAATACCAATTCAACCTGGCTCATATGAGAAAATAAATCAAACATGACACGTGCATAGGCGGAGCCGGGCTATCGGCCAGGCTTGCTAGCAGCGTGAAATCAAACACACCTCTAGATGCCTTGTCTACCCATTACGTCGAGCATTTGGTGTGCGTCCCGCCTGCGATGCGGGCCAGCACCACATTGCCCAGCACCGGCACCCGGCGGTAGGAGGAGGAAGCAGCCATTAGATGTGACCCAGGCCTTGTTTAGTTGTTGGAAAAATTTGTCTTTTCAACGTTTTGAACTCCTGTAGCACACTGTATCACGTTTCGTTTGTTTGTGGTAAATATTATCCTACCATGGTCTACTATGCTTCAAAGATTTGTGTCGCAAAGTACATCAAAACTGTGTAATTAGTAATTTTTTTACCTACATATGACTTTTGGTGCATAAAAACTTTAGCAAACTAAACAAGGCCCCAGTGAGCAGTGACAATGAAAGGGAAAGCCGACGTTGCATGCAGTGGGGGCACGTCGGAGCCGTCGCTCCTTCGGGAATTTTTTACACATATATTTTTATTTTTTCAAAAATATATGATCCAAACAAAATTTGTCAAAAATGTACCACAACCACATGGTGTTTCGGCTCAACTGTCGTATAACACAGCAGCCAGGAAGGTCAACCTCCGTGTCAAAACGGTCAGGTGTGCGGGTGGCCTGACAGTGGGCTTACCACCGTGTGGCACGCGGTTGACCGCCAACCGCCGTACCACACGGTGGTTGGCGGTAGCTTATATAAGGAGCTGAGCCCTGCCGCCGTCGCCGCCCCTCCCCGCCTCAGCCTCTTGATGTCGTCGCCTCTTCTCTTTTTTTTCTCAGGTAATTATTCTAATTATATCCAAATTAGAAATAGTAGTAGAATTAGTTTAGAACTAATAGAATTAGTTTAGAAAATCTAGAAATTAGTTTAGAAATACTAGAAATTGTTGATATTATTTAGAAGTTTTCGAAATTAGTTAGAAATATTGGAAAATAGTTTATAAAATTTTGAAATTAGTTAGAAATAGTATAAATTGTTTAGAAATTCCAAATTTTAGCTTAGAAATAATAGAAATTGCTTAGAAATTCTTGATATTTCTTAGAATAAGTTTAGAATACTAGAGAAATTCTAGAAATTAGTTATAAATTGTTTACAAATTTAAAAAAATAGTTTAGAAATTCTAGAAATTGGTTAGAAATTGTTGATATTGTTTATAAATTTTTAAATACTAGAAATTAGTTTAGAAATTCATATAACTAGTTAGAATAGTATAAATTGTTTAGAAATTCCACAATTTGGTTTAAAAATATTAGAAATTGCTTAGAAATTCTTGATATTGTTTAAAATAAGTTTAGAATATTAGAAATTAGTTTTCAAATTCTTGAAATTGTTTAGAAATTCTTGATATTGTTTATGAATTCTAAATATTGGTTAGAAATTCTTGAAATTAGTTTAGAAATTCTTGAAATTAGTTCAGAAATTCTAGAATTTGTTTACAAATAGTAGAAGTTAGTTAGAAATACAAAATTATTTAGAAAATTGTAGATTTTTTTATAAATGCTTACAATACAAAATTTTGTTTCAGCTATAGCTATGGCTCAGGCGTCGACAGCGTATGTGTGGCTAGAGTTGTTTAATGAGGCAGTCAACAGGAAGCGCCGCTCGTACGCAGGAGGGAGCAGAGACACATGCGGCTGCGCTGGGAAGCAGGCAGTAGCTAGAGGGTCTCAGGCGGTTGCAGGGTCATCACAGGCCCCAACGATGGTGACACCGCCTATGAACGATGCTCGGCGTCGACCCATCGTGCCACCTGAACCCCTCACGTACCCCTGCAACCAGACAAGTTTTGGTGCCTGAGCAGTCAGGCAGCAGCAGTTGAAGAAGAGGTTGATGTAGAGTCGTATTATTTTGGGTAGCAGCACTTTTATTTGTGATCTTGTATAAAGTAGTTGTATAAACTAATTTTCCACTATATTTCTATTATTTTTTAAATTTATAAACAACATAAAAATCAAAATTAAAAATTAATAAAAAAACCAACATTAATAAAATTGAAAATTTGAAAAAATGGGAACTGCCGTACCATACGGCGGTTGACTTCAACCGTCGTATGGCACGATGGTAAACCTAACCGCCAGTTGTGCACGCCAACCATCGTGGAATGCTCGTAACCACCATGTCACACAACGGTTGCTATGTAACCGTCATGTGAGACGGCGATTGTGGTACATTTTTGACAAATTCTGTCTGCATCATATATTTTTGAAAATCAAAAAAAAATATATAAATCCCTCCTTAGGGGTCTCTCTCTCTCTCTCTCTCTCTCTCTCTCTCGATTCTCTCCGCAGTGTCGGCCCTAAGGCCATGCAGCCGAGGCGATGGGCAGGGGGGCCAGAAAGAGGGGGCGCAACTGGATACTACAATAGAGTATACCCTATCCCATCGTAACTGACTTAGGTTACATTCCACCACCTCCAGCCCTGGTGTTGGATGGTGAGGTTCAGTACATCGTTTCAGCTGACTCCCACACACACGCAGATCGCCTCCACGACTTGTCACACCTAGGTATGCACTTGGTTTGTTTTTCTAAAACTAGGTATGACACGACTCCACGCCACCTAATCGGCTGATCTGATTGCCATCGGCTACACCTCACCTGATCGTGATCGCCATCGATATCGGACACTTCCCCGCCGCCATCGTAACACTCTCGTGAGCACAACAGCCGGCGGCGAGCGCCGCGATGGCGATCGGTCAACAACCATTCATCCAATCCAGTTTATCATCATGTATGGCTGCCAGAGGTTATTCTTCTTTAAATTAATTTATGTGATACTTGTAACTTATTTAGTTGTAATTTGATTAGGTCTCATATCATACTTGCCCTCCAAGAAAACAATTGAAAGGTATGAATGTGATCATGGTCAACATGAATCCAATCATAGTCAGTATGAATCAGATCATGGCCAACAGGAACGTAATCAAAATTTAAATGCAGAAGTTCAGCTTAATGAAGATGATGATCCAATGGAAGAAGAAATGACGGACGACAAATCATTCTTGTGTGGTTTTTTACGGGGAAGAAGAAAGGTTGGGCTGGCCGCTGCTCAAGATGTCGCGCGGCCCAGTTTTCTGCGCTTGTTGCGGCCTGTGGACCAAAGTTGGGCTCTCACTTCCACCAACACGTATTTTCGTTCCAAAAAAAGAAAAGAAAAGAAAAAAACTGAACCAGAGCATGTTCGCATGCAGCTCCTCTTAAAGGAAGCCTATTTGGTCGTCAAAAGAAATTGAAGTTAATCTTCTGCGTCTCATAAAATTTTACGGTTACTAGTATTTTTCTATATGAGCGATTCAAGAAAAGATGCAGATGTTGCATCTCTCACTGAAAAAGGACAGAAAACTATTTCCACTACAAACTGAATTCAGACCCCACTTAGATATGCAAACACTGGCGATTTGAACTAGTTTCATTCATCTATGATGTAAACATGTAAATGAGCCACAAAGATCATTCTACAGACCCAAAACTGCATTATATTGCACGAGCAGCACATTTTACAGCAAACTAGATAAACCCAAAAGAGATGTCAGATGAAGCTATGCACTTGTTGACAGCTATGCACTATAAACGTCATCTTCTGTTCGTTCAAAAAGAAGATGACGTTGATATGGATCATGGTAATATACTAGTGCCAGCCACAAGAATATTACAATGCCATATAGAGGTAACTTTATTGAAACCAAGAATGATTAGGAAATAACTTCAGTCATCAAACATCAATATGCACACTACATTCATGGTCCTATTGTTGATTATGCATGAAGTCTCCTGAATCCACATAGTGCGAAACTATATTCACATGATCATGTTGTTGATGATGGATTAATTTAACGTAGTCGGCAGTCGAATTCCATTATTATTTAGTCCGGCCAAGCTGTGAGATATAAATATATGAATTTGTAGAGCCGTTAATCTAGTGCCAGTGGGCATCTCTCGATTCGATCCCCAGAGCTCCCACAGTCCCACCAGCACATGATCCTCTCTAGCCCGCCAAATGCGTCGGGAGTCGCGGACCAGCCATCCATCTGACCATCTCCTCTCCATCGTGACGGCCGGCGGCACCCGCGAGGGGTTCCGGATCGAGACCATCCCGGACGGGCTGCTCGACGCCGACCGGGACGCGCAGGACTACGACCTCGGCCTGTCCAAGGCCGCCGTCCACCACGGCGCGGCTCCGCGGCAGCGGCGGTGGCGTGCCGTCGGTGACGTGCGTGCTGCCGACCTGGCTCATGAGCTTCGCGCTGGAGGTGGCGCGGGAGCTCGGCGTCGTCCCCAGCATGGTGCTCTGTTGTGGAAGCGCGGCGGCGCTCATGGGCCACATGAGGCTCCGGGAGCTCAAGGAGAGAGGCTACCTGCCACTGAAAGGTACTCAACACTTAGCGGGACTTTATCAAATTTAAACTGAATTACAAATAATGTTGCGACAATTTTTCTCCGCCCAAACATCTTACTACGTTGAAATGAAGAAAGTTTTAAAAAAATGTAGTGGGGTGGGGGGGGGGGGGGGGGGGGGGGGTAGTGCTATAATTGACAATAAAGACGTTCAAACTTGAATTTAACTGTTGTACATTACTTCACTGCTCCGTTTGTCTGTTAGTGCAACTGAAAGTCTGAAACTACAAGTCATCGACTGGATCCCCGGCATGCCGCCGATCTGCCTCGGCGACGTCTCGAGCTTCGTCCGCACCACCGACCCCGACGACTTCGGCCTCTGGTTCAACATCTCGGAGACCAACAATTGCACCAAGGCCGGCGCCCTCATCATCAACACCTTCGACGCCCTCGAGCCCGACGTCCTCGCCGCCCTCCGCGCCGAGTACCCGCGCATCTACACCGTCGGCGCTGGGCACCCTGCTCCACCGCCGCCACGACGGTGACGGAGGCGAAGACGAAGACGTCGACGCCGGCGGCGACTCGGACTCGATCGACCTGAGCCTGTGGAAGAACGACACCGAGTGCCTGGCCTGGCTGGACGAGCAGGGCACGGGATCCGTCGTGTACGCCAACTTCGGCAGCATGACCGTGCTCACCGCCGCCCAGCTCGCCGAGTTCGCGTGGGGGCTCGCCGCGACGGGCCGTCCATTCTTACTGGTAATCAGGTATTCAGGGACGACCTCGTCTCCGACGCCGGCGACCACGACACTGTGGCGGCGCTGCCGCAGGCGTTCCTCGCGGAGACCGCGGCGCGGGGCCGCGTGGCGACGTGGTGCCCGCAGGAGCGGGTGCTGCGGCACCGCGCCGTGGGGTGCTTCGTGACGCACAGCGGACGACCTCGTCTCCGACGCCGGCGACCACGACGCTGTGGCGGCGCTGCCGCCGGCGTTCCTCGCGGAGACGGCGGCGCGGGGCCGCGTGGCGACGTGGTGCCCGCAGGAGCGGGTGCTGCGGCACCGCGCCGTGGGGTGCTTCGTGACGCACAGCGGGTGGAACTCCACGTGCGAGGGGCTCGCCGCCGGTGTGCCGATGGTGTGCTGGCCGTTGTTCGCTGACCAGTTCGCCATCTGCAAGTACTATACGCGTGCGAGGTGTGGGGAGTGGGACTCCGGCTTGACGCCGATGTGAGGAGGGAGCAGGTTGCGGAGCACGTCGACGGGGTGATGGAGAGCGAGGCGATCCGGAGGAGCGAGGCGAGGTGGAAGGTAGAGGCGGAGGCTGCTGCCGGCCGTGGTGGGTCGTCGCATGAGAACCTGCTGAGCTTGGTGAAGGCGCTCGGAGTCAGCTCGCTCGAGTCCGAGGCATGAGGAGATCTTGATGAATTTATATGAATAAAGAAACATTTTACATGACATTAACTTATGCAGTCACTCGCCCCAGCGTATGTGTTAGGTGTAAAACTTAGAGATCTCAGTAAACCTTATGCAATCACTCGCCCCGACAGTTTACTTGACATTAACTATGAGGTTTTAATTCACAACGTTGCAATTACCACCAAATCTGGTTATAGGAGGAGGGCATGTGCCTCCTCTTATTATAATAACCTTTTTTCTATCAAGCTAATTAGGGTTGTAGATATCGACAAATCAACTAGATTCATTGAACTCACACGTTAAAAACCGAATGAAACTTTATTTACATGTTAATTGATGACTTTTGTATATATCCTATAATTTGTTTGTTGCAGCTCGACCTGGAATTTCTTTACTGATAACTGATAATAAGCATGCAGCAAGCAAGAAACAATTAAATGTCACTTTGGCAACGGAGATGGAATTTGTGGCACGAAAAAGTGTCACATCTATGACCTGAGAGTATCGCGGGGCTCAAATAATGGGTGGATGCTTGTAAACAGTTAGGAAATACATTGAAGCAGTCTAATCAGATTCCATTGTCGTCCAGTCCGGTTAGGATACCTGGCTTTCACCCAGGCGACCCGGGTTCAAATCCCGGCAATGGAACATTTTTTTTGACTTTTAGTTTTAGCTAATGAGTTTCACTGGGCTGATACGTACTCCTGCTCTGAATTTTTTTTTTCTGAATAACACAATCGAATGTCCAACCAGAATGACACGATCGAGTATTATTTACAAAAATTGTATGCATGGCCATCTCCGCCGGGCATGAGAAGAATCTGCATGCTCACGCTGTAAGAGCCAACTCCAGCCGCAGATCATCTCAGTAGTTGCTTCCTCGGAGTAAATAAAACAAACACTCGTGAACAAGTTGAAGAAGGTCTACAAAAGCAAAGCCAAATAATTTTGATTAAAGAAACGATTTTCCTAAGCTTTTTTGGGTCTACATGGGCTGTTTTCAAACTTGGGCCGGCACGCGAAGCCTCAAGAAAAGAAGCCCGAAACTCCTCCCTCCCGTGTTCTTCTGGGCCGGCTAACCTGGCTCGACAGGTTTCGGCCCACCCCCGCCACACCCGCGCCAACGGAGACGAACCACGTGACGCCAGCCACCCACGACAACGAACAGCTTCGCTGTTCTTCCTCCTCGCGCCGTCCTCCTCCCTCCCTCCCCAAATCTGCTCCTTCTCGGAGGGGAGGACGCCCATCGGGTCTCGGAATCGAACAATTTCCTCGGTAAGACTCCCCGCCACGCTTCGGTCGATCTTTTTTCCTTCTTCCACGAGTCAACGATTCATCTTCTGCAGGATTTATGTGTCTATATAGTAGGATCTCTTAATAATCATTCGCAGCTGCCGCGAGCGGCGAATCGAATCTAAATCTCTCTTCCTGTACACCAGTTCGTTCCGGATTCGGTCGCTTCATGGCGGTTTCTTGCTAGTCCGATCCGTAGCTCTGTCCGCGTCCCTGGTCCAGACGATTAAAATATTCGTCTGTCTTCGTCTCCGGCGGCGCAAGATCGATTGGTTGAATTGCTCCTCTCCGGCGAGCGGTGCGGTCAATTTTGCAGCTTGCCGGGCGGAAAAAAAAAGAATAGAATCTGGATATAGCGAGTGGTTGTGGTGGTGTTGTTTCTGGCAGGGAGAGGATGGAGTCTGAGAGGAAGCCTCGGAGCCTGGTGGACCTCTGCGTCGAGAAGGCCATCGACAACCTCCGCCAGTTGCATGACTTCTACGGCGTGCCGACGGAGCTGCTCATGCGCATCCTGCCGCACTGCACGCTGCAGCAGCTCACCAGAATCGAGAACCGCACCCAGGTCGGTGAATAGCTTGTAGTGTTCTCAACTCTTTCTTGGGCTCTTTCTTGGGGATGGGGATTCGATTGTGATCACGACTGTGTGGATGGGTTTGTTGGAACAGAAGGATCTTACCGAGATAACCGATCCTCTGTGGAGGCGGTTCTACCAGAAGGAATTTGGCGAGGACCATACAAACCTAGTTATCAAGAGAATTAAGGCGGCTAAAGGAAAAGTGCCTACATGGAGGGAGCTCTTCGAGGTAAGACCCTGTTCTTTCTTCATTTGCCGGCACTTTTGGTTGCCTAGGAAGACCTGAAAATGGTCACGGAATTATAATTAGGAAATAGGTGTATGGAGGAGGTGCAGGTGCACATACTCTGTTTTAGTAAAGGTTATCCAATATAGGATCGTATACAATTGGCAGCAGGTTTGCTCAAAAGAGGAAAAGCTGAGAAGTGAAGCTTAGAAACCACACTGCAAGTTTCATCTGTTAACAATGGATTGCCTTCATCCTGTAGTGACTTGTATCTGGAACTTTGCAGGTGAAAACAGAGAAGCAGAAGGAAGTTGAAGATAAGATGCTCGAGAAAATCACAAAGAAGTTTCAGGCAGAGAAAGCTGGTAAGTAGATTTCTTAACGTGGTGTTAAATTTAGTTGAGTTGACCAACTCAGTCCAGTTTGAATTGGAGAATACACATTGCATAAGGCAGACTTGACTTTTGATAGTCTTTAGCCTATCGTTAGACAATAAAAGTATCACTAATACTTTCTTCATCCAAAATTTATGCAGAGAAACAAAGCAAACAAGTCAAAATGTGCTCAAAGGTGCCTCCAAGCGGCAAAAGAAGTTTCTTTGGAGGTGTTTTCCTGTTTCTGCTTCTGCTGAATTTTGGCCTGCAACTCTATATTCTTTCCAGTGTTGATGTAAGATCTATGTGTTTTTGCAGGAGGCGGACCTAGCAGTCTATCCAATTGCAGCTACAAGAGTCCTATACTGAAAAAAGCCAGGATAGAGGTTGACAGGTAATTGTTACTCTTGAAATTACGATCATAAATTGAAATTGCTATTTCTGAATCCATGTCTGATTTGCAGTCGAGCAAGATTGCAATCTGCTGTTCAAAAGAATACTTTCCAGAGGTTTGTCCCATTACTATTCCATTGCATTACATGAATGGTTTCAGAAAGTGCACTTCCAGGTCTGAAAATTTTGTAACTTCTCATGTGTTACAGTAAAAGGACAACCTCTTTGAGTGGACAGCCAGTGAGAACGACGACCATTCATAGACCCAATTCAACCATCACTATCACCAAACCAGTTGGTTCAAACAGGCAAATTCAGAACAGCAGACCCAAATTCTAGGGAGATTTGGCTACTAATGGCGTGTTCAACTCCAGAGCTCATGTGGCCTTCTGCCATTTCATGAAGCTCTTTTGCCGCTTGCAGTTATATTTCAAAGGTGCGGCCATTTGGCAAAAGATAAATGCACCGGTTGTAATATACAAGGGCATTATCAATGTTTGTAACAATCATTTTCTTATTATAAAGAAAAAAGGCATGTTTCTTGGTTTCTCATTATCAGACTGGATCATTAATTTTACAGAAAAAATCTAAAGTTGATCAACAAGAGGGAGAAGCCCTGACATTAGCCTTCATTTCCACATCCAAGACACTGCAAAACTCTGATGTGTAAAATGTAAAACAGCTAACTGAGCTAGGCGGCATCAAGCAAATAATCTGTAGAATCGTAAATTTATATTAAGGAAACAACTATAGTCTTACACCAGATGAATAACAATGAAGAATAAGTAGTTTTTACATGAGTAAAACTCATCTGATAAGAAAATATGGGTCAAAACTTGAGGACACTTTGTCTTCTGGCTTATTTGGGCACCTGAACCTCTCATGCAGCAGTTTTACAAGATCATAAAGGTTAGATATCAGAGGGTTCTTGAGGAATGGTTTGATAAACCCATCAAGGTTTGAAAATTCTTGCAAATAAGTTGCATGACTGTCCTGTTGTTCCAGAGAAACTGATGTTGCAAGCACATATAAGCCTAACAGATCTGCATAAACTGATATGAACACATCCTTATGGTTACCTATGCCGCCAATCCAATCAATTTTCCCTTCTTTCTCAAGATAGCCACTGGTCAATGATGTGAGTTGGTCCAAAAGGCTTTCCCGCCAGTTCTGCAGGAATGATTCGGTTTTTCCTCCTGTTTCCATCTGATATTTGGACTGCAAAATCTTCTGAATATTAAAACAGCAGATTTGGCATATCAACAGCTTTTCCTCATGATGGTTATCTATTTCTTTATCAAATATCTGACGGACTAAATCCTCACGAGAGTTGAGAGTGTTTCCAGTATCTAAGACTATCCTTAACAAATACTCAATGTATTTCAGCCAGGAGCCAAACAAAGAAGTGAGGTAGTCAAAGCTCAACTCAATAACTCTATCAACTTGCAGAGGTGTGGAATCATCACAGAAGTTACTAGCTGAACCATTTGCGATTATGTTCTGAATGTTCTTTGCAAGGCTTTGTCTTAGATATGCATCTTCATCCTCCAATAACTGAATGCATATGAACCATAAGTCAAGTATCTTGCATGCATAAAGACTGATAAATTCAGAAACACTAGCTTCCATGCATTTCTTTTTTATATGGCCCTCATCACATTCAGAAGGGAAGCACAAGTTGGACACAGATGAAGCAAAAAAGTTTGCTTCTTCAAGAAGACCAGAAGCAACAATTGCCTCAGAAGCAGCACGTCGCGCATTCACAGTTTCCGATGACGCACTTTGGTTCTTGACGAGAGTAACAAAGAAATTTACTCTAAGCATGGCATCAGACAATCTATTCCCTTCATTGATTCTGACAAAGGATGCAGAAAGCTCACTAGTCTTGAGTCCAACCATTGGAAGACCATTCCTGAGTAATTTAACAAACCATTTCATGCACATACCCATGCAACATAGAATTATTTCTCTGGTTTTTGCATGCGACATGGTGCTGTTCAAATGAACTAATCTGTCCCAGAAGGATAAAATTGTTCCAGAATCTTCTCCATTGTTGAATGGGGATTCCATGTTCCACAAAAAGATAATCTTTAGATTATAGTAAAGGCACTTTGGGTGTTCTTCTGCAAATAACTGTTCCATTAACATAGGCTGCAGATTAGCTCCTGCCCATTGGCACAAAATGTTTTTACTATGACCATGTCTGATTAATTTTGTGAGCTGAAGAATCCTCTTCAGCACTGTAATTCTAACATCGTACATAGGTTCAGTGAGACATGACATAATCTCCTTGTGTAGTTCAGGTAGGGAAACCTCCCTAGGCATCGCTGAAATGTTTGAAGTGTGTTCACCAAGTATTTGGAACTGAACATCTTCTTCGGAAGCTTCACCGTTTCTCTTAGAAAGACCAACACAGCTGAAAAATGATTCAGTTGCTTGTTGTTGAAGTTCAATCCGAGTTGGATCATGGAATGCGTACCGGGTTGATACAGCACTGTTCAAGGACTGGGAGCTCAACTCCAACAGCAGTGTCTGGATGACTTCAGTATGTCTACTTTTCCCTGTCCTTGCAACTTCAAGCATGAGATCCAACACACGCAAGTAAGATGTACTTACGACAGGGCATGAGCATAATTTGGTGCTGCCAAGCCAAGAACATCTTGACAGAACCTCAATTAGTTGGCCAATGATCTGATCTTTCTTGCTACTGTCTGTCAGGCCTCTAAAGTTGTTATCCAGAAGAGAAGACAGCTGCAGCAAAAGGCCATGGATTGAATTGAATGAAAAAGACTTAGAACACCGAAGTAAATTTCCATTTTCCATATTTGCTGATACAGAAGTGTCAGAAAGCTGAACACTCGGGGGAACTTCATGATTTTCATTAGGCAAATTACCCAGTATGTCACTAACAACTTGCTGCAGTCTCTCATTAGACACCAAACCAATTAACGCCCTTGATGCGAGGACACGAACCCTGTAGTTACTCTGGGTAGCGCATCTTTGGATGAAAGGCAAAAGCAAAAAGGGGTCTAAAGCATCATCAGCTCCACAGCTTATAGGCGATGGCTTCAGCCTTGATAGAAGAATAAGAATAGGACACAAGCTAGGGTGTATGGCTTTCACAATATGTGACTCCAAATCGCTAGAAACTCCATCAGCTAGCAGTTCAGTTGCAATTCTCAGTTCACTAGAAAAGAAAGGATGAAGTGCTGGGTACCTACATAACAATCAATTGAACAGATGAATCCACCTACTGAATTGCAAAATAATCCAAGCACTTTGAATATAATTGTTTCACTAAAAACAAGCATGATAAAACGATAATTGAGATGATGCCAAATTTCTTTTTCTCTTGATTCACTAATATACTCTGTCCAGTTCAAAATACATATCATTTGAGAGTTGTGCACAAGGATTGAGAAAGTGGATCAAATGTTACCCTATATTTATATCACATAGGAAAGATGTCATTTATTTGTGAATGTGATAGCATTTATTTAGCAAGGGCAAGAAAGGAAAAAAAAAGGGGGATAGAGCCTAAAAAGTTAGCATGTATTTTGATAGAAGCTGAGAAGCCTAAAACATGTATTTAGTATCATGTCGACAAGACTGAAGTGCTGAAGCAGCAAAAAGGTTGCCCAACAAATAAAATTCATGTTTAACACAAATAAAAGTAATGCAAAATTCATCAAATGACCACAATTGCCACATAGCTAACCATATTTAAATGTATTCAACTTGCCTGTGGAAGAATTCAAGGCCAGTTAATGACCGTCGTGCTGATTCGCGTTTGTGCACATTCAAAAATCCAACCATGCGACGGAGCAGTGCAGTGTATGCAAGGCAAGCTGCATTGCGCACTTCCCAGTAGGGAGATGAAAATGCGTGAATTGCAACTATTGTTGCCTCAGCACTGAAACCAGAAGTGTCAGTTGCCAAATTTGCATCATTAAAGGCAGCTCTAAGCACATTGAATACATGCACAGTGGGAACAACACCCTCATCTCGGCTTTTAGATAGATTCCCATTAGACTGTGCACTTGCAGTAGTTCCTGATTGCGATCCACATGGCTCTCCAAGGCCATCTCTCGTTATTCCAGACTTCTGGTTGTTGTCTTTCTGAAAATTAGCTAAAGATGTCTTAGCAAATTCTATCAACCATTCCAGTGCCCTTGGAAGTAGCTTCTTTGGAATTCCTTCCGGCTCTGCGAGAAACAGGGCAATAAATGCAGCAGGTATTCCTGCACTCCTTCTTAGCAAATCATCTACAGTTTGCCCTTTAGCGATTGTCCTATCCATCAGTAGCACCATCCACGATTCTGTCATTTGGCATAGCCTGTACATCAAGACAGAAAGATCCTCAGAAACAATGATACAAATTATCAAAAGGTTACATTACACAGAGTACAAAACTGTATATCCTAGTTTAATTCAACTCCAATACTAAATATTTGTTAGAAAGCAAAGTTTTAGTTTGACAATTCACATTTTTCAGCCTTCAGAATGTAGCAAATTTATTGGTGTCCAGGGTCAATGTGTATATGCATTGTCATATGACTAAATTTATCCATGAGATACAATTGTACCAAAGTGATAGACAAAAACAAGGATTAAAAATTTGAATGTAAACAAGAACTCTAGTTGGTTTATGCACATAAAGGCCCATTCTTACATGAAATGATTCAGCGAAAGGCCTCAGTGAGCATCCAACATACCTTGAATCATTTGAGCAAAGGAGACGATTGCAAAGGGCAGTAAGTCCAGCTCTAGTCTTATCTATTGCACCATTATGCTTCATTTTAAGAAGAACTTGTAAAAAATGGTCGCCCATTGTCTCTAGCTGCCCCACATCAAGAATTTCTTCTGACATGCTTGTCTGCTCAGTACTGTCAAGCAAGCAATCCTGAGATGAATTTGAATGAGAACAGCCAGGCAATGGAATTTTCCTGATGATGGTACCAAAAAGTAGGCTAACCTGAAACGGCAAATGGAAAAGTTACATCATAGATAAGACATTTAAACAGAATAAGGGAACTGCATTGCAAAGATAATATGAAGCTGAAATGAAGTATGCAGCTTCTTGAAAACAAGTCAATCTAATGAATTAACAAAAATTATAGCCTAAGACTGACTCCAACAATGAAGTGCAAAATTATAACCACTATACCTCATCATATCTCCACTTCTCATAAGAGAGATGATGAGGTTGCCAAAACATTATGAGAAAGTCATCTGGAAAGAAATAAACCAAATGACGCGGGGCCTTCCCAGCAGCTACGAGGCCCTGCGGACGTTGATCACCCACCAACGGCCGACACCCACCTTCCTGCAGGTCCGCGATGCTCTCACCCTGGAGGAGCTCACCCGGGGCCTCCACACACCTGCCTCGACCATGTCCACCACCTTTCGCGCATTCGTCGCTACCCCACCACCGTCCTCCGCCTCATCGCCCGCCTCTCTCCTTGGTGCTCCTCCCCTCGGGCCGAGCGGGGGTGGGGGCCGTGGGGGCCGCCGAGGTCGCGGTGGTGGGGGTCGTGGGACGTCCACCCAGGCTCCGACCCCTGCTCTCGCTCCTCTTCCCGGAGGTGCGCCCTGGCCAATCTTCTCCAACCCGTCGTCAGGGCGTATCTCCATGTGGCCCCACCAGGGTCAGGGAGGGGGGCCTCGTCCCTCGCACCAGCCGTCAGCCATGGTCACGGGTGCAACCTCCTACGCGTCGTCCTGGACTCCACCTCCTCCTTAGCCCAGCTCAACGTGGTCGGGGGTGGGATCAAGCTGCCTTGGCGCAGGCCTTCAGCACTGTGGGGCTGACACCGCCCGTTGGCACCGAGTGGATCGCCAACTCGGGTGCCTCCTACCACACTACTTCGGATGCGGGTATCCTTTCTTCTGTTCGACCTCCTCACCCCTCTTGTCCCTCTTCCATCATGGTTGGTGATGGTTCTTGTCTTCCTGTCACTTCTGTGGGTTCTGCTCATGGTCCCTTCCGCCTCTCGATGTCCTCGTTGCTCCTCAGATGGTTCACAATCTCCTTTCTATTCGTCAATTTACAGCTGACAATTCTTGTTCTGTCGAGTTTGACACTTTTGGTCTTTCTGTGAAGGATTTAACTACCGGGCGTCCACTCCTCCGATGTGATAGTACCGAGCCCCTTTACACCCTTCGTCTTCCGGCCTCCGCTGCTTCTCCTTCACCTTCGTCAGCTGCTCTAGTCGCGGCACCGTCTTCCACCACCTGGCACCGCCATCTTGGTCATCCCGACCGAGATGTTTTGGCTCAGATTAGTCATAGTGCAGATGTCTCTTGTACTAGTACTACTGCTAAGCACCTCTGTCATGCATGCCGGCTTGGTCGCCATGTTCGGCTTCCTCCTTCTTCGCATGCTTTTGATCTTATTCACTGTGATTTGTGGACTTCTCCTGTACTTATCATTTCTGGCTATAAGTATTATCTAGTGATCATTGATGATTTCTCTCACTACTCCTGGACTTTCCCTTTGCGTGCCAAGTCTGACACCTTCCCCACCCTCCTTCACTTCTTTGTCTGGGTGTCCACTCAGTTCGCCTCACTGTTAAGGCCGTCCAGTGCGACAACGGTCGTGAGTTCGATAACACCTCTCGCTCATTTCTCTCCCGAGGTGTTCAGTTGTGTATGTCTTGTCCGTGCACTTCCCCACAAAATGGCAAGGCAGAGCACATGATTCGGACCACGAATGATGTCATGCGCACTCTTTTGATCCAGGCCTCCTTGCCCCCGCGCTTCTGGGCAGAGAGCCTTCACACTGCCACCTACCTTCTTAATTGTCTTCCTTCTACAGCTTCTCCCACTCCGACTCCTCACCACGCCCTCTTCGGTACCCCTCCCACCTACGCTCACCTTCGTGTCTTCGGGTGCGCGTGCTACCGAACCTTGCTGCCACTGCTCCTCACAAGCTCGCACCTCGCTCAACACGTTGTGTGTTCCTTGGTTATTCCCCTGACCATAAGGGGTACCGTTGCTACGATCTCACCTCTCGTCGGGTTCTTATCTCTCGACATGTTGTGTTTGACGAGTCGGGCTTCCCCTTCTCCACCTGCACACCTACTCCTGATCCTGACCTTGAGTCCATGTTTTCTGACCCGGTGGTTCAGCCACTTGTTTCTGTTTTTCCTTTTCCAGCAGGTCCTTCTGGTACACCACCAGCTCCGGCCCCTTCGGCTGCGCCACGCGCAACGCCTGAGCCTTCTCTTGCACCACCCGCGGTTTCGGTGCCCTTTGTCGCACCCGACGCGGGCTTGGTGCCTTCGACCCTGGCGCCTTCTGTCGCGCCCCCGGAGCCTCTCACCGCGCCACACGCGGCTCCGGCGCCTTCTGCTGCGCCCACCATCGTCTCGGTGCCTCCTGTCGCGCCACGCGCGGCCCCACCACCACCTGCACGCTACACCTAGTCAGTGTTGGTGTACCGACGCCGTCCGGTGCCTCCACAATCGTTGACTTCTCCGGCTCCTGCCCCGGAGTTGCCCGTGGACTATGCGCCTCCTGTGCGCTATGTCTATGAGCGTCGTTCGACAGCTCTGCCTCCACCACCGTCACCGGAGCCGCCGCCGCCTCCACCGGTGCCCACACCGCCGCCGCCTCCACCACGCCGCTCTCGGGTGGAGCGGGCTGTGTAACACCCGTCGGTCATCCATTGGGGTCCTCGTCACACCCATCCCATGGTGACCCGGTAGGCGGCCGGGGTCCTTCGGCCGCGGGCTCTCTCTGCCACCGAGGGGGAGTCACGGCTCTCTCCGATCCCGACGTCGGTTCGTGAGGCTTTGGCAGATCCGAACTGGCGTGTCGTGTGATGGGAGAGGAGTATGTAGCTCTTCTTGCCAACCAAACCTGGGACCTTGTGCCGCATCCATCTGGTTGCAATGTAGTGACAGGCAAGTGGATTTGGACGTGAGCGACGGGTTGATGGTACTCTAGAGCGCTATAAGGCACGTTGGGTCCTCCAAGGGTTCACTCAGCGTCCTGGTGTGGACTAGACTGTGGGGGCGGGGGGGTGTTAGTGTACATGTGTGAGTGGGCCATATGGCCTGTGTGCCCATATAGAGGCCCATGTATAGGTAACTATATATCCACCCTTCTAGAGTTGGAGGAAGAACACATCAATCATTATTCCCTAATAATAAAGCTAGCCGTTAAACACGACATAGAACTCCTGAAGCTCTTGTGGAGCAAGAAAAATGAATCTGTTGAAAAGTAAAAGAGAATATATGGTAAGGAATGAACTCATTACCTCTTTCATAGCAAGCCAACAACCAACCATAACAACCTGATCAGCTGGTTTGCCATTACTCCCTGGTTTTGCATTCTTCTCTTCTTTTTCTGAACCAGCAGTGGGTTGATCCTCCTCATATATATCTGAGAGGAAGGAACCATCATCAATCATGTCATCCATGTCATATGGCATATACCATGCATCGGAAGAAACCACCCAGAGAGCCAGCGAAGTTACACGCATTATGAGTTGAAGAAGCCTTTCTACCAGGCACCTCATTTCAGAAACACACAATTGCACCACCTCGGAGTTCCAATCCAGCTCATCGAATGTGTAGCGCAGGGTAAGAAGAACTCCATGAACAAAGCTTTTCTTGCATGCTTCAGAAAGATCCTTCTCACCCTCTTCGACAACAGTACAGAGCCATTGAATGAGAGAAGAAATATATTGTGCAACTGGGTTTTGACTTGTAACAGCTTTTATATCTCCATTAGTAGATTGTGCGTAACATTCAAGACAATCACTTTCTTTAGAAAACACAAGAATAAATCCAAGCTCCAAAACATACTTCCTAAATATAAGACGGAAGGTCAATGCACCAGCATCACTTTCCCGGACTCGTGGGCTTAGCACAATTGTTTTTGCCCATCTGATAACATCATTTATGGATAAACTAGAAGAAATTCCAGGAAGTGGTGTTGGAAACTGCAGCAGAATACGAAAAGAGTTTTCCCTCAGCCTGTCCCAGCTATCAACTATAGAACCTACAAATGAAATTGTTGAATCTGGCAATATTATGCTGTCATTGTATGGATAAAGATCATTCTTCCCATCAGAACGGCAAATAGGCCATACATCTAATAGTGTAAGAATAAGCTCCATTGCGATTGTTTTCCTTTCATAAGGGCCAGAGGGGTAACAAGAGTTAAACAGAAAGGAGCTCAGCCACTTCATGAATTGGAACAGATCTTCAGCTCTCTGGGCAACAGTAGCATTAGCAGCATCAACAGAATCAGATCCTTTAACAGTAGCTGTTGAAGATGGAATCCATGACCCCTGCTTTACCTGTCTGTCAAGTGCTGTTCGCACCCTAGCAAAAAACTTTCGAAATAAACTTGTCCATTTCATTTGAAATGCTGTTGAGCTACAACGCATATTCAATGGGACTGCCTCTTTAAGCAAGCTCAGTTCCAAGGAGGATGGAAGACTTGATGTCTTCGGATTTAGAAAGAGAGACTCAGCAGCATCTATACGGATATTTTCATCATTGTGTGTCAGTGCCAAAGCAAACCAATTGACAGGTACTGTAACATTAATCCCTCTAACAGATATAACTGCAGCACCCCTGTCGTCCTCTTTCTGAGGCTGTGACAATGTATCAGGATCCAAATCAATGTCCCCTTCAACAAGAGCTAGATTTCGAGAGACTTTAAGCAGTGAAACCAGTGCAGCTATACACTGATCATTCTTCAAAACATTATCTAGTTCAGTTACCTTTGCACTCGGGCCAACTGATATGAACCCAAGCATTGTAAATATGCTATCTGCATCTACTTCAATAAGAGCAGGTAGAGCATAAGTATTTAAATTGGAACGCAGTTTTGAATTTCCGGATACAAGTCCCCGCATCAAAGGAGGCAAGCACAAAACTCTAAAGGCATCGTACCCTTGATCGACACCGTCATCATTCCAGCATTCATCTCTTAAAGTCTCCAGGAAGGATTTTAAAAATGTTGTCGCAGCACAACAAACATCATCGTCTATGTATGCATAAGCTGTTTCTGAAAGAAGGTTTGGTTTCAATCTTAGAAGAGATTTGGCACCCAATCGCTTTGTCAAAGAAGCCAATGGTATATATCTCCCTTTACAACGGGGACCCAGGCGAAGTAAATCATTTGCAATATTGCTCAGGAACAACTTGTTGTTGTGTTCATGGTCTTCTAATGGAATACATGATTCAATATCTAATAGGAGATCGAAGATTAAATGCACCTGTTTTACTGTCTGACTCAAAGGATCTTCCAGGTTGCGCCATATGATTCTCAATATACGATTAATAACATTTCTTGAGAAAGGCTTATAGTCCCCAGAGAAGTCAGTGAAATCAGCTAAAACAGATGTCTTTATCTGCTGCAAGCAGATTTGTGTCACTGTAAGAGCATGGAAATTGAAGTGGCTGTCAATTGGGTTCTCACAATGCTTGCAAAGCTCAGGTAAAATACCATCATACAATACAGTCCATAAAGATCCACCGGAATGAAGTTGGCGTATGTTGAGTACTGTCCTTGGAATAGAGGTCAAAATACCTCTTAGCAAACAGAGTCTACTCAAAACAGAAAGATCTCTGATTTCTTCGCACAGATCAAAGTCAGAAAGCACATCATGCACAGATAGATCTTTTCTATCTTCATCATCTGCACAGATGCCATATAGACCTTGAGAAATAAACCAGCAAATCTCCTCCGCGCTCATGAAAACCTGAATTGCAGCACAGAAGCTCACTCCAGAGGCCACCAGGCAATCCCTTGAAAAGGCAGATGACTTGAGAACAGATAGTATTGTCCTAACAGAACTCTTGAAGACGCTTGATGCTCTGTCGAGGCCAGTAAACTTAGATGGGTACCGCTGCAGCAAGTAGTACATGCAAGACATGGCCTCCTGGCACTGCTCCATGACGACTGGAGATGGCCGTGACCCTTCACCAATGTCTCTAGTCACTCCATCAAGCCCATCAACAACATCCAGTGCCATGATTTCTGCACATCTCTCTACTGCCTCGTCCAAAAATCCCAACTTCGGGTACCCAATCAGCGACAAAGCTGCCCGAGATACCAAAAATCTCTTCTTTGCTTTACTACCAGAGCCACCATACTCCTCGCAGAGCAGGGCAAAACACCCACTGATCACTGGGGAGAATTTCTTGCACTTAGCAAGCACTGATATGAGTGTCCTGTGAAGAGGGAGGGAGTTCTCAAGGAAGATGATCTCCAGATAAAGCTTTGTAGCGGCAAGCACTGCACCATCAGAAGTCCCTGGTGCAGACAGAAACTGCACGTATGATGAGGCAAGGTCTTTGACTGCAACCACTTGTGAGTAGGTGGACGTCAAGGAGATCAAGTTGTTCAATTGGACAAAGAAATTGGACGAGGTGACATCAGCCGGCACGAGAGCTAGTGCATCAAGGTAGTGCTTGGGGAACACGATCGAGGTGTAGGTGTACCGATGCCGGTGCTGCAGTGACCGCCACTTTGCCGACATTCTTCCCCCAAAGTAGCCCCTCTCTCAATCTGAAGGATAACAACGAAGAAAAAAACTGAAGCTTCCAGCAAAATAAAATTGGACTATAAAACAGGCATACAAAGAGAAGAGAAAGCAGATTGGTTCACCTGAAATCAGACAGCTCCACCAGAAACCTTCCTCCACGGATTGAGATAGAAGCAAAAGCTTGTCCTCCACCAAAAATCTTCCTCCCTAATAAATCACAGCAAAGCTCATTCAGTTAATTTCCACTCGAGCAACAACAAAAAACTCCTTGAGTTGAATTAGAACGCACCTTCCACTGTAACTACAATGAACAAGTAATCCGAGGTGTCTCAAGGACATGGAGAATCGGCAAGGGGATAACCTTTAGCTTCCTGGCGAGCGGCGGCGCCCGGCCAGTGCAGCAGCTGGGGAGCCAGGCGAAAAGCAACCGGGATCAGGCGGCCACCGAGCGCAGCAAGAGGCGACGCCGTGCGACCTCCCCGCTGGCTTCGCTGCTTGCAGCGGGAGGTGGCGGGCGCGGGGGTTTAGGGTTTGGTCTTCGGATTTCGCTCTCCCCCCTCTCGAGAGTTTGCTTCTTCGATCTGACCAAAATGCCCCTGTCCCTCCGGGCCCCGCCCGTGCTTGCTTTGAGATTCGCGCCCGCGCCCTCCAGCCTCCAGGGCCTCGCGGACTCGCCGGCGAACGCTTCCTTCTTTGGAGATGCCGCCCGCCACAGCGGCGGCGGCGCGCTGTCCCCTCCTCCGGCGGGATCCGGCGGCACTCCGTGGCGCTATGTCCCGCCCGGGCATGGCTCGGCGTCTGGTGGCAGCGAGCGCGGGGGGCGGCGGGCGGGCGCCGGCGTACGGCGGGCTGCTGCTCGACGCCGGCGGCACGCTGCTGCAGGTGGCGCGGCCGGTCGCCGAGACCTACGCCTCCATCGGCCGCCGCTACGGTTCGTATGCCTCCAGAGGACCCATCTTTGTCTCACTTGCCTCCCCTTTCGATGTCCATCTTTATCCGCTATTTCGTCGAGCAGTTGCCGTTCCTGACGTTGGCCGCTCTCCAGGTGTGACGAAGCGTGAGAAGGGCATCATGGAGGGGTTCAAGCGGGCCTTCTCGGCGCCATGGCCGAAGACGCTCAGGTACCAGGTAACGGACATTCGGCATACAGAAATTGCATCTGCAAGTTTGCAGAGCATATAGGAATTGCATCTGCAAGTTTGCAGAACTGTGGTTTCTGTTGCTCTCGAGGTGATGATGTGTTTTTGAGTTGGAATGTAATTGCAGGGAGATGGGAGGCCATTCTGGAGAATTGTAGTAGCGGAAGCAACCAATTGCACTGATGATGATTATTTTGAAGAAGTGTATCAGGTATTTACCCCGTCCTGTTCTTGATCTTCTGTGAATGTGTGTAGTCTTATAATTTGTCGCTATAGCTGTTTGGATGAATGCTTTGTTTGTGAATGAATGTTTATTAGAGTATTTGAGCATGTATTCTAGTATCCTGTTTCTGTTTAAAGAAATCCATGATCTCACATCCTATGACGATGAACTTAAGCAATTAATCAGGGTTCCGAATATGCTGTTGAACAATAGCCCAGGCAATAAAGTTCACTCTCAAATAGTCAAATGCCATTCGATTTTCAGTTGAAGGAAACATTCCAATTTATTGATGTGTCGAATTCTCAAACACAGACCATGTGTGGCTGTTGAATGTATTATTCTTTTTTTTAGTACTATGCCCATGGAGATGCTTGGCGTTTGCCTGATGGAGCAGACACGACACTTCGTGAGCTGAAGGATGCTGGAGGTCAAGCCCTTGTTCTGTTTTCAGCTGTTAATCTTAAATTCTCCAGTTGTTTACTGCAATTTAATTTCTGGTTTTCCACACCCAAGCCCTTATTTTGTACTACTCATCAGTACGGATGGCTGACATTATTGTGTTTCAATTTCAGTTAAGCTAGCTGTTGTATCTAACTTTGATACAAGGCTAAGGAAATTACTAAAGGACCTCAATGTCTCCGATATGTAAGTACCTATGAACACCATATAATTCAGTACTTATAAGTTGGGCTTGAGCATGATTTATTTTTCACATATATTATTATTCGCAAGTAATGGTTATATGTTAACAGATCTTGAGCTCTCCAGGTTTGATGCCATTGTGGTATCGTCAGAGGTTGGATACGAGAAACCTTCTCCAGAGATCTTCAAGATAGCATTAGGTAAAGAAAAAGTAGAATTTGGTATGCTGAAAATAATGGAAATTTTCTGTAGAATGAAGAAATGTTCTTATTTTCTGTTTTCCAGATCAAATAGGTGTGGACGCCGGCAAGGCAGTGCATGTAGGAGATGATGAAACAGCAGACAAGGCGGGTGCTAATGCTATAGGACTTGAGTGCTGGTATGTGGAGTCTTTCCCGGTTGAGGGTCCCTTGGCAATGGAGATATCAATTTTCAACCATGTCAAGTCTTTTGAATTGTTCATTGGCTCACTGATCACTATGTCTTTTTTCTTCCACGACAATTTTTAGGCTGTGGGGTGACGATGTGAAGACATTTTCTGAGATTCAGGATCGGATTCTAACAGCAGATGTTCCTCAGTGAGTTTGGATTTGGCATGTTGCAGGCTCGGCAGCAAAATCCTTCTTTTTGTGACCTATATGCATTCTGATTTCATGAAATAAGCTCATTCCACGAGCGAAAGCACAGCCATACCTTACGTGATGAAAAAATAGACATGTAACTTGAGTGCCGGTAATGTAACTTGCAAGTATATTATTCTTAATCATGAACTGGTGAAACACACGCATGTGAAAATGGATGCAAATATGTAGAGCACATCTCGGATCTCCATGCTGAAACGGAACATACACGGAGCCTCCAGGCTCAGATTATTACTATCACAAGACTTGCATACGCATGCCGGCGGGTGAGGGATCAGAAAATGACGTCCTCGTCCCTGTCGCCGTTGTCGAGCATGCTGGCGGCGGTGTCCATGGAGACGCCGCGCTTGAGCATGACCTCGCCGGCGGCCTTCTCCTCGGCGTAGCGCGCGGCGGCCTCCTTCTGTCGCTCGAGCTCCCGCCGCCTGAGCGCCTGGATCTTCTTGAGGCGGAAGAACTCCTCCCGCTCGTGCTCGTCGAGCTCCCCACGGATGTAGGTGATGGTGTTCTCCAGCCGCGGCACCACCACGCTCTCCAGCGCGTTCACGCGCCGGTTGGTCGTCTTGATCGCCGCGTCCAGCGTCAGGAACGACGTCTGCAGCGACGCCAGCTCCACCAGCACCTCCAGCGCCCGCGCGTGCGCCGCCCGGCACGCCGCCACCTGCTGCCCGCCGCCGGCGAGCCCCGCCAGCGACGCCACCGGTGACGACGACGACGCTCCTCCTCCGGCGGCCGCGCCGTCGGACGGCAGGTAGCTCTCGAAGCGGGGGAGGCGGACGCCGGCGATGTTGTCCTGGTGCGCGCGGACGCGGAGCGCGGCGGGGCCGGAGATGGACTGCTGCACGGCGTGACGGAGCGGCGCGCCGGCGGCGTAGAGCGCCTCGGCGAGGGACAGCGACGCGGCGCGCATGGCGTCGCCCATGGCGTCCTTGGCGGAGACGATGCGCTTCAGGATGGCGCGGAACTGCACGGTGAGCGCGTCCGACTTCTTCTTGAGCAGCGCGTGGCCGCGGGTGGCGCCGGCGAGGCGCGCCTTCACCACGCCTAGCGTCGTCACCGTCGGCACCACGTTCAGGCGCTGCCCCTGCCCCGCCATCCCGCCTGCGCCGCCGCACCGCTAGTTGCTACCTGAACTCGCCGGAGACTCACACGCTAGTTGCCCTGTGCCATGTGTCGTCCTCCGTGTTCATCGTGCTATATGTGTAGAGTCCTACGTGAGCTTGGACTGTGTTGAGCGTGGCAGCGTGGCGTCGCGATGGTTCAGGAAAACCTGAAAGCGACGCAATGCTGAAATTGTTCTAAATTCGTAAAATCAAGCAAACAAAAATCAATAGGAGACGAGCTTTTTTCATTTTCGTTACAATCAAGGGTCTCTTCTTAACGTATAACTTTGCATTGCAAGGTTTTGTCAATTAACACGGTGTTTAATTGAAACTGCACATGTGAATAAGTGAAAGTTTTCCACCAGTAATCACTCGAGAACTTGATCAATTTGTGTAGTCACAAATTGCAATCCAGGGCAAACCAAAAGCATGGCTCACAGACGCAAGTTGCAATTTGCAACACACTTCTCACTTCTGGAAGATGCACACCGCTGGCTATGGACACATGGACAGATCCTGCCACTAAGCATTGTAAAATTAATAGTAATAATTTCAGCGAGATCGAACCATCTATCAAGCCAGAAAAAAAAAGTAGGCCATGACAGCGATCGGACCACCACCCCGAAGCAACATGCATCAGATGAACAGACAGGCAACATTTAACATCTATCACCATTAACATGTAAACCAGCGCAACATGTCACATCGAGAAGCTAACTAGCTACCACCTGGACAAACGCTGCAAAAACCAGTTCAAACTAGAAGCTGTCACGGGGTGCAGGGGGGGAAGAGACCCATTTCCTTCTTGCATAAGTACATGGATCAAGGTCTGTTTATATGATATTGGTGGGTAGCATAAAATTGAAATATGCACGGAGCAAGGGATGTGCTTCTAGGCGAGATAGCGGTACATCTTCCTGTCCGTCTTATCCCGCTCCAGGAACTCACGCTCAATGAGGGACTCGATCCGCTTCTTGATCACCACAGGGTTGGGCAGGAACCTGGGCTGCAGCTGCTTCGTCACCTCCGTCATGATGCTGTTGTGGTCCAGGACCCGCCTCGACTTCATGATACGCACAATAGCCGCCTCAATCTGCGGCTTCCGGTCCTCCTCAACCCGCTGGCGGGTCTCCAGCTTCTCAGGGTCTGTCTCCTTCTGTGCCACCACATTGCCAATCTTCACCTTGATGAACTTGCTGGTGAATTTGTCATTCACAGAGAAGCTGTCGTCATCAGCAATGTCCCTGCTCATGGGCTCCTTCCGCAGGATTTGCTTACCCTTCACGAGTGCCAGTGACTGGAGGCATCGCTTCAGGTCAGCAGCTGGTATTGCTGTAGACTGCTCAATTTCACGGTAAGTCAGGACATCTGATGAGTTAAACAGCATGAGAATGCACATCTGGTAGGTTGAGACAGTCAATTCATGCTTGCTGCCATTTCCAAATGTTGCTTTGATGTCAGCATTCCCCATGTTTGTTTGCCATGTGAGTCTCCTGCCATTGTGGGTGCCAAGGTAATAAGCCCGAAACTTCTCAGAGACAGCAACTAGTTCAGGGGGCAGGTTGCAGGTATTGCAGGTTTGTGTTGGCCATGAGCCAGTGGTGAGTATCTGGACAGATATCGTGGGGTGATCTGCAAGATCCGAGGTAGACGCATAAAACCCTTGCGTAGTATCCTGAGATGTCTTTAAATCATTGAACATGCCCTCTAACTTCGAGGTAAACTGGTATCCACATTCAGTCTTCAGCTTCACAAGCATGCTCCTCTCGGAATCATCAGAGGTAGCCTTCCCAGAAAGAAGGCGCTTTGCCAAGTGTTGCTTGTAATACTTCTCAAAGAGATCCTTTTCTTGCAAGTACCTAAACAGCATCATCACCTTGTCCAGGACAGTCTCAAGGTCCTCCTCGGTAGCATCTTTCACCCCTTTCCGCAGTTTGTCATCAACAAACAGCGATATGAATTCAGGGGCTCTGTTGTTTAAGTTGATGAAGTGCTCAAATGAGGAATTCAGAGCATTCATGAAACTCTTGTCACTGTTAAATGACACATTGATGATATTATCATACTTATCCTTCTCATTTAGGAGCCTCTGGACAAAATCAACAGGGTCCTTTAGTCTCTCTGGATCTGTGACCAGACTCTTTCCAGTATCCTTAATGTGAGACATCATAACAGATCTAATTGTTGTGAGACCGTCAGGTACATGATTAAATAAAGTGTACATCCTTGTCAGGTCTTCATACCTGTCTTCAACAAGCATATTCACAAGGCCTGAGTTCTCCATAAGAATCAACCTCTGCATGTGATTTGCTAGCATCTCTTTCACCACAACAGCAGTAATTTTCTCATTTGTTTTCATATCCATATATTGTGAAACGCGCTCTGATTCTTCACTGAGGCGCCTCTCGGCCAGCTTCAGATAGTCACCACAAGAATAGCTATCAATGAATTGCTGTGACTCGCCACTGTAGAAACTAGCAGAGACCTCAAGAAATGGTCTTTCAAAATCATCCTGATAAACAGAAGACCCTAGATTCATCAACATTTTAGTTGTAGTCCTCATCAAACATCTATTAATCACTTCACCGGTCCTTTCTCTATGTATGAGTTCAAGAAGTGTGTCAAGCAACCTCCCCTGAATCATTGGAGACCGAACTATGGTATCTCTCCAAAGCTCCAATCCAAGATCAAAGACAGGTGTCTTTTTATTAGTTGGAATATACGTTCTGTCCATGTACATCAGGATGTCTCTAATCATTGTCAATGCTTTGTTATGATCATTCCATTTTCTCTCCAATTCTTCCAGGAACAAACCACCTTGAGCAGCCTCTACACATGTACGCATCTCTTCAAGATGCTCTTTCATGTTTTCTATGAGCTGGTCATAGAGCTTAGGACCAAATTTGTGCAGAACCATGTTATAGGCAGTCCTGTCATAATATAAGAAAATATTATGTTCACCATTAAAAGACAGTTGGTTTTGAACATATATTAACAACATGAGCAACAGAACAAGGATTTCTTGAAAAATAAATATTTGAGCGAGAACTAGAAGACTTGGGGTTGCCAGTCCTTGTTTCTTTCATACAAGTGCTATGTTACGTTTATTGATTTCATAAGCTAGATGCAATGTCCATACAAAGAACCCAGATCCTGTGTACTTCTGCTACATTTTAAAAAAAAGTCTAGCAGCAGACTTTTTTAAACTGTAACTATTTGAAATGTTTACAGCAGCAGTAAAAACACTGAGGAGAACAGGTTCCACAGACCAACACACAGATACAGGAGATCACTTCTCTATTTAGACAGCAAATTACAATGGAATTTGAAACGTTTAGGCCAAACTGTTCAATAACGCGCAACAAACAAAAATGAAAGGGAACGAGGATGAATCTATTGCATGAACTTCCTAAAACAGGTAGGTGAAGTATGATTATTTGTGAGTTGTCTTATTTTGCTCTATCCAAACTTAACTATAACACCAATGATGTATTTGCTCGCACTTTGGAAAGTTCAAAGGCAGCAACATGCCTGAAACAAAGGCAATAAAGTAGGCAATTAAATGGCAAAAATGGATCAAAGATGCGGTAGTATATGTACAGCTTACATATTCTATTCAAAGAAAAAAAAAGAATTGCTGACGGAAGAAGAATTCAGAAATGAATGCCAACTATCCAAAAGCATCAACCTTTCAAAAAATAAACAAATACGGCCAGCTTACATATCTTCTTAGCCAGCATGTATTCAAGTCATAAAGCCCAGTTTCCAAGGGGGGACTAGAACTAAAACAAAAAAATGCAAGTATAAACAAAACAAAATAAAATGCAAGTATAAACTAACTCCTAGGCAGCACCAAAAATATAATACAAGTAGCACCCGCTGGAAACTTATATCTAAATTATAGCAGCAATCCAGCATATAACACCAAGAAGGCATGAATGGGCAGGACACCTAGCAGAGCACCATAGTGTCCTCTCCAGGGTTCAGTAAACAAAATTAATGACACAACCTGGCAACGTGGACTCCTAGGTGCCAAATGGGTGGGGGGCACCGACACCCCGGACATAACAGATGTATATAACTAGTAGGTAAAACAAATTAGGAAGGACATGCGAGCAGGGTATTGTAACAGAAGTAGCACGAGCAAGGGATCATAACGCAAACCCTCTAGATAATAAATAACATTAATGCAACTATACATAGCAGTTCTCGTCGGTTTAGCTCTAATTTATCAGAGAGACTAAAACAGGTGCATCTAGTTTTTTCCAAAATTAAAGGGCACACGCACGTCCCGCTTTGAGCAAGCATGATAGACAGATAAGATATCCAAATATCGATTACAATTACAGGGCAAGCCTTCAAACACTTAAAAGACCACTAACAATCGAGATTAATCTGTTCAGAAACATTCAAGTCATACATCATCTCACATGCATACAAACAGGATCGACTATAAAAATAAATCAGGGGTCGTCTATCAGCGCATCAACCAATTGAACCCATCGCCGCAATCCGATCCATCCTCGCTCGATCATACAGAAGGCCCCCGACCTAATCGCCGGAGGGTGAGGAACAAATCCGACAAAACACAGGGGGGGAACGGAAATTCGGGCGTATGGGAAGCGGCGCGCAATGTTAACCTGTATAGCTCCTCGAAGGAGAGGCCGCTGGCGTTGTGGTTGTAGATCTCGCGGATGGCGTCGTGGAGCTTCCGCCACGACTTGTCGAAGAACTTGGGGTCGGTCTCGACGCGGTGCCGGAAGGGCTCGATCTTCGGCCCGCGCTTCTTCTGCCCGCCGTTCAACATCGTCGTCCTCCTCCTCCTCCTCCTTCCCGGCGCCGCCGCTGCCGCCGCCTGCTGCTGCTGCTCGGCGCTAGGTTTCCGGCGAGGGTGGAGGTGGAGGCTAGGGTTTCGCTCGCGTGGGTGTGCGAAGGGGGAAGGGAGGGAGGGTGGGAGGGAGGAAGAGATCAGAAACGATGTTCTCGTTTGGGATTTCTTTCGTTAATTAACCGGGGTGGTTTGCTTGCGGCCCCCACCTTTTTTTAAGCGCTCTAGAGTTTTTGGGCCTCTCTCCGATCCTGTCCTGTGAGAGAGATCTATTTTTGGCGTCTGGGATTCTGTCTCGCTCCTATGTGCGACAAAAACTACGTCCTGGCTTATTGGCTAGTCCAGGTATTATAAAAACAACTCTGTAAACGAAAAATCACAATCCATTTTGATATAATAATATTCTGAGTCCAGTGAGGAAATTCAAGAGATGATCACCCTCTTATCAAATTATTGTACTACATTGAGTATTTTATAAGTTGTTAGACTAATCTGCATCACTTGCCAAGTTATTATACTATATACTACCTCCAGTTTGGTAAAAGAAGTCGTTTAGAACAGTGACACGGTCTCCAAAACACAATTTTGACCTCTCTTTTCTATGAAAATATTTATCGAAAAGTTATATATGTGTACTTTTATGAAAATAATTTTCGAAACAAATCTATTGATATGATTTTCACAGTTCTAAATTTAACGACTTAAACGTTATTCATCATTCATATTCTCAATGTTTTATCCAAACCTTATTCAAAACGACTTCTTTTACTAAATCGGTGGGAGTACGTTAAGCATTATACAAGTTATGCATTAATTTACAATTCAAAATGCCGCTTTCCTTCCACTAGAAGGAACCGCCCGAGCTCCGCTCCAGATCCCGCCGGCCCCTTCACTCCCTTCTCCGGCGAGCTCTCCGCAGCGGGAATGAGGGGGCCGCCTTCGCTCTCGTAGTAGTAGCACGTAGCTCGTAGATATAGTAGTTGTAGTTTGCATATATGGCTCGTTCTAGCTCGTTATCTTAGCGAGCTAGAAACCCAGCTCGGCTCGGCTCATTAAGAAGCTCGAGTTGTGAAGCGTCCCCTCATCAGAGGTGACTAAATGTGATACAAATACCAGTCCCAGAAGGCTGGTAACACATTTATTACAACAGGTGGATCAGTCTTTTACATCACGGCGACACAGAGGGCACGGAAGTGCCAACGCTACAAGGAACAACACAAACGCTAACGACCACACTACAATGGCAATGGCTTCCAAAGCCTCATCAGAGTACCACACCATGGAAGCTCTCTGTGGAGGCCCTGGGTACACAGGCACGGTTGGGTGTAGGGCAGCGATCTACTCGACGTCTTCGGGAATGTAATCGGGATCCTCCTCTGAAAAAAATAGTTAGTAAAACAAGGATGAGCACAAACGTACTCAGCAAATCCAACCCCACCCACGGAAGGGCTTATAAAGCAGAATCATGCATAGGGTATAACAAGGACCGGGTTAAGGTTCATTTTGCAAACTTACTCATGCAGGGGTTCATTTCAAAAAGGTTTTCGCAAATCATTTTCATAACCAAAGTGACTCAATTGTTTTAGGAAAACCACTGTGGAACTACCGGACTTCCCGTCCGTCGTAGCCCAGGCACACAGCCACACGCTTCACCCGGAAAACAACTCACACCAGAAAACTTCCCAGACCCAAACACTAGTTTTTGTGACCACACCGTGACTCGTCCAATACCGTGGACACGACTATTCGAATAGGTTTGACACTGCGAGAGGTTGTACATCTTTACCCACAAGTAGGGTACCGTCACAGGGACACCTTAGTGCCGGTGCGGATCCTATCAAAGCCATTACCCACCTTAGCTAACCCTATGAGCCACCACGGAAGCAACCAAGGGGTTATCCCACATAACCAGGGCGTACCTCACACAGAGCGTACCCCTACTCCTTGGTCTCCCGCCGCTCACCCGCACACCAGATGGCAAGTAGATTAACTAGTGGGGTTTATGCTAAGTCATTGCCACATACAACGGTCGAGTGGTTGTACGATGATTTGGGTCAGGTGAGATGTCACGCAACCCGGTCCTTAATTGACAAGATGGACAACTCCCAACACGCTCAACCACACAGGTACGAGCTCACCCATACTCCTGACACACACGTCCATCCCGTCTACCCAGTTCTTTACTCATTTTCCAAACACATCCCATTTCCATTTTTAAAGCACTCACACATTTTGAAAGCACTCACACATTTTTAAAGCACTCATTTAGGCCAAAACAAGGTTCAATCATAGCAATCAAGGGTGGCTATCCTACTAGGTTTTTGCAGTAAAACAATATGCAATTTATAAAACGGGTATAGGGTTGTGTTTATAAAACTAGGACCAAAGCATGCATCAAAGGATGAGATTGAACTTGCCGTCTTCAAAGTCTTCGGGGAGTGCCGGCTCGGCGTTCGGGATCTCGGGCTCCTGCTCGCAGTAGTCGGCTCCGATCTCCGGCTCGGGGTACCTTCCTTCGTCTACTCTGTCGGCTATAGCGCACACACAGGCAAACAAGCAATCAATATAAGCATACACAATTTCTCCGGCTGAGCTCGCGGGAGGTAATTAGAAATAGGGAAATAAATATTATGTAGGGGTTTTGGGTGACGGATGGGTGTCGGTATATCCGGCACGGGTGTGAGGAAGGTTGGACGCGATTTGGATTAAAATCGCGCATGAAATGTCGGGTTAAAAGAGATGTTTAGAATTAATTAGGGTCGTTAGTAATTTAGTTTAAAAATAAAAGGACCTAAATATAATATTTAGGTAGGGTGAGGGTTTAACTAAAATAGCCTTAGGGATTTATTTGTAAAGGGCAGGGGGTTTTGGTGGAATTGCTTAAAGGGTAGGGGCTAAATGAAAGGAAAGAGAGAGGGGGGGAATAGGGACAGGGGCTTGGTGGGGAAAAGGAGAAAGGACAGGGGGGTTTTGGCCAATTGGCCATCCCCTACCTTCCCCCCCCCCACGAATCAGAACAGAGGCAGGGGAGGGGGCCGCTCGGCATGGCCGGCCAGCGGCGATTCCCCGGCGAGCCGGGCCACCGCGGCGGTCGGGCGGTAGGGCAAAACGAAGAGGGCTTCACGGGCATTCGATTCCCCTACCTACCTTGGGCTGAGATGGTGTGGAGGCGGGTTCTCGGGCGGAGGCAGACTGGAGGTGGTGGTGCTCGGTGTGGCGGCGCTGCAGGCGGTCGGGGGTGCAAGGCAGGCTCGATTGGTGCGGTGTGGGGCGGCGAGGAGGTGGTGCCGGCTTTTTATAGGCGCTGTTGGTCGGTTCCCGGGCAAAATATCCCTCCGGCGACCTTGGTGCATGCTCCCACAGGTGGGCCGCGGCGGCCGGTCCGGCAGCGACTCCGGCGAGGTGACGCCTCGGCGCGGTGCTTGGTCGAATCGCGACCTAACTCGGCCGGTGACAAGACTCCTCGCGCGGTGGTGCGTCGCGTCGGTCAACTCCTCGGCGGTGTCCGCGCGCGTGCGGCGGGCGGGCGGCCGCGCGTGCGGCGGGCGGGCGTGGGGCTAGGCGCGGGCGGCCGCGGCGGGGCCCGGGTGGTCGCGTGCGGGAGCGGGGAAGGGGCGGCGCGGTCGGGTGCGCGCGCGCGGGCCGGAGCGGCGCGGGGGGGTCTACGGCGCCAGGCGCAGCTGGCCGCAGAAGGAAGAAGGAGAAGGAAGGAAGAGAGAGGGAAAGAAGAAAGGAAAGAGGAAAAAAGAAAAGAAAGAAAAGAAACGAAAGAAAATAAAAAGGAAGGAAGAAAAAGAAAGGAAGGAGAAAAAAGAAGGAAAGAAAATGGAAAAAGACAAGAAAAAGGTTTAAAAATTAGGGAAAACTGCTAGGGAAATTAGGGGGAAGGTTTTGCGGGGTTTTCCGATTTCCGGGCGTGGACGTGATTTTCGGGACGGCGGTGATGGCGAGGCGGACCGGCCGGCGGGACCGCGGCGTGCGCGGGATTCCCGGCGCGGTGGCCGACCGCGGCGGCCCGGGGTGGCACGCGTGGGTGTTGGCCCGAGTGCGGGCGGTGCCAACGGGATTCGCGGCACGCACGTCGAGGGTGAGAGAGGGAGACAGTGACCAGGGTTTTGAAAGGGGTAAATGAGCTCAGCTGGACAGTTTTGAAACACGCGTGATTTGTTAGGTGATTTATTAAGAGCTAAAAACGCGGGCGTTACAAGTTGGCTTGCTAAGCTCATGAGCCAACTCGTTATATTAGCAGTTAAAAATTGGGAAAAAAATCATAGCTAGCAGGTAAGTCTGGAATCAACAAATACAATATGTTTACAAGCCAACAAACCATGAAACCACATAGCCAACAAGCAATATACTCCCTCTGTCCCGCTATGTCTGTCGTTTTAGCTCTGTACCACGTGTAGCAAAGATTCTCTGAACCTGGGCCCAAGAAAGCTTAGATGCTTGGACTATTTCATGAATCTAGACATCAAAATGGACCCCTAGAAAGACAGAGATTCAGGGACAGAGGGAGTAGTACTTAAGAAAAATACAACTCTAACTACTTTGTCAACCAGCAATCAACTCATTTGATGGCTGTTGCACTGGCTCGTTAGGGCTTGCGAGCCAACTCGAGCTTGGCTCGTTATCGTAGCGAGCTAAAACCTGAGCTCGGCTCGGTTCAAATTTACTAACGAGGCGAGCCACTGACGAGCGAGTTCGAGAGAGCTAACGAGCTTTGAGCTTTTCGTCCAACCCTACTTGTGCCCTTCGGTGCTCGTCCTCCTTGGATGTTGTCGTCGGCGCCGCTGCCGTCTTCGAATCCAAGGTATGGCTAGATAAAATTATCCCGCCCCTCAAGCACCTCCGTCCCCGCCATCCACTCTCCTCTGGTGCTTGAGCCGCTCCGCGTCGTTGTCGATCTGGTCGGTTTTGAGGCTGCTCCTGGTCCGTTATGGTTCCCATCCGGACGGATCTGGATTCGGCGACGGTCCTAGGTTGCGGCCCCTCCCTGACTGAGTCTGTCAGCGCCCTTGTCTCCACCGCCTACCCCTGCCTCCACCGCCTTCGAGCAGCCTTCAAGCAATAAGTTCAAGTTCACCACGGCGCAACATCTCCTGGTGCTAACCCGACGAACTCGCCTCCCCCGAGCTTCGACACTGAGCCTCACCTTGTACCACCAGCAACGAGTTTCCAACACATTCTTCGGTCGCACATTGTGGATTCCAACAACGGCTTCGTCGACCCTACTTCAACCGACACACGGTGCGGTCCTCCCATCCGGTTGTCCTCGCTTTTTCTGGCGAAACATCAGCTTACCGCCGCCGAGTTCGCCTTCGTCGCTGCTACTCTCTCTATTGCAATCTAGTCGGTGGACCAACATGACAACCTTCTTTGAAGGTCTATTTTGTAAAATGGTTGCTTAATATATAAAGTTGTTTGTTGTAAAAAAACGTTCCTTCATCTTGCTTCCATTCATTATAAATTTAGCTGACAAAAACTACGATTTTCCATTCGTTGCTTACTAAGCCTCCTACTAGAGGGTATGCACAAATCCACTCTTGTCCATATTTAAATCCAAATAATTATTATCCATTTTTACCCTCCTTAATCTCATTCATATCCAATGGGTGATAAACTTTCTACCACCAGCCTGTTCGCTTGGCTTATCAGCCACCAGCCAGCAGTACTTTTCTCTCAGAACAAACCAGTCACCAGCAACCAGCCAGCAGTACTTTTCTCTCAGAATAAATCAGCACCAACCATCAGCCACCAGCCAAACGAACAGGTTGTACATGTGTATAATTATTCAATTGATTAATCACACCCCTCTCGCGTACTACCCTCTTAACTATTCAATTGATTAATCACACCCCTTTCACGTACTACCCTCTTAATTTCTAATGTATAATAATTTTCTACTCATACCCTCCCTAGTTTGAGTGTGTGTGAATTTGAGTATGGATTATGGATGCAACCGTAGGCTTAGCTTAATGGCGAGTCAAAATATTGCTTTTCTATACTATAATCTATACTATAAGGAGCGAAGACAATTGAAAACTTTTCTCACCCAAATCAGGCTCACCTTACCCCTCACGACGGACCCACCCGTCATATGTTTTTGTAAGTGGATAGGGTGGAAGGACTATGAAGTACCAAAAAATCGCAAATTTGAAGAGCGTTTCTGCCAAAAACGAAATTTTTTTCTCACCTAACCTTTCTTTACCCACCCACATGTACCCGTGTTGGACCCACCCGCATTGTGTTCTCGCGCCGCGCTGGAAAAAAGCCCCCACCGTCCCCGACGATGGAGTTGTAGCTGACGTCCAGCTCCCGGAGCGAGACGAGGAGGCCGATCCCGTAGGGGAGCTCACGCAGGTACTGTAAGTTCTGGCTGACATTGAGGGTCTCGAGGTTGTCGAGGTTCTCGAGCCCGTCGGGGAGGGAGCAGAGGCAGTTGAGGCGGGCGTCCAGCGACCGAAGCGCCGTCATGTGCTCGGTAGACGAGGGGAGGTAGGTGAGCTTGTTGGAGTTTATGGAGAGGCGACAAAGGTTGTGGAGCTCGAATGCCCGTGTCCGGGAGCCGCGTCAGCTGGTTGAAGTTGGCGTTGAGCTCCTCCAGCGCGCGACACTCCTCGATGGTGGCCGGCAGGTCATGGAGGAGGTTGCCGGAGACATTTAGGACCTTAAGCTTGGAGAGGCCGCCGATGGAGTTGGGCAGCGACTTGAGCTGGTTGGACCACACGTCCAACACCACCACGTTCATAAGCCTCGCGATTATGGACTCTGGAATGATCTGCAGTTTTTTGTTAATAAAAAATTTTAGTTAGAGTAAGAGAACTTGTACTGCTAGGTACAATAGTTTGTTTGCTGACAGTTAATTAGCATACTTCATCTCAACGACTGCTGACAGAGCGTGAACCGCGATGAGGACCCACCGCACGAGGACGCGTCGGGGCTCGTCCTCGATGACTGTGCGCCTCTACCGCTTCGACGAGTGCGTGTGCTTCCACACGTACAAAGAAGACGATCTGCTCCACCGCTCGCCAGAGATGTTCTACGACACGAGCATGCCGAAGGCTATCGTGTGCAAGGCCGCTGAGATCGAGAACATCGGGAAGGCGAAGAAGAAGGGGCGCAGGGCGGTGACGGCGCCAACCTCTCGAGCTTTGATGCCAAGATCGCATAGCTCCGGCGCGAGCTCGACGCGCTACTCATGAGTAGGGACATTGTTCTCTTGAAGCTCTGCGGCGATGATGGTGGCGCCGGCGGCGGTGAGGTTGGGCTGAAGACATTCCTGAAGGACATGTGGCGGCGCTTCCTGACGCTGGGCGACGTGTACGTGTGTCAGGCGCTGTACGGTGGGTGGGGTGCGGGGTGCGTCCCGATGCGACTTCTGGTGGCACTTGATATGTACTATAGTATGGATAATGCTACATAGGATATTTAGTTTTTCCAAACACATACGTATCGAGGAAGGGCCACTCACAATTTCCTTTTGTGCTCCTATTATGGTAAATCACAAAAATTTGCAAAAAGGATATGCAAAAAATACATTTACCCTCTCTCAGTACGCGATCCGATGAAAAAGCTTTTGCAAAGTTTTCCGAACTAAACAAACCTAACTAACGAAATACCAATAAGGACACAACATAACAAATATCAAGAATTCAAGACAGTTAACTTTGAGTATGCCAAACGAGGTTGTTCACTACCAGCTCAAGATGTAAACACTGATCAACAAAGGCACAACACTGATAAACCCTTGCAGCTAACTTGAATTTCCATTATTGTTTCAGCGACCATATTAGGTTTTTATTTAGCCAAGTAATTGGATAATGTTTGAGATCATAGGGCTCTCACTCTTTGGCTAATTTGTCAATGTCTCATTTTTGGCTTGATTATCTGTATGAGAGATTAGAATAATATTCTTGGAAGAATTGTTGAGAATTTGTGATATTTTTTAGTTTAACTTCTTCATGGCTTGCAATCAAGAAAAAACGACATGGCAAGCAATGGATTGGCTAGAGAAGCAGTGACGCAATGCTTGAGAGTTTCTATGTGCCAATGATAAGTTCTTGAGAGTTTCTATGTGCCAATGATAAGTTTTAGGCAAAGATGGTGTCATATTCAAGAAGATATAGATGTATGATCAGTAATAGGAAGGCTTCATTGTTTTAGAGACTATGCAATATGTTAATCGAAAGTAATTTGTGTTTATTAACTAGGAAAAAGTCCATTTTTGACCATCCAATTATAGTCTAAGTTTGGTTTTGGCCGTCGAACTTCAAAACCAGACATCTTTGACCATCCAACTATCAAAACCGTTCAAATTTAGCCATCAGGCGGTTTTGATGGGCGGTTTTTCAATTTTTTATTTACAATTTAGTCATTAAATCTTATAATGATTATTACTTTTTTCTCATACTTCCGATTTCGACGATTATTGCGGTCATGCATTCGTAATGGTGAGCCTTTTCTATTCAAATGTTATTTATATTATTTTATCACAAATTGTTATATTATTATTATGTTGTGATGTAGAAACAACAATATATGAAAAGTAAAATAAACAGGTACAAAATAATATGAATAACATTTTAAAATATAAAGCTCATCGTTAGGAACGCATGCCCACAAGAATCACTTAAATCGAAGATATGAGGAAAAATAGTAATCATTTTAAGATCCAAGAACTATTTTAATCATTTTATTTACAGTTTAGTCCTCCTAACTTAAAATGATTTCTATTTTGTACTTGTATCTCTGATTTAAATGATTCTTGTGGTCATGCGTTCTTAACAATGAGCCTTATATTTTGAAATGTTGTTCATATTATGAAGCGTCCCCTCATCAGAGGTGACTAAATGTGACACAAATCCCAGTCCTAGGAGGCTGGCAACACATTTATTACAACAGGTGGATCAGTCTTTTACATCACGGCGACACAGAGGGCACGGGAGTGCCAACGCTACAAGGAACAACACAAACGCTAACGACCACACTACGATAGCAAAGGCTTCCATAGCCTCATCAGAGTACCACACCATGGAAGCTTTCTGTGGAGGCCCTGGGTACACAGGCACGGTTGGGTGTAGGGCAGCGACCTACACGACGTCTTCGGGAATGTAATCGGGATCCTCCTCTAAAAAATGGTTAGTAAAACAAGGGTGAGCACATACGTACTCGGCAAATCCAACCCCACCCACAGAGGGGCTTATAAGCAGAATCATGCATAAAGTATAACAAGGATCAGGTTAAGGTTCATTTTGCAAACTTACTCATGCAGGGGTTCATTTCAAAAAGGTTTTCGCAAACATTTTCATAACCAAAGTGACTCAACTGTTTTTAGGAAAAACCACTGTGGAACTACCGGACTTCCCGTCCGTCGTAGCCCAGGCACACAGCCACACATTGTACCCGGAAAACAACTCACTCCAGAAAACATCCCAAACCCAAACACTAGTTTTTGTGACCACACCGTGACTCGTCCAATACCGTGGACACAGCTATTCGAATAGGTTTGACACTCTGCAGAGGTTGTACATCTTTACCCACAAGTAGGGTACCGTCACACGGACACCTCAATGGCGGTACGGATCCTATCAAAGCCATTACCCACCTTAGCTAACTCTACGAGCCACCACGGAAGCACCCAAGGGGTTATACCACATAACCAGGGCGTACCTCACACAGAGCGTACCCCTACTCCTTGGTCTTCCGCTCCTCACCCGCACACCAGATGGCAAGTAGATTAACTAGTGGGATTTATGCTAAGCTGTTGCCACATACAACGGTCGAGTGGTTGTACGATGATTTGGGTCAGGTGAGATGTCACGCGACCCGGTCCTTAACCGACAAGATGGACAACTCCCAACATGCTCAACCACACAGGTACGAGCTCACCCATACTCCTGACACACACGTCCATCCCGTCTACCCAATTCTTTACTCATTTTCCAAACATATCCCATTTCCATTTTAAAAGCACTTACACATTTTGAAAGCACTCACACATTTTTAAAGCACTCATTCAGGCCAAAACAAGGTTCAATCATAGCAATCAAGGGTGGCTATCCTACCATGTTTTGCAGTAAAACAATATGCAATTTATAAAACGGGTATAGGGTCATATTTATAAAACTAGGACAAAAGCATGCATCAAAGGATGAGGTTGAACTTGCCGTCTTCGAAGTCTTCGGGGAGTGCCGCCTCGGCGTTCGGGATCTCGGGCTCCTGCTCGCAGTAGTCGGCTCCGATCTCCGGCTCGAGGTACCTTCCTTCGTCTACTCCGTCGGCTATAGCGCACACACAAGCAAGCAAGCAGTCATTATAAGCACACATATCACCGGCCGAGCTCAAGGAGGGAGAAATAAATGGAGAGGGGAATATATAATCCCTAGGGGGGTTGGTGTATGGTTCGGCGGGGATATTACCGGGAAGGGTGTGGTGAAATTTGGACATAATCGGGAATAAAATCGTGCATGAAACGTTGGGTTAAAGGGAGGTTATAGGGGTTAAGGACCTATTAGTAATTCTTACTAATGGTTAAGGGTGTAATTATGATAATATAAATTTGGTTAGGGCCTGGTTGTAAATTGTTTAGGGCTCAACAATATTTAATCCACAATTAATCATTAACCTAGGGGCTATTTGAAAAGAATAAGAGAGAGAGAGGGAATAGGGGTATGGGCTTAGTGGGAAAAAGGAAATGGAGAGGGGGTTTTTGGCCAAAAGGCCTTCTTCCTCCTCCCTGGTTCGCCACCGGTCAGAGGCAGGGGAGGCTCCGGCGGCGGCAGCCCGCCGGCCTCCCGGCCACGTCCGCTGCCGGCGAGAGGGGGAGAAGGGAGAGGGCGACGAGGGGATCCTTCCACCTCACTCACCTTGGACCGAGGCTGCGCGAGGAGAGAGCTCTACAGGCGTCGGCGGACCGGTGGTGGTGGTGCTTGGGGCGGCGCAAATGGTGGTCGGTGGGTGCAGAGCAAGCTTGCTTGGTGCGGTGTGGGGCGGCGAGGGGGGCGGCACCGGCCTTTTATAGGCCCTGAAGGTCGGTTCCGGGGAAAAAATCTCCCCGGCGACCTTGGCGGCGATTCCGGCGAGGTGGGCCGCGGCGGCCGGCGAGGTCAACCGTGGTGCTGTTTGGATGGAACTCGTCGTGCAGGGGCGGCGGCCGTGGCGGCGGCGGCCGGCCGACGCGGGGTGGCGGGGGCGGCGGTCACGACGGTCTTCGTTGGGTGGATGCGATGGCTCGGCGTGGTCGTCGCTTGTCGGGGGCGGCTCGGCCGGCTCCTCGCCGGCGGCGCGGGGCCGGGCCGGCATGCGGCGCCGGCGACCCGGTCGGCCGGTCGCAGGCCCACAGAGACGTGTGGGGGAAGGTGTGTTGCCGGCCTGGTAGCCAGGCGCGGTCAACGGCGCCGGCCTGCTGCGGGAGGGAGCAGGAGAAGGGAGGAGGAGAGAAGGAAGAAAGGGAAGGGAAAAAAAGAAAGGAAGAAAAGGGAAAAAGGAAGGAAAAGAAGGAAAAGAAAGGAAGGAAAAGAAAAGAAAATTAGGAAAAGAAAGGAAAAGAAATAGGGAGAAGGTTTAAAAAATTAGGAAAAATTGTTAGGAAAATAGGGGGAAGGGTTTTTGCGGGGTTTTACGATTTCCGGGCGTCGGCGTGATTTTCGAGACGGCGGTGATGGCGAGGCGGACCGGCCGGCGGGACCGCGGCGTGCGCGGGATTCCCGGCACGGTGGCCGACCGCGGCGGCGGGAAGGCACGCGTGGGTGCCGGCCGGGTGCGGGCGGTGCCGGCGAGATTCGCGGCACGCGCGCCGATTGTGAGAGAGGGGGGACGGTGACTAGGGTTATGGGAGGGAATTATTGAGCTCAGCTGGACAGTTTCGAAAACACGTACGGTTTATTAGGCGATTTACTTAGAGCTAAAAACGCGGGCGTTACAAACCTGCCCCACTTAAAATGAATCTCGCCCTCGAGATTCGGCTAGGTTTCGAAAAGGTGGGGAAACTCCTTCTTCAACGCGTCCTCTCGTTCCCACGTGGCTTCTTCCACTCCGTGTCTGCTCCATTAGACTCTGCATACCCGTACTTCTGACGTCCTCGTCTGCTTGACCACTGTGTCCAAAATCTTGACGGGCACCTCCTGGTACCTAAGGTCTGGCTATAGATCGATGGTTTCCACTGGTACTCGCTTTTCTTCAAGAACTTTCAAACATCTACGTAGCTGGGAGATATGAAACACTGGGTGTATATCTGACATGTCTTCGGGTAGCTCCAACCGGTATGCTACTGCTCCGACCATCTTTAGTACTTTATACGGTCTGATGTACCGAGGGGCCAACTTTCCGTGTACTTGAAATCTCCGAGTCCCTCGGATAGGTGAAACCTTGAGGTAGACGAAATCTCCCGGATTGAAGCTTGCTTCACGCCTCTTCTTGTCTGCGTAGCTCTTCTGTCGGGACTGGGCGGCTCTCAACTTTTCTCGGATATCGGCTACTCGCTCTTCGGCTTCCTTTATAAGTGCGGGCCCAACCAGGGCACGCTCTCCTACTTCTGATCACATCAGGGGTGTCCTACATTTTCTCCCGTATAGTGCTTCGAATGGCGACATTCCCAGACTTGCTTGGTAGCCGTTGTTGTAGGAGAATTCCGCATATGGTAGGCTCTGCTCCCAATCTTTGCCATAGGTGAGGACGCATGCTCTCAACATATCTTCCAAAATTTGATTCACCCTTTCGGTCTGTCCGTCTGTCTGCGGGTGGTATGCTGAGCTGAAATCTAGCTTGGTACCCATGGCTTTATGCAGGCTTTTCCAGAACCTAGAGGTGAACTGGGTCCCTCTATCTGAGACTATTCTGCTAGGCACTCCATGCAGCTTTACTATATTCTCTATGTAGAGTTTTGCCAACTCCTCTCCACCATAAGTGGTCCGTACGGGTAGAAAGTGAGCGACTTTAGTGAGTCGGTCCACGATCACCCATATGGAGTCATGTCCCTTCTGAGTTCTTGGCAACCCTACTACAAAATCCATACCTATCTCGTCCCACTTCCATACCGGGATTGGTAGAGGTCAGAACGCCCCTGCGGGCTTCGGTGTTCGGCTTTGATCCTCCGACAAGTATCACGGTGGGCGACGAATCGGGCAATATCTGCTTTCATCCCATTCCACCAATACTTCTGTTTTAAGTCCATGTACATCTTGGTGGATCCCGGGTGAATAGAGTATGCCGAGTTGTGTGCCTCATCCATGATGGTCTGTCGGAAATCTCCGCCTTCAGGCACACATATCCTATTTTTGTATCACAGGGTGCCTTGGTCATCTACTCTGAAGTCAGGGGCCTTGTTCTCTCCTGTATGCTTGCGGATCTTCATTAGATTTTCATCGGTTTCTTGGGCCTTCCGGATCTTCTCCTCTAGGGTAGGCTGAACACTCAGCTGGCGGATGTAGCCTTGGGGAACAATGTGCACGTTGAGTCGCGCCATTTCCTCTTGTAGCTGGGCACTCTTGGGTGCTGCCTTCTCGTAGGATTTCCGGCTTAGGGCGTCTGCTACTACATTAGCCTTTCCTGGGTGGTAGTGTATCTCTAGGTTATAGTCTTTAACCAACTCTAGCCACCTTCTTTGCCTTAGGTTCAGGTCGGGCTGGGTGAAGATGTATTTTAGACTCTTGTGGTCTGTGTAGATTTCACACTTGTTCCCAATCAGGTAGTGTCTCCAGATCTTCAGGGCATGCACCACGGCTGCAAACTCCAGATCATGGGTGGGATAATTCTGCTCATGGGGTTTGAGCTGACGGGAAGCATATGCCACTACCTTCCCATCTTGCATGAGAACACATCGCAACCCTTGTCGGGAAGCGTCGCAATACACGACAAAGTCCCGTTGAATGTCTGGCAGGGTCAGCACTGGGGCTGTGGTCAACCTCTTCTTCAACTCTTGGAAACTTTTCTCGCAGGACTCGGTCCAGTTGAACTTCTTCTCCTTCTTGAGCAACTCTGTCATGGGCCGGACAATCTTGGAGAATCCTTCAATAAATCTCCGGTAGTACCCTACTAAACCAAGAAAACTTCTGATCTCGCTCACGTTGGTCGGTTGCTGCCAGTTGGAGACTGTTTCAACTTTCCCGGGGGTCTACGGCTACTTCTTCTGCAGTCAGAATATGCCCAAGGAAAGATATTTTCTCCAACCAAAATTCACACTTGCTGAACTTGGCGTACAGCTTGTGTACCCTCAATTTCCCCAGCACTACTTGAAGATGCTGCTCATGCTCCTCCACGCTCTTGGAGTAAACAAGTATGTCGTCAATGAAGACTACGACAAACTTGTCCAGCTCTTCCATGAACACCTTATTCATGAGGTTCATAAAATATGCTGGTGCATTGGTGAGTCCAAAGGACATCACGGTGAACTCATACTGCCCGTAGCGAGTGACAAAGGCAGTCTTGGGGATGTCACTTTCCCTAATCTTGAGCTGGTGGTACCCTGACCTTAGATCCACCTTCGAGAAATACTTGTCTCCCTTCAGCTGGTCAAACAGGTCATCTATTCTAGGGAGAGGGTACTTGTTTTTAATAGTGACCTCGTTCAGCGAGCGATAGTCCACACACATCCTCATGCTCTTATCCTTCTTTTCCACGAAAAGCACTGGGGCTCCCCATGGTGATGAGCTTGGTCTAATGAACCCACTTCGCTGGAGTTCTGCTAGCTGCTTTTTCAATTCTGCCAACTCAGGGGCTGCCATCGTATAGGGTCTCTTGGCTATGGGAGAGGTTCCAGGGATAAGGTCGATTACGAACTCTATATCCCTATCTGGTGGCATTCCAGGGAGTTCTTCGGGAAATACATCTGGGTATTCTCGTACTACTGGGACATCCTCTATGGACTTGGCTTCTATGTTGAAAACCATTATGTCTAGCCTGTGTCCTCGGCTGTGGCAAGTCACTTGTATCCCGTCTGGGTTGGTTAGGTGCACTACTTTATCGGCGCAACTTATAAGGCCATGGTGTTGGCTTAACCAGTCCATCCCAAGGATCACATATATCCCCTTGGACTTCAGTACTACCAGGTCTGCTAGGAACTCTACCCCACTTAAAATGATCCTTACTCGGGGGCATCCCAGTTGACACTTAATGTCACCTCCGGGCGTTCGAGTTAATAGGGGTGCTTTTAGTAGTACTGTGGGTATGCTATGCTTTTCCACAAAGCTTGAGGATATGAATGAGTGCGATGCTCCCGAATCGAACAATATGGTAGCCAAGACTGAGCTGACCAGGAACTCACCGAGCACTACGCCTTGTGCTTCCTGCGCCTCCTGCGCATTGATGTGGTTGACTCGGGCTCGTCCATACGACTACTGGGGCCGCCTCATCCGCCGGTTGCTTTGTTGTTGTTGCCGAAGTTATTGTTGCCGCGCACCCAAGCATGCGGTTGGCTCCGGACACAAGTGGCCTTGGCCCGTTCACCGAGTTGGAGTAGGTGGTAGTGGTTGGCTTTTTGGCATACGGGCGCTGGCGATGAAGTGTCCTGGTTTCTCGGCGGTTGAAACACACTCGGGAGCCGTTGTTGTTGTTGGCGGTGATCCGGGCCGGTGTTGTTCCGTGGGGGCTTCATGGCACTCGGTTGTTGTAGGGCTTGAACCGGGTTCGGGGCCTTGCGAGCTCGTGGCTTGGGATTGAGTTCTGCATCGCATGGGAGCTTGGAACCCGGACATGGGGTGTCCAAAGTTTCTCGGCCTCCGGGACCGCTCTTCTTCCGCTTGGCCTTGTGCTCCATAAACTTGCGCTTGTTTTCCTTCTTCTCTTCAGCCCTCGCTCTTTCTGTGAGTATTGCCATGTTCATGAGGGTGTTGAAGTCCGGGTAGATCTGAGGGGTCAGCAGGGTCCTCAGTTCCGGAGTCAGCCCCTTCTTGAACATTTCCTGCTTCTTGGAATCTTTGTCCACTTCCTCGGGGGCATAGCGTGCCAGCCTCCATGAACCGGCACGTGTACTCTTCCACGGACATGTTACCTTGGCGGAGCTCACGGAACTCGTCTGCCTTCCGCTTCAGTGTGGCCTCCGGATGTGGTAGCGGCGGAACTCTTCCACGAATTCATCCCATGTGATGGCGGAGGGTTCCTTGGCTCGCCGCGCGAGTTTTCCCACCGAGCTAGGGCCGTCCCGGCGTGAGTGGGTGAGCCGCGAGAGAACCTTGTCGCGGTCCTCACAGTTGAAGGGCTCTAGTTCCCTCAGGATGGCTCTCAGCCAGTCGTCAGCATCCAAAGGATTCACCGACCCGCCAAAGGTGGGCGGTTTCGTCCTGAGGAACTCTATCAGCTTCTCGTTCATGCCCAGAACTCGGGGTCTTGGGCGGTTGACGGCGTTGAAAATGGCCTCCATCAGGACAGTCTGATTGGCCAAGACTTGCGCCAAGTCAATGGGAGGGGGTGGCGGTGGTAGGACCACGTTCTCTCCTCCATCTTCGTTTTGGTTAACTTCCTGGTCGTGAAGACGCTCCCTCCGATCGGCTTGCGATCCTTCAGCGTCCGATCGGCCGGGGCCTTGGTGGGTCCTGACAGGGCGCCTGGAAACCATCTGTAAAGAAGCAGGTTTTTCTAAGAGATCTAGTTTTATGTGATGTTTAAGTGGATTATATCGGATTTCTTTCTGAAAAGGCAGGGTCTACTTCTGCCGGTAAGCACATAACAAGCACATAGCAAACAAGCAAGCACAAATAAGTTTTTATTACAACCAGCGAGGAGGATACATCCTGACTACGCGGACACACTACACGACTAAGAACTAGGGTGCGACTTGGACCAGCACGGCTTCATTCCCTGGGTTAGGGTCACTGGGGTATGCTACTCGCGAGGAGAGCCATCTTCCGGGTTCGAGTGTTCTTCCAGCGGAATGAGCAGCTCGTCATCATTCTCGCCCTCGGGGTTTCCGTTTTCCTGAGGCTGTGCTGCGGCTTCGGCGGTCGTTGTTGGGGGTTCGGTGACTGCTGGTGGTGCTGGCGGGACTTCGATAGTTCCTCCCCATCCTACAAGGGGTGTTCCCAGTAGGACTTGAGCTTCTCCAATGGCTGGAACGGGTGTTCCGCCGTTGGTCCATTCTTGCATGCGTTGGTGCTGGATTCGCCTGGGGCTTTCCTGGGCAACGGCTTCACTGCTTATGGCGGCTGCGGTCCTTGCTTCAGCTTGAGCCACTCGGACTTGGTGCATCCTTACTGTGACTTCAGCTTGCTCGGCTCAACTGATTTGTTCCCTCAAGTGTCTGGCTTGGTCATCGAAGAGCTTATCCAGGGAGACAAGGTAGGCGACTACGTGGTACAGTTTGTCTTCTTGGTGGCGGCGTCGTTCCAGGTTTCTCATGCGGGCCTGCCAAACTGGGGTTCTGATGGCGGGAGGGAAGTACCTCATTGGTGTGGGGACGAGGTGTTCCTCGTAGATCCGGCACAGGTAGCGGAGGGCTTTTCTGAGGGCCATAGGATAGGTGTCTCGGTGTCGAAACCCTATGGCGGTTACGCGCCACGGCTCAATGTTGGTGTGGCGGTTGCTTCTAGCGACGGAGAGGACCACCCTACAGCGAAGAGTGCCGAGTTGCTCGTACTCTCTGCTGTAGTACCTAGTGCGCTCAGTGATACCGAGGCGCTCCAGGGAGTTGATGAGAAGGCGGGCAAAACCAGGCTCCTCCTGGCACACGCCCTGGGTCCATCCATCTTCCGTCATCTGAAAACAAAGGTAGAGTTGAACAGGTTGTGGTAGGGTACAGGAGATGGATAACTTTATTTAGTAGCAAGGTTGGGGTACATTCTTCGGGGTACACTTATTATTACTAGAACTCAGCTTCTAGCCTAAACACCCTAGTCTTATCCTCATGGTGATTCTTCCTCTAGCTGGATGCGGCGCTTCTTCAGTGGGAGATCTTGCTCCAGTATCTCATCCTCGGTCTGGGTTCCTTTGTCCCAGTGAGTTTCTTCGGGTTCTTCCTCATCCAAGTCAGCTTCTTCTCCTCTCCTTCCGCGTCCCCTGTGGAGCTCATCCCATAGTTTTTTGTGGAACATCTCCGAACGTTCTCTTTCCCTAAGGTAGTCTTGCTCCATGTTTTGTAGCTCAACTTCCGCCATGGTTGTCTTAATCCTTTCTAGCTCTATCCTTTGCTCTGCTCTTTCCGCTCTGTCGATCTGTTGCTTCAGTTGCTGGGCTTGCTCCTGGTAGAGGTGGTCTAGGCCCTTGAGGTAGATGGATAGGTGGGAAACTGCCTCTTCTAGGTCTTCTTCCTCTCGTCCTAGTCCTCTCATGCGATCAATCCATGAGCGTCCTCTTCCTCCGGAGGGTGGAAAGAATCCCATTGGAGTCCTTCGGAGGTGCTGTATATAAACCACACGTAGCTGTCGCAGAGCCTTCCGAGCAGCCTTGGGGTAGGTGTCGGCGAAGCAAAATCCAGTGGCGGAGACGAACCAAGGTTCTATGTCGGGGTAAAGCGTGCTTCTTCCCACAAAGATCAGCAGCTTACACCGAAGGGTGCCGTAGCGTTCGTACTCCCGATAGACGAACTATGGCGGATCCCTTACTCCGACGCGCTCTAAGCTGAGCCGCAGTAGGTTAGGGAGACCAGGCTGGACAGGGCAGACTCCTCCGTTCCATTCGGGGTTAGCCATCTGGAATCAGGCAAGGATCAAGGTAAGGATTTGGGAAAAGATGAGCTCAGCAAAGGAAAGGTTAGAGAGGGTCAGAGGAGGTCTCGCATCCTAGGGGTCGTGTCCTACGGCCAACCTACGGCTCTGATACCACCTGAAGCGTCCCCTCATCAGAGGTGACTAAATGTGACACAAATACCCGGTCCCGGAGGGCGGCAACACATTTATTACAACAGGTGGATCAGTCTTTTACATCATGGCGACACAGAGGGCACGGGAGTGCCAACGCTACAAGGAACAACACAAACGCTAACGACCACGCTACGATAGCAAAGACTTCCATAGCCTCATCAGAGTACCACACCATGGAAGCTTTCTGTGGAGACCCTGGGTACACAGGCACGGTTGGGTGTAGGGCAGCAACCTACTCGACGTCTTCGGGAATGTAATCGGGATCCTCCTCTGAAAAATGGTTAGTAAAACAAGGGTGAGCACATACGTACTCAGCAAATCCAACCCCACCCACGGAGGGGCTTATAAGCAGAATCATGCATAAAGTATAACAAGGATCAGGTTAAGGTTCATCTTGCAAACTTACTCATGCAGGGGTTCATTTCAAAAAGGTTTTCGCAAACATTTTCATAACCAAAGTGACTCAACTGTTTTTAGGAAAAACCACTGTTGAACTACCGGACTTCCCGTCTGTCGTAGCCCAGGCACACAGCCACACACTGTACCCGGAAAACAACTCACGCCAGAAAACATCCCAAACCCAAACACTAGTTTTTGTGACCACACCGTGACTCGTCCAATACCGTGGACACGACTATTCGAATAGGTTTGACACTCTGCAGAGGTTGTACATCTTTACCCACAAGTAGGGTACCGTCACAGGGACACCTTAGTGCCGGTGCGGATCCTATCAAAGCCATTACCCACCTTAGCTAACTCTACGAGCCACCACGGAAGCACCCAAGGGGTTATACCACATAACCAGGGCGTACCTCACACAGAGCGTACCCCTACTCCTTGGTCTTCCGCTGCTCACCCGCACACCAGATGGCAAGTAGATTAACTAGTGGGATTTATGCTAAGCCGTTGCCACATACAACGGTCGAGTGGTTGTACGATGATTTGGGTCAGGTGAGATGTCACGCGACCCGGTCCTTAACCGACAAGATGGACAACTCCCAACATGCTCAACCACACAGGTACGAGCTCACCCATACTCCTGACACACACGTCCATCCCGTCTACCCAATTCTTTAGTCATTTTCCAAACATATCCCATTTCCATTTTAAAAGCACTCACACATTTTGAAAGCACTCACACATTTTTAAAGCACTCATTCAGGCCAAAACAAGGTTCAATCATAGCAATCAAGGGTGGCTATCCTACCATGTTTTGCAGTAAAACAATATGCAATTTATAAAATGGGTATAGGGTCATATTTATAAAACTAGGACAAAAGTATGCATCAAAGGATGAGGTTGAACTTGCCGTCTTCGAAGTCTTTGGGGAGTGCCGCCTCGGCGTTCGGGATCTCGGGCTCCTGCTCGCAGTAGTCGGCTCCGATCTCCGGCTCGAGGTACCTTCCTTCGTCTACTCCGTCGGCTATAGCGCACACACAAGCAAGCAAGCAGTCATTATAAGCACACATATCACCGGCCGAGCTCGAGGAGGGAGAAATAAATGGAGAGGGGAATATATAAGCCCTAGGGGGTTGGTGTATGGTTCGGCGGGGATATTACCGGGAAGGGTGTGGTGAAATTTGGACATAATCGAGAATAAAATCGTGCATGAAATGTTGGGTTAAAGGGAGGTTATAGGGGTTAAGGACCTATTAGTAATTCTTACTAATGGTTAAGGGTGTGATTATGATAATATAAATTTGGTTAGGGCCTGGTTGTAAATTGTTTAGGGCTCAACAGTATTTAATCCACAATTAATCATTAACCTAGGGGCTATTTGAAAAGAATAAGAGAGAGAGGGAATAGGGGTATGGGCTTAGTGGGAAAAAGAAAATGGAGAGGGGGTTTTTGGCCAAAAGGCCTTCTTCCTCCTCCCTGGTTCGCCACCGGTCAGAGGCAGGGGAGGCTCGGGCGGCGGCGGCCCGCCGGCCTCCCGCCACGTCCGCGACCGGCGAGAGGGGGAGAAGGGAGAGGGCGACGAGGGGATCCTTCCACCTCACTCACCTTGGACCGAGGCGGCGCGAGGAGAGAGCTCCACGGGCGGTGGCGGACCGGTGGTGGTGGTGCTTGGGGCGGCGCAAATGGTGGTCGGTGGGTGCAGAGCAAGCTTGCTTGGTGCGGTGTGGGGCGGCGAGGGGGGCGGCACTGGCCTTTTATAGGCCCTGAAGGTCGGTTCCGGGGAAAAATCTTCCCGGCGACCTTGGCGGCGATTCCGGCGAGGTGGGCCGCGGCGGCCGGCGAGGTCAATCGTGGTGCTGTTTGGATGGAACTCGTCGTGCAGGGGCGGCCGACCCGTGGCGCGGCGGTCGGCGACGCGCGGGTGGCGGCGGCGGTCGCGACGGTGTCGTTGGGTGGATGCGATGGCTCGGCGTGGTCGTCGCTTGTCGGGGCGGCTCGGCCGGCTCTGCCGGCGGCGCGGGGCCGGGCCGGGGCGTGCGGCGCCGGCGACCCGGTCGGCCGGTCGCGAGCCCGCGCAGACGTGTGGGGGAAGGTGTGTTGCCGGCCTGGTAGCCAGGCGCGGTCAACGCGCGCCCGGCTCGCTCGCGGGAGGGAGCAGGAGAAGGGAGGAGGAGAGAAGGAAGAAAGGGAAGGGAAAAAAAGAAAGGAAGAAAAGGGAAAAAGGAAGGAAAAGAAGGAAAAGAAAGGAAGGAAAAGAAAAGAAAATTAGGAAAAGAAATGAAAAGAAATAGGGAGAAGGTTTAGAAAATTAGGAAAAATTGTTAGGAAAATAGGGGGAAGGGTTTTTGCGGGGTTTTACGATTTCTGGGCGTCGGCGTGATTTTTGGGACGGCGGTGATGGCAAGGCGGACCAGCCGGCGGGACCGCGGCGTGCGCGGGGATTCCCGGCGCGGTGGCCGACCGCGCGCGGGGAAGGCACACGTGGGTGCTGGCCCGGGTGCGGGCGGTGCCAGCGAGATTCGCGGCACGCGCGCAGATGGTGAGAGAGGCGGGGGACGGTGACTAGGGTTATGGGAGGGAATTATTGAGCTCAGCTGGACAGTTTCGAAAACACGCACGATTTATTAGGTGATTTACTTAGAGCTAAAAACGCGGGCGTTACATATTATTTTGTACCCGTTTATTTTACTTTTCGTATATTGTTGTTCCTACACCACAACATAAGAATAATATAATAAATAGTGATAAAATAGTATAAATAACATCTGAAAAGACAAAGCTCACCATTATGATCATGTGACAGCAAGAATCACTGAAATCGGAAGTATGAGCAAAAAGAAATAATCATTTTAAGATCTAAGGACTAAATTGTAAATAAAAAATTGAAAATCGCCTATCAAAACCACCCGATGGCCAAATTTGAACGGTTTTGACAGTTGGATGGTCAAAGATGTCCGGTTTTGAAGTTGGATGGCCAAAACCAAACTTAGCCTATAATTGGATGGTCAAAAATGGACTTTTCCTATTAACTATGCTATTTGTCATACCATTGACATTTTTTTAATAATATATGTGTTGCTGAATGTTTCTTTATACGTATAAAAGTATTGTAAGACACGTGCGTGTCGCGCGTGCACCTTACTGGTTTTTAAAAGAGTCGAAATATCGTTAAAAACGACTTTGTAAACTAACCGTCGTAATCTACTATTTTGGTATAATATTCGAGTGCAGTGAAGAAATTATAAAAACGCCATGCTGGATGTTGATTGATTCGTTAACCCCTCGCATCGTGACTCAATCAGTCAATTTTCATGTGCAATTCCTTTGTTGCTTCGTCGCGAGTTTGACGAGCTAGCTCGAGGATGCAAACCAACCGAGCCTATCCCTTTTCCTATCTCTACCTCTAAAAAAACCATAAGGGCAACGCCGCCACACTTTGTGGTTCTGCCCTCGGCGTGTTCTACCGGCAGAACCACGCCAACTCCCCCCGCGATCCCGCCTCCCCATTTACTGGGCGCCGACAGGTGGGCCTGTCATAAGCTCCCTCCTCTTCCATCTTCCTCCCTGCGCCGCACCCGACACCTCCTCCTCAATCGGCCTATCCCAGAGTCTCGGTCCCCAGCAACATGTCGCCCCCACCCAACTGCCTGGCGGCCGCTAGGTCATCGGCAATCAAGCGGGCAAGCTGCAGCTTCGGGAGGAGGATGGGGCTCCGGGGAGGCCACCGTAGGGGGAGGAGGCCGGACAGCCGCCGCGGGTAGGACAAGACCCCGGGGAGGCCACCGGTGGGAAGGAAGCACGCGGCTGAATCGCGAGTGGCCTCCACCTTGGCGCGACGAGGGGGGGGGGGGGGGGGGGGGGAGGGGCAGAGGAGGTGTGGCGCCGGGCAAGGGATGGATGGGGACGCCGTCGGGCGGGGCAGCTCGCGGTCGCCGTCGACCATGTGGATGGAGAGCTCGCGCGCGAGCGAACTCTACACGGTCGGCCGGCGTTGGGCGACGGGGAACGGGAGGCGGCGGGCGTGTTGGCCGTGCTGCAGAGGGAGCTGGGACGCAGTCGACAGTGAAGGCATCCACCGGCCGCCCGCGTGGGGAGCGGCCAGGCGTGCATGGAGCCACCGACGCGGGGAGCCGTGGCCGCCGGCATGGGGGCCCAGCCGCCATGGCCATGGGGAGAGGGAAGATGCGTGAGGTCGAAAACGAGTACTCAAGCGGAGCCTCGAGCAGCTGACCGAGAGGGAGGGGGCCAGCGAGGGCCCGAGGGCTGCGCAAGCGAATGCGGAGGTGGACCTGTGAGCGCGCGTGCAGGCGGAGGCGTGGGCTGCTGCGCTTCCTGTCCTGCCACGACAATCATGGTCATGGATGGAAGCGAACTCTGTTCTTCTGGTTTGGTTCAGATGAGGAACGATGGTAAGATTGTGTGCTTTCAAGCATCCCTGAATGGAGTTAAGCAGATCTTCTAATTGGCTACACAAATCAAGGCAACTGATCTTCTACTTATACGAAAATTTGATTATTGCAACTAAGTTTTATTATTTGATTATGAATATCATGATCTTAGTAAGCCCGCATCTCTGATTTGTTTATGACATTCACACTGGCATACTGCACACTTCAACCATGTGGCAGTCAAACATACCACAACTGAGGGGATAACACGGACGAACACCTCTACAACCATTTTTCCTCTCATCCTCTATACATCATGGTTGCCCAAGTTGAACGCCGGTGATGGCATATACCCCCTCTTTCAGTTATGACAGGTGTTGTCAACATTCTGTATTCCAGATTTATCAGTTTTTTGTAATTAGACAATCCACTTCTGAAAAAAATGAGAAGGGAATCTGAGACACTTATGCTTAGCTTTTTTTAATCTTTCGTAGCCTGTGGTAATCTGAAGAAGTTTGCACTATGAATGATGTATGGTCAGGTCAGTCTATCTTCAGAACCTTACTACAGTGCCCTTGTTGTTGACTATTTCAGGCATCGATGAGATTTATATAGAGTCGGAAAGTGTCATAACCACACAATAATCCACTTGGATGGACCACGCTCAACTGAGTGCACACACTCCAAATCTTCAAGCTAAGTTAATCAATCAAAATTTCACCCTAGGTTCCCCTTCCTAACTCAAATTTCACCCTAGGTCTGCCTTTAAAGCTCTCTCAAATAGGTGCTCTGAGGCATGAGGTTGTAATGTTGATATGCCATTGGGTTATATCAGTTCACGATTGAAAATCAGAATTCACTGATGAAAATAGGCTGAAATTTACAACTTATTAGCATGAATGCAATGGTATCAATTAATTAGGCACTAGCTTTGCGTGTAGATCAATCATATGATACTTCATATTATTGTCCTTGCTCTATAGTAAAATATATGGTAATATGCGATTGCAACAAATAATGAAAGAGAGATAAATCATATCTTATTCCTTGATCATCTCCACAAAACTACTAATGCATGATGCATACCTTCTTGTTATCATTTCAGTATTTTAAGTTCTTTTTTATTACATAATAAGATTGCATATTTGTTTTGCCCGTAGCAACGGGCGGGCATACACCTAGTGGAAAAAAAAGCATGCGAGTCTGTGACACGAACTCCACCGTCGGGAAAACACTCGAACAACAGCACTGACCAATCCCAAACCATCTTTGATGGCCCAGAGACCGCCGAGCGGCTGCTCCGCGCGTCCCAGATCTCCGGCCACCGCCGTCTGGTTCCTCCCCGCCGCCGCCCTCCTCCTGGTCCTCATCCTCCGCTGGCCGCACATGGGCTCCTACCCTCCCGTCTCCCCTCGTAACCAACCCTTCCAAACCTTCCATCCCGTTTGCTGTCTCCTCAAAAAAAAAATCCTCAGGTTAATCTCGCCCTTTTTTCTTGGTTTTGCTCCCAGGCGGCGGCTCCAGCTCCGCCTCCGTGCCGGCCCGGCGCGCGGAGCTGTACGCGAAGATGGCGCGGGACCTCGATGAGCGCGGCGCGGCGTTCCTCCGGGGCGGCGAGACGTCGCAGTCGCTCACGCTGAAGGAACTCTTCGACACCGCGGACGACGGAGCCGTCGTGCCCAGGCTCAAGGTGCGGCCTTTTCTCCACCCGCCCAGCTCCCGTGCTCTGCTGCTCACGTTGGCTGGCGTGTGCTGTTATTTTGTGTCGCTGAACTGAAATGTGCTTGGCAGGCTGCCGACCCACCGGTGCGCGCGAATGTGCTCTATCTGGACCCGGAGTTCGCCGTTGTGATCTCGTGAGTGATGATGAACTTTGCCTGAATCCGTTGGCAACTTGCCATTCTGTTTCTTGTTGCTGAACTGAAGATATATTTTTTTCTCTGCAAGAGAGAAAAAAATAAGTTCAATAGTCATCTGTAGTTGGTTAGGTGGGTAATGTAATAATTGTTCCTAGACCATTGCTTTATTCAGTATGTTTTGTGCTTGCAGGAAGGCTGTCAAGGAAGTTTTTCTTCCTTATTTTGATCAAGGTAAAGTTTATGTAATGGTACGATATCCCATATGTACAGAATCGTAGAGTTTCATCTAGTGATTTGAAGTGGCCAATGCTTGAGCTGCTAGATAGAATAAACGGTTCATCTGCTTGCTGTTCTTGATCGCTTGGCTACGTGCGTATAGAGCTACATCTTTGTTGAACTATTAAAGCACTTGATCTTGAATACAGTTTGTTTGGTTGATTGTTTTGTAGTTATCTGGTTCCAAAATACAAGCATGTATCACTTCAGTTTGTTTCACGCCTCCCATCACTTAGAGCCCATTGTTGCAACTGATGACGAGGTGAAACACACCCTCCGTTTGATTTCTTTTAGCACAAGAGTAAATTTTTTTACTGAGATATTTATGTGTTTCCTTGAGATTGAAGCCGAAGTGGAGGCAGTTAAAGGAGTTAGCAAGACTGTTTGTCCTCTTAAAATTGTATTGGATCGAGTGGTTTTGACGTCAACTGGTGTGCTCCTTGGCTTGTGGCAGGTTCGCATATCTAGAACACCCTGTTGTCTGTGAATTGACTTCCTGGACATCTATGTTTAAACCTTAGGGTGCTGTCCTCTATTCTAACATATATTCAGACTGAAATATGGGCAGTTCTGTTTGCTGGTGTGGTTAGGTTGAATCTGGCACTGATCCTTCAGAAATCCGCTCAAGATTGAGAGAAGCTCTCCCTCGAGCACCTCAAAAGCAACTGGTATGAACCACCTGACTAATCTGATACAAATATTACCCAAGTTTCCATCCCCATTGTCAACACTCAGACAGATAACAGCATCTTGGCAAAGCGCAGTGTTTTCTTGCAAATTTCTTCAGGACCTGGCAAAGCTTATGATGCAGGATTAAGTATAGTTGTGTTGTATGTAGTTGTTGCATGCTGATGCCTATTAAGATGATATTTTGCACATTCAATAAATCTGTCACTTAACCTGATTTGTTTTTGTATTTGACAGTATGATTCTGTTCTGCTTCATACCTCGTTTGCACGAATTCTGGGTCATCCTAAGCTCCCACAAGAGGTAGGACACCAACACCTGAAGTCTTACTTCACCTCTGTATTTGATTTCATATTGGGTGCTAGAAGATGTCTGCATTCAAATTCATGAGCATCTAGATTCTTTAAAAATATCGATCACAACCACATAATAAGCCCACTGTTTGGGACAAAGGTATATGTTGGCAATGCAGTGGCTTGTAAAAATTGTTTTCCTCTTCATTTTACTATTTCTGGCTGTTTAAATTAAACCAAACTTAGAAAGGATAGTGTCTTCAGCTATCTGTATTCCATGTTGCTGTGCTGATAAGACAGTCGTAGTTTCCCACAAAACACATCGACACTTCTGCAGACAAGGTCTGCCATTAATAGTTTATCACTGCTGAATCTCTGGATGTTTGTGTTGATATATTCCTCAGTTGTTTAGTTAGTCTCATGTGACATTACATTTGCTGTGCCCTCTTTAGCAAAGTGCATCAGCTTTTGATCACACCAAGTTCTTCCATGGGCTGGTTGCTCAAGTTAATGATAAGATCTGTGGCTTCCAGGTAACTTCTTGTTGCCCATACCTTTCTCCAAATATCTCATGGCAAATCCACCTTGATTGCTAACATAGCAGAGTTGGTTACCCACTTCCCATCTCTGTTTCAGGCGATGATATCAGAGCTATGGTATGTTGAAGAGTATGATGTTCTTGCGCTGGCACTGAATGGAAAGATGAAAGTACGGAGGCTCCACCTTGGCTGCAATCGTCAGGGCAATGAAAATCCATAAAGAGATCATGAGAATAGGAAATAATTAGAATATGCGCTTTGCACACCTGCATATAGTGAAGTAAAATTTCGCTTGAATGCTCTAGCTTGTCTAAAGGATCACCTAACCCTTCGTTGTGCCACGCACCAGATTCTATCCAAGTCTGAAACTGGAAGTGCCAAGGACTTCCAAGCCATATTTGACTGACGTTTATGTAGGAATTGTATGCATTGAGTTGTATGTAAAATGTATTTTGTTTATACGCGCAAAGTTTTAGATATGTAGTATGCCAACACTGAAATGTTTGTCGGATGTATGAACTAAATGTATCTACTAATAGACCTCTGCATAGCTTTAGCTCAAAAACCAGTACTCCTTTTAGTAAAAAAAATGTGATGTTTTATTTTTTCTAGACATCAACATGTTCCTAGTGCAACTTTGATTTCTAATGTATATAATTTTCACATTGACACGTTATAGCAAAATTGCATGATATGAAACTACCTAGCAAAGACATTTAGAAACTTTGAATCTCAATTTAAACAAATCAATTAGCTACAGAGTTTTAGACAGGTTTGGTGCCCATAACCCACCTTACTTAAAGTGTGTAAAAAATGTAAATAAGTCACTTGTGAGAATCACACAACCCAGACTTATTTGCTATAAGTCAACTGACTTATAACCCTGACTTATTTGCTATAAGTCAAGTTGCTCTACCCCTAAAGTTGCACAAGTCACAAATTTCCCCTGACTTACATCCAACTGACTTGCAAGTCAGGTGACTCACGGAAACCAAATAACACCTAAAAAAGTTGACTTCACCCAGCCTAAAACTCAGATAGCAATGGAAGTAACAGTTTGGAAGCTAAAAAAAAAACACTAAGATACGAAGTGGCGCGTGACTTGTCCAGCCCAACTTGGAAGTAGCTAATATGGGCTGACTTTATTATAAGCGTTCAGGTACTTGCGCTGTGGCCCATTGCCCCATAGATTAACATCATTGTTGATTTGTGTTTGTGGGTTCAATTCACATGAATGAATGTATCTGAAATTTGAATGAAATCCAGGAGTATGATAGGTTCAAAAGGAGAACAGATAAAGACACCAGTAGTGATAAAATATTTAATGCTAAATGATCAAGGATTGTGCTTCTCACCTATCACCTATCAACTGGTTTGTTATTTGTCGTGTTACTGATAAATATCATTGTGTCATGTTTTGAGATCATAGTGCTACCATTTAGAGATAAAAAGCCGTTTTCCCACCACTACATATTTACATCGCGCAAATGTTAGGTGCAAATAGAACGTGAGAGTAAGATGAAAACCATACAAAATGTTTTTCTTTGTTGCGGGCCCTCAAAATGCATGGCATTTTTGTTTGGGTTAATTTTTAATACACATAAGCTGGATATGATATATGGGTAATAAAGGACTTTCCAATTACTCCACATATTTGAGATAAGTGTTGAATTCCACACTGCGAATACAAAATTTAATCTGACTAACCAAACAAGTCATAAAGAAGAGCCGTAGTGGAACCGCAATGGTGAGCTTGCCTGCCATAGTTGGATCCCCGGGATACGTGTGCGGTGGTTGAGCGGTCGTTGTGGCCTTCCCACTAGTCTGCTGTTGTAAAAAACAAAATTCTCGTCTGTCGCATGCTAAAGCACAGGTTTAAGGCTAGCCACATCTCACATGTCCTGCGGTGTCGTTGTGTATGGATGGGATGGGTGCGATCGTCTTTTTAATACAATGTCGTGGGGTGATCTCACTTCCCGCAGATCGGATTTTTTTATGAAGAATCCAAACAAAACCTACATCAATTTCACACCTGATGCGCCTTCTTAGCTCTAATTTTACACCCGACTAGAACTGATCACCAACTACGAACTAGCAGTAGCATCCTGGTAAAACCCTGCAGCAACCTACAATTTTCTTTCCCATCACAACGCTAGCTGCAACCTATGGAAGAACACTAGAACAGTCAGTAACAACACACGGGGCAACGGATCAGCCCGTTCTCGTTGCAGTCGGGGCACTGCCGGAAGAAGCCGGCGAAGCGGCACCCCTCGTCGTCGACGAAGACCTTGCGACTGCCATGGCACGTCCCGCAGGGCACGAATCGCGCCTCGCCGCACGCCGCGCACGCGCCGACGTGCCCGGACCTGCCTGCCGCTGCCGCCGGCGCGGCGTCGCACCCGGCCAGCGCGCGCGCGAGCTCGCCGGCCTCGTGCAGGGCGCGCACGTCCTCGGCGCCACCCAGGTCGTGGCGCCCGCCAACGAACACGCGCGGGAGCGCGGCGCCCTCCTCGCCGCCGCCGGCGAGGAGGAGGAGCTCGCGCAGCTCGGACTTGAAGGCGGCGTGCATGGACACGTCGCGCTCGTCCATGCGCACGCGGTAGCAGCGCAGGATGGCGCGCACGGCGCGGCAGTCCTCGAACGTCCGGCGGACGCTGCGGAGGCTGGTGAAGTACAGCACCACGGGCTTCCCCGCGCGCGGCGGCGGCCGGAACCTTGGAGGCGTCAAGTCGTCGCCGGCGCCGAAAAAGCCAGGGGCTTCGTCGGCGTCCACGACCGCCGCCTTTTTCTTCTCCATCTTTTCATGGAACTCGTCCACGCGTGCGCGGACAAAGCCGGTGACCTCAGGTATGCCGCGGGCGGCCGGCGTCCCCATGTCGAGGTCGCAAGTTTCCTCCGTCGTCGTCTCCTGCGGCAGCAGAGGCAGCGCCGTGTTTTCCTGCTCGGGGTAGAGAAGCGCCGGGTGCGACAGCGAGGGCACCTCCACAGGCTGGCCGGAGCCGGGCAATATCGCCGGGTCAAGGTCAAGCGCCGGCGGCAGAGATGGCGCGGGCCCTGCGCACCATTGCGCCGTCCACGACGACGTCGCCGACGCGGCGTCCTCGAAGCTGGCAGCCACGACAGTCGGTGGCGTGCTGGACTCGTCGTGCCGCCGGTCCTCCGCCTCCTCCGCCGCACCCTCGCTGGGGAGCGCCTCGTCAGCCGCGGCCGGGTCACCGGCGACCTTCGACGCCTCCTCGGATGGCAGCGAGGCGTATGCATGCACGCCGTCGTGGCCCACGCGACACATGCCGACGGAGGTCAGCGCCCAGGCGGCGCGGCTCGTCAGCGAGCGCGACCGCAGGCCCTGGTGCCGCTCCGCCGGCGCCGCCGACGGCGACACCAAGGCGTTGCGCGCGTCCCTCGAGCTGGAGCACCCCATGGCCGGACACGAAGCCGACGCACGCACGCAAGCACGTGGTTGGCTCCTCGCCTCGGCACCCAAACCAACACGACGTGCACGGGTGAGTTTGTGAAGAAATGGGTGAGTAAATATAGGAGGTGATGATGATGAACTGGTGAAGGATGATTTATGCATGACAGCATGAGATGAATTATGATGAGAATTTGCATGTGTAGAGCTGTGGTTTAATTAGGAGGATGTAATTAATTATACACTTTTTCGGAGGATAGGAAAACTTGGTAGAAATTCTGTTGGCTTATTTCGAATGGGAGAAAATGAAAATACTCCCAAAAGTTAGATAGTTTCTTGCGTTTTTAGGAAGAAAAACACATGAAAATGACCTAGCAATTCTAAAGGAAACATAAAACTCATAGAAATGACTACATGTTTCCTCTAACCTTGTGAAGGTTTAAATTGGCAAAAATTTGTATATGATCTATCAACGAGTTTAGAGTAAGGGTTTCAAATTTCACTTGACACGTAGGCGTTCGGACCATATGCTAGTCAGACAAGAGCACATTTAAATTTGGAGTACGTATCTGTGACATCGCCTTAAATAGTCAAGGAACATCCAACTCGATACAAATACCACGTCACGCGTGAGTTGCAACCACAAAATTCAAAAAACCAACCACCCCTCTAGATCAAGACATTCATACATTATGTTGACTTCCCTAAAGTTAAAACAAAGTCAGTTCTAGGACTCATAAATGAGAAGGATACCCGGTCGCGAGATAATTTGGAGACATTGTTCTTCAAATTCAGTACCTTCAACCTAACGATTAAAAGCAAGTGATTCATAAGTATAGCTTAAAATCATGAAACCCCATTTCAAAAGAATCATATCATAGTTCCATGATCGTACCTATTTGATGCAAGAGATCCAACTAATAATCGGCAATAAAATCAACCATTGTACGTAATAGGCATCCATAAGAATGAAAGTTACCAAATTTTAAACTCTAAAGGCCAACATTTTCCATATACAAATACATATTATTTGTGTGGAGGGAATAGAGATGAATAATATGGGATATATTGTGATAAGGACTTAAGTGTAGTATTCAACTACTTAATTAAGTTGTACATTTCTTTAGAGATGTATAGAGCTGCTTTTAGAGGGTTGTTTAATTTGCAATGATTTCGACAACTAATAAATGGATAATTTAATATAATTGCTTAGCTATTTTCGAATAGGAGAAATGGAAAATGAAGATATTTTATTAACCAACGTTAATATATTTATTAATATTTAAACAATGCCAAAATTGTTTTATAGTAGGTCTTTGACAAAGCAATTCTACCTCATCTAGAAACCAAAAAGGCAACTATACCATTTAGGAAATTACCATGTAATCACTTTACCCAGTCTAAAAAGTATTACTAGATGTAATTTATTAACAAGTTGAGAACCCATGACTCAAGTCACAATCAGGAGATGGCAATGTTATGAGTGCCCACCACAAATTATAAAGATAGATATCACTTATGACTGAAAGAAAAAAATTATGGATAATAAATGAGATCAAAACAATTCATGTAATGTGCTCTATAGCAAAAGATCCATTTGGAGCTATGTTTTTTTAACACACTTCTAGTTTACATCCATGATAATGGTACCTTTGTTGATGAAATCCTGACAAAGATTCAACTTCAGGACCTTCAACTTGATTATTAGATTAATTGATTCATACACAAAGCTTCGAATTAGGAAAGCTGTTGATTCATATGAAAATGCATCATATTTTAGGTCCACCATATCCCCATATTAGGTGTGAGGGACCCGACAAAGCAGATCCCCTTATAATCAAATATTTATAAGAGGGTATCACAAGAAAGGAATTTGAGTTAACAAAGTCTAAAGGCCAAACATTCCCGTATGTCATTAAATATTATTTGGGTGAGGACAGGAGTACAAGTGGAAATTCATTGAGATTCTTGAATGGTTTTAGAAATTTTGGCCGTTTGAATAAGCGAGGCATTATGGGATGAAGCCATGTAATATATTGTATCCATCACCGAATTCTACCAACAGTAGAAGTTTAGTGATGTTTAGAACGTATGCAATTATATTTAACAATACTTATATATATGACCATAATATATACTTTCATATATTGACAAAATTTCTGATTGTAAATGCAAGTGTTAAGACGATATAATCCATAAAAGATACTTCCATATATTGTCAAAATTTTAATACATTTTTTAAATACGGGTGAAAATTCAAATAGTGTCCAGAGTTTACCATTGCTCGTCTGTGACTAGGATACTGGATGTAATCGATAAGAGTAGATTTGCCTATAAAAGGCATCTTCGTATATATAATGCTGTGGGGTTCTTACAGGATGTCAAACACTGAAACACAGGCAGTCACCTAGTCGCTTGCATGCTACCCCTATTTTAAAATGAAAACTCAAAGGTGTTTTTTTTAGAAATTGGATAATTAAATCCGGCCTCTTACATCCGAAGATGTACACAGCCCATTAATACAGAGTTTAAAGGAACCGTCCACAAAAGGGTGAAAAAAGCAGAAACGGGCAACAAGCCCCAACTAAGGTAAACGGTAAAAATTGTTCCATCCTCTATTAGCAATCTGAAGAGCAACGACTTCTAAATTTCTGCTCATGGCGATGAGGGTATCCTTAGCCTGCTCCTTATGCTGCAGCTGGGCCCAAAAGCGTAGCCAGTAAGCTCCCCTGAAAATAACCTGCAAAAGCGAATTAAACTTCACCTTTTTAAAAATAATGTCATTCCGGCATTTCCAAATAGCCCAGCAAATGGCAGCGACACCAACCCAGATCAGGGGCTTATAGAATTTATGTTGATTATTAAGCCACGTACCAAACATATGGCTAATAGATCTAGGCTGGGACAAATTAGTAGCATAGAAAATAATCCTCCAAATCATTTTTGCGGAAGGGCAATCTAAAAACAGGTGCCGAATGGTCTCATTAGAATTACAGTAGACACATTGCTGGCTCCCTTTCCAATTTTTCTTAGCAAGGTTATCTTTTGTCAAAACGACCCCCTTCTGAAGAAACCAAAGGAAAATTTTGATCTTTAGAGGTATTTTCCACTTCCAGATATTCCTATGCTGAAAAGGTGGATGGGTATCTATGCCATGTAGATACAGTAACCGAACAGTGAAAAAACCACTTGTTGTCAGCCTCCATTTAAAATAGTCATTATCATCCACCGGAACAACATTAGAGACCCGAGCTACTAGGTGAAGCCAAAGGATCAGGTTGTTACCCACCAAAGACCGTCTGAAAGAAATGTTAAGGGGCCTAGAGGACAAAACCTTAGAAGCCGTGACATGCTTATCCCGCGCAATAAGGTATAAGGATGGGTATGTATCCTTGAGCGGCTTATCACCTATCCACGTATCATCCCAAAATCTCGTGTTGGTTCCATCTTTAATAACAAAAGAACCGTTAGACAAGACCTCATCTTTAATACGCATGAGTCCTCTCCAAAAGTGAGAGTCATTGGGTTTAGATGATACTTGCGTGAGGGTTTTGGTTCTCAAGTACTTATTCCTTAGCAAAGATTACCAGGTCCCTTCAGTGTTCAAAAGGTTCACTAACCACTTAGCCAACAGGCACTTGTTTTGTAGCTGTAAGTTCAAAATCCCAAGGCCACCCTGATCTTTGGGGCGACACAAGATGTCCCATTTGGCAAGCCTATACTTATGTTTAATAGAAGAGCCTTGCCAAAAAAATCTGGATCTGAAATGATCCAGGTTTTTAAGAACTCCCTTAGGAACTTCGAAGAAGGACATCATGAACATGGGTAGGCTACTTAACACTGAATTGAGCAGAACCAACCTCCCCCCATAGGATAGATATTTTGCTTTCCAACACGAGAGTTTTTGCTGAAAGCGTTCTTCGACTTTACTCCATTCGGAATTTAGAAGTTGTCTATGGTGCATCGGAATACCTAAATATCTGAAAGGGTAATGTCCCGAATTACAACCAAAGAGAGAGGTATATGAAGCTTCCATCTCTCTGGCCGCACCATAACAGAAGACTTCACTCTTGTGGAAGTTAATCTTCAGTCCCGAAAGCTGCTCAAAAGCACATAAAAGGAGCTTAAGTTTTTTAGCTTGCTCAAGATCATGGTCTAGAAAGATTATGGTGTCGTCTGCGTATTGTAAGATAGACAAACCATTATCAACTAGATGGGGAATCACCCCTTTAATCTGCCCATCTGTTTTGGCTCTATTAATGAGCAGGGCTAGCATGTCAGCGACGATGTTAAATAAGATAGGAGACATAGGATCTCCTTGTCTGAGCCCCCGTTTCGTTTGGAAGTATGGTCCAATGTCATCATTAACTTTGATTCCCACACTCCCTCCCGAAACCATGTTTCGAATCCATCTACACCATTTAGGTGAGAAACCTTTCATGCGTAAAGTCTGCTGGAGAAATGACCACTTAACCTTATCATAGGCCTTTTCAAAGTCAATCTTAAAAATGACTCCATTAGATTTTTTGGTATGAAGCTCATGAATGGTCTCGTGTAGAATAACAACACCTTCCATGATATTCCTACCAGGCATGAAGGCAGATTGTGTTGGGCTCACCACCGTCCTTGCTACTTTATTTAGCCTGTTAGTTCCAACTTTAGTAAAAATCTTGAAACTAACGTTGAGGAAAAAAATCGGTCTATATTGCTGAATCTTAGTGGCATTCTCAATTTTTGGAATTAAAGTAATGATCCCAAAATTGAGGCTAAAAAGGTCAAGACTGTCTTTATGGAAATCGTGGAACATAGCCATAAGGTCATCTTTAATCACCCCCCAGAACACCTGATAGAATTCAGCTGGGAAGCCATCTGGTCCAGGAGACTTGTTATGCTCCATTTGGAAAACCGCCTCTCTCACCTCATTTTCAGTGAAATCCGCAATGAGGATCTCATTTTCCTCATCGGATACTTGCGGAATATCATGAATCTGATCCTCCATCAAGGTGATATCCGTCTGCTCTGGGACCCCGAACAGATTTTTGTAATAATTCGTGATGTGGGATTTAAGACGGTCAGGACTAACAGCAACACCATTGTCATCCTCGAGCCTATAAATAAGTTGCTTACGGTGTTTGCCATTGGCAACAAGGTGAAAGAACCTTGTATTAGCGTCCCTTTCCAAGAGGGTTTTGACCTTAGCTCTTTCATACCACTTAATCTCTTCCTCCCTCAAAAGCGAAACGAGCCGCTCTTTAAGATAGTGCTTTAGATCGATTTCATGATCAGAAAGTCTATCAAATTCAGCTTTTTTATCAAGATCCTGCAGTAGGGCCAAAAGAGTAGTTTTCTCCTTTTTATAGGAGCCGACCAAATTCGACGCCCAACCTCTAAGATGCTGCCTAAGTCTACGGATCTTGGACTGCCACCTCTGTAGGGGAGAAGATCCAGAGTTTTCTGATCGCCAAATATTTGCAACCATGTCGTAAAAACCATCCTTTAGGAGCCACCCCCTCTCAAATCGAAAGGGTCTGGATCCGGACTGGTGAGTGGAAGCACCTGTGGACACAACTAGTAGAGTATGATCTGAAATGTTCCGGTCCCTAGCTTCGACCTTGGCCAGGGAGAAATTTAACTCCCACTCCGTACTAGCTAAAACTCTGTCCAGCTTCTCATAAGTCGGATTATCCCCCGCACCCGCCCAAGTAAACTGGCGACCTGTCATGACAATTTCCCTAAGATCAAGGGACTCAATTACAACATTAAAAAGGGAGGGCCATTTAGTATCAAAAACTCCACAGCTTTTGTCCTCAGATTTTCGCATAATATTAAAATCCCCGCCAACAAGATAAGGAAGGTTCTCCTTTAAGCAGGTATTAGCGAGTTCAGCAAGAAACACGGCCTTGTTTTGTGATTGTGCCGGTCCATAAATAGAATAAAGGACAAACTTGAAGTCAGTTGACTTGTATCTAAGGGTAAATTTAACATAAAAATCCCCCTCATCGATAGCACCAATATCAAACACACTAAGATCGACCCCCAGCAAGATCCCACCTGATCTGCCATGGGGAGCCATAGCGTGCCAAAGAAAATCACGTCCAACACATAAATTTTTGAGGACATGATCAGGAAAGGACTCACGACCAGTTTCAGAGAGAGCAATGAAATTAATCTGCTCTTCTCTAACTAGTTCAGCCAAAAATCTGTGTTTAGCCAAGTCAGCAAGACCTCTGCTATTCCAGAATACCCCTTTCATTTTATAATAATCTTTGAAGGGGTTTTTGGCTTCTTGGGAAGATTGCCAGTCTTTTATGTCTTGGCTTTATTAAATTTTTTCTTTCGACTGACAGGAGAGAGATCTAGAATATGATCACTCTCTGCATCAAACAAGCTCTCGTTTAGGAACCACCAGCGTGGTTGAGAGCTTCCTGCAGTCTTTCTCCCCGTTCATCATCACTTAATAGATCATTAGCGTTAACATTATTATTTTTGTTAGCGCAGACAACCAATCTATCTACCTCTAAGTTCTTAAGACGAGTGACTCCCGAGGTATTTGTGTTGATGGCTAGCCTACCAAGGTTTGAAATAATGCGCGAATCCGAAAAGGTATAAAAAGAATTACCTTCGAGGTTCTTTTTCTTTGCAAGGCGCTCCGCCTTGAGTAGGGTATGTTCGTCAGCCCTACCTGTCGGTGCGGAATGTGGTCCCGACACTAACCAGTAATAAGCGCTAAGGTCTATCCCTCAATGGTCGATGCTAAGCAATCAGAGACACGGGGTTTATCCTGGTTCTGGCCGGGGGGGGGGGGGGGGGGTCGTACGTCCAGCAGTGGTGTGCTCGGGGCACTATATTGCTCAGCACCGGGGGTGCCTGTAGTGGGGCAGCTACAAGCAAGGCGGGAGAGGAAGCGTGGCCTCCAAGTCCCTAGTGAAGTGGCTGAAGATGTTGTGGGAGAATTGGGGAATGCGTGGTGTGTTGTGTGTTGTTCTCTGTCTCGTGTTGAGCGTTGTGTCCCTTGTCCCCTGCGGCGGGTGAGTTCACCTTCCTTTTATAGGCCAAGGAGAGGGCGAATTACAAGCATGCCGCACTATTCAGCTACATAGGGAAGTATGGTGCGCCGCGCCGTAGAGTGGGCGGCCTCCTTGACGGTCCTTGCCGCGATCCGGCCATCATGGCGTATCTTGTACCCGAACAGTGGTAGCTTCGAGGGTAGGAGCGCAGTGGTTGGCCGTGATGTCCCCACGCAGGCTCGAGGGGGTTGCCGACGTCGATCCGTACGGGATACAGCGGTATGCGTGGTGGCGTCCCGTTCTCGCACGCCTCACATCGTCGGAGCTGTTACCACAGTGCTCGGCGTGGGGTTGTACGCGCTGGGGCGGCCGCCTGCAGTTAACAGTGGCAGGGATGGCGCTCCGCCGGCCTAGCGTCATCACCTGACCCTGCAAAGTCACGGGAAAGCACTTCGAGGGTGTGGCCGGCCCCCCTTCGAGGGCTCGGCACGTTAGCCGTACGGGAGTAGGCGGCGCGGCGTCACGGGGCTGACACCGGCCACGTCGCACAGTCCCCCACAGTGGCGGGGATGGGTTCCCTCCTAGGGAGTTGGTGCAACAGGACCGGGGCATGAGTCCCAGGCGCATGATGGCGCCGCCCCGCCGTTGTCAGAGCATTAAATGCCCGTACCCGCGTACGGGAACGGGCGTGCGCGTGCGGAGCGCCCTCGAGCGAGGCGGAGCCCGCTCGAGGGAGGTGTGTGCCCTCGAGCGGGGCGGAGCCCGCTCGAGGGAGGTGTGTATCCTCGAGCGAGGCGGAGCCTGCTCGAGGGGACCTTTGAGTGGTCCGCCTTGGTGGGCCGCGGGGGCCACCACGGCGTGGGACGTGCCCCGTGTGTGTGCTTTAAGCAAGATGCATTTAGCTTTGGTTTTTAGCAGGTTTTAAGCGGGATTTCCCCAGTTGTTTTAGGGGACCCTCAGGGCTGTCCCCCGACGTAGCCCCCGAGCATCTGCGGGTTCGCCGGCCAGGCTCCCGCAGATGCTGGAGCCTACGGATAGAACGTCCTTCCCCCCTAGTTTGCGAATGCTTTCCGTGGGGCCGCGTCAGCGGACCCGCGGGTCTAGCCCCCGAAGCCCTGTAGGAGCGTGAGCGCTCCTGCATGGGTTTTACCGCGGGATTTGGTCAGAGGGCGTGGTACATATTCCAACCGGCGTCGGCGATGTTTCAGCCGGCTTCAGTGACGCACGCGTAGCTGGCACCATCCGCGGCCGGTGCAATCCAAGAGGTGTAGCCGTGCGTCGAGCCCCCGAGCCTGGGCCCGTTCGAGGCGATCGGGTAGCAGCTCTACGACTTGTTTTTAACGCGCCCTCGCCGTCCCTCCGTGGGACGGAGGGTGAGGTTTCCGCACCCCCATCGAACGGGTCGCGGATTGCGGATTCCTCGTTGAGCTGTGAGTGGGTGGTTCGGGTGAACGCCCATGCCCCGTTCGATAAGGGTAGGCTGCGCGGTCCGGGGACGCATCCATTAAAGCGCTTGCGTGGGTTTGCTAGGTGGGGCTCGGTCCCATTCGCTAGGGACCGAGGGCGCGGAAGCTCTCCCTCGGTGGGATCCCCCTGGCTAGCTGCCCTCGCTAGCTCCCGAACACGACATGTGGGGCACCCTCGAGCCGGCGGGCTCGAGGAACGGCTCGAATGCGTGTGCCCTCGTCGTCCCTGACTCTGGTGATCTGGGGCGCCTGTTCGAACCCGTCGAGGGTCAGGCTTCGAACCTCTCGATCGGAGGGCCGTGCGGGGTGGCGGCTAGGCGCTCCCGTCTTTGCATCTGCGGGTTTTGAGGTTCCCTGACCGCGTCAGCCCTCAAAACGCTGATCAGTAGGGCCGTGCGGGGTGGCAGCTAGGCGCTCCCGTCTTTGCATCTGCGGGTTTCGAGGTTCCCTGACCGCGTCAGCCCTCGAAACGCTGATCAGTAAAATAGCGCATCGAAAGTACCTGCGGTGCCTGTTTTACTTCAAACGAGCCCCGAGGTCACCAGCCGATGGTTGCGCCCTTCGAGGGTCGAATTTTTTGAGCCAGGGGATCGCGCCGCTCGAGGGTCTTCCTTACTTAGTAAGGGACCGGGCCATTTAATGCTCGCAATCGTGGCTGCGGTTTCGCGCCGCGGGCGCGCCTTTTTAGGCGCTGCGGCCGCGCGCGTAGTGGGCGGCGTGAGCAGGCGGATGTGACCGCCTACCACGGCCCTCCCGCTTCTACACCGTGATGATGGCCCGTGAGCGGTTGCGTGGCCGCCGCGGTCGTGGTGGGGCCCGCCCGTCAGCGAGAGAAGATTCCTCCTGCAGTTAATGCGCGCGAGGCGTACGCTCCGGAGAACACGCCCGCGGCCTATAAATCCGATGAGTGGGGAAACGGCGGTTTTTTACCTTTGCATTCGCCGTTCTTGCCCCTTGCGCCCCAGCCCCCGAGTCGTTTTGGCAATAGCGCCTTTCCGCCTTCGGAGCTCTTCTCCTTCTTCCTGTTCTTCGTCCCTCGCCCCTTTGTCTTTCCTCATGGCGCCTCTACCGCCTCTCGTCATTGTCAACCCGTACGCGTGGGAGCGCTCGACGGTGACGCGGCTGGCCCTGAACGAGCTGGTGTCCGCCGGCCAGCTGGCGGCGAACGAGGATGGCCGGCCGGCCGAGTGGATCGTGCCGCCAGCCGGGGACCACGCGCCCAACCCACCGAGTGGCTACGTGGTTAGCTTCACCCGCTTCCACGAGTGAGGCTTCGCGGCGCCGGCGAGTCGCTTCATGCGGGCGCTCTGCCACCACTACGGCGTGGAGCTACACAACTTCGCGCCGAACGCGATTCCGCAGGCGGCCACGTTCGTGGGCGTTTGCGAGGGATATCTAGGGATCCCGGTGAATTGGGATCTCTGGATTCACCTCTTTCACGCGGAGCTGTTCACGCAGCCGACGTCGGAGCAGAGGACCCGCCGCGCGGTGCGCGCCGGCGGCATGTCGCTCGCCTTGCGGGGTCAGCACAAGGACGACTACATCCCCTGCACCATGACGACCAACAACGCAGGCTGGGAGCGGGGGTGGTTCTACCTTTGCAACGACGAGCCCGGCCTCCCCCCTACACCGGTCTGGTGCTCCGGGAGAAGCCCAACTCCTGGCACCACGGGGTGTCCCCGTCCCAGCATCGGGATCGGTTGAACTCGCTTCTGGCCACGCTGAGGAATCTGGCGGGCCGCGGGCTGACCGTGGGGGCCGTCCTCGCCTTCCTCCACCACCAGCGGGTCGTCCCCCTGATGGAGAGGCCGCTCTGCATCTTCGAGATGACCGAGACGGCGGACCCCATCGCGCTGGCGAGGTCGCGGATGCTGCAGAGCCCCCTCCTGCGGGAGTACGCGGCTACCCGGGCGCGGAGCGCCGTCGAGTCCCGGTTCGTGCGCAACGACCAATCCCTGTGGGATCTTGAGATGCTCCCCACCGGCAAGCTGGTGAGTGGAGTTCTTGGTTCCGTTTTTGATTTTGCCAATACTTCAGGTTGTTGACGCGCTTCGATGTTTCGCTCGCAGCTGGTGAGCCTGAGTGCCGCGAAGTCCGATCCGCCCACTCCCCACTCTCGCGCGCTTGGTCGAGCAGCGCAGCAGCGAGAGCGGGAGCGGGCGGCACGCAAGAAGGAGCGCGCGACGAGGCATCGGAAACGTCGCGAGCGGAGGAACGAGGAGTACCGGCTGCGCAAGCAGCAGGGGCTCTCTTCTCCGGGGACCGAGGAGTACTCGTCCTCGGATGAGGAGGAAGAGGAGGAAGAGGTTGGGGGCGGGGGTCTCCCCCGATAGGTGGGAGCCCGCGCCCCCGTCGCCGAGCCGGTTCCGGCGGTAGGGAGCGAGATCGCCGGGGGCGGGTGCGGAGGCACCCGCCGCCGGGCAATCGACAACAGGAGCGGCGCGGGCCGTGGAGGCGCGGTGCGCGCCCGGGGGCGCCGCGCGGTGGAAGCGCCCGCGCGCGGGGTGAGGCCGCGCGCGCGGTGGAGATGGCCGGGGCGCGGCGGCGACCGCGCCGGCGTCGTCGGCCGGGGCCTCAAGGAAGAGGAAGCGCGCCTTCTCTTCTTCGAGGTGAGAGGCTTGTTCTTTCGTGGGGTTGCATATCTGACAGACAGGGACCTGACTGTTTGTTCGTGTTTGTGCAGGGTGGTGCCAACCGTGCCTCCCCTCGCACCGGCCAAGGTGTTGAGGGCGGACGCATCCATCCCCACCCGGCGGCGTTCGTCGAGGGCGCCGCGGGCGGGGGCGAGCGCGGCGGCCGCGGCGGGCGAGAGCTCGCAGGGCGCGGGCGAGGCCTCGAGGCCGCGGCCGGTGGTTCCGACCGCCGCGCGCGCGGCCCGGCGGGCGTCGAGGAGCGGCGGTCGCCGGTCGTGGTGGAGGCGCGGCCGGCGGCACCGGCCGCCGGTGGCGCCGCCGGCGGCGTCTGGCCGAGGAGGGCCGGTGGCGCCCGCGGTTGCGAAGACGCGGTGGAGGCGGTGGCCGCGGCGCGCGCGGCGGGAGCCCGCGGCCACGGAGGCGCGGGCGGAGGCGTTGGTGGAGGCGCAGCAGAGGCCTGCTCCCGCCGGCGTCTCCCGGGCGGTGGTGGTGGAGATTCCGGATGACGACTCCCCGCCGCCCGGGTGGGACCAGTGGGTGAGCTTCCCCACACCGTCCTTCGAGTCCCAGGAGGGGGCTCTTGTGAGGCGGCGGGACGGTCACATGGTGGCAGGAGGCCGAGGGTACGGCGCCGAGGCCTCTTCCTCCCGCGCCGGCCGCTCCGCTCGGGAGAGGGGCGCGTTGACGGTCCACCCGCCTTCGCGGACGCCCGGGAGGAGCGAGGAGCCGTGGGGAGAGCTCCGCGACCACGGCGCCGCGCTCAACTGAGCGTTGAACGAGGCGCTGCGGATCCATGGCGGCCCCGCGCGGCGCGTCTTCCAGGTGAGGCGCCGTCATGTATTTTCTTTGATTCCTTCGTCTTCACGTTCGATCCTTGAGGTGTGTCGTTTACTGGTTTCGATCTGTTGGCGGTAGGAGCTCGAGCACCGCGCCCGCGAAAAATACGACGCCTTCGATCAGATGAGCGCCGAGCTCTGCCAGCTCCGGGAGCGGTGCGTCGCCTTCGACGTGCTTGCCGACGCCTTGAGGACCCCGGACAGCTGGTTGTCGTACCGGGCTGAGGCCCTACGCGACCAGCTCCAAGAGAGCGAGAGGCAGGCCGCGGCGCACCCCTCCACCCTCGAACGGGTTCGCACGACCCTCATCGACCGGGATGAGGCGCTGCGGCAGGCGCGGGCGGATCTGGAGAGGATGCGCACGCTGGCCACCAACTGGGAGGCGGAGGTGACCACCGTCCGGGCCGAGAACCAGGGGGTCCGTTCGTGGCTCCTGGAGGCGCAGGCCCAGCAGAGGCAGGCTGAGGAGAGGGCGCGCGCGGCCGAGCAGAAGGCCAAGGAGGCCGGCGAACTGAAGGCTACCCTCGACGCCAAGGTTGCGGCGCTCGCCATCGCGGAGGACCGGCTCCTGCAAGAACGTACCGCCCGCCAGGGGGCTGAGGGGCAGCTCCCGGCGGGGAGCGAGGGCTGCTCTTGCCGACGCCCGGTCGGCGCTCGAGCAGGAGCGCGTCGCTCGCGAGGCGGCGCGAGGTCGGCCGGAGGGGCGGAACGCGGAGTTCTCGAAGCTCGAGGGCGAACTGGTGGTGCTCAGCATCACGAGCGCGAGCCAGGAGCTGGTCCTCCAGGAGCAGAGCGACACCGTCAGCGGCCTTCAGCAGGCGGTCGAGGCCGAGTGCCGCGCGCTCGAGGTGGAGAGGAAACAGGTCGAAGGTAGGTCACTGTTTTGTCTTTTGTTTTGCTGATTTTCCCTTAGAGGGTTCGCCCCCTTTTCCGATCCCCCTCTTGCTGGCAACTTTCAGGCCTGCGCACCGCGCTGGGGCACGCGACCGAGCGTGCCGAGTGTTGGTGTAAATTCGGTACCGAAGGGGGGGGGGGCACCAACACCACAGTACTCTTCTCCTCCGAAGGGGCAAAGAACCGAAGAGCCCCTTCGGAGGACTACATCGTCTTCCACTACTGCTAACTCTACTACTACTGCATCTACTAAGCAAAAACTAGGGAAGACGACAACAACGTACTACTTCGGAGCTCTTCACCATTAATGCCCCTTCTTCATCAATTACAAAGACCTTCCTATATATAGGGATGGGGGTAGATGGCAATCTTTCCCCCAAGCCCCTAGTGGTTATTTTCTTCCGAGCCCCTGGTGGACGCGGTTTTTACAAGAAACTCCTCGAGCCCACACAAAGGCCCACTAACCCTTACATGGGCTGGGCCACTCCCCCAACAGTAGCCCCTCAGCTACTTCGGTTTGGCTGGCACAACAAAGCGGAGTAGCTGAATACATACGGAATGGCCCAGACCTTCCTACACCTTCGGCCATGAGGAACTCCCTCAGGACCCTCCGCTCGTACGCCTCACTAAAAACTCCATTCCGAAAAACCCTGTGGGAAAAACCGGAGTGGAGAAAAGAGCACGTACGCCTAGCGGATTTACACACACCGACCTTGCTAATGGTCATCTTCGGACTCGCTTCGACGGTGAAGGGCGCCTTCGGTGATGATGTCAGCTTCGGCGTTGTCACTAAGATGGCTTTTTCCCTCAATGCTTCTCCTCCATCTGCTTTGGCCTTGCCTTCGGGGCCTTCATGCATTTTCGCTCTTGTTCTTTCAGACGCTGTCGAATGATGATTAGCCGCCTCTTCCCCTTCGGTCACGATCACCGGGCAAGACTTCATGCTTCGGGGTGACGCCGCTCATCCCGATGCCACTAGCCCCTCTTGTCCGGTGATTGTGACGAAGGCCCTGGTCCTGTGCAACGCATGCGACGAAGTACGTGTTGATGAAGACGAAGCTGGAGTCGACGTCGGTGAGGTAGACGATGAAGCCCCTTGAGCCACAGCCCAGTCGGCGTCGGTGTAGTAGACGCCGAAGACGAAATCGAAAGTCTATGTCGACAAGGTAGACGACGAAGCCCCACGAGCCGGAGTCCTGTTGACGTCATGTAGTAGACGTCGAAAACGAAGTCGGAAGTCGATGTCGACCAAGTCGATATTGATGTTGCCGAGGTAGATGAGGAAGCCCCTCGAGCCGAACACATGTCGACGAAGATGTAGTTGAAGAAGTCCCTCATGCCGAACCTGTCGGTGACGAAGTAGACAATATAGACGAAGTCCACTTCCTGTTCAACACTCCATTCAAGGCGAATCATTTTTATTCAAGAAACTCAAGAACTTGTTAGACAAGAGACAATCTATCTCAATTTGCATCGCACGAACAAATCTGAAGCCACTCTCGGGCCTTCGGGGTGTCTCAGATCCGAAGCCACTCTCGGGCCTTCGGTGTGTCTCGGCTCCGAAGCCACTCTCGGGCCTTCGGGGTATCTCAGATCTGAAGCCACTCTTGGGCCTTCGGGGTATCTCAGATCCGAAGCCACTCTCGGGCCTTCGGGGTATCTCAGATCCGAAGCCACTCTCGGGCCTTCGGGGTATCTCAGCTCCGAAGCCACTCTTGGGCCTTCGGGGTATCTCAGATCCGAAGCCACTCTTGGGCCTTTGGGGTATCTCAGCTCAACTCCGGTCATCACACGACCGGTCGTTTGCCTCATGCAAACGGAACCTCGGCTATAACAAAGCCAGATACTTGCCTTTGCAAGTTCATCTCCGGTCATCACGGGACCGGTCGTTTGCCTCATGCAAACGGAACCTCGGCTATAACGGAGCCGACTACTTGCCTTTGCAAGTTCTACTCCGGTCATTACGGGACCGGTCGTTTGCCTCATGCAAACGGAATATGACCAAACTCAGGCCTCCGGCGCGAGCGCTCCCGGCTCCACACCTCGGTGTTATGCATGCATATATGTATGAAGGAGTGTATGAAAGTATGCTTTTGCATGAAGGCTAGGACGAAGGTGTTAGCCAAAATAACGCAAAATGCGTCTATTGATCAAATTCTCAACTTGAGTGGTGAAGTCATGAGATGACCGAAATCCGATAGAACCGAAGTCCATATGGAAATCCCAGCAACCACCTGCAATAGACGTGACGAAGTGCCCACACAAAACATAATAGCTGCATACAACCAATCATTATGAATAGGGTACGAAGCATGACTAAGAACATGTGCTTAGCATATTTGAGATGAAGGTGCGACAACATGTGATATACGAAGGGTTAGAGTGCCCGTTAAAAATGGATCGTAGGTTGTGAGAGAGGTGGGCACGATACTTACATATGGTAGTTAACCCTGCATTCAAGAGATATAAATACTTCATATGAAGGGTTAGATTAAGAAGGCAAAGCGAATTTCAGTCAATTTGACACAGTCACTTTTTTTTGAAGTCGAGCTTCGGTCATAACGGGACCGACACAATTTCGTTATACGAAGTAAGTGACGGGCGGCCCTTGGATGCGTCCAACGGCCTCTGAGGGGCGCGGTTACTTACCCACAAAATATAAACTCCGAAGACTACACCCCCCGCACCATGGAGGGGGGATGTTGCTTCGGAAACGTGTGGACGAAAAACACACGAAACTTTTGGGAAAAAAAACGCCCTGCGCAAAGCATCAGCAACTGACTAACGCTAAGCACTCGCTTTAAACATGAGGATTGGTCTGCGGAGGAGTTCCGAGGTGGGCATCGGCCATCCCCTCAGGCCGCCTTGGGCCTCTTTGTGAGTGGCAACAGCCCCCCGTGTGCCCAAATAAAGTTGGCAGTTCGAGACCCAGAATTGAACCGAAAAGGAGGCTAGCATCACAAATACTTTGCCTCCGAAGCTGCAGTTGAGTGGGCTTTGTTGACCGAAGTGCACTCTTATGATCCGAGCGGAAGGCTGACAAGGGGGGTATTTGGACCCGCCGGAAGCCCATGAACACAAATTGACCAAGAGAAAAACACAGCTGGGCTTCGTTTCTCATGGCCTGAAATGGACTTCGGAAAAGTTGCCGAAATGGGCTTCATAAAGATGGCCGAAAAAGGATGGCCTAAGAGTGAAATTGGCCTCTATAAATGCACCCCGAAAAAATATACCGAAGGTCTTAATAACTGTTTACAGCCACTGAGAAAGTCCGGAACAACTCCTTGGTAAACTAAAGGTGGACCCCAATATAATTGTGATGACCGAGAGTTCCGATAGTATAAATATTTCAATTCATTGTCATAACGAACATGTAGAAACTGAAACCAAAAATCATTTAGCTCCGAAACCCAAAATCACTTAGCTCGGTTACACCAGACGAAGGGGACTTCGGTGATCCACTGACTGCTCAGTTCACTTTCCTGATACAAATCATTAGCGACGTAAAGCAATTTGCTCCGCACAAAGATAATAATATTATTAAAAATAGAGAGAAAGATAAATAATACACGAAGGTTCACAAGACACGAACATTATCTATCTTCCTTCGGAGTACCAGTATGACGAACTGATAAAAAAAAGGCATGTCAACTCAACAGAGTTGAAAAGTATACTAATAAGACATTCAAAGGATACGTTCTGCAAAACAGAGGTTAAATCTTTAATTGACGCAACTAGCTTGTTAACACCCTGATATTTAGCTAGACCCCTTCGGCGCCATGGACTGACTTAACAAAGAAAAAAGGCTGGGGTCACACGCCTGGAGTAAGTGGAAACAGGCACGTTGCTAGCAGGGTACCAACACCATGGTGTGCACGAGAAAAAGCAGAATCCGAAGTAGGGCTCCGGAGCCGAGAAGGCCGAAGTGGGCCTCGTTTGATAAAAACCTCATAGGACCGAAGGCTGCGGAGCGCACGACGAGATAGATGGCGTCGGTGCTTCCCCGAGTAGCAGCCCGCGCCGCGCGAGCGTGATCCGGCGGCTCCGGCCCGCCCCTCGCTCCGCCCTCGCGGGGCGCGGGGCCTTCTCCTCCGAGGCGCGATTCGGGGAGGTGGCCTTCTTGCCGACGGTGCCGAGACCGGCCGGGTGTGCGAGGTCCTTGTTGGAGACCGGCGCCGGTCGACGTTCGTACCGTCCTCCGCGTCCGCCCCCGTGCGGCCGCCGATGTCGATGCCGAGGGAGGAGGTGCGCGGAATGGTTCTCGGCGCCGCGGCGGGCGCGGGCGAGAAGGAGACTAGAGGCGCCGGCGCGCGCGGCGCCGGGGCCCGTACACGACCGCGGTTTGTTGCGGCCGCGGCGAGGCCGCCGAGCTCGGTGGGGGATCCGCCGCCGAACCCATTCTCGCGACGGGACCGAGCACGCGGAGGCTCGGAGGCCGCCCGGCGTCGCGGGGAATGGGCCCCCTCGGCCCGGGGTTGGACTTGAGCACGACCTCGCTCGAGGGCCGACGCCGACACGCCCTCGAACGGCGCGGCGGCGGCTCGACGGCGGCGGCGACGGCGGCCGAAGAGGGAGAGCGTCTTGATGTGCGGCAATCCGCGCGGCGAGGCGTCGCCTAGCCCCGGCACCGGCCCGCAAGGAGGGGTGGCGACGTCGGGCCCGAAGTGGAGCCGCGTGGCGCGGAGCACCCGCGCGTCGTCGGGGGACGGCTCGCACCGGAGCCCCGGCCACGGCGTGTCGGTGCACGGCCGCGGGTGGAGCCGCGGCCACGACGGGTCGCCCGGAGGTCCGCCACCACCGGGAAGATGGCCGCCGGCTCCGACCTCGGCGGTGCGGAGCCGGCTGGTCCCCGCGGCCTTCGCCGCCGCCGCGGCCTCCCCGGCCTCTGCCGCGGTAGGCCATGGGAGGGGGAAGGAGGGGCTCCGGTGGTGGATTTTCTTGGCAGTGGATAGGAACGAGGGAGAGGAGAGGAGCCCCCAATGCTGCATGACGTAGACCCCTTCGTGACCGAAGGTACCTTCGGTCACGCCGAGATTTTTTGTTTAACTCGAGCCCACCTAACAATGGAAAGAGATAAGAAAAACAACGATATGGCAAGTGACCGCAACAGCAAACGCATGTGGTACTGTAGCCATGACCGAAGGCTTCAGTTGAAGAAATCTGGTTTTGTTGCTTCAGAATATTTCGCGAGATAAAGGAGTTGAAAATGAGATTTATCTCTTTTGACCCTCTCTCTTCGGATCTTTTTCTCGTCTTGTAGTTGTGAGTCCTTCCACGAGGTGGGCGCCAAACTGTTGGTGTAAAATTGGTACCGAAGGGGGGCACCAACACCACAGTACTCTTCTCCTCCGAAGGGGCAAAGAACCGAAGAGCCCCTTCGGAGGACTACATCGTCTTCCACTACTGCTAACTCTACTACTACTGCATCTACTAAGCAAAAACTAGGGAAGACGACAACAACGTACTACTTCGGAGCTCTTCACCATTAATGCCCCTTCTTCATCAATTACAAAGACCTTCCTATATATAGGAATGGGGGTAGATGGCAATCTTTCCCCCAAGCCCCTAGTGGTTATTTTCTTCCGAGCCCCTGGTGGACGCGGTTTTTACAAGAAACTCCTCGAGCCCACACAAAGGCCCACTAACCCTTACATGGGCTGGGCCACTCCCCCAACACCGAGGCACTGCAGGCCTCCTACAACTCCTCCGAGCAGGAGCTGCTGGAGCTGCGCTCTGCGGCCCTCGAGACCTGCCAGGCCGTGGAGGAGGGCGAGGCGCGGGCGGGAGCTCGGCCGGCCGCCCGCCCGCGCGCCCTCGGCGGGCACGTCACCGGGCGCATGCGCCGGGCCCTGCACCTCGGCGTCCAGAAGGTCCTCGGGGTGGTGCAATCTCATTACGAGATCAACTTCGAGGCCGTGGCGGAGGGTTACATCGTCCCCGAGGGCGTCGAGGACGAGGTGGCGATGGAGCGCGTGGACGTGTTAGCCGCTGGCGCCGCCGAAGCGCTTGCCGAAGCCTTCGAGGAATTTCTGTTCCCGAATGCCACTGACGCCGATGCTCCGTCAGCCTGAAGATTGCCGGGCGCTAAGCCCTTTTTTGTTTATGTGTTAGTGTATGGGCCGTGTGGCCATGTAAATGGACGAATCGTTTTATTTCAAACGCTTGTGAAAGTGAAATGGTGTCCTTTACTTTATTGCGCTTTTTTGTTTCTCTTTCTTCCTGAGTAAATTCTAGTTAGGGAAGTTCGATTTTCGCGAGCAGCCTGCTGGGCCGGAGGCAAGAGAGAAGGGCCGTATCCTCGCGGAGGCGTAGGCTATCTCTGGCTCGCGCGTCCTTTCCGCTAGGCTGCCTGCACCCTGTTCGAATTTTGCTCGAGGCCGAAGTGGAAACATACTTAGCGCGCGTGGGTTTTTTGCGAAAAAATGGGACCATTTTTTGGGGGGGATGCCCCCCGTAGTAGCCCCCGAGGGTAACTTGGGTTTCAGGGGTAATCCGAGTTGCCCTTTTTATTGAACTGGTGATGTTTACATGGTCGTCGCCAGCTGGGGTGTTGGGCGTGTGATTTACAACAAAAAACTTGGAACTCCTAGCTAGGGGTAGAAGTGACGTAGCTGTTGGATGTTCCAAGCGTTGGTGAGTTCCTCGCCGTCCTCGTTGGCTAGCTTGTATGTGCCGGGCTTGAGCACCTTCACCACTACGTAGGGTCCCTCCCACGGAGGTGATAGCTTGTGGCGTTCTCGGTTGTCTTGGCGTAGCCTTAGGACCAAATCCCCCTCGCTGAAGTCCCGCCGGCGTATCTTCCGTGCCTAGTAGCGCCTGAGGGACTGCTGGTATCTTGCGGAGTGCATCAAGGCCACGAGGCGTGCTTCATCCAGCCGGTCCAGTGAGTCCTCGCGGGCTCGCTGGTTGGCGTCCTCGTCGTAGCCTCGTACCCTGGGTGACCCGTATTCTAAGTCCGTGGGGAGGACGGCCTCCACGCCATGGACTAGAAAGAACGGGGTGAACCCAGTGGCTCTGCTTGGGGTGGTCCTTAGGCTCCACACGACCGCAGGCAATTCCTGGAGCCATTTTCGACCAGACTTATTCAGTTGGTCGAAAATTCCGGGCTTAAGGCCTTGTAGGATCATGCCATTGGCACGTTCTACTTGGCCGTTGGTCTGTGGGTGTGCCACAGCTGCCCAATCCACACGGATGTGGAATTTGTCGCAGAACACCAGGAATTTCTAGCCCGTGAACTGGGACCCGTTGTCGGTGATGATGGAGTTTGGCACTCCAAAATGATGGACGATGTCGGTGAAGAACGTCACCGCCTGTTCCGCCCTGAGATTCGTAATGGGGCGTACTTCTACCCACTTGGAAAATTTGTCGATTGCGACCAGCAAGTGGGTGAAGCCCCCGGGCACTTTTCGCAAGGGCCCGACGATGTCCAGCCCCCACACGGCTGTCGGGGACAGCCCTAGGGTCCCCTTAAACAACTGGGGAATCCCCACTTAAAACCCGCAACAAGCTTAAGCCAAACACGCCTCGCTTAACCATGCAGGACATGGCCCACACCGCGGAGGCCCCGACGGCCCACCAAGGCGGCCCACTCGAAGATCCCCTCGAGCAGGATTCGCCTCGCTCGAGGATACGCGCCTCCCTCGGAAGGGCTCCGCCCCGTTCGAGGGGGTGCGCCTACCTCGAGCGGGCTCCGCCTCGCTCGAGGGTCCGCTTCGCCCTCGAACAGGGTCCGCCTCGCTCGAGGGCGCTCCGCACGCGCGCGCCGCTCCCGTGCGCGGGCATTTAATGCCCCGACAATGGCGGGGGCGGCGCCATCATGCGCCTGGGGCTCGCGCCCCGGTGCCGCCGCACCAACTCCCCAGGAGGGAGCCCATCCCCGCCACTGTGGGGGGACTGTGCGGCGTGGCCGGTGCCAGTCCCGTGACGCCGTGCCGCCTACCCCGGTACGGCTAACGCGCCGAGCCCTCGAAGGGGGGCCGGTCGCACCCTCGATTTGTTTTCTTGTGACCTTGCAGGGTTAGGTGGAGGCGCTAGGACGGCGGGGAGCCATCCCCGCCACTGTTAACGGCATGGCTGCCGCCCCCGCACGTACAAACCCACGCCTGGTGCTGTGGCAACAGCTCCGGCGCTGTGGAGCATGCGGGAACGGGACGCCGCCTTACCTACCACTGTGCCCCGTACGGACCAACGTCAGCGGCTCCCTCGAGCCCATCTGAAGACATCACAGCCGTCCGCTGCCCTTCTACCCTCGAGGCCGCCACTGTTCGGGTACAAGATGCGCCATGATGGCCGGATCGCCGCAAGGATCGCCCGGGCGGCCGCCTACTCTACAGCATAGCACGCCATGCTTCCCCACGTAGCTAAATAGTGCGGCATACATGTGATTCGCTCTCTCCTTGGCCTATAAAAGGGAGACGAACCCCCCTGCCGCAGGGGACATACAACAACAACACACAACAGAACACAACACGAGACAGGTCGCATTGCGCACTTGCTCTCCAATTCTCCCACAACATCTTCAGCCACTACACCAGGGACTTGGAAGCCACGCTTCCTCTCCCGCCTTGCTTGTAGCAGCCCCACTACGAGCACCCGGTCTTGCCGAGCAATATAGTGCCTTGAGCACACCACTGCTGGACGTACGGCCCCTCGGCCAGAACCAGGATAAACTCTGTGTCTTTTATTGCTTAGCATCGACCATTGAGGGATAGACCTTGGCGCTTATTACTGGTTAGTGTCGGGACCACTTTCCGCACCGACAGTTGGCGCCCACCGTGGGGCAATCGAGCGCCTAAGGTCAATCCACCATCAACTCCCTCCATGGTGATCCGCACTGAGTACCACGGTACGCGTTCTTTGCATGGGCGGCTCGGACCCCCTCCCGGCCGGGTTCGAAATCCGGTTCGGGGGCACGAACTTTCGGGCCACGGGGGAACGGCTACCCGATGCGCCTCACCAACCGTGAGGAGCTCCGTGCGCGGCGCCGGGCGGGTCCGCTCCGGTCCCCGCCGCACGCACCGCCACGACGCCGGAGCCCGCCGGCACGGATGCGCGGGTCCGTCGGCGCCACGACGCCGCCGCCGCTCGGCCGGCGTTCGCGCCGGGCGCGGTCCGAGCGACGGCAAGCTGAACGCGCCGTCTCTCAACGCGGCGCACCCGTCAGCACAACAACCACCGCCCCGACGGGGCAGCGCACGGTCTCCGGGCCGCGCTTCCCCATCGGCCTTCGCGGTGCCACGATGGCTTACAACGCCAACGTCAACACCACGATGCGCAGGGTTCCCCCTGGTTGTCACATCTTCGTCGCCAGGGACCCCGGCGCCTCAGCGGGTGACGAATCGTCACTGGGCTCCCTTGATGCGTTGCCACCCGCCAACCTCCACGGGTACGCGGAGTGGGACTTCTCCGGCGTGCCGGACCTGGTCATGTTCAGGCGCTTCCTTGACGCTACGGACTACTGGTTCGGCTGCTCCGACGACTCCAGCACCGGGAGCTACGACCCCGCGCGGGAATGCTGCGTCGTCATCACTAACGACCCGGCAAACGCCACCGGGGCTGTGGGCGCCGGCGACGGGGAGGTCATGGCTGCCCCAGGGATCGCTCCGCGCGCCGGCCGCGGGGCCAAGCACCCCGCCGGGGCCGACGTCGACGCACAGCTAGCCCAGGCTCGCGAGCTCGAGGCCAAGCTGGCGGAGGAATACCAAACGGTGCGGCTGCTCCGTGCCTCGATGGCTGGGGAAGCCTCCACGCGCGGCGAACGCACGCGGGAGCTGGGCAAACAGGTCCGCGACCGCATCAACGCCGACTTCAACGTCGACAACCCGGACGCGCCTCCGCGGGCAAGTCAAAAGCTCATTGCCGCCGCGACACTGCTACGGGCTATGCCGGCACCCTCGACCCCTGAGGCGCGGAACCTGCACCGCGAGGTGCAGGCCCTCATCGAGCAAGCGGCCGTCCAGCAGGCCGAAAGCTCAGCGTCGCGTATCCGCCAACAGGGGACGCACAAGGGGACGGAGCTGCACAGGGGGGCGAACCCTCGGTCCATGCAGGTGAAGCTGCGGGGCGACCCGCCCACCCGGGACGAGCGCCGGCCAAGGAGCGGCTCCTTGACACGCGCAGGGCGCTGGACGCGTGACGCCCGCAACGTCATCAACGCCCGGCGCACGAGCAAGGCAGATGCACGAGCGGCGGTAGGCTACCACCCTCGACGGGGCGGACGCTACGACAGCGACGAAGACCGCTCTCCGACGCCGGAGCCCCCGGGGACCCGTGTGTTCAGCCGAGAGATCCGTGCAGCGGCCTTCCCCCAACGCTTCCTCCAGCCCTCGACCATCGTCAAGTACAACGGGGAGACGGATCCCCGCGTGTGGCTCAACGACTACCGCCTGGCATGCCAGTTGGGCGGGGCCACCAGCGACGAGGTCATCATCCGCAACTTGCCCCTACACCTCGGCGATTCGGCTCGGACGTGGCTCGAGCACCGCCCGCCGGCCCGGATCCACAACTGAGACGATCCGGTCCGCACGTTCGTGGGCAACTTCCGGGGCACATACGTGCGCCCCGGGAATTCTCGGGACTCGCGCTCTGCACCCGAAGCCTCGCGAGTCGGCCGCGGGACTTCATACGGCGCTTCTCCAAGCGCTGTACAGAGCTCCCAAGCATGGCGCAATCTGAGATTGTGCACGCCTTCCTCGAGGGCACCACGTGCTGGGACCTCGTGCGAGAGCTGGGACGCAGCCCGCCCGCGGACTCCAACGAGCTGTTTGACATCGCCACTAGCTTCGCCTCAGGACAGGAGGCCGTGGGGGCGATCTTCGACGGCAAGAAGGGCAAGCGCTCAGACGATGCGCCCGCGGAGGGCAGAAAGTCCAAGGAGCCCCACCAGAAGGACAAGCAGGGCAAGAAGGGAAAGAAGCCGCGCCGCGAGGCGCGCGAGCAGGGGCGCGACGGCGATGATGCCGAGGCCCTTGCTGTTGACCCGACTCGACGAGGCCCTCGATCGGCCCCTCGAGGCCCGGGGGTGTTTGACGACATGCTGAAAAAGCCATGTCCTTACCACAAGACCCCAGTAAACCACACCCTTGAGTAGTGCGACATGCTCAAGAAGTTCTATGGCCGCGCCGCCGCAAAGGACGCGGAGGCCAAGAAGGACGGAGGGGATGGCGACGCCGGTGGCTTCCCCGCCGTGGAGAACGTGTTCCTCATCTTCGGGGGACCCACCGTCGACATGTCGACCCGCCAGCGCAAGAGGGAGCAGCACGAGGTCCTCGCCGCGGAGAAGGCGCCTCCCTCCTTCCTCAATTGGTCGGAGGACGCCATCACCTTCAGCCGGGAAGACCACCCGAACCGCATCCCCAACCTGGGCCAGTACCCGCTGGTGGTCGACCCGATCATTGGGAACGCGCGGGTCTCGAAAGTCTTGATGGACGGGGGCAGCAGCCTCAACATCCTCTACGCGCATACGCTGCGCTTCCGGGGATCGGGTTGGACCGGGCGCCGCCCGGCACGACGCCATTCCATGGCGTCGCGCACGGCAAGCGAGTCCGGCCCCTCGGGCAGATCGACCTGCCGGTGTGGTTCGGCACCGCAAAGAACTTCCGCAAGGAAACGCTCACCTTCGAGGTGGTGGGGTTCAAGGGCGCCTATCACGCCATACTTGGGCGGCCCTGCTACACCAAGTTCATGGCGGTTCCCAACTACACCTACTTGAAGATGAAAATGCCGGGACCAAACGGCATCATCACCGTGGGCTCGTCCATCGAGCACGCGTTCGACTGCGACGTCGAGTGCGTGGAGCACGCGGAAGCACCGGCGCCGGATGAAGCGGCGGTGACCACCCCGGAGAAGATGGTCAACGAGGACCTCGACTCCACCGCCAAGCACACCGGCAACTTCGAGGCCGCGGAGCAGACCAAGGAGGTGCCCCTCGACCCCGCCGCCCCCGAGGGCAAGGCGTTGAGGGTCAGCTCCACCCTCGATCCCAAATAGGAAATGGTGCTCGTCGACTTCCTCCGCGCCAACGCCGAAATCTTCACGTGGAGCCCCTCGGATATGCCAGGCATCCCGAGGGAGGTCGCCGAGCACTCCCTTGACATCCTGCCTCATGCCCGCGCCGTGCAACAATGGCTCCGCCGCTTCGACGAGGAGCGGCGACGGGCTATCGGAGTGGAGCTGCGGAAGCTTCTCGAGGCCGGGTTCATCAAGGAGGTGTTCCACCCAACGTGGCTAGCAAATCCTGTACTTGTAAAAAAGAAAAACGGGAAGTAGCAGATGTGTATAGACTACACTAGTCTTAATAAAGCATGTCCTAAAGTTCCCTTTCCTTTGCCACGCATTGATCAAATTGTTGATTCAACGGCTGGGTGTGAGTTGCTTTGCTTCCTTGATGCCTACTCCGGGTATCATCAAATAAAGATGAAGGAGTCCGACCAGCTCGCGACTTCGTTCATCACGCCGTTCGGGATGTTCTGTTACGTCACGATGCCGTTCGGCCTCCGAAACGCGGTTGCGACCTATCAACATTGCATGCAACACATTTTCGGAGATCACATCGGGCAGACGGTCGAGGCGTATGTGGACGATATCGTCGTAAAGGCCAGGAAGGCAGATGACCTGGTTGGCGACCTTGGCGTCGCGTTCGGCTGCCTACGGGCCAATGGGGTCAAACTAAACCCCGAAAAATGTGTCTTTGGAGTGCCGCGAGGCATGCTCCTAGGATACATCGTCTCCCAACGGGGCATCGAGGCCAACCCCGAGAAGGTTGTGGCCCTTGAGCGAATGGGTCCGATCCGAGACCTCAAAGGGGTGCAAAAGGTGCTGGGGTGCCTTGCCGCCTTGAGTTGCTTCATCTCGCGGCTCGGCGAGAAGGGCCTGCCCCTCTATCGCCTCCTCAAGAAGCACGAGCGCTTCTCCTGGACCACCGAGGCCCAGGACGCGCTCGATAAGTTGAAGGCGTCCTTAACCCGCGCCCCAATCCTCACGCCACCGCAGGACGGCGAACCCCTGCAGCTCTACGTGGCCGCAACCACCCAGGTGGTCAGCGCCGTAATCGTGGTGGAGCGCATGGAGGAAGGACACGCCTTGCCGGTCCAGCGGCCGGTCTACTACATCAGCGAGGTCTTGTCGGACACCAAGACGCGCTACCCTCAAGTCCAAAAGCTGCTGTATGCGGTGGTCCTCGCGCGGCGCAAGCTCCACCATTACTTCGAGGCCCACCCCGTCACGGTGGTCTCCTCCTTCCCGCTAGGGGAGAACATCCGCAACCCAGACGCGGCGGGCAGGATCGCCAAGTGGTCCGTGGAACTGATGCGTGAGACGCTCGCCTACGCCCCGCGCAAGGCCATCAAGTCCCAGATCCTGGCGGATTTTGTCGCTGAGTGGACGGATACGCAGCTGCCACCGCCACAGATCCAAGCGGAGTGCTGGACTCTGTATTTCGATGGCTCGGTGATGAAAACAGGGGCGGGCGCGGGCCTGCTTCTCGTGTCACCCCTCGGGGAGCACATGCGGTACGCGGTGCTCCTCCACTTCCCCGCGTCGAACAACATGGCTGAGTACGAGGCCCTCATTTGTGGCCTCAAGATCGCCATCGAGTTAGGCGTCAAACGCCTCGACGTGCGGGGGGATTCGCAACTCGTGGTTGACCAAGTCATGAAGAACGCGGGTTGCCACGACGACAAGATGGAAGCGTACTGCAAGGCCGTGCGAGCCCTCGAGGACAAGTTCTACGACATCGAGCTCAATCACGTGCCCCGCCGGTACAACGAAGAGGCGGACGAGCTGGCCAAGATCGCGTCCGGGCGGATCACCGTCCCCCCGAACATTTTTTCCCGTGATATCGCCCAGCCCTCGGTCGCCCTCGAGCCTCACCCCTCGAGCCACGCGGAACCCTTGGGGGCTCCCTCGAATCCAACGGGCGCGGAACCCATGGATGAGGACCCCTCGAACGAGGCGTACGTGCTCTCCCTCCTCGAGGGGTATGGCGCGCACGAGGCTGACGTGATGGATATCGAGCCAGCCCCTGTCAAGGCTGACTGGCGCGACAAGTATATCGCGTGGATGGCTCGAGGGGAACTCCCCACGGACCGGGCCGCGGCCAGGCGCATCGCCAGGATGGCCAAGTCCTTTGCCCTCGTCGACGGCGAGCTGTACAAGCGCGCCGCCTCCGGCATCTTGCAGCGGTGTGTGCCCATCCCCGAGGGGCACGAGCTCCTGCGGGACATTCACGCTGGGATCTGTGGCCATCACGCCGCGCCTCGTACCCTCGTTGGCAACGCTTTCCGCCAAGGCTTTTACTGGCCTACCGCGGTCGCGGACGCCAGCGAGATCGTACGCACCTGCGAAGGGTGCCAGTTCTACGCCCGCAAGTCCAACCTTCCCGCTCATGTCCTGCAGACCATCCCCATAACGTGGCCGTTCGCTGTGTGGGGGCTGGACATCGTCGGGCCCCTGCGAAGGGCGCCCGGGGGCTTCACTCACTTGTTGGTCGCAATCGACAAGTTTTCCAAGTGGGTAGAAGTGCGCCCCATTACGAACCTCAGGGCAGAGCAAGCGGTGACATTCTTCACTGATATCATCCATCGTTTCGGAGTGCCAAACTCCATTATCACCGACAACGGGTCCCAGTTCACGTGCAGGAAATTCTTGGAGATCTGTGACAAGTTCCACATCCGTGTGGATTGGGCAGCTGTGGCACACCCGCAGACTAACGGCCAAGTAGAGCGTGCCAATGGCATGATCCTACAAGGCCTTAAGCCCAGAATTTTCGACCAGTTAAACAAATCTGGTCGGAAATGGCTCCAAGAGTTACCAGTAGTCGTGTGGAGCCTAAGGACCACCCCGAGCAGAGCCACCGGGTTCACCCCGTATTTCCTAGTCCATGGCGCGGAGGCCGTCCTCCCCACGGACTTAGAATACGAGTCGCCCAGGGTTCGAGGTTACGACGAGGACGCCAACCAGCGAGCCCGCGAGGACTCGCTGGACCAGCTGGACGAGGCACGCCTTGTGGCCTTGATGCACTCCGCAAGGTATCAACAATCCCTCAGGCGCTACCAAGCACGCAAGATACGCCGGCGGGACTTCAGCGAGGGGGATTTGGTCCTAAGGCTACGCCAGGACAACAGAGGACGGCACAAGCTATCACCTCCATGGGAGGGACCCTACATCATGGTGAAAGTGCTCAAGCCCGGCACGTACAAGCTGGCCAAAGAGGACGGTGAAGAACTCACCAACGCTTGGAACATCCAACAGCTACGTCGCTTCTATCCCTAGCTAGGATTTCCAAGTTTTGTTTGTTGTAAAATCATGAAACCAGCACCCCAGTTGGTGACAACCATGTAAACATCATAAGTTTAATAAAAAGGGCAACTCGGCTTTCCCCTGAAACCCAAGTTACCCTCGGGGGCTACTGCGAGGGGCATCCCTCCCAAAATGGTCCCATTTTCGTGCGAAAACGAAACAACTCACGCGCGCTAAGTTTGTTTTCTACTTCGGCCTCGAGCAAAGGTTCGAACAGGGCGCAGGCAGCCTAGTGGAAGGAGCGCGCGAGCCAGAGATAGCCTACGCCTCCGCGAGGATACGGCCCTTCTCTCTCGCCTCCAACCCAGCAGGCCACCCGCGAAAATCGAACTACCCTAACTAGAACCTACTCAGGAAGAAGGAGAAACAAAAAAGCGCAATAAACAAAAGACATCACTTCACGTTAACAAGTGTTTATGGCAAAAGTAATCTGTTTATTTACAAGGGTCGCACGGCCAGCATACTGATACATAAACAAAAACGGGCCTAGCGCCCGGCTGTCTTCAGGCGGAAGGAGCGGCGGCATCAGCAGCGTCCGGGAAGAGGAACTCCTCGAAGGCCTCGGCGAGCGTCCCGGCGGCGTCGGCGGCCAGCGCGTCCACGCGCTCCATCGCCACCTCGTCCTCGACACCGTCGGGAACGACGTAGCCCTCCGCTAGTGCCTCGAAGTCGACCTCGTAGTGGGATCGCAGCACCCTGAGGGCCTTCTGGACGCCAAGATGCAGCGCCCGGCGCATCCGCCCAGTGACGTGGCCGCCAAGGGCGCGCAGGCGGCTGGCCAACGAGCTTCCCCCGCTCGCGCCTCGCCCTCCTCCACGGCCCGGCAGGTCTCGAGGGCCGCATTGCGCAACTCCTGCAGCTCTTGCTCGGAGGAGTTGTAGGAGGTCTGCAGCGCCTCGGCCCGCTCAGCCGCGTGCCACAGCGCGGTGCGCAAGCCTGGAGTTGCCAAGACGAGAAAGAAATCAGAAAAAGGATGCGAACCCTCTAAGGGAAAACCAGCGAAACAGGAGTGGAACAACGACTTACCCTCGACTTGCTTCCTCTCCATCTCGAAGGCGCGGCGCCCGGCCTCGACCGCCTGCTCGAGGCCCCCCGACGGTCTCGCCCTCGCTCTCCCGGAGGGCCGCCTCCGGCCCGCGCTCGTAATGCCGAGCACCATCGGCTCGACCTCGAGCTCGGAGAACTTGGTGTTCCGGGCCTCCGGCCGACATCCGCGCCGCCTCGCGACCGATGCGCTCCCGCTCCGTGGCCGACCGAGCGTCGGCGAGAGCGGCTCGCTCTCTGCCGGAGCCGCCCCTCGGCTCCTTGACGGGCGGCGCGCTCCTGCGGAGCCGGCCCTCGGGGGCGGCGAGCGCCGCGGCCTTGGCGTCGAGGGCGGCCCTCAAGTCGTCGCCCTTCGCTCGGCGCGCGCGCGCCCGGCTCCTCGGCTCGGCGGCTGCCGGGCTCGCGCCCCTGGAGCGACGAGTGGAGCCCCCGTTGTCGCCGCGGACGCCGGCCACCTCCGCCTCCCAGTTGGCCGCCAGGGTGCGCGTGTTCTCCAGGTCCGCCCTCGCCCGCTGCAGCGCCTCATCTCGATCGATGAGGGCCATGCAGATCCGCTCGAGGCTGGAGGGGTGCGCCGGGTCCTGCCTTGCGCTCTCGTGGAGTTGATCGCGCAAGGCCATGGCCCGGTACGATAGCCAGCCGTCTGGGGTCCTGAGGGCGTCGGCGAGCGCGTCGAAGGCGTCGCACCGCTCCCGGAGCCGATGGAGCTCGGCGGTCACCTGATCAAAGGCGCCGTACTTATCGCGGGCGCGGTGCTCGAGCTCCTGTCACCAACAAGTCGAGACCCGTAAGCATCAAGCCACGAAGACTGCGCGCAAAAACGAGGAAAAAAGAGAAGCAAGCAAGGACACCTCACCTGAAAGACGCGCCACGCGGGGCCGCCGTGGATCCTCAGCGCCTCGTTCAACACTCGGTTGAGCGCGGCGCCATGGCTACGGAGCTCTCCCCAGAGCTCCTGCTCCCCCTGGGTGTCGGCGAACGCGGGCGGGTCGCCAGCGACCCCCTCCACCTGGGCGGAGTGGCGGCGCGGGGAAGACGAGGCCTCGGCTCCGTGCCCTCGGCCCCCCCGCCACCATGTGGCCCTCGCGCCGCCTCACGAGGGCCCCCTCCGGGACTCGGGGGAGAGCGTGGGGACGCTCGCCCATTGATCCCCACCCGGCGGCGGGGGAGTCGTCGTCCGGGATCTCCACCACCACCGCCGGGAGCCGCCGGCGGCGCCGGCCCTGCGTCGCCTCCGCCGGCGCCTCCGCTCACACCTCCGTAGCCGCGGGCGCCGACGCGGCGCCGCGGCCACCGCTTCGGTTGCGCCTCCAACACCGCCGCCCCGGCGGCTGCGCATCCACCATGGCCGTCGCCGCGGGCCGCGCCTCCACCGCGACCGGCGCCCGCCGCTCCTCGATGACCACCGGCCGCGCCGCGGCCGGCGGGATCCGCGCCCGAGGCCTCGAGGCCTCGGCGGCGCCCGCGAGCTCTCGCCGCGCGCGCCCTCGACGAGCGCCGCCGGGGGAACGGACGCGTCCGCCCTCAACACCTTGGCTGGTGCGAGGGTCGGTACCACCCTGCGTGAGCACAAACAAAAAATCAGAACGCCTTGTCGCTGAAAAACCCAGCCCCACAGAAGAGCAAGCTCCTTACCTCGAAGAGGAGAAGGCGCGCTTCCTCTTCCTCGAGGCCTCGGTGGATGGCGCGCGGCGCGCGGCGCGCGCCCCGTCGCCGCGCCGCCCGACGTTTCCACCACACGCGTGGACCCCGCCCCACGCGCGGGCGCTCTTGCCGCGCGCGCCTCCGCGGCACGCGCCGGTACCTCCCGCGGCCCGCGCCGCTCCCGTTGTCGATTGCCCGGCGGCGGGCGCCGCCGCGCCCGCCCCCGGCGATGCCGCCCTTGCCGCCGGAGGGCCGGCTCCCGGCGACGGGGCGCAGGCTCCCACCCTATCGAGGGGCCCCGCCCCCCAGCTTCTTCCTCCTCGTCCTCCTCCGAGGACGAATACTCCTCGGTCCCCGGAGAGGAGAGCCCCTGCTGCTCGCGCGGCCGGTACTCCTCGTTCCGCCGCTCGCGGTGCCGCCTCGCGCGCTCCCTCTTGCGCGCCGCCCGCTCCCGCTCCCGTTGCTACGCCGCCCGGCCGAGCGCGCGGGGAGTCGGGGGTGGGGCGGAACGGTACTCGCGGCGCTCAGGCTCACCAGCTGCAGGCGAGAACGTCAAAGGCGCGTCAGGGGCCAGGGGCAACATCAAGAACAGAAACAGGGCCAAGAATCATGCTTACCAGCGGGCCGGTGGGGAGCATCTCGAGGTCCCACGGGGACCGGTCCTGGCGCAGCATCCGAGTGTCGACGGCGTTCCGCGCCCGTGTGAGCGCATACCCCCGCTCGAGGGGGGTCGGGAGCATCCGCGACCTCGCCATCACGACGGGGTCCGCCGCCTCCGTCATCTCGAAGATGCAGAGCGGCCTCTCCATCAGAGGCATGATCCGCCGGTGGTGGAGGAAGGCGAGGACGCCCGCCGCGGTCAGCCCCTGCATCGCCAGGTTCTTCAGCGCGGCCAGGAGCGAGTCCAGCCGCCTCCGATGCAGGGCCGTCGACACCCCGTGGCCCCAGGAGTTGGGCTTCTCCCGGAGCACCAGACCGGTGTAGGGGGGAGGCCGGGCTCGGCGTTGCGAAGGTAGAACCACCCCCGCTCCCAGCCGGCGTTGTTGGTCGTCATGGTACAAGGGATGTAGTCGTCCTTGTCTTGCGTCCGCGCCGCGAGCGACATGCCGCCGGCGCGCACCGCGCGGCGGGTCCTCTGCTCCGTCGTCGGCTGCGTGAAGAGCTCCGCGCGGAAGAGGTGTATCCAGAGCTCCCAATTGACTGGGATCCCTAGATACCCCTCGCAGACGCCCACGAACGTGGCCGCCTGCGAAATCGCGTTCGGCGCGAAGTTGTGCAACTCCACGCCGTAGCGGTGACAAAGCGCCCGCATGAAGCGGCTCGCCGGCGCGGCGAAGCCGCGCTCATGGAAGCGAATGAAGCTCACCACGTAGCCTTCCGGTGGGTTGGGCGCATGGTCCCCCGCCGGCGGCACGATCCACTCCGCCGGCCGGCCCTCCTCGTTCGCCGCCAGCTGACCGGTGGAGACCAAGGTACTGAGGGCCAGCCGGTTCACCGACGACCGCTCCCATGTGTACGGGTCAAGGATCGTGAGGGGCGGAAGCGGCGCCATGAGAAAGGACAAGGGACCGAGAGCGGAGGACAAGAAGAAGAGGAAGAGCTCTAATGGTAAAGGGGCGCGGTGGCAAGAGCAGGACGAAGGCGGGAGCGCAGGGGGCAAGGATGGCGGAACGCTAAGGTAAAAACCGCCGTTTTCCCCTCCCCTCAGATTTATAAGCCGTGGGTGTGCCCTCCGGGGCGCACGCCCCGCGTGCATTAACTGCAGGGAATCTTTACCTCGCTGACGGGCGGGCCCCACCACGACCGCGGCGGCCACGCCACCGCAAGCAGGCCATCATCACGACAAAGAATAGGGAGGGCCGTGGCAGGCGGTCACGTCCGCCTGCCCACGCCGCCCACTACGCGCGCGGCCGCGGCGCCTAAAAAGGCGCGCCCGCGACGCGAAACCGCAGCCTCGACTGCGGGGCATTAAATGGCCCGGCTCCTCGCCAAGCAAGGAGGACCCTCGAGCGGCACGAGCTCCTGGCTCGAGAGAAATTTCAACCCCCGAAAGGGTACAGGCGTGAGAAGGTCGCCTCGGGGCCCGTTTGAAACAAAACAGGCACCGCAAAGTACCCATGCCGCGCTGTGTTACTGATCAGCGCCTCGAGGGCCGGCTCGCCCGGGCCCCTCGAAGGATCGCAGATGCCAGGCCGGGAGCGCTTAGCCGCCACCCCGCACCAGTGTACTGATCAGCGCCTCGAGGGCCGGTTCGCCCGGGCCCCTCGAAGGATCGCAGATGCCAGGCCGGGAGCGCTTAGCCGCCACCCCGCACCGGTGTGCGATCGGCGCCTCGAGGGCCGGCTCGCCCGGGCCCTCGAAGGATCGCGGATGCCGGGCGGGAGCGCTTAGCCGCCACCCCGCACCCGGTGTGCGATCGGCGCCTCGAGGGCCGGTTCGCCCGGGCCCCTCGAAGGATCGCAGATGCCAGGCCGGGAGCGCTTAGCCGCCACCCCGCACGACCCTACTAATCAGAGGTTCGAAGCCTGACCCTCGATGGGTTCGAACAGGCTGCCCAGATCACCAGAGTCAGGGACGACGAAGGCACGCGCATTCGAGCCGTTCCTTGAGCCCGCCGGCCCGAGGGTGCCCCACATGTCGTGTTCGAGAGCCAGCGAGGGCAGCTGGCCGGGGGATCCCATCGAGGGAGTGCTTCCGCGCCCTCGGTCCCTAGCGAATGGGACCGAGCCCCACCTAACAAACCCACGCAAGCGCTTCAATGGACGTGTCTCTGGACCACGCAGCCTACCCTTATCGAACGGGGCATGGGCGTCCACTCGAACCACCCGCTAATAGCTCCACGAGGAATCCGCAATCCGCGACCCGGCCGATGGGGGTTACGGGAACCTCACCCTCCGTCCCGCGGAGGGACGGCGAGGGCGCGTTAAAAAACAAGTCGTAAAGCTCTACCCGATCGCCTTGAACGGGCCCAGGCTCGGGGGCTTGACGCACGGCTACACCTCCTGAATTGCACCCGCCGGAGACGGAGCCAGCAGCGCGTGCATCACCGAAGCCAGCTGAGACATTGCCGACGCCGGTTGAAACATGTGCCACGCCCTCTGGCCAAGTCTCGTGGTCAACCCCTGCAGGAGCACCCACGCTCCTGCAGGGCTTCGGGGGCTAGACCCGCGGGTCCGCTGACGCGGCCCCACGGAAAGCGTTCGCAAGACCAGGAGGGAAGAACGTCCTATCAGTAGGCTCCAGCATCTGCGGGAGCCTCAATGGCAAACCCACAGATGCTCGGAGGCTACTGTCGGGGACAGCCCTAGGGGTCCCCTTAAACAACCGGGGAATCCCCACTTAAAACCCGCAACAAGCTTAAGCCAAACACGCCTCGCTTAACCATGCAGGACATGGCCCACGCCGCGGAGGCCCCGACGGCCCACCAAGGCGGCCCACTCGAAGATCCCCTCGAGCAGGCTTCGCCTCGCTCGAGGATACGCGCCTCCCTCGGGCGGGCTCCGCCCCGTTCGAGGGGGTGCGCCTACCTCGAGCGGGCTCTGCCTCGCTCGAGGGTCCGCTTCACCCTCGAATAGGGTCCGCCTCGCCCGAGGGCGCTCCGCACGCGCGCGCCCTCGCTCCCCGTACACGGGCATTTAATGCTTTGACAACGGCGGGGCGGCGCCATCATGCGCCTGGGGCTCGCGCCCCGGTGCCGCCGCACCAACTCCCCGGAGGGAGCCCATCCCCGCCACTGTGGGGGACTGTGCGGCGTGGCCGGTGCCAGTCCCGTGACGCCGTGCCGCCTACCCCGGTACGGCTAACGCGCCGAGCCCTCAAAGGGGGGCCGGTCGCACCCTCGATTCGCTTTCTTGTGACCTTGCAGGGTTAGGTGGAGGCGCTAGGACGGCGGGGCGCCATCCCCGCCACTGTTAACGGCATGGCTGCCGCCCCCGCATGTACGAACCCACGCCTGGTGCTGTGGCAACAGCTCCGGCGCTGTGGAGCATGCGGGAACAGGACGCCGCCTTACCTACCACTGTGCCCCGTACGGATCGACGTCAGCGGCTCCCTCGAGCCCATCTGAAGACATCACAGCCGTCCGCTGCCCTTCTACCCTCGAGGCCGGCACTGTTCGGGTACAAGATGCGCCATGATGGCCGGATCGCCGCAAGGATCGCCCGGGCGGCCGCCTACTCTACAGCATAGCGCGCCATGCTTCCCCACATAGCTAAATAGCGCGGCATACATGTGATTCGCTCTCTCCTTGGCCTATAAAAGGGAGACGAACCCCCCTGCCGCAGGGGACAGACAACAACAACACACAACAGAACACAACACGAGATAGGTCGCATTGCACACTTGCTCTCCAATTCTCCCACAACATCTTCAGCCACTACACCAGGGACTTGGAAGCCACGCTTCCTCTCCCGCCTTGCTTGTAGCAGCCCCACTACAGGCACCCCCGGTGCTGAGCAATATAGTGCCTTGAGCACACCACTGCTGGACGTATGGCCCCTCGGCCGGAACCAGGATAAACTCTGTGTCTTTTATTGCTTAGCATCGACCATTGAGGGATAGACCTTGGCGCTTATTACTGGTTAGTGTCGGGACCACTTTCCGCACCGACAACGGCGAAAGGCCATGTGATGGGGATGGTCTGCAGGACGTGAGCAGGGAGGTTGGATTTGCGGGCGTAGAATTGGCACCCCTCGCAGGTGCGTACGATCTCGTTGGCATCTGCGACCGCAGTGGGCCAGTAAAAGCCCTGGCGGAATGCGTTGCCTACGAGGGTGCGGGGCGCGGCGTGGTGGCCGCAGACGCCCGCGTGAATGTCCCGGAGGAGCTCGCGCCCCTCGGGGATGGGCACGCATCGCTGCAGGATGCTGGAAGTGGCGCGCTTGTACAGCTCGCCGTCGACGAGGGCAAAAGACTTGGCCATCATGGCGATGCGCCTGGCCTCGGACCGGTCCGAGGGGAGTTCCCCTCGGGCCATCCAGGAGATGTACTTGTCGCGCCAATCTGCCCTGACGGGGGTTGGCTCGACATCCATCACTTCGGCCTCGTCGGCGCCGTACCCCTCGAGGAGGGAGAGCACGTACGCCTCGTTCGAGGGGTCCTCGTCCATGGGCTCTGCGCCTGTTGGATTCGAGGGAGCCCCCGAGGGTTCTGTGCGGTTCGAGGGGTGCGGCTCGAGGGTGACGGAGGGCTGGGCGATATCTCGGGCGAAAACATTCGGGGGGACGGTGATCCGCCCGGACGTGATTTTGGCCAGCTCGTCCGCCTCCTCGTTGCACCGGAGGGGCACGTGATTGAGCTCGATGCCGCAGAACTTGTCTTCGAGGGCTCGCACGGCCTTGCAGTAAGCTTCCATCTTGTCGTCGTGGCAGCTCGCATTTTTCATGACTTGGTCAATCACGAGCTGCGAATCCCCCCGCACGTCGAGGCGCTTGACGCCTATCTCGATGGCGATCTTGAGGCCGCAGAGAAGGGCCTCGTACTCAGCCATGTTGTTTGACGCGGGGAAGTGGAGACGTACTGCGTACCGCATGTGCTCCCCGAGGGGTGACACGAAGAGCAGGCCCGCGCCCGCCCCGGTCTTCATCACCGAGCCGTCGAAATACAGAGTCCAGCACTCTGCCTGGATCTGCGGCGGTGGTAGTTGTGTGTCCGTCCACTCGGCGACGAAATCCGCCAGGATCTGGGACTTGATGGCCTTGCGCGGGGCGTAGGCGAGTGTTTCGCCCATTAGCTCCATCGACCACTTGGCGATCCTGCCCGCCGCGTCCAGATTGCGGATGATCTCCCCCAGCGGGAAGGAGGAGACCACCGTGACAGGGTGGGCCTCGAAGTAGTGGCGAAGCTTGCGCCGTGCAAGGACCACCGCGTACAGCAGCTTCTGGACTTGAGGGTAGCGTGTCTTGGTGTCGGACAAGACTTCGCTGATGTAGTACACCGGCCGCTGGACCGGCAGGGCGTGCCCTTCCTCCGCGCGCTCTACCACGATTACGGCGCTGACCACCTGGGTGGTCGCGGCCACGTAGAGTTGCAGAGGTTCGCCGTCCTGCGGTGGTGTGAGGATCGGGGCGTGGGTCAAGGACGCCTTCAGCTTGTCGAGCGCACCCTGGGCCTCGGCGGTCCAGGAGAAGCGCTCGTGCTTCCTGAGAAGGCGGTAGAGGGGCAAGCCTTTTTCGCCGAGCCGCGAGACGAAGCGGCTCAAGGCGGCAAGGCACCCCAGCACCTTTTGTACCCCTTTGAGGTCCCGAATTGGACCCATTCGCTCGAGGGCTGCAACCTTTTCGGGGTTGGCCTCGATGCCTCGCTGGGAGACTATGTACCCTAGGAGCATGCCCCGCGGCACGCCAAAGACACATTTTTTGGGGTTCAATTTCACCCCGTTGGCCCGTAGGCAGCCGAACGCGATGCTGAGGTCGCCAACCAGGTCGTCCGCCTTCCTGGCCTTCACGACGATGTCATCTACGTATGCTTCGACCGTTCTCCCAATGTGGTCTCCGAAAACGTGTTGCATGCACCGTTGGTACGTTGCACCCGCGTTCCGGAGGCCGAACGACATCGTGACGTAGCAAAACATCCCGAACGGCGTGATGAACGAAGTCGCGAGCTGCTCAGACTCCTTCATCTTGATTTGGTGGTACCCGGAGTAGGCATCAAGGAAACAAAGTAGCTCACACCCGGCGGTCGAATCGACAATTTGATGGATACGTGGCAAAGGAAAAGGAACTTTAGGACATGCTTTATTAAGACTGCTGTAGTCTATACACATCCGCCATTTCCCGTTCTTTTTCTTTACTAGTACAGGATTGGCTAGCCACGTAGGGTGGAACACTTCCTTGATGAACCCGGCCTCGAGAAGCTTCCGCAGCTCCGCTCCGATCGCCCGCCGCTGCTCCTCGTCGAAGCGGCGGAGCCGTTGCTGCACGGCGCGGGAATGAGGCAGGACGTCAAGGGAGTGCTCGGCGACCTCCCTCGGGATGCCTGGCATATCCGAGGGGCTCCACGCGAAGATGTCGGCGTTGGCGCGGAGGAAGTCGACGAGCACCACTTCCTATTTCGGGTCGAGGGTGGAGCTGACCCTCAACGCCTTGCCCTCGGGGGCAGCAGGGTCGAGGGGCACCTCCTTGGTCTGCTCCGCGGCCTCGAAATTGCCGGCGTGCTTGGTGGTGGAGTCGAGGTCCTCGTTGACCATCTTCTCCAAGGTGGTCACCAGCGCTTCATCCAGCGCCAGTGCTTCCGCGTGCTCCACGCATTCGACGTCGCAGTCGAACGCGTGCTCGATGGATGAGCCCACGGTGATGACACCGTTTGGTCCCGGCATCTTCATTTTGAGGTAGGTGTAGTTGGGGACGGCCATGAACTTGGCGTAGCAGGGCCGCCCAAGTATGGCGTGATAGGCGCCCCGGAACCCCACCACCTCGAAGGTGAGTATCTCCTTGCGGAAGTTGCTCGAAGTGCCAAACCAAACAGGCAGATCGATCTGCCCGAGGGGCTGGACGCGCTTGCCCGGCGCGACGCCATGGAACGGTGTCGTGCTGGGCCGCAGCTGGTCCAACCCGATCCCCAGCAGGCGCAGCGTGTGCGCGTAAAGGATGTTGAGGCTGCTGCCTCTGTCTATCAGGACCTTTGAGAACCGTGCGTTCCCAATGACCGGGTCGACTACCAGTGGGTACTGGCCCGGGTTAGGGATGCGGTTCGGGTGGTCTTCACGGCTGAAGGTGATGGCGTCCTCCGACCAGTCAAGGAAGGAGGGAGGCGCCTTCTTCGCTGCGAGGACGTCGTGCCGCTCCCGCTTGCGCTGGTGGCTCGACATGTCGACGGTTGGTCCCCCGAAGATGAGGAACACGTTCTCCACGGCGGGGAAGCCACCGGCGTCGCCATCTCCTCCGTCCTTCTTGACCTCTGCGTCCTTCGCGACGGCGCGGCCGTAGAACTTCTTGAGCATATCACACTGCTCGAGGGTGTGGTTCACCGGGGTCTTGTGGTATGGACATGGCTTTTTCAGCATGTCATCGAACACCCCCGGACATCGAGGGGCCGGTCGAGGGCCCCGTCGAGCCGGGTCAGCAGCAAGGGCCTCGACGTCATCGCCGTCGCGTCCCTGCTCGCGCGCCTCGCGGCGTGGCTTCTTCCCTTTCTTGCCCCGCTTGTCCTTCCGGTGGGGCTCCCTGGACTTGCTGCCCTCCGCGGGCGCGTCGTCCGAGTGCTTGCCTTTCTTGCCGTCGAAGATCGCCCCCACGGCCTCTTCACCTGAGGCGAAGCTAGTGGCGATGTCGAACAGCTCGTTGGAGTCCGCCGGCGGGCTGCGCCCCAACTCGCGCACGAGGTCTCGACATGTGGTGCCCTCGAGGAAGGCATGCACAATCTCGGATTGCGCCACGCTTGGGAGCTCCGTGCAGCGCTTGGAGAAGCGCCGTATGAAGTCCCGGAGTGACTCGCCGGGCTTCTGGGTGCAGGAGCGTAGGTCCCAGGAATTCCCAGGGCGCACGTACGTGCCCTGGAAGTTGCCCGCGAACGTGCGGACCAAGTCGTCCCAGTTGTGGATCTGACTGGCCGGCAGGTGTTCGAGCCACGTCCGGGCTGAATCGCCGAGGTGGAGTGGGAGGTTGCGGATGATGACCTCGTCGCTGGTGGCCCCGCCCAGCTGGCATGCTAGGCGGTAGTCGTTAAGCCACATGCGGGGGTCCGTTTCCCCGTTGTACTTGACGATGGTCGTAGGCTGGCGGAAGCGCTGGGGGAAGGCTGCCGCGCGGATCCCCCGGCTGAACACACGGGTCCCCGAGGAATCTGGTGTCGGCGAGCGGTCTTCATCGCTGTCGTAGCGTCCACCCCATCGAGGGTGGTAGCCTGTCGCCGCTCGCGCATCCGCTTTGCTCGTCCGCCGAGCATTGATGATGTTGCGGGCATCGCCGTCCCGTGCTTGCCCGCGTGTGTCGAGGAGCCGCTCTTTAGCCGGTGTGCGTCCCGGGTTGACGGGGCGCTCCGTTGCTCCGCCTGCGTGCACCGAGGGCTCGGCCCCCTGCGCACCCCCATCGCCTCGTGCGTCCCCCTGCTGGTGGATGCGGGACGCCGAGCTCTCGGCCTGTTGGACGACCGCTTGCTCGATGAGTGCCTGCGCCTCACGGTGCAGGTTCCGCGCCTCAGGTGTCGAGGGGTGGGCATGGCCTGCAGTAGCGTCGCGGCGGCAATGAGCTTCTGGCTCGCTCGTGGAGGTGTGTCTGGGTTGTCGACGTTGAAGTCGGTGTTGATGCGGTCGCGGGCCTGTATGCCCAGCTCCCGCGCGCGTTCGCCACGCGCAGAGGCCTCCCCGGCCATAGAGGCGCGGAGCAGCCGCACTGTCCGATACTCCTCTGCCAGCTTGGCTTCGAGTTCGCGGGCTTGGACTAATTGTGCGTCGAGGTCGGCCCCAGCAGGGGTGCTCAGTCCCGTTGCCAGGCGCGGAGCGATCCCTGGGGCGGGCGTAACTTCCCGGTCGCCGGCGCCCGCTACGTCGGTGGCGTTTGCTGGGTCGTTAGCGATGACGACGCAGCATTCCCGCGCGGGGTCGTAGCTCCCGATGCTGGAGTCGTCGGAGCAACCGAACCAGTAGTCCGTGGCGTCAAGAAAACGCCTGAACATTACTGGGTCCGGCACGCCGGAAAAGTCCCATTCCGCGTATCCGTGTAGGTTGGCGGGTGGCAGCGCGTCGAGGGAGCCTAGGGACGACTCATCGCCGGCGGAGGCGCTAGGGTCCCTGGCGACGAAGACGTGACGGCCAGGGGGAACCCTGCGCATTGTGGTGTTGACGTTGGCGTTGTAGGCCGTCGTAGCCCCGCGCAGACCGATGGGGAAGCGCGGCCCGGAGACCGCGCGCTCCCCCGCCGGGGGTGGCGGCCGTCGTGCCGACGGGCGCGCCGCATTGGGAGGCGGCGCGTTCGGCCTTGCCGTCACTCGACCGCGCCCGACGTGAGCGCCGACCGAGCGACGGCGACGCCGAGACGCCGACGGCCCGCGCATCCGTGCCGGGGGCGTTTGCGTCGTGGCGACGCGCGCGGCGGCGACCGGGACGGACCCGGCTTGGCGCCGCGCACGGAGCTCCTCACCGTTGGTGAGGCGCATCAGGTAGGCTTTCCCCGTGGCCTGAAAGTTCAGGCTCCCGAACCGGATTTCGAACCCGACGGGGAGGGGGTCCGAGCTGCCCATGGAGTAGCGCGTACCGCGGTACTCGGTGCGAATCACCATGGAGGGAGTTGACGGTGGATTGACCTTAGGTGCTCGCGTGCCCCATGGTGGGCGCCAACTGTCGGTGCGGAATGTGGTCCCGACACTAACCGGTAATAAGCGCCAAGGTCTATCCCTCAATGGTCGATGCTAAGCAATCAGAGACACGGGGTTTATCCTGGTTCCGGCCGGGGGGGGGGGGGCGTACGTCCAGCAGTGGTGTGCTCGGGGCACTATATTGCTCAGCACCGGGGGTGCCTGTAGTGGGGCAGCTACAAGCAAGGCGGGAGAGGAAGCGTGGCCTCCAAGTCCCTGGTAAAGTGGCTGAAGATGTTGTGGGAGAATTGGGGAATGCGTGGTGTGTTGTGTGTTGTTCTCTGTCTCGTGTTGAGCGTTGTGTCCCTTGTCCCCTGCGGCGGGGGAGTTCACCTTCCTTTTATAGGCCAAGGAGAGGGCGAATTACAAGCATGCCGCACTATTCCGCTACATAGGGAAGTATGGTGCGTCGCGCCGTAGAGTGGGCGGCCGCCTTGACGGTCCTTGCCGCGATCCGGCCATCATGGCGTATCTTGTACCCGAACAGTGGTAGCTTCGAGGGTAGGAGCGTAGTGGTTGGCCGTGATGTCCCCACGCGGGCTCGAGGGGGTTGCCGACGTCGATCCGTACGGGATACAGCGGTAGGCGTGGTGGCGTCCCGTTCTCGCACGCCTCACAGCGCCGGAGATGTTACCACAGTGCCCGGCGTGGGGTTGTACGCGCCGGGGCGGTCGCCTGCAGTTAACAGTGGCAGGGATGGCGCCCCACCGGCCTAGCGTCACGACCTGGCCCTGCAAAGTCACGGGAAAGCACTTCGAGGGTGTGGCCGGCCCCCCTTCGAGGGCTCGGCACGTTAGCCGTACGGGAGTAGGCGGCGCGGCGTCACGGGGCTGACACCGGCCACGTCGCACAGTCCCCCACAGTGGCGGGGATGGGTTCCCTCCCTAGGGAGTTGGTGCAACAGGACCGGGGCGTGAGTCCCAGGCGCATGATGGCGCCGCCCCGCCGTTGTCAGAGCATTAGATGCCCGTACCCGCGTACGGGAATGGGCGTGCGCGTGCGGAGCGCCCTCGAGCAAGGCGGAGCCTGCTCGAGGGAGGCGTGTGCCCTCGAGCGGGGCGGAGCCCGCTCGAGGGAGGTGTGTATCCTCGAGCGAGGCGGGCAGCCTCGCTCGAGGGGACCTTTGAGTGGGCCGCCTTGGTGGGCCGCGGGGGCCACCACGGCGTGGGCCGTGCCCCGTGTGTGTGCTTTAAGCAAGATGCATTTAGCTTTGGTTTTTAGCAGGTTTTAAGCGGGATTTCCCCAGTTGTTTTAGGGGACCCTCAGGGCTGTCCCCGACACTACCCGCGTTCCTGCTGCTCCGACGTAGTGTCCTGGGGGCATCCTTCCCCGCCGTAGGTGCCTCCTCCGGTGAAGTAGGTGCGGGTGCTATCACCCGCAGCGGCGCTGCACAGGTGATCAGCTCCGCAGCGGTGTCCTCTGCCTCCACTGCGGCCACCGCCTCAGTAGCAGCGGAGAGGGAGGTGTCCCCCCCAGTCGTCGGGGGCAGCCCGTCCAAAGCGGCTGCAGCCACCACTGTCACCTCAGTGGTAGTGGAGTGGGAAGCAACCCCCCCTGCCGTGGGGAGAGTCGGCCTGTTCGAAGTGGTCGAGTCCTCATCTTCCGACCCCCCTTCGTTGGAAAAGGGAGGGGCAGCCCCCAACGGAGACCTGGCCCCTTGTGATAGAACAGGGGTGGGCAAGTCTCCATCCTCCCCCACAGCGGGAAGAGTCGTAGACGCCGGGTAGAAGAGTGTCGGTGTTCCCCCGGCCGAACATAGGTGAGTTACACCAGCCTGCTCAAACACATCGGAGATAAAAGGGTGAGGGTTAACAGGAGGTGACACCATAGCATTGTACAGCCTCCGCTGTTCATCAGTCAATGGGCTGAAAGTTTTCCACCCCACAGGATCCTTCTCCAGCATGACCTTAATGCTAATTTCATCCAACAGCTGCTCGCAAGCCATATCAATTGCCTCTTGGATCAAAGTAGCCTGTCTGTGAGATTTCCCGCTCTGGGGTGCCGAAGACTGGGGGTTTGCAATAGAAGCCTCTTTATGACCACCCTGTGGGTTCCGAGCGGGGTTAGCATCCCTCATGTTTCGGTCCCCATCCGCATCATTACCCTTGTCATCATCTGTGAGCAGGTCCTCATCATCATCCTGATCTGCACCTTTCGCTACCTCCTCATCGAGCTTGAAGTAAAGGCGGTACATGCATCCCTTCACACAAACATCAGCGAATTTTGGTATTTTTTATGTCCAAAACAGCCACAAGGATCCGTACCTCCCCCGTACGCCGAAGGTGGTGGATGTCCACCTTCTGAGTAGCTCCAATCATAGTGCCAACTGCCCACAAAGGAAGGAAGGAACGAAGTGCACGCGGTACCTTGGTGACAGTCACCCAAACCTGATCCAGGACTTTAATTGGCTGAACATAATCAACAAATTCTTCAATCGAGAAGGTAAGCCTACACTCTGTTGGCAAATTATCTAAGCAAGGAGAAGGCACAAATTTCACTTGAACAAGTACTATGGCAGTGCCATTGAATTACTGCTCGGTTCTCGTACATCTACTCGCGGCAACTTCACATACCACAGGAATCAGCACGCTTTCAGACCGCTATTCTTTCTTTTTGGATGTGAAAATCAGATCGAACTGACGGATGGGTCTCATGCATGTGAAGGTTCACATGCTCCAGGCTGCAAGAACAGAAATTCATGTAGCAACAAGGATCCCAAATTCCATTTCACGACAGTTCCTAAATCTGGTCCTAATAACACGAAATCACACCACGATCGAATCACATGTCTCGGCATTAGTGGTCCACACATGGTCAACCTTCAATCGACTTTACAATCGACAACATCCTAGGCAACGAAGCTGCATACATATGCAGTCTTACAGTTCCAAGAGATACGAGATACCGATCATCAGTCGCGTTCTAGCGGACCTCGGTCTCGAACTTGAGGCAAATGCCCATGCTGAAGAGCTCCTGGTACAGCAGCTTGGCTCCATAAGGCACATTGATCCGGACGATGCGCTCTGCGGACCGGCAAAAGTTGCAGTAGGGGCCGTGCACCTTCCTGCCACAGTTGTCAGGGCGGATGATAACGTTGGCCACACGCTCGCAGGCCTGGCAGATGTGCATATGTGAGAAGTCGCTTAGCATGAACAGGCGCTCGTGGAGGGTGGCAGCAGCACCATGGCCAAGGAGGCAATCCCGCTCCATCTCTCCGAACTTGACGCCACCAAACCGCTTCTTGTCCTCCACTGGCTGCCGCGTGAGCGGGTGCACAGGTCCTGTGTTGCGGAACTTCACCTTGTCCTCGGACATGTGGATGAGCCTCTGGTAGAAGGTCGGGCCCATGAACACCAGCGACTTCATCCGCTCACCAGTCTGCCCGTTCAGGACACTCTCTCCACCCCACATTGAAAAACCGGCCCTGAAATACAGCAAGACAAACATGAACAAAACTGCAACAATAGTGTTCAAATGGCTAACAACAACAAAACCTCATGTCTGCATTTCTTCCCTCGATGAATCACGGGAATGCATTTCTTGCTCTTATAATTTGACACTGGATATATCACGTGGCGGAATCAGACACTAGTATGCTATCCATTTTCACATGTGCAAGAGCGCAAAATGTGAATTCAAGAAAAGAATCGTGTCTGAAATAGAGCTTACTTGTGTAACTGTTCAGTGATCACATCCACGGATGGAGTGGTGAATGGTGTCGCATATCTCACATTCCCACCCAGGGCAATCCCCTTCCCCAAAGCAGCTTCAAGCAACTGGCCAGGAGTTTGACGAGTTGGAAAGCTGAGTGGGTTTATAACAATGTCCGGAACTATCCCTTGGCAAGTAAATGGGAAGTTCTCCTGAGAGTCCAAAAGGCCAACCACTCCTTTCTGCCCATGCATGCTGGCAAACTTGTCTCCGACGCATGGTGAGCGACACTACAAAAATTATCAGATTAAATACAAAGTTTTGTAGTGTAATATCAATAATAGTCGGTTCAAAAAAATATCAGTAATGGCATCATTATGAAATGGTGCAAAAGAAAAAAAAGAAATACTTTACGATTTAGGAAACCATATGTGGTCTACATTTCTTTTGCAGCTGAGGTGATAGCGGCGCACTAAATAATCCAGATAAAAAATGTAGACCACATATGGTTTCCTACATCGTAAAGGTTTTTTTTCTGAATTTATTGTTTAGCAGGTGTAGCAGAGAATGTCATGCTATAATGTATTGTAGGAGTAAGGTGAATGCCACTGCATGCAAACAAGGGCCACAAAAAACAATGCAGAATACTTTTGCAAAAATTTATATTACTCACCTGTCTTAGAATAACAGTTGCAAAGTTCACCCCATCATCATTTGCTGAGAGAACAACCTTATCCACCATCCCTTTCTCAGTATGTAGCAGTTTTTGACTAAGATCTTCACCAGATTCTGTGACTTTACCAATGACAATGTCACCACTTTGAAGACTTGCTCCAACATATGGTAAGCCCTCACTGTCCAGACTGTCAACCTTCCCCCTCTTGCTTTGCACTTTACCAAAACTGACATTTTCCTTGTATTTGAGTCGTCTGGTGATCTCTTTGTTTTCGATATGGGCTTTATAGCTCTTGAAATGTAGTGTACGAAACATGCCACGCTCTAGAGAGGCCCTATTCAAAACCAGAGAATCTTCTTGGTTAAATCCCTGATGAACGTTGACAGAGACTATTGCATTTTGGCCATTGAAATATTCTGGTGCAGTAAAGTCATCTTTCCGTCCAAAGCTGTAGTCTGGCTTTCCAAGACAGTCTGCCACCACAGTTTTAAACAAAGGTCTTTGTGGATAAAAGATTTGTGATGAGAGGGTATCAAATCTAGAGCGTGAGTTTGTAGGCAAGTAGCCAATAGCCTGCTGTGATAGCTTTTCAGATTGCATCAGAACCCTCCTAGCATTATCATGGTTGGCAAAGGGAATGAGACTGCAACTCAACCCCAGCAAGAAAGAAGGATCAAGTTCACAATGAGTATAGTCAGAAGTCTTCTCTTCTTTCTCCCTTGTGAATAGATGCCTAATTCCAGGAGCACATCGGATATCCTCCTCTTCTTCAACACCGATCAGCTCAATTATGTTTTGGTGCATAAGTTCCTGAAATGAGTACAATCCATCTTTGGGTCTTGTGATTCTTCTTAGATTTTCAACTACAAGAAGTGGTCTCAGAATTCTTCCGGGATCAGAAAATACACGAACTTCCTTGTTGAGCCTATCTCTTTTGATTTCCACCTAAACAAAGTAAGAAAAAAGAAACAAGAACCATATTACTATCACCTTGTTGCAACATATGTACTTCTAACTATTCCATTCAAGTAGAAATAGTACATGTAACAAAACAACCATATGCCAAATGCATAATAAGGAAATAAAGCGAGAGAAGTTCATAATTTTGTTAGCGTGAAATTTCAGAAATACCAGGTAACGGAAACGGAAAACTAACAAGCAAGAGAAGACTGGAATAGTACCAATGACATCACGAGATAGTTAAAATACATAGTACAATTTTAAAGGTTAGCTGTTAATATTCTCCGCAAATTTTAAATTAACAGACGTAATGAAGTAGCACAATTATACCGAATAAATATTTTTCAGTAATCTAGGATTTGTTAAGCGGCAAAGACTACTATGGTAATGTAAAGGTATCAGGACAATACAAGGTTTCAGAGCAAGTTTTCAAACATCACAAAAATGGAAGCAAAACATGATCCAGTATCTGAAAACTGAGATTCAAGATAATTATTGAGAATCAGTTTCGCAGATCTGGAAACTAAGCAAACCTGCGGGTCAATTTTTTTGCTACGTCTGTAGCTTCTTAAAAGTGAAACCAATTCGCCTGGGTCTGCACACACTCCAAGCAGGTTCCCATTCAAGAAAATCCTGTCTTTTCCAGAAATATCTTGTAGAGGAACTTTGTCATCCAGTTTCTTCATTCCACAAGAAACAAATGTATCAATGCACAGTTGTTTCTTTACTGCAGAGCTAACTATAGCAGTAACAGCAAGGTTTTTCACGAATCCACATTTTTCACCGTCAGGGGTGGACAAAAAACACAATTTTCCCCAGTAGGATGGATTCCTGCAAAAGCAAAGTCAGTTTGCACAGGGATATTAGGAAAGGTAGAGAGAAGGTATGCATCGACATTTGAGGAAGACCACAGGAAACTTACGGATATCTTGCATCTCCAGTTGTTCCAGAATACGCAAACCACTGTCGAGTCTTCCTCAAGTCAGACATCATCTGTAAGGGATTTGCTCTCCGAAGGGTTGCTACAACCCCTGAACACCTTTCTGATTTATAAGGATGCCGCCAAGAGCCAGTGGAGAAAGCCCGGTTCAAACCATTGGTAACAATTGATGCATCCACATAACGCCTAAGATCTTGTAAGTGCCCATCAGAGCTCAAATCTCTCTGTATGAGCTTAACCATGCGTCTTCGTACAGAATTAATATGCAACCAGAGTTCTCTCCGAAGCAACTGGCAGGCAAGATCTAGCCTCTTGTTACGGAAATCATCCTTATTATCACATTTTCGATTGCCAGAATAAGCCATTAGCAGGCATTTGACCATGTAGCCCAAGAAAATCGCCTTGCTCCTAATCCCTTTGACATCAGGAAACATATACTTGGAAACATATTCATCAAAGGATTCTTTTGGTGGAAACTTTGTTTTTCTGATCAGCTTATCAACATACTGACATGCTCTACCTGGAGCGCGGAAGCCTTCATATTCTTCATGAGATTCTTGCACAGTTGATGATATTATGTTCACCAAAGAAGCATCACAGTCCTGTATATCAATCATATCAAAAGCTTCCTTATCTGATGATACACCTAGTGCAAAAAACACTACCCAGATTGGCATAACTGCACCCAGAAAGGAAATGTTGATGACTTTGCGGCTTTCATTCCTTTCAGATTGAACAAGTTTTACATGGATCTTTTCTCGTTTGATTACACTCATGTAACTTGCATCCAAGCTGGGTCGATCTGTTATCCAAATCCTGGATAAACATCTCTGCTCTTCAGCAATGAATACCTACAGAATTGGAAATCAAACATAATGAGGTATCAAACATTTTTAATAATTAAAACTACATAGGCAACAACTTTCTAAACTTCAATGCTAATGTCAGTTGCGCAATTTCTTGTCAAGTATAATTTCCACGCATAACTATGGTTCATTGGTCTATTAGGCTACCACATAAATATTTCAGTTGAACTTCGCACTACATGCTTACAGTATGTATCAAGTATCAACACTAACCAGCAATTCGCAAGTTCCAGTTAAGTTAACCTGAATTTTTCACAAAACATATGTATGGAATGCTGGGACAGTCCACTCATCTATCCCTTCCAGACTACCTCTCCTTAAGTATTGGGAAAGGTAAGCAATGCACTTAACTTCCCTCGTGGTTAGGTTCACTCCAGCCTACCGACTATATAGAAGTGAGCTGCAGTTACCTTTTGTGAAAATCGCAACAGCCAGGCCTTTGGCTCTGGCATCATATTGAATTTCATGCACTCACAAGTTCACTAAAGGCCGAAGCTTAAATTATTTAGGAAAGGTGACCATAGATAAAAAATTTATGTTCTTAACCCCTTCTAAATATATTTTATATTGCACATCTCACCTGACATATATTATATTCACAGTGTCATTGAAATCTATAAGAAAGCATTTTCTGAGAACTCAACAAACAGAACGGATCATGTGAGGCAGTACCTTTTCCGTCCCTTTGATCAAAAAGTAGCCACCAGAATCAAACTGGCACTCGCTTTCCTGAAGTTTATGCAGCCAGCACAAATTTGACTTCACCATGACGGGTAACATTCCAATGCTGAGTTGTTTACTTTCTTTCATTATATCTTTTCTAGAAACATGCATAGCCTTACCAGTTTTGGCTTTATCACTTATGCTGAGTGTATAAACCTGAGAAAGACATAACACTAACTGATCAGGTAGTAAATATCAGCTAAAACCTTATCGATACAGATATATATATTTTTATGGACAAGGCCACGGCCGGCAAGGAGCTGACCTGAACATTATATTAAGCATACGACATTGTTGTATACAAGATTTTTGAGTGAGGGGTCGAGGAAGAGGGAAAAAGAGCTAAGGTTATAACTTGAATACATATGAGAGAGTAATATTAAATCAGATATGCTGCTCAGGACACAAAGAGGAAACTAAGTGGTTTGTTTACTTAAGTTCAACATGGACATACTACAAATAGAATGCCAAGATATAGCGCAGCAGCAACAGCCAATGCAGACTCTATATAAGTTTTTGCAGGCAAGGTAATGGGAAACCATAGAAGACATTGTTGTGGCTGTTGTGCAATTAAAAGCAAAGTTAAACATGACCTCCAAAAGGAGCTTAGCCTTGCTAACTTCCATGTTCATGCCATTTGTGAAATTAAAAAAAAAATGCAATTCCAGAGTTGCTGAAATGATTACACAAACATCCATACTAGTGATGAAAATAAGATGCTATTTGGAATGGCTGGAATGATTTTTTTGAACTTTCTATGACATACTATCTCATTTCCATTTCTGTATACTGAAGTTCTTTCCAACCAAGTAAAATACTTTCTTAGTTGACATGTAACATGAACAGAAGAACTAGAAGCATCCTGACCTGAACAGTTATTTCTACATTCATCCTGGATGAATATGTCATCTTCTGAAGGAGAGCATGTCTAGGCTTCAACTTGAGATCTTGCATTTCAAGATCACTGTTTTCAACCCTGAAAACTGGCTCCTCAAGTTTAACTTTACCAAATTTGATAGTTGCATGTTTCCGAGCATCAAACTTATCATTGTTTGAAGGGTCATAATCAGGGTCTACAGTAACTTCCCCAAAAGAATCAAGGAGATCCTGGAGCCCATGAGAGATAAAATCATTATACGAATTTATCTGGTGGCTAACCAGTCCAGTCTCACTGAAGAATGATCTTGACGCTTCTTTGCAGAACTTCTCCAGGCTTGCAACATTGAAGTCAACCGGAACTTCCATGCTTAGGTCTGGAGAAGACTGCTTTTCATCTTCCACAGGTGGTGTTCCTGTTATATCGACATCCATAGCAGCAGACTGCTTGTCTTTCCCTTGATCTTGCACAGATGGCAGCCCTTCCAAATCCACATCCATGGCAAACTGATCCACATCAGCACCGACAGAAGGATGCTGTTCCCCTTTTGTGCTGTCCTTTCTTGGGGAGTCACCTTCTCCATCTCCATCCAAATTCAGATAATCCATCATGTCGATCTCTATGACATCGGGTAGTTGATCAGCATCCGCTTGCGGTTTCTCCATCGCGAAACAATAGGCAGCCGCCACTCACTGTCAACAAAACCCCAGCCTTTACAGTGGAAAGGGAAACAGGGTAGTCAGCAAAGTCATAACAGAAACGTGCAATCATAAAATCAGAAGATCAGAAAGCAGAGCATGTACATCAACATGGCATTCCGCCACAAGCAACAAAATCACAAACAATATATGAGGCAGACGCAATCTTGCAACAGAACGACCTTCAACAATTTCTGAGACAGAGGATGATTTAGTATGAGATGTGCACAAAGAGCTCCACTAGGCATTCAGCAAGAAGCACCCAAACCAGAAATCACATACATTTCTCAGGCAACCACATGCGCAAAAACACAACATTTAAAGAAATCGAAAACGCAATGACACATCGGGCATCCAATTCACATGATTCCATCGAAACGGAGCAACCTTTCTGGCACAGCAATCGAGGGGGGGAAGTCAAACAATTTACTAGTACAACAGTCTCCCCCTCCGCAGTCTTTTTCTAATCGCGATTTCTGCAGGCAGGTTCACCACAATCACACGACCCTGCATCGCCCGTGGGATCCAGAAATCAAAACGGGGGATCCCCACCAAACAAGCTCCCCCAAAACCCACGTCGCAATCCGCGATCACGGGCGCCGCCGTCAAAACCCCAAGAATTCGCCGCCGCCCGCACCAGTAGAAGAACAAAACCCCAACCAGTGGACATCAGACGGGGCACAAGCACAAGAGCAGGGGCAGGGTGAGCCATCGTCCCCTTCGAGCCCACGAAAACGGCTGGCGAAACCAAGAAACACCACGCGCTGATGGCGGCGGGGGCGCAAAGGCTCACAAAGCCCTCCCTCGCCGCGAACCAAACAAAGAACCCAGAAAAAAAAGGCGGCCTTTTTTCCAGGAGAAGCGAGCCCCGGCCGCGCGGAGGGGGGCGGGCGGACGTTCCGGGGCCAGAAGCAGAGGAAGCGCCGCAATGCCCCTACCCTGCGCTAACGGCGGCGGCGCGCAACGAGGATAGAGAACGAATCGCGGAAATGTGGGGGCCGAGTGGGGTCGGGACGGAGAGGCGCGTACCTCGCGCGCCGTTTAATCGCCGGCGGCGAGGCGAGCGGGGGACGGAAACCCTACGGCGCGCCGGCGGGGGGCGCGGGCGACGGCGGCGCCGGGGGGTTGGGGTTTTCCTCGTTGCGAGGTCGAAATGCGCAGGGGGGCGTGGGGGTTTTCTCTCTCACTCCGCTGCTTTATGACACTAGGCAACAAGTGCAGGGGAGGGATCACCACAGTGGGCTGCGGCCGGCAGCTCGGACGCTGTGGCTGCGGCTGTAGCTGGCTGCCGGGTGGCGACCGTGGCTTGGGTTGATGCGGGGTTTCCTTCCTCTGCCAGTCCGAACGCCAGTGGGGTCGTGCACGCTTCGTTCCGTGTGTCTGGCTGGCTCCTCTCCCCACTTTTTCTTCCCCTTTTCGAAGCTGATGGGATGGGTCCCAGTGGTCAGTGCCTATAAGTGGGTATATCATCAATATACCTATACGGCTATACCTAACTATACTAAAGCTCAAGATTCGAAGAGATTTTAGTAGTACAGTCACTAGAACGTGGTGATTGGCTTCAAGAAATACCTATGCTAAGATTGAGTCCAACAATAAGGTGCAAATTTGGAAGACAAATTGGGATTTGCCTCTGCTGCACAGTCTTTTTCCTATCCTCCGCCGAGCTGCCTCTCCAACAGAGAGAAGGCAAATCGCATTTGGCCTCAGCCAACAGCCCAACACCACCCGCTCGCCGTCACTCGGCATGCATGGATCACCCCTCTGCAATCGAAGGCGCCGCCGATCTGCCGCTCCGGATTCGCGACCGATTCGTCGTCGAGGGAGCTGGGGCAACAGGCTGGAGCTCCTCTTGCCGGCCCCCGGAGCTCACCCTGCTCGCCAGCACTTGAAGCTCCGCTCGCCGCCACCTGGAGCTCGCCGGCCCCTGGAGCTCCTCCGCCCCTGGAGCTCGCCGTCCCTTGGACTTCCGCAGGCCCCTGGAGCTCACGGCGGAGGAGCCGAGGCGAGCGCCGCAGAGGAGCAGAGGAGGTTCATCACCACACTGTCCATCCCCACACCGAGGTCGCGGAGCGCCGCCGGTCCTGCTGCCTTGACCCAATCGCCGGCGAGGAAGGTGGGAAACTACCGCCGCGCCTGCTGCATCTTCTCCTCCCACGCCGTCCAGCTCCGCTCGCCTCCCGTCGCACAGCGAATGCATCGGAGGAGAGAGGAGATGTATTTATCCATCTCCTCTCTCCTCCGAGCCATTTTGCCTCTCCCATTTGCCTCGTCTGTTGGAGGCTTTCCTCTTCGCTACAGTACCCAGGGGTGAAGCAAAAATGGGTTTGCCTCCCCCTGTTGGACTCAGCCTAAAGCACCAAGATTCGAAGAAATTCTAGTTGTCTGTATTTTTTCCGATATAGTACAGGGTTTAGTACTAGAGGTGAATTCAGCTGATAGGTTTGGTGCAAAATAGGGAGAAACCAGAACATATGGATGGGATGGGAAATGGGAAATGGGAAAAGGAGGTGAAAATGGTGTGTAGTAAACAGAAGATCATGTGACCAGGCTGAGATCCTCCTCATCTACCATATACAGGTGCATTGTTTTTGCTATGCACTTAGATATAATGTATTTCTAGATGCATAATAATATCTATGAACTTAGAAAATCCAAAACGACCTATAATTTGGAACAGAGGGAGTAATTCAGAGTATGTAGGCTGTATGGGACGGTGTGCATATAAGGTTCACAAGTCACAATAAGTCTCTCCAGTTCAATGTTAATTAGCCATGTTTCTTCTCTTTTTGCATATGTGGGAACGAGAAAGCTTCAATGTTCCTTCCACTCGACCGCACACTAGCAATGGCTTTTTCCGGAGTAAAATCGTGTGCACGACGGCTGCAAAGCGCCCTATGTCGCCACTGCCTCCGTCGCCCCCCCCCCCCCCGCTCAACGGCAGGCGTCGTAGTTGCCCTGTTTGCCACCACCGTCCCCTCATCCTTGTCCGGAGTCGTCCCTCTGTTAAGACTGACTCCAACAGACACAACCCAAACATGAGATGCATTTGCCAGTTTAGGTTGCACACAAAGGTTTGTGACCCATAAACTCTGTTCTCCAACAACAACGATGCAGTGAAATGTCTCTTCCCTTCCACCTCGTCTACAATACGATCGTCGTCGAGGCCAGCCATTGCGCGAGCTCTGCAAGCCAATCCGTCGACTGTGGGCGCCGCCGCGAGCTCCACGCGCACAACTTTGCTGACCGGCGAGCTCTACGGGCCACGGGCGTCGGCCGCTGGCGAGCCCCAGCCGAAGGTACAAGCTCCGTCAACCTCGTCGCGGCCCCCTTCATCCGTCGTCTCGTCGGACTGGGCTTCGGTCATCCCTTTCCAGTGGACCCGAGTAGACGCAAAAGGATGGACATAAGAGGCATGTTTGTGTCACCCTTCAACTCGAGCCCAAAATGGGTAGCTGGTTTACCTAGTCCGTTGGTTGTTTTGATAGACAAAAGCACCATGAATAATCCATTTGTTGGGTTTAGGTCACCCTGTTGGAGTTAGTCTAAGAGCAGGTAGCAGCTTGTTGAGCAGGAGTAGTAAATTTTCTGTTGAGTGCTTAACATGGTGAAACATGCATGCATCATCTTTCGAGTAAGAGTTGTAGTATCTATATATGATTCGGTGTTTGAAGGTTCGTGTTGTAAATTGGCTGCTTAATATATATAAAGTTGTTATTGTCAAAAAAACACGGTAAAGAGAGAGATTGCATTGGTGTTGCTCCCTGCAAATTACGTAGACATGCATGAACCGAACAACTTATGAACTTTCTCTCTCTCTCTCTCTAAACTAAATATTGTAGCAATTTGAAACAAGAGAAATTTTAAGGTGTTTGTAATTAATGTGAGTAATCCATTTGGTGAAATCTAACTGTGGTAGTACCAGGTTGTACTAATATGGTAGTATCAGGTATTACCAGTTTGGTCGACCCGGTACTAGGTACTAACAAGTACTATTCAATTAAATTAGCTGATAATGATACTACCTAGTACTATCAAGCATGGAAAAAATCCAATGATTAATTGATTCTACCGCGCGCGATGGCTTTAAACTAGAGAATCATGGGTATGTCTATGAAGCAGCTATTGAGTGCACATGTCAATTTTATAGAAGGTTGTAGCAACACCAGGATAAATTAATAAGCCAATACGGGATGCATTCATCACATTTTGAATATTGTGACATGCATCTATTTTTTTCCTTCAATGGAGAGATCCGGTCGATCCCGTATTAAATGGTATTAATCTAGGAATTTGCTGCAACGACAACCACATTTCTTCGACACAGTATGCAACTGACAAGAATAATGCTACTTTTTTTCAACAACCAAATCTTTTTTTTGGCATAGTTGCAAGAGCTAACTTTTATTGACAAAAAAATCAAGAATGCTATAAGGATAGTAGTGGCAATAATATTTTCCTCTCACTACATTATTTTTCTTCTACACACATTATTTTTCTCACACAACTAATCTGGCGTACAAATCTGCCAAAGATCCGCCGAACGCTGCCACATACACCGATGTGTCCTTTCTCGTGCTTATACCACTAAATTGTTCAGTTACAAAACTAAAGTTGAGTTTCTATATATCAAAAATTAAATTAGTACATTTTGTGGTTATTTAATGATTGCTCCTATGTGAACATATTGCCACAACTATCTTTATAGCATTCTTGATTTTTTTGGTCAATAAGGAGTTACCTCATTTGAGTGCACATGTCAATTTTATAGAAGGATGTAGCAACACCATGATAAATTAACAAGCCAATACGGGATGCATTCATCACATTTTGAGTATTGTGGCTTGCATCTATTTTTGCCTTCAATGGAGAGATCTGGTTGATCCCATATTAAATGGTATTGATCTAGGAATTTGCTGCAACGACAACTGCATCTCTTCAACACAATATGCAATCGACAAGAATAATGCAACTCTTTTTTTCAACAACCAAATCTTTTTTTACACAGTTGCTGGAGGTAACTCTTTATTGACAAAAAAAATCAAGAATGCTATAAAGATAGTAGTGGTAATAATTTTTTCCTCTCACAACATTAAATTTGCTGCAATGATTTCTCCTATGTGAACATATATATTGCCACTACTATCTTTATAGCATTCTTGATTTCTTTGTCAATATTGAGTACACATGTCAATTTTATAGAAGGCTGTAGCAACACCATGATAAATTAACAAGCCAATACAGGATGCATTTATCACATTTTGAGTATTATGGCATGCATCTATTTTTTCCTTCAATGGAGAGATCCGGTCGATCCCGTATTAAATGGTATTAATCTAGGAATTTGCTGCAACGACAACCACATCTCTTCAACATAGTATGCAAACAAGAATAATGCTACTCTTTTTTTAACAACCAAATATTTTTTCACACAGTTGCAAGAGGTGACTTTTTGTTGACAAAAAATCAAGAATGCTATAAAGATAGTAGTGGTAATAATATTTTCCTCTCACAATATTATTTTTCTTCCGCACACATTTTTTTCTCACACAACAAATCTGGCGTACAAATCTGCCAAAGATCCGCCGAATGCTGTCACATACACCGATGTGTCCTGTCTCGTGCTGCAAGAAGCTATATACTAAATTGTTCAGTAAGAAAACCAAAGTTGAGTTCTATATATCAAAAATTAAATAAGTACATTTTTGTGGTTATTTAATGATTTCTCCTATGTGAACATATGTATTGCCACTACTGTCTTTATAGCATTCTTTATTGCTATGTTTAGGTGAACCATACAATTTGATCTAGGGTGGCTTACAAAATATGGTTTCTACGAGATGGTAAGGGAGGTGTGGGAATTTGAGAATAAAGGCCACACCCCTATGGAGAAGTGGCAAAATAAAATAGACATTTGAGACAATATTTAAAGGGATGGCGAGAAATATATTGTATCAAGATAAGAACTGAGCTATTAAATAAGATTGATGCTTTGGATATAAAAGCTAAGACAGTGTTGCTGCTACCACATGAGGTCGAACTTAGAAACCAACTTAAATGGAAATTAACTAAATTTCTTAGAGAGGAGGAGATTTATTGGTTCCAACGATCAAAAGCAATAAAGTTATTGGAAGGAGATGCTAACACTAAGTACTTCCAACTTGTGGCCGATGGACGACATAGAAAAACAAGAATTGTACAACTTGAGCGGGATGAAGGAATAATTGTAGGAAATGATAATCTTAAAAGATACACCACAAAGTATTATAAGGGTTTTGTTTGGACTTCAAGAATCAAATTCTTTCACCATGAACGAAACAATAAGGGATAATATACTTCAAGTTTCGAGGGAGGAAAATGACATCTTGAGGGCACCATTCACCGAACAAGAGATTAGATCCGCAATCTTTCAGACAGAGCATAATAAAGCACCATTCGGATGGTTTCTCGTCAAAATTCTACCAATTTTTTCTGGGAAGTCGTGTAGCCAGATCTGTTGGCTCTTTTTCATGATTTTCATGAAGGAAGATTGACGGTACATAGTCTTAATTTTGGAGAGCTCACATTGTTAAAGAAAAGGAAGAAGCAACCAAAATTCAGCAATATCAATCAATATGCATTGTTAATGTTAGTTTTAAGGTTTTCATATAAATTATTGTTGATGGTTGAAACACGTAACGAACTTCGATATGCAAGCGTACATACCACTTATAGCCTTTTTCACCACGGGGATTCCCTAGGTTCTTGTCAATCCGTAGAGCGAGGGGATTACTAGCGTTTGATCTAGCATTAACCTAGTTAATATAACTAAGCAAACCTTAACCTAGAGATTAAACTAAAGGCAAACTAATCTACATTAGTGAGGGGTGTGAGGTGCACAAGATATAAAAGACACTTGCCCATAGGGTCTATGGATACTTGATTGTGCAACCACCAATAGATACAAAACAAATCTAATCTTTCGGGGGGTGTGACCACAGTTTCGCCCTTTTCCTCCCCTCGTACTGTCACTACGCGAAGGTATACATGACTAGACCTATGATGATCACGGTGTGTAAGTGCAATCAAGCTCTAAGTGGGTTTTGGTGAGTTAAGTGACAACTTGATTAAAGAACAAACACTCTTGTAAAGCATGTGAGCAGGTTGTTGATTATTGATAAATGGTATTTATGAGAAAGATCATACATATGGCTCATATTGCAAGTAAACAAGTGTGGATCATGACATTATACATGGAAAGTATGCAAGCATACTAAAGATGAATGTCATGATGTGGTTAGTGTGTTCCTCCCATTAGAGTTTTCTTGAGACATACAAGTGATCCAAAGCAAAAGAAAAGTGAAGATAGAGGCATGATTGCATCATTTTACTTGGTTGGCTTCTATATGTTAAGTAAAGCATGTTGTAAAGAAAGGAGAAACTTGTGATATAAAAATTGGGAAAAACTAAGTCAAAGATGAGTATAGCATCAAGGGGATTTCATTAGTGATACAAGATGGAACTAGATGATCTATACAATGAGTTTTCCGAGTATGATATCAAGTGGATTTCACTCTTACATCAAAAGGAGGATATTGACTCTTATAAGGACGTTATTTGCAAGACTTCAAGTAGAGCTTTGAGAAATGTCATGTGATTACCTCAAAAGTGGTGGACCTACAAATGGAAGTGTGCAAAGCAAGAATATCTCTTATCAATCAAAGGACAATTGTTTGAGTGGCATCTCAAATGGAACTCTCTCTATGATGCAAGGCTTGACTCAAATGTGGCAAGGATAAGTGATGAAGAAATCAAGATGGCTGAAACGAGGAGCTAAGCAAAAGATATGGATAGCGACCATGAGCAAGTTGCTAAAGTGAAGTTGATAGCGTCAAGGGATTTCGAAGTATCATATCCAAGCCTATAGAGGGAAGGAACGAATTGCATCTAGTGTTATGATTGATAAATTGGAATTGACAAATTGGAATGGGTTTAGAATTTAAGTGAATGATACTCTACTCTATGGAAGAATTCTAAGTCATTACCTCAAGGTGGATATGCTCAAGCACATGCTTATATTTACTCATCCATTGCATGTGCTCAGTTGGTATACAATTTTGGAAGCCCTTGAATTGTTGAAGATCAAACACCGGCATGCCTTTGGTTGTTTCAAGCTCAAGTGGATTAAGTAGTGTTTATCTTTTGTCTTGAGTTTAGGTATGCCGTAATATCAAGAAGCCATGAGAGACTAACATGTGAGATATTTACCTTAGTGGGGTTCCCTGGCTCAAACCGGTCTGACCGGTTTTGTCTGACAGACTAACGGCTAGTTTTGTGAGAGTTGGGTATTTAGGGAGCGTATCAGGTGGAAACCACCCTACATGTGCAAACTAGAGAAATTTTGATTAAGAACGTTCGATCTGGATCTGATGGCCACAGACGAAGCTCCACCCTTTTACAAATGACCGCCCGCCAGCTCCTAATCAATTTTGCAGAACACCCCCCGACCCGCACGCCACCCCTGGCTGACCCCCCGAGTCAATCTCCTCTGATTCAATCCCTAGCGCGTTGCCGCTGTGGACTCCTGCTGCCGCCCTATACTCCCACCCGCCGCCCCTGAAGGCTATGCCCGTCGCCCCTAGAGTCCGGAGTGCTGGGTAGTCGCTGCCTTGAATGGCGGGTGGTGGTGGTGGCCGGCGTGCATGAGGGACGGGCAGCGGCGGTGGCCGGGCGTCCGACCCTAGGCTTGAACCACTGGCGGCATCTGGCGAGCACCTGAGGGCATGGCTGGCACCGGAGTGCTGGGTGGCCGCCTAGTGCCCCTGGAGTCGCCGCCTGCCGCCCCTGTACCATGCTCCGTTCACAGGGATAGGGAAGCAGGGCCCAACACTGCCGTTCAAGATGTGGGCGGGCACCTCCTCCCCAACCGCGGCCGCCGCCCCTGCAACGTGCTCCGTTCATGGGGACGGAGTCTGCTTCTCTTTGATGAATGGGCAGACGACAACCTTCATGTCGGCGCCCGCGGCAAAGTCATTGGAGTGCAGCGAGGGCGCAAACCAAGTTTCAGGCGCGGGCGCTGCATCCTTTTCCCTACCTCTGCTTCTGTCTGTTGTTGTTGCTGTTGTTTCTAATTTCTAATGGCGCCATGGAGTCTGCTAGCTGTCTGTTGTTGTGTGTATTCTGTTGATCTAATGCCAATTGTGCCTCTAATGTAATGAAATTCATTGAATGAAATTGATAGTTGTTGCCAGCAGCAAGAATAGTACTTTGTTGCGTGGAGAGCAGTAATTTCTCCAGAGAGGGATTCTAAAGAAATCTCTAGACTGATATGGTTCCATGATGTTTTGAGTTGAATAATTTGCTCTGATTGCAGAGAGCTTCTCCCATGGCACCTGTTCAAGGAAGCCATATATTGGATTCTGTATGTAATCTTCAAATACTAAAAATTGGCCTTGGTTGGCAGCCATATGTTGGATTCTGTATGTAATCTTCAAACACTGATAATTGGAGAGGTGTGAGGAAAAAATATTGAACTTAAAGCATCCTGGTTCACGTAAATAATCTACTCAGAACTCAGAACAATACCTGAGATATTGTTGTTGGGAAAACAGAAGTACACAACATCTGTTTGACATATGTGAATTAAGTAATGGGAAAATTGCATGGAAAATTATTTCATTCAAATGAACTGCAGGTGGCCTGTACCCAAGCCACACTGGTTACAAAATTCATAGACTAAAATTCACTTAAAAGGTTACAAAAATATCACAAATTCAAGCAATCAAAACTAAAATGGAATTGTTTGATTGCCCAAAAAGTGTATAAAATGCCAGGTCTTCTAAATTTCTTTGCAGATTCATTACCTGCTGCTTGTAGATTTAAATTTGTGGATATAACACCTTCTTCACTTATTGTCATTTTAAAAGAGACCAATATGCATGATTTTCTTTGATGTGTAAGCAGCAATTGAATCAAAAGGACTAAGGGAAACTGTTCATGCACAATTGCACAATTACATAATTGCATAGGACACATAATTGCTATTTCACATAATACTGTTCGTGCACAAGAGAGTACAATTGGTTTTATTTCACAGAATATTGTTCGTGCACAAGAGAGTACAATTGGTTCTATTTCACAGAATACTATTCGTGCACAAGAGAGTACAATTGGTTCAGATCACACATTGCATCTATCAGTATCATGCACAAAAGAGTACAATTGGTTCCGATCACACATTGCATCCTATCAGTATCATGCTAGCCTCTAGAAAGGGTATCCCTTGAAACAAAGTTCAAAGTCCCGGTAACAGTTTGAAGGGAAAAGGCCATCTTAATTCAGCAACTATCAGAACCATGTTTGTATTTTTTCAATGCTGCAATCTATCCATTTCACACACAATTGGAAAAAAGAAACTTCATTTTTATTCGATTTCATCATCCACACAAAAATTCAATACATTAGCACAATTTCCATTGCAGCAAAAAGGTATTGTCATTACATAGATTAGAGCATATCAGAATCCTATCACGAGCCATTGCCATTGCAGCAAAGAGGCATTGCAGACTCCATGGAAACCGTCGCTTCTGTAGGCAACACCAGTCTAGTTGCAGTTGTAGGGACAACCGAGGTTGCTCCATGATTTTAAGCAACTCGGCAAGACAACAATGACATTGCTCTGGAATAGGCTAGATTTCCACCTGAGGAGCGCAGCTTCCACCTAATCCTGCACCTACATATTCTGGGACAAAGGAGTTAGAACAGGAAAGAAGCTGTGGTGAGCAAAGAAGCACCAGAAACTTCTCCAGACACGGCGGCGCAAACCGACCTGGGCCGTTCTTTCGCCTGTAGGGGATCAACGGCAAGCTCCCGGACAATGCCATCTCAGGCTCCCATCCCGCCGAACATCTCCTACCCGCCAGAGGGGCGGCGGCGTGGGGTTGGGAAGTGGAGATTTGCCGACGCGTTGTAGGGGTGGCGGCGCGGGGCGCGCCGTAGGGACGGCGACACGGGACTGAGACAGGATTAGGGAGGCCGGGGTTGGGATTTTTTTTTGAGAATGTCGAGCAGGATTTGGGTGGGGGAGCCACAAGGGTTTTTTTGCAAAACTACAGGGAGGCAGAGGGGGCTGGCGGGCGGTTCACTGCAAATATGCCCAACTCTCTCACAGTCCGTCAGATCTAGATCCAACGCCCATGATCAGAGTTTCCATAGTTTGTACAAGTGGGATGGTTTCCACCTGATATGCTCCCGAGTATTTATACCCATGAGCTCCTCTTTGAGGGTCTGCTGGTTCTCCACGCATCTAACACCTTCCAGAACCCCAGCTGAGCTATCCCCAACCTCTCTAAGTGATATTCAAGACTTTAGTACCCTATCCTTGAGTTGGGTTGAGAGAGTGACTTGTGTGAGAGCTTTGTGATGCCTAGTGAGCAATCCCACACTTGAGCACGTGCTGATCTTGTTGAACTTCATGTGAAGCATTTGTTACTCTTGGAGCCCTTGTCTCCTAGACGGCTAGAAGTCGCTTGGAAGTTCTCGATTGTTGTGTGGCAGCTCCAAGAAGTTTGTTATTGCGAAATCAAGATAATGGATTACTCCATCTATTGCCTTGGCGATAGGTGTGAGAGAGGAGCGGATTGAAAGAGATCCCAAAGCCCTTGTGGCTTATCTCAACAACGTGGACGTAGGCTAGCCTTTGTGGTGAGTTGAACCACGGGATAAATCCGGTGTCTTTCGTGCTCTTACTTCCTTTATATTTGCTTGCTTTATGTTGAGTTGTTTCTACTATAATCTTTGTGCTTCCGCTTCGACCTACTTTGGTGCGCTTGTGCTGTGTGCAGGGACTTCATTGACATTCTTGGAAACACATGTGGAAGTCCTAAACCAAGTTTGGTTTGTGCTAGAACTCATAGAGGGCATTTCATATATTGTTGGTTTTCTGTGTGGTAAAACCAGTCTGGCCGGTTTTGGAAACCGGTCTTACCGGTTTTGTTACTAACAGTGCATGGGTTGAAGTTTTTAATAAGTGCAGATTCGTCTATTTACCCCCTCTAGATGACGTCTAGATCCTTTCAATTGGTATCAGAGCGAGGAACTCCGATTCGAGCTTGATCGCTTGGAGAAAAGATGTCGACAACATATGAGGTATCGTTTGAGCCATTAGCTCTAGGTGGCTCAAACTATGTTTCTTGGTCAGCTCATGTACTTAATGGAATTAGGACCATTGGTCCACTTGTTGAGTAGGTTGTAGTTGCTAGTTTTCTTCCTCCTCATACTAGAGTAGACAACATTGACTTGTTGAGCTTATCTCTAGAGGAGTTATAATGTTCGTAACTCAACGCTCAAGTTACTAATTATATCCGTAGTACCTTGAGTTATGATGTCCAGGAATTAATATGTGATGATATAATTGATGCACATGACATTTAGGAGATCTTCCAAGATATTTATGACATGCCCAAATGTGAAGATCAAGATCATAGAGCAAACATGCAAGAAGAAGCCACAGTTGCAAACCACTCATCTTCATGTACTCATGATGGCATCTTGGCCAAGGATGGTGAGAAAAGCGAAATCAAAAGCAAAGATGAAGATTTAGGGTTTGAGCATGACATGCCATAAACTAGTGAGGCATTTCATATACTGTTGGTTTTCTGTGTGGTAAAACTGGCCCGACCAGTTTTGGAAACCAATCTGACCGGTTTCGGTACTAACAGTGGGTTGAAGTTTTTAATAAGTGCAGATTCATATATTCACCCCCTCTAGACGACATCAAGATCCTTTCACCATGGCAGGGCTTCGACGTTGTCCTCTACCTGTGGTTGCCTCCTTGGACCCGATGAATCTTTCTCGTGAATGATCTCTTTAATTCTCTCCCGGACCAACTTCTCTGCCTTGTGGACGACCTCTCAGGTATATAGCATTGTCTCCTCTGAATGGCGGCGCCCACACCGACATAGGGTTGAAGCATCTTCACGCTCAAGAAATGGAGGACCGAACCGACACATGAATGGGGTGGGCCAACTGGCCTGGGCCCAGTTCGGCCTGGTTCGGTCGCCCATTCCTCCGTGTGGGTCCTCTTGTCATTTTAGATTTAATTCCTTTTAATTGTGTCATTTTGGCGTCGTCATCCCCACAATGAAGATAGGAGGTCTTCTTGCATGAAGTCCGATCATTACGTCTTAGTCCTCAGGGATGATCCATAATAGCACCTTTTTCCTTGCCACCTTTGGGAGTGATTTCTCCTTGCACTTGAACACAAACGGAACTCCTCATTTGCTCCTTTGAACTCGTTGTGACTCCGTCCCTTTTGTCCATGTTTTCCTGTAAAAACACAACACTTCCAAATGCACATACAAAGTTGAACTTGTTATATCATTAGTGTGCCTAGTGGTAGGTTAGTTCCATAATCAAGCTGAAACTAAAGTGTAACGAATATGTTTGGAGCACCAAAATTCATTGTCAATGGTAATTAATAACAAAACTTTGATACTCACCGACAAGCTTGTTAGTCCCTCTCAAACTGCTTTCATCCCCGGTAGATATATCATGGAAGATGTAGTTGTGCATGAGACAATTCAGAAATGCATAGAAAAAAATGGTGTAATTTTAAAACTAGACTTCGAGAAAGCATGTGATAAGCTAAAGTGGCCTTTTGTTCAGCAAGTCCTCATAATGAAAGGCTTCTCACCCACTTGGTGTGAGTGGATTAAAAGTATCATGTATAGGGGGAGTGTTGCTATAAAGATCAATGGTAACATTGGGCACTATTTCCAAACAAATAAAGGGGTTAGGAAACTGGGAGATGCCTTATCACCAATCATTTTTAATATAGTTGTTGACATGTTGGTAGTTTTAATTAATTAATCCAAAAAGTAAGACCACGTTAGAGGGGTCGTCCCACATTTGGTAGGTGACAAACTATCGATCCTACAATATATGTGGATGATACTATTATCCATATGGATAATGATCTTGAAAGGGTTAAAAACATGATGTTGTTTCTTTCTACATTTGAGCAGTTATCGAGGCTTAAGATCAAGTTCCATAAGAGTGAGATGTTCTGTTATGGGATCGCAAAGGAGTAGGAACTCGAATATTCTAAAATCTTTAGATGCGCACACACTACCATTTTGATACTTGGAATACCCATGCATCACTGCAAAATCTGAAATAATGATTGGAGACATGTTGAAGACAGGTTTAAAAAACGATTGAGTTGTTGGCATAGCAAACTACTTTCTATGGGTGGATATTTAATTTTGACTAATTTAGTCTCAATAGTTTGTCGATGTTTATGTTATCTTTCTTTGAGGTATTGAGAGGTGTTCTAAAGAAACTAGATTACTATAGATCTAGATTGTTTTTTTTGGCAAAGTGATTAGCATAAAAAGAAATATAGGCTAACTAAATGGAGTGTGGCTTGTACTTCAAAAGATCAACGATGGTTGGATGTTTTAAATTTAAACGTTCACAACTGATGTTTGCTTAGCAAGTGGCTCTTCAATTAATTAATGAGGATGGGGTTTGGTAGAATTTATTAAGAAAAAAGTATTTGAAGGATAGAACCATCACAAACACATGCCCTAAGGCTCACAATTTTGGGCTGGTGTTATGAAGGTCATAGATGAGTTCCTCAACTTTGGGAAGTTTCTCACTAGGCAGATGATCACAAATAAGGTTATGTAAGGACTCTTGGGTTAGATATCATCCACTAAAAGATGTATATCCCTTGATATACAATATTTTAAAGAAAAAGAATGCTACGGTACAATCTGTGTTATACACAAAACCGATTAATGTAGCATTAGACAACCTCTCACAGTAGTAACCTGCAGGCATGGCATCAAATAGTGGCCATGGTAATGAATGTTTAGTTATCTAATAAGAGGGATCGGTTTATATGAGGTCTACATCAAAATGGAAGGTTTACTATTAATTCTATGAACAGTTCTCTATTATTAACCCAAGTCTTACCTTTTGATAATGTGTTTTGGAAGATTAAGGTCACCCTTAAAACAAAAGGGAAAGCTACATTACACTTAAACATTTTTCATCTCCTCCACACTCAATTTTTTCCTCACACAACTTTCTCCTTCTTCTTCAAATCAAGTGAGCTGAACTTTTTAGGATTCGAGGTTGGTCGGGGTGTACCTGTGTTCGGCAGACCTAGAAGAAGCTTTGGGTAGTAGGGTAGTGGGAAGTGGTCGCGGTCGAGAGGGTGGTGAGGCGGAGCGCGTGGAGGCGCTGCCCGCCAGGCCGGTGGTGGATCCCCAGATGGGTTGTAGAGGTGGAGTGGGTGGAGAGCTTTAATCTTTTAGTGTCGAAGGTGGTGGACGGTGTCGGCGGGGGCGGCAAGGGTGCCACTAGAGTCAGGGTGGTGGGGGCTGCTGGGGCGAGCGAGCTCACGACTTCTTGAGCAGCGTGAGGGTGTCGAGTTTCAATCTGTTAGTGCTAGCACTGACGGATGGTGGTGGAGTAGGCAGCAGGTGTGCTACAAGAGCCGAGGGTGGTGGGGGCTGTAGCGGCGCGACATCTCGTGACTTCTTGGGTGACGGCAGCGCTAGTAACTCACGACGGGGAAGAAGACCGTGTGTGGGAAGAGATACGAAGGGAGGAAAGCTCATTGCCACCGATCGTTTTCGATCCTATGGACACAAAATTCGAGTGTTGGAAGACTCCTCCAACACTTGTGTATTACGTAGACAACCCCAAAATAATAGCGTTTGTGTGGTACTTGATTAAAGGGGTAGTATTGACCAAATATAATTTGACTCGCAAGTAATGACATGGAAATACGCCTTGCTCCTTTTGTTCACATAGCAAGACCATTCAACATTTGTTCTTTGATTGTGATCTTGCTAAGTTGATTTGGAGATTAGTTCAAGTTTTCTTTAATTTATCTTCGCCAACTAGTATGAATCATATGTTTAATGACTAGTTGGGTGGATAAAATAGAAAACTTAAGTGTTAGATACTAGCAGGAGCAATTGCAATGTGTTGGGGAATTTGGATATCCGGAAATGTTGTTGTTTTCGACAAGGGATTAGTGCCTCCACACTACCGTAACAGGTACTCTTCATGGATATGCACTATCCCCCGTTCTAGTCGTTGCTTCACAACGAGGAGGATCGATCGTTCATCATTCAAGGTGGGTTGTAGACTGCTTGAGCCTGTGGCCATTGAGGGCCATTGAGGTATTTGCCACTCATGAATGGAGTTTTTGAATCAGAACTACCTTTTGATTTGTTTTCATGGTGAAGATGGAGAGTTTTATTTATATGTGGGTCGGCACTTTGTGTGTTTTATTTCCGTGATTTGTTTTGATATAAACTTGTAATAAGGAACAACTATATGTATTGGTTGATGCGGAGGTTGAGATATTAATATAATCATTTGATTACAAATCCTACTATATATTTACATTATAAAAAAAATTAATAGTCAATTTTTTGATTGATGACAAATTAAATTTTGATATGCGTGTGCTAGCAGCAGAGATAGCGGGAAGGAGGAATCGGAAGAATCATAGATATAGTTTGGGCTAATTGGAAGCACGGAGGAAGGATTGGTTTACAAGTTTCAGTTTCTTCTTCTTCCATCCCCTCTCTCGCTGCCTCTCTACTCATATAGTCACAGCGAACACACACACACACACACACACACACACACACACACACACACACACACACACACACACACACACACACACACACACACACACACACACACACACACACACACACACACACACACACACACCCGCGCGCGCGCCACACTCAGTACACGGGCTGGGCCCAATTCGTGCATGCAAGCACCACTCACTCCCATTCCGGTCCATGGACTCTGATACTGGGCCTCGTCATCCTTGTACTCGGCCCACTAGTAGATGTGCCAACATTCCCCTCTTCTTGAAGCACTACTTGACCCCAAGCAGGAGAAAAAGGGAAACGTTGCTTCAAACTTTTAGTGTCTTCCCAAGTTGCCATGTATTTTGGACAATTAGACCACTAGATGAGTACTTGGGATATTGGAGTAACTCCACGGGTGACCACTCGCTTCTGGAGAATAACTTCATGGAAACGAGGTGAATCAGTGTTTGCAGGGAGTTCAAAAGATACCTCAATGTCACCTGAGACTGCTTTCTTTAATTGGGAGACATGGAACACAGGATGGATAGACGAGGATGCGGGCAGATCTAACTTGTAGGTGACCTGACCTACCTTGGCCATAATTTTGTAGGGCCCAAAATACTTGAATGGTAACTTGTGATTGGATCTGGCAGCTAAAGAAGTCTGGACATAAGCCAGGAGCTTCAAGAAGACCAACTCTCCAACCTGAAAGCTTCTTTCAATCCTCAGTTTATTAGCTTGTTTATTCATGCGCAGTTTGGCTCTGGACAGATGTTGCTTGATCAGTGAAGTCATTACTTGTCTCTCCTTAAGCCAATCTGCCAAATTTTTGTGATGAATAGCATCAACCTCGGATATACCAAAGTGATGCGGGGAATAACCATATAATGCTTCAAAGGGAGAACGACCAATAGCTGAATGCTGACAGTTGTTGTACCAGTACTCTGCCAAAGGCATCCATTGAGACCACCTGGAAGGGCAGGCGTTGGCAAAACACCTAAGAAAGGTCTCCATAGTTTAATTCACTGGTTCAGTATGACCATTAGACTGTGAGTGGTAGCTTGAACTCATTTGAAGGGAAACTCCAGCTAGAGCAAACAATTCTCTCCAAAAGTTGCTATTAAATATCCTGTCTCTGTCAGACACAATAGCAGATGGCATACCATGGTACTTGTACACATTGTTTAGGAAGAGTTTAGCCACAGATGCAACAGTAAAAGGATGGTGAAGAGTAATGAAGTGAGCATACTTAGTGAATGAATCTATAACCACCAGTATAGAATTCACATGATTGGAGGTAGGGAGCCCCTCCACAAAATCCAGAGAAATAGAATGCCAAGTCGTGTCAGGAACTGGTAGGGGCTGAAGCTTACCAGGGAGTTTGGCTCTATCAGATTTGGCCTGTTGACAAGTAGCACAAGTTTTGACAAACTACACTACTGATTGTTTCATGCCTTTCCAAGCATATATTTTCTTCATCCTTAGATAAGTAACAGGGATGCCAGAGTGACCGCCCATAGGACTTGAGTGAGATGCAAGCAATAACTTTTGTTGAAGTTGTGGGTTGGAGCCAATCCAGATTCTGTTGTTGTATCTGAGAATCCCATCCTGAAGATGGAACTTAGGGACAACAGATGGATCAATGGACTGTTTAGTAATAACTGACAAAGCATGATCATCACTTTGATAGCTCCGCAGGACTTCAGATAACCAAGTTGGAACAATGGCTGAGACAACACAAGTAGCAGAATGAGAAACCTTTCTTGATAAAGCATCAACAACTTTATTTTCCACACCTCTTTTATACACAATTTTGTATTGCAAACCCAGTAACTTGGTAAAGACTTTTTACTGCAACTCAGTGTGGAGTCTCTGTTCAGATAGCAAGGAGAGACTTCTCTGATCAGTGTGGATCACAAACTCTCCATGCTGAAGGTAGGACCTCCACTGTTGCACTGCCACAGGATAGCCATATATTATTTTTCATAAGTAGAGAGGCCTCTAGACTTGGGACCCAAAGCCTTGCTTATATATGCCAAAGGATGCCCATCTTGCATCAATACTACTCCAATGCCACCACCATCTGCATCAGCTCAATATGAAATTGCTTAGAGAAGTTAGGCAAGGACAACACAGGTGCATTAGTGAAAGCCTACTTCAAAGAATAAAAGGACTTATCATGGTCAGAGGTCCATACAAAGATAGTATGCTTCTTCAACAACTCAGTCAAAGGTTTGTTGATGATCCCAAAGTTTTTCACAAACTTCCTGTAGTACCCAACCAATCCAAGAAAGCTTATGAGCTCTCTAGCATTACTTGGAACTGGTCAATCATTATCTGCAACCATTTTTTGGATCAGTTCCCACTCCATTTTCACTGATGACATGCCCCAAGTACTGAATCTGTCTTTGTGCAAATGTGCATTTGGATAACTTCACTTTCCAATGATCCCTTTGCAACAATTCTAGTACCAACCTCACATGGGTGACATGTTCCTCAAATGTTTTGCTATAAATTAGGATGTCATCAAAAAATACTAACACAAATTTCCTCAGAAAAGGAGAAAGAGTGGAGTTCATAGCCAACTGAAAGGTCCCTGGAGCTCCAGTGAGCCCGAAGGCCATCACCTTGAATTCAAACTAACCACAATGGGTTTGGAAGGCCATCTTGAATTCTTCACCCGCTTTGAGCCGGATTTGGTGGAAGCCAGCTCGGAGATCTAGGCAAGTAAACCAAGAAGCTTGAGACAATTCATCCAAGAATTCAACAATAATGGCACTGGATATTTGATTTTCTGAGTGATAGCATTCAGATGGCAGTAATCAACACAGAATCTCCAGGTATTGTCCTTTTTCTTGACAAGGAGGACAAATGAGGAAAAGGGATTGGAGCTAGGCTGAATAATGCCATTCTTGAGCATCTCTTGGATCTGCTTCTCAATTTCGTCTTTTAAGACAGGTGCAAAGCGGTATGGTCTCACATTAACTGGTGACGCACCTTCAACAAGAGGAATAGAGTGATCACAAGCATGATGTGGAGGTAATTCAGATGGAACTTCAAATAATGTGCCAAATTCCTCAATGAGCTGCTGCAATTCCACTGGTATATTGGCCTCCACTTTGTTGTCAACAGACAGTTGCACACTGCACAGCTGTAGCACAGATCCCACTGGAAGTACCACAACATCTCCCAGCAATAAGATAATGGACTGATCATAAGGAATGGCCATCCACTTATCTTTCCATTGCACTTTCATAGGACTGAATGCCTCCAGCCAATCAAGCCCCAATATCATGTCATAGGAAGACAATGGCAACACCTTCAGATCAGACTTGAACTGATAAACCTCCATGGTCCACTCGACCATAGCTAAAAATTCAGAGCAATTAATAGTTTGCTCATTAGCTACTTGCACCTGAACAACATTAGATAGTGGAGAAACCCCTTTAAGATGAGCAGTTAGATCAGCACTGATAAAGGTGTGAGAACTCCCAGAATCCACCAAAATTCTGATCTGATTGCCTTGGATATTACCACTCATACACATAGAGTTAGGTGCAATGGCCCCCGACATGGCAACCACAGAAATTGTCAGGCATAGCTGCTCGGTATGCTGAAAAGGAGTGTCATCTTCAGTTGTGTACTGATCTTCAGGTTGTATAATGTCCAAGAGCTCTTGTAATGCATGTAACTTAATCTTGTAGCACAACGATGCTCCTTTGTCCACTTTTCAGCACAATACTGACATAACCCCTGGTCCCGACGATAAGCCTTCAGCGAGGACCAACGATCCCCAATAGAACGAGGCTTTCCAGCATGAGGTGTTGGAAGAGAGTTCTTGACTTGGATGCACTCGTGGCTTGAGAGGAAGACGACAAATCTTGTTTATATGAAAACCCATAATCGTGCTTTTTGGATTCTTTCCTCTTTGTTCGTACAACCACCTCATCCTGCAATTGAGCCAAGACAAAAGCAGTATCCAAGTCCGAGGGTTGCTGGATAGGTACAGTAGCACATAAATCTTCCCTAAGACCATCTATGAACCTCATGGTATAATGCAAGGGATCGATATTGTTTTCATAGGAAGATAACTAATCCACTAACTCAGCAAATTTGACAACATAATATTCTACCATAGAGGTTTGCTTGATGTGAAACAGTTGGCGGATAAGCAATTCATGCTGATCACGACCAAAATGATCTAAGACCGTATCAGCAAAAGTTTGCCAGGGGTAGGACTTGATTTTCAGTTGAACAGACTGTAACCAACGAGATATAGGAACAACAAAATGCATAGAAGCTACCATAATCCAGCGATGCTCATCTACTTCATACAACTCAAAATAGTCCAGAGCTCTACTCAACCAAAGCTTGGGATTATCCCCATCAAAGTGAGGGAAATTCATTTTAGGAAATTTACCAGCACCGACGCCACCCTACACGCCAACGATTACCAGTAAAAGGGCTAGAACTAGTAGGTAATTTAGGAGACTTGAAAGGAGTGGGGAGTTTGAACGCACCCTTGACCGGGGGATGCACTAGGGTCGTGACCGACCCATAGCCATCCGCCCGGTAGTAGTTGTCGAAGCTGTGCCCATTGGGCCTATCGTCCTTGTCCAAAGCAGACATGCGCCCAGACGACGATCCATACTTGAGATCCTTCATCATTGGGATCTCTTGCTTGTGGTGGAAGAACTTGTGGGGACAAAGGAAGTGGAGCCGATGGGTATGACCCCACAGACAGCGGTAGAGCCTGAAGTAGGGGAGGAGATCGCGCGCACCGCGCGTTCCTAGTGCTCAGAAAGCTTGCCCACCTCAATCCGGATGTCGTCCATGATCCCTTCCACCTCTGGCTTCCACCCCTCGATGGACGCTGTGATGCGCTCTAACTTCTCCATGCGCGCATCCTGTGCCATAGTGAGATCCGCGAACTAACGCTCCCACTTGTCGTCGGACTGGGCGAATCGGGACTCCCACTTCTATTTTGCCTCGGCGAACTCCTTCTCCAGATTCTCCTCTGCTTCAAAGAAACTTCTCTCCCAACGCGCTTCCATGTCATCAAAATGCTTGGTGAGGGCATCGAGAACCAGCTTGGTCTCTGGATTCATGGCTCCCAGGCGGCGTTGGAAGCGGGTGTGGTGGTTGTGGGTGGGGAATGGATCCAGGATATGGTCCCAAATCAAGATGCGGTAGATGGGAATTACAGGCAACCACTGTGATCTGAAGAGAAATCAAGCAGCGGCACACTCCAAACCCGATCTATTTGCAACTCAATCAATGGAACTCAGGATCGCAAGGATGATGTGGAGTCTGTAGATCGACAACGACGAACCAGGATGACCACGACGAATCGCGCTCACCGATCCAAATAGTCAAACACGATCTACAGGAGAATTCGAGTCAAGGGGAACCCCAACAACCAGTGAATCTGGTACCAATTTGTTAGCAACAGAGATAGCAGGAAGGAGGAATCAGAAGAATCATAGAGATAGTTTGGGATAATCGGAAGCACAGAGGAAGGATTATTTTACAAGTTTTAGTTTTTTCTTCTTCCATCCCCTCTCTCTCGCTATCTCGCTACTCATATAGTCATAGTTAACACACACACGTCACACTTAGTACATGGGCTGGGCCCAATTCGTGCATGCAAGCACCACTCACTCCCATTTCGGTCCATGGACTCTGATACTGGGCCTCATCATCATTGTACTCTTCGGTGGCCCACTAGTAGAGGTGTCAACAACGTGTGGGCCTTGTAAAAGTGGATTGAGGGTATAGATGGCCATATGGGCCGCCCAGCCCAGCCCAGCCCGAGCATGACGCGGCCCAGGCACGAAGCGGCACAGCCCAATGTGGCCCGACGGACTTCGTGCTCATGCTGGGCGGCACTCTGGGCTGAGATTATAGCCTAGCACTAGCCCAAGGCTAATTTTTCAGGCTGGGCCGGCTCGAGGCACGACAGTAGGCACGATGGGCCATCTGGCCCGTGCCAGCCCGCATCCCGATGAGAGTGGCCAGAGGGACCAAACGAGGTGGCCGGCGACCGATGTCGTTGATCCGACCGGCGAGGGGGAGATCGGGAGGAGGTGGCTGAGGGCAACGGAGGTAGCCGACGTCGTGGATCGACCGGCGAGGAGGAAGAAGAGGAGGTCGTCGTCGCGCCGCTGCGCCGGAGGCCGTCGTGCCATGGACGCCGGAGCTCCAGCACCCAGGGGCGGAGCCACGTTGAGAATTGTGGGTGCCCAGGCACCCACAAAAATTTGAAATACCACTATCAAAAACATTTTTTCACCATGTTAGCGCATCGAATCTTCACATGTAAAAGGGAAAGGCACCCGTCTTACTTGCTCTAGATTCGCCCCTGCCAGCACCGCCGACCGCATCGCCACGCTCGGAGTTCGGAGCTCCCATATCGTCGCGCTCGGAGCTCCTCCACCACCGCACCACAGATCCGGTTGGCGGGCCTCCTCACCATGGCCGTGCGACCTCGATGCGCCGGGAGAGAGGTGGAGCCGCGACGAAGGAGGGGCAGTGGCGGGCGGAGGAGTGCGGGAAGGAGGCGGCTGCAGAATGGGAGGAGAGCCAAGAGGGGGCGCTAGGGTTTGGGGGAAGGAAGGGGCTCCCCTTTATATGTGGTCGAGCCTACTGGGCCACGGGCCATCGTGCCAGCACATGGGCCGCATCGGTCCGACCGATTTCGTGCTGGGCTGGGCCGACATTATGGGCTGAATTGCAGCCTAGCACAACCCAATGTCGTGCTCGTGCCGGCCCAGGCCTGAAATCATCATGCTGGGCCCGTGCTTGTGTCGGGCCAAAATTTCGTGCTTTGGGCCAGTCCATGGGCCTCGTGCTTTTTGGCCATCTATAATTGAGGGAGTATAAGAGGTCCATGAGCTGAGGTCAAGAAGCGCTTAGAAATCAAAGCTCATTATTGGTGCTTCCCCGATGTTTTGCATTACAAGAAGTACCAAGAATTTAAGATATATCAGCCATGAAGTCCTGGACTATGGTTCGGACGGCGATCGGGATCCTCACCGAGTGTTTACGGCCGTCTAGCCATGTCAAACTTCCGAAAGTGTAGACTTCCTGTACCCTCTGCCTCGCTTTGAAGGTCACCTTGAACGTTGCACTCTGGCGGCCGCCCTTCTTGAAGGTGATCACTGAAGGCTCCACAGACATGATCACACCGGCTGGAGCCTCCATCTTTGCACGGTAAGTCGTCGTCGTTTTCGCCGGCACAACGTTGGTCACGGTACGCCAGACTGTGACAGAGTCCCTGAGATCGGGCACAGCGATGGACGGGAGGTTGAGGAAGTAGAGCTTCCCAATGCCCGTGGTACAATCTTGGTCGAGTTCCAGAGTGCAGTTGAAGAACTTGGTGTATTCCTTTGGGTTGATGTCGTAGACCAAGCCTGGGTCGAGGGTCCTTTCTGGGTTTATGTGGCCACCGCCAAAGTCGAACGGGTCGGCTATTTTCCTTGGCACTCCCTCAGCTTGGATCGGCATGCCAAAACGATCGGTTACCGATGCTGCATCAACCAGCAAAAAAAAAACGCAATTATTAGTAGTTAATCCTAATTCAGGCTTCCTTATTGCCTTTGGAAGCACCAATCCTAACGATGTGATGAGTGCTGTAGCTAGTACCAGTGGCGGACTTGATCATGGCAGGCGACCAGTCTGGGTGAACTGATTTGATCAGGGCAACGACCGCGGAGACATGAGGGCACGCCATGGATGTCCCGGTCATGAACCGATACGAATCGCCCTTTGCTGCCAAGATGCTGACTCCAGGGGCAGCAATGTCAGGCTGTGGAAAAGGGGGAAATATTTCGATATCAATCGGAAGGGTAGAATTTTGATCTCTAAAATAGAATGTTTTAAAAGCGAGAGTATTATAACACAAACAAACAAGCATACCTTAAGCGCGGCAGGAAACGCCACGCTCGGGCCCCTTCCCAAGAACCCGGCGACCTTCGGTGAGAGCACCCAGTTTCCGACGATGCTCTTGGCCGGGGATATCTTCGCCACCGGCGAACCGGCGCCGTCAACGTAGCGGACGGCGATCCTGTAGCCGAGTTGGTAGTCCACGATCACGCAGACCATGTCGCCTCTGCACACAACTTGCGGCTGATCCATGCTGTTGTCGCTGTACTGTGCAAAGATCACGCCCTTTGCCTTGGCGACGAAGAGGGCCACCAAGGCTGTGCCGATCGCTGCGCCTGGCGGTGTGCGCGCCGCCTCCACCGGTGCGAAGCACACGGCGATCTTGCCGGTGACGTTGGCCGCTGCCACCTCTTCCGCGTTGCAGCTGCATGCGCGTGGCACATTTAGTATCCCTGATGAATAATTTGACAAGCTGGTGGACGGACGGACGGACGTACATATACACATACATATCTTACCTATTATTAAAGAGAGAACCACTTCCGCCCACTTTTTGGTTTGGTCCAACTTTATTACATTGACGCGTGGGCCAATTTATAATTATCTGTCACAGACGTGGGTCCGTAATCATATACGGACAGAAAAGATGTGTTTCCTTTCGTCCACCGCGGCCGCGGCTCCGTCGTCTTGTCTCGCCCGCGCCTCTCTACTCTCTTCTCCTTACCTACCTCACCATGGTGGCCTCCACTGCACCCGGACGGCCGGAACTCGCGCTAGCGGCGTGCGTCTACGCACCTCCCTCCTACTCGTCTCTCTCCCGTCCCCCCGCTCTCGTTTCCTTTCCCACCTCTTGTCATTCTCGGATCCGGAATCGTCCGCCTCTCATTGGCATCTTAGTGCTTGCCAACTTGGAATCGAACTAGCGCTTTTGTTCCTATAGATAGCAAATTTTCTCCTTGTAAATTGCAGCAGAAATGTACTATATCCGGTAAGAACATAAAAATCGATCAATATATATCTACTATAGCAATCATGAGCAGAGAGATTTTTCGGTGATTAGGATTTTTCAGAGATTGGGAACACAGGAACAGAGGATTAGAGTTAAAAGAAATCAGCAACCATCAAGAAGAAAACACATCGAGAAACCTGCTAGACCTGTGGGCTTGGCAGTAGATGGATGGGCGGGCGGTCAACAGGTCAAGGGGATGGGTGCCTTTGATTTTCTCGTAGGCAAATTTCAAAATCCAAATCGAATAAAAAAACCACAACATGGAATCAATCGGAGGAAGTAAAGCTGGAATGAGTCTTTCAATGAGTCTTTCTGTACTTAAAACTGCAGAGAGCACGGACAAGGACGACACACATCTCGGATGCCTCCTCCGTCCACCCCCGCCTCTTGATTTCTTGAAGCCGTCGATGCCTTCACTTTCCCCGAAGTTCGGATGTCGTTGCTCGTGCTCGGTGTCGTCCGCTACCCGTTGGGGCTTGGATCGAGGTGGGAGGCAGGCGGAACAGGGGTAGCGCGCAACGCCGCGGCAGGTGTCCGACAAGTTGCCGAGGTGGGGGCACGAACGTCCGGGGTTGGAGCCTCGCGGTGTGGCGAGTGGATGGGGGACGAGCGGCCGAGCGGGCATCCATGTGGGCTGCGATGCAGCAAGTGGGTTGGGGCATGGCGGTGGCCAGGCAGGAGGAAAGGAGGGGGTGAGAGAACAGTTGCTCCGTGTTTATATACGTAGGGTTAGAGTGTTAGTGGGTTGGACACTTGGACCGAAAGTGTTAGCTATTGGGCCTCGAACATAACTCTAGACCATGCACAAACAATTTATCAGTTGGCTTTCTACAACTACGCCCTTCGTACCGACAAAACAAGTCTTTTTTTAGAAAGTCATTTATGGTAGCAACATGGTCTCCAAAACACAAATATGACTTCTTATTGTTACAAAAATATTTATTAAAAATTAACATACGTATACTTTTAGGAAAGTATTTTGCAAGATAAATATATTTATTTAGTTTTCATATTTTCAAACTTAACAACCTAAAAAGTATTTATGATTTATATTTTCAATGTTTGACTAAAATCTTGTCAAAAATGACTTACTTTATGGGTACGGAACAAGTACATCAAATTTTGGTGTATTTTCTTGAGAAAGAGATACATTTATATCTACTCACTCTGTTGCAAATTATAAGTCATCTGATATTTTTTAATCTCAAATTTGACCACTCATCTTATTAAAACATTTATGCAAACGAAGTCAAATATAAGTCATTCTTGAAGAACTTCAATTGATAAAGCAAGCCACAAAAAAAATTTATATAAATTTTTAATAAGATGAGTGGTCAAATTTGGAGACAAAAAGTCAAATCAATTATAATTTAAAATGGAGGGAGTATTTTATTTCTTCACTTTGTGATCACAACTCCCATGATGGAGTACAACGTGCATAAAAAAAGAACTTTTAGATGGACTTGCGAGCCCATCAATATTTTTCTACACAAGCAATGATGTAATAGATATCATTTTAGCATATTGTATATTGATCATTTTAGCCAATTTAAGATCTTAGGATACAGAACCTAAGCATCTTGACTTATGTTGCCTTTGCTATTTTATATCTGGATAAAGCAGTATATTAGCACAGCTTGCCCATGAATTTGAAATCTATTTCAGAAACAATTGCATGAGTCATAAATCAAGTTTTTGAAAATATTTTTTAGTTGGAGGAATGTTTTTCTCCCGTTGCAACGCACGGGCATATACTGCTAGTACATATACATATAGTTAAAATACCTTCCAGCATTAACAAGTGAATGGAAGTCGTTGCTGCTCACTGCTGGCACTTCGTTGTGGTAAAAGGATTGCCCCTGCATCGATCCAAATTAAAGCGGCATGATAAAAATGAATGAAACTAAACAGGGCGAGGATGATTGCGTGCGTCGATCGTACCACCAGCTTTTCTCCATTGCCGAGCGTTATCTCGGTCGGGAAGGACCGATCGATCGTGCTGGCCGCCACCGTGATGACCCAGGGCGAGGCGTTCAGCGCGGTCCCGGGCACGGGGCCGTTGTTCCCGGCGGAGAACACCACGGTGATCCCCCTCGCCACCAGATGCAGCGACCCGGGGATCTCGACCACCGTGCCCGCCAGCGACAGCGACAGCACGTCCACGCCGTCGTGCACGGCGTCGTCCATGGCCTTGAGGACGGCGGCGCTGGAGCACGTCGTCCCGGCGTCGCGCAGGTTCGACCAGCACGCCTTGTAGACCGGCAGCCGCGCGCGCGGCGCGCCGCCGCGGGCCACGCCGGCCGCCAGGCCGCCCGGGTGGCTCGCGTTCCGCACCGGCGCGCCGGCGATCGTCGAGGCGGCGTGCGTGCCGTGGCCGTTCACGTCCCTCGGCGACATGCGCTCCTCCTTGGTGTCCACGGCCGTGAAGTCGATATCCTTGGTGTACTACCACCGCGCGCCGATGACCTTCCTGTTGCAGCCGGTGGCGTTGAATGCCTGGCCGCCCTGACAGATACCTTTCCACCGCTTGGGCACGGGGAGGGATGCAAGTGGGTACCCAACGGTGTTTTTTTGTCAGCTGATTAATTACGATAGCATGCCAATCTAGTTCATTTCCTCTCCAAAATTAATTACGTGAAATGTCATCCTAGTTCATTTTATCAATTTTTTTGGTCGACCCAATGACGCATTATAATGCCAACTTGCATCCCTAGGCACGGGGCCGTACCCAGTGTCGTCGAAGCTTTTTGATTCCGGCCATATGCCTGCGGAGCACCAAAACCAAATGAAGCCATATATAACTCTGCGGCTGCGCACAACTTAGACACAACCTGAGTCGATGACGCCGACGATTCGGCCCTCCCTCCTCAATCCCTACATCGCGCACATCCAGATCGCCGCCGCCCTCCTCCCTACGCCTCCTCTCCATCGTCGCCGAAATGCGCCGCCTCCCCCATCCTCCTCCATGCGCTTCCTCCCATCGTCGTCGTCCTGCAGCCTTCCTCGCCTCCGCCGCCGTCCTCCTCTGATCCTGCAGCGTCTCGCCGCTGCCGCCTCCCTGCAAGACCTCCCGAGACCACATCGTCGCCTCCGCTATCCTCTTGCAGCATCTCGCCTCTGACAGCATCGCCTCCTGCAAGACCCCTCGACATCACGCTGTTGCCTCCGCCATCCTCCTCCAGTCCTCCAGCAGCATCTCGTCGGCCGGCTGCCCACTGCACCACCCCGTGATGTCGTGATGTTGTCACCCGCTGGAGACACGCTGTTGCGCCGCACCTTGTTGTAGCCACATGCACGCGCCTCGCGGGATCTGACGGCTGACCCCTCTACTGCACCCTGCAGATTGGATTCGTGGCGTGTGCGATGGAGGACAATGATCCATCCACTCAGGTGTTGGGCATCTACATCTTCGCCAACAAATACCCGTGCATCTACGTCGTCCACTGCGCTTCCACCACCAATGCCGTCAACACCTGCAATGTCCTCGCGCTCTCATGGATGGCCGCGTCCCTCACGCCTGCACTCCACGACCTACCGCGCCATCGTCGTTCCGAATCCGTTGTTAGTAGGGCGCAGGCCCTCAAGGTGAGCGATCAATCAATTTCAATTTTTCCAGTGATTTCATCTGTTCGACTTGCACCGGCTTGCATCCGCTGGCCGGGTTCATCCGGCCATGGCCGAAGTTCGATCAAACTCAGATTAGAAACATAGCATGGTGTTGCTGAGTCTGATAGCCACCATTAGTGGTTGGCTAAACCTTGATGGAGCTTATTAAGGTCATAGAACCACGGTGGCAATAGCAGAGCTTTAATTTGGAACAATAACCAAGTAAACTCATTGAGTTTCTCATGAAAAAGCCAAATCAGTTTGGTTCTTTGATGAATCATCCTCTGTTTATGTCACTGATGTTTTCAAGTTCAGAAACTACATCTGTAGAATAGGATAAGCAATTAGCCCAGCTCTTTGGTTATGTGAGCAACACAATTTTTATTTTTTATTTTTTGCCTTTCAACATTACACATACATACGCTTGGTGTCTTTAAACTAATCACTAGCTGCAAGCTCCATTAGATAGCTTGCAGCAGTTATCTGTAAATTGGATATTATCTTATTAAAATTCTTTATATCATCTGTCATGCTATAACATAAAAAGATTTAGACATTTGATTTTTCATGTGGAAAGCTCTTGCTAGGTACTTTGAAAAGCTTGTTGTCAGGTGCTGCTGGTTTAGTCTTGTGGTCCATTTCATTAGGTTTCTCATCCTTTTGTGATCAGGACGCATCAGCCGTATGCTCGGTTGTAGCATAGTAATGTTATCATACTATGCCAATGTATAGGTTAAAATGGAAAAATGGCCTCTTGGTGCAGCCATGTCACTCTGTTCTTGATGGGGGAGGAAGAGCCAAATCATAGCAGGAACTCATTGTTTTGGTGAACCAGCTCTAGGCGGCGGCATGCTTGTGTTTTTGAAAGCTCCGGTCTTGATCCCAGGTTAATTATTTAAAAAGCTCCATCTTTTTATTGTGGTAGAATTACTGCAATTGAAGACTCTATAGGATTCATTAATCATTATTCTTCAAATTTTCAGGCGTACTAGGTAGAGTGTTACACCTTATCTTTTTGAGTGAATGTCCATTTAAACCGAGCATTGCTGTTGCACAATCATTTTTCAGGTCAATATTGCCATGACTCGAAAATATACTGGCCTGCTATAAATGTAACCTTTTTTACTAAGTTCAGATGCACACTTGTACTTGCAATGATGATAATAATTTCTGTACACATGAAGTTTCAGTCAATCAGTTGGTATCTATAATTATATGTTTGATTACGAGTCAATGAAAAAACTAGACCAAAGCGACTCACAAATAATTATTTATCGTTGTGATAATACAGTGTCCATACAATAACATTCTAAGTTGGTGTACAACATATATTACTATCTCAGTTGAATATGAGCATAATTAACCCAAAAAAAAGTCAAAACAATGCATGACTCCTATTGCATCTGGGTAAATACGAAGATCTTGGTAAAACACTTGAGGGTATTACAAGTTGTGGTGTGTTTCTGAATTCTAAATTTCCTCTTTGTTTCTCGTATTGTTTTGGCACTTTAAAAGGTGAAAGATTCTTGAAAATTGAGTTTCTTTATTAGACGTCAATATGTCATTAGGGTGAGTGAGTTATCATAATTGGGACTGCAGCTGACCTTGGGCTAAATCATTTGCATGTTGTCTGGTGTGATGACATTTTCTGCTTGATTAGTTTGTTGCTTATCTTTGTTAGCTCAGTATCTTTGTTTGGTGTGATGACCTTGGACTTTTATTAGCTCAGTATCTTTGTTTTTACTTACACTTGTTTCTTCACATTATAAAAAATGAATATGGTAGTTTTGGCCAAGTTTTAGTTGAGTTGCAGTATATTCCCTGTCCTCATTCTGTTTGATGTGACATTTGTGCAATATTACTGGACTTTTAAGGATTGCAAATAAAATATGATTGAAGCATGCCTTGTTGATTCATATTTTCTTGCTTATCCTCCCGTTCCCAGGATGACATCTGATTATTTGCGATGTTTCACCTGAGATATGTGATGTTTTAATTGTGATCTGAGATGCGAAGTATATTCTTTGGATGAGATGTGACATTTGCACTCCCTGCATGGCGGATTGAAGGTTTTGGAGGCGCTGCCTCGCTTAGGCCAGTCTCAGTGGCAGGGTCATCGACATTTAATAGACTGCCACATAGGCATTTTTGATGACATGGCACCAAATAAATGAAGAAAGAGAAGATCTTAGGGTCATGGTGATGACCCCAGGTCGACACAGGTACCAATGCTCACGACCCTCCACTGAGAGCCCATGACCCTGCATTTGACCACAACACATGCAGATTTAAATGCTACATTCTATCTATGAATTTGTGCCCATGACCCTGTGCATTGAGAGTGACAGGGTCATCATGCTGAAAAACTGATGTGGCAAACTTGGTAACTGTGCTCGTGACCCTGCCACTGAGATTGGCCTTAGAGATCACCCCTCAAGTTGCTCCCCGATCCCTGAGCCACACGAAGAACTCGTGATTTTTTTATTCGTTTGACGGTTGTGCTTTTACTGAACGAACAACTGCAGCTGCATCCATTGCTAGCACTGCATACCGTGGATTTGTAATTATGTGTGTGACAACTCTTGATTGTGGTTGAATGTACTTTAAATTTATTTTTCACATTATTATCATCTTTTTGAATACTTCATGTTTTGCAATATAATATTTTATTGCCCGTGTCAAAGCACGGTCACTATCCTAGTCACTTTGATAAGTTTAGAGTACCAGATTATAAACCAATGTGTTTAGGTCTACCTTGCAAGGTTATAAACCAATCGATTGTCGGCCTCTCACCGTTATTTGAGACTACTTACTCCACTGGCCATGAGATCCCTAAAGATGGAAAGTTGACGAATATTATGCTTGATTAATTGTATTGTACAACTTATTCTTGCAATAGCTTGCCAACCTAGAAAAGAATAACCAACTAGAACTTGTGCTAAAATTTGAAAGTAAGGACATACTCTTTGTTGCTTTTCAGCAAAAGAAACCCTAGTGGACAAAAAGCCTATCATGTCTAGAGTTGGTGAAGTAGTTATCACCGACGGGTAAGTCTTGCTCAGTATTAGTGTCGGTGCGGAATGTGGTCTCGACACTAACCAGTAATAAGCGCCAAGGTCTATCCCTCAATGGTCGATGCTAAGCAATCAAAGACACAAGGTTTATCCTGGTTCCGGCCGGGGGCCGTACGTCCAGCAGTGGTGTGCTCGGGGCACTATATTGCTCAGCACCGGGGTGCCTGTAGTGGGGCGGCTACAAGCAAAGCGGGAGAGGAGGCGTGGTCTCCAAGTCCCTGGTGAAGTGAACGGAAGAGGTTCAGATGTTGTGGGAGAATTGGGGAATGTGTGTGTGTTGTGTCGTATGTTGTCTGTTGTCTTGTCCCCTGCGGCGGGGGAGTTCACCTTCCTTTTATAGGCCAAGGAGAGGGCGAATTACAAGCATGCCGCACTATTCAGCTACATGGGAAGTATGGTGTGCAACGCCGTAGAGTAGGCGGCCGCCTTGACGGTCCTTGCCGCGATCTGGTCATCATGGCGTATCTTGTACCCGAACAGTGGTAGCTTCGAGGGTAGGGGCGCAGTGGTTGGCCGTGGCGTCCCCAAGCGGGCTTGAGGGGGTTGCTGACGTCGATCCGTACGGGATACAGTGGCAGGCGTGGCGACGTCACGTTCCCGCGTGCCTTACGGCGCCGGAGTGGTTGTAACAGCGCCCGGCGTGGTGCTGCGAGCACAGGTGTGCTCGTACAGACCGACGCGGGCGGGCATGGCGTCCCGCCGGCCTAGCGTCACGACCTGGCCCCCGCAAGGTCACGAGAAAGCGCTCGAGGGTGTGCCCGGCCCCCCTTCGAGGGCGCGGCGCGTTAGCCGTATGGGGAGTAGGCGGCGTGGTGTCACGGCCCGACGCCGCCACGCCGCACGCTCCCCCACGCGGGCGGGGATGGGTTCCCCCTAGGGGAGTTGGTGCGACAGGGTCGGGGCGTGATTCCCAGGCGCATGATGGCGCCGCCCCACCGTGTCAGAGCATTAAATGCCCGTACCCGCGTGCGGGAACGGGCGTGCACGTGAGGGAGCCTCGAGCGAGGTGGAGCCCGCTCGAGGTGGCTGTGAACCCTCGAGCGAGACGGAACCCGCTCGAGGGAGGCGCGCACCCTCGAGCGAGGCGGAGCCTGCTCGAGGGGACCTTTGAGCGGGCCGCTTTGGTGGGCCGCGGGGACCACCGCAGCGTGGGTCGTGCCCCGTGTGTGAGCTTAGGTGAGATGCGTTTAGCTTTGGTTTTTTGCGTGTGTTTTAAGCGCGGGTTTCCCCGCTGCTTTAGGGGGACCCTCGTGGCTGTCCCCGACAGTAGCCCCCGAGCATCTGCGGGTTCGCCGCCGTGCTCCCGCATGCCGGAACCCACCGATAGGACTTCCTTCCCCCTGGTTGCTAAAGCTTTCCGTGGGGCCGCGTCGGGCCGGACCCGCGGGTCTAGCCCCGAAGCCCCCGCGAGAGCGTGAGTGCTCCTGCAGGGGTTTTACCGCGGGATTTGGTCGGTGGGCGTGGTACATATTTCAACCGGCGTCGGCGATGTTTCAACCGGCTTCGGTGACGCACGCGCGACTGGCACTATCCGCGGCCGGTGCAACTCAGGAGGTGTAGCCGTGCGTCGAGCCCCCGAGCCTGGGCCCGTTCAAGGCGATCGGGGGGAGCTCTACGACTTGTTTTTAACGCGCCCTCTCCGTCCCTCCGCAGGACGGAGGGTGAGGTTTCCGCAACCCCCATCAATCGGGTCGCGGATTGCGGATTCCCCATTGAGCTGTTAATGGGTGGTTCGAGTGGGCGCCCATGCCCCGTTCGATAAGGGTAGGCTGCGCGGTCCGGAGACGTGTCCATTAAAGCGCTTGCGTGGGTTTGCTAGGTGGGGCTCGGTCCCATTCGCTAGGGACCGAGGGCGCGGAAGCTCTCCCTCGGTGGTATCCCCCCGGTTAGCTTCCCTCGCTGGCTCTCAAACACGACATGTGAGGCACCCTCGAGTCGGTGGGCTCGAGGAAAGGCTCGAATGCGCGTGCCCTCGTCGTCCCTGACTCTGGTGATCTGGGGCGCCTGTTCGAACCTGTTGAAGGTCAGGCTCCGAACCCCCCGATCGCAGGGGCCGTGCGGGGTAACGGCTTGCCGCCCCCGTCTTTCGCATCTACTGGTTTCGAGGGCCCCTGATTGCATTAGCCCTCGAACCGCTGATCAGTAGGGTCGTGCGGGGTGGCGGCTGGCCGCCCCCGTCTTTTCGCATCTGCGGGGTTCGAGGGTACATGGCCGTGCCAGCCCCCGAGCCGCTGATCAGTAGCCTTTTGTGAATCGAGGGTACCTGTAGCACTTGTTTATTTCAAACGGGCTTCGAGGCCACCGGTCGATGCTTGCACTCGCCGAGGGTCGTGTTGATTTGAGCCAGGGGCTCGGGCCGCTTCGAGGGTCTACCTTACTCAGTAAGGGACAGGGCCATTAAATGCTCGCAGTTGCGGCTGAAATCTCGCGCCGCGGGCGCGCCTTTTCGGTGGCGCGCCGCCGCGCGCGCGTAGTGGGCGGAGTGGGCCGGTGGATGTGACCGCCCGCCACGGCCCCGCGGTTACCGCGCCGTGATGATGGCTCCGCGGCGGTTGCGTGGCCGCCGCGGCCGTGGTGGGGCCCATCCGTCCGCGAAGGAATATTTCAGCCGCACCACGCGCGCGGGGCGTGCGATCCGGAGAGCACGCCTGCGGCCTATAAATCCAATTGAAGGGGAACAGGCGGTTTTTACCTTCGCCTTTGGCACTCGCCATTCTTGCGCTCTAGCCTCCGGGCTGCTCTCGCCATTGCATTTCTCTCCTCTCGGAGCTCTTCTCTTCCTTCCTATTCTTCGTCCCTCGCCCCTTCACCTGCTCGCATGGCGCCCCAACCACCTCTCGTCATCATCGACCCGTTTGCGTGGGAGCGCTCAACGGTGACGCGGCTGGCCCTGAACCAGCTGGTAACCGCTGGCCAGCTGGCGGCGAACGAGGATGGACGGCCGGCCGAGTGGATCGTGCCGCCGGGAAGGGACCAAGCGCCCAACCCTCCGAGCGGCTACGTGGTCAGCTTCGTCTGCTTCCACGAGCGGGGCTTCATGGCGCCGGCGAGCCGTTTTATGCGGGATCTCTGCCACCACTGCGGCGTGGAGCTCCACAACTTTGCACCGAACGCGATCTCGCAGGCGGCCACATTCGTTGGCGTCTGCGAGGGCTTCCTAGGGATCCCGGTGAACTGGGATCTCTGGATTCACCTCTTCCACGCGGAGCTGTTCACGCAGCTGACGATGGAGCAGAGGACCCGCCGCGTGGTGCGCGCCGGCGGCATGTCGCTCACCTTGCGGGGTCAGCGCAAGGATGACTACATCCTCTGTACGATGACGACCAACAACGCAAGCTGGGAGCGGGGGTGGTTCTACCTTCGCAACGACGAGCCCGGTCTCCCCCCTACACTGGTCTGGTGCTCCGGGAGAGGCCCGCCGTCTGGCACCATGGGGTATCTCCACCCCAACACCAGGCGCGGTTGGAATCGCTCCTGGCCGTGCTGAGGCATCTGGCAGGCCGCGGGCTGACTGCGGAAGTCGTCCTCACCCACCTCCACCACTGGCGGATCGTCCCCCTGATGGAGAGGCCGCTCCGCATTTTCGAGATGACCGAGGCAGTGGACCCCGTCGTGTTGGCGAGGTCGCGGACGCTGCAGAGCCCCCTCCTGCGGGAGTACGTGGCTACCTGGGCGCGGAGCGCCATCGACCCCAAGTCCGCGCGCAACGACGGGTCCCTGTGGGATCTTGAGATGCTGCCCACCGGCCGGTTGGTGAGTGGAGTTCTTGACTTCGTTCTTGATTTTGCCAGTTCTCCGGGTTGTTGACACATTCTAATGTTTCGCCTGCAGTTGGTGAGAGTGAGCGCCGCGAAGTCCGAGCCGCCCACCCCCCGCTCTCGCGCGCTCGGGCGCGCAGCGTAGCAGCGAGAGGGGGAGTGGGCGGCGCGCAAGAAGGAGCGCGCGATGCGGCATCGGAAGCATCGCGAGCGGAGGAGTGAGGAGTACCGGCTGCACAAGCAGCAGGGGCTCTCCTCGCCGGGGACCGAGGAGTACTCGTCATCGGACGAGGAGGAGGAAGAAGAGGAAGAGGCCAGGGGGCCGGCCCTTCCCGATAGGTGGGAGCCCGCACCCCCGTCACCGAAGCCGGCTCCGGTGGCAAGAGCGGCATCGCCTGGGGCGGGCGCGGAGGCGTCCACTCCCAGGCAATCGACGACACGGCGGCGCGGGCCGCGGAGGCGCCGGCGCGCGCCCCGAGGCGTCCGCGCGCGCGGTGGAGACGGCCAGAGGTGCGGCGGCGGCCACGCTGGCAACGTCAGCGGGGACGTCGAGGAAGAGGAAGTGCGCCTTCTCCTCCTCGAGGTAAGGGATTGTGCTTCGAGGGGTCGCTTGCCCGTCAGGCGGGAATCTGACAGCTTGTTGCGTTTCCACAGGGTGGTTCCCACCGTGCCTCCCCTCGCACCGGCCAAGGTGTTGAGGGCGGACGTGTCCATCCCCACCCGGCGGCGCTCGTCGAGGGCGCGCGGGCGGGGGCGAGCGAGGCGGCGACGGCGAGCGCGAGTTCGCAGGGCGCGGCCGAAGCCTCGAGGCCACGGCCGGCGGCCCTCGCCGCCGAGCCGCGCCGGCCAGCTGTCGAGGAGCGGCGGGCGCCGGTCGCGGAGGAGGCGCGGCGGACGGCGGCCGCGGCGCAGGCAAGACCGGAGGCGACGACGCAGCCCGGCGGCGCCGGCTGCGCCGGCATTGCCGGGCCGGCGTCCGCCGTGGAGGGCCGCCCGGCGCCCGCGGTCAGAGAGACGCGGCGGAGGCTACGGCCGCGGCACCACGGGGCCGGAGGTCGCGTCCGCGGAGGCGCGGGCGGAGGCGGCGGTGGAGGCGCAAAGCAGAGCCCGCACTCGCCGGCGGCCTCCCGGCGGTGGTGGTGGAGATTCCGGACGACGACTCCCCGCCGCCCGGGTGGGACCAGTGGGTGAATTTCCCCACGCCATCCTCCGAGTCCCAGGAGGGGGCACTTGTGAGGCGGCGGGACGGCCACATGGTGGCAGAAGGCCAAGGGCACGACGCCGAGGCTTCTTCTTCCCGCGCCGGCCGCTCTGCTCCGGAGCGGGGCACATTGACGGTCCGCCCGCCTTTGCCGACGCCCAGGAGGAGCAGGAGCTGTGGGGAGAGCTCCATGACCACGGCGCTGCGCTCAACCGAGCGCTGAACGAGGCGCTGCGGATTCATGGTGGCCCGGCGTGGCGCGTCTTCCAGGTGAGGTGTTGTCGCCCACTTTCTTTGATTTCGTCGTCTTCACGCTTGATCGTCGCGACGCGACGCTCACTAGTTTTGGTCTGCTGGCGGCTGGAGCTCGAGCACCGCACCCGTGACAAGTATGGCGCGTTCGACCAGATGGTGTCGGGGACCGCCCTAGGGGTCCCCTTAAACAATGGGGGAACCCTCACTTAAACCCCTGCTTCGAAATAAGCTAAGCCTAACCATGCAGGAAACTAACCATGCAGGACATGGCCCATGCGGCAGACTCGGAGGCCCACCAAGACGGCCCGTTTGGAAGACCCCTCGAGCAGTGCTCCGCCCCCGCCCGAGGGCACGCTCCTCCTCGAACGGGCTCCGCCCCCGTTCGAGGGGCAACCCCCTCCTCGAACGGGCTCCACCCCCGTTCGAGGGGCGACCCTTCCCTCGAGCGGTCCCCGCCCGCTCGAGGGCGCGCTCCCCCTCGAGCGAGTCCCGTCTCGCTCGAGGGTCCGCTCCGCCCTCGGCCGGGGCCCGCCACGCTCACGGGCGCCCCGCACGCGTGCGCCGGCCCCGTACTTGGGCATTTAACGCCCGACGCCGCGGACGGCGCCATCATGCGCCCGGGGCTCACGCCCCGTGCCGCCGCACCAACTCCCCGGGGGAGGAGCCCATCCCCGCCACCGTGGGGTGGACCGTGCGTACGGGCCGGTGTCGGCCCCGTGACACCGTGCGCACGCTACCGTACGGCTAACGCGCCCGACCCTCGAAAGGGGGCCGGCGCACCCTCGACTCCACTTTCCCGTGACCCCGCAGTTAGGTGAGGGGCGCTAGGCCGGTGGGTGGCCATCCCGCCACCGTAGACGGCGCGGCCGCCGTACCCACGCGTGCGGGCGCACGCCCCCGACTCCGCAGCGCACGCCCGAGCACCGCAAAGAACCACTCCACCGCCGCAGCTCATTAGGAAGGAACGCCGTTCGCCCCGCTCCCCGTACCCCCGTACCGATCATCATCGCACCTCCCTCGAAGCCTATCGAGAACGCCATCGCCATCTCGCCGCCTCCTACCCTCGAACCGCCACCGTTCGGGTACGAGGTAGGCCATCATGGCCGGATCGCAGCGAAGATCGTCCGACGGCCGCCCGCTCTACACCATAGCACGACGTGCTCCCACACGTAGCTAGGTAGCGCGGCGTGCATGTAACTCGCCGCCCCCTTGGCCTATAAAAGGGGAGGCGAGCCCCCAGCCGCGGGGGGGAGGAGTTCAGAGGAACAAGCATAGTCAAGCACAACGCACCGTGCACTCACTCTCTTATTCTCCCACAACATCTTCAGCCACTCACCAGGGACTTGGAAGCCACGCTTCCTCTCCCGCCTTGCTTGTACTTGCCCCACTACAAGCACCCCCGGTGCCGAGCAATATAGTGCCACGAGCACACCACTGCTGGACGTACGGCCCCCTCGGCCGGAACCAGGATAAAACCTTGTGTCATTTGTTGCTTGGCATCGACCATTGAGGGATAGACCTAGGCGTTATCTACTGGTTAGTGTCGGGACCATATTCCGCACCGACAGTTGGCGCCCACCGTGGGGCAATCGAGCGCCTAAGGTCATTTCGCCAACTCCCTCCATGGTGATCCGTACTGAGTATCGTAGCACCCGCTACAACATGGGTAGCTCGGACCCTCTTCCGGCCGGGTTCGAGATCCGCTTCGGGGACTTGAACTTCCGTGCCACGGGAACGGCTATCTCATGCGCCTCACCAATCGTGAGGAGCTTCGCGCGCGGCCGCGAGGCCGGGTCCGCCCGGTCTCCGCCGCACGCACGACACCGCGCGCGCGCCCGCAGGCACGGATGCCGCGGGCCCGTCGACGCCGCGACGCCGTCGTCGCTCCGGGCTACGCTCGCGCCGGGGCGCGGTCCGAGCGACGGCAGGGCCGAGCGCGCGCCGCTCAACGCGTGCACCCACCGTCACGACGGCCGCCACCGCCCCGGCCGGGGGACCGCGTGCGGTCTCGGACCGCGCATCCCCATCGGGCCGCGTGGCGCCACTACGGCCTACAACGCCAACGTCAACACGACAATGCGCCGGTTCCTCCCCCGGCCGCCACGTCTTCGTCGCCAGGGATTCCGCACTTCCCGGCCACGGACGAGTCGTCCCCGGGCTCCGTCGACACGATGCCACCCACCAACCGCCATGGGTACGCGGGTGGGACTTCTCCCCCGGTGTGCCGACCCGGGCCGCGTTCGTGCGCTTCCTCGACGCCACCGACTACCGGTTCGGTCGCTCCGACGATTCCAAAGACCGGGAGCTACGACCCCACGCGGGAATGTTGCGCCATCATCACCAACGACCCGGCCAACGCCGCCGGCGCGGCGGGCACCGGAGATGGGGAAGTCACGCCAGCCCCCGGGGTCGCCACGCGCCCGGCCGCGGGGCCAAGCGCACCCGCCGGGGCCGACGTCGACGCGCGCCGGCCCAAGCTCGCGAGCTCGAGGCCAAGCCGCGCAGAGGAGTACCGGACCGTGCGGCTACTCCGCGCCTCGATGGCGGGGGAGGCCTCCCCGCGCGCGGCGAACGCGCGCGGGAGCCGGGCCGACAAGTCCGTGACCGCCTCAACCCCGTCCCCAACGTCGACAACGCGGATACCCCGCCGCGGGCGAGCCAAAAGCTCATCGCCGCCGCAACACCGCCGCGCGCCATGCCGGCACCCTCGACCCCCGAGGCTCGAGACATGCACCGCGAGGTGCGTACTCTCCTTGAGCAAGCGGCCGTCCGGCCAGGCCGAGAGCTCGGCCTCACGCATCCGCCAACAGGGGGACACGCGGGGGTGATGATCCCACCGTGGGGCGAACCCTCGGTGCACGTGGGTCAACTTGCCGACCGGGACGCACGCCGGCCAAGGAGCGGCTCCTTGACACACGCAGGCGCCGGATGGAGACGCCCGCAACGTCATCAACGCCGGCGCACCGAGAAGGCGGACGCGCGAGCGGCCGGGGGCTACCACCCTCGAAGGGGTGGACGCTACGACGCCGGGGAGGATCGCTCCCCAACGCCGGAGCCCCCGGCACCCGTGTGTTCGGCCGGGAGATCCGCACGGCGCCGTTCCCCCGCCGCTTCCGCCGCCCTCGACAATCGTCAAGTACAACGGGGAGACGGACCCTCGTGTCTGGCTCAACGATTACCGCCCGGCTCCGGTCACCGCGGGGGCCACCAACGACGAAGTGATCATCCGCAACTTGCCCTTGCATCTGGGCGATGCGGCCCGGACATGGCTCGAGCACTTGCCCGCCAGCCAAATCCATAACTGGGACGACCTAGTCCATACCTTCGTGGGCAACTTCCAGGGCACGTACGTGCGCCCTGGGAACTCCTGGGATCTGCGCTCCTGCACGCAGAAGCCGGGCGAGTCGCTGCGGGACTTCATGCGCGCGCTTCTCCAAGCGCCGCACAGCTCCCCGCCGTAGCACAGTCCGAGATCGTGCACGCGTTCCTCGAGGGCACCACGTGCCGGACCTTGTGCGCGAGCCGGGACGCAGCCCGCCCACGGACTCGAACGAGCCGTTCGACATTGCCACCGCCTCGCCTCCGGAGAGGAGGCCGTGGGGGCAATCTTCGACGGCAAGAAGGGCAAGCGCTCCGAGGACACGCCCGCGGAGGGCGGCGGGTCCAAGGAGCCGCGCCGCAACGACAAGCGGGGCAAGAAGGGGGAAGAAGCCGCGCCGCGAGGCGCGCGAGCGGGGGCGCAACGGCGGCAACGCCGAGGCCCTCGCCGTTGACCCGCCCGACGGGGCCCTCGACCGGCTCCTCGAGGCCCGGGGGTGTTCGACGACATGATGAAGAAGCCATGCCCCTACCACAAGACCCCCGTGAATCACACTCTTGAGCAATGCGACATGCTCAAGAAGTTCTATGGCCGTGCCGCCGCGAAGGAGGCAGAGGCCAAGAAGGATGGGGGCGATGGCGACGCGGGTGGTTTTCCCGCAGTCGAAAACGTGTTTCTCATCTTTGGGGGACCTACAGTCGACATGTCGACCCGGCAGCGCAAGAAGGAGCAAAGACGAAGTCCTCGCCGCGGAGAGGGCACCTCCGGCCTTTCTCAACCGGTCGAAGGATGCCATCACCTTTAGCCGGGATGATCACCCAAACCGCATCCCGAACCCGGCCAAGACCCACCGGTGGTCGATCCCATCATTGGGAACGCCCCGGTTTTCGAAGGTCCTTATGGACGGAGGCGTAGCCTCAATATCCTCTTCGTGCATACATTGCGCCCGATGGGGATTGGGCGGACCACCGCGGCCCGAGCACGAAGCCGTTTCACGGCATCGCGCCCGGCAAGCAGGTTCAACCCCTCGGGGCATCGATCCGCCCGTCCGGTTTGGGACCCCCAAGAATTTCCGCAAGGAAACCCTCACATTCGAGGTGGTGGGATTCAAAGGGGCCTACCATGCCATCCTTGGGCGACCGTGCTATGCCAAGTTCATGGCGGTCCCCAACTATACGTACCTGAAGATGAAGATGCCGGGTCCAAACGGCGTCATCACCGTCGGGTCGTCGATCGAGCATGCATTCGACTGCGATGTCGAGTGCGTGGAACATGCAGAGGCGCTAGCGCTGGATGAAGCGCTGGTAAACACACTGGAGAAGATGGTCAACGACGACCTCAGCTCCGCCGCCAAGCACGTCGGCACGTTCGAGGCCGCCGAGCAAACCAAAGGGGTCCCCCTCGACCCATCGGCCCCTGAGGGCAAGGCTTTGAGGGTCAGCTCGACCCTCGATCCTAAATAGGAAGCGCGTGCTCGTCGACTTCCCTCCGCGCCAACGCCGACGTCTTCGCGTGGAGCCCCTCGGACATGCCGTGCATCCCGAGGGAGGTCGCCGAGCACTCCCTTGATATCCTCGCCTAACGCTCGCGCCGTGCGGCGGCGGCCGCGCCGCTTCGACGAGGAGCGGCGACGGGCGATCGGAGCGGAGCCGCGGAAGCTCCTCGAGGCCGGATTCATCAAGGAAGTGTTCCACCCTACGTGGCTAGCTAATCCCGTGCTTGTAAAAAAGAAAAATGGGAAGTGGAGGATGTGTATCGACTACACCCGTCTCAATAAAGCATGTCCAAAAGTTCCTTTTCCTTTGCCACGTATAGATCAAATCGTTGATTCAACAGCCGGGTGTGAACTACTCTGTTTCCTTGATGCCTATTCGGGATATCACCAAATAAAAATGAAGGAGTCCGACCAGCTCGCGACTTCGTTCATCACACCGTTCGGGACGTTCTGTTACGTCACGATGCCCTTTGGCCTCAGAAACGCGGGCGCAACATACCAGCGCTGCATGCAGCACGTTTTTGGAGACCATATCGGGCGGACGGTCGAGGCTTACGTTGACGACATCGTCGTCAAGACCAGGAAGACGGACGACCTGGTCAGCGATCTCGGCATCGCATTCAGCTGCCTGCGGGCCAACGGGGTTAAGCTCAACCCCGAAAAATGTGTCTTTGGAGTGCCGCAGGGCATGCTCCTAGGGTACATCGTATCCCAGCGGGGAATCGAGGCCAACCCTGAAAAGGTCGCGGCCCTCGAGCGAATGGGTCCAATTCGGGACCTCAAAGGGGTGCAGAAGGTGTTGGGGTGCCTTGCCGCCTTGAGCCGCTTCGTCTCGAGGCTCGGTGAGAAGGGCCTCCGCCCTCTACCGCCTGCTCAAGAAGCACGAGCGCTTCTCTTGGACCGCCGAGGCCCAGAAGCGCTCGACAAGCCGAGGCGTCTCTTCGACGCACGCTCCAATCCTTACGCCGCCGCGAGACGGCGAACCCCTCCAACTCTACGTGGCCGCAACCACCCGGGTGGTCGGCCGCCGTGATCGTCGTGGAGCGCACGGAGGAAGGGCATGCCTTGCCCGTGCGAGGCCGGTCTACTACATCGGGGGGAAGTCCCGTCGGACACGAAGACGCGCTACCCCCGGAGTCCGAAGGCGTTGTACGCGGTGGTCCTCGCACGGCGCAAGCTCCGCCACTACTTCGAGGCCCACCCGATCACGGTGGTCTCTTCCTTCCCGCTAGGAGAGATCATTCGCAACCCCGACGCGGCGGGCGTAATTGCCAAGTGGTCCGTGGAGTTGATGGGCGAGACGCTCGCCTACGCTCCGCGCAAGGCCATCAAATCGCAAATCTTAGCCGATTTCGTCGCTGAGTGGACGGACACGCAGTACCGCCGCCCCTCGCATTCAAGCGAGGCTTGGACTCCGTTCTTCGACGGCTCGGTGATGAAGACAGAGCGGGCGCGGGCCTGCTCTTCGTGTCACCCCCTCGGGGAGCACATGCGCTACGCAGTGCGTCTCCACTTCCCCGCGTCCAACAATATGGCGGAATACGAGGCCCTTCTCTCGCGGCCTCAAAATCGCCATTGAGTTGGGCATCAAGCGCCTCGACGTGCGAGGGGATTCGCGAGCTCGTGATCGATCAAGTCATGAAGAACGCGAGCTGCCACGACGACAAGATGGAGGCCTACTGCAAAGCCGTGCGGGCCCTCGAAGACAAATTCTACGGCATCGAGCTTAATCATGTACCCCGCCGGTACAACGAGGAAGCGTGACGAGCTAGCAAAAATAGCGTCCGGCGGATCACCGTTCCCCCCGAACGTTTTCGCGCGCGACATCGCGCAGCCCTCGGTCACCTTCGAGCCCTACCCCCTCGAGCGACGGCGGACCCTCGGGGGCTCCCTCGGATCCAGCGGGTGCGGAACCCATGGAAGAGGACCCCTCGAACGAGGCGTACGTACTTTCCCTTCTCGAGGGGTACGGCTCCCACGAGGTCGAGGCGATGGATATAGAGCCGGCTCCTGTCCAAGCGGATTGGCGGGAAAAGTACGCCGCCTGGATCGCTCGAGGGGAACTCCCCGAAGATCGGGCCGCGCCAGGCGCATCGCCAGGATGGCCAAATCCTTCACCCTCGTCGACGGCGAGCTGTACAAGCGCGCCGCGTCAGGCATCCTCCAGCGATGCATACCCATCCCCGAGGGGCGCGAGCTCTGCGGGACATCCACGCGGGAATGCGCGGCCACCACGCCGCGCCACGCACCCTCGTTGGCAACGCGTTCCGCCGAGGCTTCTATTGGCCTACCGCGGTCGCGGACGCCAACGAAATCGTGCGCACTTGCGAAGGGTGCCGCTTCTACGCCCGCAAGACCAACTTGCCCGCTCACGCCCCGCAAACGATCCCCGTAACATGGCCATTCGCCGTGTGGGGGTTGGACATCGTCGGGCCCCGCGGAAGGCGCCGGGGGCTTCACCCACCGCTTGTCGCGATCGACAAGTTCTCCAAGTGGGTGGAGGTGCGCCCCATTACGAATTTGAGGGCCGAGCGGCGGTCACGTTCTTCACCGACATCGTCTACCGCTTTGGAGTGCCAAACTCCATCATCACGTACAATGGGTCCCGCTCACGGGCGGAAGTTCTTGGAGTTCTGCGACAAGTTCCACATCCGTGTGGATTGGGCAGCTGTGGCACACCCACAGACAAATGGCCAAGTAGAACGTGCCAACGGCATGATTCTCACAGGGCCTCAAGTTTCCGTACCCTTCGACCGCCTCAACAAATCCGGCCGAAAATGGCTCCAAGAACTGCCAGCAGTCGTGTGGAGCCTAAGGACCACCCCAAGCAGAGCCACCGGGTTCACGCCGTTTTTCCTAGTTCATGGCGCGGAGGCCGTCCTCCCCACGGATCTGGAATACGGGTCGCCCAAGGTTCGAGGCTACAACGAGGACGCTAACCAGCGAGCCCGCGAGGACTCGCTGGATCAGCTGGATGAAGTACGCCTCGTGGCGTTGATGCACTCCGCAAGGTATCAACAGTCCCTACGACGCTACCAAGCACGCAAGATACGTCGGAGGGATTTCAGCGAGGGGGACCTGGTCCTAAGGCTACGCCAAGACAACCGAGGACGCCACAAGCTATCGCCCCCATGGGAGGGACCCTACGTCGTGGTGAAGGTGCTCAAACCGGGCACATACAAGCTGGCCAACGAGGACGGCGAAGAACTCACCAACGCTTGGAACATCCAACGACGCCTACGTCGCTTCTACCCTTAGCTAGGATTTCCAAGTATTTTCTGTTGTAAAAACACATGGCCAACGCCCCAGTTGGTGTCACCTATGTAAATACTTCAAGTCTAATAAAAGGGCAACTCGGCTTTCCCCTGAAACCCAAGTTACCCTCGGGGGCTACTGCGGGGGGGCACCCCCCCCAAAATGGTCCCATTTTTCGCGCAAAAATAAAAAACGATTCACACGCGCTAAGTTTGTTCTCTACTTCAACCTCGAGCCATGATTCGAACAGGGCGCAGGTGGCACAGCGGAAGGAGCGCGCGAGCCAGAGACAGCCTACGCCGCGTGGCTATGGCCCGTCTCTCTCGCCTCCAACCCAGCGGGCCCCCTGCGAAAAACGAACTCCCCTAACTAGAATCTACTCAGGAAGAAGGAGAAACAAAAAGCGTAATAAGCAAACGATTTCATTTACAACAGCTGCCCATGTTCATGAAATGACTTGTTTATTTACAAGAGGCCACGAGGCCAGAATTCTGATACACATAAACAAAAAACGGGCCTAGCGCCCAGGTGCTTTCAGGCGGGTGGAGCGGCAGCGTCGGCGGCGTCTGGGAAGAGAAATTCTTCGAAGGCCTCGGCAAGCGACCCGGCGGCGTCAGCAACAAGCGCGTCCGCGCGCTCCATGGCCACCTCGTCCTCGACGCCCTCGGGCACGATGTAGCCCTCCGCCACCGCCTCGAGGTTGACCTCGTAGTGGGATCGCACCACTCCGAGGGCCTTCTGCACGCCTAGGTGCAACGCCCGGCGCATCCGCTCCGTGACGTGGCCGCCGAGGGCGCGCGGGCGGCCGGCCGCCGAGCCGCCCGGCACGGCCTCGCCTTCCTCGACGACGCGACAGGCCTCGAGGGCCGCGTCCCGCAGCTCCTGCAGCTCCTGCTCAGAGGAGTTGTAGGAAGCCTGCAGGGCCTCGGCCCGCCCTGCAGCATGCCCCAAGGCCGTGCGCAAGCCTGAAACCAACAAGACGACAAGAAATCAGAAAGGGGAAAACTAACCCTCTAAAGCAAGAACTAACAAGCAGGGTCAAGCAGTAACTTACCCTCGACTTGTCTCCTCCCCAGATCGAGGTCGCGGCGCGCGGACTCGAGCGCCAACTCGAGACGCTGGATGGTCTCGCCTTGCTCGACGAGGGCCATCTCCTGACTGGCACTGCTGATGCTGAGCGCCAGCGCCTCGTCCTCAACTTTGGAGAACGCGGCGTTCCGCTCCTCCAGCGACCTCTCCGCTGCCTCGCGTGCGACACGCTCCCGCTCCAGCGCCGCTCGGGGCGTCGCCAGGGGCGGCGCGCCGCTCCCCGCCGGAGCCGCTCCTCGCCCCCCGGCGGGCGATGCGCTCCGCCGGAGCCGCCCCCTCGCCGGCGACAAGGGCCGCGGCCTTGGCGTCGAGGGCGGCCCTCGGGTCGTCGGCCTCCTTGGCGCGCCCGCTCCAACCCGCGCGCCCGCTCCTCGGCCGGCGGCGCCGCGCCCGGCCCCCCCGAGCGACGTGCGGAGCTCCCGGGTCTCGGCGCGAGCGCCGGCCACCTCCGCCTCCCGGTTGGCGGCCGGCGTCCGCGTCTTGTCCGTGTCTTCGCGCGCGTTCCACGCCGCCTCGTCGCGATCGACGAGGGCTGCGCGGATCCGCTCGAGACTCGGGTGACGCGCCGTGCCCCCGCCCGAGCTCTCGGGGAGCACGTCGCACCACGCCATCGCCCGCACACCGCCCGCCGGTCCGGCGTCCCGAGAGCATCCGCAAGCGCGTCGAAAGCGCCGCATCGCTCCCCGAGCCGGCGTGCCTCGGCGTTCACCCGGTCGAACGCGCGTCGTACTTCTCACGAGCACGGCGCTCGAGCTCCCGGCATCCACACGGCGAATTTCGTAAGTGTCAAGGCTTGAATGCAAAGACACGGAAACGAAAAAGAAAGGGAGACGAGCAATCATGGCTCACCTGGAAGACAAGCCAGGCCGGGCCGCCGTGAACCCGCAGCGCCTCGTTCAACGCACGGTTGAGCGTGGCGCCGTGGCTCCGAAGCTCACCCCAGAGCTCCTGCTCCCTCTGGGCGTCAGCAAACGCCGGGGGGTCCTCCACGGCCCCCTCCACCTCGGGCGGGGGGCGGCCGGCGTGGGAGGACGAGGCCTCGGCGCCGTGTCCTCGTCCCCCCACCACCATATGACCCTCGTGCCGCCTCACGAGGGTCCCCCTCCCCGGGGCTCGGGGAGTTCGTGGGCCGCCCGGCCCCTTCCGGTTCCACCCGTGCGGCGGGGAGTCATCCGAGAGCTCCACCACCTCCGCCGGAGACCGCCGGCGGGCGGAGCCGCCCGCGCCGCCCGCCGGCGCCCCCACCGCGCCTCCGCGGCCACGGGCGCCGTTGTGGCGCCGTTGCCGCCACCTCCGTCCGTGCCGTCGCATCCGCGGGACGCTCCCCGCGAGTTGCGCCCGCTCCGCCTCCTCCGCGATGGGCCGCCACCGCGGGCGGCACCTCCACCGTGGCCACCGCCTGCGGCTCGCGCCTCCGTAGCGACCGGCGCCGGCCGCCCCCGCGACCTCCGGCCGCGCCGCGGCGGGCCGATCCGCCGGGCCCGGGGCCTCGAGGCCCCGCCGGCCTTGCGAGCTCGTGCCCGCCGCCGCGCTTGTCCCCGGGCGCGACCCCCTCGACGAGCGCCGCCGGTGGGGATCGACGCGTCCGTCCTCGGCACCTTGGCCGGTGCAAGAGGAGGGACGGTTGGCACCGCCCGCGCAAACACGAACGGAGGGTTAGAGCGTCTAATCACCGCACACTAAAACCAAACGAAGGAAGACGGGCTCCTTACCTCGCGGAGGAAAAGGCCCGCTTCCTTTTCCTCGAGGCCTCCGGACGAGGCCGGCGCGGCCGGCCGCGCCCCGACGCGGTGCCTCCCGACGGCGCCGCCGCACGCACGGGCACGCCCGCCCGCGCGCGGGCGCGCCCCGATGCCGCACCCCCCGACGACGCCGCGGTCCGCGGGGGCACGCTCGCCCCGCGCGCGGGCACGCCTCCCGACGCGCCCCTCGACGACGACGCCGCCGCGCGGACGCGCCGCTCCCGCCGCGCGCGGGCACGCCGGACGCGCGCGCGCGAGCACGTCCGCCGCGCGTGCCTCCGCGGCACGCGCCGGCACCTCCGCGCGCGCGCCGCCCCCCCCGACGATGATTGCCTGGCGGCGGGGCGCCGGCGCGCCCGCCCCGTACGAAGCCGCCCCCCGACGCCGGCGCGGGATCCGGCGACGGGGGCGCGGGGCGCCACTCGTCCGAGGGGCCCTCCCCCTCGGACTCTTCCTCCCTCGTCTCGCTCCGAGGACGAGGGCTCCTCGATGTCCGGGGAGGAGAGCCCCCGCCTCCTCCCGCCGCCGGTACTCCGCGGACCGTGCGTCGTGGCGCGCCCGGCGCCGCCTTGCGTGCTCCCTCCTCGCGCGCCGCCCGCTCCCCGCTCGCTCCCGCCGCACCGCCCGGCCAAGCGCACGGGAGTCGGGGGTGGGGCGGAACGGACTTGGCGGCGTTGAACTGCACCAGCTGCGCGCGAGAGCGACAATGGCGCGTCAGAAAACAAAAGCAAGACCAAGGACTAAAACAGAATCAAAAACCACACTCACCAACGGGCCGGTGGGGAGCATCTCGATATCCCACGGGGTCCGACCCGCAGCGCCGGCGTCCGGGTGTCGACGGCGCTCCGCACTCGGGTGAGCGCGTACGGCCGCTCCGGCGGCGTCGGGAGCATCCGCGACCTCGCCGTGTCGACGGGGTTGGCCGCCCTCCGTCATCTCGAAGATGCAGAGTGGCCTCTGCATCAGAGGCACGACCCGCCGGTGGTGAAGGAAGGCGAGGACGCTCATCGCGTTGAGCCCCTCCTTCGCCAGCCGCTGCAGGGCGGCGAGGACGGACCCCTGGCGTGCCCGTTGATTGGCCGTAGGCAACCCGTAGCCCAAGGAGTCCGGCCTCTTCTTGAACACCCGGCCGGTGTAGGGAGGGAGGCCGGGCTCGGCGTTGCGCAGGTAAAACCATCCCCGCTCCCAGCCGGCGTTGTTCGTCGTCATGGTGCAGGGGATGTAGAAATCCTTGAGCTGCCCCCGCAGGGCAAGCGACATCCCGCCGGCGCGCACCGCGCGGCGGGTCCCTCGCTCCGACGTGGGGCCGCGTGATGAGCTCCCCGCGGAAGAGGTGTACCCGCAGCTCCCAATTGACCGGGGATCCCCGGGGACGCCTTCGCGACGCCCACGAATGTGGCCGCCCGCGAGATCGCGTTGGGGGGCAAAGTTGTGCGGCTCCACCCCATAGTGGTAGCACAATGCCCGCATGAATGTGCTCGCCGCGCGTTGAAGCCGCGCTCGTGGTAGCGAAGGAAGCTCACCACGTAACCCTCCGGCGGGTTGGGCTCAAGGTGCGTCGCCGGCGGCACGATCCACTCCGCCGGGCGCCCTTCTTCGTTGGCCGACAACTGGCCGGCGGCGACCAGCTCGCCCAGGGCGAGCCGGGTCACGGTCGACCTCTCCCAGGCGTACGGCTCCAGGACCCTGATCGGAAGCTGAGGCGGCGCCATAGGGGGGGACGAACGAGTGCGAAGGCGGAGGACAAGGAAACGAGGAAAAAGCTCTAAGCAGCGAGCCCGCGCGACGGCAAGAGTGAGGCGAAGGCGAAGGGACGGAGGACTGAGAACGGTGAGAAGCCAAGGTAAAAAAACCGTCGTCCCTTCCTCCCCGCAGTTTTATAGGCAACGGGCGAGTTCTCCGGAGCGGACGCCCCGCCAGCATTAACTGCAGGAATCTTTCCATCGCGTCGACGGGTGGGCCCCACCACGACCGCAGCGGCTCTAACACTGCAGGCGGGTCATCATTACGGCAAGAGCGGCGGCGACCGAGGCGAAACCGTCACGTCCGCCGCCCCACCGCCCACTACGCGCGCGCGCGCGGCGGCGGCGCCAAAAGGCGCGCCCGCGCTGCGAAACCGCGGCCACGACCGCAAGGCGATTAAATGCCCGGGCCCCTTGCCAAGCAAGGCGAGCCCTCGAGCGAGGCGAACCCTCGGCTTGAAACAAAGGCGACCCTCGATGGGATATCAGCGTGAGAAGGCCGCCCGGGACCTGCTCGATGTAGAGCAGACCACCGCAGGCACCCATGCCACGCAGAACCCTCGAGCGGCATGACCCTCAACTCGAAACAAGGCGACCCTCGATGGGATACCAGCGTGAGAAGGTCGTCCGGGACCTGCTTGACGTAGAGCAGACCACCGCGGGCACCCATGCCACGCAGAACCCTCGAGCGGCATGACCCCCAACTCGAGACGATGTCAACCCTCTGAAAGAAGGCACGCGCGTAAGAGGATCGCCCAGGTCACGCTTGAAATAGAGCGACACCGAAAGCACTCATACCGCGCCGAGCTGCCAACAAGCACCTCGAGGGCTGGCACGCCCAGACCCCTCGACGGCCGCAAACGCGAAAAGACGGGGCTGTCCATGCACGGCCCCGCACGGCCTTACTGATCAGAGGTTCGAAGCCTGACCCTCGACGGGTTCGAACGGCGCCCCGCATCACGAGTTAGGGACGACGAGGGCACGCGCATTCAAGCCGTTCCTCGAGCCCGTCGGCTCGAGGGTGCCCCACATGTCGTGTTCGAGAGCCGCCGAGGGCGCTAGCCGGGGGGATCCCACCGAGGGAGAGCTTCCGCGCCCTCGGTCCCTAGCGAACGGGACCGAGCCCCACCTAGCAAACCCACGCAAGCGCTTCCATGGACGTGTCTCCGGACCGCGCAGCCTACCCTTATCGAACGGGGCATGGACGTCCACTTGAACCACCCGCTAGCGCCTCGATGAGGAATCCGCGATTCGCGACCCGCTCGATGGGAGTCGTGGAAACCTCACCCCTCCGTCCCGCGGAGGGACGGCGAGGGCGCGTTAAAAAACAAGTCGTCGTGCTCGACCCGATCGTCTCGAACAGGGCCAAGGCTCGGGGGCTTGACGCACGGCTACACCTCCTTGAAATTGCACCCGCCGGAGACAAAGGACAGGGGAGCGTGCACCCCCGATGCCGCCGAAATACCGCCGATGCCGGTTGGCATATGTGCCACGCCTTCCGACCGACTTGCTCGCGGCTAACCCCTGCGGGGAGAGCCCACACTCCCGCAGGCTTCGGGGCTAGACCCGCGGGTCGCCGACGCGGCCCCACGGAAAGCGTTCGCAAACAAGGAGGGAAGAACGTCCTATCAGTAGGTTCCAGCATCTGCGGGAGCCTCAATGGCAAACCCGCAGATGCTCGGGGGCTACTGTCGGGGACCGCCCTAGGGGTCCCCTTAAACAATGGGGGAACCCTCACTTAAACCCCTGCTTCGAAATAAGCTAAGCCTAACCATGCAGGAAACTAACCATGCAGGACATGGCCCATGCGGCAGGACTCCGGAGGCCCACCAAGACGGCCCGTTTGGAAGACCCCTCGAGCAGGCTCCGCCTCGCCCGAGGGCACGCTCCTCCTCGAACGGGCTCCGCCCCGTTCGAGGGGCAACCCCCTCCTCGAACGGGCTCCGCCCCGTTCGAGGGGCGACCCTTCCCTCGAGCGGTCCCGCCCCGCTCGAGGGCGCGCTCCCCCCTCGAGCGAGTCCCGTCTCGCTCGAGGGTCCGCTCCGCCCTCGGCCGGGGCCCGCCACGCTCACGGCGCCCGCACGCGTGCGCCGCCCCGTACTTGGGCATTTAACGCCACGACGCCGCGGGGACGGCGCCATCATGCGCCCGGGGCTCACGCCCGGTGCCGCCGCACCAACTCCCCGGGGAGGAGCCCATCCCCGCCACCGTGGGGTGGACCGTGCGGCACGGCCGGTGTCGTCCCCGTGACACCGTGCGCACGCTACCGTACGGCTAACGCGCCCGACCCTCGAAAGGGGGCCGGGGCGCACCCTCGACTCCACTTTCCCGTGACCCCCAGCAGTTAGGTGAGGGGCGCTAGGCCGGTGGGTGGCCATCCCGGCCACCGCGCGGCGCGGCCGCCGTACCCACGCGTGCGGGCGCACGCCCGACTCCGCGAGCGCACGCCCGAGCACCGCAAAGAACCACTCCACCGCCGGCAGCTCATTGGGAAGGAACGCCGTTCGCCCGCTCCCGTACCCCGTACCGATCATCATCGCACCTCCCCTCGAAGCCTATCGAGAACGCCATCGCCATCTGCCGCCTCCTACCCTCGAACCGCCACTGTTCGGGTACGAGGTAGGCCATCATGGCCGGATCGCAGCGAAGATCGTCCGGACGGCCGCCCGCTCTACACCATAGCACGACGTGCTCCCACACGTAGCTAGGTAGCGCGGCGTGCATGTAACTCGCCGCCCCCTTGGCCTATAAAAGGGGAGGCGAGCCCCCAGCCGCGGGGGGGAGGAGTTCAGAGGAACAAGCATAGTCAAGCACAACGCACCGTGCACTCACTCTCTTATTCTCCCACAACATCTTCGCACCACTCACCGGGGACTTGGAAGCCACGCTTCCTCTCCCGCCTTGCTTGTACTTGCCCCACTACAAGCACCCCCTATGTGCCGAGCAATATAGTGCCACGAGCACACCAGCCGCCGGGACGTACGGCCCCCTCGGCGGAACCGAGATAAAACCTTGTGTCATTTGTTGCTTGGCATCGACCATTGAGGGATAGACCTAGGCGTTATCTACTAGTTAGTGTCGGGACCATATTCCGCACCGACAGATGGGTGCTGAGCTTCGCCAGCTCCGGGAGCGGTGCGACGCCTTCGACACGCTCGCTGACACCCTGGGGACCCCGGATAGCTAGCTGTCGTACCGGGCTGAGGCCCTGCTCGACCAGCTCCAAGGGTGCGAAAGGCAGGATGCGCCGCGCCCCTCCACCCTCGAGCGTGTTTGCACGACCCTCATCGATCGGGATGAGGCGCTGCAGCAGGCGCGGTCGGATTTGGAGAGGATGCGCACGTTGGCATCCAACTGGGAGGCGGAGGTGGGAACCGTCCGGGCTGACAACCGGGAGGTCTGCGCGTGGCTCCGGGAGGCGCGAGCCCCGGCGAGGCCGAGCCGAGGAGAGGGCGCGTGCGGCTGAGTAGAAGGCCAAGGAGGCCGACGAGCTGAAGGCCACCCTCGACGCCAAGGTCGCTGCGCTCGCTACGGGGAGGACCGGCCTTCGCGCAAGAAGAGCGGGCGTACCACCCGCCGTGGGGCCGAGGGGCAGCCGGCGTCCGGCAGGAGGGCGGACCGCTCTTGCCGACGCCCCGGCCGCGGTCGGCGCTCGAGCGGGAGCGTGCCGCTCGCGAGGCGCGCGCGAGTCGCCGGAGGAGCGGAACGTTGAGTTCTCGAAGCTCGAGGGCGAAGCTCGGTGGTTCTCGGCATCACGAGTGCGAGGCGAGAGGCGGGTACGCCTCCTCAAGGAGCCGAGCGACACCGTCGTCGGCCTACGAGCGAGGGCGGTCGAGGCCGAGCGTCGCGCCCTCGAGGTGGAGAGGAAGCAGGTTGAAGGTAGGTCACTGTTTTGTCTCTTGTTTTGCTGATCTTCCCTTAGAGGGTTCGTTCCCCTTTCTGATCTCTTTCTTGCTGGCAACGTTCAGGCCTGCGCACCGCGCTGAGGCACGCGACCGACCGGGCTGAGGCGCTGCAGGCCTCCTACAACTCCTCCGAGGGGGAGCTGCTGGAGCTGCGTTCTGCGGCCCTCGAGACCTGCCAGGCCATGGAAGAGGGCGAGGCGCAGCCGGGAGCTCGGCCGGCTAGCCGCCGCGCGCCCTCGGCGGGTATGTCTCCAGGCGCATGCGCCGGGCTCTGCACCTTGGCGTCCAGAAGGCTCTCGGAGTGGTGCGATCTCATTACGAGATCAACTTCGAAGCTGTGGCGGAGGTATACATCGTCCCCGAGGGCGTCGAGGACGAGGTGGCGATGGAGCGCGTGGACGCGTTAGCTGCTGACGCCGCCGAGGTTCTCGCCGAAGCCTTCGAGGAGTTCCTGTTTCCGGACGCCGTCGATGCCGATGCTCCTCGTCCGGGGTGCCCGTCGAAGATTGCGGGCGCCGCGTGCCCTTTTTTGTTTACGTGTTAGTATGTGGGCCGCGTGGCCATGTAAATGAACAATCGTTTTGTTTCAAACATTTGATGGAGCAAATGATGTTTGTTATTTTTATGGCGCTGTTTTGTTTCTTCATTTGCCTGAGTAAATTCGAGTTAGGGGAGTCCGATTTTCGCAAACAGCCTGCTGGGCCGGGGGCAAGAGAGAAGGGCCGTATCCTCGTGGAGGCGTAGGCTGTCTCTGGCTTGCGCGCCCTTTCCGCTAGGTCGTCCGCGCCCTGTTTGAACTTTGCTCGAGGCCAAGGTTGAGCCAAACTTAGCGCACGTGGGCTTTTTGCGAAAAAATGGAACCATTTTTTTGGGGGGGATGCCCCCCGTAGTAGCCCCCGAGGGTAACTTGGTGTCGGTGTTTTAGACCGGCAACCTACTAAGGGGAGTACCCGAAGTAGATGAATGTGGCCTCGCCGAGATCGGTAACTCGAAGGAAGAGACACGTGGCACACAATTTAGACAGGTTCGGGCCGCGAGGTGCGTAATACCCTACGTCCTGTATGCTGCGTAGCTCTGGATTGATTGGGCACGATTACAAGATGGTGCAATAGTGCGTCGTGGGTTGTATGAGATGTGTTGTGATGAGGTGATCCTAGAGATCGGTCCCTGCCTCGCCTTATATAGTCCGGGAGGCAGGGTTACAAGTCGGAGTAGGGAGAGAGTACTAGTCGAGTACGTCTAGGAGTCTTCCATACAGCGCAGGACATGTACAGCTTCCTAACCGAGTACTTCTCCTCTGCAGTTCTTGTGCTCCACGCCTTCAGGTGCCGTGTAGCGCAAGCCGGTAGTCCCGGGGCCCACCGAGTAGTCGGTCCTGGTACCCACCGAGGTAGTGGGCCCAGGGAGGTCCATACGACAAGCCCCCGAGTACTTTGTAGTCGAGAAGGATAGCTTCAAGTAGTCTTGACGACCTTAACGAGTAGTCCCCAAGCGTCCCTGAGTACTACAAGTCAAAAGTCCTCAAGAGTAGTCGAAGCATCCCGAGGCCGGGAATGTACTCCACCGATGTTGTTAAGCAATCTTGAAGTCTTCTCGAGTAGTCCCAAGCGTCCTCGAGCACTGCCTTCGAAGGTCTTCAAAAAATGCCCGTCTTGTCTTGAAGCCGGAGCTGATATGGAGGTGCGATTGCAAAATCGCACTCCATATGGAGTAGCCCCCGAGCCTTAGGTTGAGCCGCAGGCTCTGGCTGAGGGTCCATCTGAAGTCTTGGCAAGAAAATCCAGAAAAATCCGAAGAGATAAAACCGAAGGACACGTGGCACGGAGCCCCCGAGCCTTGAGTCGAGTACTTCCTCTCGAATTGAAGGGTCATCTTGAAGAATGTGTCCTGAGACGCTCCTGAGCCTTGCCGCTGCCCAGGTAGTCGAGTAGAAGTAGCCGAGCCCCCGAGGTGAGGCGCGTCGACTAGTAGAATACGAAGGGTCACGCTTAGCCGCTGAGTCAGCTGCGCGTGGACTTATCCAGCCGGCCGTTGCGGAGCCGGTTTGACTTATAAATAGAAGCCAAAACCCTTAGGGTTTTTCACCCATCCGAGCTATAGTCATTTCGAGTCCATCTGAGGTAGATCCACTCCCAGCGCACACTGCCGCCGTAGTAGATCCAAGTGCGCTGCCACCCAGAGCTTTTAGGGTAGCCCCCGAGCGGATGCGCGTGAAGACACCCTGTACTTGGAGAATGAAGCCGTCACCGTCCAAGTCTGCGAAGGCCGCCGGGAAGAAGAGGGGCCGCGAAGAGGCCGCCGTGGCGCCACCGCGGAGCCGACCGCCAATGTCTCCACCGCGGGCCGATCCAAGCCGCGAATGGAAGAAATCCAAAGTGAAGACCGAAGATCTGTTGGCCCTCCTGAACAGCGGGTTCATCCGGGAGAAGGAGGTTGACATGTGGAGGGCCGCTGCCGGAGATCCATATCCGATGGAGAAAGCCAAAGATGAGATTCCAATGTTTGCGCGGTTCGTGGAGGGTGGACTCGCGCTCCCGGCTAGTGATTTCTTCAAGGGCCTCCTTGGGTACTATGGAGTCGAGTACCTGAATCTGAACCCCAACGGTATTTTCCATACCGCGGTCTTCGTGCACTTTTGTGAGGCTTTCCTTGGGATCAAGCCGCACTGGATCCTCTTCCGGAAGTTTTTCCGGGTGAAGCCGCAGCCAAGCGCCACCAACCCAAGAGTAGTCGGAGGAACCGACATCCAGTTGAGAGAAGACGCCGTGGAGCAGTACCTGGCGTACAAGCTCGTTGACTCCAACACAGATTGGAAGACGAGGTGGTTCTACATCACGAACCACCACCCCGGCCTGCCGAAGCCGAGCGGACGGCGAGCCCGAGCACCGCGAGTGGTGGAACACGGAGCCCACCATGCAGAAGGGATCCGGCTCCCGAGCTGCTGGCACGCATCAAAGTGCTCGGGGAAGCTGGACTGAGGGCCGAGCATGTGGCCTTCAGTTTCATGAAGCGGAGGGTGCAGCCACTGATGGCTCGAGACACCTTGGGCTTCGAGTACACCGGCGACGACGACACGTCGCGGATGCCCGGAGGCGAGCTGGACGACAGCGACATCATCGAGAGGCTGACACGGATCTTCAAGGATATGCCACCGTACACGGCGTGCCCTGTCAAGGAGTACTCCGCCGCGCGCCCGCCAAAGGAGGTGAGTAGTCGTACTCCCCTAGTTGAGTAGTCCTTGCTTGGACTAGTCGTGTTGATGTCTTGAGTCTTGCAGGATGACTTGAAAAAGTTCGTCTCCGAGCCGCAGCCGCCCCCGCATGGGATCGAGATCCCGAAGGAAGGGAAGGCCAAGGACAAAGAGCGGCGAGAAGTCGGCGAAGGCGATGACACCGTCATCGTGGAGGACACCACCGACGACGACGACGATGACGACGACGAGACGTTGCAGGACCGCTTTCAGTTGCGGTCGAGGTTTAGCCGTCCAGGCTTACCTCATGTGCCTCTTGTGCAAGACCCCCCGACTAGCCTGGAGGCTAGCCTGGCTGCGCCGCCACGGAAGCCGCGCAACCCCGCCCGCAAGCGGGTGACAAAGAAGCTGAAGGTCTCAGAGACCACGCCTCAGGAAGTAAGATGTCTTGACTAGAGTAGTCGAGTACCCATCGTACGAGTACGCATCCTGATGAGTAGTCTTTCTTGTATGCAGGAGGTGCCGCCAGCGGAGCCCGTTGAGGAGGGCGACGAGGGCGTATGGGACACAGTGGGGGAGCCGGCCGGAAGTCGTAGTCCAGCCCCCACTGTCGAGGAGCTCTTGGCGCAGTTGGAGCGCCAGCCCCCTGCTCCACAGGGGAGCACGGAGCCCGTGGCCGCCACCGTTGAAGAAGTGGTGACTACAGGAGCGCAGGAGGGCACTGTGTCGGCCGCCGTTGCTGCAGAGGAGGCGGTAGCCGCAGGGGCGCAGGAGGAGGCGCCCGCCGAGGGTGGACTGGTAGACATTGCCAGCATCCTCGGTGCCCCGGCCGTGACAATAGCCCGGTCAAACTTGTAAGTACCGCATCTTCCCGAGTAGTACTTGTTGTAGTAGTCGAGGTCGACTGACGACCAATTGTGTGTGCTTCTGCAGGAAATCGACGGATCTGTCCTGGGAGGGGGATGAACCCTCTTCGGTGGTGGCGGAAGAAGTCGCGCCGCCCGCCGAGGAGTCCGCTCCTGCTTCCCAGGCGGTGCCCGAGCCACCGTCTACCGAAGCGCCGTTGCCGGAGGCCAGCGTAGTCGAAGGTGAGTATTCTTCTGAAGCTGTGGAGCTCCTCGAGGAGTAGTCGTGGTCACTAATACACTTGTCTTCTCTTTGACAGGTGCCGAGGCCGAAAGGAGTGACATCCCAGCAGGGGTGCAAATGCAGAAGTCGACACCAGGCGTGCCGAGGTCGCCGGAGGAGCCCCCGAGCCCATGGAGGAAGTCGTCGAGGAAGCCGCCGTGGCGGCCGGAGGAGAGGGGGTCACCACGTCACCAGAGGTCGCTCTGGAGGTGGCTATCCGCTCCCCGGAGATCCAGGACGCAGAGCCCATCCGCTCTGCGCCGATGACGGAGGCCACCGTGAGTAGTCGTGGCGGGATAGAGCTGCTCGCGGACGATCTTGTCGACCCGGCGACGGTGGCCAAGCACCTAGAGGCGATCCGCCAGGCCGAGCAGTGGATGAAGGTAAGTATCCGTAGCTTCTGAGTAGTCAATCCTCTGTCGTTGAGTACTTATTGACGTGTGTTGTCTGTGCAGGACGTTGCGGAGAGGTCCCGCGAGAAGTCCAACATGCTGCAGGGCTTTGGTGACACGGTGCTCCGGGCTGAGGCGCTGGAAGAGCAGCTTTTGAAGTCGCGGAAGCATGCGGCCACCATGCAGTCTAAGCTCGACGCCGCCTTCGCCAAATACCACAACGATGTCCAAGAGTTGCAGGCGAAGGGCGACGACTTGGTGCGGAAGAATAAGAGCCTTCGCAACAAGAACAAAGGTACGCCGCTGGACTTGTCGGGTAGTTGTTGGAGGTCGAGAGGTAGTCTGACCCGCCGTGCCGTTGTCGTGTTGCGCAGCTTGAGGGCCGTATGGAGCAAACGAAGTCCTCGAAGACAAGCATGAAGAATCTCTTCTACCGGGAGCAAGAAGCCCGCCAGGTACTCGAGCTCGACTACAAAGAACTTGCCTTCGAGTGCGAGAAGCACATGGAGCTCTGGATTGCATCTGACCGCGATCTCGTCAACTGCTATAAATCATTGCAGAAGTTGAATGAAGATTGCAAGGCGTTGCGGGCCCAACTGAAGGAGCTTGAAGAAGCCGCGCTGCCGATCGCAAGGCTCTTGGTGCCGCATCCGGGCGGCCCAAGATTGCTCCACTGGTGGATCGCCTCAAGGAAGCTCCAAGCCGGCTGGCGGCTTATGTGAAGCACATGGCGAGATCGATCCCAAGGCAGGTCTTGGCCTTCATGAAGTCATACTTCCCGAAGGCCCCAGTGGAAGTAGTCGCTGGCGGGGTAGCCGCCAACTGCACCGATGAGCAGTATGCAGAGCTGCTGGAGCAGATGGCTCCCATCGCGGAGCAAGTAGCTGAAAAGCTTAATCTCCAATAGCCCTGTAATAGATAGCTAGTAGCCAAGGTTGTACAAAAATAATTGTAATGAATTGCTTAAGTATTAATGAAAGAAGATTTCCAACAATGAGTACTCGTAGTCACGATCTCAGAGTGCGGAGCCCCCATCGTGGAGTGGATGCGAGTAGTCGTACTCGGCAGTAGTGGTCCCGTTGCAGGGAGTAGACAGTAAAGAAGTTGATGAACGATCAAACTTTATTACCGAAGAAGTGCACTCGGATGGCCGGGGCCGTAGTTACAGAGTAGTCGCCGGACCGTGAGGCCGCTTACCGTGAGTAGAGCTGGAGCGGGTAGCCGCTTACAGCAGTAGATCCGTAAGTAGCCGTGTAGGCTGGATCTTGGAGTACATGGTCTCTTAGTAGACCTCTGCTAGAGTCCTTGACGCTCGTCGCAGCCCAGGATCTGTAGGTAGCCGCGCGGGCTGGATCCTGGAGAGGAGTAGTCCGGAGACTGGAGCCAGGACCCGGAGGCCGCTTACGGCAGAGGGGTGTTGGTGTAGTTGTGTAGACTTGAACCCCGGAGTAGTCGTGTAGACTAGGCGTAGAATCGACGTAGCCGGTCGACGTTCCACGAGTTGTTGATGTCTTCGCCTTCAAGTGTCCGGAGGCGGTAGGAGCCCGGCCCCGCTCACCTTTGCAACGGTGAAGGGACCTTCCCAGGGGGAGCTGAGCTTGTGTAGTCCTTCCGTGTTCTGGATGCGACGGAGGACGAGATCACCAACGTTGAAGGAGCGTTCCTTGACGTTGCGATCATGGTAGCGTCGGATACCCTCTAGGTACCTTGCTGATTGGACGAGGGCAGCGCAGCGAGCTTCTTCGAGGCTGTCGATGTCAACTCGTCTGCTGTCTTCTGAGACGCCTTCGTCGTAGTGCTCCACTACTGGCGAGTTCCATATGACGTCGGCAGGGAGGATTGCTTCAGAGCCGTAGACCAGGAAGTAAGGGAATTGCCCCGTTGGCTTGGATGGCTGAGTCCGTAGCCCCCAGAGTGCGTTGGGTAGTTCCTTGATCCACTTGCCCCCTTTGGAGTTAGCAGCGTCGTGTAGCCGCTTCTTGAGAGCGTCGAGCACCATCCCATAGGCGCGCTCGACTTGTCCGTTGGCCCGTGGATGGGCAACTGAGACGTATCGGACGTTGATCCCGCTGTTCTCGCAGTATTCCCAGAACTGATGGTTGTTGAAGTTGGAGCCCAGGTCTGTGATGATGCGGTGGGGTAGTCCATAGCGATGTACGAGTTCATCCAGGAAGTCGAGTACTCTGTCAGCCTTGGGGCATGTGACCGGCTTGACCTCGATCCACTTGGTGAACTTGTCGATGGCCACCAATACTCGTTGAAACCACCGGCGCGGTTGGCGGTGGCCCAATCATGTCGAGCCCCCAGCAGGCAAAGGGCCAGGTTGGCGGTATGGTGACTAGCTTGTAGGCTGGGACGTGTTGCTACTTGGCGAAGTACTGGCATCCTTGGCACCTTCTGACGAGTTCTTCGGCATCGCCCAGGGCTGTGGGCCAGTACAAAGCTCGCCGGAAGGCCTTGCTGACCAGCGTGCGTGAGGACGCGTGGTTGCCGCAGACGTCCTTGTGGATTTCCTCCAAGATGTCCTTGCCTTCTTCACGAGGGACGCACTTCATGAGTACTCCAGAAGATGCGCCCCGCTTGTAAAGCTTGTCTCCGACGAGGACGTAGGACTTGGCGCGGTGGAGGAGCTGCTCAGCCGAGTTCTTGTCGGAGGGGACCTTCTGCTCGCTGAGGTAGTCGATGAAGGGTTGCCTCCAGTCCACGTCGATCATCATGACCTCTCCGCCCGCCGGTGGATGGGCCGGGACAAGTGGTCGGTGGCGCCGCTCCCGGATGGATGGCGCGTGAAGCTCGTGAACGAAGACACCCGCTGGTACTTGAGCGCGGGTGGATCCAAGCTTCGAGAGGACGTCCGCTGCAACGTTGTTGTTGCGGACGATGTGGTGGAACTCGAGACCATAGAACTTGTTCTCGAGCTTGCGGACTTCCAGGCAGTAGGCGTCCATGTTCTCCTTGTTGCGGTCCCAGGACTTATTGACTTGATTAATGACCACTGCGGAGTCGCCGTAGACTAGTAGCCGCTTGATGCCCAATGAAGCCGCGAGGCGGAGCCCGTGTAGGAGAGCTTCGTACTCAGCTTTGTTGTTTGAGACCTTCCAGAAGATCTGCAAGACATACTTGAGTTGTTCGCCCGTTGGAGAGATCAGGAGTACCCCTGCACTTGCGCCCTCGAGGTTGAGTGAGCCGTCAAAGTACATCACCCAATGCTCTGGTCGCACGGTGGGAGTAGGCAGCTGATTCTCCCGCCATTCTGCCATGAAGTCGACTAGTGCCTGCGACTTGATGGCTGTGCGTGGCTTGAAGTCGATGGTGAGGGCGCCGAGCTCGACTGCCCACTTGGAGATTCTTCCAGTAGCGTCTTGGTTCCGCAGGATGTCGCCGAGCGGGTAGTCGGTGACGACGGAGATCGAGTACTGCTGGAAGTAGTGTCGTAGCTTCCGCGAGGTGATGAGTACTGCGTACAGGAGCTTCTGCACAGGCTGATAGCGTGCCTTGGACTCTGATAAAACCTCGCTGACGAAGTAGACTGGGCGCTGGATTGGATAGGCGTGGCCGTCTTCTTTCCGCTCGACGACGATGGCAGTACTGACCACGTGGGTAGTCGCAGCGAGGTAGAGCAGCAGCTGCTCGCCCTTGTGAGGAGCCGTGAGGATCGGCGGCTTCGATAGGAAGTCCTTGAGCTGGGCAAGGGCTTGATCCGCCTCTGGAGTCCACACAAACTTTTCTTGATGCTTGAGTAGTTTGAAGAAGGGGAGCCCCCGTTCTCCTAGCCTCGAGATGAATATGTTCAGTGCCGCCATGCACCCTGTCAGCTTCTGGACATCTTTGATGCTCGTGGGAGCTTTCATGCTAGTGATGGCGGAGATCTTCTCGGGGTTTGCTTCGATGTCGCGCTGGCTGATGATGAAGCCGAGTAGTTTGCCCGAAGGTACGTCGAAGACGCACTTGTTCGGGTTGAGCTTCCAGCGGTACTCGCGCAGTGATGCGAAAGTCTCTTCAAGGTCGTCGATGAGGGTACTGGAGTTTCTGGTCTTGACGACCACGTCATCCACGTAGGCTTCGACGTTCTTGTTGAGTTGCCTCTTGAAGCAGGCCTGGATAGCTCATTGGTAGGTAGCGCCGGCGTTCTTCAACCCGAAGGACATGGTCGTGTAGCAGTACGCGCCAAACGGGGTGATGAATGCGGTCTTCTCCTGTTCCTCTTCCTTTATCGCGATCTGGTGGTACTTGGAGTAGCAGTCGAGGAAGCAGAGCAGGTCGCAGCCCGCCGTGGAGTCGATGACTTGATCAATCCGCGGCAACCCGAAGGGGTCCTTGGGGCAGTGCTTGTTGAGGTCGATGTAGTCGACGCACATCCTCCACTCGTTCGAGTTCTTCTTGCGGACGAGGACGGGGTTGGCGAGCCACTCAGGATGGAAGACTTCTCTGATGAAGCCAGCCGCGAGTAGTTTGGCGAGTTCCTTCTTGATGGCGTCCCGTCTGTCGTCGGCAAAGCGTCGGAGGTGTTGTCGCTTGGGGTGGCCTTAGGATCAACGTTGAGGCAGTGCTCGATCAGCTCCCTGGGGACTCCTGGCATGTCCGCTGGCTTCCACGCGAAGATGTCGCGGTTAGCCCGAAGGAAGCTGATGAGCGCGTCTTCCTATTTGGGGTCGAGGCCAGCCCCGATGGTGGTGGTCTTGCTGGGGTCGCCTGTTCCGAGGTCGATCGTCTTGACGAGTACCTCCTCGGTGGCTGAGGCTTGTTGGCGCTGTCAGACTTCTCTGGGATGTCGAGTTCACTTGTAGCAAGCTTCTTCGACGCGGCGTAGACCTCCATCATCGCGTTGGGTACTTGGTTCGTAGAGGCGATCTCCACGGCTTCTGTGTCGCAGTCGTGAGAGATCTTCAAGTCCCCTTGAAGGGAGAGTACACCAGCTAGGCTTGGCATTTTGAGTACCAAGTAGGTGTAGTGGGGCACCGCCATGAACTTGGCGATGGCCGGTCGGCCGAGGATGGCGTGGTAGGAAGTCTCGAAGTCCGCGACCTCGAACTTGATGTACTCGGTACGGTAGTTGTCCCGAGATGACGAAGGTAACTGGCAGGACCACTGAGCCCAGTGGAATAGCCGCGTTGCCGGGGACGATGCCGTAGAAGGGCGTGTTGCTCTTGGTGAGCATGTGAGTGATGTTGAGCTTCATTTTCTTCAAAGTCTTGGTGAAAAGGACGTGGAGCCCGCTTCCACCGTCGATGAGCACCTTGTTGAGTTTGGAGCCCGCGACCACTGGCTTCAAGACGAGGGGGAACCGTCCTGGTTCAGAGAAGCTGGTCCATTGATCCGCGCGGGAGAAGGTGATGGGTACCTCCCACCACCTGAGAGGGGTCGGGACCGCTGGCTCAATGGACATGACTTCACGACGGGTAGCCTTCTGCTCCCGCCTGTTGGGCAATCCGCCGAAGAGGACGTTGACGGTCTTGTCATGCTCCTGGAAGTCGTTATTGTCGCCGTCCTTCTTCTTGCCCTTTTGGTCATGAGGGTGCGGTGGCTCTGGCGTATCCTTGATTGCGTGCCTGAGTTGGTAGCACTGCTCGGTGGTGTGGTTGCCGTTTGGATGCCACGGGCACTTCTCCTTTAGCAGGTCTTTGAAACCGCCAGAGTTCTTCTTCGAGTTCCCTTTCGCGGGGCGCTGGATAGCCGCGACAGTGTTGTCTGGCTTGCGCTTGCGGTTGGGACCCGAGTTGTTGTTGTTGTTGTTGTTGTTGTTGCGACCGCCCTGGTTCGCGTTGCTGCCGCTGCCGCCGCCCTGGTTCTGCTTGCTCTTGCCACGGATGGCGTCGTACTTGGTATTGGCTTTGTCTTCTTCATCCGCCCAGGACATGATCATGTCCTTGAGGTGGGGGATGGACCTTGGGCGGCGGCGACCGAAGTCTTCGAAGGTGCGGCGGTGGTAGAGACCGTCTTGGAAGAGGTCGATGACCTCCTTGTCGGTGACGTCGACAACGGTAGCGCGCTTGTCGAAAAAGCGGCGCATGTACTTGCGGAGGGTCCCGCCTTGTTCCTGCTTGATCATGGCCAGGTCCATGCGAGTACCTGATCGACCCATGGCGCCCGCGAAGTTGCTGGTGAACTGCTCCTTCAGTTGGTCCCACTTGTCGATCGAGTGCTTGTCCAGCGACTCGAGCCATGTGAGTGGTGCTTGGTCCAGGCAGAAGGGGAAGTAGAGGCACTTGGTGTCGATGTTGCCGCCACCGTTCTCGATGGAGAGGGCGTAGCACCCGAGCCACCGGATGGGATCTTCGCTTCGCATCGTACTTGGTGATCCCCAAGGGTTTGAACTTGTCGGGGACGAGCAAGTTGCGAAGCCGAGGTGAGAAGGCGGGGAAGCCGTCGCCCTCGGCCGCGATGGTCGACTTCTTCCGCCGCGCCTCCTCAATCTCTTCGGCGAGCGTCGTAGCCGCCCCCGTGAGGGCGCCGCAGGCGTGGTCGCTCGCGTGGCCTCGGCCGCCGCGATCGCCGCCGCCACCGCCCTCCCGTTGGCTCCATAGTTGGAGCTTCCGCCGTCGCCGCCGCCGCCGCCGCCGGGGTCGGGGTCGTTGCCGCCCCCGCCGGCCGGAGCGCGATGGGGGACGACCTCTCGGTTGCTGTGGTCGCGCTGTGAAGGTCCGCCGGCGTTGGAGCGATGACGGTTTGGCTCGGCTGGGAGGTCAGCTCGAGTACGGTTAGGACCGTTGTTGGCGCTGCGACTTGTGGCTTCGTTGTCGCGGGGTCTGGCTGGAGGAGGCTGGTTGACTCTGTTGTCGACCCGCATGAAGTAGGCGTCTTCGGCGAGCTTGGCGATGACCTCCCCAGCGCGTATGCCCTGAGCCTGGCGGGCGATCGCTGTGATCGACATGAGGCATTGCTCAGGGGTAGTGTGTACTCTGCTCTCGACCGCCTCGAGAGCTTCCGCAAGGTTGCGGACGGGGAAGTTGTCGCGGAGGCGCCGGCGACGTTCGCTGCGCTTCCGGTTACGCTCACGTCGAGCGTCTCTGTCTGCAGGGTTCTCGTTCGGTGGAGCATCAGCAGAGAGCTCGTCGGAGGAGATGTCTTCCAGGTACTTGTCCTGAGCCGTGCCTGAAGGCCCTGGGGTGTCGCCGGCAGCCATGAAGACTTGGCGATCGGGGGTGCCAAGGCTGGACTCAGAGGGTGCCACCTCAGTTGGTGTGCTTGAGTCAGCCCGGGCTAGGGGTGTTCCCTCCTGGAACGGTAGCGAGTCGATGTAGGCGACGTAGCGTGAGTCTCCACTTATCAGGTCGGCAGGCTTGCGGTCTGGCCAGTAGACGAATCTCCCAGCCGGTGTGGATGTTATAACCAGCCCAGAGGCCGGCCCTGACAAGGGAAGCTCAGTGGAGTTGTCCTCGGACTCGGGCTCCTCAGGGTCTGACCCGAAGTCGAACTCGTAATTCGGGTCGGAAAGAGGGATGGAGTCCGAAGCGTGGCCGGGGGTGGTGTCGGAGTCCGAGTTGTACTCGGGTACGGGCTCCTTGCCGGCCCGGCGCGAAGTGGGAGCCCCCGTGCGGGCCCGGCTGAGGGTGCGGGGACCACGCGCGGAGCGCTCACGAGGTGAGGGGGCCACCTGCGATGGCTGAGTAGCCGGCTCGCACGCGATGGCCCATGGAGACGTCGAGTTCGAGTTGGAAGCGGACTCGAGCTCGAAGTCAGCGTGGTGGTTGAAGAGCGAAATTTCGCTGAACTTGCCGGCGAGTTCGCCCGTGACAACTTCAGGAAGCGTCACGAAGCCGGTCTTCGGGTTGGGCGGCATGGTTAGGCGGCGCTGGAAGGACCCCGCGCCGTCAGGCGGTGCGGACCCGTGCGCCGAACACGAAGGTGTCGCCGCGGTTGAAGGCGACGGTTGGCTTGAAGTAGACGGGAGCCGTCGAGTTCGCCATGTGATCTCGGGCGAGATCCCCTACCTGGCGCGCCAGCTGTCGGTGTTTTAGACCGGCAACCTACTAAGGGGAGTATTCGAAGTAGATGAATGTGGCCTCACCGAGATCGGTAACTCGAAGGAAGAGACACGTGGCACACAATTTAGACAGGTTCGGGTCGCGAGGTGCGTAATACCCTACGTCCTGTATGCTGCGTAGCTCTGGATTGATTGGGCACGATTACAGGATGGTGCAATAGTGCGCCGTGGGTTGTATGAGATGTGTTGTGATGAGGTGATACTAGAGATCGGTCCCTGCCTTGCCTTATATAGTCCGGGAGGCAGGGTTACAAGTCGGAGTAGGGAGAGAGTACTAGTCGAGTACGTCTAGGAGTCTTCCATACAGCGCAGGACATGTACAGCTTCCTAATCGAGTACTTCTCCTCTGCAGTTCTTGTGCTCCACGCCTTCAGGTGCCGTGTAGCGCAAGCCGGGTAGTCCCAGGGGCCCACCGAGTAGTCGGTCCTGGAACCCACCGAGGTAGTGGGCCCAGGGAGGTCCATACGACACTTGGGTTTCAGGGGAAAGCCGAGTTGCCCTTTTTATTGAACCGGTGATGTTTACATGTTCGTCGCCAACTGGGGTGTTGGGCATGTGATTTACAACAAAAGACTTGGAAATCCTAGCTAGGGGTAGAAGCGATGTAGCTGTTGGATGTTCCTAGCGTTGGTGAGTTCTTCGCCGTCCTCGTTAGCTAACTTGTATGTGCCGGGCTTGAGCACCTTCACCACGACGTAGGGTCCCTCCCACGGAGGTGATAGCTTGTGGCGTCCTCGGTTGTCTTGGCGTAGCCTTAGGACCAAATCCCCCTCGCTAAAGTCCCGTCGGCGTATCTTCCGTGCCTGGTAGCGCCTGAGGGACTGCTGGTATCTTGCGAAGTGCATCAAGGCCACGAGGCGCGCTTCATCCAGCTGGTCCAGTGAGTCCTCGCGGGCCTACTGGTTCGTCATAGCCTCGCACCCTGGGCGACCCATACTCTAAGTCCGTGGGGAGGACGGCCTCCGCGCCATGGACTAGAAAGAAAGGGGTGAACCCGGTGGCTCTGCTTGGGGTGGTCCTTATGCTCCACACGACCGCAGGCAGTTCCTGGAGCCATTTCCGACCAGACTTATTCAGCTAGTCGAAAATTCTGGGCTTGAGGCCTTGCAGGATCATGCTGTTGGCACGTTCTACTTGGCCGTTGGTCTGTGGGTGTGCCACGGCTGCCCAATCCACACGGATGTGGAATTTGTCGCAAAACTTCAGGAATTTCCTGCCCGTGAACTGGGACTCGTTGTCAGTGATGATGGAGTTCGGTACTCCAAAACGATGGACGATGTCGGTGAAGAACGTCACCGCTTGCTCCGCCCTGAGGTTCGTGATGGGGCGTACCTCCACCCATTTGGAAACTTTGTCGATTGCGACCAACAAGTGGGTGAATCCCCCGGGCGCCTTTCGCAGGGGCCCGACGATGTCCAGCCCCCACACGGTGAAAAGCCATGTAATGGGGATGGTTTGCAGGACGTGCGCGGGGAGGTTGGATTTGCGGGCGTAGAACTAGCACCCCTCGCAGGTGCGTACGATCTCGCTGGCATCCGCGACCGCGGTGGGCCAGTAAAAGCCTTGGCGAAACGCGTTGCCTACGAGGATGCGGGGCGCGGCGTGGTGGCCGCAGATGCCCGCGTGAATGTCCCGGAGGAGCTCGCGCCCCTCGGGGATGGGCACACATCGCTGCAGGATGTCGGAGGCAGTGAGCTTGTACAGCTCGCCGTCGACGAGGGCAAAAGACTTGGCGATCCTGGCGAGGCGCCTGGCCTCGGGTCGGTCCGCGGGGAGTTCCCCTCGGTCCATCCAGGCGATGTACTTGTCGCGCCAGTCCACCCTACTGGGGTCGGCTCGACGTCCATGATCTCGGCCTCGCCGGCACCGTACCCCTCGAGGAGGGAGAGCACGTACGCCTCGTTCGAGGGGTCATCGTCCATGGGTTCTGCACCTGTTGGACTCGAGGGAGCCCCCGAGGGTTTCGTGTGGTTCGAGAGGTGCGGCTCGAGGGTAATGGATGGTTGGGCGATATCTCGAACGAAAACGTTCGGGGGGATAGTGATCCGCCCCGATGCAATCTTCGCGAGCTCGTCCTCCTCCTCGTTGTACCGGCGGGGCACGTGGTTCAGCTCGAGGCCGTAGAACTTGTCCTCGAGGGCTCGCACGGCTTTGCAGTATGCTTCCATCTTGTCATCGTGGCAGCTCGCGTTTTTCATGACTTGGTCAATCACGAGCTGCGAATCTCCCCGCACGTCGAGGCGCTTGACGCCTATCTCGATGGCGATCTTGAGGCCGCAGAGCAGGGCCTCGTACTCAGCCATGTTGTTTGACGTGGGGAAATGGAGGCGTACTGCGTACCGCATGTGCTCCCCGAGGGGTGACACGAAGAGCAGGCCCGGGCCCGCCCCGGTCTTCATCACCGAGCCGTCGAAATACAGAGTCCAGTGCTCTTCCTGGATCTGCGGCGGCGACAGCTGCGTGTCCGTCCACTCGGCGACGAAATCTGCCAAGATCTAGGACTTGATGGCCTTGCGCGGGGCGTAGGCGAGTGTTCCGCCCATTAGCTCCACCGACCACTTGGCGATCCTGCCCGCTGCGTCCGGATTGCGGATGATTTCTCCTAGCGGAAAGGAGGAAACCACCGTGATAGGGTGGGCCTCGAAGTAGTGGCGGAGCTTGCGCCGCGCGAGGACCACTGCGTAGAGCAGCTTCTGGACCTAAGGGTAGCGCGCCTTGGTGTCGGACAAGACCTCGCTGATGTAGTACACCGGCCGCTGAACCGGCAAGGCGTGCCCCTTCTCCGTGCGCTCTACCACGATCACGGCGCTGACCACCTAGGTGGTTGCAGCCACGTAGAGTTGCAGAGGTTCGCCGTCTTGCGGTGGTGTGAGGATCGGGGCATGAGTCAAGGACGCCTTCAGCTTGTCAAGTGCCTCTTGGGCCTCGGTGGTCCAGGAGAAGCGCTCGTGCTTCTTGAGGAGGCGGTAGAGGGGCAAGCCTTTCTCGCCGAGCCGCGAGATGAAGCGACTCAAGGCGGCAAGGCACCCCAGCACCTTTTGTACCCCTTTGAGGTCCCGAATTGGACCCATTCGCTCGATGGCTGCAACCTTTTCGGGGTTGGCCTCGATGCCTCGCTGGGAGACTATGTATCCTAGAAGCATGCCCCGCGGCACGCCAAAGACACATTTTTCGGGGTTCAATTTTACCCTGTTGGCCAATAGGCAGCCAAACGCGATGCTGAGGTCGCCAACCAGGTCGTCCGCCTTCCTGGTTTTCACGACTATGTCGTCTGCGTACGCCTCGACGGTTCGGCCGATATGGTCTCCGAAAACGTGCTGCATGCACCGTTGGTACGTTGCACTCGCGTTCCGGAGGCCGAACGGCATCGTGACGTAGCAAAACATCCCGAACGGCGTGATGAATGAAGTCGTGAGCTGGTCGGACTCCTTCATCTTGATTTGGTGGTACCCGGAATAGGCATCAAGGAAACAAAGTAGTTCACACCCGGCGGTCGAATCAACGATTTGATCATTGCATGGCAAAGGAAAAGGAACTTTAGGACATGCTTTATTAAGACTGGTGTAGTCTATACACATCCGCCATTTCCCGTTCTTTTTCTTTACTAGTACAGGATTGGCTAGCCACGTAGGGTGGAACACTTCCTTGATGAACCCAGCCTCGAGGAGCTTCCGCAGCTCCGCTCCAATCGCCCGCCGCCGCTCCTCGTCGAAGTGGCGGAGCCGTTGCTGCACGACGCGGGAGTGAGGTAGGATATCAAGGGAGTGCTCGGTGACCTCCCTCGGGATGCCTGGCATGTCCGAGGGACTCCACGCGAAGATGTCGGCGTTGGCGCAGAGGAAGTCGACGAGCACCACTTCCTATTTCGGGTCGAGGGTAGAACTGACCCTCAACGCCTTGCCCTCGGGGGCAGCAGGGTCGAGGGGCACTTCCTTGGTCTGCTCCGCGGCCTCGAAGTTGCCAGCGTGCTTGGTGGTGGAGTCGAGGTCCTCGTTGACCATCTTCTCCAAGGTGGTCACCAGCGCTTCATCCAGCGCCAGTGCTTCCGCGTGCTCTACGCATTCGACGTCGCAGTCGAAGGCGTGCTCGATGGACGAGTCCACGGTGATGACGTCGTTCGGTCCCGGCATCTTCATCTTGAGGTAGGTGTAGTTGGGGACAGCCATGAACTTGGCGTAGCAGGGCCGCCCAAGTATGGCGTGATAGGTGCCCCGGAACCCCACCACCTCGAAGGTGAGCATCTCCTTGCGGTAATTGCTTGGAGTGCCGAACCAAACAGGTAGATCGATCTGCCCGAGGGGCTGGACGCGCTTGCCGGGCGCGACGCCATGGAACGGCGTCGTGCTGGGCCGCAGCTGGTCCAACCCGATCCCAAGCAAGCGCAGCGTGTGCGCGTAGAGGATATTGAGGCTGCTGCCTCCGTCCATTAGGACCTTTGAGAACCGCACGTTCCCAATGACCGGGTCGACCACCAGTGGGTACTGGCCCGGGTTGGGGATGCGATTCGGGTGATCCTCGCGGCTGAAGGTGATAGCATCCTCCGACCAGTCAAGGAAGGAGGGAGGTGCTTTCTCTGTGGCGAGAACCTCGTGCCGCTCCCGCTTGCGCTGGCGGCTCGACATGTCGACGGTTGGCCCCCCGAAGATGAGGAACACGTTCTCCATGGCGGGGAAGCCGCCGGCGTCGCCATCACCTCCGTCCTTCTTGGCCTCAGCGTCCTTCGCGGCAGCGCGGCCATAGAACCGCTTGAGCAAGTCGCATTGCTCGAGGGTGTGGTTCACCGGTGTCTTGTGGTAGGGACATGACTTCTTCAGCATGTCGTCGAACACCCCTGGACCTCGAGGGGCCGGTCGAGGGCCCCGTCGAGCCGGGTCAACAGCAAGGGCCTCTGTGTCGTTGCCGTCGCGTCCCTACTCGCGCGCCTCACGGCGCAGCTTCTTCCCCTTCTTGCCTCGCTTGTCCTTCCGATGGAGCTCTTTGGACTTGCTGCCCTCCGCAGGCGTGTCGTCCGTGCGTTTGCCCTTCTTGCCGTCGAAGATCGCCCCCACGGCCTCTTCGCCTGAGGCAAAACTGGTGGCGAAATCGAACAGCTCGTTTGAGTCGACCGGTGGGCTGCACCCCAACTCGCGCACGAGGTCCCGGCACGTGGTGCCCTCGAGGAAGGCGTGCACAATCTCGGATTGCGCCACGCTTGGGAGCTCCGTGCAGCGCTTGGAGAAGCGCCGTATGAAGTCCCGGAGCGACTCGCCGGGCTTCTGGGTGCAGGAGCGCAAGTCCCAGGAGTTCCCAGGGCGCACGTACGTGCCCTGGAAGTTGCCGACGAATGTGCGGACCAAGTCATCCTAATTGTGGATCTGACTGGCCGGCAGGTGCTCGAGCCATGTCCGGGCTGAGTCGGCGAGGTGTAGGGGGAGGTTGCGGATGATGACCTCGTCACTGGTGGCCCCGCCCAGCTGGCACGCTAGGCGGTAGTCATTGAGCCACACGCGGGGATCCGTCTCCCCGTTGTACTTGACGATGGTCGTGGGCTGGCGGAAGCGCTGGGGGAAGGCCGCCGCGCGGATCTCCCAGCTGAACACGCGGGTTCCCGGAGGCTCCGGCATTGGCGAGCGATCCTCATCGCTATCGTAGCGTCCGCCCCGCCGAGGGTGGTAGCCTGCTGCCGCTCACGCATCCGCTTTTCTCGTCCGCCGAGCGTTGATGACGTTGCGGGCATCGCCGTCCCGTGCTTGCCCGCGCGTGTCGAGGAGCCGTTCTTTAGCCGGCGTGCGTCCCGGGTTGGTGGGGCGCTCCGTCGCTCCACCTGCTTGCACCGAGAGTTCGGCCCCTCGCGCGCCCCCATCGCCCCGCGCGTCCTCCCCGCTGGCGGATGCGGGACGCCGAGCTCTCGGCCTGCTGGACGGCCGCTTGCTCGATGAGCGCCTGCGCCTCACGGTGCAGGTTCCGCGCCTCGGGCGTTGAAGGGGCGGGCATGGCCCGCAACAGCGTCGCAGCGGCGATGAGCTTTTGGCTCGCTCGCGGAGGTGTATCCGGGTTGTCGACGTTGAAATCGGTGTTGATGCGGTCGCGGGCCTGTATGCCCAGCTCACGCGCGCGCTCGCCGTGCGCGGAGGCTTCTCCCGCCATAGAGGTGCGGAGCAACCGCACCGTCCGATACTCTTCCGCCAGCTTGGCCTCGAGCTCGCGGGCTTGGGCCAGCTGCGCATTGATGTCGGCCCCAGTTAGGGGCGAAGGAGCAGGGGCGCTTGGTCCCGCCGCCAGGCGGGAAGCGGTCCCTAGAGCGGGCGTAACTTCTCCGTCGCTGGCGCCCGCTGCGCCGGTGGCATTCGCTGGGTCGTTGGCGATGACGACGCAGCATTCCCGCGTGGGATCGTAGCTTCCGGTGCTGGACTCAAACCTCGAATGGGAAAGTATTCCGCACCTGATTCTGTCCCAAAGAACCGAAGGAGGCCCTAGGTCGGCGCCGGCGGGTATTGGGCCGGATTCAATCCAAGCCCGGTAGAACACCCCGACGCGGGGTTTGGACTGCGCGATACGGTCAACAGTATAGTTGTTGCCAAACGAAGCCTAATCGATCGAATGCCTCCAAATCCAGCCATGCCGACGGCGGCGCAGAAGCCCTGGGCCATCCTGGCCGCAATCCCTGAGGTTGCTATGGACAAGAAGGCAGCGAAGCGCGCCTTCCCGCCCGGCGCCGACTTCTCCGTCACCTTCGCCGACCCCCCGCGCCCCTCCGTCCTCACAGTGGCGCCCCTCCTCTCCCTCCCTGCCTGCCTCAACCTCCACCCATACGTCGCCGCCGCCGACCCATCCGGTCTGCTCCTCCTCTGCGGCACGCACCCGACGAGCACCGACTGCCTCATGGTCTCCCACCACGTCTGCGACGCGGTCACCGGCGAGGTCGTCACCCTCCCCTACCCTCCGTGCTCCATGTCCTTTCGCTGCGCCAGCATCGGTCTCATCGTCAAGGGCGACGCCGGCTGTATGGTCGCTGTGCTCCAGTCTGCACGATGCGACGGCGTCGACACCGGCGCCGCCGTGCTGTTCAGCTACAAGGTGGGTGACGACCGCCGCATGTGGCGCGAGAGGGAGACTGCCGCCGGCTCGCCCGGGATCCCCCGGGACTGGTTCCCCGAGGGTGTCGTCTCCCACGGCGGGATGCTCTGGTGGGTCGACCTCTCCCACGGCCTCCTCGCCTGCGACCCGTTTGCCGAAGAGCCGCAGCTGCAGCTGCTCCACGTCCCGCTCCCGGCGGTCACCGACGAGCTCCCCGCTGACACCATGTGGGCGCGGACGATCTCCCCGGTTAACCGCGGCACCCGCGGCTGCGTGAAGGTGAGCAGGGGGAGGCTGAGATACGTGCGGATCCATGGCGTCCTCGACGCGCCGCTGGTCAGCATGTGGATGCTCGTCGCGTCGACATGGTGTCCTGCCAGGAGGTGGGAGTGGATCCACGAGATCAGCATGCCATTGGCCGAGGTCTGGTCCGACGAGAGCTATGTGAACACCAAGCTGCCTCTGAGCATCCCTGCCCTTGCGTTCATCCACCCCATGGATCCCGACAGGGTCTGCTTCTTCCTCGGATCCTGCATCTTCGCGGTCAACCTGCAGCTGAGGAAGGTAACGGGGTTCAGTGAGTTTGAGATGCTTGACCCACCTCGCAGCCTTCGTCGAAAGCGCTCCTCTCACTTCGTCCATGCATGGCAGTATGATCCTTCAAACACTCGTATGTATCTGTCTATCTTGGCGCCAAATTTTTCCGATGTACTTCTATAATGCCATATTCCTTAATTTGCTTGCTGTTTGTGACCATGAATCACAGATTCCACAGTTCCAATTTTTCTTTTTTTTGGGGGGGGGGGGGGGGGGGGGGTAGGTGATAATGCCTTAAACAGGCCTTCATAAGTACCTGTTGACTTAGCTAGATAGGTGAGAGCTTGTGTGCCTGCCAACTGTATCTCTGCAGAATATATGCCCTGTTTATAATGCTTGTAATCTTTTTGAAGTGTTAATTAGTTTGCTCTCCTTAGCTTTTACATAACCATAGTCATTTCTTGTCTTAAAGGGCCTGAATTTGTATCGGCATGCTTGAGGCACGAGAAGTCAATTGCTGCTATGAGGTGAGTAGGTGACCTTATGATCTTGGTTGAATTTTTGTTTGCATATCAGTCAGCATCCAATGAGTATTTTCTATTGAGGGTCTAATCTTATCTTTTTTTTTATTCAGCTACTTTGGTAGACATCCCGCCTGGCGTAGAAACGGTGCGTACTATATGTAATTCTTCAATTACGATTGGATGTGATGTTTGTTTCGTCTAGGCTGTATACAGATGAAGAAATTTGAATATCGGGTCTCGAGCTTACACAAAGCTTATGTTTCTGCCTTTTGCCTTACTTATTAACTAGTCCACAAAACCAGTGTTTTGTCAAGTTTACATATGGCTCTGGGCCCAGTGTTTTTTTCAAATGTACTACTCCCTCCGTTCTTAAATATATGACATTGTTGACTTTTTATTCCAACTTTGACCACCAATATCCATTGAACAGTTTAGTTAACTAAAGTAAAATATATACAATTATCTCTATTGTCACATGTACTTTAGATTCAACTTGTAGTTTTATCAATTTACAAAAATATTTGCAGAAAAGACAAATAGTCAAACGAATGAAAAAAGTCAATGGTGTCATATATTTAAGAATGGATGTAGTATGTAAAAATTGATGGAATGTCAGTGTGTACTGTATTTATAGCGTCATGTTTATTTTGTTTCTTTCTTGGTTCCAGCGTTTTTGTATGCATGGGCTGATATTTTCTTCTGTGTTTTTCAGGTAAAATGATTAAGAGCTTTTGGGATTTAATAACCAAGAAGGAGCAGGAGATGGAGCAGCAGTGGCTGCAGCTGGTGCAGGAGCGGCGGCAGCGAGCTATGTGCCATGATTTCGAAAGGAGGTGTGAAATCTCACAAGAAATTAAGCAGAATCAGCCTTCCTCATCTAAGCGTAACAAAGCAGAATCAGCCGTCGTCTAAGTATGAATGAAAGGGTAGAGGCGTAGAGCAGCATATGTAGTGCATGTTTTGTATCATTGACTTTTGTAATGTGTTCATCCCTACTTCAGGGACGAAGCAGAAATTCAACTGGTGAGCAGACAGTGTTGACATGGATATAATATCCTCAAAGGGCGGTGACATAATTTCTGCACTGCTAAGATTGTTGGATTTCATTGCGCTAGTCTTAACGATGCAAAACATATCTGCGCTAATTGATGGAATGAAACATTGTGCACCCAAGGCAAGGACACATTTCAAGATTCAGTCATAGTTTTCAAATAGCGAAATGCACGTTGAGAATGAGAAAGACTCACCTCTAGACAGTCACAAACGCAGAGGCTTTTGGTGGAAGGTCATGCAATGCCATTAGAAATCAAGTGACATGTTTTTTATGTATATTACTGTACTAGAAGTTATGTTGCCAATATGAACACATTTAGAGTTGAACCACGTTAGATCCTTAAATCAGGAAAATCTAATTTTTAAAGAGAACAATTTATGTAACTTAATTACCTGAGGAATAAAAGAGAAAAATGTCTTTACCGTTTATTTTAACGAGACTGATTTTACATACGTGCTACTCTGTATGACCACAAATATAAGCATTTTTGGAGTTTACAGAAATCAACCTTTTTAAAATTTGAGTGTCATCAATAATAAAAGATTAGACCCAATGCAACCAACCAGGGTTTTTTTTACCGACCGCCGGACTTTTACCGCTCGGGAGCGGTAAGGGTAGCTACCGCAGTTACCGCGGTATACCGCTAAATACCGCTCGAATTCAAATTTCAAACCAAAACCGCTAAAAACCGCTAGTTCAAACGGTATCCAGGGGTATACCGCGGTATAAACTATTTATACCGCGGTATAAACTATTTATACCGCGCGGTAACGAGTTTATACCGGTGCAAAGAAAAAGACCATCCGGCTTCGAATAAATGAAAATTTTGGCATGGTGTTGGCACAAATTAGTGTTAAATAGCACCCCCAATCAATGATTTATAGTTATACATAGAAATACTACACCAAACACAATAATACTAGCCGTGTATAAGTGAGTTGGTAGTTCAAATACAAATAGTTCATACAACACAAGTTCGATGGTAGAAAGGAAAGATCCCCAGCTGGGTCGCCGAGTGGTACTCGGCGATGGACATGACATTCAAGCCTCTCGCATCCTAAATTCCATTTCTACCTAAAGCAACAATTCTATTTCTACCTCTACCTCACATCCTAAATCCTACCAAAAATCCTAAAGCAAAGTAAACCTAAATCCTAACACAAATCCTAGGTCCTAACACAATTCCTAAAGCCTAAATCTACTCAAAAGCAAAAAAATTACCTAACCGCGGTATACCGCGGCGTCGCCCGCGGTATACCGCTGCTCCTGCGTGGCTAACCGCGCCGCCCGCGCAGTAGGGGGTAGATCCGCCCGCGGCGCGCGCCACCCGCCGCTACCGCGCGGTAAACCGCGGTCGGGGGCGCGGTAAACCGCCGGCGGCGGCGCGGTAGGGGCGAAGCGGCGGCGAACGGCGCTTGGAAGCTTGCGGACGGGGAAGAAGGAAGGCTCTGGATGCTCGGGGGAACGCGGTTTGGCACGAGCTAGGTCATCTAGTTCATTTGGGCTTCATGGGCCTTAATGGGTCGGCCCATGTTTTTTTCTTTTTCTTTTTTTTCAACTTCTAAAGCTCCAAATAAATACCAAATGCACTCAAATTTGAAAACTTTCAACACCATAAGACTCTACAAATCATGAACTATTTTTTGGTGATTTTTATTGATTTTTTCATTTTTAATTTAAATTCAAATTTGAATTTTGGGACCGGTTGCTACCGCTGGGTACCGTTACCGTACCCCAGCTGTAGCAGCGGTAACCGCGGTATACCACGCGGTTACCACCGGTAAAAAAAAACCCTGCAACCAACTATCATAGTGTATAACTCTTCCGATCTGAAACATTTTGCTTTAATAGATATGGTGGGTCAAAGTACAATTAGTCAATAATGCATAAATAGTTCTTAATAAGATATAAATGAAATAAAATAAAGTATCAAGTAAAAAGTATTCAGGAAGCCATTAGAAACTAAATATGGATAAATTTACACTAAACGGTCACAAGATACTGCGTCAACAAATTTTTATGGTGAGAAAAAATAAAGAAAAACCAGGATGACCTACTCATCGAGAGTCATCTCACGAGCATATCAAGCACACTCTCATTGGCTATATGAGGATGGCGTTTTAAAAAGGACAAATCTGCCGATATAAATTTATAGTCCTTCAGGATTCTACGACGTTTACACAATGGAAACAGTATCCTCTTCCCCTTAGGGTCCTCCTCGTTGATCCATGCCTTCAGAGCATTTTCATGGATGGACTCCATTTTTGTAAATTCAAGAAGAACTCTGTCTCTTTTGCGAGCATATCCATCACCAAACAACAAAGAACTTTTGCAGACCCATAAACCACGCACCAAATATGCATACTCTGGAAGCACTTGCAGGATTTCTTCCTCTGAATAGGTTGGAGCAAGGTGCTTCAGAGCATCAAATTGATTTGCTTCTGAAACCTATTTTAAATAGGAAAATAATTTTTTTAAAAAAAGTAGAAGTCAACTTCAGAGTTCCAAGCATGCGTTCAACAGAAACATCTCAGTCTAACCTCTGTAAACCATTTTTTCAGGCGTTCACCCAGTGGTAGCAAAAGCATCTCCCTGTCATGAAATGCACATAAAAATATGTAACTTGGTATATCAAAATGCATTATACAGTTCAGACATAGCAACAACAATCCAAAGAAGTTGAAGAAAAGGCAGTCAGCCAGTCACTTAAAGAAAAGGGAATGCAAGAAAATGCAAAATATACACATTTGAAGCAAGACAGTTTCTTGAAAAATATTGGATGTAGCAAATTAAGTTGCGCTTTCGTAGCATGCGAGTAACAGAAATTTTACTACCATAGTATAATTATAGCAACACACAATTCAAAGTGCATGGTTTCATCTTCAAAATATTGACAAACTAACTGAGAAACAAATATTCTTCAACTAATATATCTGATGCAAAAATTCAAGTAACAGTAAACTTAAAATGTCAGATAGAAGATGTGAATACACCAAACTATGATGGGGTGTCGTGACCCATCAGTAAAAGTTGAAACCATTTTACATACATCCAAATTTACCTCCTGTAATCTCCAAAGGAAACAGAATGAATTGTGAGGATGCTCCCCTACATAACAAGAGTTCGTGCATTGTTCATAATAACACCTACTTACTGCAGTCACCTATTTTTTTCAACAACAGTTTGTAGAATTCTAGTTTTCTTTGACAACTTACAGGCATGCAAATAGCTTTTGGCACTCCAGCTGAAAACCATGCTGGATTTAGATATTGCAGGATAAAATATAGAAAAACGATTGACACATATTTAATCCAAAATAATAGTAACTTGCTTAACTAATAGACACCTTTAATGAATGGTGAAGAGCCAGGGAGAGTGGAGGGAGAAGAGCAAGGGATGGTGGGAGAAGAGGGAGAGAAGAATAAGACTGTTAACCAACGGCAAGAAGCTGGGCTGGGCCTTACCTTCTCCTTCCCTCTTTCTTTTTTTTCTTTTCTCTTTCTCTCTTTTTTCTAATGTGACTGTTCCTGCAACAGTGCAAACGCTTAATCACGTTTAATCAACGTTTACTCAGCCTAGACGCTACGCAGAGGCCTAGTGCCTAGCGTTTTCTTGAACATTGGTTAGGGGTGCAAATTGAAAATGATGTGGTGCACCTCCGAACCTCTTTAGTTCAATTATTTGCACTACTTCAGCTCAATTTTGAAGTAGTACAAATAATTGAACTAAGGAGGTTCAGAGGTGCACCTAACGGTTACCCCTTTGCAGCCTTAACATTGGTAATACCTGATGTTATGGTGGGCCGCAAGTACACCCGACGCAACAAGATTAGTGGCTAAGGTCAGCCATGGGATAAGATTGATTTGTTAGCTGGGTTGTTAGACTGGATTTGGTTAGTTGAGAACTCAGAGATTTGTTAGCAATTTGTTTAGGTGTGGCCTATAAAGGCGAACTGTTTTGGTTAATGAAGGATTAGCTGGAGATTGGATTAATCTCGTTAGCCCTCCCCTGAACCCCTGCCTACTTCCTCTCATGACGCCGGGAGACAGCACGGTGCCGCAACCTGCTCGCCGCTGGGAACCCAAACCCCGCCCACCCACCTCCTACGGTTACTATCTGCACCACAGTTCTAAGTCTAACACCTGATAAATCAGTTAGTTAAGACTTGAATTAACTTATACATCACAGAGATAGTCCTTTCATAAAATCAAAGAAAACGCACACTCAAGAAGAGAAGATCATAAAATATTACCATTATCGTAGTAATATCATAAAATGAGCTGCTTCACCAAATACCACAATTTCTCATAATGAAAGCAAAAGAGAATAGAGAAGTGATGTGCACTGCACCTTATTGCTTGGCATTTGTTAACATGCCTACGCCTAATTGAGGCTCCAGGACACAAGGACATTACGTAATCAGAGCTGAACAATAAGACAGGATCAGTTGTGTTGGCAAAATAGTTCCCAAAAAAAAGTTGTGTAGGTAAAGTAGGTAAAAAGGAGGATTGTTTGGGAAAATTTTGCATTAACCCTGACAATGATAATAACAAGCAAATACAGGAAAAAAAAGATGCCAACAAAATAAAGTTAACTCAATGCAGATACTGCAGTTCTAGAAAGTTATCGCATGATATTTCTTTTCGTTACAAGGGTTATGTCTAAATTCATGGCTAAATTTATGCACCTAGAAAGCCAATTCGACCTACGTTTTGAAACAAAGGGGGTATTTTTGTACTCGTATATTCTCTGCTTCCAGCATTCGTTGAGGTTAATATCTAGTCTATCCCCAAATTATTCTGGACAAATTCTCTGCTTTCAGCAACGTTAACCATGCATGCATATGCACCGTTGCCAATCTCACTATCAAAATATTATGATTAGATTCGGAAAAAATACTATTGAAGTCTTGATCCAGAACTACAGAAAGTATCAAAGTACAGAGCAACAATTACATCCATTTTTTGCCATTACATCAAACACAACCAAATCCTGTGTTTAAATCCATAGGGTTGAAAAGCAAAATCTTATGTGTTTCCTATTCATGTGTTGGTGATCCTGTTCTAAAACGCAGCCGCCAACAAACACAGGCACTAGGCTGCCTAGTGCGTGGTTGTTGCCTCACTCTCGGTGCCGGCTAAACAGTAATTAGGCATTCGATGTCAGGCTATCGTGCAGACTACCTTTTACAGAAGAAAATGACACATCAACAGCAACATATCTTGCTAAAATAAACTGGCAAGCAAACAGGAGATAATAAAACTACAAACAGGTAGCATTTATTTTTGCAATGTAGTAGTCTAATCTTCTTGGATCCAATTAGAAAATTTGTTGCAAACAATGAAACATAATCCAGCACTCCCTGGCTACATCAAGGCCACATCAGTTTCCACTTTATGCCAAGTTTGATCTAATCTGGGTACAATATTGACAAATCTGCCATTTTTTAAGTTACCATTAACCCTCCCAAAACAAAGTCATGTCATGTATTTAATAATTCTGTTACCAAATTTACAAGTATTTAAGCTGTATATGTGAAAATTGAAAAGGTGCTTTCATACCACTATAGTTTTAGACATACTTCCAATATATATTATATTAGAAAAGAGTGGTGAAAACACATTATGCGACCATTTATCCATTTAATAAAAGGAAATGTCAACAAAGAAAGCTGCAGTATAACTGAACCACTTCTTAGAAGACAATAACGAAAACTCATGAAGGCACTCACTTCCTCATTGTGAAATCAATAGGTCCACCCTCATTTGATATCATCTTATCATGGTATTTGGTTGCAATATTACTCCCTGCTGGTTGGTACGTGAGAGAAATCCATGGCTGGAACAACAAGAGTATGTAAAGAACAGAACAACATCAAGCATGCAAAAACATTGAACTTTTGACAAGTTATAATGTTATTAGCAAAAGAAAGACACATGAAAAGTCACATAATTACAAGACCCATTGTTTAGCAGAAATGGTAAAATACAATATTGTACTAAAGGTGACCATGAAGACTAGATAGTGCAGATGAATTTTCCAAGGAAGTAAAGATAAAAATGGTACTATCATACCTCAGAATCTTCTACATGGTCCTTAGAATCCTCTTGGTGCTTGTCTCCCTGTAAGCACATGAAATATGATTATGAATAGACCATAGCACCAGAAGCTGTGTTCAATCTACTCTTATGAATGGTGTCACCAGAAGCTGTGTTCAATCTACTCTTATGAATGGTGTCACCCCTTTTATATGCAACTGACGAAAATAACCACAACAGAAAGTAGGAAGCTTACCAACCAAAAAAAGAAAAGAAAAGCTCGACAGAAAAAGAAAAATAATGCCAATAAGATTAAGGGAAAGCAGTATTAAACAGTTTATCACAAACACCCAGAATGAAATAAGTTGGACCATGTTCCAAGGCCATAATAATCTATCTCCTTGGAATTTTGAATCAAAATAAGCAGCATCTGTCTCATACTTGCAGGCAATTAGACTCCTTCAGATATTCTATACGTAATCGGCATAAGTATTGGACAGCATAATGTCGGTGCGGAATGTGGTCCCGACACTAACCAGTAATGAGCGCCAAGGTTTATCCCTCAATGGTCGATGCTAAGCAATCAAAGACACAAGGTTTATCCTAGTTCCGGCCGAGGGCCGTACGTCCAGCAGTGGTGTGCTCGAGGCACTATATTGCTCAGCACCGGGGGTGCCTGTAGTGGGGCAGCTACAAGCAAAGCGGGAGAGGAGGCGTGGCCTCCAAGTCCCTGGTGAAGTGGCTGAAGATGTTGTGGGAGAGTTGGAGAGCTAGTATGTGGTGTGTCGTGTGTTGTTTGTTCGTGTCCTCTCATGCCCCTTGCGGCGGGGGAGTTCGCCTTCCTTTTATAGACCAAGGAGAGGGCGGATTACATGCATGCCGCACTATTCAGCTACATGGGGAGGTATGGCGCGCCGCGCGGTGGAGTAGGCAGCCGCCTTGACAGTCCTTGTCGCGATCTGGTCATCATGGCGTATCTTGTACCTGAACAGTGGTAGCTTCGAGGGTAGGAATGCAGTGGTTGGCCGTGATGTTCCCCAGGCGGGCTCGAGGGGGTTGCTAATGTCGATCCGTACGGGGCATAGTGGCAGGCATGGCGGCGTCCCGTTCTTGCACGCTTCTCAGTGCCGAAGCCTGTTATCACAGTGCCCGACGTGGGGTTGCACGCGCGGAGGCGGCCGCCTGCTATTAGCAGTAGCAGGGATGGCGCCCCGCCGGCCTAGCATCACGACCTAACCCTGCAAAGTCACGGGAAAGCAAATCGAGGGTGCGGCCGGCCCCCCTTCGAGGGCTCGGCGCGTTAGCCGTACGGGAGTAGGCGGCGCGGCGTCACGGGGCTAGCACCGGCCACGTCGCACAGTCCCCCACAGTGGCGGGGATGGGTTCCCTCCTAGGGAGTTGGTGCTACAGGACCGGGGCGCGAGTCCCAGGCGCATGATGGCGCCGCCCCTCCGTTTGTCAGAGCATTAAATGCCCGTACCCGCGTGTGGGGACGGGCGTGCGCGTGCGGGGCGCCCTCGAGCGAGGCGGAGGCCGTTCGAGGGCGATGTGAACCCTCGAGCGAGGCGAAGCCCGCTCGAGGTAAGCGCACACCCTCGAACGGGGCGGAGCCCATTCGAGAAAGGTGTGTGCCCTCGAGCGAGGCGGAGCCTGCTCGAGGGGATCTTTGAGTGGGCTGCCTTGGTGGGCCGCCGGGGCCGCCGCGGCGTGGACCGTGCCCTGTGTGCGCGCTTAAGAAAGGTGCGCTTAGCTTTGGTTTTTTGCAGGTTTTAGGCGGGGTTTCCCTGGTTGTTTAAGGGGACCCCCAGGGCTGTCCCCGACACATAATATTTTGCATGTATGCGACACTTCAATCAAAGTGATCATATCGAAAGGGCAACATTGCAGAACAAAAGAGCAGGACAAGTTTCGAGCCAGTAAACCTTTAGAGCAACAAATGGTGCTAAATCTAACAAAAAAATAATTGTGCAACACCTTACAAGATGAAGCCTTTGAGCCACTAGCACCACCATTCATTTCCCGAGATTGTAAAGCCTGCCTAGTATATGCTCGACCAGAAAATGCATGTGACACTGATGGTCGCAGTTGCACAACTGCATCGATATGATTCAAATGAACCTGCAAAAATAAAGAAAGAATTTAACTCCACAGAACATAACAAATAAAGATCTAATGCTAGTGATTAGTCTCATGTTGACTAGTAAGCTACAAGCCAACACGTTCTCTCTGGAGGCCAAAAACGTGGAAATGTGTTTTGAGTTCTGAGTTGCAAATAATAATTGCTAGGTGTAAAAGACAAGAAGCTATAAAGACAACAAACTCAGCACCACTGGAACAGTGGGGGTAACTTGGGGAAAGCGTTCAAGGGTACAGAGTCAAATCAGAAATAATGTAACTGACTGTAACAAATAAGCACTAGCTTTATCTCTGATTCTTGATGCAACTGCGATAAAACATCTTAACATGAGATGGGAATAAAAAATTGATGATGCAACCAGGAGTTATGTTACCCAGGGGCTTATTCAGATAGAAAGGCGGCAACTTAAACACAAGAGAACACTAACCTTGCCCTACTAATACAGCAAAATTCATTAGGACATTTATGACTCGCTTCACTGTTGTTACCATATATATTCTATACTAAGTGTGGAATGCCAATTTAATAGGCTGTATCTAGCTACTCATTACCGATATGTGTCTACCAACTAAAGAACCACAGAAGCTGTCATAAAACTTACCAAGTTGCCCTTAAGTACTCCAACCACGTAATGTGAAACGTCATCTGCCTTTGATGATGATAGTGTCTGTTAACAACACAAAGGACAAAAACACGATATCAATGAGATATGAACAGATTTTGTGATAAAATTATGTGAATGTTAGCAGAACTAGTACACAATTTAGATACTCCTGCCAACAGAAAAAATCTAGGAAATGGCTCTAGCCACTTCTTGAAAGTGTGATTCTCTTTCAGAAATATAGATTGAAAAAATCATACGAATAATCTTGTCTTGAAAATTAATTTCATAATATCATACGTGTGTTGTATTTCATACAGACATTCAAATAGGAAAGAGAAGTCAAAATTGCACTTGGTGTTAATGTCCAAAACGCTGACAATGCTGCCCCATCTCTTCAATGCACTGACATTAACACACAGGATCATAAAAAAAACAATTCAGTAAGTGATTCTTATCCTATGTTACTTGATGTTGTACGATGCAGCTAATCTTTATCTCTAGCTCTAAGCTACAGCCGGATCAAAACCTCAACCAGAGATTATGCAATAGGAAAATAAACACTGAGCAGTTATATGTCATTTTGTATAAACAATGAGCAGAAAGTTCATAATCAATCACATTGACCACAAAAAGCATGGGACACAGAAAGCAGTAAAAACGTAGCCAAGAAACGAACAACTGATGTTCTTCATAGAACAACAAAACTAGGGTGACACAGTTAAATATCCAAACATGAAACATAAAAAAAAGATAATTTTATCGACACTGATCAGATTAAACCAACTAGTGAACACAAATTCAACTCTGCCTAAGGGCATCACATAGCTAATAAGTACATTTAAATAGTGGGTCGTGTGATTTTGCAAGATCAAAAATCTCACTTGCTTTGTCACTCTGAAAGGTGCCTCTTGGTCATAATTTTCACTCTGTGTATCGACGCTCAAATCAACTTCAACTTCTGAACTCAATGGTTTCACACGAACCTGATATATTCATAATCCTTTTGCCGATTAAGATATATTCTAGATACTAGAAATTCACAACAGCAAAAAAACAGATGCAGTTAATTGAGAATGTACCTCTTCACATCTCTCATTTAACTCATACATGCGCCAACATGGCCTCAGGGGATATTGCATAATGTACAGCTGTGGTACAGATTATAAATAAAATAGCTATTTAGAGACAAATATAAATTGAAACACAATTTCAGAATAGAAATACATTTATTGTTCAATTCATTATGAAGAAACAAAAAAAATTGATAGATGTTCAGGGCAGATTTAAAAGAAGCCTAGTATAAGCATTTTAAAAGGGCGTACTTGCTCATCTAATTTGATATATGCAGATGTTTAATATGAATACATTCTTAGTTTACCACAGTCTAGAATAAACAACATGAAGAGTTTATAATCAACACTTATAAGCCTTGAGAACAAGTGTGTACGATGCAATTCATTCTGAATAATGACTGCATGAGCATGCAAATGCAAAGATGAGGAGACAAGTAGCTCAAGAGCATGATTGGTTAGGTGGTTCGACAAAGTTATCATGCTAATAAGGCCACTTCCAATGGGAGTTTCATTCTCATTAAATTGCATGCCACCTAGGATTTTCTTTTATGATGTGGCAAAAAAGTAAAGGAGAGAGAATAATGAAACCGTTTCTATTTTGTTGATGTGAAACAAAATCAAATCTTGCACTGGGATTGGCCTAAGATACGCATGCAAAGATGAGAAGTAAATGAACTTGCCCAAAACCCAACAGAATGATCCAATTCAATTTGGCACTTGGCATGACATCGAAAGTGCAATGAATAAAAACTAAATTAGATTGCCACAACACCCAGCAGAATTATCCAATTTAACCTGCCATTCAGTTTGAGATGATCCAATCTTATTTCACCCAACAGAGAAAAAATCGGTTAACTTCAAAGAATCTCACGAACCAATTCAGTGCCTAGTAAAATTCATGAACAAGCACTCAAGCAGAGCCTATATATGATTAGGCAAAGCAAAGCTAAGGGGTATCAGTCAGAGCCGGCAATTACACAGACCGTCAGAGCCGGAGACATCGTATTCGTCAAGCGGTCGAGAACCCAATGAATGGGGGAAAAATAAAAGGGACGGAGCTCCGCTAGACATTACCTTGGTGTCGTCATCGAAGGGCTTGGGGGTGTAGTACACATCGATCTCGCGCACGACGAAGTCTTCCTCCTCCTCCGCCGCCTCCGCCCGCTCCCCAACACCAGCACCGTCCCCCGCCCCGTCCACCCCCGTAGCGTCCAGGCGATCATCCTCCAGCGGCGCGGCGGTGGCGGCCTCGGGCTCCGGTTCCGCCGCCGACTCCGGCTCTGGCACCGGCTCCGATATGGGCACGGCCAACGGTACGGGCTTTGGCTTGCGCTTGGCCTTGGGGCGGAAGCGGGTGGAGGGGGCGCCGGCCGGGGAAGCGGCGGACGAGGCCGCCGGGGCGTCGAGGGAGGCGAGGTCGGCCATGTCGACGTCGGCGTCGAGGGATGGCGGCTTGTCGCCGCCGGTCGCCATCGTCGCCGCGGGACGACCTAGGGTTTCGTGAGTGTGAATAATTTGGGGGGTTTGGACTTTGATCAAGGGCCTGGGGATTTGGGTTTTGCGCAGCAGTTTGTGGCTTTTGGCAACTGACATCGCTGATCGCTCGCTATCTTCCAGCCTTCCACGGTTGACGGTTCAGCGTTTTGGGGTTTAGGGCATTCCTTCCACCTACTCCGGCGCTTGCCGTCTGATTCGATTCGAGAAGTCGCGCACCGTTGGATCCAACATGTTGCTCGCTTTAGGTCGGTTGGTGCGGAAAGTTACCAAGAAAATAAATTTATATGAGTTAAATGCATCATTAGAGCATCTTCAGCGGGGGCCTCCATATGGGTCTCTACTCCAAAATTTGGAGGTTTGGTGCAAAAATACATCTCCAGCAGGGTCTCTAAACAAGCCTCCATTTTGCATACCTCTCCAAATTCCCCCTCCCACCCTCCATTTCTGGAGGCCCTCCGTTCCCCCTCCAAATGTGGGCCCCACCATTTCTTTCTTTTTTTCCATCTTCTCCCCCTGCCACACCCCGCCGTCCTCCCTTGAGATCTCGGAGTCCACGGAGCTGGCCATCGACGAGATCTCGCCGCCACCGTCCTCCAGCAGCCCGGACGACAGCCGCGGAAGGGAGGTCGGCGTGATCACCGGCGGGCGAATGCGCGCGTCAGAGATGCTGATGCAGCTATTCTCCTACGGGTCCATGCGCGGACACGCGCGTGGGCGCTCCGACCTGCCGACGACGAGCGCCGGTGGCAGTAGCAGGCATGCGGCGGAGAAGGAGGCCGACGCGTACGTTACGCCGGCGAGAGCGGACTGCTCGTCGTCGTGTGGTGGTGAGATTGGCGCCGGCGTGGGTGATGTCACAGAGCGGGACTACTTCAGCGGCAGCCTCGTCGAGAGCGACGGCGGCAACAAGACCCGCGGCGGCGGCGATGTCGCTCACCTCCTCAAGAGGTCATCCTCTCGCAACGCCGACGAGGGCGCGCGCGAAGTTGAAGGTGCCGGTGGCGGCGAGGGAGCATGTGGTCCGCGCCGGGTGCCTCGCCTCCCGAGGGAGAGGAACCCGAGCGGCGCCCTTCAAGAAAGGTCAAACTAAATCCACGGCGGCGGCCGAGAGCAGGGTCGAGGGCGGCGAATGCACCAAGGGCGGCGCGACGACGGAGCCGGCAGACGGGGCGGGGAGTGAGGCCAACTGGGGAGGGGTCACGGGGGGTGGCCTGGCCGTGAGTGAGCCCGCAAGAAGACAGGAGTTATTGGAATCTTTGGATGACAGATGGGGTCCACCTCAAAATAGAGGTCTGAATAGATATCCGGAGTTGGGTAACAATTTTGAGCCTCCATATTTTGAAGTTGGGCCTGCAAAAGAGATTTGGAGGCCTCAATTTGGAGGCCCCCACTGGAGTTGCTCTTAGTACATTATTTTCAAGTTGTTCATTTGAGATCTTAAGGGCTCCCTCTGTCCCAAAAAGAATGTCATTCTAAAAATTTTAGGACAAATTATTAAGGAGATGAAATGACCTCGATTGCCCCTATTTATTTGTCATATTAGGTGCTAATTGGTTGTTCCATGACTACATGCACATGCACACATGCCAAATTAAGCAAAACGTCATTCTTTTTGGGACAAATTTTGAATTCTAAAACATCATTCTTTTTGGGACTGAGGGAGTATATGTAATTTCATTGCTTCGTTAATGAAATTCAGAGGCAGACCTTAGTGGAAAAAAAGTTGCTCATTTGAGAACAACTTGGTCGCTGGGTGGGCTTAGGTACACCATCTCTCAGATTGTTCATCTGAGAACAAATACTTTGGTAGGTGATTGCGGATGGGTGGTCATCGAGATGACACGTGGGAAAGACAACATACACAAGTTATGTGTTAGCGAATACATATTTTTTAAGCCCTTGCTATTACGGATTAGCTAAAAGTACTCATTAAAAAACTACTGGTTTTCACGACAATCACCGGGTTTTCAAGATCTTTTGTAGGATTATGTCAAAATTTCATCCAACTTAGCATTATGTCATGACTGTTTTAAGTTAAAATTAAAGCTAACTTTATGTCCTGACTGACGTCCTATTTGCTTAGCTTATCAGCCACTAGCCAACAATATTTTTCTCTCCCAACAAACCAGCCACAACAACCAGCCAGCAGTATTTCTCTCAGAACAAATCAGCACCAGCCACCAGCCAAATGAATAGACTGTGATTAAGTTGAAGAAGGGCACATGTAGATGCCTAGATGTGAAATCGATGCTGATTTAAATATGTTGCACGTCAAGATATATAATATGATTAAGGGTGGGCATTCGGTCTATTCAGTCATTTTAGTTCGGTCTATTCAGTGTTTGAGAATTTCGGGTTTTGGAAAAGTGAGGACCGAAGTTTTAAAAACAATAATAGGAACTGAATCCGAATGGATCGATTACTTCGATTCGGTCTATTCGGTCCACCGAATGATCCAAATATTCATAAGTATCCTTGTTACCTCTCAAAATTCTATGGTAAAAATTCAAATTCCCATCTTATTTCAACTCTATGGATGTAAGAACTACTCGACTAGAGCAACTAACTAAAAGTTCATGAAAAATTTCAATAAATAGTTTAAAACACAAAGTTATAGCATCATAGTTTGAATCAAAATACACAACTATATTGAATTTCGGGTTATTCGGTCTATTCGGGTCATATATCACAAGAACCAAAACCGAACCCGTAATCTGAATTATAAATTTATTTGGACCGAAGCCCAAAACCCGAATAGACCGATTATTTGGGTTCGGTTCGGTTTTCGGGTTTCGGGGTCATAGTGCACACCCCTATATGCCCTATATGTAGAACAATGTTTTGTTTCATTTCAACCTACAAATGAGCTTTGATGCTAAAAGAAATTGTGGAAACTAAATCTGAAAATGAATACAACTCAAATAAATTGTAGGATTAGCAAGGACTTTCAAAAAAACACTACACATTTGCTACATGGGTCGTGTTTATTCCAGTGCCAATTATGGTTACCCATGTGCACACACCTGGCAAGTTGTTGTCTCCAAATAAACAACGTGAAAGAAGATGTGTTAACACCAAAATTTGGTAAGGAGTCTGACTTGTGGGTCCGGTTCGATAAAGAGTCCGTCTGGTGGAAGGAAGGATCTTTTCAGAGATATTCGGCAAAGAGATCTGCGGTCGGCTATCTGCTCCAGTTCGGCAAAGGAACAGTAAAGCTGATTTTGCGGGATTGGACGGTGACGTGGCTCAATCAGGGGGAGCGAATGGATGGATAGGCGATCAAGCTTAGAGATAAGTTAGGTAACGAATCCATTCGAAGTTGTACTTTACAGGGTATAAATATGACCCCTGAATGTATGTATCAAAAGACAATCATTCTTCAATACACACCGGCTTTACGCCAAACCCTAGAGTCCTTTGTCGTGTCGTCGAGTTCTTCGAGAGGGTTCATCGATCCGTCGACCTCCGTGAGTACCGGCAACCTTGTATCATGTCTAGTATCATGCGGTGGATTTAGATCTGATGCAAGTAGTCTTGTTACCATGCTTCGTGTCATGCGGTAGATTCAAGCTTGGTTCAAGAGGGTTTCTTGTTAGGTCATGAGCCATGCGGTAGGCTAAGATCTAGCTTGAAACTAATTATCGGCTCTATTGGATTTTGGCAAGATCTGATAGATTCATTAAGTTACCCCGTGTTACTTTGAGTTTTACTTTATGTTTAAATTCATGTAACACACTTTTGCCCAATCTAGATGGGTTTGGATCGGCTTTACTTCTTTTACGATCCTTGTTCGAGTAGATTTCATGTTTTAACACGTGGATCTTGTGCTTTCCGATAGCCGAAACCGAATCGATCTAGGTTGTTACGTGTTGCGGGTTCAAGCTTGCTAATGTTTGTATAAATCTTGAAAGAGCCGGGTATCATGCGGTAGATGCAGGTTTTTGGGTTGCTTTGGAGCTAGTCATCCGGTGGATTAGATCCCAAATCAATCTGATAGATTTATTTACTTGGTAATGTTTGTTCCTTCTTCATGGACCCCGAATCGGCTGTTCAGCCGTAATTGGTTATGTTTATTCACGAGTAGAACACGTGCGTTATTCATGCTTTAAATGATGTATGCTTTTAGCTTTCCATATTTAGATTATATCATGCGGTGGATAGATCTATTTGTGGAAAGTGGTACGGTTTTTTCATGCAAATTGTATCATGCGGTGGATAGATTTGTTTGATATCGTACCCGACGGGTTTTAAAGTAACTAGACATGCGGTAGACTAGTGCTTTGGATCTATGCATGCTTGTTTATTACATGATCATGTCCGTGCTTTACTTTATTCATTTATTTAATGTTAATCTTCATGGGGATCGGTCATGGCTTCATGCATGCACATTCTTGTTCAAACAAAGACCGATCGCTGTCATGCTTACGTCATCCATTCGGCAATATTACTTTTTCCCCTTTGCAAGTTCCCGAATGGTTGTAGTTCATTGGCAAATAGCTTTCTATAGCTATGTGTCATCCCATACGCTTCTTAGCCGTAAATATGGAAGCTGTCCGGTACCACCGGCAAGTTCCAAGCTTTGGTATCTAACTGCTTTGTCTTTTGTTAATTTTCAGGAAAAATTGACTGGCACGTCTTGTTACTCTTTGCGCGTGTGAAGCCAGCTTTGTTCGGCTTGTTGTGTGTTTGGCGCCGGGTGCACTTTTCGCGTCAACAAGATGTACCTAAACGCACCCACCTACCAAGTTGTTCTCAAATGAACAATTTGAAAGATGATATACCTAAGCGTACTGACTCGCTAAGTTTATATATTAATGGCGCATTTAACTCTAAATTTAAATGTAAGGCATGTTTTAACTAAAACAACTCTACTCTTATTAACATCTCATTTGTCCCCATAGATGTTTTCAACACTAACACGTTATTTGGCAAGGTTCAAAAAGGCGGCGATTAGGCAGCGCCTAGGCAGGATTAGGCACTAGGCAGAGGGGTTCCACCACCTAGGGGGACGCCCTAGGTGGGCTGGGATGTCGCGCGATGGCAGTGACGACGGAGACTGGGACGTCATCCCGCGGCGGCGCACATGGGGAAGTCTGCCTACTACAACGACCAGAGGAGGAGGAGGCAGGGGTTGGCGGACAGAGAGACGGAGGCATGGGCGGACAACGGCGCGCAGACACGAGCAGGCAGCTACGATGGGAAGAAGAGTCGAATGGATGAGACGGGGAGGAGGTTAGAGATAAGTTGGAATAGGTTAGACTCGTTGGGAATGTTGGATTGTTTTGATGGGCCTCAGTTCAATTTTAGTCCCAATAGTCTCCTAATTTGCTTTTAGGTAATATATGTGTATGACAGACATGTGTATACGTGTAGCATCGCCTAGGCTCTAGGCAGTGAGTCACCGCTTAGATTTCGCCTAACCCCTTCTTGAACTTTGGTATTTGGCTGTACTCCCTCTGTCCCTTAAAAACAGTTGCCCAAGCTACGGTTTCATGTCCCAACAATGTCGTTTGTCTACCGGTCACTAGCCCCTAGGTGCACTGCACCACACAACTGCTCTTTCCTTTCTCTGGTTGCTAGCCCCAAGTAGGTGTGAAATGAGTGTTTGCTTGGACTTAATTACCCCATGTTGTCGTAGGGGTAGCAAGGTCTTTCTTCTGATTGCATTGGTTACCGCCTTCATTTGGCAACTATTTCTCGAAATCTTGTTTAAATATATGAACTATACCAATCCATTCAAAACTGAGTTTGCCAACTATACAATTTTGTACTAAAAGTTGGCAGGGTTGTAGTTGAAACCAATCCATTCAAAATTGAGTTAGCTAACTACTATACAACTTTATACTAAAAGCATGCATGGCAAGGTTGTGGGTGTCGGTGTTTTAGACCGGCAACCTACTAAGGGGGTACCCGAAGTAGATGAATGTGGCCTCGCCGAGATCGGTAACTCGAAGGAAGAGACACGTGACACACAATTTAGACAGGTTCGGGCCGCGAGGTGCGTAATACCCTACGTCTCGTATCTTTGTGTTGCTGTGGATTGATTGGGTACGATTACAAGATGGTGTAATTGTACGCCGTGAGATGAGATTGGATGCCTAGAGAGGGGTCCCTGCCTCGCCTTATATAGTCCGGGAGGCAGGGTTACAAGTCGGAGTAGGGAGAGAGTACTAGTCGAGTGCGTCTAGGAGTCTTCCATACAGTGCGGGACATGTACAGCTTCCTAACCGAGTACTTCTCCTCTGTAGTCCTTGTGCTCCACGCCATCAGGTGCCGTGTAGCGCAATCTGGGTAGTCCCAGGGGCCCACCGAGTAGTCGGTCCTGGTACCCACCGAGGTAGTGGGCCCAGGGAGGTCCATACGACAAGCCCCCGAGTACTTTGTAGTCGAGAAGGATAGCTTCAAGGAATTTTGACGGCCTTAACGAGTAGTCCTCAAGCGTCCCCGGGTACTACAAGTCAAAAGTCCTCAAGAGTATTCGAAGCATCCCGAGGCTGGAATGTACTCCAGCTGATGTCTGGGCAATCTTGAAGTCTTCTCGAGTAGTCCCAAGCGTCCTCGAGTGCTGCCCTCGAAGGTCTTCAAAAATGCTCGCGTTGTCTTGAAGCCAAAGCTGATATGGAAGTGCGATTGCAAAATTGCACTCCATATGGAGTAGCCCCCGAGCCTTAGGTTGAGTCGCAGGCTCTGGCTGAGGGTCCATCTGAAGTCTTGGCAAGAATATCTCGAAAAATTCGGAGAGAAAAAACCGAAGGACACGTGGCACGGATCCCCCGAGCCTTGAGTCGAGTAATTCCTCTCGAATTGAAGGGTCATCTTGTAGAATGTGTCCTGAGATGCTCCTGAGTCTTGTCGCTTCCCAGGTAGTCGAGTAGAAGTAGCCGAGCCCCCGAGGTGAGGCGCGTCGACTAGTAGAATACGAAGAGTCACGCGCGGCCGCTGAGTCAGCCGAGCGAAGACTTATCCATCCGGCCGTTGGAGGGTCGTTTTGACTTATAAATAGAAGCCAAAACCCTTAGGGTTTTTTCACCCATCGCAGCTGTAGCCATTTCGAATAGATCTTGGCCAGAATCACCACTAGCGCACGCCGCTGTCATATGGACCTCCCTGGGCCTACTACCTCGGTGGGTACCAGGACCGACTACTCGGTGGGCCCCTGGGACTACCCGGCTTGCGCTACACGGCACCTGAAGGCGTGGAGCACAAGGACTACACAGGAGTAGTACTCGGTTAGGGAGCTGTACATGTTCCGCACTGTATAGAGGACTCCTAGACGTACTTGACTAGTACTCTCTCCCTACTCCGACTTGTAACCCTGCCTCCCGGACTATATAAGGCGAGGCAGGGACCGATCTCTAGGATCACCTCATCCAATCTCCTCTCATACAATTCACGGCGCACTATTGCACCATCTTGTAATCGTGCCCTATCAATCCAGAGCTACGCAGCATACAGGACGTAGGGTATTACGCACCTCGCGGCCCGAACCTGTCTAAATTGTGTGCCACGTGTCTCTTCCTTCGAGTTACCGATCTCGGCGAGTCACATTCATCTACTTCGGGTACTCCCCGTAGTAGGTTGCCGGTCTAAAACACCGAACGGTGGCGTGCCCGGTAGGGGCTCTCGCCGAGATCACATGGCGAACTCGACGGCTCCCGTCCACTTCAAGCCAACCGTCGCCTTCAACCGCGGCGACACCTTCGTGTTCGGCGCACGGGTGCGCACCGGCGATGGCGCGGGCTCCTTCCGGCGCGCGCGACCATGCGGCCCAACCCGAAGACGAGGCTTCGTGGCCGCTTCCCGAAGTTGTCACGGGTGAACTCGCCCCGCAAGTTCGGCGAAATTTCACTCTTCAACCACCACCACGACTTCGAGCTCGAGTCCGTCTCCAACACGAGCTCGACGTCGCCATGGGCCATCGCTTGCGAGCCGGGCCGCTCGGCCATCGCGGGCGGTCCCCTCATCTCGCGAGCGCTCGCGCGCGGCCCCCGCACCCTCGGCGGGCCCGCGTGGGGGCTCCCACTTCGCGCGGGCCGGCAAGGAACCCGTGCCCGAGTACAACTCGGACTCCGACGCCGCCCCCGATCACGTTTCGGACTCCGGCCCTCTCTCCGAGGTTCTACTCGAACCCGAACTACGAGTTCGACTTCGGGTCGGACACGAGGAGCCCGAGTCCGAGGACAACTCCACCGAGCTTCCCTTGTCGGGGCCGGCCTGCGGGGCGGTTATAAAATCCATGCCGGCCGGGAGATACGTCTGCGGCCGGACCGCAAGCCCGGCCGACCCGATAAAGGGAGACTCACGCTACGTCGCCTACATCGACTCGGCGCCGTTCCGGAGGGAACACCCCCGGCCGGGGCCGACTCGAGCACACCAGGCGAGGTGGCACCTTCGAGTCCGGCCTTGGCACCCCTGATCGCCAAGTCTTCATGGCTGCCGGCGACACCCCAGGGCCTTCGGGCACGGCTCAGGACAAGTACCTGGAAGACATCTCCTCCGACGAGCTCTCTGCTGACGCTCCACCGAACGAGAACCCTGCAGACAGAGACGCTCGGCGTGAGCGTAACCGGAAGCGCAGCGAATGTCGCCGGCGCCTCCGCGACAACCTCCCCATCTGCAACCTTGCGGAAGCTCTCGAAGCGGTCGAGAGCAGAGTACACACCACTCCTGAGCAATGCCTCATGTCGATCACAGCGATCGCACGCCGGAGCTCGGGGCATACGCGCCGGGAGAGGTCATCGCCAAGCTCGCTGAAGATGCTTACTTCATGCGGGTCGACAACAGAGTCAACCAACCTCCTCCGGCCAGGCACCGCGACAACGAAGCCACAAGTCGCAGCGCCAACAACGGTCCCAACCGTACTCGAGCTGACCTCCCAGCCGAGCCAAACCGTCGTCGCTCCAACGCCGGCGGACCTTCACAGCAAGACCATGGCAACCGAGAAGTTGTTCCCCACCGCACTCCGGCCGGTGGCGGCGGCAACGATCTCGACGGCGGTGGCAGCGACGGCGGCAGCTCCAACCATGGGGCCAACGGGGAGGGCGGGGGCGGCGGCGGCCGCGGCGGCCGCGGCGGCCGAGGCCACGCGAACGACCACGCCTCCCGGCGCCTCACACGGCGGGTACGACGCTCGCCGAAGATTGAGGAGGCTGCGGCGGAAGAAGTCGACCACCGCCGCCGAAGGCGACGGCATCCCCCGCCTTCTCACCTCGACTTCGCAACTTGCTCCTCCCCGACAAGTTCAAGCCTTTGGGGATCACCAAGTACGACGCGAAGCGGATCCCATCCGGTGGCTCCGATGCTACGCCCTCTCCATCGAGAACGGCGGCGGCAACGGCGACACCAAGTGCCTCTACTTCCCCTTACTGCTCGGACCAAGCACCACTCACCGGCTCGAGTCGGCGGATAAGCACTCGATCGACAAGTGGGACCGGTCGAAGGAGCGGTTCACAAGCAACTTCGCGGGCGCCATGGGCCGATCGGGTACTCGCATGGACCTGGCCATGATCAAGCAGGAACAAGGCGAGACCCTCCGCAAGTACATGCACTGCTTTTTCGACAAGCGCGCTATCGTCGTCAACGTCACCGACAAGGAGGTCATCGACCTCTTCCAAGACGGTCTCTATCACCGTCGCACCTTTGAAGACTTCGGTCGCCGTCGCCCCAGGTCCATTCCCCACCTCAAGGACATGATCACGTCCTGGGCGGATGAAGAGGACAAGGCCAATGCCAAGTACGACGCCATCCGTGGCAAGACCAAGCAGAACCAGGGCGGCGGCAGCGGCAGCAATGCAAACCAAGGCGGCCGCAACAACAACAACAACAACAACAACTCGGGTCCCAACCGCAAGCGCAAGCCAGACAACACTGTCGCGGCTATCCAGCGCCCTGCGAAGGGGAACTCGAAGAAGAACTCCGGCGGCTTCAAAGACCTGCTGAAGGAGAAGTGCCCGTGGCATCCAAATGGCAACCACACTACCGAGCAGTGCTACCAACTCAAGCATGCACTCAAGGATACGCCAGAGCCACAGCACCCTCACGATCAAAAGGGCAAGAAGAAGGACGGCGACAACAACGACTTCCAGGAGCCGGACAAGACCGTCAACGTCCTCTTCGGCGGATTGCCCAGCAGGCGGGAGCAGAAGGCTACCCGTCGTGAAGTAATGTCCATTGAACCAGCGGTCCCGACCCCTCTCAGGTGGTCGGAGGTACCCATCACCTTCTCCCGCGCGGACCAGTGGACCAGCTTCTCTGAACCAGGACGGTTCCCCCTCGTCCTGAAGCCAGTGGTGGCGGGCTCCAAGCTCAACAAGGTGCTCATCGATGGTGGAAGCGGGCTCAACGTCCTCTTCACCAAGACCTTGAAGAAAATGAAGCTCGACATCACCCACATGCTCACCAAGAGCAACACGCCCTTCTACGGCATCGTCCCCGGCAACGCGGCTATTCCACTGGGCTCAGTGGTCCTGCCAATTACCTTCGGGGCGTCTCGGGACAACTACCGTACCAAGTACATCAAGTTCGAGGTCGCGGACTTCGAGACCTCTTACCACGCCATCCTCGGCAGACCGGCCATCGCCAAGTTCATGGCGGTGCCCCACTACACCTATTTGGTACTCAAAATGCCAGGCCCAGCCGGTGTACTCTCCCTCCAAGGGGACTTGAAGATCTCCCACGACTGCGACACAGAGGCCGTGGAGATCGCCTCTACAAACCAAGTACCCAATGCGATGATGGAGGTCTACGCCGCGTCGAAGAAGCTTGCTACAAGTGAACTCGACATCCCAGAGAAGTCTGACAGCACCAACAAGCCTCAGCCACCTTAGGAGGTACTCGTCAAGACGGTCGACCTCGGAACAGGCGACCTCAGCAAGACCACCACCATCGGGGCTGGCCTCGACCCCAAATAGGAAGGCGCGCTCATCAGCTTTCTTCGGGCTCACCGCGACATCTTCGCGTGGAAGCCAGCAGACATGCCAGGAGTGCCCAGGGAGCTGATTGAGCACTGCCTCAACGTCGATCCTAAGGCCACCCCAAGCGACAACACCTCCGACGCTTTGCCGACGACAGGCGGGACGCCATCAAGAAGGAACTCGCCAAGCTACTCGCGGTGGCTTCATCAGAGAAGTCTTCCATCCTGAGTGGCTCGCTAACCCTGTCCTCGTCCGCAAGAAGAACTCGAACGAGTGGAGGATGTGCGTCGACTACACCGACCTCAACAAGCACTGCCCCAAGGACCCCTTCGGGTTGCCGCGGATTGACCAAGTCATCGATTCCACGGCGGGCTGCGACCTGCTCTGCTTCCTCGACTGCTACTCCGGGTACCACCAGATCGCAATCAAGGAGGAAGACCAGGAGAAGACCGCGTTCATCACCCCGTTTGGCGCGTACTGCTACACGACCATGTCATTCGGGTTGAAGAACGCCGGCGCTACCTACCAACGAGCTATCCAGGCCTGCTTTAAGAGGCAACTCAACAAGAACGTCGAGGCCTATGTGGATGACGTGGTTGTCAAAACCAGGGACTCCAGTACCCTCATCGACGACCTTGAAGAGACCTTCGCATCACTACGCGAGTACCGCTGGAAGCTCAACCCGAACAAGTGCGTCTTCGGCGTCCCTTCGGGCAAACTACTCGGCTTCATTATCAGCCAGCGCGGCATCGAAGCCAACCCCGAGAAGATCTCCGCCATCACCAGCATGAAAGCTCCTATGAGCATCAAAGACGTCCAGAAGCTGACAGGGTGCATGGCGGCGCTGAACAGATTCATCTCGAGGCTAGGAGAACGGGGCCTCCCCTTCTTCAAACTACTCAAGCATCAAGAGAAGTTCGTGTGGACTCCAGAGGTGGATCAAGCCCTTGCCCAGCTCAAGGACTTCCTATCAAAGCCACCAATCCTCACGGCTCCTCACAAGGGAGAGCAGCTATTGCTCTACCTCGCTGCGACTACTCACGTGGTCAGTACTGCCATTGTTGTCGAGCGGCAGGAAGACGGCCACGCCTACCCGGTCCAGCGCCCAGTCTACTTCGTCAGTGAGGTTCTATCAGAGTCCAAGGCCTGCTATCAGCCTGTGCAGAAGCTCCTGTACACACTACTCATCACCTCGCGGAAGCTACGACACTACTTCCAGGAGTACTCGGTCTCCGTTGTCACCGACTACCCGCTTGGCGACATCCTGCGGAACCAAGATGCTACTGGAAGAATCTCCAAGTGGGCTATCGAGCTCGGCGTCCTTACTATCGACTTCAAGCCACGCACAGCCATCAAGTCGCAGGCACTAGTCGACTTCATGGCGGAGTGGCGGGAGAACCAGCTGCCCACTCCCACCGTGCGACCAGAGCATTGGGTGATGTACTTCGATGGCTCACTCAACCTCGAGGGCGTAGGTGCAGGGGTGCTCCTGATCTCTCCAACGGGCGAACAACTCAAGTACGTCCTGCAGATCTTCTGGAAGGTCTCAAACAACGAAGCCAAGTACGAAGCCCTCCTACATGGGCTCCGCCTCGCGGCTTCACTGGGCATGAAGCGGCTACTAGTCTACGGCGACTCCGCAGTGGTCATCAACCAAGTTAACAAGTCTTGGGACCGCAACATGGAGAACATGGACGCCTACTGCCTGGAAGTCCGCAAGCTCGAGAATAAGTTCTACGGTCTCGAGTTCCATCACATCGTCCGCGACAACAACGTTGCAGCGGACATCCTCTCGAAACTTGGATCCACCCGCGCTCAAGTGCCAGCGGGTGTCTTCGTCCACGAGCTTCACGCGCCATCCATCCCGGAGCCAGCGCCACCGACCACTGTCGCAGCCCATCCACCAGCTGGGCAGGAGGTCATGATGATCGACGTGGACTGGAGGCAACCCTTCATCGACTACCTCAGCGAGCAGAAGGTCCCCTCCGACAAGAACGCGGCCGAGCAACTCGTCCGCCGCGCCAAGTCCTACGTCCTCGTCGGAGACAAGCTTTACAAGCGGGGCGCTTCTTCTGGAGTACTCATGAAGTGCGTCCCTCGTGAAGAAGGCAAGGACATCTTGGAGGAGATCCACAAGGGCGTCTGCGGCAACCACGCGTCCTCACGCACGCTGGTCAGCAAAGCCTTCCGGCGAGCCTTCTATTGGCCCACAGCCCTGGGCGATGCCGAAGAACTCATCGAAGGTGCCAAGGATGTCGGTACTTCGCCAAGCGACAACACGTCCCGGCCTACAAGCTAGTCACCATACCGCCAACCCGGCCCTTTGCCTGTGCCGGGGGCTCGACATGATTGGGCCACTACCAAGCTGCGCCGGGGAGGATTCAACAGGGTATTGGTGGCTATCGACAAGTTCACCAAGTGGATCGAGGTCAAGCCAGTCACATGCCCCAAGGCTGACAGAGTACTCGACTTCCTGGATGAACTCGTACACTGCTACGGGCTATCCCACCGCTTCATCACAGACCTGGGATCCAACTTCAACAACCACCAGTTCTGGGAGTATTACGAGAACAGCGGGATTGATGTCCGATACGTCTCAGTTGCCCATCCACGGGCCAACGGACAAGTCGAGCACGCCAACGGGATGGTGCTCGACGCTCTCAAGAAGCGGCTGCATGACGCTGCTAACTCCAAAGGGGGCAAGTGGATCAAGGAACTACCCAACGCACTCTGGGGGCTACGGACTCAACCATCCAAGCCAACGGGGCAATCCCCCTACTTCCTGGTCTACGGCTCCGAAGCAATCCTCCCCGCTGACGTCATATGGAACTCGCCAGCAGTGGAGCACTACGACGAAGGCGTCTCGGAAGACGACGACGAGTTGATATCGACGGCCTCGAAGAAGCTCGGCTGCGCCGCCCTCGTCCAATCAGCAAGGTACCTGGAGGGTATCCGACGCTACCATGATCGCAACGTCAAGGAACGCTCCTTCAACGTTGGAGATCTTGTCCTCCGCCGTATCCAGAACACGGAAGGACTTCACAAGCTCAGTCCCCCCTGGGAAGGTCCCTTCACCGTAGCAAAGGTGACCGGGCCGGGCTCCTACCGCCTCCAAATACTTGAAGGCGAAGACATCAACAACTCGTGGAACGTTGACCAGCTCTGTCGGTTCTATGGCTAGTCTACACGACTACTCTGGGGTTCAAGTCTACACGACTGCATCAACACCCCCTTGCCATATGCGACCCCCCGGGTCCTGGCTCCAGTCTCCGGACTTCTCCTCTCCAGGATCCAGCCCGCGCGGCTACCTACGGACCCTGGGCTACGACGAGCGTCAAGTACTCTAGCAGCGGTCTACTAAGAGACCACACCCCAAGATCCAGCCTGCACGGCTACCTACGGATCTACGATCCAGCCTACACGGCTACCTACGGATCAACTGGCGTAGCGGCTACCCGCTCCAGCGCTACTCAGCTGTAAGCGGCCTCCGGGTCCAAGCGACTACTCTGTAACTACGACCCTAGCCATCCAGGTGTACTTCTTCAGTAATAAAGTTTGATCGTTCATCAACTTCTTTACTGCCTACTCCCTACAACGGGACCACTACTGCCGAGTACTACTACTCGCATCCACTCCACGATGGGGGCTCTGCACTCTGAGATCGCGACTACGAGTACTCATTGCTGGAAAATTTCTTTCATTGATACTTAAACAATTCATTACAATTGTTTTCCTGTACAATCATGGCTACTAGCTACCTATTACAGGGCTACTGGAGGTTCAGCTTCTCAGCTACCTGCTCCGCGATGGGAGCCATCTGCTCCAGCAGCTCTGCATACTGCTCATCCGTGCAGTTGGCGGCCACCCCTCCGGCGACTACCTCCACTGGGGCCTTCGGGAAGTACGACTTCATGAAGGCCAAGACTTGTCTTGGGATCGACCTCGCCATATGCTTCACGTAGGCGGCCAGCCGGCTCGGAGCTTCCTTGAGGCGATCCACCAGAGGAGCAATCTTGGGGCCGCACGGGTGCGGCACCAGGAGTCTTGCGATCGGCAGCGTGGCTTCTTCGAGCTCCTTCAGTTGCGCCCGCAATGCCTCGCAGTCTTCGTTCAACTTCTGCAAGGATTTGTAGCAGTTGACGAGATCTCGGTCAGAAGCAATCCGGAGCTCCATATGCTTTTCGCACTCGAAGGCGAGTTCTTTGTAGTCGAGCTCGAGTACCCGGCGGGCTTCTTGCTCTCGGTAGAAGAGGTTCTTCATGCTCGTCTCCGAGGACTTCAGCTGCTCCACCTGGCCCTCAAGCTCTGCAACACGACAACAGCACAGCAGGTCAAAGGACTTCTCGACCTCCAACAAGTACCGGCCAGTTCAGCGGCGTACCTTTGTTCTTGTTGCGGAGGCCCTCATTCTTCCGCACCAAGTCGTCGCCCTTCGCCTGCAACTCTTGGACGTCATTGTGGTACTTGGCGAAGGCGGCGTTGAGCTTTGACTGCATGGCAGCCGCATGCTTCCGCGACTTCACAAGTTGCTCTTCTAGCGCCTCGGCACGGAGCACCGCGTCGCCATAGCCCTGCAGCAGGTTCGACTTGTCGCGGGACCGCTCCGCAACGTCCTGCACAAGACAACTCAAGTCACAAGAGTACTCAACGACAAAGGATTGGCTACTCAAAGGCTACGGCTACTTACCTTCATCCACTACTCGGCCTGACGGATCGCCTCAAGATGCTTGGCCACCGTCGCCGGCTCAACAAGATTGTCCGCGAGCAGCTCTATCCCGCCGCGACTACTCGAGGTGGCCTCCGTCATCGGCGTAGAGCGGATGGGCTCTGCGTCCTGGATCTCAGGGGAGCGGATAGCCACCTCCAGAGCAACTTCTGGTGACGTGGTGACCGCCTCTCCCCCGGCGGACTTCTCGACGACCTCCTCCATGGGCTCGGGGGCTCCTTCCGCAGCCTCCGGGGCCTCTGGTGTCAACCTCTGCATCAGCACCCCTGCAGGGATGTCACCACCTTCAGCTTCAGCGCCTGTCAAAAAGACGACAAGTGCATCAATGCCTACGACTACTCCTCAAAGAGCCTTATAGCTTCAAGAGGGGTACTCACCTTCGACTACGCTGGCCTCTGGCAACGACGCCTCGGCGGCCAGTGGCTCGGTCACCTCCTGGGTAGCGGGAACGGCCTCCTCGGCGGGCGGCACGTCTTCTTCCGCCACTGCTGAAGAGGGCTCATCTCCCTCCCAGGACAAATCCGTGGATTTCCTGCAGAAACATTCACAGATGGTCGTCAGTCAACATCGACTACTGCAACAAGTACTACCCGGAAGGATACGGTACTTACAAGTTCGACCGAACAATTGTCACGGCCGGAGCACCGAGGATGCTGGTGATGTCGACCAGTCCACCCTCGGCGGGCGCCTCCTCCGACGCTCCCGCGGCTACCGCCTCCTCCACAGCAGCGGCGGCCGGCGCAGTGGTCTCCTGCGCTCCTGAAGCCACCACCCCTTCAACGGCGGCGGCTACGGGTCCCGTGCTCCCTTGTGGAGCAGGGGGCTGGCGCTCCAGCTGTGCCAAGATCTCCTCAACAGTGGGGGCTGGACTACGACTTCCAGCTGGCTCCCCCACTGTGTCCCACACGCCTTCGTCGCCCTCTTCGACAGGCTCCGTTGGCGGCACCTCCTGCATACAAGGGAGACTACTCATCGGTAAGCGTACTCATACAACGGGTACTCGACTACTCTGTTCAAGACAACTTACCTCCTGAGGCGTGGTCTCTGAGACATTAAGCTTCTTCGTCACCCGCTTCCTAGCGGGGTTGCGCGGCTTCCGTGGCGGCGCAGCCAGGCTAGCCTCCCGTGGCTGGTCGGGGGGGTCTTGTACCAGAGGAACATGAGGCAAGCCCGGGCGGCTAAACCTCGACCGCAGCTGGAAGCGGTCCTACAACGTCTCCTCGTCGTCATCGTCGTCGTCGGAGGTATCCTCCACTACGACGGTGTCATCGCCTTCACCAACTTCTCGCCGCTCCTTCGCCTTCCCCTCCACCGGGATCTCGATTCCGCTCGGAGGTGGCTGCGGCTCGGAGATGAACTTCTTCAAGTCATCCTGCGAAAGACACAAGACGTCAGCAACTCTACACCAGGCAATGACTACTCGACCAATAGAGTACGACTACTCACCTCCTTTGGCGGGCACGCGGCGGAGTACTCCTGGACAGGGCACGCCGTGTACGGCGGCATATCTTTGAAGATCCGCGACAACCTCTCGATGATGTCGTTGTCGTCCAGCTCGCCTCCGGGCATCCGCAACGTGTCGTCGTCGCCGGTGTACTCGAAGCCTAAGGTGTCCCGCGCCATCAACGGCTGGACCCTTCGCTTCATGAAACTAAAGGCCACGTGCTCGGCCCTCAGTCCCGCTTCCCTGAGCACCTTGATGCATGCCAGCAGCTCGGGAAGCTGGATTCCCTCTTGCATGGTGGGCTCCGTGTTCCACCATTCTCGGTGCCTGGGCTGCCGTCCGCTCGGCTTCGGCAGGCCGGGGTGGTGGTTCGTGATATAGAACCACCTGGTCTTCCAATCAGTGTTGGAGTCGACAAGCTTGTACGCTAGATATTGCTCCGCGGCGTCCTCCGTCAACTGGATGCCGGCTCCTCCGACTACCCTGGGGTTGGTGGCACTTGGCTGCGGCTTGACGCAGAAGAACTTCCGGAAAAGCACCCAATGTGGCTTGATCCCGAGGAAGGCTTTGCAGAAGTGCACGAAGACCGCGGTGTGGAAGACGCCGTTGGGGTTCAGGTTCAGGTACTCGATCCCGTAGTACCCGAGCAGCCCCTTGAAGAAATCGCTGGCCGGGAGCGCAAGACCGCGCTCCACGAACCGCGCGAACATGGGGATCTCGTCTTCAGCCTTCTCCATCGGATATGGATCTCCAGCAGCGGATCTCCACATGTCAACCTCCTTCTCCCTGATGAACCCACTGTTCAGGAGGGTCTGCAGATCCTCCGTCTTCACTTTGGACTTCTTCCACTCGTGGCTTGGATCAGCCCGCGGTGGAGACATGGGCGGTGCTGCTCCGACGGCAGCTGCGGCGGCCTCTTCGCGGCCCCTCTTCTTCCCGGCGGCCTTCGATGTCTTGGATGGTGACGGCTTCATCCTCCAAGTGCAGGGTGTCTTCACGCGCATCCGCTCGGGGGCTACCCTAAAAGCTTTGGGTGGCGGCGCACTTGAATCTACTACGGCGGCAGCAAGCGCTGGGAGTGGATCTACTTCCGATGGATACGGAATGGCTGCAGCTCGAATGGGTGAAAAACCCTAAGGGTTTTTTGCTTCTATTTATAAGCCAAACCGGCTCCGCAACGGGCGGCTGGATAAGTCCACGCGCGGCTGACTAAGCGGCTGCGCGTGACCCTTCGTATTCTACTAGTCGACGCGCCTCACCTCGGGGGCTCGGCTACTTCTACTCGAATACCTGGGAAGCGGCTAGTCTCAAGAGCATCTAAGGACACATTCTTCAAGATGACCCTTCAATTCGAGAGGAAGTACTCGACTCAAGGCTCGGGGGCTCCGTGCCACGTGTCCTTCGGTTCTTTCTCTCCGGATTTTTCGGGATTTTCTTGCCAAGGCTTCAGATGGACCCTCAGCCAGAGCCTGCGGCTCAACCTAAGGCTCGGGGGCTACTCCATATGGAGTGCGATTTTGCAATCACACCTCCATATCGGCTCCGACTTCAAGACAAGACAGGCATTTTTTGAAGACCTTCAAAGGCAGTTTTCGAGGACGCTTGGGACTACTCGAGAAGACTTTAAGATTGCTCAAAAATCAGCTGGAGTACATTCCAGCCTCGGGATGCTTCGACTACTCTTGAGGACTTTTGACTTGTAGCACTCAGGGACGCTTGAGGACTACTCGTTAAGGCCGTTAAGACTACTTGAAGCTATCCTTCTCGACTACAAAGTACTCGGGGGCTTGTCGTATGGACCTCCCTGGGCCTACTACATCGGTGGGTACTAGGACCGACTACTCGGTGGGCCCCTGGGACTACCCGGCTTGCGCTACACGGCACCTGAAGGCGTGGAGCACAAGGACTACACAGGAGTAGTACTCGGTTAGGGAGCTGTACATGTTCCGCACTGTATAGAGGACTCCTAGACGTACTCGACTAGTACTCTCTCCCTACTCCGACTTGTAACCCTGCCTCCCGGACTATATAAGGCGAGGCAGGGACCGATCTCTAGGATCACCTCATCCAATCTCCTCTCATACAATTCACGGCGCACTATTGCACCATCTTGTAATCGTGCCCTATCAATCCAGAGCTACGCAGCATACAGGACGTAGGGTATTACGCACCTCGCGGCCCGAACCTGTCTAAATTCTGTGCCACGTGTCTCTTCCTTCGAGTTACCGATCTCGGCGAGTCACATTCATCTACTTCGGGTACTCCCCGTAGTAAGTTGCCGGTCTAAAACACCGACAGCCGCCGCCGCTGTAGATCTGAGTGCGCCGCCAGAGAGAGCCACCGTGGTAGCCCCCGAGCGAATGCGCTTGAGGACGTCGTGCACCTGGAGAATGAAGCCGTCGCCGTCCAAGACCGCGAAGGCCGCCGGGGGAAGAAGAGGAGCCGCGACGAAGCCGCTGGATCTGCCGCAGGAGCAGCGCCGCCGATGTCTCCACCGTGGCCGGATCCGAACCGCGAGTGGAAAAAGTCGAAGGCAAAGACCGAGGACTTGCTGGCCCTCCTTAACAGTGGATTCATCCGCGAGAAGGAGGTGGACATGTGGAGAGCCGCCGCCGGGGATCCGTACCCGATGGAGAAGAGCGAAGACGAGATCCCGATGTTCGCGCGCTTCGCGGAGCGTGGACTCGCACTTCCGGCGAGCGACTTCTTCAAAGGCCTCATGGGGTACTACGGCATCGAGTACCTCAACCTTAACCCCACCGGTATTTTCCACACCGCCGTCTTCGTCCACTTCTGTGAAGCGTTTCTGGGGATCAAGCCCCATTGGATCTTGTTCCGGAAGTTCTTCCGGGTGAAGCCGCAGCCGAGCGCCAGCAACCCGCGAGTAGTCGGTGGAGCAGGAATCCAGATGCGGGAGGACGCCGCCGAGCAGTACCTCTCGTACAAGCTTATCGACTCCAACCAGGACTGGAAGGCGAAATGGTTCTACATCACGAACCACCACCCAGGGTTGCCGAAGCCGAGCGGGAAGCAGCCCAAACATCGCCCGTGGTGGAACACGGAGCCCACGATGGAGGAGGGGATCCAGCTCCCCGAGCTGTTGGCGCGGATCAAGGCACTGAGAGAAGCCGGGCTGAGGGCCGAGCACGTGGCCTTCAGCTTCATGAAGTGCAGGGTGCAGCCACTGATGGCTCGCGACACCCTGGGCTTCGAGTACACCGGCGACGACGACACGTCGCGGATGCCTGGAGACGAAGTCGACGACGACGACATTGTCGATAGGCTGACGCACATCTTCAAGGACATGCCACCGTACACGGCGTGCCCTGTCCCGGAGTACTCCGTCGCGCGCCCGCCAAAGGAGGTAAGTAGCCGTACCCCCCAGTCGAGTACCCATTCCTTGTGAGTAGTCGCGTTGCCGAGTTGTGTCTTGCAGGATGACTTGAAGAAGTTCATCTCCTAGCCGCTGCCGCCCCCTCAGGTAGTCGAGATCCCGGAGGAGGGGAAGACCAAGGCCAAGGAGCGGCAGGAAGTCGGCGAAGGAGACGACACCGTAGTCGTGGAGGACACGTCCGACGAGGACGACGTCGAGGAGACGCTGCAGGACCACTTCCAGCTGCGGTCGAGGTTCAGCCGTCCTGGCCTACCTCACGTGCCCCTCGTGCAAGATCCACCGGCTAGCCTGGAGGCTAGTCTGGCTGCGCCGCCACGGAAGCCGCGCAACCCCGCCCACAAGCGGGTGGCGAAGAAGTTGAAGGTCTCTGAGACCACGCCCCAAGAGGTAAGACGTCTTGAGTAGTGTAGTCGAGTACTAGTCTCTCGAGTTCACTTGCTGATGACTGAGCTTCCTTGCTTGCAGGAGGTGCCGCCTACGGAGCCCGCCGATCAGGGCAACGAAGGCGAGTGGGACACGGTGGGAGAACCCGCTGGGAGTCGTAGCCCAGCCCCCACTGTTGAAGAGCTCTTGGCGCAGATGGAGCGCCGCCCCCCTCGCTCCTCAAGGGAGCACGGAGCCCGCGGCCGCCGCTCGCCGAAGAAGTGGTGGCCGCAGGAGCGCAGGAGGGCGCTGCACCGGCTGCCGTTGCTGCAGAAGAGGCAGCGGCCGCAGAGGCGCAAGAGGAGGCGCCCGCCGAGGCTGGACTGGTAGACATTGCCAGCATCCTCGGCGCCCCGACCGTGACGATAGTCCGGTCAAGCTTGTAAGTGTTGAGCCTTCCCGAGTAGTACTTGATGTAGTAGTCGAACTTGATTGACAACCAACTTGTGTACTCTGCAGGAAATCAACGGATCTGTCTTGGGAGGGGGATGAACCCTCTACAGCGGTGGCGGACGAAGAAGCCGCGCCGCCCGCCGAGGAGTCCACTCCCCGCCCTCGGCGGAGTCCGAAGCGCCGGCTGCTGGAGCTACATTGCCCGAGGCCAGCATGGTCGAAGGTAAGTACTCTGCTGAGGCTGTAGTACTCCCAAAGAGTAGTCGTAGTCGCTGATGCACTTGTCTTCTTGTTGACAGGTGCCGAGGCTGAAGGGACCAACGTCCCGGCGGCGGTGCCCATGCAGAATTTGACACCACAAGTGCCGGAAGCTGCTGAAGGAGCCCCCGAGCTGATGGAGGAGGCCGCCGTGGAGGCCGCCGTGGCGACCGGAGGAGAGGAGGCCACCGCGCCGCCAGAGGCTGCTCTGGAGGTGGTTGTCCGCTCCCCAGAGATCCAAGACACGGAGCCCATCCACTCTGCGCTGATGACTGAAGCCGCCACGAGTAGTCATGGCGGGGTGGAGTTGCTGGCAGACAACTTGGTCGACCCAGCAACGGTGGCCAGGCACCTGGAGGCGGTCCGCCAGGCTGAGCAGTGGATGAAGTTGAGTAGTCTTAACTCCTGAGTAGTCAATCCATGCGTGTTGAGTACTCATTTGACATGTGTTGTCTGTGCAGGACGTCGTGGAAAGGTCCCGTGAGAAGTCTAGCATGCTGCAAGGCTTCGGCGACGCGGTGCTCCGGGCTGAAGCGCTGGAGGATCAACTCTTGAAGTCGCGGAAGCACGCGGCCGCCATGCAATCCAAGCTTGATACCGCCTTCGCCAAATATCACAACGACATCCAGGAGATGCAGGCGAAGAGCGACGACTTGGTGCGGAAGAACAAGTCACTCCGCAACAAGAACAAAGGTACACCGCTTGACTTGTTGAGTAGTTGTTGGAGGTCGAGAGGTAGTCTAACCCGCTGCGCCTTGTTGTTTTGCAGAGCTTGAGACCCGGGTTGAGCAGTTGAAGACTTCAGAGACAGACATGAAGAACCTCTTCTACCGGGAGCAGGAGGCCCGCCAGGTACTCGAGCTAGACTATAAGGAGCTTGCTTTCGAGTGCGACAAGCACATGGAGCTTCGTATTGCTTCCGATCGTGACCTCGTCAATCGCTACAAATCGTTGCGGGCCGAACGAGGACCGCGAGGCGCCGCGGGCCCGGTCGAAGGAGCTTGAAGAAGCCGCGCTTCCCATCGCAAGACTCTTGGTGCCTCATCCTGGCGGCCCCAAGATAGCACCGCTCGTGGATCAACTGAAGGAAGCCCCCAGCCAGCTGGCGGCGTACGTGAAGCATCTGGCGAAGTCGATCCCGAACCAGGTGCTGGCCTTCATGAAGTCCTACTTCCCGAAGGCACCCATGGATGTAGTCACTGGCGGGGTAGCCGCCAACTGTACAGACGAGCAGTATGCGGAGCTGCTGGAGCAGATGGCGCCCATTGCGGAGCAAGTTGCCGAAAAGCTTAACCTCCAGTAGTCCTGTAATAGTTAGCTCATAGTAGTATGTGTACAAAAACATTTGTAATGTAATTGTTCAAGTATTAATGAAGATAAATTCCATCAATGAGTACTCGTAGTCGCGATCTTAGAGTGCGGAGTCCCATCGTGGAGTTGACGCGAGTAGTCGTACTCGGCGGTAGTCCCGTTGAGGGAAGTAGACAGTAAAGAAGTTGATGATCGATCAAACTTTATTACTGAAGGAGTACACCTGGATGGCCAGGGCCGTAGTTACAGAGTAGTCGCCTGGACCCGGAGGCCGCTTACGGCTAAGTGGTTCTAGGGCAAGTAGCCGCTTACAGCAGTAGATCCGTAAGTAGCCGTGTAGGCTGGATCTTGGAGTATATGGTCTCTCAGTAGACCGCTGCTAGAGTCCTTTGTCGCTCGTCACAGCCCAAGATCCGTAGGTAGCCGCGCGGGCTGGATCCTGGAGAGGAGTAGTCCGGAGACTAGTGCCTGGACCCGGAGGCCGCTTACGGCAGAGGGGTCTTGATGTAGTCGTGTAGACTTGAACCCCGGAGTAGTCGTGTAGACTAGGCGTAGAACCGACAGAGTTGGTCGACGTTCCACGAGTTGTTGACGTCTTCGCCTTCAAGTGTCTGGAGGCGGTAGGAGCCCGGCCCGGTCACCTTTGCAATTGTGAAGGGACCTTCCCAGGGGGAGCTGAGTTTGTGTAGTCCTTCCGTGTTCTGGATACGACGGAGGACAAGATCACCAACGTTGAAGGAGCGTTCCTTGACGTTGCGATCATGGTAGCGTCGGATACCCTCCAGGTACCTTGCTGATTGGACGAGGGCAAGACACGGCCGAGCTTCTTCGAGTCCATCGATGTCAACTCTTCTCGTCGTCTTCGCAGACGCCTTCGTCATAATGCTCCACTACTGGTGAGTTCCATATGACATCAGCAGGGAGGATTGCTTCGGAGCCGTAGACCAGGAAGTAAGGGGATTGTCCCGTTGGCTTGGAGGGCTGAGTACGTAGCCCCCAGAGTGCATTGGGTAGTTCCTTGATCCACTTGCCTCCTTTGGAGTTAGCAGCGTCGTGTAGCCGCTTCTTGAGAGCGTCGAGCACCATCCCGTTGGCGCGCTCGACTTGTCCGTTGGCCAGAGGATGGGCAACTGAGACGTATCAGACGTCGATCCCGCTGTTCTCGCAGTACTCCCAGAACTGATGGTTGTTGAAATTGGAGCCCAGATCTTTGATGATGCGGTGGGGTAGTCCGTAGCGATGTACGAGTTCATCCAGGAAGTCGAGTACTCTGTCAGCCTTGGGGCATGTGACCGGCTTGACCTCGATCCATTTGGTGAACTTGTCGATGGCCACCAATACTCTGTTGAAACCACCTGGCGCAGTTGGCAGTGGCCCAATCATATCGAGCCCCCAGCAAGCGAAGGGCCAGGTTGGCGGTATGGTGACTAGCTTGTAGGCTGGGACGTGTTGCTGCTTGGCGAAGTATTGGCATCCTTGGCACCTTCTGACGAGTTCTTCAGCGTCACCCAGGGCTGTGTGCCAGTAGAAAGCTCGCCGAAAGGCCTTGCTGACCAGTGTGCGGGAGGACGCGTGGTTGCCGCAGACGCCCTTGTGGATCTCCTCCAAGATGTCCTTGCCTTCTTGCTTGGGGACGCACTTCATGAGTACTCCAGAAGATGCGCCCCGCTTGTAAAGCTTGTCTCCGACGAGGACGTAGGACTTGGCGCGGTGGATGAGCTGCTCGGCCAAGTTCTTGTCCGAGGGAACCTTCTGCTCGCTGAGGTAGTCGATGAAGGGTTGCCTACAGTCCACGTCGATCATCATGACCTCCTGTCCAGCCGATGGATGCGCTGGGGCAGTGGTCGGTGGCGCCGGCTCCGGGATGGATGGCGCATGAAGCTCGTGAACGAAGACACCCGCTGGTACTTGAGCGCGGGTGGATCCAAGCTTCGACAGGACGTCCGCTACAACGTTGTTGTCGCGGACGATGTGGTGGAACTCGAGACCGTAGAACTTGTTCTCGAGCTTACGGACTTCTAGGCAGTAGGCGTCCATGTTCTCCTTGTTGTGGTCCCAGGACTTGTTGACTTGGTTGATGACCACTGCGGAGTCGCCGTAGACTAGTAGCCGCTTGATGCCCAGTGAAGCCGCGAGGCGGAGTCCATGTAGGAGAGCTTCGTACTCGGCTTCGTTGTTTGAGACCTTCCAGAAGATCTGCAGGACGTACTTGAGTTGTTCGCCTGTTGGAGAGATCAGGAGTACCCCTGCACCTGCGCCCTCGAGGTTGAGTGAGCCGTCAAAGTACATCACCCAATGCTCTGGTCGCACGGTTGGGGTAGGCAGCTGGTTCTCCCGCCACTCCGCCATGAAGTCGACTAGCGCCTGCGACTTGATGGCTGTGCGTGGCTTGAAGTCGATGTTGAGGGCGCCGAGTTCGACTGCCCATTTGGAGATTCTTCCAGTAGCATCTTGGTTCCGCAAAATGTCGCCGAGCGGGTAGTCGGTGACGACGGAGATCGAGTACTCCTGGAAATAGTGTCGTAGCTTCCGCGAGGTGATGAGTACTGCATACAGGAGCTTCTACACAGGCTGATAGTGTGCCTTGGACTCTGACAGGACCTCGCTGACGAAGTAGACTGGGCGCTGGACTGGGTAGGCATGGCCGTCTTCCTGCCGCTCGACGATGATGGCGCATCGACCACATGAGTAGTCGCAGCGAGGTAGAGCAGTAGCTGCTCGCCTTTGCGAGGAGCCGTGAGGACCGGTGGCTTCGATAGGAAGTCCTTGAGCTAGGCAAGGGCTTGATCCGCCTCTGGAGTCCACACGAACTTCTCTTGGTGCTTGAGTAGTTCGAAGAAGGGGAGCCCCCGTTCTCCAAGCTTCAAGATGAATCTGTTCAAGGCCGCCATGCACCCGGTCAGCTTCTGGATGTCTTTGATGCACGCGGGAGCTTTCATGCTGGTGATGGCGGAGATCTTCTTGGGGTTGGCTTCGATGCCGCGTTGGCTGATGATGAAGCCGAGTAGTTTGCCCGAAGGTACGCCGAAGACGCACTTGTTCAGGTTGAGCTTCCAGCGGTACTCGCGCTGGGATGCGAAAGTCTCTTCAAGGTCGTCGATGAGGGTACTGGAGTTTCTGGTCTTGAGGACCACGTCATCCACGTAGGCTTCGACGTTCTTGTTGAGTTGCTTCTTGAAGCAGGCCTGGATAGCTCGTTGGTAGGTGGCGCCGGCGTTCTTCAACCCGAAGGACATGGTCGTGTAGCAGTACGCGCCAAATGGGGTGATGAACGCGGTCTTCTCCTGGTCTTCTTCCTTGATCGTGATTTGGTGGTACCCAGAGTAGCAGTCGAGGAAGCAGAGCAGGTCGCAGCCCGCCGTGGAGTCGATGACTTGATCAATCCGCGGCAACCCGAAGGGGTCCTTGGGGCAGTGCTTGTTGAGATCAGTGTAGTCGACTCACATCCTCCACTCGTTCGAGTTCTTCTTGCGGACGAGGACAGGGTTGGCAAGCCACTCAGGATGGAAGACTTCTCTGATGAAGCCAGCCACGAGTAGTTTGGCGAGTTCCTTCTTGATGGCATCCCGTCTGTCATTGGCGAAGCGTCGGAGCTGTTGTCGCTTGGGGGTGGCCTTAGGATCGACGTTGAGGCAGTGCTCAATCAACTCCCTGGGCACTCCTGGCATGTCCGCTGGCTTCCACGCGAAGATGTCGCGGTTAGCCCGGAGGAAGTTGATGAGCACGTCTTCCTATTTGGGGTCGAGCCCGGCCCCGATGGTAGTGGTCTTGCTGGAGTCGCCTGTTCCGAGGTCGATCGTCTTGACTAGAACCTCCTCAGTTGGCTGAGGCTTGTTGGCGCTGTCAGACTTCTCCGGGATGTCGAGTTCACCTGTAGCAAGCTTCTTCGACGCAGCGTAGACCTCCATCATAGCGTTGGGTACTTGATTCGTAGAGGCGATCTCCACGGCTTCTATATCGCAGTCGTGGGAGATCCTCAAGTCCCCTTGGAGAGAGAGTACACCCGCTGGGCTTGGCATCTTGAGTACCAAGTAGGTGTAGTGGGGCACCGCCATGAATTTGGCGATGGCCGGTCTGCCGAGGATGGCATGGTAGGAAGTCTCGAAGTCCGCGACCTCGAACTTGGTGTACTCGGTACGGCAGTTGTCCCGAGATTCCCCGAAGGTAACTGGCAGGACCACTGAGCCCAGTGGGATAGCCGCGTTACCGGGGACGATGCCGTAGAAGGGTGTGTTGCTCTTGGTGAGCATGTGGGTGATGTCGAGCTTCATCTTCTTCAAGGTCTTGGTGAAAAGGATGTTGAGCCCGCTTCCACCGTCGATGAGGACCTTGTTGAGCTTGGAGCCCGCGACCACCGGCTTCAGGACGAGGGGGAACCGCCCTAGTTCGGAGAAGCTGGTCCATTGATCCGCGCGGGAGAAGGTAATGGGTACCCCGACCACCTGAGAGGGGTCGGGACTGCTGGTTCAATGCTCATGACTTCTCGACGGGTAGCCTTTTGCTCCCGCCTGTTGGGTAGTCCGCCGAAGAGGACGTTGACAGTCTTGTCGGGTTCCTGGAAGTCGTTGTTGTCTCCGTCATTCTTCTTCTTGCCCTTCTTGTCGTGAGGGTGCGGTGGCTCTGGAGTAATCTTGAGTGCATGCCTGAGTTGGTAGCACTGCTCGGTGATGTGGTTGTCGTTCAGATGCCACGGGCACTTCTCCTTCAGCAAGTCTTTGAAGCCGCCGGAGTTCTTCTTCGAGTTCTCCTTCGCAGGGCGCTGGATAGCCGTGACGGTGTTATCTGGCTTATGCTTGCGGTTGGGACCCGAGTAGTTATTGTTGTTGCGACCGCCTTGGTTCCCGTTGTTGCCGCTGCCGCCGCCCGTGTTCTGCTTGTTCTTGCCACGGATGGCGTCGTACTTGGCGTTGGCCTTGTCTTCTTCATCCGCCCAGGACGTGATCATGTCCTTGAGGTGGGGGATGGACTTGGGGCGGCGACGACCGAAGTCTTCAAAGGTGCGGCGTGTGGTAGAGGCCGTCTTGGAAGAGGTCGATGACCTCCTTGTCGGTGACGTCGACTACGGTAGCGCGCTTGTCGAAGAAGCGGCGCATGTACTTGCGGAGGGTCTCGCCTTGTTCCTGCTTGACCATGGCCGTGTCCATGCGAGTACCCGATCGGCCCATGGCGCCCGCGAAGTTGCCGGTGAATCGCTCCTTCACCCGGTCCCACTTGTCGATCGAGTGCTTGTCCGGCGACTCGAGCCATGTGAGTGGAGCTTGGTCCGAGCGAAGGGGAAGTAGAGGCACTTGGTGTCGTTGTTGCCGCCAGCGTTCTCGATGGAGAGGGCGTAGCACCTGAGCCACTGGATGGGGTCCTGCTTCGCGTCGTACTGGGTGATCCCCAAAGGCTTGAACTTGTTGGGGAGGAGCAAGTTGCGAAGTCGAGGTGAGAAGGCGGGGAAGCCGTCGTTGTCACCTGCGGTGGCTGACTTCTTCCGCCGCAGCTCCTCAATCTTCTGGCGGGCGTCGTAGCCGCCCTGTGAGGCACCGGAGGCATGGCTGTTCGCGTGGTCTCGACCGCCCCGGTTTCCGCCGCCGCCGGCCCTCCTGTTGGCTCTGTGGTTGGAGCTCCCGTCGTCGCTGCCGCCGTCGTCAGGGTCACGGCCGCCGCCGTCATGGGCGCGGTGAGGGACAACCTCGCGGTTGCTGTTTCCACCCTGTGGAGGTCCGCCGGCATTTGAGCGAGTACGGTTGGGCTGAGCTGGAAGCTCAGCTCGAGTACGGTTGGGACCGGGGTTGGCGCTGCGACTTGTAGCTTCGTTGTTGCGGTTCCTGGCGGGAGGAGGCTGGTTGACCCTGTTGTCGACCCGCATGAAGTAGGCGTCTTCAGCGAGTTTGGCGATGACCTCCCCAGCGCGAATTCCTTAAGCCTGGCGTGCGATCGCTGTGATCGACATGAGGCATTGCTCAGGGGTAGTGTGTACTCTGCTCTCGACCGCCTCGAGAGCTTCCGCGACGTTGCGGATGGGGAGGTTGTCTCGGAGACGCCGGCGCCGTTCGCTGCGCTTCCTGTTACGCTCACGTCGAGCGTCTCTATTGGCGGGGGTCTCATCTGCAGGTGTGTCGGCAGATAGCTCGTCTGAGGAGATGTCTTCAAGGTACTTGTCTTGAGCCGTCCCTGAAGGTCCTGGAGTGTCGCCGGCAGCCATGAAGACTTGGCGATCAGGGGTGCCAAGGCTGGACTCAGAAACCGCCACCTCAGTTGGGGTGTTCGAGTCAGCTCGGGCAAGTGGTGTTCCCTCCTGGAACGAGAGCGAGTCGATGTAGGCGACGTAGCGTGAGTCTCCACTTATCAGGTCAGAGGGCTTGCGGTCTGGCGAGTAGACGAATCTCCCGGCTGGTGTGGACATTATAACCAGCCCAGAGGCCGGCCCTGATAAGGGATGCTCAGTAGAGTTGTCCTCGGACTCGGGATCCTCTGGGTCCGACTCGAAGTCAAACTCGTATGCGGAATCCGAGTAGAACCCGGAGAGGGGGTTGGAGTCCGAAGCATGGCCGGGGGCGGTGTCGGAGTCCGAGTTGTACTCGGGTACGGGTTCCTTGCCGGCCCGGCGCGAAGAGGGAGCCTCCGTGCGGGCCCGGCTGAGGATGCGGGGACCACGCGCGGAGCGCTCACGGGGTGGTGGGACCACATGCGATGGCTGAGCAGCCGGCTCACATGCGATAGCCCATGGAGACGTCGAGTTCGAGTTGGAAGCGGACTCGAGCTCGAAGTCAGCGTGATGGTCGAAGAGCAAAATTTCGCCGAACTTGCCGGCAAGCTCGCCTGTGACGACTTCTGGAAGCATCACGAAGCCGGTCTCCGGGTTGGGCGGCATGGTGAGGCGGCGCTGGAAGGACCCTGCGCCGTCAGCAGTGCAGACCCAAGCGCCGAAAATGAAGGTGTCACCGCGGTTGAAGGCGACGGTTGGCTTGAAGTAGACAGGAGCCGTCGAGTTCGCTGTCGGGCATACTCCCCGGGTACTCATGCAAGGAAGGAAGAAGACAGACTCCTATTAGAATTCCCCTGTAATCCTATTAGGACTCGTTCCGTGTAATCCTACTAGGACTCCTGCCTTGTAACCGACTAGGAATCCGCCCCCAGAACTATATAAAGGAGGACGTAGGGCTCGCCACCTTGGCGGCCAGAACCTGTATAAATCTTGTGTCCCGTGTCCTTGCGCATACCTTCAAGTTCTCGGTCTCCCGATCACGATCCTCACCGCACAAACTACTACCTCGGGTACCCCCTTGGTAGGTTTGCCGGTCTAAAACACCGACAGCTGGCGCGCCAGGTAGGGGCGATCATCACCACCGGGCGAATTCGAAGGACCCTCGTCAGCAAGATCAATCTACTCGTCGACTCGCCGAGATCCATTGAAGCAAGTCGACTACTTCGCCTCCGCTGTGTGTCCGGGTGCCTCGGCATGTCGCGCGGCTCGTCATGCGGCTCGTCGCGCCGCTCGTCGTCGTCGACTACTTTGTCTTCGCCGCGCGTCCGAGTGCCTCGGCACGTCGCGCGGCTCGTCATGCGGCTTGTCGCGCGGCTCGTCGTCGACTACTCCACCTCGCGCGGGCTCATCGTCAACTACTTCGCCTCCGCCGCGCATCCGAGTGCCTCGGCACGTCGCGCGGCTCGTCACGCGGCTCGTCGCGCCGCTCGTCGTCGACTACTCCGCCTCGCGCAGGCTCGTCGTCGACTACTCCGCCTCGCCCAGGCTCGTCGTCGACTACTCCGTGCGCCGCGACTTCGTCTTGCGGCCACGCTGGCTCTACTTCAGCCATGCCGTGCGTCGTGACTACTTGTCTCGCAGCAACACTGGCTCTACTTCGAGTACGCCGCGCGCCGCCACGACGTTGTCTTCCGGTCGCATCACGTCGACCATTCACCTCGACTAGTTTTCCAAACTTGTCGAGGACGGCAGTCACGCCCCCAGCAACTAGTCGTAATCAACTCTGACTAGTCAACTTCAGCAACAACCGTCGCGGCTCCATCGCCGACCGCCACGGCTTCATCTACAAGTCCGCACTGGCGGCAACAGCTAAGTCATTTATTTAAATGATTACTGTTCTCTTGGCTTGTTCTCCTCATCATGTAGGACTACTTGCCGACTACTCATTTGTGTATGCTTCTCGGCGGGTTTTCACGGGAGCTACACTCTGCTGACTACTCTTGGGGTATATCAATCAAGTCTCCACGAGTCTACTTCATCAACTCGGGGGCTATCCCAAGGAGGCAGCTTCCAAAGTCCGCTACACGCGGCAATCTAAAGTCGACTTCTAAAGTCGCATTCTAAAGTCCGCTCCGTGCGGCAACTTAAAGTCGACTCCGGTCGCATCTTCGCCTGCTTCGATGGCATACAACGTGTGTAAGCTTCGATGGAACCTAGCTGTAAGCGGCCCTCGGGTCCTGGCGACGATGGAACCTAGCTGCACGTGGTCTTCACGCTCTGTACCATGGGTCCAAGTACCCTAAGTACTCGCGCTCCGTACCTTGGGTCTGAAATCCATGGCCCAGGTACGCAAGTTGACTCCGGTCGCACCTTCAAGTCCACTACGGTGGCAACCATACCTTGGGTCTGAAATCCATGGCCTAGGTACACAAGCCGACTCCGGTCGCACCCTCAAGCCGACTCCGGTCGCACCCTCAAGCCCGCTCTGGCGGCAACTGTACCTTGGGTCTGAAATCCATGGCTCAGGTACTCAAGCCCACTCCGGTGGCACAAGTCGACGCTAACGGTCGCATCGAAGCCCACTCCGGTGGCACAAGCCGACTTCGGTCGCAATCTTAAGCCCGCTCCAGCGGCAAAACTACTTGTTTTCTCTGATTTTTCATTCGCTTTGGCTTTCCGGAAAGTGCTTTTCGTTTTTTGCATCTTAAGTCCACCTCGTGTGACGCAAAGTCAACTACTGTAGTCGCATCTTAAAGTCCGCTCTACGCGGCAAACTAAAGTCGACTTCCAAAGTCGCATTTCAAAGTCCGCTCTGCGTGGCATTCTAAAGTCGACTTCTAAAGTCGCATATCAAAGTCCGCTCTGTGCGGCATCCTAAAGTCGACTTCGGTTTTCAAGTCTCATATCAAAGTCCGCTCCGCACGGCATAAAGTCGACTTCGGTTTTCGAGTCGCATCTCAAAGTCCGCTCCGCGCGGCACAAAGTTGACTTCGGTTTTTAAGTCGCATTCTAAAGTCCGCACCGCCGGCATCTAAAGTCGACTTTGGTCGCACCTAAAGTCCGCTCCGATGGCACGGCTACTTCTCAAGCTCCATGGCTTGATGCCAAATTACTACTCGGAATCTCTCCAGCTCGGGGGCTGCACTCAACATACTACTCGAGGATAACTTCAGCATGCTTCGCTCGCTCTCAAGCTCGGGGGCTCCGCACCAATAACTACTCGACGTAGCTCATACGAATCTCTTATCTCGAGGGCTACACGCTGCAAGAGTACTCAAATGATGGCTTTCGCGAACACTGAAGACCCTTGGATTGATTACCTAATCATTTCAAGGCTCGGGGGCTACTATGCTACACCCATCATTCAATTTTTTCAAGACAGAAGATTCAGAATGAGGATTGACCCTCAGCTAGAGTCTGCAACTCAACCTAAGGCTCGGGGGCTACTCCATATGGAGTGCGATTTTGCAACCGCACTTCCATATAATCTCGACTTCAAGACTGATGAGCTGGACCACCTTCCAGCCTCGCGGCAGTTCAAGTACTATTGAAGACTTCTCCAAGCAGAACTCGAGGATGCTCAAGAACTACTCGAAGAGGCTTCAAGACTACTCGAACTACTACTCTCGACTCCAATGTGCTCGGGGGCTTGTCGGGCATACTCCCCGGGTACTCATGCAAGGAAGCAAGAAGACAGACTCCTATTAGAATTCCCCTGTAATCCTACTAGGACTCGTTCCGTGTAATCCTACTAGGACTCCTGTCTTGTAACCGACTAGGAATCCGCCCCCTAGACTATATAAAGGAGGGCCGAGTACCTAGCCGGACACCTGATCTCAACCAACACCAGCGCAGGGCGCCATACTTGATCCCCCAAACAGGACGTAGGGCTCGCCACCTTGGCGGCCCGAACCTGTATAAATCTTGTGTCCCGTGTCCTTGCGCATACCTTCGAGTTCTCGGTCTCCCGATCATGATCCTCACCGCACAAACTACTACCTCGAGTACCCCCTTGGTAGGTTTGCCGGTCTAAAACACCGACATTCGCCATGTGATCTCGGGCGAGATCCCCTACCTGGCGAGATCCCCTACCTGGAGCGCCAGCTGCCAGTGTTTTAGACCGGCAACCTACTAAGGGGGGTACCCGAAGTAGATGAATGTGGCCTCGCCGAGATCGGTAACTCAAAGGAAGAGAAACGTGGCACACAATTTAGACAGGTTCGAGCCGCGAGGTGTGTAATACCCTACGTCCTGTATGCTGCGTTGCTCTGGATTGATTGGGTACGATTACAAGATGGTGTAATTGTACGCCGTGAGATGAGATTGGATGCCTAGAGAGGGGTCCCTGCCTCGCCTTATATAGTCCGGGAGGCAGGGTTACAAGTCGGAGTAGGGAGAGAGTACTAGTCGAGTACGTCTAGGAGTCTTCCATACAGTGCGGGACATGTACAGCTTCCTAACCGAGTACTTCTCCTCTGTAGTCCTTGTGCTCCACGCCATCAGGTGCCGTGTAGCGCAAGCCGGGTAGTCCCAGGGGCCCACCGAGTAGTCAGTCCTGGTACCCCCTGAGGTAGTGGGCCCAGGGAGGTCCATACGACAGTGGGTGAAATGACTGCAGTTATGACTTTTCTATTGAAGCAACCTTTATGACTGCTCTGCTGAGGCTGTTTTTGGAAATCATTTGGCAAAACAACTTCTCCATCTTTAGGAATGGCTATGAGAGATCAAATGCCCTATATGTCCTTGACTATGTGGATTGTTTGAATATATATGAATTTAATGTTTAACTTTTAGTTATAAAGTTGAGTTAATGTGAAATTATGTGAATAATTAAAGGGATTAGTGGGCCTTGTAAATTAAACACTTAATTTGGACAAGTACACACAAATTTGGAAGTGTAATATACTGTTTAAACACTTAATTTTGTTGTAAATACCACAAATTTTAGGTGTACTTCTGTACCGGTTAGTGAGGGGGGAGGAAGCCACGAGGAGCCAGTTTTTTCCGAACTTCTCTTCCCGAGGGGGGAAGAAGCCACGGGGAGCCAGTTTTTCAAACTTCTCTTCCCTAATAGAAATTGCAAAACGGCTCCTTGGGTTGTTCGAGACTGAAGCCATTTTTGTGATGTCTTTCATTTGTCGGGTTGGATTCTTTCGAGTTGTCATGTCGGAGTTTCTGGCTCGCATCCGACCCGTCACATGGTCAGGTTCAATTTTTTACATGTGTTTTTTTTTTGAGTTGGGTCGGATTTTTTTGTGTTATGGGTCAAAAAAAATTATTTCAGGATTTTAATTCGAAAAAAAGTATTTCAGGATTTAACTAGCGCTAATATTTTAGTGGTATACGACATGACCATCAACAGAGCGCGGACCCCAGGAAAAGAATGTAGGTAGGGCGGACGAACCAATACCGTGTTTGACATCTTTTCACTATTCACCTGTCACATTGAAACTAGTCACACAAGTGTTAAACATGGATTAATGACAAAACTCATTTCATAGCCTGGGTGAAATTGCGAGATGTGTCTAATAAGTTTAATTAGGTCATGATTTAGATCGTCTAGGAAGCTTAGGAATTAGTCCCTTCCCGTTTTCTTCTTTCTCTATTTCTTTTTTGCTCAGTGGCTATAACAATGTGGTGATAATGTGGTGAAAATCGAGAGAACAGAGAGTGCTCGAGCCAGATAAGAAAACAAAGATGTAAAGCAGTGAAACTTCTGTATTTATCAATGAATCATGAGTACATAATTAATAGACTAACTAGGAAAGGTGCTCGTGTGTTGCTACGAGCAATATCTTTGAACAAGTACAATATTTTGATGGTGTGATATATTTTTTTCGAACAAAGTAAAATTTAGTGACCCAATATTTTGATGGTGCAATACAAATGACGTTGCAATGAATTTAATAATAATAATAATAATAATAATAATAATAATAATAATAATAATAATAATAATAATAATAATAATAATAATAATAATAATAATAATAATACGATCTTTGATGTTCTTTATTTCACACAACTTGCAAAAGCAACAACGACACTACATATGAGAATACCAACACTGAATTTTGATGGACAAGACCAACTCAACTCATCTAAAGGTCGATCTCATCTAATCTATTTTTCTTCCTATGATGCGCGAGAGATATTGTTTAACCATGGCATGTAGGTTTTTCTCCTAGGGATTTGCTTCATGCGCCAAAAGGTTGATAAGAAATTGTGCCGTATCTTAATAGCATCCTGTATGTAAGACAAGATTTTAATTAAAATTTTAGATGTCATGTATTAGAATTGGTCGTATATTTTGAAACAATGTGAAGGGGCAACTAGGGAGGGGGTGTTGTCCGTGCGGAGAACTTCGACGCATGGAGGCGAGGCGCGATCAGGGGAGGAGGTGTGCTTGGAGCAGAGAAGGGGACTAAGAATTGACACAGGTTTATTATCAACTGAAACCTACCTGCTCCGTACCACCTTCCCCCAAAGTGACCAACCAAACAACACCGAACTTATCTGCAAAAGTTACGTACAGGCCATCGTTGCTAATAGCAACTGCACTGACCCTTTTCTCCGAAGTTCTGCAAGTGAAAACATTGCACCAAGTTTTTATCTAAATGACATGATCAAAAGTGTGAAATTTCATAAAAATAAAATATAATGAAATTTCATAACAGAATTAACATAACAAGCTGCTGATATAGGGCCATTCCAGTTAAATAATATCAAATACACAGATATAATCGTATAACAGATTCCATAGATTATGGAAACTGACAACTTAAAAGGTCCATTGTTCTGGTGCTTATTCACATTGCGAACAGACGAACATTACATTGAGAACAGAGGAACAGAGTAAGTCACTTACATAGTCCAGCCTTGCCAACCTTCACAAGTTTGTGGTCACCACCGGATGCAAATAAAGTCCTGGATGCACAAAATAAATATTTATTCACGCATTCTACCAAGTGAAATGCAAAGATAAAGTCCCCACTTCTCACTTGGACATGTGAATTGGGCGGTACAAAACTAAGCATTCGAGAGATTCATTGATAACTGCATAGTGAGCAGTCAGACTCAACTAAAAAACGGATTATTTGATAGTGCAATCAAAACACGATCCCTTTCTACATTAGAGATTCAGGATTAATGAGGAATCTGCGATAGAAGCGAAACAAAGAGGGAACATAAACCCAGCCAATGGGCCGCATGCCTGCCTTTTTGTTGGAAATATGCCCTAGAGCCAACTAGATTTGATCCACTAGTGGACTCAGATGGATTTGATCCATTATGGTGTAAAAGTCCTAATGGGCCACAAATGTTGTAAAGCCCATTAGCGTTGGAAGGGGTACACCATCTATTAGTCCCATATTGCTAATGGACGATGGTGTGGGGGGTTTTCCTCCCAATAAATATGGACCACACCCCTCCTGAAAAGACACAACTTTCTCAAGTAGGAGCCGCGCTGCCAACGCTCTCTCCTCGTCGCACTCGCGGACCTAGCAGTCCGGCGTGCGTCGCTTCCTTCTCCGTACGTGTGGATACCTTGGAGGTGCTGCATCTGGAGCACTTGGATCGGACGAGCCGCATGTGCAAGTCAAGAAGGACGTGAGCAACTGCACTGCCTACTACCCTCGACGCGTTCGTCTACATCGAGACGGTTCCGCTGCATCTACGCGTCCAGTGGTAATCCCGTGATCTCTGACAGCAGCAGTTCCTGTTTTGCGGGGAAAATTTTATTTTGCGCTAGCGTAGCCACCCCGTATCCCTTCAGTGGTATCAGAGCCGTAGCTGCTAAGTTTTAGATTCGGGATGTGTGCATATAGAGATATGCAGATGTAGATCAAAGTTTTGATCGGCTTCGTGTTCTTGACGTGATGGTCGTGTAACGAATTACTCCTACCGGTCGGAATTCCGCCATCGGAGTTAAGTGATACACGTAAACCCGGTCACAACGAGAAGGAGATCAATTGGATTGGTCGAATCGAAGCTAGGTCAAGTGCCGTGCGCATGGGATGCGTGGCGGTGGCGATTGGATCTCTACCGGCCCGGAAAAAACAGAAAATATACCGTTCGGTAAAACAATCATAACTTTTCGTGGTTAACTCGGATGAAGATGTTTTCTATACGAAAATTGATCTACGTAAAATTTTACACATGTGATAAACCAGTTTTGCTGGTCTCGGCGAAATTAGTTTTGCCAAATTCGGCTTGCAAGATGGGTTTTCGGGCGTTTTAAGTTTGGACGTCGGAATTGCGATAATCTGTTTTGCAGGTTTTGTAATCGGTATGGCCTATATGTGTATGTGATGCATGTGTGTAATTTATTCGTGACCTGCGTGTCACGTGTACGGCAATACGGCTGGAGCCACATGTATTGTCAAAATTAATGTAATGGTCTGCGTACCAAATTTGTGATGATCTAATACGCGATTGTGTAACTTTCATTACTAGCACGCGTTAGATAGTTCTTGGAGGACTCATCACATGGAGGATGGCACACACGGATCATGGAGATGGAGATCAACATGATGTACAGGTCAATGGAGATGGAGATCACCATGCGACAATAGGCCATACCGTGTTACAACTGTGTGAATGTCGTTCTTACCGTTCTACTTTTACATGCGACAATGTTATTTTCTTGCGTGTGATGTTACGAGTAGAACGATCCCTTTGGAATTTTAAGTTAACATGCCCTCCCAACACTTGCCACCGTCCCACGTCTCGTACAATTAGTGGTGGGTCTATGAAATTAGGGTGCCACTAGTTTTCCTTGACTAGACGGGTTTGTATCGGATACTTACACGCATAAGTGTTGGTTTACTTATCAAAGTCATCTTAACGGTTAAGGACTTTGGGGCATAAAGGTTGGGAGCCTAGACATAGAGATGTCACCCAACAACAGGAGTCATATGTGATATGATTAGCAAAGAGTTGCTTACCGATCTACCTTGTTTACTAGCGGTGACGCAAAAGCTCACTAGTAGACTTGTTAGTTGTGGATTCTGAATCACTAAGTATCAATGTGGGGATATTGATTTTAGTGGGAGTAAATTCTTTTATTTTACTCAGTCATGGATATTTTGTCTTAGTATTTTGCATTTATTATTTTGTTGTAGATGGCACCTAGTAAGGAATTTTCTTTGCGTACGATCCTTGAGAAGGACAAGTTGAATGGAACGAACTATACGGATTGGATCCGTAACCTTAGAATTATTCTCAAGGCTGAGAAAAAGGAAGAGGTTCTAGACACCCCTTTACCCGATGAGCCCGATGAAAATGCAACACTCGCCGTAAAGAACGCTTACAAGAAGGCATGGGATGTCGATCTTGAAGTGGGTTGCCTTATGCTTGCGTGTATGGAACCCGACTTGCAAATGCAGTTTGAGTCGACCCATGTGCACGATATGGTCGTGGCACTCAATGATATGTTCGCCACACAGTGCTAGGACCGAAAGGTTCAATGTCTCTAAAGCCTTTGTGGAGTGCAAATTGGCGTAAGGCGCGCCGAGGGACCACATGTAATCAAAATGGTTGGTTACGTTCAAAGGTTGGAGAAGCTAGGCTTCCCACTGGGCAAGGAGTTGTCCACTGATTTCATTCTCACATCTCTTCCGCCTAGCTATGGGAACTTCATCTCGAACTACCATATGCATGGGGCGGAGAAGGGCTTGAATGAACTGTGTGGTATGCTAAAAACAGCAGAGAGTGACATCAAGAAAGGCACTGGCAGCAGTCATGTGATGGCGATCCAAAACAAGCCGACCTTTAAAAGGAAGGGCAAGTCTTGGAAGAAGAAAGGCAAGGCCAAGGATAAGATCCCCATGCCAAACCAGACGCCCAAGGCTAGTCCAGCTGCAAATGCTGAATGTTTTCATTGTAAGGAAATTGGTCATTGGAAAAGAAATTGTAAGTTGTACTTAGCTTCTATGAAAAGCAAGGGAAGTAAGGGTACTTCCACTTTAGGTACACTTAATGTTTATGTTACAGATATTTTCCTCGCTGATTCTTATATTAATTCTTGGGTATTTGATACCAGATCGGTTGCTCATATTTGCAACTCGATGCAAGGAATGATAAGAAGTAGAAGTGTGGAACGAGGAGAAGTTGATTTCCGCGTAGGCAATAATGCAAGAGTTGCTGCATTGAGCGTCGGAACGATGCAACTCCACCTCCCGTCAGGATTTATTATGGAGTTGAATAATTGTTATTTTGTTCCTAGTTTGAGTCGAAACATTTTATCCCCTTCATGTTTGATGAAGGATGGTTATTCATTCGCGAGTGAAAACAATGGTTGTGTGATCTCTAAGGATAATATGTTTGTGGCTTGTGCATCCATTGTGAATGGCTTATTTGTTTTAAATCTTGATGATTCACCTATCTGTAACATAAGTGCTAAAAGGTCTCGACCTAATGATTTAAGTCCTACCTACATATAGCATTGTCGTTTGGGTCACATCAGTGAAAAGCGCATGAAGAAGCTCCATAACGATGGACTTTTAACTTCGTTTGATTTTGAATCCTACGAGACATGTGAAGCTTGTTTGCTAGGCAAGATGACCAAGATGCCTTTCTCAAGTTTTCCTGAGAGAGCCTCAGACTTACTGGAACTCATACATACGGATGTGTGCGGACCAATGAGTACGACAGCTAGAGGTGGATACCAATACTTCATAACGTTCACTGATGATTTAAGTAGATATGGTTATGTCTATTTAATGAAGCACAAGTCTGAAACTTTTGAAAAGTTCAAAGAATTTCAGAGTGAAGTAGAAAATCAACGTGGCAAGAAAATCAAGACCTTGCGTTCTGATCGTGGAGGTGAGTATTTGAGCCATGAGTTTAGCAATCATCTAAAGAGTTGCGGAATTGTTCCACAACTTACGCCACCTTGAACACCTCAAAGAAACAGTGTATCCGAGCGACGTAATCGAACCTTGTTGGACATGGTCTGATCAGTGATGAGCCAGTCGGACCTACCATTGTCATTTTGGGGTTATGCTCTAGAAACCGCAGCTTTCACTTTAAATAGGGTACCTTCTAAGTCCGTAATTAAGACACCATATGAGATGTGGACTGGTAAGACTCCCAGTTGTCTTTTCGAAAATTTGGGGTTGTGAGGTTTATGTGAAGAAACTTCAATCAGATAAATTAACACCTAAATCGGACAAGTGCATATTCGTGGGATATCCAAAGGAAACCTTGGGATATTATTTCTACAACCGGTCGAAGGCAAAGTGCTTGTCGCTCGGAACGGCGTTTTCTTAGAGAAAGAGTTTCTTAAAAGAGAAAAATGTAGACAGAAGGTGTATCTTGAAGAAGTTCAAGATGAGCCGGTTGGGCAAGATTTCACAATTGATGCTAATGTAGCTGGACGAGTTGAGATGCCCGTGGCAAGAGAAGCACGACCACAACCACGAAGGTCTGAAAGGGCACGTCGCGCAACTGATAAGCTCAATCTCATGATCGCGGAGAGCGCGACATATTGTTGTTAGACAATGATGAACCTATGACATATGCGGAAGCAATGATGGACCCAGATTCCGAGAAATGGCAAAGTGCCATGAGATCCAAAATAGATTTCATGGATAACAATCAAGTTTGGAACTTGGTTGACCCGTCGATGGTGTTAAACCCATAGAGTGCAAATGGATCTATAAGAAGAAGAGGGACATGGATGGAAATGTTCACATCCATAAAGCTCGACTTGTTGCAAAAGGTTTTCGACAAGTTCAAGGAGTTGACTACGACGAGACATTCTCACCCGTAGCGATGCTTAAATCTATTCGGATCATTCTAGCTATAGCTGCATATTTCGATTATGAGATATGGCAGATGGATGTCAAAACAGCTTTCCTAAATGGAAATCTGACTGAGGATGTGTATATGACACAACTTGAGGGATTTGTTGATCCAACCAATGCTGGAAAGGTGTGCAAACTTCAAAAATCCATTTATGGATTGAAGCAAGCATCTCGGAGTTGGAACCTTCGCTTTGATAAGGTGGTAAAAGGGTTTGGCTTCATTCAGAGTGAAGAAGAGCCTTGTGTTTACAAGAAGGCAAGTGGGAGCTCTGTAGTATTTCTAATCTTATATGTGGATGACATATTACTGATTGGAAATGACATTCCTATGCTTGAGGCCGCTAAGACCTCATTAAAAAATAGTTTTTCAATGAAGGACTTAGGTGAGGCGGCATACATTTTGGGCATCAAAATCTATAGAGATAGATCAAAAAGGCTTATAGGATTAAGCCAAGACACTTACATTGATAAAGTGTTGAAAAGGTTCAACATGGAAGAGGCAAAGAAAGGGTTCTTGCCTATGTCACATGGCATACATCTTAGCAAGACTCAGTGTCCTTCGACAACTGATGAGCGGGAACGCATGAGTAGAATACCGTATGCTTCGGCCATCGGATCTATTATGTATGCAATGATATGTACACGTCCAGATATTTCGTATGCACACAGTGTTACAAGCATATACCAATCTGATCCAGGTGAGGGTCACTGGACAGCGGTTAAAAAATGTTTTTAAGTACTTAAGAAGGACTAAAGGCATGTTCCTAGTCTATGGAGGTGAGGAGGAGCTCGTTGTAACGGGTCACACCGATGCTAGTTTCCAAACTGACCAAGATGATTCAAAGTCGCAATCAGGATACGTATTTACGATAAATGGTGGAGCTGTGAGCTGGAAGAGTTCCAAGCGAGGAGACGAGTGGGCGATTCTACAACAGAAGCCGAGTACATCGCGGCTTCGGAAGCTGCAAAGGAGGGTGTTTGGATAAGGAAGTTCCTTTATGAACTTGGTGTGTTTCCGAGTGTCTCTAGCCCATTGGATCTTTATTGTGACAACAATGGGGCTATTGCGCAAGCAAAGGAGCCAAGGAACCACCAAAAGAATAAACATGTACTTGCGGAAATTTCATCGATACGAGAGATCGTTAGACGAGGTGATATCAAGATATGCAAAATACACACGGATTTGAATGTTGCGGATCCTTTGACAAAACCCCTTCCACAAACCTAAGCATGAGGCGCACATGAGAGCTATGGGTATTAGATATATTCTAGATTAGCTCAAGTGCAAGTGGAAGAATGTTAGAAATATGTCCTATAAGGAATTATAGAGATGATTATATTTCATTATATCCATGTCACTTGGTTCTTTCATTGAATTTCCATGAAAGGCGACTTGTATTTGATTGGCAATTATGTGAATTGTTTGTGAAACTCTTTTACTTGTATGGTTATTCAAAAGTTGTCCCTAGTATGAGTTAATGACTAGCACATGAATTAGTTGATGACTATGTTTCACAAGTCATGAACATGGAGATGTATAACTAATTATGTGGGCACATGTATGACATGGGGCCGGGATCGACCCAATTTGAGACCTTGTTCTCTGTTTACACAACGTATACGCTATGTCCTTAGACTTGAGATTGTCGCATGTACTCAAGATGTGAATTGACCTACTTAGGGGCCATCAACCGCTACTCAGAATCGGGTAGTCATAAAGATGACTTTCGGGTTTGTCGGAAGCATCTTTGTGAGGCATGGTCAATCAAGATAGAATTTGCCCCTCTACTTGAGAGAGATATCTCTGGGCCCCTCGAGTGATCGGATCAAGAAATGCATGGCCGTCTTCCGGGTTAAGGGTTAACCCCCTTTTGATGATCCGAATCACGGTGTCGAGAAAGAGAGGTCGAGCTTGGAGCTAGACCAAATATCGTGAGGCAAAGGGAATAGCATGTATGAATTGTTGTGATGGTTTGTCCGATAAGATCTTTACGTATGCATAGGAGTTGACACGTCTTGCTAGAGGCCGCTATCAACTATTGATCGAGTAATGTACTCGGTCAAGTCTATGTGTATGTGAACCTATAGGGTCACACACTTAAGGGGTTGGAAGCCGAATGAGGATGAATATACTTGCATAGTTGACTCTAGTGCAAGTGGGAGACTGTTGGAAATATGCCCTAGAACCAACTAGATTTGATCCACTAGTGGACTCAGATGGATTTGATCCATTATGGTGTAAAAGTCCTAATGGGCCACAAATGTTGTAAAGCCCATTAGCGTTGGAAGGGGTACACCATCTATTAGTCCCATATTGCTAATGGACGATGGTGTGGGGGGTTTTCCTCCCAATAAATATGGACCACACCCCTCCTGAAAAGACACAACTTTCTCAAGTAGGAGCCGCGCTGCCAACGCTCTCTCCTCGTCGCACTCGCGGACCTAGCAGTCCGGCGTGCGTCGCTTCCTTCTCCGTACGTGTGGATACCTTGGAGGTGCTGCATCTGGAGCATTCCTTCTCCGTACGTGTGGATACCTTGGAGGTGCTGCATCTGGAGCACTTGGATCGGACGAGCCGCATGTGCAAGTCAAGAAGGACGTGAGCAACTGCACTGCCTGCTACCCTCGACGCGTTCGTCTACATCGAGACGGTTCCGCTGCATCTACGCGTCCAGTGGTAATCCCGTGATCTCTGACAGCAGCAGTTCCTGTTTTGCGGGGAAAATTTTATTTTGCGCTAGCGTAGCCACCCCGTATCCCTTCACTTTTCAGCGAGAGCGGTTACCCCCGACCACCAACAATTTATGTGTGCAGTGGTCCGATCAGCTAGCATCCACTACGTCTGAGCAGGAATCAACGGAGCAGGAGTGGAGAAGCAGCTCGATCGGGCGGCCTCCCCCGTGTGGTGTCCAGGGAGGATGAACGAACCGAGTGAGCTAGCAGACGGACGCGTGCCCGCCGGCGCCGGACAGGAGTATGTTCCACACGAGGGTATTTTCTTGAGATCGAACACACGGAGCTCGGGGCCGATGGCGACGGCAACACCGTGCAGGTGGACGGCGATGAGTGCTTGCGCGGACTCCGCCGCGCCGCTCATCGGCGGGCTGGGTGCGGCGTGGGTGGTATGGGTCGGCGTGCGCGGGTAGGGTTTGGGGAGCGGCGGCGCAAGGACGGCGAGGCTGGGGAGGAGGCACTGAGGAAGCGCGGCGGTGGGCTGGGTCAGCGTGCTCGGGATAGGTTTTGGGGAGCGGCGGCGTCGGCGCAGGAGGGAGCGGATCGACGCGGTGCGGCTTTCTCGCGCAGTGCGAAGGGGACGACACGTTTTTTTCTCGCGCGATTAGGAAAAAAAGAGATCAACAGGGAGATTAGGGGATGATCCCCCTGGCAGAGTCTAATCGTGGGCAACTCTACCACGTCCTGAATCCTCGGACGTGCGCACGTCGCGCAGTAATGGCGGCTTGACGCCGCGCGCGCGGTAGCTTTCCCGCTACTTGGCTGTGGACTGATCGAGTACAACAGGAAGGGATATATCCACACTGTACCACCGGTTAAAAATGACTCATATGTAATAAAAAATGACCTATATGTAAGGATTCGACGGTTGAGATTTATTCTGTACCATCAGTTTCTTTAGTGTGGTAGGTATCAGTAGTATACGGGTATTATCGGAAATATAGAAAATAATATTGTTGTAATATATGAAATCAAGTCTTTTTATGTAACCTTGGCAGCAGGAAATTCTTTCCAAATAATATACATCGAGCAAATTACCATTTTACCCATAGTAAAAAACTGAAAAAAAACTGATAGTACCACCATACTACCGTCGGGTGGTATTGTGTACCGTAAAAAACCTCTGTCAACTTTGTACTGGGCCATGGGGTCATAAAAATTGGCCATTGCTGCTCATTTAAGAAATCAAAGGATACCTGTTTGCTTCTAATATCAGACGTCGTCTTCTTCCTCCCAGTCCTCATAGAAAAAATGGAAGAGTATCAGGGGTTCGCTGTTAGGGTTAGGTAAGGGTAGCTGCCCTACCTCGCCCTATTGGTAGGTCCGCCAAATCAATAGTGAGGCATCAGTTGTGATTTCGGCAATTACAATGATTTGTCGGCTTAATCTTATGAAGATAGCTCGTAGGAGTGCCCGAGTGTAAGTGCGAGTATGCCTACGTATATGAAGCGTCTGCGTAATTCAAAATAAAAAGGTTGGAAAGCAACAAGAGCACTGATGACCGATGAGCTAACTGCTCACCTGAATCTAGTGCGATACTACCCACTGGGCACAGTGGCCATGGATACTGCAGCCAAAGGTGACCATAGCACCTTTCACTACTCCTGGGGACCAAGGCTATATGCTTATATACAAACCAACACCAAGTACAAATTAAACAAGAGTGTGATACAGCCTGCAGGTAGGCGAAGGCAGGCACTTCTCCGAATTTTGTTTCTCGCAGAGCCACAAGATGAGAGCCACGCTTAGGGCACAAAAGTTGTCTTTCCCTGTCAACTTAATCTTTTGTATTTGTACTATTTAAATGGTCCATGATGAAACTCAATGTTTGAAATTAAATAGGAGAGCCACATGATTACACATGAGGTCTTTCTGTTGGAAAATGATGATGTGAGCGTACTGAATTCGATCTAATGATCTTAGGTGTTCTGTCAAAAAGCATGCCTTTTCACCTACAAGAAGCACTTGCAAGTTCTGAGTATATAAAAAACCGCCATGGTATGAGACCATTATCAAGTTTATGTGACAAATTGTGTCACTGATGGATCATTGCTTTTTCTCCCCATCAATAAGAGAGAAGACCCTGCTGATGTTTAATGATTTCAATTTGTTAGTGGATGGATTTGCAAGTTGAGTACTGAATTCCACACATTTCCTCATACCCTCATGGCCATCCGATCGGCCGCTCTCGATCGACATGAGCCACTCATTTTTCCAATTATAATAGAAAATTTCATATAAGTATAGATAGATCTATGATGGGGATCAGTCGTTGCTGTGCGTTTGTGCTCCTCCTGAACCTTGCCTTGTTTTATGCAATGCATTATGGGGATAGATGGACCAGGGACCAAGCAAGGGCCCTCTGGAATTCTAACTGGAATTGATTTAGGATCCTTTTCCAACAACCAAATCTTTCAAACAGTGTGCAGCCTCACTGAGAAAAGGCTGTATGCAAATGTTTGCCTCACATCTGCTATTAGTAAAAGAAAAAATATCTAGATAATAAAACCAGCATAAACTGCAAAACACAGTAGTTTAGCTGCAAAATAGATCACGCACACCATCGACATGGATTACATAATCGAAGAACTTAGAGAGTTACAGTACCATACCACGATGCAACATAGCCTGAACAGATCGAGATCAAGCAGATCAAACACACGTACTTATACTACTATAATAAACTGAAAACGTTGTTTGCTGGCGACACGAAGAACCAACAGCCCAACACGACCGAGCAACTGATTTGTTACAGACGATGCTCGACGGTTGGAATTACCATCCATGCATGGGCTACTATGCTAGCAGCTTTCGTTCTCATCTTCCTCCTCTAGATGACATCATCGTTGATGCTCTTGGAGCCTCCATTCACGCCGCCTGGAGCACCTCCCCTCGACCTGATCTCAACATGCTGCGAATGAACGAAGCAACACCAACGGATCGTTATATGCACATCAAAAAAACTTAAGCTATATATCGATCGATCGAGGAACTATAGATATAAGAATTTACAAAGAAATCGGCAAATTGGCCAGTTAATCCGGCAACATCTCGAGAAAGAGATTGGAGTAGGAATGGACCTGAGATGCCACCGACTTTGGCTCCGTCGCGCCAGCTGCAGAAACATGGCGAGACACAGAGGAAGCATCAGTTCAAGAAAGCTCTTACACAGAAAAAGGCGTCAAGGGTGCTTACCAGCGTCCTTGTGGGCGCGGCCGCAGCTGGTGATGCGGCCGAAGAGGCCGAAGAACTTGTTCTTGAGCTGCGCGGCGAGCTTGGCCATGGCGGGCTAGCTGCCGTACGTAGAACGGTAGAAGAAGGGGCTCGGTGTGATGATCTAGCTAGGACTGATGAGATGAGCTCACCTGAAGCTTAGCAGTGGCCACGGACTGACGGACCTCGTATCTATATACTGCAGTCTGCAGCCACGGGTTGCCAGAGCACCTAAATTTCCCGGCTTCAGTGGACCAAGCCTGCTGTTTGTAGGGCGGCCGGCCACTGCTGACCAAAAGCTTGCTGCAGACAGTTAGGTAGGCACTCCTCCAATTTGATCAAAAGCATGTTGTTAGTATTTGCAAAATTTGAACGCCATGTAATATATATGTCAATCGCTGCAGGGACTAGCAGCACCATATTTTCGACAAACCGTTGGACAAAGTTAAGTAATCTGGGGAGTGCATGGGTGAAGATAAATTCAAGGATTTGAGGTGCAGAGGGGATTAAAAAGACATTGCAGAGGGGATCACTGATGTTGTTTTTTTGACAATAACGAAAATGTCCAATACTTATTCTTGGATTGTCATATTGCAAGGTTCGTTTGGAGAATCTTTACAATGACATTTGGTTTGCGACCCCCTAAAGGCATAGTTGATTTATGTGGAGTGTAGCTCAATCAAGTAGGCCAACATATACGCTCTCAAATTTGTGTGGGAACAAGTGTAATTTTCTGGTCTATTTAGTTGTGTAGAAATGATGTAACATTTATAGAAAAAATTATACCTCTATTTGCAGGTTATTTTCAAGGTAATTTACTAGACACGTTTCTGGAGCACGATGCAAAAGAAACGCAACAAACAACTACCAAAGTGGACGTGTCGCACACTGGAGACCATAGCTATGGAGATCTTCGCCAAGCACGGGTGGCCGTCTTTTAAGAGGATCGACACATAATTAGTTGCACCTTTGATTAGTTCACTCTTTGAGAGTTTTGGTTTATTTTAGCTGCTTGAAAGAACTGCAATAAAGATTGATTGTGTGTAAAACTCTTGCAGAGACCGGAATAAAAATTCTTTTTTCTAAAAAAACCACTCGACTATAAGCGCCACCACTGAACATATTGTGAATAAGATGAAACTAAAGCCGGTTTATGTGAGAGCCATGTAATGATGTAAGCAAGGCAAATAATTACTTCTTCTTCTTCTTTTTTGCAAATTATATGGTTGATCGGCGCTCATGATCTAGCATGTATAATTCTGCCAATGTGCTAGAGTATGCCACTATATATGCCATCCATCGTGGTATAGGATAGGGGCGGAGCCAAGAATTAGCTTTACGGGGCCAAACCAACCCAAATCGAACGGAGAGATAATCTGTTTAGGACAACATCTGAGGCGGGAGTGGAAGTTAAAATTGGAGGATTAGAAGATGTAATTACTAGAAAATATTATTTGAAGGCTAAATTATAGCGATTATTCTAAATAATGGATGATTTAGTAAGCAGTAACCTTTGGCAATATGGATCATTAGGGGCGGCCCTCCTTGTTTCTTGCATCTAGAAACGCCCCCACTCTTGGACTCATTTAAAACTAAAAATGTGATACTCATGAGAATGATAAAAGTTGGAACTCACATTTAAAAAGTGCAAACACATTTCACATGATTTGGACGCTTTTGAACCCGGACAAACGCACCTAACCAATAAAGGGGTTGTCTAATGCAAAAGTGACTGTAATTTTATTTGCTACGATTGAGTAAGAAACATCATCGGAGCAGTAGACTGGATGCACATAGATTCAGTGATCCGTAGCTATCAACCTCTCTTCCAAATCGTACTGCTTTCGATGCGACAATCTGTGATGTGATCTAGTGGTCATGCCACATTGGTCGACCTTCCGAATTGTATTCTTCTATAATATTAATGCGTGTAAAGCAAGCCGGATTAGGATTTTAGAGAAGGACAGGTTGGTGCGCATTTTGTTTGCCTATGTGTGCCATGATCACTACCTTCACTAAAAGACATAATGCATCTGGCCCCAAGGGCCAAGGCATCGACCATTCGACCTAGACGTTTTGATTGACCATTATATACCTTGATGATGGATACAACCCAAGTGGCAGACAGTTTAGAGAAGGATATTGCACAGGCATAACGCCAACTATGCCAAATATACGTGCCTAGCTTAGTAAAATTTTGAGAGTGGTGATTGTTGTGTGATTTACTTAAATTGTTATCTTACTCACAGGGATATATGTCGGGCGTGTGTGCACATATATATGCGAGTGTTCTGTTAAAAAAATTGCACACATATGCTACACACGATGAAGGTCCATCCAAAAGTCGTTGCCTTGTTCGCCCTCGTACCAAATCAGCACAAGCCACTCAACTAACAGTATTTTTCTCTCGTAATAAAATCAGCAGCAGCCACCAATCGTCCAAACAAGATCGTGCATCCTCGACACATCTTCTTGCGGCATATTCTCTCTCCATCTCTATTTCCCTTATCTTGAAGGTCTCACACCAAAGGCATAATGTGCTTCCAAGGGGAAGCTAATGACGTGGATGTTGGGATAGCTAGTGCTGTGGCGTGCTGTGTGTGATTGTGGAGGCCGATGATGGAGCTCTGGTGGAAAGCTACATCACATTTTGGAGGATGGACTGCAATTTTTTTCAACCATGTGACGCATGCATTTTGATTAGGATGCAGTTTTGCTATATACAACATGTTGTTTTCTCAGCTGATTTTTTTTGTTTATTAATGTCTAAAAAGCGTTGGGCGCTAGGTAGGCAGTCAATCTACGCCTAACATCTGATGTTGTTTGTGAATGTAGCTATCCTAGTCGACGGATTATTAACGCATTGTTAAATAGAGGAGATATGATATGTCAAGACAAAAAATTATAAAATTTGATGTATCACGCATATATTAGTTCTATGATATAGTAGACTAGCAGTTCATCCTCCTCTATCTAGAGTTTTGTCCAATTTTCACAGATATATGATCTAAAGTTATTTTACATGAAAATGGTAGCAGATTCTAGACGAGATGGCGTTAGTAGGCCTATATAATAGCACCACATGGTACACAAATGAGTAGACACGGGAGGGAGAAGGTTTGGGTCTTTACTCTTTATAGGAGGCCGGGGAGGCGGTAGTGTGCTCACAAAAGTTTGAAAAAGTAACACTAATATTGTGGCGCTGATAATCGCACTCCTAGGAGACGACCATGCATGGCTCGAAGTGCTCATGTTCTATGGTCCTCTTCAATGGTTGTTCGTGAGAGAGGGTGTCATCTCGGGTGCTGAGCAAGCTAAGAGCACGCAGTCTGAAATTGGCACTGTTGATCGGTTAAAAAAGTTAAGAGCTAGCCACCTGTTGGAGAAGGCCTAATGTTCTATAAAGGCAAAGCTATGTGCACTTGTGGCCGCATGATTTTTCTAAGCCATTCATTTCTCTCTCGTCCATACTCCATGTACTAGGGTGAGCGAAGCTTCCTTATGATTATTCTATATATCTAGCTTGCCCTTTTCAACCTAACTATAATTCATCTCACCAATGATTTCAAGATCGATGGTCGGTATCGGAATTTTTAATTCCAGTAAAAAAACCCAAGTGATAAAAACAATATTTGGGGAATTCGGAATTTTATATTTTATTTTTTAATGAAATATTAAATAATTTTGGGTGGTAAATATTTTTTAGGACCCACGAGTAACACAAAATTTCGAAAATATTGTGATATATCGACCGAAAATGTTTCCCCTAGAACCACTACAGGAGACGACGGCTTCCCCGAGTGCCAAATGCACTCAGGGAAGACGCAAAACCACTCGGGGAAGCCTTCCCCGAGTGCAACACTCGGGAAGAGCCTCCGGGGATGCCTCTCACGGGAAAGAGCTCTTCCCCGAGTGCCAAAAATCGTACACTCGGGGAAGACTTCCCCGAGTGCCGTTCTAGCACTCGGGGAAGAGTTAACACCGTCGGTGCCGTCCGCTTTTTTTTTAAAAAAAATCCTCTTCCCCGAGTGCAACACTCGGGGAAGAATTTTATTATTTTTTTAAAAAAACTCTTCCCCGAGTGTTGCACTCGGGGAAGAAATTATTTTTTTAAAAAAAAATCCAAAATCCTCTTCCCGGAGCACTCGGGGAAGAATTCCTCTGTTTAAGAAAAACCTCTTCCCCGAGTGCCATTGCCCAGACACTCGGGGAAGACACTAAAAAGCAAAACCCTAGTATTTTTCTTACATACAGAATATACGCTTTACACATAGATACATCTCTATGCTCACACATACAACACATCCAAGGGCTAAAACAAGATATTACAGTCCTGAACTAATTGATTACAATGGTTGAACCCTATGTTAACAATCTAGGTTCACCCATTGCTCATACATGTTTGACACTTGATTCATAGCAGACTTAACACAAGTGCTCAGAGATGCTACAATAAATACTACATAGATACAATTAGAACCATAGACAGAGATTTGTCACAAATTATGAGCAGAAGACTATCATTAAGTCAAACCACAATACCTTTAGAATCTTTTCAACTTTCTTGTATTCTATTCCAGTGATAATTTGTGTTGGCATCAAGTTCTCTCTCTAACTAGTCATCTCAGTCTGCAAGAGCAACAAGAAACATAAATTTGTTGTTTAAAAGGCTAACTGGATATTTATCAAACTATTGTTGCACCTAACTGATAGCAGTACTTATTAAATCACTAAAGCTCATGGCACAATGACAATGCTTGTACAACAAGATTCATGCAAGTCAAAGTGTGAAGCCATCAAAGGATGAAAGGAGCAAATGTAAGATCAGGTTTGCTTTAAAACTGCCTAGTTGGAAATGTAAAGCACATGTGTTTGGATAAGTAGAATTGGACCAGGACACAAAATACTTTATTTGGAACCACCCGACCGAAAACCACATCTTACAGTTAACTAGGTAAAATTAGTCAGGGCCAGATAAACTCATTTTGTAAGCAGTGTAAATCAGTCTAGCGCAGACCTAATGATCATTGATGTTCTGCCATAGCACCAATGCTTAATTACATCCATACAAGTGAGGAACATTGCAAGCTCATAGTTGTTTTGGAGAAACACTTACATTACATTTTGCTGCAGAGTTTTTTTGCCCCATTTTTCTTGTGATGCCACCCCACAAAAAAATGCTGAGGGAATATTCCAGCTTCATTGCTGTATAGCACAAATAGAAAAGAAACAGCAACACCATTAACAAAATAGCTATATAATGCCAGATCATTTTGTTGTCAACATTTAACTATATCATACTAGCAATCAATCCTACTGTCAATTTAGCATTGTACTTGCAATATATCAATTATGTGGCACACAGATTCTTTTATTTACTCAAATATCGAAATGCACTTTCATTTAGCATGAAGCTACTAAGTTATGTAGTGCAGAGCCATAATCTTTAAGCCAAGCCATGACTGAACTTTGCTGCTCTCGGATTTGTGCAGTTTATATCTTGATGGAAGCATGTCATTCACCGGTTTATTGAAACTCTAAAACAAGTGGTTGCACGCATGTAAAATCCAGGAGTAGTGCAACTTCTACAAACATACATTTTCTGATTCAATTGACCCTCCATTGTTGTGTGCTATTTAGCTCAAAACGTGATAGGTATTGGTCTGTATATGGTTCATTAGTCTTATTTCAGACTATTTGTTTATCTAAGGAATGTAACATCCAAACGTACATGTTACAGATTGTAAAACAAGATCAAAGCTGCTATTTTGTTCTATTCATGTTAGTCCCATCGTCTCATAATGTTTATCCAGTCCACATGCCCAACAGACATACTATTGGAGTAACATTCAGTGGAATTATATCAAACCTTTAGCCACTACACAGATCAACTCTTACATTGGTAAATTTCCAATTCTGTATAATCTTGTACTTAGGTTTTGTGCTTCCTATATCCGCATAACTGCGTACGAAACAAACATTATTAAGAAGAGGTGACAATTTACGCTATGTATCACGTGCACCTGTCCTAACAGTAACCATGGTGTCTAATTGTTACTCAACATGGTTATCACCTTCACAGACATCCTAGGTATGTGCATAATTTACCAATAAGTACCAAATTTCAGGATCTCAAGTATGTTCTATCCCACAAAAATCCACCAAATCCGCAGATCGAATGAAACCTAGGGCAGGGGGTCATAGATCAAATGAATCGAACCAACACTAAGCCTAAATCAGTTCTAGGGTTCAAGGTTTGAAGGGAAAGGGGGGAACGACCCTGAGTAGAACCGCCGCGCCCGGATTAGAAGGCCACGCGCTCCCCGCCACCACAGCCGGCGACGGCGCCGCGCCCGCCGCGTCCATGGGCGGCTGCGCCCGGCCGCCGCTTCGCCGATCGCCCCGCGTCGCGCCGCCGCATGCGTCCGCCGCGCTCGCCCCCACGCCCGCTCCACCGGTCGCCCCCGCGCCGCGCCGCCGCATGCGCCCGCCGCGCTCGCCCCGCGGCCGGTCCGCCGCCGCCCCGCGCCGCGCCCGCGCTCGCCGGTCCACCGCGTGGATCGAAGGGAGAGGAGAGGGGAGGAGGGTTGGGGCCTCGGGGGCGGCGGTAAGTGGGGGTGGGGGTGCGGTTGTGGTGTGGGGGTGTTAGAACGTTAGGGTTGAGGCCGGCGGGTAGAGTTGGGCCGGCGTGGAGTTGGGCCGGCTTGGCCCTTTAGATAGGTTTTTTTTTAATATCTTCCCCGAGAGCCGCGTGACACACACTCGGGGAAGAGCTCTTCCCCGAGTGTCAGCTACAGACACTCGGGGAATTAATTTTAATTTTAGTTTTTTTTTTGTCTCATGTTTTTGTGACGCCTTCCCACGTTATTTGAAACTTCATGCTCAAATTTGGGCTAATTTTGAATCTTTTTGTTATATTTCGTTAGTTTTTTAGTTTTATTGAATTTTTTGCACACTTCAAATTTGAATGGAATAATATAATTTGGTGATTCAAAAAATTATATTCATGATGTTTGGTGTATATTGAGGCCTTATCCAGAAACTCACATGATATGTCGAACATCTTGTTGCCGTAACATGACGATCAACTTGCACGAAAAGTGTTTCTAAATTAAAAAAAATCCGAACGAAGTCCGAAAATCACGAAACTTGTCGGGGCGTCGTGTTATCACATGTACAAGTTGTGTGCAAGAACTGAGAAGATTTCGAGTAAGTTGGGATGTCGGATGCCTAACACCCAGACATCTCCATGTGTATTATCACATTGATCACATGTGGAGATGTCTCGGTTTTAGGCATCCGACGTCACACTTGCTCGAAATCTTCTCAATTGTTGCACACAACCTCTACATGTGATAACATGACTCCACGACAAGTTTCGTGGTTTTCGGACTTCGTTCGGATTTTATGTAATTTAAAATAGCTTTTCGTGCAAGTTGTTCGTCATGTCACGACAACAAGATGCTCGATATTTCATGTGAGTTCTTGGATACGACCTTAATATACATCAAATATTATGAATATCATTTTTTGAATCACCAAATTATATGGTTTCATGCACCTGTAGTTCAAATTTGAAGAATGCAAAAAAATTCAACATAAGAAAAAAACTAACAAAATATACCTAAAAATTTTGAAATTACCCCAAATTTGAGCAATTAGTTTTAAATAATATAGGGAGGCCTCACAAAAAAATAGGGCAAAAAAACTTTTTAAAAAAATTAGTTCCCCGAGTGCCTTTGCTTAGCACTCGGGGAAGAGGCCCTTCCCCGAGTGTCGGAGCAGGGCACTCGGGGAAGAGGCTTGCTTCCCCGAGTGCTAGGTGAAGGCACTCGGGGAAGAGGCTAGTTTCCCCGAGTGCTAGGGTAAGGCACTCGGGGAAGATTTTTCCCATACGATTCCGTTTCTCTCTGCCGTCAAATACAAATTTTTCTTTTCCGAGTGCCCCTCTTCCCCGAGTGTTGCACTCGGGGGAAGAGGCTTCCCAAAGTGCCATGGACTCTATGGCACTCGGGGAAGCCTCTCTTCCCCGAGTGCAACACTCGGGGAAGATTGGCACTCGGGGAAGCAAGGGACACTCGGGGAATTTTGCTTCTCCCGTAGTGAACCGGATAGGCCACTTTTGACATGTTCCTGACAAACCCACAATTAGACAAAAGAGAAAAAAGTAATCCAGAAATGAGCAACGTTTTGGACCACAATTCCACCATTCAGTGACTATCTGTATGTAGTACTCCACTAGATGATAGATTGTGACAATGATGCACTACAGGGCGCAGATCCAAGAACACCTCACACAACCTACACTGGATGAACCCCACTAGAGCTTAAACAAAGTTAACCGCACGATCCAATTAATAAGGTCATCCTGACGCAGTGACGCTAATCGCACTTTGGGCTGTTCTTGGTTCTCAGTCAATAATCTTAAGGTCATTATGAGGCTGCACGCCTGCACGAGTCAATTCTTTACGTGGCGCTAAATGGTTGGACGCCCTTCGATCTTGCATGTGTGTGGAACCGCACGTCCATGGCGGCCGGACAGGGGGTCAGAGCCTGACGAAGAAGACGGCGAGCTCGGGTCCCGTACCGCCGCCCTGCGGCGCGATCATGTACAGCGACTCCGAGTCCCGGGAGCCGATGAAGTGGTCGAAGCAGCCGCGCATGTACGGCACCTCGTCGTCAGCCCCCGGCGATGAGCCCCTCGTCCCGGGGAGCACGCCGGCGCCCATGGACACCGCCCGCAGCGTCTCCATCACCGTGAGGTCGTCGTCCGTCGCCTCCCGCCGCACCGCGTACCCGGTCTTCTTGCCGTTGCAGAACATGGTCCACGCCGGCTCGTCCAGCAGCGGCGGCGCGTGGCGCTTCCGCCGCGCGCCGTCGGCGTCCGAGGCCGGGGCCGGGGCCGGGCGGCGCTCGGTCTCCAGTACGATGCGCGCGCCGGCCGGGTTGCCGAGCTCGCGGAGCAGCGCGTGCGTCTGGAGCGCGAGCTCGACGACGAGACTCGGCAGGCACCGAGGCGTCTCCTGCAGCGCCAGCACGACGCGGCCCCGGCGGTGGCCGTAGAGCGTCCCCGTCACGCGACGGCACGGCCGCGAGGCGCCCGAGAACGGCGCGCCCTTGGGCACCAGGTGGGAGGAAGAGGCCGACGAGGCCGCCGCCGACGACGCAGCCGTGGCCTCGGCCGGCGTCCCGACCTGCAGCCGCCCGCACCGCGGCGTCAGCGTCGTCAGGATGGGGAGCGCGTGCCGCAGCTTCTGGAACAGCCGTGCCGGCCGGGACGCGCCGCCGCCGTGCCGCCCCGCCCGGTGCCGCCGCGACGGCACCTCCAGCGAGTGCCCTGCAGCGCGCGGCGGCCGCGGGTGCTGCTGACCGGCGTCGTAGCTGGCGCGGCCGTCGAAGGACGAGGTGGACGAGGACGTCCGGGTGCTGTCGGCCGGTGTGACGGCGCCGGCGGACGGCGGGAGGCTGCGGGCGTCGTCGGCGGGGCGGCCAGGGGCGGGGTAAATGGCGCCGAAGCCCACCATTGACGCGCGCCCGACGCCGGCGAGGTGTCCGACGACAGGTCGACGCGATGTGCAGGTGCAGCCGTGCGAGGCGCGATCCGGTGCGGGTGGCCCTTAGTTATCCTGTGGCGGGGAGCGCGTGAGCTGGAACGGCCGGCGGCGGTTACGCTTGTCGGGTCGTCGTGCTCCCTGGGGCTGGACGCGCGCCGCCTGGTTCGCGGCTCTGCCATTTTGGGACTTCTCGTTTCTCTCGTGTTGCTAAGCTCAAGGAACACGAGCACCCGGGGCGTGGCCACGTGGTCTGCTCGACGAGGTGCTCCTCCTGCTCTTGCAGCGCAGGCAATCATCTGGGGCAAGCAAAATGGAAAAATAATTTAAATTCGATAGCCAGATAGCAAATGTTGGCCTACATTGGATGGGCTGTCATGGGCTCCAACCAAACGCGCAGATTTGTGTCAATGACAAAGTGCACCAGGAGGCCCAAGCAGCCTATGTTAGAAGTTTTACTAAAAGAAGGCCCATGTCTGCTGAGTTATTTTTGTTGTCGTGCATTTCGTAAGTCGCCTATCTCTGCTATGGATGTGTATATTTTTTTCGAATTACACAATACATCAGAGACACTCACAACGCACGCACACTTATCCCTATGAATACAGGCACGCAAACCCTACCCTTAGGAGCATCTTCGAAGACTGTGCCGGCGAATCCTCAAGATTGACGAAACCACCACAAGGGCCTCGATGTCGATGGGAACGTCACCTACCACTGAAAGCACAAACGCCGTTAAATCCTGAGAAATTCGCTCCTACGGGGAGTCGAACCCAGGACCTGAGGTGCTACCAGAGCTCTTGTAACCACTAGGCTACATGACCTTTCGCAGACACATGGACATCTAGATTCAAGCCTCGCAGGACATCTGAGTCACACATTTTGGTGAACAGTATAAATGTTGATTTCAGCACCTACTATGCATCGTCAAAATTATGGTTTCTGGAAGAAGTCTAAACTTGGCATGCAGGCATCCACGCAGCACCAGTTAGGCACTTTCGGAAGCTAAAGCATAAACGGAAGATGTTCCTTCATTTCTCAAACTCATGAGCAAGAAGCTAGCACATCCGCTTTATATCTGTGCATCTGCACAACTCCCGGTGTCCAAAAGAGCTATAGATGTGTATAGATGTCCAAACGGACCACCCTATCCGGCATAAGGATGGCAACGGATCAGATTCTTTTTTTCGAAAGGAAGATATATTAAGCATCAAGCGGTACATCCTCCCCTATTACAAACTGAACTCCAAAGAAAAAGAAAATTACAATTGAGTCCTCAAGATCCAATCTCATCTTCTTCATCTCCAAACTCCAGTTCGCCATTGCCGCCACCACGACGATCCACGTCCACCTTTCCTTCCGCCAAGGGACACCAAATATTGGAACAGCCGCATCATCCATCGCCCAGAACACTAAGCGAATCGATTTCGTTGAAAGAAAATCGGCCATCCCCTTGGCAGGAGGAAAGAGGAAAAGAAAATCCGCTTCCGCTGGCCCGAGGACAGGAGACCCAGCAACGAGGAAGAGCCACAAACCCACGAGGATGACCGAAGAGCTCACATACCTGACGCCGACTGTTCGCCGGCACAGAAGCACGCAGCACCCGCCGGTACCCGGGAACTTTATTTGCCGAACCGGTGGTGTTGCCACCGTCGGAAACCTAAACTCCATCGCTGACAACAGCGAGGAGGAATCCTAATCTACTAGACTCCACACCTTAGTAGCAACAAAAACGAGCCCGGACGTCGACATGCTCCGGACCCCACCCACTCCAACGCCGAGGAGGCCGTCAGAGGGGAGGGGGCGGTCAGATCGACGCTGGCGACGAAGAAGCCCTAGTCGCTCTCTGGAGGCGGCGGCTCGGGGAAAGAAGAGCAACGGATCAGATTCAGATCAAATATAGTGTCAGGGCACCCAAATTCATAACCCAAACCTAAAACCCAAATCCAACTCACAAAGTAATTCGGGTGAAAATTCAGATCCAAACCCAGACCTGTGGATATCCAAAACCTAACGGATAATCCAAAATCCAGAAAAAAACTTTATAAAAATAAGAGCACAAACATAAATGCATCACACATTGTCCAAATTATTTAAAAGTGTGCAACAATACAATTCAACACACTACAAGTTCAATAAAAGTGGAAAACACAAATCAACATCTATATATAGTCTTCCAAATGAATAACAATGGAAATTTATCATTCATCATTTATGGTGGAATCATCTTCACCCTGTGAAATAAAAAGAGTTGCAAATTACTTAAATGTTTAGAGGATTGTAAATTTATTAGTTGTGTATGGAAAGAAACAACAACAATAACATTTCTTCGTCTTTTTCATCAAGACAAGTCATCAAAGTACTAACAAAAGTTACAGCAACTCCAACAGCCTAGCTATCTCATTTTGTATCTGTAAAAAAAGAAAAACCACCAGAAATTGCAATCCAATAGACTCGATATCTGCTTCAGCTCGGTATCCCGCTCGCAATTCGTTGCTCCTCGCTAGCCAAATCTGCCGAGGCCATCCCGCTTGCATTCGCCTCTTCCCGCGCACTCTCTCCCTTCCACATGGCCTTTCCTCTCTTCAAAGGCAAGGGAGGACGCAAGACGGTGGAGCGCTCGGCTCTCTCGCCGCCGGCGGTGATAGGCAGGACACAAGCGGTGGTGGGCTCCGCTCTAGGGCCAACGGTAGCGAGGGGAGGATTTGCATGGCGACGGTTTGGCTCCCGAGCCGATGGCAGCGGGCTTGGCTCTCGGGCCGTCGTCGACCTGGGGCAGCGCGGACAGTGGCGAACTCAGCTCTTCGGCCGATGGAAGCATGGGAGTGGATGGGGACGGGGGACGGGGCTAGGGCCGTGGAGGCGCACACACAATGGAGGAGCAAGGCTGCAAGCCGAGTGCGACCGAGCTGCCTTCGCGACGGGCGTGGCCGCCGCTTCCTTCACTGCAGTAGTGAGCACGTGGAGGGGGAGGAGAGCGGCGTGGAAGAGCGGAGCGGGGGGGGGGGGGGGGCATGGCGGCGACGGGGGTGTGTAGCTTGGCTGCTTGGCCATGGTGTTGCGCTGGGGAGAGGGAGAGAGAGGGGTGGATGGATTAATGGATAAGGTTGAGAGGGGTGGGAATGGCTGGGGGATGACATGTGGGGTTGAGAGTTGGAAAGAATGACATGTGGAATTTACCTATGAGTTTAATCAGTTTTCTATTTTTTTATAAAGAGCTAAAATCTTCAAATTAAGCTAACAAAATAGAGAGACTGTTGGAGTTACTCTTAGGGTTTCTTATGTGGGTTTATTGGGCTCAAATTTGCAGAGGTCCAATGGACATTCACGAGCGAATCTATAATCCACTCCAAACCCGCATCGTTGCGGATATCCGAATCCGCGAACTCGTGGGTGAAAATCTGAACCAAACCCACAACCCTAGGACCCAAAATCCGCTGACATCCGCTCCAAACCCAACCCATTACCATACTTAGTTTGATGCATGAGCCCCTAACTACGCCCGGCATGAAGTTAAACAGACTGTCGTGCTAGGTCGTGCCAACCCATGAGCTACACCAATGACCCAAGGCTCACTCATGGATTGCCACTAAGGGGTGAAGGAGAAAGAAAAAAAGAGGGAGATTTATGTTGCGAATATTAGGATGGTTGTCATGAAACTGAGGAAGGAGAGAGGGCAGCATGCCGTTGTCTAATTGGGGGTTGGGGGGGTTGGGTGGGTGGGTTGCCACGATCCAACGTATAGCCAAAACTAACGCCCTGTTCGTTTGGCTTATCAACCACCTCGCCACGATTTTTTCTCTCGTAACAAACCAACAAATAAAGATTTTCTCTCGGAACAAGTCAGCACCAACCACTAGCCAAACGAACAGGCTGTAAGTCATGTTAGCCAAATAATAGTTTAACGCAGTTGTTGCGTGAGTTGAACAAGTGCGTAAGGAGTATCAGAAAACTATAACTGTATCAGATTTTATATAAAATTAATAGAAATATGGTTCCAGTTCTATATTTCTATATTTCGGAGGCATGCAAATAGATGAAGCAATATAATTTGCACCACACACTCAATCTCCATGCAGATTGAATGTTCTTTTGTCACTAGTAGTACGTACACCCTCCGTCCCAGTAAGAGTGTTGCTAGAAAAATGTGTTTATCTCACAAACACACTATCGTAACGACACTTTTTCTGGGACAGAATAGTACACAATGTGTATGCTTAAAGTCATGGGAATCATTTAATTTGATCACTACATGACGAAATGAAGTCAGTCAGAGTTGGACGACAGCGTCCGTAGCTGACAAGACCTACTACACGGCATGATTGGGACAATTGACTACAAATCTTCGATGACTTGCACTCCTCCAGTGAGGTCAGTCAACGTGAGTAAACGCGTATTAGTTGCAACCAAGAACACTCGAGTCCACACAGAGTTCAGCTGCAGCACATGATGAGCTGCACATATGCGGTGTCTCTGAACTAGTAGTGTCTGTGTCGAGAGGGTCTTATTAGCTGGATCAACCATTGCTTAGGAAGCAGAGGAATTCATATATTATTGTGTAAAAAATGTACCTCACTCATGCTGCTCTTAACATGTCCTCTGTCCTACAACCTCTTCAGGGCTTGTTTAGGTACTAGGGGATTCAAATGGAATGGAGGTGTTGGAGGGGGAAATAGTTTATTTTAATATCAATCCCCTTGATTCCACTTCAATTCCACCCAAACTCCTATCCAGCCACGGTTCAAATCCTGAGTGTGACACTATCTGTGCTGTGGGATACTCCTCTACAACTTTCTTTTAAAAAATACTCTCATATCCAAACAAACCCGCACTATTTCTGGTTGCATGATGTACCATTTGGTTCAGGTATGAAATGATTCCAGTTAGGTACGGTGGTGGTCATTATGTTAATTTGGATGGGTGATCGAACCGTGCTAACTCATCTTAGATGAAGTTATCCAAATTTGACACAATTTTCACGACACCACCAAACCCAGTACATAGAGTTACACCCTCCCTCTCATAAAAAGTACAATTTTAGTTTTTCTAAGGCAGATTAGTGGTGTCGTGAAAAGACTCTAGTACCCCTATTTCTTAGTATGGAGTAAGTTTTGGCATGCAGATCAGATCTGATTACTTAATTAAGCAGGTAATTATATCTATTTTTTTAGAATTGCACTCTTTGTGGCATGTTTCAAATAATAGGATTGCATTATTCAAAGGGCACATGACGACCAACTAAGCGGTCAATTTAAGCACTATTGTACTGGTAGTACCAAACCTAACCAGCTAAGACCTGCTTTTGCTCAATCGTCGACTATAAGTAGAGCTCGATCAGTAGCTGGAAGTTCACCAACTAACAGATCCATCACAGAAGCCAGCTCTCGTCCATCCAGGCAAGCTCTTAGCCGCGGCCATGGCGTCATCATCATCGTCGCCTTCGCCCTCTCTCCCAGGCAAGCTGTTGCGGTACGTGTCGGGCGCGCTCCGCCGCTCCTCGCCCCGCATGCCGCAGGCGAAGCCCGTCGCCGTCTCGGTCTCAGTCGCCATCGCCGCCGCCCTAGGTTATTTCTACCAAGGACCAGAGTTTGCGAGCCTTGCAATGGTAAAACCCAAGACGCCTACTAACATGCAGAAAGAAGCTGACAAAGGCCGCAACGGTGGTGAGAAACATGACCATCGATCTTCTTGACCTTTTATTTTTCCGTGAGTGCGCCGCCAGGCCCGGAGATATGGCACAGGTGAAGAGAGGAAACCGGCTACCGCCTGGTGCCGTGCATGGTCCAGCGGCGGCGGAATGCTCAGCTGGCCGTGGCGCAGCTGCAGTTGGATTGTATCTTGATGAGATTATGTGATGTGAAAGTAGTTTTCATGATAAATATATTATGAATCACTGTTATATGTTAATTGCTTATGTCTACATGCATACATATTATGACCGAAGTTGAAATGTTTCGCTGTGAGAACTACAGAAACAACATATATTCATTGTTGTCAAAGTTAGTGCACTGTTGGACGATAGACTATGACTCCGGTTCGGAAGCCTATAAGAGCAACTCTAGCAGAAAAAACGAAGTTTAACAGACCCCCAACTCGGGCACCCAACACTATTTAGGCACCCAAATCCACCCCTCTGCACCCCTAGTCCTACGGGTGGAGAGAGAGGCCCCTACTCGACCGGTATTGCAGTTTTCCCTCTCGCGGGCACTCGGGAGAGAGGAGGACTCACCTCGCTATGGATTTGCGCCAGTGACTGTCAATTTGAACCCCCACAGTCCCCCTCGCTGCGCTGTTGTGCAAGCTCCTAGCGCCCTACCCCTTGCCGTGCGGCATGACCGTGTGGGTTGCGGCGCCGCGCTGCGAGATCCACCCGCTCCTCCACGCGTGTTGCTTGAGCTCGTGCTCCTCCACGTCGCCGTTGCGCCGCACCACTCAATCGTGCGGCCCGCACCGCGGTCTAACTCGCCGATGCCGAGATCCAAATTGTGGGCCACTAGGAGGGAGAGGAGCAGCTAGGGATGGCAACGGGTCGGGCAAGTGCGGGTATGGTGTTTGCCTACCCGCGAGCGTGCCCGCGCCCTCAGCGTTTGCCCGCCCGCAAGCGTGCCCGCGGGCAAAAACCTCTGCCAGTTCCCGGCTGGTATCCGCAGGTATCGAGCAACCAGCAATATGTAGGAGCCGGCCTCGCAGTCCACCGCAGAGGGGTAGGTGGTGGCTTCAGGCGGCGACGCCCCAACCGACTCGTAGGGTTGTGGAGATTAGGGCAGCGACGCGGAGAGCAGGGCAGCGACACATCGACCGTCCATGGTCGTAGCAGAGCACGGCGGCGTGTCAGTCGGCCCCCGCTGCGGGAGACGGTAACGCGACACTGGCCAACCCAATCAGTGGTGCAGGGGAGGCACCACGCGGGGCTGGTCGTCTCCGGCCGTGCGGGTAGCTCCGGTGGCGCGACGACTAAAGGCGCAGGGAGCTAGGAAGAAGCACGCTGGGGAGGAGCGGCGTGCCAGCCATGGCAACCGAGGCGCAGGGAGTGGTGCGCCGGGGACGGGCGGCGGGCCGGTCGCGGCGGCGAACCGGGAGCGGCGGCCGGAGGCGCGGGGAGAGGCCCCCTCGCGCGTGGCGGCGTCTGAGACCGGTCGGGAGGCGGATGGGGAGTTGGGAAGGAGAGACGGGGGGCAGCCGGTGGGAGGCGGGGGCCAGAGGTGGGGAATTGGGGATTAGGGTTTGTGTCAATCGGATGAATCGACGCAACATCGGATGATACCATCAGTTCATCTGATATTATTATTTGGTCCACGATAGAGAGGTTTTGAGTTTGCAGCCTTCAGCACTAGATGAACAGACGGTTAGTAACTTCAAGCATTGGTTCATCCGATGATGCTTTGGTCCAAGATAGAGAGTTTTGAGTTTAAATCCTTAAGCACCGGGTGAACTGACGATCCATTCCTTCAAGCATCAATTCATTTGATAACTATTTGGTAGACAGAGAGATGTTGAGGATCCGACCTTCAGCACTAGATGAATCGACGGGGTGTCGGTGAATGCATCGGATAAACTTTGTGCAACGACTATTTCAACAACTAGTTCTCAACACTGAGTGACAGGATGAACCGACGCTTGCTCAAGGGGGACCGTCGGTTCATCCGACGGTGGGCTTTTCATCAACACTTATCCAATGGCTAGCCACCCTTTCCTAGCCTATATATACCACCCCCTGAGTTACTTGAGCTGCTCTTGACACTCTGAATACTTCAAGCAACCAATGAGAGAGGGATAGTGTGCTTGTGCTCTATTGGGATTCATCTTCAAGTTTGGAATTCTTTCTTAGTGATCAAGTGTGACAAGTATGCAAGGCTATGACATAGCTGAGTGCTTGGTCAAGTGATGGTGTGTGAGCTTGTTACTCTTGGAGATTGACAGCTCCTAGACGGTCTTTGTGATTGTTGTGCTCTTAGTGAGCTTTTGGTGATTGGTGATTTCTTGCACACGGCTTGAGACCCACCGTTTCGGAGATGGAGAACGAGTACACTAAGTGAGCACTCGAGTCTTCGTTGCTTGAAGGGGAGCTATACTATTAGTGAGTGCTCCAACATGGAGTAGGGAGGAGCGTCAACTCCTCGATACCACGAGGGAAAATCAGTTGTCTCGTGTTCCTTCTCTCTACATTCTTGTACTTATTTTCAGCATTTACGTTCAGTAATTGACCTTCCTTGCTCTTGTTTTGCTTGTATGCTTTGCTTCCTTCGTATCTTGACTAGGGTGCTCCATATTTCTAAGTGTGTTTTTGCCAAGGAACTTTCTTGATAGTGTGCTTAGTTCGTAGAGAAAAACCTTTTTTAAAGATGAGCAACATTAGAATCTAGGCTAAGGTTTGTTTACTCATTCTAGAAACTTGAAAAAGGCCCGTATTCAACACCCTTCTAGGGTCATCCATCCTTTTAGGAATGATGGTTAATCAAAGTAATTATAGAGCATAAAATTGGATTCTCATTTTTTTTGGCACCAGCCACTTGTCATCTATGGGTTATCTGGCTTCATTTCCTACCGCCAGAAAAATACTGGCCGATTGAAGGTTGAGGGCAAGAAGAGCTCAGCTGATAGTATAGTGAGTCTCGTATGGACCAACAAGTTTAGCGCAATAGCTTAATTAAGCTCATTAAAAGTTGAACTTGAGATAACTCAATACCATATGAAATTGCATGTACTAACTAGTTCCATTAACCGGTCAATAAGGGTGGAGGGGTTTGGCAGGTCCACCACCTAGGGGCGGAGCACAGTCTAAGGCCACCCAAGCCATGGCCTTAGGTGCGGCAAAAAAACCTGTACCTTCCTATATTTTGCCACGGTCCCATGAATAATTTTGTACGATGATCATAGTCTTCGTTGGTCCGATTTGCTGTGTGGCTCAACAAATCACACCCGTACGTCCTGTTGTTTTCCTTCTCCAATTCAGTCCGCCCAACCCAGCCAAGTGGCTAACTGCGGCGCTCGCAGCCTAAAAGGCCAAAAAAGACCATGCGATGCTTGCTCCCTCCATCCCTCACGTCGCGGCAACCCTAGCTATCTGCGGACTTAGGCCTCGCTATCTATGGGTCGCACAAAGTACGATATTTTAGCACGACACGATAAATTTTGGACCATGTCAACACGACACGAATGCGAGGGCGGTGTCGTGCGTAAGATCTCAGCATGATGGGTAGCACAACATGACACATATTTTCGGTCGTGCTTGAGCCGGCACGGTATGGAAATGGCCGAATAGCAAATCCTTAGGTTATACCATCCTAATCATTCACTATATGCATTATATAGCTTAGTATAATTAGTTTCATATAAGTAGATCACAAAATCTACCTTACATGTACGAAATTGTGATAATGATCACTCATAACACAATAATGTTGTGTTCTCGTATGGTCATAAGTAGTCATATTGCGAGGGTCGCGCTTGTGTCGGCACGGCACAAAAACGTGCCTCGCGTGCCTAGAAGCCTAAACACGATGTGGCACGAGGCACGAGAGGGCCGAGCTATGCCGGCACGACCCTACCCAAGTCCCAGCTCTACTGATGATAAACCAGGTCGACACTAGTTAGGTGTGTTCATTTTATCAAGTTTGTTATACAAATATATCTTAAATTGTGATGCACTAGTCAGGGGCAGAATTCCAACATAGGGAGCTAATGAGTCTTAAGGGGCCAAACAACTCAAAATAGAATAATTTCACTATTTTCACTAATTTTGCACTAATCCTTCATTAGATTTCCAACATAGGGGGCTAATCCTGCACGCCCCTGGCTCCGCCTATGACACTAGTCTAAATCATGTATTTTTAAGCACTTTTATCATTATATGAACTATCGCCATTTAAGGTTATCACAATTATGTGATCTACACTGAGACTGAATGGTATAAGTATTTATTGAGTGGCCTTAGGTGTCAAAATCCGCCAGCTCTTCCACTGGCCCACCTGTTAGCTGTGCTAGGCCAGCACGTTGTGCCCACAACTCAGCACACGGTTGTTGCTAGCTACTTCTGGAATCTTGAGCTGTTGACGACATAGATGTTGGAGAGCTTGCAATAGAACAAGATGAGAACCATGTGTGGTTCGAGGACCGGTGGATGGTCGCTTCCTGGTGTGATGAGTGATTGACAACGTTGTGTGGACTGATTCTTGGCTAAGTATTACAGGTGCAGGTTGTTGCTTGACTGGTGTTGGTGCAAGTGAAGAACAAGCGCGAAAGGTCGTTGCCGGTGAGGCCTCCAAGTGTGGAGAACACAAGTAGGCTTCGTTCGAGGGACTCGGTGGCCAGCGGAGTCAAGTGCGGGCCGCATGGTGGCATGAACAGCAAGATGAAATCATGGACGGTTTCTTGGTTGAGCCTCAAAACCAAGGTCGAGCCGGTACTACGTGGGAGCCGAGTCATGAATGGCGATTGGCGGAGGCTACACCGAGTTCGCGGGGTTTCCAGTGGTTCACCAGAAAACCACTGGGTCTGACCAAGACTGAAGAACCGAAGACCAAGATAGAGGTGTAGCAGCATCGGACCGGTCTGACCGGTGGGTACCAGTCTGACCGGTGAGGAGCACCGGTCTGACCGGTGTGCGACGATGCAGTCCGGAATCTTCGAAGCGGAGGACACGTGTCAAGATCGCAAGGCTTGCGCCGAGGCTAAGTAGGTTGCGGTCGCCAGGCATCCGTCCGATGGAGCGATGCCAACGATTTCTGAATTCGCTTTCGAGGGGCATGTATCCCTAATTAGCTAGTAAGGATATTTTAGACTTTTGGTTGCCTCCATATAACCCAAGAGGTGAGAGGATGGCAGCCCTCCCTTGGAACACTAGTTCATTTGCTTTGTTATTTTCCCTTCCTATTTTCATAGGATTTCCATAGGATTAGCTTGAGAGCTTCATGGTGAGATCTTGTGAGAGGGTTGGATGATCAGGCGGCAAGCTAGACCTTGTACGAACCTCTTTGGTATGTATAGATGATTCGGTGTGGTTCCTCAAGGCTTGGTTGTGTTGTTCCTATTTGTTCTTGGTGGTGATTTTTGGAGCCCTCTCTTGGTGGATTTCTTGGTGTGTTTTTGGGACCTTGCTCTTGGGGATTTGGTGGGGATGTATGTGTGAACCCTTCGTGGTTCTTTTCCCTTTGATTCCTCTCTCAAATTTGTGAGTTAAGGAGCTCGATTTTGGGGTTTTCGGTGCTCTAGGGTTAGAGGGGTTCTTGGCGGGATTTCTTCGATTCCTCTTGATTTGGCAAGTTTTGGTGGACATAAACTTGGCTATGGACTCCCCATGAGGTGTTCCTACTATCCCCAAAGTCTTGCGCAAGTCCGTGGAGCGATTCGGGAGATCGGGGTTTGGATTTGGGGGTGTTGACCCGCGGGTGTTGTTCATCCCGAGAAGCCCAGGCCACACCGGTCTGACCGGTGCCTCTCACCGGTCTGACCAGTGCAACTCTTGTTGGGTTTTTGCTCGGGTGAACGTTTGGGTGTGTTCGCTGTTGTCCCGTGTTGCTGCTGTTTCGAGTTTGGGTCAGTTTGGAGCTTGGTAGGCCTGTTTGGTGTTTTGGGGCTTTCTGGCTAAGACCGGTCTGACCGGTGTGTTGCACCGGCTTGACCGGTGTAGAGCTGTTCTGTGGAAGTCACCAGGTTTCACTAGCTGGGACCAGTCTGACCGGTGGTGCTCACCGGCCTGACCGGTGTAGGTCAGTGAGGCTCGAGTTTTGTGTTCTGCTGCGTTCTCGGGTCTGTGAGGTTGGGAGTTGGTTCTAGGTCAAGTAGCACTCCAGTGGCTGCGTGGGCTTGGCCAACTTGGGTAGTAAGTCGGAGGCGTGTGTTGGAAGCCATGTTCATCTTGTTGGAGCCTCCATCTCCTTTGAGAAGAATTTTTATCGGCTCCCATTCACTCCCCCCTCCCTGGTTCGCCGTATCGGTCCTTCAAGTGGTATCAGACCCGGTTCGGGTCGTTATTGACTCTAGCCAGTCTAAGATCCAAAGATGGCATACCAGGAACAGGGTTCTGGTCCTCCACACTTTGATGACAAGAATTACCAGATGTGGAGTAAGCGGATGGTGTCGTTCCTCCACGAAAAGGGTAAGATCCTTTGGGATGTTACGGTGGACAATGGCTATGTCCAGCCGATGAATTTCCTTGCTCCAGGATCGAGGGACATGTTCGACGCCAACAACAAGGCGGTCGACTACTTGTTTCGTGCTTTGTGTCAGCCTGAATTCGATTGGGTGCACACCGAGCACTTGGCTTGTAGAATCTGGTCGGTGTTGAAGGAAGATCATGTTGGGAATGCCCAGGTTCAGGCTCGGATGTATGCGACTTACTGGAGAGAATATGAGAACTTCACTCATCTCCCCGGCGAGTCCATCGATGCCTTGTTTCAGAGGTTCACGGTGGTTGTGAATAACATGAGGGCCAATGTGGACGTGCTTCCGTACGATGATCATGATAGGGCTGTCAAGCTCTTACACTCGTTGGATCGTACGGTTTGGGGTGGAAAGTTTGATGCCATTGTGGAGTCAGAGAAGTATGATACTCTGACTGTGAACAAGCTGTTCTCGAAGCTCAAGTCGGCTAAGGTGGATAGGGGCATGACAGCCAAGATCGAGGGCCCGACTGACTCTCATAGTATCGCCCTCATCAGTGGTTCGAAAGAAAAGGCTAACGCTAACCCATCCACCATGATGTTCTCCTTGTCCTCTTTGATGTCTATGCCAGATGAGGAGTTCGACGTGCTTGGAGAGGACGGGCTGGTGTTGCTGACGAGGAGGTTCGAGAGGCTACACGAGAACCGGGTGAACATGAGGAGGAACATGAGGACATGCTTCCAGTGCGGCAAGCCAAGACACTTCGTCGCCGACTGCCCGGAGAAGGTCGAGAACAAGGACAGCTACAAGCACAAGTCGAAGACGGATGACAAGTACCGGTCGAGACGTGACCACAAGAGCAAGCACAAGGACGAGTGACGATCGAGGAAGAAGGAGAGCCGAGGCAAGGCCCGAGCAATGGTTGGAGAGAGCGATGTCGACTCCAGTTCCACGTACTCCACCTCGAGCTCAAGTAGTAGTGTGTAGGATCTAGGATACCGACCAGAGGGGGGGTGAATAGGCGGTTTAAAAATCTAAAAGCAGAACACTAGAGAATTTAGTTAGAACCACAAGGAGGATTAAATCTCTACCTATTCTATTCCTGTGTTGGGGGTTTGCGGCCTAGGGTGACAAGATATAATTCAATCTCTAGAAATTAAATGCTCAAAGTAAAGTACTTGAAAGGAAATTTAGCCAAGAAATAACCAAGCACAAGAGACGAATTTTATCCCGTGGTATCGATGACTTGCCGGTCACCCCTAATCCACGTTGAGGTGGATTCAATGTTCAACTGCTCCTCTATCAAGACACCGCTTGATCTTGAGCCGGTTAGAACCAAAGAACCACTCCACACCTCGATTCCACTAGATTTTCTCTTTACCGCTCCGGTGAGGTGAGCACAACACCTCTCACAACACGAAATCCGGAGCCACACACAATCTTCTTGCGAGCTTCAACGGATTCTTCCACCACCAAGCCGTCTAGGAAGCGGCAACTTCCAAGAGTAACAAATCAACCACTTGCTTGATGATTCCCTAGTGTCACAAAGATCAAAACCTTGATGCAATGCACTAGAAGCTCTCAATCTCACAAAGAATGCAACCACTAAGCCAAGTGAGTGAGAGAGAGGGGAGAGAGAGCTCTACAAGGGAGTATGGACCTTTCAAAGTGCCAAGAGCACCTCTCCAACCCCGGGCATGTAGTATATATACTCCCCTTCCCATTACTAGCCGTTATGGGTAAAACGCGTACCTCGCGGACTGTCCGCGTTTGAATTCCAACTGTAAAAATGCGAAGTCAACGGCTGGCAGGACTAGCCGTTGGGCCGGGCGGACCATCCTCCAGGACCCTGCGGACTGTCTGCCTAGGCTCCGCGGGCTGTCCGCGGGCAGGCCGCGGACCGTCCGCCCGGTCCACCAAGCCGCACCCTGTTCTATTCGGTTCTGAAGAGAATAACGGATCGTCCGCAAGAGGCTCGCAGACTGTCCGTCTGGAAGCGCATTTTCTCGAAAACTTTTGCCAAAAATCTCAGATATTAAATAAATATCAAAAACACGTGGACCGTCCGCCCCAAGGGCCCGGACTATCCGCCCAACACCTGAAAACTGATTTTTCTTAAGGTTTTTCAATGAAACCCTTTTACCAAGAGAAATCGCCACTCATCTAAATGCAATGCATGCAATTTTTTTTGATCCAAGTGGCACTATGGAAAGTCAAGCCAATGACTTGATAGTACGGCTATCTATCCTATCAACCAGGTCATTTAGCATCCTCTAATCACCTTATGACCGGCAAAAATAAAACCCTATCTTTTACCTTTGCCTTGAGCTCTTTCTAACAAAGCCATACAAGACTTTCTCGTTCATACCGCATGATCTCATCATTTCACCGACTAACCTATTCTTATAACTCAAATAAAAATGTTAGTCCATAATGATTGCCATTAATTACTGAAACACAAATTAGGGGCCTAGATTTCTTCGATCTCCCCTTTTTGGTAATTGATGACAACCATTTAAAGGAGTGATATAAGAAAGGTTTTGTGTTTTGGAATCACTTACTCTTCTCAAATAAATTCAGTAAATAGATAGAGTGAATGTCTCGAAAACAAGAATATAGAGAGAACTCCCCCTACATATGTGCATATAGTTTTCTTTTGATTTTCACACATATGTATAGATATAGTAATTTTGATGGTGTTTCCCCTACAAAATAGAGATCAAGGCAACAACCACATATATATATATCCAAAAAGATTAAGCAAGGATTAGCCTCAAAAACACTACGAGAACTAGAGCAAGTCATAAGATAAGCAAATTGAAATCACAACCATAGATCATCACAAGATAACCACAAGTTCTAGTTCTCAACTACACCACACACCATAACGTAAGTCTCACAAATTATTACAAGCCAACCAAAGTTCATGCACGACCGAAATTAAACATGCAAGTGCAATGCAAGAGTTCCAAATGCATGCAAAGAAGTGAGCTCCCCCTAAAGATCATACATCACTCCTCCAAATCTCTCCCCCTTTGGCATCAAGTACAAAAAGGTCTAGTCATCCTGAGGCGGCGGCGGAGGAGGATAGAATGGCGGAGGGGGATAGAACTATGGTGGTGGAGCTGGAGCTGGATAGTAATGATAAAAATGATCTCTGAAATCTCCAAAGGCTGTGTTCAGTGCATTGACATTGTTCTGAAGCCGAGTCTACTGATCATATAGCTGCTGATACTGCTCTGAAGTGGACATCTGAGAGAATCTGTCATTCAAGGCACTGAGGTCATTCTGAAGATCTGTCTGCATATCACCCAACCTTTGCATCATGGGGTCATGCATAGTGTAATAGACATGATGACCAAAATTATTCAGACTAGTGTCAATCTGCTGCTAAAAACCCTGCTACATACTGCTGCTAAAAACCCTGCTACATAGTCTGAAATGTATCATTCATCTGTTGCCCATATGCCTCAAAGTGAGAGTTGAACCCGGATTGCATCTGCTGAAACTGAGAGTTCATGGACTGTTGAATGTTAGCAAAGTAAGAGTCAAAGTAACCATCAGGAGGCTCCCATTGTGGCTGCATGGGATGAACAGGAGGAGGAGGAGGTGGCATAGCATAAGCATCCTCATCAACATTAGCATAACCCATGTTACCAACATTTGCATTTTCATCATCACTAGCATGAACCTCAACATTTTCAGCAACATTTTGAGCCTCTGCAGCCTGCCCATAAGGTGTCAATGGCTTGTTGAGAAAAGCTTTAGCATTGTAAAATGGACGATAAAGTTCATGTTTCACATCACATAGATCATTGAACCCCGTCTTGGTCTTGATCAAAGACATAATATAAGGAGCAAAATAAATGCTATCTCTTACAAGACGTTTCTTGCAAATCATTTGATCAAGGATGAGCTTCACAACATTAAATCTAGTTTCATTCATGACATGATTAATCACATTCGAATAATGTTCTCGGACCTTTTCCTTATTTCCACTCTTTGGCATAAAGGTATGTCTGATGACGTTGTTAATGGCAGCTGGATGATGTCTAAGTCCTGCTGCTAGCCAGTTCATTATAGTTGCATTTGAGGTGCCAGGCTCATAAAAGACAGCAGTGTTTTCAAGAATATCCTCGTTATAAACATCAACACCATCACTAAAATACTCATAATTAAGATGATTGGCAGCTACAGATTCTGCAAAAGTGGCCTCATATACACTTTTACCGGTCATCCACATAATATTCTTGGCTTCAAAGTCCATTTCATAAGTTGCATAGAATTGTCTAATTATGGTCTCATTCCAATCACATCTACGCTGAAGAAACTGTTTCAAGCCCAAGTTTTCAAGTTTTGTTGCCACACCAGCTAAGACAGGTTTAGACTCTAGATAATCAAAATCAACCCTCTGATGAGCAAATACCGTGCACTCCATCAAACTACTAAAGAAGGCTTGTTCTTGCACAGTGGTGTGGAAATACAAATTGTGAGTGTCACGAGGTTGCTTATAAGCATTGTCATTTCTAGCAATAGTATCCCAAACTCATTCACCAATTCAAAAACATGAATCCATGGACGAAATTTAGATCACATCACCAAACCCTAATCATCTTCTTCCTCAAAATCCGAGAGAGAGAATGAGATATTTGAAAAAATACCCGGATGACATGGTGGAGAATCTCACGTAGAGTCCAGGGATGTGCTCAGATAGTCCTGTAGCGAACATGGCCTCATATGCCATTTGTTCAGAGTTTGTTTTTGGTGATTCATGACAGCATGATCATTGGGACTAACCATATTGTTTGAGCATGTCTTTGTAGACATTTCTAGGTCCCAAGGATGCAAGAAAACCCCATGCAAAAATGCCAAAACAAAGGGTCAAAACCGAGCAAGAAAAGGAAAAGAGAAGACACCGTCGGATGAACCGACGGTCCCTCATTTACAAGCGTCGGTGCAATCGTCGGACGAGTTGGTACACAGGGTGAAACCCTAGATACCGTCGGATGAACCGACGGTCCATTTTCTACATGCGTCGGACGAGTTGCAGAGGAAGAGCAAGGAAGGCAGTAGCACCGGATGATCCGACGGTCTGAGTGGGGACCCCGTCGGTCTATCCGACGCTTAGTTTGAATTCATGCAGAGACGCGCCAAGACGAAGCCTTCAGCACCGGATGATCCGACGCCTTGGTTAAGGCATAGCGTCGGTCTATCCGACGGTCTGTTGGAAGCTAACAGTACCGACCTGGACGCGAGGCCTTCAGCACCGGATGATCCGACGCGGCGTTGGATCATAGCGTCGGAGCAGTTGTGTCAGAGAACCTCAACGGCTACGTGACGTGGGAGGGGCACCGGATGAACCGACGCCCTGGAAAAGCATAGCGTCGGATCATCCGACGGTACCTTTTTCAGTGGACGTTAGCCAACGGCTAGTTTGATGCCTTGGGCTATTTATATCCCCTCCACTCACTCATTTGAGGTTGCTGGATTGTGTGGAAGTGCAGAGGAGTTCAAGACACATTGAAGATCATATCCAATCCATCCAAGTGCTTAATTGCTCATCCTTAGACTAGTGCATGCTTTGTGTATGTTCTTAGTGCTAGGCTTAGCTTAGAGCTGAGTGAGTGCAAGGTTGTGCCAACCTTGTGAGGTGATTCTTGAGTGAATCCAGTTGTACAAGGTTCGCCGGAAGCCTTGGGGCCTAAGTGGCTCACCGGCAATCGTCATCGACCCTCCGGCTTGGTGTGGAGCGGCGAGGACACTTTGTGCGGGGGACGTGGAGACCCCCTTCCTTGGTGGAGAAGCTCCTTAGTGGAGGCGGCATCAAGGTGACCAAGGGAGCTTGACAAGTGCCTAAGTGGCTAGCCTTTGTGGCAAGTCAAGTTGGTGCTCTTGGGAGAGACTTGGTGACCGGAAGCAATACTCTTGTGTGAGTGCTTCAACAACGTGGACTAGGGGTGGCTTAGTGCCTACCGATACCACGGGATAAATCGCGTGTCAAGAGTTTGCTTCCTCTCATCCCCTTTACGTTTCCGCATTTACTCTCTTGCAATATTTGCTTGCCTCTACATTCCTAGAGTAGTATCATTCTAGGATTGGCTATAGGTTGCAAACCCTCTTTTGGGATGGGAGTTTCACACTAGAACAACCGTAGTTGCACATATAGATAGTATGTTCTAGTTTACCTTTGCGCAAAATTAGTGAAGCCATAGGTTAAGGTTTTAAGTTGCCTAATTCACCCCCTCCCCCTCTTAGGCTAACGGGCATCCGATTCCTTAAAAGTGGTATCAGAGCCGGAATCACTTCCTTCACAAGGAAACGCCAATTCGATTGGTAAATTGTGAAAACCGGCTCATTGGAACGGTTAGGCTTCACCGCCTAGTGAGTTGCCCTATAGTGGAATGAAAGGGGTGGATACCTTAGGTTTGGCTCCACATTTCGATGGCACGGGCTATCCTCGGTGGAAGGTTCTCATGGAGGCCTATCTCCAAGCAAGGGACCTTGATGTTTGGAGAGTCACCGATGAGGGCATGAAAAATGGTACTAGGAAGGAAAAGCAATTTGATGTAATTGCTAAGAGTATCATTTTGTCCTCACTAGATGTAGGCGTTTTCAATAGAGTTTTTACTTGTGAAAATGCTCATGAGCTATGGAAAACCATCAAGGAGCAAAATGAGGGTTCAAAAGAAGTTGCTAATGAACGCTACGGTTGTCTCCTTGAGGAATTCAATAGCTTTAAGCAACTTGCTAATGAAAATGCCGAATCTATGTACTCACGCCTAAATGTGCTTGTCAATGAGATTAATGCCTTAGGTGTGAAGGACATCACGGACTTGAACATCAACCGCAAGATCCTTCAAAGTCTCCGGAAGCCCGACTATGACTTGGTGAAAGCAATCATCTACGAGAAGAAGCTCAAAGATTTGAAGCCATCGCATATCTTGAGCAAGATCATGGCACATGAGCTTCAACTAATGCCCAAGTCAAAGAAGGCGCCCCAAGAAAAGCTCCAAGAACCATCTTCTCCAACCACAAGCCATGCTCTCTCAAGCCGACAAGAGAAAATGTTGAGTAGGATGGCTACTCGTGGAAGCTCAAGCGAAGATGATGGTGATGATGGTGATAATGAAGATTCCTCAAGTGATGAAGAGGTTGAATCTATGGTGGCCGAGTACGTGAAGAAGATCTTCAAGTATGTGAAGAAAGTCAACATGTACGGCTACAACATCCACTTGAGAGAAGGGCGCCATCATCAACACATCAAGTTCACCAAGATTGAGCACAAGCCCAAAAAGAAGGTGGTCAAGGAGAGAAGACCAAGGCAAGAAGCAACCTTCTCCGTCCGCGAGTGGACAAGTGGTGGATCAAGTTCTTCTAGCTCAAGCGATGAATCAAGAAAGAACTTCACCACCCGCTTCATGCAAGGTCCTTCATCATCACACATGTGCCTCATGGCCAAAGGTATGGAAAGCAATGTAAGTGATGACGAATCCGACACCACCTCTCTCAATGATCTTGTTGAGCTAATCCATGAGCAAAAAGGAATGCTTGAACAACAAGCTAATGAAATTAAAGAACTCAATGCTCTCAATGATCTCAGTGACACCCTTGCTACAAATTATGAACATTTGTTGTGCAAATTCAAATTGCTTAGCAAGGAGTGTGAGGAGCTAAAATCTAAGCTTGAGTGCAATGAGACTAAAACAAGTAATTCCTTTGAGCTTGATGAAACATCTATCCCTTGTGCAATTCCTATCTCCAAGGTAGATGCTTCAACTTCTTGCATCGATTTAATTGATGAATCTTGCTCACCATCTTGCCATGAGAATGTTGTTGTAGAATCATGTGATTGTCTCATAGGCAAGGAAAACGATGAGCTCAAGCAAGAAGTGAAATGACTCTGAGAGAGGTTGGCAAACTTGATGGGCAAGGGCAAGAACGATGAAGAACAAGTGGACATCTCTCAAGACATGAAGAGCCAAGTCCAACCTTCTCAAGATAACCGTGATCCCATGGTGAAGAAGCTTGAGAAGGGTGCAACCGTGACTTGCTACAAGTGTCATGGAGAAGGGCACAAGTTCTACAAATGCCCTCAATTTGTCAAGAAGATGGACAAGGGCGCAAAGAAGAAATTGAAGCCCACCATCAAGAGCTCCCTCATCTACACCAAGCCCAACCGCAAGAACAAGACCAAGAGCAACACCTACGTCATCAAGAAGAAGGCAAATGGCAAGGTGGTTGCACACAAGGTTGGGAAGATGAAGGAAGAGCGGGGGTTGGAACCAACCTATTTGGGTGCCCAAGGAAGTCATCACCAACATGAAGGGGCCTCAAATGGTTTGGGTTCCAAAGGCCACTTGAAGGCCTTAAGGGCGGGGACTTGGGAGGCTTGGTACAATCAAGATGAGAAGATTCAAGCCTATAAGCCAAGCTTGCAAATTGGACATGTGTTGCCCAAGTTCCCCGATTGAGGTAATGGAAACTAGTACCTATCTCTTGCATCATTGTAGCTCCATTGCCTTGTTTAGGTTGCATTTGTTGCAATGTTTACATATGGTAGGTTGCTTGTGTCATGTGCTAACCCATGAGCAATCTACATGGTTTGATTAGTGTGTAGGAAAGCTACACTTGTTCTTTCATGGTGCATGTTTTCATATATATCTCCTTGCATCATGAGCAAGCTATAGGGTAAGCTTCCCTTTTGTTTTCATAAACAACGTGCATACATTTGGTTGGTGATTCAAACACTAAATGCACACATTTAGGGGGAGCTCATCCTATGGTTTGGTTATGGGACTAACATTGTTTCAAGCTTATCTTATGTAGTCCCTTAGCGACGCGTTCCGGTGCGGTGTTTCATTCTAAGAGAATGCTATTTCACTCTCAATGTGATCTAACATCTCTAAAAGAGTGAATATAGCAATATGAGCTTCATGCTATTGAGTCATGTCCTTGCGAGCTTATGTCTCTATATAAGTTCAAAGGCAATGTACTCATACATTCCTAATCCTTGTGGTACCCCAAGTAAGCCTGCCACTGGGGAGGGTATGGATAAATCCACTCTTGCTCATACCCAAATCCAAATAATTATTATCCACTTCTTACCCTCCCCAATCCCACCCATACCCAATGGATAATTAGTTTTGTACTAGATTCTATACATACCCAATGGATTATTTGTACCCTCCCCACACCCACCCTACCCATTTCTTCAATGGATAATTATTTTCTACCCATACCCTCCCCATTTGAGGTGGGTGTGGATTTGAATGTGGATAGTGGATAAAAACAACAGGCCTAACCCCAAGTGTCTTCTATACAAGCTTCTTTCAAGTGGTGTCACCTAGTGATATCATTTCCAAGTGGCTCATCTCAATGTGGTGCCAACAAGGTAGAGAGGATCATCCCTCGGAGGTATGCAATGATCAAAAGACTACAAGTGATATCTACAAGTGGTAATGTAACAAGAACCCATTTGTTTTATCTCTTGTCCTTTAAGCTACCTCTTTGCATGATATGCTCTAAGCTTCCTTGTTTTACAAGTTTGTAGTTGTGCACTTGTTTCTCACTACCCTTGTCTTGCAAGTGGTATTCTTTTTATGTACACACTTAGGGGGAGCTTAGCTTGTATCATGCTAGTCTCATGAGCATTTGATCCACCTTAGTTATTCTCACATATGGTATCCTCATCGATATCATACATATGAATCATGGTTCATGCGGCTTTCTCCCTTGCATTTAACATCTCTCCTTCGAGCTATGGTTGCTAGATCTTGCTAGTTTCCTTGGACCCGTTTGCCTTAGACTTTTTGGAGATTTTATTCCAAAGGGGGAGAATGTGAGACCAAAGCAAGCGTGTGGCGTAAGCTTACAAGTGGGCTCAAGGATACTTACAAGTGATTTCAAGGATTTGAGACCAAAGGGGGAGAATGTGAACATAAGAGCAAAAAGGGGGAAGTTTGATCTAGGGGGAGTTTGGATGATGGTAAGCATCCAAGCAAGTGTAAGTGGTTCTAATTCTGTCAATTCTAGCAAATTTATGCTTGCTTTGGTTGTGTTGTCATAAATCACCAAAAAGGGGGAGATTGTAGCGAACATGGCCTCATATGCCATTTGTTCGGAGTTTGTTTTTGGTGATTCATGACAGCATGATCATTGGGACTAACCATATTGTTTGAGCATGTCTTTGTAGACATTTCTAGGTCCCAAGGATGCAAGAAAACTCCATGCAAAAATGCCAAAACAAAGGGTCAAAACCGAGCAAGAAAAGGAAAAGAGAAGACACCGTCGGATGAACCGACGGTCCCTCATTTACAAGTGTCGGTGCAATCGTCGGACGAGTTGGTACACAGGGTGAAACCCTAGATACCGTCGGATGAACCGACGGTCCATTTTCTACATGCGTCGGACGAGTTGCAGAGGAAGAGCAAGGAAGGCAGTAGCACCGGATGATCCGACGGTCTGAGTGGGGACCCCGTCGGTCTATCCGACGCTTAGTTTGAATTCATGCAGAGACGCGCCAAGACGAAGCCTTCAGCACCGGATGATTCGACGCCTTGGATAAGGCATAGCGTCGGTCTATCCGACGGTCTGTTGGAAGCTAACAGTACCGACCTGGACGCGAGGCCTTCAGCACCGGATGATCCGACGCGGCGTCGGAGCATAGCGTCGGAGCAGTTGTGTCAGAGAACCTCAACGGCTACGTGACGTGGGAGGTGCACCGGATGAACTGACGCCCTGGAAAAGCATAGCGTCGGATCATCCGACGGTACCTTTTTCAGTGGACGTTAGCCAACGGCTAGTTTGATGCCTTGGGCTATTTATATCCCCTCCACACACTCATTTGAGGTTGCTGGATTGTGTGGAAGTGCAGAGGAGTTCAAGACACATTGAAGATCATATCCAATCCATCCAAGTGCTTAATTGCTCATCCTTAGACTAGTGCATGCTTTGTGTATGTTCTTAGTGCTAGGCTTAGCTTAGAGCTGAGTGAGTGCAAGGTTGTGCCAACCTTGTGAGGTGATTCTTGAGTGAATCCGGTTGTACAAGGTTCGCCGGAAGCCTTGGGGCCTAAGTGGCTCACCGGCAATCGTCATCGACCCTCCGGCTTGGTGTGGAGCGGCGAGGACACTTTGTGCGGGGGACGTGGAGACCCCCTTCCTTGGTGGAGAAGCTCCTTAGTGGAGGCGGCATCAAGGTGACCAAGGGAGCTTGACAAGTGCCTAAGTGGCTAGCCTTTGTGGCAAGTCAAGTTGGTGCTCTTGGGAGAGACTTGGTGACCGGGAAGCAATACTCTTGTGTGAGTGCTTCAACAACGTGGACTAGGGGTGGCTTAGTGCCTACCGATACCACGAGATAAATCGCGTGTCAAGAGTTTGCTTCCTCTCATCCCCTTTACGTTTCCGCATTTACTCTCTTGCAATATTTGCTTGCCTCTACATTCCTAGAGTAGTATCATGCTAGGATTGGCTATAGGTTGCAAACCCTCTTTTGGGATGGGAGTTTCACACTAGAACAACCGTAGTTGCACATATAGATAGTATGTTCTAGTTTACCTTTGCGCAAAATTAGTGAAGCCATAGGTTAAGGTTTTAAGTTGCCTAATTCACCCCCTCCCCCTCTTAGGCTAACGGGCATCCGATTCCTCACAAGTCCGGCGAGTGCCCCAATCGAAATCTCCAAGAGGGAGGCCTTTTCTTTGAGAGGGAGCAAGAAAGAGAGAAAGGAGATGACCTCTTGCAGTTTGGGAAGGAGGAAGGAGGCAATTGGCTTATCAGTTTGTGTCCTGGGACCCACCAGCGTGCGACACGTGCGAACAGTTCGCGACACCCCCGCGGACAGTACGCGAGGTGCGCGGACGGTCTGGCGCCCCGGCGCGGACGGTCCGTTATTCGCTCCAGAACATCCAGAACTGCCCCTCTCCCCTTTGAGCCGCGCAGACAGTCCGCGTCGCCCTGGCGGATTGTCCGCTAGGAGCGGACGGACAGTCTGGCCCACCACCGCGGACCGTCCGGCCTTCCTTTTCTTTTTCAGCTTGATATATTTTGAGATAAAGATTTGAAAATGGTATCTTTTGGGATCATTGCTCAAGAATTATGAAGGAAACATGACATATGATGCAATATACCAATTAATGCTAGGAAATTATGCAAAAGCAAGCTTCACGAAAATTAGAGAACAAAAAACAAGAGATAAGCTAGAAATAGATAAGAGAGATAAACAAATGCATATGGATAAACACATGTGCTAGCTCTCAAGCCACATTTGAGATGTCAATGACATTAAGCTCATTTCTCAATTTGCAAAACCGAGACTCATCCAAAGGCTTGGTAAATATATCCGCTAATTGATCATACGTGCTCACTCCATCAATCTTGATATCCCCTTTGCTCACATGATCTCTAAGAAAATGGTGTCGAATATCAATATGCTTGGTTCTAGAGTGTTGAACCGGATTGTTGGCAATCTTGATGGCACTTTCATTGTCACATAAGAGAGGAACTTCCTTGAATTTCACACCATAATCAACAAGTGTTTGCTTCATCCATAACAATTGAGCACAACAACTTCTCGTCGAGATATATTCCTCTTCGGCGGTAGAAAGAGCCATTGAATTTTGCTTCTTAGATGACCAAGAAACAAGTGACTCCCAAGCAATTGACAACCTCCGGAAGTGCTCTTCCTATCAACCTTGCAACCGGTATAATCCGAGTCTGAAAATCCTACTAACTCAAATTGAGCACCCTTTGGATACCAAAGACCAATGTTAGGAGAATACTTCAAATATCTCATAATGCTCTTTACGGCGGTCAAATGACACTCTTTAGGTGCGGCTTGAAATCTAGCACACATGCACACACTAAACATGATACGGGCCTAGATGCGGTAAGATAAAGCAAACTATCAATCATAGACCTACAAAGCTTAAGGTCAACCGGTTTACCTCCCTCATCAAGATCAAGATGTCCATTAGTAGCCATAGGAGTTTTGATGTGTTTTGCATCTTCCATGCCAAATTTCTTCAAAATATCCCTCACATACTTAGATTGGCAAACAAAAGTGCCTTCCTTCAATTGTTTGATTCGAAGACCAAGGATAAAAACTCAATTCACCAATCATAGACATTTCAAATTCCCTAGATATCATTTCTCCAAATTCTTTACAAAAGTCTTTATTTGTTGAACCAAAGATGATATCATCAACATAAATTTGATAAATAAAGATGTCACTTCCAATTTTCTTGGTGAACAATGTAGTATCAACCTTCCAATTTTGAATCCCTTTGAAAGAAGAAAGTCCCTAAGTCCCAGTGGTGACAAGGAGGTACATCACTTTTGGGGACAATGGGCGAGGGCGTGTGCTATCAGAAGGTGAGATTAAGGTGAGTGACAAGATCACTCTCAGGCGTGTTGCTCTTGTTCAATCACTTGTATACAATTTGCTTTCTGTGTCCCAGCTGTTGGATGAGGGTTTTGAGGTGTTGTTTCGGCCTGGTGGTTCTCGAATTTTGGACTCTCGAGGGGACCTTGTCTGTATGGTCGTTCCCGAGGATCAGGTGTTTCGAGCTGATTTTTCTCAGTCTTATGGTGTTGAGCGTTGTTTCTTGTCTAGTTCTTCGAGTGAGTTGTGGAAGTGGCATAAGAAGTTGGGTCACTTGAGTTTTGACTTTTTGTCTCACTTATGTAAACTCAATTTGGTCCGTGGATTTCCACGGCCGAAGCTTGAAAAAGAGTTGGTTTGTACGCCGTGTAGGCATGCCAAGATGGTAGCCTCTTCTCACCCGCCTCTCACCGATGTGATGACTTAGCGTCCATGCGATCTGCTCCATATGGACCTTGTTGGCCCAGCTCGTGTGCGGTCTGCGGGTGGGAAGTGGTATGTCCTTGTTGTGGTGGACGACTACTCTCAGTATGTGTGGGTGTTCTTTCTCGAGGATAAGGGGGAGACGTTTGGTTTTGTTTGAGATCTTGTCTTGAGGTTGAAGGCATCTAGGCCCCCAATTCGTGTTTTGGTAATTAATGACAATCATTATGGGCTAACAATTTTATTTGAGTTATAAGAATAGGTTAGTCCGGTGAAATGATGAGATCATGTGGGGTACATGAGAAGGTCTTGGTTGACTTATGTTGGAAAGGGCTCAAGGCAAAGGTAAAAGATAGGGTTTTGCTTTTACCGGTCATAAGGTGATTAGAGGATGTTATATGACCGGGTTAATAGGATAGATAGCCGTACTATCGAGAGGGATCAATTTCATTGGATTGACTTTCCATAGTGCCACTTGGATCAAAAATTTGCATGCATTGCATTTAGATGAGTGGCGGTTTCTCTTGGTAAAAGGGTTTCATTGAAAATCAAAAGAAAAACATGTTTTCTGCTATCTGGCGGACAGTCCGGGCCCTTCGGGCGGACGGTCCGTGGATTGTGGGTTTTTATTTTACACCTGAGTTTTTGGCAAAAGATTTCGAGAAAATGCGCTTCCGGACGGACGGTCCGCAGGGACCAGGCGGACGGTCCGCCGGGACCAGGCGGACAGTCCGCGAGGTGCCGCAGACGGTCCGTTATTCGTAACAGAATGAGGTGCTACTCGGTGGACAGGGCGGACGGTCCGCGGCCGGCCCGCGAACAGTCCACGTGGCCCAGGCGGACGGTCCGCGTGGCCCTGGCGGACGGTCCGCCCGACCCAACGGGCAGTCACCCCGACCGTTGACTTCGCGTTTTTACCGTTGGAATTCAAACGCGGACAGTCTGCGAGGGCATCGCGGACAGTCCGCGAGGCACGCGTTTTGTGCCTAACAGCTAGTAACGGGAAAGGGGAGTATTTATACTCCAAGCCCGGGGTTGGAGAGTCTCTCTTGGCACTTTGAAAGGTTCATACTCCCTTGTAGAGCTCTCCCTCCCCTCTCTCTCACTCACTTGACTTAGTGGTGGTATTCTTTGTGAGATCGAGAGTTTGTAGTGCATTGCATCAAGGTTTTGATCTTTGTGGCACTATGTTGACGGTGAAAATCCGTCAACCTAGCCATGAGTTTACCTTCGGTGTTGGCATTAGTTTTATACCTTATCCATTGGTACTAACCCCCGTGGTATAACAAGTTCACGTGTGCATGTCGTTTTTGGAGTTTAATGTTTATGCAGGGATTTAGTGTTGAATGCAAGACTTTCGGGATAAGTTCATCAAGCGCCTCATGACAAGACTTTGAAGCCCTGAACAAGTCATGCAATGAAGTAAAATTAACTCCAAGAAGCGGGGACTTGATCCGAGAAGACGACATACTCCGGGGACCCGACCGGAAAAGTCTTTGAATCTTCCAAGACAAGGAGTTGAGTCCAATTCGGAGAGAAACCGACGACATGGACCCATATGCGAAGGGGGAAACATCCGGGAAGCAAGGAAACCGACCTCGGGCAAAGGAGCCCGCGGGCCGGGCCTAAATGGGCCCGGGCCGGCCGGCCCGGTCCGGTCGGCCCCAGCCCATTTAGGGCCCAAATCCGACGCCCTTTGCCCTAGCCGCCAATCGGGCTATTTATAGTCCCCCGACCGAGAGCCACGCGAGAGAAGATTTCGTCTTCGGCCGCCGAGAAGCGAGAGAAGAGAGGGACACCATCTAGGAGAGGAGAGGGTCGAGCTAGTTGACTAGGGTTTCCCTAGCCGACGTGGGAACCTTGCAAGGAAGACCACGTCGGAGTTCCCGGAGCTAGAAGCAAGATCAAGGAAGGATCCCGGTGGTGATCTTGTGTATGTATCATTGTTATAGTTGAATTATCAAGTTGAATCTTTTCCCAGCGATCAAGTGTTTCCTCGAAGATTTCGTTTTTCGATCGGCTTTGCTTATTCCAATTCTATTATCGAGATAGATTACATAGGGTGTTCTTGTAGCCGCGGTGGCTAGAGGTACACGCCGGATCCTCCGAAAGAATCTCGACTTGTCTTTTGACTCGCCCTAAACTCCCCGCATGAATAGGGATACGTTGTGACAGAACGGGGGTCTCGAAAGGCGGATGTTTTCGGATTTGGACGGGAAACCACGATTTAAAGAGGCTTTTATTAAGATTCGATTTGCTACTTCTTCTCTTGCTTGGAACTTCAACAAAAGGCTTACCCTGATCCCTCTAGATCGGTTTATCTACCCAATCTTACTTTGTTTTCTCCGGTTTTTAGTAGATTAGATCTGTTTTGTGTCTTTAACTTAGATGCATTAGGTTCTTTATTGAAGATTGCGATTATTTGGCTTTAATAGATTAAGTCTTGCGTCACACATTTGTTCCACGGATTCGATACCTTGGGTTCACCACTCGAGGGAAGAAGGGTCCCTTGACTACGACGGGAGACTTGTACGCTTGCGAGTCACGAACGAACTTTGATACAAACATTAACCGTCAACAAGCCCCTTTTTTCTGGCGCCGTTGCCGGGGAACAAGTGATCAAGATTTGATTTTTTATCGCTTTTTTTTGTAATTTTCAGTACTGATTTTGTTTTATTCTTGCATCTACTAAAATTCGATCATCCCCGAAATTCATCTAATCTAGTTTGTCTAACTCTAGTTTTTATAGATTTGTTTTGTTTTCTAGTTTTTTCTGCATACTTTGTTTATTGCTAACCCTAACAGGAGATGGACGGCTACCTCTCCAACAAACCCAATAATTTTGTGGATGATCCAGAAAAACTTTACAGGCTAAGGAGACGCGAAGCACATCAAGCTAAAAAGCTGGATTTTGTAGATTCGGAGTCGGAAGACAAAGGATCGCGAGGAATCTCCGAAGAATTCACCACCTCAAAGTCCGCGGGAGAACCGACGTCCACCAATGGGTGACCAACCACCGGAAGAACGCAAGATTGGGGAGCTATGCACCCCAGACATCATCGACCTACCAATCTTGAACCTCGAGGAGATCGGAAGACCGTTCGAGATCAAGACCTCAACAATCCGCATGGTGCAACATTCACCCTTCACCGGCAAAGAGGATCCGAACCTTCACCTCCAAGCATTCATTCAACTATGTCAGACTTTCAACATGGATGGGGTGACTCAAGATCAAATGAGGGCAAGGCTTTTCCCGTTCTCACTACTCGGGAAGGCTTTGCAATGGTTCCACTCTCAACCGGCGGAGACGGTGCAAAATTGGAACACGTTGATGAAGGCTTTCATGAAGGAATACTACTCACCGGGTAAAACTCAAAGCTTGCGTAATAAGATTGCCACCTTTGTTCAATATCCTACGAAAACTATCTCGGAGGCATTCGAGCGCTTCAACGAGTACACCGGCGGTTCCACATCACAAGTTCCCGAAAGAAGACCTCGTGCAAAAGTTCTATCAAGGACTCACCATGGCGTCAAGGACAATCATCGATGCATCAGCGGGAGGATCAATCATCGAGCTTACACCGACGGAAGCTTTCACGCTATTCAAGAAGGTCGCGGATAATGACACGTGGGCGTCATCCGGGCGCCTACACCCGGCTCAACCCATGGGGAACGTCAAAGGAGTCTTGCAAGTGGAGAAGGAAGACATACTTGAAGGCAAGATCGACTCGCTCATGAGGAGGTTGGAGAAGATGGAGATGGAAAAGAAAGAGGCTCAAGACTTGAAGGCCGCCGAAGCAAGGTCCACATGCGAAGAATGTGGAGAGTATGGCCATGTCCGCAAAGATTGTCCGGAGGAAGCCAAAGTGCTCGACTACATGAGGAAGGGAGAATTGCCAAACTTCCGCTACGGGCAAGGTAGGCCTCAATTTAATGCAAGCTCATCTATTCCTAACGCGGTTCCACTTCGGATACAATTGAAGGAGTTCATGGATGAGCAAGCTAAGATCAACAAGGACACCGTCACCAAGTTCAAGACCATAGACAAGGTGTTGGAGAACATCGATAGCAAAGTGACGGAGGTCGGAAGTTCCAATCATCAAGTGCTCAACATGATGAAGATGCTCGAGACGCAAGTTGGACAACTTGCGGGGCGCCTCACTAATGATGAAGGGAAGCTTCCGGGACAACCCAAATGTCCCGAATCGGCGAAGGCCATTCAAACGCGTTCGGGGAAGGAGACCGAAGATCCGGAACGTACCGCGGGAGCAAGGAAGCTGAAAACATCCACCGAGGTGGAAGGAGCTGCTAAAGAGAAGGTTACGGGGATCGTCACCGAGGAACCCGAATTCGAGATGCCGGAAGATGACACGAGGATACCGCAACTCAAGCCACGCTACTTCCGAGGTAAACTTGACAACCACTTTGAGAAGTATGTGGAAGTTGTGCGTAGACTTAGCATCAACATGCCGTTACTAGATGCCCTACAAGTACCTACATATTCTCGTTACTTTAAAGACATACTTGCAAATAAATATGAGATAGCAACACTTGGGGTAGATCATGTCAAGATGTCCGAGGAGTGTAGTGCAGCTATTGCTTATGGGCTAGAGAAGCAAAAAGACCCCGGGTGCCCTACAATTCCATGTTCAGTTGGTTCTTTCAACTTCGAGAAGGCGTTATGCGACCTTGGAGCTAGTGTGAGTGTCATGCCGAGGGATGTGTTCGAGAAGTTACGCCTACCGATGGAGCCTACGGGAATATGTTTGGAGCTTGGGTGACAACTCCATTCGCTATCCCTTGGGCATTGCTGAAGATGTACCCGTGAAGATTGGACACCACTTCATCCCCGTCGACTTCGTTGTGCTCGAGATGGGAGAGAGGGAGAAGCCGCCGCTCATCCTAGGGAGGCCGTTCCTCAAGACCGTGGGAGCAACTATTGATGTTGGCAAGGGGGAGATCATGTTCGATATCAACGGAGAAAGGAGTTCCTTCAAGTTCCGTCCAAGGATTGAGGCATGCAACATGATTGGAGTGAAGGTAGAACCAAAACAAACGGAGGGGCTGAAAAAGAAGAAGGAGCCGAAAAAAGTGAACGTAACGAAAATTAAAGAAGGTGTTGCATCCGTCAAGACAAAGGAAGAGAAGCCGCCCGTGAAGACCAAAAAAATGACTAAGCCGCCCAAGCCAAAAGACAAGCCCGCGCCCAAGATGGTGCGGAAGTGGGTACCCAAGATTGCAACGCCCGCAAAGAGCGTTGATCCGGAGTAATCAAGTGAAGAAGTCTAGCTATAGACTATAAACGAAGCGCTAGGCGGGAGGCAACCCGTTTCGTCGAGTCGAGTCAAGAATAAGCTACGGGAGGACAACCCGATTCCGGGTTTTTCGAGTATTTTTCATAATTTAGTTTTTGAGTTTTACTACGCAAAGACATTAGACTTAGAAGTGGTTGAACAATATTAGAGACATAATTCTTGATTGAATGTTTGCTTTATCATAAACCCTTTGCATGAACCCTCCTATGTGCTTGTTTGATTCTTTTCTTTTCGAGAAACCCCTCAACCAAATAATTTCAGAACCTTAACTCAACCTTTCACCCTCATTATGGTGCTGAGGTTGACTTATTTTTCATGCTAAAACCACACGAGTAGAGCCACGATTTATGTTCAAGTGTTAATAAAATTCAGCACGTGGTAGGACTCGCGTGAACCTAGAAATCAGCTTTTGGTTGGTTTTAAAAATTTATATCTTTGGTTTCTCTAGGATTAGAATTTTTCTAAGCCTATTCTAATTTTGTTTTGTTCAAAATCTTTCTTATTTAGCCAAAATTAGAACCTAAACCTATGCCCCCATGATCAAGCCGGGAAAACGTTCGCTCTCAACCGATGAAAGCAAACTTTACCGGTGAGACCAAAATCGACGTAGTCGAAAAATATTTTCGACTTACATTTGTTTTTAATGGTTTAAAAACTTCTCTAAAATTATGCTTGAGCTCTTGCATGGCTCTGAAAAATATTTTAAATTTCGAATTAGAGGAGTGCTTAACCTTAAACACACCTAAATGGAGGCAACTAGTTTGAATTAATCATGCATGCACCATTGGATCCCCTTTTATCAACTTTCATCAATCCCACATGCAAAGGACAAGCATGGTGGGCAGCAAGCATCAACTTTGCAGGATTTTCATGGTGGCATGTGAAGCAAGTGGAGCTAGGGAGCATGGACATGACCCAAAGCATGGAGCATCAAGTGGGAAGACCAATAATTCAAGAAAAGGAGTGGACGAGAGCGTTTGGGCGGTGCAACTCGTGGAGCACGCGGGCGGGGAAAGTTGCGGAGGCGAAATGATCGTGCGGGAGAAAGACGCGCCGAGGAGGAGGCGGGAGACCCCCGGGCCGGCCGGCCCAGGCCGGCCGGCCTGCCCTATAAATGGCGTCCCCCGGCGCCCGTCTTCTGCAGGCAAGCTTCCCTCTCCTTCCCTTGTTTGTGTGCTCAAGTTTGTGTGCTCAGAACCTCCGTAGACTTAGCCAACCATCCCAAGCTTGAGAGCTCAAGAAAAAATCCACATCCTTAATCCACTCAAAGTCCACATCCGAAGCAAAGAGTTTAAGTGCCTAGTTTACCGGTTGCAACCCGGATTTTTAGTTGAAGAAAGAGTGCAGCAACCATGTGGAAGAAGACCACAAGTCTCTTCTCTAAGAAGAAGAGTTCGTCGTCGTCCAAGCCGTCATCAACCACGTCTTCGAGGAGGCACTCGGTTTCCGAGTCTCCCGGAGCATGGAGACGGACACGGCACCACCGAGGAGGAACGACGCTCTCCTCCTTGGTGGTATGAGGGCTGCGAGAAGCACTTCCATGAGGTTCACCCAACCTCGTGGGCACACGGAGGAGCAGCCCGCGCCACCACGACGATCGACTCGCTCAACCGCACCACCTCCTTACACCCCGACACAATCTTCGTACGGCTTCATCATCATGTCGGCGGAGGAGGAGGATAGGCTCGCCAATCTTGAGAAGAGGCTTGTGCCAAACGTCGAGTTCGACGACCAAGCACTCTACACCTTGGGTTTTTGCACCGACATATACTACATGTTGGGGCACCTCGGGTGGGTTCGGTTCTCCAACGGAATATCGGTGGACACCCACTTGGGTTACGCCTTGGAAATATTAATGACTATTGCACCCATCGTTGATGATGATGGGGTGCAAAGCTTGTCATTCCGTTTGGAGGGAATCGAGCAAGTGGTTCCCTACGAGCACGTAAGGGAGCTGCTTGGATTCCACAAGGGCGCTCCGGAGAAAGTTGACGTGCCTCCCGGCATGTTGGCGGAATTTTGGGGCATGATCTCCGGAGAAGCCCATCAACAACGCAACTGCATCCGCAACCCCATTATCCGGATATTTCACTCTTGGATGTGCAAGAGGGTATTGGGGAGGATGAGGGAAACAAAGGTGACCGACACGGAGTTGAATTGGCTATACTCGGCTTTAATTGCCAGGCAGCCAATTGACCCCTCTTACCTCATGATCAACCGTTGGTGTTGTGAAGCAACATCGGGGGCTGGTAATATTGGTTCGGGGTGTTACCTCTCCATGTTGGCCTTTTCCCTGCGGCCGGGGATCGCAAGAAACCCCGCTCACCTTTTGCGTGGTACCTCTCTCGGTTTTGAATACTTGCGGCAAGGCAAGTACATTAGTGGAGATGAGAGAGGAGGTTATCGGTTGGCCATTGTAAACCTCCCCCTTCCGAATGATAGGCTTAGGCTTTTCACCGAAGGAAGGGAAGATTGGTTGGAAAGGGACTACTTGTCCCTGCAAGGAAGAACAAAAGAGGAAGAATCGTAGAGGAGGGAACATCCTCCGCACAAGCGAGTGGAGCACAACCCAATGTGCAACCATCCGGCGGGGTTCCTCCTCCGCGAAGTTATTACGGAGGGTCTCAACAACAAGCATGGGGGGGTGGTGCACCGGTACCCCCACAAAATTATGTTGTGCCCAACGCTAACTTCGCGGAGTCCTACGCTCATCATCCCCAACCACAACAAAGCATGGCCATTATTGGAGGATATGCTGCAAGAAATGCTCAAAACATCGCAGCCATCCAATCTAACGCAGCTCAACTCGGTGAAGGCAACGCAAATATTGCCTTTGAACTTGGACGCCTTCACCTTGTGGAGCCAAATCAATTCGACGGAGGAAGCGTCCAACCATATTATGAGCAAGGGTATTATTATCAAGACTATCAACATCAACCACCGGCGGAGGACTAGAAGATTTAGGAACTTTAGTTTTCTTTTCTTTTCTATTTCTCTGTAATTTTCAGCTTTTGCTTATGTGTGTTTGCGTAGTATTTTTCTGTTTTTATTTAATTTTCAGCAAGCATGTATGTTTATTTTCAGTGTGTATTTCAACTTGATATCACCATTAATAAAGTCACCACCTTGATTATATCATTGGAAAAGTTACAAAATTCGTGCCATCATGATATATGATTAAAATTGCAGCTTTGTTCATCTTTGTAGTCGATTTATGCATGTTTAAGCTAGTGCTCTCTTAAAAATACAGATCTGAATTTATTTAAATACTAGCTTAATTTTCAGCGGAGGTTATGATTAAAATAAAGACCCATAGTGTTTTATGTGCTCTCAAGTTATGAATAGATTAAAGATGTCATTTATGCTCAAAAATATCGCTAACCTTGTCACAAATATCGCTTGTGTGTTGCTCAACCTATCCAAAGCCTTATATATTTTTGAGTGCATAAACCTTAGTGTACAAGATTTATTTTTGAGTGCGTTATTGCAGGCCATGATTTCTCTGGCCCGAGACTAAGAAGCTGGTCATTCCGCTTTTGCGTATCTATCTTTTTGCTAGCCTTTTATCCGTGCATTGTGTATCCCCGCATCGGTGATCTCACAAACTTCGCCGGATATCCACCCTTAAACCAAATATCATCTTTTTGTGATTACCTCCTTGACCACAACCTATCATTGAGAATGGGTCATCAATTCAAGGAAGATCGCAAGACGGTGCCAACGTTGAAGATTTCAAGTATCTCTCCAAGGAAAAATATCTCCGGTACCTACCTTATTTTTCGCCTCTTTGCTCGAGGACGAGCAACGTCTAAGCATGGGGGAGGAGGTAGGTACGGTGCAGTTTTAGAGTTCAAAAGGGAGTATTTTAAAAAATATATATATAATGATGAAAGAAAAAAAATTCGGCGATGTACGTGACTTCCAAGGTGAAGAAAGAAAAAAATATATATATAAAGAAAGAAAGAAAGAAAGAAAAGAATGAGAAATATAAGAAAGAAAAAAAAAATATATATTTGTGCGTAAAGTGAACTCCCCGGTTCTCTAAGAGTGCATTCAAGGCTTCAAGATAAAAAGATCCATTCTCATTTTTCCAACCATGTGCAATCCGATAACGAGGACTTTCTTTGTGCCTCGGGATCACTCTTTGCCATTTGCACATGTCCACCCATCTAATGTGTGTGTATTTCTCTCTTTCCCCTCCTTGATTTAACATTATTTTCCAATGACCTTTTTGACGAGTCTCGGTAAGACCATGAGAAGCTTGTCTTGTTTTGACAATACCTCATTTATAAATTCTTGTTAGGACTAAACTTTCCCAAAGCTCCATATAAAGCCTACCACATATATATGAGAGGGAAAGGAGTAGAATATATAGGCTTGAGAGACAAGTGAGATGAGAGTTTATGAGCAATACACGAGATGATTTAAATTTGTGAATTTGGTTTAGCTTTTCTTATCTCGTTCTTCATTTCAAAAATTCTGAGATCTATTTAAAACTTTGTGAGCATGTTAATACTTGTGGGATAAGCTTAATAAGAATCTACCCTCCGTAGAGATGAAGGCTAGTACATTATGGAACTTTAATGAATTAAAATTTTGAGAGCATTATGTTTTCTCATGTATGATCAAATGCAAAGTTTAAACATTGTTTAGCAATGATGATATCCATCGAAGGCTTACTCGAGGACGAGCAAGGTTTAAGCATGGGGGAGATGTTGACGGTGAAAATCCGTCAACCTAGCCATGAGTTTACCTTCGGTGTTGGCATTAGTTTTATACCTTATCCATTGGTACTAACCCCCGTGGTATAACAAGTTCACGTGTGCATGTCGTTTTTGGAGTTTAATGTTTATGCAGGGATTTAGTGTTGAATGCAAGACTTTCGGGATAAGTTCATCAAGCGCCTCATGACAAGACTTTGAAGCCCTGAACAAGTCATGCAATGAAGTAAAATTAACTCCAAGAAGCCGGGACTTGATCCGAGAAGACGACATACTCCGGGGGACCCGACCGTAAAAGTGCCGAATCTTCCAAGACAAGGAGTTGAGTCCAATTCGGAGAGAAACCGACGACATGGACCCGTATGCGAAGGGGGAAACATCCAGGAAGCAAGGAAACCGACCTCGGGCAAAGGAGCCCGCGGGGCCGGGCCTAAATGGGCCCGGGCCGGCCGGCCCCGTCCGGTCGGCCCGGGCCCATTTAGGGCCCAAATCCGACGCCCTTTGCCCTAGCCGCCAATCGGGCTATTTATAGTCCCCTGACCGAGAGCCACGCAGAGAAGATTTCGTCTTCGGCCGCCGAGAAGCGAGAGAAGAGAGGGACACCATCTAGGAGAGGAGAGGGTCGAGCTAGTTGACTAGGGTTTCCCTAGCCGACGTGGGAACCTTGCAAGGAAGACCACGTCGGAGTTCCCGAGCTAGAAGCAAGATCAAGGAAGGATCCCGGTGGTGATCTTGTGTATGTATCATTGTTATAGTTGAATTATCAAGTTGAATCTTTTCCCGGCCGATCAAGTGTTTCCTCGAAGATTTCGTTTTTCGATCGGCTTTGCTTATTCCAATTCTATTCTCGAGATAGATTACATAGGGTGTTCTTGTAGCCGCGGTGGCTAGAGGTACACGCCGGATCCTCCGAAAGAATCTCGACTTGTCTTTTGACTCGCCCTAAACTCCCCGCATGAATAGGGATACGTTGTGACAGAACGGGGGTCTCGAAAGGCGGATGTTTTCGGATTTGGACGGGAAACCACGATTTAAAGAGGCTTTTATTAAGATTCGACTTGCTACTTCTTCTCTTGCTTGGAACTTCAACAAAAGGCTTACCCGATCCCTCTAGATCGGTTTATCTACCCAATCTTACTTTGTTTTCTCCGGTTTTTAGTAGATTAGATCTGTTTTGTTTCTTTTACTTAGATGTATTTGGTTCTTTATTGAAGATTGCAGTTATTTGGCTTTAATAGATTAAGTCTTGCGTCACACATTTGTTCCACGGATTCGATACCTTGGGTTCACCACTCGAGGGAAGAAGGGTCCCTTGACTACGACGGGAGACTTGTACGCTTGCGAGTCACGAACGAACTTTGATACAAACATTAACCGTCAACAAGCCCCTTTTTCTGGCGCCGTTGCCGGGGAACAAGTGATCAAGATTTGATTTTTTATCGCTTTTTTTTTGTAATTTTCAGTACTGATTTTGTTTTATTCTTGCATCTACTAAAATTCGATCATCCCCGAAATTCATCTAATCTAGTTTGTCTAACTCTAGTTTTTATAGATTTGTTTTGTTTTCTAGTTTTTTCTGCATACTTTGTTTATTGCTAACCCTAACAGGAGATGGACGGCTACCTCTCCAACAAACCCAATAATTTTGTGGATGATCCGGAAAAACTTTACGGGCTAAGGAGACGCGAAGCACATCAAGCTAAAAAGCCGGATTTTGTAGATTCGGAGTCGGAAGACAAAGGATCGCGAGGAATCTCCGAAGAATTCACCACCTCAAAGTCCGCGGGAGAACCGACGTCCACCAATGGGTGACCAACCACCGGAAGAACGCAAGATTGGGGAGCTATGCACCCCAGACATCATCGACCTACCAATCTTGAACCTCGAGGAGATCGGAAGACCGTTCGAGATCAAGACCTCAACAATCCGCATGGTGCAACATTCACCCTTCACCGGCAAAGAGGATCCGAACCTTCACCTCCAAGCATTCATTCAACTATGTCGACTTTCAACATGGATGGGGTGACTCAAGATCAAATGAGGGCAAGGCTTTTCCCGTTCTCACTACTCGGGAAGGCTTTGCAATGGTTCCACTCTCAACCGGCGGAGACGGTGCAAAATTGGAACACGTTGATGAAGGCTTTCATGAAGGAATACTACTCACCGGTAAAACTCAAAGCTTGCGTAATAAGATTGCCACCTTTGTTCAATATCCTACAGAAACTATCTCGGAGGCATTCGAGCGCTTCAACGAGTACACCCGGGCGGTTCCACATCACAAGTTCCCGAAAGAAGACCTCGTGCAAAAGTTCTATCAAGGACTCACCATGGCGTCAAGGACAATCATCGATGCATCAGCGGGAGGATCAATCATCGAGCTTACACCGACGGAAGCTTTCACGCTATTCAAGAAGGTCGCGGATAATGACACGTGGGCGTCATCCGGGCGCTTACACCCGGCTCAACCCATGGGGAACGTCAAAGGAGTCTTGCAAGTGGAGAAGGAAGACATACTTGAAGGCAAGATCGACTCGCTCATGAGGAGGTTGGAGAAGATGGAGATGGAAAAGAAAGAGGCTCAAGACTTGAAGGCCGCCGAAGCAAGGTCCACATGCGAAGAATGTGGAGAGTATGGCCATGTCCGCAAAGATTGTCCGGAGGAAGCCAAAGTGCTCGACTACATGAGGAAGGGAGAATTGCCAAACTTCCGCTACGGCAAGGTAGGCCTCAATTTAATGCAAGCTCATCTATTCCTAACGCGGTTCCACTTCGGATACAATTGAAGGAGTTCATGGATGAGCAAGCTAAGATCAACAAGGACACCGTCACCAAGTTCAAGACCATAGACAAGGTGTTGGAGAACATCGATAGCCAAGTGACGGAGGTCGGAAGTTCCAATCATCAAGTGCTCAACATGATGAAGATGCTCGAGACGCAAGTTGGACAACTTGCGGGGCGCCTCACTAATGATGAAGGGAAGCTTCCGGACAACCCAAATGTCCCGAATCGGCGAAGGCCATTCAAACGCGTTCGGGGAAGGAGACCGAAGATCCGAACGTACCGCGGGAGCAAGGAAGCCGAAACCATCCACCGAGGTGGAAGGAGTCGCTAAAGAGAAGGTTACGGGGATCATCACCGAGGAACCCGAATTCGAGATGCCGGAAGATGACACGAGGATACCGCAACTCAAGCCACGCTACTTCCGAGGTAAACTTGACAACCACTTTGAGAAGTTTGTGGAAGTTGTGCGTAGACTTAGCATCAACATGCCGTTACTAGATGCCCTACAAGTACCTACATATTCTCGTTACTTTAAAGACATACTTGCAAATAAATATGAGATAGCAACACTTGGGGTAGATCATGTCAAGATGTCCGAGGAGTGTAGTGCGCTATTGCTTATGGGCTAGAGAAGCAAAAAGACCCCGGTGCCCTACAATTCCATGTTCGGTTGGTTCTTTCAACTTCAAGAAGGCGTTATGCGACCTTGGAGCTAGTGTGAGTGTCATGCCGAGGGATGTGTTCGAGAAGTTACGCCTACCGATGGAGCCTACGGGAATATGTTTGGAGTCGGGTGACAACTCCATTCGCTATCCCTTGGGCATTGCCGAAGATGTACCCGTGAAGATTGGACACCACTTCATCCCCGTCGACTTCGTTGTGCTCGAGATGGGAGAGAGGGAGAAGCCGCCGCTCATCCTAGGGAGGCCGTTCCTCAAGACCGTGGGAGCAACTATTGATGTTGGCAAGGGGGAGATCATGTTCGATATCAACGGAGAAAGGAGTTCCTTCAAGTTCCGTCCAAGGATTGAGGCATGCAACATGATTGGAGTGAAGGTAGAACCAAAACAAACGGAGGGGCTGAAAAAGAAGAAGGAGCCGAAAAAAGTGAACGTAACGAAAATTAAAGAAGGTGTTGCATCCGTCAAGACAAAGGAAGAGAAGCCGCCCGTGAAGACCAAAAAAATGACTAAGCCGCCCAAGCCAAAAGACAAGCCCGCGCCCAAGATGGTGCGGAAGTGGGTACCCAAGATTGCAACGCCCGCAAAGAGCGTTGATCCGGAGTAATCAAGTGAAGAAGTCTAGCTATAGACTATAAACGAAGCGCTAGGCGGGAGGCAACCCGTTTCGTCGAGTCGAGTCAAGAATAAGCTACCGGGAGGACAACCCGATTCCAGGTTTTTCGAGTATTTTTCATAATTTAGTTTTTGAGTTTTACTACGCAAAGACATTAGACTTAGAAGTGGTTGAACAATATTAGAGACATAATTCTTGATTGAATGTTTGCTTTATCATAAACCCTTTGCATGAACCCTCCTATGTGCTTGTTTGATTCTTTTCTTTTCGAGAAACCCCTCAACCAAATAATTTCAGAACCTTAACTCAACCTTTCACCCTCATTATGGTGCTGAGGTTGACTTATTTTTCATGCTAAAACCACACGAGTAGAGCCACGATTTATGTTCAAGTGTTAATAAAATTCAGCACGTGGTAGGACTCGCGTGAACCTAGAAATCAGCTTTTGGTTGGTTTTAAAAATTTATATCTTTGGTTTCTCTAGGATTAGAATTTTTCTAAGCCTATTCTAATTTTGTTTTGTTCAAAATCTTTCTTATTTAGCCAAAATTAGAACCTAAACCTATGCCCCCATGATCAAGCCGGAAAACGTTCGCTCTCAACCGATGAAAGCAAACTTTACCGGTGAGACCAAAATCGACGTAGTCGAAAAATATTTTCGACTTACATTTGTTTTTAATGGTTTAAAAACTTCTCTAAAATTATGCTTGAGCTCTTGCATGGCTCTGAAAAATATTTTAAATTTCGAATTAGAGGAGTGCTTAACCTTAAACACACCTAAATGGAGGCAACTAGTTTGAATTAATCATGCATGCACCATTGGATCCCCTTTTATCAACTTTCATCAATCCCACATGCAAAGGACAAGCATGGTGGGCAGCAAGCATCAACTTTGCAGGATTTTCATGGTGGCATGTGAAGCAAGTGGAGCTAGGGAGCATGGACATGACCCAAAGCATGGAGCATCAAGTGGGAAGACCAATAATTCAAGAAAAGGAGTGGACGAGAGCGTTTGGGCGGTGCAACTCGTGGAGCACGCGGGCAGGAAAGTTGCAGAGGCGAAATGATCGTGCCGGGAGAAAGACGCGCCGAGGAGGAGGCGGGAGACCCCGGGCCGGCCGGCCCGGCCGGCCGGCCCGCCCTATAAATGGCGTCCCCCGGCGCCCGTCTTCTGCAGCAAGCTTCCCTCTCCTTCCCTTGTTTGTGTGCTCAAGTTTGTGTGCTCAGAACCTCCGTAGACTTAGCCAACCATCCCAAGCTTGAGAGCTCAAGAAAAATCCACATCCTTAATCCACTCAAAGTCCACATCCGAAGCAAAGAGTTTAAGTGCCTAGTTTACCGGTTGCAACCCGGATTTTTAGTTGAAGAAAGAGTGCAGCAACCATGTGGAAGAAGACCACAAGTCTCTTCTCTAAGAAGAAGAGTTCGTCGTCGTCCAAGCCGTCATCAACCACGTCTTCGAGGAGGCACTCGGTTTCCGAGTCTCCCCGGAGCATGGAGACGGACACGGCACCACCGAGGAGGAACGACGCTCTCCTCCTTGGTGGTATGAGGGCTGCGAGAAGCACTTCCATGAGGTTCACCCAACCTCGTGGGCACACGGAGGAGCAGCCCGCGCCACCACGACGATCGACTCGCTCAACCGCACCACCTCCTTACACCCCGACACAATCTTCGTACGGCTTCATCATCATGTCGGCGGAGGAGGAGGATAGGCTCGCCAATCTTGAGAAGAGGCTTGTGCCAAACGTCGAGTTCGACGACCAAGCACTCTACACCTTGGGTTTTTGCACCGACATATACTACATGTTGGGGCACCTCGGGTGGGTTCGGTTCTCCAACGGAATATCGGTGGACACCCACTTGGGTTACGCCTTGGAAATATTAATGACTATTGCACCCATCGTTGATGATGATGGGGTGCAAAGCTTGTCATTCCGTTTGGAGGGAATCGAGCAAGTGGTTCCCTACGAGCACGTAAGGGAGCTGCTTGGATTCCACAAGGGCGCTCCGGAGAAAGTTGACGTGCCTCCCGCATGTTGGCGGAATTTTGGGGCATGATCTCCGGAGAAGCCCATCAACAACGCAATCGCATCCGCAACCCCATTATCCGGATATTTCACTCTTGGATGTGCAAGAGGGTATTGGGGAGGATGAGGGAAACAAAGGTGACCGACACGGAGTTGAATTGGCTATACTCGGCTTTAATTTCCAGGCAGCCAATTGACCCCTCTTACCTCATGATCAACCGTTGGTGTTGTGAAGCAACATCGGGGGCTGGTAATATTGGTTCGGGGTGTTACCTCTCCATGTTGGCCTTTTCCCTGCGGCCGGGGATCGCAAGAAACCCCGCTCACCTTTTGCGTGGTACCTCTCTCGGTTTTGAATACTTGCGGCAAGGCAAGTACATTAGTGGAGATGAGAGAGGAGGTTATCGGTTGGCCATTGTAAACCTCCCCCTTCCGAATGATAGGCTTAGGCTTTTCACCGAAGGAAGGGAAGATTGGTTGGAAAGGGACTACTTGTCCTTGCAAGGAAGAACAAAAGAGGAAGAATCGTAGAGGAGGGAACATCCTCCGCACAAGCGAGTGGAGCACAACCCAATGTGCAACCATCCGGCGGGGTTCCTCCTCCGCGAAGTTATTACGGAGGGTCTCAACAACAAGCATGGGGGGGTGGTGCACCGGTACCCCCACAAAATTATGTTGTGCCCAACGCTAACTTCGCGGAGTCCTACGCTCATCATCCCCAACCACAACAAAGCATGGCCATTATTGGAGGATATGCTGCAAGAAATGCTCAAAACATCGCAGCCATCCAATCTAACGCAGCTCAACTCGGTGAAGGCAACGCAAATATTGCCTTTGAACTTGGACGCCTTCACCTTGTGGAGCCAAATCAATTCGACGGAGGAAGCGTCCAACCATATTATGAGCAAGGGTATTATTATCAAGACTATCAACATCAACCACCGGCGGAGGACTAGAAGATTTAGGAACTTTAGTTTTCTTTTCTTTTCTATTTCTCTGTAATTTTCAGCTTTTGCTTATGTGTGTTTGCGTAGTATTTTTCTGTTTTTATTTAATTTTCAGCAAGCATGTATGTTTATTTTCAGTGTGTATTTCAACTTGATATCACCATTAATAAAGTCACCACCTTGATTATATCATTGGAAAAGTTACAAAATTCGTGCCATGATGATATATGATTAAAATTGCAGCTTTGTTCATCTTTGTAGTCGATTTATGCATGTTTAAGCTAGTGCTCTCTTAAAAATACAGATCTGAATTTATTTAAATACTAGCTTAATTTTCAGCGGAGGTTATGATTAAAATAAAGACCCATAGTGTTTTATGTGCTCTCAAGTTATGAATAGATTAAAGATGTCATTTATGCTCAAAAATATCGCTAACCTTGTCACAAATATCGCTTGTGTGTTGCTCAACCTATCCAAAGCCTTATATATTTTTGAGTGCATAAACCTTAGTGTACAAGATTTACTTTTGAGTGCGTTATTGCAGGCCATGATTTCTCTGGCCCGAGACTAAGAAGCTGGTCATTCCGCTTTTGCGTATCTATCTTTTTGCTAGCCTTTTATCCGTGCATTGTGTATCCCCGCATCGGTGATCTCACAAACTTCGCCGGATATCCACCCTTAAACCAAATATCATCTTTTTGTGATTACCTCCTTGACCACAACCTATCGTTGAGAATGGGTCATCAATTCAAGGAAGATCGCAAGACGGTGCCAACGTTGAAGATTTCAAGTATCTCTCCAAGGAAAAATATCTCCGGTACCTACCTTATTTTTCGCCTCTTTGCTCGAGGACGAGCAACGTCTAAGCATGGGGGAGGAGGTAGGTACGGTGCAGTTTTAGAGTTCAAAAGGGAGTATTTTAAAAAATATATATATAATGATGAAAGAAAAAAAATTCGGCGATGTACGTGACTTCCAAGGTGAAGAAAGAAAAAATATATATATATAAGAAAGAAAGAAAGAAAGAAAAGAATGAGAAATATAAGAAAGAAAAAAAAATATATATTTGTGCGTAAAGTGAACTCCCCGGTTCTCTAAGAGTGCATTCAAGGCTTCAAGATAAAAAGATCCATTCTCATTTTTCCAACCATGTGCAATCCGATAACGAGGACTTTCTTTGTGCCTCGGGATCACTCTTTGCCATTTGCACATGTCCACCCATCTAATGTGTGTGTATTTCTCTCTTTCCCCTCCTTGATTTAACATTATTTTCCAATGACCTTTTTGACGAGTCTCGGTAAGACCATGAGAAGCTTGTCTTGTTTTGACAATACCTCATTTATAAATTCTTGTTAGGACTAAACTTTCCCAAAGCTCCATATAAAGCCTACCACATATATATGAGAGGGAAAGGAGTAGAATATATAGGCTTGAGAGACAAGTGAGATGAGAGTTTATGAGCAATACACGAGATGATTTAAATTTGTGAATTTGGTTTAGCTTTTCTTATCTCGTTCTTCATTTCAAAAATTCTGAGATCTATTTAAAACTTTGTGAGCATGTTAATACTTGTGGGATAAGCTTAATAAGAATCTACCCTCCGTAGAGATGAAGGCTAGTACATTATGGAACTTTAATGAATTAAAATTTTGAGAGCATTATGTTTTCTCATGTATGATCAAATGCAAAGTTTAAACATTGTTTAGCAATGATGATATCCATCGAAGGCTTACTCGAGGACGAGCAAGGTTTAAGCATGGGGGAGATGTTGACGGTGAAAATCCGTCAACCTAGCCATGAGTTTACCTTCGGTGTTGGCATTAGTTTTATACCTTATCCATTGGTACTAACCCCCGTGGTATAACAAGTTCACGTGTGCATGTCGTTTTTGGAGTTTAATGTTTATGCAGGGATTTAGTGTTGAATGCAAGACTTTCGGGATAAGTTCATCAAGCGCCTCATGACAAGACTTTGAAGCCCTGAACAAGTCATGCAATGAAGTAAAATTAACTCCAAGAAGCCGGGGACTTGATCCGAGAAGACGACATACTCCGGACCCGACCGGAAAAGTGCGTCGAATCTTCCAAGACAAGGAGTTGAGTCCAATTCGGAGAGAAACCGACGACATGGACCCGTATGCGAAGGGGGAAACATCCGGAAGCAAGGAAACCGACCTCGGGCAAAGGAGCCCGCGGGCCGGGCCTAAATGGGCCCGGGCCGGCCGGCCCGGGCCGGTCGGCCCGTGCCCATTTAGGGCCCAAATCCGACGCCCTTTGCCCTAGCCGCCAATCGGGCTATTTATAGTCCCCTGACCGAGAGCCACGCAGAGAAGATTTCGTCTTCGGCCGCCGAGAAGCGAGAGAAGAGAGGGACACCATCTAGGAGAGGAGAGGGTCGAGCTAGTTGACTAGGGTTTCCCTAGCCGACGTGGGAACCTTGCAAGGAAGACCACGTCGGAGTTCCCGAGCTAGAAGCAAGATCAAGGAAGGATCCCGGTGGTGATCTTGTGTATGTATCATTGTTATAGTTGAATTATCAAGTTGAATCTTTTCCCGGCGATCAAGTGTTTCCTCGAAGATTTCGTTTTTCGATCGGCTTTGCTTATTCCAATTCTATTCTCGAGATAGATTACATAGGGTGTTCTTGTAGCCGCGGTGGCTAGAGGTACACGCCGGATCCTCCGAAAGAATCTCGACTTGTCTTTTGACTCGCCCTAAACTCCCCGCATGAATAGGGATACGTTGTGACGAACGGGGGTCTCGAAAGGCGGATGTTTTCGGATTTGGACGGGAAACCACGATTTAAAGAGGCTTTTATTAAGATTCGATTTGCTACTTCTTCTCTTGCTTGGAACTTCAACAAAAGGCTTACCCCGATCCCTCTAGATCGGTTTATCTACCCAATCTTACTTTGTTTTCTCCGGTTTTTAGTAGATTAGATCTGTTTTGTGTCTTTAACTTAGATGCATTAGGTTCTTTATTGAAGATTGCAGTTATTTGGCTTTAATAGATTAAGTCTTGCGTCACACATTTGTTCCACGGATTCGATACCTTGGGTTCACCACTCGAGGGAAGAAGGGTCCCTTGACTACGACGGGAGACTTGTACGCTTGCGAGTCACGAACGAACTTTGATACAAACATTAACTGTCAACACACTAGGGAATCATCAAGCAAGTGGTTGATTTGTTACTCTTGGAAGTTGCCGCTTCCTAGACGGCTTGGTGGTGGAAGAATCCGTTGAAGCTCACAAGAAGATTGTGCGTGGCTCCGGATTTCGTGTTGTGAGAGGTATTGTGCTCACCTCACCGGAGCGATAAAGAGCAACTCTAGTGAAATCGAGGTGTGGAGTGGTTCTCTTGTTATAACCGGCTCAAGATCAAGTGGTGTCTTGATAGAGGAGCGGTTGAACATTTGAATCCACCTCAACGTGGATTAGGGGTGACCGGCAAGTCATCGATACCACGGGATAAAATTCGTCTCTTGTGCTTGGTTATCTCTTTCCTCAATTTCCTTTCAAGCACTTTACTTTGAGCATTCTATTTCTAGAGGTTGTTGTTTATCTTGTCACCCTAGGTCGCAAAACCCCCAACATAGGAATAGAGTAGGTAGAGATTTATTTCTCCTTGTGGTTCTAATTAAATTTCTCTAGTGTTGTGGTTTTAGTTTTTAAACCGCCTATTCACCCCCCTCTAGTCGGTATCCTAGATCCTACAGAGGTTGAGGAATGAGAGGCACAGAGATGCCATACGAGCAATCCGCAGTGACAATGGCTCAGAATTCAGAAACTCTCATTTTGAAACCTTTTGCCATGACTTGGGTCTTGAACACCAGTTTTCGAGTCCGTATACGCCTCCCAGAATGGTGTTGTGGAAAGGAAGAAAGAACCTTGTGTGAGATGGCTCGGATGATGCTTGATGAGCATTGGACTCCGAGAAGGTTCTGGGTTGAGGCAGTGAATACCGCATGCTATGTGTCGAACAGGAACTACCTCAGAGTGCATAAGAAGAAAACCTGCTATGAGGTGATGCACGGTTGCACACCCAAGGTGAGTCACTTCCATGTCTTTGGTTGCAAGTGCTTTATCCTTAAGAAAGGGAAGAAGTTGGACAAGTTTGGGACTAGGTCGCTCGATGGTATTTTCCTTGGTTATGCATCTCACTCTAGAGCATATCATGTGCTCAATCTTGAAACTAACCAAATCGTGGAGACTTGCGAGGTAACCTTCAACGAGACAGAGCCACGTAGTCAGCTTGTCTTTGAGTGTGCAGGTGATAATGAACTTGGCGAGGAGATCTTTCAGGAGGAGGAGCATGAACATGGAGACGATGAAGATGGAGGTGTGGTGCCCGCAGCTGAGCATGTACCTACTACTTCGACTACGGTGATGGACGACCCCTCTCCCACACCTACGACGACAAACCAAGATCAAGGAGAAGCTACTGTTGAGGGGGAGGTAGCATCAAGGCGAGAACCTCCCGGGCGAGTACAAGTGGATCACCCAGCTTCAAGGATCATCGGCGACATGAATGAACGTACTACACCATCGAGGGTTTGGAACAATTCTTATTTCGCTCATGCTGCATTTTTTTCCACCCTTAAGCCCAAAGACATTGGACACGCACTATCTGATCATAATTGGGTTAATTCGATGCATGAGGAGTTGGAGAACTTTGAAAGAAATCAGGTTTGGGAATTGGTTGACCCTCCCCCACGGTGTAAGCCGATTGGGACAAATTGGGTGTGGAAGAACAAAGAGGGAGAGAAAGGTGAAGTGGTGAGAAACAAGTCAAGGCTTGTTGCTCAGGGGTTCAGTCAGAAGGAGGGGATTGACTACGAGGAGTGCTCCCGTAGCCCGTTTGGAGGAGATTAGAATCCTTCTAGCCTTTTCCGTGGCTAAAGGGTTCAAGTTGCACCAAATTGATGTGAAGAGTGCCTTCTTGAATGGTGTGTTGGAGGAAGAAGTGTATGTGAGGCAACCACCGGGGTTTGAGAGTTAGAAGTACCCCCACCGGGTGTACAAGTTGAGGAAGGAGCTGTATGGGTTGAAGCAGGCACCTAGAGCTTGGTATGGTAGGTTGAGGGGGTTCCTGTTTGAGAGAGGGTTCAAGATGGGAAAGGTCGATCAGACCTTGTTTTTACTTAGGCAGGGTAGAGATATCCTGATTATGCATGTATACGTGGATGTATTGTCTTTGGTGGCTCATTTAACTCTCTTGTTGCAAGGTTTGCAGAGGATATGAGCAGGGAATTTGAGATGAGCATGTTGGGTGAGTTACAGTTCTTCCTCGGGCTACAAATCAAGCAATCAAAGGAAGGAACATTTGTGCACCAAGCTAAGTACACCAAGGATATTGCGCGGAAGTTTAAGATGGAGGGCTCCAAGGCTATGGCGATGCATATGAGTACGAGTACAACTCTTGATGCGGACGAGAAAGGTGAACATGTGGACCAGAAGGAGTACCGGAGCATGATCGGATCACTCCTCTTCTTGACGGCGACGAGGCCAGACATCTAGTTCTCGGTATGTCTGTGCGCTTGTTTTCAAGCGTCTCCAAGGACTTCACATCGGCAAGTAGTGAAGCACATATTCAGGTACTTGCGTCACACTCTCGACTTCGGCCTTTGGTACTCCGCGTCTTCTTCTTTGGCGCTTCATGGTTTTTCAGACGCAGATTTTGCCGTGTGTCGGTTGGATAGGAAGTCCACTTCTGGGACTTGCCAGTTTTTGGGATCTTCTTTGGTGTCTTGGTCTTCCTGCAAACAATCGAGTGTTGCTCAATCCACTACCGAGACAGAGTATGTTGCACTGCTAGTTGTTGCTCTCAGCTCCTTTGGATCATGTCGGTGTTTTAGACCGGCAACCTACTACGGGGAGTACCCGAAGTAGATGATTGTGACTCGCCGAGATCGGTAACTCGAAGGAAGAGACACGTGACACACAATTTAGACAGGTTCGGGCCGCGAGGTGCGTCATACCCTACGTCCTGTATGCTGCGTAGCTCTGGATTGATACGGCACAATTACAAGATGGTGCAATAGTGCGCCGTGAGTTGTAGGGGATTGGATGAGGTGATCCTGAGATCGGTCCCTGCCTCGCCTTATATAGTCCGGGAGGCAGGGTTACAAGTCGGAGTAGGGAAAGAGTACTAGTCGAGTACGTCTAGGAGTCCTCTATACAGTGCGGAACATGTACAACTCCCTAACCGAGTACTACTCCTGTGTAGTCCTTGTGCTCCACGCCTTCAGATGCCGTGTAGCACAAGCCGGGTAGTCCCAGGGGCCCACCGAGTAGTCGGTCCTGGTACCTGCCGAGGTAGTGGGCCCAGGGAGGTCCATACGACAAGCCCCCGAGTACTTTGTAGTCGAGAAGGATAGCTTCCAGTAGTCTTGACGGCCTTAACGAGTAGCCCTCAAGCGTCCCTGAGTGCTACAAGTCAAAAGTCCTCAAGAGTAGTCGAAGCATCCCGAGGCTGGAATGTACTCCAGCTGATGTTTGAGCAATCTTGAAGTCTTCTCGAGTAGTCCCAAGCGTCCTCGAAAACTGCCTTCGAAGGTCTTCAAACTGCCTGTCTTGTCTTGAAGCCGAAGCTGGTATGGAGGTGCGATTTGCAAAACCGCGCTTCACATGGAGTAGCCCCCGAGCCTCGAGCCGCGGGCTCTGGCTGAGGGTCCATCTGAAATCTTGGCAAGAAAATCCCGAAAAATCCGGAGAGAAAAACCGAAGGACACGTGGCACGGAGCCCCCGAGCCTTGAGTCGAGTACTTCCTCTCTAATTGAAGGGTCTTCTTAGAGAATGTGTCCTGAGATGCTCTTGAGACTAGCCGCTTCCCAGGTAGTCGAGTAGAAGTAGCCGAGCCCCCGAGGTGAGGCGCGTCGACTAGTAGAATACGAAGAGTCACGCGCAGCCGCTGAGTCAGCCGCGCGTGGACTTATCCAGCCGCCCGTTGCGGAGCCAATTTGGCTTATAAATAGAAGCCAAAATCCTTAGGGTTTTTCACCCATTCGAGCCGCAGTCATTCCATTTGAATCTTGAAGCGAATCCACTCCCAGCGCCTACTGCCGCTGTAGTAGATCCGAGCGCGCCGCCACCCGAAGCCTTTAGGGTAGCCCCCGAGCGGATGCGAGTGAAGACGCCTTGCACTTGGAGGATGAAGCCGTCGCCGTCCAAGACGTCCAAGGCCGCCGGGAAGAAGAGGGGCCGCGAAGAGGCCGCGGCGGCTGCCACCGGAGTGGCGCCGCCCATGTCTCCACCGCGGGCCGATCCGAGCCGCGAGTGGAAGAAATCCAAGGTGAAGACGAAGGACCTGCTGACCCTGCTGAACAGTGGGTTCATCAGGGAGAAGGAAGTCGACATGTGGAGATCCGCCGCTGGAGATCCATATCCGATGGAGAAGGCCGAAGATGAGATCCCGATGTTCTCGAGGTTCGTGGAGCGCAGTCTTGCGCTCCCAGCCAGCGACTTCTTCAAGGGACTGCTCGGGTACTACGGCGTCGAGTACCTGAACCTGAACCCCAACGGCATCTTCCACACGTCGGTCTTCGTCCACTTCTGCGAAGCCTTCCTCGGAATCAAGCCGCACCGGGAGCTTTTCGGAAGTTCTTCCGCGTCAAGCCGCAACCCAGTGCTACCAATCCCGGGGGTAGTCGGAGGAGCCGGCATCCGGGCGAGGGAGGGACGCCGCGGAGCGCACTTGGCGTACAAGCTTGTCGACTCCAACGCGGATTGGAAAGCCGGGTGGTTCTACATCACGAACCACCACCCTGGCCTGCCGAAGCCGAGCGGGCGGTAGCCCAGGCACCGTGAGTGGTGGAACACGGAGCCCACCATGCAAGAAGGAATCCAGCTCCCCGAGCTGCTAGCACGCATCAAAGTGCTAAGGGAAGCGGGACTGAGGGCCGAGCACGTGGCCTTCAGTTTCATGAAGCGCAGGATCCAGCCGCTGATGGCGCGGGAGACACTGGGCTTCGAGTACACCGGCGACGACGACGCGTCGCGGATGCCGGGGGGCGAGCTGGACGACAACGACATCGTCGAGAGGTTGTCGCGGATCTTCAAGGACATGCCGCCGTACACGGCGTGCCCAGTCGAGGAGTACCGCCGCGCGCCCGCCCAAGGAGGTGAGTAGTCGTACTCCCCTCGTCGAGTAGTGATTACTTGTAGTAGAGTTGCTGACGTCTTGTGTCTTGCGCAGGATGATGTGAAGCGGTTCATCTCCGAGCCGCAACCACCACCGAGCGGGATCGAGATCCCGGTGGAGGGGAAGGTGAAGGAGCGCCGCGAAGTCGGTGAAGGCGACGATACCGTCATCGTGGAGGATACCTCCGATGACGACGACGAAGACGAAGAGACGCTGCAGGACCGCTTCCAGCTGCGGTCGAGGTTTAGCCGCCCGGGCTTGCCTCATGTTCCACTGATTCAAGACCCTCCGGCTAGCCTGGAGGCTAGCCTTGCTGCGCCGCCACGGAAGCCGCGCAACCCCGCCAGGAAGCGGGTGACGAAGAAGCTAAAGGTCTCGGAGACCACGCCTCAGGAGGTAAGTCGTCTTGAGCAGAGTAGTCGAGTACCCGTTGTCGGTGCGGAATATGGTCCCGACACTAACCAGTAGATAGCGCCGTGGTCTATCCCTCAATGGTCGATGCTAAGTAACAAGTGACACAGAGATTTTATCCTGGTTCCGGCCGAGGGGGCCGTACGTCCAGCAGGGGCGTGCTCGGGGCACTATATTACTCAGCACCGGGGGTGCTTGTAGTGGGGCGAATACAAGCAAGGCGGGAGAGGAAGCGAAGCTTCCAAGTCCCTGAAGGAGTGGCTGAAGATATTGTGGGAGAATGAGCATGAGTCCGTGGTGTTATGTGTTGTGCTCTTGTGTCCTGGGCCTTGTTCGTCTGTCTCCCCCTCCCCCTTTTATAGATCAAGGGGGCAGCGGGTTACATGCGCGCCGCGCTACCTAGCTATGTGGAGAAGCGCGACGTGCTACGGTGTAGAGCGGGCGGCCGTCCGGGCGATCCTCGCAGCGATCCGGTCATCATGGCCTGACTTGTACCCGAACAGTGGCGGTTCGAGGGTGGGAGAGCGGCAGATGGTGGTGGCGTCCCCCGATAGGCTTCGAGGGAGGTGCTGACGATGGCTGGTACGGTGCACAGGAGTAGGCAGAACGGCGTTCCTTCCCAACGCGCTTCACAGTGTCGGAGTGGTTGCCTGCCGCAAGGCGGGCGTGCGCCCGCACGCGTGGGTACGGCGGCCGCGCGCGTCGCGTGGCCGGGATGGCGATCCACCGGCCTAGCGTCTCCACCTAACCCTGTAGGGTCACGGGAAAGTGAAATCGAGGGTGCGCCCGGCCCCCCTTCGAGGGTCGGGCGTGTTAGCCGTACTGTAGTAGGCGCGCGGTGTCACGGGACTGACACCGGCCGTACCGCACAGTCCATCCCCACAGTGGTGGGGATGGGCTCCTCCCTGGGGAGTTGGTGCGGCGGCACCGGGGCGCGAGCCCCGGGCGCATGATGGCGCCGTCCCGCGGCGTCAGGGCGTTAAATGCCCGTGTACGGGGCCGGCGCACGCGTGCGGGGCGCCCGTGAGCGTGGCCGGCCCCCGCCGAGGGCGGGACGGACCCTCGAGCGAGACGAGACCCGCTCGAGGGGGAAGTGAGCCCTTGAGCGGGGGCGGGACCACTCGAGGGAAGAGTTGCCCCTCGAACGGGCGGAGCCCGCCCGAGGAGGGAGTGCGCCCTCGAGCGAGGCGGAGCCTCGCTCGAGGGGACTTCTAAGAGGGCCGTCTCGGTGGGCCGTCGGGGTCCCCGGCGTGGGCCGTGTCCTGCATGGTTAGTCACTTGCATGGTTAGGCTTAGCGTGTTTTGGTGTGGTTGCGGGATTTAAGTGAGGATTTCCCCGTTGTTTAAGGGGACCCCTAGGGCTGTCCCCGACGGTAGCCCCCCGAGCATCCGCGGGTTTGCCATTGAGGCTCCCGCGGATGCCGGAACCCATCCGATAGGACGTTCTTCCCTCCTTGTTTGCGAACGCTTTCCGTGGGGCCGCGTCAGCGGACCCACGGGTCCAGCCCCGAAGCCTGCGGGGGAGTGTGGGTTCTCTGCCGGGGGGTTAACCGCGAGAATTTTGGTCAGAGAGGCGTGGCACATATGCCAACCGGCATCGGCGGTATTTCAGCCGGCTTCGGGAGTGCACGCACCGCCGGCCACCGTCTCCCGGCGGGTGCAGTTTCAAGGAGGTGTAGCCGTGCGTCAAGCCCCCGAGCCTTGGCCCGTTCGAGGCGATCGGGTCGAGCTTGGCGACTTGTTTTTTAACGCGCCCTCGCCGTCCCTCCGCGGGACGGAGGGTGAGGTTCGCAACTCCCATCGAGCGGGTCGCGAATTGCGGATTCCTCTTCGAGCTGGTAGCGGGTGGTTCAAGTGGACGTCCATGCCCCGTTCGATAAGGGTAGGCTGCACGGTCCGGAGACACGTCCATGGAAGCGCTTGCATGGGTTTGCTAGGTGGGGCTCGGTCCCGTTCGCTAGGGACCGAGGGCGCGGAAGCTCTCCCTCGGTGGGATCCCCCTACTAGCTGCCCTCGCTGGCTCTTGAACACGACATGTGGGGCACCCTCGAGCCGATGGGCTCGAGGAACGGCTCGAATGCGCGTGCCCTCGTCGTCCCTAACTCTGCGATCTGTGGCGCCTGTTCGAACCCGTCGAGGGTCAGACTTCGAACCTCTGATCAGTAGGGCCGTGCGGGGTCGTGCCTGGACAGCCCCGTCTTTTCGCGTTTGCGGCCGTCGAGGGGTCTGGGCGAGCCAGCCCTCGAGGCGCTTGTTGGCAGCACGGCGCGACATGGGTGCTTGCGGTGCCCACTTTACTTCAAGCAGGCCCTGGGCGACCCTCTCACGCGTGTGCCTTCTTTAGAGGGTTGACATTGCCTCGAGCCGGGGGCTCGCGCCGCTCGAGGGTTTTGCGTGGCATGGGTGCCCGCGGTGCCTACTCTACATCGAGCAGGTCCCGGGCGACCTTCTCACGTCGATATCCCATCGAGGGTTGACGTCATCCTGAGCCACGGGCTCGTGCCGCTCGAGGGTTTTGCATGGCATGGGTGCCCGCGGTGCCTCTGCTCTACATCGAGCAGGTCCCGGGCGACCTTCTCACGTCGATATCCCGTCGAGGGTCGCTTTTGTTTCGAGCCGGGGGTTCGTTCCGCTCGAGGGTTCCACGTGGCATGGGTGCCCGTGGTGCCTCTGCTCTACATCGAGCAGGTCCCGGGCGACCTTCTCACGTCGATATCCCATCGAGGGTCGCTTTTGTTTCGAGCCGGGGGCTTGCCCCACTCGAGGGTTCTCCTTGCTTGGCAAGGGACCCGGGCATTTAAGTGCCTCGCGGTCGTGGCCGCGGTTTTGCAGCGCGGGCGCGCCTTTTTGGCGGCGCGGCCGCGCGCGCGCGCGTAGTGGGCGGCGTGGCGGGCGGACGTGACCGTTTCGCCTCGGTCGCTGCCGGTCTTTGCCGTAATGATGGCCCGCCTGCAATGACGTGGCCGCTGCAGTCGTGGTGGGGCCCGCCCGTCGACGCGATGGAAAGATTCCCTGCAGTTAATGCTAGCGGGGCGTCCGCTCCGGAGAGCTCGCCCGTCGGCCTATAAAGCTGCGGGGAGGAGGGGACGGCGGTTTTTTTTACCTTAGTGTCTCACCATTTTCAGTCCCCGCCCCTTCGTCTTCGTCTCGCTCTTGCCACCGCGCGGTGTCGCCGTTAGAGCTTTTTCTTCCGTTCCTTGTCCTCCGCTCTTGCTTTTCTTCGTCCTCTTCATGGCGCCGCCTCAGCCTCCCCTCACGATCCTGGAGCCGTACGCTTGGGAGAGGTCGACGGTGACCCGGCTCGCCCTTGGCGAGCTGGTCGCCGCCGGTCAGCTGGCGGCCAATGAAGATGGACGCCGGCGAGTGGATAGTGCCGCCGGCGGCGCGACCGCGAGCCCAACCCGCGGAGGGCTACGTGGTGAGCTTCGTCCGCTACCACGAGCGCGGTTTCAACGCGCCGGCGAGCACCTTCATGCGGGCGATGTGCCACTACTACGGGGTGGAGCCCGCACAACTTCGCCCCCAACGCGATCTCGCGGCGGCCACGTTCGTGGGCGTCGCGAAGGGTACCTCGGGGATCCCGGTCAGGCGGGAGCTGCGGGTTCACCTTTTCCGCGGGGAGCTCCGTCACGCAGCCCACGTCGGAGCCGAGGACCCGCCGCGCGGTGCGCGCCGGCGGGATGTCACTTGCCCTGCGGGGGCAATTCAAGGACACCTACATCCCCTGCACCATGACGACGAACAATGCCGGCTGGGAGCGGGGATGGTTCTACCTACGCAACGCCGAGCCCGGCCTTCCCCCTACACCGGCCGGGTATTCAAGAAGAGGCCCGACTCCTGGGGCTACGGGGTGTCCATGGCCCAGCATCGGGCGCGGCAGGAGTCCGTCCTCGCCGCCCTGCAGCGGCTGGCGGCGCACGGGCTGAACGCGATGGGCGTCCTCGCCTTCCTCCACCACCGGCGGATCGTGCCCCTGATGGAGAGGCCGCTCTGCGTCTTCGAGATGACGGAGGCGGCTAACCCCGTCGACCTGGCGAGGTCGCGGATGCTCCCGACGCCCCTCGAGCGGCCGTATGCGCTCACCGGGCGCGGAGCGCCGTCGACACCCGGACGCCGACGCCTGCGGGCCGGACCCCATGGGACCTCGAGATGCTCCCCACGGGCCCGCTGGTGAGTTCGGTTCTTGACTTTGTTTTAGTTCTTGGTCGTGCTTTCGTTTCCTGATGCGCCATTGTCGCTCCTGTGTGCAGCCGGTGAACTTCACCATCACCAAGTCCGTTCCGCCCACCCCCGACTCCCCGCGCGCTTGGCGGGCGGCGCGGCGGCGGCCGGCGGGAGCGGGCGGCGCGCAAGAGGGAGCACGCGAGGCGACGTCAAGCGCGCCGCGGCCGGCGGGCCGCGGAGTACCGGCGACGCGAGGAGCCGGGGCTCTCCTCCCCGGAGATCGAGGAGCCCTCATCCTCGGAGGAGGACGAGGAGGAAGAGGGCGAGGGGGAGGGCCCCTCCGACAGGTGGCAGCCCTGCGCCCCCGTCGCCGAACCCGCGCCGGCGTCAAGGGCGGCTTCGCCTGGGGCGGGCGCTCGGCGCCCGCCGCCGGCAATCGACATCGGGGGCGGCACGCGCCGCGGAGGTGCCGGCGCGCGCCACGGAGGCGCGCGCGGCGCGCGCGCGCCCGTGCGCGCGTCAAGCGTGCCCGCGCGCGCGGGGGGGAGCGTGCCGCGCGCGCGCGCATCATCGTCGGGGGGCGCGACGGCGGGCGTGCGCGCGCGCGGGGCGAGCGTGCCCGCGCGCGCGCGGCGCCTTCGGGAGGTGCGACGCCGTTGGGCGCGCCCGCGCATGGGGCGGGCGTGCTCGCGCGCGCGGCCGGCGCCGTCGGGGAGGCGCTACAGCAGGCGCGGCAGCTGCACCGGCCTCGTCTGCTGAGGCCTCGAGGAAAAGGAAACGGGCCTTTTCCTCTTCGCGGTAAGGAGCTCGTCTTTTTTCGCTTGGTTTGGTTCGTTGGTGATCAGGTGATCTAACCCTCCGTTCGTGTCTGCGCAGGGTGGTGCCAACCGTTCCCCCTCTTGCACCAGCCAAGGTGCTGAGGACGGACACATCGATCCCCACCCGGCGGCGCTCGTCGAGGGCGTCGCGCCCGGGGACGAGCACGGCGGCGGGCACGAGCCCGCAAAGCCCGGCCGGGGCCTCGAGGCCCCGGCCGGCGGATCAGCCCGCCGCGGCGCAACCGCAGGTCGCCGGGGGCGGCGGCGCGCGTCGTCGCGGAGACACGGGCCGCGGTGGCGGCCGTGGTGGAGGTGGAGCGGGCGCATCCTACGGGGGCGCCCGTGGACGCGGCGGCGCGGTCGGAGGCGGCGGCCGCGGCGCGCCGCCGGCGCCGCGGCCGCGGTGGCGCAAGTGGAGGTGCCGGTGGAGGCGGCACGGGCGGCGGCGCCGCCGGTCAATCCGCAGCGGAGGTGGTGGAGGTCTCGGATGACTCCCCGCCGCCCTCGGGTGGAATCGGTGGGCCGGGCGGCCCACGAACTCCCCCGAGCCCCGGAGGGGGGGCCCTCGTGAGGCGGCACGAGGGTCACCGGTGGTGGGGGGCCGAGGACACGGGGCCGAGGCCTCGTCCTCCCGCGCCGGCCGCCCCGCCCATGTGGAGGGGACCGTCGAGGATCCCCCTGCGTTCGCCGACGCCGGGGGGAGCGAGAGCTCGGGGCGAGCTCGGAGCCACGGCGCCACGCTCAACCGCGCGCTGAACGAGGCGCTGCGGGTCCATGGCGGCCCGGCCTGGCTCGTCTTCCAGGTGAGCCATGGTTGCTCGTTCTTTTTCCTTTTTCGTTTTTGTACGCTGCATTCAAGTCTTGGCGCTTACGGGTTTCGATTCTGTGTTGCCAGGAGCTCGAGCGTCGTGCCCACGACAAGTACGATGCGTTCGACCGGGTGAACGCCGAGGCCCACCAGCTCCGGGAGCAGTGCAGCGCTTTCGACGCGCTTGCTGACGCTCTTAGGACGCCGGACGGTGGGCGGCGTACGGGCCCCGGCACGGCCCTAACGAGCTCCCCGAGAGCTCGAGGCAAGACACGGCGCGTCGCTCGAGCCTCGAGCGGGTCCGCGCGAGCCCTCATCGATCGCGACGAGGCGGCGTGGAATGCGCGCGCGGACACGGAGAAGACGCGAACGGCGGCCGCCAACCGGGAGGCGGAGGTGGCCACCGCTCGCGCCGAAACCCGGGAGCTCCGCACGTCGCTCGAGGGGGCGCGGGCGCAACGGCGCCGGGCGAGGAGCGCGGCGCGCGGGTTGGAGCGACGCGCCAAGGAGGCCGATGACACGAAGGCCGCCCACGACGCCAAGGCCGCGGCGCTCGTTCTCGCCGAGGAGCGGCCGGCGGAGCGCGCGCGCGCCAAGGAGCCGAGGGCGGCTCCGGCAGGAGCGAGGGCGCCCTCGGCGACGCCGGACGGCGTTGGAGCGGGAGCGCGTCGCTCGCGAGGCGGCGGAGAAGTCGCTGGAGGAGCGGAACGCCGCGTTCTCCAAGGTCGAGGACGAGGCGCTCACGCTCAGCATCAGCAACGCCAACCGGAGGGCGGCCCTCCGCGAGCAGGGCGAAACCGTCCAGCGCCTCGAGTTGGCGATCGAGTCCGTGCGCCGCGACTTCGAGTCGGAGAGGAAGCAAGTCGAGGGTGAGCCGCTGCTTGACTCTTGCTTGTTGGTTTTTCGTTTAGAGGGTTCGCTTCCCCCTTTCTGATTTCTTTTTGTCTTGTCGATTCCAGGCTTGCGCACCGCCCTGGGGCACGCGGTGAGCGGGCGAGGCTGCGAGGCTTCCTACAACTCCTCCGAGCCGGGAGGCTGCGGGAGCCGCGCGATGCGGCCCTCGAGACCGCCGCGTCGTCGAGGAGGGCGAGGTCCGGGCCGGCGGCTCGGCGGCCGGCCGCTGCGCGCCCTTGGCGGCCACTTCACGGAGCGGATGCGCCGGGCGCTGCACCTAGGCGTCTAGAAGGCCCTCGGAGTGGTGCGATCCCACTACGAGGTCAACTTCGAGGCGCTGGCTGAGGGCTACGTCGTTCCCGAGGGCGTCGAGGACGAGGTGGCCATGGAGCGTGTGGACGCGCTTGCCGCCGACGCCGCCGGGTTGCTCGCCGAGGCCTTCGAGGAGTTCCTCTTCCCGGACGCCGCAGACGTTGCTGCTCCTCCCGCCTGAAAGTAGTTTGGGCGCTAGGCCCATTTTTTGATGTGTATCAATATTCTGGCCTCGTGGACTTTTGTAAATAAACAAGTTGTTTCATGAACATGAGCATTTGCTGTAAATGAAATCATTTGTTTATCACGCTTTTTTGTTTCTCCTTCTTCCTGAGTAGATTCTAGTTAGGGGAGTTCGATTTTCGCAGGGGGCCCGCTGGGTTGGAGGCGAGAGAGAAGGGCCATATCCACGCGGCGTAGGCTATCTCTGGCTCGCACGCTCCTTCCGCTGTGCCGCCTGCGCCCTGTTCGAATCGTGGCTCGAGGTTGAAGTAGGAAACAAACTTAGCGCGTGTTGTTTTGTTTTTTTGCGCGAAAAAATGGGACCATTTTGGGGGGGGGGGGTGCCCCCCCGCAGTAGCCCCCGAGGGTAACTTGGGTTTCAGGGGAAAGCCGAGTTATCCTTTTTATTAGACTTGAAGTATTTACATAGTCGTTGCCAACTGGGGCGTCGACGATGTGATTTTTACAACAGAGATACTTGGAAAATCCTAGCTAAGGGTAGAAGCGACGTAGCTGTTGGATGTTCCAAGCGTTGGTGAGCTCTTCACCGTCCTCGTTGGCCAGCTTGTACGTGCCCGGCTTGAGTACCTTCACCACGACGTAGGGTCCCTCCCATGGGGGCGATAGCTTGTGGCGCCCTCGGTTATCTTGGCGCAGCCTTAGGACCAGATCCCCTTCGCTGAAATCCCTTCGACGTATCTTGCGTGCTTGGTAACGTCGTAGGGACTGTTGATACCTCGCGGAATGCATCAACGCTACGAGGCGCGCTTCGTCCAGCTGGTCCAGCGAGTCCTCGCGGGCTCGCTGGTTAGCATCCTCGTTGTAGCCTCGAACCCTGGGCGACCCATATTCCAGGTCCGTGGGGAGGACGGCCTCCGCGCCATGGACTAGGAAAAACGGGGTGAACCGGTGGCTGCGCATGGGGTGGTCCTTGGGCTCCACACAACTACCGGTAGTTCTTGGAGCCATTTTCGCCCGCATTTGTTGAGTGGTCGGAAATTCGGGGCTTGAGGCCTCGTAGGATCATGCCGTTGGCACGCTCCACCTGGCCGTTGGTCTGTGGGTGTGCCACAGCTGCCCAATCCACGCGGATGTGGAACTTGTCGCAAAACTCCAAGAACTTCCGGCTCGTGAACTGGGACCCATTGTCCGTGATAATGGAGTTTGGCACTCCAAAGCGGTATACGATGTCGGTGAAGAACGTGACCGCCTGCTCAGCCCTTAAATTCGTGATGGGGCGCACCTCCACCCACTTGGAGAACTTGTCAATTGCGACCAGCAGGTGGGTGAAGCCCCCGGGCGCCTTTCGCAAGGGCCCGACGATGTCCAACCCCCACACGGCGAACGGCCATGTTACGGGGATCGTTTGCAGGGCATGAGCGGGCAAGTTGGACTTGCGGGCGTAGAACTGGCACCCTTCGCAGGTGCGTACGATTTCGCTGGCGTCGGTGACCGCGGTAGGCCAATAGAAGCCCTGGCGGAATGCGTTGCCGACAAGGGTGCGGGGCGCGGCGTGGTGGCCACAGATCCCCGCGTGGATGTCCCGTAGGAGCTCGCGCCCCTCGGGAATGGGCACGCACCGCTGTAGGATGCCTGAGGCGGCGCGCTTGTACAGCTCGCCGTCGACGAGGGTGAAAGATTTGGCCATCCTGGCGATGCGCCTGGCCGCGGCCCGGTCCGCGGGGAGTTCCCCTCGAGCGATCCAGGCGATGTATTTTTCCCGCCAATCCGCTTGGACAGGAGCCGGCTCGATGTCCATCGCATCGGCCTCGTGGGAGCCGTACCCCTCGAGGAGGGAGAGTACGTACGCCTCGTTCGAGGGGTCCTCATCCATGGGTTCCGCACCCGTTGGATTCGAGGGAGCCCCCGAGGGTCCGTCGTGGCTCGAGGGGTAGGGCTCGAAGGCGACCGAGGGTTGCGCAATGTCGCGCGCGAAAACGTTCGGGGGAACGGTGATCCGCCCGGACGCGATCTTCGCCAGCTCGTCTGCTTCCTCGTTGTACCGGCGGGGTACATGGTTAAGCTCGATGCGTAGAACTTGTCTTCGAGGGCCCGCACGGCTTTACAGTAGGCCTCCATCTTGTCGTCGTGGAAGCTCGCGTTCTTCATGACTTGATCGATCACGAGCTGCGAGTCCCCTCGCACGTCGAGGCGCTTGACGCCCAACTCAATGGCGATTTTGAGGCCGCGAGAGAAGGGCCTCGTATTCGCCATATTGTTGGACGCGGGGAAGTGGAGGCGCCTTTGCGTAGCGCATGTGCTCCCCGAGGGGTGACACGAAGAGCAAGCCCGCGCCCGCTCCCATTTTCATCACGAGCGTCGAAGAACGAGAGTCCGGCACTCTCGCCTGGATTTGTGGGGGTGGCGGTGCGTGTGTGCGTCCACTCGGCGACGAAATCAGCTAGGATTTGCGATTTGATGGCCTTGCGCGGGGCGTAGGCGAGCGTCTCGCCCATCGGCTCACGGACCATTTGGCAATCCCGCTGCCGGCGTCAGGGTTGCGAATGATCTCTCCTAGCGGGAAGGAGGAGACCACCATGACCGGGTGGGCCTCGAAGTAGTGGCGGAGCTTGCGCCGCGCAAGGACTACCGCGTATAGCAGCTTCTGGACCTGGGGGTAGCGCGTCTTCGTGTCCGATAGGACCTCGCTAATGTAATAAACCGACCTCTGTACGGGCAAGGCGTGCCCTTCCTCCGTGCGCTCCACGACGATCACGGCGCTCACCACCTGGGTGGTTGCGGCCACGTAGAGCTGCAGGGGTTCGCCATCCTGCGGCGGCGTGAGGATCGGGGCGTGCGTTAGAGACGCCTTCAGCTTGTCGAGCGCGTCCTGGGCCTCGGCGGTCCAAGAGAAGCGCTTGTGCTTCTTAAGCAGCCGGTAGAGGGGCAGGCCCTTCTCACCGAGCCGCGAGATGAAGCGGCTTAAGGCGGCGAGGCACCCCAACACCTTCTGCACCCCTTTGAGGTCCCGGATCGGACCCATTCGCTCGAGGGCCGCGACCTTTTCAGGGTTGGCCTCGATTCCCCGCTGGGAGACGATGTATCCTAGGAGCATGCCTCGCGGCACTCCAAAGACACATTTTTCGGGGTTTAGCTTGACCCCGTTGGCCCGTAGGCGGTGAACGCGACGCCAAGGTCGCCAACCGGGTCGTCGCCTTCTGGGTCTTGACGACGATGTCGTCCACGTAGGCTTCGACCGTCCGCCCGATGTGATCCCCAAAAACGTGCGCATGCGGCGGCTGGTATGTTGCGCCCGCGTTTACGAGGCCAAAAGGCATCGTGACGTAACGAACGTCCCGAACGGTGTGATGAACGAAGTCGCGAGCTGGTCGGACTCCTTCATTTTTATTTGGTGATATCCGGAATAGGCATCAAGGAAACGGAGCAATTCGCACCCGGCGGGTTGAATCAACGATTTGATCTATGCGTGGCAAAGGAAAAGGAACTTTAGGACATGCTTTATTAAGACTAGTGTAGTCTACACACATCCGCCACTTCCCATTCTTCTTCTTTACAAGCACGGGATTAGCTAGCCACGTAGGGTGGAATACTTCCTTGATGAATCCGGCCTCGAGAAGCTTCCCGCAGCTCCGCTCCAATTGCCGTCGCCGCTCCTCGTCGAAGCGGCGCGGCCCCGCTGCCGCACGGCGCGGGCGTTTGGCGGGGATGTCAAGGGAGTGCTCGGCGACTTCCCTCGGGATGCCCGGCATGTCCGAGGGGCTCCACGCGAAGATGTCGGCGTTGGCGCGGAGGAAGTCGACGAGCACTGCTTCCTATTTGGGATCGAGGGTGGAGCTGACCCTCAACGCCTTGCCCTCGGGGGCTGACGGGTCGAGGGGGACCCCTTTGGTCTGCTCCGCGGCCTCGAAGGTGCCGACGTGCTTGGCGGTGGAGTCGAGGTCGTCGTTGACCATCTTCTCCAGCGTGTTTACCAGCGCTTCATCCAGCGCCAGTGCCTCTGCGTGTTCCACGCACTCGACGTCGCAGTCGAATGCGTGCTCGATGGACGACCCGACGGTGATGATGCCGTTTGGCCCGGGCATCTTCATCTTCAGGTAGGTATAGTTGGGGACCGCCATGAATTTGGCGTAGCGAGGGTCGCCCAAGTATCGCATGGTAGGCCCCTTTGAACCCCACCACCTCGAAGGTGAGGGTTTCCTTGCGGAAGTTCTTGGGGGTGCCAAACCGGACGGCGAGGTCGATGCGCCCGAGGGGTTGAACACCCGCTTGCGGGCGCGATGCGGGTGGAACGGCTTCGTCTTCCGGGCCGCGGCGGTCCAACCCGATCCCCCATCAGGCGCAATGTATGCGCGAAGAGGATATTGAGGCTGCTGCCTCCGTCCATAAGGACCTTCGAAAACCGGGCGTTCCCAATGATGGGATCGACCACCAGCGGGTACTGGCTCGGGTTGGGTATGCGGTTTGGGTGGTCATCCCGGCTAAAGGTGATGACGTCCTCCGACCAATTGAGAAAGGCCGGAGGCGCCCTCTCCGCGGCGAGGACTTCGTGCCGCTCTTTCTTGCGCTGCCGGGTCGACATGTCGACGGTAGGTCCCCCAAAGATGAGGAACACATTTTCGACAGCGGGGAAGCCACCCGCGTTGCCATCGCCTCCGTCTTTCTTGGCCTCTGCCTCCTTCGCGGCGGCACGGCCATAGAACTTCTTGAGCATGTCGCCTTTGCTCAAGAGTGTGGTTCACGGGAGTCTTATGGTAGGGACATGGCTTCTTCAGCATGTCGTCAAACACTCCCGGGCCTCGAGGAGCCGGTCGAGGGCCCCGTCGAGCCGGGTCAACGGCGAGGGCCTCGGCGTTGCCGCCGTTGCGCCCCGCTCGCGCGCCTCGCGGCGCGGCTTCTTCCCCTTTTTGCCCCGCTTGTCGTTGCGGTGCGGCTCCTTGGACCCGGCCCCGCCCTCCGCGGGCGTGTCCTCGGAGCGCTTGCCCTTCTTGCCATCGAAGATTGCCCCCACCGCCTCCTCTCCCGGAGGCGAAGCGGGGCGGTGGCGATGTCGAACGCAGGCTCGTTTGAGTCCGCGGGCGGGGGCTGCGTCCCGGCTCGCGCACGAGGTCCCGGCACGTGGTGCCCTCGAGGAACGCGTGCATGATCTCGGATCGTGCCACGGCGGGGAGCTCCGTGCGGCGCTTGGAGAAGCGCGTATGAAGTCCCGCAACGACTCGCCGGGCTTCTGCGTGCAGGAGCGCAGGTCCCATGAGTTTCCAGGGCGCACGTATGTGCCCTGGAAGTTGCCCACGAACGTGTGGACTAGATCGTCCCGCGTTATGGATGCGGGCGGCGGGCAAGTGCTCGAGCCATGTCCGGGCCGCGTCGCCCAGATGCAGGGGCAAGTTGCGGATGATCACTTCGTCACTAGTGGCCCCGCCCAGCTGGCAAGCCAAGCGGTAGTCGTTGAGCCAGACGCGGGGGTCCGTCTCCCCGTTGTATTTGACGATCGTCGAGGGCTGGCGGAAGCGTTGGGGGAACGCCGCCGCGCGGATCTCCCGGCTGAACACACGGGTGCCCGGGGGCTCCGGCGTCGGGGAGCGATCCTCACCGCTGTCGTAGCGCCCACCCCTTCGAGGGTGGTAGCCCCTTGCCGCTCGTGCATCCGCCTTGCTGGTGCGCCTGGCGTTGATGACGTTGCGGGCGTCACCATCCAGCGCCCTGCGCGCGTCAAGGAGTCGCTCCTTGGCCAGCGTGCGTCCTTGGTCGGCGGGTTGACCCACGTGCACCGAGGGTTCGCCTCCCGGTGCCGCTTCGTCGCCCCGCGCGTCCCCTTGTTGGGGGATGCGTGAGGCGAGGCTCTCGGCTTTGTTGGACGGCCGCTTGCTCGATGAGAGTCTGCACCTCGCGGTGCATGTCTCGAGCCTCGGGGGTTGAGGGTGCGGCATGGCGCGCGGCAACGTCGCGGCGGCGATGAGCTTTTGGCTCGCCGCGGGGGCGCGTCCGCGTTGTCGACGTTGGGGACGGTGTTGATGCGGTCACGGACACCGTCGACCCGGCTCCCGCGCGCGTTCGCCGCGCGCGGAGGCCTCTCCCCGCCATCGAGGCGCGGAGCGGTCGCCTTTGTCCGGTATTCCTCCGCCGGCTTGGCCTCGAGCTCGCGGGCTTGGGCCGGTCGTGCGTCGACGTCGGCCCCGGCGGGGAGCGCTTGGCCCCGCGGCCGGGCGCGTAGCGATCCCCGGGGCGGGCGTGACTTCCCCGTCTCCCGGCACCGCCGCACCGGCGGCGTTGGCCGGGTCGTTGGTGATGACGGCGCAACACTCCCGCGCGGGGTCATAGCTCCCGGTCTTTGGAGTCGTCGGAGCGACCAAACCGCTGGTCCGTGGCGTCGAGGAAACGCCGAACGCGGCCGGGTCCGGCACGCCGGAGAAGTCCCCACTCCGCGTGCCCGTGGCGGTTGGCGGGTGGCGGCGCGTCGATGGAGCCTAGGGACGATTCGTCGGCCATTGAGGCACGGAATCCCCGGCGACAAAGACATGGTGGCGGGCGCGGACCGGCGCATCGTGGTGTTGACGTTGTTGTTGTAGGCCGTCGTGGCGCCACGCGGCCCGATGGGGATGCGTGGTCCGAGACCGCACGCGGTCCCGGCGGGGGCGGTGGCGGTCGTCGTAACGGTGGGCGCGTCGTCTTTGAGTGGCGGCGCGCTCGGCTGCCGCCGCTCGGACCGCGCCCGACGCGAGCGTAGCCGGAGCGGCGGCGGCGTCGCGGCGTCGATGGACCCCCGGCATCCGTGCCCGCGGGCGCTGCGCGCCGTGTCGTGCGTGCGGTGGAGACCGGAGCGGACTCGGCACGGCGCCGCGCGCGAAGCTCCTCACGGTTGGTGAGGCGCATGAGATAGCCGTTCCCCGTGGCCTGAAAGTTCAGGTCCCCGAAGCGGATTTCGAACCCGGCTGGGAGAGGGTCCGAGCTACCCATGCAGTAGCGGGTACCACGGTAATCAGTGCGAATTACCATGGAGGGATTTGGCGAAATGACCTTAGGCGCTCGCTTGCCCCACGGTGGGCGCCAACTGTCGGTGCGGAATATGGTCCCAACACTAACCAGTAGATAGCGCCGTGGTCTATCCCTCAATGGTCGATGCTAAGTAACAAGTGACACAGAGATTTTATCCTGGTTCCGGCCGAGGGGGCCGTACGTCCAGCAGGGGCGTGCTCGGGGCACTATATTACTCAGCACCAGGGGTGCTTGTAGTGGGGCGAATACAAGCAAGGCGGGAGAGGAAGCGAAGCTTCCAAGTCCCTGAAGGAGTGGCTGAAGATATTGTGGGAGAATGAGCATGAGTCCGTGGTGTTATGTGTTGTGCTCTTGTGTCCTGGGCCTTGTTCGTCTGTCTCCCCCTCCCCCTTTTATAGATCAAGGGGGCAGCGGGTTACATGCGCGCCGCGCTACCTAGCTATGTGGAGAAGCGCGATGTGCTACGGTGTAGAGCGGGCGGCCGTCCGGGCGATCCTCGCAGCGATCCGGTCATCATGGCCTTACTTGTACCCGAACAGTGGCGGTTCGAGGGTGGGAGAGCGGCAGATGGTGGTGGCGTCCCCCGATAGGCTTCGAGGGAGGTGCTGACGATGGCTGGTACGGTGCACAGGAGTAGGCAGAACGGCGTTCCTTCCCAACGCGCTTCACAGTGTCGGAGTGGTTGCTGCAGTGCCGGGCGTGCGCCTGCACGCGTGGGTACGGCGGCCGCGCCGTTATAGTGGCCGGGATGGCGATCCACCGGCCTAGCGTCTCCACCTAACCCTGTAGGGTCACGGGAAAGTGAAATCGAGGGTGCGCCCGGCCCCCCTTCGAGGGTCGGGCGTGTTAGCCGTCTTGTAGTAGGCGCGCGGTGTCACGGGACCGACACGGCCGTACCGCACAGTCCATCCCCACAGTGGTGGGGATGGGCTCCTCCCTGGGGAGTTGGTGCGGCGGCACCGGGGGCGCGAGCCCCGGCGCATGATGGCGCCGTCATGCGGCGTCGGGGCGGTAAATGCCCGTGTACGGGGCCGGCGCACGCGTGCGGGGCGCCGTGAGCGTGGCGGGCCCCGCCGAGGGCGGGACGGACCCTCGAGCGAGACGAGACCCGCTCGAGGGGAAGTGAGCCCTCGAGCGGGGGCGGGACCACTCGAGGGAAGAGTTGCCCCTCGAACGGGGGCGGAGCCCGCCCGAGGAGGAGTGCGCCCTCGAGCGAGGCGGAGCCTGCTCGAGGGGACTTCTAAGAGGGCTGTCTCGGTGGGCCGTCGGGGTCCCCGGCGTGGGCGGTGTCCTGCATGGTTAGTCACCTGCATGGTTAGGCTTAGCGTGTTTTGGTGTGGTTGCGGGATTTAAGTGAGGATTTCCCCGTTGTTTGAGGGGACCCCTAGGGGCCGTCCCCGACGGTAGCCCCCGAGCATCCGCGGGTTGCCATTGAGGCCCCCGCCGATGCTGGAACCTACCGATAGGACGTTCTTCCCCTCCTTGTTTGCGAACGCTTTCCGTGGGGCCGCGTCGGCGACCCGCGGTCTAGCCCCTCGAAGCCCCGCGAGGGTGTGGGTTCTCTGAGGGGGTTAACCGCGAGAATTTTGGACGAGAGGCGTGGCACATATGCCAACCGGCATCGGCGGTATTTCCGCCGGCTTCGGGGGTGCACGCACCGCCGTCCCGTCTCCCGGCGGGTGCGGTTTCAAGGAGGTGTAGCCGTGCGTCAAGCCCCCGAGCCTTGGCCCGTTCGAGGCGATCGGGTCGAGCTTGGCGACTTGTTTTTTAACGCGCCCTCGCCGTCCCTCCGCGGGACGGAGGGTGAGGTTTCGCAACTCCCATCGAGCGGGTCGCGAATTGCGGATTCCTCTTTGAGCTGGTAGCGGGTGGTTCAAGTGGACGTCCATGCCCCGTTCGATAAGGGTAGGCTGCGCGGTCCGGAGACACGTCCATGGAAGCGCTTGCATGGGTTTGCTAGGTGGGGCTCGGTCCCGTTCGCTAGGGACCGAGGGCGCGGAAGCTCTCCCTCGGTGGGATCCCCCTACTAGCTGCCCTCGCTGGCTCTTGAACACGACATGTGGGGCACCCTCGAGCCGATGGGCTCGAGGAACGACTCGAATGCGCGTGCCCTCGTCGTCCCTAACTCGCGATGCGTGGCGCTCGTTCGAACCCGTCGAGGGTCGGACTTCGAACCTCTCGATCGGAGGGGCCGTGCGGGGTCGTGCCTGGACAGCCCCGTCTTTTCGCGTTTGCGGCCGTCGAGGGGTCTGGGCGAGCCAGCCCTCGAGGCGCTTGTTGGCAGCACGGCGCGGCATGGGTGCTTGCGGTGCCCACTTTACTTCAAGCAGGCCCTGGGCGACCCTCTCACGCATGTGCCTTCTTTAGAGGGTTGACATTGCCTCGAGCCGGGGGCTCGCGCCGCTCGAGGGTTTTGCGTGGCATGGGTGCCCGCGGTGCCTGCTCTACATCGAGCAGGTCCCGGGCGACCTTCTCACGTCGATATCCCATCGAGGGTTGACGTCATCCTGAGCCACGGGCTCGTGCCGCTCGAGGGTTTTGCATGGCATGGGTGCCCGCGGTGCCTCTGCTCTACATCGAGCAGGTCCCGGGCGACCTTCTCACGTCGATATCCCGTCGAGGGTCGCTTTTGTTTCGAGCCGGGGGCTCGTTCCGCTCGAGGGTTCCACGTGGCATGGGTGCCCGTGGTGCCTCTGCTCTACATCGAGCGAGGTCCCGGCGACCTTCTCACTGTCGATATCCCATCGAGGGTCGCTTTTGTTTCGAGCCGGGGGCTTGCCCCGCTCGAGGGTTCTCCTTGCTTGGCAAGGGACCCGGGCATTTAAGTGCCTCGCGGTCGTGGCCGCGGTTTTGCAGCGCGGGCGCGCCTTTTAGGCGCGCGCGCGCGCGCGCGTAGTGGGCGGCGTGGCGGCGGACGTGACCGTTTCGCCTCGGTCGGCGCCGGTCTTTGCCGTAATGATGGCCCACCCGCAATGACGTGGCCGGCGCGGTCGGTGGTGGGGCCCGCCCGTCGACGCGATGGAAAGATTCCCCGCAAGCTAATGCTAGCGGGGCGTCCGCTCCGGAGAGCTCGCCGTCGGCCTATAAAGGCGCGGGGGAGGAGGGGACGGCGGTTTTTTTTACCTTAGTGTCTCACCATTTTCAGTCCCCGCCCCTTCGTCTTCGTCTCGCTCTTGCCACCGCGCGGTGTCGCCGTTAGAGCTTTTTCTTCCGTTCCTTGTCCTCCGCTCTTGCTTTTCTTCGTCCTCTTCATGGCGCCGCCTCAGCCTCCCCTCACGATCCTGGAGCCGTACGCTTGGGAGAGGTCGATGGTGACCCGGCTCGCCCTTGGCGAGCTGGTCGCCGCCGGTCAGCTGGCGGCCAATGAAGATGGACGCCCGGCAGAGTGGATAGTGCCGCCGGCGGCGGACCGCGAGCCCAACCCGCCGGAGGGCTACGTGGTGAGCTTCGTCCGCTACCACGAGCGCGGTTTCAACGCGCCGGCGAGCACCTTCATGCGGGCGATGTGCCACTACTACGGGGTGGAGCTGCACAACTTCGCCCCCAACGCGATCTCGCGAGCGGCCACGTTCGTGGGCGTCCGCGAAGGGTACCCGGGGATCCCGCCCAACCGGGAGCTGGGGTTCACCTTTTCCGGGGAGCTCGTCACGCAGCCCACGTCGGAGCGCCGAGGACCCGCCGCGCGGTGCACGCCGGCGGGATGTCACTTGCCTGCGGGGGCAATTCAAGGACACCTACATCCCCCGCACCATGACGACGAACAACGCCGGCCGGGAGCGGGGATGGTTCCTACCTACGCAACGCCGAGCCCGGCCTTCCCCCTACACCGGCGGGTATTCAAGAAGAGGCCCGACTCCCGGGGCTACGGGGTGTCCACGGCCCCGACAGACGGGTGCGGCAGGGTCCGTCCTCGCCGCCTGCTCCGGCGGCGGCGCACGGGCTGAACGCGATGGGCGTCCTCGCCTTCCTCCACCACCGGCGGATCGTGCCCACGATGGAGAGGTCGCTTGCGTCTTCGAGATGACGGAGGCGGCTAACCCGTCGACCCGGCGAGGTCGCGGATGCTCCCGACGCCCCTCGAGCGGCGGGGCGCGCTCACCGGCGCGGAGCGCCGTCGACACCCGGACGCCGACGCCTGCGGGCCGGACCCCATGGGACCTCGAGATGCTCCCCACGGGCCCGCTGCTGAGTTCGGTTCTTGACTTTGTTTTAGTTCTTGGTCTTGCTTTCGTTTCCTGATGCGCCATTGTCGCTCCTGTGTGCAGCCGGTGAACTTCACCATCGCCAAGTCCGTTCCGCCCACCCCCGACTCCCGCGCGCTTGGCCGGGCGGCGCAGCTGCAGCAGCAGGAGCGGGCGGCGCGCAAGAGGGAGCACGCGAGGCGACGTCAAGCGCGCCGCGACCGGCGGTGCCGCGGAGTACCGCGACGCGAGGAGTCGGGTCTCTCCTCCCCGGAGATCGAGGAGCCCTCATCCTCGGAGGAGGACGAGGAGGAAGAGGAGGCGAGGGGGAGGGGCCCCTCCGACGCGGTGGCGGCTGCGCCCCGGTCACGGAACCCGCGCCGGCGTCAAGGGCGGCTTCGCCGGGGCGGGGGCGCCGGCGCCGCCGCCGGCTATCGACATCGGGGCGGCACGCGCGCGGAGGTGCCGGCGCGCGCCACGGAGCGCGCGCGGCGAACGCGCCCGTGCGCGCGTCCAAGCGTGCTCGCGCGCGGGGGAGCGTGCCCGTGCGCGCGCGTCATCGTCGGGGGGCGCGGCGGGCGCGTGCCGCGCGCGGGCGAGCGTGCCCCGCGCGGCGGCGCCTTCGGGAGGTGCGGCGTTGGGCGCGCCCGCGCATGGGGCGGGCATGCCCTCGCGCGCGGCGGCGGCGCGTCGGGAGGCGCTACAACGAGCGCGTGCGGCACCGGCCTCGTCGTCGAGGCCTCGAGGGAAAAGGAAACGGGCCTTTTCCTCTTCGCGGTAAGGAGCTCGTCTTTTTTCGCTTGGTTTGGTTCGTTGGTGATCAGGTGATCTAACCCTCCGTTCGTGTCTGCGCGGGGTGGTGCCAACCGTTCCCCCTCTTGCACCAGCCAAGGTGCTGAGGACGGACGCATCGATCCCCACCCGGCGGCGCTCGTCAAGGGCGTCGCGCCCGGGGACGAGCACGGCGGCGGGCACGAGCCCGCAAAGCCGGGCGGGGCCTCGAGGCCCGGCCGGCCGGATCGGCCGCCGCGGCGCAACGAGAGGTCGCCGGGGGGGCGGCCGGCGCCGGTCGTCGCGGAGACACGGGCCGCAAATCAAACACACATCAAGTCCCCCCCCCCCGTGCAAACGAGTGAAAGGTTCTTGATCTAGGGGTTTGGTGAAAATATCGGCTAGTTGATCATGTGTGGGTACATGGATCAAAGCTATCTTTACTTTCTCTATGTTATCTCTCACGAAATGATACCTCACTTCTATGTGCTTGGTTTTGGAATGGAGCACTGGGTTTTTTGCAACGCTTATGGCACTGGTGCTATCACATTAAAGTGGGACATGGGTATACTCCTCACTAAAGTCACTCATGGTGTATGAAATCCAAAGGATTTAGAGCAACAACTAGCACGCAACGTACTCGTCTCGGTAGTGGATTGTGCAACACTCGACTGTATGTGGGAAGACCAAGACACCAAAGAAGATCCCCAAAACTGGCAAGTCCCAGAAGTGGACTTGCTATCCAACTGACACCCGGCAAAATCCGCGTCTGAAAAACCATGAAGCGCCAAATAAGAGGACGCGGAGTACCAAAGGCCGAAGTCGGGAGTGTGACGCAAGTACCTGAAAATTCGCTTCACCGCTTGCCGATGCGAAATCCTCGGAGACGCTTGAAAATGAGCACAGACATACTCAGAATCGGATGTCCGCCGCGTCGCTCGTCAAGTAGAGGAGTGACCCGATCATGCTTGGCATTCTTCCCGGGGTCCACGGTTCACCTTCCTCGTCCGCATCAAGAGCTGTAGTCGTACTCATCGGCGTCGTCATAGCCTTGGAATCCTCCATCTTGAACTTCCGCACAATGTCCTTGGTGTACTTAGCTTGGTGCACAAATGTTCCTTCCTTTGATTGCTTGATTTGTAGCCCGAGGAAGAACTGCAACTCGCCCATCATGCTCATCTCAAATTCCTTGCTCATATCCTCTGCAAACCTTGCAACAAGAGAGTTAGACGAGCCACCAAAGACAATATCATCCACGTACACCTGCACAATCAGGATATCTCTGCCCTGCCTCAAGAGGAAACAAGGTCCGATCGACCTTCCCATCTCAAACCTCTCTCAAACAAGAACCCCTCAACCTGCCATACCCCGTTGCCCAGCGCCCGCCAACCCATACAACGCCTTCCAACTTGTACACCCGGTGGGGGTACTTCTCACTCTCAGACCCCGGAGGTTACCTCACATACACTTCTTCCTCCAACACACTATCTCGTAAAAGCACTCTTCACATCCATTTGGTGCAACTTGAACCCTTTAGCCACGAAAAGGCTAGAAGGATCTTTATCGCTCCAAACGGGCTACGGAGAAAAGGTTTCCTCATAGTCGATCCCCTCCTTCTGACTGAACCCCCGAGCAACAAGCCTCGACTGTTTCTCACAACCTCACCTTTCTCGCTCTTTGTTCTTCCACACCCACTTTGTACCACCGGCTTTACACTCGTGGGAGGGTCAACCAACTCCCAAACCTGATTCCTCTCAAGGTTCTCCAACTCCTCATGCATCGAATTAACCCAATTGTGATCAGATAGCGCGTGTCCAATGTCTTTGGGCTCAAAAGTAGCAACAAACGCAGCATGAGCGAAATGAGAATTGTTTCGAACCCTCGACCGTGTAGTGCGTTCATTCATGTCGCCGATGATCCTCGAAGCTCGGTGATCCACTTGTACTCGCTGGGGAGGTTCTCGCCTCGATGCTACCTACCCCTCAACATCAGCTTCTCCTCGTTCTTGATTTGTCATCGTAGGTGGTAGAGGGCAGCATCCACCACCGTAGTCGAAGTAGTGGGTACATGTTCAGCCAGGGGCACCACACCGCCATGTTCATGCTCCTCCTCCTGAAAGATCTCCTCGCCAAGCTCATCATCACCTGCACACTCAAAGACAAGCTGACTACGTGGCTCTATCTCGTCGAAGGTTACCTCGCAAGTTTCCACGATTTGGTTTGTTTCAAGATTGAGCACACGATATGCTTTAGAATGAGATGCATAACCAAAGAAAATACCATCGACAGACCTAGCCTCAAACTTATCCAACTTCTTGCCTTTCTTCAAAATGAAACACTTGCAACCAAAAACATGAAAGTGTCTCACCTTGGGTGTGCGGCCATGCATCAACTCATAGCATGTTTTCTTCTTGTGCACTCTGAGGTAGATCCTGTTCGACACATAGCACGCGGTATTCACTGCCTCAGCCCAATACCTCCTCGAAGTCCTATGCTCATCAAGCATCGTCCGAGCCATCTCGCACAAGGTCCTGTTCTTCCTTTCCACAACACCATTCTGGGGAGACGTATAAGGACTTGAAAACTGGTGCTCAAGACCCAAGCCATGGCAAAAGGTTTCAAAACGAGAGTTTCTGAATTCCGAGCCATTGTCACTGCGGATTTCTCGTGTGGCATCTCCGTGCCTCTCGTTCCTCAACCTCAAGACTAGATCTCGAACAAAACCAAACGTCTCCCACTTATCCTCAAGAAAGAACAACCATGCATACCGAGAGTAGTCGTCCACCACAACAAGGACATACCACTTTCCACCCGCAGATCGCACAAGAGCTGGGCCAACAAGGTCCATATGGAGCAGCTCGCATGGACACTCAGTCATCACATCGGTGAGAGGCGGGTGAGAAGAGGCTACCATCTTGGCATGCCTAGACAGCGCACAACCCAACTCTTTCTCAAGCCTCAACCGTGGCAATCCTCGGACCAAATTGAGTTTACTCAAGCGTGACAAAAGGTCAAAGCTCAAGTGATCCAACTTCCTATGCCACTTCCACAACTCACTCGAAGAACTAGCCAAGAAACAACGCTCCACACCCGAAGACTGAGAAAAAAAAAATCAAAGACGAAACACCCGACCCCAGGAACGACCATACAGACAAGGTCCCCTCGACAATCCACAATCCGAGAACCACCGGGCCGAAACAACACCTCAAAACCCTCATCCAACAGCTGGGACACAAAAAGCAGATTGTACCCCAGCGATTGAACAAGAGCAACACGGCTGAGAGTGATCTTGTCACTCACTTTGATCTCACCTTCTGAAAGCACACGCCCACGCCCATTGTCCCCAAAAGTGATGCACCTCCTTGTCACCACTAGGACGAGACTTGAAAACCACCCCCTGTCTTCGGTCATATGCCCGACGACACCCGTTGTTCGAGTACGTTGCTGACGAGTAGTCTTCCTTTGTATGCGGGGAGGTGCCGCCCGGCGGGCCCGGCGTCGAAGAGGGCGACGAGGCGTGTGGGAGACGGTGGGGGAACCAGCTGGAAATCGTAGTCCAGCCCCCACTGTTGAAGAACTTCTGGCGCAACTGGAGCGCCAGCCCCCTGCTCCAGAAGAGAGCACGGGACCCGTGGCCGCCGCCGTTGGAGAGGTGGTGGCCTCAGGAGCGCGAGGAGACGTACGCGGCGGGCCCGCCGCCGTGGGAGGAGACAGGTGGCCGCGGGGGCGGAGGGGAAGAGGCGCCCGCTGAGGGTGGACTGGTTGATATTGCCAGCATCCTCGGTGCTCCGGCCGTGACCATTGTCCGGTCGAGCTTGTAAGTACTATATCCTCTCGAGTAGTACTTGCTGTAGTAGTCGATCTTGTCTGACGATCCTCGGTGAATATTTACACGAGAAAATCCACGGATACGAGGCCGGGATGGGGACGAGCCCTCATCAGCGGTGGCGGAAGAAGTCGCGCCGCCCATCGAGGAGACTGCCCCCGATGCCCAAGCCTTGACCGAGCCCCCGACTCGGGCGCCGCCGGCCGGGAGCGGAGTGTAGTCGAAGGTGAGTACCCTTCGTGAAGCTGCGGAGTTCCAGGAGGAGTAGTCGTAGGCGCTAATGTACTTGTCGTTTTGTTGACAGGCGCTGAAGGTGGTGACATCCCTGCGGGGGTGCCAATGCAGGAATTGACACCATAGGCCCGGAGGGGGGCCGGAGAGGAGCCCCCGGAGCCTATGGCGAGAGTCGTCGAGAAGACCGGCCGGGGGAGAGGGCGGTCGCCACGTCGCCGGAGATTGCTTCGGGAGGTGGCTATCCGCTCCCCCCCGAGATCCAAGACGCGAGCCCATCCGCTGCGCGCGGATGACGGAGGCTACTTCGAGTAGCCGTGGCGGGATAGAACTTACGGCGGCGGATGATCTCGTCGAGCCGGCGACGGTAGCCAAGCACCTGGAGGCGATCCATCGAGCCGAGCAATGGATGAAGGTAAGTAGCCGTAGCCTTCCGAGTAGTCAATCCTTTTGCCGTTGAGTACTCGTTATGACTTGAGTTGTATTGTGCAGGACGTCGCGGAGTGATCCCGCGACAAGTCGAACCCTCTTTGCGGGGCTATGGCGACACCGTGCTCCGAGCCGAGGCCACGGAGGAGCGGCTCGTGAAGTCGTGGAAGCACGCCGGCCGCCATGCAATCAAGGCTCGACGCCGCCTTCGCCAAGTACCACAACGACGTCCGGGAGTTGCGGGCGAAGGGCGACGAGTTGGTGCGGAAGAACAAAGGCCTCCGCAACAAGAATAAAGGTATGTCCTTTGACTTGTCGAGTACTTGTTGGAAGTCGAGAAGCATCGACCCCGGCCCCGTTGTATTGCCGTGTTGCGAGCTTGAGGGGCCGGGTGGAGCAGCCGAAGGCCTCGGAGGTGAGCATGAAGAACCTCTTCTACGGGAGCAAGAAGCCCGCCGGGTACTCGAGCTCGACTACAAGGAACTCGCCTTCGAATGCGAGAAGCATATGGAGGCGCGGATTGCTTCGACGGGGATCTCGTCAATCGCTACAAATCTTTGCGGAAATTGAACGAGGATCGCGAGGCATTGCGGGCCCGATTGAAGGAGTTGGAGGAGGCCGCTCTTCCGATCGCAAGGCTCCCGGTGCCGCACCGGCGGCCCCCAAGATAGCTCCTCTGGTGGACCAACTTCGTGAAGCTCCAAGCCGGCTGGCCGCCTACGTCAAGCATATGGCCAAGTCGATCCCAAGACAAGTCTTGGCCTTCATGAAGTCGTACTTCCCGAAGGCCCCAGTGGAGGCAGTCGCAGGCGGGGTAGCCGCCAAGCCGCTCCGATGAGCAAGATGCGGAGCCGGCTGGGAGCAAATGGCTCCCATCGCGGAGCAAGTAGGCCGAGAAGGCGAACCTCCGTAGCCCCGTAATAAGTAGCCGGTAGCCATAGTTGTACGAGAAAACAATTGTAATGAATTGTTCAAGTATCAATGAAATGAAATTTTCCAGCAATGAGTACTCGTAGTCGCGATCTCAGAGTGCGGAGCGCCCATCGTGGAGTAGGTGCGAGTAGTAGTACTCGGCTTTAGTAGTCCCGTTGTAGGGAGTAGTCAGTAAATAAGTTGATGAACGATCAATCTTTATTACTGAAGAAGTACACCTGGGTGGCCAGGGCCGTAGTTACAAAGTAGTCGCCTGGACCCGAAGGCCGCTTACAGCTAAGTGGCGCTGGAGCGGGTAGCCGCTTGCAGCAGGTGATCCGTAGGTAGCCGTGTGAGGTCGGATCGTAGATCCGTAAGTAGCCGCGCGGGGCGGATCTTTGAGTGTGGTCTCTTGGTAGACCGTCGCTAGAGTCCTTGACGCTCGTCGCGGCCCGGGGGTCCGTGGTGGCCGCCGCGGGGGCCGGACCACGGAGAGGAGAAGTCCGAGAGCCCGGGGCCGGGGACCCCGGGGGGTCGCTTACGGCCAGGGGGCATTGATGTAGTCGATTAGACTTGAACCCCGGAGTAGTCGTGTAGACTAGGCGTAGAATCGACAGAGTTGGTCGACGTTCCACGAGTTGTTGACGTCTTCGCCTTCAAGTGTTTGGAGGCGGTAGGAGCCCGGCCCGGTCACCTTAGCGACGGTGAAGGGGCCTTCCCAGGGGAGGGCTGAGCTTGTGAAGTCCTTCCGTGTTCTGGATACGGCGGAGGACAAGATCTCCAACGTTGAAGGAGCGTTCCTTGACGTTGCGATCATGGTAGCGTCGGATACCCTCCGGGTACCTTGCGATTGGACGAGGGCGGCGCAGCCGAGCTTCTTCGAGGCCGTCGATGTCGACTCGTCCGTCGTCTTCCGAGACGCCTTCGTCGTAGTTCTCCACCGCCGGCGAGTTCCATATGACGTCGGCGAGGAGGATGGCTTCGCAGCCGTAGACCGGGAAGTAGGGGGATTGCCCCGTTGGCTTGGATGGTTGAGTCCACAGCCCCCAGAGTGCGTTGGGTAGTTCCTTGATCCACTTGCCCCCTTTGGAGTTAGCAGCGTCGTGTAGCCGCTTCTTGAGGGCGTCGAGCACCATCCCATTGGCACGCTCGACTTGTCCATTGGCCCGTGGATGGGCGACTGAGACGTATCGGACGTCAATCCCGCTGTTCTCGCAGTACTCCCAGAACTGTTGGTTGTTGAAGTTGGACCCCAGGTCTGTGATGATGCGGTTGGGTAGCCCATAGCGGTGTACGAGTTCATGCAGGAAGTCGAGTACTCTGTCAGCCTTGGGGCATGTGACCGGCTTGACCTCGATCCACTTGGTGAACTTGTCGATAGCCACCGGCACCCGTTGAATCCTCCTGGCGCGGTTGGCGGTGGCCCAATCATGTCGAGCCCCCGGCGGGCAAAGGGCCGAGGTTGGCGGTATGGTGACTAGCTTGTAGGCCGGGACGTGTTGCGGCTTGGCGAAGTACTGACATCCTTGGCACCTTCTGACGAGTTCTTCGGCATCGCCCAGGGCTGTGGGCCAGTAGAAAGCTCGCCGGAAGGCCCCATCGACCGGCCGTGCGTGAAGACGCGTGGTTGCCGCAGACGCCCTTGTGGATCTCCTCCAAGATGTCCTTGCCTTCTTCACGAGGGACGCACTTCATGAGTACTCCAGAAGATGCGCCCCGCTTGTAAAGCTTGTCTCCGACGAGGACGTAAGACTTGGCGCGGCGGACGAGTTGTTCGGCTGCGTTCTTGTCGGAGGGGACCTTCGCTCGCCGAGGTAGTCGATGAAGGGTTGCCTCCGGTCCACGTCGATCATCATGACCTCCCCGCCCGGCCGGTGGATGGGCGGGCAAGGCGTGGTCGTGGCGCCGGCTCCGGGATGGATGGCGCGTGAAGCTCATGGACGAAGACGCCCGCTGGTACTTGAGCGCGGGTGGATCCAAGCTTCGAGAGGACGTCCGCTGCAATGTTGTTGTCGCGGACGATGTGATGGAACTCGCGACCATAGAATTTGTTCTCGAGCTTGCGGACTTCTAGGAAGTAGGCGTCCATGTTCTCCTTGTTGTGGTCCCAGGACTTGTTGACTTGGTTGATGACCACTGCGGAGTCGTCGTAGACTAGTAGCCGCTTGATGCCCAGTGAAGCTGCGAGGCAGAGCCCGTGTAGGAGAGCTTCGTACTCGGCTTCGTTGTTTGAGACCTTCCGAAGATCCGGGGACGTACTTGAGTTGTTCGCCCGTTGGAGAGATCGAAGTACCCTCGCGCTTCGCGCCCTCGAGGTTGAGTGAGCCATCAAAGTACATCACCCAATGCTCTGGTCGCACGGTGGGAGTAGGTAGCCGGTTCTCCCGCCATTCCGCCATGAAGTCGACTAGTGCTTGCGACTTGATGGTCGTGCGTGGCTTGAAGTCGATGGTGAGGGCGCCGAGCTCGACGAACCCCACTTGGAGATTCTTCCGGTGGCGTCTTGGTTCCTTAGGATGTCGCCGAGCGGGTAGTCGGTGACGACGGAGACCGAGTACTCCCCGGGAAGTAGTGTCGTAGCTTCCGCGAGGTGATGAGTAGAGCGTACAGAGCTTCGCACGGGCCGGTAGCGAGCCTTGGACTCGATAGTACCTCGCTGACGAAGTAGACCGGGCGCTGGACCGGGTAGGCGTGGCCGTCTTCCTGCCGCTCGACAACGATGGCAAGATGCGACCACGTGAGTAGTCGCAGCTAGGTAGAGCAGTAGCTGCTCGCCCTTGTGAGGAGCCGTGAGGATTGGTGGCTTTGACAGGAAGTCCTTGAGCTGGGCAAGGGCTTGATCCGCCTCTAGAGTCCACACGAACTTCTCGTGATGCTTGAGTAGTTTGAAGAAGGGGAGGCCCCGTTCTCCTAGCCTCGAGATGAATCTGTTCAATGCCGCCATGCACCCCGTCAGCTTCTGGACGTCTTTGATGCTCGTGGGAGCTTTCATGCTGGTGATGGCGGAGATCTTCTCGGGGTTGGCTTCAATGCCGCGCTGGCTCATGATGAAACCAAGTAGTTTGCCCGAAGGGACGCCGAAAACGCACTTGTTCGGGTTGAGCTTCCAGCGGTACTCGCGTAGCGATGCGAAGGTCTCTTCAAGGTCGTCGATGAGGGTACTGGAGTCCCTGGTTTTGACAACCACGTCATCCACGTAAGCCTCGACGTTCTTGTTGAGTTTCCGCTTGAAGCAGGCCTGGATGGCCCGTTGATAGGTAGCGCCGGCGTTCTTCAACCCGAATGACATGGTCGTGTAGCAGTACGCGCCAAACGGGGTGATGAACGCGGTCTTTTCCGGTCTTCCTCCTTGATTGCGATCCGGTGGTACCGGAGTAGCGGCCGAGGAAGCGAAGCAGGTCGCAGCCCGCCGTGGAGTCGATGACTTGATCAATGCGGCAACCCGAAGGGGTCCTTGGGGCGATGCTTGTTGAGGTCGGTGTAGTCGACGCACATCCTCCACTCGTTCGAGTTCTTCTTGTGGACGAGGACGGGGTTGGCGAGCCACTCAGGATGGAAGATTTCTCTGATGAAGCCAGCTGCGAGTAGCTTGGCGAGCTCCTTCTTGATGGCGTCCCGTCTGTCGTCGGCAAAACGTCGGAGGTGTTGTCGCTTAGGGGTGGCCTTTGGGTCGACGTTAAGGCAGTGCTCAATCAGCTCCCTGGGCACTCCTGGCATGTCCGCTGGCTTCCACGCGAAGATGTCGCGGTTAGCCCGAAGAAAGCTGATGAGCGCGTCTTCCTATTTGGGGTCGAGGCCGGCTCCGATGGTGGTGGTCTTGCTGGGGTCGCCTGTTCCAAGGTCGACCGTCTTGACGAGTACCTCCTCAGGTGGCTGAGGCTTGTTGGCGCTGTCAGACTTCTCTGGGATGTCGAGTTCGCTTGTAGCAAGCTTCTTCGACGCGGCGTAGACCTCCATCATCGCGTTGGGTACTTAGTTTGTAGAAGCGATCACCACGGCTTCTGTATCGCAGTCGTGGGAGATCTTCAAGTCCCCTTCAAGGGAGAGTACACCGGAATTTGGACTTGGCATCTTGAGTACCAAGTAGGTGTAGTGGGGCACCGCCATGAACTTGGCGATGGGCGGTCCGCCGAGGATGGCGTGGTAAGAGGTCTCGAAATCCGCGACCTCGAACTTGATGTACTCGGTGCGGTAGTTGTCCCGAGACGCCCCGAAGGTAATCGGCGCACCACTGAGCCCAGTGGGATAGCCGCGTTGCCTGTGACGATGCCGTAGAAGGGCGTGCTGCTCTTGGTGAGCATGGGGGTGACGTCAAGCTTCATTTTCTTCAAGGTTTTGGTGAAGAGGACGTTGAGCCCGCTTCCACCGTCGATGAGCACCTTGTTGAGCTTGGAGCCCGCCACCGTTGGCTTCGGGACGAGGGGGAACCGTCCCGGTTCGGAGAAGCCGGTCCATTGGTCCGCGCGGGAGAAGGTGATGGGTACCTCCGACCACCTGAGAGGGGTCGGGACCGCTGGCTCAATGGACATCACTTCGCGACGGGTAGCCTTCTCGCTCCCGCCCGCTTTGGGCGCTCCGCCGAAGAGGACGTTGACGGTCTTCTCGGGTTCTTGGAAGTCATTGTTGTCGCCGTCCTTCTTCTTGCCCTTTTGGTCGTGAGGGTGCGGTGGCTCCGCGTATCCTTGAGTGCATGCCCGAGCCGGTAGCACTTGCTCGGTAGTGTGATTGCCGTTTGGATGCCACGGGCACTTCTCCTTCGGTAGGTCTTTGAACCTCGCCGAGTTCTTCTTCGAGTTCCCTTTCGCAGGCGCCGGATAGCCGCGACGGTGTTGTCCGGCTTGCGCTTGCGGTTGGGACCCGAGTAGTTGTTGTTGTTGTTGTTGTTGCGGCCGCCTTGGTTTGCATTCGCGCCGCCGCCGCCGCCGTCCGGTTCTGCTTGGACTTGCCGCGGATGGCGTCGTATTTGGCGTTGGCCTTGTCTTCTTCATCCGCCCAGGACGTGATCATGTCCTTGAGGTGGGGGATGGACCTGGGGCGGCGACGACCGAAGTCCTCGAAGGTGCGGCGATGGTAGAGGCCGTCCTGGAAGAGGTCGATGACCTCCTTGTCGGTGACGTCGACGACGGTAGCGCGCTTGTTGAAAAAGCGACGCATGTACTTGCGGAGGGTCTCGCCTTGTTCCTGCTTGATCATGGCCAGGTCCATGCGAGTACCCGAACGGCCCATGGCACCCGCGAAGTTGCTCGTGAACTGCTCCTTCAGCTGGTCCCACTTGTCGATCGAGTGCTTGTCGAGCGACTCGAGCCATGTGAGTGGTGCTTGGTCCGTACGAAGGGGAAGTAGAGGCATTTGGTGTCGCCGTTGCCGCCGCCGTTCTCGATGGAGAGGGCGTAGCATCGGAGCCACTGGATAGGATCCTGCTTCGCGTCGTACTTGGTGATCCCCAAAGGCTTGAACTTGTCGGGGAGGAGCAGGTTGCGAAGTCGAGGTGAGAAGGCGGGGAAGCCATCGCCCTCAGCAGCAGTGGTCGACTTCTTCCGCCGCAGCTCCTCGATCTTCTGGCGAGCGTCGTACCCGCCGTGCGAGGTGCCGGAGGCGTGGCTGTTCGCGTGGCCTCGGCCGCCGCGACCGCCGCCGCCTCCAGCTCTCCTGTTAGCCCCATGGTTGGAGCTGCCGCCGTCGCCGCCGCCGCCGTCGGAATCGTTGCCGCCGCCACCGGCCGGGAGCGCGGTGGGGAACGACTTCTCGGTTGCCTTGATCTTGCTGTGAAGGCCCGCCGGTGTTGGAGCGGCGGCGGTTTGGCTCGGCCGGGAAGGTCAGCTCGAGTACGGTTGGGGCCAGCGTTGGCGCTGCGACTAGTAGCTTCGTTGTCGCGGGGTTTAGCTGGAGGAGGTTGGTTGACTCTGTTGTCGACCCGCATGAAGTAGGCTTCTTCGCGAGCTTGGCGATGACCTCTCCAGCGCGTATGCCCCGAGCTCGGCGTGCGATCGTTGTGATCGACATGAGGCAATCGCTCGGTGGGTGGTGTGTCTCCTCGCTCTCGACCGCCTCGAGAGCTTCCGCAAGGTTGCGGATGGGGAGGTTGTCCTCCGAGCCGCCGGCCGCCGTTCGGGCCGCGCTTCCTGTTACGTTCGCGTCGAGCGTCCCCGTTGGCGGCGGTCTCGTGCGGGTGCATTAGCGTACAGCTCGTCCGCGGATATGTCCTCCGTGTACTTGTCCTCGGCCGTGCTCGAAGGTCCCGGGGGTTTTGCCGGCGCCATGAAGACTTGGCGATCGGGGGTGCCCGAGCCGGGACTCGCAGGGTGCCACCTCGCTGGTGTATTTGAGTCGGCCGGGTTAGTGGCGTTCCCTCCGGAACGGTAGCGAGTCGATGTAGGCGACGTAGCATGAGTCTCCCTTTGCCAGGTCAGCGGGCTTGCGGTCCGGCCGCAGACGTATCTCCCGGCCGGCGTTGATTTTATAACCAGCCCCGAGGCTGGCCCTGACAAGGGAAGCTCAGTGGAGTCGTCCTCGGACTTGGGCTCCTCAGGGTCCGACCCGAAGTCGAACTCGTAGTCCGGGTTCGAGTAGAACTCGGAGAGAGGGCTGGAGTCCGAAGCGCGATCGGGGACGGCGTCGGAGTCCGAGTTGTACTCGGGTACGGGCTCCTTGCCGGCCCGGCACGAAGTGGGAGCCCCCGTGCGGGCCCGGCTGGCGATGCGGGGGCCGCGCGCGGAGTGCTTGCGTGGTGAGGGGCCGTCTCGCGATGGCCGAGCGCCCGGCTCGCATGCGATGGCCCATGGCGACGTCGGGTTCGAGTTGGAGACGGACTCGAGCTCGAAGTCGCCGTGGTGGTTGAAGAGCGAAATTTCGCCGAACTTGCCTGGCGAGTTCGCCCGTGACAACCTCGGGAAGCGTCACGAGGCCCTGCCCCTCGGGTTGGGCCGCACCGGTTAGGCGGCGCCGGAAGGAGCCCGCGCCATCGGCCAGCGGCACCCGGTGCGCCGAAGACGAAGGTGTCGCCGCGGTTGAAGGCGACGGTTGGCTTGAAGTGGACGGAAGCCGTCGAGTTCGCCATGTGATCTCGAGCGAGAGCCCCTACCTGGCGCGCCAGCTGTCGGTGTTTTAGACCGGCAACCTACTACGGGGAGTACCCGAAGTAGATGATTGTGACTCGCCGAGATCGGTAACTCGAAGGAAGAGACACGTGGCACACAATTTAGACAGGTTCGGGCCGCGAGGTGCGTAATACCCTACGTCCTGTATGCTGCGTAGTATGGATTGATAGGGCACAATTACAAGATGGTGCAATAGTGCGCCGTGAGTTGTAGGGGATTGGATGAGGTGATCCTGAGATCGGTCCCTGCCTCGCCTTATATAGTCCGGGAGGCAGGGTTACAAGTCGGAGTAGGGAAAGAGTACTAGTCGAGTACGTCTAGGAGTCCTCTATACAGTGCAGAACATGTACAACTCCCTAACCAAGTACTACTCCTGTGTAGTCCTTGTGCTCCACGCCTTCAGATGCCGTGTAGCGCAAGCCGGGTAGTCCCAGGGGCCCACCGAGTAGTCGGTCCTGGTACCCGCCGAGGTAGTGGGCCCAGGGAGGTCCATACGACAGATCACATATACCATGAGTGACTTTGGTGAGGAGTATACCCATGCTCCACTTCAATGTGATAGCACCAGTGCCATAAGTGTTGCAAAGAACCCCATGCTCCATTCCAAAACCAAGCACATAGAAGTGAGATTTAATTTTCTGAGAGACAACGTAGAGAAAGGGAAGATATCCTTGATCCATGTACCCACACATGACCAACTAGCCGATATTTTCACCAAACCCCTAGATCAAGCAACTTTCACTCGTTTGCGGGGGGAGCTTGGTGTGTGTTTGATTTCTTGAGTTGGGTGTGTGGGAGCTCTTTTGTAGCATATGTATATCTTTCCTTTGTGCATTTCTTGCATTTGGCATGGCATATGTAACATGATGTATAGGCATCCTTGTATCTTAGATTGCATGCATTTTGTATCATATGCATTGGTCAGGAAAAGCTTCTCCTATATACCATGTTCACCATGGAATGCTATTTATGTCTTTGTGAGCTTGTTTGGTATGATATGGTTAGTTTGGCTTAGCTCTTGATAATCTTGGTTTATATCCATTATTGATGGCTATGTTTTTGAAAAATGTCATGTTTATGCTCTCTTGTGAGTAAATGCCTTTATACGATCTTGACATGTTTTAGTGGTTTGGCTATGCTTAATTTGTGGTTTGATAACTTTTTTATCATATGGGGCCAAAAGCTCATTTGCCATCATGAATGTTTAGCCCTCATGCTTTATTTTTTGGAGGGGCATAAGTTCCTTTTTGTCGCAAAGACATTTCATGTACCAAGTATGAATCTGAAAATGAAATGTAAATTGCTTGGAAAATGTGCTCCCATGTCATATGTGCTAAATTTAATTTGCTTTGGGTGCTAAACCATTGCATGATGCCTATGTTGTTGCGAAAGCCGAAGCTACCGAGCACAAACAATGAGAGGAAACAAAAGCTCAAGAACCAAAACCAGAATACAAAACAAAGGACAACCAAAAGCTCTTTACTCAACAGTATATTTCTCAAAAGCCGATCCCCTTTACAAGTGTCGTTCGTCTCCTTTTATAGGGAGGCGAACGAACTTTTTACATTCTGAGAATACCCTCGTGTGAAACGGATAAAAACAGAATGTGCTAGGCTATTTTTGGGAAATCTCCAATTAGGTCTCCACGTAATCGGCGCTTCATGATGTCACGCCGCAAATCGCGGTGCCTTTCTTGTTGTCATCACGTGCGCCTGTCGGGAGAAGACCTTCAATCTTTTGGAGACTCCCCTTTCGCTTGGCACCTTTCGTCACCTGAAACACGGATCACATTCAAACTTAAGATCGTTAGATGTTAGGGATGACGAAACCCCCCAAGCGAATCCCAGGCCAAGACTAACTGGGTGAGCAAGATTCGTCTCTGGAGTTTCGTCGTGGGAAAATCTAAATAGCTTGACCGAGGCCCTAACGCCCCGGGTTATTCTGAGCTTATTTGGCGGCTCCGCAGGCGACGAAGGGTATTGGTCGAAAGACGGATTCTGAGAGATGAAAATGGATTCAAGAACTCCTGGGGTTTCGCCGCTGGCCCTTTAGCATAAAAACTCAGGCAACTGAAAACACTCTTTTATTTTTGGTATACGAAAGGCTTGATTCCGAATCCCCCCAACAGAAGCCCCTCGATGGTGAAGCACTTGCCTCGATGCAAACCTGAGCCAGCGAAATCCGAGGATCGAGAATCGAGGCGGAAGAAAACGTCTTCCCAGGCGTCGGTTCCCGAGGGCCTCGCTTGAATTACCCCAAATGCCCTCGGTCGTTGCGTTTTACCATTAGGTTCAAAATTTTTGACCATTGTGTTTCACCCCCTATAAATAGATAGGGCCGACGCCGCTGTGAACCTGCTGCCACTTTCATCCCCACTTCTCTCGTTTGATTTTTTCAACTGTTCCTCTTGCCTTGCCTCCCGTGAGTCACTCCAGCGGAAGCCCCGGTCGACTCGAGAGGTTAGTTTTCTCCCTGGCCTGAGTACATGTTTTCATTTTTTAGTTTCCGGAGCTACGCGCACGAGTCCGGTTTTTTAAGAAATTTATACAGCTCACATCAGGAACCCTGATATGGTCATGGAGAATGAAGGGTCATCATCAAACCGTGGGGAGCAGGCGGCGCCGCCGGAAGCTACGGAGGCCATCGCGACGTCTTCCACTTCGTCATCCAGCTTGGAGTCTGGTAAGATCTCTGGCCTGTATTGGTCTGCTAGCTCTCGCGAGAGTGGCAGTACTTCATCCACCTCTAGTAGTGATGAAAGTAAGAGTTCGGGTGGTGGGAGTTATGTCGAAATAATGCTGAGCGACACAGATGCTAGAAAACGTGATGCCGACGTGGAGGAGGGCGAAATAGGAGAGGATGCTGATGCAGCCATTGAAGAAGCCGCAGAAGGATCCGGGGAGAACTTAATTGAGGTGAAAGCCGATCTCCGTGACCTAGTGAAGGCTCAGACCTGTTTTATTGGTCGGTCTTTGATGACCCAAGCGGACTTGGATGCTCTGCGGCTGGAAGGTTGCTTTGAACCCGGAAGCTGTCGGTTACCTAGGAAGGAGACCACGCCGAAGCCTCGAAAGAATGAGAGCGTGGTCTTTCGGGATTATTTTACTGCGGGGCTTCGACTGCCAGTTTCCAAGAAGTTTGCTGATATCTTGGCAGCTTACAATGTTCAGATCCATCAGTTGACGCCCAATTCCATTCCACAAGTGCTGAAATTTTTATGGGTCTGTCAGACCTTTGTTGGTGACAACAACGTGGAGACTTTCGTTTGCCATTTCGAGGAAGGTTATAACTGTCGATGATGAAGAAAAAGAGGCTCAGTATGGCTGTTGTACCTTTCAAACGCGTCGTCCTGGCAAAAATCAAGCTCCGGTGGAATTAGCCCCAGCATACAAAAATAAGTGGGCTAACCGATGGACCTCCTACTGGTTTTATGCCCCTATTGCAGTGGTGGGGCAAAACTCGAAGCAGGAGGAAGTGACATCATTTGACTTGGCAAGTCGTATGGTTGATTTGGAGGTCGAGCTGTCGCCGGAGCTAACGAAGGCTAGCCGCTCATCAGCCAGCACAGGTGCGTTTTACCAGGCGACTCGCGTGATTACTACGCGGGACGCCCTCGAGGAGTTTGTGGCTGCCGATATTTGGCCGTGCCAGCCCCGATGGAGATCATGGGCATTTAAGGTGCAATGGCTGCCCGGGCTGCATCAAGATGTGCGAAGCCCCATATTCATTGTTAAACGACCTGCAGATAAAACCGACGAAGAGGTCATAGCTGAGGTTGAAAGGAAAGTTGTCCAGATGATTGGAAATTTCACCCACAAAGAGTGGGAATGTGCCCAAAGGATTTTGAAACATCAGGGCCGGGTTATCCGTGTTTTTGACGAGATGGGTGTCACCTATTCCCCTCACCCGGTGCCCCCGACAACCAGCAAGAAGATGCAGCCACCGGGTAATATTGGATCTGAACCTGTCGAAACCTCGCGGAAGAGCAAGTCGAGTAGAACTGCTGTAACAGCGGAAAATGTTGCGAAGAACACCAAAGCCCAAGATGTCTTGGCCAAGCGGAAGGCGGATGCTGCTAAAGCTACCTTGCCTCCGCTTGCAGAAAAATCTACCAAGTTGTTGAAGGTTAACGAAACCTTAGCTCGTCGCAAGGCTGAGGCAGCGAAAGTGTCCGCAGCTGAAAGAGAAAAGAAAAAGGTTCACGACCCCTCCCCTGCTGCTGATACGGATAAGAAAGTGACTTCGAAGAAGAGGCCTTCAGAAGCCTCAGAGAGGGGAAAGCGTGTTACAATCAAAGAGAAAGGTCCCGATGATGACGAGCCCTCTGGGAAAAGGGCACGGGCTGACCCAGTCGCGGAGACGGATGAGGATGTTGACATCCTGTCGACGCCTCAGATCCAACCTTGTACAAATTATCCACCGAAGGGGTCAGCGCGGAAAATGACGGAGGAGCCATCAACGACAGGTCTGGCCGATCCTGAAGAACTAGAGGCCCGCAAAGTCAGAAGAAAGCGCGTGGCTGAAATGATTCAAAAGCACATTGCCATGGCCGGTGCAGCGCTGAAGGAGCGCGTGGCCGGCCTTGTAGATGTCGTGGATGAGTCCGACGACCTGTGCTACATCGATGACGACGCTACTTTGGTAATCAAGGATTCGGAAGCTCCCACTTTGTAGCCCCAAAGCCATCTAGAAGATACTGCGATGAATCCGGGCGAAAGCTCGGGTCTGAAGGCCCAGTACCTAATCGACTTGGATGCTCCGGGAATTGAGGACGCGGCACACGCATCTTGTTCGCCGCCGCCGGTGTCGAATGATCTTAACCAGGCTGCTGCGAAAGCTGCCGAGGAAACCACACCGGTGCCGACGATGACGTCCAACGTTTTCCAGCTTGAAGACGCCGGTATGATACTTTTACTTAAAGATAATTTTTCGTGTCCTTCCTATAGAACATGTGTTCCGTTCGCTAACGTCTTTCGTTTCTGTGTTGATTTTAGCGGCCAAGACTTTGGTCACCTTGAGCACCATGGACAAGGAGAAAGAGGCTCTGCAACTTGAAGCAAGCCCTTCGACATCCAGAACAGGCCTTTCCTCTGTGTTGGTAGAACCCGGTACGATATAGCGCCGACTGCTTTACTTATAGTATTTTGACTTGGTGCCTCCGCTATCGGGACCGCACGAAGGTGTCTGGCTGAATAATGTGACTGTTAATTTTTTGCAGATTTTGAGCGTTCCCTGGAGGGTTTAAACGCGGATGATTTTATGAAGACTGTGCGCGCTTATCTTTCAAAAGGGGTCGTCGCTTGTCAGAAAGGATTTGAGAGAGCGGCTGCGGAGGCCAAGACCTCCCTTGAAAAGCAAAAACTTCTGGAGGACGAGAACCGGCGCTTGAGGGAAGAGAACGAGAAATTGAAACAAGAGTCTCGTCTACTGGCAGACCAACACACTAAGCAGCAAGATGCCATGGATGCTTTGAAGAAGGAACTGGAATTGAGCCTGAAATGTTATGAGGAGTGCCGCACCGAATTGAAAGACATGGTTACTCAGTACGATGCACAGAATATCCTTTTGGAGGCTACTGCCAACCTCATTGCGGAATTGAAAAGGGTGAAGGGCAAGCTTGAAGACACTTTGGAGAAAAACGAAGCCTATTGCCATCAATGGGGGGCATATCTGGCGACAGAGTATCGTCGTGCGCTAGAGAGCTTTGGTGCCGAAGCCCAGGACTTTAAAATTACTGATAATATCTCGAGCTTCGTGGAGTGGTTGCACAGCGAGCTGGAGCTTCTGCTGGACACTATGAGCAATATTGGAGATTATGGGGCAGCGACCTGTTATGAAATGCTGTTGTATCTTCTCGAGCAACAGGGCTGTGACCATTTCAGAGCTTTCGGAAGTCGGGGCTTCGTATTCCCTTCCCCCGACGACGTGCCAGCCCCAAGCAAGACAGTTGAACTGATCAACAAGATCATTCTTTGCAACTTTTGGGCTAAGAGTGGGCGGGCGCACTCTCGAAAGAAGGCTGTGGACCGCTTGGCGAAAGTAAGCCTTTTCGGTTTGCTTTGACTACGATCATATTTATTGGGCAATCTTTGCGCTAATGCTTAATGTTTTCTTCCTTCTCATAGTTCTATTTTGGGTAGGCAAAACAAGCTCTGGAGCTTCATGAGCATCGAGCAACACACGGACCCGACGCAACCCTTGGGCCGTATGGACCCTACAGAGACTGGCCGCCGAAGACGAGCGATGACGCCGTCGACCAAGGAATCCCCGGAGCCCCTGTCCACGAAGTGTTTAGTGTCGAAGGTGGCCTGGTGGATCCTGTGACTGGCGAAGCTCTGGCTCCTCTTTGTCATGAAGGATTGCCCCGGGACTCCGCCCCCGATCCGACTGTGTAGTTCTAGGCTGAACCTGAATTCTTTGGGGAGTTGGCGTATCGGCCACTTAGATTTTTGATGATCGAAATGTAAATTTATGCATGTCGTGTTGACAGACTGGGTACGAGAGCGTGGCGCTAGAGGTGTTGCCCGAAACTCTTTACCGCACCAGTACTTTTGAATGTTTCAAACTAAAGTTCTCGCCGCTTTCGACCTATTGTTTTCGAAAGAAACCGTCTTCCCCCCTTCGGAAGTGGGGAGAACTAGAGCCCATTCATTTTACTTGTACCCGTCGAATTCATGTAGTTTCGACTTTGCTAGCCTATAAGACTTTGTGCGACGTGGCGAAATGAATTTATTTGCTTTTCCATTGCAATCTTTCGTTAAAAACGAACTAGCCTGCGATGCGATGCCTAGGCGTGAAACGCGTTGCAGGATTAGAGGCTGTCTACCCCAGTCAAGTTTTACAGCTTTTGGGCTGTTTTTTGACAATGCACGCTCTTTTCTGGCTTACAATAGGTTTGTCGTTATGGCGCTGAGTGTCGCTTTCGACAACGTTTTTACAAAAAATCGACGATTGCGGTGCCTTGTTCGGGATTCCTCGATTCGAGACTGAATCGCTTTCGCACGTCCTTTTTGGACGGGCTGCCGTGAAGGCAGCTCTTTGATGGATTGATTCTTGTGAATCATCTTGACTGCACCACTTGCGGGTGGGCTACCCTTGGGTAGCACTTTAATGCTCTCGCTTTCAGAGAGGGCTATTCGAAGATAGCACTTTAATTCATCCTCTTTTGGGATGGGCTATCTTAAGATAGCACTTTAAATTATGTGAAAGAAACACAACAAATCGTAGGGAGGAAGTATTTCATTCATTAGGAAAGAAATTTTACATCAAGGCTGCCTCGTTAAAAACCTCACGCTCCAGGGTGGAGTCCTCTCTATGTGAGGAAAAGGGTACCCGCCTTGTTATTGAATTTAAAATGCGTGAAATTAAAGATTGAAAAATGTAAAACTAGCTGAGTCCTCCGCACTTATAGTTCCGTGCGACGGACTCCTACTGAAACAAATTACGGGAAGAACTTGCACAAGTTGTCCACATTCCACGAATGTGGCAACTCCACACCTGCCTCATCCTTGAGACGAAAGGCCCCATCTCGAACAGAGCTTGAGACCACGTATGGTCCTTCCCATGCAAATTGGAACTTGCCTACTGCGTCGGCATTCTTCTTTCTTTTCAGAATGAAATCTCCCACCTTAATGTTTTTGAGGGATACCTTTTTGTCTCTCCACCTCCTGGTTTCTTCTTGATATTTCAACAGGTTCTGAACTGCGTCCAGCCTGTCGATTTCCACCAGGTCCTTGTCGACTTCTTCGTTCTCGCGAGAGCTTCCTGCCAAAACTCTAGCGCTTTCGTTGGCGAGCTCTTCAGGGCACATTGCTTCGGCCCCGTACAACAGTCTGAATGGAGTGAACTTGGTGGTTCTAGACTTTGTGGTATTATGCGACCAAATGACCCTCGATAACTCATCCGCCCACTTTCCTTTCTTCTGCTCGAAAAGGCATTTCTTTATGGCTGAGAAGATTTGCCCAATGGCTCTTTCTACTGCGCCGTTGGACTGAGGGTGGTACACGGACGCGATGCAGAGCTTTGTTCCGATTGAACGACAATACTCCCTGAAATCCTAGCAATCGAATTGCTTCCCGTTGTCAACGGTGAGCTCTCTGGGCACTCCAAATCTACAGATGATTTGCTGCTAAAAGAATTTTCTGATGGTGGTTGAGGTGATGGTAGCGAGAGGTCTCGCCTCAATCCACTTGGTGAAATACTAGATTGCAACCACCGCGAACTTGAAGTTGCCTTGGGCTGTTGGGAGCGGCCCAACGATATCCATTCCCCAGCGTTGTAACGGCCAGGTGGGCGTGATGAGCTGCGATGGAGCACCAGGCCTTCGCTGATGCTTTGCTGCGAACTGGCAAGCTTTGCAAGTCCTGACGATGTGCTCAGCATCCTTTATCGCCATTGGCCAATAGAAACCCTGCCTAAAAGCTTTTCTGGTCTGAGCTCTCGCTGCTATGTGTGATCCACACATTCCTCCATGAATTTCCTTCATGAGCTCGATGCCTTGGTCCTGAGAAATGCACTTAAGCAGTGGTGCACATACTCCCAACTTGAACAAGACGTCATCCTTGAGTATGTAGCCCTTGGCCCGCGCTTGCATCCTTTTGAGGTCGTGGGTTTCGACCGGCTCATAGTGTCCACGAAGAAAGGCGATTATGGGAGCTCTCCAGTCCAGGCTAGCGATTGCGTTGACTGTGCTGAGCGGCTGTTTGTCCGGCCTTGTGGATGGGCGGTCAGGATCTCAAAGAATACGTCTGGAGGCATCGCCTCCCCTTGCAGCTTTCTTTGCGAGCTCGTCGGCTTCGCTTTTTTCTGGGCAAATGCTCGATGGTGACCCCCCGGAAGTGCCTTTCCATTTTACGCACCTCCGTGAGATACTTGACTAGCTCCGGCTCCCTAGCCTTGCTTTCTTTCTCCACGTGGTCCTTGATGACCTTGGCGTCACACTTGACCAGGAAATTGCTGGCCCCTAGGGCTCTCACCTTGCGAAGGCCCAGCAGTAAAGCCTCGTACTCAGTGGTGTTGTTGGTGCACCTGTCGAATGGGTCTTTGTAGTCTAGTCTTGTGGCGTATCTTAGCTTGATACCCATCGGTGAGGTGATGATGGCTGCGATGCCAGCACCTTTGCGTCCCCAGGCTCCGTCACATCTGATCTCCCAAACCGGCACCAACTCTTCATCAGCAGTAACACTGCTTGGTGAGGTCCAATCTACGATGAAGTCCGCTAAGACCTGGGACTTGATTGCCGACCTCTTTCCAAAGTCTATTGTATGCTCGGACAACTCAGTTGCCCACTTGGCAATTCTGGACGAGGCCTCCTTGTTGATGAACAAATCATTTAAGGGTTGATCCGTGAGCACGGTAACCTTGTGTGTCTCGAAATAGTGCCTGAGATTTCGCGTGGCCATAATCACCGCGTAAGCGATTTTCTCCAGCTTAGAATAAAGCAGCTTGGAGCCTGCCAGGGCTTCGGAGACAAAATAGACGGGACATTGAAGCTTCCCTTTTTCGGTCTCCACCTCTCGGACCAGAGCAGCGCTAACCGCAGCTTTTGAAGCGGCCACGTATAAGAGGAGTGGCTCCGACGGCGAGGGTGGTGAGAGTATTGCCATCTTCTCGATGTACTCCTTGAGCTCGGCGAAGGCTTTGCTTTGCTCAGGGCCCCACTCAATCGTGCCCTTGCCCTTTAGTGCTTTGAAGAACGGGAGGCTTCACTCAGCAGATCTTGAAATGAATCTGTTTAAAGCTGCTACCCGACCATTCAGTTTCTGAATGTCCTTCTTTGTCTTAGGCTCTTCCATCTCTCTGATTGCTCTTATCTTGTCGGGGTTGGCTTCGATTCTTTTGGCGGAAATGAGGCATCCCAAATTTTTTCCTTTCGTGACCCCGAACACGCACTTCTCTGGGTTTAATTCCAAACCAGCCCGTCTCATGTTGGCGAAAGTCTCAGCCAAGTCACTTACGTGGCTGACCCGGTTGGCGCTCTTGACGATGAGGTCATCGACGTAGGCCTGGATGTTCCTGCCAATCTGCGGCTTAAACACTTTCCCAGTCATTCTGGTGAATGTTGAGCCGGCATTTTTCAAACCTTCTGGCATTCGGACGAAACAGAAGGTTCCAAAGGGTGTGATGAAACTGGTTTTTTCCTCATCCTCCTTCGCCATCCAATACTGGTGATACCCAGAGAAGCAATCTAATAGAGACATGATCGCGGCGTTGGCCGCAGAGTCCACAACCTGATTCATTCGTGGCAATGGATAGTTGTCTTTTGGCGTAGCCTTGTTGAGATCAGTGAAATCGATACACATTCGCCATTTTCCATTCTTTTTCTTGACCGACACCGTGTTGGCCAGCAACTTGGGGTACATGACCTCGCGGATGACGGTGGCGTCAAGCAGCCTTTGAACCTCCAACTTGACAGTTATTACTTTGTCGTCGGACATCTTCCTTAGTTTCTGCTTTCGCGGCTTGACCGAGGGGTCGATGTTCAATTTGTGTTCGATGAAGTTTCGGTCCACGCCTGTGAGATCCTTGGTGGACCAGGCGAACACATCTTTGTTCTTCTAGAGGAATTGAACTAGGTTTGCCTCCTCGTCTACCGAAAGGTCAGAGCCAATGACGACGGTCTGATCCAGGACCATTGCGTCTAATAGGACCCTTTTAGTGTTGCAGTCCAGCTGCATGTTAACTTTCTCTCTGTCTGCTTTCGGCTGCTTTTCCACCTCTTTACTCTCGACCGCTTCGTCGAGGGCGTGCACGTTTCGTTGTCCTGGGGTACGGCCTCTCTCTAGATTGCGGTCATCGTTTTGGTGACCCCAGATTGTGATGACCCCTAGCGTCGCCTGTTGACGGATAAAAGTCGTATCCCTCTACGATCCGCAAGCGTACGGACCCCACACCTTTTTCACCACGGGATTCCCAAGGTTCTTGTCAATCCGCGGAGCAAGGGGATTACAAGCGTTCGATCAACAACGACACACTAGCTACTAAAACCCTAACTACTATTATACTAGAAAACACTAAACTACACTAGAGAGAATGATAAACGATCAAGATAGAAGACACTCGCCCACGGGTCTACGATACTAGAGCATGCAATCGCTTAAAGACATGAAAACCAATCTAATCTATCGGGGATGTGACCACGGTTTCGCCCTTTCCCTCCTCTCGTCTTGTCACTACGCGAAGGTATTCATGACTAGACCTTTGATGGCCACGGCGTATTGAATGGATCCAAGGAAGCATTGAGGCCTATACTCCCTTTACGGCATGGTTGCAAGCCTTAAGCATTAAAGTATATTCAACACAAGATGATAGATAGATAATCTGACAAAGTGCGATTACATCTCAAGATCGATTACAACCCATGGACGAATGAGAAGATTACCCCATCAAGGTGTTGATCATGGCACCGTTGATCATGGTTTCCCTTCCGCCGGTGTCTTCCTTCTTCTCCACGAGAGGGTGCTTCCTTCGAGGTGGTTGATCTCCCGCCGGAGATCCTCCTCCTCTCTCTCTAGCTTGTGGATGGCCTTCTGGTGCGAATAACTCCCCTCCTCTGTGTTGGCGGCGCGTCGGGGGTTTTAGGGTCGAAGATCCTTCGAGGGCAAGGAAGACGGGACCGAACCGGTGCCCGAAGTGGGCTGGGCCGGCCCGCACGGGCCGGCCGGCCCGGGACCAGTTTCGGCCCGGTTCGGTCGCCCTTTTTGCTCCGTGGGTCCTCGTGCACTTATCTACTTTGCCCCCTCCACTTGCATGATTTTGACGCTGTTATCCTCGCGATCAAGATGGAGGCTCTCTTTGCATGAAGTTTGATCTTTTACGCTTCAATCCCTGGGGGTGTTCCTCGTAGCACTTCGGTCCTCACCACCATTGGAAGTAATTTCAGCGAGCTCATGAACACGAACAAGACTCCATGAATGCTCCTTTGAACTTGTTGCGAATCCGTCCTTTATGTCCACGTTTTCCTACATAAACATAACACTTCCAAATGCATGCACAAAGATGAACTCGTTATATGATTAGTGTGCCTAGTGGCGGGTTAGTTCCATAATCAAATCCAAACCAAAGTGTAATGAACATGCTAGGTGCACCAAAATACACCGTCAACATCTCCCCCACACTTAGCTCTTGCTCGTCCTCGAGCAAGTACTCGTAAAAGAACTTCGTCCAAGGAGTGTAATCGTGTACCACTTATCCTTCTTCACAAGTTAGTCAATCCCTTCATCTTAAATACATAAACACAAAGTAATGATAATCAAACATAAACATGGGCGTTTAGAATTTTTACCACGTCAAGATTTACCCCACAACTCAAACTCTTCACTCGAAGCTTTCAATTTCAGCCATACTTACTTCTTTGCTTCCATCGGAGGGTTTTTATGATTTTCAAAACAAAAATTCCTGCAACAAGTATTAGACAAAAACCTTTCTCCAAGCTCTCTCAAGTCACTCATATGAAGTGGCTATCCTAACCAAATTTTATAAAACTCTCACCTCCCATTAATCTCTCATATATCATGTAAAAGTGGAGCTATAGGTAGGGCTAGCGCAATCAACACAAGTATTGTCAAACTAAGAACTTCCCCTAATGGTTGTCTACCTTTCAAAGCCAATGATCATGAGAATTAACCATATGTAGGGATATCAAGGATGAGAAGATTTAGAATGGTGGACATGTGCAAGGGCAAAAGAAAATTGTGACTTCAAGGCACCAATGATGTCCTCGTTGTCGGATTGCACATGGTTGGAAATAGAGTAAAAGTTTCGTCTCACAATCAACGTGACATCCTTCCTTACACTTTATTTTTTTTCTTTTCTTTCACTTGATCCATCCCTCTCATATCTTCATTGCTAACTCATCTTTCTCTCTTTTTCTTTTCTTCTTTCATTCACATATGATTTTTCTTTCTTTCTTTCTTTCTTTTCCATACACATACTTTTTCTTTATTTTTCTCTCTCTTGACAACTTTTCAAAGCTTTCAATTCTCTCTTTCCTCGCATGCATACAATCTGAAATTTTTAAATAAATTATGCTAGAGACGAGACGAAACTTTGAAAATAGGTTGTGTTCAAGGAATACGATGTACAAAAGAGATGTATAGGGTTGGGTATGGAATCCAGCGATACTCATGACTTTCGTTGTGAAAGTCATGGACTGAATATATGACGAGACTAGCAACAAAAGATAAGCACAAGGACATGATCATTGCTCGAAATTAAAACTCACCAAGAGAGAAGGGTCCTAGCCTAACTCATCGTGCTAATCACACTTATGGTGGAGCGAAAAAAATAAACTTGGCTTTGGATAGGAATTTTTTTTCTTACTCTCAACTTGGAAAAAGAGGTTTTGCTAACCTTTATTACAAGGGTTTTAAAATAATTTTCAGAACTGAAATCCTCCAATTTTTAGCATCGAACATAGCACAACTAGCATGTGAAGCTCAAGATCGAAGTGCGGTATGGGTACTTTAAGTAGTAGCGATTCCACTAAGCACCACGGTAAACGTTTTTCAAACCACATACTTGTGTTCATATATCAAGAATCGAAGATTAAACAAACAAGTAAATAAAGATAAACAATACATAAAACACAAAGATATATATAAAGACTCTTTTTATTTGGTTTTCTTGACTCAACACTAATTTAAGACACTTGCAAACATTTTAAAACAGACTCAAAAACTAAAGACTCATTAAAACACTAAGACTCTCACACGAAGATTAAACCGAACCTAAACTTGAAGTTCAAAAGCTAAGGCTAGCGAGCTAGCTCTCCCCCACACTTAAAACATACGACGTCCTCGTTGTATCTTACAAAAATCCTAAGGGGAAAACTAGATCTAGTGGTACTTCAAGCAAGTTTTGCACCACTTGCCTCTCATGTTTCCAACCATGCCGAAAAGTTTGCGCACGTTGCGGTTAAGGAACTTGTAGTCATCTTCAACTACGCGCTCCAAGTCCTCCATACGCTGCTTCATCGCTTCCATGGCTTGGAGACATTCGTCGGCCGACGTGTAGAGATCCGCGATGGATTGACGGCAAACTTGACAGCACACCGGATGCAATCCGAAGGGGTCGTCGTCGCCATAATCTCCACCGTTGTCACCACCGTCGTCGCCACCTCCATTGTCGTTGCTTTCGCCACCGCCGTTGCCGTCGCCGTTGGGGCCTTCGGGAGTCCATTCATTGGGCTGCTCATCCCAATCGTCATCGTCTCTACCGGCAGCCGCCCACGAGCTCGGGCTACGATCGTCGGAGTAGTCGCTATCCCCATAATCCTTAGGCTCCGGCGACACCTCCTTGTAATCCTTGCGCTTGATGCCTTGGAGGCGTGCCGACCTTCGAACGGGTGTAGGGACCTTCTCTCCTTCGACGGGGTTGCGAGATGCAAGAGCTCCGGTCGGGACACGTCCTCCGCAACGGATACGTGCGGTCCTCTTGACGGATAGCTTGACCTCGCATCGCATCGCCTCCTCCATCGATGGCTTCTTGGCTTCTACCTTCAACTCTAAGCTTTTTGGAGGCTCAATGGCTGCTACAAGGGTGCAACACATTGCTTGAAAGGTTTGATTCTCGAGCTCCCAGTTCGGCCAAATATATAGTCCTGAGAGAAAAGCCACGGGAACCTTATTTTCCTTTTTTACACTTCCCTTAAAATTTTCCGACCAAACAAGGAAGTCAAAAAGGAGCAGTTCGGGCGAAATTCGGGGACATCGGGCGTCGGGCCACCCCCGGGGCCGGTCCGCACGGGCCGGCCGGCCCACCCCGCCTCGGGGGCCGGGCCGGTCCGGTTTTTCGCAAACTGCCCTATTTTTTCTTCCTCAGCCCATGGGAAAAAAATTGGCCCAGTTAATCTTCGCGAAAAACTCCAGAAAGCTAAAAGAAAAATTATTTACAGAAGTTGATGCCTTGTTTTTCGTCCTAGGCGGGACGTTCGGGCTCTTCCTCCATGGTAAAGACGTCAACATGATGAATGGGCACGACATCGGGTTCGTAGTAAACCTTAAGCCGCTGTCCATTCGCCACAAATTGATCGCCGTTTATATCCATAATGGTTACCGCTCCGTTGGAGAACACCGAATGCACAACATAAGGTCCGTCCCACTTGCTTTGCAATTTCCCCTTTCCGAAGGTTTTAAACCCCGAATTGTAGAGGAGGACCTTATCTCCTTCTTTGAATTCTTTTTTCTTCAATCTTTTATCATACCACCTTTTGATTCTCTCCTTGTATATGCTTGCGTTTTCATAAGCTTTCAACCTCAACTCCTCTAGCTCGCTTATTGGAATTCTCCGTTTCACCACCGCGGCATCGAGATCAAGGTTCATCTCTTTAATCGCCCAATAGGCTTTATGTTCTAACTCAACCGGAAGGTGGCAAGCTTTTCCATAGACGAATTGATAAGGGGTCATACCTATCGGTGTTTTAAACGCCGTTCGATAAGCCCATAAAGCTCCGTCTAATTTCTTTGACCAATCCTTGCCTCCCTTCTCTATGGTTTTGTTAAGTATGCTTTTTAATTGCCTATTTGACGTCTCCGCTTGTCCGTTGGTTTGTGGGTGATAGGCCGTGGAGACCCTATGCTCAATTCCCAACTTGGACAAGCACTTTTTGAAGTTCTTCCCGGTGAAATGAGTCCCTCCATCACTTATCAAGATTCTCGGTGTACCGAAACGGGGAAAAATCACGTTCTTGATCATAGTGATGGACTCCTCCGTGGAAGCTTTACGACATGGTATAGCCTCTACCCACTTGGATACATAATCAACCATGACTAGGATATACTCGAATCCGAATGAGTTTTTAAAAGGCCCCATGAAGTCTATGCCCCATACATCGAATATGTCGATTTGCAAGTTGTATTTCAAAGGCATAGAATTTCTTTGAGAGATGTTTCCGGTTCTTTGGCATTCGGGGCATGACGCAACATATCTTTTAGTATCTTCATGCATCTCCGGCCAATAGAATCCGCTCGACCATACTTTGGCTTCGGTTCGAAAATGGCTATAGTGCCCACCGTACTCCGCCGAGTGGCACTTCCTTAGAATCTCGAGCCTCTCTTCTCTTGGCACACATCTTCTCATTACTCCATCATTGCCAAGCTTGAAGAGGTATGGTGCATCCCAAAAATATTTCTTACTTTCCGAGATTATCTTCCTTTGAGTGTTTTTGTCTAGATGATCGAGGGGCATCTTTCGAATTGCTCGAATGATGTCAATCATCCAAGTATCTTTATCAAGCACTCTATAGAGGTGGTCATCTCTCATCTTATCTTCTATGGGCTCTTTATCATCTTGTCCACGATTCATCCTAGACAAATGATCGGCCACAACATTTTCCACCCCCTTTTTATCACGAATTTCAACATCAAACTCTTGGAGAAGAAGGATCCAACGAATCAAACGTGGTTTAGCTTCCTTCTTAGCCAAGAGATACTTGATGGCTGCGTGATCGGTGTAAACAATGACTTTCGAGTTCATGATGTAAGATCTGAATTTTTCGAAAGCGAATACCACCGCTAACAACTCTTTTTCCGTAGTAGCGTAATTTAATTGTGCTCCACTAAGAGTTTTGCTAGCGTAGTAAACAGCGTGAACTCGGCCTTCCTTTCTTTGTCCCAAGACCGCGCCTACGGCGTAGTCACTTGCATCACACATGATCTCGAAAGGTTGGCTCCAATCCGGAGGTTGGATGATGGGAGCACTCACCAACGCATTTTTCAAGGTCCGAAATGCCGCTAGGCACTTCTCATCAAAGTCGAAAGCCACATCCTTTTGAAGAAGGTGTGTTAAAGGCTTAGTGATCTTCGAGAAGTCCTTTATAAATCTTCTATAGAATCCGGCATGGCCTAGAAAGCTCCTTAAGGACTTAACATCCGTAGGAGGTGGGAGTTGCTCAACCGTCTCTACCTTAGCCTTGTCCACTTCAATTCCTCTCTCGGATATAACATGTCCGAGCACTATGCCTTGCTTAACCATGAAGTGGCACTTTTCCCAATTTAAAACCAAATCTACTTCCGCACACCTTGTAAGGACCTTTTCTAAGTTTGCTAAGCAATCCATGAACGTCTTCCCGTAAACGGAAAAATCATCCATAAACACTTCAACAATTTCTTCGATGAATTCGAAAACACGGCCATCATGCAACGTTGAAAAGAGGCCGGAGCGTTGCATAGGCCGAAGGGCATCCTCCTATATGCAAACGTTCCGTAAGGACACGTAAACGTTGTCTTATGTTGATCTTCGGGTGAATGGGAATTTGCATGAACCCCGAGTATCCATCGAGAAAGCAAAAATAAGCGTGGTTTGCTAACCTCTCGAGCATCTCGTCTATGAACGGTAGGGGGAAGTGATCTTTCTTCGTCGCTTTGTTAAGCTTACGGTAATCGATACACATCCGCCACCCGGTCACGGTTCTTTGCGGTATCAATTCGTTCTTCTCATTCTTCACCACGGTCAAACCTCCTTTCTTCGGTACACAATGTACGGGCTCACCCATTCGCTATGTGGAACCGGGTAGATGATTCCGGCATCAAGTAACTTGATAACCTCTTTCTTTACTACCTCGCGCATGGCATGGGTTAGCCTCCTTTGATGGTCCACTACGGGCTTACATTGGTCTTCCATTGGTATACGATGAGTGCAAAAGGTGGGCTAATACCTTTGAGATCATTAATTGAATATCCAATCACCTTCCTATGTTTTTTTAATAAAATCAGCAACGCTTCATTTTCTTCGGGACTCAACTCGTCGCTCACAATGACTGGATAGGTTTTGTCTGGGCCCAAAAATTCATATTTTAATCCCTTGGGCAAAGGTTTAAGGTCTACTTCGGGCACTTGTGGCTCCTCGGGTTTGATTTCACCTATGTCTTCGAACTTCTCTTCCTCCACGCTACCGTCATGCGGCTCTAAGCCTTTTGTCGCTTCCTCTAGTTCTTCATCTTGTTGATTACTAATTTGATTTTCCATCGCTCTTTGCAGCGGGTCTCTAAGGGTTTCAACAAAACAAAGACTATCTATATCTTCTACTTCTTCATCTTCGGGAGGAAAAGGAGTAAGGTGTTTAGAAGCACGAAGAAAGTTATATGTGTACTTTGTTCCATTAAGGTTCATTGTTACTTTGCCTTCTCCGGCATCTAACACGGCATCTACCAACTTAAGAAAAGGCCTACCTAAGATTATATGATCAGAATTACCATGGTAAGCATCAATAACAAAGAAATCGGTTGGTATATAGTTTCTAGAAATTTTTACTTTCATGTTGCAAGCAATACCTAGAGGTTTGATAGTTCTACCATCTCCCATAATTAATTTCGTTGATGTTGGGGCTAAGTCTAGGTTGTGGTATTGAACTTTATCATAAATTTTAGAAGATAGAACACTTACTTGGGCTCCGATGTCGCATAAGGCTTTGCATTGAACTCCGTTGATCTCGCAACTCAAGTGCGGAGTCATCTTCTCTTCTTCTTCGGATCCGATCGAATAAATTTCAGCAAGGCGAGCGTATGGTGATGCTTCGGGCTTGATCCCCATGATCCTCTTCACCTCGGCAATATGTTCCGGATCCACCACGTCATCTCCAAAGAGCTTTTCAAAAATCTCACCGGTGGTTTCGAGGTCGTATGAATTTTCAGCTTTATTCTCCGGTGGGAAATCGACTTCCAATGCTCTTGCCATCCCCTTTTGATTAGGGAACGGTCTTCTCTTGTCGAATACTTCTCCGTAATCAATAGGAACCCAATCCATTGGCTCGAACTCCCTTAGTGGCTTCGCGCTTGACATGCTTCTCTTGTTCGTCTCATTTGGTGCGGCGAAGTCGACGTTTGGTGTAGTTCTTGACTTGATGTGTTCTTGTTCAAGCTTTTCCATGATTGGCTCCTCTTTTGTGACTTCCGGGGTTGCCTCTTTAGAAAAATCAGCAAGCTTCTTCTTCCTTGAATTGAATTCCGGCTCTTCCGCAAGTCTTGTTTCCCAATCTCTTCGCATGGCAGCCGCTTTACTAACTTTTTGTAGAAGTTGGGCGGCTTCCGTGAGTGTTTTCTCCATGAGATCCCCACCTGCACACATTTCGACGTGTCGCATGCAACTAGGGGTTAGGGAAAAGAAAAATGTATGCAAGAGTACGTCACCGGTGAAGCCGAGTTTTGGTTCTTGTTCGATTAATTCATTAAACCTATCCCAGGCTTGGTCTATCCCTTCCTCTTCTCCTTGCATGAAAGTGATCACTTGCCTCCTTAGATGTTGAACCTTGCTAATTGGAAAGAACTTCTCGCAAAACTTCTTTGTCAACTTGTTCCAATTGCCTTCAACTTCAAAGGACGCAACCGAATACCATGTCTTTGCTTTGCCGGCAAGTGAGTAGGGAAAGAGATTCCATTTGAACCATTCATCGGGAACTCCTTCTTGACGCACCGTGTTGCATATTGTCGTGAAATCCCTTATGTGTCTATATGGGTTCTCCGTAACCATCCCTTCAAAGGGGTTTTCCACCACCATCTTCATGATCTTGGATTTAATTTCATACTTGGTCGCTTCGAGCTTCGAATCCGACTCTTGTACTTTTATGTCTTCACATCGAGGGCTAGCGTAATCCCTTAATGATTTCTCCGGTTCTTCCACGGGTTGATTAACGAACTCCATCTAGACAATAAGATAAAAACAAAAACAAAAAAGAAACAAGTGTTTTTCTGGATAATTGTTGACGGTGTATTTTGGTGCACCTAGCATGTTCATTACACTTTGGTTTGGATTTGATTATTGAACTAACCCGCCACTAGGCACACTAATCATATAACAAGTTCATCTTTGTGCATGCATTTGGAAGTGTTATGTTTATGTAGGAAAACATGGACATAAAGGACGGATTCGCAATAAGTTCAAAGGAGCATTCATGGAGTCTTGTTCGTGTCTATGAGCTCGCTGAAATTACTTCCAATGGTGGTGAGGACCGAAGTGCTACGAGGAACACCCCCGGGGATTGAAGCGTAAAAGATCAAACTTGATGCAAAGAGAGCCTCCATCTTGATCGCGAGGATAACAGCGTCAAAATCATCCAAGTGGAAGGGGCAAAGTAGATAAGTGCACGAGGACCCACGGAGCAAAAAGGGCGACCGAACCGGGCCGAAACCGGGCTGGGCTGGCCGGCCCGGTCGGATCGGCCCCGGCCCACTTCGGGCACCGGTTCGGTCCCGTCTTCCTTGCCCTCGAAGGATCTTCGACCCTAAAACCCCCGACGCGCCGCCAACACGGGGGAGGAGGAGTTATTCGCACCGAGAAGGCCATCCACAAGCTAGAGAGAGAGGAGGAGGATCTCCGGCTGGAGATCAACCACCTCGAAGGAAGCACCCTCTCGTGGAGAAGGAGGAAGATACCGGCGGAAGGGAAACCATGATCAACGGTGCCATGATCAGCACCTTGATGGGGTAATCTTCTCATTCGTCCATGGGTTGTAATCGATCTTGAGATGTAATCGCACTTTGTCAGATTATCTATCTATCATCTTGTGTTGAATTTACTTTAATGCTTAAAGGTTAGCTACCATGCCGTAAAGGGAGTAGAGCTCCAATGCTTCCTTGGATCCATTCAATATGCCGTGGCCATCAAAGGTCTAGTCATGAATACCTTCGCGTAGTGACAGTACGAGAGGAGGGAAAGGGCGAAACCGTGGTCACATCCCCGATAGATTAGATTGGTTTTTCATGTCTTTAAGCGATTGCATGTTCTAGTATCGTAGACCCGTGGGCGAGTGTCTTCTCTCTTGATCGTTTATCATTCTCTCTAGTGTAGTTTAGTGTTTTCTAGTATAATAGTAGTTAGGGTTTTAGTAGCTAGTGTGTCGTTGTTGATCGAACGCTTGTAATCCCCTTGCTCCGCGGATTGACAAGAACCTTGGGAATCCCGTGGTGAAAAAGGTGTGGGGTCCGTACGCTTGCGGATCGTAGAGGGATACGTCTTTTAACCGTCAACAAGCCCCTTTTTATGGCGCCGTTGCCGGGGAGCAAGTTAGTTTACATCGTTTGATTTGCATCTAACTTAGTTTTATATTTTAGTTTATCTTTTATTTGCTATATCTAACATATATTATCAGAAAAACACTTGTTTCTTTTTTTGTTTTTGTTTTTATCTTATTGTCTAGATGGAGTTCGTTAATCAACCCGTGGAAGAACCGGAGAAATCATTAAGGGATTACGCTAGCCCTCGATGTGAAGACATAAAGGTACAAGAGTCGGATTCGAAGCTCGAAGCGACCAAGTATGAAATTAAATCCAAGATCATGAAGATGGTGGCGGAAAACCCATTTGAAGGGATGGTTACGGAGAACCCATATAGACACATAAGGGATTTCACGACAATATGCAACACGGTGCGTCAAGAAGGAGTTCCCGATGAATGGTTCAAATGGAATCTCTTTCCCTACTCACTTGCCGGCAAAGCAAAGACATGGTATTCGGTTGCGTCCTTTGAAGTTGAAGGCAATTGGAACAAGTTGACAAAGAAGTTTTGCGAGAAGTTCTTTCCAATGAGCAAGGTTCAACATCTAAGGAGGCAAGTGATCAATTTTATGCAAGGAGAAGAGGAAGGGATAGACCAAGCATGGGATAGGTTTAATGAATTAATCGAACAAGGACCAAAACTCGGCTTCACCGGTGACGTACTCTTGCATACATTTTTCTTTTCCCTAACCCCTAGTTGCATGCGACACGTCGAAATGTGTGCAGGTGGGGATCTCATGGAGAAAACACTCACGGAAGCCGCCCAACTTCTACAAAAAGTTAGCAAAGCGGCTGCCATGCGAAGAGATTGGGAAACAAGACTTGCGGAAGAGCCGGAATTCAATTCAAGGAAGAAAAAGCTTGCTGATTTTTCTAAAGAGGCAACCCCGGAAGTCACAAAAGAGGAGCCGATCATGGAGAAGCTTGAACAAGAACGCATCAAATCAAGAACTACACCAAACGTCGACTTCGCCGCACCAAATGAGACAAACAAGAGAAGCATGTCAAGCGCGAAGCCACTAAGGGAGTTCGAGCCAATGGATTGGGTTCCTATTGATTACGGAGAAATATTCGACAAGAGAAGACCGTTCCCTAATCAAAAGGGGATGGCAAGAGCATTGGAAGTCGATTTCCCACCGAAGAAGAAAGCTGAAAATTCATACGACCTCGATACCACCGGTGAGATTTTTGAAAAGCTCTTTGGAGATGACGTGGTGGATCCGGAACATATTGCCGAGGTGAAGAGGATCATGGGGATCAAGCCCGAAGCATCACCATACGCTCGCCTTGCTGAAATTTATTCGATCGGATCCGAAGAAGAAGAGAAGATGACGCCGCACTTGAGTTGCGAGATCAACGGAGTTCAATGCAAAGCTTTATGCGACATCGGAGCCCAAGTAAGTGTTCTATCTTCTAAAATTTACGATAAAGTTCAATACCACAACCTAGGCTTAGCTCCAACATCAACGAAATTAATTATGGGAGATGGTAGAACTATCAAACCTCTAGGTATTGCTTGCAACATGAAAGTAAAAATCTCTAGAAACTACATACCAACCGATTTCTTTGTTATTGATGCTTACCATGGTAATTCTGATCATATAATCTTAGGTAGGCCTTTTCTTAAGTTGGTTGATGCCGTGTTAGATGCCGGAGAAGGCAAAGTAACAATGAACCTTAATGGAACAAAGTACACATATAACTTTCTTTGTGCTTCTAAACACCTTGCTCCTTTTCCTCCCGAAGATGAAGAAATAGAAGAGATAGATAGTCTTTGTTTTGTTGAAACCCTTAGAGACCCGCTGCAAAGAGCGATGGAAAATCAAATTAGTAATCAACAAGATGAAGAACTAGAGGAAGCAACAAAAGGCTTAGAGCCGCATGATGGTAGCGTGGAGGAAGAGAAGTTCGAAGACATAGGAGAAATCAAACCCGAGGAGCCACAAGTGCCCGAAGTAGACCTTAAACCTTTGCCCAAGGGATTAAAATATGAATTTTTGGGGCCGGACAAAACCTATCCAGTCATTGTGAGCGACGAGTTGAGCCCCGAAGAAAATGAAGCGTTGCTGATTTTATTAAAAAAACATAGGAAGGTGATTGGATATTCAATTAACGATCTCAAAGGTATTAGCCCAGCCTTTTGCACTCATCGTATACCAATGGAAGACCAATGTAAGCCTGTAGTGGACCATCAAAGGAGGCTAACCCATGCCATGCGAGAGGTAGTAAAGAAAGAGGTTATCAAGTTACTTGATGCCGGAATCATCTACCCGGTTCCACATAGCGAATGGGTGAGCCCGGTACATTGTGTACCGAAGAAAGGAGGTTTGACCGTGGTGAAGAATGAGAAGAACGAATTGATACCGCAAAGAACCGTGACCGGGTGGCGGATGTGTATTGATTACCGTAAGCTTAACAAAGCGACGAAGAAAGATCACTTCCCCCTACCGTTCATAGACGAGATGCTCGAGAGGTTAGCAAACCACGCTTATTTTTGCTTTCTCGATGGATACTCGGGGTTCATGCAAATTCCCATTCACCCGGAAGATCAACATAAGACAACATTTACATGTCCTTACGGAACGTTTGCATATAGGAGGATGCCCTTCGGCCTATGCAACGCTCCGACCTCTTTTCAACGTTGCATGATGGCCGTGTTTTCGGAATTCATCGAAGAAATTGTTGAAGTGTTTATGGATGATTTTTCCGTTTACGGGAAGACGTTCATGGATTGCTTAGCAAACTTAGAAAAGGTTCTTACAAGGTGTGCGGAGGTAGATTTGGTTTTAAATTGGGAAAAGTGCCACTTCATGGTTAAGCAAGGCATAGTGCTCGGACATGTTATATCCGAGAGAGGAATTGAAGTGGACAAGGCTAAGGTAGAGACGGTTGAGCAACTCCCACCTCCTACGGATATTAAGTCCTTAAGGAGCTTTCTAGGCCATGCCGGATTCTATAGAAGATTTATAAAGGACTTCTCGAAGATCACTAAGCCTTTAACACACCTTCTTCAAAAGGATGTGGCTTTTGACTTTGATGAGAAGTGTCTAGCGGCATTCCGGACCTTGAAAAATGCGTTGGTGAGTGCTCCCATCATCCAACCTCCGGATTGGAGCCAACCTTTCGAGATCATGTGTGACGCAAGTGACTACGCCGTAGGCGCGGTCTTGGGACAAAGAAAGGAAGGCCGAGTTCACGCCGTTTACTACGCTAGCAAAACTCTTAGTGGGGCACAATTAAATTACGCTACTACGGAAAAAGAATTGCTAGCGGTGGTATTCGCTTTCGAAAAATTCAGATCTTACATCGTGAACTCGAAAGTCATTGTTTACACCGATCACGCAGCTATAAAGTATCTCTTGGCTAAGAAGGAAGCTAAACCACGTTTGATTCGTTGGATCCTTCTTCTCCAAGAGTTCGATGTTGAAATTCGTGACAAAAAGGGGGTGGAAAATGTTGTGGCCGATCATTTGTCTAGGATGAATCGTGGGCAAGATGATAAAGAGCCCATAGAAGATAAGATGAGAGATGACCACCTCTATAGAGTGCTTGATAAAGATACTTGGATGATCGACATCATTCGAGCAATTCGAAAGATGCCCCTCGATCATCTAGACAAAAACACTCAAAGGAAGATAATTTCCGAAAGTAAGAAATAGTTTTGGGACGCACCATACCTCTTCAAGCTTGGCAATGATGGAGTAATGAGAAGATGTGTGCCAAGAGAAGAGAGGCTTGAGATTCTAAGGAAGTGCCACTCGGCGGAGTACGGTGGGCACTATAGCCATTTTCGAACCGAAGCCAAAGTATGGTCGAGCGGATTCTATTGGCTGGAGATGCATGAAGATACTAAAAGATATGTTGCGTCATGCCCCGAATGCCAAAGAACCGGAAACATCTCTCAAAGAAATTCTATGCCTTTGAAATACAACTTGCAAATCGACATATTCGATGTATGGGGCATAGACTTCATGGGGCCTTTTAAAAACTCATTTGGATTCGAGTATATACTTGTTATGGTCGATTATGTATCCAAGTGGGTAGAGGCTATACCATGTCGTAAAGCTTCCACGGAGGAGTCCATCACTATGATCAAGAACGTGATTTTTCCCCGTTTCGGTACACCGAGAATCTTGATAAGTGATGGAGGAACTCATTTCACCGGGAAGAACTTCAAAAAGTGCTTGTCCAAGTTGGGAATTGAGCATAGGGTCTCCACGGCCTATCATCCACAAACCAACGGACAAGCGGAGACGTCAAATAGGCAATTAAAAAGCATACTTAACAAAACCATAGAGAAGGGAGGCAAGGATTGGTCAAAGAAATTAGACGGAGCTTTATGGGCTTATCGAACGGCGTTTAAAACACCGATAGGTATGACCCCTTATCAATTCGTCTATGGAAAAGCTTGCCACCTTCCGGTTGAGTTAGAACATAAAGCCTATTGGGCGATTAAAGAGATGAACCTTGATCTCGATGCCGCGGTGGTGAAACGGAGAATTCAAATAAGCGAGCTAGAGGAGTTGAGGTTGAAAGCTTATGAAAACGCAAGCATATACAAGGAAAGAATCAAAAGGTGGTATGATAAAAGATTGAAGAAAAAAGAATTTAAAGAAGGAGATAAGGTCCTCCTCTACAATTCGAGGTTTAAAACCTTCGGAAAGGGGAAATTGCAAAGCAAGTGGGACGGACCTTATGTTGTGCATTCGGTGTTCTCCAACGGAGCGGTAACCATTATGGATATAAACGGCGATCAATTTGTGGTGAATGGACAGCGGCTTAAGGTTTACTACGAACCCGATGTCGTGCCCATTCATCATGTTGACGTCTTTACCATGGAGGAAGAGCCCGAACGTCCTGCCTAGGACGAAAAAACAAGGCACCAACTTCTGTAAATAATTTTTCTTTTAGCTTTCTGGAGTTTTTCGCGAAGATTAACTGGGCCAACTTTTTCCCACGGGCTGAGGACGAAAAAAATAGGGCGGTGTGCAAAAAACCGGACCGGCCCGGCCCCCGAGGCAGGGTGGGCCGGCCGGCCCAGTCGGATCGGCCCAGGGGTGGCCCGACGCCCGATGTCCCCGAATTTCGCCCGAATTGCTCCTTTTTGACTTCCTTGTTTGGTCGGAAAATTTTAAGTGAAGTGTAAAAAAGGAAAATAAGGTTCCCAGGGCTTTTCTCTCAGGACTATATATTTGGCCGAATTGGGAGCTCGAGAATCAAACCTTTCAAGCAATGTGTTGCACCCTTGTAGCAGCCATTGAGCCTCCAAAAAGCTTAGAGTTGAAGGTAGAAGCCAAGAAGCCATCGATGGAGGAGGCGATGCGATGCGAGGTTAAGCTACCCGTCAAGAGGACCGCACGTATTCGTTGCGGAGGACGTGTCCCGACCGGAGCTCTTGCATCTCGCAACCCCGTCAAAGGAGAAAAGGTCCCTTCACCCGTTCGAAGGTCGGCACGCCTCCAAGGCATCAAGCGCAAGGATTACAAGGAGGTGTCGCCGGAGCCTAAAGATTATGGGGATAGCGACTACTCCGACGATCGTAGCCCGAGCTCGTGGGCGGCTGCCGGTAGAGACGATGACGATTGGGGCGAGCAGCCCTATGAAAGGACTCCCGAGGGCCCCAATGGCGACGGCAACGGCGGTGGCGAAGGCGACAACAATGGAGGTGGCGACGGCGGTGGTGACAACGGTGGAGATTATGGCGACAACGACCCCTTCGGATTGCATCCGGTGTGCTATCGAGTTTGCCGTCAATCCATCGCGGATCTCTACACGTCGGCCGACGAATGTCTCCAAGCCATGGAAGCGATGAAGCAGCATATGGAGGACTTGGAGCGCGTAGTTGAAGATGACTACAAGTTCCTTAACCGTAACGTGCGCAAACTTTTCGGCATGGTTGGAAACATGAGAGGCAAGTGGTGCAAAACTTGCTCGAAGTACCACTAGATCTAGTTTTCCCCTTTGGTTTTTGTAAGATACGACGAGGACGTCGTATGTTTTAAGTGTGGGGGAGAGCTAGCTCGCTAGCCTTAGCTTTTGAACTTCAAGTTTAGGTTCGGTTTAATCTTCGTGTGAGAGTCTTAGTGTTTTAATGAGTCTTTAGTTTTTGAGTCTGTTTTAAAATTTTTGCAAGTGTCTTAAATTAGTGTTGAGTCAAGAAAACCAAATAAAAAGAGTCTTTATATACATCTTTGTGTTTTATGTATTGTTTATCTTTATTTACTTGTTTGTTTAATCTTCGAATCTTGATATATGAACACAAGTATGTGGTTTGAAAATCGTTTACCGTGGTGCTTAGTGGAATCGCTGCTACTTAAAGTACCCATACCGCACTTCGATCTTGAGCTTCACATGTTAGTTGTGCTATGTTCGATGCTAAAAATTGGAGGATTTCAGTTCTGAAAATTATATTAAAACCCTTGTAATAAAGGTTAGCAAAACCTCTTTTTCCAAGTTGAGAGTAAGAAAAAATTCCTATCCAAAGCCAAGTTTATTTTTTTTCGCTCCACCATAAGTGTGATTAGCACGATGAGTTAGGCTAGGACCTTTCTCTCTTGGTGAGTTTTAATTTCGAGCAATGATCATGTCCTTGTGCTTATCTTTTGTTGCTAGCCTCGTCATACATTCGGTAACATGACTTTCACAACGAAGTCACGTACATCGCCGAATTCCATACCCAACCCTATACATCTCTTTTGTACATCGTATTCCTTGAACACAACCTATTTTCAAAGTTTCGTCTCATCTCTAGCATGATTTATTTAAAATTTCAGATTGTATGCATGCGAGGAAAGAGAGAATTGAAAGCTTTGAAAAGTTGTCAAGAGAGAGAAAAATAAAGAGAAAAAGTATGTGTATGGAAAAGAAAGAAAGAAAGAAAGAAAAATCATATGTGAATGAAAGAAGAAAAGAAAAAAAAAAGATGAGTTAGCAATGAAGATATGAGAGGGATGGATCAAGTGAAAGAAAAGAAAAATAATAAAGTGTAAGGAAGGATGTCACGTTGATTGTGAGACGAAACTTTTACTCTATTTCCAACCATGTGCAATCCGACAACGAGGACATCATTGGTGCCTTGCGGTCACAATTTTCTTTTGCCCTTGCACATGTCCACCATTCTAAATCTTCTCATCCTTGATATCCCTACATATGGTTAATTCTCATGATCATTGGCTTTGAAAGGTAGACAACCATTAGAGGAAGTTCTTAGTTTGACAATACTTGTGTTGATTGCGCTAGCCCTACCTATAGCTCCACTTTTACATGATATATGAGAGATTAATGGGAGGTGAGAGTTTTATAAAATTTGGTTAGGATAGACACTTCATATGAGTGACTTGAGAGAGCTTGGAGAAAGGTTTTTGTCTAATACTTGTTGCAGGAATTTTTGTTTTGAAAATCATAAAAACCCTCCGATGGAAGCAAAGAAGTAAGTATGGCTGAAATTGAAAGCTTCGAGTGAAGAGTTTGAGTTGTGGGGTAAATCTTGACGTGGTAAAAATTCTAAACGCCCATGTTTATGATTGATTATCATTACTTTGTGTTTATGTATTAAAGATGAAGGGATTGACTAACTTGTGAAGAGGGATAAGTGGTACACGATTACACTCCTTGGACGAAGTTCTTTTACGAGTACTTGCTCGAGGACGAGCAAGAGCTAAGTGTGGGGGAGATGTTGACGGTGTATTTTGGTGCACCTAGCATGTTCATTACACTTTGGTTTGGATTTGATTATTGAACTAACCCGCCACTAGGCACACTAATCATATAACAAGTTCATCTTTGTGCATGCATTTGGAAGTGTTATGTTTATGTAGGAAAACATGGACATAAAGGACGGATTCGCAATAAGTTCAAAGGAGCATTCATGGAGTCTTGTTCGTGTCTATGAGCTCGCTGAAATTACTTCCAATGGTGGTGAGGACCGAAGTGCTACGAGGAACACCCCGGGGATTGAAGCGTAAAAGATCAAACTTCATGCAAAGAGAGCCTCCATCTTGATCGCGAGGATAACGGCGTCAAAATCATCCAAGTGGAAGGGGCAAAGTAGATAAGTGCACGAGGACCCACGAGCAAAAAGGGCGACCGAACCGGGCCGAAACTAGGCACGGGCCGGCCGGCCCGATCGGATCGGCCCGGCCCACTTCGGGCACCGGTTCGGTCCCGTCTTCCTTGCCCTCGAAGGATCTTCGACCCTAAAACCCCCGACGCGCCGCCAACACGGGGAGGAGGAGTTATTCGCACGCGAAGGCCATCCACAAGCTAGAGAGAGAGGAGGAGGATCTCGGTGGAGATCAACCACCTCGAAGGAAGCACCCTCTCGTGGAGAAGGAGGAAGATACGGCGGAAGGGAAACCATGATCAACGGTGCCATGATCAGCACCTTGATGGGGTAATCTTCTCATTCGTCCATGGGTTGTAATCGATCTTGAGATGTAATCGCACTTTGTCGGATTATCTATCTATCATCTTGTGTTGAATTTACTTTAATGCTTAAAGGTTAGCTACCATGCCGTAAAGGGAGTAGAGCTCCAATGCTTCCTTGGATCCATTCAATACGCCGTGGCCATCAAAGGTCTAGTCATGAATACCTTCGCGTAGTGACAGTACGAGAGGAGGGAAAGGGCGAAACCGTGGTCACATCCCCGATAGATTAGATTGGTTTTTCATGTCTTTAAGCGATTGCATGTTCTAGTATCGTAGACCCGTGGGCGAGTGTCTTCTCTCTTGATCGTTTATCATTCTCTCTAGTGTAGTTTAGTGTTTTCTAGTATAATAGTAGTTAGGGTTTTAGTAGCTAGTGTGTCGTTGTTGATCGAACGCTTGTAATCCCCTTGCTCCGCGGATTGACAAGAACCTTGGGAATCCCGTGGTGAAAAAGGTGTGGGGTCCGTACGCTTGCGGATCGTAGAGGGATACGTCTTTTATCCGTCAACAATAATATATGTTAGATATAGCAAATAAAAGATAAACTAAAATATAAAACTAAGTTAGATGCAAATCAAACGATGTAAACTAACTTGCTCCCCGGCAACAGCGCCAGAAAAAGGGGCTTGTTGACGGATAAAAGACGTATCCCTCTACGATCCGCAAGCGTACGGACCCCACACCTTTTTCACCACGGGATTCCCAAGGTTCTTGTCAATCCGCGGAGCAAGGGGATTACAAGCGTTCGATCAACAACGACACACTAGCTACTAAAACCCTAACTACTATTATACTAGAAAACACTAAACTACACTAGAGAGAATGATAAACGATCAAGATAGAAGACACTCGCCCACGGGTCTACGATACTAGAGCATGCAATCGCTTAAAGACATGAAAACCAATCTAATCTATCGGGGATGTGACCACGGTTTCGCCCTTTCCCTCCTCTCGTACCGTCACTACGCGAAGGTATTCATGACTAGACCTTTGATGGCCACGGCGTATTGAATGGATCCAAGGAAGCATTGAGGCCTATACTCCCTTTACGGCATGGTTGCAAGCCTTAAGCATTAAAGTATATTCAACACAAGATGATAGATAGATAATCCGACAAAGTGCGATTACATCTCAAGATCGATTACAACCCATGGACGAATGAGAAGATTACCCCATCAAGGTGCCGATCATGGCACCGTTGATCATGGTTTCCCTTCCGCCGGTGTCTTCCTTCTTCTCCACGAGAGGGTGCTTCCTTCGAGGTGGTTGATCTCCCGCCGGAGATCCTCCTCCTCTCTCTCTAGCTTGTGGATGGCCTTCGGTGCGAATAACTCCCCTCCTCTCGTGTTGGCGGCGCGTCGGGGGTTTTAGGGTCGAAGATCCTTCGAGGGCAAGGAAGACGGGACCGAACCGGTGCCCGAAGTGGGCCGGGCCGGCCCGCCCGGGCCGGCCGGCCCGAGCCCGTTGCGGCCCGGTTCGGTCGCCCTTTTTGCTCCGTGGGTCCTCGTGCACTTATCTACTTTGCCCCCTCCACTTGCATGATTTTGACGCTGTTATCCTCGCGATCAAGATGGAGGCTCTCTTTGCATGAAGTTTGATCTTTTACGCTTCAATCCCCGGGGGTGTTCCTCGTAGCACTTCGGTCCTCACCACCATTGGAAGTAATTTCAGCGAGCTCATGAACACGAACAAGACTCCATGAATGCTCCTTTGAACTTGTTGTGAATCCGTCCTTTATGTCCACGTTTTCCTACATAAACATAACACTTCCAAATGCATGCACAAAGATGAACTCGTTATATGATTAGTGTGCCTAGTGGCGGGTTAGTTCCATAATCAAATCCAAACCAAAGTGTAATGAACATGCTAGGTGCACCAAAATACACCGTCAACATCGCCGGGATTTTCATGCACAAATAAGCCTGGTGAATGACTGCCTCAAACATTTTAAGGAACCCTCTGCCCAAGATGCCATTGTAGGGATAGTACATCTCCACGACGTCGAAGGATAGCTATTCTGTTCTGGCATTCTGGACTGTTCCGAAGGACACTGGGAGAATCACTTTGCCTAGTGCATGGATGACGCGCCCTCCGAATCCATACAGAGGTGTGTCTGGGGGTTGCAACAGATCTTTATTGAGCCCCATCTTGTCGAAAGTGTCAGTGAAGATAATGTCGGCTGACGAACCATTGTCCACCAGAAGCTTCCCCAGAGTCCACTCGCTATGTTCGCTTCTATCACTAGAGCGTCATTGTGGGGGAAGCCTTGTAGCCTTACGTCTTCCTCTGAGAAGGTGATTGGGATGTGGGACCATCTTATTTTCTCGACTCTTCCTTCCACACAAATGTTTCGCACTTCACGGAAGTAGTGCTTCCGTTCCTTTTTGGTTTCAAACTCCAAAGTAAAGCCTCCCGAAATTGGCATTATGGTTCCGACAGATGGCAGGGGATCACTCTAACCCTCAAGCTTGGCTGGCAACGACGGAGCTGAGGGGCCTTTGTAAGGAGGAGGCGGCGGAGCGATGGGGTGTTGCTCGATGGGTCTACGCTCAATATTCTGAGCTTGAAAAGTTTGTGATTGCCAGAGTGGGGGTTGAGGATATGTGGAATGAGATAGCTGGAATTGAGGTGGTTGGAAAGGATTAGCGAAAGAGTTTTGCCCAAAGTTAGAGTTTTGCCACACTGGAGCAGAGTGGTTTACGGCGCTCGCTCTCTCCTTTTCCTTCCTCTCCTCCTCGAGGATGGCCTCAAATCTTTTCTTGTCTGGGCAATAGTTTGAACTATGGTCATCGTTTTCCTTATTGAAAATGCAATACCACTTTCTTTTCTCATGTTGGCCACGGCCCCTGTCGCGACCCCTGCCTCTGCCGCCACCTCTCCCGCCTCTGCGGCCTTCCCCTTGACTGGAGTGTGGTGGGCTAGGTGGGTTGGGGACCAGACTCTGTGCATCGGCCTGTGGATTGGGGTTTTCCTAGGCGTTTTCGCCGTCCAGGCCAAATACGCCCCGAGGGTTGGCGTGCGAGGCATTTCTGGGATTGGGCCATTCCTTCTCGCTGGGTTGGTTTGCTTTTGCGGACTTTTTCTGCTGAGATTGCTCTTCCATGCACATCTTGAAGTCATTGTCTGAGCGGCAGTACTTCTCAAACTCTTCGTATAGGCGCTGGATCGTCCTGGGCCTTTCGCGCATGAGGTGCGAGCGAAACTGGTCGGCTCTCAAACCCACGATTGCAACGTTAATGGCGACGACGTCCAAAACATTTGGTGCCTGGGCTCTGAGATGCACGAATCTCCTGAAATAGTTTTGGAGAGGCTCCTTGTCCTTCTGCTTGCACGAGAAAAGGTCGCTCTCTGTAAGTTCTAGACGTTGGAAAACCTGGAAGTTTGAGAGAATGCGCTGCTTCAGGTCATCCCATCTGTGAATTACACCTGGGCTTAGCAAAGAATACCACTGCGCTGCTGCCTCGTCAGCAGCGATGATGAAGGATTTCACCAGTACAGAGTCGTCACCACCGGCTGATAGGATAGCGGCTTCGTAGCTCATTAGGAATTGCCTTGGGTCGGATTGGCCCGAGAATCTAGGTAGTGGGGCTGGCCTGTACGTTTGTGGCCATGGAGTGATCTGAATTTCTTGAGACAAGGGGGATTTGGGATCCCAAGATCTTGTGCGGACGGTATGAACTTCCTGATGCGAAGGACCCGGCTCGAAAGGGCTCACGAAGGGGTTGCGGCTGAAAGTGGTGTGCGGAGGGGGCTGGGTGAAAAACTCAGTGCGCTCATTGAAGTTGGACTGGTTGGGAATAGTGTACTCGGGTGAGGGTTGATTGAAACTTAAGGATTGCTTTGCTTTTAAGGCATGCAACTCCTCCTTCAAGCTGGCGATCTCTGCTTTTTGCTTTTGGATCTCAGCTTCGTGTTGTATTGCTAGCAGCCTCTTCTTGGTCCTAGCTAGTTCTTCAGCCTCCCTGCGCAGTTTGGCCAACTCCGCTTCGTGTGCGGCGCCGGATTCTGGGAGCACCTCCCCCTGGGTGAGCAAGGTGGAGGGGTTCAGCTCTTCGTCGAGGGATGGCGAAGCCCCTTTGGTAGAATTGGCGGTAGTTCTCTTGTTCCTTGTGGACATTCTGGGTTTGTTACTCGAGCCAAGCACAAACGGTGGGCGCCAATTGTTGTGGCGATAGCCGAAGCTACCGAGCACAAACAATGAGAGGAAACAGCCTCACCGAGACCCTAACGCCCCGGGTTATTCTGATCTTATTTGGTGGCTCCGCAGGCGACGAAGGGTATTGGTCGAAATACGGATTCTGAGAGATGAAAATGGATTCAAGAACTCCTGGGGTTTCGCCGCTGGGCCTTTCACATCAAAACTAGGGCAACTAAAAACACTCTTTTATTTTTGGTATACGAAAGGCTTGATTCCGAATCCCCCCAACAGCCTACCAATGAGAAGTCTCATATATAGAAGTAGGCACATGGCTCGGTGGCTTTGACATGACATGAGGTGCTTGTGGGTGTTTGTGATGGTCTTATGATTAGAATGGTCGCCCTAGCATGAAGTTTGTGTGGCTTTGCCATTTTGACATGTTTTGCTCATGTTTAGGACTTTGCTCATGAGAGGGTAAATTTTCGCAAAATTACCCAATTCTATCTTAGCTTCGTCCAATGGTTGTGAAACTTGGTGATCATGTAGTTGATGTCAATACAAAGCTATAGAGTATCTAACTTGCTCATTTGGACATGTGTAGCATCCTATGTTGAATTTTGTCTATTTGAGAAGCTCTAGGTTGAATTTTTGGCATTTTTGGCTTGATTCATGCATTGTCAACAAGGGGGGGAGTTTGAGCTTGAAATGGCTTGCTGCACGCATTTAGAAGGTTTCCAAGTGGTTTCGAGCTATTTTTGAGCTCTGGTAGTTTCCCAGGTGGCATTGGCCTGACCGGTGATGGGCACCGGTCTGACCGGTGTGGTTCCCAGGTGCTGGGCAATCTTGTCCACCGGTCTGACTGGTGAGGGTGACCGGTCTGACCGGTGAGAGCTGAGCTGTTGCAGCTGCTCTATTTCAGGTGATGTTTTGCATGCATTCGTCCAGGGGGAGTTGCATTGGTTCAGAGGGAGCTTGCATGTGTGCAGGGGGAGCTCTTTGTGTTTTTCGAGCTTTGGTTTGGTGGTTTGCCCTCTTTGCTTCAGCATAGTTTTGTCTCGGATGTGTCAAGCCGTTGCCCATGCCTAAGGGGTCTGAGACTTGTCTTCTTCAAGTGATCTTGCTCTTTGCCTTTGTTTGGCTTTCGATCGCTTGTTGGAGTTTCCATTTTATTCGTTTCATTTCTTTTTCTTTTCTCTCGGGTTACTATATGTGTGTGTTTTCAATGCACTCATCAAGGCGGAGATTGAGGACCATGTGTGGTTCGAGGACCGGTGGATGGTCGCTTCCTGGTGGGATGAGTGATTGACAATGTTGTGTGGACTGATTCTTGGCTAAGTATTGCAGGTGCAGGTTACTGCTTGACTGGTGTTAGTGCAGGTGAAGAACAAGCGCGAAAGGTCATTGCCCGTGAGGCCTCCAGGTGTGGAGAAGACAAGTAGGCTTCGTTCGAGGGACCCGGTGGTCAGCGGAGTCAAGTGCGGGCCGCATGGTGGCATGAACAGCAAGATGAAGTCATGGACGATTTCTTGGTTGAGCCTCAAAACCAAGGTCGAGCCGGGACTACGTGGGAGCCGAGTATGAGTGGCGATTGGCGGAGGCTACACCGAGTTCGTGGGGTTTCCAGTGGTTCACCAGAAAACCACTGGGTTCCTTGGTTGATCCACAAAGCCAAATCCGAAGAACCGAAGACGGAGGTGCAGCAGCATCGGACTGGTCTGACCGGTGTGCGACGACGCAGTCCAGAATCTTCGAAGCGGAGGACACGCGTCGAGATCGCAAGGCTTGCGTCGAGGCTAATCAGGTTGCGGTCGCCGGGCATCCATTTGATGGAGCGATGACAAAGATTTCTGAATTCTCCCTCGAGGGGCATGTATACCTAATTAGCTAGTAAGGGTATTATAGACTTTTGGTTGCCTTCATATAACCCAAGAGGTGAGAGGATGGCAGCCATCCCTTGGAACCCTAGTTCATTTGCTTTGTTATTTTCCCTTCCTGTTTTCTTCGGATTTCCATAGGACTAGCTTGAGAGCTTCATGGTGAGATCTTGTGAGAGGGTTGGATGATCGGGCGACAAGCTAGACCTTGTACGAACCTCTTTGGTATGTATAGATGATTCAGCGTGGTTCCTCAAGGCTTGGTTGTGTTGTTCCCATTTGTTCTTGGTGGTGACTTTCGGGGCCCTCTCTTGGTGGATTTCTTGGTGTGTTTTCGGGACCTTGCTCTTGGGGATTTGGTGGGGGGTGTATGTGTGAACCCTTCGTGGTTCTTTTCCCTTTGATTCCTCTCCCAAATATGTGAGTTAAGGAGCTCGATTTTGGGGTTTTCGGTGCTCTAGGGTTAGAGGAGTTCTTGGCGGGATTTCTTCGATTCCTTTTGATTTGGCAAGTTTTGGTGGACATAAACTTTGCTATAGACTCCCCATGAGGTGTTCCTACTATCCCCAAAGTCTTTCGCAAGTTCGTGGAGCGATTCGGGAGATCGGGGTCTGGACTTGGGGGTGTTGACCCGCGGGTGCTCTTCATCCCAAGAAGCCCAGGCCATACCGGTCTGACCGGTGCCTCTCACCGGTCTGACCGGTGCAACCCTTGTTGGGTTTTTGCTCGGGTGAATGTTTGGGTGTGTTCGCTGTTGTCCCGTGTTGCTGTTGTTTCGAGTATGGGTCGATTTGGAGCTTGGTAGGCCTGTTTGGTGTTTTGGGGCTTTCTGGCTAAGACCGGTCTGACCGGTGTGTTGCACCGACCTGATCGGTGTAGAGCTCTTCTGTGGAAGTCGCCAGGTTTCACCAGCAGGGACCGGTCTGACCGGTGGTGCTCACCAGCCTGACCGGTGTAGGTCAGTGAGGCTCGAGTTTTGTGTTCCGCTGCGTTCTCGGGTTTGTGAGGTTGGGAGTTGGTTTCTAGGTCAAGTAGCACTCCAGTGGCTGCGTGGGCTTGGCCAACTTGGGTAGTAAGTCGGAGACGTGTGTTGGAAGTCGTGTTCATCTTGTTGGAGCCTCCATCTCCTTCGAGAAGAATTTTTATCGGCTCTCATTCACACCCTGTCGGTGTTTTAGACCGGCAACCTACTAAGGGGAGTGTTGACGGTTAATAGTTATATCAAAGTTCGTTTGTGACTTGCAAGCGTACAAGTCTCCCGTCGTAGTCAAGGGACCCTTCTTCCCTCGAGTGGTGAACCCAAGGTATCGAATCCGTGGAACAAATGTGTGACGCAAAACTTAATCTAATAAAGCCAAGTAACTCCAATCTTCGATAAAAGAAACCCTAATGCATCTAAGTAAAAGACACGAAACGAATCTAATCTACTAAAGACCGGAGAAAACAAAATAAGATTGGGTAGATAAACCGATCTAGAGGGATCGGGGTAAGCCTTTTGTTGAAGTTCCAAGCAAGAGAAGAAGTAGCAAATCGAATCTTAATAGAAGCCTCTTTAAATCATGGTTTCCCGTCCAAATCCGAAAATATCCGCCTTTCGGAACCCCCGTTCTGTCACAACGTATCCCTACTCATGCGGGGAGCTTAGGGCGAGTCAAATGACAAGTCGAGATTCTTTCGGAAGATCCGGTGTGTACCTCTAGCCACCGCGGCTACAAGAACACCCTATGTAATCTATCTCGAGAATAGAATTGGAATAAGCAAAGCCGATCGAAAAACGAAATCTTCGAGGAAACACTTGATCGCTAGGAAAAGATTCAACTTGATAATTCAACTATAACAATGATACATACACAAGATCACCACCGGGATCCTTACTTGATCTTGCTTCTAGCTCCGGGAACTCCGACGTGGTCTTCCGTGCAAGGTTCCCACGTCGGCTAGGGGAACCCTAGTCAACTAGCTCGACCCTCTCCTCTCCGAGATGGTGTCCCTCTCTTCTCTGCTCCTCGGCGGCCGATGACGAATTCTTCTCCTCGTGGCTCTCGGTCAGGGGCTATAAATAGCCCGATTGGCGGCTAGGGAAAAGGAGGGGGCAAATGGGCCCTGGATGGGCCTGGGCCGACCGGACTGGGCCGGCCGGCCTGGGCCCATCCAGGCCCGGCCCGAGGCCTCCTTTGCTCTACGTCGGTTCCCTTGCTTCCTGGATGTTTCCCCCTTCTGCATGTAGGTCCATGTCGTCAGTTTCTCTCCGAATTGGACACAACTCCTTGTCTTGCAAGATTCAGCACTTTTCTGGTCAGGTCCTCGGAGTCTGTCGTCTTCTCGGATCAAGTCCTTGGCTTCTTGGAGTTAAGTTTGCTTCGTTGCATGACTTGTACGGGGCTTCAAGGTCTTGTCATGAGGTGCTTAATGAACTTATCCCGAAAGTCTTGCATTCAACACTAAAACCCTGCATAAACATTAAACTCCAAAACCGACATGCACACGTGAACTTGTTATACCACGGGGGTTAGTACCAATGGATAAGGTATAAAACTTATGCCAACACTGAAGGTAAACTCATGGCTAGGTTGACAGATTTTCACCGTCAACAGGGAGTACCCGAAGTAGATGAATGTGGCCTTGCCGAGATCGGTAACTCGAAGGAAGAGACACGTGGCACACAATTTAGACAGGTTCGGGCTGCGAGGTGCGTAATACCCTACGTCCTGTATGCTGCGTAGCTCTGGATTGATTGGGTACGATTACAAGATGGTGTAATTGTACGCCGTAAGATGAGATTGGGTGCTAGAGAGGGGTCCCTGCCTCGCCTTATATAGTCCAGGAGGCAGGGTTACAAGTCGGAGTAGGGAGAGAGTACTAGTCGAGTACGTCTAGGAGTCTTCCATACAGTGCGGGACATGTACAGCTTCCTAACCGAGTACTTCTCCTCCGTAGTCCTTGTGCTCCACGCCATCAGGTGCCGTGTAGCGCAAGCCGGGTAGTCCCAGGGGCCCACCGAGTAGTCGGTCCTGGTACCCACCGAGGTAGTGGGCCCAGGGAGGTCCATACGACAAGCTCCTGAGTACTTTGTAGTCGAGAAGGATAGGTTCAAGTAATCTTGACGGCCTTAACGAGTAGTCCTCAAGCGTCCCCGAGTACTACAAGTCAAAAGTCCTCAAGAGTAGTCGAAGCATCCCGAGGTTGGAATGTACTCCAGCTGATGTCTGAGCAATCTTGAAGTCTTCTCGAGTAGTCCCAAGCGTCCTCGAGTGCTGCCCTCGAAGGTCTTCAAAAATGCCTGCGTTGTCTTGAAGCCGAAGCTGATATGGAAGTGCGATTGCAAATCGCAGTCCTTATGGAGTAGCCCCCGAGCCTTAGGCTGAGTCGTAGGCTCTGGCTGAGGGTCCATCTGAAGTCTTGGCAAGAATATCCCGAAAAATCCGGAGAGAAAAAACTGAAGGACACGTGGCATGGAGCCCCTGAGCCTTGAGTCGAGTACTTCCTCTCGAATTGAAGGGTCATCTTGTAGAATGTGTCCTGAGATGCTCCTGAGTCTTGTCGCTTCCCAGGTAATTGAGTAGAAGTAGCCGAGCCCCCGAGGTGAGGCGCGTCGACTAGTAGAATACGAAGAGTCACGCGCGGCCGCTGAGTCAGCCGAGCGCAGGCTTATCCATCTGGCCGTTGGAGGGCCGTTTTGACTTATAAATAGAAGCCAAAACCCTTAGGGTTTTTCACCCATCACAGTTGTAGCCATTTCGAATAGATCTTGGCCAGAGTCACCGCCAGCGCACACCGCCGCCACTGTAGATCTGAGTGCGCCGCCAGAGAGAGCCACCGCGGTAGCCCCCGAGCGAATGCGCGTGAAGACGCCGTGCACCTAGAGGATGAAGTCATCACCGTCCAAGACCGCGAAGACCACCAGGAAGAAGATAAGCCACGATGAGGCCGCCGGATCTGCCGCAGGGGCACCAATGTCTCCACCGCGGCCAGATCCGAACCGCGAGTGGAAGAAATCGAAGACGAAGACCGAAGATTTGCTGGCCCTCCTCAACAGCGGATTCATCCGTGAGAAGGAGATGGACATGTGGAGGGCCGCCGCTGGGGATCCGTACCCGATGGAGAAGAACGAAGACGAGATCCCGATGTTCGCGCGCTTCGCGGAGCGCGGACTCGCGCTTCCGGCGAGCGACTTCTTCAAAGGCCTCATGGGGTACTACGGCATCGAGTACCTCAACCTCAACCCCAACGGTATTTTCCATACCGCTGTCTTCGTCCACTTCTGTGAAGCGTTTCTGGGGATCAAGCCCCACTGGATCTTGTTCCAGAAGTTCTTCCGGGTGAAGCGCAGCCGAGCGCCAGCAAACCGCGACTAGTCGGCGGAGCAGGAATCCAGATGCGGGAGGATGCCGCCGAGCAGTACCTCTCGTACAAGCTCATCGACTCCAACCAGGACTGGAAGGCGAAATGGTTCTACATCACGAACCACCACCCAGGGTTGTCGAAGCCGAGCGGGAAGCAGCCCAAACATCGTCCATGGTGGAACACGGAGCCCACGATGCAGGAGGGGATCTAGCTCCCCGAGCTGTTGGCGCGCATCAAGGTGCTGAGAGAAGTCGGGCTGAGGGCCGAGCACGTGGCCGTCAGCTTCATGAAGCGCAGGGTGCAGCCACTGATGGCTCGCGACACCTTGAGCTTCGAGTACACCGGCGATGACGACACGTCGCGGATGCCTGGAGACGAAGTCGACGACGATGACATTGTCGATAGGCTGACGCGCATCTTCAAGGACATGCCACCGTACATGGCGTGCCCTATCCCGGAGTACTCCACCGCGCGCCCGCCAAAGGAGGTAAGTTGCCGTAGCTCGTGTCGAGTACCCAGTCCTTCTGAGTAGTCGCGCTGATGAGTTGTGTCTTGCAGGACGACTTGAAGAAGTTCATCTCCGAGCCGACGCCACCCCCTCACGAAGTCGAGATCCCGGAGGAGGGAAAAACCAAGGCCAAGGAGCGGCGGGAGGTCGGCGAAGGAGACGACACCGTTATCGTGGAGGACACGTCCGACGAGGACGACGACGAGGAGACGCTGCAGGACCGCTTCCAGCTGCGATCGAGGTTCAGCTGCCCTGGCCTACCTCATGTGCCCCTCGTGCAAGATCCACCGGCTATCCTGGAGGCTAGTCTGGCTGCGCCGCCACGGAAGCCGCGCAACCCCGCCCGCAAGCGGGTGACGAAGAAGTTGAAGGTCTCTGAGACCACGCCCCAAGAGGTAAGACGTCTTGAGTAGTGTAGTCGAGTACTAGTTTCTCGAGTTCACTTCCTGATGACTGAGCTTCCTTGCATGCAGGAGGTGCCGCCTACGGAGCCCGCTGATCAGGGCGACGAAGGCGAGTGGGACACGGTGGGGGAACCCGCTGGGAGTCGTAGCCCAACCCCCACTGTTGAAGAGCTCTTGCGCAGTTGGAGCGCCAGCCCCCTGCTCCTCGAGGGAGCACGGAGCCCGCATCCGCTGCTGCTGAAGAAGTGGTGGCCGCAGGAGCGCAGGAGGGCGCTGCACCGGCTGCCGTTCTTCGCGAAGAGGCGGCGCCGGCCGCGAGGCGCAAGAGGAGGCGCCCGCGGAGGCTGGACTGGTAGACATTGCCAGCATCCTCGGCGCCCCGACCGTGACGATAGTCCGGTCAAGCTTGTAAGTGCTAGATCTTCCCGAGTGGTACTTGGTGTAGTAGTCGAGCTTGATTGACAACCAATTTGTGTACTCTGCAGGAAATCAACGGATCTTTCTTGGGAGGGGCATGAACCCTCTACAGCGGTGGCAGACGAAGAAGCCGCGCCGCCCGCCGAGGAGTCCACTCCTGCTGTAACAC